>OV702298.1:114802235-117302235 GCA_916181665.1 Avena sativa
GAGACTCTATATGAATCGTAGATTCGGGTCACGTCTCAAAATTCGGTTTAGCTGTTTCAGCCGAAGTTGTTGCTGCAAGCAGATATTTGTTTATTTATTTAAGCTTTGTAAGCATTTGGTATAACGAGCCTGATGCATCCGACGGATCAGGAATCAGTTAGTTGCTCTTGGGCAAAAACAACATAAACCTACATCAAATTCAAGTCCCCGGGCTTGAACTCAGTATCTGCTGGCGTAATTCAGTTCGGTCCATGGAGGTATTATCGAATACTAAATTCCAGTGCTTATATTTTGGGTACACGCTACGTCCATCGATACTTTTCATCGTATCGTAGATATGGATAAGTATTGGCAGAGAGCATTCGTGTGCGGTTACGAAGACACTTCAGGATAAATCTCGGGGTCTTATCTTCATGTCCTGGACACGACATTCAGAAATGTTATAATGGCGAACATGGTCTGAGAAAATTTTATCGACTGCCTTGTTTGGCTATTGGAATAGGCGAAGTTATTGACTTCTTTAATCTTTTATTGGGTACTCCTGATGGGAGTAACCGTATGAGCATACAAACATGTAATACTCATAGGTTTGCTTCAGAATATCTATCGAGTGCGCGATAGCGCTCCTGATGGGAGTAGCCCCCGAGGCTACGGTCGAATACTTGGATTCGAGTGTAGGCTCAATTTTATGCATTTCTCATGCTGAAAGTGTCAACTCCATAGGAGGATTTGTTTTATCGGGCACGCGACAGCGCTCCCGATGGGAGTATCCCCGGGTCTTTGTTACGGTGCTTGTACCAGAGCATAGGCTCAAAGTAGATCTTTCATCCGAGGAATGTAATATGTTGGATTTTATCGGGTGCACGACAACGCTCCTGATGGGAGTAGCCCTCGAGTCAATGTCCGGGTCCATGCATCAGAGCATAGACTCCATGTTCTTTATTCGGATGAACTTTGTTTCATTGCTTTTTTTACCACACATGATGTCATGGATGACAAAGATGGCGTGCCGCAATTCTGTCGATGGGACGTATCCTTTTGTGGGCCAATTGTTCAGTGCATGCTGATGCATGGAACGTGTAGTGATGCTACTATTACCATGTGGCCCCACATATAGCGTGAAAATCGAGGCGTCATGCGGCCGTCCGTGGATTTATCGCGATACTTTTAACTATATGATATTTTTTGTCATTTTCATTGCTGGCACGTGTCTGCATCTTGTTCCTTTTGACGCTTCACGCTTCTCAATCAACGGTGCACAATACGTAGCCTTTCTTTATATTTATTGAGTTAGGGATTTACTGCCCTTATTCTTCCTTTGCCATCATCTTCCTTCCATGTCCTGCTTTTTAGAGCGTTTCATCATTCTTGCGCACCTCTGAGAGACACCATGGGTCGATCTAAGGGAGCGTCTTCCATCTCTGATGCCACCGCGAAGCAGACGAGGTTGTTGGGTGGATGCCATCGAGGTGCATGGCTCGCAATCTGTACGAGGCCCACAAATTTCACCTGTTGGAGGAGGGCTCTTGCAAGATGCCTGGTGAGGAGAGTACGCCCACGCCAGAAGCATCATGGCGGGTAATGGTCATATCCTTCCTCTTCCTGGTCTTTCTCCTCCTCTACATGAATTCATTTATGGGCTTCTCTTTGTCTACAGCGTGCGACTCTATCATCTTACGCCGAATTCCATCCTCCACATAGCCTTTTTCATTTCCTTGTGTGAGTGTTTCCTCAGGATCCATCCCCATTGGGGCCTATGGAAGCATTTCTACTTCGTTCATTGCAATGCCACCGATACTGTCATCCACGATGTTAGAGGCGCGATAATTTCTGTGCGCTCGGACATAGAATACTTTGACTTGAAAACTATGGACTCTGTCCAAGGTTGGAAACAAAGTGTTTCTATATCGAGGACCAGCAAGTATAATGTCGGAAATTGGGGTTATACCCTTTCGACCCGACAAAAACTTGTTGGAGGCTTGGTTCATGAGAGGAGCACCCATCAACCGATGAAATGATATATTTCAAGCCGCTGCTAGATCGAATTGAGAAGTTGCGCACTGCTGAATTGTCGAGTCTTTAGATTCTGACTTTTTTTCAAATTCATATTCAACCCGTCCAAGCTCGGATGGCCAGTATGTGGAACTATGTTGTTAGGAAAGATCCAGTGAGGATTACACCTGAGGATCTCACACTTAAGATCTTGGAGAAGAGGGTGCGCTCATTCACAATGCTAGTGAAGAAATGCCATGTTCCCACTAATTTTTGGGTGAAGCCTTTCACCAAGAAACATCATGTCCCTGAGGTAAACCGTTTGTTGCGTTTACATATGTTTGGTGCTCATATCTTGATTTGTATTTTCTTGACTTTAATTTTTGCCTTTGCAATTTGATCTTGCCAATAGGTCCATGAACACTTGTTTTGTCTGCCTCCATTACCCGAAGCTGGAGATCTTCCCAATAGCACCACCATATCCGAGGGATACGCTGAGGCCCCGGACATAGGTGAGGAAGCCGAGGCTTCAACCTCTAGCTCCTCGCATGATACTACATTAGTTCCCTTGGCTCGTTCTGAAGATTTTGAGGTGGTACCTGCTATTGGAAAGTGAAAGCGCACCGGTCCTGTTGAAACAGTTGAGGACTCCGACGATTCAATAGGCTCCAAGCCACAAAATTTCAAACATGCTCCTGGTGCTCCCCGCAAGTGGATATTCCAGATGGCGCAAGACATTACCTCATAAGTTACTCACCTTTTTCCCTTTGTTTGTATTTTTTATCCGAAAGAATACTCTGTCGATAAAAGTTTGTTCTACTAGGAGCGACGAGGATGAGAATTCCTTTCCAAAGTCGCCAGCTGGTACCGCTACTCCGTCTCCTCCTCTAAGG
This sequence comes from Avena sativa, assembly GCA_916181665.1. Lineage (NCBI taxonomy): Eukaryota > Viridiplantae > Streptophyta > Magnoliopsida > Poales > Poaceae > Avena > Avena sativa. Next base: position 114,805,121 of record OV702298.1, read on the forward strand.
CCCATGGGCCAACAAACAAACACAGCTGATCCTTTGGAAAAAGTTGTTGCTAAGTTGGACCTGAAGAACAAAGCTTCGTCGCCCTCTGAACCGCCAATGAAGAAAAATAAAACCTCGGGCAAGGGTGTAGTGATAGCCAAGAATCCTTCAGAGCCTAACATGCAAGATGTAAGTGCCTACTAATTTTATTTGCTTGAAGTACTCTTCTAGTACATTCCCCGAGTGACCTTGTCTTCTTTGGCGCAGCCGCTGATGTGTGAGATGGTCGAGATGGCCTCTTGCTTTACCAAGATTCTTCATGAAGCCGAAGAATCCAAAGGTATGTCCAGTTTTACTTTTCATTGGATTCTTGTACCCTAACATTGTATGTTGTGATAATTTTCCCTCTAACACAGCTGCTGCCACTGAATCCACTATTATTCGAGATCAAGAGCTGAAACGAGTGGACGATCTGAAAGCCGAGCTAAAATAGACAAAGTTGTTGCTTGAAAAAGTTAAACAAGATGCTGCTTTCGAAGATGAATCACTTCATAAGAAAGTCGAAGTCGTGGCTATGCGGGAAAAGGATCTTTGCCTTCGCGTAGAAGCTTTGAATTCCTCCCTGACCGGTAAGTTTTACACTGCACGCTTTGTTTCTATGATCATATACCTTTCTGCTTCCTTGAAATCCTGAATCAATCCATTTTTATAGAAATCATTGGCCAATCTATGATCGTGGAAGAGGATCTTAAATCCTATCCATTGTCGGATACCATTGGTACTTTGGAGGTTAATAGCATGCGCGGGCGCACTCTTTTGATTAGCTCCCGCCGCGCTTTCAAGACACTCTTCATGTAGAGATTTTTCTTGAGAAGGACGTACCCACTGGTATGAACAATTTGGTGTCTATATTCCTTGCTGATCCAAACCCGTTGACGGGGTAAAGTCTAACATAGGTGAAGAATGATGTAGAAATTTCAATGGCGGTGTGCTGGCTGTGATAATACAACACTTTTTAGCTATATAAATAGTGTCATTTGCCTATCATATCATGCTCCATCTAACTATTGCTATGTCTGATATGCATAATTACTTGTTTTCATTACATTCAATATGAGCTTTGTACATTTAGTAGTTTAGGTATAATTTTACCCCTCTTTATTGTCTTTGACATGTGTGTAGGTGTTGATGATGATTATGGACAAAACAAAGGCAAAAGTAACAAAGAGATCATAGTATGGATGAGCTGCAGGGACCAGACCATGGGGTTATATCCCTCGACGAGGCGAATCCAACGAGCCCAAGAGTGCCCAAAGCAGAGATCGTATGAAGAAATGGTGACCAGAATACGAAAGGAGGCACGAGGTTTGATGAACAACTTGTTGGAATTATGCCCTAGAGGCAATAATAAAGATGTTATTATTATAATTCTTGTTCATGATAAAGTTTATATTCCATGCTAGAATTGTATTAAGCGGAAACTTTGATACTTGTGTGGTTTATGAACAACACCGTGTCCCTAGTACGCCTCTATGGACTAGCTCATTGATTAATGATGGTTAAGGTTTCCTAACCATAGACATGAGTTGTCGATTAATGATGAGATCATATCATTGGGAGAATAATATGATAGATAGACCCAAATCAAGAAGAGAAATTAGATCGTGTCATCGTGTTCATCTTTGCGAAGCTTTTCTTATGTCAAATATTGTATTCATTAGACCATGAGATAATGCAACTCCCTGGTATCAAAAGAAAGCTTTGAGGTCATCAAACGTCATCCTATGAGAGGGTGATCATAAAGGTGTCTCTCAGGTGATCGGAAAGTACTTGTTGGGTTGTATGTATCTTGATGGGATTTGTCCCCCCAAGTCGGAGAGATACACTTCGGGCCCACTCGGTAATCGATATCAACACCGCTTGCAAGCACGTGGTTAAGGAGTTAATCACAAAGTGATATCGGATTACGGAACGAGTAAAGTACTTGCTATGAACGAGATTGAACTAGGTATGCCGATGCCGACGATCGAATCTCGGGCAAGTAAAATATCGCGTGATGAAGGGAATATGTATATGGGATTAATTGAATCCTGGCATCGTGGTTCATCCGATATGATCATCGATGAGTATGTGGGAGTCAATATGGGTTTCCAGACCCCGCTGTTGATTATTGATAGAAGATCATGTCTGCATATTCTCGAACCCGCAGGGTCACACACTTAACGTGTCTCGACGCTAGGATAGAATGGATAATTGGTTTATGAGTTTTTGTTCGGAGTCTCAGATGGGATCCAGGACATCACGAGAGGTTCCGCAATGGTCCGGAGAATAAGATTCATATAAGGCAAAGCAGTTTTTGGAGTTCGGAAGTGTTTCGGATTATTCGGTATTGTACCGGAAGCTTCTAGAACCTTCCGGAGTGGGATCAACGTGGACCCACTTGTCGGGAGGGGGCGTGGGCCTACGAGGGAGTGCCCTGGCCGCATTGGGCCAGCAGCACAATGCCCCATAGGCCCAGCCGGCCAGGCCCTAGGGAAACCCTAGGGAGAGCTTCTAGAAGGAGGGGGAAAACTTGCCCCCCACTCCTCCCTCCTTGGCCGCCGGCCCTAGGCTTGGAGGAGGGGCAAGGGAGCAGCCGCCCACCCCTCTATATAAATAGGGATGGGGCGCACCCTCCCCCCACACCTCCTCAAGCCCTAGGCGCCATGCTGGCCTCCTCTCTCTCTCCCTCCCGACTGCGCGTAGGCGAAGCCCTGCCGCAGAAACTCTCCACCGTTTGCACCACGTCATCGTGTTGTAGATCCAACATGTCTATCCACCCCACTTGCTTGACCAAGGAAGGAGGAGACGTCGAGGTGCCGTACATGTTCATCTCTCGGAGGCATCGCCACTTGCGGTGTTGGATCGGATCGGATCGCGAGGAGGAGAAACGAGTACGACTACATCAACCACGTTCCGTCGAATGTTCCGCTTTGTGAATCTTCAAGGGTATGAAGATCTCATCTATCCCCCCTCGTTGTTTGCATATCCTAGATTAGATCTTGGCTTTCCCGTTCGCATCCGTAGAATTTTTTTGATTTACTATGCTGCGAAACCCTTCAGTGGTATCAGAGCTAGATCTATGCGTAGACGTGTTTCACGAGTAGAACACAACATGCTTGTGGTGGGCGTTGATGTTTTCTATTGCAAGCGTCTTGTTTGTGTATATGACGCGGGATAGTGAGATCGAAGCAGTCCAGGCCAAATTTACGCGACCGCGTTCGCGAGACCGGCTCCGCACTTGACGTGTGGCTTGTTCCACACATGCGGCTGGTGGATGCCAGTTTCTCTCACTATAGTTGTCATGGGATTTACACCGGAGTTTGGCAACCATAATATCACCGTTATGGCTTTCCGTAGGTAAGAATCATTCTTAGCTTGTTACTCCCATAAGCCACGTAAAACATGCAACAACAAAGTAGAGGCGTCTAAGTTGTTTTTGCAGGGAGTGTTTTTGTGATATGGTATGACCCAAGATGTGATGTGTATGTTGTATGCAATGATCATGTTTTGTAATGTTTAACGACTTGCATGTTGATGAGTACACAACCGGCAGGAGCCATATGGTTGTCTTTATAATTGTGTATGACCTGTGTGTCAACTTCTTATACGCCATGTAATAGCTTTACTTTATCGCTAAGTAGTTAGCAATAGTTGTAGTTGCTATTCGTGGTGGAGGCAATCATGGTGGAGTGATGGAGATCATGCTGGCATGCACAAGATGGAGATCATTGGGCGGAGATTGGCTATACCATGTCACATAAAATTATATGCATGTGATGTTTATCCTTTTATGTATCTTATTATGCTTAGATCGCGACGGTAGCATTATAAGATGATTCCTAACTTTAAAGATCAAGATAAAACTATGTTCTCCCCATGTATGCACCTTTGCGAAAGTTTGTCGTGTTCAAGCATCACGTGATGATCGGGTGCTATAAACTCTATGTTCACATACAACGGGTGCAAACCAGTTTTGCACACGCGGAAATACTTGGGTTTGACTTGACGAGCCTAGCATGTACAGACATGGCCTCGTAACACACGAACCGAAAGGTTAAGCATGCGTCATATGAATGATATGATCGACACTTTGTTGTCCACCATTGAAACCACATTTCTTCTCGTGAAGATCGGATTAGGTGTGGTGAATTTGGATCATGTTCACTAAACAACTTGAGGAATGTTGAATTTAGTGGGAGTTCACATAGTAATTTGATTAAGTTGAACTAGTTATCATGAACATAGTCTAAATTGTACTTGCAAATTTTGTAGATCAAATGGCTAAGTCCAACTTCAACTTCAACGTTTTTGCTGAGAAAGAAAAGCTTAAGAACAATGGGTCTAACTTCACCAACTGGTTCCGCAATCTGAGAATCATTCTCTCTGGCGGACAAAAGGACTATGTCCTTGAGAAAGCGCTAGGTGACGCCCCTGCTGTAGATGCGCCGGCTGATGAGAAAGCTGTTTATCAGGTGCGCAAGGATGATTATGGTGTGATTAAGAGCACCATGTTGTTTGCTATGGAATCGGACCTTCAAAATCGTTTTGAGGATTTCTCCGGGCCCTTTGAGAATCTTGAGGAACTGAAAACTATGTTTCAGACTCAGGCCCGTTCTGAGAGATATGAGATCTCTGAGAAATTCTTTAACTGCAAGATGGAGGAAGGGAGTTCCGTTAGTGAGCACGCCATTAAGATGTCGGGCTACACTCAACGCCTTAAGCAACTAGACTGCAAGATTCCAGAGGAGCTCAAGATTGATAGGGTTCTGCAATCACTCCCTCCTAGCTACAAAGGTTTTGTAGTTACTCATAATCAGATTGGTTCCACTGATACGATCATCGAGCTCTTCGCTAAGTTGAAAGCTGCGGAGGTGGACATCAAGAAAGATAATCATGTGTTGATGGTCAACAAGCCCCCCAACTTTAAGAAAGGTAAGGGTGCAAAGAAGCCCTTCAAGAAGGGCAGCGGCAAGCGCGTTTCGCCTATAGAGAAGAAGCTCAAGTCTGGACCTTAGCCGGACACTAAGTGCTTCTATTGCAAGGACAAGGGTCACTGGAAGCGCAACTGTCCGAAGTACTTAGCGGACAAGAAGGCTGGCACCATCAAAGGTATATTTGATATACATGTTATTGATGTTTTCCTTACTAGCCCTCGTTGTAGTGCCTGGGTATTTGATACCGGTTCAGTTGCTAATATTTGTAACTCGAAACAGGAGCTACGGAATAGACGGCGGCTAGCGAGGGATGAGGTGACGATGCGCGTTGGCAACGGATCAAGAGTTGATGTGATGGCCGTCGGCACACTCTCCTTAGTTTTACCTTCGGGATTAGTTTTAAACCTTAATAAATGTTATTATGTGCCTGCGTTGAGCATGAACATCATATCTGGATCGTGTTTGTTGCAAGACGGTTATTCATTTAAATCGGAGAATAATGGTTGTTCTATTTATATGAGTAACATCTTTTATGGTCATGCACCTGCTATGAATGGTTTATTTCTTCTGAATCTCGAAAGAGATGAAACACACATCCATAACATTGAGGCTAAGAGATGCAAGGTAGATAGTGATAATACTACTTATTTGTGGCACTGCCGTCTAGGTCATATTGGTGTAAAACGCATGAAGAGACTCCATTCTGATGGACTTTTGGAGTCTCTTGATTTTGAATCATTTGACACGTGCGAGCAGTGCCTCATAGGCAAGATGATCAAAACCCCGTTCTCCGGAATGATGGAGCGAGCAACAGACTTGTTGGAAATCATACATACCGATGTATGCGGACCAATGAGTGTTTCGACGCGCGGTGGATATCGCTATTTTCTCACTTTTACTGATGACTTAAGTAGATATGGGTATATCTATTTAATGAAACATAAATCTGAAACATTTGAAAAGTTCAAAGAATTTCAGAACGAAGTGGAAAACCACCGTAACAGGAAAATTAAATTTCTACGATCCGATCGTGGAGGTGAATATTTGAGTTATGATTTTCTCACGCATCTTAAAGCAAGCGGAATCGTTTCACAACTCACGCCACCCGGAACACCATAGCGCAATGGTGTGTCTGAACGCCGGAATCGAACTCTATTAGATATGGTGCGATCAATGATGTCTCTTACAGATTTGCCGTTATCATTTTGGGGTTAGGCATTAGAAACCGCTGCATTCACTTTAAATAGGGCACCATCTAAATCTGTTGAGACGACACCGTATGAACTGTGGTTTGGTGCTAAACCTAAGTTGTCGTTTCTTAAAGTTTGGGGATGCAAAGCTTACATCAAGAAGTTGATGCCAGACAGCTCGAACCCAAAGCGGAGAAATGCGTCTTCATAGGATACCCTAAGGAAACGATTAGGTATACCTTCTATCACAGATCCGAAGGCGAAGTGTTTGTCGCAAAGAACAGATCCTTTCTTGAGAAGGAGTTTCTCTCGAAAGAAGTGAGTGGGAGGAAAGTAGAGCTAGACGAGGTTGTTGAACCTTCTCTTGAGTTGGAGAGTAGCGCAGCACCTGAAATTGTTCCAGTGCCGTCTGCACCAACAATAGAGGAAGCTAATGACAAGGATCATGAAGCTTCGGACGATGCTACTACTGAACGACGCAGGTCGACAAGGTCGCGTGCCCCTCCTGAGTGGTACGGCAACCCTGTCTTAACTGTCTTGTTAGTAGATGATAGTGAACCTGTGAACTATGATGAAGCAATGATGAGACCAGACTCTGAGAAATGGCTAGAGGCCATGAAACCCGAATTGGGATCCATGATCGAAAACCAAGTATGGACTTTGGTGGACCCTCCTAGCGATCGAAATGCCATTGAGTGCAAATGGATTTTCAAGAAGAAAACGGACGCGGATGGTAATGTTATCGTCTATAAAGCATGGCTTATCGCGAAAGGTTTTCAACAAGTTCAAGGTGTTGACTACGATGAGACTTTCTCTCCAGTTGTGATGTTTAAGTCCATTCGGATTTTATTAGCAATTGCTGCGTTTCATGATTATGAAATATGGCAGATGGATGTCAAGACTGCGTTCCTCAATGGCAACATTGATGAAGAGTTGTATATGATGCAACCCGAAGGTTTTGTCAATCCTAAGGATGCTGATAAAGTGTGCAAACTTCAGAGTTCCATTTATGGACTGAAGCAAGCATCTCGGAGTTGGAACCTTCGTTTTGATCAAGTGATCAAGAGCTTTGGATTTGTTCCAAATTGCTACGAAGCTTGTATCTACAAGAAAGTGAGTGGGAGCTCAGTGACATTTTTGGTACTATATGTGGATGACATATTGATTATTGGAAATGACATTGACATGCTTAACGATGTGAAGAGTTATTTGAACAAATGTTTTTCAATGAAAGACCTAGGGGAAGATGCTTATATATTGGGCATCAAAATCTATAGAGATAGACAAATACACCTGATAGCTTTAAGACAAAGTACATACCTAGACAAAGTTCTGAAAAGGTTCAGAATGGATAAGGCAAAGAAAGGTTCAGTGACTATGTTGTCAGGTAAGATATTGTCCAGCTACGGTAAACGATAGAGAAGCTATGGGCAAAGTGCCTTATGCCTCAGCCATAGGATCTATCATGTATGCCATGCTATGTACTAGACCGGATGTGTCCAATGCTCTTAGTTTGACGAGCAGATACCAAAGTGATCCAGGAGTGGAACACTGGACAGCCGTAAAGAACATCCTAAAGTATTTAAATAGAACTAAAGAAATGTTCTTAGTCTATGGAGGTGATGAACAACTCGTCGTAAAAGGTTACGTCGATGCTAGTTTCGACACCGACAAGGATGATTCTAAATCTCAGACAGGATACGTTTATATTTTGAATGGAGGAGCTGTGAGCTGGAGAAGCTGCAAGCAAAGCTTGATCGCGGGATCTACAGTAGAAGCGGAATACATGGCTGCTGCAGAAGCGTCAAGTGAAGGACTTTGGATCAGGAACTTCATCACGGAGCTTGGTGTGGTTCCAAGTGCCTTGGACCCACTAGAGATATTGTGTGACAACACTGGCACCATAGCACTGGCTAAGGAACCAAGATATCTTCCAAAGACCAACCATATCAACCGCAAGTTTCATATAATTCGAGATTATATAACAGATGGAGATCAGAAAATTAGTAAAGTACATACGGATCTGAATGTCGCAGATCCGTTGACTAAACCTCTTCCACGAGCAAAACATGATCAACACCTTAGTGCCATGGGTGTTAGATTGTTTCCAGATGTAGACTAGATTATTGACTCTAGTGCAAGTGGGATACTGTTGGAATTATGCCCTAGAGGCAATAATAAAGATGTTATTATTTTAATTCTTGTTCATGATAAAGTTTATATTCCATGCTAGAATTTTATTAAGCGGAAACTTTGATACTTGTGTGGTTTATGAACAACACAGTGTCCCTAGTACGCCTCTATGGACTAGCTCATTGATTAATGATGGTTGAGGTTTCCTAACCATAGACATGAGTTGTCGATTAATAATGAGATCATATCATCGGGAGAATGATATGATGGACAGACCCAAATCAAGCAGAGCAATTAGATCGTGTCATCGTGTTCATCTTTGCGAAGCTTTTCTTATGTCAAATATTGTATTCCTTAGACCATGAGATAATGCAAATCCCTGGTATCGGAAGAAAGCTTTGAGGTCATCAAATGTCATCCTATGAGAGGGTGATCATAAAGGTGTCTCTAAGGTGATCGGAAAGTACTTGTTGGGTTGTATGTATCGAGATGGGATTTGTCCCTACCAAGTCAGAGATACACTTCGGGCCCACTCGGTAATCGATATCAACACCGCTTGCAAGCACGTGGTTAAGGAGTTAATCACAAAGTGATATCGAATTACGGAACGAGTAAAGTACTTGCTGTGAACGAGATTGAACTAGGTATGCCGATGCCGACGATCGAATCTCGGGCAAGTAAAATATCGCGTGACGAAGGGAATATGTATATGGGATTAATCGAATCCTAGCATCGTGGTTCATCCGATATGATCATCGATGAGCATGTGGGAGTCAATATGGGTTTCCAGACCCCGTTGTTGATTATTGATAGAAGATCATGTCTACATATTCTCGAACCCGCAGGGTCACACACTTAACGTGTCTCGACACTAGGATAGAATGGATAATTGGTTTATGAGTTTTTGTTCGGAGTCTCGGATGGGATCCGGGACATCACGAGAGGTTCCGGAATGGTCCGGAGAATAAGATTCATATAAGGCAAAGCAGTTTTTGGAGTTCGAAAGTGTTTCGGATTGTTCGGTATGGTACCGGAAGCTTCTAGAACCTTCCGGAGTGGGACCAACGTGGCCCCACTTGTCGGGAGGGGGCGTGGGCCTACGAGGGAGTGCCCTGGCCGCATTGGTCCAGGGGCACAAGGCCCCATAGGCCCAGCCGGCCAAGCCCTAGGGAAACCCTAGGGAGAGCTTCTAGAAGGAGGGGGAAAACTTGCCCCCCACTCCTCCCTCCTTGGCCGCTGGCCCTAGGCTTGGAGGAGGGGCAAGGGGGCAGCCGCCCACCCCTCTATATAAAGAGGGCTGGGGGCGCACCCTCCCCCCACACCTCCTCAAGCCCTAGCCTCCATGCTGCCCTCCTCTCTCTCTCCCTCCCGACAGCGCGTAGGTGAAGCCCTACCGCAGAAACTCTCCACCGTTTGCACCACGTCGTCGTGTTGTAGATCCAACCTATCTCTCCACCCACTTGCTTGACCAAGGAAGGAGGAGACGTCGAGGTGCCATACGTGTGCATCTCTCGGAGGCATCGCCACTTGCGGTGTTGGATCGGATCGGATCGCGAGGAGGAGAAGCGAGTATGACTACATCAATCACGTTCCGTCGAACGTTCCGCTGTGCGAATCTTCAAGGGTATGAAGATCTCATCTATCCCCCCTCGTTGTTTGCTTCTCCTAGATTAGATCTTGGCTTTCCCGTTCGCATCCATAGAATTTTTTTGATTTACTATGCTGCGAAACCCTTCACAACTATACGGCCAGCCGCCATATAGTTTCGGCCGTATAGTTGCCAAAAAGGTCGGAAACGACGACAAAATAACCCAGAAAAGCTCTAGAACCTTCTCCAAGTCATATGTCGGTATTATGGGTACCCTAGGTCACCCTCAAGGCCTATATAAAGAGGGGTGGAGCCAAAGGAAGCCACAATACACCATATACAAGATCTAGATCCCATCTACCGCCTCCACGGCGGCGCCCTGCCGTCGTGCCGCCTCCATAGCCTCTCAAGCTCCACCAATATCCAATCTCCATCAACACCATCAAGCCATCCTAGAAAGAAGATGAGGAGAAGGAGGACGTCGCCATCACCACGCCGTCACCACCATCGCCATCTCCATCGCCGCTACTCCTTCATCCTTCCCCATCATGATCTCCATGATGGGTTGTAATATTGCTTGAACCCCCTTTTATTAATGTTGTGATTATTTGAGTAATTAAAGTGTGGTGTGTTCTTGTTAATTAATATGTTTGTGCTTTCTCTTTACATTGTTCTCTTTACATTGTTATATTCATGATATTATTCTAGTGGAATTTACTAGGGATTCATGGAGTGCCAAAAAACTTATCATTAGTCTCTACTCTTCCATGGGTCCTAACAAGCCCATGGGTATAACTAATATGCTATTTGCTATAAGTGATTTGCGGAGGCAATAGCAGCTTAGGATACACCGCCCAGAGTTCCCTAAGATCACTTATGATTAGATAGGTATAGTGTTGCGAATTGCTTGACCCTAAAGTGACATAGGGGATATCTTGTGACTAGCACACTTGCTTAGGAGTACGGTTGTCCATAGAAATTAATGCCTTTGCTCTGGTATACCTTGATTGGTCTTGTTACCTTAATAAACTAGGATGACACATGTCCGAACAAGGTGTGGACAATTGAGTTGTCTAGTTGCCACTTACCAACGGTGGGAGACAACGGTATATGAGGGACCGCCACAATTATAGTTAATAGCTATTCCATCAGTACTTATCATGCACACCGATACACACAACCTTACTTGAGGATCATAGCATTAATATTTCATCTCATTGCATTCACCTCTTCCTAGTTCTACTTTTGTTCTAGTTTTCTTTCAATCCTAGTAGTAGTTGTTATAAATCATCTTAAATTCATTTATCCTAGCAACCTATAGATTAGACTATATCCAAACCACGGTTAGGGTGCGGACGTGGCTGCATGGACAACGTAGTTGCAAGGTCGTGTTCGCTGAGCTCCCATCGGGACAAACTCTTAAATATTTGCTGCTATAGGTACTGCAATAACCCTGTTTTGGTGCATGTACCCAGTCATCAAATTGGCGCCATTGCCGGGGAGCAAAGAGTTTGGTTATCTACTCGCACATAGTTTATTTCCGTTTGTTGCTATTATCTTACTACTTTATTTTATATTGAAAACAATAAAAAATTACAAAACCAAAAACTTATAAAAATCGTTGCTACTAATCATGCCTTTCGAGATAAATTTTGTTCAACAGATAATACATGCATTAGAGGATATAAATGATTCAATTTTACCAAGACTGGTTGCTAGACATAAGCTGATAAATAAATTGGTACACCAATTGGAAAAGCATTCATTATGGTTGCGTTTTAATGATGGATCTTATTGCACAATTTATACAACAGATGGCCACCTTAATTTTCAATGTAAGTGTTCCAAAAATCCTACTCTACCAAATTATAATAGAGATAAATCCTATGCTAGTTTGGAAGTACTAGAATATATTCTTTTCAAAGGTGCATCTGAAATGGTATTTAGACTAGGAAGTATTGATGATGAAAGTGAAGCACTTGATGGAGTTTTTAATTTAGTATACCTCATATTCCTATTTTGCGACAATAATTTAAGTAATGATGCATTATTATTATATTATTTGAAGCGGTCTAAAACCGCCTTGGAGAAAGATAACCTTTTGGAGGACTCACTAAAGAGTTGAGAGGAAAAGGAGCACAAGGAAGAGGAGGAAGAACGGATTGATCACCTGCTCACACCTTCAACTCCTACTTTTGATTCTATCATTGCTATTAAAACACAGGTCGATGAAAAGGAGGCACAACAAGGTGAGGTTGACAAAGAGAGTCACACAACAACTTTTGTTTGTGATGCCTCTCACTCTAGTAATGATTTTTATGATGCTAAAACTATTTATAATTGTTCTATGGAGGCCTTGTGCCTAGACACTTATATAGAGAGCATTAATAATAATGAACTAGAGATAGAACCTTGCTATACTAACATGCAGGGTCCTGAATTCCCTTCTATGAAGGAAGAGTACTATGGAGTGTTCCCCTACACAGGTAACCAAGGTAAAGATTTAAGAATTTTATATGAATCTCAAATCCTCTCATTGTAGCTATACATGGAGGCATGTTCACCAATCTTGGTGCATCAACACTCGCTTGAAAGCGAGAACTTGTTCATCTACATGATGTTGATGCACCATAAGTGGGTACGACTCCGACCGAACTCTACTCCAAGTTGCTCCAAACTGGTATGTACAATCTCACCTCGAGTTGATATCCCTTGGGATCTAGGTGGGTAAGGTAAGGAGCATCCTAGCCTGGCTTTATGGCTTTAAAGAGCGCGCTTCCCGGGAGGCAACCTAGAAGTTATTAGGCGTCTTTCTTAGTTTTGTGTCTTGAGTCTAGTTGCATTCATGTTGCATTGGAACTTTTATTCTTTGCATGTATTGCTATTAGAGTAATCTTGTGGTAGTTTTCAAAAGGTAGAATTTATTGTCACTATATTATGTGTTGCATAAACTTGGTAAAAAGGAAGAGAAAATTAGTTTTAGGTGAATCCTTTAATTATATGTATTTGTTGGTCAAAAATTAAAGTTGTTATTTTACTGTTAAAACATGGTGTTTCAGTAAGCTTCAGGCCAAGAAAGAATTCTTGAAGAAACAGAATTTTTTTGACGACTACAGTACCTTTAACGACCAACTATACGGCGGGAATAAAAATTCCAGCCGTATAGTTGCGGCTGTATAGTTATCGATACCATCATCAAATTTTCTTCCCCAGGTACAGAAGGTTTAACGACCAACTATACGACAGGGATAAAAATCCTGGCCATATAGTTGCCTCTATAAAGATATCGACACCAGCCTCAAATTCTTATTTGAAGGTACAGTAAGTTTAACGACCAACTATACGGTGGGAGCAAAAACTCTAGCTGTATAGTTGCGCCCGTATAGTTGGGGAAACCCCTCAAACGCCAACTAGAAGGTAGCCATTGGTCAAAATTTTATTCTTTCTTCTTCCTTCTTCTTCTAAAAACCTAGAAACTCCACATGGGATCTTCTCCCTTGATCGAGAGGAAGGCAAATATATGTAAGCAATAAAAGTTCTACCTCAGAAACTTCCTAGACTATAATTCTCCATAGAAGTTCATGTTTTTTTTACTTTCCTTTTATTGGTGGGGTAAACGAATTATGTTCGTATACCAAACCGATGCATTTTATTTTGTGTGTTATTTTTTGCAGGGACGTGAACCTTGTGTGACGACGTGTACGGTAGTGCCAACCGTACAAACACTCGCATGAGCCACTTGGTTGCTTCAATTCAATATACCTACCTATTAACGTCTGGTAAAACTTTCCAACTCGAACCTCTTCTAATAAGCACATAGGGGCTGCACACTCGTGTCTCATATCATGTTTCACTTGCACCTCATCACAATCTAGGAGAGGCCTCTTCTAGAACTAGTTTGTTGACTTAAGCGTGGTGCTTAGTTTGATGAACCGACTCAGTGGGACTTGTATTTTTATCACTTGTGAGCTAAATCCATGTCTTCAAAAACACAAAAATATTTCATTTTATTTTTAGTTTCTAAGTAGGTTCTCAAGGAAGGCACACCGGGCCATATCAAGAAACACATGTTGAAGCAAAGGTTCTTTATCCATTGAAACAGAGGTTACTAGTACCTCGACGGTAAAATGTGTCACCCTTGCTTTAACTTAATATTAGGAAGGTAACCACTTCTTATACCCTCTTTTGATAACTACATTTTCTCTTTTGTTTTCATGATCTTATCGAGTCAGTATTGAAAAGTTCTTAGCTTGGGGAGGTTATTTTGCATTCGTAGAGTCTTGTGCAATGTTCTTTATCTTAAAAGGTTTTCATGCTATTGTGTATCCCTCTGTTTTTGAATGCTTGCTTAGGTGAGTTTGTGTTCATATTTATAAAAGGGATATACTTTCTCATGTTAGGCCCCATAGGAGACAAGACATAACTTTGATGCACCTTGTTCAACTTTTATCTAGCTTGTGAAAAATATTGTGATCCTCTAAATAAACATTGCAATGTTCTCTACATTTTGAAAAGAAAAAAATATAATAAAAAAGTTCTTCGAAACTTGCTAGTTGTCACTATTCAGAACTGTCTTAAGTGAATGGTTATGGAGTAGCACGACCCCATAGTGTTGGAAATGATGGTCTTAATAGATGCTTACTAAGTGAGTTGTCAAATAAGAAATGATGTTTCAAAGTTTCGATATTACATATGCCAAAATTTTGTCTTGGAAATCAAAGTGAGATATTGCTTTATGCATGTCTTGCACCACTGTTGCACTCCATGGGGGGCTAACAACTCCGCTGGCCTATAAATGATCTACCAAGAGAGAAATCTCAGATTTTGGCTATGAGTTGATTAAACATCTATAAGAGCAATGTTATGATGGGTAAGAGTTTTGGCTCCCTCATGGGTCTGCCTTGCAAGCAAAAATTGGAGTACACCTCTGACCGTTATGAGAAATCATTATACCAAAAAGGGAAACCTTGGTAATGGTCACGAGTGTCCTTCCTAGCCTACACAGTCTCGATTGAACATATACTGCTCTTTTGGCATGGTCTCGTTACTAAGAAATAGATTTTCTATGAGCTCAACAATCAAAGTTCGCACTTGAGAGACTTTATAAATGGCATTATTGGGAAGCATTGTAAAACTCTATCTCCATCTATGATTGACAACTAACCATGTTCAACTTTCCCTTATACAAATAAAAATATAAAAATACAATAAAATGCGTATAGAAGGATCACAAGTTTACTTGCAAGCTAGATTTAACTTTGACATGGGGAATAGAAGTTCTTGACTAATATCTAGTGGTTTGGAATAATATAACTGAGATTATATTGCCTTGTATGATTATGTGCACTCTTGCTTTAAGTTTGCAGGAAAAACACGAACACGATGCATTGAATTTCAATGATAAGCAAGATCACATCCATTAAGTTATCGAGCCCATTTTCTCGAGGACGAGAAAGATATAGCTTGGGGAAGTTGATGTCCATGATAATACAACACTTTTTAGCTATATAAATAATGTCATTTTCCTATCATATCAAGCTTCATCTAACTATTGATATGCACGATATGCATGATTACTTGTTTTCATTACATTCAATATGAGCTTTGCACATTTAGTAGTTTAGGTAGAATTTTATCCGTCTTTCTTGTATTTGACATGTGTGTAGATTTTTATGATGATTATGGACAAAACAAAGACAAAAGGAACAAAGAGAGCATAGTATGGATGAGCTGCAGGGACCAGACTTAGCCATTTGAGAGGTTGTAAAAGTGAATTTTTCAAACTTCTAAAAATAACGATCCAAGACCATGGGGTTGTATCCCTCGACGATACGAATCCAACGAGCCTAAGAACGCCCAAAATGGAGTTCGTAAGAAGAAATAGCAACCAAAATACGAAAGGAGGCAGAAGGTTTCACGACCAACTATACGGTCGGCCGCCGTATAGTTCTGGCCATATAGTTGCCAAAAAGGTTGGAAACGACGGGAAACACTTCAGAACAGCTCCAGAACCTTGCCCAAGTCATATGTCGGTATTATGGGTACCCTAGGGCACCCCCAAGGCCAATATAAAGAGGGGAGGAGCCAAATGAAGCCACAATACACCATATACAGGATCTAGATCCCATCTACCGCCTCCATGGCGGCGCCCTGCCGCCGTGCCGCCTCCATAGCCTCTCAATGTCCACAAAGTGTCAATCTACATCAACACCATCAAGACATCCAATCAAGAAGAGGAGGAGAAGGAGGACGCCGCAATCACCACATCGTCATCACCATTTCCATCACCGCTACTCCTTCATCCTTCCCCTTCATGATCTCCGTGATGGGTTGTAATATTGCTTGACCCCCCTTTTATCAATGTTATGATGATTTGAGTAATTGAAGTGTGGTGTGTTATTGTTAATTAATATGTTTGTGCTTTCTCTTTACATTATTCTATTCATGATATTATTCTAGTGGTTGGAGACGTCGAATCCATTGTTGAGGAATTTACTAGGGATTCACGAAGTGTCACAAAACTTATCATTAGTCTCTACTCTTCCATTGGTCCTGACAAGCCCATGGGTATAAATAATAGTCTATTTGCTATAAGTTATTGCGGAGGCAATAGAAGCTTAGGATGCACCGCCCTGAGTTCCCCAAGATCACTCATGATTAGATAGGTATAGTGTTGTGAATTGGTTGACCCCAAAGTGACATACTAGATATATTGTGACTAGCACACTTTCTTAGGAGAACGGTTGTCCATAGAACTTAATGCCTTTTCTATGGTTTAGCTTGATTGGTATTGTTACCTTAATACACTAGGATGACCCGTGTCCGAATAGGGTGTGGACAATTGAGTTGTCTAGTTGCCACTTACCAACGATGGGAGACAATGGTATATGAGGGACCGCCACAATTATAGTTAATAGCTATTCCATAAGCACTTATCATGCACACCGATATAAACAATATTACTTCAGGAATCATAGCATTAATATTTCATCTCATTGCATTCACCTCTTTCCAGTTTTACTTTTGTTCTAGTTTTCTTTCAATCCTAGTAGTAGTTGTTAAAAGTCATCTTAAATTCATTTATCCTAGCAACCTATAGAGTAGAGTATTTCCAAACCACGGTTTGGGTGCGGATGTGGTTGCATTGACAATGTAGCTGTGGGGTCATGTTCGCTGAGCTCCCATCAGAACAAACTCTTAAATATTTGCTGCTACAGGTACTGCAATAACCCTGTTTTGGTGCAGGTACCCAGTCATCATGTTGGCGCTAGCTCACGACAAACAGATTGACTAGAAGAAGGTTAGCTCTTCTCTTCCAGTCAATGACGCTGGCAAAGACATTGAGCTTTAACCATATATAAAGAAGGCGAAGAAGTCTCTTGAATGTTGCTATCGATTGGCACGGGTCAAGAAGTCCCTGATGCCGAGGCTTCAACCGATACTCCTTCTACCAGTGTCGTTGCTACCTCCAAACCTCCAGCGAATGCTCCTTCGGCTAGAGTCACCGCTTCAGCCAAAAATCTGCTTAGTTATAGTTTTTATTTGATTCCAAGTTGTAAAAGACTTTGTTCTATACTTATGCTTGTTGATTTTGCCTTTGAAGAAAACCTATTTTTATATATATTTCACCTACTTTGTTGGTTCATCTGATTGTAGCCGAAGATCTGAATTTTTCGTCTTGCCATATCTCATTCTAGATGATTTCGGATAATTCCAGCCCTTAAACTGGTCCCTCCATGCCAACTCCATGTGTGCCGTCTAATGAAAATACAATACTCATGTAATCGAACTTCCATTGTATAATGAGAAGATCCAACGCATAAAGCGGATGGAAAATGATCTACGAGTTGTTCAAGCCGTGGTTGATATTACCCAGTCAAAAACCCGGAAAATTTGGAGCGCGAAGCTTTCCTTTTGGAAGAAATCTCCAGGGTGAGCGAGAAGATGCTCTGTAAGTATCCCTCACAGAGCCCCCGACTCTTTTTGCATAACCCGAAGATTTGACATCAAGACTTTTAACTCTCTAGGCACCCGATTAAATGAAGTGGGCGCTCGGATGAATCATTGATAGAAGCTTCTCGAGGAACTGATGTTGACTTCTAGACTAATACAAAACGTGCATTCACACTTGCTGTTCTCTAGGATTTGGTGTCCATGGTGGAGGAGTTTGTCAAATGCTCTCGCCAAGCACTGGCCATGATTTACAATGCGATGTTTCCTCGAGACATACAACCTCAAGGCCTGGCCGAACTAATGGAAAAGTTTCAGCAGGGCGAGAGGATTTGCCACTCTATCAAGCTTCAATTGGTTGCTGGTGCAAAGTTGAATTTTGCATGAGTTCATGCTCATTACACAACTTTGGACATAGATTATATATCCCGACATCTTCCTGGTCTGCCAGATGTTGCCTTTACCATGGCTCCTCACCATCAAGCTTCTCGTCGTCCTGCTATTCGGATTATCCAAAAAATGTTGGATGAAGATGAAGATTTTTTCCTCAACTTCGAGTTGTAGTTTTGTATGTAGAAGAACTCCTGCATATAAAATGAAAAAAATTGTATGTAAATTCTGTTTTTTAAATGAAGTATATGTATATGTTTGTGTGCTTTTCTTTGCAAAATGTTGGAAGTATTTTGCCTTCATGCGAGACCCTTTCGTTTTTCTGACGCCATGGGGCCGAGTCAGCTATTCAGGTCAAGGATTTTGGGTTGGACGGCGTAGCCGAAAATATTATTGCACTATTATAGCGAAGCCCCCAAGTATCGAGTGACATTTTTTTGTAAATACTTATGATACAAAGAGCCCCCGAGTATCAGGTGGGTGAAAAAAGATGGAATCGAAATATGAACAATGTAGACTGAGTTTCAGGAACTTAGCTTTATTGATTCTTCGGGTATGGAGGTACATTTTGCATAAGCGCCTTGCCGTAGGCCTTATTGTATATAAAACACGAGTCTTCGGCTGAAAAGCCTGGTCGTGGGTCTTGTTGAATGTAAATTGCGGAAAGTGAAATGTCCTAAGCGTAGAAACGTCACAGCTGCGCAACATTCCATGTGTTGGAGTACTTGACTCTGATCTTTTTTTCTTGAAGCCAATATGCCCTACCAGGGATAACTTCAGTTTCGATGAAAGGCCCTTCCCACGGGGATTCTAGCTTGCGGTGGCCATCTTACTTGAGGCGAAGGACTAGGTCCCCAACGACGATGGACCTGGGACACAGTTGGCGACTATGATAGTTGCGTAGGTTCTGCTGATATTGTGTTTCTCGTTGTAGAGAAATGTCCCTTGCTTCGTCGAGTTCATCGACGTCATCTTTGAGTGCCTCCTGTGAAGCTTCTTCATCGTATGGGATGACCCGAGGGTAATCGTGGGTTATTTCCACTAGGAGCATGGCTCAGCGCCATGTACCAGAAAGAAAGGAGTTTCATGGGTATCCGTATTTGGAGTCATACATAGGCTCCATAGGACGGAGGGTAGTTCGTCTACCTGTAACATCCCAAAAATACTCAACTTGGATCACCAAACTCTAATCATCAAAATTAGGGTTAACAAAACTTTTCAAAATTAAAAGTATGAAAGCATTAATATGAGTGTGTATTAAAATTTGGATTCTTTTGAATTTCCATGGTTCTGTGTTTCTTTGCTTGTAAAATGATTCTTACGTGAAATAAACATCATCTCAACAATACCCAAACTTTTCCCAAAGACAAACAAGTCAAAATAAACAAATTAGGTGAATGGTCACTTTCGCCAAATTAACTCCCATGCCTACTTTGGCTATCCCTAACTTTCAGAACTTAACAGAAACATGTATAGATCTTTGCACCCTTGATGGTACTCATAATAAGGTACCAAGGCACACTTTGTGATCATCCAAAAAAATTTAAATGCTTAGTTTAAATGACAGTTTAAAATTGAATCTATTTCATATGGGAAGATCCCACTATTACAAATACCACTCAAACAAGCTCAAATTTCAAAACCCAAGCATCCACAGAACCCTCAACACATGCCTAGCACACCCACCAAAAATCTTTTTAAAATTCAAAACTTAAGTTCATGCGGCCATTTCATCAAACAGGTTGCAGACTCAAATCAACAAAATCAAAAACACTATGTTGAGCAGTGTTATGGCCAACCTTGTTCCCTCTCTGGTTACAACTAGCCTTAGTAGATCATCTAGCAACCTTAACTAACCTCTAGCACCACTGTAAGCTGGCCATTGTTATAAATGGTGAGCAGGCCGAGAGCACCCATGTCACCCCAGTGTGGACAGCAAGCTAGGAGAAGAACTAGCCGTGCCAACCTTGTCTAGCATGCAGCCCATGACTCACCGCCCCCTCTCGACCAGCCCTAGCTCGGAGACAGCAACCAGAACCGCCAGGAACGCTGCGCCCATGCCACTGTCGACCATGTCGACGCGCACCGCAGAGCACGCGCTGTTCCCATGCCACCCGACCACCTCGATCCCTCTCCGCCCGCCAGCATGTACCCCACCGTCCCAGGATACCACCAGACATGCTCATTTCACCGCCCGTACCCCGTAGCCACCGCTCGCCGTGGAGTTCGTCGCCTCTGCCTCGCAGAGCATCGCGCGTTCCTGACCATCTACCACCGCCCCTACACGCGCATTTAAGCTCTAGAGCATCGCCAGGAGACCGCCCGTCGATCGCCAACCTCGGCCATGCCTCTAGCCGCCCGTAGCCGTGTCGCCACCGTAGCCTGCCCATCCCTCTCGGTCTCGCCATCCTGCCTATAGAAGGAGAAGACCCCCGCTCGATTTATTCACACCATCTCACTCCTCTCATCTCACTGATCATTCCATTCCTTAGCCGGAGCACGAGGAGAAGCAGTTCGCCGGAATTGCGCCGGAGCATGCCGCCTTTGGAGAAGAAGGGAGCCGTTGATTTCGACCACCCCCGGAGCTGCCGCGACCACCCCTGAGTTCGTCGTCGTCGACTTTGTCGTTTGCCCGCCTTGCCATCGTCACTCGAGCCTCGGTATGCCCTCTATCCACCCTCACCGAGCCGCTAGGGTTCGAGCTCGCCGGTGACTTGTTCATCGTCGACGACGACCCTCAGCCGTTGATCTCACTTCTAATCCAACGCACCACATCACCTCGTACCGCTTCGCGTTTTATGAGCCACTGACTAGTAGACCCTCCTGTCAGTTGCGCCCCGCGCTGCGGAGTGACACTAGGCCGGCCCAATAAACCTTCCCGCGCAGCCCACTCATTTGAATTTTGCTTTTTCTATTTTCATTCAAACTCAGTTCTGTACCTAGTTTTCAAAATCAACCCAGCTCGATTCAGTGAACCAAATTGCATGAAACCAATTTTGTTAGAAAGGTGCTGAAATGCTTAATCCAAGCCCGTTGGATTCAAATCATTTGGATCTGTAGATCAACCCTGGTAAAAATAACAAGTCAGAAGCTTTTCTCCATTCAAACATTTTTCAAATTTCAACCATAATAGCTTTTGAGTTGATTCCAACTCTCAAAAATCACACTTGATCATACCTTTCAGAATATATAAAAATCATATGGATTTATTTATAGAAATAATGTTCAAGTAATAAAAGAATGCCACATAGGCATTTTTAGTCACTTTATTTTATTTAAAATAAAAGAATAAACCTTATTAAATTGTGTCACCACTTTAAATCACATTCCCATGTAATGAAATATGTGGTGATGACATGTGTCAACATGATCCCATGTTTGAGTTGGAGAATATTAAATCTTTATTAATTTTTCAACGAGGCAGAGGCTGCGAACTCCGCGGCGAGTGGTGGCTACGGGGTACGGGCGGTGAAACGAACATGTCTGGTGGTCTCCTGGGATGGTGGGGTACATGCTGGCGGGCAGCGAGGGCTCGAGGTGGTCGGGTGGTGTGGGAACGGCGCGTGCTTTGCGGTGCGCATCGGCATGGTCGATAGTGGCACGGCCGCGGCGTTCCTAGCGGTTCTAGTCGCTGTCTCCGAGCTAGGGCTGGTCGAGAGGGGGCGGTGAGGCATGGGATGCATGCTAGACAAGGTTGGCACGGCTAGTTCTTCTCCTAGCTTGATGTCCACACCAGGGTGACATGGGTGCTCTCGGCCTGCTCACCATTGATGACAATGGCCAGCTTACAGTGGTGCTAGAGGTTATTTAAGGTTGCTCGCTGATCTACTAAGGCTAGTTGTAACCAGAGAGGGAACAAGGTTGGCCAAAACACTGCTCAACATAGTGTTTTTGATTTTGTTGATTTGAGTCTGCAACATGTTTGATGAAAAGGCCGCATGAACTTAAGTTTTGAATTTTGAAAGATTTTTGGTGGGTGTGCTAGGCATGTGTTGACGGTTCTGTGGATGCTTGGGTTTTGAAATTTGAGCTTGTTTGAGTGGTTTTTGAAATAGTGGGATCTTCCCATATGAAATAGATTCAATTTTAAACTGTCATTTAAACTAAGCATTTAAATGTTTTTGGATGATCACAAAGTGGGCCTTGGTACCTTATTATGAGTACTATCAAGGGGTGCAAAGATCCATACATGTTTCTGTTAAATTCTAAAAGTTAGGGATATCCAAAGTAGGCATGGGAGTTAATTTGGCCAAAGTGACCATTCACCTAATTTGTTTATTTTGACTTGTTTGTCTTTGGGAAAAGTTTGGGGATTGTTTAGATGATGTTTATTTCACCTAAGAATCATTTTACAACAAATAAACATAGAACCATGGCAATTCAAAAGAATCCAAATTTTAATACTCATATGAATGCTTTCATACTTTTAATTTGGAAAAGTTTTTGTTAACCCTAATTTTGATGACTAGAGTTTGATAATCCAAGTTGAGTATTTTTGGGATGTTACAAACCTTCCCCCCTTAAACAAAATCTCGTCCCGAGATTTGAAAAAGGACGAAAAGATTACCTAGGATTTGAAGAGATCGGGAAACTCCGTCCTGATGTGATCTTCGCGCTCCCAGGTAGCTTCTTCTTCTATGTGGTTGCTCCACTGAATCTTGAGAAAATTGATGCTTCGGGTTCTGGTAGTTCTGAAGGCTTCTTCCAAAATACGGATGGGTACTTCGGGATAGGTCAGGTCATCGTTGATTTCTATGGTCCGGTGATCAATATTCTTGAACACTTCAGTCTTCTCTGGGACTTCGAGGCACTTGCGAAGTAATGAGATATGGAACACATTGTGCACGGCTGACATCTCTTCGGGTAGTTCCAATTGATACGACACTTTTCCTCGATGGATCAGGATCCTGAAGGGGCCGATATATCTGGGGGCTAACTTTCCTTTGAGTTGGAAACGCTGCATTCCCTTCAATGGAGACACTTTCAGATACACAAATTCTCCTATGTTGAAGGCGAGGTCTCGACATCTCTTGTCAGCGTAACTCTTCTGCCTTGACTGGGTTGTCTTGAGGTGCTCACGGATCTTGTGAACCTTTTCTTCTGCTTCTCGTAGGATGTCGGGCAGGAAAATTCGACTCTCTCCTACTTCCGACAAATTCAAAGGGGTGCGACACTTCCTTCCATACATGAATTCAAATGGGGCCATGTACAAACTAGCTTGATAACTATTGTTGTATGAAAATTCTGCAAATGGCAGACAGTCTTCCCACTTAGATCCATATTCTAACACACAGGCTCTCAGCATATCTTCGAGTATTTGATTTACTCGCTCCGTTTGTCCATCGGTCTGAGGGTGATACGCGGTGCAGAAATCTAGTCGGGTTCCTAAACCCTCTTGGACTTTCTTCCAGAATCTCGAGGTAAACCGAGTTCCTCGATCCGATACGATGTTCTTGGGGACTCCATGCAAACTGATGATTCTAGCGATGTATAACTCTTCTAGCTTTGAACTCTGATATGTGGTCTTGACTGGTAAGAAATGGGCGACTTTGGAAAATTTGTCCACTATGACCCAGATAGAGTCATTTCCCATACTAGAAGTAGGCAATCCGGTGATAAAGTCCATTCCAACGGAATCCCATTTCCATTCCGGAATCTGCAATGGTTGCAACAAGCCTGCGGGTCTTTGATGTCCCGCCTTGACTCTCTGACATATATCACACTTGGCTATATAGCTTCCGATTTCTCTCTTCATCTTATGCCACCAAAATTATTCTTTCAAATCTTGATACATCTTCGTTCCTCCGGGGTGGATAGAATAAAGAGTATCATGAGCTTCCTTGAGAATAACTTCTTTCAACTCAGAATCTGCTGGTACACAAAGGCGTCCTTTGTACCACAAAACTCCTTCTTCGTCTTCGGTATATCCGGGTACTTTGCCTGTACCGATACGATGCTTGATTCCGTCGATACTAGCATTTCCTTTCTGCGCCTCTTTGATCTGGCTGATCAAAGTGGGTTGAAGTTCTATGCTAGCCAAAATCCTTCACTCACTAATTCCATTCGGAAATCTTCCATCTCTTTGTGCAAACTTGGTTGCTCCTTAAAAATCATGGAGTTCAAGCGGCACGGCAATCTGCTAAGGGCATCTGCTACCACGTTGGCTTTACCGCGGGGATAGTGAATGTCCAGATCGTAATCCTTGATTAGCTCAATCCATCTTCTCTGTCTCATATTCAGCTCCTTCTGAGTGAATATATACTTCAGGCTCTTGTGATCCGAATATATGTTACAATGATTTCCCATCAGGTAATGCCTCCATGTCTTCAGGGCTAGAACTACGGCTGCGAGTTCGAGGTCATGGGTTGGGTAATTTTTCTCATGTTGTTTCAGTTGTCGAGATAGATAAGATATAACTTTGCCTTCTTGCATTAGCACACATCCGAGACCGATCTTGGATGCGTCACAATACACGTCAAAGGGCTTCGTGATATCTGGCATGATTAAGATTGGGGCTGAAATCAATCTCCTCTTGAGTTCTTGAAAACTCGCTTCACATTTGTCCGTCCATTCAAACTTCTTGTCCTTCTTCAGTAATTGGGTCATGGGTCTGGCAATACTCGAGAATCCTTCTACGAACTTGTGGTAGTATCCCGCCAATTAGAGAAATGCACGAACTTGGGTTTGAGTGGTTGGGGCTTGCCAATCTTCGACATCTTTCACTTTTGCAGGGTCAACGGCAATTCCTCCAGCTGATACAATGTGGCCGAGTAATCCTACCTCCTATAACCAGAATTCACATTTTCTAAACTTGGCATACGACTGATGCTCTCTAAGGGTTCCAAGAATGGTCCTTAGGTGTAGCTCTTGTTCTTCTTCCGATTTGGAATAAATCAGAATGTCATCGATGAAAACAACGACAAACTTATCCAGGAAGTCCATAGAAATCTTATTCATGAGATTCATGAAATAAGCGGGGGCATTGGTTAATCCAAAATACATGACAGTATACTCGTATAATCCATATCTGGTGGTAAAGGAAGTCTTGGGAATATCCTCTGCGCGAATCTTGAGTTGATGATAGCCTGTTCTAAGATCAATCTTATAAAACACTTTGGCATTGGGGCATTGGCATTGGGGGCTGCGGCATTATTCTTGGGGCACTCATTGGAGTAGTGGCCTTTATTTCCACAGTCATAACAAGTCACTTGAGACTTGTCCTTTGCTGCAACAGGCACAACATTGCTTCTAGTCCTCGGGGCAGTGTTGGTGTTGGCGGCAGCATTGTTGTTGTTGAACTTGGGTGGTGCACGGTTGAAATTGTTAGAGTTGCCGGGGTTATTGTGATTTCCTCCGGGCCTCGGGTTTCCATGGTTGGGATACGTCGGACGGTTCATTGGGGGTCTGTTGGTTCTCGGGGAAAATCCTGGAGATGGGTTAGGGCGATACTTTGGGGTCTAATGGGTTCCTGGCTGATGCATCATGCGACGCTTGCGGTTCTCATTGGCTTGGTTGATCTTTCCTTCCATCTGGATGGCAGAGTCGACAAGAGCTTCAATATCATCAAAGGGGATATTGACCAATACCGTATGCATCTCATCGTGCAGACCATTCAGGAATCGTTCTTTCTTCTTGGCTTCGGTGTCGATCTCATCCGGGGCATACCTAGATAATGACAAGAATTTGTCACGGTATTCCACTACGGTCATCCTTCCTTGCTTCAGTTCTCTGAACTCATCTCTCATCCTCTTGATCAAACCCGGGGGCACATGGGTTCTGTTGAACTTGACCTTGAATTCCTCCCAGGTCATCATCTGTCCTCCGGTGCACGAATGTTGTTCCACCATGCTCTTGCATCTCCGGCTAGATAGTGGGTGGCGAACAGAACTTTCTTGTTGGCTTCCACTCCGGCGACTTCCAGGTTGTTTTCCATGGTTTGCAGCCAATCATCGGCGTCTAAGGGCTCTTCTGACTTAGTGAAAACGGGTGGGTTGGTGTTCTGGAAATGTCGGGGGGATAACCCACGGTAGGGTCACGAGAGGGGAAACACAACGCAGCTGGGTTAGCTCCGAGTAAAAAATGAAACAGGTCGGGTAAGAACGGCCGGGTAAGATAAGCATGAAAGCCGAGATACAAACTATCTCGGCCCGTATAGGACAAAGTTGTAACCCTTGCAGGTACCAACGAGCCGAGTCAACCGAGGAAGGGCCGAGTCAAGAAGGACGCGTGGCACCTTTCCGAGTAACGTTCGGGAAGGACCATGGTAAAGCATGGTCAAAAGAGAAGGGCGACGCCGGGATGACACAAAAGGAGCCTGGTGACGCCCAAAGAAAGCGCTGACGTACAAAGTAACTGCGTGACGCCAAAAAGAACAAGAAAGCAGTGTACCAGAAGACCGTTAGCTGTCAATCTTTATGGACCGGGCCTATGGGCTTAAGGCAAGCCCATGACCCGGCCCATATTATAGGGACCAAGATCCAAAAAGTAAACCCTAGAACCCAAATGGGTATTTGCTAGCTAGCACTGCCTATATAAGGGAGGGCATAGCAGAAGTAGAGGGAGGTTGGACCAAGTAGAGAAGAGGTGCTGCGTACTCAAGCCAATACAGCTCAAGGAGCACTTGTAATCTTTGGGGTATCAATCAAATTGTCAAGTGGGGAGAGTTCTTCTTGTTCTTCGTGCATGTATCGAACGTGCACTCCCTCTCCGGTGACCACAAGCACCCATTCGGCCCCCAACTTAAGCCTACCCATAGCATCTGCCGTGCCACCACCACGACAGGAAATTCTTGAGCTTAGATCCATGGTTGTCCTGATTTCCTTGGCCTTGATCGTTGTGGGCTAGCTGGGCTATCTGCTGAAGGGTGGCTAAGTTGGCTTGACATGCGGCTTTTTCCGCTTCGCGGTCAGAAACCAACATTTGCAGGATCTGCAACATTGGGTCCGGGGATGAACCACTTCCTCCGCGTGGCATCTGAAGATTGAGATAGATCATGAGAAAAGAGGGAAATTTCTAAGGTTCAGTGACTCTGAAATTTTTTTAAAGTTTGACTCAGATTTTCTAGCAACTTCCTTTTCATTCATTCATTCATAGCACACGATACAACACACACCACAACAAAGGTAAACAGATGGTTTAAGAACCATTCTGGAAACTACGATATAGTGGGACCGAATACAACTCACTAACGCTAGTGCTCAAGTGCTACTACTCCTTGGAGTCGCTGTAGTCGTCATCCTCATCCTCCTCATCGTCATCGATGAAGGCGAAATCATCCTCATCGGTGAAGAAGTCCATAGCCTGATCCTCCAGAAAATCATCATCATCGCTGAGATAAGAGTAGGGGTCTCCATGCAGATCCTCTCCGGCATTCTCTCTTTCCTCCAACTGCATGTCTCTCTCGTGGATGGTCTCCTCCAAATCCGAGATACAGTGGCGAAGACGGGTAATGATGCGCTCCTTCTTGTCGAGCTGACGGCGGCGAGACTTGCGATCCTTCGCTAGCATGGCGATGGTCTGATCCCTCGTCTTGATGATGGTGGATTTGTGGTTGGAGTAGTGACGGCAATTATCCAATTCCTCCTGACGATCATACATCATGAAGCTGAGGTGTTCCAACTGAGTCTTCAGCTCGTGGTGGTATGGGGATTCTAGTGGATGTCCCATAGCATCACGCCTTGGAAAGAACTCAAAGCGGGTACCCTTGATCTGGTTGATACTCTGCCCACACAGACGGGAAAGAGCTTCCTGCATGGCCCTCGGCAGTGGGAGGTTCAATCTTTCCTCGGAGACTTGCAACAATTAGCCACTGCAGATCTTCTCCTCCTTGATCATTGAGCTGAGATCCGAAGAACTCGGGGTGCGGACACTCCAGAAGTTCTGAAAACTGGTCCAAATCCCGCTCAAAGATAAGGTCTCCTCCATTCCCCAACTGATAAAACTTGATGTACTTCACGTCCATCTATAAGAATATAGGATGAGTAAGTTAGTAGAGTGATCAAGTGTGTCAAATTTTAGGTATTTTGCAAGAGTTTTTGAGGATCATGAATTTTTATGAAAGAAATAAGGTGATAAGAATGGGAATAAGTTTTTGTAAATATTTGCGTCCTTTGGTTTTGAAACTAAGTTTTTGATTCAAATGACCAGTCTAACTAGGGTCTCCTATGGTCAGGATGGCTCTGATACCAACTTGTCAACACCCGGATTTTTAATCTCAGATGCCTGCTATGCCATACATCGCAATCCCAGGATTACCATTTTTGCGAGACATAACAGATTTGGATACCACAGTACATCATCCATTACAAACTATACATAAAGTCTTACACAAATAAGGATCTCATGATCCAGTTCTTAATACAACTCAAGCAGCGGAAATACGTAATAATAACGGTAGCGTAGGCGAAGCTCCATCTTCGGGGTCTCAGGCAATGCTGACGATGGGAGATAATCCTAGTTGTCGTAACCTTCCTGGGGTCCTTCATCCTGGTACTCCTCTTCATAGTCTGGCCATGGGAATAGCCAGGGAAAAATCAATGAGTACTCTTTAAGTACTCGCAAACTAATACTAATAAGATTTTGGCCTCCCAACCATGACCAACTGTCATCTTGGGTACTGCACAGGTGGACAATCTTCACAAGGTAGCCTCAGCTCAGACCTTGGCCATGAGGGAACCCATACTAAAGTATATAAGTTTCCAGTCAAGCCCTACCCAATTCTCGGGTATTGTGGTTGTACGGTAAAATTGGAATGGTATCGCATCCAGACAACCATAAGTTTTATAAAGGGCTAAGGTTCATGCCTTAACATTTTAATCATCCAAATCATCTGGTGTTCGGAAACACATGTCAAAACATCTCAGTAGAATGACTCATCATTCTAAGGTTTTCATAACCATTTTCCACCATGTATTCCCATCTAAAGTTGGTCAAGTTTTATGCTTAGCACTAGCATCTACAAGTGGGGGTGAGTACTAATGAGGGGTGGTAAACAAGTGGAGTTTAACTAAGTTCAATCTCATGCCTTAGGGTGACATCAAGATTATCTAGCTTAGGCCAAATTTAATGCTCTTTATGCAACCTTCAATTATCTTCCTAGAATCTACAAGTCACTTAAGTAGACTCTAAGTAATAGCTTTGATAAAGAAATAAAGTATAAAGCTTGCAAGTAAACTAGGAGGGGGTATCAAGTGGGTATCATCACATATGCTTAAGGCATATAGTGGTCATGGTAACAAGCAAGTATTAGCTTGCATCGGTATCAGTATAGGATTGCTAAAGTAGAGTATCTTGCAAGTGTTAGCTTGCACATTCAACTAGTAGTATTAGGCTTGCCTTGTGCAGAGCAGTGGTTGAAGTTTTCCTCGGCTTCTTCTTCGTAGTATCCTCCTTCCTCCTCATATCCTTGGTCGGTACTAGCGTCTATAAATAAATACGAGGTGCATAATCACCAAACAATACTTAACTACTTTCAATCATCACACAAAAGGGTTTTGATCTAGCATCATCACTAACATTCAAGATTAAAGCCTTTGTCTTATTTATTTTATTTTTAGATAAGTAATTTCTACTCATTGAAAAACTACTTAAGATTTAATATTCTCCAACTCAAACATGGGATCATGTTGACACATGTCATCACCACATATTTCAGTACATGGGAATGTGATTTAAAGTGGTGTCACAATTTAATAAGGTTTACTCTTTTATTTTAAATAAAATAAAGTGACTAGAAATGCCTATGTGGCATTCTTTTATTACTTGAACATTATTTCTATAAGTAAACCCATATGTTTTTTATATATTCTGAAAGGTATGATCAAGTGTGATTTTTGAGAGTTGGAATCAACTCAAAAGTTATTATGGTGGAAATTTGAAAAATGTTTGAATGGAGAAAAGCTTCTTACTTGTTATTTTTACCAGGGTTGATCTATAGATCAAAAGGATTTGAATCCAACGGGCTTGGATTAAGAATTTCAACACCTTCCTAACAAAATTGGTTTCATGCAATTTGGTTCACTGAATCAAGCTGGGTTGATTTTTGAAACTAGGTACAGAACTGAGTTTGAATGAAAATAGAAAAAGCTAAATTCAAACGAGTGGGCTGCGCGGGAAGGGTTATAGGGCAGGCCCAGTGTCACTCCGCAGCGCGGGGCGCAACTGATACGGGGGGGTCTACTGGTCAGTGGCTCATAAAACGCGAAGCGGTACAGGGCGATGTGGTGCGTTGGATTAGAAGTGAGATCAACGGCTGAGGGTCGTCGACGATGAACAAGTCACCGGCGAGCTCGAACCCTAGTGGCTCGTTGGGGGTGCATAGGGGGCATACCAGGGCTCTAGTGGCGACGGCGAGGCGGGCAAACGACGAAGTTGACGACGGCGAACTCAGGGGTGGTCACGGCAGCTCCGGGGGTGGTCGAAATCAACGGCTCCCTTCTTCTCCAGAGGCGGCCTGCTCCGGCGCAATTTCGGCGAACTGCTGCTCTCGTGCTCCGGCTAAGGGATGGAATGATCAGTGAGATGAGGGGAGTGAGATGGTGTGAAGAAATCGAGCGGGGGTCTTCTCCTTTTATAGGATCGACGACGAGACCGAGAAGGATGGGCAGGCGACGGTGGCGACACGGCTACGGGCGGCTAGATGCATGGCCGAGGTTGGAGGTCGACGGGCGGTCTCCCGGCGATGCTCTAGAGCTTAAATGCGCGTGTAGGGGCGGTGGCAAATGGTCAAGAACGCGCGATGCTCTGCGAGGCAGAGGCGGCGAACTCCGCGGAGAGCGATGGCTACGAGGTACAGGAGGTAAAACGAACATGTCTGGTGGTCTCCTGGTACGGTCGGGTACATGCTGGCAGGCGGCGAGGGCTCGAGGTGGTCGGGTGGCGTGCGAACGGCGCATGCTCTGCGGTGCGCGTCGGCATGGTCGACAGTGGCATGGGCGCGGTGTTCCAGGCGGTTCTGGTCGCTGTCTCCGAGCTAGGGCTGGTCGAGAGGGGGCGGTGAGGCATGGGATGCATGCTAGACAAGGTTGGCACGACTAGTTCTTCTCCTAGCTTGTTGTGCACATTGGGGTGACATGGGTGCTCTCGGCCTGCTCACCATTGATGACAATGTCCAGCTTACAGTGGTGCTAGAGGTTAGTTAAGGTTGCTAGCTGATCTACTAAGGCTAGTTGTATCCAGAGAGGGAACAAGGTTGGCCAAAACACTGCTCAACATAGTGTTTTTGATTTTGTTGATTTGAGTCTGCAACCTGTTTGATGAAATGGCCGCATGAACTTAAGTTTTGAATTTTGAAAGATTTTTGGTGGGTGTTCTAGGCATGTGTTGAGGGTTCTGTGGATGCTTGGGTTTTGAAACTTGAGCTTGTTTGAGTGGTTTTTGAAATAGTGGGATCTTCCCATATGAAATAGATTCAATTTTAAACTGTCATTTAAACTAAGCATTTAAATGTTTTTGGATGATCACAAAATGGGCTTTGGTACCTTATTATGAGTAATATCAAGGGGTGCAAAGATCCATGCATGTTTCTGTTAAGTTCTAAAAGTTAGGGATAGCCAAAGTAGGCATGGGAGTTAATTTGGCCAAAGTGACCATTCACCTAATTTGTTTATTTTGACTTGTTTGTCTTTGGGAAAAGTTTGGGGATTGTTTAGATGATGTTTATTTCACCTAAGAATCATTTTACAAGCAAAGAAACACAGAACCATGGCAATTCAAAAGAATCCAAATTTTAATACTCATATGAATGCTTTCATACTTTTAATTTGGAAAAGTTTTTGTTAACCCTAATTTTGATGACTAGAGTTTGATGATCCAAGTTGAGTATTTTTGGGATGTTACATGCCTTAACTGTATCTTCGGGAGCTCTCCATGCATCATGAATGCCACATATGGCTACATCCATGTATTTTCTACCACCGTTACTTATGCGGGTTCCTTCGTTTCGTCGGGGTCCTCCTCTTTGCATTCCTTGACCGAAGCAGCCCTGAGCCCTTTGCTGGTTTGTATTTTTCCCGTGATTTCTGCAGTAGCTTCCTCGATCTTCTTGGGATTAATGGAACGCTCCATGATCTCTTCCTAGAAAACTTTAGGCGGCACATGAAGGCATAAGGATCCAATGTTTGCCAGATTATCGGCTTCCTTGTTGCTTTCTCGGTTAATATAAGATACCTTGCGCCCATCGATGTGGGATTCCATGACGTTGTATAGATCTCGATATGCGATCATGTTGTCGCTAACAGCGTCGCATTTGTAAATCTCGATATGCCACAAGGTTTGAGTCACCGAAGATTTTTAGGCGAGTTGCACCGTAGGCTCCATCCATACGCATGTCGTGCAACAGGACCTCATATTCGTATTCATTGTTTGAGGCATTAGGGAAGCTCATCTTCAAAACATACCGCATCTTATCACCTTGTGGAGAGATCAAGTACATTGTCCACACATTTTATATTTGTCCACTCCATGATTGTAACACCCCAATTTTGGCTAAATAGAAATTAGGGTTTGTTTGTGCATTCATGAGCATCATCTCTTAAAATGCATGCAAAGAAAACTAATGCAAAACCCTAATCGTTCCCCTCCCTTTGAAATCAGTTCAAAATGTTTTACAGTTTGAAAACTACCAAAATATGGATAAAAGGGCCCCACATTATTTTAGTAATTTTATAAAGATATTTGATATTTTAAAAGTATTCAAAACAGATTACAAATTGAAAATACAAAAGAGAATACACCAAAATGGAAATAGAAAAGGTTTTGCAAATAAAAACAGAGCCAGCAGAGCAACCAGGCCGGCCCAAACCTTCTCCCCTTCTCCCTGGCACACGCACGCAGCAGTCCTTAGCCCACCTAAGCCCAGGCCTGCAGACCCCTTTGTCCCGCCTATCTATCGTCTTTATCCTCGTGTTAAGCAGCTCTATGGCACCGCCACCGGCGTCCACCAGCGTCACGATTCTCACTGTCGCCCGCCATCTTCTGGAGAGGAGATAATGCCGCCGAGGTGCCCTGCTTTGACCTCATCTTCTTTTCCCCCTCCGAGCGACCTCCCTCTCTGCGTTTCTACAAATACAAACCCCTAGCAGGAAACCACCGCTGAATCGCTGTCGATCTGAGCCCTACAGAGTACCATGGACAACACCATGAGCTTCGCCTCGCTTCCAGCTTCATCCTTGCCAAAGGAATTGAACCGGGTCGCTCGCAATCATCGACCAAGACCCCTTCTTCCCCGAGCTCGACGCCGCTCACCGTCGCCATTGTCGCTGATCCTGACCACGCCTCTTCGAGATGACCCCTTCTCTGTGTTCCTGGTGAGATTCCTGTCCTCCTGGACCAACTTGCTGCCTCTCCCTCTCTATGGTTCACCATCTCGCTGAGCGATGACGCTGCTCGCCACCGGATGTCACCGTTGACGTGGATCTAGCTACCAAAACAGGGCGGCGCTGCCACCA
This sequence comes from Avena sativa, assembly GCA_916181665.1. Lineage (NCBI taxonomy): Eukaryota > Viridiplantae > Streptophyta > Magnoliopsida > Poales > Poaceae > Avena > Avena sativa. Next base: position 114,838,773 of record OV702298.1, read on the forward strand.
GTAGGCTTCCCTTGCGTGCCTCGTTCGAATATGCTAGGTCCCAAGCCTGTGCGCGTGCCCAAACCGCCGCTCCGGCGGTCACCTGAGCTGGCCGGCCATGGTTGACCCTGTCAACTAGGCAGTGGGCCTAGCCCGCCTATGTGGCCTCCTATGTGGCATTCGGGCCCAGCGGTCAGCCGCTGAGGCTAGGTGTAGCCTCAGTGCAAAAAGAACCAAGCATTTTACTGACCTCATGGTGATGTCAGCATGGCATAATAATTCATTTAATTGGTTTAATAATTTCAAAAAATGGTATAATCTTATATATTCAATAACTTTTGATTTCTAAGTCAGAAAATACTAATAATATATCAAAATGTGCAGAAAAATGAGATCTATCTTATAGCATCAACTTCATGCATTGTTCAACAACTTTAATGAAAATTTCAATTAGAAGAACCAATTGAACCCCGTAGGTGATCCCGAGGTTCTCCCTGTTTTAGGGTTTGCACCCCTCGGACACTGTTTAAAATGGTCGAGCATGTTTTAGGAGTTTATTTCAATACTATTTAACTGTTCATATCATCATCATTGCGTCATCATTGCATCGATGCCATGCGTTGATTATTTCCCTTCCTTTCGGGTGTTTGGTTCTTCCCGGTAGAATACGAGATCAAGATCAAAGTTCGAGATCAACACCACCGAAGCTTGAATATAAATACTTGACCAACTATAACCAAGACAAGTACCTGATGTCCGAAGCTTTGCTTTCTGGTTATCAATAGGAAGAGGCAACCAAAGCCCCACAATTATACAATCCTAACATTTCGAAAGAATTTCTATTCTTTCCATGATGCATACGATTCTACTGTGGTCTTTTATCTGTAGATAAAGTATCCTATCTATTGCATTACTCCCTTTAAGCTTATATTACCTGATCCACTGCTCCTAGCATAACTAGGTTTGGCTTGTGTGCACTGCTAAAGCTTATATCCGTGTCATGCTTAGCCATGCTTAGCTGTTGAGTCTGGTTCATCAAGATGATGTATTAGATGCATAGAATCTAGTATGATAGGAGAACATGATAATATGAGATCAATGGTAAAATAAGACATGATAAGGCTTGTATGGGAGGCCATGGTGGGATGTGGTTTTTGTAGTCCCATGCTCGCCAGCACTAGGAACCGAGTTCTTTCCTTTAGAACCGACATGAGTGTACAGCCACACGGGACTTGGGAACCTCTCGATTTCCTAACTTTCCTAGTATATTCCATGAGTCACACAGTTCGAGCGTTCCAGTCGACATATCCATTCTGGTTGTTCTTGAAGGTGGTGAAGGAGGTTCAGTCATAACAGGTAGGGAAATGTGGCCACGGTTGCTTGGGGTAGATAGCGCCCCTGGTAAACCAACCTTGCTTCGGGATTTCACCTGTTACGGCGGAACCATCCTTAGGGCATTACTCATGATCTTGGTGAAAGCAAGGTAAAGGTCGTGGCCAACCACCCTTTGTCGGCCTTCCAAGGAAGAGGGCTAAAACGTTGGCGTTAAGAGTCGTTTGGTACATGTGGATAAAGTTGTACACCCCTACAGGGTTAAATCTTTTTGAAAAGCCATGTTCATGGTTATGAATGCTTGGTGACCGAATTCTAAGATCATAGATAACTATAACCTAATCGTAAAACTTGGCATATCAACGTGTGCTTAAGGATGCTTCCTCATGGGTACAAGGGGGTGATCCTAGTTGAGAGTTAATGATGACTTGTGGGATATCAATATGATGATCAATACTTTGTAGATGTCGCTCTCTTATCTCCTTTTAAAATATTCTGATTTGATGAGCTTCTTCTCTCTCTTGTCTTATAAACAAACATAGCTTTATGCAAAACAGCCCCACCAGCCATAAGTCTTGCTGAGTACACCCTGTAGTCACCTTTGCTTTGTTGATATTGTTGTAGCAGAGTAAGTGTTCACCTGAAGATGGGTTGTGTACGACATCGACACCGACGAGTATCTTGGGTTTCGGGGAGACAACCTAGAATCTATGGGCTAAAATGTCATTGTTATGCTTCAGGCCTCTTAGGCCATTTGTTAAGTTTACTTAATAGCATAATTTTACTTCTGTTGTTTGATGTTTGTGTTCAGTGACCTCTTCTTGTAATAATTTGGTTTGCTCAGTTATAAACTTGCTGTAATAATTTTTGTGTTGTAGCACTATTGTGTTGCCGAATCTCTCACTGGATAGCCTCGAGCTTTAGGTTAAGCTTATGTCAGGCGGAGGTCTGGGATTTGTCTTGCCCTGATCCTGGGGTGTCACAGGTTTTGGTATCAGAGAAGTACCGACCGTAGGAAAACCTTGCTATTGTTTGATGTTGAGTCTAGTGCTTGTGAAAACTATTTCAAAGCTGAAAAGTATTTGTGAAATCTCTAGTATGCTTCTTTTGCTCTTGATCTGGTATCGCTCTAACTCTAGGTCATCTTATCTTGTGTTGACTTTGAAAAGTTTTGATATCTCTTCTAGTCTTTCTAAACTTTGGTTCCTTATTGGTATGTCGTTTCTAAGCTAGTTGACCTAGTGTTGAGTTCTCTAGAGTTGTGTGTTGTGAATTCCTTGCTCCCCTTCTCTGTTTCTGCTATGATATTCCTTTCCATCATGATCTCTCTATCTTATGGAACCACAATACTCTATTGTAGGATCCACATTGTTTTGTTCTAGGCTTCGAGGTCTCCTTTCGCCTTGTGTGCCTCCTTTTTATTTGTTTGGGTACTTTAGAATGTGTTTCTTCTTTTGAAAGCTACCTCGTGATTACTAACTTGTAGTGTACGATGTGTTACTCAAGTAGTAATTACTCCTTTCTCGGGTTTTAACCCTTGGACTTGAACCGAAGATCCCTAACTATGCTAGATTATGGTGTTGTGAATCTGGTACATGAAGCTGACCTTTAACCCAAGATCCATTCCTTTGAACCCTGTTGTTAATGTTCATACATTACCTCAAGATGGTTGGTACTACAATTCTAGCCTTCAAGCTTGTGGTCTTTTTCGTGATTGAGTTGCGACAACCAAGGATTTACCCTACCACTAGCTATGGCAGATGTTCTTTAATGGAACCAAATAGGTCAAGACAAGAGTGCTCCTCGTGAGTCTCGTATCTATACTCATGACTCTACCACACCTTATCCGTTCTATGCATTGGTTTTTGGAATATTGTTGACTTATGCATCCACATCTCTGGATTCTATCCTAAGAATGTTCCTTTCCCTTGTTGTTTTTTGACCTTTGTCTACCAGTTGGTAGCCAAGTAGTAAATGTGCATCGGTGTATTTCGATGCAAGATACTCTTGTGGTCCGTCATGAAAAACCATTTCGTGGTATCTAGGAGAAACAAACTCTGGTACCTCGTCATTTCTAGGACTAGGTCAAAGTGTTGTAATCCGCAGATTAACAGGCATTATTAGCTTATATCTGTTCTACCTTAAAGTATCACACTCTTCTATACCAAGATGTCATGCTAAGCTTCATGGACTTCTTAATGATGTGATGATTTCACATTACCCACCCTTCCTCGAGCTTTTGCTCTTGTGAGTGATGGGTGTGCGTAATAATGTGGCCATTCAAGATTCTTAGCAATTTTTATTCTTTTGAACTCCAAGGACATTTGAGTCATTCTTAGTGTGATTGGTTAACCCTATTACTAATTAAAGAATGATTGTGTTATTAAGTCCACTATTATGGTACACTCTCTTTGGTCAAAGTGTTAGGCTTGTATCGAAGCTCTGAGACTATGTCTTCTTGCCTTACCAAGCAAGTTTCCTCTTGAACTAAGTGACATATCAGTGGTTCGTGATATTCTAGAAGTATCGCCATGTTGCCACATGCTCGTGATGTCAAGTTCTTGAGCAAGCAAGTTCTCGGAACTGCTCCTTTCTCCAAGGATCCGTACTAGATACCCTTGAACTAGTTGGTGGACCTTAAAGAACAACTTGGAGAGTTGTAAGACAAAAGTTCTACCCGACTCTGTTCCTTTTTAAAGGGATGTATAGTTTTTTCGTGTTGAAGAAAGATAGTATTTACTTTGTGGATATGTTATCTTCCCCCACCTTTGATTTGATTTTTTCTTATCGTCAAATCAAACTCAGTTCCAAGGACTATCTTGATGATGTTTCTTCTTGTGATGTTTCACTTGAGTACATCTTCATGTCCTATGGTCTCACTAATAGTTTTACTTTGTTCATACGACATATGAGTCCATCTTAATGGATTGTCTTGATAAGTTTGTTGTTGAGCCCATCGATGACATGCTTATCTTCTCTCTGCTAGTCTAGCTTCATATGGAATAGTTGGCATTAATGTTGGAAACTTTTGAGATTCGTTATTGAGTTATCTCGAAGTACATGTTCTGGATGTTGGAAGTAACCTTCTCTGAATCATGTGCAAATGTTGAAACATGCCGTCATGGGTTCGACAAGAGTTATCTGTCTTTCCCTAAGGACACATGTGTGTTTTGTTGTCAGTACTTTATGTGTCTGCAGTTGTGTTTCAACAAGTTGCTAAATACATGGGTCTAACAATCTAGCTCATCTTTTGGAGCTTGACATTGTAGTCCATATCTTGAGAATCTAGTGAATTTACCTCTGTGTAAATGTCGCAAACTTTCTATTTGGACATGCTGAGTTTGAAGTGTCATCTCAATTAAACAAATCTAAATCTCAAGAAGATATGATTGTTTGTGTTCTTCAAGGTTTTGACATAGGTATCTTTGTATGTTCGTAAATATTGATGTAATGGTTGACATACTTAGCCAGAAATACCCTTTGTTATATTCTCTTAATTCACCAATAACAACCACTCTTCATGAGGCTTCTTCTATGATTTATTATAGAAGTTGTGTTTATTTTTTCCCTTGTATCTGAAGTCTGACATATATTTGATGTCTCATGTCTCGAACATCAAGGATGACATTTAAAGTAGTGTTACTAAATGTCTCTCGGTCAATCCTCCAAATCCTTTTATGCTGGCAAGCATTTTGTTGAGACAAATAATTGAAGTATAAGAATGAAGTTTCTTTCTTCTTGTGTCATCAAGAATCTTATTGCCTATTCATCTGATGGTGTAAAGTTATATCATGATCTTTGGCAAAGATCCTGACAGTCCTAGATGAATAAAGAGTTTCCTTCGTTTTCTCAGCCATGTTCTAAGAGTGAATATGATTTTGGTAATCCGTAGTTTCTCTTGCTACATGTTCCTTGTGACTCTTATGAGTCCTCTCCATAGAACAACCTGTTGTCCTAGCCTTATATTGAATGAAAGAGTGACCCTTCTTTTTTCAAAATTAGTTCAATGGCTTGGTGTTTTTTATCCATATCTCTGTAACCTTAAATCTCTACTTAAGATGTTAAGTAGAGGTTCCCTATCGAAGTATGTGGTTATATTCTTTCTGTTGGAAGCTTTCTTTCTCAAAAGCTTCAAACTCTTCTATAAGTTCCATGGTCTCAATCCTTATGAAGACCATCAATCTAACAATTTGAAACCTTCCCTTCTTGTTTCCTCTGTTACCTTGTCGTATTCATGTTTGTCATCTCTTAGTCATTTCTAAACACTCCATCCAAGAGCTGACCATGAGATACTCTATGTGTTATTTAGTGTGTTTCCCTCTTATCCCTAGTGTAACCATGTTTACTTATTCTCTCATCCTACCTTTGGAATCTCAGGTCGAGATTATCGTAAGGGGGATAGAGCTGTAACACCCCAGTTTTAGCTAAATAGCAATTAGGGTTTGTTTGTGCATTTATGAGAATCATCTCTTAAAAATGCATGCAAAGAAAATTAATGAAAAACCCTAATATTTCCCCTCAATTTGAAATCAGTTCAAAATGTTTTAAATTTTGAAAACTACCAAAACTTTTGAAGCCCAAACTTGATAAAAGGGCCCCACAATATTTTAATAATTTTATAAAGCTCTTTGGTATTTTAAAAGTATTCAAAAAAGATTACAAATTGAAAATACAAAAGAGAAAACACCAAAATAGAAATAGAAAAGGTTTTGTAATTAAAAACAGAGCCAACAGAGCAACCAGCGCGGCCCAAAGCTTCTCCCCTTCTCCCATCTGCCACGAGCAGCGTCCTTGGCCCACCTAAGCCCAGGCCCTCATACCCCTTTGTCCCGCCTATCCGTCGTCTTCCTCCTTGCGTCAAGAAGCTCTGTGGTGCCGCCGCTGCCGTCCGCCAGCGTCATGATTCTCGCTACCGCCAGCCATCTTTTGGAGAGGAGATAAGGCCGCCAAGGTGCCCTACTTCGACCTCATCTTCATTTCCCCCTCCCAGCGACCTCCCTCTCTACGGTTCTTCAAACTCGAAACCCTAGCCGGCGAGAACCGCTGAATCGCCGTCGTTCCGAGCCCCACTGAGTAGCATGGACAAAACCATGAGCTTTTCCTCGCTTTGAGTTTCATCCTTGCCAAAGGAATTGAACCGAGTCGCCCAGAATGTACCACCAAGGCCCCTTCTTCCACGAGACCGACACCGCTCACAGTCGCCATTGCCATCGATCCAGACCACGCCTCTCTGATCTAACCCCTTCTTTGTGTTCCTGGTGAGCTTCCCGTCCTCCTGGACCAACCCGCTGCCTCTCCCTCTCGCTGAGAACTGACACCGCTCACTGCCACATGTCGCCATTAACATGGCTTCGTCTACCAAAACAAGGCGGTGCCGCCACCAGTAGGCTTCCCTTGCTTGCCTCGTTCAAATATGCTAGGTCCTAAGCTTGTGCACGTGCCGAAACCGGCGCTCCGACGATCACCTGAGCCGGCCGGCCATGGTTGACCCTATCAAATAGGAAGTGGGCATAGCCCGCCTACATGGCCTCCTATGTGGCATGCGGGCCCAGCGGCCAGCCACTAAGGCTACACCTAGCCTCAGTGCAAAAAGAACCAAGCGTCTCTGATGAACTCATGTTGACGTCAGCCTAGCGTAATAATTCATTTAATTGGTTTAATGATTTCAAAAAATGGTATAATCTTATAAGTTCAATAACTTTTGATTTATAAGTCAGAAATATACAAATAATATATAAAAATGTTTAGAAAATAAGATCTATATCATAGCATCAACATCATGCATTGTTAAACAACTTCAATGACAAGTTCAATTAGAATAATCAATTGAACCCCATAGGTGATCCGGAGGTTCTCCCTGTTTTAGGGTTTGCACCACTTGGACCTTGTTTAAAATGGTCGAGCATGTTTTAGGAGTTCATTTCAATACTATTTAACTTTTCATATCATCATCATTGCTTGAGCACTACATTGATGCCAGGTGTTGATTGTTTCCATTTCTTTCCGGTATTTGGTTCTTCCCGGTAGAATACGAGATCGATATCAAAGTCCGAGATCAACACCACCAAAGCTTGAAGATCAATACTGGACCAACTGTAACCAAGTCAAGTACTAGATGTTTGAAGCTTTCCTTTCTGGTTATCAACAGGTAAAGAAAAGCAAATCCCCACCATTATACAATGCTATGATTTCTAAAGCATTTCAATTCTTGCCATGATGCATATGATTCTACTGTGGTATTTTATCTACAGATAAAGTATATTATTTATTGCATTGCTCTCTTTGAGCTTATATTACCTGATCCACTGCTTCTAGCATAACTAAGTTTGTCTTGTGTGCACTGCTAAAGCTTATATCCATGTCCTGCTTAGCCATGCTTAGTTATTGAGTCTGGTTCATCCAGATGATGTATCAGATGTAGAGAGTCTAGTATACCAGGATAACATGATGAGATGAGATCAATCATAAAGGTTAAATATGCTAAGGCTTGTATGGGAGGCCATGGTTGGATGTGGTTTTTGTAGTCCCATGCTCGCTACCACTAGGAACCGAGTTCTTTCCTTTGGAACCGAGACGAGTGTACAGCCACACAGGGCTGGGAACCCCTCGATTGACTAACTTTCCTACTAGATTCCATGAGTCACATAGTTCAGGCGTTTCATTCGACATATGCATTCTGGTTGTTCTCTAAGGCGGTGAAGGAGGTGCATTCATAACAGGTAGGGAAGTGTGGCCGTGGTTGCTTGGGGTAGATAGCGCCCCTGGTAAACCAACCTCGCCTCACATCTCTAGGGACCAGCTTCGGGATTTGACCCGTTACTGCAGAACCATCCTGAGGGTGTGACTCATGGTCTTGGTGAAAACATGGTAAAGGTCGTGGCCAACCACCCTTTGTAGGCCTTCCAAGGAAGAGAGCTAAAACGTTGGCATTGAGAGCTGGTTGGTACGCGTAGGTAAAGTTGTATACCCCTTGCAGGGTTAAATATTTTCTAAAACCCGTGTTCCAGGTTATGAACGCTTGGTGACCGAATTATAAGATCATAGAGAACTACAACCTAATCGGAAAACTTGGCACATTAACGTGTGCTTAAGATGCTTCCTCATGGGTACGAGGGGGTGATCCTAGTTGAGAGTTAATGATGACTTGGTGGATATTGATATGATGATCAATACTTTGGAGATGTCGCTCTCTTATCTCCTTTGAAAATATTCCAATTAGACGAGCATCTTCTCTCTCTTGTCTTATAAACAAAGATAGCTTTACGCAAAACTGCCCCACCAGCCATAAGTCTTACTGAGTACACCTTGTAGCAGAGCCAATGTTCACCTGGTAGTCTTGCTGAGTACACCTTGTAGCAGAGTCAATGTTCACCCGAAGACGAGTTTTGTACGACGTTCACACTAACGAGTAGCCTGGGGTTCCCGGCCGACAACCTGGAATCTATGGGCTAGGACGTCATCATTATGCTTCAGGCCTCTTAGGCCATTTTTTAAGTTTGTTATACTTAATAGCATAATTTTCCTTTCGTTGTTTGATGTTTGTGGTCAGTGACCTCTGTTTGTAATAATTTGGTTCTCTGCTCAATTATAAACTTGTTGTAATAATTTTTGTGTCATAGGGCACTATTGTGTTACCGATTCTCTCACTGGATATCCTCGAGCTCTAGGTTAGGATTATGTCAGACGGAGGTCTTGGATTTGTCTAGCCCTAATCTAGAGGGTGTCATAGTGATGAATTCAAGCAATAGTTGGTATTTTATCGCTTTTTGATTCTCGTACGTGATATCTCGAGGGGATATCTCAATGTCCCAAAGAGAGACACGACCTGTAGCTTCTGGATTATTCAGGATGTTGTAGAGAGGGGACTCATTGACAACTACTATCTGGTGCTCTGAGAAATAGTGGCGCAGTTTGCGCGCTGTCATAAAGACACCGTGTGCGAGCTTCTGATAATGCGGGTACCTTTGCTTTGAAGGCGATAAAACTTCAATGAGGTAATATACTGGCCTTTGGACACCATGAGTTGATGACTGCAAGTGCAAAGACTATTTGTAGCTAGTTTCGAAAAGATATCGATCCTACAAAGAGTAGTAGGCGAAATACTAAAATGCTTTTAACTAAAACTAAACAAAGTACTTTGAGGAATAATTATAAGTTGCAATAAAAGTAGAATTGTTTTTGGGTTTTTGGTTGGTTGAAACAGTAAAGTAAAGTGAAGTAAAACTTAATGCAGAAAATAGTAATCGCGTGCATAAGAAACATTGAAACTACAATAGGGGAAAGGCATTCTTAGGGAGTGGTGGATACACCGCTAGCAATTTAGACCAAGTGATCAAGATTATTATAACGAATATTCTCATGATATGCATGTATGTGAGAGGAGCTCCATATATGAATGATGAGGAAGCAATCACTGCTCACACCATCCTTCATAACCACAACTGACGGATAAACGACATCAATCGTATTACCCCGCTATTAAGAGATTTCTCCCACGGCATGGACATGGCTTAAAGATTTCTCCTTGATTCCCCAAGTTAGTATGTAAAGGCTGACAACGAATTTATAGTCACAGTAAGTGCTATCATCCCTCCGTCTACCAACAAGTAATCCCCTTCACCGAGTCCCCACAAGAGGCAAATATTGAGTGGCACACTTCACCCAACATCAAGATGAAGACAATTAACACATACATATAATGATGTATAACATAAGAATCTCTATATCATCTCAATCATATACTAGGGTTTCTCCATCTCCCTAAGAACTAAAGATCTACTCAGACATGGAGGCAATCAACATCATGGCAATGGTAATGGAAAGGATTATCAATGAATAGTACTTGTATAAATCTACAACTAGTGCAAGAATTACAACAAGGTCTAGATGGGATGGATGGAGGTGATGATGGTGATGAAGATGTAGCGGTTGATGAAGATGGAGATCGATGCCTTGGCCTCCCAAATCTGCTTAGAGCGAATATGAATCCCTAGGGCAAGTTCCCCCTCCAGATCCCTTCCGGAGGTGAGGTTTTCAGATTTCTGGGTGTTCAGTATGTCGTATCCCGGAACCAGTTGCACGGGGTGAAACTATTTGAGGAGGCGGAGGCGGCACCAACTATACAGAGGGAACTATAAGGCAGCCCACCATATAGTTGGTCGTCAACTCTTCTGTCTCTGCTTCTCGCTTCGGGTTTTCTTCTGGTATTATTAATGTTCCCCAAATAAGCGATTTACGTAGTTTTTGTCTCCTTTTCTCTCCAGTACAACTGCTCCAAGAATTGTGTCCATTGAATCCATCGTCTTATCTGATACTGGTGAAAATAAGAATAAAACGTGCATTCGAACACCGTAAAATACCAAAATCCTACATCTACAATGCAAAATAATAATGTAAAACATGATGCATATATGCACTCATCAACTTCCCCAAGCTTAGACTCTTGCTCATCCCAAGCAAGTTTAGCTTAATGGATGTGATCCTCATTATTCATGAAGCTGATTCGATAAAATAAGTGAGGCAAATGCAGCATGTGTTTATCATAAAGGATACATATAAATAAGTCCATGAGTAGTACTTTACTCGAACCATTCGAATAATACTAGCAGGCTTTCACACCTTAGAAATTAATAGTTCACAAAATATTGTTCTCCACACGATGTAAAAGTATTCAGTTCAACCGAATGAGTTAGTGAGGTGGTCCCAAGTGTTTTTTAGGATTAACATATTTACTTGGGATTCAAAATCTCAAACGTCTCTTTGCCTTGCTACAATATGGTGGTATATGCTTATTTTCTCTTTGCACATTCGCTCCTTTTATTCATCTTTATTTTTCTTCTTTTTCTATATATATTTGTGCTCACACTTTTGTTTAAGTGATGTGCAAAGGAGCTAGCTATATATTCCACTTCATATATGAATTTCAAAGGTTAACGGTCTCAATTATCAAATTCCAAATATATATGAACCATCTTTATAACTTGAGTATTCTACCTCAAACTTGTTCTCACTCTATTTGATAGCACTTATAATTTCCTCCTTTATTCAAGTTTTTCTTTTTTTTCTTAATTAATGGGATAGTTTCTTCTTTTTGTAAATAAAACCATTGGCCTACAACATATTGATCAAATTATCTTTATATGTTCCATTAATACCAATGGTGTGGAAGACTCCTATAGCTACTATCAATTGCAAGTAAAATCATACTCAAGCAATTCATATATCCAATGAGACAAACTCAAACTCAATAATGCTTCATATATTATAATAAACTCAGAATTTCATAAATAAGATCAACTATTCCTGAAGGGAATCCTAATGATGCAATCTTTATTTCTAAACTCGAGCTAATGCAAAACTGAAAGTAATAAACTTATAAGATTGATAACAAGGTTTTAGAGATCTCCCCAAGCTTGGAATCAAGCCAGGAGGGATCAAATAACTCCTTGCTGGTACCTATTCCTCCTCCTGGGTGGAAAGAGCATTGTCTTCCTCTCTCGGGTTGCTAACATTAGCCACGCTTGCGAGGAGGATGCTAAGCTTGGCCATGTCGTATTGAAGCATCAAAATTTTCCTCTGAAGGAATTTCTTCTCATCTATCAACTCAAAAACAGTTTTAATCAAGAAACCAACTCTACCGATGTCATTGACCTTTTTCTCAAGGTCTTTGCTCATCATCCCGTAGGAGTCAATTCCTTCTCCAATAGTTTCAACACATGCTTTTGAAGCTTTTTCCAACTGACAGATCTTATCATGAATCTCATCTTGCCACACCTTCTTTTTTTTGAATATTTACTGTAGGGTAGCCCCCCTACAGTAAATAAAAACTATCTTTATTAAATAAAACCAGAAAGTCTTATGTACAATCTACCAAACTAATACAAAAGGTAAATACAAAAAATAGAAAGAAAAATATACATAATTTACAATAATGTAGCAATCCAGGAGTTGAGATCTGTGATGGTCTTCTTTCTGACTCTGTATTTTAGTAGTGAAACATCACAGATAAATCCTGATTTCCAAGAACTAAAAGATGGTATGAATCCTTTGAAAATCTTTTCATTTCTCTGCTTCCATATATTCCAACAGGCCAGAATAGCAATCTCAATAAAACATGGACCTTTGAATTTATGTTTTGCATGTTTCAAAATCTCTGGTCCAGATCGTGTACCCCAGTCAATCTGAAGGTAAGTCCAGATTCTCATACTAAAATTGCATTCAAAAAATAAATGTGACCAATCTTCTAGGATGTGACAAGGACAAAGAATACAATTATGATTGTTAGAAACATTCCAATGTCTTCTGAGCAACATATCTTTAGTATTGATGCGATCATAGATTATCAGCCATGCAAAAAACTTATGCTTGGAAGTGCATTTACTACACCAGATCCACTGTGATGGAAAATGATTTGGTATATGATTGAAATATCTCTTGTACATATCACTAACAGAAAAATCCCCAGTTTTTGAATTCAAACTGTTCCATTCAACATGTTTTGTTTGCTGAAGAGTTACTTGAGCCAGTTGCAACTGTAAATGTTGTAATTTAGTACTAGCTTCAATAGATAAAGGCAGGTAAAAAGCTTCAGACATTTGAGTAATTGATATTGCTTGCTTAACAAAGCAATCTTTATCAAGTACATGTGAGAATAAATGTGGATAGGTTGAGTTGAAAGAATTGTTATTCCATCTATCCACCCAGAATAAGGTTGTGTCTCCAGAACCCACTGAACATTTAGAATTTAAGAGATACTCCTCGTGTAGGCTCATGATACTGCGCCACCAGAAAGGCCCATAGATAGTAACAGTGTGAGGCACCCTGTCATGATAATATGTGTTCCAGACCAATTTCACCCAAGGCAGATCAGCCTTATTGTAGAAATTATGTAGATGTTTCATAAGTAGGCATTTATTTTGGATTTGGAGATTTATGATTCCTAAATCACCCTTGTCCTTTGGTTTACTGATCATTTCCCAAGATGCCATAGAGTGAACATTAGCATCATCCTTACTCGTTCTCCATAGGCAATGTCTTCTTGCTCTATTTAGGACTTCAATTATTCCTTTTGGGACACTTAGAGAACTAATGTAGTGCAAAGGCAGTGAGGACAACACAGAATTCACCAAAACAAGCCTGTCTCCATAAGATAAGAAAGATGCTGAAGCTGTCAACCTTCTTTCAACTCTATCAGTCAAAGGTGAGAGATCTTTGATTGTTGGTTTTGTAATTCCCATGGGTAACCCAAGATAAGTGAAAGGCATTTTTGCTATAACACAACCAATTTCCAGAGAAAGAGAGGTAGCCTCATCCTGAGATAGATTTATGGGTATCAAAGATGATTTATGATAATTAACCTTATGTCCAGTGAAAGCAGTGTATTCCTCAAGAATGTGTCTAAGGGTGTGCAATTGCTCTGAATCAGCTTGCATTATAATGATAGTGTCATCAGCATATTGCACAACAGGAAAAACATTAGTGCCTCTACTGGGGATTGGTGCAATTAACCTCCCTTCATTGAAAGATTTGTTAATAAAACTCTGCAGCAAGTCTCCCCCAAGAACATATAAAAGTGGGGAGAGAGGATCACCTTGCCTAACACCACGCTTACATATGAAATTTCTACTAGGTACACCATTCAACAGAATAGCTGAAGATCCAGATGCTAAAATTTCTTTAACCCATCCAATATAAATATCATCAAACCCCTTGCACTTCAAGATTCTAATTATTGCATCATGTTCAATTGTGTCAAAGGCCTTTTCAAAATCCAATTTTATAACCACAGTCTGTTTTTTTGAAGCATGGCATTGATGTAGGTATTCAAAAGTCCATCCCAAACAATCTTGTATTGTTCTGCATTTAATAAAATCATATTGGTTCTCATGAATACACCTTTTAATTTGCTTCTGTAACCTGTTTGCAGCCAAATTTGTTCAAAACTTGAGACATGTATTTGTAAGGGAAATGGGTTTGAAATCATTGACAGACTCAGGAGAGTTCTTCTTAGGGACCAGGGTAATGAAAGAACCATTAATGCTTGGAAGAGGGGTTTGGCCTTTGTGAAAATCATGACATAACTTAATATAGTCATCTTTAATTATGTGCCAGCACTTCTTCACAAACATCCCATTAAAACCATCAGGCCCTGGAGCTTTATCAGTTTTCATATACTTAACAACATCTTCAATTTCCTCTGTACTAAACTCCTCAGAAAGACAATCCAGACCATCCACCTTTGAGACAAAATCAGATATATCAGCCCTGCATTCAGTAGGGAAAGAAACCCCCATTCTGTTTTTTATAAAAACTCCATAAAGCCTCTGCCTTCTCCTTATGTTGGACCAAAATATTTCCATCTTCATCCTTAATTTGGTTGATAACATTGCTCCTATATCTTTCAGTTGCTTTAGCATGGAAGTATTTAGTATTTTCCCCTCCAGACTTCACCCATCTAATTGTACATATGTTTTTCCAGTAAATAGACTAAGTGTTGAGGAGATTTTTGAGATGTAATTTAACAATATTTCTAAAATTAAACTCAGGTTTACTTAGGGGCCTCTTATCTTCAATAACATCCAAATCAAGTATACATTTGTTGCATTTATCAATCAGGACCTTAATGTGTGACAATCTTTCCTCCCATCTTTTCAAGGCATATCTGAGATTTTTAAACTTTGCAGTAATGATATTAGCAATAGGTCCCTGCCTAACAGGTTGCTTCCAGGCTTGTTCCACTACTTGAAAGAAACCAGGCTGTTCAATCCATATATTCTCAAACCTGAAAATTTTTGCTCTTGGGATTGTGGTGGAAATACTGACCACACAAGGTACATGGTCAGAAGTTGATTTTGATAAAGAATTGACCAAAGTGTTTGGGAATTTCAAGGTCCATCCAGGAGTTGTAAAAAACCAATCCAATTGTTCTACCAAAGGATTCTCTTGCATATTTGACCAAGTGAAGTTTCTTCCCTTTAAAGGCAGTTCTAACAAACCAAGATGACTAATGATGCTGTTAAAAAGGAAGATATCATTTAGATCAGCCCCATCCTTATTTATATTATCCAGTGATCTGATAAAGTTAAAATCTCCCAATAATAAAAAGTCTTCATCGTGTGGGATATTGAGGTCATATAGCCATTGCACAAACAAATCCCTCTTCAAACCTCTACAAGGCCCATAAACAATTACAAGTGTCTAGTTATCTGAATTATGGGTTGAAGAAAACTTGATTTTTATTGCAGAGTCAGTGGTTTCTATTAAAGTACCCACAAATAAAGAGCTAT
This sequence comes from Avena sativa, assembly GCA_916181665.1. Taxonomy (NCBI): domain Eukaryota; kingdom Viridiplantae; phylum Streptophyta; class Magnoliopsida; order Poales; family Poaceae; genus Avena; species Avena sativa. Next base: position 114,854,369 of record OV702298.1, read on the forward strand.
TCCATAACACAATTAGTCCGCTAGAGGCACCAACAGATGGAACAAAAGCAAACTGGTCAAACCGCCTTGGACAGAATGTTTTGATAAAGGAATGATCAAAATCTTCACATTTTGTCTTGAAGACAAACAACTGAGCAATGACTTTCATTAATTTTGTTATAGACAGCCAGTCTTTTATCTTTATCATTTAAACCTATGACATTCCAACATAGCACCAACCAAACAAGATTTACAGTAGAAAAATTATCCATTGGAAAAACTGTGTGAAAAACAACCATCTGCTATGCCCAACAAACCAGAAACAAAGACAAGGCACCAACTTTAGGCAGTAGATGCAAACTGTCACAGATAAAGATACATCATGAAAACCAGATAGCTGATGTTGCCAAAACACACCAAAAGACCACATGGCCACCAGAAGTTCATTACAAGGGGATATAATAGTACGAAACACTAGAGACTTCGACCGTGGACCACACTGGTAAGTGAAAGTATCACTCTTCTTTGCGAACATTTTTGGTCTTGTTGGATGAAGGATCATCCATAAGATTTTCCTGTGAGAGCTCTTCTGGTGGGATTTCTAACTCCTTGCCTTCCCTTTGAAGAACAGGAATTGGTATGAACATTTCTGTTGGCTCCTGGATTGGTTTGGCAGACCTTGCCTTCTTTTTCGGCCTTGGAGTTTCAGTTGTAATGCATACTTTAAAACCAGCATCTCTATTGGCAGCTCTTGCACTCCTTCTCACTAGGTAACTCTGAATTTGATCATCATCCCTACCCACGAAAAGAGGCTTAAGATGCACAGGTTTTTTAGACTTTGCAGCACTTCTTGTTACTCTAGTTGAAGGTTCGGTGTATGCCTTTCTACTCCTCTTGGGAACACTAAGAGGGGAAGCTTTAAAGGCCACAGGGATAACTTGTTGCTCATTGGTGTTTTCTGAGGTACAACAACTATTGACTAATCTGACCTTTATATTCATCCTTTGAGTAGCCTTCTCATGATCCCAGGAGACAGAAAACTCACATTGGCTATTGAAAGCAGATGACCAATTTCTTTTTTCCAAAACTGATTTGGAAAACTGATTAACTAACAAACAAGAAGGATCAACCTGCTTACAGTAGTGAGGGATTATAAATTGCAGCAACTTATTCATCTGCATGCTAGGTGGGATCACAGGACCATATGAAGCAGACAGAAGCATGCTTTCCACAGGGGCAATCCTAACATGGTTTATTATGAGTTGATTGTGTGCCATCACAATATCATTGTTAAAAGAACCCCCTGAATCATTAGATCCATCAATGATAATGGAATCATCAACTTGCTCCACCTCTTGTTCCTGCTATGCTTCAATATCCTGATTCTGATGTTGCACCTCATCCTGCATGTTGTCTGGCAAATCTTGATTTTCAGGCTGAAAATTTCCACCTTGGTTATGTGGCCCTTGTTCATGATTATGATCCCACCCAATTTCAAGGTATTGAGGTCCAACAAAGTTGTTAAAATTCATATGCATGTGACCAAGCATGGGATGATGGTTACCATCAAAAGGCATTGGGTCTTCATCATTGGGCAGGCCATCAGAAAATTGAGTTGACAAGATATGACAGACTGCAGTTCATGCTTCCCTCACTCCACCAACTGAAGCATAATTACCAAACACAACATCTCTAGGAACCTTTGTAACAGCTGGGTAAGAAGCATACACCAGAGTTCTTTCAAGTACATTGGGGTCTTGGTGCCAATGCAGAAACTTACCAAAAGTGCCAATAGAATTAGCAATGTCATAATCGTTCCTATAATCTAATGGAAAGCCAAGAAACATTAACCACCCAGTACTGAATCCTACTTCAGCTATGTGATTTTGCATATCATCATGCGCTAAAAAACGAACAAAAGTACCATTCTGAAGCTAAAATGGAGGATGATCAATCAAAGCTGATCTTGCAGCCTGACTGCGAAGCACAAACAGACCAACTCCAAACAAACACGGCTAAACTTCCTCAATAGCCTTATGCAACTGATGAACAATGAAATCCCTGACCTGCTGCCTCCAGAAGGCTTCATGTTGCGGCGGCGGAGCTGGCATCAACTCAGCAATGAAAATATGATCGTGACGGCGGGGCGGCACCATCGAGGGAGTGTAGTATGTCCTCGGCAGTCTTGTCAGACCACCATCGATAATCTGATGCCCTTCAGGAATCCACCTAGTTAGATCCAACGGAAAGTTCGCCATTGTCGCCGGGAGGATCTTTGGCAGTAGATTTGAGGTAGTGTTTGTTTGCAAAGGCAAAGAGTCAGAGGCAATGATCGAGGAGGACAAAGAGGATATCGAAGCCGAAGAGTCCAGGCACTATTCAACCTTGTCTGTACTAGACTCCTTGTCTAAGCCGGTAGATGAATTTTTTTCTTTGGAACCCAACGTTTACCAAAGTGACTCTTGAAATTTAGACAATCCTTCTTTACGTGACCATAGAGAAAGCAATTCCGGCACCGAATATCATTGACACATTGAGATGTGTTATGGCCCATGGAAAGACATCTGCCACAGTTGAGCACTTTATAAACCATGTCATCAATCATTTTTTCAAAAGCATCATCCTTATCAGAGCTATTATTATTGATAACAGAAGGATGAACAGAGATGTTTTTTGAAGATTCCCCTAGCTCCACAGGATAAATGGTACCAAAACTTATGTTTGACAAAGATCCCTGCAAGGCAGTAGGCAGAATAACACCAGATTTTTTTCGAATTTGGGGACAATCATATCCAGCTTCCATATAAGAAATAGCCTCTTCTTTACTAGACGGATATTCATAGCCTTCACAAGCATCATAACGTTCTACTATAGCAAAGGAGATCCTTTTCCTCACCTGATGATTAAGATGTCCAATAGGTGACTTACGGAAACTTGATGCAGCCGGCTTTTTCTTCAGTGCATTTAAAGCCCGATCAGTTTGTTTATTATTAGGACTAATCAATGTCCAACCTTTATTGCATCCATTTTCCCAATCAATGAATTCCCTCCTCCATAAAGGACCTCCATTGCTCCATAAATGAAAGAACATTTGAACTGCTTGCAAGAAAACGAACGTAGTGCATAAATCATGAAACCAACAAACTTAGAAGCAACAGAGAACCTGAAAACCCTATCAGATAACTGAGAGACTGCAAGCTCCTGGCTAATTCCACCAATACAAGATTCCAAGGCCTGACTAACATAATAATCTTCCAATTTAAACGTTGATCGGCCAAATGACACCACCATTAGAAAATGGTTAGGCTTTCCTAAGGGATGAACTGTTGAACCGAACTTGATCTTCACATCATTTTTGAAATCATATCCTAGAGAGTAGTCTAGATTCATAGAATTATGTTCCATATGTTTCTGCGGAGAGGGTTCAGTGCTACCAGAAGTAGGCTCAGAAATACCAGAAAGAACCAAAATAATGTGATCCGTTATCTTAATAGTAGATCCAATCCGAATCATTTCTCCATCAACCAAGAATTTCCCCCCTAAAGGAGATCCCTTGGCATTCATGAGAACAAGCCAATCACAAGGTTTCTAGAGATGCAACTCACCATCATACGCCTTCAAATGCCCACGATCAAGATCCTTTATCGTGGTGTAGGAGACTTTCCATCGCCAAGTTGGAGGGATCATCAGGGAAAGGGGGACGAAAAAACCTATAGGGATGTAGAGGGGGTGTGGTGGAGTTGGTGATCAGAGTAGATGGGGGGAGATCACCAGAGATCAGGGAGATCGCCGGTGAGGAGGGTTTTAGGGTTTAGGCCGTGGGATGGTTGCCATTCCTTGCCCCTCTTCCGTTTTTGCCACACCTTCTTGGGTTGTTGAGGTGGCGGACTAAGAGGAAGTACATAATAAGATCCTATGTTGTGAAGGTAAGGATTAGGGAGACACTTATCCTTGCTCCTCCTCTGATTTGATTGACGCATCATCTCCATCCTTTGCAGGAACATGTCCTCCCAATTGGGGAGAGGTTTGATCTCTGAGATGGATGACCATGGTGCTTCCTTTGGTTCCACCTCCTCGATCCTGTTCACGGGCTTCTCTTCCTTCTTCTTCCAAACCTTGTTTACATGGAAAGGCTGCATGGCTTCGCTGCATGGATGTTGTTAGAAGGGGGTGTATGGAGATGGCGATGGTTTTTTGAGGCTGGAGGCCGTTGCTCTTTGAAATCTTAATGAAAAAGGTTAGATGCAACCATCTTTAAAAGGGGATGTCAAAATCCCTAGCCGCCAGGCTTAACGAGCAACTATACGGGCGCGGGTCGTATAGATCCCGCCATATAGTTACAGAACCGACTATATATTTTTTATTATCTAAGGCGGTAACAACTATACGGCCGCAACTATACGGCTGGGAGGTTTCCTCCCGCCGTATAGTTGGTCGTTAACCTTTCTGTACCTTGGCATAAAAATATGAGACTGTGGTGAACAACTATATGGTCACAACTATACGGCCGAAATTTTTATTCCTGCCGTATAGTTGGTCATTAAGCCTGCAGTACTAAGGAATAAATTTTTGGAGATGGTTTTGATAACTATACGGATGGAACTATACGGCTGGAATTTTTATTCTCTTTGTATAGTTGGTCATTAAGTTTTCTGGAATCACCAAAAATTACCTGTTTCTCAGAGAATTCTTTATTAGTCTAGAACTTAATGAAATACCAAGTTTTGACAGAAGAATGACAGCTTAAATTTTCGACCAACATTATCATTGATTGAGCTAAAATTTATCATGACCAAATTTCTTTTATTTCTCAAAAGCTTCATGTGTTCCTTATTCAATCTCAAACTTAACTAAAACTTACCTCAGAAATTTTCCAAACTTACTCGTCCCTTTATTTCACATGGGTTGCCTCCCATTAAGCACTATTTTATGGTATGTAGCTTGACCATAGTGTTTCTTACTTTGTCTCGATCTTCTCCTTCTTCCGGTCTCCATTCCTTCCATATTTTTGATCAATCAACTCTTTGGAGTAATTATTCGCATGGTGCTTGCACTTATATCTTCTTTTGCACGATAATGCTTCAAACGTTATCCATTCACTATCCATGAAAGATAAGGTGTCTTCCCCTAGAGCTTCACTGCCCCTGAGGCATAATCTTCTTCAACTACATAGGGGCCTTCCCACTTTGATCTGAGCTTTCCTGGAAATAACTTAAGACGAGAGTTATAGAGTAGAAGTTTATCTCCACTTTTAAAGACCTTATCCTCTATTTTTCTATCATGCCATCTTTTTTACTTTTTCCTTAAATAGTCTAGAATTTTCATAAGCCTCACATCTAAACTCATATAAAGCATTGATGCCGAATAAACGTTTTTCTCCTGCTACCTTGAGATCATAGTTTAAATTCTTGATTGCCCACAAGGCTCTATATTCTAATTCTAAAGATAGATGGCACGCCTTACCGTATACCATCTTATATGGTGTCATACCCATCAGTTTTTTAAATGCGTTGCGGTATGCCCAAAGGGTGTCATTTAGCTTTTATGAACAATCTTTTCTTGATTCATCCATTTTCTTCTAGAGTATGGTCTTAAGTTCTCTATTCGAGAGTTCCACTTAATCACTTATTTGGGGATGATATGGTGAAGCAACGCGATGAGTTACTCCATATTTTCCGAGGATTTTCTTGAAAGTTCCCTTCATAAAATGAGAACCACCGTTAGTAATTATAAATTTAGGAACTCCAAACCTAGGGAATATGACATCCTTGATCATCTTCATCGAAGTGGCTGCATCTGCATGGTTAGTTGGGATTGCTTCAACCCATTTAGTAACATAATCGAAAACAACAAGAATGTGAGTATAAGCATTTGATTCTATAAAGGGTCCCATGTAATCCATTCCCCATACATCAAATGGTTCAATTATAAGACTATAATTCATTGCCATCTCTTGTCTTCTGCCTATATTACCTCTTCTCTGGAAAGCATCACAATAATCCACATACCTTTGTGCATCTTTGAACAAGGTGGGCCAATAGAATTCAGATTGAAGTACCTTTTCCGTTGTTCGCCTGCCTACATGATGTCCTCCATAGGGGCTTCCATGACAAGCTTGCAAAATTGCACTAATTTCATGGTTAGGAACACACTTTCGAATCATTCCGTCAGGTCCATGTCGGTAAAGAAACGGATCATCCCAAAAGTAATGTCTAAGATCATTAAAGAATTTCATTCTTTTGTTTGTTGTTATACCAGGGGTACAAATTTTACTGCTAGATAATTAGCATGATTTGCATACCATAAATCAACTACTTCAATTTTTCCTAAGTATTTCCCGGAAATGACTCATTTATAGGTACGGGGTCGATAATTATTCCTTCCATCCTATATAGATGATCTGCAACTGGATTATCCTTACACCTCCTATCTACTATTTGTAAATCATATTCTTGTAATAATAATACCCACCTAATCAACCTAGGCATTGCATCCTTTTTAACAAGTAGGTGACACAAAGCTTGGTGATCTGTATGAATTATTACTCTAGAATTAATAATGTAAGATCTAAATTTGTCACAGGCAAAAATTATAGCAAGAAACTCTTTCTCGGTAGTAGCATAATTTTTCTGAATTTTATTAAGAGTCCTACTGTCAACACCCGGATTTTTAATCCCAGATGCGTGTTATGCCATACATCGCAATCTCAGGATTACCATTGTTGCGAAACATAACAGATTAGATATCACAGTACCTCATCCATTACAAATCATACTTAAGGTCTTACAACAATTAAAGGATCTCATGATACAGTCTTAATACAAATCAAGCAGCAAAATAACATAATAATAACGATAGAGTAGGCGAGACTCCATCTTCATGGTCACAGGCAATGCTGACGATGGGTGATGATCCTAGTTGTCGTAACCTTCCTGTTGTGCATCCTCCTGATAGTCCTTTTCATAGTATGGCCACGGGAATAGCCAGGTACAAAGCCATGAGTACTCTTTAAGTACTCACAAACTAATACTAGCAAGTGAAGTGGTTTTTGAGTAGGAAATACTAAGCTCTAGGTTGTTTTGCAAAAAGCCAGATTTATCTCTACTGAGTTCAGAAGCAAAGAAAGCTATTTGAAAGTTTTATAACACCTAAATGGGAAATTGAATTTCATATCACAACCCTGTTGTGGTCAAGTCAAAGTCATGATTCATTTCATAAGTCATTTTGAAAACATCTAACGACGGAACGGTATGGCCACTCCAACCGTCCATAACCGCGGACGCGGCTATTCGAATAGTTTGACACTCTGCATAGGTGGTACACTTTCACCACAATATTCGATACATCCGTTAGGAACAATCCTGAATTCACCATACTCAGTATGCGGATAATCAATCCTAACCTTTCAATTACACGCCCTAGTATAAGCACCTCTCCTGTGAGTTTGGCCTCCCAACCATGACCAACTGTCATCTTGGGTACTACACAGGTGGACAATCTTCACAAGGTAGCCTTAGCTCAGACCTTGGCCACAAGGGAACCCATACTAAGGTACATAAACTTCTAGTCAATCCCTACCCAAATTTCGGGTATTGTGGTTGTACGGTAAAATTGGAATGGTATCGCATCCAAACAACCATCAGTTTTATAAAGGGCTAAGTCTTATGCCTTAACATTTTCATCATCAAAATCATCTAGTGTTCAAGAACACATGTCAAAGCATTTCAGTAGAATGACTCATCATTCTAAGGTTTTCATAACCATTTTTCACCAAGTATTCCCATCTAAAGTTGATCAAGTTTTATGCTTAGCACTAGCATCTACAAGTGGGGGTAAACACTAATGAGGGGTGGTAAACCAATGGGGATGATCTAGTTCAATCTCATGCCTCAGGATGACATCAAGATTATCTAACTCAGGCCAAGTTTTATGCTCTTTATGCTACCTTTAAATATCTTTCTAATATCTACAAGTCACTAAGTAACTCTAATAGAAAGCTTTGATAAAGAAACAAAATAACTAAGCTTGTAAATAAAACTAGGATTGGGTATCAAGTGGTGTAAGCTTGCAAGTAAAACTTGCATGGTTTATCTTGCGAAGATAGTAGTAAAAGCTTGCTAAGTTGCAAGTGTTAGCTTGCATAGGTAACATGCAAGTGGTAGCTTGCCTTGTGCAGAGAAGTGGTTGAAGTTCTCCTCGGTTTCTTCCTTGTAGTATTCTCCTTCCTCCTCGTATCCTTGGTCGGTACTAGTGTCTATAAATAAATACGAGGTACACAATCACCAAAAAATTCTTAACTACTTTATTTATCACACCAATGTTTTCACTAGATGATCTAGCATCATCACAAACATTACAAAGGTTAAGGCAATAGTTTTATTTCCTTTATCTTAGAAAAGTAATTTCTACTCATTGAAAAACTACTTAAGATTTAATGTTCTCCAGCCAAAACATGGATCATGTTGACACATGTCATCACCACATGTTTCAGTACTTGGGAATGTGATTTAAAGTGGTGTCACAATTTAATAAGGTTTACCCTTTTTATTTTAATTAAATAAAGTGACTAGAATTTCCTATGAGGCATTCTTTTATTGCTTGTCCATTATTTCTGCAAGTAAACCTAGATATTTTTATATATTCAGCAAGGACTAGTTAAATATGATTTTTGAGAGTTGGAATCAACTCAAAAGATTTTGTGGTTGAATTTTGAAAAATGTTTGAATGCAGAAAAGCTTCTGCCTTGTTATATTTACTATAGGTGATCTACAATTCCAAATGAATTGAATCGAACGACCATGGATTAGGAATTCTAGTAACTTTCTAACAAAATTGGTTTCATGCAATTTGGTTCAGTGAATCGACCTGGGTTGATTTTTGAATCTAGGTACAAAACTAGGTTTGAAACTAAATTAGAAAATATAAATTCAAACTAAATGGTTTACACGGGATGTTAGCTAGGCTGGCCCACGGCGCACAGGGTGCGTGGGTGAGTTAAGTGAATGACCCCACCAGTCAGCGAGACACGGGGTGCGAAGCGGTACGGGGTGATCTAGACCGCACGATCAAACTCTAATCGAATGGCTGGGACCTATCGTCTCCGTCGGGCAACGCCGGCGAGACAGAACCCTAGCGCGGCCATTAGGGGTCTATGGGGGCTCACCGGGGCTCAGGCGAGGGTCGGCGATGGGGCGAACAACGAAGTCGACGACGGAGAACCTCCTGGTACCGGTGGCTTCTCCTGGGGCGGCTCCAATCGCTGGCTCCTTTCTTCCTCCTCCGCGGCAGACTCCGGCCAAATTTCGGTGATGTGCTTCTCGCCTTTCTCCGAGAATGAGTGGGGGTGGTTCTGATAGAGAGTGGAGTGTGTTGGTGTGAAGAAATCGAGCGGGGGTGGCCTCTAATTATAGTGCCACGAGGGGACCGAAGGGCGTTGGTGGAGCTCGTCGTTGTTGTCGGCACAGCGAGCTACTAGCATGGGCGAAGATGGGGGCGGTTTTGTGCTTCCTAACAAAGCTCAACGACATGGTCTCGAGGTGTGGGGCGGTGCGAGACGGTCGGAACGCTACGGTGCTCTAGGCGGGTCCGACGGGCATTTTAATGGCGCACCGCGGCTACGGGTCGCGCGGCGGAGAATGGGGTTGTCTGGCGGTCTCCTGGGATGGTGGCGATCACGCTTGCACGTGGCGAGGGCGGCGCGCGGTATGTGGGCGTGTGTCGAGTGCGGTGCTCTGGAGCACTCTCCGCATGCTCGCAGAGAGGTTGGGCACACTCAGGTTGAGTGGTCCAGGGGCTGGCAGTGCGTTAGCGTTGGACAGGAGGTGGCGGTGGACGGTGGTCAGTGTCCCAGACATGGTGGCTAGGCTTGGTGCTGCTCCTAGCTTGCTGTCGACCAAGGGGTGGCAAGTTGAGCTCGGCATGCTCACCATTGATGGCAATGGCAAGCTCACAGTGGTTCTAGAGCTTGTTAATTGAGCTAGATGATCTACTGAGGGTGTGCTGTGAGCTAGAGAGGGGACAAGGTTGTCCAAATCACTGCTCCCAATAGTGTTTGTTGTTTGTTTGATTTGTGTTTTCAAGGTGTTTGATCAAATGGCCGAAAGAGATTTGAATTTGAATTTTTGGTTCAAACTTGGTGGGTGCACTAGTTACATACTAGGTAGTCTCTAGTTAGTTGGTTTTGTCAAGGTGCACTGGTTTGGTTGGTTTCTGAGAATTGGTGATCTTCACATATGATATAGATTCAATTTTGAATTGTCATTTGAATCAAGTTGTCAAATGTTTCTGTAAGTTTTAAAGGTGGGATTTGGTTCACTTTTACTTGGTATAGCAAGGGGTGAAAAGAAATGGAAATGTTTCTGTTTGAAATCTTGGACTAGAAACACCCAAAGTGGCCTAGTGAGAAAGATTGGCAAAAATGACCACTTGCTTTATTTGGTTTGTTTTTTATTTTCTCTTGATTTGTTTCTGCTTGGAAATGTTTTAGATGATGTTGTTTTCATCTTTAAACCATTCCTTTCTATTTAGATCAATCACACAAGTCCATTCATGCATTCATACAATCATCACTTGCACACATGCATTCATATGATGTTAATTAACAAAAGTTTTTTAACCCTAATTTTCATGATTGGAATTTGATAATCATTGATCAATATTTTTGGGATGTTACAAACCTCCCCTCCTTAAACAAAATATCGTCCCAAGATTTGAGAAAGAAGAAAAAGAAAACTAGGATTTAAAGAGATCGGGAAACTCCGTCTTGATGTAATCTTCTTGCTCCCAGGTACCTTATTCTTCAGTGTGGTTGATCCACTGGATCTTGAGAAACTTTATGCTTCGGGTCCTGGTGGTCCTGAAAGCTTCTTCCAAAATACGAATGGGTACTTAGGGATATGTCAGGTCATTGTTGATCTCTATGGTGCGGTGATCAATGTTCTTGAAAACTTCAGTCTTCTCTAGAACTTCTAGGCATTTGCGAAGTAATGATATATGGAACACATTATGCACGGCTGACATCTCCTCTGGTAGTTCCAGCTGATACGTACTTCTCCTCTATGATTCAAAATCTTGAAAGTCCGATATATCTGGGGGCTAACTTTCCTTTGAGTTGGAAATGCTGCATTCCCTTCAAAGGCGACACTTTGAGATACACAAAATCTCCGATATTGAAAGCGAGGTCTCGACGTCTCTTGTCGGCATAACTCTTCTGTCTTGACTGGGCGGTCTTGTGGTGCCCACGGATCTTGTGAACTTCCTCTTTTGCTTCTCGTAGGATGTCGGGTCCGAAAATCTGACTCTCTCCTAATTCCAACCAATTCAAAGGGGTACGACACTTCCTTCCATACATGAATTCAAATGGGGCCATTTGCAGACTGGCTTGATAACTACTGTTGTACGAAAATTCTGCGAAAGGCAGACAGTATTCCCATTTAGATCCATACTCTAGCACACAGGCTCTCAACATATCTTCGAGTATTTGATTTACTCGCTCTATTTGTTCATCTGTCTGAGGGTGATAAGCTGTGCTGAAATCTAGTCGGGTCCCTAATCCTTCTTGGACTTTCTTCCAAAATCTCGAGGTAAACTAAGTTCCTCGATCCGACACGGTGTTCTTGGGGACTCCGTGCAAACTGACGATTCTAGCGATGTACAACTCCTCTAGCTTCAAGCTCTCGTAAGTGGTCTTGACTGGTAAGAAATGGGCGACTTTGGACAGTCTATCAACTATGACCCAAATAGAGTCATTTCCCCTACTACAAGTAGGCAAACCGGTGATAAAGTCCACTCCAACTGGATCCCATTTCCATTCTGGAATCTGCAGTGGTTGCAACAGTCTTGCAGGTCTTTGATTGCCGACTTAACTCTCTGTCAAATATCACACTTGGCTATGTAGCTTCCGGTTTCTCTCTTCATCTTATGCCACCAAACTTGTTCCTTTAGATCCTGATACATCTTTGTTCCTCCAGGGTGGATAGAATAAAGGGTATCATGGGCTTCTTTCAAAATAGCTTGCTTTAACTCGGAATCTGCTGGTAGACAGAGACGTCCTTTGTACCACAAAACTCCTTCTTCATCTTCAGTGAATTCGGGTACTTTGCCTATACCGATGCAACGTTTGATCCGTCTATACTAGCATTTGTTTTCTATGCCTCCTTGATCTGACTGATCAAGGTGGGTTGAAGTTCTATGTTATCCAGAAATCCTTCACTTACTAATTCCATTCTGAAATCTTCCATCTCTTTGTGCAAGTTCGGTTGCTCCTTCAGAATCATGGTGTTCAAGCGACACAGCAATCTACTAAGGGCATCTGCTACCACATTGGCTTTACCGGGGTGATAGTGAATGTCCAGATCATAGTTCTTGATTAGCTCTATCCATCTTCTCTGCCTCATATTTAGCTCCTTCTGAGTGAATATATACTTTAGGCTCTTGTGATCCGAATAAATCTCACAACGGTTTCCCATCAGGTAATGCCTCCATGTCTTCAGGGCTAGAACTAAGGCTACTAGTTCAAGGTCATGGGTAGGATAGTTTTGCTCATGTTGCTTTAGTTGTCGGGATAGATAAGATATAACTTTGCCTTCTTGCATCAACACACATCCGAGACCTATCTTGGATGCGTCACAATGCACATCAAATGACTTCGTAATATCCGGCATGATCAAGATTGGGGCTGAAATCAATCTCCTCTTGAGTTCTTGAAAACTCACTTCACATTTGTCTGTCCATTCGAGCTTCTTATCCTTCTTCAACAATTGGGTCATGGGTCTGGCTATACTTCATATCCCGCCAATCCGAGAAATACACGAACTTGGGTTTGACTAGTTGGGGCCTGCCAATCTTCCACATCCTTCACCTTTGCAAGGTCAACGGCAATTCCTCCGGCTGACATGATATGTCCGAGGAATCCTACCTCCTGCAACTAGAATTCACATTTTCTAAACTTGGCATACAACCGATGCTCCCTAAGGGTTCCAAGGATGGTCCTTAGGTGTAGCTCATGTTCTTCTTCTGATTTGGAATAGATCAGAATGTCATCAATGAAAACAACGACAAACTTATCCAGGAAGTCCATGAAAATCTTATTCACGAGGTTCATGAAATAAGCGAGGGCATTGGTTAATCCAAAAGACATGACAGTATACTCGTATAATCCATATCTGGTGGTAAAGGCAGTCTTTGGAATATCCTCTGTGTTAATCTTGAGTTGATGATAACCAGTTCTAAGATCAATCTTAGAAAACACTTTGGCACCAGTCAACTGGTCAAATAGGTCCTCTATCTTTGGTAGTGGGTACTTGTTCTTGATGGTGACATCATTCAACTTCCGATAATCTATACACAAACGATTACCTCCATCTTTCTTATCCACAAATAAAACAGGTGATATCCATGGAGACGCACTTGGTTGGATCAATCCTATCTCCAGCATAGCATCAAGTTGCTTCTTCATCTCCTCTAATTCAGACAGGTTCATACTATATAGTCTATAAGCTATGGGTCCGGTTCTAGGGGTTAGTTCAATGATAAACTCGATATCCCGATCTAGGGGCATACCGGGCAAAACATCTGGAAATACATCGGGGTATTCACAGACTACTCTGACTTGGTCAATGGTTGGTTGGGCTATACTCCTGTTGCACTTGAATTGATGGGGCAAGGTTTGAGATACATGCTCTACTGATATTCCGGATGTACTAGTCATGGTTATGGATTTCTTGGCATAGTCGATTAATCCTTTATATTTCGACATCCAATCCATTCCTAGTATTACTTCCAAACCTCTAGTTCCAAGTACTATTAGATTAGCATAAAAATCTATGCCATGGATTCGGATAGGTACGGCCTTGCAAATTTGTCTAGCTTTGGTGGTTGAACCAGGTATTTGAACTATCATAACATTCTTCAATTTGGTTGGTTGAATCTTACTAGTGCATGCAAATTCTTCGGTAACAAATGAGTGTGATGCTCCAGAATCAAACAACACTCTTGCAAGTACTGAGTTAACAGAAAACATACCCAGCACGACATCTGGCGCTTCTTGGGATTCTTCAGTATACATGAGAAAGAGACGGTCGTTGCGGTTGAGCGAATTCCCTGGGGAAAACCTTCTTCTAGGCTGAACACGACGCTGCTGCTGAGCTGGGGCATTTGCATTGGGGGTTGTTGCAATCTTCTTGGGGGCACTCATTGGAATAGTGACCCTTGGTTCCGCATTCATAACTAGTCACCTAAGACTTGTCCTTTGCTGCAACAGGCACAACATTGCTTCTAGTCCTTGGGGCAGTTTTGGTGTTGGTGGAGGCACTGTTGTTGTTGAACTTAGGCGGTGCACGGTTGAAATTGTTGGAGTTGTCGGGGTTGTTGTTTTGATTTCCTCCGGGCCTTTGGTTTCCTCCTCCATGATTGGGATAGGTCAGACGGTTCATCAGGGGTCTGTTGGTTCTTGGGGCAAATCCTGGAGATGGATTGGGGCGATACTTTGGGGTATGGTGGGTTCCTGGTTGATGCATCATGCGAAGCTTGCGGTTCTCATTAGCTTGGTTGATCTTGCCTTCCATCTGAATGGCAGAATCCACTAAGGCTTCAATATCAGCAAATGGGATATTGACTAACATTGTTTGCATCTCATCATGCAGACCGTTCAGGAATCTCTCCTTATTCTTGGTTTCAGTATCTATCTCATCAGATGCATACCTAGCTAATTACAAAAATTTGTCATGGTACTCAACTACTATCATTCTCCCTTGCTTTAGTTCTCTGAATTCATCTCTCATCCTCTTGATCAAACCCGGTGGCACATTGGTTCTGCTAAACTTGACTTTGAATTCCTCCCAAGTCATCGTATGACCTCCTGTCGTGGCACGAACGTTGTTCCACCATGCTCTTACATCTCCGGCCAGATAGTGGGTGGCAAACAGTACCTTCTCGTTGGCTTCCACTCCTGCAACCTCTGAGTTGTTCTCCATGGTCTGCAGCCAATCATCGGCATCGAGGGGCTCTTTAGACTTAGTGAAAATGGGTGGATTGGTGTTCTGGAAGTTTTTGAGCTTGGATCCATGGTTGGATTTGTGTTTTCTTGAGTGCTTCAAATGCTTGCTGAGCCCAATCGGTCTCCTGGTCGAATGAGCGGAGCAGACAGGCAGAGGTTCTCAGGTGCTTCCATGCAAAAGTGGCAACTTTTGATCATGAGATCGGTCTCCTAGTGGAATTCGACGAGATTCGACAAAGGGGTGGGCGGGCACGGATCGGCGAGATCATAGTGTACCTCACCAATCTTGATCGTCAGATTGTTTCTTGATGAAGGGGAAGCTACCGAATTCATGGACCCAACGCCCATATTTCCCACAGACGACGCCAATTAATGATGGGTAACCTCAGCAATGCCCATTGTTATGGACTTAGGGTTTCGTGGAAAAGAGAGCATTGGGGATTTTGTCGGCTGATCATACAAACAAGGAAGTCGATGCAGTCTGAATATTGAGAAAGCTTGGTTACAGAGTCGCCAGTTTGCTAGTTGTGATCTAGCTTACGGCGAATTGCTGGAAAACTATGGTACCCTCTCTGTCGGGTCCACCCAGCCTTTATATAAGAGGTTGGGTCCTGGATCCGTAGCCGTAGAGGTTATAAGTTAATGTTTACAATACAAACTTTATGTCTATTCCTGAATATTCCTTAGAGGACAAGGAAAGTCTTTATTCCGTCGGGTGCTTCATGGACTTCGTTGGTCCGTCTTGGGCCATAAGCTTTTATGCGCCTAGGGTAACTAATCACAGGGACCCAATAGGTCATACCCATGTCAGTGGAAGAGGCGAAAGTCGTCTCCTACTCCGAGAGGGGGCACATCCTACTGCACCAGAGCCTCCAGTGAGGGGGAAATCGACGCCATCATTATAACCACTCCTCCTAGGTGTAGGGGGAGGCCCCTCCATCAACATATCCACCATCACCATCATCATCACCATCACCATCAACAAGATCTATCTTGTTCCCCTCATAGTTTGTGATTGATTGAACCCCAGATATTGTTTTAAGGGCTATTTACATGTTTGTGATTGGCATCTTGTCTTTATTTGGTGGAGAGATTATATTTTCAGATTGTGTTGTATCCCATATTCTACTAATCCATATCATGTTTGGCACTTGTGAGTAAATCCCCACGTTCCTAAGCGCATAGGATGAATTGGATATGATTTCCATATAATATGCATGTGGTCCAGTTTTTATCTTTTATATTGTTCTATGATGGTTTTATGTGAATGTCGACTTCATATTAATTCACGTGTATGGTCTCATAGGAGAATACTTTGACGCAATGATAGGGGTTGGAAGGGACGGAATTGACAGAAACCATTTTCCAATACTTTGAGTTGCATTGGAGGGATTATATGTCGGGGACCAATGAACTTATTGCTATGGTGGGACTTTTTGTTGGGAATATGCCCTAGAGGCAATCATGTATGATGATATTTCCAATTGTATTCATAAAGTTGTTAAGTTGTCCTTGTATGAGCATCTGATGTATATCATTGAATATGTGATTCGGTTGTGGAACTATACATTCATGTTGTTTGTACTAAATATCCTTGGTCACCGAGGTTGTGCTAGATACACAACTTAGACCAATGTGAAAGTCAGCTTGATGACTCAGTTCCACTTGTCATGGGCATGGAGATGCTATTCCGACTTACACAGATTCGGCTAAAGAGTTTAGCGAGTCGGATTGACCCATAATGAGGTACAACGAACAAGTTGTCATTTGTATATCTCAATCAATGTAATCCTTAGACCTAAGGTTATTGCATAGTCCGAGTTGAGGATCACCGACTTAGGTTCTGTCAAACGCTGATCCGTAACTAGGCAGTTATAAAGGCAGAGTTCGGGTCGACTGAGAATCAAGCTGCGTGATGTGAATAACCAAGATGGGATTTTGACCCTCCACATGCAGAGATATTCTCTGGGCCCTCTCGGATGATATGATTCGGAAAGCATGGCCATGCATGACTCGGTTAAGTGTTAACCGAGGCGATCGACTAAGAGTTAGTCGAGTGAATCACTTATCTCGGATCGAGAAGAGAGTCAGACTATTTAAGGGATGACAAATATTCGCCTATAGTCTGACAAGGTATATCATGAGGCAAAAAGGACTCGTATGTAAGTCGCATTGGAAAGGCAAGTCATCATGACTCATTGGTACTTGGGAGTCGGCATGTTCTGCTAGGAGCCGCTATCGACTGATCGATTGAGAGTCGGACTCTAATCGTGTCCAAGCAACCATGAGCCTGTGGGGTCACACACTTAAGAGCGGGATCAAGTTCGGATTGGATCTGAACCGGAAATCTGGTTGGGTTGGACCCAAGCCGGATTTGGACTGAGTCAGTGAGTCGGACTCATGGTGACTAATATTATATGGTATTTAGTGAATGGGCCATATGAGTGGAGCCCACGTTCTCTCCCTATATATAGTGGAGCACAGTAACCTAGAAGGGGGAATCGTTGATCGGTTAGGTCATTCCATGTGTTGGAAACCCTAGCTCCATAGCAGTTCGCCGCCGGCGCTCCTCCTCGTACATGTGGATACCAGCAGAGGTGATGTATCATGAGCACCAGGACGTTCGGATCATAAGGACTACACTGCATCAACTGGCGCGCTTCATCAGTAATCCGCAACTGTGCGTCTAGTGGTAAACCTCGTGGCCTTCTATCTTAGCTGCATCTTGGGATCACCACGTTAGAGGGAAAAGTTTTTCTATCTCTACGTGGCCCAACAGTGGTATCATAGCGATAGCTTCTGCTTTTAGGCTCGAGATCTCGCATATGTTATATGCAGTTGGCTGTAGATGAGATCTATGTGCTGTTTTGGTGGTCGATCTATGAGATAGATCAGTTTTGTATGAGGTTGATTGGATCAATTGTACTCGGGGAATGGTAGATCTGATTTCCATGATCATGTTGCTGAGGTTGTGGACCGCCGGCTTCGCCATGTCGTAGCGTGTTAGACGTCATTGCGAGTTTCACAACGCCGGTAGATATTGTATCTATGCATAACTTGTTTTTGCAGGAAGTTGTGAATGGTATGGTTCATGTGCATGTGATGTATGTGTGTAGTCCATACGTGATCTGCGTATCATGGTTTTGTTAACCGGCTGGAGCCTAGGTGTTGTCATATTATTGTATAACGACCTGCGTGTCAGATTCTCCATGTAATTTACTTTACTAAGCTAGTGTAGCTGTTTGGAGAACCCGGAAGTCTTGCATGGCGATGTACATGTCGGCGACATGGAGTAAGACGGCAAGTGACAAGAGTTGACATGAGTCAGATTACAGGCTTTGTGGAGATGGAGATCGCCATGAAGAGAGCCATACAATTTCACATTATAATTGATTTATTTTGTGTTGTTGATATGTCTCTGTTTTACCTCTAATAGATAGTCAGTAAAATTTAATCCCTCAAAGAAGGTCTAGTCGGTTTTCCCGCCAGTGCTTGCACCATCACAAGTCGGACATTTTTGGTAGTGGGCTCATAAAATTGAAGTGCTGCCAATTCTTTCCGACTAGGTGGGTTCGAGCCGGACACTTACTGCAGAAACACTCGGTAAGCTAGACGGGTCTATCACAACAGTTGTGGGGCTCGGGGAAAGTCGTATGTGAGCCGGGGAATGTGATGCCACCTGTCCAACAGGAGTCGTATGAGATGCGATTGACAAGGAGTTGTCTACCTAGTGCACTTGGCGGCTAACGATGATGCTAAAGCTCACTAGCCGACTTGCTTATTTAGGATCCTGAATCACTAAGTGACCATCGGAGGGGTGTTGGTTCTAGTGGGAGCATAAAATATTAAAGTTTTTAATATGCTTGCTCTTTTATGAATACATGTCTTAAGTGTTTTGCATATCTCTGTTGTAGATCATGGCACCAAGTAGCAGTCACTCTCAGATATCCGGTTTTGTGATGAGAACCATTCTTGAGAAAGATAAACTGAACGACACTAATTTTACCAACTGGTATCTAAATCTGAATTTTTTTCTCAAACAAGAAAAGAAGGACCATGTCCTAGACAACCCACTTCGAGATGAGCCGAATGAGAATGCGACTGTCGCTGCCACCAATGCCTACCGTCGGGCTAAGGATGAGTAAATGGATATTAGTCGTCTTATGCTTGCTCAACATGGTATCGGACTTGCAAAAGCAGTTTGAGAATGTTGAGGCCTACGATATGATCGAAAGCCTCAAAAGTATGCTCCAGGCTCAGTCGAAGACTTAGAGGTATCAAGTCTCTCAGGCTTTGTTGAGCTGCAAGTTTAAATATGGTGATCACACTGAGTCTACATGTGATCAAAATGGTTGGTTACGTGCAGTCTCTGGAGAGGCTTGGATACCCCATTAGCAAAGAGTTCGCTACGGATATAATTTTGAACTCTCTTCCTAGTGCATATGGGCAGTTCATTTTGAACTACCACATGCATGGTATGGATAAGAAGCTCACTGAATTGCATGGGATGCTCAAGCAGACATAGACGGATCTCAAGAAGGGCACCATTCAAGTGTTGATGGTGCAGAATAAGGCTAAGTTTAAGAAGAGTTCTTGGACTAATAAGAAGGCTAAATCGGGAGGAAAGCAGGCTCAGGACCCGGTCCCAAGCGCTTCCTCAGGGACTAAGCCATCTCCTTCAGCCGGATCCACTTGCTTCTACTGCAAGGTGGATGGCCACTGGAAGAGGAACTGCAGCAAGTATTTGGCTGATAAAGCCAAGAGTGGAGGTATGACTTCCGACTTAGGTACACTTGTTTGCAATGTTATAGACATATATCTTGCTGATGCACCTAATAGATCTTGGGTATATGATACCAGATCAGTTATTCACATCTGCAACTCGTTTCAGGGACTTGTAAGAACTAGGAGCGTAGCAAGAGGGGAGGTTGATATTCGAGTCGACAACAAAGCAAGAGTTGTTGCGTTGGAAGTCGGCACGATGCAGCTTCATTTACCTTCCGGATTCAGTATGGAACTGAATAATTGTTATTATGTTCCAGTGCTCAGTCGAAACATTATTTCTGCTTCATGTTTGATGAGTCAAGGCTATGAGTCAAATTCAAGAATAATGGTTGTTCTTTGTATTTGAATGATGTGTTTCATGGCTTTGCACCCGTCCAGGACGGGTTATTTATTTTGAATCTTGATGGTGAGTCAGTTTATAACATAAATCTTAAAAGGTTGAAACCAACTGATCTGAACATGACTTAATTTTGGCACTGTCGGCTTGGTCATATAAGTTTGAAACACATGAAGAAGCTCCATGATGATGGACTCCTAACTTCGTTCGACTTGGAGTCGTTCGAGACATGCGAATCTTGCCTACTCAGCAAAATGACCAAGACACCTTTTGCAAAGAGTTGTGAAAGGGCGTCCGACTTGTTGGGACTAGTACATAGTGATGTATGTGGACCAATGAGAACGACATCCAGGGGTGGTTATGAGTACTTCATTACCTTCACTGATGATTTGAGTAGGTATGGATATATCTACTGGATGAGACATAAGTCGGAAGCCTTTGAAAAGTTCAAAGAATTCCAGAATGAAGCACAAAATCAACTCGGCAAGAAAATAAAGTTTCTTCGGTCAGACCGAGGAGGCGAGTACATGATCCATGACTTTGATGACCATCTGAAAAGTTGCAGAATAGTTCCTCAACTTACTCCTCCAGGAATGCCACAAAGGAACGGTGTTTCAGAAAGGAGAAATCGGACCTTGTTGGACATGGTACGATCAATGATGAGTCAGATAGATCTGCCTTGATCATTTTGGGGTTATTGTCTAGAAACAACGACGTTCACACTAAATAAAGTACCATCAAAGTCGGTAGAGAAGACAACGCATGAGATTTGGACAAGCAAAAAGTCGAGTTTGTCTTTTCTTAAGATTTGGGGTTGTGAAGCATTTGTCAAGCGACTTCAGTCGGACAAGCTTAAGGCCAAGTCGGATAAGTGTATTTTCGTGAGGTATCCGAGGGAAACCTTGGGTTACTACTTCTACAACCGATAAGAGGGCAAAGTGTTTGTCGCTCAGAATGCTGTCTTCCTTGAGAAAGAGTTTCTCAGTCGGGGAGTAAGTGGGATCACAGTGCAGCTCAAAGAAATTCGAGAGGAACCGGCTAGTAGCGAGTCTCCAAAAAACTTGGAGGTTGATCCAATCATGGTAGCTGAGCCGGCAGCAGCACCTGTACTACGACAAGATTGTGAAGTGTTCATGATGTGTTACTGTTGGACAGTGATGAGCCGGCAAATTATTCGGAAGCGATGGTGGGATCTGATTCCGAGTCATGGCTTGGAGCCATGAGATCCGAGTTAAAGTCCATGGATGAAAATCAAGTTTGGAACTTGGTTGATCTTCCAGACGGTGCAAGACCCGTCGCGTGCAAATGGGTCTTTAAGAAGAAAACTTATGTGGATGGAAATGTTTCCGTCTATAAAGCATGTCTTGTCACGAAGGGGTTCCGACAAGTTCAAGGAGTTGATTACGACGAGACATTCTCGCCCGTAGCGATGCTTAAATCAGTTCGGATCATGTTAGCTATAGCAGCTTATTTCGACTATGAGATATGGCAGATGGATGTAAAAAACGTCTTTCCTTAATAGAAATTTAACCGAGGACGTGTATATGATACAGCACGAGGGTTTTGTCGATCCGGATAATACTGACAAAGTGTGCAAACTTAAGAAATCCTTTTATGGTTTGAAGGAAGCATCTCGGAGTTGGAATATTCGCTTTGATGAGGTAGTCAAATCGTTTGGCTTCATCAAGAGTGATGATGATTCTTGTGTATACAAGAAGTTTAGTGGGAGCAAAGTAAACTTTCTAATCTTATATGTGGATGACATATTACTGATTGGAAATGATGTCCAGATGTTGCAAGAAACCAAGGAATCATTGGAAAAGAGTTTCTCAATGAAAGACTTGGGTGAGGCAACATATATTCTTGGAATCCGGATCTATGGAGATAGATCAAGAAGGCTCATTGGATTGAGTCGGAGTACTTATTTGGACAAAGTGTTGAAGAAGTTCAACATGGAATCGTCCAAGAAGGGGTTCTTACCAATATCCCATGGTGTAAAACTTAGCAAGACTCGGTGTCCTTCGACAACTGATGAGCAAAGTCGGATGAGTGCGATTCTGTATGCTTCTGCAGTCGGATCCAG
Organism: Avena sativa; assembly: GCA_916181665.1. NCBI lineage: Eukaryota > Viridiplantae > Streptophyta > Magnoliopsida > Poales > Poaceae > Avena > Avena sativa. The sequence continues at coordinate 114,876,548 of OV702298.1, forward strand.
CATGTATGCCATGATTTGTACTAGGTCGGATGTTTCATATGCTCTAAGTGTTGTGAGCAGATACCAGGCTGATCCTCGAGAAATCCACTAGATAGTGGCAAAAAATATCCTAAAGTACTTGAGAAGGACTAAGGATATGTTCTTGGTTTATGGTGGTGAAGATGAACTCAGTGTAAAGGGTTACACGGATGCGAGTTATCTTACCGACTCTGATGATTCTCGTTCACAATCCGGATATGTGTTTATTATAACCGGAGGTGCTATGAGCTGGAAGAGTTCCAAGCAAGAGACCGTGTCTGCATCTACAACAGAGGCTGAGTATATCGCCGCCTCGGAGGCAGCATAGGAAGCTGTTTGGATGAGGAATTTCCTCATGGATCTCGGTGTGGTTCAGGGCTTGTCCAATCCATTAGACGTGTATTGTGACAACAATGGTGCTATTGCACAAGCCAAAGAACCAAGACAACACCATAAGAACAAGCACATACTCATGCGGTACCACTTGATTCGCCAGTTCGTGGATCAGGGTTGAAAGGATCATATGGGCATCTAGAGGGGGGTGAATAGGTGCTACTTCAAATTTTCTTCTTTTTCAATTTAGGGTTTGACAAAAAAGTAAATTCTCTACATTATGCAACTAAGGTGAATTTACCTATATGACAAACAAGCAACAACTAGCACAACACTAAGCAAGAACAAGTAAGTAAAGTGCAGTAAAGGATAGAAGTAACCAAAGTGGAGGACGCGAAGACACAAGTATTTGTTTCCCAAAGTTCCTTCCTTTTGAGGGGAAGTATGTCTACATTTGGAGAGGGGGTGGTTTCAAACCACCAACGCCACGAGAGGCCTCCCTTGTTCTCTGATGAACCTCACCCCAAAGGGATCAATTCACCTTCCACTATATTGGAAACCTTTAAGGTGGAAGCCGGCACCTTTACAACAAGTTCGGGGCACACATCCACAACTTAATTGGAGGCTCCCAAATACAAGCAAGCTATCAAAACAATCAAATACAGGCTTGTAAGAACCAAATCAAAGCTAGGGTTTCCAATGAAACACTAGAGCATGGGGGCCCTCAAGTGAATGAGGGGGAAATGAAGATCTCTCTTGTTGAAGCTATAGATCAAGGCCTCCTCCTTCGATTCTCCAAAGATCAATGACTTTGGATGGTTGGATGAAGAGATCTTGTAGATTTGGTGGCTCTAATGGAGTTTGTGTTCTTGAGCAGGTCGAGCAGCTGGAGGAAGGGGATAAGGGTCCCTATTTATAAGCAGCCCCTTCCACGAACTGTTTTCTGACCGTTGGAGAAGAACCAGACCGGAGACTCCGGTCTATACACCGGAGACTCCGGTACACACCAGAGAATCCGGTCCATCTCCGGTCCAGCCTCCGGACCAGTATGCAGTATGACCCAGGCATTCTGAGAGCCAAGTGGGCCGGAGACTCCGGTCCTCTAGCACCAGAGACTCTGGTCTGAGACCACACCGGAGATTCCGGAGAAGCCTCTGAACCTTGCTCCGCACCCCTATATAGAATGACCCAGCCATGTTCCTGAAGCCTCCACCAGGGACACATCCGGAAACTCCGGTCCACACCGAAGACTCCGGTCCAGGCAGACCGGAGACTTCGGTCTGGAATTTCCAGAATTATGTCAATCTTGCAGGAATCTTTCCAAAGTGTGAGGGTACTTTTCACTTATCATAATAGCAACCCGTGGACAGTGACAAACTGTAAAATGATCTACTTGTTGTTAACGAACACCAACAATGATTATGATAATAAATGTCCTTTCAATCTCCCCCTTTTTGGTGTTCGATGAAAAAAAGTGATTTTGCATGGAATAATTTGTATGAGGCTCCCCCTGACTATGTGCAATAAGGTAAACAAGTAAATCATGCAAGGTAGATAGTATCAACAATAACACACATAGATCTCACATGAGTTACAATAGTAAGTGCACAAGCACATAGTCACACACATAAACGGCAAATAACATTCAAAGTTCGAATATGGAAAATGAAAGCAAATAAGAGCGAATCCAAAGCCCAAACCCATGCAAATCGATGATAATGTCTTCTCCCCCTTTGGCATCAAAACACCAAAAAAAGGGAAAAGAACTAAGCTAGCGCCCCAACAACTCAGTAGTCATCATCATCCTCGGCATCCTCATCCTCATCTTGACCATCCTCATCAAAGTCATCATCATCATCAGGGACTGCAGGCCTTTTGCCGTGAGAGCGAGAAGAGGAGGTACCCTGGTACCCGTATCCAAAGGTGACATCGCAGAATGTCTTCCAATCAACAAGGTTGTCCTGCTGGGCATTCCATGCCCCAAAAGAGAGAGTGTGATCTGACTCTGTGGACTCCTGAGCACCATGCTCATCATTGTACTCGCCCTCTCCTTCATCATCATCCGCTTCACCCTGAGGCTTGATTTCCTTGAGGAGCTTCTCAATACGCCTATTGCTTCGGTAGGAGGCATGCTGCTGCTTGCGGATGTCAACATTCGTGCAACATAGAGTCCTCTCCCAGAAAGTGGCTTTATTGACCCTCTCATGAACATAGTCCCTAGTCATGGAAGGCATAGGTGCATTGGAGGAATTATTCCTCCAAACTCTAGGAGGGGATGGATCCCTCTTAGTCTCATATCGCTCCTCATCATCATTGCCATAGCGACCCCTAGGAGCAGGCCCCATACGCCCCTTCTGCTGAAGTGAAACTAAGGTGTGCTCAGTGAGATGGGGAGCCATGCTAAGTGGAGAATCATGCTCCTTGGAGTTGATGAGCCTCATGACCAAGGGTGCATATGGAGGAGACTTCTTGAAAAGAATAGCATGGAACATATCCTCAAAAATGAAATCCATCACATCAATAGGATCAACATCTGCCTCTGGGCCAGCATTGTAGGTCCGGTGGGTATGATAAAGAAGGTTGACTAGCCCACCCCTAATAGCATCGTCATTCCCAGCACTTGGTGCGATGGTATGATCGAATATCCTCAACATCAGGTTTTAGAGAGGCTTGAGTCCCTTGGACACCCCTAGAGCACCCTCGCTGCCATACAGAGGTGCAAGATTTATCTTGTTCTCACCAAGAGCCACAAAGTGCATGCGTAGCCCAACTGGAGTGGATACTCCATGAAAAGTCTCAAAGATAACATTGGAAAAGTCATGGAAAGTAGCAATGCAGCGGGAGGTGCCAGACATCCAAGTCATGGTCATGTCTTGATCAGATCCAAACACTACACTGGCGTAGAATTGCTGCACAAGGTAGACATTGTAGTCTTCATGGAGCTCCATCAAGTTAAACAGCCCCAACTTCTCACAGATCCACAGAGCATCATTGAAGTAGGTACTGAGCCTCATCTGCTCAACACTCATGAATTTGTGAGGACAAACAGGTGATTTGTTGAGTACTCCATACACATCCTTCATGAAGACAGCCTGCTCCTTCCTCTAGAAACGAGGCTCATCGCTGGTACGAGGCAGCCCATAAAAGTCAGTCTTTCTCAGCTCACGGAACTCCTCTTTTGACATTTTGGCCAAGGACTGAAGATTGTCATATCTGGCCTTCTTGGCACGATCCTCTCGTTTAGTCCTTTCCTGTTCCCTCCTCAAATAGGCTGCATCATGTTCCTGCTGTCTCCGATTGGGAGGAGGCACGATAAACTAACCCTGGGCTTCATCATAGCGAGGAGTGCCCATTTGTGACTTGGCCTTGGTACGGCGAAGACGACTAGAACCATCACCTGTGAATATCAGTGAGGGAGATAGCATGGAGATGAGTATATATGTCCCAAAGATGCAGTAGAAGAGATTTGATGCATTTCTGGTCTGTTTTGATTCACCCTACACCGGAATCTCCGCACCTCATACCGGAGTCTTCGGTCCTAGTGACCAGAGTCTCCGGCTTGGGGACCGGAGTCTCCGGCCCTAGGGCCGAAATCTCCGGTCGGGAGGCTTGGGCATCAGATGGGGAGGTGCTGGTGGGGGTGAATCTAGTATATCGGGCAATGCAACAAGGCTAAAGTACTAGAGTGCACGCAAACAAGTGATTCCAATGGACAAATCAACACCAATCCTCAAAAACACATCTAGAGATGAACCCTAGGAGAAAAAGAGGAGGAGAGGTACCAGATCTGTCCATGGGATCGATTCCTTTGGTGGGAATGACCCGATGGAGGAGAGGATAAGGTTGGCCGGCGGCACGGCGGATCCCGGGGGCTTCTTAACCTCCGGGGAGGAGTTTTTGAAGAGGGGGCTGAAAGAACATTTCTTAATCCCTATTGTTTTGTGTGTTAGATAAAAATATCAAGGATTATTTAATGTGTGTTGAAGTTCTATAGATATCTATCTTTAAAAAGGAAAAGAAACTGCTTTTGGGGGGCGAATAATCCTCCCCTACCAGGGGCGGATAATCTGCCCCTCGAGGATTTTCTTCAAGACATGACCTGCGTCGCTCTCTGTATGGGGGGCGGAGTTTCCCCCGGACTTTCCGGCTCTGGGCGGATTTTCTCCACAGGTCGGATAGTCCGCCCCTTGGGGGGCGGATTATCGCCCCCTCGAGAAATTTCATCAAGTCAAGGGTGTGTCACTCTCTGTATGGGGGGCGGAGTTTTCCCCAGAGTTTCCGTCCTGAGGGGGCGGTTTTTTCCCCAGGGTGGATAGTCCGCCCCAAAGGGGGCGGATAATCCAACCCCAAACTTCTCCAACGGCTTGTTCTGGGCAGGGAGTATTTAAGCCAGCCTTCCCCTCCTGCCAGAACTTTTGATTGATTCGAAAAAGTCAGGATCTGTTCATCATTCTTCAACCAAGAGAGCTCCACCTTCATCCACCCAAAGGCCCCTTCCCTTGGGGAATCGAAGGAGGAGAACTCGATCTTCAACTACTGCAATCAAGCGCTTCATCTCCTCTCCATTCATTTGGAGAATCACTGATCTAGTATTTCTTGCAAATACCTAGATCCTTGTTTTTGTTTATATTGATAAAACTTGTTCTTGTGACATCTTGTTGTCTCGGGAGCCCCCAATTCAGTTGTGGGTGTGTGCCCCGGTAGAGTTGCGAAGGCATCAGTTCCAGCCTCGGAGGGTACCAATAGTGGAGAAGGTGGATCAGGCCTTTCGTGGCGAGATCCATCAGAGATTAGGGTGAGGCCTATTGTGGTGTGGTGGTCTTAGAACCGCCCACCCCTCCAACGCAGATGTACTTCCCTTAATAAGGAAGGAACTGCGGTAAAACAAATCCTTGTGTCTCCGCGTGCTCCACTACGGTTTCCTCGCTCCTCTCTTTACGTGCTTAGTAGCTAGGTTTGCATATAGGGAAATTCCCATAGTTGCATATCTAGAGAATTTACTTTGTGTCAACACTAAAATTGAAAAAGAACTAAAAAATGAGTAGCACCTATTCACCCCCTCTAGGTGCCCATACGATCCATTTCAATTGGTATCAGAGCCTCGGCTCTTAATTCGGGCTTAACCACCTAAGAGAAGTATGGGTTCCAATAGAGATGGGAGTGATGCTCCGGAGGTAGTCACCATGAACGATCTCAATACGTTGGAAACAAACTTGGTTAGTTCAATGGAGGCTAAGATGGAAGAGATGCGTCAATTTATAATGCGTCTCTCCACATCTGCAGCATTACCTCCATCTACCCCTGAGGCTACCACTCTGCAATCCAAGGAAACGGGTAAAACCGGTTCCAAAGATAACGAAGTGGTTGGTGATGGCACTAGCAAGAGATCCTCCTAGAAAAAGGATAGTGGTAAGGAAGGATACAATGAGGTTCCTCATGTGTATTCTCCTGATCCACCTATCCCTCACCCACATATACATAATAGGGGTGATCCACCAAAACTTTCATCATCTACTTTTAATCAATGGAAATTTTTGATGAAGTCTCATGTGTGAAGCTCATCCATTGAGTTGTGGAAAATTATAGAGAATGGTCTTCATGTTGGAGACCCCCAAAACCTAACAAGAAGAGAGGTTGTTGATAGTCAACTCAACGCTACAGCTCTACACATGATCCAGCTTGGTGTGGGTGACAAAGACATGCCACACATTCAACATCTTAGTACAGCTAAGGAAGCTTGGGATGCACTCACCGAGCTCTTCATTGGAAATGAAAGTATGAGAAGGAATAAATATGATGCTTTGAGCAATGAAGCTGAAGGTTTTTATATGTTGGATGGAGAAAACCACGAGGACATGTATAGGAGGCTCAAGTCAATAGCCACCACTTTCAGGAATCATGGTGCCTCTCATGTTGATGATGCGTGGATCAAGCGCAAGTATGTCAGTGCTCTCATGCCATTTGATCCCACAGATTTGAATAGTCTTCAAGGAAGGCATAATTACCACCTTTTGACATCCAATGAGGTAATGGAAGAAATGGCCGCTTTCAAAGTGGCTGCCAAGAATGCCAACATGGCTTTGAAGACAAGTGTGGCTGATCATGATGAAGATGACGTAGAAGGCATGGACTGTCCCGAGGATGTCAAAAGAATTCATCGACAATACATGGCCTTTTATGCTAGAAACTTTTGGAAGGATCCAGCCAAGGCCAAATCTGGACTAGAACGCAAGAGTGGAACTTATGGAAGAGAGGAAAACAGTCCCAAGCTGAGAACTTGTTTCAACTATGGAGACCAGCTGCACTTTGTAGCTGAGTGTCCATATCAAAGTAGGGAAGATAATGGAGGAAGACTCATTCTCAAGAAAAAGTCAAAGGCTCCACACAAGAAACAATTTGTAAAGAAGAATGCAACTTTCAAGAAGCAACCAAAGTTTGTTCTAGTGGCTCAAGAATAATATTCTTCAGGAAGTGAAGATGAAGACGAGGACGATGACTCTCGAGAGGTGGCTGCTATAGCCACCACATCTACACCAACATCTCTCTTCGACTCTCCGAACGAAATCGTCATCAACAAGAACGCTACTTGTCTCATGGTAAGAGGTTCTGAGGTATCAACTTCTAACACTTCTTTCCCTAGGGCTATGATTGACATGGATGATCCTACTAGTCTTAAGGTTAAAGAAGAGATTATTTCTTTGGAATATTTCTTCACTAACTTGCAAGGTGAGCACAAAATACACTTTGAGGATCTTATGGACCAGCTGGCCCAAAATGAAGTACTCCTTGAAGAAAAGGGCAGAACTGAAAGGGAAGATGCAATGGAAATTGCGTCCTTGAAAAATGCTCTAGAAGAAGAAGAAGATGCTCGGGCTTCTCTTGAAGAGAGGCTTGAGAATATTGAGGAGTCACACAAAGAAATGGTGGAAAATCTTGTTAAGGAACGTGACAATGCAGTTACCAAAGCAAAGAAGTTAAAGAAGGAAAAGATTGACTTTGGGGCTGCTCATGCTAGACTCTCCGAGGAATTGGAGAAACTTGACATCGCTCACAAGGCATTGAAAAGTGAATTCTCCATTCTCAATGAGTCACATGATCAGCTCCAAATTTTATTGACCAAGTATGATGTTCCTAGCACATCTAAATCAAGATATATTCACAAGGAAAATGCTAGTGTGGAAGAACGGTTTGTCAACGACATCACTCCCAAAGATAAGGGTGTCCTTGATGAGGTACTTGGTAAGCAAAGGTCAAATCTTGGTAAAGAGGGACTTGGATATGTCACCAAGTCCAAGAAGAAGAAGAACAAGAAGAAGAAGACCAAGGGTGAACAATCAAAGACAAGCACCACTAAGAAGAATGTCACAAAAGACAAAACTAACTATATTGGTTTTGCAGGGTCTCACAATCCAAATTATGAACTCTTTTGTGATTCTTATGGCGATGTTTATGCTTATTATGTTGGCCCTTTTGATGAATATGTCGCTTGGTCTATTTGGGTTCCAAATACCCTTGTTACTAACATGAGAGGACCCATTGAAAAATGGGTACCTAAAACCAAGAAGTAATTCTCTTGCAGGGCTATGCTTCCGGTGGGTCGAAATGGGTGCTGGATAGTGGATGCACTAGTCATATGATCGGAAGCAAGGAGATCATCACTGATATGCGACCCAATCATGATAATATTATAGTCTCCTATGGTGATAAGTCTAAATCTCAGGTATTGGTTCTTGGCAAGGTTGTGGTTGCCCACGATATCTCTCACGTGGACGTCATGCTTGTTGAGACCCTCGGTTACAACCTTCTTTCTGTTCGTGCCCTTGGCAAGATGGGCTTTGCTGTTTTCATTGATGATGATTTGCTGGTACTCTTGTGGAGCAAGTCTCTAAAGGTCACTTTTGTTGGGTACGTCGAAAATGACATGTATATGTGGTGGACTTTTTGGGGAAAACCACTTCGGGTCCGATGTGCCTATTCGGAAAGGCCGATGTGGGCTGGCTATGGCATCGCCGTTTAGCCCATGTCAACATGAGAACTTTGCAAAGTCTTCACAAGGGTGGCCACATCCTTGGACTAAAAGACAATGTCTCCTTTGCCAAAGATCATGTTTGCATGGCTTGTGTTGAAGGCAAAATGCATGACTCTCCCCACAAGAGGAAGACTATTGTTTCTTCAAAGAGAATCTTGGAATTACTTCATGTGGACTTATTTGTTCCTCCATCTCATGCCAGTCTCGGTGGGAAGAAATACTGCTTGGTCATAGTCGATGACTACTCAAGATATACATGGGTATATTTTTCAAGCTAAAGAGTGAGACTCAACAAACTATCATTGACTTTGCCAATGAGGTTCAATGCCAACACAATGTTCTTATCTTGGCAATAAGAAGTGACAACGACTCCGAGTTCAAGAACTACACATTGAATGAGTTTTTAAGTGAAGAGGGGATAAGACATCAATATTCCGCTGCGTACACCCCTCAACAAAATGGTGTAGCCGAGAGGAAGAACCACACTCTGATGGATATGGCTAGATCAATGTTGGCTGAATTCAACTCTCCTTAAAACTTTTGGGCTAAAGCCATATCCACCGCTTGTCACTCATCTAACCGGCTCTACCTCTGAAAGATCTTGGACAAGACTCCGTATGAATTACTTACCTGTAACAAGCCCAACATCTCATACTTCAGGGTATTCAGTTGTAAGTGTTTCTTTCTTATAAAAGGTGTCCACTTGTATAAATTTGAGTCTAAGGCTTTAGAAGGTATTTTTGTTGGTTACGGTGCCGAATCCCATACTTATAGAGTCTACAACAAGCTCACCAGGACTGTTGTAGAATCTTGTATTGTGGAGTTTGATGAAAATGACGGCTCCCATGTGGGGCAAGTTGATGTTTGTGATGCAGATGTTGAAATACCCCAAGATGCGATATGAAGAATGGGCGTGGGATTTTTCTGCCCCATTGAGGAACCTCTTGTGACGGACCGGGAAGGACAATGCTCCACTCAAGTGGAGCCCTCATCTACACAAGATCAACAAGCCCCTACTGCTGGAGAAAACTCTTCACCAACACCGCAACCTGCTGAAGATCATCAGTCTTCTGGGAAAATGATAATCCCAGGCCAGACTATCTGGCCCCTTCAAGGGGCGGACAGTCTACCCCTGGCACTCCAACACGACCCAGGGGATCAGAAGAAGAAAATATCCAAGAAAATTTCAGGCCGGATTCTCCGGCCCCAAGGGGCGGATTATCCGGCCCTGGAACTCCCAGCTCTGTCAGGCATTCACAGGAATAGGAAGTTGCAGCCGCATCTCCCAGGCCGGATAGTCCGGCTCCACCCAGGAGCGGATTATCCGGCCTTGAAGAACATGTTCAGCATCAAGTTCCTGTTCTCAGCTCAGATCAAGATCAAGGGCAAGGAAGTGGACAATACAAAGATCCAAATGCTGAATCAACTCCTTCTAGAAACAATAAGGAAATTGAGGCTCGTCACAAAGACTGTGCTGATCCAAACCTTGAGTTAAGGGGTCACACTGTTGACAAGGCTGTCGGTTATCTACGAAGAAGGGTGTCCACTAGAAGAGAACTTGCAAGCTTCTGTGATCATCAAGCTAACATTTCTATGGTTGAACCAAAGAAGGTCTTTGATGCTCTTGAAGATCCTGATTAGTTGGTTGCAATGCATGAGGAATTAAATAATTTCGAGCGCAACAAGGTTTGGAAGCTCGTAGAGAAACCCAAAGTGTGCCGCAATGTTATCGGCACCAAGTGGATTTTCAAGAACAAACAAGATGAAAATGGCATTGTTGTGAGGAAGAAAACAAGTCTAGTGGCTCAAGGATTCTCTCTAGTGGAAGGAATTGATTTTGGCGAGACTTATGCTCCTGTGGCTCGTCTTGAGTCCATCTGTATCCTCCTTTCCTATGCCTCTCATCATAATTTTAAATTATAGCAAATGGATGTTAAGAGTGTGTTTCTTAATGGTCCACTACATGAGTTGGTATAGGTCAAGCAACCCCCGGGATTTGAGGATCCCAAATTTCCGAACCATGTCTACAAACTCGATAAGGAGCTCTATGGCCTTAAACAAGCCCCATGTGCATGGTATGAGCACCTTAAAGAGCTTTTATTAGACTGTGGATTCGAAGTTGGGCAAATCGATCCCACTCTTTTTACCAAGGTTAATGGGGAGCTTTTTGTATGCAAACTATATGTAGACGACATTATTTTTGGCTCTACTAACCAAGGTTTTAACGATAAATTTTCAAAGCTTATGACTGACAGGTTTGAGATGTCTATGATGGGAGAATTGAGGTTCTTTCTTGGTTTCGAGATCAAACAACTTAGAGAGGGAACTTTTATTAATCAAGCTAAGTACATCCAAGACATGCTCAAGAGATTCAAGATGACGGATATCAATGGCATTGCTACTCCAATGCAAACAAAGTGTCATCTTGAGCTTAATCCCAAGGGTAAAGAAGTGGACCAAAAGGTATATCGATCCATGATCGGCTCTCTCCTTTACCTTTACGCATCTAGGCTCGATATCGTGTTAAGTGTAGGAGTGTGTGCAAGGTACCAAGCCACTCGTAAAGAAAGCCACTTAGTGGCGGTCAAGAGAATCATCAAATATTTGGTTCATTCCCCAAATTTTGGTTTATGGTATCGCAAAGGTTCCAGTTTCTCTCTTTGTGGTTACACTGATTCAGATTGGGCTGGTGACAAAGATGATCGAAAATCAACTTCTGGTGCATGTCAATTCTTGGGCAGGTCTCTAGTATGTTGGTCTTCAAAGAAACAAAATTGCATATCACTCTCAACCGCCGAAGCTGAATATGTTGCTGTTGCAAGTGCTTGTACACAATTATTATTGATGAGGCAAACTTTAAAGGAATATGGTGTCAATTGTGACAAAGTGCCTCTTTTATGTGATAATGAAAGTGCTATCAAAATTGCTTAGAATCCGGTGCAGCATACAAGAACAAAACATATAGAGATTCGCAATCATTTCATTCGGGATCATGTTGCTCGTGGCGATATTGCACTATCTTTTGTGAGAACGAAGAACCAACTTGCTGATATCTTCACAAAGCCTCTTGATGAAGCAAGATTTTTTATTTGAGGAATGAGCTAAATATCATAGAGTCAAGGAGCTTGGCTTGACTACCCTTGCACACTCACTTGCTCTTATTCATGTATTTGGTTTAGATGCGAGAATATACATAGGGGGAGTGTGGTCCTAATTTATTGGTCTAACCCTTCCCCCATAATGCCGAAAGCAAGAAAAATCATTTCCCTTAATATCATTTTGTGATATGCGGGTCATCGATGAGCATTGGTATTGAACTCAAGATACATCTTCGTGGTGTCATGCCATGCGCTCCAACATGGTGGCTTCAGCCACCGCCCTCTTCCTTGAGAAGAGTTGGTTTGTAATGGCTCTCTTTGTATTTTCTTGCATATCTTTTGTTCTTATAGAAAACACACCCAATTTTGGCTTTTGGTTGATTTGATTCTTGCAACTTTGGGTGTGTAGTACCATCTCAGTTTGTTGCTCTAAACTCAAGCCTTTTTACCTCCTTGAACCATCTATTCTTGCACACATGTCCTCCATACACCTTCAAGGGGTTTTGCAAGGTTGCACCTGCCTGAATCTGTACTGTACAGAAAATTCAGAGGGGGGGCAGACTATTCGCCCAAAGTGGGGGGCGGATTATCCGCCCTGGGAGAAATCTGCCTCATAAGGGCTGGGTCAGGGAGGAAAGGCTCAAACAGAGCAGTCAGTCCTCCCCCAACCCGTGCTCTGCCCCAAGCCGCCGCCGGAGCCTCCGCCCTTCTCCGGAGTCGATTCGACCACCGGATTCTCCGGGCCCTTCCCGGATCTTCTTCCCCTCGCTTCCGGGTACCTTATCCTCCGAGCTCTTCCTCCAATGAGTGAGGGTAACTCCCTCATCCATCTCTTTTGTATGAGATTCATTGTTTTGGTGGAAATCTCGTGGTAGTCGATACTTGGTGTTTCCCTTGCATGTTAGAATCAGTAGTAGTGCAACCCTAGTGCCCGATCTGCTTTGCCTTGGTGAAACTGGCCAAACCAGGAAAATTTCGCACGGGGCAGATTATCCTTCCCTAGGGCCGGAAAGTCCAGCCTAGAGACTAATTGTCTGGTCTAGTTTGGTTCAGATTTCCTCAAATGCACATCTCTGGCTCATGGATTGTTCTCCTACTATTTCTAATGTGCCTCTTGGACTTGTGTGTGTGCTCATCCCATGCTACCTCTCCCGTGCTTTTCACAGGTGGTTCACGCACTCCTAAGACCTACAAGTGTCGTTCCCGTGCCCATTATCTCAGGCACACTGCAGAGGGCACGTTTTTTGACGAAACAGAGGTTCGCAGATTATCCAGAGAATCTGAATAGATGGCAGAGGCAGCAAAGAAAGCCAAGCGGGTTGCTTCTCGCAAGGGCAAGGGTAAGGGTAAGCAGGCTCGGCCTAATTACAAGGCCATGGACAGCGTTGAGTACTCATCTATGCGCCAGACAAATTACTATGCAGATGCTGATAGTGATGGTGAGCTAGAGGATTCTATGTTTTGGTGCTCTCATTTTAGGTCTATCCATGATGATGTCTATGTTCCTCTCAAGATTCGCCCCATGCATCCTCTGAATATGCCTAAGGCCCAATCCAAGGCACGACTCTGTGAAGCTTTGGATGTGACTAACAAGATGGGGCTTCATCATCTTATGACTCTTTAGTGTCACTATGATTCCAAGGTGGTGAAGAAGTTTTTCTACACACTTGTGATCTGCGGAGATGAGCTTCGCACCATGAAGTGGATGACAGGGACAACAATGATTCAGTCGGATTTCCGCACCTTTGGTCAGGTTCTTGGGTATGCTTTCCACGGACGGGACACAACTTCAGGACACCACATTATTTCTCTGCTCAGGCCATCCAAGGACACTGTGCTTGCTCCATGTCTGTCACCGAATAGCATTGCTGGTACCTTCGCTGGCCTCTCTCCTTTGTATGCCACCCTTGTTGGCATGTTTAGGGACAGCATCTCTCCAAGTGGGGGAAACAATGATAGGATCCACGGTCACCTGGTTCCCCTTGTTGCCTTTGCTCACGAGTGTGCCACCGATGCTGTCTCGTCTATAGGATATAAGCTGGATGTGATGGACTACATATATAATGAGATGACTGATGCGATGCTGAACCGGCTCTCCATCCCATATGCTCCTTTTATTATGATGCTCATCAAGCATATGCTGCCACATGAGGACTTTGGCACTGATTTGGATGGGCAGCACAAGTCATAGAAGATCTACAACAAGGCTCAGAAGACCTCTCACCCTTCCACTGCCCTTGAGTCCTTTATGCGTGATGCTAGGGCTAGTGATCGTCGTCCCGCTGAGTCCCCAATGGCTCGTGAAGTTAAACATCTCAATTGGTTCCAGCGGCACATCCTTTGCATGGGCATAGACACTCACAAGGGCCAGTGTGAGGAGTACTGGCGAACCCATGAGATGTCTCACACTCAGCAGGTTATTCTTCACAACGTGTCCGGTGCATCTGGCCATCCTCCCACTCCAATAGCTCCGGAGCCCTATGCATAGTGGAATAGTTCTGGGTTCAGCTATGGCGAGCTTGAGAGTCACTTGTTTCCTCCTCCGTCGAGGGCGCCTACTCCTCCAGCTGATGATGTTGATGATGATGAGTATGATGACGAGGAAGGCGATGAGGACGACTATGACGAGGACAAGGACGAGGAGGAGTGATCTTCTGGGGCGTTAGCATCGCTCTTCTTCCTTTTTGGCGTTTTGATGCCAAAGGGGGAGAAGTAGTTCTATTAGGTCACGGATTTGCATTGGTCGGGCGCAAGCACTTGCCTTTTCATTCGTTTTATTTGCATGCTCGTGCCCATTTAGCGTGAACTTATTTGCTATTTTGTGCTTGGTTTTTATAACACTCTGTCGTGTGATACTCTGTTTGGAATTCTGGATTTATCATATGGATCTACTCTTATGGAATTCTAGATTTATCTATGGAAGTATGGTAGTCTATTGATGGCATATGAACTTATGGTATTATCTATTGCTTACATCAATATTGTGGGATGTGCATGGAGCCTAATAATTTCATTACTCTCTTTGGCTATTTACACATCCCGGTGGTATGACTTCATTTCCTAACTCACCGTCTTTTACTTGTCCTTGTTATGAAAGTGGCTTTCTCTGTAGTGTGTGCATTTGTATTCAAATGCTAACTTTAAATATGCACATATTTAGGGGGAGCTGCTTTCATTTCCTTAAAGTGTTGTTAGTAGGTTTCATTGCAAATCCTAGTATTGTCATCTAACACCAAAAAGGGGGAGATGGAAAGAACATTTATTAATCCCTAGTGGTTTGTGTGTTAGATAACAATATCAAGGATTATATAATGTGTGTTGAAGTGCTGCAGATATCTATCTTGAAAAAGGAAAAGAAACTGCTTTTGGGGGGCAGATAATCCGCCGCTACGAGTGGCGGATAATCCGCCCCTCGAGTATTTTCTTCAAGACACGACCTGTGTTGCTCTCTGTATGGGGGGCGGAGTTTCCCCCGGAATTTTCGGCTTTGGGGGGGATTTTCTCCCCGGGTTGTATGGGGGGCGGACTTTCCCCGGGACTTTTCGGCTCTGGGGCGGATTTTCTCCCCGGGCATGATAGTCCGCCCCTTGGGGGCGGATAATCCGCCCCCTCGAGAAATTTCATCAAGTCAAGGCTGCATGACTCTCTGTATGGCGGGTGGAGTTTTCCCCGGAGTTTTCGTCCTGGGGGCGGTTTTTTCCCAGGGCGGATAGTTAGCCAAAGGAGGGTGGATAATCCGCCCCCAAACTTCTCCAACGGCTTGTTCTGGGCAGGGTGTATTTAAGCCATCCTTCCCCCTCCTGCCAGAACTCTTGATTGATTCGAAAAAGTCAGGATCTGTTCATCATTCTTCACCAAGAGAGCTCCACCTTCATCCACCCAAAACCCCCGTCCCTTGGGGAATCTACGGAGGAGAACTCGATCTTCAACTACTGCAATCAAGCGCTTCATCTCCTCTCCATTCATTTGGAGAATCACCGATCTAGTATTTCTTGCAAATACCTAGATCCTTGTTTTTGTTTATATTGATAAACCTTGTTCTTGTGACAGCTTGTTGTCATCTCGGGATCCCCCAATTCAGTTGCGGGTGTATGCCCCGGTAGAGTTGTAAAGGCACCGGTTCCCGCCTCGAAGGGTACCAATAGTGAAGAAGGTGGATCAGGACTTTCGTGGCGAGATCCATCAGAGAATAGGGTGAGGACTATTGTGGCGTGGTGGTCTTAGAACCGCCCACCCCTCCAACGCAGATGTACTTCCCTTAACAAGGAAGGAACTGCGGTAAAACAAATCCCCGTGTCTCTGCATGCTCCACTACGGTTTCCTCGCTCCTCTCTTTACGTGCTTAGTAGCTAGGTTTGCATATAGGGAAATTCTCATAGTTGCATATCTAGAGAATTTACTTTGTGTCAACCCTAAAATTGAAAAACAACTAAAAATTGAGTAGCACCTATTCACCCCCTATAGGTGCCCATATGATCCATTTCAGGGGCGACGGGTCGGGAGGAGGGGAACGGGGGTGGAAGAATGAAACTGCTATTTCAGTTCACCCCGTCCCCTTCCTATAAGTGACAGAAACCGTCTCGACCGAAGATTCCGATCTACACCAGAGACTCCGGCCTACACCGGAGACTCCGGTGCAGGTGCACCAGAGACTCCGGTCCTCCTCGACCAAAAGCTCCACGTTAGGTGTTTAGGGACATATATGAGAGGTAGATAGTTTTGTAGACAGGGAATAGGCTTGGGTTAAGATTTCAATCTGTGAAGAAGCAATAACAGTCATAGGAATTCACAAAGATGTTCAAGAAAGCTCCAAAAATACACGGATCAACAAATGACAAACATGATTAAGCACCAACCTCTCAAATGTGAGAGGGCGGTGGCCTAGGCCACCATATTTGAGTATACTCATCTTGGCACCACGAAGATATATCTTGGGTCCATTACCGAAACTCATCATTTATGATCACATATCACAAAATGATATTAATAGGAATGATTTTGATTGCTTTGGGCATAATGAGGGGAGGGATAGTCCAATCAATTAGAACCACACTCCCCCTATATCCATGCCTACACCTAAACCAAATAAGGGTCAAGACATAGGTGAGTATGCAAGGTGATCAAGTCAAGCTCCTAGAATCTATGATATTTAGTTCATTCCTCAAATAGTAAAACCTTGCTTCATCAAGTGGATTTATGAAGATGTCAGCAAGTTGGTCTTTGGTTGGCACATATGATAGCTCAATATCACCTCGAGCAACATGATCCCTGATGAAGTGATGACGGATATCAATATGCTTTGTCCTTGTGTGATCCACCGGGTTGTAGGCAATCTTGATGGCACTTTCCTTGTCACATAGAAGAGGCACTTTGTCACAATGGACACCGTATTCCTTTAAATTTTTCCTCATCCATAGCAATTGAGTGCAAGCACTAGCAGCAGCCACATACTCGGCTTCGGCGATGGAGAGATATACAATTTTGCTTCTTAGAAGACCAACATACCAAGGACCTACCAAGGAATTGGCAAGCCCCGGATGTTGATTTCCTATCATCCTTATCACCAGCCCAATCTGAGTCTGTGTATCCACAAAGAGCAAATGTTGACCCTCGAGGATACCAAAGACCATAATGTGGGGTATGAACCAAATATCGAAAGATTCTCTTGACCGCCATCAAATGGCTTTCTTTAGGAGCCGATTGATATCTTGCACACACACCTACACTCAACACAATATCGGGTCTAGATGCACAAAGGTAAAGCAAAGAACCAATGGACCGGTATACCTTTTGATCCACATCTTTACCATTTGGATTTTGTTCTAGATGAGTCTTTGTAGCCATGGGAGTAGGAGCTCCATTTAAGTCTTGCATGTTGAATCTCTTGAGCATATCTTGAATATACTTGTCTTGGTTGAAGAATGTCCCTCCTCTTACTTGTTTGATCTCAAAGCCAAGAAATACTCTCAACTCCCCCATCATAGACATTCGGAACCTACTAGTCATAAGCTTTGACAATTCAACATTAAAAGCTTTGTTATATGAGCCAAAGATAATATCATCAACATATATTCGGCATACAAAAAGCTCCCCATTGACCTTCTTAGTAAAAAGAGTGGGATCGATTTTCCCAACCTCAAATCTACGGTCAAACAACAACTCTCTAAGGTTCTCATACCACGTGCATGGGGCTTTCTTGTGCCCATAGAGCACCTTATCAAGTTTGTAGACGTGGTTTGGGAAGTTGGGATCCTCAAATCCCGGGGGTTGCTTTACATATACCAACTCATTTATTGGACCATTAAGAAAGGAACTTTATACATCCATTTGTTGCAACTTAAAGTTATGGTGTGCCGCATAAGCAAGAAGGATACGGATGGACTCAAGGCGAGCAATGGGTGCATATGTCCATAATCAATGCCTTCAATTTGAGAGAACCCTTGTGCAACCAATCTTGCTTTGTTCTTTACTATAATTCCATGCTCATCTTGCTTGTTCTTGAATATCCACTTGGTTCCTATAACATTGCGGCAATCCTTTGGCTTCTCAACTAACTTCCATACTTTGTTTCTCTCAAAGTTGTTGAGCTCTTTGTGCATTGCTTCCAACCAATCCGAATCTTCAAGGGATTCCCACACTTTCTTTGGTTCAATCATGGATATGTGTGTTTGGTGTTCACTAAACCTCTTCAATTGTGCTCTTGTGGAAATGCCTCTCCTTAGGTCACCAACCACATTTTGTAAAGAGTGGTCTCTTAATTCCAACATCCTCTCCTTTTGAGCTTCATGACGAGTGTGGATCTCCTCATTCTTTCTTGGAGGACTCTCTTCATCATTTTGGTCTTCGTCTTGACCATTAACTTGACCTTGATCACCATCGAAATCATTCTCTTCATTAGGAGGCACGGATTGACCTTGGTCTTGATCAGACATTCTCCTAGCATCGATTTGAGCTTGTCTCAAGGCAGTTTGTATGAATCTTCCTTGATTAATTGACATGGCACCACTTGACATCCTGGAGAATGAATCAAGCTCCTCTTCACTAGAGATTTCACCATGATCAACATGTTGAGGGTCCACAATTTTTCTTTGGCTTGGGTCATTGCCCACCTCGGTGGATGGAGCTTGTTGATGTTGTGAAGATGAGGGCTCCACTTGAGTAGAGCATAGTTCTTCTCGATCCGCCATAAGGGGTTCCTCAAAGGGGCGGATATATCCCACACCCATTCTTCCTATGGCATCCTGAGGCATTTCATCATCTGCATCACAAGCATCAACACGCCCCCCTTGGGGACCAACATATTCTTCGAAGGTCACACTACAAGATTCTATGACGGCTCCGGAGAGCTTATCATAGATTATATAAGTGTGAGATTCGATACCATAGCCAACAAAAATACCCTCTAATTCTTTAGACTCAAATTTGGACAATCTAACACCTTTTATGAGATAGAAACACTTACAACCGAACACTCGGAAGTAAGATATGTTGGGCTTGTTACCGGTAAGTGTAGAGGTCCCAACCTTTAATAAGATAGAGATCCCTATGTTTACAATGCTAGTCCCTGGATCAATAGCTAGCATCCACAGTTAAGATGTAATATCAAGAAACAAAGGTCATAATACAACTTTATAACCAGGAATAAAATAATTCATTACATCTTACATAGCTCATTTGGCTATCTCATTACAATGCAGCAGAAGTAACTATATAGCATGGAGTTCTTCATCTTCAAAGTGCCATAGGCAATCATGTTGGTTGTAGACTTGTAATCCTAATCAACACACTTCACTAACATCAAACAAACTTGCAACATAATAAGATACAACCACAAGGGTCAATACATTTGAATTGTATTGGCAAGTGATACTATGGTAGAATAGTGGTATCTATCATCTATATGCATTTGGCTAAGTGGAGCTTAGGCTTGCTTTGCTCAAAATAGATTTTCCTTATCATTTGAAAACACTAAGTTTTTGTTTGTCAAAATCACCCAAGGAACAACCAATGAATATTGGTTAACCTTGACCCCTGTTCAACCACAAGTTTGTAACTTAGAAATTGGGATGAGGAGATCCTTGATAGCTTCCATATCTTGATGCTCAAATTGTCCATTGTCGGGGACACGGCTAAGTAGTTAGGTTTTACTCTCTCGAGAGGTGTTGCACTTTCCCCACAAGACTCGCCATGCATCGAGACAAGATCTTTCAGAAGCCTTCCCTTAGACTAAAGTGGACACGCTCCAAACCTATCACCCTCTACCACCAACTGTCCATTTGGCTAAGTTATTGCAACGTATATGATCCAGGAAGAGCCCATAATGCCATGTGGCTGCACTTGAAGCTTCTCAACATTTGACATCTCAAATCTCTTTGTTCCTAGGTAGCTTTCCACAAGTGTAACCACTGAACACAAACCATTCTTTCCATTCCACCCAGGTGATTCATTCACATAGTTGTTTTATTAAACAAAACACAAGTCATAGACTTAGAAATATCTCATAGCATGAATATAATCCACCCTTGTTTTCTACTAGCTAAGATAAGCATGATGGTAGTAGGAATCTTAACTTAGGAAAATTCTACTAAGACATTAACTACTAGGATTTCCCAAGGTATAGCATACTTAGTAAAAATTCCATGCAAGTCCTACATAGAAATATCACTAATACATAGTGAAAATAATGGGACAAAGTATGAAGCACCACTTGCCTTTTTAGTAGAGAATATAAGTTCACTCCTTGATCTTACAATATTCACACTCTTCAAATTTCACTACAATTCAATCAAGGCACAAATTCAATCTAGCATTCAAACAATTTCACCACATAAAATAATAAAAACAAAGCAATGCATGCAAGCATGCAAAAGATTGTTTTATTTGGAAAAGTTGTTTCTATAAGGCTATAAACATTCCAAAACATCTATTGGTCATTTATAAAAGTGGCAAGGTCATTTGAAAACAAGTTAGTGAAAATGGCCTCTTTAAGTCCCTTTTGTTTTGCTAGAATTGATTTTATTCAAAGAATAATTTTCTAGTGTTAGCCAAAATATTTTTTAACACCAATATTAATGTTTATGGTCATAATGTTTTAAAACAAATCCATTTGCAAAGGGTTTCATCCAAAATCCATTTTTAAATCAAAGCAACATTTTATTTTCTTGGAAATGCCTTTAAACCAAAGTAATGATTCTCTAGGGTTCATGAAATATATTTTTAAATCCCAAAACTTGGTGTTTAGGGTCAGAGAGTTTAAATCAAAACATTTTAAAAAGGTTTTAGTCAAAAATCATTTTTAAAACATAATAAATATTTTTATTTAACTAGAAATGTTTTTATTCAAGGATTAATTCTTTAGTGACACAAAATATATTTTTAAATCCACAAGTTGGTTTTTATGGTCAGTAGGTTCAAAACAATCTATTTACAACAGATTTTACCATAAAAACATTTTTATAATAAATTTTATACTCAAAATATGCCTACACATGTTTCTGCAAAAACAACCAATTTTACAGAAGCAAATCACTAAACAAAGTGCATGGTTGCAAAGTATTCTTTTTGCTGATTCCAATGATATAAAGTTTGCAAAATTTGGACGTGTAGATTTATAGTTATGAATTTTACAAAATCAAACATCTAATAGATTCGTTTTTGTTTTTAAAACAACAGACTGGCCACGTGGCTGCTTGTTGAAGATATGCCCTAGAGGCAATAATAAAAGTGGTTATTATTATATATTTGTGTTTATGATAAATGTTTATATTCATGCTATAATAGTATTGACCGGGAACATTAATACTTGTGTGATTTGTAAACTAAATTAGAGTCCCTAGTAAAGCCTCTTTGTAATACTAGCTTGTTGGTTAATAGATGGTCGTGGTTTCCCGATCATGAACATTGAGATGTTGTTAACAACAAGATCATATCATTAGGATAATGGTATGATGGACATACTCCTATAGATAAGCGTAGCATAAAGATCAAGTCATTTCAATAGTTCATTTGATATAAGCTTTCTGATACATAGTAACCTAATTCCTTCGACCATGAGATCATGCTAATCACAATCACCGAAAGAATGCTTTGATGACATCAAACACCACACCGTCACTGGGTGGCTATAAAAGTGGCATTGAGTGTTCGGAAAGTATGTGTTGAGGCACATGGATCAAGAGTGGGATTTGTCCATCCATATGACAGATAGATATGCTCTGGGCCCTCTCGGTGGAATGTCATCCAATTAGCTTGCAAGCATGTGACTGGCTCACAAGGGATCACATATCACGGGAATGAGAAAAGAGTACTTATCAGTAAATAGGTTGAACTAGGTATGCAAAGATACCGACGATCAAACCTCGGAGAAGTAAACTATCGCGAGACAAAGGGAAATTTGTATCGTATGTAAGTGGTTCATTCAATCGCAAAGTAATCATAGAAATATGTGGGATCCATATGAATTTCCAGATTCCTCTATTGGTTATTCATCAGGAGAAGTGTCTCGGTCGTGTCCGCATAATTCACGAACCGTAGGGAGGCACACTTAAGGATTCGATGTTCTTTAGTAGATATGGAATGTTAGTAGGGATACCAAATGTTGTTCGGAGTCTTAGATGGGATCCGGGACATCACGAGGAGATCCGGAATGGTCCGGAGAATAAGATTCATATAAGGAAAGTCCGATTTTGGAGTTCGGGAAAGATTCCGATGTTTTCATCAGAGAGGTTCTAGAAGGTTCACCGGACCGGAAGGGGAATGGACCTTGAATGTGTCATGCATAAGTGGAATGATTGGATCATACCCGAGGTCACTTGTTTTGGGCATTTGCAAGAGAGAAGTAAAGCTCTAAATTGAAAGTCAAACTGGAACAATGGTTTCCTAGTGGAAGAAGGAAAGAGTCCTTCTCTCAGTCCAACTTGGCTTTGGGTTTGGATTCAAACCCACCCCTCTCAAGGCTGCCCCTCTCATAAATAGAGGGTGAGGTCTGCCCCAAAGGCCAAGCCCTAGCCCTCCCCACACCCATGCGCCGCCGCCGCCGCACGCCGCTGTGCTGCTGGGAGCCGCCGCCGCCGGCCCGTCGCCGCCGTCCTAGCCGCCGCCGACTCCTCCTCCACTCCGGCCTTCTAAACCTAGATCACCGAAAAACCCTAGATCCATCATAACTCGTACCGACTTAGGCGAAGCCCTGCGGGATCTTCCCTCTACTTCCGACACCACGTCGTCGTGCTGCCGGAATCGCGAGGGAAGAACTACAACCTCCGCTACCTGATGGAACAAGGGAGAGGAAGGTCTTCATCGAGTACCGAACGTGTGACCGACTGCGGAAGCGCTGCCGGAACACAGCACCGGAAGGATCGTCTACGTGATCTTGAGATTGGCAAGTGTACGACTACATCACCCACGAGAATCTGCTCTCGTTAACCGCTTTGGAATCTTCGAGGGTGAGTAGTGTAATTGACTCGTTGCTACAATCTAGTAGATAGATCTTGGCTTGTTTGTTTGCATGCGGTAGAATTTTTTTGTTTTCCATGCTACGAACCCCTACAGTGGTATCAGAGCTGTGTCTATATGTAGATCTGTTGCACGCGACTAGAACATAATGGTCATTGTGGGCGTTGATGTTTTTGTTGTTGATTGCTTCTTGTGTACTTTACATCTTGCGGGATGGTGGGATGAAGTGGCACGGGCTAACCTTACATGACATCATTCATGAGACTTGCTCTACGCTTGACATGCAACTTGTATTGCATAAGTGGCTTTGCGGGTGCTTGTTTCTCCCAACATAGTTAAGATTCAATTTACAATGGGTGATTGACAATACTAGTATCAACGTTGTGGTTCTCGTTCTTAAGTTAGAACGACACTTATTGAAAGCCCCAAACCACGTAAATCATGCAAAGAAAATTAGAGGAATCTAACTTTGTTTTGCAGGGGTGTGCTGTGATGTGATATGGCCATGATTGTGATTATATATGATGTATGCAATGTTCCTTATTGTAAGTCGGCAACCGGCAGGAGCCATATGGTTGTCTTTTAATTCCGTTAAGACCTGTGTGTCTATTATTCAAAGTAGTTGTAATAGTTTTGATGCTGGTGGACGACAACCATGAAGCGGCGCCCTTGACCTTGACGCCATGCCGGTGATGATGGAGATCATGTTCGTGCTTGAAGATGGAGATCGGAAGCACAAGAAGAAAGGCCATATCATATCACATATTATGAATTTCATGTGATGTTAATCCTTTTATGCATCTTGTATTGCTTAGTTCGCGACGGTAGCATTATAAGATGATCCCTCAAGCACAAAAATTTCAAGTTATAAAGTTTTCATCCTTAGTAAGCACCGTTGCTAAAGCTCGTTGTTTCGAAGCACCACGTGATGATCGGGTGTGTTAGATTCTGCGAGTGTATACAACGTGAGCAAGCCAGATTTGCTCATGCGGAAGCTAAGGTTTGATCTTGACGAGCCTGGCATGTACAGACATGGTCTCGGAACACGGATCACCGAAAGGTAAAGCATGAGTCATATATTAGATATGATGAACATGTTGATTGTTCGCCATTTAAGCTACATCAACTCTCGTGATGATCTGTTTTGATGTAGTGGATTTGGTTCATGTGATCACTAAAGCAATGTGAGGGATATTGTTTTGAGTGGGAGTTCACCAAGATTAATTTAACTATTAACTAGAACTCATTTTGTCATAAACTTAGTCTAAACTATTGCAAATTTGTTGTAGATCAATGGCGGCCCCTACCTTCAATTTTAATGCATTCCTAGAGAAAGAAAAGTTGAAAAACAATGGAAGCAACTTCACGGATTGGTTCCGCAATTTGAGGATTGTACTCAATGCTGGTAATTTGACCTATGTGCTGAATGCACCGCTGGGTGACCCACCTGCAGCTGATGCTACCGATGAGTTAAAGAATGTTTTCCTCGCTCAGAAGAATCAGTAATCCACAGTTCAGTGTGCTATCTTGTATGGTTTGGAATCAGAGCTTCAGAAAAGTTTTGAGAACCATGACCCACATGATATTGTCCGTGAACTCAAAATGATATTTGAGGCTCACGCGGCAGTTGAGAGTTATGAGGCTTCTGAAAAGTTCTTTAACTGCAAGATGGAAGAGGGCAGCTCCGTCAGTGAGCACGTGCTTAAGATGTCTGCGCACACAAGCAAGCTTCAAAGCTTGGGTATAGTGATTCCTAATGCTTTGGGGATTCACCGTGTCCTCCAATCACTACCACCAAGTTACAAGAACTCTGTGATGAACTACAATATGCAAAACATGGACAAGTCATTGCCCGAACTCTTCTCCATGTTAAAGTCTGCGGAAGTGGACATCAAGAAAGAGCACCAAGTATTAATGGTCAATAAGACCACCAAATTCAAGAAGCAAGGCAAGTCTAAGAAAAAGGGAAACTTCAAGAAGGGCAGTAAGAAAGTTACCGCGCCGGCGAAGAAGACCAAGGCTGGGCCTAAGCCTGATACTGAGTGCTTTCACTACAAGGGAGAAGGTCACTGGAAGCAGAATTGCCCGAAGTACTTGGCGGAATTGAATAACGGAAACATCAAGAAGAAAGGTATATCCGATATACATGTTATTGATGTGTATCTCACTAGTACTCGTAGTAGTGTCTGGGTATTTGATACTAGTTCAGTTGCTCACATTTGTAACTCGAAACAGGTGCTGCAGAATAGACGGAAACTAGCGAAGAACAAGGTGACGATGCGCATTGGAAATAGATCAAAGGTTGATGTGATCGCGGTCGGCACGCTACCTCTTCATCTACCATCGGGATTAGTTTTATACATAAATAATTGTTATTTGGTGCCTGCGTTGAGCATGAACATTATATCTGGATCATGTTTATTGCGAGATGGTTACTTGTTTAAGTCCGAGAATAATGGTTGTTCGATTTATATGAGTAATATGTTTTATGCACATGCACCTTTGATAGATGGTCTATTCTTATTGAATCTCGATTGTAGTAATACACATATTAATAACATTGAAGCTAAACGTTTGAAATTGAACGATAACTCGACCTATATGTGGCACTGTCGTCTTGGTCACATTGGAGTGAAGCGTATGAGGAAACTCCATTCCGATGGACTTCTTGAATCACTTGATTTCGAATCACTTGAAAGATGCAAAGCATGTCTGATGGGTAAAATGACTAAGACTCCATTTTCTGTTATGATGGAGCGAGCTACGGACTTTTTGGAAATCATACATACTGATGTGTGTGGCCCAATGAGTGTAGCATCGCGCGGTGGTTATCGTTATGTTGATACCTTGACGGATGATTTGAGTACATATGGGTATATCTATTTCATGAAACATAAGTCCGAAACTTTCGAGAAGTTTAAGGAATTTCAAAGTGAGGTAGAGAATCAACGTAACAAGAAGATTAAATTTTTACGATCTGATCGTGGAGGTGAATATCTAAGTTACGAGTATGGTGAGCATTGGAATAAATGCGGAATACTTTCACAATTGACATCGCCGGGAACACCACAACATAATGGTGTGTCCGAACGTCGTAATCAAACTCTCTTAGATATGGTACGTTCTATGATGTCACTTATAGATTTACCGCTATTGTTTTGGGGTTATGCATTAGAAACAGCCGCATTCACTTTAAATAGGGCACCATCTAAATCCGTTGAAACGACACTGTATGAATTGGTTTGGAAAGAAACCTAAATTGTCATTCCTTAAAGTTTAGGGTTGCGAAGCTTATGTAAAGAAGTTATAGCCCGACAAGCTTGAACCCAAAGCGGAAAAAAATGCGTCTTCATAGGATACCCGAAGGAAACTATTGGTATACCTTCTATCATAGATCCGAGGGCAAAATCTTAGTTGCCAAGAATGGATCCTTTCTAGAGAAGGAGTTTCTCTCGAAAGAAGTGACTGGAAGGAAGGTAGAACTCGACGAGGTTGTTGAACCTTCTCTCGAACTTGCGAGTTGCGCATCACCAGAAGTAGTTCCTGTGGCGCCTACACCAATAAGAGAGGAAGCTAATGATGTTGATCATGAAACTTCGGTTGAAGTTACTACGGAACATTGCAGGTCAACGATAACTCATACCACTCCTGATTGGTATGATCCCGTTATGAGTGTCATGTTGGTGGACAACACCGATGACCCTGCGACATATGAGGACGCGATGATGAGCCCATATTCCAATAAATGGCAAGAAGCCATGCAATCCGAGATTGGATCCATGTACGAAAACAAAGTATGGACTTTGGTGGACTTACCGGATGGCCGGAAGGCTGTCGAGAACAAATGTATTTTCAAGAAGAAAACAGATGTTGATGGTAATGTTACTATCTATAAAGCTTGACTTGTCGCAAAAGGGTTTCGACAAATTCAAGGGGTTGACTACTATGAGACTTTCTCACCAGTAGCAAAGCTAAAGTCTGTGAGGATTTTGTTAGCAATCGCTGCATATTATGATTATGAGAAATGGCAGATGGATGTCAAAACAGCGTTCCTCAATGGAGACATTGATGAAGAGTTGTATATGATGCAACCCTAAGGTTTTGTCGATCCTAAAGATGCTAACAAGTTATGCAAACTTCAACGGTCCATTTATGGATTGAAGCAAGCATCCCGAAGTTGGAATCAGCGTTTTGATAAGGTAATCAAAAGCTTTGGATTTATACAAACTTATGGAGAAGCATGTATTTACAAGAAAGTGAGTGGGAGCTCTGTAGCATTCTTAATACTATATGTAGATGACATATTGTTGATTGGAAATGATTTAGACCTTTTTAATATTGTCAAGGATTATTTGAATAATAGTTTTTCAATGAAAGATCTTGGCGAAGCAGCTTACATATTAGGCATAAAGATTTATAGAGATAGATCGAGACGCCTAATATCATTGTCACAGAGTACATATTTGGACAACGTTCTAAAGAGGTTTGGAATGGAAGATAGCAAGAAAGGGTTCTTGCCCATGTTGCCCAATATGACCTTGAGTAAAACTCAAAGTCCTGTAACGGCAGAAGATAGAGAAAGGATGAAGAAAACTAACTATGCCTCAGCCATAGGATCTCTTATGTATGCCATGCTATGTACTAGACCCGACATTGCATATGTTGTTAGTTTGACTAGAAGATATCAAAGTGATCCTGGAGTGGATCATTGGACAACGGTCAAAAACATCCTTAAGTACTTAAGAAGAACTAAGGATATGGTTCTTTCTTATGGAGGTGATGAACAACTCGTTGTTAATGGTTACACTGATGCTAGTTGGAACACTGATCCAGATGATTCTAATCTGGATACGTATTTACTTTGAATGGTGCAGCAGTTAGTTGGAGGAGTGCAAAGCAAAGCGTTGTGGCGAGATCTTCAACTGAAACAGAATACATAGCTGCTTCGGAGGCTTCACAAGAGGCGATATGGATGAAGGAGTTCATTACAGAGCTCGGTGTGGTTCCAAGTGCGCTGGACCCAATGTCTATCTACTGTGATAACATGGGCGCTATAGCCAATGCGCAAGAACCAAGGTCACACAAGAAGCTGAAGCACATCAAGCTACGTTTCCACACTATTCGAGAGCATGTCCAAGATGGTGACAAAAAGATTGCAAAGTACACATAGATCTGAATGTGGCGGATCCGTTGACTAAACCTATCCCGAGGGCAAAACATGACCAGCACCAAACCGCCATGGGTGTTCGGTATATTACCATGTAATCTAGATTAGTTGACTCTAGTGCAAGTGGGAGACTGTTGGAGATATGCCCTAGAGGCAATAATAAAAGTGGTTATTATTATATCTTTGTGTTTATGATAAATGTTTACATTCATGCTATAATAGTACTGACCGGGAACATTAATACTTGTGTGATTTGTAAACTAAATTAGAGTCCCTAGTAAAGCCTCTTTGTAATACTAGCTTGTTGGTTAATAGATGATCATGGTTTCCTGATCATGAACATTGAGATGTTGTTAACAACAAGATCATATCATTAGGAGAATGGTATGATGGACATACTCCTATAGATAAGCGTAGCATAAAGATCAAGTCATTTCAATAGTTAATTTGCTATAAGCTTTCTGATACATAGTAACCTAATTCCTTCGACCATTAGATCATGCTAATCACCATCACCGGAAGGATGCTTTGATGACATCAAACACCACTCCGTAACTGGGTGGCTATAAAAGTGGCATTGAGTGTTTGGAAAGTATGTGTTGAGGAACATGGATCAAGAGTGGGATTTCTCCATCCATATGACAGATAGATATTCTCTGGGCCCTCTCGGTGGAATGTCATCCCATTAGCTTGCAACCATGTGACTGGCTCACAAGGGATCACATATCACGAGAACGAGAAAAGAGTACTTGTCAGTAACGAGGTTGAACTAGGTATGCAAAGATACCGACGATCAAACCTCGGATAAGCTCTAAATTGAAAGTCAAATGAGAAGTTTGAAAAGTCAAACAGGAACAATGGTTTCCTAGTGGAAGAAGGAAAGAATCATTCTCTCAATCCAACTTGGGTTTGGGTTTGGATTCAAACCCACCCCTCTCAAGGCTGCTCCCCCTCTCCTAAATAGAGGGTGAGGGCTGCCCCAAATGCCAAGCCCTAGCCCTTCCCACACCCGTGTGCCGCCGCCGCACGCCGCCGCCGGCCCGTCGCTGTCGCCCTAGACGCCGCCGACTCCTCCTCCTCCACTTCGGCCTTCTAAACCTAGATCGCCGGAAAACCCTAGATCCACCATAACTCGTACCGACTTAGGCGAAGCCCTGCGGGATCTTCCCTTTACTTCCGACACCACGTCGTCGTGCTGCCGGAATCGCGAGGGGAGAGCTACAACCTCTGCTGCCTGCTGGAACAAGGGAGAGGAAGATCTTCATCGAGTACCGAACGTGTGACCGACTACGGAAGCGCTGCGGGAATGCAGCGTCGGAAGGATCGTCTACGTGATCTTGAGATCGGCAAGTGTATGACTACATCACCCACGAGAATGTTCTCTCGTTAACCGCTTTGGAATCTTCAAGGGTGAGAACTCTAATCGACTCGTTGCTACAATCTAGTAGATATATCTTGGCTTGTTTGTTTGCATGCGGTAGAATTTTTTTGTTTTCCATGCTACGAACCCCTACACTGCTTCTTACTGGCGCGTACCGGTTTGTGTGGATTGCGAAGCTACAGCCATTAGATCTAAGTTGCATTGCACGGCACCAGATCAATGTTACCGCTTTGATTAGTGAATCCATTGTAGCCGACAGATATGTATCCTGCGGTTCCTAGCACTCTAACCATAATCTGGCGGCGCTTGACGGTGGTGCGCAGCGGCGAATCTCTGGTAGTGGCATAACGACGATACTAGCAAGTGCGGGAGAGGGAGAAGATCATTACCGGACTCGCTTTAGCGTGCTAAAGATCGAGGTGGTCGCAATTGTCTAAGGGGCGCACGAGAACGAAGAGGATTGCTCGCCGGAGTTCAAGAAGGCGTCGGGCTCGTCTGTTCGTCGCGGAGGCGAGGATTGAAGGCATGCTAAGACAAGCGGAGGGCACCGTTAGATTTGCATGAGTGTCACGTGCACATGAGCATCAAAGATAGGGGAAGGGGAGGTCAGGGCTCACCAGTAGATCTCACCGAAGAAGTGGCAGACGGTGGCGATGTTCTGTCGTCGAGGTTGCCGACGATGTGGAGTACGCGCAGGCGAGCTGAGGATACTGGTAGGTGTGTAGGGAGGTGGGGAACAGGCTCGTGGGATTTGGGAGGCAAGGGGAGGTCAGATGTCATCGGAATTCGCCAAGGAAGGTTGTCAGATCAATGTCGGTTGCAGGGAAAATTGGAGCAGCCTGGTGGCTCATAGGCAGAGAGGTTTGAGGGGACAGGAAGGGAAGATGGAGGAGGTTAAATGGGCGAGGTCTCAGGGAGGAATCAATGCAGTGTTATGGCGAATTTAATCGGCGGAATTAGGGGCAGAAACAGCGAGGAGGGGGAAGGAATTGGTCGCGTGAGGTTGATGACGATGTCCAGCTGGCGGCGGGGCTACGCTGTCAGCGAGTGATAGAGGGTGCGCATGGGGTCGGGGAATCAATGACTGCGCGGGTGCGTTGCTGAGTGAAAGAAAAACGGTTCAGGGAGAGGAGAGAGTGGGCTAGCTGGGCTTAGTTGGGCCAGTTGGGCTGGGCTCGTTCTTCTTATTTTTTCTTCTTCTGTTTTCTTTTTCTTTTTCCATTTTGATTTTCTATTTTGAATTCAAACTACCATTTGAATTCAGATTTCTTTTTCAAATCTTTTCCAAATATTCAGTATGTTTCTATACTGTTTTAAATATGTATTTAAAGTCCATTTTAGAATAATTATTTTATTCACACATGGTTTATTATTTATTTTAAATATTAAATAGAATTTAAATATGGTTCTAATACATATTATTTATTCAAATGATTTAACCTTCTATTTTAAATTCAAATGTTTATCAAACCCTTTTTCATTAGGTCTTATTTATTTAATAGGGTGTTAAATAATTCACTTTGAATTATTTGAAATATTTTTAATATGATTTATTAATCATTTAAATTGGGAATTTGTCTTTATTTAAATAAAATCAAATATGATTTTAATCCCATATAAATTTTATTCAAATAATTCTTTTAAGATAACTTTTCAATCCACTTTGGTAAATTCCCATTTATTATTTTCTCATGATTTATTTAATAATTTTCATTAGGGATTTGTCTCCATTTAAATATAATTAGAATATGGTTTTATCCATATAATTTTATTGGAATAATATTTATCCCTTTATTTGGATTATCTTTATTTCATTTGTTAATGGATTTGACCAAGATTTAATTTGGGTTTTAAATATTCCTTATTTATTTAATTATTTCTTTGCCTTATAAAATCCATATCGTTTTATTTATAGATCCAAAATTGGTGATTCCAATTTGTATAATTTTATTTAATATTTTTTTATCCTTTTAAATCTCTTTAGGATTATTTTCTCACAGTTTAGTATGGATTTTAGTTAGGAGCTTTATTAGCTTTAGAAATTATTTCCTTTTATCATATTAAATTCATAAGTTTTCTATGGTTTTATAGTATTTTTATTTATCATTTTTGTTCATTTATAAATGTTTGTTGACAAATTTTTATATGGATCAAATCCATAGTCTTAGAGATCTCTTGGAGATGATTTTCTTCCATTAGGGTTTTAGGGTTTTGGTTTAATTTTTCCAAGTGTTTAAATTTCAAGATTCATTTATTGATGAATGGATTTCACTTGATTGAAATTTGTTGGATTCCCTTTTATTCAAATTTGTTCAAGAAGGGTTTTGATGTTTCCATTTGGAATCAAAAAGTTTCTTTTCACCCTAAATTTCACAATTGTTTATTTTATTTATTTATTTTTCACATTACAAAATTCGGAAAATTTTGGGATGTGACAGGCTACCACCCTTAAAAGAAATCTCGTCCCGAGAATTGGGAAGTCTAGAGGTTACAAATTGGCTTCAAGTCAACTAGGGTACTACCACCCTTAAAAATGTTTCAACTAGATTACATCTTGGCTTACTTAGAATCTTGATGTAGCTTCTCTGGGCACTTGTTTGCATAATGGCCTAGCTCTTTGCATTTGAAACACATCACTTGGCTAATATCCTTCTTTTCCTTTGGTATCATTGCCTCTTGTTTGTTTCCTTGGTCCTTCTTCTTTTCTGGGCAATCATTGGCATAGTGTCCCATCTCTTTGCAATTGTAACATTGCACTTGGCTTTTGTCCTTCTTGCTAGGGTTGGGGCATTTATTCTTCTTCTTCTTGGGTTTCTCCAAAGCTAGGAGTTCTTCTAGTTCATTCTCTTCATATCTCACCCCAAAGGTGGGAAATGTTTCTCTCTTCTTGGGGCAGTTACTAGAGATATGACCTTCTTCTTCACAAGAGTATCAACACTTTGTGGTCACTTTAGGTATGGCTCTATGAGGCATGGTTCTGACTTTGCCTTCATCCTTCTTGGTAGAAGTTGTTCCCTTATGGAGGTTTCCAAACATTTGATGCATTCCATCTTGTTTCATTTGTTGAACTATAGGATAGATGGGACATTGGATAGGGACATGATCATTTCCTTCACATAGGAAACAAGTCACTTGATATGTGGGGCATTGTTTAGTTGGATGCTTCTCTTCACAATTAGGGCATTGATCCTCATGCTCTTTATAAGTGTGTCCTATGTCTCCATAAATATTGCAAGCTTGAGTTCCTTCTATAATATCATCCTTGATACCATTGTTGTCACAATCCCCTTGGAAAAGGTTGCCTATCATGTTGATCATTTGATTGGTCATCCTTTGCAACAATTGGGATTGGATTTCCAAAAAAAATTGCATGGTTGGGACTAAATCATTGTTGTTGGCTAAAAACTGAGTTGTCACTTGATTCAACTAGTCTTGAGTTGCTAGAAGCATCTCTTGGTTATTGTTGTCGCCATTCTTGATGTTGGAGTTTCTTGGAGAAGTCATCTGTTTGGGTTGGATTGGGATTAGAATAGGCAAAATATTTTGATGGAAAAAGTCTAATCACACATATCACAATTCACACAAGAAATGTGCCAGAAATCACAAACAAACATTCCACTCAAGCAACAAGGTTCAAGCACATTTTTAGGCAACAAAATATTTTTGCTACACCATATTAGTTGGTGTGTTTAAACTAATCACTAGTATGGTGGTCCAACTATATGGTTCACTTGAGATCATTCCATTCTTCTTAGTTGTTGCTTCATGAATGAGATCTTGGTATCCTTGGAAAAATTCTTGCATCTTGGTCACAAACTTCAAAGGTGATGATGATTCCTTCTAAGTTGTGTTTCCTTAGTCTTCAATTCTTGAGTAATATTTCTTGTCTCACTTGTAGTCCTTAGTGATGTTCAAATTGAAGTTCTTGGTGAAACTAAAGTTGAAGTCATTGGTGTTGGTGAAGTCCTTTGTCATATTGAAGTCTTTGTCCTTGTTGAATTCTTTGCTCATGTTGAGGCTTTGTCCATCAATTTGAAAAGGGAGAGATGTAGAATCAAAACCAAAAAGATTGAGGAAAGAGTTTACTAGATTGTTTGTAAATAATTTTGAACAAATACAACTCCTATTTTTCTAAGGGGTTTTGTCCAATCCTAGGGTTACAATCCTATAGGCAACACAGTGCTCTAATACCATCTATCAAGGTCCCAACCTTTAATAAGGTAGAGATCCCTGTGTTTACAATGCTAGTCCCTGGATCAATAGCTAGCATCCACAGTTAAAATGTAATATCAAGAAACAAAGGTCATAATACAACTTTATAACCATGAATAAAATAATTCATTACATCTTACATAGCTAATTTTCTATCTCATTACAATGCAGCAGAAATAACTATATAGCATGGAGTCCTTCATCCTCAAAGTGCCACTGGAAATCATGTTGGTAGTAGACTTGTAATCCTAATCAACACACTTCACTAACATCAAACAAACCTGCAACATAATAAGTTACAGCCACAAGGATCAATACATTTGAATTTTATTGGCAAGTGATATTATGGTAGAATAGTGGTATCTATCACTATATGCATTTGGCTAAGTGGAGCTTAGGCTTGCTTTGCTCAAAATAGATTTTCCTTATCATTTGAAAACACTAAGTTTTTGTTTGTCAAAATCACCCAAGGAACAACCAATGAATATTGGTTAACCTTTACCCTTGTTCAACCACAAGTTTTTAACTTAGAAATTGGGATGAGGAGATCCTTGATAGCTTCCATGTCTTGATGCTCAAATTTTCCATTGCCGAGGACACGGCTAAGTACTTAGATTTTACTCTCTCGAGAGGTGGTGCACTTTACCCACAAGACTCAACATGCATCGAGACAAGATCTTTCAAAAGCCTTCCCTTAGACCAAAATGGACGCGCTCCAAAACTATCACCCTCTACCACCAACTGTCCATTTGGCTAAGTTATTGCAACGTATATGATCCATGCAGAGCCCATAATGCCATGTGGCTGCACTTGAAGCTTCTCAACATTTGACATCTCAAATCTCTTTGTTCCTGGGTGGCTTTCCACAAGTGAGATACACTAGGGTAGGCCATAAATATGGTCCCTGTGTAACCACTCAACACAAACCATTCTTTCCATTCCACCCAGGTGATTCATTCACATGGTTGTTTTATTAAACAAAACACAAGTCCTAGACTTAGAAATATCTCATAGCATGAATATAATCCACCCTTGATTTCTACTAGCTAAGCTAAGGATGATGGTAGTAGGAATCTTAACTTAGGAAAATTCTACAAAGGCATCAACTACTAGGATTTCCCAAGGTATAGCATAATTAGTAAAAATTCCATGCAAGTCCAACATAGAAATATCACTAATACATAGTGAAAATAATGGTACAAAGTATGAAGCACCACTTGACTTTTTAGTAGAGAATATAAGTTCACTCCTTGATGTTGCAATAGTCACACTATTAAAATTTCACTACAATTCAATCAAGGCACAAATTCAATCTAGCATTCAAACAATTCACCACATAAAATAATAAAAACAAAGCATTGCATGCAAGCATGCAAAAGATTGTTTTATTTGGAAAAGTGGTTTCTATTAGGATATAAACATTCTAAAACATCTATTGGTCATTTATAAAAGTGGCAAGGTCCTTTGAAAACAAGATAGTGAAAATGGCCACTTTAAGTCCCTTTTGTTTTGCTAGAATTGATTTTATTCAAAGATTAATTTTCTAGTGTTAGCCAAAATGTTTTTCTAAACACCAATACTAATGTTTATGGTCATCTTGTTTTAAAACAATTCATTTGCAAAGGGTTTCATCCAAAATCAATTTCTAAATCAAAGCAACATTTTATTTTGTTGTAAATGCCTTTAAACCAAAGGAATGATTCTATAGGGTTCATGAAATATATTTTTAAATCCCAAAACATGGTGTTTAGGGTCAGAGAGTTTAAATCAAATCATTTTCCAAAGGTTTTACTCAAAAAGCATTTTTAAAACATAATCAATATTTTTATTTAAATAGAAATGCTTTTATTCAAGGATTAATTCTTCAGTGTCACAAAATATACTTTTAAATCCACAAGTTGGTTTTTATGGTCAGTAGGTTCAAAAAAAATCCATTAACAACATTTTTTACCCTAAAAACATTTTTAGAATAAATTTTATACTCAAAATATGCCTACACATGTTTCTGCAAAAACAACCAATTTTACAGAAGCAAATCACTAAACAAAGGGCATGGTTGCAAAGTATTCTTTTTTCTGATTCCAATGATATAAAGTTTGCAAACTTTGGACGTGTAGATTTAAAGTTATGAATTTTACAAAATCAACTATCTAATAGACTCATTTCTGTTTTTAAAACAACAAACTGGCCTCGTGGCTGCTTCTTACTGGCGCGTACCGGTTCGTGTGGATTGTGAAGCTACAGACGTTATATCTAAGTTGCATCGCACGGCACAGGATCAATCTTACCGCTTCGATTAGTGAATCCATTGTAGCCGACAGATCTGTATCCTACGGTTCCTAGCACTCTAACCATAATCTGGCGGAGCTCGACGGTGGCGCGAGGCGGCGATGCTCTGGCAGTGGCGTAACGAAGATACTAGCAAGCACGGGAGAGGGAGAAGATCATTACCGGACTCGCTGTGGCGTGCTGAAGCTCGAGGTGGTCGCAGTTGTCCAAGGGGCGCACGAGAACAAAGAGGATTGCTCCTCGGAGTTCACGAAGGCGTCGGGCTCGTCTGTTCATCGTCGGAGGCGAGGATTGAAGGCACACTAAGACAAGCGGAGGGCACCGTTAGATGCGCATGAGTGTCACGTGCACAGGAGCATCAAAGATAGGGGAAGGCGGTGGCGATGTTCTGTCATCGAGGTTGCCGATGATGTGGAGCGCGCGCGGGCGAGCTGAGCATACTGGTAAGTGTGTAGGGAGGTGGGGAACAGGCTCGTGGGAACTGGGAGGGAAGGGGAGGTCGGACATCGTCGGAATTTGCCATGGAAGTTCGTTGGAGCAGCGTCGGTTGCAGGGGAAATTGGAGCAGCCTGGTGGCTCATAGGCAGAGAGGTTTGAGGGGAAAGGAAGGAAAGAGGGAGGAGGTTAAATGGGCGAGGTCTTAGGGAGGAATCAACGCAGTGTTATGGCAAATTTAATCGGCGGAATTAGGGGCAGAAACAGCGAGGAGGGGGGAGGAATTGGTCGCGTGAGGTTGATGACGATGTCCAGCTGGCGATGGGGCTACGCTGTCAGCGAGTGAGAGAGGGTGCGCGTGGGGTCGGGGAATTAGTGACTACGCGGGTGCGTTGTCGAGTGAAAGAAAAATGGTTCAGGGAGAGGAGAGAGGTGGCTAGCTGGGCTTAGTTGGGCCAGGTTGGGCTGGGCTGGTTCTTTTTATTTTTTTCTTCTTCTGTTTTCTTTTTCTTTTTCTATTTTGATTTTCTGTTTTGAATTCAAACTACCATTTGAATTCATATTTCTTTTTCAAATCTTTTCCAAATATTCAGTATGTTTCTATACTGTTTTAAATATGTATTTAAAGTCCATTTTAGAATAATTATTTTATTCACACATGGTTTGTTATTTATTTTAAATAGACATTGTGTTTTTTATTAAATATAATTTTAAATATGGTTGTAATCCATATTATTTATTCAAATGATTTAACCTTCTGTTTTAAATTCAAATTTTTATCAAACCCTTTTTCATTAGGTATTAGTTATTTAATAGGGTGTTAAATAATTCACTTTGAATTATTTGAAATATTTTTAATATGATTTATTAATCATTTAAATTGGGCATTTGTCTTTATTTAAATGAAATAAAATATGGTTTTAATCCCATATAAATATTATTCAAATAATTCTTTTAAGATAACTTTTAAATCCACTTTGATAAATTCCCATTTATTATTTTCTCATGATCTAATTAATCATTTTCATTAGGGATTTGTCTCCATTTAAATATAATTAGAATATGGTTTTATCCATATAATTTTATTGGAATAATCTTTATCCCTTTATTTGGATTATCTTTATTTCATTTGTTTATGGATTTGACCAAGATTTAATTTGGCTTTTAAATATTCCTTATTTATTTATTTCTTTCTTTGCCTTATAAAATCCATATCTTTTTATTTATAGATCCAAAATTGGTGATTCCAATTTGTATAATTTTATTTAATATGTGTTTATCCTTTTAAAACTCTTTAGCATTATTTTCTCATAGTTTAGTATGGATTTTAGTTAGGAGCTTTATTAGCTTTGGAAATTATTTCCTTTTATCATATTAAATTCATAAGTTTTTATCTATGGCTCCAAATTAAATGAAACCAATTTCTATGGTTTTATAGTACTTTTATTTATCATTTTTGATCATTTATAAATGTTTGTTTACAAATTTTTATATGGATCAAATCCATATTCTTAGAGATATCTTGGAGATGATTTTCTTCCATTAGGGTTTTAGGGTTTTGGTTTAACTTTTCCAAGTGTTTAAATTTCAAGATTCATTTATGGATGAATGGATTTCACTTGATTGAAATTTGTTGGATTCCCTTTTATTCAAATTTGTTCAAGAAGGGTTTTGATGTTTCCATTTGGAATCAAAAAGTTTCTTTTCACCCTAAATTTCAACAATTGTTTATTTCGTTTATTTATTTTTCACATTACAAAATTTGGAAAATTTTGGGATGTGACAGTAAGTATTTCATATGGAGTCTTGTTGATTTCTTTGCGGAGGTAGAGCTGGTTTGATGCATGGCTATCGGTGGAGATGGCTTTGGCCCAAAAGTTGTATGGAGATTTAAACTCTACCAACATGGTCCTAGCCATCTCAATAAGAGTCGGATTCTTCCTCTCGGCCACACCATTTTGTTTAGGGGTATATGTAGCGGAATATTGGTGTTTTATCCCCTCATCACTAAGGAAATCATTCAAGGTGTAGTTCTTGAACTCGGTGCTATTGTCACTTCTTATAATCAACATGGGAAGGTTGTATTGACGTTGAACCATGTTGATGAAGTCGGTGAAGGTCTTTTGGGTCTCACTCTTTAACCTGAAGAAATATAACCATGAGTATCTTGAAAAGTCATCAACAATCACCAAACAATATTTCTTCCCACCAAGACTTGCATGAGATGGAGGACCAAAGAGATCCACATTAAGGAGCTCCAAGATCTTGGTTGACTTGATGCGGTTCTTTGGCTTGTGAGGAGCATCATGCATATTTTCTAGAGCACAAGCCCTGCAAACACGATCTTTGGCAAAGGAAACATTTTATTTTAGTCCAACAATATGGCCCTCCTTGTGGAGACTTCGCAAAGTTCTCATATTGACATGGGCTAGTCGGCGATGCCATAACCAACCCACATCGGCCTTTCCGAATAAGCACATCGCACTTGTAGTCGTTTGCCCCGAAAAGTCCACCATATACAAGTCATGTTCGACGTACCCAACGAAAGAGACCTTGAGAGACTTGCTCCACATGAGGACCACAATATCATCATCAACAAAGACGGCAAAGCCCATCTTTCCAAGAGCACGGACTGAAAGTAAATTGTATCCAAGGGTCTAAACAAGCATGATGTTCACGAGTGTAATGTCGTGAGCAACCACTACCTTGCCGAAACCCATTACCTTAGACTTTGACTTGTCGGCATATGTCATGGTTATTTGATCATATTTGGCTTTAAATCCTTGACAATAGACGATCTTCCGGTCATATGACTTGTGAAACCATTATCAAGCACCCACTTTGACCCTCCGGAAGCATATGTTTACAAAAGATCAAGCTAATTTTTAGGTACCCATTTTTCAATGGGTCCTCTTTTGTTAGGAACAAGGGTCTTGGGGACCCAAATATACCAAGAAATATAACCATCATATGGGCCAACATATTGTGCATACACATCACCATAATAATCACGCATTAGAACATAGTGACGGTTAGCACTTCCCGCAAAGTCATCATGAGACATAGTTTTACCACTTGTGGTCTTACTATCCACAATGGCCTTGTTATTCTCTTGTGTGGGCTTAGCCTTCTTCTTGTTGCTCTTCTTCTTGGCCTTGGAGACAAAACCAATGCCCCCTTTCTCACCACTAGGCCTTTGCTTACTCAAAAGATCATCAATGGACTTGTTACCTAGTGAAAATATGGCCTTGGCTAGATCCCCCTTCATCCTAGCATTTTCTTCAAGAATAGTTGTACTACTAGATGGAATGAAGTTACTAGGTGAAAGAATATTGTCCAATTGAGTTTGAAGCGTTTCATGGGACTTTGTGAGTGACAAGAGTTCACTTTCCAAAGCCTTGTGAGCCTTGTCAAGCAAAATAAAGTCCTCGGCAAGTTTTTCATGAACCACACCAAACTCAATCTTGTCCTTTTTAGCCCTTTTGCATTTAGAAATAGCATGATCACATTCTTTGATGAGTCTATTAACAATAATTTCATTGGCCTCATCAAGCCCTCCAAGTTTTAGTTCAAGAGATATCCTAGTCTCTTGTTCTTCTTCTAGAGCATTGTTTAAGGCCTCTAGCTCAATCATGTGTTCATTCCCAAGTTTACACCTTACATTATAAGCTCTTATGTGTGGGAATGTTGATATAAGATGTTCCCAAAATGTATCTTAGCATCCCCTTGTAAGTTAGTCATAAACTCATCGAAATCAATTAATTCCCTTTTTACATCAAGAGACATCTCATCATCAATTTCATCATTAGCTAAGGGAGTGTAGTGAGATGATGAGGATACCTCCGTTCCTCTTGCCATAAGGCAAGTGACATTCTTGATGGGTGTGTTCTCATTTGGAGAATCAAAGAGTGAGAATGTCGGAGTAGAAGTAGTGGCTAGAGCACCCACACCATTAGATGTTTTTGCTTCCTCATCTTCATCATCTTCATTGTCGGAGGAGTATTCTTCATGAGTGATCAAAATAATTTCTCCCGACTTCTTGTTGATGGGATTCTTCTTGATGAAGGGTTTCTTGTAAGGTGCTTTGGGAGTTTTCTTCAACACTAGCTTACCCCCATGATCTTCTCTCTTCTCATAGGGACAACCCGCCACAAAGTGATAGCAGTCACCACAATTGAAGCAATTTCTCAATTTAGTGACATTTTCTCTTCTCTCACTTGGGTTACTTTTTTGTTGCATTTCCATCTTGGCCTTGGCGGGGTTCTTCCAAAAGTTCTTTGCATAGAAGGCCATGTATTGACCATGAGCAATCTTGACATCATCGGGGTGTTCCATGGAGAGGCCTTTATCACTATCATCTTCATCTCCATGTTCCACAACTTTGGCCTTCAATGCAAGGTTCAGAACATTGCTCATACCAAGGGCTCGAGCACGGGCATCTTTGGCATTCTTGGCGGCAACCTTGAAAGAGGCCATCTCTTGCATAACTTCATTGGAGGTCATGAGATGGTAGTTGTGTCTTCCTTGTAGGCTCTTCAAGTCGGTGGGCTCAAAGGGCA
The DNA here is from genome assembly GCA_916181665.1 of Avena sativa. Taxonomy (NCBI): domain Eukaryota; kingdom Viridiplantae; phylum Streptophyta; class Magnoliopsida; order Poales; family Poaceae; genus Avena; species Avena sativa. The sequence continues at coordinate 114,917,520 of OV702298.1, forward strand.
TGAGTGCACTCACATATTTCCTTTTTATCCAAGCATCATACACATGTGAGGCACCCACATTTCTAAAAGCGGTGGCGGTGGTCTTGAGCCTACAGTACATGTTATCATGATTTTCACCTTCCTTCATGTAGAAGCCTTCATCTTCATTACTTAGTGCATCATACCGGTTCCTCCTCATGCTCTCATTCCCAACAAACAACACCGTGAGAGCATCCCAAGCTTCCTTGGCAATGCTGAGGTGCTTAATGTGTGGGTAATCCTTTGTACCCAATCCTTGTTGAATCATGTGCAAGGCGGTGGCATTGAGTTGACTATTGACAACTTCTCTTCTTGTCAAGTTGTTTGGATCCCCAATATAGAGTCCTTGTTCGATGATGTTCCATAGTTCAATGCAAGAGCTGCGCACATGAGTTTTCATTAGAGATTTCCATTGAGAAAAAGTAGTAGATGCTTCAAGCTTAGGTGGATCACCTCTATTGTTTACATGAGGGTGAGGAATTGGAGGGTCGGGAGAGAACCATGCATGAGAGTCATGATGCTCTCCCTTCTCACCAACCCTTTTTGTGTAGGAGTTAATGTTGCCTTGATTATCCCCCACTACCTTATCCGTGGGAAATGCCGGGGCATTCTCTTTGGATGAAGGCAGTAGTTCCTCTTGAGGAGAAGGGGATGATGAGCCTACCTTATCCTTAACAAGTTGCTCAATTAAATTTTGCAATTGTTTGATCTCGTTTGCCATGGTGGAGCTCAATCTTGTTTCCAAGTTATTGAGATCATCCATGGTCATCGTGGTATGCTCACCACCACCTTCCCCATCATTGCTACCCATATACTCTTAGGCGGTAAAGCCCGAATAAAGAGCCGAGGCTCTGATACCATTTGAAAGGATCGTATGGGCACCTACAGGGGGGGTGAATAGGTGCTACTTCAAATTTTCTTATTTTTCAATTTAGGGTTTCACAACAAAGATAAATTCCCTAGATTATGCAACTAAGGTGAATTTACCTATATGAACCAAAAAGCAACAACTAGCGCAACACTAAGCAAGAACAAGTAAGTAAAGTGCGGTAAAGGATAGAAGTAACCAAAGTGGAGGACACGGAGACACAAGGATTTGTTTCCCGTAGTTCCTTCCTTTTGAGGGGAAGTACGTCTATGTTTGAAGAGGGGGTGGTTTCAAACCACCAACGCCACGAGAGCTCTCCCTTGTTCTCTGATGAAGCTCACCCCAAGGGGATCGATTCAGCTTCTACTATATCGGCAACCTTCGAGGTGGAAGCCGACACCTTTACAACAAGTTCGGGGCACACATCCACAACTTAATTGGAGGCTCCCAAATACAAGAAAGATGTCAAAACAATCAAATACAAGCTTGTAAGAACCAAATCAAAGCTAGGGTTTCCAATGAAACACTAGAGCATGGGGGCCCTCAAGTGAATGAGGGGGAAATGAAGATCTCTCTTGGTGAAGCTATAGATCAAGGCCTCCTCCTTCGGTTATCCAAAGATCTATGACTTAGGATAGTTGGATGAAGAGACCTTGTATATTTGGTGGCTCTAATGGAGTTTGTGTGCTTGAGAAGGTCGAGCAGCTGGAGGAAGGGGATAAGGGTCCCTATTTATAATCTATCCCTTCCACGAACCGTTTCTGACCGTTGGAGAAGAACCACACCTGAGACTCTGGTCTATACACCGGAGACTCCGATCTACACCGGAGAATCCGGTCCATCTCTGGTCTAGCCTCCGGAACAGTATGCAGTATGACCCAGGCCTTCTGAGAGCCAAGTGGGACGAAGATTCCGGTCTTCCAGCACCGGAGACTCCGGTCTGATACCACACCGGACATTCCGGAGAAGCCTCTGAACCTTGCTCCGCACCCCTATACAGAATGACCCAGCCATGTTCCTGAAGCCTCCACCGGGGACACATCTGGAAACTCCGGTCCACACCGAAGACTCCGGTCTGGAATTTCTAGAACTATGTCAATCTTGCAGGAATCTTTCCAAAGTGTCAGGGTACTTTTCACTTATCATAATAGAAACCTGTGGACAGTGACAAACTGTAAAATGATCTACTTGTTGTTAACGAACACGAAAAGTGATTAGGACAATAAATGTCCTTTCAAGGGTGATATCAAGTTATGCAAGGTACACACGGATGCAAATATTGCGCATTTGTTAACAAAGCCGTTACCACAACCGAAGCATGAGGCGCACCTGAGAGCCATGTGCATTAGATGCTTAGACATGTGATGTTGGAAGATTGACTCTAGTGCAAGTGGGAGACTGTTGGGAATATGCCCTAGAGGCAATCATGTATGATGATATTTCCCATTGTATTCATAAAGTTGTTAAGTTGTTCTTGTATGAGCATCTAATGTATATCATTGAATATGTAATTCGGTTGTGGATCTATACATTCATGTTGTTTGTACTAAATATCCTTGGTCACCGAGGTTATGCTGGATACACAACTTAGACCAATGTGAAAGTCGGCTTGATGACTCGGTTCCACTTGTCATGGGCATGTAGATGCTATTCCGACATACACAGATTCGGCTAAAGAGTTTAGCGAGTCGGATTAACCCATTTGAGGTACAACGAACAAGTTGTCATTTGTATATCTCAATCAATGTAATCCTTAGACCTGAGGTTATTGCATAGTCTGAGTTGAGGATCACCGACTTAGGTTCTGTCAAACGTTGATCCGTAAGTGGGTAGTTATAAAGGGAGAGTTAGGGTCGACTGAGAATCAAGTTGTGTGATGTGAATAACCAAGATGGGATTTTCCCCTCCACTTGGAGAGATGTTCTCTGGGCCCTCTCGGATGATATGATTCGGAAAGCATGGCCATGCATGACTCGGTTAAGTGTTAACCAAGGCGATCGACTAAGAGTTAGTCAGGTGAATCACTTATCTCGGATCGATAAGAGAGTCGGACTATTTAAGGGATGACAAATATTCGCCTATAGTCTGACAAGGTATGTCATAAGGCAAAAAGGACTCGGACATAAGTCACATTGGAAAGGCAAGTCGTCATGACTCATTGGTACTTGGGAGTCGGCATGTTCTGCTAGGAGCCACTACGGACTGATCGATTGAGAGTCAGACTCTAATCGTGTCCAAGAAGCCATGATCCTGCAGGGTCACACACTTAAGAGTGGGAGCAAGTTCGGATTGGATCTGAATCGGAAATCTGGTTTGGTTGGACCCAAGACGGATTTGGACTAAGTCAGTGAGTCAGACTCATGGTGACTAATATTATATCGTCTTTAGTGAATGGGCCACGTAAGTGGAGCCCATGTTCACTTCCTATATATAGTGGAGCACAGTAACCCAGAAGAGGGAATCATTGATCGGTTAGGTCATTCCATGTGTTGGAAACCCTATCTCCATAGCATTCCTGCCGTTGTAACAAACCTAGCAGTTCGTCGCCTGCACTCCTCCTTGTACGTGTGGATACTAGCAGAGGTGTTGTACGATCAACACCAGGACGTTCGGATCGTAAGTACTGCACTGCATCAACTGACGCGCTTCATCAGTAATCCGCAACTGCGCGTCTAGTGGTAAATCTTGTGGCCTGCTACCTTAGCTGGATCTTGGGATCACCACGTTAGAGGGAAAAGTTTTGTTTATCTCTACGTGGCCCAACACTTTTATGTCTTAATGATTCCTATATGTTGATGTGAATGGCTCTAGGACCCATCATAAGTGGTGTATTTAGTTCATACTTATGGCTACACCTAATTAGGCTCGGCCCTAAGGAAATTAAACTTGACAACATATTCACCATATTATGTAGAAATCTTTATGCTAAGTAAATTCATACCGCCCTCAGGAATGCTTGTCACATATAAGTTCACACACACTTGAGCATGTCCTCTTGCTGGATACAGGATTCGGCTTTCTCTCATTGAGAGCATTTACTTATTGCTATTTACTTTCCGCATTTTATACTTGCAAACTACAAACAAAAAACACCAAATCTACTGCATTTACTATTATTTTATTTGTCAAATTTCCTAACCAATACCCTCATCTCCTCGTGGGTTCAACAACCTTTCTTTATTGAAAAGTACTACAATTGATCTCCTGCACTTGGGAGCCATGAACAATGCAATCTTTGTTGTCATTGACAGGCTTTCTAAAGTGGCTCACTTCTTTCTAGTCAAGGAAACTATCTCTGCAAGTCAATTGGCTTAACTCTATATCAATAGGATTTTTTCTCTGTATGGGGTTCCTCTAGAAATCAGCTTCGATCGTGGGAGTAAATTCACCTCCAAGTTCTGGGAAAGTTTCCAACAAGGCTTGGGACCTAAGCTAAATTTCAACATAGCATACCACCCTTAGTCGCAAGGACAGGTGGAAAAGATCAATCAGATTCTCGAAGATATGCTTCACACTCATGTAATCTCCTTTGGCATGAAGTGGGAGGAATGTCTTCCATATGATAAGTTCTCCTACAATAACAGCTTTCAAAAGAGTCTCAACATGGCACCCTTTGAGGTCCTCTATGGCCGCAAGTGTAGTACTCTAATTGGTTGGTTAGGCTCGGGTGAAAGGAACTTCTTTGGCCGCGACATTGTCACTTAAACAGAAGAGAAGGTTCTTATCATTTTTGAGAAATTGAAAATTGCACAGAGTCAGCAGAAAAGCAACTATGATAGGAATCATGTGAATATGGAGTATGCTGTTGGTGATCTTGTATACCTCTGTGTCACTCCCATGAGAGGCACTCATCATTTTGGTATCATAGGCAAGCTCACTTCGAGATACATCAGTCCTTTTAAAATCCATGGAATTAGAGGAGAAGTGGCTTATGCACTTGAGCTTCTTGAAAAACTCAAGGTGCACGATGTCTTTCATGTCTCTCAACTCAAGAAGTGCTTCAAAGATCCCGGCCGGACCGTGGATCACGAACTCATCGATCTCCAAGAAGACCTCTCCTATAAAAAACACCCCGTAAAAATTCTAGAAGTCATAGAAAGAAAGACTCGCAACAAGTCTATCAAGTTCTACAAGGTGCAATGGTCGCATCATTCCATTGATGAAGCAACTTGGGAGCGCGAGGATGAACTCAGTTCTGATTATCCTACCTTGTTTGAGTCTTCTTATTCCTAGAATCTCGGTGCGAGATTCTTCTTTAGTGGGGGAGAGTTTTTGTAGTACCCGGGTAAAACCACTACTAGAAAATCGCTGGATGTTTTTGTTTTGTGCATCATCATGACCGCATGTGAAGGGAATATGCCCTGAGAGGCAATAATAAAGTGTTTATTATGTATATTCCAAGTATATGATAGATGTTTATTTTTCATGCTATAATTCTATTAATACAAAAACATTAATACATGTGTGTTTAAACAGAAAGTTCCTAGTTATGCCTCTCTCATAATCTAGCTCGTTGATTAACAAGATGATCAAGCTTTCCTAATCATGGACATTGGATGTTGTTCATAATGAGATCACAACATTATTGGAATGGTGTGATGAACATTCATCCGAAGTATAGTATTACGATCAAAGTCATTGAGTTTATATTGCTATAACATCATACGAAGTAATCCTAATCTTTAGACCATGAGATCATGTCAATCATTAACACTGGAAGAGTATCTTGATAACATCAAATGTCAGACCATAATAGGGTGATTATAAAGATGGGTTCAGTGCTACTAAAGTGTTATGTTGAGGCCCATGGATCAAGAGTGGAATTTGTTCATCCCGATGACGGATAGATATACTCTAGGCCCTCTCGGTGATATCACATTGGTTAGCTTGCAAGCAAGTGATTTGATCACTGGAATGTTATATCACAGGAACGAGAAAAGAGTACATGTCAGTAACGAGATCAAACTAGGTATGAAGATACCGATGATCGAATCTCGTACATATAATATATCACGAGACAAAGGGATTAAGATTCTAGCATAAAAGGTTCTCACGATCACAAGAAAGTCATCATTGAATGTGTGGGAGTCGGTATGGATCTCCAGGTCCCACTTCTGATTATTGATCTGAGAGGGGTCTCGATTATGTCCGTATTCTTCATGAATCGTATGGTGACACACTTAAGAGACACCGACTCCATTTGGAACAAATAGTTTCTGTAAGGTTCCCAACCTTTAATAAGGAAAATGATCCCTGTGATTGCAATGCTAGTCCCTGGATCAATAGCTAGCATCCACAGTTAAGATGTAATATCAAGATACAAAGGTCATAATACAACTTTATAACCAGGAATAAAATAAATTATTACATCTTACATAGCTCATTTGGCTATCTCATTACAATGCAGCAGAATATAACAATAGCATGGGGTCCTTCATCTTCAAAGTGCCACAGGCAGTCATGTTGGTTGTAGACTTGTAATCCTAATCAATAAACTTCACTAACATCAAACAAACCTGCAACATAATAAGTTGCAGCCACAAGGGTCAATACATTTGAATTGTATTGGCAAGTTTCACTACTATGTAGAAATAAGTGGATCCTATCATTACATGCATATTTGGCTAAGTAGGGTTTAGGCTCATTTGCAGAAATAGTTTTATCCTATCTTTTCAAAATAGTTTTGATCTTTTGTCAAATCTTTCTGAACTTCTTGGAAAAATCCAAGTGCTTCAAATCCCTTGTTGTCACCATCAAGTTTTACTTTGAGAAATTGGAATGTCGAGATCTTCCATAGCTTCAGGCCTTAGCCATAACCGGGGACACGGCTAAGTACTTAGAATTTGATCTTCTACAGAAGTTGTACACTTTACCCACATGACACAATCTCATCTTGATGCCACCAGTGGCCGCTGGATAAGTACTCACCAAGATGGAGTACTGGCAGATTGAGAATGTGACAAAGTCTTTCCATATAAGTCCTCCCAATACACAATGCTATCTTGTCATCCAGGCACCAATGTAGGGTTACAAGTTCCCTTACACAATTCTAGTTAACCTGAAGATGCCAATGCATGGGTCTTCCACTATGTAGTTGACTAAGCCAGAGCCCATTTAGCATGTGGCTGTACACGGAAGCCACTGTACGAGAAACATGTTCAACCTCTAAGTCCCTGGGTGGTTTTCTTCTAGTGCACATACAAAAAGAGATAGCAATATAAACATGGTTCCTTTTGTTGTCACCTTGTCCAATCTTGAGTATCCTTGTCCACCCAGGTGGTTCATTGAATACTTGTTTTATTATATAAAACACATATCTTTTCAATACTTCATATAGTCATATCATGTATCCCATCCCAAATATATAGCAGGGCTAAGCATACTACAACTACAATGTTTCCACTAAGGAATATATAAGGGTATCCTATTAGGATTTAGCATAGCATAAAATATAGTAAACCTTTCCATGCATGTTACAAAATCCACTAAGTGCAATGAAAATAGTAGGACATGGATGATAGTGTCACTTTCCTTTTTAGTAGAGAATCATGGTTCACTTCTTGTTCTTGCAAATATCACACTCTTCTAACTTCACTACAACACAATCAAACAAACACAATTTCAACTAGCATTCCAAACAACTTCTCACACATAAAATAACAAAAACAAGGTCATGCATGCTAGCATGCATAAGATAGTTTTATTTGCAAAGGTGGTTTCTACTAGGCTCTAAACATTATAAAGTTCAAAGTGGTCATTTACTAAAGTGGTAAAACCATTTGCAAAAGGTTTTATCTATAAACCATTTTTAAATCAAATCAATATTTTATGTGGTTGAAAATGCTTTTAGTAAAGCAATATTCTTTAAAGAGTTCACCAAATATATTTTAATTCTCAAAACTTGGTGTTTAGGGTCAGAAGGTTTGAATCAAATCATTTCCCAAAGGTTTCACTCAAAAATCATTTCTAAAACAAAATCAATATTTTTATTTGACTAGAAATGAGCTAATTCAATTATTTATTCCCTAACTTCACAAAATACATTTTTAAATCCATAAGTTGCATCCTAGGGTCAGTAGGTTCTCAATAAACCATTTTGCAAAGATTTCATCTCAAAATTATATCTAGAACAATTTTTATATTCAAAATAAGCCTACACAAGTTTCTGCAAATTTAACCAATTTACGAGAAGAAAAACATTAAACAAAGTGCATGGTTGCAAAGTACATGTTCTTATGAATCCATTGATATAAAATTTGCAAAATTTAGACGTGTAGAATTAAAGTTATGAATTTTACAAGTTTGCATATCAATCAGATTCTAATTTATGTTTTAAACAAAACCTTGTCCACGTGGCGTGTTTCTATTGGACGGTACCGCTTTGGGTGGATCGAGCTCTCTGGACCGCAGGATCTTATTTAGATTGCACGACACAGATTGAGTGATACCCCTTCGTTAAGTCATCTGTTCTTACACGTCGGATCTAAATCTAACGGTGCAGAATCATTCGACCACAAAGTGGCGGCGCTAGCGGCGGCTGGCGGCGGAGCCGGCGATACAGGATGCAAGAGAGGTAACATGGGTGCTCACCGTGCTCGCAGAGGGTTGGCGAAGCTCGAGGTGGCGTTGGCTTGGCGAGGGGCACTCAGGAACGGAGGAAATTGCTCGTCGGAGACGGCGTCGGCGTCGGGCGGTTCTGTTTGCTATCGGAGGTGAGGCTGCAGGTCGCCCTAAGGCAAACGGATGGGGGCATTAGACGCGTGCTGATCTGGAAATGATGGGAGCATCAACAGCAGGTGCTGGGGCGGTCTGATCTTACCAGGGGGAGCTCGCCGGAGAAACGACACAAGACGGTGGCGCTCGGTGTCGAGGTTACCGACGCTACGGTGCTCGCGCGGGCAAGCAGCTGACACTGGGAGGTGCGCCAGACAATGGGGAACAAGCTCGTGTGCAGTGGGAGTCGAGGCGCGGCTGGACGGCGCCGGAATTGCTCGGAGACGCTCGCCGGAGCAGTTGTAAGATCCCTCCTTTATAAAGGAAAAGGATCCCTGTGATTGCAATGCTAGTCCCTGGATCAATGCTAGCATCCACAGTTTAAGATGAAGTACACAGAAACAAAGGTCATTATTACAGTCATTCCAGAGACAACATAGTCTTTACAACTCCAAGGCCACAGGCCTCGTACAAAAGTTTAAATAAGTAAATAGATAAAAGTCTTCATCTTCATGTGCCACAGGCAAACATGTTGAGTGTAGACTCATGACTCCTAATCCTCATCAGAGTAACCTGCAACATCACAAGTTACAACCACAGTGGGTCAATACTTTGGAATAGTATTGGCAAGTGATACCTTAGTATAATTTTTGGTGGACTAAATACTATATGCAATTTTGCTAAGTGTAGCTTAGGCTTGCTTTGCTCAAAATAGGTTTTGCCTATTAGTTGAAATCACTAAGTTTTTCTTTGTCAAAACTTTTCCCAAGGAACCACCAATAGACATTGAGGTCCTTCACCCTTGTTCACCCACAAGTTTTACTTAGAAATTGGGATGAGGAGATTCTTGATAGCTTCCATTTCTTGATGCTCAAGTTGTCCCATACCAGGGACATGGCTAAGTACTTAGATTCTTCCATCTGAAGTGGTTGTGCACTTACCCCACAAGCCTTGATTTTCACCAAGACAGGACCTTTTAGAAGCCTTCCCTTAGACCAAATGGACGCACTCCAACCTATCATACCACTACCACCAACTGTCCAAATGGCTAAGTTATTGCAACCTATATGATCCTGGCAGAGCCCATATTGCCAAGTGGCTGCACTAGAAGCTTCTTAACATTTGGCCTCTAAAATCTCTTTGTTCCTGGGTGGCTTTCCACAAGTGAGATACACAAGGTAAACCATAGAAATGGGCCTTGTGTAACCACTCAACATAAACCATTCCTTCCATTCCACCCAGGTGTTTCATTTACTTAGTTGTTTTATTAGGCAAAACACAAGTCCAAAGACTTAGAAATATTTTTATCATAGCATGTATATTTCACCACCCTTTGGTTGCTACTAGCTAGGCTAATCATGGCATAGAGAAGCATCTTAACTTAGAAATTTCTAGCAATACTACAACTACTAGGATTTCCAAGCATAGCATATAAGCAAAATATAACATGCAAGACTAGCAAAATATTTCTAATGCTTAGTAGAAAACATAGGGATAAAAATATCATGAAGCACCACTTGCCTTGGTAGTTTGGAGAGTAGTTACACTCCTCACAATCACAATCACTATTCGCACCAAAATCTACATAAAATCATAGCCACAAATCACATACCAAACAAATACAAGCAAAAATATAAGGATGCATGCAATATGATATGTGATGATTTTCTAAACTCAACATGACAAGTGCACAGTACTGGTTCATAAACAAGTTTTAAACTTGCCAAACAACATTTATTTAAACACTAAAACTGTCACATCCCAAGATTTTCCAAATCTTGTAATGTGAAAATAAATGAATAAAAAAATAAAACTTTGTTTGATTTTCAGAGCCAGAAGAAACTTTTTGAATTCAATTGGAACTTCAAACCAATTTGGATCAAATAAATTCCTAAAGAGATATGAAAAGATAAACATTTAAATAGAGGAAAATAAAATATTTTGGAATTACTATTTTGAATCATTTAGATAAAAGGATTTAGTTTCCAAAAGAAAAGGAAGGATTTTAAAATAAGAAATTATTTCACAAAGCCAAATTAAGACTTAACCAAGCTTTGGAAATAAAACATTTTGTTTTGATAAAATTTGTAAAGGTTTATTTAATAAAATCAATAAGGATTTAATATCCAAGTTTTATTATTAAAGGTTTTACTATTTCCAAAATAACAAAACTTATTTATTCAAAGATAAGTTTTCCAAGTATTTTATTCCCAAATAAAACCTACTGATTTGGTTTTGAAAATAATTAGATTTCAAAATGGAGTTTTAAAATAAACATCAAATTGGTTTTTCTAAGGGATGGAAAGATCACAAGTGAACCATATAGATGGACCACCATATTTTAGTTAAGTCAAACCCACCAACTCATGTGGTGTAACAAAAATATTTTGTTGCCTAAGTGTGTGCTTGAGCATTGTTGTTTGAGTGAAATGTTTGGTTTGTGATTACATGCACATTGCTTGTGTGAATTGTGATATGTGTGATTAGAATTGATTCCTTAGAAAAACCTTTTGCCTATATTAATTCTCCCTTCAACCCAAACAGATGACTACTCCAAGAGACTCCAACATCAAGGTTGATGACACCAACACCAACCAAGAGGACAGCATGAAAGAGCTCATAGCAACTCAACACCAGTTAAACCAACTGACAGCTCAGTTCATAGCCAACAAGAGTGATAAAGATCCAGCACTGCAAAAATTTTTGGAGGAACAAACCCAACTGATGCTTAAGGTGACTAATCAAATGATCAACATGGAAGAAAACTATCCCAACAGAGTTTATGACAACAAGGATGACAAGAATGTTATTCTAGATGGAGCCCCAGCTTGCATTATTTGTGGAGACAAGGATCATACTTCCAAGGAGCATGAAGATCAATGCCCCAATTGTGAAGAGGAACATCCTGTTGGACAATGTCCTATCTCTCAAGCTACTTGTTACCTATGTGAAGGTAACAATCATACTCCTATCCAATGCCCCATCTATTCCCTTGTGGAACAAAGGAAGCAAGGTGAATCCAAGTCAACCCAGAAGGGTGATAACAAAGGAAAAGGACCACTTATACCTCCTAACAAGACAACCCAATTCAAAGGACTAAAGAAACCCAAGAAACAAAAGCAGGACATGAGCCTTGTGCAATGTTGTAAATGTAAGGAAATGGGACACTACTCCAGTGGATGCCCAGAGAACAAGAAGAATAAAGGGATGGGCCAAGTGATGTGCAACAATTGCAAAGAATTAGGCCACTATGTAGCAACTTGTCCACAAGAGCCACGTAAAGAACTCCAAGACATCCACTGTTTCAATTGCAAAAACCCAGGACATTATGCAAGCAACTGTCCCGAAAAGATGAAGAACAAGATCACCAAGCCTATGGATAAACTCAACCTTGGCCCATGAGTCAAGCATGGAAACTAAGGACACAAATGCAACTGTTTGCTTAGAGAAAGTTTTCCCAGGATCCCAAGAAGGACAACATGTAATTTTTGTTTGAAAAATTTTAAGGGTGGTAGCACCTTAGTTATTTTGAGTCTGCTTGTAACCCTAACCTTCCCAAATCTCGGGACGAGATTTATTTTAAGGGTGGTAGCCTGTCACATCCCAAGATTTTCCAAATCTTGTAATGTGAAAATAAATGAATAAAAAAATAAAACTTTGTTTGATTTTCAGAGCCAGAAGAAACTTTTTGAATTCAATTGGAACATCAAACCAATTTGGATCAAATAAATTCCTAAAGAGATATGAAAAGATAAACATTTAAATAGAGGAAAATAAAATATTTTGGAATTACTATTTTGAATCATTTAGATAAAAGGATTTAGTTTCCAAAAGAAAAGGAAGGATTTTAAAATAAGAAATTATTTCACAAAGCCAAATTAAGACTTAACCAAGCTTTGGAAATAAAACATTTTGTTTTGATAAAATTTGTAAAGGTTTATTTAATAAAATCAATAAGGATTTAATATCCAAGTTTTATTAATAAAGGTTTTACTATTTCCAAAATAACAAAACTTATTTATTCAAAGATAAGTTTTCCAAGTATTTTATTCCCAAATAAAACCTACTGATTTGTTTTTGAAAATAATTAGATTTCAAAATGGATTTTTAAAATAAACATCAAATTCTATTTTGATTTAATAACAATGGTCTATTTATTTAATTAATAATGGACCTAAAATAAAATTATTAATTTTGGCTGTGGAAATTGGTTTATGTTCTGAACAGAACCAAATTCATAGTGCAAGGTTTGGTAATTGTTTGATTTGATTTGAACATTGTTTGGATGTTTGAAATTTCAAAACAGAATTGGAAAATAGAAAAAGGAAAAGGTTCAGGAAAGAAAAAAATAGAGTCTGGACCAGCCCAGCCGGCCAAGCCCCCAAGGCCCAGAACCAGCCCAGCTCCCCTCCCCGAAAGAAAACGGTTCACACCAACTAGCAAACCCACAAAGAGACTGACCGATGGACCCTCCCCTCCTTTCTTTTTCCACTGCCAGGTAGACCCCACTCCTCCTGTTCTTCTTTCTCACCCGCTCGACTCCTTCTCCCTCCCCTCGACACCGTTCCTACCGATGATTTCGCAGCCTTAATTCGCCTTAACACGACCACCGTTACCCGCTTTGATCACGCAGGCTTAAACGCTCATGTCTCCACTCCATTTCCCCTCTGTCGCCCCCTCTCAATGCGCTCCCAGACGCCCCAATTCTTTCCCAAGCTCCTCTGTCTCAGACGACCTTCCTCGTCGAATTCCAGCCGAACTTCGCCGCCCCTTGCCTCCTTGAGCACGCTAACAGATTCCCCACTCCCAGACACATCTCCCTGTGCTCTTCGTTCGACCGCTGGCGCCCCAGAGCAACGTCTGCAACAAACTCTGAACGACGCCGCCGCCCGCTCCGACTCCGACGAGCCCCACAGGTAGTTTCCGGCCGCCCCTCTTCTTCTCGTTCACGCACACAGCATCTCTGTGATCTCCTGTGTCTAACCATGCTTCTGGTTTGCCTTCTCCTGAACCACAGCATCGTCTCCGACCGCGACCAGAGCACGTCGTCGCCAGAACGAACTCTGGCGAGCGATTACTCTTACAACCGTGCGCCCCCTTGCCCCGTCGACCACACGACGAGCTTCCCCAGCCTCCTGCGATCTCGGTGAGCCTACTCCCTCCCTCTCTCGCTTCCTGTTTCGCCAGCGCCGCCACTATCTGGCCGCTCCGCCGCTCGCCGTTGTCCTAGCGCTGCCAGCCTTTGGCAAGTCAGTTAGATCCGTTCGATCTAGATCGGGCGAGTAGGATTAGATCACTTAACCGCGAAGGGGTACGCGTCCTGTGCCGCACGATCTGATTAGATCCAATGGCTGCAGCGCGTGATCCGGCCGAACTGGTACCGTCCAGTTAGACAGCGCCGCGTGTCGCCAGTCTGTTTAAAACTGAATTTGAAAACAGATTTGGTTGTGATTTTAAAACCTTTGTAACTTTCGATCCACACGTCCAAAAATTGCAAATTTGGTACCGTTGGAATCAGTGAAACAAACCCTATCCAACCATGCCCTTGGTTTAGCAATTAGTATCCATTAGAGTGATTGTTTTTGCAGAAACTTTGGTGTGCTTATTTGAAGTAGAAAAATGATTCAAAAATGTTTTTAGGGTTAAAACTTTTGCAAATTGTTTTGATGTGAACTTATTGACCCTAGGAACCAACCCATAGTTTGGAAAATGAGTTTGATAATATCTAGGATGGATTAATTGATTTAGCCCATTTCTAGCCAAATAAAAGAATGGTTTTTGTTATGAAAATGTTTATGGAAAGAAAACTTTGAGAAAATGGTTGGATCAAACCTACTGACCCAAAACACCAAGTTTTGAGAAACAACAACTTATTTGGTGAACCACATAGAGTTGTTGCTATTATAAAAATGTTTTTCCACCACATAAAATAATGAAGGGATTTAAAAATGGTTCATGGACAAAACCCTTTTGCAAATGACTTTGCCACTTTGGGAAATGACCAATTTGGAACTTACAAAGTTTAGAAGCCTAGTGGGACCATCTTTGCAATTAGAACCACCTCTTGCATGCTTACATGCATGACTTAGATCCCATAGTTTTATGTGTGTGAATTGTTGTTTGGTTGATTATTTGGAATGCTAGTTGATTTGGTGTTTGCTTGATTTATTGTAGTGAAATTAGCAAAGTGTGAGACTAGCAAGATCAAGGAGTGAACCATCATTCCCTACCCAAAAAGGCAAGTTACACTATCATCTAAAGTCCTACTATTTTCATTATACTTAGTGGATTTTGAAACATGCATGAAAACATATTTTATACATATGCTATGCTAAATCCTATTAGGATACCCTATACATTCCTTAGAGAAAACAATGTAGTTGTTACATGCTTAGCCATGCTATAATTTGAAAAGAGATACATGTTGAGATTTTACAAAGGTTGAGAAAAGGACTTGTGATTTACATAATAAAACAAGGACACAATGAACCACCTAGGTGGAGGATACTTTAAATTTCGGAGAAGGTGGCAACAAAAGGAACCATGTCTATGGGAATCACTTTGTGTTGTGCTCCAAAAGAAAACCACCTAGGAAACTTAGAGATTGAACATGATTCTCCAATTGTGGCTTTCGTGTGCAACCACATGCTATTATGGCTCTGGCTTAGTCAACTACATTGGGAAGACCCATACATTGTCTTCAGTTTACTGGACATGGGGATCTGGAATGCTTCATGGGTGCTGAAGACAAGCTAGCAATGGTGTATGGGAGGACCCTTTGGAAAGACTTCGTCACATTCTCAATCTGCCAGTACTCCATCTTGGTGAGCACTAATCCAGTAGGCCACTGGTGGCAAAAGGATGGGATTGTGACATGTGGGTAAAGTGTGCAACTTCTGCAGAAGATAATAAAATCTAAGTACTTAGCCAAGTCCCCGGTTATGGACAATACTGAGCAACTAAAGTTTGAACTATGGGAGATCTCGACATTCCAACTTCTAAAATAAAAGCTTGATGCACTTGGGGGTACCAAGGAATTCAAAGAGGTTTTGTTAAGCTTGGTGCACTTGCGGTTACCAAGGAGCTCAAGAGATTTTGATGAAAACATGAACACTTGGGGTTACCAAGGAACTCATGAGATTTTATAAAACTTGATGCACTTGGGGTTACCAAGGAGCTCAAGGGATTTTGACAAGAACTTGAACACTTGAGTGTCTACCAAGGAGTTCAAGGGACTTGGAAAAAGAGATTTGACAAAGGACCAAAACCATTTTGAAAAGATAGGATAAATTATTGCTTTGTGCAAATGAGCCTAAAACACTACTTAGCCAAATAGGCGTGTAATAATGGGATCCACTCATATTCAACAAAGAAGTGAAACTTGCCAATACAATTCAAATGTATTGACCCTTGTGGCTGTAACTTGTAATGTTGCAGGTTTGATTGATTTTAGTGAAGATTGATTGATTAGGAATACAAGTCTACAACCAACATTTGCCTGTGGCACCTTTGAAGATGAAGGACCCATGACTAAAGTTATTCCGCTGCAATGTAATGTAATAGCCAAATGAGCTATGTAAAGATGTAATAAACTTATGTTATTCCTGGTTATAAAGTTATACTATGACCTTTGTTTCTTGATATTACATCTAAACTGTGGACGCTAGCTATTGATCCAAGGACTAGCATTGTAAACACAGGGGACACCACCTTATGATATTTAAAGGTTGGGCCACTACCTCTACAAAAACATTTCTCAAATCATTTATATACATAAAATAGGCCTACACATGTTTCTGTAAATAAAATCATTTTAACAGAAGCAAAACATAAACACATTGCATAGTTAGAAAGGGCTTGTTCTCCTGATTCCATTGATACAAAATTTGTCAAATTTAAACGTGGGAATCAAAAGTTATGTCTAAAACAAAATCAAACAACTAATAGACCTAATTCAAATTTTTAAAACAAACACTGTGCCACGCGTCATGTTCTGATTGGCGCGTACCGGTTCGCACAGGATCACGCGCACAGGACGTTAGATCTACTTAATCTGCACGGCCCAGATCTACTCATACCATTTCGTTAAGTGATCTGTTTATACGCGCTGGATCTAGATCCTACGGTCCTCGATCAAGCGATCATAGATGGGCGGCGCTGGCGATGGCAACTGCCGGCGGCGAGCTCTGTCTACGGCGGTGCAGCGCTACAGGGGGTTCTGGGGTCGTTGGAGGTGCTTACCAGGTTCGTAGCGATGCACTGATGCTCAACCTGGCGATGGCTTGGCATGGGGCGCACGGACACGGCTGCACGGGCTCGTCGGAGTTGCTGACAGCGTCGGGCTCGGGTGGACGACGACGTTGGCGACGCTCCTTGTCACCCTAGCATGAATAAAAGGCATCAGGAGATGCACGAGGCCACGGCGAATACGTTCGTGTGAATCAGAGGCGAAGGGGAACATGGGTCTCACCGAATTTAGTCACCGGAGTTGGAGACGTCATCGGGGACTTGCTGCGCTTGATGGAGTCGACGACCTGGGGAGGTATAGGATGAACCAGTGGTGTTAGAAGAATCACAAGGACGATGCAAAGCAGCTCGTGTGAAGCAGAGAGGGAGGGGCGCACGGAGATCACCGGGATTGGTCGCCGGAGTGGCTCTGTCTGCGGCGGTGCAAGAGCGATTGTGGGCAGCCTGGGGGCGTTTCTGTCTGGCTTTGTTGGGGGAAATGGCCGCGAGGGGGAGGTGGTCTTATAGCCAGAGCGGGGGCGAGGATCGCGCGCGGTATCAATGGCAATTAAGCCCGCAGTGACTGCAGCGAGGTAACGGCGGAGCGAGCGTCGCGGCCGCGCGTGATTGATGACGACGACGACGTGGTCGTAGGGTCCACTTGTAAGCGAGTGAAACAGAGAGGAGGTGGGGTCAGATGGTTAGTGACTTGGTGGGTTCTTCTGCGAGTGAGAGAGAGAGAGGGGGAACCCGGGTGGGCTTAGTGGGCTGAATCCGTCGTTGGGCTAGATAGGTGGCGCATGCCCTTTTCTAATTCTTTTCTCCTTTTCTTTTTCTGTTTTCAATTTCAGGAATCAAATTCAAATGATTTCAAAATCTATTTGAATTCAAATCTTTTCAGGATTTTTGCATTGTGCAATAATCACATTACTGGTCATAAAACCAAGTGGTCACTTTGAATTGGCCTGGTCACTTGGAATAAAATAAAATAAGCAGTGACATAGCACTAGTTTTTATATAGGTTTTGAAATGGGTTTTCAAATTATATTTGCTTTGAAACTTGGGTTTAAATCTTAGCAATGTAGCAATACTCTCTGAGAGAAATAAGACACAAGGTTTGGTTCACTGAATACCTATCTCACATTGGAGATTTGTATTTGCTTTAAATGCTGATCACATAAAATAATGAGCTCATATGCTCCTGTTTTTTAATTGATTTGTTTGAAATGAATTCTATATGATTCATGGATGCATGAATGATATGCATGAGTTTGAAACATGATTTTTGGGATGTTACAAATCTAACCCCCTTAAGGTGAATCTCGCCCTCGAGATTCGGATTGGCTAGCAAATAGGTGAGGGTGGTCTTTCTGAAGATCATCTTCTCTTTCCCATGTTGCTTCTTCTTCGGAATGATGGTTCCATTGAACTTTACAAAACTTGATTGTTTTAGTTCGAGTAACTCTTTCTGCAGTCTCAAGAATCTTGATAGGTTTCGCTTCATATGTGAGGTCACTCTCCAATTGAACCTCTTCCAAAGGTATAGTATCCTTCAAGAAAGTTTCTTCCATTTCTGGGTGGCATTTCTTAAGCTGACTCACATGAAACACATTATGAACAGCTGACAAAGATTCTGGCAATTCAATTTCATAAGCAACTTCTCCTTTACGACTCAGAATCTTGAATGGTCCAACATATCTTGGGGCCAATTTACCTTTGACACCAAATCTCTTCACTCCATGAAGTGGTGACACTCTAAGATAAGCCCTATCATCAACTTCATAGATGACTTCTCTACGCTTAGGATCCGCGTAGCTTTTCTGTCGGGACTGTGCTATCTTTAATATGTCCTTAAACAGCTTGACTTTCTCTTCAGCTTCTTTGATAAGTTCTGGTCCGAACAAACTTCTTTCTCCCACACCATTCCATAGCAATGGGTTGGTACACTTTCTCCCATAAAGAAACTCAAACGGTGCCATCTCAATACTGGCTTGATAGCTATTATTATAAGAGAATTCTGCGTAAGGCAGACTTTCATCCCAACTGGCTCCATAGTCTAGGGCACATGCCCTCAACATATCTTCAAGAATCTGATTAGTCCTTTCTGTTTGTCCATCAGTTTGAGGATGAAAAGCAGTGCTGAATTCCAACCTCGTTCCCAATGACTCATGCAATTGCCTCCAAAAATGAGAAGTGAATTGGGTTCCTCTATCTGACACAATACTCTTGGGTACTCCATGTAGACATACAATTCTACTCATATAGATCTTGGCCAATTTAGCACTTGTGTAAGTTGTCTTCACGGGTATGAAATGAGCTACTTTAGTTAGGCGATCCACTACTACCCAAATGGAATCATACATGACCGGGTCCTTGGCAATCCGGTAATGAAATCCATGCCAATCTTGTCCCACTTCCAATCAGGAATAGGTAGTGGTTGAAGCAAACCTGCTGGTTTCTGATGTTCCGCCTTCACTCTACTACACACATCACACAAAGCAATATGTTCGGCGATGTCCTTCTTGAGATTATTCCACCAAAATCTTTCCTTCATATCCATGTACATTTTGGTGTTACCCGGATGAATGGAATACGGTGAGTTGTGTGCTTCTTGCAAAATCAGTTTCTGAAGCTCCGGATCTTGTGGAACACAGATACGTTTTCCATGCCATAAAGTACCATGTTCGTCTTCATGGAATCCTTTGGCTTTTCCTTTGCCAATATTTTCCTTAATTTCTTCAATTTCCTTATCCGTCTTTTGGGCTTCTTTGATCTTGTCCAACAAAGTGGGTTGAACATCGAAATACATGAGATGTCTTTCAGGCACAATCTCCAATCCGAGATCTCTAAATTGGGCACACAGATCATCTGGCAATTCTCCCTTAGTAAGGCCATTCACAAAAACCTTACGGCTTAGAGCATCCGCTACAACATTTGCTTTACCGGGGTGGTATTGCAAACTCAAGTCATAGTCCTTGATGAGTTCTAGCCATCTTCTTTGTCTCATGTTAATTTCTTTCTGGGTGAAGATATACTTCAAACTCTTGTGATCTGTGAACACTTCACATCGCTTTCGCAAAAGATAGTGTCTCCATGTTTTGAGTGCATGGACAACAGAGGCTAACTCTAAATCATGAGTAGGGTAGTTTACTTCATGAGTTTTGAGTTGTCTCGAGGCATAAGCCACAACTTTTCCTTCTTGCATAAGTACTGCACCCAAACCATGATGAGATGCATCACAATACACTTGGAAATCCTTCTCCAAATCTGGCAGACATAAGACTGGTGCTATCACAAGTCTCTTCTTCAATTCTTGGAAGTTGAGTTCACAACCTTTAGACCAAGTAAATTTCTTGTCTTTCTTTAGCAATTCTGTCATAGGCTTAGCTAACTTGGAGAAATTCTCAATGAATCTTCTGTAGTAACCTGCTAAGCCAAGGAAACTACGAACTTCTTTCACTGACTTGGGAGATTCCCATTCAGTTACAACTGAAACTTTGGCAGGATCAACTGCAACACCATCTCCTAACACAACGTGTCCAAGAAATCCAACTTCATTCAACCAGAATTCACACTTTGCTGAATTTGGCATAAAGTTTATGCTCTCTAAGCTTCTTAAGTATCAAACACAAATTTCCTTCATGTTCTTCTTTTCTCATGGAGTAGATCAAAATGTCATCGATGAAAACGACAACAAACTTATCAAGAAATTACATGAACACCTTGTTCATCATATTCATGAATTATGCTGGTGCATTGGTCAAACCAAATGGCATCACGGTATACTCGTACAATCCATACCTTGTGGTGAAAGATGTTTTAGGTATGTATTGTTCTCTTATCTTGGGTTGGAAATAACCTGACCGAAGGTCAATCTTTGAGAACACACAAGCTCCTTCTAGCTGATCAAACAAGTCATTGATTCTTGGCAAAGGGTATTTGTTCTTGATAATCACCTCATTGAGTGAACGGTAATCTATGCATAACCTTTGACTTCTATCTTTCTTTTCGACAAACAAAACTGGTGCTCCCCAAGATGAAGAACTTGGTTGAATAAATCCTTTTTGTAACTGCTCTCCAAGTTGTTTCTTGAGTTCTTTCAGTTCATCAACTGACATTTTGTACGGTCTCTTTGCTATTGGTCCAGATCCTGGTAGCAAATCAATAAGGAACTCCACATATCTATCTGGTGGCATTCCCGGCAATTCTTCCGGAAACACATCCGGATATTCACTCACAATTGGCACACTGTCTATGCTAACCCCCTTCAGAGAATTTAGCTTACTCCCTTTTGATTCAAAGCTAGACTTGAACTTTAATCCGTTTTCTTTTCGGGGTTGTGAGTGCAACAGTACGATTAGCACAATCTAGTACTCCTTCATACTTAGCCATCCAATCCATTCCCAAAATTACATCCAGTCCTTGGGAATCTAGGATTATCAAACTCACTGGAAACTTATGCTTTCCAAACTCTATTACTAGATCCCGACATCCAAGACTTACTATCATATCTCCACCTGGAGAACTAACTTTTATTGGACACCCAATGTTTTCAGTTGGAAACCCATTTCTATCAACAAATGCTTTTGATATGAATGAATGCGATGCTCCAGTATCAAAAAGAACAAGTGCTGGAATAGAATTGAGTTTGAACTTACCAGCAACAGCATCTGGCTCTTCATAGATTTCCTCCACATTGATGTGGTTCACTTGTCCCTTCTGAAAAGGGTTGGGCTTGTTGGGTCCTTCAACTTTCTTTTCTGGGCATTCATTTGCATAATGCCCCATCTTCTTGCACTTGAAACACTCAACCTGACTAATGTCCTTCTTGACAGGCTGGCTTCCACTGCCACTTCCACTACCACTGTGGTGGCTCTTATATCCACCCTTGTGGTTCTTGTACTTGTCATTGTCATGACTATGGTGATGCTTGTTGTCATGATGACGGTTGTGGTTGTGGTGCTTGTTGAATTTCCCATGCTTGTGGGATCCTGAGCTTCCACTATCATCATAATGGGAACGCTTGTGAGACGATCCCGAGCTGTGCTTGTCCGAGTGCTTTCTCTTTCTACTCTCAACTTGCTTCATTTTGTTCTCCAAAATAGCAGCCTTATCACAAAGAGACTGGTATGTGGGAACATAGGCCACTGATAGCTGCAGGTTCAGTTCATCATTCAGCCCTTCAAGGAACTTTTCCTTCCTCTTAGCATCAGTGTCAACTTCGTCCGGTGCATAACGCGCCAGATTGTTGAACTCCCCAATATAATCATCCACGCTACGGTGGCGCTGCTTCAGATTATGGAACTCTTTCTTCTTCAAACTCATCACTCCGGATGAGATGTGAGCAGTACGAAAACCATCTTCAAAGATAGCCCATCTCACATCCTCAATGGGAGTGGTGATTTGGAAGTTATCCCACCAAGTGGCTGCTGGTCCTTCCAACAAGTGAGCTGCAAATCTGACTTTCTCTTCATCAGTACAGCCAACTGTTACCAAGTCCTTGTTCACGGAGCGTAGCCAATCATTGGCCACCATAGGATTAGTTGTTCCTGAGAACTTTGCTGGCCTCAATCTCAAGAACCTGGTAAGCATGTCAAAACCCGGTGGGTTGTTGTTGTTGTTATTGTTGTTGTTGTTCTGGTTCTGGATGAACATAGTCATCATTTGCATGAGTTGAGTCTGAGCTGTCATCATTTGCTGCATCTCATGGGTGATGTTATTGTTGTTGGGGTTGGGATTGGCACGACGGGGAGGCATCTGTGGTTTATTCAATAGAGATGAGAATGAGATACCCATAGATGCTATCATGCACAATACATCACATAAACAATCATCAAGCATGCATCATAATAATAATAGTTCAACAACAAAAACGACAAGTTTGCGAAGTAAACACACCAATAACAAGCCATCCACATGTTGGATGGTCATTGTGACTCAAATAAAGTATGATAAATAAATGATAAATGAGTAGTCGTCACTACTCCTCGGCATCAACCTCCTCCTCAACAAAGGTAAGACCTGCATTCTCCAAAGCGGTCTTGTATTCCTCGACATTGGTGGTCAAGGTCTCTACTTTGGCTTTGAGAGACCTCTTCTGAGAACGAAGCCTCTCAATCACAGTCTGCTGATGCTCGAGCTCAAAGTCCTTGGCCTGCAGTTCTTCAGTCATGTCCCGAATCCTCTTGTTCCTATCTTGGACTCGCTTCTCCTGACTCTTGAACTTTCTGTCCTGGCTCTCGAACTTTGCCTCCATCTCCTTGACTATCTCATCTTGCTCCGCGAAGAGCTTGTCCTTCTCACGAAGCTGCACCTGGAGTTCGTCATTGCTAAGCATGACGTTGGTCCTATCAGTGTCCACGTGCCTAAGAAGAACCACTAAGTCCTGGAGGTATAGACGAATCGGCTCTGCTGTCTCCCTCGAAGTGTCCTCGAAGTCGATGGCCTATCCATCCTCATCACGTCTACCGAAGACGTGGAAGTGAGTACCTCTAACCTGTCGAGAGTGTCTCCCTAGCAGACGTCCAATCAATTCCTGCATGACTACCTCTAGGCCTCTCTCCTTGTCATCGTGCATGAGCTTGAAGATGATAGCCTCCGTGGTAGGCTCAGTCTGGCGTCCGGGCTGATTGACCTTGAAACCCCAAAGGTCTTTCCTCTCAAACTTGGTGAGGGGAAGCACCATGATGGTAGGAAGAGGGAGATTGAGCAAACTATTGAGCTCAATAATACGAGGACCAAAGCGAGTTCCCTGGAACTCCTCAACAGTGCTGATGGTAACATTAGGCATCTATTTATAAGATAGAAAAAGTTATATACAACACAATTTAAGATAAAACACAAGGCAAAACATCACATGCATATCTTTGGAAATCAAAACACACAAGTCATGGCATACATGGATCCATTAAAACAACCAAGGTTCAACTTATTTTAAGCAACATTTGGAAAATAAGGTGATAAGTGGTGGTCCAACTAACGAAGTACGCTTACAATCCTATCTCACTAGATATGTTGGCTAACACAATATTTCTAGAAGCAATCACTCTATCTTGAGCACATGACTCCATTACTAAGTCTATAATGTCTCCTCTTAAGGTTTGGTTGGTAGCCTCCAACTCTTGGGTATGTTTCTTCTCTTCCTTTAGGTCATTTTGGATATTGAGCATTCTGCACTTGACTCTATCACCAAGTTCTTTGATGGTCTTCCAAGTTGCATCCCTTGCTGAATCGAAGAATGTAGTGTGCATCACTGAATTGGTGAACATGCAGAATCCTGATTCCTTGTGGTTGTCTTCCTTGTTTTTATACAAGTGAAGTTGCACCCACCAGTACTCAACTCCTTCATCCATCACAGGAAAACCTTTGTACACAGCTGCACCATGTATTTCCATTGCAACCATGAGGTCCTTGAGAGCCTTGGGGAATTCTGTCTCACACTCCAAAGTCATTGTCATGAGTGGTCCTTTCCTTATGGCTTCGTTGATGGAGTTCATCTACAAATAGAGATGAGAACGAAGATTAGAAAAGTTTACGAGAAGAATAGACAAGTGTAGAAGTTGTTGAAAATTTTTCCTTAGTGGTTCCCAATCCTAGGGTCATAATCCTACAGGCAACACAGTGCTCTGATACCATCTATAAGATCCCTCCTTTATAAAGGAAAATGATCCCTATGATTGCAATGATAGTCCCTGGATCAATGCTAGCATCCACAGTTTAAGATGAAGTACACAGAAACAAAGGTCATTATTACAGTCATTCCAGAGATAACATAGTCTTTAAAACTCCAAGTCCACAGGCCTAGTACAAAATTTTAAATAAGTAAATAGATAAAAGTCTTCATCTTCATGTGCCACAGGAAAACATGTTGAGTGTAGACTCATGACTCCTAATCCTCATCAGAGTAACCTGCAACATCACAAGCTACAGCCACAGTGGGTCAATACTTTGGAATAGTATTGGCAAGTGATACCTTAGTATAATATTTGGTGGACTAAATACTATATGCAATTTGGCTAAGTGTAGCTCAGGCTTGCTTTGCTAAAAATAGGTTTTGCCTATTGGTTGAAATCACTAAGTTTTTCTTTGTCAAAACTTTTCCCAAGGAACCACCAATAGACATTGAGGTCCTTCACCCTTGTTCACCCACAAGTTTTACTTAGAAATTGGGATGAGGAGATTCTTGATAGCTTCCATGTCTTGATGCTCAAGTTGTCCCATACCAGGGACATGGCTAAGTACTTAGATTCTTCCATCTGCAGTGGTTGTGCACTTTCCCCACAAGCCTTGATTTTCACCAAGACAGGACCTTTCAGAAGCCTTCCCTTAGACCAAATGGACGCGCTCCAACCTATCATCCCACTACCACCAACTGTCCAAATGGCTAAGTTATTGCAACCTATATGATCCTGGCAGAGCCCATATTGCCAAGTGGCTGCACTAGAAGCTTCTTAACATTTGGCCTCTAAAATCTCTTTGTTCCTGGGTGGCTTTCCACAAGTGAGATACACAAGGTAAACCATAGAAATGGGCCTTGTGTAACCACTCAACATAAACCATTCCTTCCATTCCACCCAGGTGTTTCATTTACTTAGTTGTTTTATTAGGCAAAACACAAGTCCAAAGACTTAGAAATATTTTTATCATAGCATGTATATTTCACCACCCTTTGGTTGCTACTAGCTAAGCTAAGCATGGCATAGATAAGCATCTTAACTTAGAAATTTCTAGCAATACTACAACTACTAGGATTTCCCAAGCATAGCATATAAGCAAAATATAACATGCAAGACTAGCAAAATATTTCTAATGCTTAGTAGAAAACAAAGGGTTAAAAATATCATGAAGCACCACTTGCCTTGGTATTTTGGAGAGTAGTTACACTCCTCACAATCACAATCACTATTGGCACCAAAATCTACATAAAATCATAGCCACAAATCACATACCAAACAAATACAAGCAAAAATATAAGGATGCATGCAATATGATATGTGATGATTTTCTAAACTCAACAAGACAAGTGCACAGTACTGGTTCATAAACAAGTTTTAAACTTGCCAAACAACATTTATTTAAACACTAAAACATTTCTCAAATAACTTATATACATAAAATAGGCCTACACATGTTTCTGTAAATAAAATCATTTTAACAGAAGCAAAACATTAAACACGTTGCATAATTAGAAAGGGCTTGTTCTCCTGATTCCATTGATACAAAATTTGTCAAATTTGAACATGGGAATTAAAAGTTATGGCTAAAGCAAAATCAAACAACTAATAGACCTAATTCAAATTTTTAAAACGAACTATGTGCCACGCGTCATGTTCTGATTGGCGCGTACCGGTTCGCACAGGATCACGCGCACAGGCCGTTAGATCTACTTAATCTGCACGGCCTAGATCTACTCATACCGTTTCGTTAAGTAATCTGTTTATACGCGTTGGATCTTGATCCTACGGTCCTCGATCAAGCGACCACAGATGGGCAGCGCTGGTGGTGGCAACTGGCGGCGGCGAGCTCTGTCTATGGTGGCGCGGCGCTACAGGGGGTTCTGGGGTTGTTGGGGGTGCTTACCAGGTTCGTAGCGATGCACTAATGCTCAACCTGGCGATGGCTTGGCAAGGGCGCACGAACACGGCTGCACGGGCTCGTCGGAGTTGCTGACAGCGTCGGGCTCGGGTGGACGACGACGTTGGCGACGCTCCTGGTCACCCTAGCATGAATAAAAGGCATCAGGAGATGCGCGAGGCCACGGCAAACACGTTCGTGTGAATCAGAGGCGAAGGGGAACAAGGGGCTCACCTAATTTAGTCGTCGGAGTTGGAGACGTCGTTGGGGACTTGCTGCGCTTGATGGAGTCGACGACCTGGGGCGGTATAGGATGAACCAGTGGTGTCAGAAGAAGCGCAAGGACGTTGCAAAGCAGCTCGTGTGAAGCAGAGAGGGAGGGGCGCACGGAGCTCACCGGGATTGGTCGCCGGAGTGGCTCTGTCTGCGGCGGTGCAAGAGCGATTGTGGGCGTTTCTGTCTGGCTTTGTTGGGCGAAATGGCCGCGAGGGGGAGGTGGTCTTATAGCCAGAGCGGGGGCGAGGATCGCGCGCGGTATCAATGGCAATTAAGCCCGCAGTGACTGCGGCGAGGTAACGGCGGAGCGAGCGTTGCGGCCGCGCGTGATTGACGACGACGATGTGGTCGCAGGGTCCACTTGTAAGCGAGTGAAACAGAGAGGAGGTGCGGTCGGGTAATCAGTGACTTGGTGGGTTCTTCTGCGAGTGAGAGAGAGGGGGGAACCCGGGTGTGCTTACTGGGCTGAATCCGTCGTTGGGCTAGATAGGTGGCGCAGGCCCTTTTCTAATTCTTTTCTCCTTTTCTTTTTTCTGTTTTCAATTTCAGGAATCAAATTCAAATGATTTCAAAATCTATTTGAATTCAAATCTTTTCAGGATTTTTGCAGTGTGCAATAATCACATTTCTGGGCATAAAACCAAGTGGTCACTTTGAATTGGCCTGGTCACTTGGAATAAAATAAAATAAGCAGTGACATAACACTAGTTTTTATATAGGTTTTGAAATGGGTTTTCAAATTATATTTGCTTTGAAACTTGGGTTTAAATCTTAGCAATCTAGCAATACTCTCTGAAAGCAATAAGACACAAGGTTTGGTTCACTGAATACCTATCTCACATTGGAGATTTGTATTTGTTTTAAATGCTGATCACATAAAATAATGAGCTCATATGCTCCTGTTTTTGAATTGATTTGTTTGAAATGAATTCTATATGATTCATGGATGCATGGATGATAT
The DNA here is from genome assembly GCA_916181665.1 of Avena sativa. NCBI lineage: Eukaryota > Viridiplantae > Streptophyta > Magnoliopsida > Poales > Poaceae > Avena > Avena sativa. Next base: position 114,945,155 of record OV702298.1, read on the forward strand.
GCATGATTTTGAAACATGATTTTAGGGATGTTATAGCAGTGGGGTTTGAGCTCCCGATTGACGCATCCTGGAGGCGGATAGGGAATGGCGCTTGGGGGAAAAGAGAGAGGAGAGGCAGGCTGTTATGTATGCGTGATCACTGGCAAGAATTACTCGCGCAATAACTCGTATTCATCGCCGGAGTTACTGGCAGAAATGGCGAGGTGACGTGGTCGCGGTGAAGACGATGGCTGGCGATGTGGGGCCATGCTGACAGTGAGAGAGTGGGAAAGATGGGGCCACTCGTCTGTGTCTCAGCGGGTGTGTTTTCGAGTGTAAAACGTTTCACTGCGGGTGAGTTTAGTTGGGCTTGCTGGGCCTGTTAGCTGGGCTGGGTTTGATTCACTTTTTTTTATACACAAAGTTTTTCCTTTTTCTGTTTGAATATTCTGATTTGATTTTCAAACAAACAATTCAAACACCAATTCAAATCAAACCACCACCAAACTTTGTATTGATTTTAGTTATGTTTAATAACATAATCTAAAGTCCAAAACAAAATATATTTTTATTCTTTTTAGGATGCATTAAAAATTAAATAAATAGACCTTAGTCATTAATTCAAATAGGATTTTATTTATTTAAAAACTCTATTTGAAATCTAAATAATACCAAAATCATTTCAGTAGGTTTTATTTGAAAATATAAAACACTTGGAAATCTTATTTAAAATAAATTGACAAGTTTTAGTGTTTATTTAAAATGGAAAAGCCTTTACTCTTTTTATCAAATAGAAATATTTTATTTCAAAAGCTTGGCCAAGATTTAATTTGTCTCTATAAAATAATCCTTAATTATATTTCTACCTTTTCTGATAAAAACCATATCTTTTTATTTAAAGATCCAAAAATAGTGATTCCAACTAATAAAACTTTCTTTATTAATTGTTTATCTTTTTAAATCCCTTTAGGATTTATTTGATCAAAATAGGTTTGGATGTTTCCAATTGGAATCAAAAGTTTCTTCTCACCCTAAATTTCAACAAAATTTTATTTTGTTTATTTATTTTTCACATTTCAAAATTTGGAAAATTTTGGGATGTGACAGTTTCATGCTGAAAAGATTTACAAAGCGCAGGAATTTATTTCACTAGACACCGGAATCGTTTCAGGTGATATTGCTGAAAGAGTTTCTGCATATGAAATGAAATACTAGATAGGGGCTATATGTGAATTTTTGTCAATTAAGGTAATTTACAAAATTCTGAATAAATAAAAGGAGTTTTATTTAAAGAGAGATTGCATTAAATTTGGTGGAAATTTAATGGGATTTTTCAGTGGGATTTTGAGTGGAGAAATGAAGGGGCTATTTTGTGAGTGGGAGATCCACCCACATGAATGGAGGAGGGGAGGGGGCAGCCCCCATGCGTCGGCCACACACTTGGGGTGACCTCCTCCCTCCTATATAAAGCCCACTCTCCATCTCTCTCACTCACACCTCCTCGTTAAGGTTCTCTCTCCCCCTCTAGTTTTTATTGCCCATGGTCTCGTACTAGCGAGATACATGTTCCCGATGGCTTTTCGGCAAGAAATAGTTGTTGCTTCCGCTGCATCGCTGGAGCGAGGAGGCGAAGGTTGCTCGGTGGCTCGGACGTGTGTGCGAGCACGGATGCGCCGCTGATTTGCGGGTCTAGGACTTCCTCTTGATCTTGAGATCGGAAAGCATTCGTCTACATCATCCACGAGTACAACCTCGTTAAAATTTGTTGGTCTTCAAGGGTATGTTCTCTACGGATGTATATCCGCCCGTTGCTTGTATCTAGTAGATAGATCTTGGTACATAGTTGTTCCCATCATAGGAAATTTTTTGTTTTCTATGCTGTGAACCCTACGGTGGTATCAGAGCCGAATCTATGTGTAGATGCTTTGCACAGGTAGTACACATATGAGTATGTGGGTGTTGATGATCATGTTATTGCTTCTTAGTTGTACTTTGGATATTGGTGGCATAGTGGGATGAAGCAGCCCGGGTCTATCTCTAGTTTTGCATGTCCTCGCACATGAGACCTGTTCCACGCTTGACGTGCAACTAGTTTTGCATAAGTTGCTAGAGGGTGTTTATCTCTCCTACTATGGTCAATATCTAATTTTAAATGAGTTTTCAATAATTTGGTTATCCTCGTTGTGGTTCCATGTTCGTAGGTAAGAACGGTTCTATCTTTGAAAGCCCCAAGCCACATAAAACTTGCAATGGATAAATTAGAAGCATCTAGTTTAGATTGTTGCTGGGCTAGTGTCATGATATGGTGATGTTTTAAGTAAAAGTATAAGTCGATACTTTTAAAACACACATAATGTGTAATTTCCATAGACCTTGGTCTTACACATAAAGGAATGATGAAGATCATACCACGATGCATGTGATGATGATCAAGTGCAAGAACCATATCATTTCACTTTTCACATGTGATGTTTGTTGCATCTTATATTGCTTGTTTGGTGTTTTATTAGCATAATAAGATGATCCCTCATTTAGATATCAAGATAAAAATGTGTTCTCCCTTAAGTATGCACCGATTATGTTTCGCTGCTCGAAAACATCACATGATGATCGGGTGTTCTTGGATCCATGATCATATTTCGGGTGTAAGATAGTTTACACAGGCGAAAACTAAGGTTCTTACTTGGCGAGCCTAGCATGTACATAAATGGCCTCGGAAAACGGATCGAACGGTTAAGCAAGAGTCATATGAAGATATGATGCCCATACAAATGCTCGCCTTTGAAACTACACCAACTCACGTGATGATCGGACTTGGTGTAGTGGATTTAGTTCATGTAATCACCAAAAAGGTACGCAGGATGTAATTTTTGAGTGGGAGTTCATTCTTAATTTTTGATTAGTTGAACTCAATCTATCATAAACTTAGTCTAAACTTTACAAATTCTTAGATGGCACCACCTGCTTTTAATTTCAATGTGTTCATGGAGAAAGAGAAACTTGCAACGAATGGTTGCAACTTTACCGACTGGGCTATGAATTTGAGTATTCTCCTCTCTGCTGCACAAAAGCAATGTGTGCTAGAAGCGCCGCTAGCCCCCCCCCCACACACTGTTAGATCATGCCCCTGACGAGGAAAAGAGAGCCTATCAGACTCGTCAGGAGGACCACAACTTAGTTCATTGCGGCATATTGTATGGGCTAGAGACAGAACTTCGAAAGCGTTTCGAAAACGGCAATGCCTTTGATACAATGGGTGAGTTGAAAATGATTTTCGACACCCATGCTGCTGTAGAGAGTTATAATGCTTCAGAAAAGTTCTTTAGCTGCATGATGGAAGAGAACAGCTCCGTTAGTGAGCACGTACTCAAGATGCCGGGGTACACCGATAAGCTTGTGTCCTTGGGAATATCGATTCCCATTGACTTAGGCATATATCGTGTTCTCCAATCTCTGACACCTAGCTACAAGAGATTCATGATGAACTATAAGATGCAGGGCATGAAGAAGTCTCTCCCCGAGCTTCTGTCAATGCTTAAGACTGCAGAGGTGGAATTCAAGAAGGAACATCAAGTGTTGATGATCAATAAGACCACCGGTTTCAAGAAAGACAGGAAGGGTAAACCGAAGGGAAAGAAGGGCGTCAAACCCATTGCCATACCTGAATAGAAATCCCGAGTCGTCCCTAAGTCTGATACGGAGTGCTATTATTGCAAGGGGACTGGCCACTGGAAGCACAACTGCCCGATGTATTTGGCAGACAAGAAGGCTGGCAAGGCAAATAAAGGTATATACGATATACATGTTATTGATGTGTACTTGACTAGTACTCGCAGTATCACCTAGGTATTTGATACCAGATCGGTTGCTAATATTTGTAACTCGAATCAGGGGCTACGAAACAAGCGACCGCTAGCAAGGGGTGAGGTCAAGATGCGTGTCGGTAATGGATCAAACGTTGATGTGATCTCCGTCGGAACGCTACCTCTCCACTTACCATCAGAATTAGTTATAAACTTGAATAATTGTTATCTAGTGCCAGCACTAAGCATGAATATTGTATTTGGATCGTATTTGATGTGCAGTGGTTATTCATTTAGATCCGAAAACAATGGTTGTTCGACTTATATGAATGATATCTTTTATGGTCATGCACCGATGATGAATGGTTTATTTCTGTTGGATCTTGATAATAGTGTTACACATATTCATAATGTTGATGCTAAAAGGATTAAACTTAATGATTATATATCCGCATAGATGTGGCACTGCCGTCTAGGTCATATTGGCGTTAAACGCATGAAGAAGCTCCATTGGGATGGACTTTTGGAATCACTTTATTTCGAATCATTTTATACATGTGAGCCATGCCTTATGGGCAAGATGACTAGAACGTTGTTTTCCGGTTCAATGGAACGGGCGGCAGATTTATTGGAAATCATACACTCTGATGTGTGTGGCCCAATGAGTGTGCGACGCAAGGTCGATATCGTTATTTTGTTACTTCCACGGATGATTTGAGTAGATACAGTTATATCTACTTAATGGAACACAAGTCTAAAACCTTTGAGATTTTCAAGGAATTTCATAATGAAGTGGAAAATCATTGTAATAGAATGATCAAATTTCTACGGTCTGGCCGTGGAGGTGAGTATCTAAGTTACGAGTTTAGCACACATATGAAAGAGTGTGGAATAGTTTCACAACTCACACCTGCCGGAACACCACAGTGAAATGGTGTATCGAAACATCGTAATCGTACTTTACTAGATATGGTTCGATCTATGATGTCTCTGACGGACTTGCCACTGTCATTTTGGGGTTATGCACTAGAAACTACTGCATTCACTTTAAATCGGGCACCATCTAAATCCGTTGAAAAGACATCGTATGAATTATGGTTAGGAAACAAACCTAAGCTATCATTTCTTCAAGTTTGGGGATGCGATGTTTATGTGAAGATACTTCAACTAGATAAACTCGAACCCAAAGCAGAAAAATGCTTCTTCATAGGATATCCTAAGGAAACTATTGGGTATTCCTTATATCATAGATCCGAGGACAAGGTTTTCGTTGCCAAGAATGGATCCTTTCTAGAGAAAGAATTTCTCGCGAAAGGTGTGTGTAGTTGGAAGGTAGAACTCGAAGAGGTTGTAGAACCTTTTCTTCATAATATGGCAAGTCGCGCAGCGCCGGAAGCCGTTCCGGAGTTGACTTCACCAAATAAAGAGGGAACTAATGATAACGATCATGAAGCTCCAAAAGATAATACTACCAAACCTCGCAGGTCTAGCAGGACGTGTGCATCTCCCGAGCTATACGGAAATCCTGTTATGAATTTCATGGTCGATGAAATTGATGACCCTGTGACGTATCAAGAAGCGATGATGAGCCCGGATTCCAGCAAATGGTTAGAATCCATGAAATCCGAGATGGAATCCATGTACGAAAACCAGGTTTGGACCTTGGTGGACTTACCTCATGACTTAAGGACGTGGAGAATAAATGTTAGCAATTGCTGCATATTTTGACTATGAGATATGGAAGATGGATGTCAAAATTGCATTCCTGAATGGCAACATTGAAGAAGAGTTATACATGGTACAACCAAAGGGTTTTGTCGATCCTAAGGATGCTGACAAGGTATGCAAGCTTCAGCGATCCATCTATGGACTTAAGCAAGCATCCTGGAGTTGGAATCTCTGCTTTGATGAGGTGATCAAAGAGTTTGGATTTATTCAAACTTATGGAGAGGCTTGTATTTACAAGAAAGTGCGTGGGAGCGATGTGGAATTTATGATATTATATGTGGATGACATATTACTGATCGTAAATGATATAGATCTTTTAAATAGTGTTAAATGTTATCTAAACAACAAATTTTCAATGAAGGACCTAGGTGAAGCGTCATACATATTAGGCATAAAGATCTCTAGGGATATATCTAGGCGCCTAATAGGGCTATCGCAAAGTACATACCTTGATAAGATTTTAAAAACAAATTAAACTGGATGGAAGTAAGAAAGGGTTATTACCTATGTTGCAAGGCAAGACATTGAGTAAGACTCAAAGTCCGGCTATGGCGGAAGAAAGAGAGATAATGGACAAAGTCCCCTATGCTTCAGCCATAGGCTCTATTATGTACGCCATGCTATGTAAAAGACCAGATGTGGAACATGCTATTAGTTTAACAAGTAGATACCAATCTGATCCAGGATCAAAACACTGGATAGCGGTCAAGAATATCCTTAAGTACTTGAGAAGAACTAAGAATATGTTTCTCGTGTATGGAGGTGAAGAAGAACTCGTCGCTAAGTCACTACTAGAAAAACGTCTGTTCGTGGCGCCCCTAAAAAGGCCTTCTGTGGCGCAGTAGCAGTGCGCCACGGGCCTCACGCTACGGCTATCTCGTAGCCGTGGCGCACTGCATGGTGCGCCACGGTTGTGTCGAGATAGGCGTGGCGCACCTGGTAGTGCGCCACAGAAGGCCTTTTCAGGTGCGCCACGGATGTGTTTTTCAAAAAACAAAAAAAATGGAAAAAACACCCTCGTTTTGAATTGCAAAAGCAATCGGGTCCGTGCATCGCCTCCGCAGTCGTGTCACCTCGCCGGAGCATGGCCGTGGCAGGGAGGTGCGGGAGGGGTCATGGCCGCTCTAGTCCTCGCCGGCGTTGAGGTGGTGTGTGGTTGGAGAAGAGATGGAGGAAGAGACGGAGGAAGGAAGAGATGGAGGAAGAGAGGGAGGTAGGAAGAGATGGAGGAAGAGAGGTCGGTGAGGAGAAGGATGCCGCCGTCGCCCGTTGTCACTGCGAGGAGGAGGAGAAGGAGGCCACCGTTGCACCGTCGTCGCCCATTGTCACTGCGAGGAGGAGGAGAAGGAGGCCGACGTCGCGCCGTCACTGCAAGGAGAGGAGAAGGGGAAGGAGGAGAAGGAAGAAGGAAGAAGGGAGAAGGGAGAAGGAAGAAGGAAGAAGGATAAGGGAAAGGGAGAGGAAGAGGGAAAAGGGGAAGGGAAAAGGGGAAAGAAAAAGGGAGGAGGGCGGGGTGGGGATTCAAATTTGAATCCCGCCCAAGCTTATCCGTGGCGCAGTAGGTGGTGGTGCGCTACGGGTAAGTCGCCCTCTATTTTTTTTTCTGCAGGAAAAAACGGTCTTTTGACGATAACTTTTTACTCTTTTCGAATTTTGAAAATCTAAAAAATCGCTAATTCCAACAAATGGTTAGAAGCCATGAAATCCGAGATGGAATCCATGTATGAAAAGCAGGTTTGGACCTTGGTGGACTTACCTCACGACTTAAAGGCCGTGGAGAATAAATGTTAGCAATTGCTGCATATTTTGACTATGAGATATGGAAGATGGATGTCAAAATTGCATTCCTCAATGGCAACATTGAAGAAGAGTTATACATGGTACAACCAAAGGGTTTTTTCGATCCTAAGGATGCTGACAAGGTATGCAAGCATCAGCGATCCATCTATGGACTTAAGCAAGCATCCCGGAGTTGGAATCTCTGCTTTGATGAGGTGATCAAAGAGTTTGGATTTATTCAAACTTATGGAGTGGCTTGTATTTACAAGAAAGTGCGTGGGAGCGATGTGGAATTTATGATATTATATGTGGATGACATATTACTGATCGTAAATGATATAGATCTTTTCAATAGTGTTAAATGTTATCTAAACAACAAATTTTCAATGAAGGACCTAGGTGAAGCGTCATACATATTAGGCATAAAGATCTCTAGGGATATATCTAGGCGCCTAATAGGGCTATCACAAAGTACATACCTTGATAAGATTTTAAAAACAAATTAAACTGGACGGAAGTAAGAAAGGGTTATTACCTATGTTGCAAGGCAAGACTTGAGTAAGACTCAAAGTCCGGCTATGGCGGAAGAAAGAGAGATAATGGACAAAGTCCCCTATGCTTCAGCCATAGGCTCTATTATGTACGCCATGCTATGTAGAAGACCAGATGTGGAACATGCTATTAGTTTAACAAGTAGATACCAATCTGATCCAGGATCAAAACACTGGATAGTGGTCAAGAATATCCTTAAGTACTTGAGAAGAACTAAGGATATGTTTCTCGTGTATGGAGGTGAAGAAGAACTCGTCGCTAAGTCACTACTAGAAAAACGTCTGTTCGTGGCGCACCTGAAAAGGCCTTCTGTGGTGCACTAGCAGTGCGCCACGGGCCTCACGCTACGGCTATCTCGTAGCCGTGGCGCACTGCATGGTGCACGACGGTTGTGTCGAGATAGGCGTGGCGCACCTGGTAGTGCGCCACAGAAGGCCTTTTCAGGTGTGCGACGGATTTGTTTTTCAAAAAACAAAAAAAATGCAAAAAACACCCTCGTTTTGAATTGCAAAAGCAATCGGGTCCGTGCATCGCCGCCGCAGTCGTGTCACCTCGCCGGAGCATGGCCGTGGCAGGGAGGTGCGGGAGGGGTCCTGGCCGCTCTAGTCCTCGCCGGCGTCGAGGTGGTGTGTGGTTGGAGAATGGATGGTAGGAAGAGAGGGAGGAAGGAAGAGATGGAGGAAGACAGGGAGGAAGGAAGAGATGGAGGAAGAGAGGGAGGTAGGAAGAGATGGAGGAAGAGAGGTCGGTGAGCAGAAGGATGCCGCCGTCGCCCGTTCTCACTGCGAGGAGGAGGAGAAGGAGGCCACCGTTGCACCGCCGCCGCCCGTTGTCACTGCGAGGAGGAGGAGAAGGAGGCCGACGTCGCGCCGTCACTGCAAGGAGAGGAGAAGGGGAAGGAGGAGAAGGAAGAAGGAAGAAGGGAGAAGGGAGAAGGAAGAAGGAAGAAGGAAGAAGGAAGAAAGATAAGGGAAAGGGAGAGGAAGAGGGAAAAGGGGAAGGGAAAAGGGGAAAGAAAAAGGGAGGAGGGCGGGGTGGGGATTCAAATTTGAATCCCGCCCAAGCTTATCCGTGGCGCACTAGGTGGTGGTGCGCTACGGGTAAGTCGCCCTCTATTTTTTTTCTGCAGGAAAAAACGGTCTTTTGACGATAACTTTTTACTCTTTTCGAATTTTGAAAATCTAAAAATCACTAAACGACCAGAGGTGGTTGTGAGCAGATGCGAAATCTCGTTCTCGTCATTTTGGTATATTATACGATTTTTTTCGACATCGTATGCAAAAGTTACGGCCATTTTACCGTGGCATGACTTTTTTTTTGCAGAAAAAGTCAAAACTCATGTTTGTTAATTTTCCTAGAAACTATACCACATTATCTTCCTAAATATGAAAGGATTTAATTTTTGAAGTGTTTATCATTTTCTTTTATTTTTTGCAAAGCCTATAAAGGCGATCCACGAGGGGGGGTGGGGGTTGAGTTGGTGCAGGATAGTTAGGCATAGGGCACTAGGGCAAGGTGCCCTACTACTAAGTTTATACATCCGTGGCGCACATGGCATAGTGCGCCACAGAACTTGCCACAACCGTGGCGCACATGGCATAGTGCGCCACAGAACTTGCCACAACCGTAGCGCACCTACCCCATGTGCGCTACGGGTACGTGGCATGCGGCTGGCAGGCCCCTGGCCCATACATATCTGTGGCGCACATACCCCATGTGCGCCACGGTTGTTCTAGTTACTAGTAGGGCACTACCCACAGGTGAGCCACGCCTATTTTACCCGTGGGGCACTTCAACCATGTGAGCCACGGATGTGCGGATTACCTATAGCCCTTTCCTAGTAGTGAGTGTTATGTCAATGCTAGCTTCGACACCGATCCGTATGACTCTAAGTCTCAATCCGGATACGTATTTATCATGAATGGTGGAGAGGTTAGTTGGAGGAGTTCTGAACAACCCGTGGTGGAGGGATCAACAACGGAGGCCGAATATGTTGCTGCTTCGGAAGTGGCTCAGGTAGCAGTTTGGATGAAGGAATTCCTAACCGAACTAGGTGTGGTTGAGAGCGTGTTGGACCCAATGGTGATCTATTGTGACAACAATGGAGCCATAGCCAATGCCAAAGAACCAAGGTCTCACAAGAATTCCAAGCATATTAAGCACCGTTTTCACTCCATCCACGAGCATGTCAAGGATGGATATATAAAGATTTGTAAAGTACACACGGATCTCAAAGTAGCAGATCCGTTGACTAAAAGTCTCCCTAGAGCAAAACATGATCAACACCAGAACTCCATGGGTGTTAGATTTATCACTATGTAACTAGATTATTGTCTCTAATGCAAGTGGGAGACTGGAGGGAATATGCCCTGAGAGGCAATAATAAAGTGGTTATTATGTATATTCCAAGTATATGATAGATGTTTATTTTTCATGCTATAATTGTAGTAATACGGAAATGTTAATAAATGTGTGTTTAATAAACAAACAGAAAGTTCCTAGTTATGCCTCTCTTATAATCTAGTTCATTGATTAACAAGATGATCAAGGTTTCCTAATCATGGACATTGGATGTTGGTAATAACGAGATCACAACATTATTGGAATGGTGTGATGAACATTCATCCGAAGTAAATGAGTTTATATTGCTATAACTTCATACGAAGTAATCCTAATCCTTAGACCATGAGATCATGTCAATCGCTAACACTGGAAGAGTATCTTGATAACATCAAACGTCACACCGTAACAGGGTGATTATAAAGATGGGTTCAGTGCTACTAAAGTGTTATGTTGAGTCCCATGGATCAAGAATGCAATTTGGTCATCCCGATGCCGGATAGATATACTCTGGGCCCTCTCAGTGATATCACATTGGTTAGCTTGCAAGCAAGTGATTTGATCACTAGAATGTTATATCACGGGAACGAGAAAAGAGTACATGTCAGTAACGAGATCAAAGTAGGTATGAAGATACCGATGATTTAATCTCGGACATGTAATATATCGCGAGACAAAGGGATTATGATTCTGGTGTAAAAGGTTCTCACGATCACAAGAAAGTCATCGTTGAATGTGTGGGAGTCAGTATGGATCTCTAGGTCCCTCTTTTCATTATTGATCTGAGAGGGGTCTCGATCATGTCCGCATTATTCACAAACTGTAGGGTGACACACTTAAGAGACACCAAAATCATTTGGAACAAATAGTTTCATGCTGAAAAGATTTACAAAGCGCAGGATTTTATTGTTGGAGATATGCCCCAGAGGCAATAATAAAAGTGGTTATTATTATATCTTTGTGTTTATGATAAATGTTTACATTCATGATATAACAGTATTAAACCGGAAACATTAATACATGTGTGATTTGTAAACTAAATTAGAGTCCCTAGTAAAGCCTCTTTGTAATACTAGCTTGTTGGTTAATAGATGATCGTGGTTTCCCGATCATGAACATTGATATGTTGTTAACAACAAGATCATATCATTAGGAGAATGGTATGATGTACATACTCCTATAGATAAGCATAGCATTGATATCAAGTCATTTCAATAGTTCATTTGCTATAAGCTTTCTGATACATAGTAACCTAATTCCATCGACCATGAGATCATGCTAATCACCATCACCGGAAGGATGCTTTGATGACATCAAACACCACACCGTAACTGGGTGGCTATAAATGTGGCATTGAGTGTTCGGAAAGTATGTGTTGAGGCACATGTATCAAGAGTGGGATTTGTCCATCCATATGATGGATAGATATACTCTCGGCCCTCTCGGTGGAATGTCATCCAATTGGCTTGCAAGCATGTGAATGGCTCACAAGGGATCACATATCACGGGAACGAGAAAAGAGTACTTATCGGTAACGAGGTTGAACTAGGTTTGTAGAGGTACCGACGATCAAAACCTCGGATAAGTAAACTATCACGAGACAAAGGGAAATCAAGGTATCGTATGTAAGTGTGTAACATCCCTAAAATAATGTTTTCAAAGATTGCATATCATCCATGCATGCATAATCATTTAGGGATCATTTTCAAAGTCATTTCAAAGAAACAGAAGCATTGGGTGCTATTATTTTATGTAGACAAGCATTGATCCAATGCTACTCTCTAGTGAGAGACTACCTGTTTCAAACCAAGGTTTGTTTGTTCATAAGTTGGTTTGGTTGAGTTCCAAAGCTTGGACAAAAATTTCCAAAACAAAATATAGTTTAAAACCATTTTCATATCTTTATCAAATCTTGTGCTAAGGCACTATTTTATTTTAAAACTCCAATGGAACCAAGCAAGTCTGGTGAGACAGCATAGTTTTGTACTAAAAATGTGCAGGTTTATTTTTACAAAAGTCCAGAACAAGTTTGAAGTCAAACACATTTGAAAACATTTGAATTTGATTCCTGGAAATCAAACAGAAAATGGAAAAGAGAAAAGAATTAGAAAAGGGCCGGCGCTGGTAATCTAGCCTAGAACCAGATCCATCCCAAAAGCCCACCCAGGCCATTCCCCCTCTGCTTCTTCTCTCACACGCACCGAACCAACCCACACCATCGCTGAATGGTGGCCCCTCTCCACGTCACCTTCTTCTTCCCCAAAATCACGCACGCAGTCACTACTCGCCGTTACCTCGCCGCAGTCAATGCCCTGCTTAAATCCCATTGATGCAGGGAGTAATCCTCGCCCCCGCTCTGGCTATTTAATCCCCACCCCTCGACGACCATTTCCCCTCCCTCAATACCTCTTCTCCGCCACCAGGCTGCCCACAATCCCACTTGCACCGCCGCGGTACCGAGCGTCTCCGGCGTGCGATTCCGGTAAGCATCAACCGCCCCCCTGTCTCGGATTCATACGAACATGACCAGTGTGTCCTTGTGCATCTTCTCATGCCCTTCATTTGCTCTGTTTCGTCCTAGAGCGTCGTCAACGTCCACCTCTGGAAGCAACCGAAGCTCAGCGCAACTCTGGCGACACCCACTGGTAGTTTCCGACCACCCCTTCCTCTCTTTTGGATACTCACATGTTCGCCAGGTTTGTGCGCATCTAACGGCACGTCTGGTTTGTCTTAGCGTGCACCACAACCTCGCCCCCAACGACGCTAGAGCTTGCCCGACGACAGGCTTCACTCCGACGAGCAATAGCAGTCGAGTCCGAGTGCCCCTGTCTCTCCCTCGACCACCTTGAGCTTCACGGCAGTCCGGCGAACACGGTAAGCACCTCCACTCCTCCCCGTGAGATCTCAATCACCAGCAACCTCTCTGACAGAGCCACGCCACCGCATTGCCGCCGCTGGCGCCGCCCATCTGTGATCATTTGATCTGTAGCCGTAGGATCTAGATCCAACGATTAGAATTAGATCTGTAGCGAAGCGGTACGGGCAGATCTGGGCCGTGCATGTTAAGTTAGATCTAACGGCCCGTGAGGGTGATCCGGTGCAAAACGGTATCAGCCAATCAGACGCTGCCGTGTGGCTAGTTCTTTGTTTTAAAATTTTGAATTAGATCTATTAGTGATTCAAACTTGTAAAATTCATAACTTTTGATCCACATGTTCAAATTTTGTAAATTTTATATCATTAGACTCAGGAGAAAGAATTCTATCTGTTTATTCAATGTGTTTAATGTTTTGCCTCTGTAAAAATGGTTATTTTTACAGAGACATTTGTATGCTTAATTTGAGTATGGAAATTATTTGAAAAATGTTTTAAAGACCAAATAAAGTTTATTTTGAGTGTCTTGGTCTTGTTTATGTTTCAATACTGTATACTTGTCTTGTTAGGTGTAGAAAAATCATCACATTGCATTTGCATACATTCATATATTTTTGTTTGTATATTTTGTTATGTGATTTTGGTGCCATTATTTTATGTGTAGATTTTGGTGCTAATAGTGATTGTGGTTGTGAAGATTGTTACTACTCCCCAAACTACCAAGGCAAGTGGTGCTTCATGTTTCTATCCCAATATTTTACCTATGTATTAGAAATATCTTGTATAAGACTTGCATGATTATTTTGCTAAGTATCTATATGCTATGCTTGGGAAATCCTAGTAGTTGTAGCAATGTTATAATTTCCTTAAAGTTAAGATACTTGCTATTGCCATGCTTAGCCTAGCTAGTAGCAACCAAGGGTGAATTATATAATCATGCTATCAGAAATATTTCTAAGTCTTTGGACTTATGTTTTGCTTAATAAAACAACTAAGTGAATGAAACACCTGGGTGGAATGGAAAGAATGGTTTGTGTTGAGTGGTCACACAAGGCCCATTTCTATGGTTTACCTTGTGTATCTCACTTGTGGAAAGCCACCCAGGAACAAAGGGATTTGAGATGCCAAATGTTAAGAAGCTTCTAGTGCAGCCACATGGCATTATGGGCTCTTCCTGGATCATATAGGTTGCAATAACTTAGCCATTTGGACAGTTGGTGGTAGTGGGATGATAGGTTGGAACGCGTCCATTTGGTTAAAGGGAAGGCTTCTGAAAGGTCATGTCTTGGTAAAAATCAAGTCTTGTGGGGAAAGTGCACAACCTCTGCAGATGGAAGAATCTAAGTACTTAGCCATGTCCCTGGTATTGGACAACTTGAGCATCAAGACATGGAAGCTATCAAGAATCTCCTCATCCCAATTTTCTAAGTTAAAACTTGTGGTCGAACAAGGGTGAAGGTTCACCAATTTCTATTGGTGATTCCTTGGGAAAGCTTTTGATATGGAAAAACTTAGTGTTTTCAACTAATAGGTAAAACCTATTTTTGAGCAAAGCAAGCCTAAGCTACACTTAGCCAAATTCATATAGTATTAGAAGTTAATATTCTACTAAGGTATCACTTGCCAATACTATTGCAATGTATTGACCCACTGTGGCTGTAACTTGTGATGTTGCAGGTTATTTTGATGATGATTAGGGGTTATGAGTCTACACTCAACATGCTTTCTTGTGGCACATGAAGATGAAGACTTATTTATATTGTTACGTTAAACTCTTGTATTAGGCCTATGGCCATAGAGTTGTAAAAGACTATGTTTGTCTCTGGAATGATATGTAATAATGACCTTTGTTTCTGTGTACTTCATCTTAAACTGTGGATACTAGCATTGATCCAGGGACTAGCATTGCAATCACGGGGATTTTTACCTTTAAAAGGCAGGGATCTTACAAAGTTGTTTATTTAATTGCAAAGTAATCCTTGAAATATGTGGGAGCCATATGAATTTCCAGATTCCTCTATTGGTTATTGATCGAAGAAGTGTCTCGGTCATGTCCGCATAATTCACGAACCGTAGGGAGACACACTTAAGGATTCGATGTTGTTTAGTAGATATGGAATGTTAGTAGGGATACCGAATGTTGTTCAGAGTCTCGGATGGGATCCAGAATATCACGAGGAGATTCGGAATGGTCTGGAGAATAAGATTCATATAAGGAAAGTCCGATTCCGGAGTTCGGGAAAGATTCCGACGTTTTCATTGGAGAGGTTCTAGAAGGGGCTAGAAGGTTCACCGAACCGGAAGGGGAATGGACCATGAATGTGTCATGGATAAGTGTAATGATTGGATAATATCCTAGGTCACTTGGTTTGGGCATTTGCAAGAGAGAATTAAAGCTCTAAATTTAAAGTCAAACGGGAAGTTTGAAAAGTCAAACTGAAACAATGGTTTCCTAGTGGAAGAAGGAAAGAGTCCTTCTCTCAATCCAACTTGGGATTTGGTTTGGATTCAAACCCACCCCTCCAAAGGCTGCCCCCCTCTCAAAAATATAGGGGGAGGGCAGCCCCAAAAGCTAAGCCCTATCCCTCCCACACCTGCGCCGCCTCCGCCGCCACCGGCCCGTCTCCATCGCCCTAGATGCCGCTGACACCTCCTCCTCCTCCCAGTCTTCTAAACCCTAAATCACCAGGAAACCCTAGATCCACCATAACTCGCACCGGCTTAGGCGAAGCCCTGCGGGATCTTCCCTCTACTTCCGACACCACTCCGTCGTGCTGCCAGAATCGCGAGGGGAGAACTACAACCTCTGCTTCCTGTTGGAACAAGGGAGAGGAAGGTCTTCATCGAGTACCGAACGTGTGACCGACTGCGGAAGCGCTGCCAGAACGCAGCGCCAGAAGGATCGTCTATGCGATCTTGAGATCGGCAAGTGTACGACTACATCACCCACGAGAATCTGCTCTCGTTAACCGCTTTGGAATCTTCGAGGGTGAGTGCTTCTATCGACTCGTTTCAACAATCTAGTAGATATATCTTGGATTGTTTGTGTGCATGCGGTAGAAATTTTTTGTTTTCCATGCTACGAACTGTAACACCGTCGCCTGATAAGGCTGAGTTCATGTGTATAGTGCCAATCCCTGGATCGGTTCACTGGCACACACAGTACAAAATGATACCAAATATAATTGTGCATCATAAATACAATGAATACGATCCAGAATTTACATTATTTATTCAAGTACACAGTAGAAAACGAATACAAGGTGGATCTCCATCCTTCAAATGTGCCACAGGCGAACAATTGTTGAGTGGAGTCTCACGACCTATGAACGATCACTCAAATACGATATAACCTGCAACATGAAACGTTGCAGCCATGAATGGTCAATACATTGAATGTATGGCAAGTAGGCTAAAGTGGTTAACAACAGATCTACCAACTACATGCTTATTTGGCCAAGTGGAGTTCAGGCTCATTTGCATAAAGCAACACTTTTGTCCTAATATTTGTAACAAAGTAGTTTTCCAATACGATAAATAGGACACTCTGGTTCACTCCCAGGTGCTCCTACCCAATTATGTTCACCCAACAAGTTTTAAGTAAATAAGAAATAAGGATGAGTTAGAAATATCATAGCATCAGTATCAGGTCGCTCAAATTGTCCATAACCGGGGACACGGCTAAGCACTTAGTTTATACATCCTGCAGGGGTTAGTACACTTTACCCATGTGACTTGGCCAGCCCAGCTCGTACCACCACTCTCATATTGGGTGATGATAGGGAGAAGTCCAAGAAGGAATCGTTCGGGAAGTAGCTTCCCAAACCCGACACGCACCGGTCCAACCTACACTATCTACATCTCTGGATACG
The DNA here is from genome assembly GCA_916181665.1 of Avena sativa. Taxonomy (NCBI): domain Eukaryota; kingdom Viridiplantae; phylum Streptophyta; class Magnoliopsida; order Poales; family Poaceae; genus Avena; species Avena sativa. The sequence goes on from OV702298.1 coordinate 114,962,082, forward strand.
TGGGTTTGAGTTACCACAACCTACTGAGTCCAACCAACCGCCCATTCCATTATTGGCACATGGTTGTACACGTAAGCTAAAAATAAAGAAGCCAATCATTTTCTCTTGATACCTTGGTGCCTTTCCGCAATGATACCACCAAAAATTATCAATCCCATCACACCCAGGAGATTCGTTGATTAAGTTGTTTTAGTTTTCACAAACCAACACATTTAGAATCAACATCAGTGATGTAACCTAGCCCTCGTTCATCATAGCATGGCTAAGCACATCTACCAACGGTGGCTCATAAACAAGGAATGCTAGGGAATAATATGGGACATAGCATAGCATATACACATCAATTCCTACATATGCAATTCTACAAAAACATCTACAATGCATAGGAAAACAATAGGACATTTATGACCAAGATAGCACCACTTGCCTTTGTTGTAGATGTAGTCAATTTAGATAATCCTCACAATCCTCATAGATATAATGGTTGCAATCGTCATAACCACAATACTTGCAATCATAGTAGTTGCAATCACACACGTTGCACTCCTCGCAATTTATCGATCAAACAATTGCATACAACATAAACAATAGCACATAGAGATGAAACAAATACAACAAATGCATGCATGACAATTTAATAAGTCACAATGGTTGTTACTTTAGTTATCTAAAAAAATTGAAGTATATGATGCATGCAAGAGGCCAATTAATGCAATGGAGTACTTGTTATTAATAATTACCTGCCAATATAGGATTTTTAATAGTTCCATTGTAACGCCTGTTCTAACTGTCGAATTAAATTTGTTTCTTGGGTTTACTGGATAGAGGACATTGATATGAACCAGTAGGCATTGGATTTACCCTAATCGGAGTTATAGATCTTTTTGTATGATTTAAATAGTGTTCAATGGGTTTTAAATGATTCATATAGTTTCTGTTGTCTAAAAATCAAAGTAAAATTATATCTGTAATCTCCACGGAATTGTGATTTCAGGGACATATTATTTGTAATTTTCTGAGCAGTATTCGAATTATTATGATTTTAATACTCTAAATAAGCCATTAATCTATTTATTTAATTGTTGCGAAACCTTACAGTATTTGCCTGAACCATTTGCATATTGATGATCTACATGGAACCGGCTTTCCATCGGTATATCATTTATATTTTTGTGACAAGCAATTAATTTAATATGAATTTAATGATTTATAAAGCCATTAAAACTAATTAAATTTCTACGGAGTAAATAGTCCGCAAAAGCTGGATACAACCAGATATTATTAATCAACATTATAGTAGCTTCAATTTGATATATTGTTCATATTTTTCGGAGTTATAGATAATTTTGTATGAATTTATTAACCTAAAAGACCATTAAAACTAATTAAATTACTACAGTAACCACGTACAGTAAAAGTTGTATCTATTCTGATAAGATTATTCTACGTAAAATTATCTTCAATTTGATATATTATACACAATTTTTGGACGTGGTATGAATTTCTAACGAATTTTACAAGTTAGATCTATAATATGCAATTTTAAATTCGAATAGATAATATTTCGCTGACTGGACATGTTGACTTTGCATGCTAACTGGCACTAGATGCTGACCTGACGATGACATGGCGTTGATGAGGAAGCTGACCGGGATGACGACATGGCACGCACCGGTTTGATTGGATCTCGACCGTCTGGATAGGATCCGGTGGCTAGAAGAAGAGATTGACCCGATTTTGGCTCAGAATAGACAAAAAAGAGATCTGTGTTACAGAGACAAATCCGTAGGTCAAATTGAAAAACTTAGAACATGAAAGTTGTGGGGAATCATTATTCCTACCTTCCCACCAAAGGAATTTGGATTCGAAGAAACGAGCGCGAGTACATCTGGGATTTACACCGTCAGATCTGAAATTGCGATGCGAAATTCTCCGGCTATGGTGGATGAAAATAGGTGAGGTTTGTCGGGATTGAAAGATTTCGACGAGTTCTACAACCTTCGTTTTTTGGCCGAAGGCAAACAACAAAGTCTAGATGGGTTAAAAAGCGAAATAAGGTTCGGGCATGCGTAGATTCGGGATTTCGAGAAGAGAAACTCGTACAGCTGTGGCTCCACGAGTTTATATGAAGATTTAGGATGGTGTAGTGATACGTCTTGGAGTAGGGAACAAGTAGAAACGAACGGAAGTCAATTCGGAGTTGTAGATAAAAAGTTATGAGAGTTTGAATAGAGATAGGTTTGAGAAAAACTGATTCGCACGCATTTTAAAGCACTCATGGATCGATCGTCTCCTGTATGTGCGTGGCCTGGCCGGCTGGCTCGGTCCGGTGGGCCGCCCCGTTTTTTTATTTTTTTCTTTTTCTCTTTTCTATTTACTTGTTTCCCTCATATCTTTTGCATACGAACTCCAAATGACATGATTCTTGTTTCTAAAATTTTCTAAAATCGAATATATCATTGTAGGATTATATTTGTAATCTTTTTATTAGTTTGCAAGTAGTGGGTTTATAAATCCTTTTATATTCCATTTTATTTATATCTTTATTTGTTTGTATTTATTCCATAACTTTTTCATAATAGCTCCAAATGAGCTCAATTTTGTTTCTAAAATTTTGTAATATTATTTGGATCTCTTTAGGCTATAATTATCCATAATTTATGCCTTAGCAACCATGGGTTTTATAAAGTCAATTAGATTTCCTTTATGAACATTTGGGCAAATCAACTATATGATTTAGATACCAGGATTTGGATTCAGTTTGTGAGATCTTTGCATGGACGTAATGAAATGCTTATGAAGGCTTCATGATTTTCATTTTGAAATCTTGCACACCAATTCTACAATCCGTAATCAATCCATGCCCTTTTTCCTATATGGCTACTTAGGTCATAACAAAAGAATATAAGATTTTGAATTCAAGGTTAAGAGGATTTTCTGTTCAAAAAGGTTCTTCTCTTTGAGAATTTTCAACATAGTCAAACAATCAATCAAACTTATTTATTTATTTCACATTTCAAAATTAGGAGAATTTTGGGATGTGACACGAACCCCTACTTTGGTATCACAGCCGTGTCTATATGTATATCTGTTGCACGAGTAGAACACAATGGTTATTGTGGGCGGTGGTGTTTTTATTATCAGTTGCTTTTTGTGTACATTGCATCTTGCGGTATGATGGGATGAAGCGGCCCGGGCTAACCTTACATGACATCGTTCATGAGACTTGCTCCACACTTGACATGTAACTTGAATTGCATAAGTGGCTTTGCGGGTGTCTGTCTCTCCCATCATAGTATAGATTCAATTTACAATGGGCACTTGATAGTTCAAACATCAACGTTGTTGTTCTTGTTCGTAAGTTAGAACGACACTTATTGAAAGCCCCAAACCACGTAAAATATGCAAAGAAAATTAGAGGCGTCTAACTTTGTTTTGCAGGGGTGTGCTGTGATGTGATATGGCCATGATTGTGATTATATATGATGTATGCAATGTTCCTTATTGTAAGTCGGCAACCGGCAGGAGCCGTATGGTTGTCTTTTAATTCTGTTAAGACCTGCGTGTCTATTCAAAGTAGTTGTAATAGTTGATGCTGGTGGACGACAACCATGAAGCGGCGCCATTGACCTTGACGCCATACCGATGATGATGGAGATCATGTTCGTTCTTGAAGATGGAGATCGGAAGCACAAGAAGAAAGGCCATACCATATCACATATTATGAATTGCATGTGATGTTAATCCTTTTATGCATCTTTTATTGCTTAGTTCGTGATGGTAGCATTATAAGATGATCCCTCAAGCACAAAAATTTCAAGTTATATAGTGTTCATCCTTAGTAAGCACCATTTCTCAAGATCGTTATTTCGAAGCATCACGTGATGATCGGGTGTGTTAGATTCTACGAGTGTATACAACATGAGAAAGCCAGATTTGCGCATGCGGAAGCTAAGTGTAAGGGTCCCAACCTTTAATAAGGTAGAGTCCCCTGTGTTTACAATGCTAGTCACTGGATCAATAGCTAGCATCCACAGTCAAGATGTAATATCAAGAAACAAAGGTCATAATACAACTTTATAACCAGGAATAACATAATTTTATTACATCTTACATAGCTCATTTGGCTATTACATTACATTGCAGCAGAAAATCTATAAGCATGGGGTCCTTCATCTTCAAAGTGCCACAGGCAGACATGTTGGTTGTAGACTTTGTAATCCTAATCAACACACTTCACTAAATCAATCAAACCTGCAACATAACAAGTTACAGCCACAATGATAAATACATTTGAATTGTATTGGCAAGTGATATTATGGTAGTATAGTGGAGTCTATCATCTATATGCATTTGGCTAAGTGGAGCCTAGGCTTGCATTGCTCAAAATAGATTTTCCTTATCATTTGAAAACACTAAGTTTTTGCTTGAAAAAAATAATCTTTCCTCAAGGAATCTCCCAATCAAAGATTGAAGATCCTTTAACCCTTGGTCAACCACAAGTTTTTAACTTAGAAATTTGGATGATGAGATTCTTGATTGCTTCCATGTCTTGATGCTCAAATTGTCCTTTACCAGGGACATGGCTAAGTACTTAGATTTTACACTCTGCAGAGGTGGTGCACTTTCCCCACAAGACTTGGTTTCCCAAGACAAGATCTTTCAGAAGCCTTCCCTTAGACCAAAATGGACGCGCTCCAACCTATAAAACTCTACCACCAACTGTCCATATGGCTAAGTTCTTGCAACCTATATGATCCAGGCAGAGCCCATAATGCCAAGTGGCTGCACTTGAAGCTTCTCAACATTTGACATCTCAAATCTCTTTGTTCCTGGGTGGCCATCCACAAGTGAGATACACAAGGTCAACCATAAACATGGGCCTTGTGAACCACTCAACCAAAAACCACCATTCAAGTCCCATTCCACCCAGGTGATTCATTAACTTAGTTGTTTTATTAAACAAAAACACAAGTCCTCAGACTTAGAAATTTTTCCATAGTATGAATGTATAATCCACCCTTGTTTTCTATTAGCTAAGCTAAGCTTGATAGTAGTAGGAATCTTAACTTAGGAAATGTTCCACTAAGGTTTCATCTACTAGGTTTTCCTATAGCAAGGTTTATACTTAGCAAAATTCCATGCAAGTTTTACTTAGAAAAATCACTAATGCATAGTGAAAGTAATGGGACAAAAAGTATGAAGCATCACTTGCCTTTTTGGTAGAGTATAAGTTCACTCCTTGTACTTGCAACAATCACACTCTTCAAGTCACTACAATTCAATCAAGCAAGGCACAAGTTCAATCTACCATTCAAGCAAACAACACATAAAATGATAGTCAAAGTAATGCATGCAAGCATGCCAAGCTTTGTTTTATTTGAAAAAGTGGTTCCTAATGGGTCATAAACATTTGAAAACACCTAATGGTCATTTTATAAAGTGGCATAGTCATTTGCAAAATATTTCACTTCATAAACCATTTTCAAAACAAGGTATCATTTTATGTGGTGTAGAAATATTTTTACTAAGGCATTAATCTATAGGGTTCACCAAATATGTTTTCAAACCATAAAACTTGGTGCTTAGGGTCAGAGAGTTTAAAATAAAACATTTCCCAAAGGTTTTTCTTCCAAAACCATTTTTAATAAATAAACCATATTTCTATTTGACTAGAAATGGTTTTAAATCAAAGAATCATTCTTTTCCTTCACCAAATATATTTTTGAAACCACAAAGTGTTTCCTATGGTCAGTAGGTTCAAATCACACCATTTGCCAAAGATTTTATCCCCAAAATCATTTTTGAACAATTTTTATAACCTAAACAAGCATACAAATGTTTCTGCAAAAACAAACAATTAAACAGAAACTTTTTACTAAACAAATGGCATGGTTGGCTAGGGCTTGTCTCACTGATTCCATTGATATAAAGTTTGCAATTTTTGGACGTGTGGATCAAAAGTTACAAGGTTTTCAAATCTGCATCTAATTCAGATTCAAAGTTTGTTTTAAATCAAACCAGTGACACGCGTCCTGTTCCTATTCGCAGATACCGTTTCACCCGGATCACACTCTCTGGTGCGTTGGATCAAGTCAGATCGTGCGGCACAGGTTGCGTACCTCTTCGCTTTAAGTGGTTCTATCCTATCCACTAGATCGAGATCAGACGGCTGCTGCGAGCTTGACCTAAAACGAGCGGCGCTGCGGCGATGGCTAGCGGCGGAGCGGCCAGATGGTGGCGGTGCCGGCGATACAGGAAGCAATGGAAGGTGGGGAGATGCTCACAGTGATCGCAGGGCGACGCCGAAGCTCAACGTGGAGTCGTCTTGGCAAGGGGCGCACGGGGACAGGAGGAATCGCTCACCGGAGTTGGTATGGGCGGCGATGTTCTCGGGTCGTCGTCGCTGGCGTTGTTTGGAACCACTCTAAGCCAAAAGAGAGGCACGGTTAGATGCGCACAAGGGTCGCGAGTAAGGAAGCGTCATCGGGAGGTGCTGGGGCGGTCGAGGCTTACCAGGGGAGTTCGTCGGAGAAACAACAGACGGCGGTGGCGAGCTAAGGTTGATGAAGCCGACGTTACGGGGCACTCGCGGGCGAGCTGAGGCCACAGAGCGGTGTGCCAGAGTCTGGTGAACTTGCCTGCGTGCTCGGGGAGGCAAGGGGCGGCGCGGGGTCGCCGGAATTGGCTGGGGACGATGGTCGGAGCAGTGAGGGTGTGTGGCGAAATTTGTCCAGCCTGGGGACAGAGAGAGGGAGGCGTGTGAGGGGAAATGGAGAGGAGGAGTGGGCGCTTTAACGTGCATGGTCAAGGGGCCGATTAATGGCGTGGTTAACGCGTATTACGCCAGACTTTATTCGCCTGCAACGGCCGGCGAGGGGGAGGGGCGTAGTCCGCGGGTGAAGACGATGGATACGTGGCGGTGGGGTCTATCTGGCAGTGAGGGAGAGAGAGAGGGGAATGGGTCCACCGGTCATTGGCTCTGCGGGTTCTGTCTACGGTGAAAAATGTTTCGCCGCGGAAGAGAGTAGGTGGGTTGGACTGGGTCTTGTTGGGCCAGTTTGTTGGGCTGGGTCCTTTGCATATTTTTTTGTTCTGAATCTTTTCTCTTTTTTTCTGTTTGAATTTCTTGATTGAATTTCAAACAAACAAATCAAACACTCCAATCAAATAAACTTCCACTAAACTTTATATTGAGTCTTGGTTCTGTTTAATCAACACAAACCAAAGTCCCAAAATAAAATAATATTTTATTTTAGGGTCCATTATTAATTAAATAAATAGACTTTGTTTATTAAATCAAAATAGAATTTGATTTATTTTAAAATCTCCATTTGAAAACTAAATATTATCAAAACCAAATCAGTAGGTTTTATTTAAAATAAAAGATACTTGGAGAACTTGTTTAAAATAAAATAACATTTTTATTTTAGGGTCCATTAATGATTAAATAAAATGGAACTTAGTTATTAAATCAACTAGGATTTGTTTTATTAAAATCTTTATTTTGAAATCTAAAATAAAACCAAAACACTTTAGTAGGTTTTATTTGAGAAAATAAAATACTTGGAAAAACTTATTTAAAATAATTTAATAAGTTTTGATGTTTTAATTAAAATGGTAAAACCTTTTATTTAAATAAAATTGGATATTAAATCCTTATTATTTTATTTAAATAAACCTTTACTCTTTTAATCAAAGAAAAAACATTTTATTTCAAAAGCTTGGCCAAGGTTTAATTTGGCTCTATAAAATTAATCTTCATTTATAAATCCACCTTTTCTTTTGAAAACCAAATATTTTATTAAAAGATTCAAAAATAGTAATTTTAATATTTTTAAGTTTATTGTTTATTTATCTTTTTAAATTCCTTTAGGATTTTATTTGATCCAAATAGGTTTTGAAAGTTTCCAATTGGTTTCAAAAGTTTCTTCTCACCCTGAAAATCAACAAAGTTTTATTTTATTCATTTATTTTTCACATTACAAGATTTGGAAAATCTTGGGATGTGACACTAAGGTTTGATCTTGACGAGCCTAGCATGTACAGACATGGTGTCAGAACACGGATCCCCGAAAGGTAAAGCATGAGTCATATAGTAGATATGATGAACATGTTGATTGTTCGCCATTGAAGCTACACCAACTCTCGTGATGATCGGTTTTGATGTGGTGGATTTGGTTCGTGTGATCACTAAAGCAATGTGAGGGATATTGTTTTGAGTGGGAGTTCAACTAGATTAATTTAACTATTAATTAGAACGCAATTTGTCATAAACTTAGTCTAAAACTATTGCAAATATGTTGTAGATCAATGGCGGCCCGTACCATCAATTTTAATGCGTTCCTAGAGAAAGAAAAGTTGAAAAACAATGGAAGCAACTTCACGGATTGGTTCTGCAATTTGAGGATTGTCCTCAATGCTGGTAATTTGACCTATGTGCTGGATGGACCGCTGGGTGACCCGCCTGCTGCTGATGCTACCGATGAGGTAAAGAATATTTTCCTCGCTCGGAAGAATCAGTACTCCACAGTTCAGTGTGCTATCTTGTATGGTTTGGAATCGGAGCTTCAGAAAAGGTTTGAGAACCATGACCCACATGATATTGTCCGGGAACTCAAAATGATATTTGAGGCTCACGCGGCAGTTGAGAGTTATGAGGCTTCTAAAAAGTTCTTTAACTTCAAGATGGAAGAGGGTAGCTCCGTCAGTGAGCACGTGCTTAAGATGTCTGGGCACACAAGAGAGCTTCAAAGCTTAGGTATAGTGATTCTTAATGCTTTGGAGATTCACCGTGTCCTCCAATCACTACCACCAAGTTACAAGAACTTTCTGATGAACTACAATATGCAAAACATGGACAAGTCGTTGCCCGAACTCTTCTCCATGTTAAAGTCTGCAGAAGTGGAGATCAAGAAAGTTACCGCGCCGGCGAAGAAGACCAAGGCTGGGCCTAAGCCTGATATTGAGTTCTTTTACTGTAAGGGAGAAGGTCACTGGAAGCGGAATTGCCCTAAGTACTTGGCAGATTTGAAGAACGACAACATCGAGAAGAAAGGTATATCCGATATACATGTTATTGATGTGTATCTCACTAGTACTCGTAGTAGTGCCTGGGTACTTGATACTGGTTCGGTTGCTCATATTTGTAACTCGAAACAGGTGCTGCAGAATAGACGGAAACTAGCGAAGAACAAGGTGACGATGTGCGTTGAAAATGGATCAAGGTTGATGTGATCGCGGTCAGCACGCTACCTCTTCATCTACCATCGGGATTAGTTTTATACTTAAATAATTGTTATTTGGTGCCTATGTTGAGCACGAACATTATATCTGGATCATGTTTATTGCGAGATGGTTACTTGTTTAAGTCCGAGAATAATGGTTGTTCGATTTATATGAGTAATATATTTTATGCACATGCACCTTTGATATATGGTCTATTTCTATTGAATCTTGATTGGAAATACACACATTAATAATATTGAAGCTAAACGTTTGAAATTGAGCGATAACTCGACCTATATGTGGCACTGTCGTCTTGGTCATATTGGAGTGAAGCGTATGAAGAAACTCCATTCTGATGGACTTCTTGAATCACTTGATTTCGAATCATTTGAAAGATGCAAAGCATGTCTGATGGGTAAAATGACTAAGACTCCATTTTCTGGTATGATGGAGCGAGCTACGGACTTATTGGAAATCATACATACCGATGTATGTGGCCCAATGAGTGTAGCATCGCTCGGTGGTTATCGTTATGTTCTTACCTTCATGGATGACTTGAGTAGATATGGGTATATCTATTTCATGAAACATAAGTCCGAAACTTTCGAGAAGTTTAAGGAATTTCAAAGTGAGGTAGAGAATCAACATAGCAAGAAGATAAAATTTCTACGATCTGATCGCGGAGGTGAATATCTAAGTTACGAGTTTGGTGAGCATTTGAAGAAATGCGGAATACTTTCACAGTTGACACTGCCGGGAACACCATAGCGTAATGGTGTGTCCGAACGTCGTAATAGAACTCTCTTATATATGGTTCCTTCTATGATATCACTTACATATTTATCGCTATCATTTTGGGGTTATGCATTAGAAACAGCCACATTCACTTTAAATAGGGCACCATCTAAATCCGTTGAAACGACACTGTATGAATTATGGTTTAGGAAGAAACCTAAATTGTCGTTCCTTAAAGTTTTGGGTTGCGAAGCTTATGTAAAGAAGTTACAGCCCGACAAGCTTGAACCCAAAGCGGAAAAATGCGTCTTCATAGGATACCCGAAGGAAACTATTGGGTAAACCTTCTATCATAGATCCGAGGGCAAGATCTTCGTTGCCAAGAATGGATCCTTTCTAGAGAAGGAGTTTCTCTCGAACGAAGTGACTGGAAGGAAAGTCGAACTTGACGAGGTTGTTGAATCTTCTCTCGAACTTGCGACTAGCGCAGCACCGGAAGTAGTTCATATGGCGCCTACACCAATAAGAGAGGAAGCTAATGATGTTGATCATGAAACTTTGGTTGAAGTTACTACGGAACCTCGCAGGTCAATGAGAACTCGTACCACTCCTGACTGGTATGATCCCGTTATGAGTGTCATGTTGGTGGACAACACCGATAACCCTGTGACATATGAGGAAGCGATGATGAGCCCAGATTCCAATAAATGGCAAGAGGCCATTAAATTCGAGATTGGATCGATGTACGAAAACCAAGTATGGACTTTGGTGGACTTACCGAATGGCCGGAAGGCTGTCGAGAACAAATGGATTTTCAAGAAGAAAACAGATGGTGATGGTAATGTTACCGTCTATAAAGCTCGACTTGTCGCAAAAGGGTTTCGACAATTTCAAGGAGTTGACTACGATGAGACTTTCTCACCAGTAGCGAAGATAAAGTCTGTAAGGATTATGTTAGCAATCACTGCATATTATGATTATGAGACATGGCAGATGGATGTCAAAACGGCGTTCCTCAATGGAGACATTGATGAAGAGTTGTATATGATGCAACCCAACGGTTTTGTCGATCCTAAAGATGCTAACAAGGTATGAAAACTTCAACGGTCCATATATGGATTGAATCAAGCACCCCGAAGTTGGAATCAACGTTTTGATAAGGTAATCCAAAGCTTTGGTTTTATACAAACTTATGGAGAAGCTTGTATTTACAAGAAAGTGAGTGGGAGCTCTGTAGCATTCTTAATACTATATGCAGATGACATATTGTTGATTGGGAATGATGTAGACCTTCTTAATAGTGTCAAGGATTATTTGAATAATAGTTTTTCAATGAAAGATCTTGGCAAAGCAGCTTACATATTAGGCATAAAGATTTATAGAGATAGATCGAGACGCCTAATATCATTGTCACGGAGTACATATTTGGACAAAGTTTTAAAGAGGTTTGGAATGGAAGATAGCAAGAAAGGGTTCTTGCCCATGTTGCCCAATACTTCCTTGAGTAAAACTCAAAGTCTTGCAACGGCAGAAGATAGAGAAAGGATGAGTAAGACTCCCTATGCCTCAGCCATAGGATCTCCTATGTATGCCATGCTATGTACTAGACCTGACATTGCATATGTTGTTAGTTTGACTAGCAGATATCAAAGTGATCCAGGACTGGATCATTGGACAGCAGTCAAAAACATCCTTAAGTACTTGAGAAGAACTAAGGATATGGTTCTTTCTTATGGAGGTGATGAACAGCTCGTTGTTAATGGTTACACCGATGCTAGTTGGAACACCGATCCGAATGATTCTAAATCTCTATCTAGATACGTATTTACTTTGAATGGTGCATCAGTTACCTGGAGGAGTGCAAAGCAAAGCGTTGTGGCGAGATCTTCAACTGAATCGGAATACATAGCTGCTTCGGAGGCTTCACAAGAGGCGATATGGATGAAGGAGTTCATTACAGAGCTCGGTGTGGTTCCAAGTGCGTTGGACCCAATGTCTATCTACTGTGATAACATGGGCGCCATAGCCAATGCGCAAGAACCAAGGTCACACAAGAAGCTGAAGCACATCAAGCTACGTTTTCACGCTATTCGAGAGCATGTCCAACATGGTGACATAAAGATTTGCAAAGTACACACAAATCTGAATGTGGCGGATCCGTTCACTAAACCTCTCCCGAGGGCAAAACATGACCAGCACCAAACCGCCATGGGTGTTCGGTATATTACCATGTAATGTAGATTAGTTGACTCTAGTGCAAGTGGGAGACTGTTGGAGATATGCCCTAGAGGCAATAATAAAAGTGGTTATTATTATATCTTTGTGTTTATGATAAATGTTTACATTCATGCTATAACAGTATTAAACCGGAAACATTAATACTTGTGTGATTTGTAAACTAAATTAAAGTCCCTAGTAAAGACTATTTATAATACTAGCTTGTTGGTTAATAGATGATCGTGGTTTCCCGATCATGAACATTGAGATGTTGTTAACAACAAGATCATATCATTAGGAGAATGGTATGATGGACATACTCCTATAGATAAGCGTAGCATTAATGTCTAGTCATTTCAATAGTTCATTTGCTATAAGCTTTCTGATACATAGTAACCTAATTCCTTTGATCATGAGATCATGCTAATCACCATCACCGGAAGGATGCTTTGATGACATCAAACACCACACCGTAACTGGGTGGCTATAAAGGTGCCATTGAGTGTTCGGAAAGTATGTGTTGAGGCACATGGATCAAGAGTGGGATTTGTCCATCCATATGACGGATAGATATACTCTGGGCCCTCTCGGTGGAATGTCATCCAATTGGATTGCAAGCATGTGAATGGCTCACAAGGGATCACATATCACGGGAACGAAAAAAGAGTACTTATCGGTAACGAGGTTGAACTAGGTATGCAGAGATACCGACGATCAAAACCTCGGATAAGTAAACTATCACGAGACAAAGGGAAATCAAGGTATCGTATGTAAGTGGTTTATTCAATCGCAAAGTAATAGTTGAAATATGTGGGAGCCATATGAATTTCCAGATTCCTCTATTGGTTATTGATCGGACAAGTGTCTCGGTCATGTCCGCATAATTCACGAACCGTAGGGAGACACACTTAAGGATTCGATGTTGTTTAATAGATATGGAATGTTAGTAGGCATACCGAATGTTGTTCAGAGTCTCGGATGGGATCTGGAATATCACGAGGAGATCCGGAATGGTCCGGAGAATAAGATTCATATAAGGAAATTCCGATTCCGGAGTTCGGGAAAGATTCCGATGTTTTCATCGGAGAGGTTCTAGAAGGGTCTAGGGTTCACCGGACCGGAAGGGGAATGGACCATGAATGTGTCATGGATAAGTGGAATGATTGGATCATATCCTAGGTCACTTGGTTTGGGCATTTGCAAGAGAGAATTAAAGCTCTAAATTGAAAGTCAAACGAGAAGTTTGAAAAGTCAAACTGGAACAATGGTTTCCTAGTGGAAGAAGGAAAGAGTCCTTCTCTCAATCCAACTTGGGTTTGGGTTTGGATTCAAATCCACCCCTCCCAACGCTGCCCCCCTCTCATAAATATAGGGGGAGGGCTGCCCCAAAAGCTAAGCCCTAGCCCTCCCACACCCGCGCTGCCTCCGCTGGCAAGCCGCCGCCTCCGGCCCGTCGCCGTCGCCCTAGACACCGCCGATACCTCCTCCTCCTCCCAGTCTTCTAAACCCTAGATCACCCGGAAACCCAAGATCCACCATAACTCGCACCGGCCTAGGCGAAGCCCTGCGGGATCTTCCCTCTACTTCTGACACCACGCCGTTGTGCTGCCGAAATCGCGAGGGGAGAACTACAACCTCCGCTGCCTGCTGGAACAAGGGAGAGGAAGGTCTTCATCGAGTACTGAACGCGTGACCGACTACGGAAGCGCTGCCGGAATGTAGCGCCGGAAGGATCGTCTACGCGATCTTGAGATCGGCAAGTGTACGACTACAGCACCCACGAGAATCTGCTCTCGTTAACCGCTTTGGAATCTTTGAGGGTGAGTTCTTCTATCGACTCGTTGCTACAATCTAGTAGATAGATCTTGTCTTGTTTGTGTGCATGCGGTAGAATTTTTTTGTTTTCCATGCTACGAACCCCTACATTTATTTCACTAGACACCAGAATAGTTTCGGGTGAAATTGCTGAAAGAGTTTCGGCATATGAAATGAAATACTAGCAAGGGTTTATATGTGAATGTTTGTCCATTAATGTAATTGACAAAATTCTGAATGAATAAAAGGAGTTTTATTTAAAGGGAGATTGCATTAAATTTGGTGGAAATTTAATGGGATTTTGAGTGGATAAATGAAGGGGATATTTTGTGAGTGGGAGCTCCACCCACATGAACGGAGGAGGGGAGGGGGCAGCCCCCATGCGCCGGCCACACCCTTGGGGTGCCCCCTCCCTCCTATATAAAGTCCCCCTCTCCATCTCTCTCACTCACACCTCCTCGTGAAGGATCTCTCTCCCCCTCTAGTTTTTATTCCCCATGGTCTCGGACTAGCGAGATACATGTTCCCGGTGAATTTTTGGAAAGAAAGGGTTGTTTCTTATGCTGCATCGCTAGATCGAGGAGGCGGAGGTTGCTCGGTGGCTCGGAGGCGGAGGCTGAAAGAAAGAGTTGTTTCTTAGATCTAGGGAGGCACTCTAGCCGGTCAGGCCAGAGGCCCAACCGATCCAGACCACCTACATACCAGACCAACTAAGCCCTAATCTATCTACCCTACCCAGACCTACCGCAACCCTAACCCTAATTCCCACCTAGACAAACCCTAGACCCAGCCTGCCCCCATCCTACAACAGGCGATGCCACATCATTAGTGCGCACAAACTCACACATGCGCTTGCCCCGCCGCAACACACGCAGACCCACCCGCATACACCCCCGCGGTCACACATTGGCCGCTTGGCCCCACCCCGCAGCACGCGAGCTAGCCCGCTCCTCGTGACTCCCATGTGACTCATACCCGACCCAATGATGCCTACCTACCTCACTAATGCGAGCCAGGGCCCACCCCATCGTCCCTCTCCTCAACCCCCGCTCGCCACCAACCTCCTCCTGCAGAACCTCCTCCGCCGCCAGGGTCTCAAGCACTCGAGCCTGCCCTCCCCCGCCACCAGCACCACCGATGCCATGGCCTCCTTTTCCCCCGCCTCGCTCATCTTGTTGCACCGTCACCCCACCTCTCTTTGCTACCTGGACGTGCTGCCGCCCGTATGGCTTCGTCGTGGCTTCCTCCCCCCCGCCACCCACACCTCGTTGCGCCGTCGCCACGCCTGTCTCTACTACCTGGCCGCCCATACGGCTTCACCGTGCCTCCCCACGAGCCACCCCATGCACCCGTGTCCACCTTGATGCCCCCTCTACCCCGCTGCCGCAAGCTTCTTCACCACCCTCGCGGGTGCCCGATACTCCTCCAGCAGTCGTGCAGACCTGCTCTCTGCCTCGTGTCCTCGCCTCTTCCCTAAAGCATCCTCACCTCATGGACTTCCTTCGCCCCGCTGCCAGCCTCGCAAGCGTGTCGTCTCATCCTAGCAGCAAGCTCGGCACCGCTGCCCAAGCCTGCTTCGGCCGTAGTGCTGCCATGTTTTCCGGTCGTCCCTTGCTCCAGTAGCAGTCCGTCTCGCTCAAGTCGCCTCCCTCTCTGTCTGCAGACCCCCGCCCTGATACAAGCTCCTCCAACGCGTCTGCTCGTCTTTGCCTTCCCGAGTTCTCCCGCAGCGCACCCTGTTGTCGAAGTTCTCTCCCAGCTGTTTCCGTTGTTGTGGTGAAGCTGTGATGACACTACTATTCGGTGATGTTGGTCTTGTTATGGGCTCGTGACAACACATGTGACCAGGTCTAGAATGACTAGGTGTCGTGAAGTGTAGAGGTTGCTGCCAGTGTGTTCTAACCAAGCTCTTCGCCCTATTGGGTTCCTATTTCGGCAAGATCATCGTGCACGATACCAAGTTCTTCACTGACCAAGGAAGTCGGAACCCGTAGAGCTTCATCACGGAACACCAAGTTATCTGACATGGGCGCGAAACCCGCTTGATAGGGAATCCGAGCCTCGTACATGGAACATCGAGATCTCCAACACTAGAACCCAGAACCAAGCACTCCATCACGGACCCGAAGGTCCCCGAAATGCCAAGTTCTCCATCCCAAAGCCCGAAGACCTGATCCGAAGAACGATACCGTAGAAGACCGAACCCCATCGAACCTCGAGACCCCGGATCCAAAACCCCCAATGTGTGACCCATATGCAAGACCCCCTATTTTTATAAATGACATATCTTGTTGCATATGAAATTGTTCATGCTTGCACACATCTCATGTGGGTTGGGGCTTTTAGCTGATTCACCTCATAATGAAATATGGAGACCATATATGGGCTTTCCTAGTCTTATATTGGCTCCATTTAAATTTGTGTATCAAACTGATGCTATATTTTCCCTTGTTAATACAACATTTAGATTATAGGGTATCCAAACAACTAGAATTATATATTTAATTATCGAGACCCTAGTTCCGCTTAATATTGCCTAATTGCATCACACATTTGCCATGTCATGCATTATACATGCATCACGCCCGCTTCTTCATGGATTAGGCCGATAAGTTGATGCGAGTGTCGACCGGATATTCGTATGAACCTTCAGCAGTGTTTTTCCTAGGTGAGCATTCTCTCCCTTTCTACCTATTTTATATTTCTAGTCTTTACTTCCTTCTGTTGATCTATTGATATATGTGTTGTGATGCTATATATTTCGTACCCATTTATATTTCCATCTAGCCCCTATATTGCCATGGACACCTCCTATTACCTACTTTTTGGTAGATAGTCGGCCTTGCGAGTCGTAGTTGCTTGTGTAGGTGTTGCTTCGCGTCATCGATGTCCCACACTTGTTGGAGGAATGCCTCATGCTTAACATTGGAGATGATCATGGATTTAATTACAACTTGATATTAAAATGCTAGGAATAGTTATAACTAATGCAGAGGCACCGGTGGGTAATAGATGTGATTTGGTTTTGAACTGCTCACTGGTGTCCCATAGGCCCCGAGTACTTGATACATGTTCCTTGACTATCGCACTATCCGCATGCGGGACCATGAATCCCCTTAGCCAGAGCTTGATTCATTTATTATTTCTTGGGGGCACAAACTAGTTTGAGGTTTTATTACTATCATGTACTTATGCCATGCTTATGCCATGTTTACTGCTTTATTTACTACTGTTACTCGTGGAGAGCGTTTACTACTATACTCTTTAGGTAAGTGGACTGTTTTCGTGGTATCGACAAGCCTAGTCACACTTTCGGGTTACTAGTCATTTACAACCATTGATACAAACCTCTGGGTCCGTCTCGGAGCCGGCCAACTTCGTCACGGGTAGCTTAGTGGGTGGTCCCCTGAAATATTTTATGAATCTTGTGATTTCTTTGTCGTGATGCCTCATTGGGTTTTTATTTGTTTTTTCTGAGGTTGATCATGCATGTGTTGCTATTTGTGCACTCCTGCAAGGTAAATCTTTCTGAAAGCCGTGTCTGCGGTTATGGACAGTTTGGAGCACAGTATCTCGATCATAGACAACTATAACTAAAGTAGTGCTATAAATTTGACTTTGACATGTTTAGTAACTAAAACTGCCTAGTATGACTCATGTTATCTATATCTGACTAGTAAGTGATGCAACTATAATGGAATGCATAAAATTTCCAAATGTGTGAGTTTCCTTGGTACGACTTCCTCGTTGGGTCTCGAGGGTGAAATCCCAGGATGGGTATGTTTGGTTGTATTATTAGTTTGGTTCCGAATAGGTATTTATTATCCCTCTCTAATAGCCGCCGGTTATATCAAGTCTCTATAGGTTGTATAGTGCATGCTTCGTTGCCGCTGTAGTCCACCATACTTATGTTGGCAAGGACTGCTGAATTCTAAGACTCGCCCTATACTGGCCTCAGTACTGACCGCTCTCTTTTTTCTTTTCCCTTTGTCGGCACTCCTTTTGTTGTAGCAGGTTTTGAGATCAGCATCGTTAGGAGGGTTACCCTTCCGTCTTGGCCTGGTCAGGTTCATGGACACCATTGGTTATTCTTTAGGGCTCTTAGCCCCATTTTCTTCTTGTCCATACTCGGATAATGTATCTTTTTCAAGGTGATTTGGATCTTTGTATTGTATATCTATATTCTTTACTCATGGAGTCGTTGTTGTACATATCTGTTCTAGGGGGTTCCACCGTGGACTATTGTGTAATGATATTACTTCATTTTCCACCCGCACGCAAGTTCCTGATGGGCATCTTTGGATCATTTCTATGCGGGTTTGGCAGAAATCTCTAAGACTTGCATAGGACCGATTCAAGGATGTTACAGTTGGAGCATCCCATATGTCTAACATATGTAATGCTACATGTATATTAATAAAATGATACTTCCTACATCTCAATTATTGCATCACCATTATATCATGCTCATGTCACCATGCCACCTTGAATTTGAGCATCATATAAAACCCTTTTTCATTTGGTTCTTATCCCATATGCATTTATATTGTATTACTTGTATTTGCCTCTTGATATATTATAGTTGGATCTTGATATATTGCTTAATGCCCAAGTTGAGTTGTGGGCATATCTCTTCTAACTCCACCACCTTTCTTTGTCACCACCATATAGTCCCACCATTCAAACTATATGTGAGCACTTGCATTTCCTTTGGTATTATATCTAGCTCATATGTAGTAAGATAGATCCACTTCTATTTCTACATGCTTCCATATATTAACCATGTTGTTTTCACAATATTGAATATGAGAATCCTCATGGCCACCTTTTCATGCCTTGTGAGTATAATATTCCCCTATCTTCCATATAACTTGATTTGGAATAAGTGAGCATGCTTAAATATATATGGAGCCAATTAATCATCTAGTGGGACACACACTAGCTTTGGCCATTTATCTTCATCTATGCTTATTTCCATCCACCCCATATGTGAAGCAAGCTTGCACTTGTGCTTTGGCCTCAATTCAAATTTTTGAATGCATGCATGATCCAAATGCCCACTTTCAATTATGGTTGTTTTCACAACAAAGATGATGGCATTTAATGCATATGCATGGCCCATGCAAGATCCCTCTAACTCTATTTATTTGAATTCATTCGATTTATGGGAGGGTTCTTGATGATTTGAATGGGTACAATGGTTTCAATTCAAATTCTATCAAGTTATGTTCTTTTTTCACTTGCTTTTGATTTAATTTGACCATGTGATTCTTTTCTTAGATCTCATATGTATGAGTTTGGGTTTTTAAATAATTCAAACCAACTAAAGATAAACCATCTACCTA
This sequence comes from Avena sativa, assembly GCA_916181665.1. Lineage (NCBI taxonomy): Eukaryota > Viridiplantae > Streptophyta > Magnoliopsida > Poales > Poaceae > Avena > Avena sativa. Next base: position 114,981,422 of record OV702298.1, read on the forward strand.
ATTTAAAACCTATCTTCCTAACCTTCTTATCTTTCTAAGAACTAGACATAAACCATCTCTTACTCTCTCCCTAATCTAGCCTAGCCGAAGCCATCTACCCCCTCTTGGATGCTCCCTTTATTGCTAAGCAAGATGATCAGACCACAATAAACCACCACCACGCTAGCTTCCTGGCCCCCTTCCTTCCTACTCTCGGCATCAAGATAAGAAAAAAGAGAGAGAGGAGAAGAACCCTAGCCCGACCCTCTCTCCCTTCCTCCCACTTTTTGTAAAGCAAGCCCCATGTGCCTCTGCCCCCTCTCCTTCTTATCACCTCACCAGCCCCAGCCCCAGGTCGAGATCCCAGAACCATCCACCCACTCTCTCCCTCTTTCACCACCACCATGGTCATGCCTTTCTTCATCACCACAAAACCCTAGCCTCGGTCTAGGGCACCTCTAGCATAGGGAAGTAGGATAAGGGAGCGAAGGGCATTAGGGAAGATCACTGGAGCCTCCGCGGTTGCTGGGCATATGGAGAAGCAGGCCCCAGCTTGTCGGAACCGCCTCACGCTGCCGCGCCTGAGCCCCACAGCAAGCTCATGCCGCCTAGCCTCGCCATCGATAGGCTTCGCCTCTCCGATTCCGGCTTCGCTGGAACACTAGGTGAGCCCCAAGCATCCTCCTATACATGTCCATTCTCCCCATCCTGCACCATAGCGCCTCCGCTCACTGTCGAACGCCCTGCGTGCATGCCCTCTGTCGCGATCACCACCAGCACATGCAACTGGCAGATCTGCAGCACAACAGCGCCACCCGAACCCGCCTCTGTTCCTACATGTTTTCCCATTGTTGCATTCCTCCTCTAGAGTTGCTTCCTCAATGAAACCTGTATCCCTAGGCTCCCTCATTTTTGCGCCTTCGCCAGAATCGAATCCTAGCGCTCGATATCGTCGACGGAAGTTTGGCCGAACTCCGGTCACCTCTGTTACCAGGGTTCAGTCAGCTAGTTAGCGACCACGGGTATTTTCATCTAGGCCCTTTCGTTTTTCTGAAAACAACCCACATTCCACCCCTGAGCCCACCTGTCACCCACTGAAGCTGTCACCATCCAGACATTTTATGAAAAGGGACCTGACTTTTGTTGAAACCAACCAGAGGTCTAGGAATTGCCCTTGTGCTGCCGTCCGGCTGGTGCGTGCGTGCATGGACCCGCTGAGCCCATGTCCCCACATGTCTGTCTGTATGGGTAAGATTGAACTGAGTAACAAAAAACTTATGATATTTTCTAAAATTCAAAATAAAAACAAAAATAAATATATATTATTTGATTAATAACTTTCAAATGAATTTGAATTTGAATATAATTCCAATATGAATTATGTCTGGTTTTTAAATTGAATCCAAATATCATTTCAAATATTTTCAGAACTAATTCAAACTAGTCAAACCTTTGACTTTTACCATATTTGACCAATTCTATAATTGATATTGTTTTAAATTCATATTTTCAAATAATACAAATAATATATGTTTTGAATTAGCAAAATGCTAGAAATATGAATATGCTATTCAAAATATACTCTGAGCATTTAAATTTTTTGAATTAATAATTACAATTAAATGCCATTTTTAATAAATTCACAACTTTAATTCCGTAACTCCGAATTCGATGAATGATATGTCTAAAATGATCAGTGCGACAAGCCCGTTTTAAGTATGAATTCCATGATATGAATTAAAGCATGCATCATATAAATATTAAATAGTTAGCAAGGTTTATGGGAGCAAAACATGGCTAAATAAGTAATAAAATGTTTTATTCTTGTACCCCCACACCTCACCCATGTCATGCTATGTTATACCAGAAAATTGTGCATCATTCATCATGGAATACCTTATTTTGATTGTTGAATAAGTTTTATATGATTGCGCACTTTATTTATTAGGGCCCTTGTTTGGTTTTTATCCAGATAGACGCCGAGCAAGGAAACTATCAGGAGACTCAGGAGTACTACCTAGATCCCATCTATTCTGCAACTGAGCTACCAGGCAAGAAATTCCCCATGTTTGCACTACATATAGTACCTGTTGCATCTATATTATTCTTGCATCATGAGTCGCGATCCGAATTAAATTGCAATCCCAAGTACTACATAGCCTTTACTTTTAAACCCCACCGAAGCTATTTCCTCAATCCTATCAGCCATTAGTACGGGAGTTGTTTGAGCCATGCGAGTCATAGAACTTCATGTGTAGGGTTTGTGAGAGTATTTGAATAATGAGGTACCTAAACAACTGAATTCAATAGTAATGGTATAACTAAAGAAAGAGGCACCGGTGGGCAATATCTACTATTTGGTTCTTTATACTCACTTGTGTCCCGTAGGATCCGAGTACTTGATTCTTGTTCCTTGAATATCGCACTATATGCATGTGGGACCATGAATCCCCTTAGTCCAAGCTTGATTCACACTTTATTTCTTGGGGCCACAATTAGTTTGGGGCTTTATTACTATCATGTACTTATGCCATGCTACTACTTTATTTACTACTGTTGCCCGAGGAGCATTTATTACTGTATTGTTTTGGAATGTGGAGTATTACTAGGTATCGATAAGCCTAGTCACACTTTCGGGTTCCCAATCGTTTACAACCATTGACGCAAACCATGGGTCCGTCTCGGTGCCCGTCCGACTTTGTTGCGGGTAGCTTAGAGGGGTGGCCCCCTGAAATCATTTATGAATCTTGTCAATGCTTTGTCTTGAAGCCTTATTTATTCTTATCTGGTTCTTCCCGAGGTTGAGCGTTCTTGCGTTGCTATTTGTTCATCCCATGCAGGGTAAATCTTTTTAAAAGTCGTGCCTGAGGTTATGGACTACCTGGAGCAAAGTTTCTTGATCACAGAGAAGTATAATTAAAGTACCGCTTTTAACTTGACTAAACATGACTAGTAAATAGTGCAATATTCATATAATGATTAATAAAATTTCCAATGGATGGGATGTTCTTCCGCCTTATCGTTCGGGAAACGGTAAGGAGCACGAGCGATGTTTATTTATGTTGTTATATCTATTGGGTAATTAAATGTTGTTTATTTAACAAATGTTGGTCTATCTTTGGTTAGGCGGATATTGTAGTGTGTCTCTATATATTTTCTAGGCTTTATTTTTGCTGCAATTGCGTCACCCTCGGGTTGTTCCCATTAGATGCATAAAGACTTGCTGAGCACATGATAAATATTGTTCAGATGGACAGGTATACTCACAGGAAGGTTACTGGGTCAAGGAGACCGATGATGGTGGTAACAACCATTAGGAGTAGATATTTCGGGGTTGGAGATCCATGAGATATGTGGGCGGGATGTGCTTATTTCTAGGCATATTATTCCAATTTGCTTCTTATCCGTACTCGGATCTTGTTTTACTCTTTCGCTTGATACTCTGATGTGTGATGTATGAGGATGTATCCTAAGCTATTATATATATCTAGGATATTTGAATCTTTCCATATGGTGTTGAATATTTATATTTCTTTTAGATGGTATGGCTCTAATGTACCATTGTATGTTGATGACATATATACTTATTTGTGTATGTTTTGTTCGCATACCTATCGACTACGCCGCTCACACCTGATGTTATGTTCATAAAAGTGGGTGGGATGGTTGGCCGGTACCGTGCCCTGCCAATACCCTGGCCTACTGTGTGTGGCTGCATGGCCCCACAGTAGTACGACATGTCCACTTTTGGTTCATATCGGCTTGTTGCTTAGAGAATATTGTCTGGGGTATTATAGTGTCTTAGCTTTCTAGCTGCAAAGAATACGCCGTAGGCTAGCTTTTGGTAATGTGGATACCTTTGCTTTGCCTCTGTCAGGTCCTCACTTAGATAATAAGTTGGATATTATACTGGATGTTCATGATTTTATTTCTTGCTCTCCACTGATGTTATAATGCTTACAACTTTGTTTGTCGCTGCAACATAGAGTAACATAGGCTCTTGTGGCTCAGGTGTGGTAAGGGTCGGCGGAGTCAAAAGTAGTTCTTTCAGACTTTGCAGGGCAGCCTCGACTTCTTTGATCCAAACAATTTTTTTTGGTTTTCTTCAAGAGCTTGTATAAAGGTGCATCCCTTTCTCCGAGGCGGCTGACGAACTGACTAACTGCTACAATGCAACCAATGTGTCGTTAGATGTCCTTTAGGCGAGTCGGCCTTGTTATGTTGAGTATAGCCTCAATTTTGTCATGGTTAACTTCTATGCCTTTGTGAGACACGATGAAACCAAACCATTTTCCGTCTAGTATTCTGAAGAAGCATTTCTTTGGGTTAAGCATCATGTTGAATTTTCGTAGATTAGCGAATGTCTCCTCCAAGTCAGAAATTAGTGTTTCCTTATTTTTGGACATAACCTTTATGTCATCCACGTATACATGGATGTTGCGTCTGATTTGGTCATTGAGGCAATGCTCCATAGTGCGTTGATTTGTTGATCCTGTATTTTTAAGGCAAAAGACATAGTTATGTAGCAGAAGGATCTGAGGGGAGTGATAAAAGACGTCTTAATTTGATCCGATTTTTTCATCGGTATTTGGTGATATCCGGAATATGCGTCAAGAAAACAGAGTAATTCCGATCCTGCCATGGAATCAATAACTTGATCGATTATTGGCAAAGGAAATAGATCTTTGGGACAAGCCTTGTTCAAGGCAGTATAATAAACACACATCCTTAAATCAATAGTGTCCATTTTAGGGACGAGTACAATATTTGCCACCCACTCGGTATGGATTACCTCTATGATAGATCCGGCTAATTCTTGTCAGGCTAATTCCTTAGATATAGCTTTACACTTTTCATCACCAAATCATCGTAAGGACTATTTGACGGGTCTAGCGTCAGGATAAACATTAAGAGAGTTCTCGGAAATTTTACTAGCTATGCCAGTTGACATGGGTATGCCCAATAGGCATGCAACTACAGGCTACCTAGTGCGGCTCAACTAAAGGCCCACTCGATGACCTGCCAAGGTCCATGACGCTCATGATGGTTCGGCTGTACAAAGTACATATGGACACGGACTCCCAAGCGTGCAAGACAAGGAAAGATCAAGACTAAAGTTTGAATACAACTTGTAACCTACTTGTATCGGTACCTAAGACCTATCCTCCCAATATATAAAGGCTAGGAGGGTCCAATGAGGAGGGCACGCCATAACCCCTCCCCCCCAATAGAAAGATCTACGATCTCCACCTCTACAATAGATCTATAGATCTAGAACTCACCTCATACCCTAGAACACACCTCATGCCAGATTGCATCTGCACACCCTTGTAATCATCGGCATCGCCATCAATCAAGAACAGACAAGGAGTAGGGTTTTCCCTCTGGGGGCCTGAATCTAGGTAAACCTCGTGTCCCCGTGTTGCGAATCTGTTAGCCATTCTGTGATCTCTAGCTTCCCCTCCTTCTCCAAACCCAAGTCCAGAACAATGGGCATTGATGAGTCAAACCCTCATCAACTGGCACCATCTGTGGGAACTGGGGATGCTGATCGTGCGATCGTGACGGCTCCATCACTAGCAATCTACGATTCGTTGACTTCTAGAGAGCAGATCTACTTCAACTTCAGGATCGTGAAGAAATTCTAGTTGTACCCTCCTAGACTTTATATATGGGGGAGGCTAGGTCTTAGGTACCAATACGAGTAGGTTACAAGTTGTATTCAAACTCTAGTCTTAAGCTTTCCTTTCCTTGTGCTCTTGGGACTCCGTATCCATATGGGCTTCGTACCATCCGAACCATCATGAGCATCATGGACCTTGGCAGGTCATCGAGTGCGCCATCCGTTGAGCCGCACCAGGTAGGCTAGTTGTAGGTACTCGTAGGGCATACCCATGTCAGTAGCCCTCGAATGTCCATCCGAATCATATATTCGGGTGGAGACTCAGTTTTCTTGAGTCTTGCATTTGGTAGTCAAAGTCGACTGTTGTGTCGAGTGCGAAGCACTTCACTCAAAATTTTATAGGGTCAGGAAAATTTGTAGCCGTTCATAGGGTTATTGGTGATCCTGCCTGGTGGAGAGACTTGTATTCATCGGTTGCATAGACACAACAATCCGAAAGTTCTTCAGATGATCTTGGAAATGTCGTTAGCGCTGGCACTTTTTCAAATGCGCGACCAGCGCTCCCTATGGGAGTAGCCCCCAAGTCCTTAGTCGAATAATTGATTCAAGTGAGAAATCATAGCATGCCACTAGAAGATCTTGTATATGCGTGACCAGCGCTCCAGTTTGGAGTAACCCCTGAGTGTCTGGTGGAGTCGTCATAGACTCGGGCAGAGACTCGAGTCGTGTATCGTGCAGTCGTAATCGACAATCTCGTGGGTGTATCGCTGACCCGGAAGTACATCGGGTGCGAGACTAGCGCTCCTAATAGGAGTAGCCCCCCGAGTGTCTAGTTGAGTCGCAGACTCGAGTGGAGACTCATGCGAGGAGAAACCGCTGACCCGGAAGTGCATCGAGTCAGCATCTCACGCATAAGGATCCAAGAGTAGACGTAGCGGAGTCACGCGACATTTAGCCGGAAGGACTCGACATTCTAGATGAAGTCGACATTGTTGCTTCTGTCGGGTGCGCGACTAGCGTCGTGTCTATCGGGTGCGTGGCCAGCGTCGTGTCTTTGTAGCATCAAGAGATGCAATCATACGAGGAGTAACTCGACTTAGGTTTTGGGTGTATGGCGTAGCCAGTTGTTTTGTTGACTCCTGTTGGAGGACCCGATTGGATAGCTCGACGCAGTCAACGTCCTTATAAGCTGCAGAAAACATAAAAAATTGTGAAATACTTGTATCTTGTAAAGAATATTTGCCTGTTGGCTTGTAAGGTAAAATTCTTGTGCGAATTGAGTCAATACTTTTGTACTGTTTGCTAGGCCTTTTTTCTAGCATGATTACCCTTAGTCTCAGTACCTTGCCGAGGTACTCAGAGTTCAAAGATTCGACGATTAGGCAGAATCAGCTACTCGGGCTATCGTGTATGAGGTGCTCGAGTGCGTGGAGACAATGGCCCATTAGTTTACTCAAAGAGGGCGCGGACAATAAGTGTATTGAGTGAGATTAAAGTAAGAAAGAAGTCAACTCTATGTAGATAACTTATCTTTGTTAGTTGTCGACAAGGTGAACGGGTCATGGGAGCCAACGCAACCGGCGGGTCTATCGTGGTATTGCCAACGAGTATGCCATGGAGGGGTCCTCATAGAGCGTGTTTAGAGACATGGGGTAAGGCAGAAGGTTGGAGGGTATGAGGTGACACAGCTTACCCAGGTTCAGATGCCACGACGATGGAGGAATCCTACTCCTCCTATAAATCACTATAACAGCAATACGCCGGGTTACAGGTATCGGTTCGCTGTGTGCGAGTTGTGTTGTCACGTCTCAATATTGATGCCCTAAAGTCTCCTCTAGGTCCGTCTTATATAGTCGCCAGATCCTAGGGTTACAAAGAAAGTCCTAGCCGGAGAGGTTGAGTCCTACACGGTATACAACTAGTCAAACATGTCTTGCACTCCAAGGCTCCGGGTACACCAATGACTCCACGGTAGCCTTCCTTTATCCGGCATGGGCCTCCCTTCTAGATCCATCTAACTGGGCTGCCCAGCAGGCCATAGTCCTTGCTACCAACTGTGGGCCTGACACGTCGTAAATGTATCTATAATTTTTGATGCTCCATGCTTGTTTTATATCATTTGTCTTATGTTTTGTCTACACTTTGAGGTATTTTTATACAATTTCTGGAACTAACCTATTGACAAGATGCCATAGTGCCAGTTGCCTGTTTTCTGCTGTTTTTGGTTTCAGAAAGCTAAAAATGAATATTCTCGGAATTGGATAGGACAAAACCCAAAGTTCATATTTTCCCCTAAACGATATGGAAAATCGAAGACGAGACGGAGGAGGACACCAGGGTGGCCACACCCTAGGTGGGCGCGGGGCCCACCCTGGCCGTGCCCACAGGGGGTGTGGGCCCCCTAGCCCTCCACCGACCTTTCCTCCTTCGCCTATAAGAACCTCCGACCCAAAAACCCTAGAGAATCGACAAGAAAGCCAAGAAAAGTTCCGCTGCGCCGCCGCCACCGAAGGGGAGATTCGGGGGATAGAAAGTCTCTATTCCAGCACCCTGCCGGGATGGGGAAGTGCCCCCGGAGCCATCTCCATCGATCTCCACCACCATCTTCATCGCTGCTACTAATTCCCATGATGAGGAGGGAGTAGTTCTTCCTCGAGGCTAAGGGCTCTACCGGTCGCTATGTGTTCATCTCTCTCTATGCATGATCTTGTTGTGGTCATGAGCTTTGTAATCAAGTAGATCTACTCTATTACTCAAGTGCTTCAATAGATCTTTGCTCTCCCCATGTGTGTGAAAGTGACAGCGTGCACGCCATGGTGGCACTTAGGTTAGAGTCTACATAAATACTCATCGTGCTTTAATAGATCTATGCTTTTCCCCACGTGTGTGAAAGTGACAGCGTGCACACCGTGTGTGGCACTTAGGCTAGATTACATATATATTTATTTCATGGGTATATTTTGAGTTGGTTGTCTCTATGAAATTGTGGTGTTTGTTGGAACCATCTAGCGCTCAAGGTGACAGTGTGGGGTTATCAAGATTGGGAAAGGCGGACTTTGAGGAGTGCTGTTATAGCCCTACCATGGATTAGAGTGTCCAACCGGAGAGTTGTTAAGAGTAGTATCATTAAGAGAAGATATTTATATGAGAGAGTGTTCACTAGTGAAAGTATGACCCCTAGGCCTTGTTTCTAAACATTGAAACGCTGTTTGCTACTAGATATGTTGCACGTTTGCTTGCTTCCTTCGTGTTGCCTTTAGTCTTTACCTCACCATCAAGCTCTTTTCTGGCACTGTTACCACTTGTATTTCACTATCTCTTCGCTGAACTAGTGCACCTATACACCTAACAAGTGTATTGGGTGTGTTGGGGACACATGATACTTCTCGTATCTTGATTGCAGGGTTGCTTGAGAGAGAATACCATTGACACTTCCTCCCTGAGTTCGATAAACCTTGGGTAATACACTTAAGGGAAACTTTCTGCTGTTCTACAAACCTCTGCACTTGGAGGACCAACAACTATTTACAAGAATAGAAGTACGTAGACATCAAGCTATTTTCTGGCCCCGTTGCCGGGGAGTGAAGCGCTATTGGAGAATAGAACTAGTAAAGGAAACTTCTACTATGAGTATTGCTTTTTATTTTTGTTAGTTACTTTTTTCCAATATGGATAACCCACTTGGTTTTCTGTTTGGGAAAACTACTACCACTATTAGGATAGTAGATGAACCACCACCTGTTGAGATAGATCCTTTTAAGATACCTACAAGTATTGTTGATCGTGTTATGGATAATTATTATTTAGGGAATGGAACTATCCACCCTGGTGATCATTTGATTTTTATCCATGAATTATGCGGGTTGTTTAAGTGTGCAGGTATCACAACTGAACAGGTGAAGGAGAAGTTACTCTATATATCCTTGAAAGGGAGAGTTGAAGAATGGTATAAGTTGCTTAAGAATGGACAATCCATGGAATGGGAGGAAATAGTACCTCTCTTTTATTCTAAATTCTATGCTTCCAATGAGATTCATAAGGATAGAAATCTGATATATAACTTTTGGCCTCGTGATGGAGAGAGTACAGCTCAAGCTTGGGGGAGATTGAAGTTACTAATGCTTAAATGTCCTATTCATGAACTCCCTAACAATATTATTATCAATAACTTTTATGCTAGGCTTTCTCTACATGATAAAGGTTTACTAGATGCTTATTGTGATGGATAATTCACACGTATGAAGGAAGAAGCTAAATGGGATCTCCTAGACCGTATTCAAGAGAACACTGAAGCATGGGAGAATGACAAAGGGAGAAAGTTAGGTATAAATTATGATTAAGAATGCATAAAATCTTTTATGGGAACTGATGACTTCCATGATATTAGTAATGAGTATGGTCTTGATTCTCAAAGTACTACCAATTGTTTTAGAGCCTTTGCCTCTTACATAGAAATTCCCAAAAAGAAGTGGAATAAGTAACATGCACCTTATAAAGATGTTGTTAGTCATGTTCCTGTTTGAAGCACCGAAGTTTGTACACTAATCATATTTTGCCTGAACCTTATGTTGAGAAAATACCTTTCCCAGCTAAGGTAATGGAGTATTCTATGATGATTAGTGTGACTAACAAAGGTACAAAGAAAACTATGGAACCCGATGAGAAAATAAATATTGAGCCTGTGGTAGCTATTGTGAAAGATCTTGTCACTGGAAAGATAGAGGATGAGCACATTGTCTTCTATGAATACGCTTCTAATATTATCTCTCATCCTAGTAAATATAGAAAAGCTAGTGTTCCTGTGCTTTCTGTGAGAATTGGTGATCATTGCTATTATGGTGTATGTGATATTGGTGCTAGTTCTAGTGCTATTCCTTATGAGCTTTATAGGGAAATTATGCGTGAAATTGGTCCTTGTGAGCTTAAGTACATTAATGTGGTTATTCACCTTACTAATAAGGAAACCATTTGCCCTATTGGTATTGTAAGAGATGTGGAATTCCTTTGCGGTAAGATTAAGTATCCTGCTAATTTTCTAGTGCTTAATTCGGCAGCTAGTAAAACTTGTCCTATCATTTTTGGTAGACCTTTCTTGAACACTTGTGGATCCATTATAGATTGTGAAAAGGAAAAAGTTTTAACTAAGTTTGATGGAGATTCTTATGATTTTAAATTTTCCAAATTTGCTAAAGCTCCTTGTGAAAATAGCTTGCCTAATAAAGATTTCAGGATGGAACAACTTGCTTCTATTGATCCGGTTTATTACCTTGGTAATATTTTTGGTGATTGTAAGTATGCTCATTTGGATGATAAAGTTGTTGATAGTGACAGTTATATTGTCACCTTTATTGAAAGTGCTACTAAAAGTTATTATGAGAGTGGGAAACATGGTTTTATGCATCTCAATAATATTAAGTTTCCCTGTTTTATGTTGAAAGCTTTGAAGTTGCATTTGTTTGTCTTCCTATGCTAGTGGCTTTTTGTTTCAACAAATTGTTTTCTCATGATACCCCCATGAATAGGAGGTGGGTTAGACTCAAATGTGTTAGTTATTTGCTTCTTGATGCTCTCTTTCACTTCAGATATTTCTCTCCCATGTGAGCATCTTTGAAGTTTTCAAGCCTAACTTAAAGGCATTAAAGAAAAGTACTTCTTGGGAGATAACCCAATATTTTGTCGAGTCTTGGAAGTTATTACCTCAGTAATAACCTCTCGTTATCCTTTTTGTTTTGGTTTTTGTGTCAAGATCAACTATTTGAGAAGTAGAGGAGTTGTGAAAAGTGGCTGTCCTGGGACAGATTTTTTTGCTGCATTGTAAAAATTCGCGAAGGAGCTCAGTACTTCGGATGGAGCTGTATTTTTCTGTTCTTGTTATCCAAGTTGATACCTAACTTTCATTAGTTTTGCACTTTTTGATTTGAGCAAGAGAAGGTTTTTGAAAATCAATCTTTACCTGCTTGTCTGTTTTGACAAATTTATGTCATGATTTGCATTTGCCTCTTATAATGATTCCCTTCCAGATTATTTTGGGTTTTTGGAAAGGAGTTTCTACAGTAGATTTTGTTTTGATGGATTTCAGTTGAAGTGTGAACTATAAAGTTTATTATTTTTGCTTACACTAATGTTGCCATTGAGGTTTGTGTAATGCCTTGTGAAAAAAGGAATTTCCAGGAGAAGGAGAAAAGGAATCTGCAGAGTTCATGCTCGAATAGGTAAAAGAGGTGAAAACAGAAGGTTCGTGAAAACCCTATCTTTTTATATTTTTGATGTTTTTATTACATATGGAAGGTTATGAAATGAAATAGAGGTGGAAACGGAGGCCAGGGTGGCCACACCCACCCCAGGCATGGGCCCCAGTTGGCCGCGCCTGGAGGGGGTGTGAGCCCCCTGAGCTCCATCTCCGCCTTGTTTTCACACCAGTGCCTTCCTTATGCATTGAAACTTCGTAATATATAACCCCCCGGATCCCCCGAGGTTCGTATATCGTGTTATCGTCGTGTTTTCGTTTGATCTGTTTCTGTCAGGAAATCTTCTCAAAGTTTAGAGCACCATGGTCACCGCCAATGACAAAGGCAATAAGCCCGAGGAAGATGATCCTCAAGACCCCAAGGAGGAGGATATTTTGGTAGGGGATGAAGAAGACATGGAGGAGGACGAGCATCCGAACACCCGCGCTACCGTCGCAAGTATTGGAGTGGTGGCAAATCCTACGAAGCTTAGGAGGACAGCACGGATGTCTACAGGAGAGAAAACCCCGCGGCATATCCTTGCTCCATGGTCACCTCCTCCACGTACCAATAATCCCTTCCATACTCTTATACATGAGCAACAATACCAACAGGTGCCCAAAGGGAACTTGCCCTCGGTTTGGGATCTGCCTCGCTCTAACCATGCAGGGAAAGAACACACTAAGAAAGAAGAGTGGGGAAAGAATAGTAAGGACTGGGACTCTCGATCCGATATGATCATGAACCGAATTAAGCAAAATTCAGAGTTGATTCGTACTCTAACCTTCGAGATTGAGGATTTGAGGAAACTGATTGTGGAGCTTATCAAGAGAACACCACCACCACCGAAGGAGTAATTCGTCATCAGGTTTGGCATCCCCTTGGCTTGTTCCAAGCTTGGGGGAGTGCCGCGATATCACATCATTATCTTTTATCTTTTACCTTTTTAGTGGATTCATGTCTTTGGTAGAGAAGTTATCTTATAGGTTGGTTTGCATCGTGGAAGTATCTCTCCTTTAGTTGATTATCTATGTATCCCTTGGTGTGAGTGCCTTTATGGAGTATTAATGAGAACTTTTATCTTTTACTTTTTGCACTTCTTATTTTAGTTTGCAATCTCTATTATATGATTGATCTTGTTTATCAGTATTGGTATCACTTTGGGAGCATCAAGTAGATCTAAATTGGTTTTGGAAAACCAAGCTCTGGTCAGTAGCAACACTTTTTGAAGGAAAGGAGAAAAATCTTATAGGTATTTTGTATCATTTGTTTTCTTTCTTGATTGGATCATAAGCTTAGTATTCTTTATTTAAGATCTTTTGTGTCTTCAAGGAAGATTGCATGTTCGGCTTTATTAATTGTATGTTTGCTTGTTTCCTTCAACTCTTTTGCTTGCTACCCAGCCTTGCTAGCCAAAAACCAATTTTGAGATGGCATACTTCTCATGCATCTAACCCCTTTGAAATAAACCTATGCCATTTGTGTCCACCATATCTACCTATTAGCATTATTTCTATTCCAAGCAAATTCTCAAGCTTCATCTATCTTTCGAATTAAAAATTATTTTGTTATGTGAAAACTAGTTAGTAAAGCCCTCACAAACTTGATGGCACACCTTATTTTCTTGCCCCTAATAAACTTGAGACATTGTGTCATTTAAGTTGTATATACTTGCATCTATACGTTGGGATTAGCAGAACCGTGTTATCACGGGGAACACTTTCAACACTTATGGATACATATCTAGTTGATATCATGCTCTTTTGTTTGCGGATGTCGTCGGTGTGAAATAAAAGGGGATCTTGTAAGTCCATGGAGTTATGTATGTGTGTTAGAGAAACGCCTGGGCCGCTAGCCTAAGCCATGCCTAATCATAGTGGAAACTTGCAGCATCACCATAATGACATCTATGAAGCTTTGTTCTTATAAAAAAAGAGACATATTGAAAAGAGGAAAGAGAGCGAAAAGCACCATTTTCCCATGCTAAATAAGAAGATTGCTGAGATGCTCATTGTCTGCTTGCCTTGTCATTTTGATTATTGGATAGCTCCTGTATCATGTGCAAGGGGTACCCCGTTGGCGGTTCTCTATGATACATATGTACTTACCATGACAAGAACTTACAGGTGACTAAAGTTGAGTAGAACGCGGTGTGGCCCTCGTATTCAAGGGACATGAGATTGCCAATTTATACTTTGTCAAGCATATAATACATAGTTTGTTCACTTTATCCTTAATCACTTCAAGATGCTTAATCACTTCAAGTACCATAATTTTTGGAAGCTCTCTTTGGAACTTGAAATCCCTGCTTCCCTTATGAAGGGCTTTTCTTCCACCATTATATTGAGTCTCCACCTTCTACCTTTAGGCACCAGTTAAGAGAGCATAGTTGCTATTATTAGTTCTATGTGCATTGTCCCAAAACCTATTGATTGATGCATATTGTTGATATTACTTGTTATTGTGCTATTTGTATCTAGTCACACTTATGAAATTTGAAGGTGTCCTATGCATCTATTTGCTACTCTATGAGGGACAAGCTGAATGCCACTATGCTATGTTTTCTGTATGTGAAAGAAACAAATGTTTTTCAATGCATGTTATTCATGATCTTTGTTTGTAGCCTTTCATGTTGCATGCATAGTTACTTTGTCTTACTGTTAGAACTCCATATTTCATGCTCATGTTTAGAGTTCTTTGATCCCAGATTTCATTGCTTGCAAATGGTTTGATCTTGATTTTGATGGTGCATGTCACCTAAAAAATTATTCTTTTTATCACTTACCTACTCGAGGACGAGCAGGAGTTAAGCTTGGGGATGCTTCATATGTCGTAAACGTATCTATAATTATGATACTCCATGCTTTTCTATATCATTTGTCTTATGTTTTGTCTATACTTTGAGGTATTTTTATACACTTTTTGGAACTAACCTATTGACAAGATGCCATAGTGCCAGTTGCCTGTTTTCTGCTATTTTTGGTTTCAGAAAGCTAAAAACGAATATTCTCGGAATTGAACGGGACAAAAGCCAAAGTTCATATTTTCCCTAAATGATACGGAATATTCTCGGAATTGAACAGGGCCCACCCTGGCCACGCCCACAGGGGGTGTGGGCCCCCTAGCCCTCCACCGACCTTTCCTCCTTCGCCTATAAGAAGCCTTCGACCCAAAAACCCTAGAGAATCGACAAGAAAGCCAAGAAAAGTTCCGCTACGCCGCCCCCACCAAAGGGGAGATTCGGGGGATAGAAAGTCTCTATTCCAGCACCTTGCCGGGATGGGGAAGTGCCCCCGGAGCCATCTCCATCGATCTCCACCACCATCTTCATCGCCATTGCTGATTCCCATGATGAGGAGGGAGTAGTTCTTCCTCAAGGCTAAGGGCTCTACCGATAGCTATGTGTTCATCTATCTCTATGCATTATCTTGTTGTGGTCATGAGCTTTGTAATCAAGTAGATCTACTCTGTTACTCAAGTGCTTCAATAGATCTCTGCTCTCCCCATGTGTGTGAAAGGGACAGCATGCACACCATGGTGGCACTTAGGCTAGAGTCTACATAAATACTCATCGTGCTTTAATAGATCTATGATTTTCCCCACGTGTGTGAAAGTGACAGCGTGCACACCGTGTTTGCACTTAGGCTAGACTACATATATATATTTCATGAGTATATTTTGAGTTGGTTATCTCTATGAAATTGTGGTGTTTGTTGGAACCATCTAGCGCTCAAGGTGACAGTGTGGGGTTATCTATATTGGGAAAGGCAGACTTTGAGGAGTGTTGTTATAGCACTACCATGGATTAGAGTGTCCAACCAAAGAGTAGTTAAGAGTAGTATCATTAAGAGAAGATATTTATATCAGAGAGTGTTCACTAGTGAAAGTATGATCCCTAGGCCTTGTTTCTAAACATTTAAAAACTGTTTTCTACTAGATCTGTTGCCTGTTTGCTTGCTTCCTTCATGTTGCCTTTAGTCTTTACCTCACCGTCAAGCTCTTTTCTGGCACCGTTGCCACTTGTATTTCACTATCTCTCCGCCGAACTAGTGCACCTATACACCTGACAAGTGTATTGGCTGTGTTGGGGACAAAATGGACTTCTTGTATCTTGATTGCAGGGTTTCTTGAGAGGGAATGCCTTTGACCACTTCCTCCCTGAGTTAGATAGTCCTTGGGTAATCCACTTAAGGGAAACTTGCTGATGTTCTACAAACCTCTGCACTTGGAGGCCCAATGTAACATCCCTAAAATCATGTTTCAAACTCATTCATATCATCCATGCATCCATGATCATTTAGGGTTTCATTTCAAAATCATTCCAAAAACAAGAGCATATATTGCTCATTATTTTATGTATGAACACTCTAGCCTTTGGGCTACTTGCTATTGAGTGAAGTGCATATATTCATTCAGTAGTGTTTTGTATTCAAACTTAAGTGATTTCAAAAGCTTGAATAAAGTTTCCAAACAAAGTATGAAGTAAAACCAAAGATATGCCAATTATTATATCCCATAATGGCTTGGTTTTATTTTGATTTTTCGAATGACCCAAGTAGGTTTGAGTGAATAGTTGTGTTTGACACTTATTTGAGCACAAGATTTATAGTACAAAAGACCAGAGAAGATTTGAATTCAAACAGATTTGAATTGGAGTTTTGAAACCAGTTTAGAAAAGCAAGCAGAAAAAGAAAAAGTTTAAAAGAAAAAAATAAGCAATCAGACGAATCTGGCCCAACCAGCCCAACTAGCCCAGCAACCCCACCCCCGCAAACCGTTTTTATTTACTCGCGAACGAACCCACCGAGTGACTGACGCCAGGACCCCACCCCCTCGCTGTTTCTCTCGCTGACAGCCACAGCCCACACGGCGTCATCGTCTCCACCCCGGCGATGTGTTCTTCCCCAATTCACGTCGTGCGTTTCTTGGTTTGATTCGCGTCGTCAATTCCCATTCAATGCTGGAGTAATTCACGCCCCGATCTCGCCTACTTAAACCCCCTCTGCCCCCTCTCCATTTTCCCCCAGACTTCGAGCATAGAGCGCCCCCAGGCTGCCTGTAATCACCCTTGCACCGCCGCAGACAGAGCTCACTCCGGCGACCAATCCCGGTGAACCCCGTGCGCCCCTTATCCTCTAGTCCGTGCAGACAGATTCGCAACTTCCTTGCGCACCTTCTGACACCATTGGTACATCCTATACCGCCCCAGGTCGTCGACTCCATCAAGCGCAGCAAGCTCCCGACGACGTCTCCAACTCCGACGACTAAATTCGGTGAGCCCCTTGTTCCCCTTCGCCTCTGATTCACACGAACGTGTTTGTCGTAGCCTTGCGCATCTCCTGATGCCTTTTATTCATGCTAGGGTGACCAGGAGTGTCGCCAACGTCGCCATCCACCCGAGCCCGACGCTGTCAGCAACTCCGACGAGCCCGTGCAGCCGTGTCCGTGCGCCCCTTGCCAAGCCGTCGCCACGTTGAGCATCAGTGCATCGCTACGAGCCCGGTAAGCACCTCCGACGACCCTAGAACCCCCTGTAGCCTCCACGCCGCCTTAGACAGATCCGCCGCCGCCAGATGCCACCGTTGGCGCCGCCCATCCATGGTCGCTTGATTGCGGACCGTTAGATCTAGATCCATCGGCTGCGTTAGATTCACTTAACGAAGGGGTATGCGCTAGATCTGGCCGTGCATCTTCACTTAAATCGTGTGGCTCTCGTTGATCGATCCGCCTGAACCGGTACCAGCCAATAGAAACACGCCGCGTGGCACAGAGTTTGTTTTAAAATTTTGAATTAGATCTATTAGTTGTTTGATTTTGTTTTTGCCATAACTTTTGATTCCCACGTTCAAATTTGACAAATTTTATATCAATGGAATCAGGAGAGCAAGCCCTTTCCAAATATGCAATGTGTTTAATGTTTTGTTTCTGTTAAAATGGTTTTATTTACAGAAACATGTGTAGGCCTATTTTGTGTATATAAATTATTTGAGAAAGGTTTTAGTGTTTAAATAAATGTTGTTTGGCAAGTTTTGAACTTGTTTATGAACCAGTACTGTGAACTTGTCTTGTTGAGTTTAGAAAATCATCACATATCATGTTGCATGCATCCATATATTTTTGCTTGTATTTAATTTGTATGTGATTGTTGCTATGATTTTATGTGTAGATTTTGGTGCCAATAGTGATTGTGATTGTGAGGAGTGTAGCTACTCTCCAAACTACCAAGGCAAGTGGTGCTTCATGATATTTTTATCCCTATGTTTTCTACTAAGCATTAGAAATATTTTGCTAGTCTTGCATGCTATATTTTGCTTATATGCCATGTTGGGAAATCATAGTAGTGTAGAATTGCTAGGAAATTTCTAAGTTAAGATGCTTATCTATGCCATGCTTAGCCTAGCTAGTAGCAACCAAGGGTGGTGAAATATACATGCTATGATGAAAATATTTCTAAGTCTTTGGACTTGTGTTTTGCCTAATAAAACAACTAAGTGAATGAAACACCTGGGTGGAATGGAAGGAATGATTTATGTTGAGTGGTTATACAAGGCCCATTTCTATGGTTTACCTTGTGTATCTCACTTGTGGAAAGCCACCCAGGAACAAAGGGATTTGAGAGGCCAAATGTTAAGAAGCTTCTAGTGCAGCCACTTGGCAATATGGGCTCTGCCTGGATCACATAGGTTGCTAGAACTTAGCCATTTGGACAGTTGGTGGTAGTGGGATGATAGGTTGTAACGCGTCCATTTGGTCTAAGGGAAGGCTTCTGAAAGGTCATGTCTTGGTGAAAATCAAGTCTGGTGGGGAAAGTGCACAACCTCTGCAGATGGAAGAATCTAAGTACTTAGCCATGTCCCTGGTATTGGACAACTTGAGCATCAAGACATGGAAGCTATCAAGAATCTCCTCATCCCAATTTCTAAGTAAAACTTGTGGGTGAACAAGGGTGAAGGACCCCAATGTCTATTGGTGGTTCCTTGGGAAAAGTTTTTGACAAAGAAAAACTTAGTGATTTCAACTAATAGGCAAAACCTATTTTGAGCAAAGCAAGCCTAATCTACACTTAGCCAAATTGCATATAGTATGTAGTCCACCAATAATATACTAAGGTATCACTTGCCAATACTATTCCAATGTATTGACCCACTATGGCTGTAACTTGTGATGTTGCAGGTTACTCTGATGAGGATTAGGAGTCATGAGTGTACACTCAACATGTTTGCCTGTGGCACATGAAGATGAAGACTTTTATCTATTTACTTATTTAAACTCTTGTACTAGGCCTGTGGCCATGGAGTTGTAAAGACTATGTTGTCTCTGGAACGACTGTAATAATGACCTTTGTTTCTGTGTACTTCATCTTAAACTGTGGATGCTAGCATTGATCCAGGGACTAGCATTGCAATCACAGGGATCTATTTACTCCGAGATCTTCCGCCATCTTGCCTCTTCAGGTTGAATGCTTCGTATAAATGAATGATGGCAAATCGTCAAGCAACATCTTGTCGTCCTCCCAAGAACCCTGCGATGTTCTCCGTCTTTGATACGTAAGTCGGATAATCACTAAGCTTTCCATCGTACTTTTCTCGTAGCCGGACAGGATCCGTCCATGCTGGAATCTTCAGATGGGACTGTTCACCTGCCCATGGCAGTAGGGTGTCGTAGACCATAGGCCAGCGATGCCTTGTAACTCACACATGCAAAGAACATAATCATAGCCGTTTTTCCCGTGCAAAGGATACGAAACGTTGGCGGATGCGGTGGGATCGTGGTGAAATTTCTGCGCACGTGTTGTCCACGCATCAATCGTTGGATCAACTTGCACGAATCTTGAAGCTGAGTACTATATATTTTAACTGTGGTGACATTTTATCTTTTCACCTCATTCTTCCTCGCATCATCGTCTTCCTCCAGCCAAACCTCTCCTCGAGCTCTTCACGCACACAGAGGAAAACCCTAACCTTTTCCAATCTCCAGTCACCTTCCATCCACTAGAGCGACATCTCCAAGAGCGACATCAAGGAGATGCTCGCCGAAGGGTACCTCCCCGCGACAAAGGGCCTGGTCTGGCGGGCAGCGCCAACCGGAGAGGTCGTGCCTTCTCCCCAAGACGGAGAAAAGGTATACCTCAAGGCCCAGTTTGTGCGTGGTGTCTCCCTCCCAATTTCTGACTTCTTCATCCAAGTCCTCAAACACTTTCGGGTTCAACCTCAGGACCTTTCTCTGAATAGTATCCTCATGCTTAGAAATTACGCGGCGTTATGCGAGGGTTGCCTAGGAATTAGTCCTAGGTTAGATATGTTCATCTACTTATTCACCATGAAGAGGGAAGCCAGGGTGATCAAGGAGGAGCTCAGAAATTGTGGAACAATTAGCTTTAAAATCCGTCCTGGCCAGTGATTCCCCGACATCGTGGGACATGAGTCCTGCAAGAACTGGCAACGATCGTACTTCTATGGCCTAGATATCCCTCTGGCCGGCCGAGAAGCATCATACCTAGACTTTGTTGTCGGGGCCGCCGCTGAAGCCCCGACATGGATATCGCAAGCCCTCCTCCCCTCCGACGACAAAGCTTCTCGCGCCGTAAGGCAGATTGACTAGTTCATAGAGATAGGTCTGAACGGCTTGGACCTAGCCATGTGCTCGTTCGTTAGGCAGATCTATCCTCTACAGCACCGCGTGAAGCTTATGCACCAACACACGAAGGATAGGAAAGTTAGCCTCTAGATTTCAAAGGACAACTTCTCCAGTGACTCCATCAAGCTTCGCCTCAAGGACATAGTTAAGGTGAAGGATCAGAAGCGTGGCTTCACCATCACCTACGACATGTTGGAGGGCGGCAAGTGCCCAAAGGTACTTATTTATTTTCCATGTATGACATATACTCCAGTTCTACCGCCTTTCACAAATCTTTGCATCTAACACTTAGGATTCACTTAACAGTTGAGGGACTTGGAGGAGACCTGCATGGATTCCCAAGTCTATGACCCCAAGATGAAGGAAGTTACTGTCGTGTTCGACGACGAAGTACTGTTGGTGTGAAAGCGTAAGGGATCCACCTCTGACGCTACCGACGGAGGCAAGAAAAAGAAGATGGAGGGTGGAGCCTCCAAGAGATCCACCGCCTCCCTGGAGGCGGAGAAAAGAAGATTAACTAGTATCCTGTTGACCAAGGCACCAACTGTTGTGTAAGCTTCTTATCATCCGACGTCGTCTTTTGCTCATCTCATTCATGTACTTATACTTTTGCACGTTTTAGGAAAAAGGCTAGTGTGAGTTTGAAGAAGACCTACAAAACATCGGGGGATTCTAAAAACATTAAAGAGATGTTTGTCCAAGCGTCCCCCGCCATCGCTCCTCCTACTCCCAGCGTATAGCCTTCTGCCGCACCTGCTGGATCTCCGGCAAAGGTAACATCTGAACCTTCTGCCATGGAAGTGGACCCTGCTCCTTCTCAGGAGGTCCTAGATGCTACTACGGAGGTCCACATTGCCGGCAAAGAGGCGACGCAAGAGAGTACCTCTTCCAAAGTGGCTGAAGCTCCAGCTAAGGATGCCACTAGTAGCGATAAGGAGATGGTGGAAGGCGGAACCGTTGCACCCAAGACGCCAACTGATCTTCCCAAGATTGTCTATCCGGTGCTCACATCGAGTAGCTCAGCTCTGTCTCCTGGTGCTGCGCCGACTTCTCCTTCGTGCGGCCTTGAGGAGCTGCTCAAATAGGAGGAGATTGTCCGAGTTAACACACTTGCTTTTAGTAAGTTGTTCTCTGAGAGCGCTAGCAACCTCAAGATCATCGCACTTGTAAGTTTTGTATGCCATTTTCATTTCATATGTAGTATCATTTTAGCCCCCAAGGATTTAGATAGAAAATCATAGGTCTTTGGGTCTGAATGCTCTAAGAGTGACTAAGCTAGAAACTTTTCACTGTAGTCCCCAAGTATTTAGTTTGAATGAATTATTCCAACTAGATACTTTTAGAGTAGCATACGTAGTGTTTATAATTTCAATACTGTAGCCCCCAAGCCTCTAGTTGAAATAGAATTAGTCTTGACTAGATGCTTAAAGAAAGACTAAGCACAGTTTTGAGTTTAAAACTTGTATTGTAGCCCCCAAGCCTCTAGGCGGATACTTATCCGTCTAGATGCTCTAAGTAGACTAAGTAGACTTGTTATTTTTGCATAATGAGAATACTCGGAGGGTTGCCACCAATCACAAGTTCCACAAGATGCGCAAGGACCTTGAAGCTAAAAAGGTTAAAATCGCCATCTTGAAGGAACAGATCACCAAGGGCAAGAGTATGTTTTCTTTTCAGTTTCACCCTCAACTAGTTCTTGTGTCGTTAACTTCCGACTACTCATTGTGCTCTGTCATTTCTCCAACTTGTAGAAGCTATCGCCAACGCCAAGGACATTGTTGAGCAATCCAAGAACATACAAGAGCTGGATATCAAAAACAAGATCCTGAAACAGGAGAGGGCTAACTCGCTGAAGATGCAATGGTTGTCATGCAAGAATCCACAAACATGGAAATCAACCCACTGAAGGAGGAGATTGCAGCCCTCAATGAGCAGAACAAAGCTGCCGATGAGCAGAATACTCGGAACCTTTAGGCATACAAGACCCTCCAAAAGGAACGGGACTCCATGGCGGAGATTTTCTAGCAAGCTGATGATAGCATCTTTGGTAAGAATTCTCCGTCTTGTACTTCTGTAAACCAGGTAATTTGATCTTATTGTATTGAACTCATGTACTCAAACATTTTGGTCGGAACTGTAGCTCCTATTTGTATGACCAATAATCCTTCTCCGCCAAAAGAATGCATGGTTCTTGCCTGCAACTTCATCAGCACTACCATCACTCAGGCCAAAGAGATCGCCAAGTCCTTGGACATCAACATTAAGGCAGTGGACTCTGTAATGAAGTACTCGGAGATCCTACGCCGAGCCCCCGAGCGTATCGTAAGCTGGAAAGCTTCATGTACCCGGGCTGGCGCTAGGATGGATCTAGCCATGGTCAAGTTCCACTACGACAACGCCGACATCGCCACGGTGACCTCTGGGTTGCCGGACATAGACGAAGACAGACAGAAGATCGATCACGATGCTATCTGGTCTTCGCTTGCCGGTTACGATACCAGGGTCGCCCAACTGGTTGATGCGAATACCTTTGTGCCTCTTGAGGTAATTGACACCGACAAAGCTATCTCCTCCGAGTCCCTGAAAACTACCGACTTCTTTGATGGGCAAGATGGCTCTCCTGCGGCCAATGATGCGACCTCGAATTCTCCTGCACCAGAGAAATGAAAACACTATGTATTATTTGTCATCTCTGGATGTGGCATGTTTGTGGAAAAACAATGTTGTTTAAGTTAAGGCGGAAAACTCTGTCTATAAGCTTCCAGCTTCTTAAGAACAAATTCTAGCATGTATATTTTTTTAAGCAAGTGCTGGATTATCCATTACTCTGGTTTTTATGCTTGACTTCTCGTGAGTCGGAAGACCCGTAGTCGAAAACATGCGCTCAAGCGATGATACCCAATGGCACCATCAAAAACCTAAGCACAAAATCACCGACTTCAAGTGCCAAAAATCACTACTCCAAAATCCACATAAAAACATCAAAGAATGTGTAGACTAGAAAACTTAAGCTAATGCCCGTAGGAGGAATTTTCACAAGTGCAAATGCACAACTTGCAGATAAAGGTTTTATATGATCCAAAAAATGAACACTAAAGGAGGTAAAAGACTCAAGCATATGAGTGAACCAAAGAGCTTTATTTCATTGATCATATAAGAGATACACAGTTGATAGTAAAATATGATAATTGTAGAAAGGACATAGCTGTGCTATGTTCCATGGCCTATCAAGCTTCGTGTAGTCATCATTCGGGTCACGTCGCTTATGATTATGATCCTCGTTTGGCCTATCCTCTAGTTCATGATTGTCAACGAGGTAATAGGAACCATTGAGTAGCGCCTTTCTTATGATGAACGGTCCTTCCCATGGAGGGGATAGATTGTGTGACTTCTTCTTCTTAAGTCGGAGCACCAAGTCCCCCTCTTTAAACGAGCGATGCCAAACGCGGCAACTATGGTAGCTGCATAGCTTCTGCTGGTAGATGGCGGACCTCGGGCATGCCAATACGCGCTCTTCCTCGATAAGGTCTACATCTAGGGGCCTGGATTCTTCAGCATCATCTTTGTCGTAGGCGGCAACTCTTGGTGAATCGTGGAGGATGTCGGATGGTAGGATTGCTTATGCTCCATATACCATGAAGTAAGGGTTGTAGCCTGTGGATTTGTTTGGAGTAGTTTGTAAACTCCATAGAACAGATGGTAATTCCTCCACCCAGGCTTCGGCTGCTCTATGTAGCGGTGCTTCTAGACGTGGCTTTATTCCCTGCAGAATTAATCCATTGGCCCGCTCAACTTGTCCATTGGATTGTGGATGTGCCACAGATGCCAGATCAAGTCGAATGCCCTTCTCCCAACAATAAGATTCCACTTCTCTGAGTGACAAGTTGCTGCCATTGTCGGTCATGATGCTATGTGGGAGACTAAATCTCACCACTAGATCTCGGACAAACCTAAGGGAAGTTGCCCCATCAAGCTTTCTAATGGGTTTAGCTTCAATCCATTTTGTGAATTTATCAACTACTACCAGCAGATGTGTAAACCCACAAGGTGCTATCTGTAATGGACCAACCATGTCAAGCCCCCAGACTACAAACGGCCAAGTAATTGGTATGGTTCGCAACTCCTGAGTTGGTACATGTGGTTGTCGGGCATAATACTGGCAGCCCATGCATGTCTCAACCAGCTTGTCGGCGTCCGCCTTCGCGGTCAGCCAGTAGAATCCTTGCCGGAAGGCTTTGGATACCAACGATCGAGGAGCGGCGTGATGCCCGCAATATCCAAGATGGATATCATGAAGAATTTCAATACCTTCTTGCTGGGAGACACACTTCAGTTATACACTAGTGGTACTTCTTTCGTAGAGCTTCCCATTGATTATGGTATAGCCCTTTGCTTGACGTACTATTTGCCGACTTTTGATCTCGTCGATGGGCAAAGTTCTGTGTACGAGATATTCCATGAACGATTTTTTCCAAGCCGGAGGGACTTTTGTAACTGCATGAACAAATGAGTCAACTCTATCCGGGTTCTCGGGGTCCGCTCCCTTCACGGATGGGGTCCGTAGATGCTCCAGAAAAACGCCAGGCGGAATTGGTTTGCGTCCTGATCCAAGCTTTGACAGTAGATCAGCCGCCTCATTTTCCTCCCTTTTGACATACTTGGCTTCGTAGCCTTCGAAGCACTTGACTATCTTGTCCACTTCGTCTCGATATGCCGCCATCATAGGGTTATGCGTGTTCCAGGTGCCAGCCACCTGCTGGGAAACCAAGTCAGAATCTCCATAGCAAACCATGTGCTTCATGCCAATATCCTTGGCTACACGAAGTCCGTGAATGAGTGCTTCATATTCCACCATGTTATTTGTAGCCTCAAAGTGGATCTGCAAGACATAGTACAGTTTTTACCCTTTTGGTGATTGAAGTAGCACACGAGCCCCCGAGCCATTGAGTAGCTTTGTTCCGTCAAAGTGCATCACCTAGTATTTTGGCTCTAGTACAGGGTTAGCATATGGCATCTCCGTCCAATCTGCAATAAAATCCACCAATACTTGTGATTTGATAGCGTCATGTCGATTGTAGGTGATCTCGAAGGCGGCAAGCTCAATGCCCCACTTCACGACCCGCTGTAGCGTCTCTATTGTTGATGATGTCGGATAGTGGAGCCTTGATCACTACTATGATAGGGTACTCCTAGAAGTAGTGCCTTAGCTTCCGAGATGCAAAGAACACTCCATAAGCTAGCTTTTGGTAGTGCGGGTACCGCTGCTTGCACTCTGTCAAGACCTTGCTTACATAGTAAACTGGTCGTTGTACTCCGTTCTCATGTGTCGGTTCTTTCTGCTCTACCACGATGACGATGCTGATAACCCAGGTGGTGGCCGCCTGATACGTCATAAACGTATCTATAATTTTTGATGCCTCATGCTTGTTTTATATCATTTGTCTTATGTTTTGTCTACACTTTGAGGTATTTTTATACACTTTCTGGAACTAACCTATTTACAAGATGCCACAGTGCCAGTTGCCAGTTTTCTGTTGTTTTTGGTTTTAGAAAAGCTAAAAAAATGAATTTCTCGGAATTGGACAGGACAAAAGCCAATCTTCCTAATTTTCCCGGAGCAATACGGAAACACGAAGTAGAGTTGGACGAGGACACCAGGATGGCCACACCCTAGGGTGGCACGGGCCAGCCCTGGTGGCGCCACCAGGGGGTGTGGGCCCACTGGCCCTCCACCGACCTTGCCTCTTCGCCTATAAGAAGCCTCCCGACTCAGAAACCCAAAATCATCTGGGAGAAAGACACAAAAACCTCTGCAGTGCTGCCGCCACCGAAGGGGAGATTCAGGGGACAGAAGTCTCTGTTCCGGCATCCTACCGGGACGGGGAAGTGCCCCCAGAGCCATCTCCTTCAATCTCCACCACCATCTCCATCGCCATCTTCATCACCGTTGCTGATTCCCATGATGAGGAGGGAGTAGTTCTTCTTTGAGGCTAAGGGCTCTACCGGTAGCTATGTGTTCATCTCTCTCTATACATGATCATATTGTGGTCATGAGCTTTGTAATCAAATAGATCTGCTCTGCTACTCAAGTGCTTCAATTGATCCCTGCTCTCTCCACGTGTGTGAAAGTGATAGCATGCACACCGTGGTGGCACTTAGGCTAGAGTCTACATAAATACTCAAGTGCTTCAATAGATTTCTGCTCTCCCCGCGTGTATGAGAGTGACAGCGTGCACGCCGTGGTGGCACTTAGGCTAGAGTTCATAAATATTTATCATGAGTATATTTGGAGTTGGATGTCTTTATGAAATTGTGGTGTTTGTTGGAACCATATAGCGCTCAAGGTGACAGTGTGGGGTTATCTAGATGGAGAAGGCAGACTTTTAGGAGTGCTAATATAGCCCTACCATGGATTAGAGTATTCAACCGGAGAGTAGTTCAGGGTAGAATTATGAAGAGAATATATTTATTAAGAGTTTTCACTAGTGAAAGTATGATCCATAGGCCTTGTTTCTAAGCATTAAAACACCGTTTACAACTAGATCTTTTGCATGCTTGCTTGCTTCCAGTCTCTTCCACCCTGTCAAGCACTTTTCTGGCACTGTTGTCTTATAATCATCCATACCACTTGTATTTCACTATCTCTTCGCCGAACTAGTGCACCTATACACCTCACAAGTGTATTGGGTGTGTTGGGGACACAAGAGACTTCTTGTATCTTGATTGCAGGGTTGCTTGAGAGGGATACCTTTGACCACTTCCTCCCTAAGTTCGATAAACCTTGGATAATCCACTTAAGGGAAACTTGCTGCTATTCTAAAAACCTCTGCACTTGGAGGCCCAACAACTGTGTACAAGAATAGAAGTGCGTAGACATCAAGCTCTTTTCTGGCGCTGTTGCCGGCGAGGTAAGGTAAAAGGTACTCACATCCTACGGTGTGAGTGCTCGAAGCTATTTCCTTTAGATTCTACAATTTTATCTTTTCGTTTCTTGTTTTCACTACTTAGGCTTAATGGAAAACAACAAAAAATTAGAGAGCTTTATAGTATTTATCTTGAGTTAGGACATGAAGTGTTTCAAGAGAAAATTTAAAAACCTATGGAACTTTATTTGCATGCTAATGGCAATGTTATTAGTACGAATTCTTTGAACACCATTATTTCTAATGCTATGGAAACGTCTAAGCTTGGGGAAGCTAGTTTTTATGAAAATGATCTTTTTAGTTCCCCAGCTTTGGAAGATAGCTATTCTATTGCTTATGATGATACCAAACCTCCAATGTATGATGATTACAATGATGAATATGATATTTTTAGTCTACCTACTATTGAGGAGAAAATTTATTGTGATTACAATATGCCTCCTATATTTGATGATTATGGTGATGAGAATAACAATGATAGCTATTTTGTTGAATTTGCTCCCACTACAATTAATAAGAATGACCATGCTTATGTGGAGAGTAATACTTATTTTATGCATGTGGATCATGATAAGAATGTTTTATGTGATAGTTATATTTTTAATTTTATTCATGATGCTACTGAAAGTTATTATGAGAGAGGGAAACATGATTTTATGTATCTCAACAATATTAAGTATCCCCTCTTTATGTTGAAAATTTTGAAGTTGCACTTGTTTTGCTTCCCTATGCTTGTTGCTTTGTGCTTTCATGACTTGTTTCTTTACAAGATTCCTATGCATAGGAAGTGGGTTAGACTTAAATGTTTTTTGAATTTGGTTCTTGATGCTCTCTTTTACTTCAATTCATATTTCTTATGTGAGCATCTTCTCAAACTATCAAGCCCAACTTAAAGGCGTTAAAGAAAAGTACTTCTTGGAAGATAACCCAATAGTTTCTAGATTCTTGGAAGTTATTACTTATGTAATAACCTCTCCTTATCCTTTTTGTCTAGTTTTTGTGCCAAGAATAACCTCTAATGAGAGAGAAGTAATATTTGGGGGAAGTTGTTGTCCCAAAACAAATTTTTCTGCTTCACTGTAAAAATTCCTGAAAAATCTCTGTATGTCGGATTGAGCTATAAGTTTCTGAGTAAATGCCCCAGGTTGTTGTATACCTTTCGTTAGGTAAACACTTTTTATTTGAGCAATAGGAGGTCTTCGAAAAAATCGCTTTTTACCTGCTGGTATGTTTTGACAGATTTCTGCCCTTATTTGCATTTGCCTCTTTATCGATTTGTTTTTGAGTTCTTCTTGATCACTTGACCTCTTTGAAGGAATTGCTATAGTATATTGTATTTTTAATGAAAGTTTTGTTGTGTTGAAACAACACCCAAAGATTTATTGTTTTGAATGCACTAATGTTGCTAATGAAGATTGTGTGAAGTGTTGTATGAAGGAAATTTTCCAGGTGTAAGGGAAGAATGATGTAATGAGATGAAGAATGGACAAAAGCTTGGGGATGCCACCACGTGTCACCCTAATAAATATTCAAGAGGTACAAGCGTCAAATCTTGGGGATGCCCAAGGCATCCCCTTCTTCATCAATAAAAATCCCAGGTCTTTCTAGACACTTCGTTTTTATTGTTTCATGCACTTTTGTGTTGTTCTTGGAGCGTCTTAGTTTTCGTTTTTGGTTTTTGTTTGCCTAGTTTGCTTGAATAAGTTGGTTGGATCCCAGCATACTTATTTTGGAGAGAGACACACTCCATTTTCATTGCCTAGAACACTCTAGTTTTCATTCTTATTGTGTTGTGAGTGTTCTCTTTTGCTAGCACTGTGTTTAGACTTAGTTTTCTTGTGCTTTCAGCTTAGGAATTTTTAGTTCTTGTTTGTGGATTTGTGATACATGCTCACTAATCATTATTGATTATTATCCTTGTGAGTTGTTTCAAATAAGTTGATTGGTGTTGGAAAAGAGTAGGAAGTTTCATGCTTATAGTGGTATAAAAGGGAGCTTGTTTTGACTGTGGCTTAGACTTTATCATGTCATGTTAGATGTTGCTTTGACCTTATTCTTAGTGATTATTGCTGTAGCATGACTTGTTCTAAACAATTGAGATTGCTTAATGTACCTTGAAAGAATCATGCGTTGTTTTAGCATACAAAAGCATAATATTGTGGTATTCTCCTTTGATGCTTTGTTTGGGTTGACTTGGCACATGCTCACACCATGTTATGACTATAACCAGTCACCTTAGCCTCTATGATCATTTAGTTTTTGACTTGTGGTACTGTCGGAGGGATTACCCCCAAGTACCCAAAGACGCCCCAAGACAGTCAAAAAAGGCAAGTACATCAGATTTGACCTGGGCCGGCTGGAGGCCTCCAGTCGGCCTGCCCGTGCCCATCCGGCCCATCGGCCGCCTCTCCCACGTCGCCCGCTGTGCGCGCCTCTCGGCCGGCTCGAATGCCCCAGTCGGTCATCCGGCGAGCTGCAGCCGGATCGATCGCTGCACCTGATGCAGCTACTACCCCTTTGATCAGTACCAGATAAAGCCAACAGACAAGGAGGAGACAAGGAAAAGCAAGAAGGACAAGCTGTCATGCCTCTAGTACCTAGCACTACTATGCATGACACTATGTAGCTTTATCAGACATTGATACGTCGGAAATGTATCTATAAGCTTTGATGACCCATGCTTGTTTAGTATCTACTTTGCTTTGCTTTGTCTACACTTTGAGGTGTTTTTATATCTTTTCTGGAACTAACCTATTAACAAGTTGCCAGAGTGCCAGTTGCCTTTTATCTTCTATTTTTGGTTCCAGAAAGGCATAAAATCAATATTCTCGAAATTGGACGGGACAAAAGCCAAAGTCAATATTTTACCGTGGGGGACACGAAGCCAGAAGACGGGACGGAGAAGCAAACCAGGGCGGCTAGACCCCCCCTAGGCGAGGGTGGGCCCTGCCCCATGCCTGGGTAGGGTGTGGGGCCCCTGGCCACCTCCCAACCTTGCTTCCTTCGCCTATAAGAATCCCCCGGGGAGAAAACCCTAAGGAATCAATCATACTTCCAGAAAAAGTTCCGCTGCACCGCTGCCACCGAAGGGGAGATTTAGGGGACAGAAAGTCTCTGTTCCGGCACCCTACCGGGACGGGGAAGTGCCCCCGGAGCCATCTCCATCGATATCCACCACCATCCCTATCACCATTGCTGATTCCCATGATGAGGAGGGAGTAGTTCTTCCTCAAGGTTAAGGGCTCTACGGGTAGCTATGTGTTCATCTCTCTCTCTATGCATGATCTTGTTGTGGTCATGAGCTTTGTAATCAAGTAGATCTACCTTGCTACTCAAGTGCTTCATTAGATCTCTGCTCTCCCCATGTGTGTGAAAGTGACAGCGTTCACGCCATGGTGGCACTTAGATTTGAGTCTACATAAATACTCTTTGTGCTTTAATATATCTATGCCTTTCCCCACATGCGTGAAAGTGACAGTGTGCAAACCATCTGTGGCACTTTGGCTAGATTTAATATTTGTTATGAGTTATATTTGGAGTTGGATGTCTTTATGAAATTGTGGTGTTTGTTGGAACCATCTAGCGCTCAAGGTGATTTGGAAAGGCGGACTTTGAGGTGTGCTGTTATAGCCCTACCATGGATTAGAGTGTCCAACCGGAGAGTAGTTCAGAGTAGTATCATAAAGAGAGGATATTTATATGAAAGAGTGTTCACTAGTGAAAGTATGATCCCTAGGCCTTGTTTCTAAACATTGAAACATCGTTTGCTACTAGATCTGTTGCATATTTGCTTGCTTTAGTCTTTACCTCATCGTCAAGCTCTTTTCTGGCACCCACACACATTACCCCATGTCAACAACAAGTTAGAAGCTATTTTCTGGCACTGTTACCATTTGTATTTCACTGTCTCTTCGCCGAACTAGTGCACCTATACACCTGACAAGTGTATTGGGTGTGTTGGGGACACAAGAGACTTCTTGTATCTTGATTTCAGGGTTGCTTGAGAGGGATACCTTTGACCACTTCCTCCCTGAGTTCGATAAACCTTGGGTAATCCACTTAAGGGAAACTTGCTGCTGTTCTACAAACCTCTGCACTTGGAGGCCCAACAACTGTCTACAAGAATAGAAGTGTGTAGACATCAAGCTATTTTCTGGCGCTGTTGCTAGGGAGGTTTTGGTTCTTTTACCGTTCCTCCACGTCAAGCTCCATCAAAAGTTATTTTCTGGCGCTGTTGAGGGGGAGGTAAGGTAAAAGGTACTCACATCCTCCAGTGTGAGTGCTCTAAGTTATTTCCTTTAGATTCTACAATTTTGTCTTTTTGTTTCTTGTTTTCACTAGTTAGGCTTAATGGAAAACAACAACAACAACATTAGAGAGCTTTATAGTGTTTAACTTGAGTTACGACATGAAGTGTTTGAAGAGAAAATTAAAAAACCTATGGAGCTTTATTTGTGTGCTAATAGCAATGTTATTAGTATGAATTCTTTGGACACCATTATTGCTAATTCTATGGAAACGTCTAAGCTTGGGGAAGCTAGTTTTTATGAAAATGATCTTTTTAGTTGTAAGTGGTCCCAACCTTTAATAAGGTAGAGATCCCTGTGTTTACAATGCTAGTCCCTGGATCAATAGCTAACATCCACAGTTAAGATGTAATATCAAGAAACAAAGGTCATAATACAACTTTATAACTAGGAATAAAATAATTTATTACATCTTACATAGCTCATGTGCCTATCTCATTACAATGCAGCAGCAAATAACTATAGCATGGAGTCCTTCATCTTCAAAGGGCCACAGGCAAACATGTTGGTTGTAGACTTGTAATCCTATTTCAACACACTTCACTAATATCAAACAAACCTGCAACATAATAAGTTACAGCCACAAGGGTCAATACATTTGAATTGTATTGGCAAGTGATACTATGGTAGTATAGTGGAGTCTATCATCTATATGCATTTGGCTAAGTGGAGCTTAGGCTTGCTTTGCTCAAAATAGATTTTCCTTATCATTTGAAAATACTAAGTTTTTGCTTGACAAAATCACCCAAGGAATCTCCCAATAGAAATTGGTGATCCTTCAACCCTTGTTCAACCACAAGTTTTTAACTTAGAAATTTGGATGAGGAGATTCTTGATAGATTCCATGTCTTGATGCTCAAATTGTCCTTTGCCAGGGACATGGCTAAGTACTTAGATTTTACACTCTACAGAGGTGGTGCACTTTCCCCACAATACTTGGTTTCACCAAGACAAGATCTTTCAGAAGCCCTCCCTTAGACAAGAATGGACGCGTTCCAACCTATCATCCCCTACCACCAACTGTCCATTTGGCTAAGTTATTGCAACCTATATGATCCAGGCAGAGCCCATAATGCCAAGTGGCTGCACTTGAAGCTTCTCAACATTTGACATCTCAAATCTCTTTGTTCCTGGGTGGCCATCCACAAATGAGATACAGAAGGTAAACCATAGAAATGGGCCTTGTGTAACCACTCAACACAAACCATTCCTTCCATTCCACCCTGGTGATTCATTCACTTAGTTTTTTTATTAAACAAAACACAAGTCCTTGAAACATGGTTTTATGTATCTCAACAATATTAAGTTTCCCCTCTTTATGTTGAAAGTCTTGAAGTTGCACTTGTTTTGCTTTTCTATGCCTGTTGCTTTGTGCTTTCATGACTTGTTTCTTTACAATATTCCTATGCATAGGAAGTGGGTTAGACTTAAATGTGTTTTGAATTTGCTTCTTGATGCTCTCTTTTATTCAATTCATATTTCTCATGTGAGCATTTTCTCAAACTATCAAGCCTAACTTAAAGGCGTTAAAGAAAAGTACCTGTTAGGAGATAACCCAAGAATTTCCTTGAGTCTTGGAAGTTATTACTTCTGTAATGACCTCTCCTTATCATTTTTGTTTGCTTATTGTGCTATGAATAACCTCTAACGAGAGGGAAGTAAGATTTGGGGAGTTGTTGTCCTGAAACAGATTTTTGTCCTCAACCATAAAAATTCATGACGAGTCTCTGTAAGTCGGATTGAGCTGAAAATTTATGAATAAGTCCCCCGGTATGTTAGATAACTTTCGTTAGTTCAACCCTTTTTGATTTGAGCAACAGAAGGTCTCCGAAAAAATCGGTTTCTACCTGCTAGTCTATTTTGACAGATTTCTGCCATTATTTGCATTTGCTTATTATTCGTTCCTTTTTGGATTCTTTTTAGGAAATTGAGATTTTTTGGGAATTGCTACAGTATCTTGTGTTTTTAGTGAAAGTTTTTCTGTTTCAAAACCAAAACCCAAGGGTCTATTATCTTTTGAATAGACTAATATTGCTAATGAAGATTGTGTGAAGTTTTGTATGAAGGAAAATTTGCAGGTGTGGAGAAAGAATGATGGAATGAGATGAAGAATGGACAAAAACTAAAGCTTGGGGATGCCACCCCGTGCCACCCCAAGAAATATTCAAGAGGTAAAAGCGTCAAAGCTTGGGGATGCCCAAGGCATCCCCTTCTTCATCAATAAAAATCTCAGGTCTTTCTAGACACTTCGGTTTTTAGTGTTTCATGCATTGTTGTGTTGTTCTTGGAGCATCTTAGTTTTACTTTTTGGTTTTCATTTTCTTAGTTTTCTTGAGTAAATTGGTTGGTTACACCACACTTTTTTTGGAGAGATACACACTCTGTTTCCATTTCCTAGAACACTCTAGTTTTCATTCTTATTGTCTTGTGAGTGTTCACTTTTGCTAGCATTGTGTTTAGCCTTAGTTTTCTTGTGCTTTCAGCTTAGAACTTTTTAGTTCTTCTTTGTGGATTTGTGATACAAGCTCACTGGTCTTTATTGTTTATTATCTTTGTGAGTTGCTTCAAATAAGTTGATTGGTGTTGGAAAGGAGTAGAAAGTTTTATGCTTAAGTGGTACAAAAAGAAGCTTGTTTTGACTGTGGCTTAGGCTTTATCATGTAATGCTAGATATTGTTTTAACCTTATGCTTAGTGATTATTGTTGTAGCATGACTTGTGAAAAACAATTAGGATTGCTTAATCTGCCTTGAAGGAATCATGCGTTGTTTTAGCATACAAAAGCATAGTATTGTGGTATTCTCCTTTGATGCTTTGTTTGGGTTGACTTGGAACATGCTCACACCATGTTCTGACTATGAACCAGTCACCTTAGCCTCTATGATCATTGAGTCCTTGACTTGTAGTACCACTTTATGCTTTCATTAGTAATGTTTTGTTGCTCTGCATGATTATGGCCATTATTGCTCTCTTAGTTGGTTGCTCCCAGTCTTTTGCTAGACTCCACTTGTATGAGTAAGTTCTACTCATGCTTCTAACTCCCAAGAAACCAAGTTATTCCAAAGTGTCCACTACAAATTCCTATGCATGGTGTGTTACACCATTCCAAGTATATTCTTGTTTTCAACTATCTTCCAATTAAAAACTATTTTTTATGTGAAAACTTAGTGATTAAAGCCCTCATGAACTTGATTGAACACTTTATATTTCTTTGCCCCCTATAAACTTGAACCATTGTGCCATCTATGTTGTATATGCTTGCACTTATATGTTGGAATTAGCAGAATCGTGCTGTCACGAGGAACGTTTTCAACATTGCACTTGTACTTTGTACTCAGTTGATATCATGCTCTTTTGTCTATGGATGTCACCGGTGTGAAATAAAGAGGGAACTTATAAGTCCATGGAGTATGTATTTTGTGTTAGAGAAACGCTTGGGCCGCTAGCCTAAGCCATGCCTAATCATGGTGGAAACTTGAAGCATCACCATAGTGGGCTATCTATGAAGCATCCTCAATAAAAAGCTATGCACATAGTAAATAGAAAGATCGCTGAGATGCTCATTGTCTACTTTCCTTGTCATTTTGGTTATGGGATAGCTCCTGTACCATGTGAAAGGGGTACCCCGTTGGCGGTTCTCTATGATACGCATGTACTTACTATGACAAGAACTTACAGGTGACTGAAGTTAAGTAGCATGAGGTGTGGCCCTCGTATTCAAGGGACTTGAGATTGCCAACTTATACTTTGTCAAGCATATACTCCATAGTTTGTTCACTTTAACCTTAATCACTTCAAGATGCTTATGATAGGGGCAATGAGGGCTGAAAGCTAACAAGTACCATAATTTTTGGATGATCTTTTTGAAACTTGAAATCCCTGCTTCCCTATGAAGGGCCTTTCTTCCACCATTATTTGAGTCTCCACCTTCTACCTTTAGGCACCATTAAGAGAGCATAGTTGTCATTATGTGTGCAGTGTCCCAAAACTTATTGATTGATGCATATTGTGATATTACTTGTTCATGTGCTACGTGTTTCTAGTCACCCTTATGAACTTTGAAGATGTCTTATGCATCTATTTGCCACTCTATGAGGGACAAGCTATATGCCACTATGCCATGTTTTCTGTATGTGAAACAAACAAATGTTTTTCAATGCATGTTATTCATGGTCTTTGTTTGTAGCCTTTCATGTTGCATGCATAGTTACTATGTCCTATTGTTAGAACTCCATCTTTCATGCACATGTTTAGAGTTCTTTGTTCCTAGCTTTCAATGCTTGCAAATGGTTTGATCTTAGTCTTGATGGTGCATGTCACCTCAAAAATTATTCTTTTTATCATGTACCTACTCGAGGACGAGCAGGAGTTAAGCTTGGGGATGCTTGATACGTTGGAAACGTATCTATAATTTTTGATGCTCCATGTTTGTTTACCATCTACTTTTCTATGCTTTGTCTACACTTTGAGGTGATATAACTTTGAGGTGTTTTTATATCTTTTCTTGAACTAACCTATTAACAAGTTGCCACAGTGCCAGTTGCCTTTTTTCTTCTATTTTTGGTTCCAGAAATGTAGAAAATCAATATTCTCGTAATTGGACGGGACAAAAGCCAAAGTCAATATTTTACCGCGGGGGACACGAAGCCGGAAGATGGGACGGAGAAGAGAACCAGGGAGGCAGACCCCCTAGATGTTGGTGGGCCCTGCCCTGCGCCTGGGTAGGGTGTGGGGCCCCTGGCCGCCTCCCAGCCTTGCCTGATTCACCTATAAGAAGCCCCCGGGGAGAAAACCCTAAGGAATCCATCATACTTCTAGAAAAAGTTCCACTGCGCCGCCGCCACCAAAGGGGAGATTCGGGGGATAGAAAGTCTCTGTTCCAGCACCCTGTAGGGATGAGGAAGTGCCGCCGGAGCCATCTCCATCGATCTCCATCTCCATCACCATTAATGATTCCCATGATGAGGAGGGAGTAGTTCTTCCTCGAGGTTAAGGGATCTACCGGTAGCTATGTGTTCATTTCTCTCTCTCTCTATGCATGATCTTGTTGTGGTCATGAGCTTTGTAATCAAGTAGATCTACCTTTGTACTCAAGTGCTTCATTATATCTCTGCTCTCCCCATGTGTGTGAAAGTGACAGTGTGCACGCCATGGTGGCACTTAGGTTTGAGTCTACATATATACTCTTTGTGATTTAATAGATCTATGCTTTTCCCCACGTGTGTGAAAGTGACAGCATGCATACCATGTGTGGCACTTTGGCTAGATTGAATATTTGTTATGAGTTATATTTGGATTTGGATGTCTTTATGAAATTGTGTTGTTTGTTGGAACCATCTAGCGCTCAAGGTGACAGTGTGGGGTTATCTAGATTGGTAAAGGTAGACTTTGAGGTGTGTTGTTATAGCCCTACCATGGATTAGAGTGTCCAACTGGAGAGTAGTTAAGAGTGGTATCATGAAGAGAGGATATTTATATGAGAGAGTGTTCACTAGTGAAAGTATGATCCATGTGCCTTGTTTCTAAGCATTGAAACACTGTTTGCTACTAGATCTGTTGCATGTTTGCTTGCTTTAGTCTTTACCTCACTATCAAGCTCTTTTTGGCACCCACACACGTTACCCCACATCAACAACAAGTCAGAAGCTATTTTCTGGCACCATTACCGTTTGTATTTCACTATCTCTTCGCCGAACTGGTGCACCTATACACCTGCCAAGTGTATTGAGTGTGTTGGGGACACAAGAGACTTCTTGTATCTTTATTGCAGGGTTGCTTGAGAGGGATGCCTTTGACCACTTCCTCCCTGAGTTCGATAAACCTTGGGTAATCCACTTAAGGGAAACTTGCTTCTGTTCTACAAACCTATGCACTTGGAGGCCCAACAACTGTCTACAAGAATAGAAGTGTGTAGACATCAGACACTATGTATGATACTATGCACTATGCATGACACTATTAGATGACACCTTGCATTGTATAGTTAGGAACATGGGGCCCACACTTGTCCCTTGGCATGTTTTATAAATGACAAAGGGGACTCTCTCACTCATTCAAGGAGACATCCATCAATCCATCCACCTCACACACATGCTCACTTGGAGCCACTCCCAGGCAGCTAGCACGCACACGACTAGAACTTGGCCATTTTGATCACTCTGTCTGCTAGCTAGCTCTCAGACACACATACACTCAGTTTATATCAGATACAGCTCCAGGAGCACCTTTGTAGCTCAATTATACCCACATATACTGTCAGACGTGGAGGAGTGGGACTTTTATCTCACCACGAGGGCTCCGAACTGGGGTAATTTCTGTGTCTCACCGCACTCGCTGCGGTGACCCAGCATACCATTGCATGTGTAGTACACTATAGTCGTTAACATGACATCCACAAAATACTGTTCCGTAAATATCACATCCCTCAGAGTGGTACAACAGAAACATTGCGGGTCCATATTACAGAAGTACACACATTATTATTATTACAATACCGGAAGTTCAAGACTTCCAAAAGATTCAACTTACAAACCAAAATATAAAGTGTTTCAGCGGAATTTAAAAGTAACAACTCCGACTAGGAGTTGAGCTCAACAGCCTATTCTATAGAGTTCATGCTGCTCGGCTCCATTGGTTACTATTAACTAGGGATACTTAGTTGGACTCGTGATCATCGACGCCATAGCGGATTTTGTAATCCACTCCTTCAACTCCTCCGGATAGATCAGGTTCCTCGTAGAACACATCTTCTTGGCATTCGGCTGCATACATTGGCACGTCTTCGGGATCCTTAGAGTCTAAGCAAGGGATCAAAGGAAAGAATGAGTAACAGCGTTACCCAACAAGTTCATTAAATGCAAGGTGGGAAGTTTGATGCTCTAACTACCACCTCGGATTATGAATCCTTGGCACTATGCAATTTTTGTAAATATTTCTTCAAAGATTGATTTTATTATGAAAATCTATGACCGTCAGCCTTCACAGGTTGACAAGAACTTTCATGGAGTTCCTTTCCTGCCGCGTTCGTAGCTCCGTCCCGGAATAGGGAGTAACAAGTTACAATTCTTACACTCTGCAGAGGTGTGTTACTTTACCCATGAGAGATCAACTCCTTGTTGCACAACCGGGCGTACTTTCCCATCCACAATTCCATGATGTGGGGCCCAGTAGTTGGTCCAAGCCAATCATTGCCCCCTTCGCGACCCTGCATGCCTCCTTGGTGTACACCATGCCCACATAATGAATTACGGCCATGGTTTGTACAAACCGTTAGATGCCAGAACTATCGTGGGACGATGAGGGTTCCCACCCATATTCTGCATATCCTCTACGAATTACCAATTAATATGCACGCTACGAGGATAACAGCCACGACCTGCACATCCGGCTTCATGCGAGAGGAAGAAGATACAGCTGACTTCTCTGCCCCATTCCAAATCTCATGGCTAACGCGTAATATACGGCGCTAGAATCACTGATGTCAGGGTTATTAAGTCCCTATTTGATCATCATTGTTGCAATTAGAACACTAAGTTCTATTGCTCCATTATATCACCACTTAGGATGATATCTTCTTTATTTGTGAAAATAATATTTCCTTTCTCTTATAACATATATGATAACACACAATTTGCAAATACTTTGATAAAGACTCTTCAAAGGACATGAGCAAGTGATGAACTTGCCTTGTGATGGCAAGGTAGTGAAGTCTGATGCTTGCACTCGACCTTGAGCTTCTATGTCTACAAAAACATCATTATTGCCCGGTAAGGACAATATTTAAAGAAGCAAAATAATTATGCAAGTAATGTAATGCATTATTTAATTCTATAGGCATTTTCCCTATATAAGGTGCCTCTTAATAAAGCATTTATAAATATTACTTTATAATATTTATAACATATATTGAATTAGTTTATTTTATTTCCTTTTTATTTGACTTTTATTGATTTAATAATTCTTTTTAAGAATTATCAATTATACATTAAAAATTGTTATTAAATATTTGTTTAGTATTTTTCAAAAATAATATTAATATATGATTGAAGTGATTTTTATTTATTTTTATCATCTTTCAATAATTTTGTAAAATTCCATAAGGAATATATAAATTACAAAATTCTTATAAAAATTTAAATGTCCAAAATTTTATCTTATTTTATTTGGATAGAGTGGATTATTATGAATCCAAAAGTATTTAATTTATAATTTTGGACTTATATTTTATTTTCTAGAATTTACGTAAGTCTTGGGGTATTTTGGTCTTTTCCAGTTTATTAAAACAGGCCTGAAAATGTTTATGTGCTAGTTATACTTATTGGGCCCTAGTGGCCCATTTAGTTTTAGACAAAAGGACCACCCTGAAGGGTTTGGCCCAGCTCGGCCCACTCCTCACTTCCTCTCTCTCTCCGTCGAGCTTACCCTCTCCTCTTTTGACCCCGAACCCGTGGCCGGCGATGCCGCCACCGGCGATTCCCGCCACTATAGGTCGTTCTGGTCGCCACCATGGTGTACTAGGGGGTTGTCAACGACGCCCGTTCGTTCCATCCAATTGGATTTGAGCCTGGGGCTCTCCTGCAATAGATCGATGCCTCTCTGAATCCTAGGGTTTGGGGTTTGGCATGTGTTCAAGTGCTACCGCCGTG
Source organism: Avena sativa (assembly GCA_916181665.1). Classification (NCBI taxonomy): domain Eukaryota; kingdom Viridiplantae; phylum Streptophyta; class Magnoliopsida; order Poales; family Poaceae; genus Avena; species Avena sativa. The sequence continues at coordinate 115,021,762 of OV702298.1, forward strand.
GTCCCGCCTGTGGTGATGTGGTGGATTCGTGTGCTGCTGTGGCCACCGCCGTGGCTGGTGTAGGTTGCAGCGCCCCCTGGGTGCTCCCTGTGCCGCCGTGGGTTCGTCGACCAATCCGCTTCCTCTTCAATTTCTTTAGCGAGGACCTACGGTGAGTTTGATTTCTTCCCCTGGTGCCTTCTATGCTTGTTGATTCGATGCTAGAGGCTGGCAGTGTCCTCCCTGTCTATTTTCTGATTTAGTTTAGGATGATTATCCATTTAGGGTTCCTGTGATGTGATTCATCATTTACTAGATGAATTGATTGATGTTTGGATGATCTGTATTCATGCTAAATGATTATTGGCCTGAGGCTTGTTGCTTAAAATGATAGATGATGTTTCTGGTGGCTTACTAGATGATTTGATGCTTAGATTGCATCTAATTCAGATGATATTGTTGTTTGGGAAACATGCTTGGTAAAGCCAATGACTTGATAGCTTTCCACTATTTATTTGATTCATGGTCATGATTATGATAAGATACAGCTACTATCTTAGTGTTGTTAGCTTGGGAATTAACATGTGGTTTGAGATCATCATGATCTCAAACAGTGAAGTGTAACATAGGAATCTCCTAGTTATGATTCCTGTGTTAACAGGAAGATGATTAGTTAGTTGATTGTCTGAATCTATGATGATTTACTGTCTTTCCTGATTCATATTGGATTGTTCTTGTGACACCATCATGGTATGGCACACAAGTTTGATTCTAAACCATGGATTGAAGGAAATATGCCCTAGAGGCAATCATAGAGATGATTATATTTCATATGTATCCATGAGTTATTATAATGTTCCTTGAATATCCATATCAGGAAACTTGTATTGATTGGCAATTATGTGAATTGTTTGTGAAACTCTTTACTTGTATGGTTATTTAATAGTTGTCCCTAGTCGGAGTTCATGTGAGGACACATGTGAATATTAGACTAGCACATCGATTGGTTGATGACTATGTTTCGCAAGTTATAGACATGGAGATGTCAAACCAATGATGTGGACACATGTTATGAACATGGGGTTGGACTGACCCAACTTGAGGTTGGCAATTAGTTGCAGCTCTCTCTACACATCGTGTATGTTTTGTCCTTAGACCTGAGATTGTCGCATGTACTTGAGATGTGGATCGACCTACTTTGGGGCTATCAGATGCTACTCCGTAACTGGGTAGTTATAAAGGTAGATTTCGGGTTTGTCCTGAAACATGCTGCAAGGCATGGTCAATCAAGATGGGATTTTCCCCTCTCTACTTGAGAGAGATATCTCTGGGCCCCTCGAGTGATCGGATCCAGAAATGCATGGCCGTGCTACATATGGTTAAGAGTTAACCTAGTAAAGGGATTCCAAATCACAGTATCGAGAAAGATAGGTCAGCTTGGAGCTAGACCAAATATCGTGAGGAAAAGGGAAAGACATGTACTAAACCTAGTGATGGTTCGTCCGATATGATCTGTGTATGCGTTTAGGAGTTGGCACGTCTTGCTAGAGGCCGCTACCAACTATTGACAGAATAAGTTTATTCGTGTCATGTCTATACGCATATGAACCTATAGGGTCACACACTTAAGGGGATGGAAGCCTAATGAGGATTGGATCCGAATTAGACCAGGCTTAGGCTACTAATGGGCTGCTAATGTAGAAGCCCACTAGGGACGCCTATATAAAAGAGGGTGGGGCGAGATGACCAGTGTAAGACCCTAGACCATTCCAGCCAGCCTCCACTCCTCATGCCTGTGTCACGCGCGCGGACCTAGCAGTCCGGCGTTTGACGCTTCCACCCTGTATGTGTGGATACTTCGGAGGTGCTGCATCTGTAGTGTTTGGACGAGCCGTGCAAGGGGAGCTGCTCGTGGGAAGAGAACAAGGAGGAGTCGTAGATCGTCTACACTGCCTCGACGCGCTTCATCGATTCCGCAACTACGCGTCTAGTGGTAATCCCGTGATCTATAATAACAGTATTCCTGGTATATGCGGTAGAAAATTTTGATTTGCGCTAGTGTAGCCTACCCGTATCCCTACATGGATTTTGTTAGTTTATATTTAAGACAATCTTGGCTTTGAAAGATAAATAGAAATGCTCTTATCTTAATTCCCTAAGACCAATGATGTTGGTCTGAGGCTTAGGGATTTAGATCTTATCTAATTGGTTCATCTAGATAGTCCTGGTAGTGGTACCTGCAGGGGTTCGTAGCATGGAAAACAAAAAATTTCTACCGCATGCAAACAAACAAGCCAAGATCTATCTACTAGATTGTAGCAACGAGTCGACAGAGGAACTCACCCTCGAAGATTCCAAAGCGGTTAACGAGAGCAGATTCTCGTGGGTGATGTCGTCGTACTCTTGCCGATCTCAAGATCGCGTAGACGATCATTCCGGCGCTGCGTTCCGGCAGCGCTTCCCCAGTCGGTCACACGTTCGGTACTCGATGAAGACCTTCCTCTCCCTTGTTCCAGCAGGCAGCGGAGGTTGTAGCACTCTCCTCGCGATTCCGGCAGCACGACGGCGTGGTACCGGAAGTAGAGGTGAGATCTCGTAGGGCTTCGCCTTATGCCGGAGCGAGTATGATGGACTATGAGAGAGGCCTTGGCGATCTAGGGTTTAGAGGCACCAAGGGGCGGAGCTTGGCCGGCGGCCTAGGGCTTGGGGAAGCCCCAAGTCGGTGGCTAGGAGAAACCCTAGGGCGGCGGCGACTTGCAGGAGGCCGGCGACTAGGGTTAGGGTTTTGGGTGGTGTTGGGTGTAGGGAAGAGGGGCAGCCCTGCCCCTCCTTTTATAGGTGGGAGGGCGCGGCCAAGGGGAGGGAGTCCTCCCCCAAGTCGGCCTCCTTGGCCGGCGGGTGGAGGGAGAGGAACTCCTCCCCAAGTAGGTTTTCTACTCTCCCTCCACCAACCAAAACTGTCGTTTGACTTTTCAAACTAGGATTTGATTTCTTCCTTTATTTTGCCCAGCCATGATACCTAGTACATGATGCAACCATTCCACATTGTCATGAAACATTCATTTATCGTTCCCCTCCAGAGTGTCGGACCTTCCGAAACCTTCTAGAACATTCCCGATGAAAACACCGGAATCATTCCCCAACTCCGAAACAGGACTTTCCTTCTATGAATCTTATTCTCCGGACCATTCCGGATCTCCTCGTGATATCCTGGATCCCATCCGAGACTCCGAACAACATTCAGTCTCTTACTCATCATTCCATAACTACTCAACAACATCGAATCCTTAAGTGTGTCTCCCTACGGTTCGTGAATTATGCGGACATGATCAATACACTTCTTCGATCAATAACCAATAGAGGAATCTGGAAATTCATATGGCTCCCACATATTTCTACGATTACTTTGCGATCGAATGAACCACTTACATACGATACCAATTTCTCTTTGTCTCACGATAGTTTACTTATCCGAGGTTTTGATCTTCGGTATATCTGCATACCTAGTTCAACCTCGTTACTGATAAGTACTCTTTTCTCGTTCCCGTGGTATGTTCCCTTGTAAGCCAGTCACATGCTTGCAAGCTAATTGGATGACATTCCACCGAGAGGACCCAGAGTATATCTATCTGTCATATGGATGGACAAATCCCACTCTTGATTCATGTGTCTCAACCCATACTTTCCGAACACTCAATGCCACCTTTATAGCCACCCAGTTACGGTGTGGTGTTTGATGTCATCAAAGCATCCTTCCGGTGATGGTGATAAGCTTGGAACCACACCGAGCTCTGTAATGAACTCCTTCATCCATATCGCTTCTTGTGAAGCCTCCGAAGCAGCTATGTATTCCGATTCAGTTGAAGATCTCGCCACAACACTTTGCTTTGCACTCCTCCAGCTAACTGCTGCACCATTCAAAGTAAATACGTATCTAGATTGAGATTTAGAATCATCCGGATCGGTGTTCCAACTAGCATCGGTGTAACCATTAACAACGAGCTGTTCATCACCTCCATAAGAAAGAACCATATCCTTAGTTCTTCTCAAGTACTTAAGGATGTTTTTAACCGCTGTCCAATGATCCACTCCTGGGTCACTTTGATATCTGCTAGTTAAACTAACAGCATATGCAATGTCGGGTCTTGTACATAGCATGGCATACATTAGCGATCCTGTGGCTGAGGCATAGGTAGTCTTACTCATCCTTCTCTATCTTCTGCCATTGCTGGACTTTGAGTTTTACTCAACGTCGTATTGGGAAACATGGGCAAGAACCCTTTCTTGCTATCTTCCATTCCAAACCTCTTTAGAACTTTGTCCAAATATGTACTCTGTGACAATGATATTAGGCGTCTCGATCTATCTCTATAAATCTTTATGCCTAATATGTAAGCTACTTCTCCAAGATCTTTCATTGAAAAACTATTATTCAAATATTCTTTGACACTATTAAGAAGGACTACATCATTCCCAATCAACAATATGTCATCTACATATAGTATTAAGAATGCTACAGAGCTCCCACTCACTTTCTTGTAAATACAAGCTTCTCCATAAGTTTGTATAAAACCAAAACTTTTGATTACCTTATCAAAATGTTGATTCCAACTTCGGGATGCTTGCTTCAACCCATATATGGACCGTTGAAGCTTGCATATCTTGTTAGCATCTTTAGGATCAACAAAACCTTTGGGTTGCATCATATACAACACTTCATCAATGTCTCCATTGAGGAACGCTGTTTTGACATCCATCTGCCATATCTCATAATCATAATATGCATCGATTGCTAACATAATCCTCATAGACTTTAGCTTCGCTACTGGTGAGAAAGTCTCATTGTAGTCAAATCCTTGAATTTGTCGAAACCCTTTTGCAACAAGTGGAGCTTTATAGACAGTAACATTACCATCAACATCTGTTTTCTTCTTGAAAATCCATTTGTTCTCGGCAGCCTTCCGGCCATCCGGTAAGTCCACCAAAGTCCATACTTGGTTTTCGTACATGGATCCAATCTCGGATTTCATGGCTTCTTGACATTTATTGGAATCTGGGCTCATCATTGCTTCCTCATATCTCGCAGGGTCATCGGTGTTGTCCACCAACATGACACTCATAACGGGATCATACCAATCAGGAGTGGTACGAGTTCTCATTGACCTGCGATGCTCTGTAGCAACTTCAACCGAAGTTTCATGATCATCATCATTAGCTTCCTCTCTTATTGGTGTAGGCACCACAGGAACTTCTTCCGGTGCTGCACTACTCGCAAGTTCGAGAGAAGGTTCAACAACCTCGTCGAGTTCTACTTTCCTTCCAGTCACTTCTTTCGAGAGAAATTCTTTCTCTAGAAAGGATCCATTCTTGGCAAAAAAGATTTTGCCCTCGGATCTATGATAGAAGGTATACCCAATAGTTTCCTTCGGGTATCCTTTGAAGACGCATTTTTCCGCTTTGGGTTCAAGCTTGTCCGGTTGTAACTTCTTTACATAGGCTTCGCAACCCCAAACTTTAAGGAACGACAATCTAGGTTTCTTCCCAAACCATAATTCATACGGTGTCGTTTCAACGGATTTAGATGGTGCCCTATTTAAAGTGAATGCGGTTGTTTCTAATGCATAACCCCAAAACGATAACGGTGAATCTGTAAGTGACATCATAGAACGAACCATATCTAAGAGAGTGCGATTACGATGTTCGGACACACCATTACGCTGTGATGTTCCCGGCGGTGTCAATTGTGAAAGTATTCTGCATTTCTTCAAATTCTCGCCAAACTCGTAACTTAGATATTCACCTCCACGATCAGAACGTAGAAATTTAATCTTCTTGTTACGTTGATTCTCTACCTCACTTTGAAATTCCTTAAACTTCTCGGAAGTTTTGGACTTATATTTCATGAAATAGATATACCCATATCTACTCAAGTCATCCGTGAAGGTAAGAACATAACGATAACCACCGCGCGATGCTACACTCATTGCACCACACACATCGGTATGTATGATTTCCAATAAGTTTGAAGCTCGCTCCATCATACCAGAAAATGGAGTCTTAGTCATTTTACCCATCAGACATGCTTCGCATCTTTCAAGTGATTCGAAATCAAGTGATTCAAGAAGTCCATCGGAATGGAGTTTCTTCATACGCTTCACTCCAATATGACCAAGACGACAGTGCCACACATAGGTCAAGTTATCGCTCAATTTCAAACGTTTAGCTTCAATGTTATTAATATGTGTATTTCCACTATCGAGATTCAATAAGAATAGACCATCTATCAAAGGTGCATGTGCATAAAACATATTACTCATATAAATCGAACAACCATTATTCTCGGAATTAAACAAGTAACCGTCTCGCAACAAACATGATCCAGATATAATGTTCATGCTCAACGCAGGCACCAAATAACAACTATTTAAGTATAAAACTAATCCCGATGGTAGATGAAGAGGTAGCGTGCCGACCGTGATCACATCAACCTTTGATCCATTTCCAAAGCGCATCGTCACCTCGTTCTTCGCTAGCTTCCGTTTATTCTGCAGTACCTGTTTCGAGTTACAAATATGAGCCACCGAACCAGTATCAAATACCCAGGCACTACTACGAGTACTAGTGAGATACACATCAATAACATGTATATCGGATATACCTTTCTTCTTGATGTTGCCGTTCTTCAAATCCGCCAAGTACTTTGGGCAATTCCGCTTCTAGTGACCCTCTCCCTTGCAGTAAAAGCACTCAATACCAGGCTTAGGTCTAGCCTTGGTCTTGTTCGCCGGTGCGGTAACTTTCTTACCACCCTTCTTGAAGTTTCCCTTTTGCTTAGACTTGCCTTTCTTGAATTTGGTGGTCTTATTGACCAACAACACTTGATGCTCTTTCTTGATCTCCACTTCTGCAGATTTCAACATGGAGAAGAGTTCTGGCAACGTCTTGTTCATGCTTTGCATATTGTAGTTCATCACAAAGTTCTTGTAACTTGGTGGCAGTGATTGGAGGACACGGTAAATCCCCAAAGCATTAGGAATCACTATACCCAAGCTTTGGAGTTTGTTTGCGTGCCCAGACATCTTAAGCACGTGCTCACTAACGGAGCTGCCCTCTTCCATCTTGCAGTTAAAGAAATTTTCAGAAGCCTCATAACTCTCAACTGCCGCGTGAGTCTCAAATATCAATTTGAGTTCACGGACAATATCATGTGGGTCATGGTTCTCAAACCTTTTCTAAAGCTCCAATTCCAAACCATACAAGATAGCACACTGAACTGTGGAGTACTGATTCTTCTGAGCGAGGTAAACATTCTTTACTTCATCGGTAGCATCAGCTGCAGGCGGGTCACCTAGCGGTGCATCCAGCACATAGGTCAAATTACTAGCATTGAGGACAATCCTCAAATTGCGGAACCAATCCGCGAAGTTGCTTCCATTGTTTTTCAACTTTTCTTTCTCTAGGAATGCATTAAAATTGATGGTAGGGGCCGCCATTGATCTACAACATATTTGCAATAGTCTAGACTAAGTTTATGACAAATTGAGTTCTAATTAATAGTTAAATTAATCTAGGTGAACTCCCACTCAAAAAAATATCCCTCACATTGTTTTAGTGATCACACGAACCAAATCCACCACATCAAAACCGATCATCACGAGAGTTGATGTAGCTTCAATGGCGAACAATCGACATGTTCATCATATCTACTATATGACTCATGCTTTACCTTTCGGTGATTCGTGTTCTGAGACCATGTCTGTACATGCTAGGCTCGTCAAGATCAAACCTTAGCTTCCGCATGCGCAAATCTGGCTTGCTCACGTTGTATACACTTGCAGAATCTAACACACCCGATCATCACGTGCTGCTTCGAAACAACAAGCTTTAGCAACGGTGCTTACTAAGGATGAACACTTTAAAACTTGAAATTTATGTGCATGAGGGATCATCTTATAATGCTATCGTCGTTAACTAAGCAATACAAGATGCATAAAGGATTAACATCACATGCAATTCATAATATGTGATATGATATGGCCTTTCTTCTTATGCTTCCGATCTCCATCTTCAAGCACGAACATGATCTCCATCATCACCGGCATAGCATCAAGGTCAATGGCGTCGTTTCATGGTTGCCTTCCACCAGCTCCAACTATTACAACTACTTTGAATAGACACGCGGGTCTTAACATAATTTAAAGACAACCATATGGCTCCTGCCGGTTGCCAACTTACAATAAGGATCATTGCATACATCAAATATAATCACAATCATGGCCATATCACATCACAGCACACCCGTGCAAAACAAAGTTAGACGCCTCTAATTTTCTTTGCATATTTTACGTGGTTTGGGGCTTTCAACAAGTGTCGATCTAACTTACGAACAAGAACCACAACGTTGATGTTTGAACTATCAAGTGCCCGTTGTAAATTGGATCTATACTATAATGGGAGAGACATACACCCGCAAAGCCACTTATGCAATACAAGTTACATGTTGAGCGTGGAGCAAGTCTCATGAACGATGTCATGTAAGGTTAGCCCGGGCCGCTTCATCCCATCATACCGCAAGATGCAAAGTACACAAGAAGCAATTGATAATAAAAGCACCACCGCCCACAATGACCATTGTGTTCTACTCGTGCAACAGATCTACATATAGACACGGCTCTGATACCACTGCAGGGGTTCGTAGCATGGAAAACAAAAAAATTCTACCGCATGCAAACAAACAAGCCAAGATCTATCTACTAGATTGTAGCAACGAGTCGATAGAGGAACTCACCCTCGAAGATTCCAAAGTGGTTAACGAGAGCAGATTCTCATGGGTGATGTAGTCGTATTCTTGCCGATCTCAAGATCGGGTAGACGATCCTTCCGACGCTGCGTTCCGGCAGCGCTTCCGCAGTCGGTCACACATTCGGTACTCGATGAAGACCTTCCTCTCTGTAATATCCCTAAAATCATGTTTCAAAACTCATGCATATCATCCATGCATCCATGATCATTTAGGATTTCATTTCAAAATCATTTCAAAAACAGGAGCATATTTTGCTCATTATTTCATGTACGAATACTCTAGCCTTTGTGCTACTTGCTAATGAGTAAGGTACTAATATTCATTCAGTAATGTTTTGAGTTCAAACTTAAGTGATTTCAAAAGCTTGAATAAAGTTTCAAAACAAAGTATGAAATAAAACCAAGTTTATGCATATTTTTATATCTCATAAAAAGCTTGATTTTTTTATTTTTTTTTCAATGGACCAAGTTTGTTTGAGTAAACAGAAGGATTTGACACTTATTTGAATACAAGATTCACTATACAAAAGTCCAGAGAAGGTTTGAAATCAAACTGATTTGAAATGGAGTTTGAAAATCATTTTAGAAAATCAAACATAAAAAGAAAAGGAATAAAGAGGAAAAAATAAGCAAACAGCCAAATCTGGCCCAACCCAGCCCAACTCGACCCAGCTAGCCCAACAACCCCTCCCGCGAAATGTTTTCTTCACTCGCAATCAAACCCGCAGAGTGACTGACCGCCTGACCCCACCTCCCCTCTGTTTCTCTCGCTGACAACGCGGCCCATGCAACGGTCATCGTCTCCACCCGGCGACGAGTTCCTCCCCCCAAATCACTCGTCCATTTCTGGATTGATTTGCGGCTTCAATTCATGATCAATGCTCGAGTGAATCACGCTCGCGTCCTTGCTATTTAAACCCCCTCTGCCCCCTCTCCATTTCCCCCCCAAACCCCAAGCACAGAGCGCCCCCAGGCTGCGAGAATTCCTCGCCGCAACCTCGCTCCTCTGACGAGTTCGTCGTCGAATTCCGGTGAGCACCGCACGCCCCTCTGCCTATGGTTCATGCTGACTTGTTCTACATGTCTGTGCGCACCTACTGATGCTTTCTGTTTGCTCGCTTATGGTCTGTAGCCTCAGCAACGTCAACGACTGAGCTCCGCCGCCCTCTGCTCGAACTCCGGCGATCGATTACGGTAAATACTGAGCGCCCCTTGACCTCTCTTGCATACGACTAGGTTCGCCTTGTCCTTGCGCAACTACTGATGCCTCTGGTTTGTGCTAGGAAGGTCCAGAGCGTCGGAAACAACTCCGTCTGCAAGGACCCGACGCCGTGCACAACTCCGACGAGCTCCAGCGACCACCTCTGCGCCCCTTCACCATATAAGCCCACCTTGAGCATCAGCAACACACGGCGAGAACAGTAAGCCCCTTCCCCCTCTCCCGCGCGACCTAGAACGTCGGCAACGACTCTGACAGAGCCGCCGCCGCCAGTCGCCGCCGCTAGCGCCGCCCGTCTGTGGTCAATAGGACTGTGGCCGTAGGATTTAGATCTAACGTATAAGATTAGATCTGTGACAAAGAGGTAAGATTAGATCTGAGCCGTGCATGTTTAGTTATATCCAACGGTGCCCGAGCGTTATCCGGTGCGAAGCGGTATTGTCCAATCAGACGCTGCCGCGTGGCCAGTTCTTTGTTCTAAAATCAGATTTTATATCTATTAGATGTTTAAACTTGATTAATTCATAACTTTTGATTCCCACGTCCAAATTTGACAAATTTTATATCAATGGAATCAGGAGAGAAAGCCCTTTTCATATATGCAATGTGTTTAATGTTTTGTTTCTGTTAAAATGATAATTTTTACAGAAACATGTGTAGGCCTATTTTGTGTATAACAAATATTTGGGAAATATTTTAATGTTCAAATAAAAGTTGTTTGGCAAGTTTTGAACTTGTTTATGAATTAGTACTGTGCACTTGTCTTGTTGAGTATAGAAAATCATCACATACCATATTGCATGCATCGATGTATTTTTGCTTGTATTTATTTTGTATGTGATTGGTGCTATCATTTTATGTGTAGATTTTGGTGCAAATAGTGATTGTGATTGTGAGGATTGTAGCTACTCTCCGAACTACCAAGGCAAGTGGTGCTTCATGATATTTTTATCCCTATGTTTTTTTCAACTATGCATTAGAAATATTTTGCTAGTCTTGCATGGATATATTTTGATTTATATGCTATGCTTGGGAAATCCTAGTAGTTGTAGAATTGCTAGAAATTTCTAAGTTAAGATGCTTATCTATGCCATGCTTAGCCTAGCTAGTAGCAACCAAGGGTGGTTATATAATCATGCTATGAATAAATATTTCTATGTCTTTGGACTATGTTTTTGCTTAATAAAACAACTAAGTGAATGAAACACCTGGGTGGAATGGAAGGAATGGTTTATGTTGAGTGGTTACACAAGGCCCATTTCTATGGTTTACCTTGTGTATCTCACTTGTGGAAAGCCACCCAGGAACAAAGGGATTTGAGAGGCCAAATATTAAGAAGTTTCTAGTGCTGCCACTTGGCAATATGGGCTCTGCCTGGATCACATAGGTTGCAATAACTTAGCCATTTGGACAGTTGGTGGTAGTGGGATGATAGGTTGGAACGCGTCCATTTGGTCTAAGGGAAGGCTTCTGAAAGGTCCTGTCTTGGAGAAAATCAAGTCTTGTGGGGAAAGTGCACAACCTCTGCAGATGGAAGAATCTAAGTACTTAGCCATGTCCCTGGTATTGGACAACTTGAGCATCAAGACATGGAAGCTATCAAGAATCTCCTCATCCCAATTTCTAAGTAAAACTTGTGGTTGAACAAGGGTGAAGGACCCCAATGTCTATTGGTGGTTTCTTGGGAAAAAATTTTGACAAAGAAAAACTTAGTGTTTTCAACTGATAGGCAAAACCTATTTTGAGCAAAGCAAGCCTAAGCTACACTTAGCCAAAATGCATATAGTACTTAGTCCACCAATATTCTAATAAGGTATCACTTGCCAATACTATTCCAATGTATTGACCCACTGTGGCTGTAACTTGTGATGTTGTAGGATATTCTGATGATGATTAGGAGTCATGAGTATACACTCAACATGCTTGCCTGTGGCACATCAAGATGAAGACTTAGTTATCTTATTATATTTTTGAACTCTTGTATTAGGCATGTGGCCATGGAGTTGTAAAAGACTATGTTTGTCTCTGGAATGATATGTAATAATGACCTTTGTTTCTGTGTACTTCATCTTAAACTGTGGATGCTAGCATTGATCCAGGGACTAGCATTGCAATCATAGGGATCCTTTCCTTTACAAAGGAGGTATCTTACACTCTCCCTGTTCCAGCAGGCGGCAGAGGTTGTAGCACTCTCCTCGCGATTCTGGCAGCACGATGGCGTGGTACCGGAAGTAGAGGTGAGATCTCGCAGGGCTTCTCCTTAAGCCGGAGCGAGTATGGTGGACTATGAGAGAGGCCTTGGCAATCTAGGATTTAGAGGCACCAAGGGACGGAGCTTGGCCAGCGGCCTAGGGCTTGGGGAAGCCCCAAGTCGGCGGCTAGGAGAAACCCTAGGGCGGCGGCGACTTGGAGGAGGCCGGCGGCTAGGGTTAGGGTTTTGGGTGGTGTTGGGTGTAGGGAAGAGGGGAAGCCCTGCCCCTCCTTTTATAGGTGGGAGGGCACGGCCAAGGGGAGGGAGTCCTCCCCCAAGTCGTCCTCCTTGGCCGGCGGGTGGAGGGAGATGAACTCCTCCCCAAGTAGGTTTCCTATTCTCCCTCCACCAAGAAAAACTGTTGTTTGACTTTTCAAATTGGTGTTTGACTTTTCAAACTAGGATTTGATTTCTTCCTTTATTTTGCCCAGCCATGATACCTAGTACATGATGCAACCATTCCACATTGTCATGACATATTCATGTACCCTTCCCCTCCGGAGTGTCGGACCTTCCGGAACATTCTAGAACATTCCCGATGATAACACCGGAACGGGACTTTCCTTATATGAATCTTATTCTCTGGACCATTCCGGATCTCCTTTATGATATCCCGGATCCCATCTGTAGCATCCCAATTGTCTAACAATTGCAATGCTACTAGCCTAGTCTATATAGATGCTACTTCCTACATATAATTGTTGCATCATAATTATATCATGCTCATGTCATCATGCCACCTTGCATTTGAGCATCATATAAAACCCTTTTTGTTTTGGTTCTTCTCTCATATGCATTGTAAATTGTATTTGCCCCTTGATATTGTATTTGGTTATTGATATATTGTTTAAATGCCCAAGTTGAGTTGGGGGCATATCTTTTATTCCACTCCACCACCCTTTCTTTCATCACCTTATAATTCCACCATCCCATTATCCATGAGCTTGTATTTTATTTTCTCTTGGTATTCAATCTAGCTCATGGGAGATAGGATGGATCTACTTCTACAAATTCTTTTGCTTGGCTTTTATTCCACTTTTGGGAATGCATAAGAATAATGCCATGTTAATATTATTGTTTTCACAAGAATAAACATGGCATTAATTATTTTGCATGGGCCATGAAAGCACCACCACATTCTAGTCCTTTGGGATTTTATATGAATTTTTGAGTGGTGTATATCTCTTGGAGCTTTCCCTTCTCTCTCAAATCTTTCACCTTGTTTGGTTTATTTCTTGTTGCCTAGTGCTCATCAAGCTTTTCTCACATGGGTATGCCATGCATGGTCATGTGAAATCCTTTCCATCTCCATCTTTTGTCCTCCTTTGTTTTTATTTGATTTTTGAGTGGATCATCTCTCATCTCTCTCTCCCTCCTTTTGCTTGATCTTGTTTGATCTTGCTAAAAGCCACCACCACATCACCCTCTCTCTCCAATCCCTCCTCTCTATCCAAAACCCTAACCCTAATCACCTACCCCACTATCACCATCTACCATACCACCCCCCTCTAGCCAAAACCGAGCCACCCCCTAACCCATCCACCTGGCTCCACCTAACCTAGCTCACCCTAACCCGAGACCACCTCTCCTAACCCTAGCCATAGCTAACCCGAGCTCCTCTCCTCTCTTTTTCTATTCTCTCTGCCCCGCTTGTCCCACCGAACCTGACCTACCTCCCCCTCTCCCTGGCCCACCTACAGCCTCTCTGCCTTGCCCTGGACCAGCCCTAGCCAGCCCAGCCGGCCGAGCACGTGCCGAGGAGGAGAGGAAAAAGGTGGCACCGAGGCCACCTTATCTACCCCTGCCACGGCTGCCTCGCCTCTCTCCCTCTCGTTTCCTCCTTCCCCACGGCTTCTTTGCCTCCCCCAGATCTACCCCAGGGCCTTGCCCTCTCCCCTCTTTTCTCCACCGACACCATCTCCCTCTCGCCGGACACCGTCTGCACCACCGTCGTTTCTTCGTTCCAACCGACGAGCGCGGCGTGGAGGTGGTCGAGAAGGCCGAGGAGGTTCTTCTGCTTCGCCGGAGCACGACAGCGAGGAGGAGAAGCCCCACTGCTGCTGCAGTACCGCAACACCCGCCGAAACCCTAGCTCTGCCCTGGCCTCTGCTTCCTCGCCGATCCGTCGTCTCCCAGCCCGATCCACCTCCGTCGTCCACCCCGCGGTGAGCTCCTCTACCTCCTGGACATGCTCCGCCTCACCGGGTAGCCCTAGCTGCGCCAGACGTTTCGCCAAACACCCTTTGCGCGTCGGCGGTCGCTGCGTTCACTCGGCGTAGCGCCTCGCAGACGGCATATCTAGCCCCTATCCACCTTGCTATCACCAACCCTCAACCAGCCGCTTCGGTTACCGCCTCCGCACGCGAGCCCCAGGTCCCCGGATCGAGTTCCCCGCGCGCCGCGCTCCGCTGTCGCGCACGAATCTGTCCGCGGTTCAGAGAAAGAAGAGCAACAGTACGGGCATGTGGTCGATTTACAAATAGCCCCTCCTTTTTATTTTCGCCTCAACCCGCGGTACACCGAGCCCCACCAGTCAGCCTCCCTGTCCTTTTACAAGAACACCCCCGCAGTTTTGAACACCCAACCCGCGCTCCAGCCCTAGCCCCCACCTGTCAGTCGCTGCAGTCCCCACCCCTGGCGTGTGGGCCGTAGCCGCTGGGCCCGCTTGTCAACCGCGTGGGCTAGCCAGAGCCGCGGTAGAAAAGGGATTTTCTGCGCGCGTGGCCCCATTCCGTTTGACCCCACCTGTCAGTGGCTATGGCTGGGATGGGCTGAGTAAGAAAAGTTTTCTGCTTGCTGTTTAATTAAAACCTTTTCAAAATTGTTTAAAAATTCAAATTCAAAACTGTTTTAAATAACTTTTAATTTTCAAATCCAAATAATACAAATGATATATGTTTTGAAATCAGAAAAATGTGAGGATTTCATATATGCCCTTCAAAATATATTTTGAACACTTTAATTTTCGAGTTGATCAAAATTACAAGAAAATGCCCTTTTTCTTAATTAATTAATAACTTTAGTTTTATAACTCCAAATTTGACAAATAATATGTCTAAATCAATCAGCGCGACGAGCCTGTTCTATCTATGCATTCCATGTTATGAATTGCAGCATGCATCATATAAATATAAAGTATACAGCAACTTATTTGAGTATAAAAGGTGACTAAAACTCCATAAAATGCTTTATTCTTGTATTTCACACCTCACCCATGCCATGCTACTTTATTGCCATGCAAATTGTGCATCATTCATCATGGCATGATTGTTTGCTTGTCGCATTTTATTCATATGCTTGTGCACTTTATTTATGTTGGCCCTTGTTTGTTTGGTTCTTCTACGAATAGACGCTGAGCAGGGGATATATCAAGAAACCCAGGAGCACTACCCAGATCCTTCTCTCGCTTCAACTGAGCTGCCAGGAAAGCACTACCACATGCTTGCATACATATAGTACATATTGCCTCTATCTTATTCTTGCATCATTGCGTCGCGATTGCATTAAACTGAATCCCAAGTACTGCATAGCCTTTACTTTTAAACCCCACCGAAGCTTGTTCCTCCATCCCATGAGCCATTACTACAGGAGTTGTTTGAGCCATGCGGGTCGTAGAACAGCATGTGTAGGGTATGTGAGTGTCTGATGGATAACGAGGTACCTAAACAACTTAACCTGAGTAGTAATGGGATAACTAATGAAAGTGGCACCGGTGAGCAATATCTCCTATTTGGTTTTTCATGCTCACTTGTGTCCCGCAGGACCCCGAGTACTTGATTCCTGTTCCTTGAATATTCGCGCTATCCACATCCGGGAGGCTTATGAACCCCCCTGAGCCAGAGCTTGATTCATTCTTATTTCTTGGGGCCACAAAGTAGTTTGGGGCTTTATTACTATCCTGTACTTATGCCATGCTTTACTGCTTTATTTAAGATTGTGCGAGGAGCACCTGTACTGTTTTGGATGCGGAGTGTTTTCGCGGTATTGACAAGCCCAGTCACACTTTCGGGTTCCCAGTCGTTTACAGCCACTGACGCAAACCCTGGGTCCGTTTCGGAGCCGGCCAACTTCGTTGCGGGTAGCTTAGTGGGGTGGCCCCTGAAACATTTCTGAATCCTGTGATCACTTTGTCGTGAATGCCTCGTTGGGTTTTGAGTTGGTTTTTCCGAGGTTGATCGAGTGTGTGTTGCTATTTGTGCACCCCTGCAGGGTAAATCTTTCTGAAAGCCGTGTCCGCGGTTATGGACGACTTGGAGCACAGTTTCTCGATCATAGACAAGTATAACTAAAGTACCGCTTTTAATTTGACTAAGTACCTGACTAGTAAATAGTGCAACACTCATGGAATGGATAATAAAACTGCCAACGGATGGGGGGCTGTTCGTCCGCTTCCTCGTTGGTAAGCGAGGAGGAGGATGGATCTGTTACTATTACTGTTATAACTGTTGTTATTAATTCATGGACATTCGTCTATCTTTGGTTAGGCGGATGGTTAGCGAGTACCTATAGAATTGTTAGGTATTATCTTTTGCTGCAATTGCATCACCCCAGGTTGTGTCCCCTTTAGAGGCATAAAGACTTGCTGAGTACCCCTAGGGTCTCACACGATAAATTGTTTGATTCAGATGAACAGGTAAACTCGCAAGATGGATACTGGGTGGAGGAGACGAACGATGAGGGCAACGATCACTCGGTGTAGAGATTCCGGGAACGGGGATCCGTGAGATCTGTGGGCGGGATGTGTTTATTTATGGGGCATCTTATGCCGATTTGCTTCTTATCCGTACTCGGATCTTGTTTTCCGCTTCCGCCTGATACTCTGATGTTTGATGTATGAGGAGATATCCTAAACTATTATATCTATCTAGGATATTTGGATCTTGCCGTATGGCGTTGCAATATTTCTATTTCTTTTAGATGGAATGGCTCTAAGGACTGTTGTATGGTGGCTTGCATACATACTCATTTGTGTATGTAGTTGATCCCTTCGCCTGCCGATTACGCCGCTCGTTCTTGTCCCGATGTTTGGAAATGGTTAGGACGTCCGAAAGGTCTACCTGTGAGTGGCATTTGGCCCCACCGTACTATTTTAACCATTTCCGCTCATCGAGGCTTGTAACCAAGAGCGTAATTCACCGAGGTAGTTACACCATCCGAGACTCCGAACAACATTCAGTATCTTACTCATCATTCCATAACTACTCAACAACATTGAATCCTTAAGTGTGTCTCCCTACGGTTCGTGAATTATGCGGACATGATCAAGACACTTCTTCGATCAATAACCAATAGAGGAATCTGTAAATTCATATGGCTCCCACATATTTCTATGATTACTTTGCGATCGAATGAACCACTTACATACGATACTAATTTCCCTTTGTCTCACGATAGTTTACTTATCCGAGGTTTTGATCGTCGGTATCTCTGCATACCTAGTTCAACCTCGTTACTGATAAGTACTCTTTTCTCATTCCTGTGGTATGTGATCCCTTGTGAGCCAGTCACATGCTTGCAAGCTAATTGGATGACATTCCACCGAGAGGTCCGAGAGTATATCTATCCGTCATATGGATGGACAAATCCCACTCTTGATTCATGTGTCTCAACCCATACTTTCCGAACACTCAATGCCACCTTTATAGCCACCCAGTTACGGTGTGGTGTTTGATGTCATCAAAGCATCCTTCCGGTGATGGTGATAAGCATGATCTCATGGTCGTAGGAATTAGGTTACTATGTATCAGAAAGCTTATAGCAATTGAACTATTTAAAATGACTTGATCTTTATGCTATCTATAGGAGTATGTCCACCATACCATTGTCCTAATGATATGTTCTTGTTATTAACAACATCTCAAATGTTCATGATCAAGAAACCATGATCATCTATTAATCAACAAGCTAGTATTATGAAGAGGCTTTACTAGGGACTCTAATTTAGTTTACAAATCACACAAGTATTAATGTTTCTGGTTAATACTATTATAGCATGAATGTAAACATTTATCATAAACACAAAGATATAATAATAACTACATTTATTATTGCCTCTAGGGCATATCTCCAACAGTACCAGTTATTCTTGATTGAATCAAAGATTGGAAAAATGATAGTGAGCTTGATCATGTTATGGATCCTAAGGATTTGTTCCTAAGGTGCTACCCTTCCTTTAGGGATGTGCATAGGAATAGATCATATGTATATGCATGATTGAATGGTAAAATCTAGTTTGACAACCAGAGCAAGGATGTTGCTCTGAGCTCTGGTTGGATCCTGGTATTGTGTTGTTTGCCTTTAGAGTTTTAAAAATCCCTATGATGGATTCACCCCACTTGGGTGTTTTCTGAGGTTTTGTTTTATAAAACAACACATATTTCTATCTGAATAACATGATTAGATCATGTGAAGGTTTTATGAAACTCACCACAAAATCTGATGATGGTGTAGTAAGTTGGTGATGATGATCTTGATATGGTTTTGCTAGACTCCTGTGCTTGATCTTGAGCTGACCCTGCTCCTCCTAGCTCCTGGCTTGATCTTTCTATCCACCTGATCCATCCCCCTCCTTATGTCACCATCCTGGTGATGTTTGATTGATCCTTAGTTGGTTTGGTTGCTGGCTGTGGTGCTTGGTTTAGCTACTGTCTATAGTGGTTGTTCTTGTGTGTTGTGCAGTAGGGTGATGCACTAGTGCCTCCCACGGCGGTGCTTGTGGTTTCGTGAGATTGGGCTGCTCTGTGAGCTTGACAACACACCACATGCATGCTGGTGTGTGTCTTGCCTGTGTGCTTGCTATGCACTTGTGGATATGTTCAAAATTTTGAACTTACTCTTACCAGGTTACTTTCATCTGGCTGGTGATTTTGCCCCTCTTGGCTGTCATTTGACTTCTGGATTTGAATTTATGAAAGATGAATTCTTTCACATTGGTGAATCTTGCCCCCTTTTTTTAAATGTCTCAATGATGAATTTGTCAAGTGCATTTCACTGACATGTCTGAGAGAAATAATACTAGCACTAATCTTCTTTTTTTTATTTAGTCTTTGTTTTGCAGGTACAAAGATAAAGATGAAGATTTAGTTTAGATTTAGATATAGGATAGTAAATATTCCAATGTAATTTTCTTATTCTTTTGTAATTTTCTTTTATTATTCTTGTAATGTTTATTTTATTCAATTGTAATAAAGATTATATTATTATTAATAAAGAATATCCCTATTCTTTGTATATTTACTTTTGTAAGTTATGTGGATGATTCAAATAAGTTATAATTTTATAACTTGATTATATATATTGATGATAAGAAATAAACTTTATATTCATTATTGTTTTTCTTTGGATAGAATTCAAGTTGTAATATTTATCTCTTAATTGAATTAAGATTCAAAACTTATATCTAATTCATTTGAATTATAATTCAAACACTCAAGTCTAATATTTCAAATGCATTTGAAAACACATAACTCCTTAAGATCATCTCAAAGTTTATAACAATCATCCTTTAAGACAAAACCTAATCTCAAAGTATGAAAGAAACAATGATCACTTAGGTTTTTATTTGGCGAAAAATTTACCCACATTTTCACAGATGAATGCATGCAACAATCCATATTCCTAAATCTACCCTTCGTTAGGTCCTAAATGCTGGGATGTTACAGTCTTCCCCCCTTAAATTAAACTTCGTCCCGAAGTTTGTGGAGATGTACCTGAATAGTTCCGGATATGCTTTTCTTAAATCCTCTTCTTTCTCCCATGTGCTTCCCTTTTAGGGTGATGTTCCCACTGTACCTTGCAATATTTGATTGCTCTGTTCCTTAATCTTTTCCAGTTTCCTTCCAGAATCTTACAGGGCTTTTTAATATAAGTCAGGTCTTCTTGTAGTTCTATCTCTTGATGTGTGGTTGCATCATCTAGAACTTTCAAACATTTACGAAGTTGTGACACATGGAAAACATTATGCACTTGAGCCAATCTTGATGGTAACTCTAAAGCATAAGCTATAGTTCTGTTTTGACTCAGTATCTTGAATGGTCCGATGTATCTTGGACTCAATTTACCTTTAACTCCGAATCATTTCACCCCTTTCATTGGACTTACTTTCAAATAGACCATATCTCCCACTTCTGGATGCCATGATCTTCGACATTGATCTGCATAACTTTTCTGCCTGCTCTGGGCTATTTTCAGTCTATCCCTGATCTTATCAATGATGTCTTGTCTCTCCTTGATATAATCTGGCGCTAATTCTTTGCTGCTTCTAGGTTCATTCCAACATATTGGTGATCTACACTTCCTTCCATATAGAACCTCATATGGAGCTGCCTTTAGACTACTCTGATAGCTATTATTATAAGAAAATTCTGCCAATGGTAGGTGATATTCCCAAGTTCCTCCAAAATCTAATGCACAAGCTCTCAACATGTCTTCTAGTATTTGATTTGTTCTTTCAGTTTGACCTCCTTTCTCAGGATGATATGCCGTGCTGAAATCACATTGGTGAAACTTGCCCCTTTTTTTAATGTCTCAATGATGAATTTGTCAAGTGCATTTCACTGACATGTCTGAGAGAAATAATACTAACACTAATCTTATTTTGTTTTTATTTAGTCTTTGTTTTGCAGGTACAAAGATAAAGATGAAGATTTAGTTTAGATTTAGATATAGGATAGTTAGTAAATATTCCAATGTAATTTTCTTATTCTTTTGTAATTTTATTTTATTATTCTTGTAATATTTATTTTATTCAATTGTAATAAAGATTATATTATTAATAATAAAGAATATTCCTATTCTTTGTATATTTACTTTTGTAAGTTATGTGGATGATTCAAATAAGTTATAATTTTATAACTTGATTATATATATTGATGATAAGAAATAAACTTTATATTCATTATTGTTTTTCTTTGGATAGAATTCAAGTTGTAATATTTATCTCTTAATTGAATTATGATTCAAAACTTATATCTAATTCATTTGAATTATAATTCAAACACTCAAGTCTAATATTTCAAATCCATTTGAAAACACATAACTCCTTAAGATCATCTCAAAGTTTATAACAATCATCCTTTAAGACAAAACCTAATCTCAAAGTATGAAAGAAACATTGATCACTTAGATTTTTATTTGGCGAAAATTTTACCCACATTTTCACAGATGAATGCATGCAACAATCCATATTCCTAAATCTACCCTTCGTTGGGTCCTAAATGCTGGGATGTTACACTCGCTTGTAACCAATCCCGCATGAGGACGCCGTTGCAGTCGCCCTGCTCGCTCCCACACCTCTATCTAGCCTTCTTAGGCAATGATGTTTCCGTACCGACGACATTTGGCGCCCACCGTGGGGCGAGATATGGTCGTGATCGGAGTTCCATTCTGCATGGGACCGACTTTTTCTTCACCGTCATCACCGACTCCATTCCAGAAGATTCTCGGGGGCTCGCCGGCTTCGCCGTTCGCGTCGTCGTCGTTCGCACCCTCGTCGGCCTCGCCATTCGCGCTATCATCCGCCTCGCCGTGCGCATCGTCGCCGCTCGCATCGTCCTCGTCCAACTCGCCGCCGTCACCGTGGCCATGCCAACAGTCCCGAGGTCTCGTCGCCGATGTCGCACCATCATCGCCGCCGCCGCACCGCCGTTGCCCCGGCCTCGTCATGCCTCGTGGGGGCTTGACGCCATGGCCGCGCCGTCTTCGCCACGTGGTCGTGTCTGCGTGCGCCTACGGCTTCGGACTCGTCCGCCTTCGTTCGTGTGGCCGTGTCCGCGTGCACCTATGGCTTCGGCCTCTCCACGCCGTCTACAGTGAGCTCCCGCACGAACCCACCTCGCACGGTTCCTCTCTGCGGCAAAGCTTCGCGAGCCCGCGGTCCCTCGCCCGCTGCTGCACGATCGTCGCCCGCGGCCGCATCCATCCGTCTGCGAGCTCGCCCGGAAAAACGGCTCACGTCGTCGCGCACGCAGCAGTCTCGCGGCTGTGTTAGCTAGCCAAAAGCCATAACTAGCTCAATCGCTTTATACCTACGCACGCACTCAGCTAACAAGCCTCTGTATACATATGCCAGTAAGTCATACATACACGTATGTGCGGTCTTTCCCTACGTACTGCATGTGCGGCTCCATTCGGCTCGCCGGTCCTGCCAGCTAGCTGCCCCACCGCGTCCATGTCATGGCCGGTCTTTCCCTAGGTACTACATGTGCGGCTCCGTTCGGCTCGCTGGTCCTGCCAGCTAGCTGCCCCGCCGCGTCCATGTCATGGCCGGTCTTTCCCTACATACTGCATGTGCGCACTAGTGCACACATAGGCCTCTAACACCGGTTCGGACCAGCCTCTAACATCGGTTGTAGAACCGCTGTTGGCGGTACGGTGTTAGAGGCCCCCCTTTAACAGCGGTTCTTATACAAACCGGTGTTAAAGGGTGGTGCACGTGGCGGTTCTTCGTGGCAGTGCTAGTGATGCTCTTCGTGGCAGTGCTCTTCCACTTATGCTGAGGAGATGGCTAAAGCGCCGGAGATGGCTGACGCGCAGGAGATGGCTGGCGCGCCGGAGAGGGCTAACGCATAGGAGATGGCTGACGCGCCGGAGATGGCTGCCGCGCAGCAGATGGCTGAAGCGCCGGAGACGAAAGGGGAGTATTCTTATGACTTGGAGACGGCTGAGGCAGCTCAGACTGCTGACGCTGCGGAGACAGCGGGGGTGCCAGTGGCCTCCAATTTGGAAGCACGATGTGTTCCTTCTTCCAAAGAATGGTTGTTTTCACTCCAAATTTGAGTTGAGTTTCCCCTTCACCTGTAGCATGGTCAAGCTGTGCTTCCTCATATTCCTTCACAACCTCATCCACCCCGACAATAGGATAGCCATCTGGAATCGATCGGTAGTGGTAAGTTCCACCAGCTACAGGAGGTAAGGCATAGCCGACAGCCACCTTAATGGATAAGCCCATTAATCTCACATGTAGCTCAGCGTGTTCGCTCTCCATGATCTTATCCACGGGGTATCGAGGACCCGCCATTTCAAGTGTAGGCTGTACGTTCTCCGTGGAACCCACGCTGCTTTTCCGCGCAGAGTCTGGGCCACCGGCAGCTTCCAATGCAGGCTCTTCGTGCCGCTGAGATGGGCCGGTAGCTTGCTGGCTCTTTTGTGCATTCACTTGCGCCTGTAGCGCCACAAGTGCATGTTCTATCTGTGTCATCTGCTCTATACGCTCTTTTCTTTTTTTCCGCGCCATCTGTAAGAGTCGCCCCACTCGGCAAACCCATCCTTCCACGTCATACCCCCTGTGCCTCGTGCAAGTCCAGGGTGTTCTTTTTTACCGATGGCGTGTGTGAGCTGGTCATTCTCTCTATCGGGATGGAAGGTCCTGGCGGTTGTTTCCTCGTATGCCGTAATGAGTTCAGTGACGGGTTTGGCAAGGAGGGTTGGGTAGATACACAATCCCGTTTCTGGGTCCAACCTTGCCCCGATTTCGTAGAACCAAGTATTTACATGTAGGTCCCACCCATGTGTCTGTGGTGTGATCCCTCTATCGCGCAGGGCCTTCTCAGCTTCCTCCCACTTAGGCCTCTGAGATATGTAGCCACCTGACCCCGTCCTCTGGTGATATTCCTTCTTCTGGGCATTTAGTTTATTGGTTTCTGACCTCTTTTTAGCTATAGCACCTTCCTTGTATGCCACAAATTCGGGCCAGTGAGGTCTTATCTTCGCATAATATGCGTCTTCGAAATCTGGAGTCTCGCGAGCTTTGACAAATTTGTTCAATTTTGTCTTCCAGTTGCGGAAAGCATTAGCCATCTTCTTTAGAGTCTACTCTTTGACCTTTTCCTTTATAACCGGTTTGTTTTCATCCTCCTCTGGCGGAAGGGTGAAATTTACCAACAGCGAATTCCAAAGCATTTCTTTGGATCTTTCATCGACAAAGGTACAGTTGCCCTTCTTTGGCTTATTCCAATATTCAATTATGATTGGGATTTGGTCCCTAACAAGAACTCCAGCCTGACGTACAAATTTGTTTGCGGCCTTCTTGGGCTCCATCGGCCTGCCATCAACATGGACTGCTTCGATCGTGAACTTTGCACGATCTTTCAACTGATGGCTCGCGCCTCGCTTGCTCTTTTTCGTAGAAGAATATTGTTGTTGGCTGGTCGATCCAGAGGGCTAAAAGAAGAAAGAAGCGTTAATTAATACATGTACATATATACAAATCAATCGGTGGAAGTCAGCAGAGACTTAATCCATGCATATACCTCGACGGACTTTGTAATCACTAAAGTGCGTTCACCGGAGTCGTCATCTTCTCCATGAATAACTGAGCTGTCATCATGTCCCTCCAAGTTCAGATATTGTGAGGTGTCCTCGTGGATGATGTTCTCTATTATTTCTTCCTCTTCAAGGTTTCTACTGACTGGATCCATAGTTTTTAAAAAAATAATATTATCTAGAGTAAGAGAGTAAACATTCAAGTGGACTTGGATTCATTCACAAATATACATATTATTCATATAAAAATACACAAATAAATACACAAATGAAATTAAAACCCTAAGCATGCTTGATCATTTTAAACAAGGTTCGACGGGTCCAAACACTAATTCGGAGAAATCCTGGATGCATATGAGAGGGTTCATTATGTTCTTCTAATTAAACTTATCATGTAAGTTGATTAACAATGAATTATTATAGCTTAAATAGATAGTTCTCATTTTTCTAAACATTTTGATATATTATTTGTATTTTTCTGACTTATAAATAATTAGTTATTGAATTTACAAGATTTAAACATTTTCTGGAATTATTAAACCAGTTATAACGTCAGCCTGACGTCAGCACACCCTAACACATTTCTCACATAAACAGGGGCTAGCCACAGTGGCTGACGCGTGGGACCACCACGTCACAGCCACACAGGCGCCACGCGGGCTCACCGGAGGATGCTCCAGACGGCGGCGGCCGGCGGCGTTAGAGAGCGACCTAGGGCGCGCGAGGTAGCGGGTTCGCCTCAGCGTGATGCGGCCTACCTAAAACGGGCGGTGCCGCTACCTAGGGGTCACCGGAGCGACGTTAACGACGACAGCGAGCGGCGGCGCTTGCCGAGCAGCGAGGCGACGACAACTCCGAGCGAGAGGGAGCGAGCGGAGGGGAGGATGAGCACCGTGGGCTCACCGTGGGTCTACCAGAGGGGTCCGTGAGGCCGGGCAGGGTCGGAAACAGCGATGATGGTGACGGTGATGGTCGTCGGGCTCTGAGAAGAAGCGATGCTTGGGGGTCGATTGCGGTTGCCCCGCGTCGATTCCTTGGACGTGGAACAACAACACGATGAGGCGGCGGCAACAGCGTGGGTGGGCACGATGGTGACGGCGGCGTGGGTGGGCGCGGTGGCGATGACTCCTCTCTCTGTGCTCCTCTGCTCCTCGATCTGGCTGGGGGAAGAGGAAGAGGAGGTGTGCGCGTTATAACCCCCCCCCCTTAACACCGGTTCGTAGCTGGAACCGGTGTTAAAGGGGGATTTTGTTTCGCGCACGCGTGAAACGAAATAAATACGCCCCCCCCCTTTAACACCGGTTCCTGGCTGGAACCGGTGTTAAAGGGGGGCATTTATTTCGTACATTAAAGGGGTGGGGGCATTTTTAATTCAAAAAATAGGATAGAATTTAGAAAATTCATATATTTTTCATTTCAACTCAAAAAAATATGAATAATATATCATAATTTTCAGAAAAATAAGATATATCCATTCATATAAAAACATTTTATAGTTACTTTAGATGAAACTTTTCAAAATGATTAAAACACTTACATATAAATTTTGATTATTCAATTAAAACAAAAATAAAATAGTCAAACTCTAAAACTTTGAACATAAGAAATATTAAGCATCTAAAAAGGAATCTAACCCTATTTTATTAGAGCAAATCTGACAAAACCTCGCTAAACTTTGCATCTTTTGTATACATTGGAATCTGACAAAACCTCGCTAAACTTGCATTGGATTTTTGATAAAATAGCATATTGTGAACCTAAAAATGATTTTTGTAAAAAATCATGAGCATCGTATCATGTACCTGTAGTTCATATATGACCCACTTCCTGCCGATTCGGCAGGAATTTGTCTTTTTCACCAGAGGTGGACGGAAAGGTTTTAGATCCCCCTGTTGGTACATTGTCCATATAAGGTGGTCTAGTATTTTTGTAAAATGTGGTGGTAGTTTTTTGAATTAGCCATTTGGTGGTTGCTTCACAAAACCGTCCGTTTTTACGCTCGGAAAATGGAAAATGCCTTTTTGGTGCGAAAAAAGGAAAACTTCCTCCTGCAACATAGTTTGCCATCCCATGATGCACATGTATGCACAATATGACCACATTATCACAAACTATGCCTTAATTCTAGCCATAACATTGGTCATTTGAGCCGAAAGCCAAGAAACCTCGAATGAGATAGGTCATTTTGTGAAGGTTTTTTGAGACATAATCAATATACCAAGTTTGGTATTTTTATTATGACAGAACTGGAATTAAAGTACATAATGCAACTAACAGTAAGTTACATAAAGCACGACTAAAAATTAAGATACATAAAAGAACTGAAAATTAAGATACATGGCTAGATTAAGCACAATCGGTCGAACTTGTTTTGGAATGTTGGAGTGATTCAGTCATGCTCCTGCCTACACCTATAATACTTGCCACTGTAGTCGTCGTACTCGACGCGGCCGTCGTCGCTGTCGTCGTCGGGGTTGCCGTAATTGAACCTTGAAGGCTGAGGAGTACGCGTGGGCTGGACTTGAGGGTAGCGCAGACGGGGGTTAGAGTCGGCGGCAGTGTCGTAGGCCATGACGCTCTGGAGAGTCCGACCATGCCAACACAGCCGCTGGCCGGACTCGTTGAAGTTTGGAGGAGGTGGGCCGTCCTCCTCGTGCCTGGCGAGCGCCCTCTCACGCCGATCCCTGAAGAAGGCTTCCCAAGTAGGGAAATAGTCGGGATGCCATCTGGGATTGCTCCGCTGCTCCGGTGTGAGCTAGAAGTAGTAGTGGTTCGTGATGGCCATCCGGCGCGCCACACCTAGAGGGACAGTAGGAACTGGCACGCCTCTGGCGCTCAGCGTCCAGCCGACGGGGACACAGTAGCCCGGCGGGCAGGGATAGTTTGAGGTGCAAAGTGCCTCCGCCTCCCTGGGGGTTAGTGCTACGGTAGAAGCCATGGGAAAGAGTGATGAGGTTGCAGATATGAGTCTAGAGATGTGCAATGACAATGGAGGCCAACCCTTCATATATATAGTGAGAAGTGGCAGGAAGAACTGGCGGGAAAAACTGGCGGGAAGAACTGGCGGGAAGAAAAATGGCGGGAATAAAAATGGCGGGAAAAAATGGCAGGAAGAAAAATGGCTCATTTAATACATATACTGTTAACAGAAGAAATATGACATTGATTTCCATATTGAGATACATATGTGTGCCAAAAATGGCTCAATTAATACATATAGTCAATCTTATGATCGCGTCGGCCATAACCATGGAGTATCAGCACCGTTTAACAGGATGGTTGGGTCAGTCTTCACTCTGAAGAGCGGAATTTCATCAAACTTATTATAATCTTCTGACATGTCTGTCTTGTCCTCCACTCCCACGATGTTTCTTTTTCCTGAAAGAACTATGTGACGCTTTGGCTCATCGTGTAATGTATCTGTTTTCTTATTTTCTCTTTTTGTCGGTTTGGTAGTCATGTCCTTCACATAGAAAACCTGAGCCACATCATTGGATAAGATGAATGGTTCGTCTAAGTTCTTGTCTACCTTCATAAGATTGTTGAGATCCACTGTTGTCATTCCGTACTTCTTGTCTACCGCAACCCCTCCTCCTGTTAGCTTGACCCATTTGCATCGAAACAAGGGGACCTTAAAATTAGGTCCATAGTCAAGTTCCCATATCTCCTCTATGAACCTATAATACATGGTCTTTTGCCCATTGTCTTCTGCTGCATCGAAGCGGACACCACTGTTTTGGTTGGTGCTCTTTTTATCTTGGCCTATCGTGTAAAATGTATTCCCATTTATCTCGTACCCTTGGAAAGTACATACAGTCGAAGATGGTGTCCTGGCCAACAAGTACAGCTGATCCCCAACAGTGGTGTTATTCGTGAGAAGTCTTTGCAGCCAGCCGCCAAAACTCGCCATGTGTTCACTTATAATCCATCCATCAGACTGTCGCGGGTGTTTGAGGCATATTAAATTCTTGTGTTCATTGATATACGGGGCAACCAAGATAGATCTTTATAAAACCGTGTAGTGAGCTTGATTGAGAGAATGCCCGTCCCTACATATCATTGCTTTACATCCTAGGGTTCCTTTTCCACGCAGTCTCCCTCATGCCGTGATTCTGGAGCACCAATCGCCTTAAGGTCAGGAATAAAATCAACACAGAACTCAATGACCTCCTCTGTTACATAGCCTTTGGAGATGCTTCCTTCTATCCTAGCACGGTTATGAACATATTTCTTTAAGACTCCCATGTACCTCTCAAAGGGGAACATATTGTGTAGAAATACAGGACCGAGAATGGAAATCTCTTCTACTAGGTGAACCAGGAGATGCGTCATAATATTGAAGAAGGATGGTGGGAACACCAACTCAAAGCTGACAAGACATTGGGCCACATCTGTCTGTAACCCTGGTAGGCTTTCTGGATCGATTACCTTCTGAGATATTGCATTGAGGAATGCACATAGCTTCACAATGGGTACTCGAACATTTTCAGGTAGAAGCCCCCTCAATGCAATCGGAAGCAATTGTGTCATAATCACGTGGCAGTCATGAGACTTCAGTTTTTGGAATTTTTTCTTTGCCATATTTATTATTCCCTTTATATTCGACGAGAAGCCAGACGGGACCTTGATACTGCTCAGGCATTTAAAAAAGATTTCCTTCTCTGCTTTGGTAAGAGCGTAGCTGGCAGGAGTTAAGTGGCATCGTTTACCCTTCTCGTTCTCAGGATGCATAGGCTCCTCAGGGTCTTTCATACGTTGCTGGTCCTGCCGTGCTTCCGGTGTATCTTTTGTCTTCCCATACACTCCTAGGAAGCCTAGCAGGTTCACGCAAACATTCTTCGTCACGTGCATCACGTCGATTGAAGAGCGGACCTCTAAGACTTTCCAATAGGGTAGGTCCCAAAATATAGATTGCTTCTTCCACATGGGCGCGTGTCTGGCATTGTCATTCGGAACAGATAGACTGCCAGGACCTTTTCCAAAGATTACTTCTAGGTCCTTGACCATACCAAATACGTCCTCACTGGTACGGAGGACAGGCTTCCTCCGGGGTTCTGCCAGACGTTTGAAATGCTTTCCTTTCTTTCTTACTGGATGCAGGTTCGGAAGAAATCGACGATACCCTAGGTACACAATCTTTTTACATTTCTCCAAATATACACTTTCAGTCTCATCTAAACAGTGTGTGCATGCATTGTATCCCTTGTTTGTCTGCCCTGAAATTTTACTAAGAGCAGGCCAATCATTGATGGTTACGAAAAGCAACGCTCGTAGGTTAAATGGCTCCCCTTTGTGCTCATCCCACATACGTACACCTGGTTTGACCCACAGTTGTAAAAGTTCTTCAACTAATGGCCTTAGGTATACATCAATGTCGTTGCCGGGTTGCCTCGGGCCTTGGATGAGCACTGGCATCATAATGAACTTCCTCTTCATGCACAACCAAGGAGGAAGGTTATAGATACATAGAGTCACATGCCAGGTGCTGTGACTGCAGCTCTTCTCACCAAAAGGATTCATGCCATTTGTACTTAGACCAAACCTTAAGTTCCTTGTGTCACGTGCGAAGTCTGGGTACTATCGCTCGACTTTTCTCCAATGTGACCCATCAGCGGGGTGTCTCAACATCGCGTCTTTCTTACGGTCTTCCATGTGCCATCGCAACAACTTGGCATGCTCATTATTTCTAAAGAGACGTTTTAACCGTGGTATTATAGGAGCATACCACATAACCTTGGCAGGAACCTTCTTCCTAGGGGCCTCGCCCTCAACATCGCCAGGATCGTCTCGTCTGATCTTATACTGCAGAGCAGTGCATACCGGGCATGCATCCAAATTCCCGTACTTCTCACCGCGGTAGAGGATGCAGTCATTAATGCAGGCATGTATCTTCTACACGTCTAATCCTAGAGGGCAGACAACCTTTTTTGCTTGGTATGTACTGTCGGGCAACTCATTATTTCTTGGAAGCAGATTCTTCATTTTTACCAACAACTTTGAAAATGCGCTGTCAGTCACACCGTTATCTGCTTTCCATTGCAGCAAATCCAGTGTGGTACCTAGCTTTTTGTGGCCATCTTCGCAAGTTGGGTACAATAATGTTTTGTGATCCTTTAACATCTGCTCCATCTTCTCCTTCTCCTTTTCAGTTTCACATTCTTCGTTTGCATCAGTAATGGCCCGACCAAGATCGTCATCAGCGGGCCCATCTGCTGCCTCTTGATCTTCATTATCTACCCCCTTGCAATATCATCATATTCAGGATACATATTATGATAGTTGTCATCATCCTCTTCTTCTTTGTTGTCTTCCATCACAACCCCTTTTTCTCCGTGCTTGGTCCAACAATTATAGCTGGGCATGAAACCGGATTGAAGCAGGTGGGCGTGAATGGTTCTGGTATTTGAGTAGTCTTTCTTATTCTAACAGTGAACACACGGACAACACATAAAACCATTGTGACCACGGTTTGCATTAGCCACAACGATGAAATTTTAGAGGCCCGTAATATACTCGGAAGTGCGTCGGTCACCGTACATCCATTGTCGGTTCATCTGCATTAATATATAGTATATCAAAAATTAATAGGGAGATGACCATTTATATATATACATCAATGACACATGAAAGGATAAAGTTGTCGACCTCGACCGAGAAGGAAAGAGCAACGAGAAGACTTATTTCCAGCTCTCGGACATTTCACCGAACACCTCTTGTGTATAGGAAAAAAAACACAAACTAGCACACCTCTCACCCTCTTGCTAGGCTCCAAAATGAGAGAGTGAAAAAATGGAAGAGAGGGGTGTGGGCTACGGTGTGTTATATAGCCCCCCCTTTAACACCGGTTCAAGCCACGAACCGGTGTTAAAGGGGGGCTGCGCGGGTCACTGGTGCAGGGCCTTTAACACCGGTTCGTGGCACAAACCGGTGTTAAAGGGGGTGCTCCTTTTTGCTGCACGGGCCACGCTGGTACGGGCACCCCTTTAACACCGGTTCGTAGAAGAACCGGTGTTAAAACCCATTTCCGACCTCAACCAAAGTCCTCGTTTCCACTAGTGGCGGCTCCGTTCGGCTCGCCGGTCCTTCCAGCTAGCTGCCCCGTTGCGCCTGCGTCACTTAGACGGGATGCCGCTGCGCCTCTCCCTTCGTGCCGGCTGGACACTGCTTGCCTGCTCGCGTCTCCTCCGCACGTCACCCGCCTGGCTGCCCTCGTGCACCCATCCGGCTTTGCCTAGTCGGCCACCCCTAGCGAGCGTCCCGATGAAGTGTGGAGGCCGGAAGGTTAGGAAGGAAAAAGTAACAAAAAAAGAGTAAGTCTGACCGAGAGAATCCGGCTGAGAAAAAATCCAAAAAAGAGGGGTCTGGCCGGTTGGAAAAAAGTAATAAGAAAAAAAAAGGGCCAGATCCGGTTAGAAAAAGTAGAGCCCGTTAGCTGTAGTCGGTTTGTGAAAAAAAGAGGGAAAGAAAAAAAGAAAGAAAGGAAAGGAAGTTGTGGATTGACATGTTGGAAAAAGAGGTATATAGACTTTTAGTCCTACATTTTGCACCATAGAAGCGTTTTAATCCCATATCTTACAAAGTGAGCAAACATAGTCCTATAACTTGTATTCTGGGAGCAACATAGTCCAATTTGATCAAATTTTAGCAAGTTTAACTAAACTTATCCACCTATGACGTCACAATTTTTTTAAAATGCCCCCTATGTATTTCTCGGTGACATTTGTGCCCTTGATACGGACTAACGGGTCCACCTGTCATTAGAGGTACAAATAAAATAGTTAAAACTCCCTAATTGTTGATGAAGGAAATTGAACTCAACATCTCCAGATTGCTGCACAGAGATACAAGCCAGTACACCAACTGATTCTATTATTAGATATAATAAGAACGTAATTCTTTTATATAAGGGAAGAGCACACACGCACGTAACGTCCCAAAAACACCTTTAAAAAAAATAAAAATATGTATATATAAGCAACGATGTAACATTTTTATTATGCAAAATTTCAACCCGAACCGATTTTTATTCATTGTGCAAAATTATTGATATGTGTAGTTTGAAGAGCGCCCGTTTTTTATATTTTTTTGAGATAGTTTCTTATATATTATGTTCGGATCTATGCATCCTAATTCGGCTATACGTACGTACACCGGCACGAAGCACATAAAAAAAGTTAGGTATAAAAAATACGTGTTCAAAAGTTGTGAAAAGACTAAAAATGGCAAATTATTTCAATTCAAAATAATTTATGTTCTAGGCTAAAAAGACAAAATTAGAGATCTGGGTTTGCAATTATGCACCTTTAAATCCTATCAATTTTTTCAGCCCGAATACAAATCGGTCGGGATTGAAATTTTGCATAATGAAAATGCTTACATCATTGCTCATATGTATATATTTTTTAAAGGTGTTTTTGATATGTTGAATTACATTTTTTACGTGCGTGTGTACTCTCGTCTTATATAAAAGAATTATGTCCTCATATGTCAGAAAAGAATCAGTTGGCATAGTGGCTTGTGCTTTTGTACAGCAATCTAGAGGTACCAAGTTCAATTCCCGTCAACAATTAGAGTTTTAACTATTTTATTTGTATCTCAAATAACATGTAGGTCCGTCAGTTCATAAGAAGGACACAAATGTCAGAGAAATACATAGGGAGCATTTTTTTAAAAATTATGATGTCATAGGTGGATAAATTTAGTTAAACTTACTAAAATTTGATCAAATTAGACTAAGTTGCTCTCAGGATACAAGTTGTGGGACTAGGTTTGCCTACTTTGCAAAATGTGGAACTAAAACCCTCCTATGGTGCAAGTTGTGAGACTAAAAGTGTATATACCTCTTGGAAAAATTGAGAAAGACAAAAGAGTAAGAGAAAAAAGAAGAAGATCTGGTTGGAAAAGGGCCGATTGGATCGGCCGTGCAAGAAATAGAGAGTGTAAGAGGAAATCCGGCTGGTTGTAACCGGCCGAAATAAGAAAAAAATCCGTTCAGTTGGGAAGAAAAGAGAAAGGAAGAAGAGTCTGGCTGGTTGTAGCCAGTTGAAAAAAAAAAGAGAGAAAGAAAAATATGAAGGAGAAAAATCCGGCTATCCTAATCTGGTTGAGAAATAATTATAAGGAAAAAATCCGGCTGCGAAGTAGCAGGCTAAAAATGGCAAAAAGAGGAGGCTAATTTCTATTGTTTGGTTCGTCATGCCGGATAGGCCTATCCGAGTCTGGTTTGGCTGATGTCATGTTTGTCTATCCAACTCGTCCGTTTCGCTCCCGATCCGGTTGGGTCGGGCCAATTCAGCGTCACTTTGTCATGTTTGGTTGCCGGTTTGGCCAGTTGGACCCAGTCCGGCTAGGCCAGGCCGGTTCGGCATATCCCTGCTTGTTTGGTTGTCTGGCCGGCTGGGAACCGAATCCGACTGCACCGTGTTTGGTTGTCTGGCCGGCTGAAACCAGGCCATCCGGCTGGAACGCCAGTTGGACCGTTTCAGCATCCGCGACGCGTGCAGAATCGCGGCTTCGACCCTACTGTGCCGACTACAGCAATGTGAGTGTTTTTCCGACCTCGAGAAACCCTCGAGAGCTCGCTAGATGTTGTCATGCTTCCTGCTTTCAGTTTTTCGGCGCCGGAAACCCCTACCCGGGGGCTCGCCGGTTCGCCTGACGTGCTAATTCTGTAAACTGACTGAGTAGTGTGCGACGATGCCAAAGGCCCACTCTTCGTCTCAGCTACAGACCGCAACCCGACTGTCCGGATAGCAAGAGCAAAATCCCGAGGCATCCCACATGAAAAATGGTGAAAGATGCGATAGATCGAACAGTCCAGCCATGTGTGTAGTTGGTATTTTTCGGCTGCTAAGCATCTAGTACCGTGCGCGATGTATTGTCAGCTCCCTTTGGTTTCGTCTCTAAACCGCAACCCGGCTGCCCGGCAAAGTGCAGCGTAAACAGCAGAGCGCACGGGAAAGTGACTAAGTGTGCAAGAAAAGCACGAGCTAGTTTTTGAAAGAAAAACCATCATTCGGTTGAAAGCATGTGTACTATATGTCAATGTATTGACAAAAATTCATTTCTATGTGTTTGCTTTGTCCGACTGCACCGTGTCGGATCTCAAGTACAGGTGAAGATTCAAAGCACCTAACTTCATCAGCTACTTCGAATCTTGGCGGCTACACCCACCGGGTGCGCTCGCGCCCCCGGTGTAATCAAGTGTTCCCGTCCGGCTGAAGGCGTTTAGCCAGATAACAAGTTCAAGATGCTAGAAAGGGCAAAGGAGATAAAGATTCGAAACACCTGTCTCCTTCAGCTACTCTGAATCTCGGGGGCTACACCCCGCGGGTGCACTCGCACGCCCCTGCTGGAGTTGTATTGCTTCCCGAGCCGGAGGTGTCCAACCGGACGCCATTCAAGAACTTCATCTACAACGACAACGTCAAGTTTTGTAGAGCCCGTGCTAATTTCCCCCTCCGGATGAAATCAGCGCAGGCTCAGGGGCTAGTGTCGGGGGGATTACCCCGGGTACCCCAAAGACGCCCCAAGATAGTCCAAAAAGGGAAGTACATCAGATTCGACTTGGGACGGCTGGAGGCTTCCAGCCGGCCTGCTCGCGCCCATCCGGCCCATCGACCGCCTCTCCTGCGTCGCCCGCTGTGCGCGCCTGATGTCGCCTGAGAGCTCTTCGTTAGGAAACCCCAAGAGCAAGGTGTGATGCAGCACATCAGCAAGTCTTCCCTCAGTAAGAAACCGAGGTTATCGAACCAGGAGGAGGAAGGAAACTTCTGAAAGGTGTTGCAAGCAACATGGAATCCTACACAACACAAACAAAAGACTTTGCCCCAACTAACAGTGAGGTTGTCAATCTCACCAGTTGCTGTAACAAAGGATTAACTGTATGGTGTGGAAGGTGATGATGGTTTGCAGCAAGTAAACAGTAATAGTGGAAAATGTATCAATGGTAAAGATTGGACCGGGTCCATAGTTCACTAGAGGTGTTCTCCTTAGATAAACAAACATGGCATGCTGGGTAAACAAATTACAGCAGGGCAATTGACAGGACTGAGCAAGGCATAACAATGCAATACTACACAAAAAGATCCTATGAGATTTGATTGGGCAATACAACAATATACATAGACCGCCATCCAACTGCATCTATGACTAGAAGTCCACCTTTGGGTTATCATCTGAACCCCCTCAAGTATTAAGTTGCAAGCAACAGACAACTGCTTTAAGCAAAGTGTGTAAGGTAAACAATCCACTTGTTCCATGAGCAAGAGACCGTTGTTTTCTCCCTAGTGGCAACAGCACATCTACAACCATAGAGATTTCTGTCACCCCTTGATTAAGTAGAGGCATGAACCCATTATCGAGCATAAATACCCCCTCTTGGATTCACTAGCAACTACTTGGCCAAGATAGCTACTAACAACGAAGGGCATGCAAGATCACAAACAACATAGACATAATAGAATCAATAAGACAAAACCATTAATCAATCTGACATAGTAAGCTCAATATCCATCAGATCCCCGCAAACACAACATGCATGATTACAAATAGATGAGATCTTGATCATGAATGGAGCTCACGAGATCTAGACATGAAAGCACAAGGAGTAGATACAACCATCTAGCTACTACATGAACCGTAGTCCAAGGTGGAACTACTCATGCTTCATACGGAGGCTGGCATGATGAAGAAGAAGGCCTCCGGGATGATCTCCCCTCCGGTAGGGTGCCGAGAATAGCTTCAGACCCCCCCCCCCCCCCGATCTAGGGACGATGGTGGCGGCGGCTACAGACGGTTTCGTGGAATATTGATCGTGTACTTAGGGTTTAGGCATCGGGGGCTTCTTATAGGCAAAGAGGCGAGGCTGCGAGGCGGCCAGGGAGCCCACACCCTGCCCAGGCGCGGGCCCACCCTAGGTTGCGCCTGGGGGGTGTGGCCACCCTATGGCGCCCCTCCGTCTCTCCTCTGGACTCCATGTTCTCCTCGATGAAATATTGACTTTGGCTTTTGTCCCGTCCAATTCTGAGAATATTTCCTTACTAGCTTTTATGGAACCAAAAACAGCAGAAAACAGGCAACTGGCACTGTGGCAACTTGTTAATAGGTTAGTACCATAAAACATAAAAAAGAACCTCAAAGTGTGGATAAAGCAAAGCAGACTAGAACAAGCATGGAACATCAAAAATTATAGATACGTTCCGACGTATCAGCACCTCTTGGCCGTCTCGACCGCCCCAATCGGTCATCCGGCTAGGTGCAGCCGGATCGATTGCTGCACCCGATGCAGCTGCTACCCCTTTGATCAGTACCATATAAAGCCACCAGACATGGAGGAGACAAGGAAAAGCAAGAAGGACAAGCTGCCATGCCTCTAGTACCTAGCACTACTATGCATGACACTATGTAGCTTTATCGGACACTATGTATGGTACTATGCACTATGCATGACACTATTAGATGACACCTTGCATAGTATAGTTAGGCACGTGGGGCCCACACTTGTCCCTTGGCATGTTGTATAAATGACAAAGGGGACTCTCTCACTCATTCAAGGAGACATCCATCAATCCATCCACCTCACACACATGCTCACTTGGAGCCACTCCCAGGCAGCTAGCATGCACACGACTAGCACTTGGCCATTTTGATCACTCTGTCTGCTAGCTAGCTCTCAGACACACATACACTCAGTTCATCTCAGATACAGCTCCAGGAGCACCTTTGTAGCCTGATTATACCCACATATACTGTCAGACGTGCAGGAGTAGGAGTTTTACCTCACCATGAGGGCTCCAAACCTGGGTACCTTCTATGTCTCACTCCTCTCTCTTGTACCCAATCCCGCCTACGAATGCCGTCGCAGTCGCCCTGCTCGCTCCCGCACCTGTATCAAGCCTTCTTAGGCAATGTCGTTTCCATATCGATGATAGGTACCACTTTATGCTTTGATTAGTAATGTTTCGTCACTCTGCATGATTATGGCCATTATTGCTCTCTTAGTTGGTAGCTCCCAGTCTTTTGATAGCCTACACTTGTATTGAGTAAGATCTACTCATGCATTCAACTCCCAAGAATAAAGTTATTCCAAAGTGTCCACTATAAATTCCTATGCATGGTGTGTTACACCATTCCAAGTATATTCTTGTTTTATCTATCTTCCAAATTAAACTTGTTATGTGAAAGTTAATGATTAAAGCTCTCACGAAATTGATGGCACACTTTATTTTTCTTGACCCTAATAAACTTGAACCATTGTGTCATCTATGTTGTATATGCTTGCACTTATATGTTGGAAATTAGCAGAACCGTGCTATCACGGGGAACGCTTTCAACATTGCACCTGTACATTGTACCCAGTTGATATCATGATCTTTTGTTTGCGGATGTCGTCGGTGTGAAATAAAAGGGGAGCTTGTAAGTCCATGGAGTTATGTATGTGTGTTAGAGAAACGCCTGGGCCGCTAGCCTAAACCATGCCTAATCATGGTGAAAACTTGCAGCATCACCATAGTGAGCAATCTATGAAGCATTCTTCTTATAAAAAAAGAGAGATAGAAAAAAGAGATTGAGAAAAAGAAAAAAAAGATGAGAAAAGATGAAAGAGAGAAGAAGTACCATTTTCCCATGGTAAATAAGAAGATTGATGTTATGCTCGTTGTCTGCTTACCTTGTCATTTTGATATAGGATAGCTTCTGTATTATTGGGGCAAGGGGTACCCCGTTGGCGGTTCTCTATGATACACATGTACTTATGATATCCCACAAGTATAGGGGATCGTGTGTAGCCTTTTTGATAAGTAAGAGTGTCAAACCCAACGAGGAGCTAAAGATAGGATAAATATTCTCTCAAGTTCTATCAACCACTAATACAACTCTACGCACACTAAACGTTTGCATTATCTAGGAAATAAAACTAGAGCAACAAAACGAGTACTAGAGAAAGCTTTGCAAGATAATAAACAATAAGAAAATAAAGCTAGTTGCTGCAGCAATAAAATACGCTAAACTAACAGAACCATGAGTGTGGAATAGTGGTGGTAATTGTGGTGGATTTGTCCAAGTATAATTGGCGAATAAATCAGGTTCATTATCTTCGATGCAACTTTCTATGTGGGAGAGGCTAAATATACATGCGCTTCACTACTTGGAATTACATGTACTATATGATTGGATTGTTAGCAAACATCCATAACTACTAACAAAGCATTAAGGTTTCCCCAACCATAGCCTTAAGTTAATGGTCCTCTTACTCCCATATGTGCAACGTTCTGGTTCGCGTCCTTAGGTTTCTGTCACTCCGGCAGAACTTCCCCTTCCTCTTACACATACTACAAACCCTATGATGTTTAATCCATGCACGCACAAATATAATGGACACCAAAGTACTGTACCATATCAACATACAACTCTAATGAACCAAAGACGTTCAATCATTCAATCTAGAACAAAGAAACTACATAAACATGACATAGATCATAGGATTATAACTTATAGCATCAAACACCATGTTTACATAGGACGGTACAGAGGTGTGTGGGAGGATGAACCACTTCATATTAGGAGGATTAGGTGATGGAGATGGCGGTGAAGATGGTGAATAGGGCGGCGGTGGCGCCGGCGGTGGTGCGGGGGACTCCTTTTCCGCCGCCGGTATCGTGGGGAAGCACCGCCCCTTAGCCCCCTTCCTTCATAGATTCTTGGGATCCCTCCCCCATGGAGATGAGATCCATGGGGGAGGCAAAAACATGGCTTTGGTGGCTGCAAATTCGTGGGTGGAGGTGTCCCCTATGAATTAGGTTTC
Source organism: Avena sativa (assembly GCA_916181665.1). Classification (NCBI taxonomy): domain Eukaryota; kingdom Viridiplantae; phylum Streptophyta; class Magnoliopsida; order Poales; family Poaceae; genus Avena; species Avena sativa. The sequence goes on from OV702298.1 coordinate 115,061,077, forward strand.
CTCCCTTTATATAGCTTCTCGGATTCCTGTCACCCCATCTTGGGCTGCAGTAAATCAGGCCTAGTAGGCCCGTCCGGACTCGCAATTAGCTAAATTTTACGTCCATAACGATTGTCGCGAAATTTCCTACAACTTTGTAGTAGACGAGTTTTCCGTTTGATGCCGTCTTCGACCCGAAACGTGACCATCTTTAAAAAGAGTTCTGAGATAGATTTCTGGAAAATCCCAATTTGACTCCAACAAGGGTCCCATTTGTATTCTTGATAATTCCTACACATCAAAGTGTAAAACAAGAACATTGTGAACTTTTGCAACTATTAGTAGGTTAGTCCAAACTCATGAACTTTATATAAAACAAGTGTCAAAAGCATAATACATAAAACTATCAAAAATTATAGATACGTTATGGACGTATCAACATCCCCAAGCTTAGTTCCTGCTCGTCCTCAAGTAGGTAAACGATAAAAACAATATAATTTTTGAGGTGACATGCACCATCATAATCTTAATTAAACAATTTGCAAAACATGGATAGCTGGGATCAAAGTACTCTAAACATGACCATGAAAGATGTAGTTCTAACAATAAGACATAGCAACCAAGTTGTAACATGAAAAGGTTACAAACAAAGATCATAAATAGAAATGCATTGAAAAACATTTGTTTGTTTCACATAAAGAAAACATAATAAGAGTGGTATTTAGCTTGTTCCTCATGGTATAGCAAATCATAAATGCATAGGACACCTTCAGAGTTCATAAGGGTGACTATATACAAATAGTTCAAGAACAAGCAATATCAACCTTATGAATCAATCAACATGTTTTGGGACAATGCGCATAGAACTAAGAATGGCAACTATGCTCTTTTAATTGGTGCCTAAGGATATAAGGTGGAGACTCAATATAATAGTGGAAGAAATGCCCTTCAAAGGGAAGCAGATAATTTAAGTTTTATAAAGAGCTTCCAAAAATTATGGTACTTTTTAGCTTTCAGCTCTCATTGCCCCTATCATAAGCATCTTGAAGTGATTAAGGTTAAAGTGAACAAACTATGGAGTATATGCTTGACAAAGTATAAGTTGGCAATCTCATGTCCCTTGAGTACGAGGGCCGCTCCTCATGCTACACAACTTTAGTCACTGGTAAGTTCTTGTCATAGTAAGTGCATGTGTATCTTACACATGATAAAGGAGCTATCCCATATCAAAATGACAAGGCAAGAAGACAATGAGCATCTCAGCAATCTTCTTATTTACCATGGGAAAATAGTGCTTTTTTCTCTCTTTCCTCTTTTCTCATATTTTTTTCTTTTTTCTCAATCTCTATCTCTATTTTTATAAGAAGAATGCTTCATAAATTGCTCACTATGGTGATGCTGCAAGTTTCCACCATGATTAGGCATGGCTTAGGCTAGCGGCCTAGGCATTTCTCTAACACACATACATAACTCCATAGACTTACACGCTCCCCTTTTATTTACACCGACGACATCCATACACAAAAGAGCATGATATCAACTGGGTAGATATTTACAGGTGTTAAAAGCGTTCCCCGTGACAGTATGGTTCTGCTAATCCCAACTTATAAGTGCAAGAATATACAAAATAGATGACACAATGGTTCAAGTTTATTAGGGGCAAGAAAAATAAAGTGTGCCATCAAGTTTGTGAGAGCTTTAATCACTAATTTTCACATAACAAAATGACTTTTTAATTGGAAGGTAGATAAAAAAAGAATATACTTGGAATGGTGTAACACACCATGCATAGGAATTTATAGTGGACACTTTGGAATAACTTGGTTTCTAGGGAGTTGGATGCATGAGTAGAGCTTACTCAATACAAGTGGAGGCTAGCAAAATACTGGGAGCGACCAACTAAGAAAGCAATAATGGCCATAATCATGTAGAACAACAAAACATTACTAATCAAAGCATAAAGTGGTACCACAAGTCAAAAACTAAATGATCATAGAGGCTATGGTGAATAGTTCATATTCATAACATGGTATGAGCATGTGGCAAGTCAACCCAAACAAAGCATTAAAGGAGAATACCACAATATTGTACTTTTGTATGCTAAAACAACGCATGATTATTTCAAGGTACATTAAGCAATCCCAATTGTTTGGAACAAGTCATGCTACAGCAATAACCACTAAGCATAGGGTCAAAACAACACCGAACATGACATGATAAGGTCTAGGCCATAGTCAAAACAAACTCCTTTTGTACCACTTATAAACATGAATCTTCCTACTCCTTATCCAACACCAATCTACTTATTTGAAACAACACAGCAAAAACAGGGGTACAACCACTTTATTCAAGCAAAATAATCAAACAAAAACCAAAAATGAAAACTAAGACGCTCCAAGAACAACACAACAGTGCATGAAACAATAAAAACGAAGTGTCTAGAAAGACTTGAGATTTTTATTGATGAAGAAGGGGATGCCTTGGGCATCCCCAAGCTTTGACGCTTGTACCTCTTGAATATTTGTTGGGGTGACACGGGGTGGCATCCCCAAGCTTGAGCTTTTGTCCATTCTTCATCTCATTACATTATTCTTTCCTTACACCTGAAAATTTTCCTTCATACAAAACTTCACACAATCTTCATTAGCAACATTAGTGCATTTAAAAGATAATAGACCTTTGGGTTTAGTTTCAAAACAGCAAAACATTCACTAAAGACACAAGCTACTGTAGAAATTCCCTAAAAAGCTCAATTTCCTAAAAAGAACCCAAAAAGGAATCAATAAGAGGCAAATGCAAATAATGCCAGAAATTTGTCAAAATAGACCAGCAGGTAGAAACTGATTTTTTCGAAGACCTTCTGTTGCCCAAATCAAAAAGTGTTGAACTAACTAAAGTTAGCTAACAACCTGGAGGATTTATTTAGAAAATTACAGCTTAATCCGACTTACAAAGATTTTTCAAAAAAATTACAATGGAGCGCAAAAATCTGTTTCGGGACAGCAACTCCCCAAATCTTACTTCTCTCTCATTAGAGGTTATTCTTGGCACAAAAATAAAATAAAAAGGATAAGGAGAGGTTATTATAGAAGTAATAACTTCCAAGACTCCAGAAAACTATTGGGTTATCTCCCAAGAAGTACTTTTCTTTAACACCTTTAAGTTAGGCACGAGAAGCAAGATTCAAGTATTTTCAAATAAAGAAGCATTAAGAGCAACTTTTGTTTTAATAAGAGAGGAAAAAGGTATTGTATACCTTTCTTGAATGGGAATTGATATTTAATGGTGTCTTCCGTCAGTTTAAAAGATTCCATGGGAAGATTTGTTTTGGTTTCATAGGCATGAACACAGGTGTTCAATGTCGACCCACACTTAACCATTACTCATCTTTCCAATCACTTCCCTTTTTTAAAACGTATTTAGGTAACAAGTACAACTAATTTTTTTTGTAATTTGCAATCCCTATCCATACTAAGATAGTGACCAACTTAAAACTGAAAGTAAAAACTACTTGGAGATAAAGAAAACAAGTGCACACAAGAATATTCACCCACACGCTATTGCTCCACGGTAACGTCGCCAGAAAAGGTCTTGATATCCCACAAGTATAGGGGATCGTGTGTAGCCTTTTCAATAAGTAAGAGTGTCAACCCAACGAAGATCTAAAGGCAGAATAAATATTCTCTCAAGTTCTATCAACCACTAATACAACTCTACACACACTAAACATTTGCATTATCTAGGAAATAAAACTAGAGCAACAAAATGAGTACTAGAGAAAGCTTTGCAAGATAATAAATAACAAGAAAGTAAAGTTAGTTGTTGCAGCAATAAAATACACTAAACTAACAGAACCATGAGTGTGGAATAGTGGTGGTAATTGTGGTGGCTTTGTCCAAGTTTAATTGGCGAATAAATCGGGTTCATTGTCTTCGATGAAGTATCTCCATGTGGGAGAGGCTAAATATACATGCGCTTCACTACTTGGAATTAAATGTACTATATAATTGGATTGTTAGCAAACATCTGTAACTACTAACAATGCATTAAGGTTTCCCTAACCATAGCCTTAAGTTAATGGTCCTCTTACTCCCATACGTGCAACGTTCCGGTTCGCGTCCTTAGGTTTCTGTCACTCCGGCAAAACTTCCCGCTTCCTCTTACACATACTACAAACCCTATGATGTTTAATCCATACGCACACAAATATAATGGACACCAAAGCACTGTACCATACAACAAACAACTCTAATGAACCAAAGACGTTCAACCATTCAATCTAAGAACAAAGAAACAACACAAATATGACATAGATCATAGGATTATAACTTATAGCATCAAACACCATGTTTACATAGGACGGTACAGAGGTGTGTGGGAGGATGAACCACTACATACTAGGAGGATTAGGTGATGGAGATGATGGTGAAGAGGGCGGTGACGCCCGCGGCGGCGTGGGGGACTCATTTCCTGCCGCCGGTATCATGGGGAAGCACCGCCCCTTAGCCCCCTTCCTTCAGGGATTCTTGGGATCCCTCCCCCATAGAGATGGGATCCATGTGGGAGGAGAAAACATGGATTTGGTGGCTACAAATTCGTGGATAGAGGTGTCCCCCACAAATTAGGTTTCCTCCCTTTATATAGCTTCTCGGATTCCCGTCACCTCATCTTGGGTTGCAGTAAATTGGACCTAGCAGGCCCGTCCGGACTCGGAATTAGCTAACTTTTATTTCCAGAATGATTGTCGCAAAATTTCCTACAACTTTCCTTTTGACTCGGAAGAGTTTTCGGTTTGATGCCGTCTTCGACCCGAAACGTGACCATTTTCAAAAATAGTTCTGAGACAGATTTCTGGAAAATCCCAATTTGACTCCAACAAGGGTTCCACTTGTATTCTTGATAATTCCTACATATCAAAGTATAAAATAAGAACATTGTGCATTTTTGCAACTATTAGTAGGTTAGTCCAAATAACTCATGAACTTTATACAAAAAGAAGTGTCAAAAGCATAATAATAGTATAAAACCATCAAAAATTATAGATATGTTATGAACGTATCAACTTACTATGACAAGAACTTACCAGTGACTAAAGTTGAGTAGCATGAGGAGCGGCCCTCGTACTCAAGGACATGAGATTGCCAACTTATACTTTGTCAACCATATACTCCATATTTTGTTCACTTTAACCTTAATCACTTCAAGATTCTTATGATATGGGCAATGAGAGCTGAAAGCTAACAAGTACCATAATTTTTGGAAGCTCTTTATGAGACTTGAAATCCCTTCTTCCCTTTGAAGGGCCTTTCTTCCACTTTTATATTGAGTCTCCACCTACTATCCTTAGGCACCAATTAAGAGAGCATAGTTGTCAGTCTTAGTTCTATCTGCATTGTCCCAAAACTTATTGATTGATTCATATTGTTCATATTGCCTTTTCTTGAACTATTTGTATCTAGTCGCCCTTATGAACTTTGAAGGTGTCCTATGCATTTATGTTTTGCTACTCCATGAGGGACAAGCTGAATGCCACTATGCTATGTTTTCTATATGTGAAACAAACAAACGTCTTTCAATGCCTTGGTATTCATGATCTTCATTTGTATCCTTTCATGTTACAACAAAGTTGCTATGTCTTATTGTTAGAGCTACATCTTTCATGCTCATGTTTAGAGTACTTTGATCCTAGCTTTCAGTGCTTTGCAAATATTTTGATCAAGATTGTGATGGTGCATGTCACCTAAAAAATTATTCTTTTTATCACTTACCTACTCGAGGACGAGCAGGAGTTAAGCTTGGGAATGCTTGATACGTCATAAATATATCTATAATTTTTGATGCTCCATGCTTGTTTTATATCATTTGTCTTATGTTTTGTCTACACTTTGAGGTATTTTTATACACTTTCTGGAACTAACCTATTGACAAGATGCCACAGTGCCAGTTTCCTGTTTTCTGTTGTTTTTGGTTTCAGAAAAGCTAAAAAATTATTCTTGAAATTGGATGGGACAAAAGTCAATCTTCCTATTTTTCCCGGAGCAATACAGAAACACGAAGCAGAGATGGAGGAGGGCACCAGGGTGTCCACACCCTAGGGTGGCGCGGGCTAGCCCTGGTGGCACCACTAAGGGGTGTGGCCCCCTGGCCCTCCACCGACATTGCCTCTTCGCCTATATGAAGCCTCTCGACTCACAAACCCAAAATCATCTGGGAGAAAGCCATGAAAACCTCCGTAGTTGTAAGACCTCACCCTTTAAGGTAAAGGTCCCTATGATTGTAGTGCTAGTCCCTGGATCGAAATGCTAGCACCCACAGTTTAAGATGAAGTACACAGATAGAAAGGTCATTATTACATCATAATTCCAGGAGTATAATAATTCTTACAACTCATTAGCCCAAGGCTAACACATAGAGTTCTCATTACATAGTATAAAAATAAAGTCTTCATCTTCATGTGCCATAGACAAGCATGTTGAGTGTAGACTCATAACCCTAATCACAATCAGAGTAACCTGCAACATAATAAGTTACAGCCACAAGGGGTCAATACAGTTGGAATTGTATTTGCAAGTGATGTCATAGTTATATAGTGGAGACTATCAACTACATGAATTTGGCTAAGTGTGGTTTCAGGCTGGCTTTGCACAAAGTAGTTTTGTCCTACTAGTTGAAAACACTAAGTTTTTCTTTACAAAAACACTAAGTTTCCACCAATAGACATTGGTGTACCTCTACCCTTGTTCACCCACAAGTTTTAACTTAGATAAATTGGGATGAGGAGATTCTTGACCCTTTCAATGTCTTTGATGCTCAAAATGTCCATGACCGGGGACACGGCTAAGTACTTAGGTTTTACCCTCTTGAGAGGTGGTGCACCTTCCCCACAACACTCGACATGTATCGGGATGAGACTTTTCAGAAGAAATCCCTTAGACCACCATGGACGCGTTCCATCCTATCAACTCTACCACCATTTGTCCATCTGGCTGAGTTCTTGCAACTTATTTGGTCAAGGCAGAGCCCATATGCCATGTGGTTGCACTGGAAGCTTCTCGACACTAAAAATCTCAAATCTCTTTGTTCCTGGGTAGTCATCCACAAGTGTGATACACAAGGTAAACCATAGACGTGGGCCCTGTGTAACCACTCAACACAAACCATACAAGTCCCACCCAGGTGTTTCATTAACAAGTTGTTTTCTTAGTCAAAAACACATAGGCTTAGTCTTTCCATAACAACTTAACATGAATTCTCCACCCTTGAATTCTAATAGGTAGGCTAAGCATACTAGCATATCATGTCTCCTAACATAGGGAAAATACTACCAATATACCATCTATAGGATCTACCATAGCATAGCATATACTTTGAAAATTACCATGCAAATCCTACTCAAAATAACACTAATATAATAGGAAAAATAATAGGACAAAAATATGAAGTATCACATGCCTTGGTAGCTAGGGGAATATTTACAATCCTCACAATCACACACTTCACAATCCACAAAATCTACACAACAAAATATTCATAAATCAATATACACACAAAAATAATATGAATCCATGCAAAATGCAATGAGTTGATTTTCCACACTTTTAAAATCAAACTCTGTAGTACTAAAGACAAAGCATATAATCTGAAGTCTAAATAACACAAAAACCACTTTAATCTAATATTCTAAATAATTTTTATGGTCAAAAGAGTAATATAAATGCTTTTGCATAAAATCCTAATTTTACAGAAGAAAATGACCAAAGCAAGGCCATAGATGCAAAGATCTAATTTTTCTGAATCCATAGACACCTAATTTGTAATTTTTGGATTTACATACAAAAGTTATAAATTTTACAAGTTAATTCATCTAATAGATCAAAATCTGGATTTTAACTCTAAAGTGCAGACACGCGGGCATGTTCTGATTGGACGGTACCGGTTCGTGCGGATCACGCACGCGAGCCGCTGGATCTAAGTGGCATCATGTGGTATAGATCTGACCATACCGCTTCGCGCTGGCGATCTAATCTAAGCCACTAGATCTAGATCCATTGGATCACGTTGCCCTAACCAAAATCGATCGGTAGAAATGGCCACTGCGGCGGTGGCACGTCTGTCGATGACATGCTGGCGAGGATAGAGGGTTATGGAGGGGGCACTGGGGCTTACCAGAGTCGCGGTGTCGAGGTGGTGCTCAAGGTGGTTGCGGACGGGGCTGGGGCGCACGGACAAAGTGGCTATTCCTCGTCGGAGTTCAACCGAGCGTCAGGTGCTCTCGGTCGACAATGGGGGCGGCGCTCTGGGGCACAAGAATTCAAATGTCATGCATCATAAGAAGCACAAGAAGAAGGCGAGCATGCTAATTTGAACCAGAAGAAAAGGGGAGATCAGTGCTCACCGCGATAGCTCGTCGGAGTTCGTCGGGGCAGCGGTGGTGCGATGCAATATTTGTGGAGCCTGGTGGCGCTCAGAGGTGGGTGAGTTGGGGGGAAATGGAGCAGAGAGGGAGGGTGTTAAGTAGCCGGAGCAAGGGAGGGAATCACGCCCGCAATAATTCGCAATCAAGCGCGGATTCAAGGGAGGAAACGGCCGCGACGAAGCTGGTCTCGCGCCATGTTTGGGGATGAAGAGGGGAGGTGGCAGTGGGGTCCACTGGTCAGCGAGGGGTTGCGCGCGCGGGGTGAGAAACCGAGGGAGAGGGGAGACTCTGGGTGGGCTAGATGGGCTATGAATTGGGCCTGGGCCAGATGGCTGGTTAGTTTCTTTTTTTCCTTTAACCTTTTCTTTTTCTGTTTTGATTTTTCAAATGAGATTTGAATCACCAAATCAACTCCAAATATTTTCAAACTTTCCCCACATTTTTGTGATGTGATCCTAGTGTTTAAAAGTGTGTAAAACACAACAAATCACTCCAAAACATTTTGGGGTCATGAAATAAAAATAAAAACATGCCCCATACATGTAATATAAAAGGGGTATAAAAATAGGGTTTTGCTAGGGTTTAAACTTTGAAATTTTTTGTGCAATGTAAACATGCCATGATAATATGAATTAAATCATGATGTTTTGGATTTGATGAAATTTGGGATGTTACAGCAGCGCTGCCGCCACCGAAGGGGAGATTCGGGGGACATAAGTCTCTGTTCCGGCATCCTGTCGGGACGGGGAAATTCCCCTAGATCCATCTCCTTCAATCTCCACCACCATCTCCATCGATCTCCATCGCCATCTTCATCACCTTTGCTGATTCCCATGATAAGGAGGGAGTAGTTCTTCTTCGAGGCTAAGGGCTCTACCGGTAGCTATGTGTTCATCTCTCTCTATGCATGATCATATTATGGTCATGAGCTTTGTAATCAAGTAGATCTGCTCTGCTACTCAAGTGCTTTAATAGATATCTGCTCTCCCCACGTGTGTGAAAGTGATAACGTGCACACCGTGGTGGCACTTAGGCTAGAGTCTACATAAATACTCAAGTGCTTCAATAGATGTCTGCTCTCCCCACGTGTGTGAAAGTGACAACGTGCACGCCGTGGTGGCACTTAGGCTAGAGTTCATAAATATTTATCATGAGTATATTTGGAGTTGGATGTCTTTATGAAATTGTGGTGTTTGTTGGAACCATCTAGCGCTCAAGGTGACAGTGTGGGGTTATCTAGATGGGGAAGGAGAACTTTGATGAGTGGTGTTATAGCGCTACCATGGATTAGAGTATTCAACCGGACAGTAGTTTAGGTAGAATCATGAAGAGAATATACTTATTGGGAGTGTTCACTAGTGAAAGCATGCTCCCTAGGTCTTGTTTCTAAGCATTGAAACACCGTTTACAACTAGATCTATTACATGTTTGCTTGCTTCCATTCTCTTCCACCCTGTCAAGCTCTTTTCTGGCACCGTTGTCTTATAATCATCCATACCACTTGTATTTCACTATCTCTTCACTGAACTAGCGCACCTATATACCTGACAAGTTTATTGGGTGTGTTGGGGAAACAAGAGACTTCTTGTATCTTGATTGCAAGGTTGGTTGAGAGGGATACCTTTGACCACTTCCTCCCTGAATAACCTTGGGTAATCCACTTAAGCAGAACTTGTTGTTGTTCTACAAACCTCTTAACTTGGAGGCCCAACAACTGTCTACAAGAATAGAAGTGCATAGACATCACCAACATGTAAATTAACATAGGATCAATTGGCTCGGGCGTTGTGAGTATAGGTGCCGAAGAAAGTATGCTTTTTAGCTCCTTAAGAGCATCATCTGCTTCGTCCGTTCATACGAATTTTTCCGCCTTCTTCAGAAATTTGTATAGCGGCAGAGCCTTCTCTCCAAGTCGGCTGATGAACCGGCTTACCGTTGCAACGCAGCCTGTGAGCCGTTGGATGTCTTTCAGGCATGTCGTATGGTTAATGTTTAGGACAGCTTCTACAAAGGCTACTTCTCCAATCTCGAAGTCCCTTGCCTTTGAAAAGCTTCCGAATACGGTGATGACACCGTTTGGTCCGGGTATATTGAGCTTGTTGTAGACGAAGCATGGCTTGGACATGAAGGAGTGGAAGATGTCACGTCCGAATATGACATGGTACACGCTCTTGAAGGGGACCACTTCAAAGGTCATGCATTCTTGGTGGTAATTGTTAACATCGCAAAAAGCGACCGAAAGTGTGATGCACCCAAGGGACTAAGCCTCCCGACCAGGGACTACTCAATGGAACACGGTGCTGGTTCATCTTAGGTTGGTCTCCATCAAGTTCATCTTGTGCAGTGTATCCAGGTACATAATGTTGATGCTGCTTCCGCTATCTTCCATGCACTTAGTGAACTCGTTGTCGTCAATCAAAGGTTTGATGACCATGGCGTATTGGTTGTCCGTCGGAACAAGGTCGGGGTGATCCTTCCTGTCCCATGTGATTGGAACTTCCGACCAATGCAGGTACTGGGGAACTGGGAATAGGGTGGCCATCAGGATCCTTAAAGAGGTCTTCTATGCCCGGACAGTTGGGCTGATGACCCACAAGTATAAGGGGTGTATCGTAGTACTTTCTATAAATAGGAGTGTCGATCCCAACGAGGAGCAGAAGGTGCTGAACAGTGGTATGGAGCAGGAAATTCCTTTGAATACTTAGCAAACGGATTTTTAGTGGTTTTCTGACAAGGCAACAAAACAAAGAGCATGTAACAAAACTAACAAACAAACGAAGCAAGTGGCCCAATCCTTTCTTAGCAAAGGACAAGTCAGTGGAAATACTTATAAGGACCAAACGTTCTCGAGGACACATGGGAATTCTGTCAAGTGATTCCGCTTCAAATAGCTGAGTAATCTTATTTGGTGTTCGTAAGTGTTGTGTGGGTGACCCTGTGCTAACATACCGCCCTTCCTAGGACTAATACATACTTGTGATTAAACCCCTTGCAAACATCTGTAACTATAGGAAAGTAATTAAGATATAAATATAACCACAGCCTTAAACTCTGAGATCCTACACTCCCTTGTGCAAAGGTGTCCTAGCGGGGGTTTAGGTTTCTGTCACTCCGGCAACCCCGCCATTAGTAGCCAAATACATAACGCATCCCCTAGGCCCATAAATGGTGAAGTGTTATGTAGTCGATGTTCACATGACACCACTAGAAGAATAGCACCACAACTTAAATACTAAACCATTGAATAATAACTCATCACAGATTCACTACTAACAACATGACTTCTCCCATGTCCTCAAGAACTAGACGAACTACTCACAAGACATCATATGGATCAAGATCAAAGATGATATGATAATGGATAACAATCTGAACATAAAAAATAATCCAATGGTTCCACTCACAAGCATCAACTACAATAGTAATCAACATCGGGAAAGTTTCCCCTAATGAACTAAGAAATATCCAACCCAATTGTTATAGCGGGACGGAGTGGTGGTGATGGTGTTGGTGGAGATGATGGTGGGATGATGATGATGGTCTCGATGAAGCCTAGCTTGATGACGGTGTTGATGGCGACGGTCTCCCCTCTCCGAGAAGGAATTCCCATGGCAGAAATCTGTCTACCGGAGAGATCTTTCTCTCTAGGTGTTTTCCGCCCCCAGAGGCGGCGGAAATCTATTTGTGGTCGCTCCCCTAGCATTAGGGTTCTGAAGGGACGATATAGGTGAAGGGGCAGAGTTGGAGGCCGGGCAGGTGGGCCACACCTTCCCTAGGCGCGGGTCAGGTGGGCCCGCACCTAGGGGGGTGTGGGCCCCCTGAGGCCCATCTCCGTCCCTCCTTCTGGATTCCTTCGTCTTCTGGTAAAATAATATGTTTCCATATTTTTCTGGTATTTTTCTGATCTTCACGAAATTGCACCGAAACACCTTCTTTTCCATCAGAATCCAGACTCCGGCAGTCCATCCTCCAGGAATCATCCAACATGCATAAACAGATGAAAAGTCATAAGTAATAAGACAAATATCAATGAATAAAGGTAAATTATTCTAAAGAAAGGTGATGCAAATTGGGCGTATCAACTCCCCCAAGCTTAGACTTCGCTTGTCCCCAAGCGAATACTGAGCTCAGTAAACATGTCCATAGGTTTATGGAGTGAAGTGTCGATAAAAGAATACGAACAAGAAGCATCACCCTTGCCAATGCACAACTCATAGAAAAAATCACTCACCATTATATAACTTAGCTTGCAGCCAAGTACAGCAGTAACAATAGAGATGCATAAAGATAAATCATAATTCGAATTGGAAAACTTATTCTTGGTTAGAGAACACCTGGCAAACAGTTTCAAAAAAGCTTTTTGTAGGAGTTTCAAAAAAGGAGCACTCTTTGCTCAAAAAGGTTTTTTCACAAGTGAAGGCTTTCAAAGTAATACTCAATAGATAAGAGTTTTGTGCAAACAAGGAAGATAAAGAACATGATTGAATAAATCACCATATGAATGCTTGAAACACAACAACTCAAATGCTTGCTAGAGATAGAGAGGAAGTAGGTTTACTGACTCAACTGGTAACTAGGAGAAAGGTCCCTTCTTATAGGGTAGCAGGGATTACAAGTCATAAAGAGCTTCCAAAATATTATGGTACTTACTAGCTTTGAGCCCTCATTTCCCCTATCATAAGCATCTTGAGATGATTAAGGTTAAAGTGAACAAAAATGGAGTATATGCTTGACGAAATATAAGTTGGAAATCTCATGTCCCTTGAATATGAGGGCCACTCCTCATGCATACTCAACTTTGGGTCCAGATAAGTTCTTGTCATTGTAAGTATTTGCATATCATTGATAACCGCCAACGGGGTACCCCTTGCACATGGTACAGGAGCTTTCCCATAACCAAAATGACAAGGCAAGCAGACAATGTGCATCTCAGCAATCTTTTTATTTACCATATGCATAGCTTTTTATTGAGGATGCTTCATAGATGACTCACTATGGTGATGCTGCAAGTTTCCACCATGATTAAGCATGGCTTAGGCTAGCGGCCCAGGCGTTTCTCTAATCACAGGATACAAAATCCATGGACTTACAAGTTCCCTCTTTATTTCACACCGTTGACATCCATAGACAAAAGAGCACGATATCAACTATGTATAGAGTACAAGTGCAATGTTGAAAACGTTCCCCGTGACAGCACGGTTCTGCTAATTCCAACTTATACATGCAAGCATATACAACTTCGATGTTCACAATAGTTCAAGTCTATTAGGGGCAAGAAATAAAGTGTGCCATCAAGTTCGTGAGAGCTTTACTAACTAGTTTTCACATAACAAAATACTTTTTAATTCGAAAGGTAGATGAATCTTGAGAATTTGCTAGGAATAGCAACATCTACTAGGTAGATATGGTGGACAAAGTGGCAAAGGTTTTTGGTTCAAAGGGTCTTGGAAACATGAGAAGTATGCCTTCTCAAAACAGGTTTTTGGCTAGCAAGGCTGGGTAGCAAGCAAGAGAGTTGAAAGAAACAAGCAAACATACAAGTAATAAAGCCAAACATGCAATCTTCTGAAGACACAAGAGAATCTTAAATAAAGAATACTAAGCTTATGAGCCAAAAAGAAAGAAACAAATGATACAAAATACCTATAAGCTTTTTCTTTCTTTTTCTCTTTCATAGTAATGCTACTGACCAGAACTTGGTTTGCCAAAACCAACTTAGATCCACTTGATGATCCCAAAGTGGTGCCAATACTGATCAACAAGATCCATCATATAATAGAGATTGCAAACTAAAATAAGAAGTGCAAAAAGTAAAAGATGAGACTGCTCATTAATATTCCAATAAAGGCACTCACACCAAGGGATACATAGATAATCAACTAAAGGAGAGATACTTTCACATGCAAACCAAACTATAAGATAACCTCTCTACCACAGATATGAATCAACTAAAAAGGTAAAAGATAAAAGATAATGGTGGTGATACCGCGGCACTCCCCAAGCTTGGAACAAGCCAAGGGGATGCCAAACCTGATGATGAATTACTCCCTCGGTGGTGGTGGTGTTCTCTTGATAAGCTCCTCAATAAGTTTCCTCAACTCCTCGTACTCAAAAGTAAGAGTATGGATTAGCTCCAAGTTTTGCTCTATACAGTTCATGATCATGTCAGTCCGAGAATCCCAGTTCTTGTTATTCTTTCCCCACTCTTCATCCTTAGCATGATCCTTCTCTGCATTGTTAGAACGAGGCATATCCCAAACCGAGGGCAAATTCCCTTTGGGCACATGTTGATATTGATAATCATGTATAAGTGTATGGAATGGTCTCTTGTTACGTGGAGGAGATGATCGTGGAGAGAGAGTGTGACGTCGAGATTTCCCTCCTGTAGACATTCGTGTTGTCCTCTTAAGCTTGGTAGGTCATGCCACCAAACCAATACTTGCGACGGTAGAGCGAGTGTCCGGTTTCTTGTCCTCCTCCATGTCTCCTTCATAACCTACCGGAATCTCCTCTTCCTTGGGGAATTGAGGTTCTTCTTCCTCGGGCTTCTTGCCTTTGTCGTTGGCGGAGGCCATGGTGCTCTAAACTTGAGAAGATTTCTTGACAGAAAAAGATCGAAACGAAAACACGACGAGAACACGATGCACGAACCTCGGGGGATCCGGGGGTTATATATTACGAAGTTTCAAGGCATAAGGAAGGTTTTGACACAGAAACAAGGCGGAGACGGAATTCGAGGGTGGAACACCCCCCTTAGGCGCGGCTAGGCTGGGCCCACGCCTGGGGTGGGTCTGTCCACCCCGGGCTCCGTTTCCTCTTTAGTTTCATCTCGTAACTTCCCTTATGTATTAAAAACATCAAAAATATAAAAAGAATGAAGTTTCACGAACCTTCTATTTTCACCACTTTTACCTATTCAAAGACAAACTCTGCAGATTCCGTTTCTCTTTCTCTTCAAAATTTCCTTCTTAAAAAACCCTTGCACAAACTCAATGAAAACATTAGTGTAAGCAAAAACAATAAACCTTTGGTAAACACTTCAACTGAAAACCCAACAAAACAAAAGCTTCTGTAAGAGGCAAATGCAAATGATGGCAGAAATCTGTCAAAATAGACCAGCAGGTAAAGATTGATTTTTTCGAAGACCTTGTGTTGCTCAAATAAAAAAGTGCAGAGCTAATGAAATTTGGGTAACAACTTGGAGAACAAGCTCAGAAAAATACAGCTCCATCCGACGTACTGATCTTTCTCACGAATGTTTACAATACAACACAAAAATCTGTCCCAGGACAACCACTTTTCACAACTCCTCTACTTCACAATAGTAGTTGAACATGACACAAAAACCAAAACAAAAAGGATAAGGAGCGGTTATTACAGAGGTAATAACTTCCAAGACTCGACAAAACTCTTGGGTTATCTCCCAACAAGTACTTTTCTTTAATGCCTTTAAGTTAGGCTTGAAACTTCCAAAGATGCTCACAAAGGAGATATGAATCTGAAATGAAAGAGAGCATCAAGAAGCAAATAACCAACACACTTGAGTCTAACCCACTTCCTATGCATGGGAGTGTCATGAGAAAACGAATTGTTGAAACAAAAAGCCACTAGCATAGGAAGACAAAACATATGAAACTTCAAAGCTTTCAACATAAAACGGGGAAACTTAACGTCATTGAGATGCATAAAACCATGTTTCCCTCCCTAAAAATAACTTTCAGTAGCACTTTGAATAAATTTGACAATATAACTATCACTGATAACAACTTTATCATCAGAGTAAGCATACTTACTATCATTAAAAAGAGGTCCAAGCTCATAAACCGGATCAATAGAAGCAAGTTGTTCCATCCTGAAATCTTTATTAGGCAAGCTATTTTCACAAGGAGCTTTAGAAAATTTGGAAAAGTTAAACTCATAAGAATCTCCATCAAATTTAGTTAAAACTTTTTCCTTCTTACAATCAATAATAGCTCCACAAGTGTTTAAGAAAGGTCTACCAAAAATGAGAGGACAAGTTTTGCTAGCTGCTGAATTAAGCACTAGAAAATCAGCAGGATACTTAATCTTACCACAAAGAACCTCCACATCTCTTACAATGCCAATGGGAATTTTTTTTCCTTATTAGCAAGGTGGATAACCATATCAATGTCCTCAAGCTCACAAGGACCAATTTCATGCATAATTTCCCTGTAAAGCTCATAAGGAATAGCACTAGAACTAGCACCGATATCACATAAACCATAGTAGCAATGATCACCAATTTTAACAGAAAGGACTGGAACACTAGCTTTTCTAGCCTTACTAGGATGAGAGATAATATTAGTAGCGTCTTCACAGAAGACAATGTGCTCATCCACTCTATTTCTAGTGACAATGTCTTTCACTATAGCTACCACAGGTTCAACATTCAATTGCTTACCAGGCTCCACAGTTTTCATTGTACCTTTGTTATTTGCACTAATAATCATAGAATACTCCTTTACTTTAGCTGGGAAAGGCATTTTCTCAACATGAGGTTCAAGCACATTGTGATTAGTAGTACAAACTTGAGTACTTCTAACTGGGACATGACTAACAACATCTTTATACGGAGCATGGTACTTATTCCACTTCTTCTTGGGGATTTCTATATAAGAGGCAAAGGCCTTAAAACATTTGGCAATACTTTGGGAATCAAGACCAAACTCATTGCGAATATCACGGAAGTTATCAGTACCCATAAAAGATTTAATGCATTCATAATCATAGTTTATACCTGACTTTCTTCCTTTGTCATTCTCCCAAGCCTCAGTATTATCTTGAATACGGTCTAAGAGATCCCATTTAGCTTCTTCCTTCATACGTGTTAATGATCCAGCACAAGAAGCATCTAGTAAATCCTTATCATGAAGAGAAAGACTAGCATAAAAGTTATTGAGAATAATATTGTTAGGGAGTTCATGAATAGGACATTTAAGCATTAGTAACTTCAATCTCCCCCAAGCTTGAGCTGTACTCTCTCCATCAAGACACCAAAAGTTATATATAAAATTTCTATCCTTATGGATTTCACTGGGAGGATAAAATTTAGAGTAAAAGAGAGATGCCATCTCCTCCCATTCCATGGATTGACCATTCTTCAGCAGCTTATACCATGCTTCAGCTCTCCCTTTCAAGGATATGGAGAGTAGCTTATTATTCACCTATTCAGTTGTGATACCTGCACACTTAAACAACACGCATAATTCATGGATAAAAAGCAAGTGATCACCGGGATGGACAGTTCCATCCCCAAAATAATAATTATCCATAACACGATTAACAATACTTGCAGGTATCTTAAAAGGATCTATCTCAACAGGAGGTGGTTCATCTACTACCCTAGCAGCGGTAGTAGATTTCCCAAACAGAAAACCAAGTGGGTTATCCATATTGGAAACAAAGTATCAAGCAGTAACAAAAGCAATACTCACAGTAAAAGTTTCCCTTACTAGTTCCACTCTTCAATAGTGCTTCACTCCCCGGCAACGGTTCTAGAAAATAGTCTTGATGACCCACAAGCCTACGGGGTGTATCGTAGTACTTTCGATAAATAGGAGTGTCGATCCCAACGAGGAGCAGAAGGTGCTGAACAGTGATATGGAGCAGGAAATTCCTATGAATACTTAGCAAACGTATTTTCAGTGGTTTTCTGACAAGGCAACAACACAAAGAGCAAGTAACAAAAGTAACGAACTGTCAACACCAGGACTTTTAATCCCAGATGCCTGTTATGCCATACATCGCAATCCCAGGATTACCATTTTTGTGAGACATAACAGATTTGGATATCACAGTACATCATCCATTACAAACCATACATAAGGTCTTACACAAATAAGGATCTCATGATCCAGTTCTTAATACAATACAAGCAGCGGAATAACGTAATAGCAACGATAGCGTAGGCGAAGCTCCATATTTAGGGTCAGAGGCAATGCTGACGATGGGAGATGATCCTAGTTGTCGTAACCTTCATGGGATCTGTCATCCTGATAATCCTCTTCATAGCCTGGCCATGGGAATATCCAGGGACAAAGCCATGAGTACTCTTTAAGTACTCGCAAACTAATACTAACAAGTTAAGAGGGTTTTTGTAGTAGGACACTAGGCTCTAAGGTTGTTTTGAAAAAAGCCAGATTTACTTCTACTCAGTTCAGAAGCAAACAAAACTAGTTGACAGTTTTATAACACCTAAGTGGGAACTTGAATTTCATATCACAACTCTGTTGTGGTTAAGTCAAAGTCACAAATCATTTCACGAGTCATTTTGAAAACATCTGATGGGGGAACAGTATGGCCACTCCAACTGTCCATAACCGCAGACATGGCTATTCGAATAGTTTGACACTCTGCAGAGATTATACACTTTCACCACAACATTCGATACATCCGTCAGGAACAATCCCGAATTCACCAGACTCAGTATGCGAATAATCAATCCTAACCTTTCCATTACACGTCCTACTATAGGCACCTCTCCTGTGAGTTTGGCCTCCCAACCATGACCAACTGTCATCTTGGGTACTGCACAGGTGGACAATCTTCACAAGGTAGCCTCAGCTCAGACCTTGGCCGCGAGGGAAACCATACTAAGGTATATAAATTTCCAATCAAGCCCTACCCAAATTTCGGGTATTGTGGTTGTACTATAAAATTGGAATGGTATCGCATCCAGACAACCATAAGTTTTATAAAGGGCTAAGGCTCATGCCTCAACATTTTCATCATCAAAAGCATCTAGTGTTCGGAAACACATGTCAAAACATTTCAGTAGAATGACTCATCATTCCAAGGTTTTCATAACCATTTTCACCAAGTATTCCCATCTAAAGTTGATCAAGTTTTATGCTTAGCACTAGCATCTACAAGTGGTGGTAAATACTAATGAGGGGTGGTAAACGAGTGGAGATTTGCTAATTTCAATCTCATGCCTTAGGATGACATCAAGATTATCTAACTTAGGCCAAATTTTATGCTCTTTATGCTACCTTTAGTTATCTTTCTAGAATCTACAAGCCACCATGTAAACTCTAAGAGAAGGCTTTGATAAAGAAATAAAGTATAAAGCTTGCAAGTAAAACTAGGATTGGGTCATCAAGTGGTTATAATCACGTATGCTTAAAGCATATAGTTGACATAGTAACAAGCAAGTATTAGCTTGCATAGGTCAACTTGTGTAGTAAGGCTTGCATAAGTAGGGTATCTTGCAAGTGTTAGCTTGCCTTGTGCAGAGCAGTGGTTTAAGTTCTCCTCGGCTTCTTCCTCGTAGTATCCTCTTTCCTCCTCGTATCCTTGGTCGGTACTAGGGTCTATACATAAATACGAGGTACACAATCACCAAACAATACTTAACTATTTCCATCATCACACAATGGTTCACACTAGATGATCTAGCATCATCACTAATATTACAAGATTAAAGCACTTGTCTTATTTGTTTTACTTTTAGAAAAGTAATTTCTACTCATTGAAAAACTACTTAAGATTTAATATTCTCCAACTCAAATATGGGATCATGTTGACACATGTCATCACCACATATTTCAGTACATGGGAATGTGATTTAAAGTGGTGTCACAATTTAATACAGTTTAACCTTTTCCAACAGGCGCTTTAATCTTGGAGCGAAGTACACTTTTCCAAACATTAATGTAGGCGGCCAATAGCGGTCTGATCGTGCACTCCTGTGCAGGAGTTTTTTATATCCAGCCAGCGGGAGAGGTAGGCCCGAGATGTCTTGTCTTTCTCTTGAGCACATCATTGTACATCGCAAACAGTATAGGGACGTTTTACGTACCCTCAAAGTTCTTGGTGAACGCTTCTTGCATGACGTCTTTGCATTATCAAAAAACCCTAAAAATCTGTTTGCTAAGTATTTACAGAGAATACCTGATCCAAACCACTAGTCAACACCTTCTGCTCCTCGTTGGGATTGGCACTACTATTTATCAAAAGTACCACGATACACCCCCTATACTTGTGGGTTATCAAGACTATTTTCTAGCGCCGTTGCCGGGGAGTGAAGCAGTATTGAAGTGTGGAACTGGTAAAGGAAACTTCTACTGTGAGTATTGCTTTTATTTCTATTTGCTACTTTTTTTCCAATATGGATAACCCACTTGGTTTCCTATTTGGGGAAGCTACTACCACTACTAGGGTAGTAAATGAACCCCCACCTACTGAGATAGATCCTTTTAAGATACCTACAAGAATTGTTGACTGTGTTATGGATAACTATTATTTTGGGGATGAAACTTTCCATCCTGGTGATCAGATGCTTTTTATCCATGAATTATGCGGGTTGTTTAAGTGTGCAGGTATCACAATGTAACAAGTTAAGAAAAAGTTACTCTCTATATCATTGAAAGGAAGATCTGAAGAATGGTATAAGCTGCGAAAGAATGGATAAGGTATGGAATGGGAGGAAATTGTACCTCTCTTTTATTCTAAATTCTATCGTCCTAGTGAGATTCATAAAGACCGGAATCAAATATATAACTTTTGGCCGATTGATGGAGAGATTATGGCCCAAGCTTGGGGAGATTGAAGTTACTAATGCTCAAATGTCCTATTCATGAGCTCCCTAATAATATTATTATCAATAACTTTTATGTAAGGCTTTCTCTTCATGATAAAGATTTATTAGATGCTTCTTATGATGGATCATTCACACGTATGAAAGAAGAAGCTAAATGGGATCCTCTAGACCGTATTCAAGAAAATACTGAAACCTGGGAGAATGACAAAGGAAGAAAGTCAGGTATATATTATGATTATGAATGCATTAAATCTTTTATGGGAACTGATGACTTTCATGATATTAGTACTGAGTATGGTATTGATTCTCAAGTTCTTGCAAATTGTTTTAAGTCCTTTGCCTCTTATATTGAAATTCCCAAAAAGGAGTGGAACAAGTACCATCCACCTTACAAAGATATTGTTAATCATGTTCCTATTAGAAACACTAAAGTTTGTACTGTTGATCATATTTTGCCTAAACCTTATATTGAGAAAATACATTTCCCTGCTAAGGTAAAGGAATGTTCTATTATAGCTAATGTGGTTAGAAAAAGTACAAAGAAAACTGTTGAACCTGATGAACAAATAAATATTGAACCTATAGTAGCCATTGTGAAAGATCTTGTCAATAAGAATGTAGAACATGGCACATTATATTTTGTGAATATGCTTATAATATTGTTTCACATCCTGGTAAAACTAGGAGAGCTAGTGTCCATGTGCTTTCTATTAGAATTGGTGATCATTGCTATTATGGTTTATGTGATATTGGTGCAAGTTCGAGTGCTATTCCTTATGAGATTTCAGAGAAATTATGCATGAAATTGGTCCTTGTGAACTTGAGGACATTGATGTGGTTATTCACTGTAGCATCCCAATTGTCTAACAATTGTAATGCTACTTGCCTAGTCTATATATTGCTACTTCCTACATGTAATTTATTGCATCATCATTATATCATGTTCATGTCACCATATCACCTTGCATTTGAGCATCATATAAAACCCTTTTATTTGATTCTTACCCCACATGCATTTATATTGTATTACTTGTAGTTACCTCTTGATATATTCTAGTTGGTTCCTGATATATTATTATATACCCAAAATGAGCTAGGGCATCTCTTTTAAATCCTTCCATACACAAACATTTCATGTCACCTTCACTTGGAACTCATCTCAATTCTACCATCTATGTGTATGTGGCCTTCTTTGAATTTTCTTTTGGATAGTTAACTCATGATATTCATGTTATCATTTGCATCATGCATTAAGAGAAGTTTTATAATCAGTACTGTTTATGCAAGGAAAACATGATAAATAAAATTGGAAAATAATTATATCTTGATAATAATGCCTCACAAATATTGTATCCTCAATATGCTATGCTCCTAATAACTTTTTCACATAGATTGCATCATTAACTTGCCATATCATGCATCATATCATGATCATGCTGATTCTTCCGCATTAGTTATAATTGTTGCATCGCTTGTTCCTTTAGTGTTTGCTTCTTCCCGGATAGGACGTTGAGATGTTGTGAGCTTCGACAAGTTTTCGGTTATGAAACTTCGGCAATATTTTTAGGCGAGCATTCTCCACCTTTCTACCTATTTTACATTTATTGTCTTTACTTCCTCCTGTTGATCTATTGCTATCTGTGTTGTGATGCTATAGATTCTATATCCCTTTATATTTCCCTACAGCCCCTATATTGCCATGGACACATCCTATTACCTGTTGTTTGGTAGATAGTCAGCCTTGCAAGTCGTAGTTGCTTGTGCAGGTGTTGCTTCACGTCGTCGATGTTCCACAGTTGTTGTAGAAATGCCTCCTGCTTAATTTTGAAGATGATCATGGCTTTCATTACCGTTTAATAACTAAAATTTAAAGTAGGTAAATAATGCAGAGGCACAGGTGGGCAATAGATGTTATTTGGTTTTTAACCGTCCACTTCTGTCCCGTAGGACCACGAGTACTTGATACCTGTTCCTTGAATATTCGCACTATCCGCATGTGGGACCATGAATCCCCTTAGCATGAGCTTGAGTCATATCTTATTTCTTGGGGCCACAAAGTAGTTTGGGGCTTTATTACTATCATGTACTTATGCCATGATTATGCCATGCTTTACTGCTTTATTTACTATTGCACGTGGAGCGCCTGTACTGTTTTGGAACCCCGTGCCATGTTTTCACGGTTTCGACAAGCCCAGTCACACTTTCAGGTTCCCAGTCGTTACAGCTGTCGTCACAAACCTCTAGGTCCATCTCGGAGCCGGCCAACTTTGTAGCGGGTAGCTTAGTGGGGTGGTCCCCTGAAATATTATATGAATCTTGTGATTTCTTTGTCATTATGCCTTGTTGGGTTTTTATTTGGTTTTTCCGAGGTTGATCATGCGTGTGTTGCTATTTGTGGCCCCCTGCAGGGTAAAACTTTCTGGAAGCCGTGTCTGCAGTTATGGACGATTTGGAGCATAGTATCTCGATCATAGACAACTATAACTAAAGTAGTGCTATAAATTTAACCTTGAAATGACTAATAATCAGCTTCAATACAATAGAATGGCTAAATAAAAGTACCTACAAATGCTGGGTTTTTGAATATCTCATGGTATATGTATATGACTAGTAAGTGTCGCAACTACAACGGAATGATTAACTAAAACTGCCCACTTCTTATTATATCAGGATGACTCATGCTATCTATATCTGACTAGTAATTGTTTCAACTATAATTGAATGAATAAAAGTGCCAACTGTGTGAGTTTCCTTGTTATGACTTCCTCGTGGTATCAAGGGGGAATGCCAGGATGGGTATGTTTGGTGTTAGAATCAGGTTGGATCCGAATAGGTCTTTCTTACCCCTCTCTGATAGCCGCCAGTTGTATCGAGTCTCTATAGGTTGTTTAGTGCATGCTACGCAGCCGCTTCAGTCCACCATACCTATGTAGGCTAGGACCGCCGAATTCTAAGACTCGCCATGTACTGGCTTCAGTACTGACCGCTCTCTTTTTCTTTTCCCCTTTGTTGGCACCCCTTTTGTTTAAGCAGGTTTCGAGATTGACGTCGTTAGCAGGGTTACCCTTCCGGCTTTGCATGGGCAGGGTTATGGACGCCATTGGTTATTCTTCAGGGCTCTTAGCTCAATTTGCATCTTGTCCGTACTCGGACGCTGTATCGTTTTCAAGGTGATTTGGATCTTTGTATTGTATATCTGTATTCTTGAACCTTTGAGTCGTGGTTGTATATATCCTTTTTGTTGGTTCCATCGTGGACTATTGTGTAATGATATTACTTCTTTTTTCCCCCGCACGAAAGTGCCTGGTGGGCGCCTTTGAATCGTTTCTATGTGGGTTTTGGCGGGAATCGCTAAAACTTGCATAGGGCCAATCTAAGGGTGTTACAGAGTGGTATCAGAGATCACCAGTTGCGATACCCCGCCGGTCCAGCCTGTAGGATAACCTAGCTAACGGACGTTGTAGAGTGTCAAAACTATTTTAGAAAAACCGGTTGGATAGATCTGATTAGGTCTGCTTTTACTCCTTACCCCTCTGCTATTTCTCCTCTTAACTTCGCGTGTTTTGAATCTACCCCTTATCTTTTCTTTGAGTCCAGGATTTCTCGGGGTTGGGTTTCCGTCGTACCTTCGGGGGGATTCGTTTCCAACCTCTTGTAATGGTGCTTTGACATATGGTATTCATGCTATCTGAGGAATTTTCCTTTGTTGTATCTTTCAGTGGACTGAAAATTCACTAAAAAAATTTCTTTATAAATCCCGGAGTTCCCCAACCTGACGACATCATCTCCATCAGATCTGATAAAGAGCCTGCATCAGTCCTTTGTTTCCAAACATCGCTTGTCAAGATCTTCAGTCTAAATCCGAGAATGGGGTGCATGCTTTTGTATTGAACGTGCGGAGTAATAGTTTGGGTGTGTGATGGATTGGCCCCCAAGCCAACTACTCATTCTATTTGCTCTTGTATATTGAAGTGGATTAGAATGCATCTTTTATCTCCTTCTATCGAAGTTAGAGGTGGCTTTATCTATTGAGACCTTTGACTTTGACTTTGTCCTTTGTTCGTCGGAGTGTTCTCACGACAAGTTTGGCAAGGCGCAGTCGCTGCACCATCCCCTTGAAGGAGCTACATGGGATCAGGAAGATTTATTTTCTAGGAATCTCGAGGCGAGATTCTTGTTTAGTGGAGGAGAGTTATAGCATCCCAATTGTCTAACAATTATAATGCTACTTGCCTAGTCTATATATTGCTACTTCCTACATGTCATTTATTGCATCATCATTATATCATGTTCATGTCACCTTACATTTGAGCATCATATAAAACCCTTTTATTTGGTTCTTACCCCACATGCATTTATATTGTATTACTTGTAGTTTCCTCTTGATATATTCTAGTTGGTTCTTGATATATTATTATATGCCCAATATGAGCTAGGGCATCTCTTTTAAATCCTTCCATACACAAACATGTCATGTCACCTTCACTTGGAACTCATCTCAATTCTACCATCTATGTGTATGTGGCCTTCTTTGAATTTTCTTTTGGATAGTTAACTCAAGCCACATACTTCATATGTATGGATCTCTATGTCCACAATGGTTTGATTCAAACCATTTTCACTCTATAACACCCTTGATGTGCCATACCTTCTACCTCACAGACATGTGCTATATTTTGTTTTCACAAGATGTCTCACATTCATGCAAGCTATCTTTACATGCATGTCACATGCAACATTATAACCCTCCATCTTCCATCGTAATCTCTTTTGAGTTGCCTGATTGTGTTGCTTTGATTTTTCAATCTTGGGCTTTTGTAAATTGAATCAAACTCAACACTCAACTAGCCAATCTCATCTACCGATTTGCGGTGACCCAGCATACCACTGCATGATGTAGTACACTATAGTCGTTGACATAACACCAATGAAACACCGTTCACTAGTATTACATCCCTCAGAGTGGTACAACAGAAACACAGCAGGTCCAAGACATGACTATAGGTTACAACTCAACTCTTTACACAAGATCCAGAGAACACTCTAGGTTAAAGAGAGAGAAAGAAACTTCTTACAAAGAAGAATTAGTAATAAACAACTAAAAAAACTATCATACTAATAAGACTAGTATTTAACTAATGGTCTAGCATTGCTGCTATTGCAATACACTACAAAAATAGGTTCTATGGCTAGAGATTATATTCCTATCTAATCAGTAACCTCGTTTTCACTTGAGTTGATGTATATGTTGACTTTCTTGACTTCATTGAAGAACTTTAGCTTCTGGTGATGATTCCTGGAGCATAACTTGATGTAGACATCATCTGTACTGGCTTTAGAACCTAGCAAGGGTTAAGAAGATACGTTGAGAATGAGCGTACTCAGCAAGTTCACTAGAAAAGAGTGTTTGATGCACTATATCTATAGCCACAGACCATAGGTCGTAGGCAATGCAAGTTTTCATCAACATTTATTCAAAGGTTGCTTTTATTCTGAAAAGCTATGTCCGTCAACCTTCATGGGTTTACCAGAACTTTTAGGGAGTTCCTTTTCCGCCACGTTCGTAGCTCCTTCCCGAAATAGGGAGTAACAAGTTACAGTTTTTACACTCTGCAGAGGTGCGTTACCTTACCCATGAGAGATCTTAGCTTTGTTACACATCCGAGTTGCATTCTCGTCCACACTTCCTTGGTGTGGGGCCCAAACTAAGATCCAAGCCAATCACTGCCCCCTTCGCGACCTCGCATGCCTCCTTGGTGTACACCATGCCCACATATTGAATTACGGCAATGGTTTGTACAGACCGTTAGATGCCAGAACTATCGTGGGATGTTGAGGGTTCCCACCCATATGATGCATATCCTCTACGAATTACCAATTAATATGCACGCTACGAGTGATAACATCCACGACATGCACATCCAGCTACATGCGAGAGGAAGAAGATACAGCTGACT
Organism: Avena sativa; assembly: GCA_916181665.1. Lineage (NCBI taxonomy): Eukaryota > Viridiplantae > Streptophyta > Magnoliopsida > Poales > Poaceae > Avena > Avena sativa. The sequence continues at coordinate 115,087,991 of OV702298.1, forward strand.
TCTCCGTCCCATTCCAAATCTCATGGTTAACGCGTAATATACGGCGCAAGAATCACTGGCGACCTTGGTTGTTAAGTCCTAGATAATATGTTCCTTTACCACCGGAACTTCCATAGTAGGTTATTACCTCATGGTAAATAACCTATAATCACATTATTATGAAAATAGTGTTTTCGGACCTTTTTCAAATGCAGGTGATGACAACACTGCATTTGTAAAATACTTTACAGAAAATAATCAAAGGACATGAGCAAGTGTGAACTTGCCTTATGTGATTGCAAGATGATGCACTCATGGCCTTCGAGACAATATAAGATCTAATATCTGAAATCAACATCATTTGTCTGGTAAGGACTAATGTTTAAAGAATCAAGATGCAGTTATGCATAAGTAACGATATGCATTTTGTAGAACTCCCCAAAGTGAATCCCCAATGTTTTGAGTGAAGTGAATTTAGGTGATTCTTTTAGGAGTTGTTTTATCTTCAAATTTACTTTATAACTAATGACATTTATAAGGAACTTAAGTGATAATATTTCAAAATATAAAGGTAAAGTATAAAGTAATGTGATTATGTTTAATTGTCATTTGGTGACTAAGATAAAAGTCCTTGGTTTTAGTTGTTAAGAGTTGAAGAATTTATTATGAGATTATTGTTTGAAGTGTCAAAAAGCATAACATTTGAAGAAAAGATTTCCTTCCTAAGGTTTAAACAACCCTGATAGCTTTTAGAATATGATTGATAGAATGTGATTGATGTTGTTTATGCTTGCTTGAATAGTCTGGACTTGAGATGCTTTATGTCTTAATTGAAATAGACCAAAGTTAACTATAAAAACCTAAGTAGTTTACTAGACATGATATTTATAAGTTTTGAGACTAAATTTAACTTTAAAAGGGTAAGTAAACTTAAGGTGTGATATGTTTTTAATTATTCCCAAGTTTTAAATTTATGATAGGTATAACTAAGGTGTGGAATTATTCACTTCATATTTAGGTGGATGATTGGATTAAATGAAAGTATAATTTGGATGATATTATTAATGTGTTAGATTTAAAGTCATGTTAATTATTATTTGGATGTTAAGACCATTCCCTCTTCATATTAGTGAATGATATATAAAATTATCTTAAAGATTGTGGTTTTGAATATTTTTCGTCTAAGTTAAGGATTTAAAACTATATTATAAAATTAACAATTTCACTTAAGCTTTATTATAAACCTTGGTTATAGTTTAGAACTTTAATAATTTGATTTTTTTAAGGTTTTAATATTTCTGAAGAAATATAATTATTTCTTACTTAAGAAATGTTCTTAGAGATTTTTTTAAAAATAGATAATAGATAAAAATTTATTACTTTAAAATATTAAAAACTTATCTACTATTATATTCAATATTTTTCTAGTGTACTTAATTTATTTAAGTCCTTAAAAATGATTTTGATGTATATTTAGGTATTATTCTTATGTTTATAAAATTCCATAAAGGATTAAATGTTTTTTGAATACTTACTTTAATTTATATATATAGTTAGGCTAGTATTTTTACAAAATAATAGATTTATTTTTATACACAAAAATGGTTTTTATTCATTTTTAGGATTTTTTCTATATTTTTATAGAGATGAAATAAGTTTAGGGGTAATATGATCATTTATTTCTTCTATTCCTTTTTATGTTAAATTCTATTTACTTATTTTGGAACTGGGCCAGGCTTACCGATTTAGCCTAATTGGACCCAGCTTGGCCCAACAAGGCTCAGGGTCAAACCCCACCCCGGCCCAGCCATCCCACCACTCTCTCTCACATCTCACATTCTCATTTCTTTCCCCTCCTAGTTGCTGGCGACGCCGATGTCGTCGCCCGCCCGATTCTGACGAGGCAGGCCATTGTGGTCGCCGCCGATGGTCGCCGGAGCTTTGCCTCCCTCTGGCCGACCTGGCTCTCCAATCGGATTTATCCTTAAGGCCCTCTCGAGCTCGCCCCTTCCATTTTCTGTGCGTCTAGGGTTTCGGTATCCTAGTTTCACCGAGCTCCAGTGATGGTTTGATGTTGTCCTGGTGGTGGATTGTGGTTGTTGAAGATGGGGTATGTTCTTGGGTTGATGTAGCTTGGCGTAGGTTGCAGCTCGGCGCAGGCTCAGGTGTCGCATGTGCCGCTGGGTCGTGGTCTTTGCCACTACGACCTCCTCGCTGGTCTGCTTCCTCTTCAAATTCTAGCGAGGACCACCAGGTATGTTCTTCCTCCACCTTCTTCTACTCCCTTCCCTTCTATTCTGATTGAGTCCAATTAGGGTTCTTCTTATTCTGGATTTTAGTCTGCAGCTTGCGGTGACCTATCTGATACTAAGGTTGAACATTTCTTGTTCAATTAGGTTTGAACCTGGGCCCCCAATGATATTACTGATCCTTTTTAGTGACCTATCTTGATCTGTTATCATGTCCAATTTCTCCTGGTATCCTTGGCTCTACTGTAATCTAGATACCATGGTGATGTTGGTATTTGAACAGTGCATATAATTTATAGATGAACATCTAGCTCTAGTAGACGATTTTATATCGAGCATCTACTCGACATGCTATTGAGTGTCACTGATTGTTGACAGGTGTTGAGAAATACAGGTTCCATTGATTCCTTGTAGGTAAAATGCATTTATTTAAGCATGAACAAATGGAGTTTGTTGGAGAAATTAACACTTGCTGGTTTTGGTACAGTATACCAAGTGGTTCATGAAATTTTATTTAGATGATATGTATATACATCAATAAGCATGGTGCCTAGTTTGAATGCCTTTTCTAATTTAGCCAAACCTTGTGGATGCAATCAGTGTATCTTCCACTGTGATTCCTCCCTTTGGAGTGTACACAATGGTAGCTATCCCTGGTAGTTGGCTGTTGGGTTATCTATCTGGAAAACCATAATTGTATGCCAATGATGTTAAGGCTGAGGTTTTATATTGAGTCAAACACATAATAAGGTGGTTATCCTTAGCTGATTATAAGCTAAGTCAAATGATTTTAGAGATGAAATGATTCCTAGATTGGTGACTAGGAAGATGATTGGATTTACTTTGGTATCAGTCACATTTGGGATGAGGTTGCCATTTGCATATGCTGTCAACATTACAGTAGAGGTCTAATTGATTCCTAACTGTTCTGGTTAGGAAGATGATGCAAGGATTAGCTTGTGTGATTATAGATGATATATAAGCATGGGTATTTGCTGGTGTTGCTAGTGTAAATTCTTTAGTGATCTTTGTTACTTGGAATTTTCTGCTTGTGGTGCCTCAGTTGAGTTTGCAGAGCAGTCATGTATAGAAACATGATCTGCTGCTTGATTTTACTCACCAAAGATGAAACTTTGGCTGCCAATGATGCAAAGGCTGAGGCATAATATTTGGTTAAAAAAAACAGATGCTATGATTTGGCCTTTTATGTCTCTATGATGATTTTGCAAAGAAATACTTTGCAATACTGAGAGTACCACTCCATCCAATCCTCCTAGATGAAAATCTAGTTGAAGGGTAGATGAGCTGATTGATGTGTATTGTTTCCCTTATGTTCCTAGATCTGTATACAAGATATATGAACAGATGCTGCATGATCTAGTGGTTTCTTCTGATAATTCTTACCTGCTGTTGGTGAGTAGACGGATAGGCTTGTAATGGGGTTGTTGATGATCTTGTGGTAGTTTTGGTGTTGCTTCAGATCACCTGTTGTAACTTGTTATTGTAACCTTCATCTCCTAGATCCTTTTGGTTGTTTGCTTGATCTACTCCTCCTTGTCCTAACTATTGGATGGCTTCTTGAAGCAACCATAGTGCAAGTGATTTGGTGGTGATGTGAAGAAATGAGTGGGTTCATGATAGGATGGTACAGATAGTAAGACAGAGGATGTTCTCTGAAGTGTGGAGGTGGAATCGTAGCTTGATTGCTACGGCTGGTTCACCCCTTTGTGTACATGGATTGCTTTCTTGTCTCCTTCCTATGATTGTTGCTGTGTTAACAGCAGTTATCTGCATGTTGATGTGCAAGATGCTTACAAGTGGGACCTAAGGTCCAAGTTTCAATGGTGTACATATTTTCTGGTGGATATGATCAAGTAAAAGTGAGCTTTACTGTTTGGTTGGATCCTCTTCTTTATCCATGGTGAAACTTGCCTCTCTCCTTACTTGGTGAAATTTGCCCCTGCCTATGATGCATCAGTTCTGAGGCTAACATTCTGTATAAGAACAGATTTTTACATTGGCCCCTTCTTTTTAATAATACTCAATGATGAGTCAAAGCATATCATTTGTATGCCCAACCTGAGAGTAAAAATAATATACTAACCCTTCTTTTATTCTTTATTTTTTTGTTATCTTTTGTGTTGTTTGCAGGGATCAAGAATCAGGAATATAAAGAGTGGATTTAGAAGATGAAGAAAATGAAGATGACTTTAGTTTTAAATTTTACTTTATTCTTTTGTAATTCACTTTTTCTTTTGTGAAGTAATAAGCATTGTATAATTGAAAATGAATTCTTTTTATTCATTCTTCTTTTGTAAAGAAATATTGTATTGTTTACTTTATTCAATAAAGTGTACTAGTTTTCTTTTTCTTTTATAATGCATTTGCAAAGACAATGTAATATTTATATATGCTTGTAATAAAGAATCCTTTTAGTTATTTATTTATGTAATTTATTTTTATATTTATTTAATTTATAATAATTTACTTTTATTCTTTTATTGTAATAACAATGAAACATTGTAGTCTATAACAAAGTGTTCCGTTATTCTTGGAACTAATTAAATATTTATATCTTACTTATTCATAAGAATTCCTTATTTATTTATTATTATTATTCATTTCATTCAAAAAAAATTATTAGTTTAGACTTGTAATTATTGTATCTTTTCATAAATAAGAGTTCACCTAGTATCTCTTATTACAATTTAATTTACAATTATTAATCTTTTTCAAACTCTTTTTGTAATCAAATTCATCAACTAAATATTCGAATTGTCTTCCCCTCAAACGCAAAAATACAATAGAGGTCATGTAGAAATACATCGCACATGTCTTGATGTTTCCATCAGAACAAGAGAGATCTCGATCCCTCTATAGCTTCTTTAGTTTTGCGCGAAAATTCCCTGGATTTTCTTATGCATGAATGCAACGCACAAGCATGTGTCCTGTCAATTTCGAGGTGCTAATCCTAGGATGTTACACTATTCCTACCACCTAATCATACCAAACCTAAGCCCTCGCCTTCCTCCATCCGTGAGCATCTTCTACACATGCAAGAGTGCATGCATGTGACCTCTCTCTCTCTTTTCTTCTCTTGGCAAAAGGCAAACAATACCACCACTCCAACACCACCCCATAACCCCTCTCCTGGTCCCCTCTTCCCTCTCTCATGATAGGGACCACAAAGAGAAGAGAAGAGGAGAGACTACTCGATGCATCCTTCCTCCTCTCTTTTATAATTTTTGCAAAAGCTACCTTCTCCCCATGTGCTTCCTATCCTCCCTGGTTCTTATCATCTAGCCACCACACACCTACCAGATCGAGATCTAGGAGGCACCCAAGTCTCCTCCTTCTTCCCTCCCAGCAATAAATGGCCATGGCCACCTCCATGTCTCCTCAAAACCCTAGCCATCTACTTCCTGTCCTCGTCGGTATGGTGATCTCCAAGCATGTCCAGGACGTCCAGAACCTTCCTTCACCTCCTCTAATTCCTCTATGTACCACCCAGCCTCGGCGGAGCACATCGGAAAGGGAGCAGCGCTACCATGTCCGAGAGATTCTACAAGCACCATGGACGCGAGCCTGTTCAAGATCTCTACCACCTCTTCACGTTCCAAACTCACTGGAGAACTCGGTGGGCATCCCTCTACCTCGCTGATAACCCCTTGCATCCTCTGGTTTGCTCTATCTCGCTGGAGTTCCTTCGAGCGACCTCTGTGGACCACCGGTAGCCGTCGTCTTGTTGTTTTCAGCCGCGCACGCCGTGTCGCTTGCAGCACCTCTGTTTCGATCAACCGTGTCGACGCTTCAGTCCGCCTTTTTCAAGACCAAGATAAGCAATGTGTAGCCCTGGTCTCCCTCTTCAAATCGAGTGGTTGGACGCCCTTTTTGGTGCTCTGTGCTACCCGGAATCCTTCCCATAATCTAGCTCTGTCGTGCAGATCCGCTATCAAGTTTCAGTCCGGCGAGCTGCAGTACGTACCCTCATAGTTCGCCCTTCTCGAGTTTTTCCTGGCGCCCTCGAAGCTCCTTTGTGAAAACTCTGAACACAAACTTTGTTCTCCTACATCCCAGCTTTCCAATGCAAAAGACAGATGTCGATTTGGAGATCTGAGTACGCCGATAGCTTCCGACGAAGATCGACCAAAACTCCGTGTTTCTGAAAATCTGTCGCGTGTATCTGAATTCGGCGCTTTCTACGACAATTTCCTGTGCGCCCGTTGGTCGTTTGAAGAAACTTCCTTCACCAAAGTTTTAGAACATAAAGAGACCTACAACTTTTGTTTTTACGTCATTCTCAAATTACTGCTGTATTCATCGCCATCGTCAGCCAAAGTCGACCAAATCGAGGAGTGTTATTTGTCAGTCTCTGTTGTTGACATCTGTTTTGGGGCTGCTGTTCATCGCAAGTCTACGGCCTCTGTAGTCCTCCTATGGTGAATATTCTTGAACCAAATCTATAGCCCTCATCGTCCCCTCCAGTTTTAATTTTTTAGGCATTCCGAAATTCGAGATGTATCGCTCGCTGTCTTCGTCCAAAGATCGAATCAGCTAGCAGGAACAGCATCTCATTTTTCTTCAGTTCGTCAGACTAGTTGGCCGCGCGCTTTCTATTTTAGCCCTTGGCTGTTTCAGACCTCAACCAACAATCCTTTTCATCCACGTGGCAACACCCAGCTGGCCGGGCGTCCTCTGGCCCCTTCTGCCTCTGTCCCCACCCGTCGGTCTATATGGGTAGCTTTCAGCTGGGTAACATAAGTTTGCCAAAACTTTTATGACAAATAAAATTCCAAAAAAATGTTTAAATCTATTTAAATTCATATCTTATAAAATAATTCGAATTTGTAAAAACTTTCAAAATGAAAAGTAAATGTTTTTCAAATATAAATTCAACCATAATTTCAAATTTGACCAGAGTTGACTCTATCTAGTCAAACCTTTGACTTTAACCCCTCTTTAATACATTTGATTTAAATATTGGTTTAAAATGATAAATTCAACTATTGACTATAATATATGTTTTTTGAAACAGAAAAATGTGAGAAATCTGTTTATGCTATTTCTAATACCATTTAAACAATTTAAAATTTCGAAATAATTTAATTGCTAATAAATGTCATTTCTTAATTGCATAACTTTAATTCTGTAACTCTGAATTCGACAAATGATATGTCTAAATCGATCAGCACGACGAGACCTTTTCAACCATGATATCCATGTTATCATTTGCACCATGCATTAAGAGCAGTTTTATAATCAGTACTGTTTATGCAAGGAAAACATGATAAATAAAATTGGGAAATAATTATATCTTGATAATAATGCCTCACAAATATTGTATCATCAATATGCTATGCTCCTAATACCTTTTTCATATAGTTTGCATCAGTAACTTGCCATGTCATGAATCATATCATGATCATGCTGATTCTTCCATATTAGTTGTAATTGTTGCATCGCTTGTTCCTTTTAGTGTTTGCTTCTTCCCGGATAGGACGATGAGATGTTGTGAGTTTCGACAAGTTTTTATGTTATGAAACTTCGGCAATGTTTTCAGGCGAGCATTCTCCCTCTTTCTACCTATTTTACATTTATAGTCTTTACTTCCTCCTGTTGATCTATTGCTATCTATGTTGCGATGCTATAGATTTCGTATCCCTTTATATTTCCCTGCAGCCCCTATATTGCCATGGACACATCCTATTATTTGTTGTTTGGTAGATAGTCAGCCTTGCAAGTCGTAGTTGCTTGCGCGGGTGTTGCTTCGCGTCGTCGATATTCCACGGTTGTTGGAGAAATGCCTCCTGTTTAATGTTTAATGTTGAAGATGATCATGGCCTTCATTACCGTTTAATAACTAAAATTTAAAGTAGGTAGATAATGCAGAGGCACAGGTGGAAAATAGATGTTATTTGGTTTTTAACCGTCCACTTGTGTCCCGTAGGACCCCAAGTACTTGATACCTGTTCCTTGACTATTCGTACTATCCGCATGTGGGACCATGAATCCCCTTAGCATGAGCTTGAGTCATATCTTATTTCTTGTGGCCACAAAGTAGTTTGGGGCTTTATTACTATCATGTACTTATGTCATGATTATGCCATGCTTTACTGCTTTATTTACTATTGCGCGTGGAGCGCCTATACTGTTTTGGAACCCCGTGCCACGTTTTCGCAGTATCGACAAGCCCAGTCACACTTTCGGGTTCCCAGTCGTTTATAGCCATCGTCACAAACCTCTGGGTCTGTCTCGGAGCCGGCCAACTTCGTAGCGGGTAGCTTGGTGGGGTGGCTCCCTGAAATATTATATGAATCTTTTGATTTCTTTGTCGTGATGCCTCGTTGGGTTTTCATTTGGTTTTTCCGAGGTTGATCGTGCATGTGTTGCTATTTGTGCCCCCTGCAGGATAAAACTTTCTGGAAGCCGTGTCCGCGGTTATGGACGACTTGGAGCACAATATCTCGATCATAGACAACTATAACTAAAGTAGTGCTATAAATTTGACCTTGAAATGACTAGTAATCATCTTCAGTACAACGGAATGGCTAAATAAAAGTACCAACAACTGCTGGGTTTTTTGAATATCTCATGGTATATGTATATGACTAGTAAGTGTCGCAACTACAACGGAACGATTAACTAAAACTGCCCACTTCTTATTATATCAGGATGACTCATGCTATTTTTATCTGACTAGTAATTATTGCAACTATAATGGAATGAATAAAAGTGCCAACTGTGTGAGTTTCCTTGGTATGACTTCCTCGGATGGGTATGTTTGGTGTTAGAATCAGGTTGGATCGAAATAGGTCTTTCTTACCCCTCTCTGATAGCCGCCAGTTGTATCGAGTCTCTATAGGTTGTTTAGTGCATGCTGTGCTGCTGCTTCATTCCACCATACCTATTTAGGCGAGGACCGCCGAATTCTAAGACTCGCCGTGTACTGGCCTCGGTACTGACTGCTCTCTTTTTCTTTTGCCCTTTGTTGGCACCCCTTTTGTTTAAGCAGGTTTTGAGATCGACGTCGTTAGCAGGGTTACCCTTCCGGCTTGGCCTGGGCAGGGTTATAGATGCCATTGGTTATTCTTAAGGGCTCTTAGCTCAATTTGCATCTTGTCCGTACTCGGACGCTGTATCGTTTTCAAGGTGATTTGGATCTTTGTATTGTATATTTGTATTCTTGACTCTTGGAGTCGTGGTTGTATATATCTGTTTTGTGGGTTCCATCGTGGACTATTGTGTAATGATATTACTTCGTTTTCCACACGCACGAAAGTGCCTGGTGGGCGCCTTTGAATCGTTTCTATGCAGGTTTTGGCAGGCATCGCTAAAACTTGCATAGGGCGATCTGAGGCTGTTACATTCACCTTGCTAATATAGAGACAGTCTGTCCAATTGGTATTATAAGAGATGTGGAAGTTCTTTGTGGTAAGACTAAATATCCTGCTAATTTTCTAGTGCTTGGTAAGGAAGCTAGTAAAACTTGTCCTATCATTTTTGGTAGACCTTTCTTAAACACTTGTGGAGCTATTATAGATTGTAAGAAGGAGAAAGTTTTAACTAAATTCGATGGAGAATTTTATGAGTTTAATTTTTCCAAATTTTCTAAAACTCCTTATGAAAATGAATTGCCTAATGAGGATTTCAGAGTTGAACACCTTTCTTCTATTTATCTTCCTCCTAATAATGCTTTACAACAATATATGGAAGATCACGAAAGTGAGGTCTTCATGGAAGAAATAAATGAGATTGCGAGATTTTCCTTCGTCAACCTGAGATGCTTAAGCATAACCTACCTGTGCAAGATTTGGGTACCACACTACCACCTAAAGGGGATCCTGTCTTCGATTTAAAACCCCTACCTGATGATCTTAAATATGCTTATCTAGATGATAAGAAAATATATCCTGTTATTATTAGTTCTAAAATTTCAGGAAAGGAACAGGAAAGAGTATTGGAAGTATTGAAGAAACACCGAGGAGCTATGGGGTATACTCTTGATGATTTAAAAGGGATTTCTCGTACTATATGTCTGCATGCTATTAATATAGAACCTGATGCAAAGCCAATTGTTGAACATCAACGTTGTTTAAATCCTAAGATGAAGGAAGTGGTAAGAAATGAGGTATTAAAACTTCTTGATGATGGTATAATTTTTCCTATAGCTGATAGTAATTGGGTTAGTCTTGTTCATTGTGTCCCTAAGAAAGGAGGAATAATTGTTGTGCCTAATGAAAATAATGAGCTTATACCTCACAGAGTTGTAGTTGGTTATAGGATGTGCATTGATTTTAGAAAGGTGAATAGAGTCACTAAGAAAGATCATTATCCTCTACCTTTTATTGATCAAATGCTAGAAAGGTTGTCCAAGAAGACTCACTTTTGTTTTCTTCATGATTATTCTAGTGTCGTGGTATTGCCGACGAGTATGCCATGGAGGAGTCCTCACAGTGCGTGTTTAGAGACGTGGGGGAAGGCGGACGGTCGACGGGTACGAGGTAACACAGCTTACCCAGGTTCAGATCCCACAACGGTGGTGGAATCCTACTCCTGCTATAAATCACTATAATGGCAATACGCCGAGTTATAGAGATAGGTTCGATGTGCGAGGTGTATGCTAATCGCTACTTGGTCGTGCCCTAAAGGCTCCCATAGGCCCGACTTATATAGTCGACGGGTCCTAGGGTTACAGGGAGAAGTCCTAGCCGGACAGGTTACAGAGTCCTACACCGTCTATTACTAGTCTTGCGTGTCCTGTAATCCAAGGTTCCGGGTACGCTGGTGACTCCACTGTAGCCTTCCTTTATCCGGCATGGGCCTCCCTTCTGGATCCATCTAACTGGGCCGCCCAGTAGGCCATAGGCCATGCTACCAACTGTGGGCCACCCGGGTTATCCGGATAAGAGACATGCTATGAGGATACCCATATAGCATATCCCCAACAGTAGCCCCCGAAGAACTCCGAGATCTTGCGCCGTCTTGCCTCTTCAAGTGGAATGCTCCGTCTAGATGGATGTCGGCAAATCGTCAAGAAATATCTTGTAGTCCTCCCAAAGAACCCTGCAAAGTTTTCTCCGTCTTCAACTTGTAAGTCGGACAATTGCTGAATCTTCCATCGTACTCTTTCGTAGCCGGACTTGATCCGTCCATGCCAGAATCTTCTAATGTGATGGTTCATCTGCCTATGTCAGCTAGGGCGACGTAGACGTAGGTCAGCAACGCCACATAACTCACACATGTAGAGAACGCAATCATGTCCACTTTTACTGCGCGAGCGATACGAACCATTGGTGGCGACGGTTGGTACGTGGAGAAATTTCCGCGCACGTCCGCACACACGTCGTCTACGCGGTAACCATCCTATCAAGCTGAACGAATCTCGATGCTGGAGATCATAAATAGTAACTGCGGTGGAATTTTTACTTTTCACCTCATTCTCTCCTTGCATCATCTTCTTCCTCCAACGAGCGCCCCCTCGAGCTCTCCGCGCAATTCTGCGAAAAAACCCTAACTCCAATCTCGCCAGTCACCTCCGAACACACACAATGGCCAGAAGCAGCTCTACTCCCTTGATGGTGGCATCGGGAGAAGCCGCGGTGAAGCCGGCGAGCTCCGTCATCGTGCCCCCAGAGGGCCTGGTCATCCCCGTCTCTGCGGTGGTCGAGACCACCGGCGGCGACCACAATCCAGCGGCGCTGGAGCCGTTGGAGGATGAGCTTGACTCCCACAAAGGCGATTGGCGCGGTTCGGACATCGCGGACCGCGATATCAAGGAGCTGATCGCCGAAGGCTACCTCCCCGTGACGGAGGGGCTCGCCTGGCGGGTGGCGCCGGCCGGCGAGGTCACACCTTCTCCTCAAGACGGAGAAAAGGTGTACCTCAAAGCACAATTGGTACGCGGCGTCTCCCTGCCCATCTCTAACTTCTTCCTTGCCGTCTTGAACCACTACCGAGTATAGCCCCAAAACCTTTCTCCCAATAGTATCCTAGCGCTTAGCAATTACGCGGAGCTTTGCGAGGGTTACTTAGGGATTAAGCCTAGGCTAGATCTCTTTGTGTATTTCTTCACTGTCAAGCGCGAAGCCGGCAAGGATGAACTTAGAAATTGTGGCACTATTAGCTTCAAGATCCGTCCTGGCCGGCGGTTCCCCGACATCGTCGGCCACGAGTCCTGCAAGAACTGGCAGCGTACTTACTTCTACGGCCCAGATATTCCTCTGGCCGGCCGAGAAGTAACGTACCCGGACTTCGTGGAGCCGCCGCCGAAACTTCGACATGGAGATCCTGTTGGAATTATTCCCTAGAGGCAATAATAAAGATGTTATTATTATAATTCTTGTTCATGATAAAGTTTATATTCCATGCTAGAATTGTATTAAGCGGAAACATTAATACTTGTGTGGTTTGTGAACAACACCGTGTCCCTAGTACGCCTCTATGGACTAGCTCATTGATCAATGATGGTTAAGGTTTCCTAACCATAGACATGAGTTGTCAATTGATAATGAGATCATATCATTGGAGAATGATGTGGTGGATAGACCCAAACTAAGCGAAGCAATTAGATCGTGTCATCGTGTTCGTCATTGCAAAGCTTTTCTTATGTCAAATATTGTATTCCTTAGACCATGAGATAATACAACTCCCTGGTATCGGAAGAAAGCTTTGAGGTCATCAAACGTCATACTATGAGAGGGTGATCATAAAGGTGTCTCTCAGGTGATCGGAAAGTATCTGTTGGGTTGTATGTATCGAGATGGGATTTGTCCCTCCCAAGTCGGAGAGATATACTTCGGGCCCACTCGGTAATCGATATCAACACCGCGTGCAAGCATGTGGTTAAGGAGTTGATCACAAAGTGATATTGGATTACGGAACGAGTAAAGTACTTGCTGTGAACGAGATTGAACTAGGTATGACGATACCGACGATCGAATCTCGGGCAAGTAAAATATCGCGAGACGAAGGGAATATATATATGGGATTGATTGAATCCTGGAATCGTGGTTCATCCGATATGATCATCGATGAATGTGTGGGAGTCAATATGGGTGCCCAGACCCCGCTGTTGATTATTGATAGAAGATCATGTCTGCATATTCTCGAACCCGCAGGGTCACACACTTAACGTGTCTCGACGCTAGGATAGATTGGATAATTGGTTTATGAATTTTTGTTTGGAGTCTCGGATGGGATCCGGGATATCACGAGAGGTTCCGAAATGGTCCGGAGAATAAGATTCATATAAGGCAGTGCAGGTTTTGGAGTTCGGAATAGTTCCGGGTTAAACGGTATTGTACCGGAAGCTTCTAGAACCTTCCGGAAGGGGACCAACGTGGCCCCACCTTCCGGGAGGGGGCATGGGCCTATGAGGGAGTGTCCTGGCCGCATTGGGCCAGGGGCACAAGGCCCCATAGGGCCCAGCCGATCCTAGATAAGTTTAAAGTCGTTTAAACTAGAGATAGGGTTTCTAGATAAGGGATAAGTTTAAATCGTTTAAACTAGAGATAGGCTTGGAGGATGGGCAAGGGCTGGCCGCACCCCCCCCCCCTCTATATAGAGAGGGCTGGTGCGCCCCCTTCCCTTACACCTACACCTTTCTCCAAACCCTAGTTGCCCTGCTGCCCTCCTCTCTCCCTCCCGACTGTTTGTGGGCGAAGCCCTGCTGCAGAAATTCTCCACCATATACACCATGCCGTCGTGTTGTAGATCCAATCCATCTCTCCACCATACTTGCTGGTCCAAGGAAGGAGGAGACGTCGAGGTGCTGCACGTGTGCATCTCACGGAGGCACCGCCACTTGTGGTGCTAGATCGGATCGGATCGCGAGGAGGAGAAGCGAGTACGACTACATCACCCACGTTCCGACGAACGTTCCGCTGTGCGAATCTTAAAGGGTATGAAGATCTAATCCAATCTCTCTCGTTGTTTGCATCTCCTAGATTAGATCTTGGCTTTCCCTCTGTTCGCTTCCGTAGAAAATTTTGATTTACTATGCTGCGAAACCCTTCAGTGGTATCAGAGCTAGATCTATGCGTAGATGTGATTCACGAGTAGAACGCAACATGGTTGTTGCGGGCGTTGATGTTTTCTGTTGCAAGCCTCTTGTTTGTGTTCTTCTTATGACACGGGATAGTGAGATTGAAGCGGTCCAGGCCAACCTTACGCGACGTCGTTCGCGAGACTGGCTCCGCACTTGACGTGTGGCTTGTACCACACATGCGGCTGGTGGATGTCAGTTTCTCTCACTATAGTTGTCATGGGATTAACACCGGAGTTTGGCAACCATAATATCACCGTTGTGGCTTTCCGTAGGTAAGAATCGTTCTTAGCATCTACTCCCATAAGCCACGTAAAACATGCAACAACAAAGTAGAGGCGTCTAACTTGTTTTTGCAGGGAGTGTTTTCTGTGATATGGTATGGCCCAAGATGTGATGTGTATATTGTATGTGATGATCATGTTTTATAATGTTTCACGACTTGCATGTCGATGAGTACACAACCGGCAGGAGCCATATGGTTGTCTTTATAATTGTGTATGACCTGCGAGTCAACTTCTTATACGCCATGTAATAGCTTTACTTTATCGCTAAGTAGTTAGCAATAGTTGTAGTTGCTATTCATGGTGGAGGCAATCATGGTGGAGTGATGGAGATCATGCCGGAACGCACAAGATGGAGATCATTGCGCGAAGATTGGCTATACCATGTCACATAAAGTTATATGCATGTGATGTTTATCCTTTTATGTATCTTATTATGCTTAGATCGCGACGGTAGCATTATAAGATGATTCCTCACTTAAAGATCAAGATAAAAAAACTGTGTTCTCCCCAAGTATGCACCGTTGCAAAAGTTCGTCGTGTCCAAGCATCACGTGATCGGGTGCTATAGACTCTACGCTCACATACAACGGGTGCAAGCCAGTTTTGCACACGCGGAAATACTTGGGTCTAGCTTGACGAGCCTAGCATGTACAGACATGGCCTCGGAACACAAGAACCGAAAGGTTAAGCATGAGTCATATGAATGATATGATCGACACTTCGTTGTCCACCATTGAAACCACATCTCTTCTCGTGATGATCGGATTAGGTGTGGTGAATTTGGATCGTGTTCACTAAACAACTTGAGGGATGTTGAATTTAGTGGGAGTTCATCTAGTAATTTGATTAAGTTGAACTATTTATCATGAACATAGTCTAAATTGTACTTGCAAATACTGTAGATCACATGGCCAAGTCCAACTTCAACTTCAACGTTTTTGCTGAGATAGAAAAGCTTAGAAACAATGGGTCTAACTTCACCAAATGGTTCCGCATTCTGAGAATCATTCTCGCTGGCGGACAAAAGGACTAGGTCCTTGAGAAAGCGCTAGGTGACGCCCCTGCTATAGATGCGCCGGCTGATGAAAAGGCTGTTTATCAGTCGCGCAAGGATGATTATGATTTGATTAAGATCGCCATGTTGTATGCTATGGAATCGGATCTTCAAAATCGTTTTGAGGAGTTCGCCGGGCCCTTTGAGATTCTCGAGGAGCTGAAAAACATGTTTCAGACTCAAGCCCGTTCTGAGAGATATGAGATCTCTAAGAAATTCTTTAACTACAAGATGGAGGAAGGGAGTTCCGTTAGTGAGCACGCCATTAAGATGACGGGCTACACTCAACGCCTTGAGCAACTGGACTGCAAGATTCCAGAAGAGCTCAAGATTGACACTCCTAGCTACAAAAGTTTTGTAGTTGATCACAATCAGATTGGTTCCACTGATACGATCACCGAGCTCTTCGCAAAGCTGAAGGCTGCGGAGGTGGACATCAAAAAGGATAATCATGTGTTGATGGTCAACAAGCCCTCCTTTAAGAAAGGTAAGGGTACAAAGAAGCCCTTCAAGAAAGGAGGCGGCAAACGCGTTGCCCCTGCTGAGAAGAAGCTCAAGTCTGGACCCAAGCCGGAAACTGAGTGCTTCTATTGCAAGGACAAGGGTCACTGGAAGCGCAACTGTCCGAAGTACTTAGCGGACAAGAAGGCTGGCACCATCAAAGGTATATTTGATATACATGTTATTGATGTTTTCCTTACTAGCCCTCGTTGTAGTGCCTGGGTATTTGATACCGGTTTAGTTGCTAATATTTATAACTCGAAACAGGAGCTGCGGAATAGACGGCGGCTTGCGAGGGATGAGGTGACGATGCGCGTTGGCAACGGATCAAGAGTTGATGTGATGGCCGTCGGCACGCTCTCCTTAGTTTTACCTTCGGGATTAGTTTTAAACCTTAATAAATGTTATTATGTGCCTGCGTTGAGCATGAACATTATTTCTGGATCGTGTTTATTGCAAGACGGTTATTCATTTAAATCGGAGAATAATGGTTGTTCTATTTATATGAGTAACATCTTTTATGGTCATGCACCTCTTGTGAGTGGTTTATTTCTTCTAAATCTCGAAAGGGATGAAACACACATCCATAACATTGAGGCTAAGAGATGCAAAGTAGATAGTGATAATACTACTTATTTGTGGCACTGTCGTCTAGGTCATATTGGTGTAAAGCGCATGAAGAAACTCCATTCTGATGGACTTTTGGAGTCTCTTGATTTTGAATCATTTGACACATGCGAACCATGCCTCATGGGCAAGATGATCAAAACCCCGTTCTCCGGTATGATGGAGCGAGCAACGGACTTGTTGGAAATCATACATACCGATGTATGCGGACCGATGAGTGTTTCGACGCGCGGTGGATATCGCTATTTTCTCACTTTTACCGATGACTTAAGTAGATATGGGTATATCTATTTAATGAAACATAAATCTGAAACGTTTGAAAAGTTCAAAGAATTTTAGAATGAAGTGGAGAACCATCGTAACAGAAAGATTAAGTTTCTACGATCCGATCGTGGGGGCGAATATTTGAGTTATGATTTTCTCACGCATCTCAAGGCAAGTGGAATCGTTTCATAACTCACGCCACCCGGAACACCACAGCGCAATGGTGTGTCTGAACGCCGGAATCGAACCCTATTAGATATGGTCCGATCGATGATGTCTCTTACTGATTTGCCGTTATCGTTTTGGGGTTATGCATTAGAAACCGCTGCATTCACTTTAAATAGGGCTCCATCTAAATCCGTTGAGACGACACCGTATGAACTGTGGTTTGGTGCTAAACCTAAGTTATCGTTTCTTAAAATTTGGGGATGCGAAGCTTACGTCAAGAAGTTGATGCCGGACAAGCTCGAACCCAAAGCGGAGAAATGCGTCTTCATAGGATACCCTAAGGAAACTATTGGGTATACCTTCTATCACAGAACCGAAGGCAAAGTGTTTGTCGCAAAGAACGGTTCCTTTCTTGAGAAGGAGTTTCTCTCGAAAGAAGTGAGTGGGAGGAAAGTAGAGCTAGACGAGGTTGTTGAACCTTCTCTTGAATTGGAGAGTAGCGCAGCACCTGAAATTGTTCCAGTGCCGCCTGCACCAACGATAGAGGAAGCTAATGACAAGGATCATGAAGCTTCGGACGATGCTGCTACTGAACGTCGCAGGTCGACAAGGTCGCGTGCCCCTCCTGAGTGGTACGGCAACCCTGTCTTGACTGTCTTGTTAGTAGAAGACAGTGAACCTACGAACTATGAGGAAGCGATGATGAGCCCAGACTCTGAGAAATGGCTAGAAGCCATGAAATCCGAATTGGGATCCATGAGCGAAAACCAAGTATGGACTTTGGTGGACCCTCCTAGCGACCGAAAGGCCGTTGAGTGCAAATGGATCTTCAAGAAGAAAACGGACGCGGATGGTAGTGTTACCGTCTATAAAGCACGGCTTGTTGCGAAAGGTTTTCGACAAGTTCAAGGTGTTGACTATGATGAGACTTTCTCTCCCGTAGCGATGTTTAAGTCCATTCGGATTTTATTAGCAATTGTTGCATTTCATGATTATGAAATATGGCAGATGGATGTCAAGACTGTGTTCCTCAATGGCAACATTGATGAAGAGTTGTATATGATGCAACCCGAAGGTTTTGTCGATCCTAAGGATGCTGATAAAGTATGCAAACTTCAGCGTTCCATTTATGGACTGAAGCAAGCATCTCGGAGTTGGAACCTTCGTTTTGATCAAGTGATCAAGAGCTTTGGATTTGTTCCAAATTGCTACGAAGCTTGCATCTACAAGAAAGTGAGTGGGAGCGCGGTGACGTTTCTGGTACTATATGTGGATGACATATTGATTATTGGAAATGACATCAACATGCTTAACGATGTGAAGAGTTATTTGAACAAGTGTTTTTCAATGAAAGACCTAGGTGAAGCTGCTTATATATTGGGCATCAAAATCTATAGAGATAGACAAAGACGCCTGATAGCTTTAAGCCAAAGTACATACCTAGACAAAGTTCTGAAAAGGTTCAGAATGGATAAGGCATTGAAAGGTTCAGTGCCTATGTTGTCAGGTAAGATATTGAGCAAGGCTCAGTGTCCAGCTACGGTAAATGATAGGGAAACTATGAGCAAAGTGCCTTATGCCTCGGCCATAGGTTCCATCATGTATGCCATGCTGTGTACTAGACCGGATGTGTCCAATGCTCTTAGTTTGACGAGCAGATTTCAAAGTGATCCAGGAGTGGAACACTGGACAGCCGTGAAGAACATCCTAAGGTACCTAAATAGGACTAAAGAAATGTTCTTAGTCTATGGGGTGATGAACAGCTCGTCGTAAAAGGTTACGTCGATGCTAGTTTCGACACCGACAAGGATGATTGTAAATCTCAGACAGGATACGTGTATATTTTGAATGGAGGAGCTGTGAGCTGGAGAAGCTGCAAGCAAAGCGTGATCGCGGGATCTACAGTAGAAGCATAATACATGGCTGCTGCAGAAGCGTCAAGTGAAGGAGTTTGGATCAGGAACTTCATCACTGAGCTTGGCGTGGTTCCAAGTGCATTGGACCCACTGGAGATATTGTGTGACAACACTGGCGCCATAGCACTCGCTAAGGAACCAAGATATCATCCAAAGACCAAGCATATCAACCGCAAGTTTCATATAATCCGAGATTATATATCAGATGGAGATCTAAAGATTAGCAAAGTACATACAGATCTGAATGTCGCAGATCCATTGACTAAACCTCTTCCACGTGTAAAACATGATCAGCACCTCAGTGCCATGGGTGTGAGATTGTTGCCAGATGTAAACTAGATTATTGACTCTAGTGCAAGTGGGAGACTGTTGGAATTATGCCCTAGAGGCAATAATAAAGATGTTATTATTATAATTCTTGTTCATGATAAAGTTTATATTCCATGCTAGAATTGTATTAAGCGGAAACATTAATACTTGTGTGGTTTGTGAACAACACCGTGTCCCTAGTACGCCTCTATGGACTAGCTCATTGATCAATGATGGTTAAGGTTTCCTAACCATAGACATGAGTTGTCAATTGATAATGAGATCATATCATTGGAGAATGATGTGGTGGATAGACCCAAACTAAGCGAAGCAATTAGATCGTGTCATCGTGTTCGTCATTGCAAAGCTTTTCTTATGTCAAATATTGTATTCCTTAGACCATGAGATAATACAACTCCCTGGTATCGGAAGAAAGCTTTGAGGTCATCAAACGTCATACTATGAGAGGGTGATCATAAAGGTGTCTCTCAGGTGATCGGAAAGTATCTGTTGGGTTGTATGTATCGAGATGGGATTTGTCCCTCCCAAGTCGGAGAGATATACTTCGGGCCCACTCGGTAATCGATATCAACACCGCGTGCAAGCATGTGGTTAAGGAGTTGATCACAAAGTGATATTGGATTACGGAACGAGTAAAGTACTTGCTGTGAACGAGATTGAACTAGGTATGACGATACCGACGATCGAATCTCGGGCAAGTAAAATATCGCGAGACGAAGGGAATATATATATGGGATTGATTGAATCCTGGCATCGTGGTTCATCCGATATGATCATCGATGAATGTGTGGGAGTCAATATGGGTGCCGAGACCCCGCTGTTGATTATTGATAGAAGATCATGTCTGCATATTCTCGAACCCGCAGGGTCACACACTTAACGTGTCTCGACGCTAGGATAGATTGGATAATTGGTTTATGAATTTTTGTTCGGAGTCTCGGATGGGATCCGGGATATCACGAGAGGTTCCGGAATGGTCCGGAGAATAAGATTTATATAAGGCAGTGCAGTTTTTGGAGTTCGGAATAGTTCCGGGTTAATCGGTATTGTACCGGAAGCTTCTAGAACCTTCCGGAAGGGGACCAACGTGGCCCCACCTTCCGGGAGGGGGCATGGGTCTATGAGGGAGTGTCCTGGCCGCATTGGGCCAGGGGCACAAGGCCCCATAGGGCCCAGCCGATCCTAGATAAGTTTAAACTCGTTTAAACTAGAGATAGGGTTTCTAGATAAGGGATAAGTTTAAATCGTTTAAACTAGAGATAGGCTTGGAGGATGGGCAAGGGCTGGCCGCACCCCCCCCTCTATATATAGAGGGCTGGTGCTCCCCCTTCCCTTACACCTACACCTTTCTCCAAACCCTAGTTGCCCTGCTGCCCTCCTCTCTCCCTCCCGACTGTTTGTGGGCGAAGCCCTGCTGCAGAAATTCTCCAACATATACACCACGCCGTCGTGTTGTAGATCCAATCCATCTCTCCACCATACTTGTTGGTCCAAGGAAGGAGGAGACGTCGAGGTGCTGCACGTGTGCATCTCATGGAGGCACCGCCACTTGTGGTGCTAGATCGGATCGGATCGCGAGGAGGAGAAGCGAGTACGACTACATCACCCACGTTCCGACGAACGTTCCGCTGTGCGAATCTTCAAGGGTATGAAGATCTAATCCAATCTCTCTCGTTGTTTGCATCTCCTAGATTAGATCTTGGCTTTCCCTCTGTTCGCTTCCGTAGAAAATTTTGATTTACTATGCTGCGAAACCCTTCAGATCCCAGGCCTCCCTTCCCTCCGACATCGATGCTTCCCACGCCATAAGGCAGATAGAATGGTTCGTAGAGACGGGTTTGACCGGCTTGGACCTAGCCATGTGCTGGTTCATCAGGTGAATCCAGCCTCTGCAGCACCGCTCGAAGCTGGTGCACGAGTATACTAGCGATAGAAGGGATAGCCTCTGCATCTCCGTGGACAATTTCTCGAGCGACTCCGTCAAGCTCCATCTCAAAGACATCGTCAAGGTGAAGTACAAGAAGCGTGGCTTTACCATCACCTACGACATGTTCGTAGAGAGCAAGTGCCCAAAGGTAACTGTTTATTTTTCGTGTATGACATATACTCCAGTTCTTCCGTCTAGCAATTTCCATCTCATCTAACACGATGGTTCTTCACCTTACAGATTAGCGACATAGATGAGGACAGCATGGCTTCTCAAATCTATGATCCAAAGATGAAGGAAGTCATTGTCGTGTCCGACAACAATGCTCCATTGGCGCGAAAGAGGAAGAGCTCCACCTCTGACGCTGCCGACAGAGGCAAGAAGAAGAAGACGGAGGGTGGAGCCTCCAAAAAGACTACCGCCGCCCTGGAGGCGAAGAAAAGAAAGACTATCGGGATCCCCTTTGCCAAAGCACCCCCTCTTGTGTAAGCTTCTTTCTCTCTGACATTGTCCATTTATCTGTCTTGTTCCTGTACTTATGCATTTTGCACGTTTCAGGAAGAAGACCTCCAAAACATTGGGGGCTTCTAGAACCATCAAGGACATGCCGCATCGCGACGCATCTCCCGCCATTGCCCCTGTCACACCCAGTGTCAAGCCCTCCTCCGCTCCGACAAGCTCACAAGCTAAGGAAGCATCTGGCCCTTCCGCCATGGAAATGGACTCAGGTGCCTCTACCGAGATTGCTGTCGTCGGCGAGCAGGCGATGCAGGAGAGTGACGCACACCCAATGGCTGAAGCTCCGGCTAAGGATGCCATCGGTTGCGGTAAGGCGGTGGTGGAAGCTGGTACTTCTGCCGTAGGCGGCTCCCCCGCACCCAATAAAGCCATAGAGTATCCAAAGATAGTCTATCCGGTACTTACGCCGGATAGAACTGCTCTGGTTCCTGGTGCGGCGCCGACATCTCCGACATGCGATGTAGAGAGCTTCTCCGGCAAGCAGAGATCTTGCAAGGACACATTGCATCCTTCGGCAAGCTGCTGGCTGAGAGTGCTACCAACCTCAAGATCATTGCACTTGTAAGTTTTATTTGCCTTTTGCATTTCATATGAGTATCCCATAATATCCCTCGAGGATTTAGACGGACAACCATAGCTCTTTGCGTCTAGATGCTCTAAGAGTAACTAAGTTAGCAAACTTCTCACTGTAGCCCCCAAGCATATTGGTGGAATGAATTATTCCGACTAGATGCTTTAAGAGTAACGCAGTGTGTATAAATTTCAATACTTTAGCCCCCAAGCCTCTAGTTGTAACTAAATTAGTTCCGACTAGATGCTTAAACAAAAGCTAATCATACATCCGAGTTAAAAAAATTATACTGTAGCCCCCAAGCTTCTAATTTAAAGTTGAATTAGTTCCGACTAGATGCTTAAAGAAAGACTAAGCATATTGCTAAGTTAAAAACTCTCGCTGTAGCCCCCGAGTTTCTAGGTGGAAATTTTTCGGCTAGATGCTCTAAGTAGACCAAACAACGTTTAATTTTTATTTTTTCCATAGAACGAGAATGCTTGGAGGGGCATGGCCAATGACAAGTACCAGAAGATGCGCGCGGACTTGGAAGCCGAAAAGGGTAAAACTGCCTTCTTGAAGGAACAGATCATCAAGAGCAAGCGTCTGTTTTTCCTTTCTTTTTCGTATTCGACTTGAACTTGTGTATTCTCCGAGTACTCACTGTGTATTTTGCTTTCTCCGACTTGCAGAAACCATTGCCAAGGCTAAGGACATTGTCGAGCAGTCCAAGCACATTCAAGAGCTGGATAGCGAGAACAAAATCCTTAAGCAGGAGAGGAAGGACATGCTGAAAATGCATGAGGAGTCAATGAAAGCCCTGCAGGACTTCGCCACCAAAGAGATGAATCGCTTGAAGGAGGAGATCTCGATCTTAAGAGATCAGAAGAAAGTTGCCGATGAGCAGAATCAACGCCATCATGAGGCGTACAAACTCCTCCAACAAGAACGGGACTCCTTGGCGGATACCCTCTGGCAGGCTGAGGCTAGCATCTTCAGTAAGTGATTCTCTGTCTTGGATTTCTGTAGTCTAGATACTCTGAATTTTTGAACTCATGTGTTCCTTGTCGGAATTTGCAGCTCCTATGGGTTTAACCCGGTCGCCTCCTCCAGCAAAGGAATGCATGGTTCTTGTCGGCAACTTCATCAACATCGCCATCGCGCAAGCCAAAGAGATTGCCAAGCCCCTCCAGATCAACATCAAGGCATCGAACTCTGTGGCAAAGTTCTCGGAGATCCTGCGCTGAGCCCCCGAGCGTATCACAAGCTGGAAAGCTTCATGTGCACGGGCCGGTGCAAGGATAGCGTTGTCCATGGTAAAGGCACACTACGAGGATGCCGACATCGATACGGTAACCTCTAGAATTCCCGACGTAGATGATGATGGCAAGGACATAAACCATGAATCCATCTTGTCGTCACTCGCGGGTTATGACACCAGAGTTGCCGAGTTAGTCGACGTCAACATCTTCGTGCCGATGAATACCATCGATGGCGGCAACCAAAGCTCCTATGAGTCTCTTCACACTGCCGACTTCGAGGGTGATTCTCCTGCTACCGATGACGCTTCTTCCAAGTCGCCTGCGCCAAAGGAATGAAAAACAACTTGTAATATTTGTTTCACCTTTGATGCGTATGCGGAAAAAACTATGTATTAACTTAAGGCGGAAAACAATGATGTGTGTCCTGCTACTTAATAACTAGTTTCTAGCATGTATATATTTTTAAGCAAGTGCTGGCTTATCCATTACTTTGGTTCTTATGCTTGACTTTTCGTGAGTCGGAAGACTCGTTGTCGGAATCATGCGCTCAGGTGATGATGCCCAATGGCACCGTCAATAACCTAAGAACAAAATCGCCGACAATAAGTGCCAAAAGTCACTACTCCAGAATCCACATAAAAACGACAAAGAACGTGTAGACCAGAAAACTTATGCTAACGCCCGTAGGCGGAATTTTTACAAGTGCAATTGCAAAGCTTGTGCATAAAGGTTTTATATGATCTAAAAATGAACACTAAAGGAGGTAAAAGACTCAGTAATATGAGTGAACCAGAGAGCTTTATTTCATTGATCATATAAGAGGTACACAATTAAATAAAAAATGCTCAGTGTAAAAAGGGCGTAGTTGTGATGTGTTCCATGGCTGATCAAGCTCCGGGTAGTCATCATCCGGGTCACGTCTCTTACGCTTATGATCCTTGTTGGGTCTATCCTTCAGTTCACGATTGTCAACGAGGTAGTAAGACCCATTTAGTAGTGCCTTGCTTATGATGAACGGTCCTTCCCATGGCGGGGATAATTTGTGTGACTTCTTCTTCTTAAGTCGGAGCACCAAATCCCCCTCTTTAAACGAGCGATGTCGAACGCGGCGACTATGGTAGCTGCATAGCTTCTGCTAGTAGATGGCGGATCTTTGGCATGCCAAAACACGCTCCTCCTCGAGAAGGTCCACATCTAGGCGTCTGGATTCTTCAGCGTCATCTTCGTCGTAGGCGGCAACTCTTGGTGCATCGTGAAGTATGTCGGAAGGTAGGATGGCTTCTGCTCCATATAGCATGAAGTAAGGGGTGTAGCCGGTGGATCTGTTGGGTGTAGTTCGTAAACTCCACAACACAGATGGCAATTCTTCCGCCCAGGCTCTAGCTGCTCTATGTAGCGGTGCCTCAAGACGTGGCTTGATTCCCTGCAAAATTAATCCATTGGCTCGCTCAACTTGACCATTGGATTGTGGGTGTGCCATAGATGCAAGGTCAAGTCAGATGCCCTTCTCCCAACAATAAGCCTCCACTTCTCGAGTGACAAGTTGCTGCCGTTGTCGATGATAATGCTATGTGGGAGACCAAATCTCACCACTAGATCTCGGACAAACCTGAGGGCTGTTGCCCCATCAAGCTTTCTAATGGGTTTAGCATCTATCCATTTAGTGAATTTATCAACTGCTACTAGCAGATGCGTAAACCCACATGGTGCCGTCTGTAACGGTCCCACCATGTCTAGCCCCCAGACTGCAAACGACCAAGTTATTGGTATTGTTCGCAATTCTTCAGCAGGAACATGTGGTTGTCGGGCATAATACTGGCATCCCATGCATGTCTCAACCAGCTTGTCGACGTCCGCCTTCGCGGTCAGCCAGTAGAATCCTTGCCAGAAGGCTTTCGCGACCAATGATCGAGGAGTGGCGTGATGCCCGCAATCTCCGAGATGGATTCCGCGTAGGATTTCCATACCTTCTAGCTGGGAAACACACTTTAGGTATACACCAGTAGTGCTCCTTTTGTAGAGTTGTCCATTGATTATGGTATAACCCTTTGCTCGACGTACTATTTGCCATCTTTCGACTTCATCGTCGGGAAAAGTTCCGTGTTCGAGATATTCCATGAACGGTTTTGTCCAAGCCGGAAGGACCTTTGCCACCACGTTGTAGCATCCCAATTGTCTAACAATTGTAATGCTACTTGGTCTAGTAATATAATGGCTACTTCAAATATATATTTGTTGCATCATCATTATATCATGCTCATGTCATCATGCCACCTTGCTTTTGAGCATCATGTAAAACCCACTTTGTTTTGGTTCTTATCTCATATGCATTATTAATTGTATTTGCCTCTTGATATTGTATTTTGGTTCTTGATATATTGTTTAAATGCCCAAGTTGAGTTGGGGGCATATCTCTTGTTAACTCCACCACCTTTTCTTTCACCACCTTATAATTCCACCATCCAACTAGATATGAGCTTGGCACTTATTGGTTTTACCTCCAGCTCATGTGGGTTGGGATGGATCCAATTCTTTTCCACATGCTCTCATCTTGGCATCATGTTGTTTTCACATTATTGATATATGAGAGCCACATGGTCATCTTTGCATGCCTTGTGAGTGGAACCCTTTTTCCTAGCTTCCATATGGATTATCATGGAATTATGCTCATGTTGGAATATATTTGGGACTATTAATCATCTAGTGGAACCTACACACTAGCATGTTCCATTTTATTTCAAACATGGCCATCTCCAACTACTCCACATGGGGCATTCTTTTTAATTCTTTTTGCTTGGCCTTTATTCCAATTTTGGGAATGCAAACTAGTAATGCCATGCAACAATATTGTCTTCACAAAAATCAACATGGCAATAAATATTTTGCATGGGCCATGCAAGTGCCACCTTTTCTAGTATTTGGTTTTTATTTGATTTTTGGGGTGGATCATCTCTACCTCTATCCTTTCTTTTGGCTTGATCCATGTTGATCTTGCTTAAACCCTATCATCACATCCCTCTTTTTTCCTTGCTTAGATCTTGCTTGAGCTAGCCTTGTTCATGCTTGATCCTATCAAAGGACCACTCTATCTAATCTCTCCTCTCTCTCCTAATCTATATCTTAGCTAAACCCAAACCCTACCCCTAAACCACATGTTTTTGCTTGATCTAGTTGGGAGCATGCTAGCTTCTAAACAAAACCTAAGCCCCCACCCCTTCTCTCTTACCCTCTATCTAGGCCTCCCTAATGACCTACCCTAGCTACCACCATCTCCTCTTATCTAAACCATACCCCCCCCCTAGAACCAAAACCCTAAGCTACCACCACATCTTCCCCTCTCGGCCTCTCTCCCTCTCACCTAGATGGCCCCACCATGCCACCTAGCTACCCCACCCAAGCAAGCCCTAGCCCGAGCCTAGCTCACCCGAGGCTCCCCCAAAACCCTAACCCGAGCCTACCCTCTATCCCTCTCTTCTCTCCCTGCCTTGTGGCCCCTAGCCCGAGCCTGTCCTCTCTCCTCACCTGCCTGCCTGGCCTCGCCCTGGCCCCCACCTGCATGCCCTCACCCGACCCTGCCCGAGCACGTGAGGGTGGAGGAAGAAAAGGTGGCCGAGCCACCTTTATCTCCAACCACTCCCCCCATGGCACCCCTCTCCCTCTCTGCTATCTACCACCGTCCCCTGGCTCTCCTCTGCCCCAGATCCACCCCCAGGCACCTGCCCTCTCCTCCTTCCTTCTTCTCCATCGCCGCTAGCCACCCCATCACCGGCCACCGTTGGCCTCCACCGCACCCCGTCGATCCAGTCGAGCAGCACGACGTGGGAGTGGTCGAGGAGTACAAGGAGACCCCTTGCAGCAGCCCCGTACACGGAGCCGTGAAGAGGAAGCCCCAGACCGCCGCACACCGACGCGCCTCGCCGGAACCCTAGATCCTCGGTCCATCTGCTTCACCGTCGATCGCCAGCGTCCCAAGCCGTTCGAACACCACCGACACACTCGCGGTGAGCCCCTCTCCCTCCCTGACACGGACCGCCTCGCCGTTCCGCCTTAGATCCGCCGGACGATTCGTCGTGCACGCTCTGTGCGCCGGCGAGCGCAGCGTCTACTCGCTCCCCCGACACGCAGAAACCCTAGCTAGGCCACGCCCACCTCCCTGACACCAAGCCCAAGCCAGCGCAGTGGCTCCGCCTCTGCGCGCGCGCCCGCAACGTCCCAGGATCGAGCCCCGCGTGCGCCGCGCTGCGTCAGGTAGTGCATCGATCTATCGTCAGAAAGTTCAGAGAAGAAGCACAGTGTCGCGGGCGTCCTTTTTGCAGAAACCCCCTCCTGGCTTTTACTCCTAAACCCGCGGTACCTCTAGGCCCACCAGACAGCCACCGTGGCCATCTCCCCGAAAACCCCCTGGCTTTTTGTAAACCATAACCCGCGCTCCAGCCTAGCCCCACCTGTTAGTTCCTGGGCCGCTCGCCTCTGTCGCGTGGGCCTGTGGTCGCTGGTCCCACCTGTCTGCCGCATAGGCTAGCGCAGCCCGCGGTGAAAAATGTTTCGGCGCGCTGTGGAGTCCCAGTCAGCAGAGAGGCCCACCCGTCAGTGTCTGTGTCTGGCTAAACTGGAGTAACAAAAGTATTTCGGTAATCTGTTTTTAATTCAAACTTTTTTTTTCAAATTAATTCAAATTCAAATTTAATTCTGTTTTTAATTAACTTTTCAAATATAAATCCAAATAATGCAAATAATATATGTTTTCAAATCAGAAAAATATGAGGATTTCAAATATGCCATTCAACATATATTTTGAACATGTAAAATTCCAAGTTGATTTAAATTACAAATAAATGCCCTTTTCCCTTAATAAATTAATATCTTTTGTTTTATAACTCCAAATTTAATAAATAATATGTCTGAAATGATTAGCTCGACGAGACCTTTCTGTTTATGCATTCCTTGGTTTGTTTTGAAGCATGCATCATATAAATATAATGTGTACAGCAACTTAATTGTGAATAAAATGTGGCCAAAACCCAATATAATGTTTTATTATTGTTTTCCACACCTCACCCATGCCATGCTACCTTATTGCCATGCAAATTGTGCATCATTCATCATGGCATGGTTGTTTGCTTGATGCACTTTATTCATATGCTTGTGCACTTTATTTATGTTGGCCTTGTTTGTTTGGTTCTTCTTCGAATAGACGCTGAGCAGGGGATATATCAAGAGAACCAGGAGCACTACCCAGATCCATCCCTTGCTTCAACTGAGCTGCCAGGCAAGCACTACCACATGCTTGCATACATATAGTACCTATTGCCTCTATCTTATTCTTGCATCATTGAGTCGCGATTGCATTAAATTGAATCCCAAGTATTGCATAGCCTTTACTTTTAAACCCCACCGAAGCTTGTTCCTCCATCCCATGAGCCATTACTACAGGAGTTGTTTGAGCCATGCGAGTCGTAGAACAGCATGTGTAGGGTATGTGAGTGTCTGATGGATAACGAGGTACCTAAACAACTTAACCTGAGTAGTAATGGGATAACTAATGAAAGTGGCATCGGTGAGCCATATCTGTTATTTGGTTTTTCAGGCTCACTTGTGTCCCGTAGGACCCCGAGTACTTGATTCCTGTTCCTTGAATATTCGCGCTATCCACATCCGGGAGGGTTATGAACCCCCCTGAGCCAGAGCTTGATTCATTCTTATTTCTTGGGGCCACAAACTAGTTTGAGGTTTTATTTACTATCCTGTACTTATGCCATGCTTTACTGCTTTAATTTAAATTGTGCGAGGTACTGCACACTGTACTGTTTAGGTCCGTGACCCGTTTTCGCTGTATCGACAAGCCCAGTCACACTTTCGGGTTCCTAGTCGTTTACAGCCGGCTCCACAAACCTTGAGGCCGTCTCGGAGTCAGCTAACTTCGTTGCGGGTAGCTCAATGGGGTGGCCCCCTGAAATATTTCTGAATCCTGTGATCGCTTTGTCGTGACTGCCTCGTTGGGATTTGATTTGGTTTTTCTGAGGCATATCGAGTGTGTGTTGCTATTTGTGCACCCCTGCAGGGTAAAACTTTCTGAAAGCCGTGTCCGCGGTTATGGACGACTTGGAGCACAGTTTCTCGATCATAGACAAGCATAACTAAAGTACCGCTTTTAATTTGACTAGACTAGGTACCTGACTAGTAAATAGTGCAACACTCACGGAATGGATAATAAAACTGCCAACGGATGGGGGGGTTGTTCGTCCGCTTCCTCGTCGGTAAGCGAGGAGGAGGATGGATCTGTGGATATTACCGTTATTACTGTTATAACTGTTGTTATTAATTCACGGACATCCGTCTATCTCTGGTTAGGCGGATGGTTAGCGAGTATCTATAGAATTGTTAAGGTTTATCTTTTGCTGCAATTGCGTCACCCCAGGTTGTGTCCCCTTTAGCGGCATAAAGACTTGCTGAGTACCCCTAGGGTCTCACACGATAAATTATTGGTTCAGATGAACAGGTACACTCGCAAGATGGATACTGGGTGGAAGAGACGGACGATGTGGGCAACGATCATTCGGTGTAGAGATTCCAGGAACAGGGATCCGTGAGATCTGTGGGCGGGATCTGCTTATTTACGGGGCATCTTATGCCGATTTGCTTCTTATCCGTACTCGGATTTTGTCTTCCGCTTCCGCCTGATACTCTGTTGATTGATGTATGAGGAGATATCCTAAACTATTATATCTATCTAGGATATTTGGATCTTGCCGTATGGCGTTGCTATATTTCCTTTCTTTTTAGATGGAATGGCTCTGATGTACTATTGTATGGTGGCTTGCATACATACTCATTTGTGTATGTAGTTGATCCCTTCGCCTGCCGATTACGCCGCCCGTTCTTGTCCCGATGTTTGGAAATGGTTGGGACGGCCGAAAGGTCTACCTGTGAGTGGCATTTGGGCCCCACCGTACTATTTCAACCATTTCTGCTCATCCAGGCTTGTAACTAGGAGCGTAATTCACCGAGGTAGTTACACACGTGGACGAAAGAGTCAGCTCTATTCGGGTTATCGATGTCGGCTCCCTTCACGGATGGTGTTCGTAGATGCTCTAGGAAAACTCCTGGCAGTATTCGTTTGCGCCCTGATCCAAGCTTAGATAGCAGATCAGCCGCCTCATTTTGCTCCCTAGGCACATACTTGACTTCGTAGCCCAAGAAGCTCTTGGCTATCTCGTCCACTTCGTCTCGATATGCCGCCATTATAGGGTTCCACGCATTCCAGGTGCCAGCCACCTGCTGGGCAACCAAGTCGGAATCTCCACAACAAACTATGCGCTTGATGCCAATATCCTTGGCTACGCGTAATCCATGAATGAGTGCTTCATACTACGCCATGTTGTTCGTAGCCTCGAAGTGGATTTGTAGAACATAGTGTAGCTTTTCGCTAGTTGGTGACTGTAGCAATACACCAGCCCCCAAGCCGTTGAGCAGCTTTGATCCGTCAAAGTGCATCACCCGGTACTCTGGTTCTGGCAACGGAGTATCATCTGGATCTCCGTCCAATCTGCGATAAAATCCGCCAAGGCTTGTGACTTGATAGGGTCGCGTCTCTTGTAGGTGATCTCGAAGGCGGCAAGTTCAATTCCCCACTTCGCGACCCTTCCCATAGCATCGCTGTTGTTGATAATGTCGCACAGTGGAGTCTTGCTCACCACTGTGATTGGGTGCTCCTGAAAGTAATGCCTCAACTTCCGAGAAGCAAGGAATACTCCATAAGCTATCTTCTGGTAGTGCGGGTAACGCTACTTGGACTCCGTCAAGACCTCGCTTACATAGTAAACTGGTCGTTGAACTCCATGCTCATAGCCTGGTTCCTTCCGCTCTACCACGACGATGATTCTGATTACCCGGTTGGTTGCCGCCATGTAGATTAACAGGGGCTCTCCAGGCTCGGGTGCTGCAAGGATGGGCACTGAGGAAAGGATCTCCTTGAGCAGCTTCAATGCTGCATCTGCTTCATCCGTCCATGTGAATTTGTCTGCCTTCTTCAGCAACTTGTACAGCGGCAGAGCCTTCTCTCCAAGTCGGCTAACGAACCAGCTAACTACTACAACACAACATGTTAGTCGTTGAATGTCCTTTAAGCATGTCGGACGATTTATGCTTAAGATGGCCTTGATTTTCTCCGGGTTGATCTCGATTCCACGCTGGGAAACGATGAAGCCCAACAATTTGCCAGCTGGAACCCCGAAGACACACTTCTTAGGGTTAAGCATCATGTTGTATTTCCGGAGATTATCAAAGGTTTCTTTTAAGTCGGAGATTAAGTCATTTGACTTTTTAGACATCACCGCGATATCGTCCACATAGGTGTGAACGTTCCGACCAATTTTGGTCGTGAAGGCAACGTTGCATTGTCCGCTGGTACGTAGCACCTGCGTTTTTCAGCCCAAAGGGCATCGTAACAGAGCAAAACGTGTCGTATGGAGTAGTGAACGAAGTGGCCAATTGGTCCGACTTCCTCATCTTGATATGGTGGTATCCTGAGTATGCGTCGAGAAAACACAAAAGTTCCAAGCCAGCCGTCAAGTCAATGACTTGGTCAATGCGAGGCAAATCAAACGGATCTTTGGGGCATGCTTTGTTCAAGCCGGTGTAATCAACGCATATTCTTAATTCTTTGGTTCCCTTTTTGGGGACAAGTACAGGATTGGTTACCCATCGGGTGTGAAGGACTTCTCAGATAAATCTAGCCTTAAGTAACCTAGTTATCTCTTTGCCAATGGCGCGTCTCTTCTCGTCTCCGAATCGTCGTAGAGGTTGTTTCACTGGTTTGCATTTTTTTATCAATGTTTAAGCTGTGCTCGGCAAGTTCCCTAGGTACACCTTTCATGTCGGCAGGTTTCCAGGAAAAGATGTCCCTGTTCTCACGGAGGACCTCGACGAGCACACTTTCCTATTTGGGATCCAGGTTCGTCCCAATGGCGGTGATCTTGGAGGCATCGCCTACCACAAGTTCCACCGGCTTGGTCTCGATGGCGTCCTTGAATGCAGGAGCGGAGTCGGAGATCTGCTTCTTTGATGCGGTCATCTCTGAGTCATCAACCTTGCTCTGGATCTCTTTGAATTGTTCGCTATAGAGGACAGCTTCTGCAAAGGCTGCTTCATTAATATTGTAGTCCCTTGCCTTGGTAAAGCTTCCGGATACGGTGATGACACCGTTTGGTCCGGGTATCTTGAGTTTGTTGTAGACGAAGCATGGCTTGGCCATGAAGTTGTGGAATATATCGCGGCCAAATATGACGTGGCACACGCTCTTGAAGGGGACCACCTCAAAGGTCATGCGCTCTTGGCGGTAATTATTAACATCGCCGAAGGCAACCTGAAGTGTGATGCACCCAAGGGACCAAGCCTCCCGACCAGGAACTATGCCGTGGAAGATGGTGTTGGTCCACCTTAGGTTTGCCTCTGTCAAGTTCATC
This sequence comes from Avena sativa, assembly GCA_916181665.1. Lineage (NCBI taxonomy): Eukaryota > Viridiplantae > Streptophyta > Magnoliopsida > Poales > Poaceae > Avena > Avena sativa. Next base: position 115,121,131 of record OV702298.1, read on the forward strand.
TTCTGCAGTGTATCCAGGTACATGATATTGATGCTGCTTCCACTATCCACCATACACTTGGTGAACTCCACGCCGTCAATCAAAGGATTGATGACCATGGCGTATTGGTTCTCCGTAGGAATAAGGTCTGGGTGATCCGTCATGTCCCCAGTAATTGGAACCTCCGACCAGCGCAGGCACTGGGGAACTGGGGGTAGAGTAGCCATCAGTATCCTCATAGAGGTCTTCTGTTGTCGGACGGTGGGGGTGCCAAGGAAAGTGTGGTAGACTAGCGCCTTCTTCACGAAGGGGTTCTTGCCCTTGTCGTCGCTCTTGGCGGCATGCTTGGGGTCAACATCCTCGTCCATGTCACTTGAATTGTTGGACTCCTCCTCCTTCTTCTTCCCCTTGCCCTTGCCTCGCGGTCTATTCTGCCGACTTTGCTTGTAGCCGGACTCCGGGTCCTCCTTGAGGTCATTGACGAATTTGCAGTGTCGATTGGTATGGGTGGCCTTGCCGTTGACATCGAGGTGTACGAGGCACGGCATATCGCGGTACTCTTCGTAGGTTTGGGGAACGCGGAGCGGTGCCGAGGTAGTTTGACTTCCTCGCTGCCCGTCCTCGGCCATGTTGTCCACCATCACCTCGTCCTGCAAAGGTCATGGCGACCATGTCAGGAGTTTGCTTTTCTTCTGGAGTGGTTTTCCGCTTTGTGCTGTTGTTCCTTCGAGCTTGAGTTGGAACGGCCGTTGCCGGCAGAGAGCCGCGAGCATCGTCATCGGCAGCCGCGAACTCACTAGCCAACTGAATCATCTGGTTCAAGTCAAGCTGGTGATTGTCCTGCAAGCTCTTCAGCTTATGTCGGAGCAACGTGCCCCTTTCCAACCCATCAATGAAGGCGTCCATGGCGGTCTGAGCGTGCACTCCTGCGCAGGAATTTTTCATATCCAGCCAGCGGGAGAGGTAGGCGCGAGATGTCTCGTCTTTATCTTGCACGCACCGCTGTAGATCGCCAACAGTGCAGGGACGCTTGAGCGTACCCTCAAAGTTCTTGGTGAATGCTTCTTGCATGTCCAACCAATTGCAGATGGATTTATCTAGCAAGTCATCAATCCATTGACGGGTCGTGCCCGCCAACATCAAAGGGAGGTACTTGACGACAATGTTGGGGTTACCTCTGGCAATCTCCACCGCGTTGCCGTAGTCCTGTAACCATGTGGCTGGCTTGGCGGTGTCGTCATAGGGCTTGATGGTCTTATCAATCCGGAAACCTTTGGGGTAAGTTGCGGACCATATCGCAGGTCCAAAGCAATGTGGTCCCAGGTATGGTCCTTCTCGGGCCTCGTGGATCTTATCGGTCCGCGAACGTGCATCGTACGGCTCCGGGTTTTTCTTCTTATTGTCAACAGGGTATGGGCTACGTGAACGACGTGGACCCCCTCCGCCATGGTGACTGCTTGGTGGCGACGGAGGCGGAGGTGGCGGTGGGTTAGCCTTCTTGCTGTTACCCTCCTACGACGCCTCACGCTTGTCGCGATTGCTTGTCAGACGCGGAGGGTCATGGCGCGACCTGCTCTTGTATCCTTGGTTGCGCTCTCCGTCATGACGGGTCTGCTCCGTGTTGTCGTGGATGACGATGTCGCATTGCCTTGGCGGGGGCATATCCGTACGATGGTGATCCTTGGGGTCTTAGCGATGTCGGGGAGATCGGGGCAGTGGCGATGGGCGATGAGGTCGGGCCTTTTCTCCGTGGTCGGAGGATATGGGGATAGCATCCTTCCTGTTGCGAGCATCCCTCCGTCTTCATTCTGATGAACCCGTCTGAGACCCTACATCAAGAGGATATCTGTCCCTTGGCGGCTTATGTTGGCTAGATTGGCAAAACGCTGGGTCAGACTCAAGCCTTTGAGAGGTGGCCTTTTCCTGCTACTATACCGCCTTGGCCACTAGGTCATAGACCTGTTCCACTGCCTCGGGCGATCTATCCTGCTCTAGAAGGGTCTTGGTGACGGCGAGGTTGAGGAGTGGAGTGGGCATCACCTGCTTGCCTTCACTGTCTATGTATGGCTTGGCCTGTGCCGGCTTCGAGGGAGTCCATCCTAGGTTTCGTCGTACACCAGGATCATTGATGACGCGGGCCGAAGCTTTCTTGGCCTTCTGCTACTGCAGCAGAGTCTTGTACTCGGCCTCCATTGCTCTATCTTTCTCTATGGACTTCTCGCGTTGACCAGATCTCGATCTAGCTTAGCGCCTTGCTCCGTGATGGCCTGCGCTTCCTCCAGCAGCTGTTGGCGCTTCTCGTCAAGCTGAGTCACGTTCCGGATATGAGCTATGGTCTGTGTCTCAACGAGGAGATTACCGTACGTCACTCTAACAGCTGGAGTAACTTGGGTAGCAGCAGATGTAGATGCCGGAGGCGACAAGTTTGCGGTATTGTTGTTGCTCGGGCCGGTGCCGAGTTCCTGCGGCTACTGCACTGGGTTAGAGGGAGGAGGCATGACCTTTGCACGATCATCGTCAGCAGCAATAAGTGGCCCCTTCCCCTTTTCCAGCGCTGTAGGCGGAGCTCGTTTGGGTTGATCTCCATCCATCGTCGTCCCGCATTGTTGGCTTGCTCGTCGCGCATGTACTCTTCCTCCATCTCCTGCATGGCGGAGTCTAGCTCTTCTGGACTGAAATCTATCTCCTCTGAATCTGCACTGAAGTCGGCGTATAGCGCGTCAATCACAGAGTCGGAGGGTGCCAGGACTTCCTCGGTGACGGGGGTGGAGGTGCAACAGTAGCGACGATGACTGGAGGTGGCGGTGCAACTGCGATGATGGCGGCCGGAGGCGGTGGTGGCGGTGGCTGAATCGGAGGGGCTCCGTCAATGAGCGCAAGCGCTGTCTGAGCTGCCGCTTTGGCCTCCGCGTAGTTGTTGACAGTGTTCACCATGCCTTCGAAGGTAAGGCATCCCGATGCCTGCTGCCGTCTTAGATAATGTCGGAGAAGCGTGTCGTGGTCCAGTCCTTCCACAAAGTGATACATGGCATCATCATTGGGGTAGTGGGCCAGATCGGCTCGTATACGGAGCCACCTGGCCAGGTAATCACGGGGGTTTTCACCATCTCTCTAAACGCAACGCGCCAGATCAAAGATGGTAACCACGCCGACGAACTTGGATCTCTGCTTTCCAGACGCACGGGCGAAGCCGGCGGACTTGCAGTGATCTTCCACCGTTATATCCTGCACAGGGGCGGTTTGGGTGGGCCTTGAATTTTTCCGATCTTTGCCGGCAAACTCCGAAGAGAGATCCGACATTCATCCTTCTACGAACGTATCCTGCCCGTAGGCGGTCCGTGCGGGTCTTGATGCTCCTCCGACTCCCAGGGAACTAGTGCCCGAGTCGGTTTCACCAATGAAGAGGTGGATTTCGCTGATAGGAACGATCGAACACCACGTAGGGTTCATCTTTGCCGGGATCCAGAACTCTTCGAGAGGGACGATCAGAACATTGCCGGAGAAGAGAACGCGACAGATGGCCACGGTTTCGCCGATTCCCGCGAAGATCTTGGTCCTCGCCCGCTGAAGATCCTGAAGCGCCTCTTGCCCCACAGTGGGCGCCAGCTATCGTGGTATTGCCGACGAGTACGCCATGGAGGGGTCCTCACAGTGCGTGTTTAGAGACGTGGGGGAAGGCGGACGGTTGACGGGTACGAGGTAACACAGCTTACCCAGGTTCAGATCCCACAACGGTGGCAGAATCCTACTCCTGCTATAAATCACTATAATGGCAATACACCGAGTTACAGAGATAGGTTCGCTGTGCAGGTTTATGCTAATTGCTACTTGGTCGTGCCCTAAAGGCTCCCATAGGCCCGACTTATATAGTCGCCAGGTCCTAGGGTTACAGGGAAAAGTCCTAGCCGGACAGGTTACAGAGTCCTACACCGTCCATTACTAGTCTTGCGTGTCTTGTACTCCAAGGCTCCGGGTACGCTGGCGACTCCACCGTAGCCTTCCTTTATCCGGCATAGGCCTCACTTCTGGATCCATCTAACTGGGCCGCCCAGCAGGCCATAGGCCATGCTACCAACTGTGGGCCACCCGGGTTATCCGCATAAGATACATGCTATGAGGATACCCATATAGCATATCCCCAACATCTAGGTTTTCTCAGATTGTTGTGAAAGCACAAGACCAAGAGAAAACCACTTTTACGTGTCCCTATGGAGCTGATGCTGATAGGCGTATGCCTTTTGGTTTATGTAATGCTCCTGCTACTTTTTAGAGATATATGTCTACTATTTTTCATGTTTTTTATGAAGAAATTGTGGAAGTATTCATGGACGATTTCTCTGTCTATGGAACTTCCTTTTGATAATTGTTTGCACAACCTTGATAAAGTTTTGTAGATATGTGAAGAAACTAATCTTGTTCTTAATTGGGAGAAATGCAACTTCATGGTTAATGAAGGGATTGTTCTTGGACACAAAATTTCTGAAAGAGGCATTGAAGTTGACAGAGTCAAAGTTGAAGCAATTGAGAAAATGACGTGTCCTAGGGATGTGAAAGGTATTCGTAGTATCCTTGGTCATGTTGGTTTCTATAGAAGGTTTATTAAAGATTTCTCCAAAATTTCAAAACCCCTTACTAATCTTCTCCAAAAAGATGTACCTTTTGTGTTTGATGATGATTGTAAGGAAGCTTTTGAAACTTTAAAGAAAGCTTTAACTACTGCTCCTATTGTCCAACCGCCTGATTGGAATTTACCCTTTGAAATTATGTGTGATGCTAGTGATTTTGTTGTAGGTGTTGTTCTTGGGCAACGAATAGATAAAAAATTGAATGTTATCCATTATGCTAGTATGACTCTTGATGCTGCTCAAAAGAATTATGCTACTACTGAAAAGGAGTTTTTAGCTGTAATCTTTGCTTGTGATAAGTTTAGACCTTATATTGTTGATTCAAAAGTTACCATTCATATCGATCATGCTGCTATTAAGTTCCTTATGACAAAGAAAGATGCTAAGCCTAGGCTTATTAGATGCTAAGTTCGATCTACATATTATAGATAGAAAAGGTGCTAAAAATCCTCTTGCTAATAATTTATCTCGTTTGGAAAACATTTCTTTTGATCCTATGCCCGTTAATGATAGTTTCCCAAATGAACCGTTGGCTGCAATAAAGGTAAGCTCGCGAGAGAGTCCTTGGTATGTTGACTATGCTAACTTTATTGTTTCCAAGTATTTGCCTACAACCTTTATAGCCCAGCAAAGAAGGAAATGCTTTTATGATCTGAGGCATTATTTTTGGGATGACCCACATTTATATAAAGAAGGAGTGGATGGTATTATGCGAAGATGTGTTCCAGAATATGAACAATAAGAGATGTTGAGAAAATGGCATGGTAGTGCTTATGGAGGACATCATGCTGGAGATAGAACCGCACAAAAGGTTTTACAATCAGGTTTTTATTGGCCTACTCTTTTTAAAGATGCAAGAAAGTTTATTTTATCATGTGATGAATGTCAAAGAGTTGGTAACATTTCTAGACGCAATGAAATGCCTATGAATTATTCTCTTGTTATTGAACCATTTGATTGTTGGGGATTCGACTTTATGGGTCATTTTCCTCCTTCAAAAGGGTATACTCATATTCTTGTTACTATCGATTATGTTACAAAGTGGGTAGAAGCCATACCTGCCAATAGTGTTGATGGTAAAACCTCTTTAAAAATGTTTAAAGATGTTATCTTTCCTAGGTTTGGTCTGCCTAGATATCTCATGACTGATGGAGGCTCTCATTTTATTCATGGTGCTTTTAGGAAGACCCTTGCTAAATATGATGTTAATCATAGAATTGCTTCAGTTTATCACCCTTAAACCAGTGGGCAAGTAGAACTTTCAAATAGAGAAATTAAATCCATCTTGCAAAAGACTATTAATAGATCTAGAAAAAATTGGACTAAAAAGTTGAATGATGCTTTATGGGCATATAGAACTGCTTATAAAAATCCTATGGGAATGTCTCCTTAAAAAATGGTTTATGGTAAAGCTTGTCACTTTCCTTTAGAATTAGAACACAAAGCTTATTAGGCAGTGAAAGAACTAAATAGAGATTTTAATCTTGCTGGTGAGAAAAGATTGCTTGACTTGAGTTCCTTAGATGAGTGGAGAAGTGAAGCTTATGAAAATTCTAGACTCTTTAAAGAAAAAGTAAAAGGATGGCATGATAGGAGAATTCTCAAAAGATAATTCCATGTTGGTGAGAAAGTTCTATTGTATAGGTCTCGTCTCAGATTTTTTGCAGGAAGACGACTCTCAAAATGATAAGGACCTTTTGTTATTAAGGAGGTGTATCGTCCAGGTGCTATTAAAATTTCTTCTTTGAGAGACAACACTACACAAGTGGTGAATGGTTAAAGGCTCAAACATTATATTTCTGGAGATTCTTATAATGAAGATGTTGATATTATTCAAATGGTGACTCCGGAAGAATTTATCAGAGATCAAACTCAGGAACATGTAGGATCCGTTTTTGAATAGGTAAAAGTGCTGAAAATAGAAGGTTCGCAAAAAACATTTCTCTTTATATTTTTGCAGTTTTTGTTCCATATGGAAGGTAACAAGACGAAAAAGGGAAGGAAACGAAGCCCGAGTGGCCCACACCACCCAGTGGCGCGGGCCCTTCCTAGCCGCGCCACCAGGGGTGTGACAACCCCGGAGGCCGACTCCGTCCCGTTTTCGCCCAGTACTTTTCTTATGTCGTAAAACTTCGTAATATATAATCCCCCGGACCCCCCGAGGTCCGTATATCGTGTTATCTTCGTGTTTTCGTTTAGATATTTTCCTGTCAGGTAGATTCTCATTTTTGGAGCCACAATGTCTTCCTCTGGATCACCCAAGGAGGATTCCTCCGCGGACATCATCAACCCGTACATGTATGAGTTGAAGATTCATCCCAAGGAGTTGCTACTCAAGGACGGGAAGGTACAAATAAAGGAGGTTCAGGGCCCTAAAGGAGAAGGCATTCTGGAGGATAGGATGGAAGCTTTGGAGCAAGAAGTTTTTAGGTACAAGAAGATGGCGGAACGGGAAGTGGACGTTATCCATAAGATAAGTTCAGAACTAGTCGCCGAGCACAAGAAGGAGACTGCCAAGCTTTGAGATGATATCCTCTCACTCCATCAGACCACCAACCAATTACAAGCATAGCTCTACGACATGAAAAATCAAAACTATGAGTATGAGGCTAGGTTTAAACGCATAAGCTATGCTGCTAGTTTCAGGATTGTGGAAACTAAGACATCCTTTGTGGATGGGGAGCCTTTACCTTGGAAGTCTGACGATGACAAGGGAACACCACCACCACCGAAGGAGTAATTCATCATCAGGTTTTGGCATCCCCTTGGCTTGTTCCAAGCTTGGGGGAGTACCGCGGTATCACATCATTATCTTTCATATTTTTACCTTTTTAGTAGAGTCATATCTTGAATAGAGAAGTTCATGTAGGATGGTTTGCATTGTGGAAGTATCTCTCCTCTAGTTGGTTATCTATGTATCCCTTGGTGTGAGTGCCTTTATGGAATATAGGAAACATGCCCGTGTGTTGCAACGGGAGAGGCGCATTACATATCCTATCACTCTTTACCTCATTCAGTAATCCTTTTCGATGTTTGCAGTTCCAAACATTTTTCTTGTGAACTTTTTAACTACCTTCTCGTCGTCCTTAAAAGCTAACATAGTTGATATTGACAACACCAATAATTTAGAGCCCATGACAAAAGTATATTACTACCAGAGGAAGTCGATCATTATTAACAACTCACCTAGCATAAATTGGTGGCAATCCTATCTCGAAGTTCATTAAGAATAAGGTTGCACTGTTAATCTAACACCAAGATCCCAAACAAAAAGGGCGTAAAAAGACAAAAAAAAAACACAACCCAATTAACTATGCCTCGTCAAGGGGAAGAACACATGGGAGGGGCTTGCCTCCCATCAGGTCCAAATTTGCACCACTGCAAGATTGCCAATGTTGGTGGCTTTGAAACAAATAAGTAGGATCATAAAATTAATAATAATCACATCTTAGAGAGGAAAACAAAGTTGACTTCTGGGTTGTTCTTGAATTGTTACAGAATCCTTGTCCTGTTAGCATGGCTAAAAGATGCAAAGCTAACATAAACATATAACTTACGACCCATAAGTAAAGTCATATAAGATGATAGGTTACCTTGTGGCACCATAAATCATAGGTTTACAGAGCTCTATTGCATACATAGATAGTGTGAACAAATTATCAGCCCCACCTTGTTTCTCACTTAATCGCCCTGAACTTGTTTGGATTCATCACATGGAGTACCTGATAGATAAGAGTCAATACAGTGTAATGAAAAAACCAGAGGACTACAAAGGGAGTTCAGAAACAAGCATGCCAATAAAATATTCATAAGTTTAATATGACTGAAGCCAAGAAAAATATTTTATCGAAATCATTCCAATTTTAGCGGATCTCATGTAAGGGACGAAGGAGAATACTTGTCAGAATTAAGATAACAAAATTTCACATAAAAATAGCAGGTTTTCTTAGATGATATTCTCTAAGTATTCAAGTCGTTTGCCCCCAAATGCCACCATGTTATACGTAGTCACAACAACATCAACCATCCCTCGAATTTTCTCCTTGTTATCTAACATAGAACGACTGATAGTTCATCTCCTATGGTTGACCAGAGCTTAAACTGGAATGCCCATTGATCAACAAACACAACATTTGTGCCAAGAATAGACACTCTTCTTAATACGACATGCCAGATATATATCAACCAATGACTCTCCAGAACCACAAAGTAGCACAATAATGTCTGACCTTGCTCTGCCTGTAAAATCACGGCAAAGTTTATTCCGCAAAGGAGAAGAAGCACTTAATCTGCAGATATTTCCAAAGTTGTATATCAAACGTTCACAATTAACAAATGAACCCATGGAATATTTTTTCTAACTAAGAACCAGAGCAAGGAGAATGTGCCTCCATGCACACTTGTAGAGATGACTTGTTCAGCTAGGTCCATGTGAAGCAATCTTCATGTCGACATTTATTTCGGTTAGTTGTAATCTCATCCTACACCACCGCTCATCATTCTGAATTGTCTTCTCATCCCTCTCCAGCATTGACACCATGGGGATGGTGGGCATCGCATTGCTTCCATCTAGTTCCTCCATGCTCAGACAGATGTCCCCTACCAAATCAGCATGGTCAGATCGTGCTATATAACAAAAACATACTACTATCAAATAGTCTAGATTCTTGAGTTATCGTTATAATGACTCCTATTGAGTGTATTAAGGACTAAAACTAACAAAAACAATGTAGCAAACATACACTGATCTACTTTGTAGGTTGACTTTTTTATACTGAATCTCTATGGTTTCGTTTATTAAGTGAAACCGGAAAAAAATCCTAGTCAATCAAAAAAGAACGTGTCGATGAGAAATTACTTAATACATGAAGGGGAAAAAATAAAACACTACACACCAGCTTCTGAATTGGTGAGAGAAATTCGAGATGCCATGTTGATTGGCAAAGAAGATTTATTAGAGAAATAACTGTTGGCTGTCGCACTTGAGAACTAAACCCCAAAATATATTGAATTGCACAGCTCACCAACTCAGACGAATATTCATGTTGTCCTACTCGCTTACTCAGATTACCGAAATAATACCGATGTGCCTTCTGATGAAACATATGAACAATTCATAAGAGAGCAGGTGTAAAGGTGCAGGATATACCGATGTGTCTCTTGATGAAACATATGAACAATTCAGAAGAGAGCAAGTGTAGAGGTGCAGGATATTAGGCATAATGTTGTGAAAAAAGGTTGTAGGATCATATTGCCTCTTGCAATACGAGCACAAATAGATGCTGGAAAATTACAAGAGAGTTATTTGGGATTCTTTTTTCATGTATGTAGCTGAAACAAAAATATGATAATTAGAGCTCATAACTCAATTAGGCAACATAGCACATAGAAATCATTCGGAATCAAGGAAATCAATCTTAGTTTGCATACCTGGGAAATAATCTCTACTGATCTTGTAGAGCGCATGTACCGGTTACAGAAAGAAGCATAGTCAACACAAGAACTATTTTGTCACGGCTAGAGAGAAGGGAAATAGAGGACGGGAGGAGATGTGAAGGGAGGGAGAGAGTATTGTGGCCGTGCGGTACCTCGAGTAACATGCCGGTTTATGAGCCGATGTGTGGCAGGCGGGCTCCTTGCCTCTCCATCCTCCGGTTCTTCTCCTTCTCAATGAATGTGGTTTGGCCCCACCAGAAGGGGAAGGGTGGGTGATGAGGGTGACATACTGTGTGGACAATCGCCGGCGGCGATGGCGCGGAGGGCGCAATCCCGACTGAGAAAAGGCGGCTCTATCGTGGTTCGTGTGGGAGGCTGCGTTACTCTCCATACTAAGTTTTCCCGTGATGCCGTTGATGATCTGAGCTGCACCCTCCTCGACACCAAGAAATAATTAACGACCATGGTACTCTCCAACTCCATGTATCTCTTTCTCTAAGCCCTAGTATCATTCTCTGTATAAACTCTCAGGGAATTGAGACTTCATGTGACAACATGTTGTGTGACCGTTAACATGACCTCTATAAGATTCAATAAGAATGGTTGCAAAAATTTCTTACACACATTTCGCCATTAGTTTCTCATGGAAGATCAAAGTAGTAAATGAGATATTTCTTACACGCGTTCAAGACCATCAACCTATAGCATTTTAAAGAATGTTATTGGCACAAAATAAGGACAAACGGTTCCTTTACCCATTAACCGTTGAAAAATTAAATTCCTACCCATATTAACTTCAGTAAAGGACCATGAGATTGCAAGATAACACTTGGTGGGGAAACAAATAACCAAGCAGAACAATCAGACTAAAGCATTGCTACATTAGAGTGCCTACAGGTATTAAGAGCCCCATATCAAGCTATTGTCAGGAAAATCACATGGAAAATGATAATTAGAAATACTTAGATGGAGAACTACAATATATAGACAGAAAGAGGATATCAAATTTTTTGTTGGGATGATATTTGGTGCACATCCCCATTAGCCAGCGTAGACGATAAATTACACTAAAAATGGAAATTGAATCAGATGGTGTGACATGCATACTATGAAGTACATGAACAATAGCTCACATCACATGCCGGCAAGCGGCTTACAAATTTTAAACACTACGACCTGTCAAAACATTGGCATGGTTGTCTATATTTTTTTATATGCTTTCTTTCACATCAAAGAACAAATAAAAAATAACTTTTACACGAATATAACCCAGGAATTTTAAAATATAGAACATATTTGAAATAAGCTAAAAGAGCATGTGTTGAAAGATAAAATAAGAAAATTGAATTGGCATATTGGTAAATCCTTACACTGTTATGGGACTATCATTTGCTGAAGAGACTGCAAAAGTTTATGATTGACACATTTTTATTATTGTTTCATGTTCTATCGATGTTCTTTCCTCAATTGAAATTCACTACCATAAGCCACTTTACCTCCTTCCTTTGATCTACACAAAGGTGCCAGTGTACATTTTCTTCTTTCACAATTTTATTCAGAAAATATAAGATTTGTTGGTTCTACCTAAAATATAGCCTTTCATTATTTAATACACAAAAGAAGCTCACTTCTATTTGGATACAAAATGAAATATCTCCAATGGCTCTTATATGCATAAGCTTTTGAAAATACATTCCTTTGTTTGGGATACCTGGTTGTGCTGCATCCCGCCATTCATCAGAGATGTGCTCAATAATATTAAAAGCTCAACTGCATAGTCCAGAACTGTCTTCTTCATAATTAAAAACAAAAGATACATATCTGATTGGCATGCAAGATTGAGATAAACCATGAACATATACTGGGATTTAGATGGATGAAGAAATGACTATAGCCATAGATATGAACATGGAGAAATACAAATTGCGAATGTAACTTTCTAGCTGGCATTGCAATTTTCCTACAAAAAAAGAGGAAATAACCGCGAAGAAAATGTTGTAAGACATGGCAAGCTCACATTTTGTCAAACACATAGGGTGCATCAATGACTTGAGTTGTATCTAGACAAACAATGATCTGGCTACTAGAGCTCGGTGTTGTGCAACATGGAAAGCTCAGTTTATTGAGACTTCCATAGGAATCAGTCTTTAGTAAGAAGATGGTCAGTTCCTTGTTGGCATCATCGGCAGATCAGCCATGGTGACCGTGGCAAAGGACAGAAAGCATACCCGCTTTATGGGCGAGAGGATCCTATAGGATATCTTTGCTGCCGTGATCAGTTTTTCTCTAACGAATTGAATGAATTCACCACAAAATCATGAACTGCCTACCTATTTGGGTTAGAAAAAAATGTTTCGTGGTGAAATACCTAATTTGGCCCAGGCAACGCGACAGCGTCAGTAGGTCCAGGATATAGCTCGGCGGCGTTCAGGACCCTTGGTGTCTGCACGGAGGCGTTGATCTTCTGCCTCCTATACCTGATGCGTCTAATTCCTTATCAGAGATATAGCTGCCTAGGATTAGACAAGTGCGGTGGAGGAATAGCGAGGCGACGGTGTTGGTCGACGACCAAGATGGCGAGACATGGGAGTAGGCTGAATTCGTCAATGCCGTGGCGGCGCCAGTTGGTGGCGGAGGTGGCCGGTACTTGGCGGCGGCGAGAGAGAGGAGACGTGGGAGGGAGAGAGGAAAAGCACAGAGATTGGTCGTGGTGTACTGCCGGTGGGCGTTTTCGATGGAAAAAACCAATAGGCGAAGAGGAGGATGAGAAAAACCGGTGGAGTGGGATTGCTGGACGAAAAAAGATCCACGGAGTGAGGGTCGAGTTGACAGGAAACGGAACATAACGTTCTTTTTAGGTAGTAGATATTAATAAGAAGTTTCGTCATTTACTTTTTATACTTCTTATTTTAGTTTGTAACTTCTCTTATATGATTGATCTTGTTCATTAGTATTGGTATCACTTTGAAAGCATCAAGTAAATTTAAATTGGTTTTGGCAAACCGAGCTCCGGTCAGTAGCAGCACTTTTTGAGTTTTGAAAGGAAAAGAGAAAAGCACTTACAAGTATTTTATATCATTTTTCCTTCTTTCTTGATTAGCTTATAAGCTTAGTATTCTCTAATTAAGATTTTTAGTGTTTTCAAGGAAGGTTGTATGTTTGTTTTTATCACATGTATGTTTGCTTGTTTTCTTTAACTCTTTTGCTTGCTACCCAGCCTTGCTACCCAAAAACCTGTACTGAGAGGGAATGCTTCTCGTGCATCCAATCAGGGGCGGAGCTCCCAGTAGGGCAAGGTAGGGCAGCCGCCCTACCTTGATTTTTGGCAAACACCTTTAGATACGCATGTTTTTTCTGAACAATTTGACTGGTCGTACACTAAAAACGGACTTCGTATGAGAAAGTTATGTTTGTTTTACTGAACACTGCACAAAACTGTTTCCGGAGTGAAATAAAGACTAGGTGTAGTATAGTTTGAATTCATATTTTTTTTTCGCAATAGCTAATTGACAGTAAATTTGACTCTAAACAATGTGATCTAATTTGCCTTTGTATAAATTATTGATCTAAAATTCTAATTGTATTACTTTAGTTAATATTATTGGTGAAGGATGTGAGTATTACTTGTTCAATTAGAGAAACGATGGTTTGGAGCCCTCCTGAAAGATGTGAATTCGCGTAGAAAATTATTTAACTATAGACTCTATTACAACCAATTTTCTTTAATGAGTTATCGTTACCGTTGCTTCAGAACTTCTTGGCTTGACTCAAGTGATTCATTATATAGGTTCAACCTGAATAAGATTTCTCAGCTTACAATTATTCATATGCGGAGAATTAAAGACTTTAGGGATTATCTTTTTGAACTACACATCATGTTTCATACGGTTTATCGTCTTGTTGACATGTCATTGCTTTTACCGTGGCGATGGCAAAAGTTGAAAGACCGAGTTGCACAAAAATATTTTTATGATTGCTTCTCCATGACTTGATGATATGCTAAATCGAGCAAGGGATAAAAGTCTTCATCGGTAAAATACAGAAGATTTTAACAATTAGTATTTTTCCGTTTCACTTATAATCAAATATGTTACTATTTCTATTGCATTAAGTGAATATGTTTGCATCATATGTACTACTGTCTCGAGGCTATTTTGATATTTACATTATTTTTTTAGTTCGCCCTACCTCAGATTTTGTCCGTCCTCCGCCACTGCATCCAATCCTTTAAACTTAAACCGATGCCATTTGTGTCCACCATATCTACCTATTAGAATTATTGCTATTCCAAGTAAATTCTCGAGTTTCATCTATTTTTCAAATTAAAAAGTCTTTTGTTATGTGAAAACTAGTTAGTAAAGCTCTCACAAACTTGAGGGCAAACCTTATTTTATTACCCACAATAAACTTGAACCATTGTGTCCTCTTGTATATGCTTTGACTTATAAGTTGGGAATTAGCAGAACTGTGATGTCACGGGGAATGCTTTCAACACCTGTAAACATTTACCTAGTTGATATCATGATATTTTGTTTGCGGATGTCGGCGGTGTGAAATAAAAGGGGAGCTTGTAAGTCAATGCAGTTATATATATGTGTTAGAGAAACGCCTGGGCCGCTAGCCTAAGTCATGCCTAATCATGGTGAAAACTTGCAGCATAACCATAGTGAGCAATCTGTGAAGCATCCTCAATAAAAACCTATGCAAATAGCAAATAAAAAGATTGCTGAGATGCTCACTGTCTGTTGCCTTGTCATTTTGATATGGGATAGCTCCTGTATCATGGGGCAAGGGGTACTCCGTTGGCAGTTCTTTGTGATACACATACACTTACAGTGACAATAACTTACCAGTAACTAAATTTGAGTAGCATGAGGAACGGCCCTCGTACTTAAGGGACATGAGATTGCCAACTTATGATTTGTCAAGCGTATACTCCATATTTTTTCACTTTAACCTTAACCACCTGAAAATGCATATGATAGGAGCAACGAGATCTCAAAGCTAGTAAGTACCATAATCTTTTGGAACCTCTTTATGAAACTTGAAATCCCTGCTTTCCTCTACGAAGGGCCTTTCTTTTACTTCTTAGTTGAGTTAGTAAACCTATTCCTTTATATCTCCAGCAAGCATTTGAGTTGTTGTGTTTCAATCATTCATATGATGATTTATTCAATCATGCTTCTTATCTTGCTTGTTTGGAACAAAGCTCTTATCTGAATGAATATTACTTTGAAAACTATCATTGTGTCCCTTTAGGTTTGAGCAACAGGACTCCTATTATAAACTTCATTACAAAGCTTTTGTTTGAAAACTAAGTATGATTTGTCAACTGTTCTCTGACCAAGAACAAAGTTTGCCATTACCAATTATGATTTGTATTTATGCATCTTTATTCTGACTCCCATGCTTGTTGCAAGTTAAGTTATATAATGGTGGTATGCTTTCTATTATGAGTTGTATATTGGTGAATGTGATGCTTCGTGTCCGTATACTTTTTATCGACACTTCACTCCATAAACCTATGGTCATGTTTACTGAGCTTAGTTTTCGCTTGGGGACAAGCGAGGTCTAAGCTTGGGGGAGTTGATACGTCCATTTTACATCACTATTCTATATCATAATTTACTGTAATTCATTGATATATTTCTTATTAAGAGGTGGTAATTATGTTATTTCATCTATTTTTTAATGTTTGATGACAAGGCATGGCATATTGTAACACCCTCGGATCAACCCTATGCAACTTTTAGCGATTCCCGCCAAACACGCATAGAAACGATTCAAACGTGCCCACCAGGCACTTGCGTGCGGGTGTAATATCATTACAAAATAGTCCACGATGGAACCCACAGAACAGAAATATACAACAACGACTCAAAAAGTCAAGAATACGGATATATAGTACAAAGATCCAAATCACCTTGAAAACGATACAGCGTCCGAGTACGGAAAAGATGCAAATTGAGCTAAGAGCCCTGAACAATAACCAATAGCGTCCATAACCCTGGCTAGGCCAAGTCGGAAGGGTAACCCTGCTAACGACGTCGATCTCAAACTTGCTTCAATAAAAGGGGTGCCGAAAAAGGCAAAAGAAAATGAGAGTGGTCAGTACTGAGGCCAGTACATGGCGAGACTAGAATTCGGCGGTCCTCGACTACATAGGTATGGTGGACTGAAGCAGCAGCGGAGCATGCGCTAGACAACCTATAGAGACTCAATACATTTGTCGGCTAACAGAGAGAGATGAGAAATACCTATTCGAATCCAACCTGATACTACCACCAAACATACCCATCCTGGTATTTCCCCCTCGAGACCAAACGAGGAAGTCAAACCGAGTAAACTCACATGGTTGGCAGTTTTATTCATTTCGTTATAGTTGCGGCAATTACTAGTCAGATATAGATAACATGAGTCATTCTAATATAATAAGTAATGGACACTTTTAGAGAACCATTCTGTTGTAGTTGCGATACTTACTAGTCAGATATAATTGTAATAGGTGACAATCCAAATTCAACAGTTGTTGGCACTTTTATTTAGCCATTCAATTATAGTGAAGTTGATAACTAGTCATTATAAAGTCAAATTTATAGCACTACTTTAGTTATAGTTGTCTGTGATCGAGATACTGTACTCCAAGTCGTCCATAACCGCGGACATGGCTTTCAGAAAGTTTTACCCTGCAGGGGGCACAAATAGCAACACATGCACGATCAACCTCGGAAAAACCAAATGAAAACCCAACGAGGCATCATGACAAAGAAATCACAAGATTCATATAATATTTCAGGGGGGCACCCCACCAAGCTACCCGCGACAAAGTTGGCTGGCTCCGAGACGGACCCAGAGGTTTGTGACGACGGCTGTAAACGACTAGGAACCCGAAAGTGTGACTGGGCTTGTCGATACCGTGAAAACATGGCACGGGGTTCCAAAACAGTACAGGCGCTCCACGCGCAATAGTAAATAAAGCAGTAAAGCATGGCATAATCATGGCATAAGTACAGGATAGTAATAAAGCCCCAAACTACTTTGTGGCCCCTAGAAATAAGATACGACTCAAGCTCATGCTGAGGGTATTCATGGGCCCACATGTGGATAGTGCGAATATTCAAGGAACAGGTATCAAGTACTCGGGGTCCTACGGGACACAAGTGGACGGTTAAAAACCAAATAACATATATTGCCCACCTGTGCCTCTGCATTATTTACCTACTTCAATTTATTTATTAAACGGTAATTACAGCCATGATCATCTCCAACATTAAACATGAGGCACTACTCCAACAACCATGGAACATCAACGGCGCGACGCATCACTTGCGCAAGCAACTACGACTCACAAGGCCGACTATCTACCAAACAACGGGTAATAGGATGTGTCCATGGCAATATATGGGATGCAGAAAAGTATAAAGGGGTACGGAATCTATAGCATCGCAACACAGATAGCAATAGATCAATAGGAAGAATTAAAGACTAGAAATGTAAAATAGGTAAAAAGAGGGATAATGCTCGCCTGTTAAACATTGCCGAAGTTTTATAACCGAAGAACTTGTCGAAGCTCACAACATCTCATTGTCCTATCCGAGAAGAAGCAAACACTAAAAGGAACAAGCGATGCAGCAATTACAACTAATGCGGAAGAATCGGCATGATCATGATATGATGCAGGACATGGCAAGTTAATAATGCAAACTATGTCGAAAAGGTATTAGGGGCATAGCACATCTATGATATAGCATTCGTGAGACATTATTAATAAGAAATAATTAGTTCCCAGTTTTATGTATCATGTTTTCCTCGCATAAATAGTACAGATTATAAAACTACTCTTAATGCATGTTGCAAATGATAACATGGATATCATGGTTGGAGAGGTCTCGTCGCGCTGATCGATTTAGACATATCATTTGTCGAATTCGGAGTTATGGTTTTAAAGTTATACAATAATCAAGAAAAGACAATTATTAATATTTATTAATTCAAAAAATTTAAATTGCTCAAATGATAATATAAATAGCATAAAAATATTCCTCACATTTTCTGATTCAAAAACATAAACTATTTACGTTATTTGGATTTACACATTTAAAACAGTATTAAAGTCAAATTATAAAAAAAGGGTCAATTGTTAAAGATTTGACTAGTTTAAAACAAGTTTGGCCAGATTTGAATTTACATTTGGATTCACCTTTGAAAATAAGACATATTCCATTTTAAGTTTTTATGCAAATTCGAAATATTTCAAAAGTTATTAATAGTTTTATGTTTAAATAGAATTTAAATTGAATTTGAATCTGGATCTGGTGTTGTCATAGGTTTTGGTTACAAAAGGGCATCCTACCCCAGAAGATGACAGGTGGGCCGCGGTGTTGACATGCCATAGAAGAATGGGTGGTTGGGGACCACGGGTTAGAACCTGAAAACGTCAAGGGACTTTTTATAAGAACATCTAACTGGATCGAATCAGACTGGAGAGCTGAATTTGATTGTTTTTTTGCGAAAAGCTGCTAGATGAGGCCATCTTTGGACGACGTTGGCGAGCAATCCATGGAGAATCTCGCTTAGCCACAAAAATAAAAGATGGAGAAGGAACAAAGGACTACAAGTTTTATGTTCAGAGTTTTGACGTAGGACGACTGTGATTGTCGGAAACTAGAGGGGATCAGAGATGAAATGAACGCGATTTCCTGACAGAAACTGACGAACGAGACAGACGGCAACTATAAGATTGGCTTGAAATCGACAGATGAGTCCTACTTCTGTGGTTCACCGATTTGAGTAAGGTTCGGCTCGACGGAAACATGGATTATTGGGCTATAGCTGGAGGTAAACATCTGGGACCGATACGCACTGTGCGCTCGGCTAGCTCGCGACGAAAAAGAATAGAGGAAACCGCGTGCTGGAGCCGTCCGGCGCGCGCGGGCGTCGACTGCTGCTGACTGCGGAACAGGAGAGGCCTAGCTACGGCGCTTGCAGAAGTTGTTGCGTGCGGCGCGCATGTGCTGGTGCTGCCGTTTCTGCTCGTCTACTTGATGCCCGGCGTGTGCGGTAGCGAAACAGGAACAGAGAGGACAGGGAGAAGGGGGAATCGAAGGTAGAGCTCACCACGAACCAGGCAGTGGCTTCGGTAGGCTTGGGGGCGTCGGAGTCGAGGGATACGGTGGCCGGCAGCGAGCTGGGGCGGCGCACTCGTAAGGTGACGAGGAAGTAGACGGCGACGGTGGCGGCGGAACCCCTCTTTAACTGAACCTATCGATCATCAAGTGCGGTGTGGTTCAGACAAAGATAGTGGCGCTGTGGCAACCAGGACAGGAAGAACGGGACCGTGGGCTCACCGGAACAACGTCGAAAGAGATAGATCGGGTGGAGGAGGCTCTGCTCGGCGGCTCCATGCCGAACTGCAGAGGAAAAATTGGTGGAGGCGAAGGAAACGGAACTGGCGGCGAGGAAAAGGGGATTAGGGTTTTGGGGAGGGTGACGCGAAGGGGAGATAAGGAGGAGGACGTCGGGCTGCTGTCACTATCAACGGAAGAAGACGGCAACCTGTCGCGCTTTTTTTCCGTCTGGCGTGGAGACGAAGCCAGCTGACGGGAAGATCAACAGGACAAATCGCCGTCTTCGGTCGCCAAGCGGTACGCCGCGAGGAAGGAAAACGGGCCGGAAGAGCTGCTGGGCTGGAAGCAGATGGAACGCTGCCTGGGCTGGGCTAGTGCAGGCTACTCTCTTCCTCTTCTCTTTAGTTTGGGTTTTATTTACTATTTGTTTTGTTATTTAAAATTCAAACAAGCATCTAATTTCAAACTCTTTTGGAAATTTGCAGGAACATTTGAACAGAGGAAGATGGCACCAAAAAGGTGAGACAAGAGGGACATAGAATAGAGGAAGAGTGATGCCCCCATATACTCAAATTGAGCATTACTACGAGATCTGGATAACGATTTTAGAAAAGGAGCATCAAAAGCATTTGGAAAATATTAGACCCTAACCAATGGATCCTTCTTGGGAAAACCAAAATACGGAGATAGAAAAAATAGAGAGAAGGGCATATAGATAACAAGATCAAACACAATCCAAAATACAAATGCAACAAAGGACAACCCACGCAATGTGGCATGATGATCGTTATGATGATGACGATGTGATGATGTGATAAATCAAATAACAAGCAATTTCTAGTAGTGATTTTACCCGGGGTGCTACAATTCGACACCACTAACAATGGATCTCGCCCTCGAGATCCGCCTCATGATACGGGGATGAAGACCGACGATCTGAATCTTCTCGCTTCGTGTAGATCTTCCCGACACCACTAACAAGGATTCTTTCTCCATCTTGAAATCGACGACACCACCAACAAGGGATCATTGATCACATTCGTCGAGAGAACTCTCCGAAGAACCAAGGACGAAGGTAAAGGTATCAAAAGATAAGGACACCTCTAACTTCTGTGGGAGGAGTAAAATTGCTTGATCCATTGATTCAATGTACGAGAGCAAATGATAAGAGTAGTCGGATGGTGATCAGTCCATCGCGCACCCAAAGCATTACTCTGCACATGAATAGGTGAATTATGCAACCAACTCTCAGAATTCAGACTAAAGCTCTTGATAATAGTGTTTGGAAACAAAGGAGTGATGTAGACTCTTTATAGGGTCTGATGTGGATGACGTCATCATATCGAAAAACTCCGGAGGATACAAAGAAAAATTTTAGTGAACTCTGGTCCACTGAAAAGATACAACAGAGGAAAGTTCCTCAGATAGCAAGAAGTTCGGATGTCGAAGCACCGTTACAAGAGGACGGAAGCGAAACCTGAAGGTACGACAGAAACTCAACCACGAGAATTCCTGGACTCGAAGAAAAAGATAAAGGGGTAGAATCAAAACACGCAAAGGTAAGAGGAGAATAGCAGAGGGATAAGGAGTAAAAGCAGACCTAATCAGGTCTATCCAACTGACTTTTTTTTCAAAATAGTTTTGACACTCTACAACTTTTGTTAGCTAGGTTATCCTACAGTCTGGACCAGTGGGGTATCGTAACTACTGAGCTCTGATACCACTCTGTAACACCCTCGGATCGACCCTATGCAAGTTTTAGCGATTCCCGCCAAACCCGCATAGAAACGATTCAAAGGTGCCCACCAGGCACTTGCATGCGGGTGGAAAACAAAGTAATATCATTACACAATAGTCCATGATGGAACCCACAGAATAGATATATACAACAACGACTCAAAGAGTCAAGAATACAGATATATAGTACAAAGATCCAAATCACCTTGAAAACGATACAGCGTCCGAGTACGGACAAGATGCAAATTGAGCTAAGAGCCCTGAAGAATAACCAATAGCGTCCATAACCATACCCAGGCCAAGCCGGAAGGGTAACCCTGCTAACGACGTCGATCTCAAACCTGATTCAATAAAAGGGGTGCCGACAAAGGCAAAAGAAAAAGAGAGGGGTCAGTACTGAGGCCAGTACACGGCGAGACTAGAATTCGGCGGTCCTCACCTACATAGCTATGGTGGACTGAAGTAGCAGCGGAGCTTGCGCTAGACAACCTATAGAGACTCAATATATTTGTCGGCTAACAGAGAGAGATGAGAAAGACCTATTCGAATCCAACCTGATACTACCACCAAACATACCCATCCTGGTATTTCCCCCTCGATACCAAACGAGGAAGTCAAACCGAGGAAACTCACATGGTTGGCATTATTCATTCCGTTATAGTCGTGGAAATTACTAGTCAGATATAGATAACATGAGTCATTCTAATATAATAAGCAGTGGGCACTTTTAGAGAACCATTCTGTTGTAGTTGCGATACTTACTAGTCAGATATAATTGTAACAGGTGACAATCCAAATTCAGTAGTTGTTGGCACTTTTATTTAGCCATTCCATTATAGTGAAGCTGATTACTAGTCATTATAAAGTCAAATTTATATCACTATTTTAGTTATAATTGTCTATGATCGAGATACTGTACTCCAAGTCGTCCATAACTGCGGACATGGCTTTCAGAAAGTTTTATCCTGCATGGGGGCACAAAAAGCAACACACGCACGATCAACCTCGTAAAAACCAAATGAAAACCCAACGAGGCATCATGACAAAGAAATCACAAGATTCATATAATATTTTAGGGGGCCACCCCACCAAGCTACCCGCGACGAAGTTGGTGTTGGGAATATGCCCTAGAGGCAATCATGTATGATGAGATTTCCCATTGTATTCATAAATATATTTAAGTAGTCCTTGTATAAACATCTGATGTGTATCATTGAATATGTGATTCGGTTGTGGAACTATGCATTCATGTTGTTTGTACTAAATATCCTTGGTCATTGAGGTTGTGCTGGACACACAACTTAGATCAATATGAAAGTTGGCTTGATGACTCGGTTCCACTTGTCATGGGCATGGAGATGCTATTCCAACTTACACAGACTCGGCTAAAGAGTTTAGCGAGTCGGATTGACCCATATGGAGGTACAACGAACAAGTTGTCATTTGTATATCTCAATCAATGTAATCCTTAGACCTGAGGTTATTGCATAGTCCGAGTTGAGGATCACCGACTTAGGTTTTGTCAAACGTTGATCCGTAATTGGGCAGTTATAGAGGCAGAGTTCGGGTCGACTGAGAATCAAGCTGTGTGATGTGAATAACCAAGATGGGATTTTGCCCCTCCACTCGGAGAGATATTCTCTGGGCCCTCTCGTGAGATATGATTCGGAAAGCATGGCCATGCAAGACTCGGTTAAGTGTTAACCGAGGCGATCGACTAAGAGTTAGTCGAGTGAATCAATTATCTCGGATCGAGAAGAGAGTCAGACTATTTAAGGGATGACAATTATTCGCCTATAGTCTGACAAGATATATCGTGAGGCAAAAGGGACTCGGACGTAAGTCGCATTGGAAAGGCAGGTCGTCATGACTCTTTGGTACTTGGGAGTCGGCATGTTCTGCTAGGAGCCGCTACCTACTGATCGATTGAGAGTCGGACTCCAATCGTTTCCAAGTAGCCATGAGCCTGCGGGGTCACACACTTAAGAGCGGGAGCATGTTCGGATTGGATCTGAACCTGTAATCTGGTTGGGTTGGACCTAAACCGGATTAGGACTGAGTTAGTGAGTTGGACTCATGGTGACTAGTGTTATATGGGCTTTAGTGAATGGGTCACGCGAGCAGAGCCCACGTTCACTCCCTATATATAGTGGAGCACCGTAACCCAGAAAGGTTAATCGTTGTTCGGTTAGGTCATTCCATGTGTTGGAAACCCTAGGTCCACAGCAGTCCTGCCGCCGTAACGAACCTAGCAGTTCGCCGCCGGCGCTCCTCCTTGTACGTGTGGATACCAGCAGAGGTGCTGTGCGATCAGCACCAGGACGATCGAATCGTGAGGACTGCACTGCATCAACTGACGCGCTTCATCAGTAATCCGCAACTGCGCGTCTAGTGGTAAACCTCGTGGCCTTCTACCTCAGCTAGATCTTGGGATCACCACGTTAGAGGAAAATTTTTATTTTATCTCTGCGTGTCCCAACAGTTGGCCGGCTCCGAGACGGACCCAGAGGTTTGTGACGACGGCTGTAAACGACTGGGAACCCGAAAGTGTGACTGGGCTTGTCGATATCGCGAAAACGTGGCATGGGGTTCCAAAACAGTACAGACGCTCCACGCGCAATAGTAAATAAAGCAGTAAAGCATGGCATAATCATGGCATAAGTACAGGATAGTAATAAAGCCCCAAACTACTTTGTGGCCCCAAGAAATAAGATATGACTCAAGCTCATGCTGAGGGGATTCATGGGCCCACATGTGGATAGTGCGAATATTCAAGGAACAGGTATCAAGTACTCGGGGTCCTACGGGACACAAGTGGATGGTTAAAAACCAAATAACATCTATTGCCCACCTGTGCCTCTGCATTATTTACCTACTTCAATTTATTTATTAAACGATAATTACAGCCATGATCATCTCCAACATTAAACATGAGGCACTACTCCAACAACCGTGGAACATCAACGGCGCGACGCATCACTTGCGCAAGCAACTACAACTCACAAGGCCGACTATCTACCACACAATGGGTAATAGGATGTGTCCATGGCAATATATGGGCTGCAGAAAAGTATAAAGGGATACCGAATCTATAGCATCGCAACACAGATAGCAATAGATCAACAGGAGTAAGTAAAGACTAGAAATGTAAAATAGGTAGAAAGGGGAGAATGCTTGCTTGTTAAACATTGCCGAAGTTTCATAACCGAAGAACTTGTCGAAGCTCACAACATCTCATCGTCCTATCCGAGAAGAAGCAAACACTAAAAGGAACAAGCGATGCAGCAATTACATCTAATGCGGAAGAATCGGCAGGATCATGATATGATGCAGGACATGGCAAATTAATGATGAAAACTATGTCGAAAAGGTATTAGGGTCATAGCACATCTAAGATATAGCATTCGTGAGACATTATTAATAAGAAACAATTAGTTCCCAATTTTATTTATCATGTTTTCCTCGCATAAATAATATAGATTATAAAACTACTCTTAATGCATGATTCAAATGATAACATGGATATCATGGTTAGAGAGGTCTCGTCGCGCTGATCGATTTAGACATATCATTTGTCGAATTAGGAGTTATGGTTTTAAAGTTATACAATAATCGAGAAAAGAAAATTATTAATATTTATTAATTCAAATTTTTTAAATTGCTCAAATGATAATATAAATAGCATAAAAATATTCCTCAAAATTTCTGATTCAAAAACATAAACTATTTACATTATTTGGATTTACACATTCAAAACATTATTAAAGTCAAATTATAATAAAAGGGGTCAATTGTTAAAGATTTGACTAGTTTAAAACAAGTTTGGCCAAATTTGAATTTACATTTGGATTCACCTTTGAAAATAAGACATATTCCATTTTAAGTTTTTATGCAAATTCGAAATATTTCAAAAGTTATTAACAGTTTTATGTTTAAACAAAATTTAAATTGAATTTGAATCTGGATCTGGTGTTGTCACAGGTTTTGGTTACAAAAGGGCATCCTACCCCAGAAGATGACAGGTGGGCCGCGGTGCTAACATGCCCTAGAAGAATGGGTGGTTGGGGACCACGGGTTAGAACCTGAAAATGTCAAGGGCCTTTTTATAAAAACATTTAACTGGATCAAATCAGACGGGAGAGCTGAATTTGATTTTTTTTTGCGACGTTGGCGAGCAATCCAGGGAGAATCTCGCTTAGCCACAAAAATAAAAGATGGAGAGGGAACAAAGGACTACAAGTTTTATGTTCGGAGTTTTGACGTAGGACGACTTTGTTGGTCGGAAACTAGAGGGGATCAGAGATGAAATGCACGCGATTTGCTGACAGAAACTGACGAACGAGACAGACGGCAACTATAAGATCGGCTTGAAATCAACGGATGAGTCCTAATTCTGTGGTTCACCGATTTGAGCAAGGTTCGGCTCGACGGAAACATGGATTATTGGGCTATAGATGGAGGTAAAGATCTGGGACCGATACACACTATGCGCTAGGTTAACTCGCGACGAAAAATAACAGCGGAAACCGCGTGCTGAAGCCGTCAGGCGCGCGTGGGCATCGACTGCTGCTGCGTGCAGAACAGGAAAGGCCTAGCTACGGCGCTTGCAGAAGTTGTTGCGCATGGTGCGCCCATGCTGGTGCTGCCGTTGCTGCTCGTCTAGGTGATGCCCGGCATGCGCGGTAGCGAAACAGGAACAAAGAGGACATGGATAAGGGGGAATCGAAGGTAGATCTCACCACGAAGAAGGCAGTGGCTTCGGTAGGCTTGGGGGGCGTCGGAGTCGAGGGAGACAGCGACCGGCAGCGAGCTGGGGCGACGCACTCGTAAGGTGACGAGGAACAAGACGGCGACGGCGGTGGCGGAACCCCTCTTTAACTGAACCTGTTGGTCATCAAGTGCGGTGTGGTTCAGACAAAGACAGTGGCGCTGTGGCAACCAGGACAGGAAGAACGGGACCGTGGGCTCACCGGAACGACGTCGACAGAGATAGCTCGGGTGGAGGAGGCTCTGCTCGGCGGCTCCATGCCGAACTGCAGGGGAAAAATTGGTGGAGGCGAAGGAAACGGAACTGGCGGCGGGGAAAAGGGGATTAGCATTCTTGGGAAGGTGACGCGAAGGGGAGATAAGGAGGAGGACGCCGGGCTGCTGTCACTGCGACGAAAGAAGACGGCAACCTGTCGCGCTTTCCGTCTGGCGCAGAGACGAAGCCAGCTGACGGGAAGATCAACAGGACACGGCGCCGTCTTCGGTCGCCATACGCCACGAGGAAGGAAAACAGGCCGGAAGCACTGCTGGGCTGGAAGCAGATGGAACGTTGCCTGGGCTGGGCTGGAGCAGGCTACTCTCTCTTCCTCTTCTCTTTAGTTTGGGTTTTATTTACTATTTGTTTTGTTATTTAAAATTCAAACGAGCATCTAATTTCAAACTCTTTTGGAAATTTGCAGGAACATTTGAATAGAGGAAGATGGCACCAAAAAGGTGAGACAAGAGGGACACAGAATAGAGGAAGAGTGATGCCCCCATATACTCAAACTGAGCATTACTACGAGATCTGGATAATGATTTTAGAAAAGGAGCATCAAAAGCATTTGGAAAATATTAGACCCTAACTAATGGATCCTTTTTGGGAAAACCAAAATACGGAGATAGAAAAAATAGAGAGAAGGGCATATAGATAACAAGATCAAACACAATACATAATACAAATGCAACAAAGGACAACCCATGCAATGTGGCATGATGATCGTTATGATGATGATGATGCGATGATGTGATAAATCAAATAACAAGCAATTTCTAGTAGTGGTTTTACCCGGGGTGCTACACATATCACGGTATTCCTCGTACGTTCGGGGAACGCGGGGCGCTGCCGGAGTAGTTTCACTACCGCGCTGATGTCCACGACCAGCCCCCCGTCCTCGGTCGTGTTGTCCGCCTTCATCTTTTCCTGCAAACGCCATTGCGACCATATCGGAGGTTGGCTTTTCTTCTGGCGGACTCTTTCGCTTAGTGTTGTTGTTCCTCTTAGCTTGGTTGGAATGGCAATTGCCGGCAAAGAGCCGCGAGCATAGTCGTCGGCAACCACGAACTCACTAGCCAAGGAGATCATCTGATTGAGATCTAGCCTATGATTGTCCTGCAGGCGCTTCAACTTATGTCGGAGCAAAGTACCCTTTTTCAAGCCATCAATGTAGGCGGCCATAGCGGTCTGATCGTGCACTCCTGTGCAGGAATTTTTTATATCCAGCCAGCGGGAGAGGTAGGCCCGAGATGTCTCGTCTTTCTCTTGCACACATCATTGTAGTTCGCCAATAGTGTATGGACGTTTGTACGTACCCTCAAAGTTCTTGGTGAACGCTTCTTGTATGTCCAACCAATTGCATATAGACTTCTCCGGCAAGTCGTCAATCCA
Source organism: Avena sativa (assembly GCA_916181665.1). NCBI lineage: Eukaryota > Viridiplantae > Streptophyta > Magnoliopsida > Poales > Poaceae > Avena > Avena sativa. The sequence goes on from OV702298.1 coordinate 115,148,670, forward strand.
TTGGCGGGTTGTGCCCGTCAACATCAATGGGAGGTACTTGACGGCAACGTTGGGGTTTCCCCCGGTGATCTCCACCGCGTTATCCTAATCCTGCAACCACGTAGCTATCTTGGTGGTGCCGTCATAGGGCTTGATCGTCTTGTCTATCCGGAAACCCTTGGGGTAAGTTGCGGTCCGTATCACAAGTCCAAAGAAACGTGGACCCAGGTACTGTCCTTCCCGGGCCTCATGAATCTTGTCCAAGCGTGAACGTGCATCGTATGTCTCCGGGCTTTCTTTTTTCTTCTTTCCATCAAGGGAGGGGCTTCGTGAGCGACGCGGCCCTCCTATGTGATACGTCCATTTTGCATCACTATTCCATATCATAATTTATTGTTATTCATTGATATATTTCTTATTAAAAGGTGATACTTATGTTATTTCATCTATTTTGCATGGTTGGATGACTTTGGAGGATGAACTGCCGGAGTCAGGATTCTGATGGAAAAAAGCGGTGTCCAAATGCAATATTCGCGAAGATCAAAAAATTCCAGAAAATATATGGAAATCTCTATTTTTCCAGAAGACAAAGGAAGCGAGAAGGGGATGCAAAGATGGGATCCCACACCACCACCTGGCGTGGGCCCACCCTGGGCCACGCCAGCAGGGGTGTGGCCACCCTAGCCCATCTCCGCTTCGCCCCTTCGCCTATAATTTCCTTCTGAAACCCTAATAATGGGGGGTCAACCAAAGAAAGATTCCGCCGCCTCTGCGGGGCGGAAACTATAGAGAGAGCAAGAGTTCTATGGTAGGCAGATTTCTGTCGAGGAAATTCCTTCTCGGAGAGGGGAGATCATCGCCATCAATACCGTCATCAAGCTAGACTTCATCGGGATCATCATCATCATCCTCACCACCATCTCAACCAGCACCATCATCACCACTCCATCCCGATGTAACATTTGGGTTGAATCTTGCATAGTTCTTAGGGGAAACTTTCCTGGTGTTGATTACTTTTGTAGTTGATTCTTTTGAGTGGAACCTTTGAATCATTGTTCATGTTCAATTGTTATTCATAATTATATCATCTCTGATCTTGATCCATATGATGTCTCGTGAGTAGTTCGTTTAGTTCTTGAGGACATGGGAGAAGTCATGTTGTTAGTAGTGGAATTGTGTTGAGTAATATTCAATGGTTTGATATTTAAGTTGTGGTGCTATTCTTCTAGTGGTGTCATGTGAACGTCGACTACATGATACTTCACCATTTATGGGCCTAGGGGAATGCATTGTGTATTTGACTACTAATTGTGGGGTTGCCGGAGTGACAGAAACCTGAAGCCCTGTTAGAAAACCTTTGCACAAGGGACTGTAGGATCTCAGAGTTTAATGTTGTGGTTAGGTTTTTATCTTAATTACTTTCTTGTAGTTGCGGATGCTTGCAAGGGGTTTAATCACAAGTATGTATTAGTCCAAGTAAGGTCGGTACATTAGCATATGTTCACCCACACAACACTTATCCAACCAAAGAATATTAATCAACTATATGAAGCGAAAACACTTGACAGTATTCCCATGTGTCCTTGAGAACGTTTAGTCCTCATAAGTAATATAACCGGCTTGTCCTTTGCTAAGAAAGGATTGGGCCACTTGCTGCAATTATGTTTTGTCTTTATTTACTTGCACTTTATTTCTTTGCATTATCAAAAAGCCCTAAAAATCCGTTTGCTAAGTATTTACAGAGAATTCCTGATCCAAACCACTAGTCAATACCTTTTGCTCCTCGTTGGGATCGACACTCCTATTTATCGAAAGTACTACGATACACCCCCTATACTTGTGGGTCATCACTCCGCCATGGTGGCTTCTAGGGGGCGACAGAGACGAAGGTGGCGGTGAGTTAGTTTTCTTGTTGTTACCCTCCTGCGACTCCTCGCGTCTGTCGTTGTTGCTTGTCGGACGTGGAGGGTCATGGTGTGACCTACTCTTATGTCCATGATTGGCATCGCGCTACCCGCCATGACGATGCTGCTTCGCGTTGTTGCGAATAACAATGTCGCCCTGAGGGCGTCTAGGCGGAGGCATGCTCGTATGGTGGTGAGCTCTTGGGTCTTCGTGATGTCGGGGGGACCGGGGCGATGGAGACGGGCAACGAGGGTGAGCCTTGACTCTATGGTTGAAGGATATGGGGATAGCGTCCTTCCTCTTGCGCGCTTTGCTCCGTCTTTGTTCTGATGAACCTATCTGGGACCCGACATCGTGAGGAGATCTCTCCCTTGGCGGCTTAGGATTGCTAGACTGGCAATATGCTGGGTCACACTCAAGCCTTTGAGAGGTGGCCTTTTCCTTCTATTTGACAGCCTTGGCCACAAGGTCATAGACCTGTTCCACAACTGCGGGCAATCTATCCTGCTCTAGTGGGGTCTTGGCGACGGCCAAGTTGAGAATAGGCGTGGGCATGACCTGCCTGCCTTCACTGTCAATGTATGGCTTGGCTTGTGCCGGCTTTGAGGGATCCCATCCTAGGTTGCGTCCTATGCCAGGGTCGTTGATAACGTGAGCTGGAGCTTTCCTAGCATTTTGCTGCTTGAGCAAAGTCTTGTACTCGGCCTCCATGTTTCTAGCTGCTTCGATTGATTTCTGCGCTTTGGCCAGATCTCGATCTATTTTTACGCCTTGCTCCGCGATGGCCTGCGCTTCCTCTAGTAGCTGCTGGCGCTTCTCATCAAGATAGACTACGTTCCGTATATGGACCACAGTCATGGGCTCGACAAGCAAATTACCATACATCACTCTATTTACTGGAGTGACTTGGGTGGCCTCAGACGTAGATGCTGGTGGCGGCAGATTTGCGGTGTTGGCATTACTCGGACCGGTGTTGAGTTCCTGCGGTTGTTGCGCTGGGTTAGGCGGAGGAGGCATGGCCTTTGCGCGATCATTGTCGGCAGCATCGGCTGGTCCCTTCCCCTTGTCCAGCGGTTTAGGCGGAGCTTGTCCGGTTTGGTCTTCTTCCATCATGCTCCCAATGGCGATGAACACCTGTCGGAATGTGACGGCCTTGTCGGCCTGCTCCTCACGCTTGATATCCTCCTCCATCTCTTTCATGGATAAGTCGAGTTCCTCCAGGTTTATATCCATCTACTCCGAGTCCATGCTGATGTCGGTGTAGAGCATGTCCAGAATGGAGTCGGAGGGTGCGGGGGCTTCCTCGATGACAGAGGATGATGCAGAGGCAGCATGGATGTTGACTAGAGGCGGCGGTGGCTATGGCGGCGGTGGCCTGGGTATGGCAGCGAGCTCTGCCTGAGCAGCTGCATTAGCGGCCGTGTAACTGTTGACGGTGCCAATCGTGCTCTCAAAGGTGAGGAGACCCACGGCCTGTTGCTGCGTAGGGTACGTCGGAGAAGTGTACTGCGGTCCAGCCCTTCCACGAAGTGATAGATAGCATCATCACTGGGGTAGTGTTCCAGGTCGGCCCGTATCCGGAGCCATCTGGCGAGGTAATCACAGGGGTTTTCACTGGGGTAGTGTTCCAGGTCCCCGATTGGAACGATCGAGCAGCGGGTGGGGTTCGTCTTTGCCGAGATCCAAAACTCGTCGGGAGGGACAATCGGAGCATTGTCGGAGAAGAGAACACGACCAACGGCTACGGTCTCACTGATTCTCGCGAAGAACTTTGACCTCGCCTGTTGTAGAGTCTAAAGTGCCTCTTTCCCCATGGTGGGCACCAACTGTCGTGGTATTTGACATGGTTATACCCTACGGGTACACGACATTAGCATACCTGGTCCAGCCCAAGGAAGGCTCACGAGAATATATGTGGCCCATGAAGATTTTTGGGTGGCCCAAAGCCCATGACATCTTCGGATCCTTGGAGAGAAAGACTAGAATAGATAAAATATTCAAAGAGGCAAACCTAAACCTGTCACCGACTCGATCTATGCCCGGGACCTGCCTATCTCTATATAAAGGCTAGGAGGGCACGGCGAGGAGGCTCTCTCTCACCTCACCGCATACACACCTCCACGCCAGATTGCATCTGTGCACCCCTGTAACTTTCTGTTCCGCCGTAATCAAGAGCAGACAAGCAGGAGTAGGGTTTTCCCTCCGGGGGCCTGAACCTGGGTAAATCTCGTGTCCCCTGGTTGCTTGTGTGTTAGCCGTTCCGTGATCTCCAGCACCCCCATCTTCTCCAAACCCAAGATCATAACAATGGGCATTGACGAGATTAAACCTCGTCAATTGGCGCCGTCTGTGGGAAGCGGGGGCGCTGATTGTGCGATCGTGACGGTCCCGACCAAAGCGATCTATAACTCCTCGGCGATGGAGATTTATCTCCTCTTCGGCGCTTTCGACGTCACCGCCCACTTGGCAGCCACCCTGAAGGACTTCGAGCACGTAGGGGACGGGCTCGAGATCATGTTCGGAAGCTTCTGCTTCTAGGTGGGACAAATCGGCACTCTCCGCCTCCCAGAGCGGGTGCCTCTGCCATCGATCAGACCCGCATCATGGGCCCCTCATCCCAACGTGCTACGCACGACAACATCGACAGATGAGTCATACGACAGCAGCAACTGCAACTCTGATCTGTGCGATCCCCCGTCGGATGAAGGGACCTACAGTTCCGGATCCGAAAGCTGCGGTAGCAGCGACCCGACCTACGGATGCTACCAATGCGCCGTGGTCATCCAAATCGATGTGGACCAACAACCACCAGGTTCGGGTGCCCACATACCGCCGCCTAACCCACAAGGTAGAAACGGCGAAAACAGGAGGCAACCATCCCCCCCGCCCAACGAGGACGACCCAGACGCCAGTCGAATAATCCACCTCAGCAAGGAAGGATCGAACCAGGCACGCGAAGCTGTGGCGGGCAACAAGACCCTGCCTGTGGGTGCCTCACGGGACCTACTGATGGCATACCACCTGCTCCTCATCGAAGAGCACAAAAAGCAGGTGAAGATGCAAGAGGTACTCGACAAACGCAAGCAAGCGGCCTCGGAGTCTAGCGCGCGGCGAGCTGAGCTCTCCACCGTTGGCGGCTCCAGCTCGCACAGCAACAATGCCAACAAGCATCGCTCTCGCGTAGAGAAGATGGATCCCGCTGCACGTATCGAGGTGACCCGAACCCTCAACACGTCCTTCATGGAGATGGACGCCAACGGCAACGTCATCCCGAAGACGTCGCAAGCTGCAATCATGGCAGCCACCACATATCTTGCGTCCCATCCACCTCCGGTGGGGGACTGGAAGAGGGCCATGCACAATTCTGCACTAGCCGGACTCGGGCTTGTTGGAGCTACGCTCCACGAGGAAGCTCCTGCGAAGCCGAAAAAGAAAGCTCTGATCAGATTCAACCACAGTCCCACACCCTCATCCGACAAGGAGGAACACGACCTACCTCGACGAAGCAAGAGTCCACGACGTCACAGCCGCGACTACGATGCTTGAAGCGACCTCGCTCAGCGCAAGATCGACAAGGCACGCGCTAAGTGCGTGTTCTCATCCGAATCCGAAGAGGATGACGATGAAGGAGAACTCTGCGGATCTTGATGCTTCAACAGATCTGTTCGGTGGACACGGATGCCGAGAAACTTCAAGCTTCCTTCGGACACTCCGAAGTTTGATGGCACGCAGGACCATAAGGCGTGGCTCAGCGACCACCTGTCGTCCGTTAAGTTGCACGGAGGAAACAAAAACACCGCCCTGCAATGCCTTCAGCTGCAGCTGACAGGTGCAGCCCGGATCTGGCTCAGCAGCTTATCCTCGGGATCCATCCGAAGCTGGGAGGAACTAGCATACAGTTTCATCCGAAACTTCAAGGGTACCAGCAAGAGGCCAGCCTTGATCGAAGATCTGCAGGCCTGCACCCAACGAATGGGTGAATCCATTCGCTCGTACATACTATGCTGGTCCAACATCAAGAACTCCACAGCACACATCTCTAAGGAGAGAACAATCGACGCCTTCAAAGATTGCGTCAAACGCCAGGACTTCAAGGAAGAACTTGGGCGCGTTAAGCCCAAGACACTCGACCACCTCATGGACATCGCCAACAGGTGGGCAGATGGCGAGGACTCCGTCCACCGAGCACACTCGGATGAGGAGGATGATTATGGCCGCTGACGCGAGCGCCGTAGCAAACGAAGATCACGCGTCTACGATGATCGCGACGGACCCAACATGGTCGTGACTGGCTACACCGACCGCCGCAACGAAAGCAACCGCAACAGTGGCGGATACCGTGGAAACAACTTCTGCGATGGAGGGCGCCCAACGTAAACGTGGCAACACCGCGACCGCGGCGACGAGCCCTCGGCATACGACAAGTTGTTGGACCCATGCACCATCCACTTCTACATCGACAAGAAGGATGGCAAAACAAAGGCCAACCATATGCTCAAGGACTGCCGCAAGTTCTAGAAACTTAGAGAGAGCCTGTCCCAAATGAGACAGCAGGTCCCAAACAATGGGTTCGGACACGCGCCCGCACCAGGCGACATCGCCCATGGAGCTCCTCCGCCACCAACCGTGGGACCTTCAAATCACCCGGTCGCACCCATACAAAACAACAGCGTAAACGGCTACCCTACACCGAAAGGGTCACTGATGATCCAAAAGGGGCGCCCAACAAACAGGACGCAAAAGAAGATCACCCGCCAAGTCAGCTTGGCTATGACCGCTCCACCCGCCATCCCTGAGTACCTCAGCAGTTTGGAGTCCTGCATCACATTCAGCTGTTCGGATCACCCCCGCCAAATCCATCGACCAGGTCATGCTGCCCTGGTGCTCGAGGCGCATATCGGAGGATTCGAGATGAGCCGCGTCTTCACGGATGGCGGCAGCGACATCAATCTGATGTTCGCTAGCACCTTAGCGGCAATGCGGATCTCGCTGTGCAGCCTGGAACAATCCGACACAACATTCCACGACATTGTCCTAGGGAAGGGCATATTTCCCCTGGGAAAGATATGGCTCGACGTCATCTTCGGTAAGCCCGACAACTTTCGGTGCGAACGACTCGAGTTCGAAGTGGTGGACTGGCCATCACAATACCACGCCATCCTCGGGTGCGTGGCATTCGCATGGTTCCTGGCAGTACCGCACTATGTGTACCTGCTACTCAAGATGCCAGGACCTAGGGGCGTCATCATGGTCCACGGGAGCTTCACCCGGTCCTACCACTGCGACAGGGACTTCAACAGAATCTCCCAGTCATTCAGCATGCAGGAGGAGCTCACAAGGCTCCGAGAGGTGACAGACAACAGGGCACCCCCAGTCTCGAGGCAAAACGCACCTGACATGTTGTTCGACTCAACAGTCAACACGAAGAAGGTGCAGGTCCACCCGACGGACGCCTCCAAGACGACGCTGATCGCCAATGACCTCAGCCCCGCATAGGAAGGCGCGCTCGTCGAATTCCTCCGTGAGCGCTGGGAAATTTTCGCCTGGTGTCCTGCGGACATGGCAGGAGTTCCCAGGGAATTCGCCGAGCACGCACTCAATGTGTTCCCAGATGCCAAGCCCGTCAAACAGTCCATCCGACGATTGTCCGAGCCACGGGCCAAAGCCATCGGAGTCAAAGTCAATAGACTGCTTGACGCTGATTTCAGCAGGGAGATCAAGGAAAGCGAGTGGCTGGCCAACACTGTCATGGTCCCTAAAAAGGACACGGACATCCTGCGGATGTGCGTGGACTTCACATCGCTGAACAAGCACTGCCCGAAGGATCACTTCCCTCTCCCTTGGATCGATCAGATTATCGATTCGACTGCAGGATGTGAGAAACTCTCCTTCCTCGAACCCTACTCAGGCTACAATCATATTCGACTGAAGGTCGAAGACCAGAAAAAACAGCGTTCATCACGCCATTCGGAGTATTCTGCTACAACACAATGCCCTTCGGGCTGAAGAACGCAGGTGCCACATACCAGAGGTGCATGCAGGCATGCTTGAAGAGCCAGATCGGCCGAAATATACAGGTCTATGTCGACGGCATAGTAGTCAAAACAAGGGAGGCCAAGACATTGATCGACGATCTCCGCGAGACGTTCGACAACCTTGATCACTACAAGATCAAGCTGAACCCAGAAAAGTGCGCCTTTGGCATCCCATCTGGCCAACTGCTTGGCTACTTCATCTCCCAGCGAGGGATTGAGGCGAACCCAAAGAAAATCCGGGCCATACTGGCCATGGAGAAATCGAAGAACCTCAAAGGTGTCCAGCAACTCGCGGGACGCATCGCGGCGCTGAGCAGATTCATCAGCCGCATGGGTGAAAAGGCCCTGCCTTTCTATCAGCTGCTACGCAAAGCAGACAAATTCGAGTGGACACCTGAAGAGGACGATGCATTCGAAGATCTGAAGCAGCTACTCTCCACCTCGCCCGTCCTGGTCACACCAAAGGAACGTGAGCCTCTCCTTCTATACATAGCAACCATGAATCAGGTGGTAAGCACTGTGCTCGTGGTCGAACGACCCGAAGATGGCAAGACTAATGGGGTCCAATGCCCAATCTACTACCTCAGCGAGGTATTGACGCCAACAAAACAGAGGTACCCTCACTACCAGAAACTCTCCTACAACTTGTTCATGACGGCTCGTCGGCTGAGCCACTACTTCCAGGAGCATCAAGTGATGGTCGTCAACGAGGCACCTCTGAACAGCATCCAGAACAACCAGGAAGCCACATGACGCGTGGCCCTGTGGGGCATCGAGCTGTCCCCTCTAGACATAGTCTATGAGAAGCGCCATGCGATTAAGTCTCAGGTCCTACCGGACTTCCTCGTCCACTTGATGGAGCTACAGCTACCGGACACCCCGGATATGACACAGTCATGGATGATGCACTTCGATGGCTCCAAGCGCGAGGCTGGAGCAGGAGCAGGGGTCATACTAACATCCCCGTCGCAGGGCGACAAGATGAAGTACGTCCTTCGGATGAAATTTTGAGCTTCCAACAATGAAGCCGAATACGAGGCCCTCGTCCATGGCATGAGGATGGCCAAGATCTGTGGCACAACGCACCTAGTCATCTATGGCGATTCGAACCTCGTCGTCCAACAGACGATGAACGAGTGTGACGCACACGCCGCCAACATGATCGCGTACCGCGCGCTCTACAACTCACTCAAAGGAGACTTTGACGGTTGTGAGCTTTGGCACGTTGGACGAGAAAGCAACGAAGAAGCCGATAGGATCGCCAATATTGGCTCCACCTGTGCACGGGTGCCACCAGGTGTGTTCCTCGAACAAATCTGCATGCCATCCATCAATAGGAAATTCCCCAAGTTTCACCCGAAGAGGCAGAGCACTCGGGGTCTACGCTACCCAAAGGACAGGAAGGACCCGAAAAACTCGACACGGAAGTCGTGTTGGTCAACCTGATGCAGGTCATGGCAATCGAGGAAACATGGACGCAGCCATACTTATGGTACCTGATAAACAGGGAACTGCCTTATGACCCGACAGATGCCCGACACATATCTCGCTGGTCCAAGGCCTTCACCATCATCAATGGTGAGCTATACAAGCGTATCATTTTGGGTGTACTCCAAAGGTCCGTCACCATCGGTGACGGCAAAACCATCCTCCAAGACATCCACGAGGGCATCTGCGGCCATCACGCGGGCAGCCGCGCCCTCGTCGCCAAAGCTCTACGAGCTGGGTTCTACTGGCCAGCGGCCATGAACGTCGCCAAGGACATCGTCCGAAGGTGCAACGGGTGCCAGAGGTTCACAGACAAACCGCACGCACCAGGATCAGAGCTCAGGCCCATACACTTGGCCTGGCCCTTCGCCCAATGGGGTCTCGACATGATCGGCAAACTTCCCAAGTCCTCGAAAGGAGGCCACGTCTACCTCCTGGTCGCAGTCGACAAGTTCACCAAGTGGATCGAAGCCATGCCCGTTACCGACCAAAAGGGTAAAACGGCCGTGAAGTTCTTCGAATCCATAGTCTACAGGTTCGGCGTGTCGAACAGCATCATCACGGACAACGGGTCGAACTTCATCTCCAAAAAAATTCAGGACTTCTGCGAAGGCCTCGGGATCAACATATCATATGCCTCTGTGGCACACCCGCAAACCAACGGGCAGGTCGAAAAAGCCAACGGCCACGTAGGCGGCGGCATCAAGAAACGCCTACTGATCCCACTCGAGTGGCTCGCGGGAGCATGGGCAGAAGAGCTACCCTCCGTACTCTGGAGTCTGCGCACAACACCAAATAGCTCAACTGGCTACACGCATTTCTTCATGGTGCACGGAGCCAAAGCCGTGTTGACTGCGAAGCTGAATCGATGGCCGCACTCGAAGACGACATCAAGACACTCGACGAGGCACGTGACATCGTCGCGGCTCGCTCGGCGGTCTACCAGCAAAGCCTCCGCAACTATTACATCCGTCGGCTGCGCCCAAGGTCCTTCGTCGAAGGATACCTCGTCTTACGACTCAAGCAAGAGCGGCCGAAGAAGCTCGAGTCACCCTGGGAAGGACCCTACGTCATCACCGAAGTCATCCCAGGTGGAGCCTACCGCCTCAAGCACGTGGAGTCTGGAGTCGAATACTCCAACCCATGGAATGTCGCACAATTGCGACACTTCTACCCCTAGCTATCCCCCTTTACTTTCAATAAGGCTACTCAGTCGAACAATGTACCTCCTCCTTACGATATGAATAAAGCTAAGTGTTGCCCGGAAATTTATCTTTTTCTCTCGCATTCCTTTATGCTACAACACACTCAGGGGCTCCCCTCACCTCACGACTTCGTCGACTGAGGATAACGCATGTACACCTGAGTAGCTGATCACATCAGGCTAACAAAAAGGGCATGCATACAACCAAGCACCACGTGCTAATACAATGAACCTTTACAACAAAGGGCACAACATGGCCAGTCGAAATACATACAAGTTTTACATCTATATTTTTACAGGAACTACCTATTCTGAAGAATCACCTGCGCACGATGCTCAAATAGATCTACAACTTCTTCGGCATACTGCCTAACAGCCGCATAGTGCGGGCGCATGTCCATAGGCCACCATCTGGCCGAGGGGGCGGCCCAGCCGCCACAACCGCAAGATTCACGTCAGGGCGATGCATCCGCACGAGGGAAAGGGCGGCCTTCACCCCTGCAACCAACTGGTGCTGCACCAGCTCCTTGACGTGACCCTCGTCCCGAAACTTTGCCAGCAAGCCCCAAAGAGTCGGCGACGCTTCAGACGAAGTGCCCGGTCTCAAATGTAAGTGCTTTCTGGCTAAGGCTTGATAGCCGCCTAAAAAGCACACAGGAAAATCAAAGAAATGGATAGGCCCCCCCCCCATTCTATGCTGACCCGGGCCGGGGCTCGCTTTTTGGGAAGCCCGTTCCCACCGCGCTCACGGCCCGGCTGGCCTGCCAGCGGTAGTGGGAATTCTCCCGTTCCCTGGTCAACATTCTAAGGATTCTTGTGGTTCCGGGGAATCCAGCTACAGGAGAACCAGGAACGGGGAGCTCTCCCCTTTTTCCGCCCGACTCTTTGATCTGAAACTTCAGAATGCTAGTTTTAAGAACGAGTGATTGAAACATGACATGCAGAATCGACGCCAGGGAAGTCTTCACCTGCCGCAGCACCCGCGACACCTGATGAGCACGATCCTGCACAGTCGCAAGGACCGTGGCACGGTCGCGTCCATCCAGAAAAAGCCTCTGGCTTCCATATCCTGCTGGGTCAAGCAGTTGATCTGAACTGCAACGAACTCCTTCTCCTCCCTTGGAACAAGGTTGGCACCTGCAGCAACTACAAAGTAAGATGACCCACAAAACTGGCGCATCCGAAAGTGAGTAGCAGCTCGAAGAAACTTACACTACAGCTGCTTGGCCAACTGCCGCAGCTCCCCCATCAGATATTCCTCTCTGGCGGTACCTCGCTCCGCCTTCGACTTCCAAATGTCCACATGGCCTCGGATGCCAAGTAACTCCTTCTCAAGACTGCGGACATGATCACGAAGAAAAACAAGCTGCGACGCATCATCCAAGGATGGTCGTGGCTGCGGAGCAGACGAAGTATCGACGGGGTCCTCACCCGAAGGTCCCTAAAGGAAAACAAACAAGGATATGAATGACACACGATTGAGCAACAACTCGAAGGCTCATTATATACAACAAAACTCCACTGCATGGCACAGGAAATTGTTCATCAAGATATTACAACGAAATTAGAAGACAACTATCCTACAAAGACAAAGCCTAAGCAGCTGCATCCTGAGTAGCTTCGGAGCCAAAGTGCCTGCTCTGGACCTCCTCCTGCTGCTTTGCCTCATACTCCGCCAGAAGGTCAATAAGCTTCGGCCCATAGCGCTTACAGCAAGCAGCGTAGAGAGCGAAGGCTACCTCGGAACCATCGGGAGCCGTTGGCATCTGGGAAATGATCTGGTGAAGATCCAGCTCTGCCCCAGACGCCATGGCCATGGCCAGGCCCATGGAGGCGCTGATGCCCTTTTTCTTGCGCTTGTAGGCTGCAGGCGCATCCGCGGACAGCGCATCCGGCAAGGAATCGACATCCTCAAGGGCAGCGCCCTTGGGAACGATCTCCTTGTAGAAGCGCCCAAGGATATCCTTGGCCTTAGCAAGGGGGCCAACCGCAGTACTGCAACAGTCTTCGACCGCCGCAGCGGCATCATCCAGAGCACTACCGTGCTCCAGGGCACTGCGAGTGAACTCAATGCCTGCGGCATCTAGAGAAGAAGAAAGGAACAGTAAGAACCAAATAAAGGCACAGGAACGTGGCAGCTGAAAAACCAAAGAAAGGCAAAAATACTCACTAGAGACAGCCTTGGCAGCAGCAAATAGTTTTTCGGCCACCTCCTTCTTGTGCGCAGCCATAGCGGTGGCGAGCTGCTCCTCGCGATCTGTGCCCTCCCGCTGCAGGCGCTCCTTGGCAGCTGTGGCATCAGCCAACTCCTGTTTGAGGCGCTCCTTCGCCCCAACGGCATCCTCAGCTTTCTTCTCCGCTCGCCCAAGGCTCTTTTTGAGAGCATCAAGCTCGCGGAGGGCAGTATTATTCTCATCTGCAAAAGCAACAAAAACATATTCTCATCTTTGACTCCCCTACTGCCTCCTGAGTGGCATTGCTAAAAGATCACTCGGAGGAGTGGTTGTAAAGGAAAACACCAGTCAAAGGAAAGAAGACAAGAAGACAAGAAAAGTAGCAAAAGGCATCTGAAGGCACTTACGAGTCCATGTCGCTCAAGTCAAAAACAGGCAAGGCCCTCTTGCCTCTCTTATCTTCCTTCTTCCTCTTCGCCGGCGGCTGTGGCGCTACAGCCCGCACAGGAACGACCAGGATGGGAGAGGAAGAAGCACCGTCACCTCCACTATGGAGGACAAGGAATGGCGGGTCCCTAGGCATTGGCAGAGTGGAGGCATCTGAATATTCGCTCGAGCTCTGTGCCCTCGTTTGGGTCTGCCCCTTGCTCGCCTCGGGAGCCTCCTCAGTGGGCGACTGCGCCGGCGGAAGCTCAGACTCGGAGTCCACGACTTCGTTGTCCGACGCATATGGAAACCGTTCGGGTAGGGGAGGCACCATGCCAGGTACCTTGAACTCCTACACAATGAATATAAACTTTCAGAGAAGAAAATTACAAGGAAACGCACTCGAAAATAAGCGCTACGCGCACGTCGCAGATCTACACCTGCGGAACCGGTCGAGAAGCACTGAACGGGTGGGTCCGCGATTTCCCCGGAATGTCCTCGTCGGTTTTGAACTTAAGCAACGGCCGAAGAACTCTGTCGAGGTCCCCCTTGGAGAGCTCCTCAACCGCAACTCTCGTTGGGTCGTGAAGGCCAGAACAGAGGAACATCGGATGCGTCCTAGCCTGCAGTGGCTGCACCTGACGTTTGAGGAAGGTGCGGATGATATCCACACCGTTCACCTCCTTCTCCGGAACCACCTGGAGGTCCTCCACCCGATGATAGAGCTACTCTATCTCCTCCACCGCACCCTCCAAGATATGATTTTTCCAGGATCTCTTCTTCAAGATCTCCTGGGTGGAGTCGAAAGGGGCAAGGCCAAATTTTTTCCCGTCCACTGTGGATTCGCGGATATAAAACCACTTCCTCTGCCAGTATTGGACGGACTCAGACATAGAAAAATAAAAGAAAATAAAATAAAAGTTTATCGAAGGGAAATGACGCAGCCGCCAATCGGATAAACTCTGTCGGAGCCGGACTGCCTCTTACGGAATAGAGCTCCTAAAAAAGGACAAAGTGCGGCTCGATACCGAGCCAGCTCTCGCAAAAAGTGATGAAGCGGGCGATGTGGAGAAGAGAATTGGGCAAGAGATGGTGGAGTTGGATACCATAGAAGAACAACAGTCCACGGAGAAAATCATGGACTGGGAGCGAGAGACCCTGAAGAACAAAGGCAATGAACATGACCCGAAACCCTGCGGGTGGACGGGGAATTACCTCATCGCCGAGGATCTTGACGGCCTCCTTGTCCTACGGGATTAAACTCGCCTCATGAAGCTTGCGCAGGTCACCCTCGCGTGTATCCGTGCGCCGCCACTCACCATCAATGACACGAGCGGCGGCGGTACCTTTCTTCCCGCCAGCAGTAGAACTGGTGCCCGCTCCGGTGGAGGACTTCTTCGACTTCCCCATCGCAGCGCGACGACGGCGGCGGTGCGAGCGAAGAAAAGAAGAAGGGAACGATCGGAGAACTTCTAGCGCACGGCGAGAAAAGCTCAAGAAAATGGAAGCAGTAGGAAGCAAATGGCTACGGTGAAAAACAAACCATAGTTTTTCCCCACAGTTATAAGGACGAAGACGATGAACATGGGCCGTTCATCTGTAAGCCCTAACGTTAGAATCAAATCCACCGTCCACATGTCAGCATAGCAGCGAACCGTTGCTCACACGCCGTCCACCACACATGGAAATCGAGGAGAAGCCGCAATTCTCAGCACGTCATGCATGACTAGTCAACTCCAAGTCAGAAAGTGGGACCCACGTTCGTCCAGTCACGTCACCCCTGGCGCCACAGACGATTGAGGTCACCGATCGTCAGCACAGACGTCATCAAAAACACACTAGCAAACGGTTACAAATCTTTGGCTAAACAGCTAAAGTACTCACTCGAATCTACGATTCGAGCAACTACTCGGGGCTACTCCTATCAGGAGCGCCGGCCACACACCCGAAGCATGAATAAGGTACTACGTCAATGATCTATTCTTCGAGTCCTACGTCGAGTCTACGAGTCCACCATGGACTCGGGGGGCTACTCCCATAGGGAGGATTGATTCAAGCATCCGAAAAAATTGTGTCCTACGGACCTGAAGCAAAACAATGGCTGAATTAAAGTCTCTGCTCAAGTCTACGACTCAAACAGACACTCGGGGGCTACTCCCATAGGGAGCGCTGGTCGCGCACCCTATGAATTCTTCGACTGCGATCCTTCGGATCAGAATGCAATTTTTTTTGAAAACTTTGCCCCAACAAACGCTAAGTGAGTAACATCCTCCTTGGCCACCCAAAACACTTCCATGGTGATAAAATTTCAGATGTTGTATCTGTGACACAAAGATAAGACCTACAGATACCATATGATGGCCTGGTAACGCACCCGACTACGCTCTTCTAGTAAAAATTCGTGCCAACAGGCGAGATGAAATCCCGATGGACGCGTTGGGTACATCATTTGAAAACTACTGGGATTCGACTCCTGTAAGACCTCAACGGCCTGAGTCGAATTACGCCAGCATTTGTTCCGAGTTCGAGTCTAGGGACTCGAATCTGAAGAAGATCGTGTTGTTTTGTCCTAAGATAGTTAACTGACCCTGATCCGTCAGGAGAGTCAGGCACATGCATCAAAAATCCCTACACACTAAAATCATTCCTTTTCCTGATGAACAGAAATAGCTGCACCCGAAAGATTGAAGAGTCCTCATCCGAATCTACGATTCGATTGAACACTCGGGGGATACTGACATGGTTATACCCTACGGGTACACGACACTAGCATACCTGGTCCAGCCCAAGGAAGTCCCACGAGAATATACGCGGCCCATAAAGATTTTTGGGTGGCCCAAAGCCCATGACATCTTTGGATCCTTGGAGAGAAAGACTAGAACAGATAGAATATTCAAAGGGGCAAACCCTAAACCTGTAACCGACTCGATCTATGCTCGGGACCTACCTATCTCTATATAAAGGCTAGGAGGGCACGACGAGGAGGCTCTCTCTCACCTCACCACATACACACCTCTACGCCAGATTGCATCTGTGCACCCCTGTAACTTTCGGTTCCGTCGTAATCAAGAGCAGACAAGCAGGAGTAGGGTTTTCCCTCCAGGGGCCTGAACCTGGGTAAATATCATGTCCCATGGTTTCTTGTCTGTTAGCCGTTCCGCGATATCCAGCACCCCCATCTTCTCCAAAACCCAAGCTCATAACAATGTGCATTGACGAGATTAAACCTCGTCAGTATTGCTGACGAGTGCACCATGGAGGGGTCCTCACAGAGCGTGTATAGAGACGTGGGGTAAGGAGGAAGGTTTGTGGGTACGAGGTGACACAACTTACCCAGGTTCAGATCCCACGACGATGGTGGAATCCTACTCCTGCTAAAAATCACTATAACGGCAATACGCTGGGTCACAGGGATCGGTTCGCTGTGTGCGAGTTGTGTTGTTACGTCTGACTGTTGATGCCCTAAAGGATCCTCTAAGTCTGGCTTATATAATCTCCAGATCCTAGGGTTACAGGGAAAGTCCTAGCCGGCCAGGTTACAGAGTCCAACATGGCATACAACTAGTATAACGTGTCTTGCACTCCAAGGCTCCGGGTACACCAATGACTCCGCCATAGCCTTACTTCATCCGGCATGGGCCTCACTTCTGGATCCATCTAACTAGGCTACCCAGCAGGCCATAGGCCTTGCTACCAACTATGGGCCACCCGGGTTATCCGGATTAGAGACATGCAATGTGATATCCATTTAGCATATCCCTAACAGGGTCGCGGGAGGCGATGCAACTTGCGGGTCACAGGCGTCGAAGTAGTGGTTCATAGGAGCCGAAGGAGTCGAAGATCGTGGTGGATGGGGCCTTCACGATTGCACAATCAGCATCCCCAGATCCTATAGACTGTGCCAATTGACGAGGGTTCGACTCGTCAATGCCCATTGTTATGGACTTGGGTTTTGGAGAAGGAGGGGAAGCTGGAGATCACGATACAACTAACATATTTGCAACACAGGGACACGAGGTTTACCCAGGTTCAGGCCCCTAGAGGTAAAGCTCTATTCTTGCTCGTATGTTCTTGATTGATGGCAATGCCTATGATTACAAGGGTGCACATATGCAATTTTGCGTGAGGTGTGTTCTAGGTATAAGGTGAGTTCTAGATCTATAGATCTATTGTGGTGGTGGATATCGTAGATCTTTCTATTGGGGGGTTTATGGCATGCCCTCCTCGTTTTACCCTCCTAGCCTTTATATATGGGGAGGCTATGTCTCAGGTACCAATACGAGTAGGTTACAAGTTGTATTCAAACTCTAGGCTTGAGCTTTCCTTGTCTTGTGCGCTTGGGACTCCATGTACATATGGGCTTGGTACCATATGAACCGTCATGAGCATCATGGACCTTGGCAGGTCGTCGAGTGGGCCATCCATTGAGCCGCACCAGGTAGCCCAATAGTAGGTACCTGTAGGGCATACCCATGTCACCAGTCATGTCATAAGGTTGTCATGCGAAGATATCTCTATTAGCTTTGAGGAACTCGACGATCACGCATTCCTATGCAAGGTCTAAACCTACCCCTATGTTGGTCACCTAGGAGGGATCATCTTCCTTCAGTGGTGTCGTCTTCATCTCTTTTGATGCCTTGAACTGCAGACTCGGCTTCAGCACCTCGTTCTTTGTAGCCGGTATCTCGGAGGGGTCGGTGTTTTTCTCGATCTCCTGGTACTCTTAGACGTGCAGCAAGGATTCAACAAAGGCAGCAGATCCTTCTTCCCAATCTCGTGCTTTCTTCGGTTTCCTCGGATGGTGATGACGTCGTTGGGACCCGGAAGTTTCATCATGTTGTAGATGTAGCAGGGACGGTCCATGAACGCCTAGTAAGCCGGACACCTGAAGATGGCGTGTTATGCACTTTTGAATGGTACCACCTCGAAGGAGAGTGTCTCGATCCGGTAGTTCTGTGGAGTACCGAATGTTACATCCAGTGTGGTCTCACCCGGTGAATTTGCATGTCTCCCTAGTATAATGCGATAGAAAATCACATTGCTGTGGTTTAGCTGGCTCTCATGAATCTTCATGCGGTGTAGCGCTTCGATATAGAGAATATTGATGATGCTGCTGCCATCCATGAGGGTTTTAGAGTACTCATATCCATAATGAGAGGATTGACGACCAGAGGGTATTTTCCCCGACGATGAGCTTTCTTTGGGTGATCGCTTCGGTCAAAGGTGATGGTTACTTCCGACCAATCCAAGAATTGGGGGACAGCCGGAACCGTGGCATTAAGCTCATGGAGAACCGCTTTTTGGGCCTTAGTCGGCTGAGTTCCAAGGAAGTAGATATAAGTGTCTTTATTTGTAGGATAATCCTTCTTTCCATCTGACTTGGGTTGTGCTGCTTTTGCTTCTTCCATGTCAGAATCTACCTTGGCCTCCTTGCATTTCTTAGATTTTTTTCTTTCCTTTTCGTCACTTGGACCTGTAGCCAGCGGATTCATCTCTCTTGATGTCATCATTGAAGCGACACTCACCGTTGGTGTGGGAAGAACCCCCGTTCCCATCCGGGTGATGTACATAAGGGTTATTGGCAATATTGACCAAGGAACAGGTTTTTCCGGGATGTTATTCGCCTCTACCCTGGACTAGGGAAGTTCCGCGGCCTTGTTCCCGGCGGCCTCCACGCCCTGCTCGTCCTCCGGATCTGAATGTTATGTTGAAAACTGCATTTTCTGGATTTGGTTTATCTTTCGAGGTATTCTTGCGCTTCTGGTTTTGCTGCTGCTTCGGTTGCTTGGCCAACTATGATACGTCCAGAACATTCAGCAGTCCTTCTAAATCATCATCGGCATTTGCATACTTTCTTGTTGTTTCTATCATTTCTCCCAAGTCGGTAAATTGTTGCACTTTAGGCAATGACATAATAATCCGACTGAAAGCCCTGCGATGAAAGCTTTGATCGCGGTTTGGTCGCTTACTCCTTCGCAAGAGTTCTTCATGTGAATCCATCGTATGAGATAGTCTCGGCAAGTTTCTTCGGGTTTTTTGGTGCAACGCTGCAAGTCTACGACTATGCAGGGCCTCCTATATGTACCCTCGAAATTCCAAAAGAATGCACTTTGCATATAATACTAGTTGTTTATCGAGTTCTCTGGCAACTCATTGAGCCATGGTCAATCCTCCTCAACATGAGTGGGAGATATGGAACTGCGACCAAGTTGTTTCCTCCTTTGACGATGCAGCAGGCCTAGAAGAAGTCCTGAAGCCAAGTATCTGGTCGGGCCACACCGTTGAATTTGCTTTGCAATGCCAAAGTCAACCAGAAACTTTGTCTTGCGGATGCATGGACCGAAGCATTTGGGTCCAACATAAACGTCTTCCTTCTCATAGAGCCTTGCTTCGATGTTAGATTCAATGCGGTGAAGGGAATATGCCCTGAGAGGCAATAATAAAGTGTTTATTATGTGTATTCCAAGTATATGATAGATGTCTATTTTGCATGCTATAATTGTATTCATACAGAAACATTAATACAGGTGTGTTTAATAAACAAACAGAAAGTTCCTAGTTATGCCTCTCTCACAAACTAGCTCTTTGATTAACAAGATGATCAAAGTTTCCTGATCATAGACATTGGATGTTGTTAATAACGAGATCACAACATTAGTGTAATGGTGTGATGAACATTCATCCGAAGTATAGCATTACGATCAAAGTCATTGAGTTTATATTTCTATAACAACTTACGAAGTGATCCTAATCCTTAGACCATGAGATCATGTCAATCACTAACACCAGAAGAGTTTCTTGATAACATCAAACGTCACACCGTAACTGGGTGATTATAAAGATGGATTCAGAACTACTAAAGTGTTATGTTGAGGCCCATGGATCGAGAGTGGAACTTGTTCATCCTGATGACGGATAGATATACTCTGGGCCCTCTCGGTGATATCACATTGGTTAGCTTGCAAGCAAGTGATTTGATCACTAGAATGTTATATCACGGGAACGAGAAAAGAGTGCATGTCAGTAACGAGATCAAACTAGGTATGGAGATACCGATGATCGAATCTCGGACATGTAATATATCGTGAAACAAAGGGATTAAGATACTAGCGTAAAAGGTTCCGACGATCACAGGAAAGTCATCGTTGAATGTGTGGGAGTTGGTATGGGTCTCCAGATCCCGCTTCTGATTATTGATCGGAGAAGTGTCTCAATCATGTTTGCATTATTCGCGAACCATAGGGTGGCACACTTCAGAGACACCAACATCCAAATGGAGCAAAAGGTTTTCGGGTGAAATTGCAGAAAGTGTTTTTGCATGTGAAATGAAATACTAGCAAGGGTTTATATGTGAATGTTTGTCATTAAAGTAATTAACACAATTCTGAATAAATAAAAGGAGTTTTATTGAATGAGAGTTTCCATTAAATTTGGTGGAAATTTAATGGGAGTTTGAGTGGGATTTTGAGTGGAGGGAATTGAAAGGATTTTGTGAGTGGAGTGTCCACCCACATGAATGAAGGAGGGGAGGGGGCAGCCCCCATGGCTGGCGGCCACCCCCTTGGGTGCCCCCCTCCTCCTATAAAAGGCACCCCCTCTCCTCTCTCTCTCACTCACACCTCCTCGTGAAGGATCTCTCTCCCCCTCTAGAATTTATCCCCCATGGTCTCGGACTAGCGAGATACACGTTCCCGGTGGCTATTCGGCAAGAAAGAGTTGTTTCTTATGCTGCATCACTGGAGCGAGGAGGCGGAGGTTGCTCGGTGTCTTGTACGTGTGTTCGAGCACGGATGCGCTGCTGTTTTGCGGTGCTAGTACTTCCTCTCGATCTTGAGATCGGCAAGAGATCGTCTACATCAACCACGAGTTTAACTCGTTAAGATTTGTCGGTCTTCAAGGGTATGTTCTCTACGGATATACATCCGCCCGTTGTTTTTATCTAGTAGATAGATCTTGGTACATAGTTGTTCCCATCGTAGGAAAAAAATTGTTTTGTATGCTGTGAACCCTACAGTGGTATCAGAGCAGGATCTATGCGTAGATGCTTTACACGGGTAGTACACATATGAGTATGTGGGTGATGATGATCATGTTGTTGCTTCTTATTTGTATTTTGGATATTGTAGGCATAGTGGGATGAAGCGTCTCGTACAAACTTTACATGTCCTCGCACATGAGACCTGTTCCACGCTTGACATGCAACTAGTTTGCATAAGTGGCTAGCAGGTGTCTGTCTCTCCTACTATAGTCAATATCTAATTTGCAACGAGTTGTCAACAATTTGGTTATCCTCGTTGTGGTTCATGTTCGTAGGTAAGAACGGTTCTATCTTCGAAAGCCCTAAGCCACGTAAAACTTGCAATGGATATATTAGAGGCGTCTAGTTTAGATTATTGCTGGGCTAGTGTTATGATATGGTGATGTTGTAAGTATAAGTATGAGATGATACTCTTACAACACACATAACGTGTAAGTTCCATAGACCTTGGCCTTACACATAAAGGTATGATAGTGATCATAACACGGTGCACATGATAGATATCATATGCAGGAACCATATCATTTCACTAATAAACATGTGATGTTTGATAGCATCTTATGTTGCTTGTTTAGCGTTTTATTACCATAATAAGATGATCCCTCATTCAAATATCAAGATAAGAATGTGTTCTTCCTTTAGTATGCACTGATTATGTTTTCGTCGCTCCAAGACGTCACGTGATGATCGGGTGTTCTTGGATCCACGACCATATTTCAGGTGTAAGACAGTTACACATGCGAATACTAAGGTTCTAACTTGGCGAGCCTAGCATGTACAGACATGGCCTCGGAACACGGACCGAAAGGTTAAGCATGAGTCATATAGTAGATATGATGCCCATTTGATGCTCGCCTTTGAAGCTACACCGACTCACGTGATGATAGGACTTGGTGTAGTGGATTTGGTTCATGTAATCACCAAAAAGGCACGAGGGATGTCGTTTTTGAGTGGGAGTTCATTCGTAATGTGGATTAGTTGAACTCAATCTATCATAAACTTAGTCTAAACTTTACAAATTCTGTTGTAGATGGCACCACCTGCTTTTAATTTCAATGTGTTCATGGAGAAAGAGAAACTTACAACAAACGGTAGCAACTTTATCGAATGGGCCATGAATTTGAGGATTCTCCTCTTTGCTGCACAAAAGCAATATGTGCTAGAAGCGCCGCTAGGACCCCCACCTTTCGATGATGCCCCTGACGAGGAGAAGAATGTCTATCAAACTCGTCAGGAGGACCACAACTTAGTTCATTGCGGCATATTGTATGGGCTAGAGCCAGAACTTTGAAAGCGTTTCAAAAACGGCAATGCATTTGATACAATGGGTGAGTTGAAAATGATTTTTGACACACATGCTACTGTAGAGAGCTACAATGCTTCAGAAAAGTTCTTTACTTGCATGATGGAAGAGCACAGCTCCGTAAGTGAGCATGTACTCAACATGGGGTGTTACGCCGATAAGCTTGTGTCCTTGGGAATATCGATTCCCATTGACTTAGGCATCCGTCGTGTTCTGCAGTCTCTGCCACCTAGCTATAAGAGCTTTGTGATGAACTATAATATGCAAGGCATGAATAAGTCTCTCCCCGAGCTTCTGTCAATGCTTAAAACTACAGAAGTGGAGATCAAGAAAGAACATCCAGTGTTGATGATCAATAAGAACACTGGTTTCAAGAAAGACAAGAAAGGAAAACAGAAGGGAAGTAAGGGCAGCAAGTCGGTTGTCATGCCTGAAAAGAAATCCCGAGTTGGACCTAAGTCTCATACCGAGTGCTACTATTGTAAGGGGACTGGCCACTGGAAGCGCAACTGCCCCAAGTATTTGGCAGACAAGAAGGCCAGCCAGGCAAACAAAGGTATATATGATATACATGTTATTGATGTGTACTTGAATAGTGCTCGCAGTAGCACCTGGGTATTTGATACCAGTTCAGTTGCTAATATTTGTAACTCGAATCAGGGGCTGCGGAACAAGCGACCGCTAGCAAGGGGTGAGGTCAAGATGCGTGTCGGCAATGGATCAAGCGTTGATGTAACTGCCGTTGGAACGCTGCCTCTCCACTTGCCATCGGGATTAGTAATTAACTTGAATAATTCTTATTTGGTGCTAGCACTCAGCATGAACATTGTATCTATGGCACCCCGGATTTACGGTCCGATAATACCCATTATGCATATAATTCACGTTCCCATGATCAGTGAGCCGTGAGCATAACCGAAAAGTATCATTACATCATCCATATATTAACGAGTACAACACTTACAAGGAGGCCTTTATGGCGATTACAACACAAGTAGCGGAAGTCTTCAGCGCAGAGCCCGTGCCTTAACCTATAGGCAACTGACAGGGAAGACGGCCTAGCTCGCATAGACGTCAACACCTTCGTTGCTTTTTATCATCTGCAATCTGGCCAAGTAAATAGCCAGGGACAACGCCGGTGAGTACTTTGAATGTACTCACAAGACCACCAAGGCAAGGTAACAAGGATAATGCATATTATTGGCTGTGGTGAGAGAGCTCTATACTATAGTTGTTTTTGAAAGACCTACATTGGCATCTCTATATCTTTGTTAAAAAAAGAGTTTTTGTAGAATATGCCTCTTTTTAGAAAACCTGGACATCTCCACATCCTTGTTAAAAAGATTTAAAACAGGTTTAGTAGTAAAACCCTTTTTGAAACGTCTTCGACCATCACTGGTCAAAACAAACTTATTCTTTATCTTTCCTAGTGACCAAGTGACATCCTTTTCATTCATATCAACATATCTCCCGGTACTCAAAGCATTCACCTTTCCAATCGTCCTTGACCGTGGACACGGCTATTCGAATAGATTGGACTCTGTAGAGTTTGTGCACTTTACCCATAGGAATCAATACATCCGTCGGGATACAACCACGGCCTTCTACATACTATAGACAGGGGTCTGGATAATTGAATCTAACCTTTCATTTGTTGTCCCTAGTATAGGTACTTTCCCTATGGTTGCTTAGTTCCCCCGGGACGTGTACCTGACTTCCCAAGTCCGAATCTCCCTTCCTGCGCATCTTTTATCCACTTCCTTCCATACTGCCTTAACCTGGTACCGTCCGCGGGAGATCCATAGTTTCAGCCGACTCCGAGGAGTTGAATGGAACCTCTTCGGGCACGACGACCCCCTAAGTGGAAAGGAACTGGCTTCCGGGGCCTCGAACCCCTTTCTACGCGTTATGGCGTAGCCCATACTAAGGAGGACAAACTACGAGCTAGCCCTGAGTCCCACCCAGGGTAATGTGGTTGCACTGGTAAAATTGTTCCGATAAAATACTTGAGTACCCCTTTCCTTCTTCCTTTCCTTATTTGACTTTATCTTTATCATCCTCATACCTCCTTTAGTAAAAACTCCACTCGGAACGATGCCTCTTTCCAAGGTTTTTATTTTGAAAACTTTGTAGTAGGGTAAAACCCAAAATAGTTTTATCTTTGAAATCATGAGGGTTCCAAGAGGGAAGATGCTAATCATCTTAGCCTCAATCTAAAGGGGTAAGGATAGGTGCAAATCTGGTAGGTATCCTAATGGACATCCATCCATAACTTGGAGGAGCCTAGTTACTCACGTTTGTTTATTTGAATAAACCATGTCTGTGATCATGCAATTTATAAACGAGATATAAAACAGTTGATAAAGAGAAATGGGTTAATACAGGAGTTGAGGAGTGGTGGCTTGCCTGTGACCAGCGAGAAGTCCATTGACGATGTTTGATAACCAGAAAGCCAAAAGTAACAATAATAAGATAACCCCGATGCTTCCTTCTTCTCGGTGTCACACAATCGCAACTGTCGCCGTTATCGAGCATACATGCAAATAAACAATACATCAATCAATACAAGCATACAAACATAAAACCATACAGCAAGCTAAGGATAAGTAGATGATAAACATCAGTAGGATGTTGGAGGTTGGATTTGATTGGATTAGAAGAAGATTTGGAGACATTAGGAAGAGAACCCCTTGGGATTAAAAGTCTAGGAATTACCTAAGGGAGAGGTTTTTGGATCAAGGACTTGCTCTGTATGATACCATTGTGTAAAAATGATACCATCAGAAAGGTATTGATAAAATGAAGCCAACAAAAGTGGTTTCACTATTTTATCAATTTCCCTTGATCTATAATGGATTTTATAGTGATTAAAACTCTAGTTTTAGGAAATAATTCACCAAAACTTCTCTGGAGTTCCAAAAATTATTTACTTGGGTTAAAAGGTTATATTTGATGGGCTGAACCAATAGGAGTTGGAACCTCCTTAAAAAATTACCATAATGCCCTTGAGAAAATCCCAAAGGCAGAACTGGATGGGATTAGTCTTTTTCATTGGATTTAATTTACAGAAGCTTTTTAGTTGATTCCAAGGACACATGTTAGGTACTAAGAGTAACTTTCTATAGAAATTGTAATCAACCTTTTTGGAGTTACAAAGTTACTGTGGTGAATTTGTTAGTGAATAAACCATGCACAGCAGGATTTATTTCACTAAAATTTATCAAAGACTCATAAAACTATGAGCTACTGGATTTAGGGAGATATGATTATGGGTGACCTCTGAGAGTTTTTTTTACGCTCAAAACTCATTTGGGTTGACCTAGGGAAATTCCTAAAGTCCAAAAGGGCTGTGTTTAGTTATTATTGCTATTGCTAAAATAGGAAGAAAGTGACTATGGGACCTATGGGAATGGAAGGGTATTGTTAGTAGCTTTCTTTAACAATTGGATTTACTCCATTAGAAGTTGTAGAACTTTTTGGAGAAATCAATTGGTGTTCTGGACAGATTCTAGTATAGGATTTATCATTTTTAATTTAAGTCTCAAGGGGACTTGCCAATGGCTCTGCATGATAGGGAAAACCCTTGTGCATCTAACAAAACTTAGATCTGAGCATTTACTTAGGTTTTTCATTTTTGTTTGGATTTAAAAGGGGTGGCTAAATACTGGATCTGAAAAACAGAAAAAGGGAAAAAGATGCCCGCGGGCCAAATCTGATCGGATCCGGGAATACAGAGACGGGCCGGCCCACTGCAGCGTTTACGCACGCGCGGCGGACAACCAAGGGCCACTAGATCGAGGTCCGGGGTCTATGGCCCAGAGGGCGAAGAGGTAAGGGCGCTGGGCGACCGTAGGATTAGAGAGGATCCGACTGCGGTTGCTCGTCGTCCTCCCGCGGCTGACGGGGCGAGGAGGAAACCCTAACGGCAGTCAGGGGTGCTGGGGGACGGCTTACCGGCAGTGGGGAGGAGTCGGCGAGGATGCAGATCGGCAGAAGAGCTCGCGGGGAGTACGGAGAGGGGCGGGACGTCGGGGTTTGGCGTCGGAAGTGGCCTCGCACGAGGGATGCCGAGGAGGAGCAAGTCGGGGTCCGTCAGGGAGGCATCTAGAGGGGTTCCTGTGGCAAGACAAGGGCAGAGTTAGAAACAAGGGAGCAAGTGGGTCTCCATGGGGTGACATGCAGAGAGAGGGGAGCTCGAGGGAGGGAGGTGTGCTTGCGGGAGAGAAAATGGCCGAGCTTCTTTCTTCTTCTTCCTTGGGCAAAATAGAGCGTGGGGGGAGAGAGTGGGAGCTCTGGGAGAGGGGAGTGGGGGTTGTTGGGGAAAATGAGCTGAGCAGGGGAGAGCTGGGTGGCCTTGGGCATTATATACCCAAGTAGGAGTGGTCTATGGGGGTGTGGCTCATGGGGGAGCATGGAGCTAGTTCATGGCCTTCCCATTGGGTGCTGAGGGTGGTGGGGAGTGTGTGGGGTGAGCTTAGGGTCGTGCACGGAGCAAGGAGGGAGTAGAGGGCTGCAATGAGTAAAGAAGTTGATTAGACAAGACCTTGCCTTTGTCTACCTCATAAATAAACATGTGGGACAAGGGGTGTGGGGCCATGCTACAGTTTTGTTCGACCAGGGGTGAGTGAGTGCTGATAAGGTGAAGTGCTGGAGTAGATTGGGGCTGGTTTGAAATGGATTTGAATCAAGTTTGCTTAAATTGCAAAATGTTGACCAAATGGGAGCTTGTGAAGGAAGTTGATAAATTTGTATTGGACAAGGTGTGGCAATGGTACTGGTAGGTGGATGGGGTCACATAATCTCTCCATAATTTAAATGGGATTTTTCTGAAGATTATTATCCCATTTAAATGCACTTCTTCAAAAAGTGCTGAAGTGGATTATGGAGGAAAAAATGATATTTTTACATTGGGAAAGTTTGGTTTTTGATGTGATATGGTCCTAAATACCATAACACACATTGGAGAATTTTATTGGGATTTATTGAAGTGGACAAGTATTTTTGGAGAATTATTTCTTGTTTGTGCCATTTATGAAAAAGGGCAAAAAGAAATAATAAAGTATCTCAAAAATATTTATTTTTGGGTTGGGAAGATGGGATATTATAGATAGGCATCAAATGTTCCTTGAGTTGGCAAGGTTATTTGGAGAAAAGCAAACTTGTCTTTGAGGACAAGGATTTTGAGGAATTTGCAAGAGAAGGAAATAACATAGCTTAATAATCCAAATAATTTTGGAAATTATTTGGGGATGCTTATATACAAGGTAGATGATGTACACTTGATTTAGGCATCAAGGTAAACCTTTGGTTTTGAAGAAATGTGGTGAAAAGGGTGGAAACTAGATTCGGGGAGGATCTAGGGTTTTGTTATTCTGATGCCATCTAAACAGGGTTGGATTAGGGAGCTCAGAGCCCACCTTGGTACAAGGGTTATATGGATGGATAGAACATGTCATATAGATGATCATGGAATCAAGATTTGGGCTTGGTTTCATTTGAGGTGGTTTTGGAGTGATGGCAAACTTTGTTGAAAATAAGGTTGCCATAACAGGTACATCAGGTAGCCTCCTAAACCAGGTGGGTTTAAGAAGCACAAGGCTCCAATGGAAACAAGTGAAGTGGGGTTTTATAGGACATGGTTAGTAGGTCCTAACCATGCAAAGAGTTGGTCAAGGGAAGGTAGCATATAGATGTGAGCTTCTGCCAAAGTAGGCAAGATGATAAGATTTGCAGAAAAGATTAATATCTTGACTACAAAACCATCATGGATGGGTGGGAATTTAGTTGGCTTATACAAGAGCAAGAGTGGGATTTGGTAGTACTAAAGATTTAATACAAGATGGTTCAAGTACATTCTCAAGAGTGCACATAGGTTGGAAAAGGTAGAGCTCCAAAAATGGTATCCAGATAAGAAATCCGGACTTGGCCATTCTGGCAGATTTGGGGTTTTAGACTAGAGTGCTAGTGTAGATGATTTTGAGAGGATGCTAGGGTCCAAACTCATGATCATATGGAGTATGTTGATTTTATGGATAATGTAACATCCCAAAAATACTAAACTTTGATCATCAAACTCTAATCATCAAATTTAGGGTTAACAAAAACTTTTCTAATAAAATATGAAAGCATCCATATGTGTGTGTATTAAAATTTGGATTCTTTTGGATTGACATGGTTCTGTGTTTCTTTGCTTGTAAAATTATTCTTAGGTAAACTAAACATCATCTAAACAATCCCCAAACTTTTCCCAAAGACAAACAACTCAAAATGAATAAATTAGGTGAATGGTCACTTTGGCCAAATTAACTCCCATGCCTACTTTGGCTATCCCTAACTTCCAAAACTTAACCGAAACATGTATGGATCTTTGCACCCCTTGATAGTACTCATAATAAGGTACCAAGGCCCACTTTGTGATCATCCAAAAACATTTAAATGCTTAGTTTAAATGACAGTTTAAAATTGAATCTATTTCATATGGGAAGATCCCACTACTTAAAAAACCACTCAAACAAGCTCAAGTTTCAAAACCCAAGCATCCACAGAACCCTCAACACATGCCTAGCACACCCACCAAAAATCTTTTCAAAATTAAAAACTAAAGTTCATGCGGCCATTTCATCAAACAGGTTGCAGATTCAAATCCACAAAATCAAAAACACTGTTGAGCTGTGTTTTGGCCAACCTTGTTCCCTCTCTGGTTACAACTACCCTTAGTAGATCATCTAGAAACCTTAACTAACCTCTAGCACCACTGTAAGCTGGCCATTGTCATCAATGGTGAGCAGGCCGAGAGCACCCATGTCACCCCAGTGTGGACAGCAAGCTAGGAGAAGAACTAGCTGTGCCAACCTTGTCTAGCATGAAGCCCATGCCTCATCGCCCCCTCTAGACCAGCCCTAGCTCGGAGAAAGCGACCAGAACCGCCAGGAACACCGCTCCCGTGCCGCTGTCGACCATGCCGACGCGCACCGCAGAGCACGCACCGTTCCCACGCCACCCGACCACCTCGACCCCTCGCCGCCCGCCAGCATGTACCCCACCGTCCCAGGAGACCACCAGACATGCTCGTTTCACCGCCCGTACCCCGTAGCCACCGCTCGCCACGGAGTTCGCCGCCTCTGCCTCGCAGAGCACCGCGCGTTCCCGACCATTTGCCACCGCCCCTACACGCGCATTTAAGCTCTATAGCATCGCCAGGAGACCGCCCGTCGATCGCCAACCTCGGCCATGCCTCTAGCCCCCGTAGCCGTGTCGCTACTATCGCCTGCCCATCCCTCTCGGTCTCGCCGTCGAGACTATAAAAGGAGACGACCCCCACTCGATTTCTTCACACCATCTCACTCCCCTCACCTCACTGATCATTCCATCCCTTAGCCGAAGCACGAGGAGCAGCAGTTCGCTGGAATTGCGCCGGAGCAGGCCGCCTCTGGAGAAGAAGGGAGCCCTTGATTTCGACCACCCCCGGAGCTGTCGTGACCACCCCTGAGTTCGTCGTCGTCAACTTCGTCGTTTACCCGCCCCGCCATCGTCACTGGAGCCCCGGTATGCCCCCTATGCACCCCCACCGAGCCGCTAGGGTTTGAGCTCGCCGGTGACTTGTTCATCGTTGACGACGACACTCAGCCGTTGATCTTACTTCTAATCCAACGCACCACATCGCCCCGTACCGCTTCGCGTTTTATGAGCCCCTGACCAGTAGACCCCCCTGTCAGTTGCGCCCCGCGCTGCGGAGTGACACTGGGCCAGCCCAACAACCCTTCCCATGCATCCCACTCGTTTGAATTTAGCTTTTTCTATTTATATTCAAACTCAGTTCTGTACCTAGTTTCAAAAATCAACCCAGCTCGATTCAGTGAACCAAATTGCATGAAACCAATTTTGTTAGAAAAGTGTTGAAATGCTTAATCCAAGACCGTTGGATTCAAATCATTTGGATCTGTAGATCAACCCTGGTAAAAATAACAAGTCAGAAGCTTTTCTGCATTCAAACATTTTTCAAATTTCAACCATAATAGGTTTTGAGTTGATTCCAACTCTCAAAAATCACATTTAACTATACCTTTCAGAATATATAAAAACATATGGGTTTACTTACAGAAATAATGTTCAAGTAATAAAAGAATGCCACATAGGCATTTCTAGTCATTTTATTTTATTTAAAATAAAAGGGTAAACCTTATTAAATTGTGAAACCACTTTAAATCACATTCTCATGTACTGAAATATGTGGTGATGACATGTGTCAACATGATACCATGTTTGGTTTATAGAATATTAAATCTTAAGTAGTTTTTCAATGAGTAGAAATTACTTTTCTAAAAATAAATAAATAATGCAAATGCTTTAATCTTGAATGTTAGTGATGATGCTAGATCATCTATAGAACCCTTTTGTGTGATGATTGAAAGTAGTTAAGTATTGTTTGGTCATTGTGTACCTCGTATTTATTTATAGACGCTAGTACCGACCAAGGATACGAGGAGGAAAGAGGATACTACAAAGAAGAAGCCGAGGAGAACTTCAACCAATGCTCTGCACAAGGCAAGCTAACACTTGCAAGATACTCTACTTTAGCAAGCCTATACTGATACTGATGCAAGCTAATACTTGCTTGTTACCATGACCACTAGATTGCCTTAAGCATATGTGATCATACCCACTTGATACCCCCTCCTAGTTTTACTTGCAAGCTTTATACTTTATTTTTTTATCAAAGCTATTACTTAGAGTCTACTTAAGTAACTTGTAGATTCTAGGAAGATAATTGAAGGTTGCATAAAGAGCATTAAATTTTTCCTAAGCTAGATAATCTTGATGTCATCCTAAGGCATGAGATTGAACTTAGTTAAAAATCCACTTGTTTATCACCCTCATTAGTACTCACCCCCACTTGTAGATGCTAGTGCTAAGCATAAAACCTGATCAACTTTAGATGGGAATACTTGGTGGAAAAATGGTAATGAAAACCTTAGAATGATGAGTCATTCTAATGAGATGTTTTGACATGTGTTTCCGAACACCAGATGATTTGGATGATGAAAATGTTAAGGCATGAGCCTTAGCCCTTTATAAAACTGATGGTTGTTTGGATGCGATACCATTCCAATTTTTCTGTACAACCACAATACCCGAAAATTGGGTAGGGCTTGACTGGAAACTTATATACTTTAGTATGGGTTCCCTCGCGGCCAAGGTCTGAGCTGAGGCTACCTTGTGAAGACTGTCCACCTGTGCAGTACCCAAGATGACAGTTGGTCATGGTTGGGAGGCCAAACTCACAGGAGAGGTGCTTATACTAGGACGTGTAATTGAAAGGTTAGGATTGATTATCCGCATACTGAGTATGGTGAATTCCGGATTTGTTCCTGACGGATGTATCGAATGTGGTGGTGAAAGTGTACAATCTCTGCAGAGTGTCAAACTATTCAAATAGCCGCGTCCGCGGTTATGGACAGTTGGAGTGGCCATACTGTTCCCCCTTAGATGTTTTCAAAATGACTTATGAAATGAATTTAGATTTTGACTTGACCACAACAGAGTTGTGATATGAACTACAAGTTCCCACTTAGGTGTTATAAAATTTCAACTAGCTTTTCTTGCTTCTGATCTTAGTAGAGATAAATCTGGCTTTTTGCAAAACAACCCTAGAGCTTAGTGTCCTACTACAAAACCCCCCTTCACTTGTTAGTATTAGTTCGCGGGTACTTAAAGAGTACTCATGGCTTTGTCCCTGGCTATTCCCATGGCCAGAATA
Source organism: Avena sativa (assembly GCA_916181665.1). Taxonomy (NCBI): domain Eukaryota; kingdom Viridiplantae; phylum Streptophyta; class Magnoliopsida; order Poales; family Poaceae; genus Avena; species Avena sativa. Next base: position 115,180,979 of record OV702298.1, read on the forward strand.
TGAAGAGGAGTACCAGGACGAAGGACCCCAGGAAGGTTACGACAACTACGATCATCTCCCATCGTCAGCATTGCCTGTGACCCCGAAGATGGAGCTTCGCCTACGCTACATTTATTATTACGTTATCCCGCTGCTTGAGTTGTATTAAGAACTGGATCATGAGATCCTTATTTGTGTAAGACGTTATGTATGGTTTGTAATGGATGATGTACTGTGGTATCCAAATCTGTTATGTCTCGCAAAAATGGTAATCCTTGGGTTGCGATGTATGGCATAACAGGCATCTAGGATTAAAAATCCGGGTGTTGACAGATAAGTAGATATTATCCATGCTGATATTGGGTCTTCCTTAAGTTGGAAACCATCCAGAAGGTTTATCCTTGGACTGAGTTAAGTAGGAGATGAGGTGATCTAGATGTGACTTAAGATAGATCCAGACTTTGGATTCCTAGCTTGAGGGTGATGATTACCAGCAAGGATTGGGTCCTAAGGGATGAGCTACTAGACTAGCTCACTTCTAGTTCCTAAACAAACAATGCAATCAGCAGATCAAGGCAATTCATCAGACAACAGATCAAGGCAATTCATCTTTCTACTTATCTAACTACTAGTAGGGTTACCATCAAGCCTAGCTTGGTGTAATGTTGGGTATGTTGAAAGGGGGTTTACTTTCAACTAAGATAAGGATCATCTTGGTATCTCTACCAAGATTGAGATGAAAATGTTTTAATAAAGGTTTCTGAAAAACCTAGGGATAGGGGTAGTTGAAGGTTCTGTCTTGAAAACATAAGGACATAATATATATGTATCCATAGTTTTATCAATAGAGACTAGTAAAGTATTTTTTTGTGTCAAAGTCATCTTGGCTCAGGTTTTGAAATGCCAGAACATTTGAGAATATAAAATATGAGCCAAGACATCTCCTTTGTAAAATAGTTTTTGTAAAGTAGTGTTGAGATAAGGAGTACACAACCAATACACCAACAGTTGCTTGAGCCTAAGCAAGCAAGTAGTCACACAATGCAAGAAAAAGTTTTTGTTCCCCCTGATTTTTGCCTTTTGGATAAATAATCAGGGTTGCTGAAATTGGGACGTTACAGACCTTTCCCCCTTAAAATAATCTCGTCCCGAGATTAGGGAGTAGTAGGGTTGGGGTAATAACATCCGCTTAACAATTTCAGGGGAGGAAGGTATGAAATGTTAGCATGCCTTCTAACGAGTGGTTAGGGTCAGCTATGGCTCGGAGCAGAGTGGCTTCGAGTTGGGTGTTTTAGAGTAAGCGAGTGGAAAATACGCAGTCTTTTCCCCTTAGGACAAGTCTAGGTAAGTTTAACATCGACGGGGTACTTCCTTCTTGAGGCGAGACGGCCAGTTGAGTCTTCTTAATTTCCTTGCCTCGAGGAAGACCTTCTTTCTTCATGGTCTTGAGACTCTAGGATGCTGGCTGTACAGCCGACCTTTGGAGTGGAGGACCTTCTTGAAGTATCTTCTGGTTCAGGAGATGTGTCGATTGTTGTCCTTCTTGCAGATTCGACGGTTCGGGGCTTGGAGGGGTGTTTACCACTTAATGATACTATGGGTCGACTCCTTGGGTCCATCGAGTTTTGGACGGGAAAGGCGCAGTCTTTCCCCCTTAGAGCAAAACTATGGTGATTTGGGTCTGATGCAATGTCTTGGGTAAAACACGAAAAGAAGGATATCACACTTGCATACTATCCATACATTTGGCAGGTTCAAGCCGGTTGGTGGCGGAGGTACTTAAGAGGTTACAAAACGGGTCACTGCCGCATGGCGACAAGGCACTTAGAGTTTTACAAAATAGGTTCTGGTGCGATACATAGGTACTACAACCAATGTTAAGGAAATCGGTAATCGTTAGCTGCTCAGTTGGCTTGGGAGTAGCGATTAATCGGAATTCATATGATTAACTGGTTTAATCAGTCGGCTATTAATCGGTGCAACCTAAAAAAAATAGCACGTAAAACCCGTATGAATCCTTAGCCTTAAGCTCTCGGATGAGAACCTCAAGGCGCTCGAGCTCTTGTATCTAAGGTCTGGTCAGCAACTACGAGGAACTGGTCAACAACGACAAGAAACTAGTTGGTGATGGCTGAAATCAAGCTCCTGGAGGCAGGGTTTGAACGGAAGCTTCGCAAAACCTACTTCATTGGGGCGGGCTAGCGGATGGATGGGCGATATGTGTCAATAATTTTTCAACTTTTTTGACCAAGTGTAGTGGTTAATTGGGAACATACCTAGTAATCGGAGTGTTAGACCTATTAATCGGGCTAAACGATTAACACAAAGGATTAGTGGTAATTGACACGGTCAGGTCCCTAGTAGAGATTAATCGTCCTATTAATCACTGATTCGGCCTATTTTTTGAATAGTGACTACAACACGTCGGTACTATGTTAGTCTAGTTGCCGTCAGCGGGGGCTTCAGGAGACTTCTCCTTGGCTTATTCTTCAGCTCCGGGAAGGCGGGTGGAGGGTCCTGGTTCATCTTGGTGCAGTGGGAAGATAGGTTGGTACTCATAGAAGGACAACTCCTCATTCTCCGTCTCGGAGTTGACACCTTCAGAATCTAGAGCAGCCACTCTTCTTTCCAGGCGAGCGTTGGCGGCTTGTAGACTCTTCTCCCGGGTTCGTAGTATGGCAAGGTCCATCTACATGAGGATGTTCTGACGGCGGTTCTTGTCGAGATCTTCTTGGTGGCGTTGTAGGAGAAATTCCATATTCTCGAGCTGACTTCCAATGGAGCAAGTGAGGAAGGATTCGGTGGGGAGAACATATTTGTCGCGCTTCCCAAACAGGTGGTAAGGGGTATCTTTCAGCTCTTCTTCATGGATCTGGCAGAGGCGTGCCATGATCTATTGTATCGCTCGCACGACTCCATCTACCCAGTTGTGGTCGATGAAGGTGAAGATGATGGGCTCTGGGTAATTCTCATGTGCAGGGATGGTGGCCTTGATGACCCACTAAGCTATGCTTGAATTGCTGCGAGGGAGCTCGGTTCCTTCGATCTTGGGTTGGGGACGATGGACGGTCTTCAGTAGCTCATGCAGTTGCTCTTCAAAGGGCCAGAAACTTTCTCCCACAATGATGCTTTCAGAGCGGGAGGGTGCCATCTTTGGTGGAGAAGGGTCTCTGGCTGCAGAACGAAAGATGCTATGGAGTTAGTCTTCTGAGTTATTGGGTGGAATGCCAGGGTTGACAATGATAGGTCAGTAGGGGTTTATTGGAGGTGAGTGGAAAGACGCAGTCTTTCCACCTTAAGGATTTTGCTTGGGTTTGTCGAGGTTTTCTTAGGTGGCCATCTTGCTGAGTAGAAGTTTCCGGCTATGAGGTTGCGAGGGTTGACATCGGGATCTACCAACTTGGTGGTCAAGACTAGAGTATCAGATGATTCTTGGCGGACAATCAATACATACCAAGCATCAAACACGCACATGACAGGAAAACAAGGCATACCATAAGTACTAAGAAGGTGACTACACGCCATAGAAAGGGAATCCTACTTTAGGGATGACAATCCTAAGTATGAACGTCATGGAGGTCTTGACTTCTGTCCTATCGTCTTTTGTCATCGGTGCCATACTTGATTGATTTGGGGGCAATGAAGGACTCCGTGAGTGGGGATATCTTGTAGTGTCTGACGTCGTTGGTAGCTTATTTGCTTTGCTTGTCTCTATGCTTATTCTTTTGGGATCTTCGTCTTCATAGTCTCTGAGTCGGACTTTGTTTGTGAAAACGGAACATTTGAGGTAGATGAGATATAGATTAACCCATTTTCAAATTTTTTAATTCAGAGAAGATGAGATAAGCATTCTTTTGAAAAGCTTTTGAGGAAATAGTTTGCGAAAATCGGGGTTTTCATAAATAGGGGTTGTCCTGTCTAACGTCCATGCTAACTAAGGTCTCCTACAGTCAGGATGGCTCTGATACCAAGTCTGTGGCACCCCGGATTTACGGTCCGGGAATACCCGTTATGCATATAATTCACGTTCCCATGATCAGTGAGCCGTGAGCATAACCGACAAGTATCATTACATCATCCATATATTAACGAGTACAACACTTACAAGGAGGCCTTTGTGGCGATTACAACACAAGTAGCAGAAGTCTTCAGCGCAAAGCCCGTGCCTTAACCTACAGGCAACTGACCGGGAGGACGGCCTAGCTCGCATAGACGTCAGCACCTTCATCGCTTCTTATCATCTGCAATATGGCCAAGTAAATAGCCAGGGACAACGCCGGTGAGTACTTTGAATGTACTCGCAAGACCACCGAGGCAAGGTAACAAGGATAATGCATATTATTGGCTGTGGCGAGAGAGCTCTATACTATAGTTGTTTTTGAAAGACCTACATTGGCATCTCTACATCTTTGTTAAAAAAAGAGTTTTTTTAGAATATGCCTCTTTTTCGAAAACCTGGACATCTCCACATCCTTGTTAAAAAGATTTAAAACAGGTTTAGTAGTAAAACCCTTTTTGAAACGTCTTCGACCATCACTGGTCAAAACAAACTTATTCTTTATCTTTCCTAGTGACCAAGTCACATCCTTTTCATTCATCTCAACATATCTCCCGGTACTCATAGCATTCACCTTTCCAACCGTCCTTGACCATGGATACGGCTATTCGAATAGATTAGACTCTACAGAGTTTGTGCACTTTACCCATAGGAATCAATACATCCGTCGGGATACAACCACGACCTTCTACATACTGTAGACGAGGGTCCGGATAATCGAACCTAACCTTTCATTTGTTTTCCCTAGTATAGGTACTTTCCCTATAGTTCCTTAGTTCCCCCGGGACATGTACCTGACTTCCCAAGTCCGAATCTCCATTCCTGCGCATCTTTTATCCACTTCCTTCCATACTGCCTTAACCTGGTACCGTCTGTGGGAGCTCCATAGTTTCAGCCGACTCCGAGGAGTTGAATGGAACCTCTCCGAGCACGACGACCCCCTAAGTGTAAAGGAACCGGCTTCCGAGGCCTCGAACCCCTTTCTACGCATTATGGCGTAGCCCATACTAAGGAGGACAAACTACGAGCTAGACCTGAGTCCCACCCAGGGTAATGTGGTTGCACTGGTAAATTGTTTAGGTAAAAGACTCGAGTTCCCCTTTCCTTCTTCCTTTCCTTATTCAACTTTATCTTTATCCTCCTCATACCTCCTTTAGTAAAAACTCCACTCGGAACGATGCCTCTTTCCAAGGGTTTTATTTTGAAAACTTTGTAGTAGGGTAAAACCCAAAATAGTTTTATCTTTGAAATCCTGAGGGTTCCAAGAGGGAAGATGCTAATCATCTTAGCCTCAATCTAAAGGGGTAAGGATAGGTGCAAATGGGGTAGGTATCCTAATGTACATCCATCCATAACTTGAAGGAGCCAAGTTACTCACGTCTGTTTATTTGAATAAACCATGTCTGTGATCATGCAATTTATAAACGAGATATAAAACAGTTGATAAACAGAAATGGGTTAATACAGGAGTTCAGGAGTGGTGGCTTGCCTGTGACCAGCGAGAACTCCCTTGATGGTGTTTGATAACCAGAAAGCCAAAAGTAACAATAATAAGATAACCGCAATGATTCCTTCTTCTCGGTGTCACACAATCGCAACTGTCGCCATTATCGAGCATACATGCAAGCAAACAAACAATACATCAATCAATACAAGCATACAAACATCAAACCATATAGAAAGCTAAGGATAAATAGATGATAAACATCAATAGGATGTTGGAGGTTGCATTTGATTGGATTAGAAGAAAATTTGGAGACATTAGGGAGAGAACCCCTTGGGATTACAAGTCTAGGAATTACCTAAGGGAGAGGTTTTTGGATCAAGGACTTGCGCTGTATGATACCATTGTGTAAAAATGATACCATCAGAAAGGTATTGATAAAATGAAGCCAACCAAACTGGTTTCACTTTTTTATCAATTTCCCTTGATCTATAATGGATTTTATAGTGATTAAAACTCTAGTTTTAGTAAATAATTCACCAGAACTTCTCTAGAGTTCCCAAAATTATTTCCTTGGGTTAAATGGTTGTATTTAATGGGCTGAACCAATAGGAGTTGGAACCTCCTTAAAACAATTACCATAATGCCCTTGAGAAAATCCCAAAAAGCAGAACTGGCTGCGATTTGTCTTTTTCATTGGATTTAATTTACAGAAGCTTTTTAGTTGATTCAAAATACACATATTAGGTACTAAGAGTACCTTTATGTATAAATTGGAATCAAACTTTTTGGAGTTACAAAGTTACTGTGGTGAATTTGTTTGTGAATAAACCAGGCATAGAAGGATTTATTTCACTAAAATTTGTCAGAGACTCATAAAATTACGAGCTACTAGATTTGGGGAGATATGGTTATGGGTGACCTCTTAGAGTTTGGTTTAGGTTCAAACCTCATTTGGTTTGACCTAGGGAAATTCCTAGAGTCCAAAAGGGCTCTGTTTTGTTATTATTGCTATTGCTAAAATATGGAGCAAGTGACTATGGGACCTGAGGGAACGGAAGGGTATGGTTAGTACCTTTCTTTACCAATTGGATTTACTCCATTTTTTAAGTTTTAGAACTTTCTAGAGAAATCAATTGGTGTTCTGGCCAGATTCTAGTATAGGATTTATCATTTTTAATTTAAGTCTAAAGGGGACTAGCCAATGGCTCTGCATGATAGGGAAAACCCTTGTGCATCTAAGAAAAATTAGATCTGGGCATTTACTTAGGTTTTTCATTTTGTTTGGATTTAAAAGGGGTTGCTAAAGACTGGATCTCAAAAATAGAAAAAGGGGAAAAGGGAAAAAGATGCCTGCGGGCCAGATCTGATCGGATCCGGGAATACAGAGACGGGACGGCCCACTGCGGCATCTACGCGTGCGCGGCGGACAACCAAGGGCCACTGGATCGAGGTCCGGGGTATGCGGCCCATAGGGCGAAGAGGTAAGGGTGCTAGGCGACCGTCGGATTAGAGAGGATCCGACGGCGGTTGCTCGTCCTCCTCCCGCGGCTGATGGGGCGAGGAGGAAACCCTAACGGCGGTCAGGGGTGCTAGAGGATGACTTACCGGCAGTGGGGAGGAGTCGGCGAGGATGCAGATCGGCAGAGGAGCTCGCGGGGAGTATGGAGAGGGGCGGGACATCGGGGTTTGGCGTAGGAAGTGGCCTCGCACGATGGATGCCGAGGAGGAGCAAGTCGAGGTCCATCGGGGAGGCATCCAGAGGGTTTCCTGTGGCAAGACAAGGGCAGAGTTAGAAACTGGGGAGCAAGGGGGTCTCCATGGGGTGAGATGCAGAGAGAGGGGAGCTCGAGGGAGGGAGGTGTGCTTGCGGGAGAGAAAATGGCCGAGCTCATTTCTTATTCTTCCTTGGGCAAAACAGAGCGTGGGGGAGAGAGAGGGAGCTCTGGGAGAGGGGAGTTTGGGTTGTTGGGGCAAATGAGCTGAGCAGGGGAGAGCTGGGTGGCCTTGGGCATTATATACCCAAGTGGGAGTGGTCTATGGGGGTGTGGCTCATGGGGGAGCATGGAGCTAGTCCATGGCCTTCCCATTGGGTGCTGAGGGTGGTGGGGTGAGCTTAGGGTCGTGCATGGAGCAAGGAGGGAGTAGAGGGCTGCAAGGAGTAAAGAAGTTGATTAGATAAGACCTTGCCTTTGTCTACCTCATAAAAAAACATGTGGGACAAGGGGTGTGGGGCCATGCTATAGTGTTGGTTGACCAGGGGTGAGTGAGTGCTGCTAAGGTGAAGTGCTGGAGCAGATTGGGGCTGGTTTGAAATGGATTTGAATCAAGTTTGCTTAAATTGAAAGATGTTGACCAAATGGGAGCTTGTGAAGGAAGTTGATAAATTTGTATTGTACAAGGTGTGTAAATGGTACTCGTAGGTGGATGGGGTCACATAATCTCTCCATTATTTAAATGGGAATTTTCTGAAGATTATTATCCCATTTAAATGCATTTCTTCAAAAAGTGCTGAAGTGGATTATGGAGGCAAAAATGATATTTTTACATTGGGAAAGTTTGGTTTTTGATGTGATATGGTACTAAATACCATAACACACATTGGAGAATTTTATTGGGATTTATTGAAGTGGAAAATTATTTTTGGGGAATTATTTCTTGTTTCTGCCATTTATGAAAAAGGGCAAAAAAAAATAATAAAGTATCTCAAAAATATTTATTTGTGAGTTGGGAAGATGCGATATGATAGATAGGAATCAAATGTGCCTTGAGTTTTCAAGGTGATTTGGAGAAAATCAAACTTGTCTTTGAGGACAAGGATTTTTAGGAATTTGCAAGAGAAGGAAATAACATAGCTTAATAATCCAAATAATTGTGGAAATTATTTGGGGATGCTTATATACAAGGTATATGATGTAAAATTGATGTAGGCATCAAGGTAAACCTTTTGTTTTGAAGAAATGTGGTGAAAAGGGTGGAAACTAGATTCGGGGAGGATTTAGGGTTTTGTTATTCTGGTGCTATCTAACCAGGGCTGGATTAGGGAGATCAGAGCTCACCTTGGTACAAGGGTTATATGGATGGATAGAACATGTCATATAGATGATCATGGAATCAAGAGTTGGGCTTGGTTGCATTTGAGGTGGTTTTGGAGTGATGGCAAACTTTGTTGAAAATAAGGCTGCCATAACAGGTACATCAGGTAGCCTCCTAAACCAGGTGGGTTTAAGAAGCACAAGGCTCCAATAGAAACAAGTGAAGTGGGGGTTGATAGGCCATTGTTAATAGGTCCTAACCATGCAAAGAGTTGGTCAAGGGGAGGTGGCATATAGATGTGAGCTTCTGCCAAAGTAGGCAAGATGATAAGATTTGCAGAAAAGATTAATATCTTGACTACAAAACCATCATGGATGGGTGGGAATTTAGTTGACTTAGACAAGAGAAAGATTGGGATTTGGTAGTATTAAAGATGTACTACAAGATGGTTCAAGTACATTCTCAAGAATGAACATAGGTTGGAAAAGGTAGAGCTCCAAAAATGGTATCTAGATAAGAAATCCAGACAGTCATTCTGGCAGATTTGGGGCTTTAGACTAGAGTGCTAGTGTAGATGATTTTGAGAGGATGCTAGGGTCCAAAATCATGATCATATGGAGGATGTTTATGTGATTGATAAGTAGATATTATCCATGCTGATATTGGGTCTTCCTTAAGTTGGAAACCATCCAAAAGGTTTATCCTTGGACTGAGGTAAGCAGGAGATGAGGTGATCTAGATGTGACTTAAGATCCAGACTTTGGATTCCTATCTTTAGGGTGATGATTACCAGCAAGGATTGGGTCCTAAGGGATGATCTACTAGACTAGCTCACTTCTAGTTCCTAAACAAACAATGGAATCAGTAGATCAAGGCAATTCATCAGACAACAGATCAAGGCAATTCATCTTTCTACTTATCTAACTACTAGTAGGGTTACCATCAATCCTAGCTTGGTGTAATGTTGGGTATGTTGAAAGGGGTTTTACTTTCAACTAAGATAAGGATCATCTTGGTATCTCTACCAAGATTGAGATGAAAATGTTTTAATAAAGGTTTCTGAAAAACCTAGGGATAGGGGTAGTTGAAGGTTCTGTCTTGAAAACATAAGGACATAATATATATGTATCCATAGTTTTATAAATAGAGACTAGTAAAGTATTTTTTTTGTGTCAAAGTCATCTTGGCTCAGGTTTTGAAATGCCAGAACATTTGAGAATATAAAATATGAGCCAAGACATCTCCTTTGTAAAATAGTTTTTGTAAAGTAGTGTTGAGATAAGGAGTACACAACCAATACACCAACAGTTGCTTGAGCCTAAGCAAGCAAGTAGTCACATAATGCAAGAAAAAGTTTTTGTTCCCCCTGATTTTTGCCTTTTGGACAAATAATCAGGGTTGCTGAAATTGGGATGTTACAGTATCTGGATCGTGTTTGATGAGAAGTGGTTATTCATTTAAATCCGAGAACAATGGTTGTTCTATTTATATGAATGAAATATTTTATGGTAATGCACCGATGATGAATGGTTTATTTCAATTGGATCTCGATAATAGTATTACACATATTCATAATGTTGATGCTAAAAGGATTAAACTTAATGATGATATATCCGAACATATGTGGCACTGCCGTCTAGGTCATATTGGTGTTAAATGCATGAAGAAGCTCCATTCGGATGGACTTTTGGAATCACTTGATTTTGAATCATTTGATACATGTGAGCCATGTCTTATGGGCAAGATGACTAGAACGCTGTTTTCCGGTTCAATGGAAGGGGCGACAGATTTATTGGAAATCATACATTATGATGTATGTGGTCCAATGAGTGTGTCGGCGTGAGGTGGATATCGTTATTTTGTTACTTTCACGGATGATTTGAGTTGATATAGTTATATCTACTTGATGAAACACAAGTCTGAAACCTTTGAAAAGTTCAAGAAATTTCAGAGTGAAGTGTAAAATCATCGTAATAGAAAGATGAAATTTCTACGGTCCGACCGTGGAGGTGAGTATCTAAGTTACGAGTTTACCACTCACATGAAAGAGTGTGGAATTTTTTCACAACTCACACCTGCCGAAACACCACAGCGAAATGGTGTGTCAGAACGTCGTAATCGTACTTTATTGGATATGGTTTGATCTATGATGTCTCTGATGGACTTGCCATTGTCATTTTGGGGTTATGCACTATAAACTGCTGCATTCACTTAAATCGGGCAGCATCTAAATCCGTTGAAAAGACACCGTATGAATTATGGTTTGGAAACAAACCTAAGTTGTCATTTCTTAAAGTTTGGGGATGCGATGTTTATGTGAAGAAACTTCAACCGGATAAACTTGAACCCAAAGCGGAAAAATGCGTCTTCATAGGATACCCTAAGGAAACAATTGGGTATTCCTTCTATCATAGATCCGAGGGCAAGGTTTTTGTTGCCAAGAATGGATCCTTTCTAGAGAAAGAGTTTCTCGCGAAAGGCGTGAGTAGTCGGAAGGTAGAACTCGAAGAGGTTATTGAACCTTCTCTTCAAAGTATGGTGAGTAGCGCAGCGCCAGAAGTTGTTCTAGAGTTGGCTTCACCAGTTGAAGACGGAACTAATGATAATGATCATGAAACTCCGAAAGAGAGCACTACCGAACCTCGCAGGTCTAGCAGGACGCGTGCAGCTCCCGAGCTGTACGGAAACCCTGTCATGAATTTCATGGTTGATGAAAATGATGACCCTGCAACGTATGAAGAAGCGATGATGAGCCCGGATTCCAAAAAATGGTTAGAAGCCATGAAATCTGAGATGGAATCCATGTATGAAAATCAAGTTTGGAACTTGGTGGACTTACCTCACAACCAAAAGGTCGTGGAGAATAAATGGATTTTCAAAATAAAAACTGATGCTGATGGTAATATGACCATCTATAAAGCTCTACTTGTCGCAAAGGGGTTTCGACAAATTCAAGGAGTTGACTACGATGAGACATTCTCTCCCGTAGCGATGCTAAAATCAGTTAGGATTATGTTAGCAATTGCTGCATATTTCGATTATGAGATATGGCAGATGGATGTCAAAACTGCGTTTCTCAATGGTAATATTGAAGAAGAGTTGTATATGATACAACCAAAGGGTTTTGTCAATCCTAAGGATGCTAACAAGGTGTGCAAGCTTCAGCGATCCATCTATGGACTGAAGCAAGCATCACGAAGTTGGAATCTCCGCCTTGATGAGGTAATCAAAGAGTTTGGATTTGTCCAAACTTATGGAGAAGCTTGTATTTACAAGAAAGTGAGTGGGAGCAATGTGGCATTTCTGATATTATATGTGGATGACATATTATTGATCGGAAATGATATAGATCTTTTAAACAGTTTTAAAAGTTATCTAAACAGCAAATTTTCAATGAAGGACCTAGATTAAGCGTCATACATATTAGGCATAAAGATCTATAGAGATAGATCTAGGCGCCTAATAGGGCTATCACAAAGTACATACCTTGATAAGATTTTAAAAAGGTTTAAAATGGACAAAAGTAAGAAGGGGTTCTTACCTATGTTGCAAGGTAGGCCATTGAGTAAGACTCAAAGTCCGGCTACGGCGGAAGAAAGAGAGATAATGGAAAAAGTCCCTTATGCTTCAGCCATAGGCTCTATAATGTACGCCATGCTATGTACAAGACCGGATGTGGCGCATGCTATTAGTTTGACTAGTAGGTACCAATCATATCAAGGTTCGGAACACTGGATAGCGGTCAAGAATATCCTTAAGTCTTGCGAAGAACTAAGGATATGTTTCTTGTATACGGAGGTGAAGAAGAGCTCATCACTAAGTGTTATGTCGACGCTAGCTTTGACACCGATCCGGATGACTCTAAGTCTCAATCCGGATACATATTTCTCATGAATGGTGGAGCAGTTAGTTGGAGGAGCTCCAAACAACCTGTGGTGGCGAGATCAACAATGGAGGCCGAATATGTTGCTGCTTTAGAAGCGGCTCAGGAAGCAGTTTTGGTGAAGGAGTTCATATCCGAACTAGGTGTGGTTGCAAGAGCGTTGGACCCAATGGTGATCTATTGTGACAACAATGGTGCCAGTGCCAATGCCAAAGAACCAAGGTCTCACAAGTATTCCAAGCATATTAAGCGCCGGTTTCACTCCATCCGTGAACATGTAAAGGATGGAGATATAAAGATTTGTAAAGTACATATGGATCTCAATGTAGCAGATCCGTTGACTAAAACTCTCCCTAGAGCAAAACATGATCAACACCAGAACTCCATGGGTGTTAGATACATCACTATGTAACTAGATTATTGTATCTAGTGCAAGTGGGAGACTTAAGGGAATATGCCCTGAGAGGCAACAATATGTGTATTCCAAGTATATGATAGATATTTATTTTGCATGCTATAATTGTATTAATACGGAAGCATTAATACATGTGTGTTTAATAAACAAACAGAAAGTTCCTAGTTATGCCTCTCTCATAAACTAGCTCGTTGATTAACAAGATGATCAAAGTTTCCTAATCATAGACATTGGATGTTGTTAAAAAGGTTGTCATAAGGTTGTCATGCAAAGATATCTCTATTATCTTTGAGGAACTCGACGATCACGCATTCCTATGCAAGGTCTAAACCTACCCCTATGTTGGTCGCCTAGGAGGGATCATCTTCCTTCAGTGGCGTCGTCTTCGTCTCTTCTGATGCCTTGAACTGCAGACTCGGCTTCAGCACCTCGTTCTTTGTAGCCGGTATCTCGGAGGGGTCGGTGTTTTTCTCGATCTCCTGGTACTCTTAGACGTGCAGCAAGGATTCAACAAAGGCAGCAGATCCTTCTTCCCAATCTCGTGCTTTCTTCGGTTTCCTCGGATGGTGATGACGTCGTTGGGACCTGGAAGTTTCATCATGTTGTACATGTAGCAGGGACGATCCATGAACGCCCAGTAAGCCGGACACCTGAAGATGGCGTGTTATGCACTTTTGAATGGTACCACCTCGAAGGAGAGTGTCTCGATCCGGTAGTTCTGTGGAGTACCGAATGTTACGTCCTGTGTGGTCTCACCCGGTGAATTTGCATGTCTCCCTAGTATAATGCGATAGAAAATCACATTGCTGTGGTTTAGCTGGCTCTCATGAATCTTCATGCGGTGTAGCATTTCGATATAGAGAATATTGATGATGCTGCTGCCATCCATGAGGGTTTTAGAGTACTCATATCCATAATGAGAGGATTGACGACCAGAGGGTATTTTCCCCGACGATGAGCTTTCTTTGGGTGATCGCTTCGGTCAAAGGTGATGGTTACTTCCGCCAATCCAAGAATTGGGGGACAGCCGGAACCGTGGCATTAAGCTCATGGAGAACCGCTTTTTGGGCCTTAGTCGGCTGAGTTCCAAGGAAGTAGATATAAGTGTCTTTATTTGTAGGATAATCCTTCTTTCCATCCACCTTGGGTTGTGCTGCTTTTGCTTCTTCCATGTCAGAATCTTCCTTGGCCTCCTTGCATTTCTTAGATTTTTTTCTTTCCTTTTCGTCACTTGGCCCTGTAGCCAGCGGATTCATCTCTCTTGGTGTCATCATTGAAGCGACACTCACTGTTTGCGTGGGAAGAACCCCCGTTCCCATCCGGGTGATGTACACAAGGGTTATTGGCAATATTGACCAAGGAACAGGTTTTTCCGGGATGTTATTCGCCTCTACCCTGGACTAGGGATGTTCCACGGCCTTGTTCCCGACGGCCTCCACGCCCTGCTCGTCCTCCGGATCTGAATGTTATGTTGAAAACTGCATTTTCTAGATTTGGTTTATCTTTCGAGGTATTCTTGCACTTCTCGTTTTGCTGCTGCTTCGGTTGCTTGGCCAACTATGATACGTCCAGAACATTCAGCAGTCCTTCTAAATCATCATCGGCATTTGCATACTTGCTTGTTGTTTCTATCATTTCTCCCAAGTCGGTAAATTGTTGCACTTTAGGCAATGACATAATAATCCGAATGAAAGCCCTGCGATGAAAGCTTTTATCGCAGTTTGGTCGCTTACTCCTTCGCAAGAGTTCTTCGTGTGAATCCATCGTATGAGATAGGCTCGGCAAGTTTCTTCGGGTTTTTTGGTGCAACGCTGCAAGTCTACGACTATGCAGGGCCTCCTGTATGTACCCTCGAAGTTCCAAAAGAATGCACTTTGCATATAATACTAGTTGTTTATCGAGTTCTCTGGCAACTCATTGAGCCATGGTCAATCCTCCTCAACATGAGTGGGAGATATGGAACTGCGACCAAGTTGTTTCCTCCTTTGACGATGCAGCAGGCCTGGAAGAAGTCCTGAAGCCAAGTATCTGGCCGGGCCACACCGTTGAATTTGCTTTGCAATTCCAAAGTCAACCAGAAACTTTGTCTTGCGGATGCATGGACCGAAGCATTTGGGTCCAACATAAACGTCTTCCTTCTCATAGAGCCTTGCTTCGATGTTAGATTCAATGCGGTGAAGGGAATATGCCCTGAGAGGCAATAATAAAGTGTTTATTATGTGTATTCCAAGTATATGATAGATGTTTATTTTGCATGCTATAATTGTATTCATACAGAAACATTAATACAGGTGTGTTTAATAAACAAACAGAAAGTTCCTAGTTATGCCTCTCTCATAAACTAGCTCTTTGATTAACAAGATGATCAAAGTTTCCTGATCATAGACATTGGATGTTGTTAATAACGAGATCACAACATTAGTGTAATGGTGTGATGAACATTCATCCGAAGTATAGCATTACGATCAAAGTCATTGAGTTTATATTTCTATAACAACTTACGAAGTGATCCTAATCCTTAGACCATGAGATCATGTCAATCACTAACACCAGAAGAGTTTCTTGATAACATCAAACGTCACACCGTAACTGGGTGATTATAAAGATGGATTCAGAACTACTAAAGTGTTATGTTGAGGCCCATGGATCGAGAGTGGAATTTGTTCATCCTGATGACGGATAGATATACTATGGGCCCTCTCGGTGATATCACATTGGTTAGCTTGAAAGCAAGTGATTTGATCACTAGAATGTTATATCACAGGAACGAGAAAAGAGTGCATGTCTGTAACGAGATCAAACTAGGTATGGAGATACCGATGATCAAATCTTGGACATGTAATATATCGTGAAACAAAGGGATTAAGATACTAGCGTAAAAGGTTCCGACGATCACAGGAAAGTCATCGTTGAATGTGTGGGAGTCAGTATGGGTCTCCAGATCCCGCTTTTGATTATTGATCGGAGAAGGGTCTCGATCATGTTTGCATTATTCGCGAACCATAGGGTGGCACACTTAAGAGACACCGACATCCAAATAGAGCAAAAGTTTTATGCCGGAAAGAATAACAAGCGCAGGAATTTATTTCACTATATACCGAAACAGGTTTTCGGGTGAAATTGCAAAAAGTGTTTTTGCAAGTGAAATTAAATACTAGCAAGGGGTTATATGTGAATGTTTGTCATTAAAGTAATTGACAAAATTCTGAATAAATAAAAGGAGTTTTATTTAATGAGAGTTTGCATTAAATTTGGTGGAAATTTAATGGGAATTTGAGTGGGATTTTGAGTGGAGGGAGTTGAAAGGATTTTGTGAGTAGTGTTCACCCACATGAATGAAGGAGGGGAGGGGGCAGCCCCCATGGCCGGCAGCCACCCCCTTGGGTGCCCCCCATCCTCCTATAAAAGGCACCCCCTCTCCTCTCTCTCACTCACACCTACTCGTGAAGGATCTCTCTCCCCCTCTAGAATTTATCCCCCGTGGTCTCGGACTAGCGAGATACATGTTCCTGGTGGCTATTCGGCAAGAAAGAGTTGTGCTTCCGCTGCATCGCTGGAGCGAGGAGGCGGAGGTTTCTCGGTGTCTTGTACGTGTGTGCGAGCACGAATGCGCTGTTGTTTTGCGACGCTAGGACTTCCTCCCGATCTTGAGATCGGCAAGAGATCGTCTACATCAACCACGAGTTTAACTCGTTAAGCTTTGTAGGTCTTCAAGGGTATGTTCTCTACGGATATACATCCGCTCGTTGTTTGTATCTAGTAGATAGATCTTGGTACATAGTTGTTCCCATCGTAGGAATTTTTTTGTTTTCTATGCTGCAAACCTTACATGCGGTGGCGAGCGTCGTTTGACGAGAGTGATCTTTGCCTTGGTTGCTTGCTGTGCCTACGGGGCGCTGGTGTCGGATCTCGACTTCTTCTTCCCCCATTACCTTCTCCTTGCTAATGGCTACCACAACTATGATGGGAGCCGTTGTGGTCACTGCTAGGTGGGGACGGCGGTTCTAGTGGGTTATTTCTGGTCGAACGACGGCTGCCTTCTAGAGATTCATGATGCTGGCTCCGAGGTGGATCTTCATGATGTTGGATGTTATGCCGGCTTTCTCCGGCACGGTCTTCATCTGGTGTTATCGTCGTTACGATGAGGCTCATCTAGACGACTGATGTGTCTGGGAGGCGGCATTTGCTGCTTGTCCCGCTCTCATCGGCGTCGCGCTTCTACTTCGTCCTCGTGGCCAATATTTTGCCGACGATGGATTTATGCGGGACCAGATCCTTCATAGCGTCGCATGACGCAATCGGGACAACTTCTTCCCAACCTCACACAGCTGTGTTGTTATGTCCTAAAGAGCTAGTTCTTGAATTATGGTCATCCCTAGGCTCGGAGAAATACTGCTATTCCGGATTCCTTCGGGGCCTTACGTCAGCATCATGGTTCACATCAGTGTGGCATTGTTTGGATTTGGAGGCGAGCTTTTGAAATGGATCGTATGGGCACCTAGAGGGGGGGGTGAATAGGTGCTAACCAATTTTTAATACTTTTTCAATTTTAGGCTTGACACAAAGTAAATTCTCTAGGTATGCAACTACGAGAATTTCCCTATATGTAACCCTAACTACTAAGCACGTAAAAGAGGAGCGAGGAAACCGTAGTGGAGCACGCGGAGACACAGGGATTTGTTTTACCGCAGTTCCTTCCTTGTTAAGGGAAGTACATCTGCATTGGAGGGGTGGGCGGTTCTAAGACCACCACGCCACAATAGGCCTCACCCTATTCTCCGATGGATCTCGCCACGAGAGCCCTGATCCACCTTCTCCACTATTGGATCCCTTCGAGGCGGGAACCGATGCCTTTTACAACACTATCAGGGCACACACCCACAACCGAATTGGGGGCTCCCGAGATGACAACAAGCTGCCACAAGAACAAAGTTTATCAATATAAACAAAAACAAGGATCTAGGTATTTGCAAGAAATACTAGATCGGGGGTTCTCCAAATGAATGGAGAGGAGATGAAGCGCTTGATTGCTGATGATGAAGATCGAGTTCTCCTCCTTTGATTCCCCAAGGGATGGGGCCTTTGGGTGGATCTAGGTGGAGCACTCTTGGATGAAGCTTTCAGATCTGATCTGGTCTTTTTTCGAGATGAATCAAGAGTTATGGCAGGAGGGGGAAGGCCGGCTTAAATACCCCCTCCCCAGATCTGGCTGTTGCACAACTTTGGGGGCGGATTATCCGCCCCCTGGGAAAACTCCGCCCCAAGGGCGGATTCTCCGGGGGAAACTCCGCCCCCTCTCTGGGGCTTGCGCCTTGGTGAAGCTTGGTGAAGATCTTGGGGGGCGGATAATCCGGCCCCCCTGAGGGGCGGATTATCCGGCCAGGCCGGAAAGTTCGGCCAAAACTCCGCCCCCTCTCTGGGGCTTGCGCCTTGGCAATGAGCAGGGGGGCGGATTATCCGTCCCCCCTGAGGGGCGGATTATTCGGCGGGGCCAGAAAATCCGGCCAAAATTCCGCCCCCCTTCTGGGGCTTGCGCCAACTTGGGAAGAGGGAGGGGCAGATTATCCGCCCCCCAAAAACAGAATCCTTTCCCTTTTTCTCATAGGTGGCTGCAACACTTCAACACACATTAAATAATCCTTGATATTGTTATCTAACACACAAAACACTAGGGATTATAAAATGTTCTTTCAATCTCCCCCTTTTTGGCGTTAGATGACAATATTAGGATTTGCAATAGAACCGGCAAATGCCACCTTAAATAATGAAAGACGCTCCCCCTAGATGTGTGCATATTTAAGATTTGCATTTGAATACAAATACACACACTAGGGAGAACACTACTTCCATAACCAAGATAATTGAAACGAGGTGGTTTGGGAAATAAGGTCATACCACCGGGATGAGAATATAGCCAAAGCATACATAGATAATCCCATGAATCCATATGCCATCAAATATTCTCCATAATTCCAGAATTCCATGGGGTCCATGATAGATAAATCCAGAATTCCATGAATACCAAACATAGTACCAAACAGTGGAGTACGACATAGTCTTACATAAACAAACACAAATAGCAACTGAGTTCACGCTAGAAAAGGCACAAGCAAGCAAATAAAAACGACTAAAATCGAAAAGCTTGTGTCCGACCCTTGCAAATCCACGAGACCTAATAGAACTACTTCTCCCCCTTTGGCATCGAAACGCCAAAAAGGAAGAAGAGCGGTGCTAACGCCCCTGGAGATCACTCCTCCTCATCCTCGTCGTAGTCATTCCCGTCCCCTTCCTCTTCATCATACTCATCATCATCGTCATCAGCTGGAGGAGTGGGTGCGCTCGGTGGAGGAGGAAAGAGACAACTCTCGAGCTTGCCATAGTTGATCCCTGAGGTGTTCCACTAAGCATACGGATCCGGAGCAGTGGGAGGAGGTGGATGGCCAGTGGCACCTGAGACATGGTGGAGGATAAGCTGCTGCGTGTGATCCCTCTCATGATCCCTGCGGTACGCCTCATATTGGCCCTTGTGAATGTCAATGCACATGCAAAGAATGTTCCGCTGGGACCAAGTAAGCTGCTTGACCTCGCGTGCCATTGGGGACACCGTGGAACGACGACCACTAGCCTGAGAATCACGCATGAAGGACTCCGGGGCAGTGGAAGGGTGATGGGTCTTCTGAGCCTTGTTGTAGATTTTCTTGGGCTTGTGAAGTCCATCCAGAGCAGTGCCAAAATCCTCATGTGGCAACATATGCTTGACGAGCATCATTATGAACGGAGCATAAGGAATAGAGAGCCTGTTGATCATAGCATCCGTCATCTCATGATAAATATAGTCCATGACATCCAGTTTGTAGCCTGTGGCTAATCTAGAGTTAGTGGCACACTCGTGATCAAACGCAAGAAGTGGAACCAGGTGGCCACGGATCCTGTCATTGTTGCCACCACTAGGAGCGATGCAGTCCCTAAAAATGCCAACAAGGGCTGCATACAAGGGAGAGAGACCAGCGAAAGTACCAGCAACCCCATCAGAGGAAAGGCAAGGAGCAAGTGCATTATCCTTGGATGGCTTCAGAGGAGAAATGATACGGTGGCCCGAAGGAGTGTCACGGCCATGGAATGCATAACCAAGAACCTGCCCAAAGGTGCGAAAATCCGACTGAATCATGGTTATCCCTGTAATCCACTTCATAGTGCGGTGCTCATCACCGCAAATCACCAGAGTTGAGAAGAACTGCCGCACCACAGAGGAATCATAGTTGCATTGGATAGTCATGAGGTGGTGCAGCCCCATCTTGTTGGTCACATCTAGTGCCTCAATGAGCCTTGTCTTGGATTGAGCCTCAGTCAAATTGATGGGACGCATGGGGCGAATCTTGAGAGTAGCATAGACATCATCATGAATAGCCCGAAAGTGGGCATTCCAAAACATTTCATCCTCGGGGGGACCATCGCTGTCAGCCTCATCATAATAATGAGTCTGACGAATGGTGGCATACTGAAGACTGTCCATAGCCTTGTAATTGGGCCGAGACTGTTTGCCCTTGCGAGATGCGGTCCTCTTAGTTTTCTTACTTGCCTCTGCCATCCGTCCAGCCTCTCTTGCTGCTCTGCTGACCTCGGTCTCGTCAATGAACTTCCCGTCTGCAGTGGGCTTGAGATAACGGGGACGGGGACGATGGGCAAAGGTCTTGGTCGGCTTGGAGCCACCTGTGAAAAGCATTAGAGGGATAGCATGGAGATAAGCATACACACAAGTCCAGGAGAAAAACACGAAGAAAGAGTAGCAATGCAACCCCATAACCAATGATGTACATTTGCAGAAGCAGAACTAAAATAGACCAGATTCTACTCTCCAGGCCAGATTATCCGGCCCTGGCAGGAGCGGATAATCCGCCCCCCGCAGAAAATTTCTGGATTGGCTCAGATCTACCATGGCAAAACAGATCGGGTACTAGGGTTGCAAGTCTACTGATTCTAGCATGTAAGGAACAACACCAAGAACCTTCTACAACGAGATTTCCACCAAATAAAATACATCCCATACAAAAGGAGAGAGATGAGGGAGTTACCCTCACTCATTGGAGGAAAATCGCGGAGGAGAAGATACCTGGAGGCGAGATGAAGAAGATCCGGGGAGAGCCCGAAGAATCCGGTGGTCGAATCGACTCCGGGAGAGGCGGATGCTCCGCCGGCGGCTGGGGGGCAGAGGTAGGGTTGGGGGAGGACTGGCTGCTCTGTTTGAGCCTGCCCTCCCCGACCCAGCCTATAAGGGGCTGATTTCGCCCGGGGCGGATAATCCGCCCCCCAGAAATTCTGTAAAATGCAGAATCAGGCCAGAGCAACCTAGCAAACCTCTCGATGGTGTTTTAGAGGACTTGTGTGCAAGAATAGATGGTTCAAGGAGGGAGAGAAAGGCTTGGGTTGAGAGCATCAAACTGAGATGGTACTACACACCCAAATTTGCAAGAATCAAAGCAATCAAAAGCCAAAGTTGAGTGTGTTTTCCATAAGAACATGAGATATGCAAGAAAATCCAACGAGACCCATGAAAAACCAACTCTTCTCAAGGAAGAGGGCGGTGGCCGAAGCCACCATGTTGGAGCGCATGGCATGACACCACGAAGATGTATCTTGAGTTCAAAACCAATGCTCATCGATGACCCACATATCACAAAATGATATTAAGGGAAATGATTTTACTTGCTTTCGGCATTATGGGGGGAGGGTTGGCCCAATCAATTTGGACCACACTCCCCCTATGTCTATGCCCGCATCTAAACCAAATACATGAATAAGAGCAAGTGAGTGTGCAAGGGTAGTCAAGCCAAGCTCCTTGAATCTATGATATTTAGCTCATTCCTCAAATAACAAAATCTTGCTTCATCAAGAGGCTTTGTGAAAATATCAGCAAGTTGGTTCTTCGTGCTCACAAAGGATAGAGCAATATCTCCACGAGCAACATGATCCCGAATAAAGTGGTTGCGAATTTCTATATGTTTTGTTCTTGTATGCTGCACGGGATTGTAAGCAATTTTGATAGCACTTTCATTGTCGCATAAAAGAGGCACTTTGTCACAATTGACACCATATTCCTTTAAAGTTTGCCTCATCCATAACAATTGAGTACAAGCACTTGCAGCAGCAACATATTCAGCTTCGGCGGTTGAGAGTGAAATACCCAATTATGTTTCTTTGATGACCAACACACTAGAGACCTGCCCAAGAATTGGCATGCACCAGAGGTTGATTTCCTATCATCTTTGTCACCAGCCCAATCTGAATCAGTGTAACCACATAGAGAGAAACTTGAACCCTTGGGATACCATAACCCAAAATTTGGGGAATTAACCAAATATCGGAAGATTCGCTTGACTGCCACTAAGTGGCTTTCTTTAGGAGCGGCTTGGTACCTTGCACACACTCCTACACTTAACACGATATCGGGCCTAGATGCGCAAAGGTAAAGGAGAGAGCCGATCATGGATCGGTATACCTTTTGATCCACGTCTTTACCCTTGGGATTGAGCTCAAGATGACACTTTGTTTGCATTGGTGTAGCAACGCCATTGAGATCCGTCATCTTGAACCTTTTGAGAATGTCTTGGATGTACTTAGCTTGATTAATAAAGGTTCACTCTCTAAGTTGTTTGATCTCAAATCCAAGGAAGAATCTGAGCTCACCCATCATGGACATCTCAAACCTGTCAGTCATAAGCTTTGAAATTTCATCGTTAAAAGCTTGGTTAGTAGAGCCAAAAATAATGTCATCTACATAAAGTTGGCATACAAAAAGCTCCCCATTAACCTTCTTAGTAAAAAGAGTGGGATCGATTTGCCCAACTTCGAAACCACGGTCTAGCAAAAGCTCTTTAAGGTGCTCATACCACGCACGTGGGGCTTGTTTAAGGCCATAGAGCGCCTTATCGAGTTTGTAGACATGGTTCGGGAATTTGGGGTCCTCAAACCCCGGGGGCTGCTTGACGTATACTAACTCATGTAGAGGACCATTAAGGAAAGCGCTCTTAACATCCATTTGTTGTAATTTAAAATTATGATGGGCTGCATATGCAAGAAGGATACGGATGGACTCAAGACGAGCCACAGGAGCGTAGGTCTCGCCAAAATCAATTCCTTCCACTTGAGAGAATCCTTGAGCCACGAGTCGTGCTCTATTCCTCACAACAATGCCATTTTCATCCTGTTTGTTCTTGAAGATCCACTTGGTGCCGATAACATTGAGGCAATCCTTTGGTTTTTCTACGAGCTTCCAAACTTTGTTGCGTTCGAAGTTATTTAATTCTTCATGCATTGCAACAACCCAATCGGGGACTTCAAGAGCATCAAAAACCTTCTTCGGTTCAACCATGGAAATGTGATCTTGATGATCACAGAAGCTAGCAAGTTCTCTTCTAGTGGATACCCTTCGTCGTAGATCACCAACAACCTTGTCAAGAGTGTGACCTCTTAGTTCAAGGTTCCGATCAGCACAAGCCTTGCGACGAGCCTCAATGTCCTTATTGTTTCTAGGAGGAGTTGATTCAATAGTTGTATCCTTGTCTTGATTACTGCCCTGCCCTTGACCTTGGTCTTCGTTAATGCCAGAAGATTGTTGCTGAACATTTTCTTCAGGCCCGGATAATCCGCCCCTTGGAGGGGCCGGACTATCCGGCCTGGGAGGTGAAGTACCAGAACCATCTTCCTGAGAATGCCTGACGGGAGTTGGAGACCCAGGGCCGGATAATCCGCCCCTGGGGGCCGGAGAATCCGGCTTGGGAGCTTCAGAGTTGTTGACTTCTCCTTCGGATCCTCTGGAACGATTTGGAGTGCCAGGGGCGGATTGTCCGCCCCTTGGAGGGGGCGGATAGTCCGGCCTGGGACTACCAACTTGTCCAGAGGACAGATGATCTTCAACAGATTGTGGTGTTGGTGCAGGATTTTATCCAACAGTAGGAGCTTGTTGATCTTGTGTAGATGAGGGCTCCACATGTGTGGAGCATTGTCCTTCCCGATCCTCCACAATAGGTTCCTCAATGGAGCGGAAAAATCCCACGCCCATTCTTCTTATGGCATCTTGGGGTATTTCAACATCTGCATCACAAACATCAACTTGCCCTACAAAGGATCCGTTATTTTCATCGAACTCCACACTACAAGATTCTACAACAATCCCAGTGAGCTTGTTGTAGACTCTATAAGTGTGGGATTCGGCACCGTAACCAACAAAAATACCTTCTAAAGCCTTGGACTCAAATTTTGACAAACGGACACCTTTAATAAGAAAGAAACACTTACACCCGAATACCCTGAAGTATGAGATGTTGGGCTTGTTACTAGTAAGTATTTCATATGGAGTCTTGTCCAAAATCTTTCGAAGGTAGAGCCGGTTAGATGAGTGACAAGCAGTGGATATGGCTTCAGCCCAAAAATTATAAGGAGACTTGAATTCAGCTAGCATAGATCTTGCCATATCCATCAAAGTCCGGTTCTTCCTCTCGGCTACACCATTTTGTTGAGGGGTGTACGCAGCGGAATATTGATGTCTAATCCCCTCTTCGCTAAGAAACTCATTTAAAGTGTAGTTCTTGAATTCGGAGCCGTTGTCACTTCTAATTGCCAAGATAGGAACATTGTGTTAACGTTGAACTTCATTGGCAAAGTCGATGACAGTTTGTTGAGTCTCACTTTTCAGCTTGAAGAAATAGACCCATGTATATCTTGAGTAATCATCGACAATGACCAAGCAATATTTCTTCCCACCGAGACTTGCATGAGAAGGAGGGCCAAATAAATCCACATGAAGTAATTCCAAGATCCTCTTTGATGACACAATAGTCTTCCTCTTGTGGGGAGAGTCATGCATTTTCCTTCTACACAAGCCCTACAAACACGATCTTTGGCAAAAGAGACATTGTCTTTTAGTCCAAGGATGTGGCCACCCTTCTAGAGACTTTGCAAAGTTCTCATGTTGACATGGGCTAAACAGCGATGCCATAGCCAGCCCACGTCGGCCTTTCCGAATAGACACATCGGACCCGAAGTGGTTTTCCCCGAGAAGTCCACCACATACAGGTCATTTTCGACGTATCCAACGAAAGCGACCTTTAGAGACTTGCTCCACAGGAGTACCACCAAATCATCATCGATAAAAACAGCAAAACCCATCTTGCCAAGGGCACGAATAGAAAGAAGGTTGTAACCGAGGGTCTCAACAAGCATGACGTCCACGAGAGAGATATCGTGGGCAACCACAACCTTGCCAAGACCCAAGACCTGAGATTTTGACTTATCACCATAGGAGACTATGATATTATCATGATTTGGACGCATCTCCGTGATGATCTCCTTGCTTCCGGTCATATGACTAGTGTAGCCACTATCCAGCACCCATTTCGACCCACCGGAAGCATAGCCCTACAAGAAAATTACTTCTTGGTTTTAGGTACCCATTTTTCAATGGGTCCTTTCATGTTAGTAACAAGGGTCTTTGGGACCCAAATAGACCAAGCAATATATTCATCAAAAGGACCAACATAATAAGCATAAACATCGCCATAGTCATCACAAAAGAGTTCATAATTCGGATTGTGAGACCCTGCAAAACCAATATTATTAGTCTTGTCTTTCGTGACATTCTTCTCAGCGGTGCTTGTCTTTAATTGCACTTTCTTGGTCTTGTTCTTCTTGGTTTTCTTCTTCTTGGACTTGGTGACATACCCAAGTCCCTCTTTGCCATGATTTGACCTTTGCTTGCCAAGGACTTCATCAAGCACACCTTTGTCCTTGGTAGTGATGTCCTTGATCACACCTTTTTCCACACTAGCATTTTGCTTGTTACTATATGTGGAGTTGGATGAGCTAGGAGTATCATATTTGGCCAATTGACTTTGAAGCTGATCATGTGACTCATTGAGAATAGAGAACTCGTTTTTCAACACCTTGTGAGCATTGTCAAGTTTCTCCAATTCCTCGAAGAGTCTATCATGAGCAGCCCCAAAGTCAATCCTTTCCTTCTTTAACTTCTTTGCTTTGGTGACAGCATTGTCACGTTCCTTAACAAGTTTAGTCACAATTTCTTCATGTGACTCTTCCATAGACTCGAGCCTCTCTTCAAGAGAGACCCGAGCTTCTTCTTCTTCAAGAGCATTTTTTAGGGATGCAATTTCCATTGCATCCTCCCTTTCAATTCTGCCCTTTTCTTCGAGGAGTGCTTCATTTTGGGCCAGCTGATCCATAGGAGCTTCAAAACGAACTTTGTGCTCACCTTGCAAGTTAGTGTAGAAATAATCCAAAGCAATAATCTCTTCTTTAACCTTAAGACTAGTAGGATCATCCATGTCTATCATAGCCTTGGGAAAAGAAGAGTTAGAAGAAGTTACCTCGGAGCTTCTTGCCATGAGGCAAGTAGCATTCTTGTTGGTGATTATTTCGTTCGGAGAGTCGAAGAGAGATGTTGATGTAGATGTGGTGGCTATAGCAGCCACCTCTTGAGAGCTATCGTCCTCGTCCTCATCTTCACTCCCCGATGAATATTCTTCTTGAGCCACTAGAACAATCTTTGGTTGCTTCTTGAAAGGAGCATTCTTCTTTACAAACTGTTTCTTGCGTGGAGCTTTTGATTTGTCCTTGAAAATGAGTCTTCCTCCATTATCCTCTCTACTTTGATAAGGACACTCAGCTACGAAGTGCAGCCGGTCACCACAATTGAAGCATGTTCTCATCTTGGGACCATTTTCTTTTCTTCCATAGGCTCCACTCTTGCGATCTAGTTCAGCTTTAGCCTTGGCTGGATCTTTCCAAAAGTTTCTTGCATAAAGAGCCAAGTATTGTCCGTGGATCCTTTTTATATCCTCGGGACAGTCCAGACCTTCTACCGCATATTCATCATGATCAATCACACTAGTCTTCAAGGCCATGTTGACCCCCTTTTGCATCCCCATAGCTCAAGCACGAGCACCTTCGGCATTCTTGGCAGCCACTTTGAAAGCGGCCATTTCTTGCATTACCTCATTGGATGACATGAGGTGATAGTTATGCCTACCTTGGAGACTTTTCAAATCTGTGGGCTCAAATGGCATAAGTGCACTGACATACTTGCGCTTGATCCAAGCATCATCAACATGAGTTGCACCATGGTTTCTGAAGGTTGTGGCTATTGCCTTGAGCCTCCTATACATGTCCTCGTGGTCTTCTCCATCCAGCATATAGAATCCTTCAGCTTCATTGCTCAAGGCATCATATCTATTCCTTCTCATACTTTCATTTCTGATGAAGAGCTCGGTGAGGGCATCCCAAGCTTCTTTAGCTGTGCTAAGATGCTGAATGTGTGGCATGTCTTTGTCACCCACACCAAGCTGTATCATGTGTAAAGCTGTAGCGTTGAGTTGGCTATCGACCACTTCTCTTCTTGTGAGATTGTTGGGGTTTCCAACATGAAGACCATTTTCGAGGATCTTCCACAACTCTATGGAGGAACTGCACACATGAGATTTCATCAAAAATTGCCATTGAGAGAAAGTAGATGCAGAAAGTTTGGGTGGATCACCCCTATTATGTATATGTGGGTGAGGGATAGGCGGATCAGGGGAATACACATGAGAAACCTCATTGTATCCATCCTTACCGCTATCCTTTTTCGAGGAGGAGCTTTTGCTAGTATCATCACCAACCACTTCGTTATCTTTGGAAACAGTTTTACCCGTTTCCTTGGATTGCGGAGTGGTATCCTTAGAGTTAGATGGAGGTGATGCTGCGGATGTGGAGAGACGCATTATCAATTGACGCATCTCTTCCATCTTAGCCTCCATTGAACTCACCAAGGTTGTTTCCAACGTCTTGAGATCGTTCATGGTGACTACCTCCGGAGCATCACTCCCATCTCCCTTGGAACCCATACTTCTCTTAGGCGGTTAAGCCCGAAATAAGAGCCGAAGCTCTGATACCAATTGAAATGGATCGTATGGGCACCTAGAGGGGGGGTGAATAGGTGCTAACCAATTTTTAATACTTTTTCAATTTTAGGCTTGACACAAAGTAAATTCTCTAGGTATGCAACTACGAGAATTTCCCTATATGTAACCCTAACTACTAAGCACGTAAAAGAGGAGCGAGGAAACCGTAGTGGAGCACGCGGAGACACAGGGATTTGTTTTACCGCAGTTCCTTCCTTGTTAAGGGAAGTGCATCTGCGTTGGAGGGGTGGGCGGTTCTAAGACCACCACGCCACAATAGGCCTCACCCTATTCTCTGATGGATCTCGCCACGAGAGGCCTGATCCACCTTCTCCACTATTGGATCCCTTCGAGGCGGGAACCGGTGCCTTTTACAACACTATCGGGGCACACACCCACAACCGAATTGGGGGCTCCCGAGATGACAACAAGCTGCCACAATAACAAAGTTTATCAATATAAACAAAAACAAGGATCTAGGTATTTGCAAGAAATACTAGATCGGGGGTTCTCCAAATGAATGGAGAGGAGATGAAGCGCTTGATTGCTGATGATGAAGATCGAGTTCTCCTCCTTTGATTCCCCAAGGGATGGGGCCTTTGGGTGGATCTAGGTGGAGCACTCTTGGATGAAGCTTTCAGATCTGATCTGGTCTTTTGCGAGATGAATCAAGAGTTCTGGCAGGAGGGGGAAGGCTGGCTTAAATACCCCCTCCCCAGATCTGGCCGTTGCACAACTTTGGGGGCGGATTATCCGCCCCCCACTTGGGGCGGATTATCCGCCCCCTTGGAAAACTCCGCCCCAAGGGCGGATTCTCCGGGGGAAACTCCGCCCCCTCTCTGGGGCTTGCGCCTTGGTGAAGCTTGGTGAAGATCTTGGGGGGCGGATAATCCGGCCCCCCTGAGGGGCGGATTATCCGGCCAGGACGGAAAGTCCGGCCAAAACTCCGCCCCCTCTCTAGGGCTTGCGCCTTGGCGATGAGCAGGGGGGCGGATTATCCGGCCCCCTGAGGGGCGGATTATCCGGCAGGGCCGGAAAATCCGGCCAAAATTCCGCCCCCCTTCTGGGGCTTGCGCTAACTTGGGAAGAGGGAGGGACGGATTATCCGCCCCTGGTGGGGGCGGATTATCTGCCCCTGGTGGGGGCGGATTATCCGCCACCCAAAAACAGAATCCTTTCCCTTTTTCTCATAGGTGGCTGCAACACTTCAACACACATTAAATAATCCTTGATATTGTTATCTAACACACAAAACACTAGGGATTATAAAATGTTCTTTCAGCTTTCCACTAATAGATGTAGTGGTTTTCTGTTGCTCTAAGCCTTTGTCAAGTAATCCGACGCACCGCTGGACCTGCTTAGCATTATTTGCGAGGATAGCTCTAGCGACCACGGCGTTCTCCACCAGAGTGTTTTAGACCCAGTTTCCGTTGCCATCTAGCCAGAACTATCCCCTAGTGTTTTCGTCGAAGAGAGATTTATGGACTTCCAGATTTCTGTTGGCCAGAACCAGACCACCCTTTGTTTTGTTGTATGGTAGTCTCTTGTAGTCTGACTTGTACTGGGCAGGGTTACCATCGATGCGTTGTTTGACCTCCACAATGTTGGCAGCTTCTTCGAGCAATAGCAAAAGTTTCTTCTCTAGTTAATCAGCACTTTTCTCCAATTCATCTGGTGTAAGATCCGAAGCAGTTGGGATTGGTGTTGTTAGTGCATCCCCGTACAGGTGACGAGCACCTTGAGTGATTATGTGACCGTCAAGCGGAGGATTGTTCGATTTGGAATCAGCCGGAGATCCATCCGGTTTCTCCATCTCGAGCTCTTCGTCGATTTCATCATCAATGGATTCCTCCACCGGTTCCATCGATGTTAGAGTTTTCTTCTTCTTATTATTCTTTGCCTGCCTAGTAGCCTTTACGCGCGTACCGGTGGCAAAGACGGATTTGGATCCGGTAATGGGAGATAAGATCCCATCAG
Organism: Avena sativa; assembly: GCA_916181665.1. Classification (NCBI taxonomy): domain Eukaryota; kingdom Viridiplantae; phylum Streptophyta; class Magnoliopsida; order Poales; family Poaceae; genus Avena; species Avena sativa. The sequence goes on from OV702298.1 coordinate 115,210,721, forward strand.
TTGACGAGATTGGATCTCGTCAATGCCCATTGTTATGGACTTGGGTTTTGGAGAAGATGGGGATGCTGGAGATCGTGGAACGGTTAGCAAACAAGCAATACAGGACACGAGGTTTACCCAGGTTCAGGCCCCCGGAGGGAAAACCCTACTCCTGCTTGTCTGCTCTTTGATTACGGCGGAACCGGTGATTATAGGGGTGCGCAGATGCGATCTGGCGTGAAAGTGCGTATGCGGAAGTATGAGAGAGAGATCTAGGTCATGCCCTCCTTGCCTTTATATAGACTTAGGCAGGTCCTAGGCACAGATCTAGTCGATTACAGGTTCTAGGGTTTACCCCTTTGAATTTCCTATCTACTCTAGTCTTGCTCTCCAAGGATCCGAAGGCATCATGGGCCTTGGCCACCCGAAAATCTTCATGGGCCGGCGTATATTTGCCATGGGCCTTCCTTGGGCTGGACCAGGTATGCTGAGATCGTGTACTCGCGGGGTATAACCATGTCAGTAGCCCCCGAGTGTTCAGTCGAATCGTAGATTCGGCTGAGGACTCTTCAATCCTTCGGGTGCAACTCTGTCTTTCAAGAGAATGTGTAGGGATTGTTGATGCGTGTGCCTGACTCTCCCGACTGATCAGGGTCAGTTAACTGTCTTAGGACAAAACAACACGATCTTCTTCAGATTCAAGTCCCTCGACTTGAAGCCAGAACATATGCTGGCGTAATTCGACTCAGGCCGCGGAGGACTTACAGGAGTGGAATTCCAGTGAATTCAATTGATGTACCCAACGCGTCCGTCAGGATTTTTCATCGCGCCTGTTGGCACGGGTTTATACTAGCAGAGCGCAGTCATGTGCGTTACCAGGCCATCAGATGATATCTGTAGGTCTTATCTTTGCGTCGCAGACGTAGCATCCGAATTTTATCACCGTGGAGGTGTTTTCGGGTAGCCAAGGAGAATGCTACTCACTTAGCGTTTAGTTGGGGCAGAGTTGCCGAAAAGTTTTTGCATACTGATCCGAAGGATCGTAGTCAAAAAATTTATAGTGTGCGCGACCAGCTCTCCCTATGGGAGTAGCCCTCAAGTGTCTGTTCGAGTCGTAGACTCGAGCGGAGACTTTAATTCAGCCGTTGTTCAGTGTCAGGTTCGTAGGACACAAATTTTTTCGGATGCTTAAATCCATCCTCCCTATGGGAGTTTCCCCCGAGTCCGTAGTAGAGTCGTAGACTCAACGTAGGACTCGAAGAAACAGTTCAGTGCTGTAACGTGTTGTTCTTTTTTCGGGTGCACGGCTAGCGCTCCTGATAGGGGTAGCCCCCGAGTAATTGGTTGAATCGTAGATTCGAGTGAGTACTCTTAGCTTTGAAGCCGAAGAAATTGTAGTTGTTGGTAGTGTAGCTTCTGATGACGTCAGTGCTGACGATCAATGACCTCAAGCATCTGCTGCGCCAGAGATGACTTGACTGGACGAACATGGGTCCCACTTTCTGACCTTGAATTGACCGGTCACGCGCGGCGTGGAGATAATTACGGCGTCGCCTCGATTTCTGCGCGTAGTGGACGGCGTGTTAGCGACGGTTCGTTGCGATGCTGACATGTGTATGGCCAGATCCTGCTGTTGGCGTTAGGTCTTCTCGATGGACGGTTGTCGTGCATCGTCTTTGTCTTTATAATCATTGGGGAAAACTTTAGTTTGTTTTCACCGCAGCTATTCTCGTTTCGCTGCTTCCTTGTTCTCTGAGAGTTCTTGCTGCGCGCTGGAATATCCTTTCACATTTCCTTCTTCCATCCTGCGCTCTCAACGTCGTCGCCGCCATACCGCGATGGGGAAGTCGAAGAAGTCTTCTTCTGCGGTTGGTACCAGCGCTGCTGGAGGGAAGAAGAGTGCCGCTGCTACCCGTGTCACCGACGGTGGCTGGCGGCGATCGGAGACGCGGGAGAGTGATCTCCGCAAGCTTCGTGAGCGGGGCTTGATCCCGCAGGATAGGGAGGCCGTTAAACTCCCAGGCAACAAGGTAATCCCTCGTCCCCCCGCTGGGTTTCGGGTTATGTTCCTCGCCTTCGTTATTCGCGGATTTTCCTTCCCAGTCCACGACTTCCTTCGTGGACTGCTTTTTCTTTACGGTGTCCAATTGCATCATCTTTCCCCCAATTCTCTTCTTCACATTGCTTGTTTTATCACTTTCTGTGAGTGCTGGCTCGGTATCGAGCCGCACTTTGGCCTCTTCCGGAAACTCTATTCCGTGAAGAGGCAATCTGGTTCGGATGATGTTTATCCCATTGGGGGTTGCATCATCTCCCTCAAACCCAATCTGCTTTTCTTTTCTTTTTCCATGTCTGAATCTGTCTAGTACTGGCGGAGGCGATGGTTTTATATTCGCGACTCCACAGTGGCTGGGCAGCATTTTGGTCTTGCTCCTTTTGACCCCTCCCAAAAGATCGAGCCGAAGAGGTCCTGGAAAAACCAGATCTTGGATGGCGAGGTAGCGGAGATAGAGGCTCTCTATCGTCGAGTGGAGGATGTCCAGTTGATTCCAAAGAAGGAAGTGAACGGTGTGGATATCATCCGCACATTTCTTGAGCGTCGGGTGCAGCCACTCCAGGCTAGGGTGCACCCGGTGTTCCTTTATGCTGGACGCCGTGATCCGATGAGGGTTTCGGTTGAGAAATTCTCCCAGGGAGATCTCGACAGGGCCCTTCGTTCGCTGCTGAAGTTCAAGACTGGAGAGGATATCCCGGGGAAGTCACTGACTTCTCCGTTTTCTTCTTCGCTTCTTGTTCCACAGGTGTAGATCCGTGCGTGTAGCGCTATTTTCGACTGCATTGTATTTGCATTTGTTTGCTAACAAATTTTCTTCTCTTGTGCAGAGCTTCAAAGTGCCGGGCATGTCGCCTCCATTACCCGAAGTATTTCCGGATGCTCCAGATAATGATGTGGTGGATTCCATGTCCGAGCCACCGACGGCACGGTCTCCGGCTGAAGAGGCCAACGAGTCGAGCGAGGACCACACTCGCAAACGATCACGGAGCTCCAGCGAGTCTTCGGATGCCTCGACTCCTCCGACTCCTAGGAACCAGCTGTGTCTTGAACGTCACAGTGATGGGCATGGAGGCTCTTCCTCTCCGATTCTTGCTGTTCCCGTGCGGGCTGTAGCGCCGCACCCGCCGGCGAAGCGGAAGAAGGAAGAAAAGAAGGAAGAGAAGAAGGAAGAGAATAAAGAGGAGAAGAAAATCCGGAGGACCCCTCCTGTCTTCAACCTGAGCGAGCTTGACTCGTAAGTTTCCTTTGTCCTGCACTGCTTTTTCTTGCCTATTTACTTTGTACTTGTGCTAATTTGTCCTTGTGCAGGCACTCTTCCAACGACTCCTCCAGCGATGGTGCTCGGGAGATGATGGGGGAGTCGAAAGTCGCGTCTCCTCCTCCTCAGACGGTGGCTACCTCTGAAGGTGCTGCTCCAGACCCTTCTTCGCAGGAGGTTCAGGTGGTTGCGCCTCAGAAGGCTGCAAGCGGACCTTCGGAGTCGCCATCGGATCATGTGAGTAGTTCTGCCTCCTGCCACGGGGGAAGCCCCCGAGCATTTGTAAAAGAGTTTTGTTGTTCGTTCCTCCTTTGAGTCTCAGGGGGAGCCCCCGAGCGTTTTCGTGTGTGTATTTTGCTTCTGCTCTTTCTTTTGGGCATAGCCCCCGAGTCCTTCTCTTGACTAGTAGGTCTTTTTCTTGCAGCCTTTTGTGCAGGATGCCAAACGACTGGTGCAGCAGCACCTGGCGCTGGAGGCCAGCCTCAAACAGCTTCAAGGTACTTTTATTTCTTGATGTTTGCTTCTTCTTGTATTCTTGTCCTATTATCCGATGTTTGTATTATTTGACTGCAGAGGAGCACAACACCTCCCTTCGTGAGATTGATTCTCTCAAAAAGAGCCTCGGTCAAGCGGAGAAGAAGGCCAAGGTCGCCGTTGGTGCGAAGGAGCGCCTCGAGCTGGATCTGGCTACTGCGGCCGAGGCTAAGGAGCGCCTGCAGCGGGAGGCCACGGACCGCGAGGAGCAGATTGCTGTCGCCACGGCTTCACGCGAGAGAGAGAGAGAGGTGGCCGGCAAGCTTATGGCGGCTGCCAAGGCTGTTTCGGGTGAGTATCTTCGCCGTCCTCTTTTGGTTTTCTTGTCTTTCTTTTGCGGTGCTGTCGTTCATTCTTCTTCCTTGCTATTTTAGATGCCGCGGGCATCGAGTTTGATCGCGGTTCTCTGGAGCACGGGAGTGCTCTGGATGATGCTGTTGCGGCAGTTGAAAATCGTTGCGGCACCGTCGTCAACTCGCTTGCCAAGGCCAAGGAGGTCCTTGGGTGCTTCTACAAGGAGCTTGTCCCCAAGGGCGCGGCCCTTGATGACGTTGATGCTCTGGCGGAGGTGCTGTCAGCCGAAGCACCTGCGCCGTACAAGCGCAAGCAGAAGGGCATCGGTGCATCCGTCGGGCTGGCAATGGCCTTGGCGGCTGGAGCGGAGCTGGACCTTCCCCAGGTCACTTCCTGGATGCTGACAACTGCTGATGGATCCGAGTTGCCTTCGCTACCTATTCTGCTCGCTGTAAGCATTATGGGCCGAAGCTGATTGATCTGCTGGCCGAGTACGCACTACGGCAGCAGGGGGAAGCCAAGGCGAGGCAATCCGACTCCAAGGCTACTCAGGGTGCCGCGTCTTAGGCGCTGTAGTTGTAGGATAGTTGTAGTCTCTTTTGTTGTAATTATTTTGATGAACAAATCCTTGTGCCATGTAGTGGCTTTTGATGCACTTAATGAATTTGTTGAGTTATGTGATCCTTCGTCTACGTGTTCATGTCTTTGCCTTTCTGCTGATTTAGGGTCCTTCGGGTGCTGATCCCGTTGACACCTCACCTGCAGCGCGGCTGCGGCCATCCTTGGATGATTCGTCGCAGCTTGCTTTTCTTCGAGACTGTGTTTGTAGTCTCGAGAAAGAGTTGCTTGGGGTGCATGGCCATGCCGACGTTTGGAAGTCCAAGGCGGATCGCGGTGCTGCCAGAGAGGAGTACTTGATGGCGGAATTGCTTCGATTATCCAAGCAGCTTCAGTGTAAGTTTTTCGAGTTGTTGCCCATTTCTTACGATGCGCCTGCTTGCATTTCATCTTACTTTTGTGCAAGTATTGCAGGTGCTAACCTTGCTCCAAGGGAGGAGAAGGAGCGTGTTGTTGTTCGGATCAATTGTTTGACTCAACAAGACATGGAAGCCGGCGGGTTCTTCTGGATGGATCGTGACCGTGCTATGGTCCTTGCGACGGTGCAAGATCGCATTCACCAAGTATCGCGGGTGCTTCGTCAGGTGCAGACTTCTCTCGCGTCGGTTCTGCATGTGATGTTTCCGCTGGATGCTGCGCCAACAACCCTTTCTGGTCTTCTGTCGAAGTTTCGGAATGTGAATCGTGTCAAGGAATTGGTGCGGCACCAGCTCGTCGCAGGAGTGAAGGTTGTGTTCTCCCTTGTGAGGCTATATCGCCCTGATGTAGATCTGTCCGCTGTAGCGGCTGGGCCACCCCTTCGACCAGATGGTGGTGTGTGGGATATGCGTCCGCATTACGTGGCTGTAAGGCAGTATGCCGAAGAGATCGTAGATCTATTTGAGCAACGTGCTCAGGTTATTCTTCAGAATAGGTAGTGCCTGTAAAAGAGATAAATGTAAAATTTGTATATATTTGACTGGGCTTGTTTTGCCCTTTGTTATAAAGGTTTGGTTGTTGTTTGAGCACGTAGTGCTTTGTTCGCATATGTGTCCTTTTCGTTAGCCTGACGTGGTCAGCTACTCAGTCGTACACGTGTTTTCCTCAGTCGACGAAATCGTGAGGTGGGGGGAGCCCCCGAGTGCGTTTGTAGCATGAAGTAAAAGTGAGAATAGAAAAATGAAATTTTTGGGGCGAGACACTTAGCTTTATTTATATCGTAATGGAGGAGGTACATTGTTCGGCTGAGTAGCCTTGGCTGAATAGCCTTATTGAAAGTAAAGGGGTAGGTAGCTAGGGGTAGAATCGTCGTAGCTGTGCGACATTCCATGGGTTGGAGTATGCGAATCCAGACTCCACGTGCTTGAGGCAATAGGCGCCACCTGGGATGGCTTCGGTGACGATGTAGGGTCCTTCCCATGGTGACTCAAATTTCTTCGGTCGCTCTTGCTTGAGTCGCAAGACGAGGTCTCCTTCGACGAAGGACCTTGGGCGCAGCCGTCGGCTGTGGTAGTTGCGGAGACTTTGCTGGTACACCGCTGATCGAGCTGCTGCTATGTCTTGTGCTTCGTCGAGTGTGTCAATGGCTTCTTCGAGTGCAGCCGTGGATTCGGCTTCGCTATAAGCGACGACCCGGGGGGGCTGGTGGCGTACTTCGGCTGGTAGTACGGCTTCGGCTCCGTGCACCATGAAGAACGGCATGTAGCCGGTGGAGCTGTTTGGCGTGGTACGCAAGCTCCATAGGACGGAGGGTAGCTCCTTCGTCCAGGCTCCGGCGAGTCGCTCGAGCGGGCTCATGAGGCGCTTCTTGATGCCAGCGCCGATTAGGCCGTTGGCCTTTTCCACCTGCCCGTTCGTTTGCGGGTGCGCCACAGAGGCGTATGTGATGTTGATTCCGAGGCCTTCGCAGAAGTCTTGGAATTCTTTGGAGATGAAGTTCGATCCATTGTCGGTGATGATGCTATGCGGTACGCCGAACCTGTAGACAATGGATTCAAAGAACTTGACGGCAGTCTTGCCCTTTTGGTTAGTTACCGGCATTGCTTCGATCCGCTTGGTGAATTTGTCGAATGCGACCAGGAGGTAGACGTGCCCCCCTTTCGAAGACCTTGGCAGTTTGCCGATCATGTCGAGGCCCCATTGGGCGAAGGGCCAGGCCAAAGGTATGGGCCTGAGATTTGACCCGGGTGCGTGTGGTTTGTCAGCGAACCTTTGGCACCCTTTGCATCTTCGGACGATGTCTTTTGCGTCGTTCATGGCCGTTGGCCAGTAGAATCCAGCTCGTAGAGCTTTGGCGACAAGGGAGCGACTGTCTGCGTGATGGCCGCAGATGCCCTCGTGGATGTCTTGAAGTATGGTTTTCCCGTCACCGGTGGTGACGCACCTTTGTAGTACACCCGAAATGTTGCGCTTGTACAGCTCGCCATTGATGATGGTGAAGGCTTTTGACCGGCGAGATATGCGTCGGGCATCTGTCGGGCTGTCAGGTAGTTCTCCGTCTATTAAGTACTGGGGGTATGGTCGTGTCCAAGTTTCTTCGACTGCCATGACCTGCATCAGGTTGACCGTGGCGACCTCTGTGTCCAGTTTTTCGGGTCCTTCATGACCTTCGGGTAGCGTAGCCCCTGCGTGTTCTGCTTCTTCGGGTGATCCCTTGGGGAATTTCCGCTTGATGGATGGCACGCAGATCTGTTCGAGGAACACACCTGGTGGCACCCTTGCGCAGGTGGAGCCGATGTTGGCGAGTCTATCGGCCTCCTCGTTGCTTTCTCTTCCAACGTGTCAGAGCTCGCAGCCGTCGAATTCTCCCTCGAGTGAGTTGTAGAGTGCGCGGTACGTGATCATGTTTTCGGCATGTGCGTCGCACTCATTCATCGTCTGTTGGACGACGAGGTTGGAGTCACCGTAGATGACCAGGCGTGTTGCGCCGCAGATATTTTCCATCCTCATGCCATGGATGAGGGCTTCGTATTTGGCCTCGTTATTGGAAGCTCGGAACTTCATCCGAAGGACGTACTTCATCGTGTTTCCCTGCGGGGAGGTCAGTATGACCCCGACTCCTGCTCCAGCTTCGCGCTTGGAGCCATCGAAATGCATCGTCCATGACTGCGACATGTCTGGGGTGTCTGGCAGCTGCAGCTCTATCTAGTGTACAAGGAAGTCCGGGAGGACCTGAGACTTGATTGCGAGTCGCTTCTCGTAGACGATGTCTAGGGGTGACAGCTCGATGCCCCACAGGGCCACGCGTCATGTGGCCTCTGGGTTGTTTAGGATGCTGTTCAGGGGTGCTTCATTGACGACCATCACCTGGTTCTCCTGGAAGTAATGGCTCAACCGACGAGCCGTCATGAACACGCCGTAGGCGAGTTTCTGGTAGTTGGGGTACCTCTGCTTTGTTGGCGTCAATACCTCGCTGATGTAGTAGATTGGGCGTTGGACCCCATGGGTCTTACCTTCTTCGGGTCGTTCGACCACCAGCACGGTGTTTACCACCTGGTGTGTGGCTGCTATGTACAGCAGTAGGGGCTCGCGCTCCTTTGGCGTAACCAAGACGGGCGAGGTGGAGAGCAGTCGCTTTGGATCTTCAAATGCGTCGTCCGCTTCAGGCGTCCACTCAAATTTATCTGCCTTGCGTAGCAGTTGGTAGAATGGCAGGGCTTTCTCGCCCATGCGGCTGATGAACCTGCTCAATGCCGCTATTCGTCCTGCGAGCTGCTGGACACCCTTGAGGTTCTTCGGCTTCTCCATGGCCATGATGGCCCGGATTTTCTTCGGGTTCGCCTCGATCCCTCGCTGGGAGATGAAGTATCCAAGCAGCTGACCCGATGGGACGCCGAAGGCGCACTTTTCGGGATTGAGCTTGATCCTGTAGCGGTCGAGATTATCGAACGTCTCGCGGAGATCGTCGATGAGTGTTCTTGCCTCCCTGGTTTTGATGACTATGTCATCGACATAGACTTGGACGTTGCGACCGATCTGGTCCTTCAGGCATGCCTGCATGCATCGCTGGTACGTGGCACCTGCGTTCTTTAGCCCGAAGGGCATTGTGTTGTAGCAGAACACTCCGAACGGTGTGATAAACGCCGTTTTCTCTTGATCTTCGACCTTGAGTCGGATCTGGTTGTAGCTTGAGTAGGCATCGAGGAAGGAGAGTTTCTCGCATCCTGCAGTCGAATCGATGATCTGATCGATCCGAGGAAGAGGGAAGTGATCCTTTGGGCCGTGCTTGTTCAGTGACGTGAAGTCTACGCACATCCGCAGGATGTCCGTGTCCTTCTTGGGGACCATCACTGTATTTGCGAGCCACTCGCTTTCTTTGATCTTCTTGATGAAGTCTGCAGCGAGTAGTTTGTTGATTTCCATTCTGATGGCTTCGGCCCGTGGCTCGGACAGTCTCCGGATGGACTGCTTGACGGGCTTGGTGTCTGGAAATACGTTGAGTGCGTGCTCGGCGAATTCCCTGGGAACTCCTGGCATGTCCGCTGGACACCAGGCGAAGATTTCCCAGCGCTCGTGGAGGAATTCGACGAGCGCGCTTTCCTATGCGGGGCTGAGGTCGTTGGCGATCAGTGCCGTCTTGGAGGCATCCGTCGGGTGAACGTGCACCTTCTTTGTGTTGACGGTGGAGTCAAAAGACAAATCAGGTGCGTTTTGTCGTGCGACTGGGGGTGCCCTGTTGTCCGTCACTTCGCGGAGCCTTACGAGCTCATCCTGCATGCCGAATGACTGGGAGATTCTATTGAAGTCCCTGTCGCAGTGGTCCGATCGGGTGAAGCTCCCGTGGACCATGATGACGCCCCTGGGTCCTGGCATCTTGAGTAGCAGGTATGCGTAGTGTGGGACAGCCAAGAACCTTGCGAATGCTACACGCCCGAGGATGGCGTGGTATTGTGATGGCCAGTCCACCACTTCGAATTCGAGCTGCTCGCATCGGAAGTTGTCCGGCTTGCCGAAGATGACGTCGAGCCATATTTTTCCTAGGGGGAATATGCCCTTTCCTGGGACGATGCCGTGGAATGTTGTGTCTGACTGTTCCAGGCTGCACATCGGGATCTGCATTGCTGCTAGAGTGCTTGCGAACATAAGGTTGATGCCGCTACCGCCGTCCATGAAGATGCGGCTCATCTCGAAACCTCCGTTCTACGCCTCCAGCACCAGGGCAGCATGACCTGGGCGAGGGATCTGGCAAGGGTTATCCGAACGACTGAACGTGATGCAGGACTCCGATCCGCTGAGGTACTCAGGGATGGCGGGTGGAGTTGTCACAGCCAGGTTGATCTGACGGGTGATTTTCTTCTGCACCCTATTCGTGGGGCGCCCCTTCTGGATCATCAGTGCTCCTTTCGGCGGGGGATACCCGTGCCCAGCGTTGTTCTGTGCTGGTGCGACTGGTTGGTTCAGGCCTCCTACAGGTGGCGGTGGAGGAGATCCATGCGCTATTTCACCTGGTGCGGGTGCGTTCCCGAATCCAGGGGTGGAGCTTGCTGCTTCATCTGAACCATGCTTTCGCTGAGCTTCTGGAACTCGTGGCAGTCCTTGAGCATGTGGCTTGCCTTCTTCTTGCCATCCTGCTTGTCGATGTAGAAGTGGATGGTGCATGGACCCAAAAGTTTTTTGTATGCTGAGGGTCCGTTATTGCGATCGCGGCGCTGCGATGACTGTGCAGGGCGTCCTCCATCGCGGAAGTTGCCTCCGCGGTATCCGCCACCGTTGCGGTTGGCATCGTTGCGGCGATCGGCGTAGCCGGCCACGACCATGTCGGGTCCATCGTGATCATCGTAGATGCGCGGTCTCCTCTTGTTACGGCGTTCCCATCGTCGGCCGTAATCGTCCTCTTCCTCCGATTGTGCCCGGTGGACGAAATCTTCACCGTCGGCCCACCTGTTGGCGATGTCCATGAGGTGGTCAAGTGTCTTGGGCTTGATGCGCCCGAGTTCCTCCTTGAAGTCCTGGCGCTTGACGCCGCCCTTGAAGGCGTCGATGGCCCTTTCTTCGGAGATGTGCGTCGTGGATTTTTTGGTGTTGGACCAGCGCAGTATGTACGAGCGAATGGATTCGCCCGTTTGTTGAGTACAGGCTCGCAACTCCTCGATCGAGGCGGGCCTCTTACTGGTGCCTTTGAAGTTTCGGATGAAACTGTAAGCCAGCTCCTCCTAGCTTTGGATGGATCCTGAAGATAGGCTGCTAAGCCAGATCCGGGCTGCGCCTGTCAGCTGCAGCTGAAGGCATTGCATGGCGGTTTCCTTGTTTCCACCTTGCAGCTTGACGGATGACAGGTGGTCGCTGAGCCATGCCTTGGGGTCCTGTGTGCCATCGAACTTTGGAGTATCCGAAGGAAGCTTGAAATTTCGCGGCATCCATGCCCGTCGGACAGATCTGCTGAAGCACCGGGCTCCGTAGAGTTCTCCTTCGTCTTCGTCCATCTCGGATTCAGACGAGCATGCGCGCTTGGCTCGCGCTTTGTCGATTTTGTGCTGTGTTAGCGCGTCTCTGGTGTCGTAATCGCGGCTGCGATGACGCGAGCTCTTGTGCCTTCGAGGAAGGTCATGGTCCTCTTCTTCGGATGAAGGAGTGGGGCTGCGGTCGAACCTGACCATAGCTTTCTTTTTCAGCTCCGTAGGAGTTTCTTGATGGAGCGCAGCTCCGACGAGTCCGAGTCCGGTAAGTGTGGACTTGTGCATGGCTCTTTTCGGGTCCCCCTCCGGAGGTGGGTGGGCCGCGAGGTACGCAGTGGCTGCTATGATCGCAGCTTGCGATGTCTTCGGGATGATGTTGCCGTCGGCATCCATCTCCATGAAGGATGCGTGGAGGGTTCGGGTCACCTCACGGCACTCCTTGGGGTCCATGTTCTCTGTCCGGGAGTGGTGCTTGTTGCCGTGGTTGCCGTTCGAGCTGGAGCCGATGCCCATGGCGGAGAGCGCAGCTCGTCGCGCGCTGGACTTTGAGGCTGCTTGCTTGCGTTTGTCAAGCACCTCTTGCATCTTGACCTGCTTCTTGTGCTCCTCGATCAGGAGCAAATGGTATGCCATCAGCAGGTCCCATGAGGCGTATGCAGGGAGGACCGTGCTGCCCGCCACGGCGGTGCATGCCTAGGCCCATCCTTCTTTGCTAAGGCGGATGACATGGCCGGTGTTATCCCCTTCAGGTGGGGGGACTGGCTTCTTCTGTTCCCGTCGCTTCTGTCCTGCGGGTTAGGTGGCGGGTTGGGAGGCGGGTTAGGTGGCGGGTTGGGAGCTTGCTGATCCACGTCACTCTGGATGACTACGGCGCATTGGTAGCACTCGTAGATTGGTCCGCTGCTGCCGCAGCTTTCGGATCCGGAACCGTAGGTCCCTTCATCCGATGGCGGATCGCACAGATTAGAGTTGCAGCTGCTGCTGTCGTAGGACTCATCTGTTGATGATGATGTGCGTAGCACAGGGTGTGGGGCCCATGAAGCGGGCCTGATTGCGCTGCTGGATAACGCGGAACGGTTAGCAAACAAGCAACACGGGGACACGAGGTTTACCTAGGTTCAGGCCCCCGGAGGGAAAACCCTACTCATGCTTGTCTGCTCTTGATTACGGCGGAACTGAAAGTTACAGGGTGCGCAGATGCAATCTGGCGTGGAGGTGTGTATGCGGTGGTGTGCGAGAGATTGTCAGAGAGCCTCCTCGTCGTGCCCTCCTGGCCTTTATATAGATATAGGCAGGTCCTAGGCACAGATCGAGTCGGTTACAGGTTTTAGGGTTTACCCCTTTGAATTTTCTATCTACTCTAGTCTTGCTTTCCAAGGATCCTAAGGCGTCATGGGCCCTGGCCACCCGAAAGTCTTCATGGGATGGCGCATATTTGTCGTGGGCCTTCCTTGGATTGGACCAGGTATCCTAAGGTCGTGTACCCGCAGGGTATAACCATGTCACACCCATCCCACTCCTGAAGTGGAAGTAGCGGTGGAGGAAAAATATGAGTTTGTTCTCTCTGACAAGATCGGATATACGGATGAGGAAAAACTACCGCAGTAGATCCGGTTTTACCGATGCTGGAGCAGGAAAATCAATAATAGGGCATAGATCAATCAGAATATGAAGCTCCCATACGTCGACTTCCGGGAAATCTCGGACATAATCCAGAGTTATGAGGAGGCCGACGCTGAGAGTCGCCTATTCCATTACCTCAAGTCTATCAAGAAGAAGAAGCATGGCTTCATTGGTTACATTGGCTCTGGATCCGACTATGTCGATGCTGGAGCCTAAAATGACTCAGTCCTCAATGCGATCAAAGAAAATACCAACTTACCTACTTCCCCTTAGGAATCGCTGACGTTGTAAGAACTTCGATAGTTCGATAAGGATATGGAGGCGTATGGTTAAGAATATACCTCCAAAGCAGCGCAAGGTGAAGAGGAGACACCTCCAAATCCGGCCCGCTTCATGGGCCCCACACCCCGTGCTACGCACATCACCATCAACAGATGAGTACTATGACAGCAGCAGCTGCAACTCAGATCTGTGCAAACCACCATCGGAGGAAGGGACCTACGGTTCCGGATCCGAAAGCTACGGCAGCAGCGATCCAATCTACGAGCGCTACCAATGCGCTGTAGTCATCCAGAGTGACGCGGAACATCACGCGCCCAACCCGCCGCCTAACCCACGGGGTAGAAACGGCAGGAACAGAAGAAGCCAGTCCCCCCCTCCCGACCCAACAGGGACTACACCGATCGGGTCATCCACCTCAGCGAGGAGGGATGGGCTCAAGCACGCGAAGCCGTAGAAGGCAACAAGATCCTGCCCGTGGGTGCCTCACGGGACCTGCTGATGGCATACCACATGCTCCTAATCGAGGAGCACAAGAAGCAGGTGAAGATGCAGGAGGTGCTTGACAAGCGCAAGCAAGCAGCCTCGGAGTCCAGTGTGCGGCGAGCTGCGCTCTCCTCCATGGGCATTGGATCCAGCTCGCACGGCAACCATGGAAACAAGCACCGTTCTCGGACAGAGAACATGGACCCCAAGGAGCGTCGCGAGGTGACCCGGGCCCTCAACGCATCCTTCATGGAGATGGATGCTGACGGCAACGTCATCCCGAAAACGCCACAAGCTGCGATCATGGCAGCCACCGCGTACCTTGCGTCCCATCCACCTCCGGAGGGGGACCCGAAAAGGGCCATGCACAAGTCCGTGCTTACAGGACTCGGACTCGTTGGAGCTGCGCACCACGGAGAAGCTCCTGCGAAGCCAAAGAAGAAGACTGCGGTCAGGTTCAACCGCAGTCCCACGCCCTCATCCGAAGATGAAGAGCACGACCTTCCTCGAAGGCACAAGAGCTCGCGCCGTCGCAACCACGATTACGATGCTTGAAGCGAGCTAACCCAGCGCAAGATCGACAACGCACGCGCCAAGCGCGTATGCTCGTCTAAATCCTAGGACGATGATGATGAAGGAGAACTCTGCGGAGCCCGATGCTTCAGCAGATCTGTTTGATGGACACGAATGCCGCGGAACTTCAAGCTTCCTTCGGACACTCCGAAGTTCGATGGCACAAAGTACCCCAAGGCGTGGCTCAGCGACCACTTGTCGTCCGTCAAGCTACACGGCGGAAACAAGGAAACCGCCATGCAATGCCTTCAGCTGTAGCTGAAAGGTGCAGCTCGAATCTGGCTCAGGAGCCTATCCTCGGGATCCATCCGAAGCTGGGAGGAGCTGGCGTACAGTTTCATCTGAAACTTCAAGGGCACCAGCAAGAGGCCTGCCTCGATCGAGGAGCTGCGGGCCTGCACCCAATGAACGGGCGAATCCATTCGTCGTACATACTGCGCTGGTCCAACACCAAGAACTCCGCGGCGCACATCTCTGAGGAGAGAGCTATCGACGCCTTCAAGGACGGCGTCAAATGCCAGGACTTCAAAGAAGAACTTGGACGCGTCAATCCCAAGACACTCGACCACCTCATGGACATCGCCAACAGGTGGGCCGACAGCGAGGACTCCGTCCATCGAGCGCACTCGGAGGAGGAAGACGACTATGGCCAGCGACATGAGCGCCATAGCAAGAGAATATCGCGCATCTATGACGATCACGATGGACCTGACATGGTCGCGGCTGTCTACGCCGACCACCGCAGCGAAGGCAATCGCAGCAACGGCGGATACTTTCGAAGCAACTTCCGCGACGGAGGACGTCCAACGCAGTCATGGAAACGCCGTGGCCGTGACGACGGACCCTCAGCATACGACAAACTGTCGGGTCCATGCACCATCCACTTCTACATCGACAAGCAGGATGGTAAGAAGAAGGCAAGCCACATGCTCAAGGACTACCGCGAGTTCCAGAAACTCAGCGAGAGCATGGCCCAGATGAGGCAGCAAGCCCCGAACCCTGGATACGAGAATGCACCTGCACCAGGTGAGATCGCACATGGAGCTCCTCCACCACCACCTGCGAGACCTTCGAACCACCTAATCGCACCCACGCAGAATAACGGTGGGCACGGGTACGCCACGCCGAAAGGATCGCTGATGATCCAAAAAGGACGCCCAACAAATAGGATGAAGAAGAAAATCACCCACCAAATTAACCTGGCCGTGACCGCTCCGCCTGCCATCCCTGAGTACCTCAGCGGATCGGAGTCCTGCATCACGTTTAGCCATTCGGATCACCCTTGCCAGGTCCCTCGCCCAGGTCATGCTGCCCTGGTGCTCGAGGCGCAGTTCGGAGGGTTCGACATGAGCCGCTTCTTCATGGACGATGGCAGTGGCATCAATCTGATCTTCGCCAGTACCTTGGCAGCAATGCAGATCCCGCTGTGCAGCCTGGAACAATCTGATACAACGTTCCACGGCATCGTCCTAGGGAAGGGTGTATTCACCCTGGAAAAGATATGGCTCAATGTCATCTTTGGCAAGCCGGATAACTTCCGATGCGAGCGACTCGAGTTCGAGGTGGTGGACTGGCCATCACAATACCATGCCATCCTCGGGCGCATGGCATTCACACGATTCCTGGCGGTACCGCACTATGCATACCCGCTACTCAAGATGCCAGGACCCAGGGGCGACATCACGGTCCACGGGAGCTTCACCCGATCGGACCACTGCGACAGGGACTTCAACAGAATCTCCCAGTCATTCGGCATGCAGGAGGAGCTCGTAAGGCTCCGCGAGGTGACGGACAACAGGGCACCCCCAGTCGCAAGACAGAACGCACCAGAGATGTGCTTCGACTCCACCGTCAACACAAAGAAGGTGCAGGTCCATCCGATGGATGCCTCCAAGACGGCGCTGATCGCCAACGACCTTAGCTCCGCATAGGAAAGCGCGCTCGTCGAATTCCTCCGTGAGCGCTGGGAAATCTTCGTCTGGTGTCCTGCGGACATGCCAGGAGTTCCCAGGGAATTCGCCGAGCACGCACTCAATGCCTTTCCTGACGCCAAGCCCGTCAAACAGTCCATCTGACGACTGTACGAACCACGGGCCGAAGCAATCGGAGTCGAAGTCAACAGACTACTCGACGCAAACTTCATCAGGGAGATCAAGGAGAGCGAGTGGCTTGCCAACACCGTGATGGTCCCCAAAAACGACACGGACATCCTGCGGATGTGCGTGGACTTCACATCGCTGAACAAGCACTGCCCGAAGGATCACTTCCGTCTCGCTCGGATCGATCAGATCATCGATTCGACTGCAGGATGCGAAAAACTCTCCTTCCTCGATGCCTACTCAGGCTATAACCAGATCCGACTAAAGGTCGAAGATCAGGAGAAAATGGCGTTCATCACGCCATTCGAAGTGTTTTGCTACAACACAATGCCCTTTGGGCTGAAGAATGCAGGTGCCATGTACCAACGGTGCATGCAGGCATGCCTGAAGGACCAGATCGGCCGCAACATCGAAGTCTATGTCGACGACATAGTCATCAAAACAAGGGAGGCCAAGACGCTCATTGACGATATCTGCGATACGTTCGATAACCTCGATCGATACAAGATCAAGTTAAACCCAGAAAAATGCGCCTTCAGCGTCCCATCTGGTCAGCTGCTAGGCTACTTCATCTCCTAGCGAGGGATCGAGGCAAACCCAAAGAAAATCCGGGCCATAATGGCCATGGAGAAGCCGAAGAACCTCAAGGGCGTCCAGCAGCTTGCCGGGCGAATCGCGGCATTGAGCAGGTTCATCAGCCGCATGGGCGAAAACGCTTTGCCGTTCTACCAGCTGCTATGCAAGGCAGACAAATTCGAGTGCACGCCCGAAGCGGATGACGCATTCGAAGATCTAAAGCGGCTGCTCTCTACCTCGCCCGTTTTGGTCACGCTAAAGGAGCGCGAGCCTTTACTGCTATACATAGCAGCCACACACCAGGTGGTAAGCACCGTACTGGTGGTCGAGCGACCCGAAGAAGGCAAGACCCATGGGGTCCAGCGCCCAATATACTACCTCAGCGACGTACTAACGCCGACAAAACAGAGGTACCCTCACTACTAGAAACTCGCCTACAGCGTGTTCATGACGGCTCGTCGGCTGAGCCACTACTTCCAGGAACATCAGGTGATGGTCTACAACGAGGCACCCCTGAACAGCATCCTAAACAACCCGGAGGCCACAGGACGTGTCCTTGTGGGGCATCGAGCTGTCACCTCTAGACATCGTCTACGAGAAGCGCCACGCGATCAAGTCTCAAGTCCTTATAGACTTCCTCGTCCACTGGATGGAACTACAGCTGCCAGGCACACCGGACATGACACAGTCATGGACGATGCACTTCGACGGCTCCAAGCGCGAAGCCGGAGCAGGAGCCGGGGTCATACTGACCTCCCCGCAAGGTGACAAGATGAAGTACGTCCTCCGGATGAAATTTCGAGCTTCCAACAACGAGACCGAATATGAAGCCCTCATCCACGGCATGAGGATGGCCAAGATTTGCGGCGCGACGCGCCTGGTCATCTACGGAGACTCGAACCTCGTCGTCCAGCAGACGATGAACGAGTGCGATGCACACGCCGCCAACATGATTGTGTACCGCGCACTATACAACGCACTCGAAGGAGACTTTGACGGCTGCGAGCTTCGGCACATTGGAAGAGAAAGCAACGAAGAGGCCGACAGACTCGCCAACATCGGCTCCACCTACGCACGGATGCCACCAGGTGTGTTCCTCGAACAGATCTGCGTGCCGTCCATCAAAAGGAAATTCCCCAATGGATCACCCGAAGAAGCAGAGCACTCGGGGGCTGCGCTACCCGAAGGACAGGAAGGACCCGAAAAGCTCGACATAGAGGTCGCAGTGGTCAACCTAATGCAGGTCATGGCAGTCGAAGAAACTTGGACACGGCCATATCTCAGGTACCCGATAGACGGAGAACTGCCTGATAGCCCGACAGATGCACGACGCATATCTCGCCGGTCCAATGCCTTCACCATCATTAATGGCGAACTGTACAAATGCAGCATTTCGGGTGTACTGCAAAGGTGCGTCACCATCGGTGACGGCAAGACTATCCTCCAAGACATCCATGAGGGCATCTGCGGCCATCATGCGGGCAGCCGCTCCCTCGTCGCCAAAGCTCTACGAGCTGGATTCTACTGGCCAACGGCCATGAACGACGCCAAGGACATCGTCCGAAGATGCAACGGGTGCCAAAGGTTCGCAAATAAACCACACACACCCAGATCAGAGATCAGGCCCATACCTTTAGCCTGGCCCTTTGCCCAATGGGGCCTCGACATGATCGGCAAACTGCCAAGGTCCTCGAAAGGAGGTCACGTCTACCTCCTGGTCGTAGTAGACAAATTCACCAAGTGGATTGAGGCCATGCCCGTCACTAACCAAAAAGGCAAAACGGTCGTCAAGTTCTTCGAATCCATTGTCTATAGGTTCGGCGTGCCGCACAGCATCATCACCAACAATGGGTCGAACTTCATCTCCAAAGAATTCCAGGACTTCTGCGAAGACCTCGGAATCAACATCACATACGCCTCTGTGGCGCACCCGCAAACGAACGGGCAGGTTGAAAATGCCAACGGCCTCGTCGGCGCTGGCATCAAGAAGCACCTAATGAGCCCACTCGAGCGACTCGCAGGAGCCTGGACACAAGAGCTACCCTCGGTCCTATGGAGCCTGCGCACAACGCCAAACAGTTCAACTGGCTACACACCTTTCTTCATGGTGCACGGAGCCGAAGCCGTGCTACCAGCAGAGGTACGCCACAAGGCCCCACGGGTCGCTGCTTACAGCGAAGCCGAATCGACGGCCGCACTCGAAGACGCCGTCGACACACTCGATGAGGCGCGTGATATAGCAGCAACTCGATCAGCGGTGTACCAACAGAGCCTCCGCAACTACCACAGCAGACGGCTGCGGCCAAGGTCCTTTGTCGAAGGAGACCTAGTCTTGCGACTCAAGCAAGAGCGACCGAAGAAATTCGAGTCACCATGGGAAGGACCCTACATCGTCACTGAAGTCATCCCAGGTGGCGCCTATCGCCTCAAGCACGTGGAGTCTGGAGTCGCATACTCCAACCCATGGAACGTCGCACAACTGCGATGCTTCTACCCCTAGCTACCCCCCTCCTTTTACTTTAAATAAGGCTATTCAGCCAAGGCTACTCAGCCAAGGCTACTCAGCCGAACGATGTACCTCCTTCTTACGATATGAATAAAGCTAAGTGTCTCGCCCCAAAATTTTCACCTATTGTCTGCATTTTACTCCATGTTACAACACACTCGGGGGCTCCCCCCATATCACGACTTCGTCGACTGAGGATAACGCGTGTACACCTGAGTAGCTGACCACGTAAGGCTAACGAAAAGGACACGTATACAAACAAAGCACCATGTGCTAAACCACAATAAAGGGCACAACACGCCCAGTCGAATATATACAAATTTTACATCTATCTTTTTTACAGGTCCTACCTATTCTGAAGAATAACCTGCGCACGCTGCTCAAACACATCTACTCGGCATGTTGCCTTATAGCCGCATAATCTGGACGCATATCCCACTCGCCACCATCCGGCCGAAGGGGTGGCCTAGCCGCTACAGCAGGCAGATCTACATCAGGATGATGCAACCGCACAAGGGAAAGCTCGGCCTTCACCCCCACGACAAGCTGATGCCGCACCAGTTCCCTGACACGATGCACATTTCGAAACTTCGCCAGCAGGCCCCAGAGAGTCGACGGCGCCTCATCCAGCGGAAACATCACATGCAGAACTGACGCCAACGAAGCCTTCGCCTGACAAAGCACCCGCGATACCTGGTGGACATGATCCTGCACAGTCGCAAGGACCAGGGCACGATCACGGTCCATCCAGAAAAAACCGCCGGCCTCCATGTCCTGCTGGGTAAGGCAGTTGATCCGAATAGCAACACGCTCCTTTTCCTCCTTCGGAGCAAGGTTATCACCTGTAATACTTGCAAAAATAAGATGAAAGGCCAACAGGCGCATCCGAAACAATGAGCAGCAGCTCAAAAAACTCACACTAAAGCTGCTCGGACAGACGACGCAACTCCCCCCATCAAATACTCCTCTCTGGCAGCGCCTCGCTCTGCCTTAGATTTCCAAACATTGGCGTGGCCACGCACTCCAAGCAATTCTTTCTCAATACTACGGATGCGGTCTCGAAGAAACACAAGTTGCGACGCACCATCCAAAGATGGCCGCAGCTGCGGTGCAGACGAAGTTTCAACGGGATCATCACCCGAAGGCCCCTAGAGTAAAAGAAGACAAGGATATGAACAAGCAGACGAATGAACACAGAACTCAGAAATTCATTACAAACAGCAAAAATCCACTGCGTGGCGCAAGGGTTGTTCATAGATATAATTACAACAAAGGAAACAAAAGCTATCCTACAACTACAAGACCTAAGAAGCTGCATCCTGAGTAGCCTCGGAGCCGGATTGCCTGCCCTTGGCCTCTCCCTGCTGCCTCAACGCGTACTCAGCCAGCAAGTCAATCAACTTCGGCCCATAACGTTTACAGCGGGCAGCGTAGAGGGCGAAGGCTACCTCGGATCCGTCAGCAGCCGTCGGCATCCAAGAGGTGACCCGATGAAGATCCAGCTCCGTTCCAGACACCAGGGCCATCGCCAGCCCGACGGACGCACCAATGCCTTCCTGCTTGCGCTTGTACGCCGCAGGCACTTCGGCTGACAGCGCATCCTCCAAGGCATCGACATCCTCGAGGGCGATGCCCTTGGGGACGAGCTCCATGTAGAAGCGCCCGAGAGCCTCCTTGGCCTTGGCAAGCGAGCCGACCACGGTACTGCAGCGGTATTCGACCGCCGCAGTGGCATCATCCAGAGCACTTCCGTGCTCCAGAGCACCGCGGTCAAAGTCAATGCATGCGGCATCTAAAGAAACAAAAGAAGCAACATGAATAAAAGCATAGCAAGAAAGGACAAGGAAGCCAAAAAAAAGGGAAAGACAAAACCACTCACCCGAAATAGCCTTGGCAGCCGCCATCAGCTTGTCGGCTACCTCCTTCTCGCGCGAGGCTGTAGCGGTGGCGAGTTGCTCCTCGCGGTCCGTCGCCTCTTGCTGCAGGCGCTCCTTGGTCGCAGCTGCGTTGGCTAGCTCCTGCTCGAGGCGCCCTTTCGCAACAACGGCGTCCTCGGCCTTCTTCTCCGCTCGCCCAAGGCTCTTTTTGAGAGCATCAAGCTCGCAGAGGGTGGTATTGTTGTCCTCTGCAATCAGCAGAACACTTATCAGATCGCAGAAAAAGAAATATAAGAGGAAGAAAAAAGATCAACTCGTGAACGTACCTTGAAGCTGTTTGAAGCTGGCCTCCAACGCCAGGTGCTGCTGCACCAGCTGGTTGGCGCCTTGCACAAAAGGCTGCAAAAGATACTACTCATCAAAAGAAAGGCTCGGGGGCTACACCCAAAGAACGAGTAAAACAAGAAGCAAAAAACACTTGGGAGCTCCCCCCGAGACTCAAAGAAAAACGATCAGCAGATCATCCTACAGATGCTCGGGGGCTCCCCCCGAGACAAGAAGCAAAAAACAAAAGTGATTGGCAGATCACCCGAAAACGCCCGGGGGCTCCCCCCACGGCAAGAGCAAAGAAACTTACGTGATCAGACGGCGACTCCGAAGGTCCAGCCGAAGTCTTCTAGGGGACAACCACCCGGGCCTCCTACGGAGAAGGGTTCGGAGCAACGCCCTCAGAGGTGGCCACCATCTGAGGAGGAGGAGGAACAACCTTCGACTCCCCCACCATCTCCCGAGCTCCATCGCTGAAGGAGCCGTCGGTGGAGTGGCTACAAAAGAAAAACTCAGCCAAGTACAAAGCAAACAGACAAGAGAAGGCAAAAAGCAACCAAAGAAAACTTACGAGTCGAGATCGCTCAAGTCGAAGACAGGCGGGGTTCTCCTGCCCTTCTTCTCTTCCTTCTTCCGCTTCGCCGGCGGGTGCGGTGCCACGGCCCGCATGGGCACGGCCGGAATAGGAGAGGAAGAGCCCCCATGACCCCCACTGTGACGCTCAAGGCACAGCGGGTTCCTAGGCGTCGGCGGAGTCGAAGCATCCGACGTTTCACTTGAGCTCCACGCCCGCTTTCGAGTGCGCTCCTCGCTCGACTCGATGGCCTCTTCGGCCGGCGACTGCGCCGACGGAAGTTCAGACATGGAGTCCACTACCTCATTGTCTGGTGCATCCGGGAACAACTCGGGCAAGGGAGGCGACATGCCTGGCACCTTGAATTCCTGCGCAAGAAGGAAACAAATTTTTCAGCACAAAAAAGTACAAGGAAAACGCAGTCAAAAAAAGCGCTACGCGCACGTCCCAGATCTACACCTGCGGAACCGGACGAGAAGCAGAGAACGGAGAAGTCAGCGACTTCCCCGGGATATCCTCTCCAGCCTTGTATTTCAGCAGCGGGCGAAGGATCCTGTCGAGATCCCCCTTGGAGAACTCCTCAGCCGAAACCCTAGTCGGATCGCGGCGACCAGAATAAAGAAACATCGGGTGCGCCCTAGCCTGGAGCGGCTGCACCCGATGTTTGAGAAAGGTACGGATGATATCCACACCGTTCACCTCCTCATCCGGAATCAGCTGAAGATCCTCCACTCGACGATAGAGCCCCTCTATCTCCGCCACCTCGCCATCCAAGATCTGGTTCTTCCAGGACCTCTTCGGCTCGATTTTATGGGAGGGGTCGAAAGGAGCAAGACCAAATTCCTGTCCAGCCACCGTGGAGTCGCGGATGTAAAACCATCGCCTCCGCCAGTACTGGACATATTCGAACATAGAAAAGGAGAAGAAAAGAAGATTGGATTTGAGGGAAATGATGCAGCCCCCAATGGGATAAACACCATCGGAGCCAGATTGCCTCTTCGTGGAATAGAGTTTTGGGAAGAGGCCAAAGTGCGGCTCGATACCGAGCCAGCACTCACAGAACATGATGAAACAGGTGACATGAAGAAGAGAGTTTGGTGAAAGATGATGAAGCTGGATGCCATAAAGAAAAAGCAATCCATGAAGAAAATCGTGGATTGGGAAGGAAAGGCCCCGAGGGACAAAGGCGATGAACATAACCCGAAACCCAGCGGGAGGACGGGGAATTACCTCGTCGCCGGGAAGTTTGACGGTCTCCCTATCCTGCGGGATCAGGCCCCGCTCACGGAGTTTGCGGAGGTCACCCTCACGCGTCTCCGATCGCTGCCAGCCACCGTCGGTGACGCGGGTGGCGACGGAACTCTTCTTGCCACTGGTGGAAGCACTAGTACCACCTGCGGTAGAGGCCTTCTTGGCCTTCCCCATTGCAGTGCGGTGGCAACAACGACGAGCACGCAGAAACAAGGAAGGAAAGGCTCGGGGAAATTCCAGCGTGCAGTGAGAAAAGCTCAAAGAAGATGGGAGCAGTGAAACAAGAATGGCTCTGGTGAAAACAAAGTAACTTTTCCCCAATGATTATAAGGACGAGGACGATGCACGACGACCGTCCATCGGGAAGACCTAGAGCCAACATCAAAATCTGGCCGTCCACGTTTCAGCACAGCAGCGAACCGTCGCTCACACGCCGTCCACTACGCATGGAAATCAAGGCGACACCATAATTATCTCCACGCCACGCATGACCGGTCAACTCAAGGTCAGAAGATGGGACCCATGTTCGTCCAGTCACGTCATCTCTGGCGCCGCAGACGCTTGAGGTCACCGATCGTCAGCACCGACTTCATCAAAAGCTATACTAGCAATAGTTACAATTCTTCGGCTACACAACTAAGTGTACTCACTCGAATCTACGATTCGACTAACTACTCAGGGGCTACTCCTATCAGGGGCGCTGGCCGCGCACCCGAAAAGCAATCAAAAAACTATACCATGAAAATATTCTTCGAGTCCTACGTCGAGTCTGTGACTCCACTATGGACTCGGGGGCTAATCCCATAGGGAGAATGGATTCAAGCATCCGAAAAATTTGTGTCCTACGGACCTGAAGCCAAACAACGGCTGAATTAAAGTCTCTGCTCGAGTCTACGACTCAAATAGACACTCGGAGGCTACTCCCATAGGGAGCGCTGGTCGAGCACCCTATGAATTCTTTGACTGCGATCCTTCGGATCAGCTTGCAAAAACTTTTCAGCAACTCTGCCCCAATTAACGCTAAGTGAGTAACATCTTCCTTGGCCACCCGAAACACCTCCGCGGTGATAAACATTCGGATGCTGCATCTATGACGCAAAGATAAGACCTACAGATACCATCTGATGGCCTGGTAACGCACACGACTGCGCTCTGCTAGTAAAAATCCATGCCAGCTGGCGCGATGAAAAATCCCGACGGACGCATTGGGTACATCATTTAAAATTCACTGGAATTCCACTCCTGTAAGTCCTCCGCGGCCTGAGTTGAATTATGCCAGCATATGTTCCGGGTTCAGGTCGAGGGACTCGAATCTGAAGAAGATCGTTTTGTTTTGTCCTAAGACAGTTAACTGACCTTGATCCATCGGAAGAGTCAGGCACACGCATCAACAATCCCTACACACTCAAATTATTCTGTAAACAAGCAGAGGTAGCTGCACCCGAAAGATTGACGAGTCCTCAGCCGAATCTACGATTCGACTGAACACTCGGGGGCTACTGACATGGTTATACCCTGCGGGTACATGACCTTAGCATACCTGGTCCAATCCAAGGAAGGCCCATGACAAATATGCGCCAGCCCATGAAGACTTTCGGGATGCCAGGGCCCATGAAGCCTTCGGATCCTTGGAAAGCAAGACTAGAGTAGATAGAAAATTCAAAGGGGTAAACCCTAAAACCTGTAACCGACTCGATCTGTGCCTGGGACCTGCCTATCTCTATATAAAGGCCAGGAGGGCACGACGAGGAGGCTCTCTGACAATCTCTCGCACACCACCGCATACACATATCCACACCAGATTGCATCTGCGCACCCTGTAACTTTTGGTTCCGCCGTAATCAAGAGCAGACAAGCAGGAGTAGGGTTTTCCCTCTGGGGGCCTGAACCTGGGTAAACCTCGTGTCCCCTTGTTGCTTGTTTGCTAACCGTTCCGCGATCTCCAGCATCCCCGTCTTCTCCAAAACCCAAGTCCATAACAATGGGCATTGACGAGATTAAACCTCGTCAGGGTGGGTTTAGGGTTTTTCGGGACCTTGAAATCTTCTGCCTCCATAGACAAAGTACATTCGTATTGTTCTTCCGCCATGGTCATCACCGTAAGGGTGGGTTGGGCGGGTTCAGCAAAACCGAGATAGACATCGATCTCGCTGATTGGCATGATGGTGTAGGTAGTCATGGGCTCCTTAGCCAGAATCCAGGTCTCGCCGAGAAGAATGAGAGGGATGTCGCTGGCGTAGAGAACGCGACCGATGGCGATTGGTTTGCCAATTCCCGCATGCGCAGATTCCACTCGGAAATAAGGCGCCAAGACCTAGGTTTACAGGAGAAACCTATCCGGCTACGTTACAGAGTCAGTACTATTTACAGCTTGGACTACAAGTAATACTACAGACCTAAGTCAGTAAGTCTTCTGGGCCTTGTCGTAGACGAAATTGACCCCGTTCTCTTTCCCTGACTAGGCCGTCCGTGAAGTAAATCTCTAACCCGTTAGTGGGCCACCCTGGTTAGCGAGTCATGTGGGTATACCCAGAAAGTATATCCCCAACAGTTGTTGATACGTCCAAAATGTATCTACTTTCCCGAACACTTTTGCTATTGTTTCTCCTCTAAACTTGTGTGATTTGGATACAACAACACGGACTGACGCTGTTTTCAGCAGAATTACCTTGGTGTCTTGTTTTTGTGCAGAAAATCAACTATCAGGAAAAATCCCGGAAAATATGCCAAAAATTATATTTCACCAGAAGACCCACGGAGCCAGAAGACGAGACGGAGAAGGGACCTGGGGGGCCCACACCCCTGCCAGGCGCGGGCCCACCACTAGCCACAACTAGGGTGAGTGCAGCCACCCCAAGAACCCCCTCGGCCTCCCTCTGTGACGAGGTTCGATCTCTTCAATGCCCATTGTTATGAGCTTGGGTTTTGGAGAAGATGGGGGTGCTAGAGATCGCAGAACGGTTAACAGACAAGCAACCAGGGGACACAAGATTTACCCAGGTTCAGGCCCCCGGAGGGAAAACCCTACTCATGCTTGTCTGATCTTGATTACGGCGGAACCGAAGGTTACAGGGGTGTGCAGATGTAATCTGGCGTGGAGGTGTGTATGCGGTGGAAAAGAGATTGGTCCTCCTCGGCGTGCCCTCCTAGCCTTTACATAGATTTAGGTAGGTCACGGGCACAGATCGAGTCGGTTACAAGTTTAGGGTTTGCCCCTTTGAATATTCTATCTATTCTAGTCTTGCTCTCCAAGGATCCAAAGATGTCATGGGCTTGGGCCACCTGAAAATCTCCACAGGCCGCATATATTCTTGTGGGCCTTCCTTGGGCCGGACCAGGTATGCTAATGTCGTGTACCAGTAGGGTATAACCATGTCAGTAGCCCCCGAGTGTTTAGTCGAATCGCAGATTCGGCTGAGGACTCTTCAGTCTTTCGGGTGCAGCTATTTTGGTTCATCAGAGAAAGGAATGATTTTAGTGTCTAGGGATTGTTGATACGTGTGCCTGACTCTCCTGATGGATTAGGGTCAGTTAACTGTCTTAGGACAAAACAACATGATCTTCTTCAGACTTGAGTCCCTAGACTCGGATCTGGAACAGATGCTGGCGTAATTCGACTCTGGCCATTGAGGTATTATAGGAGTCGAATCCCAGTAGTTTTCGAATGATGTACCCAACGCGTCCGTCGGGATTTTCATCGCGCCTGTTGGCACGGATTTTTACTAGTAGAGTGTAGTCAGGTGCGTTACCAGGCCATCAGATGGTATTTGTAGGTCTTATCTTTGCGTCACAGACACAGCATCCGAAATTTTATCACCGCAGAGGTGTTTTGGGTGGCCAAGGAGGATGTTACTCACTTAGCGTTGGTTGGGGCAAAGTTGCCAAAAAGTTTTTGCCTTTTGATTCGAAGGATCGCATTCGAAGAATTCATAGGGTGCGCGACCAGCGCTCCCTATGCGATAGGGCAAAGGTGTCCGATCTTTCGATGAGATGATAATGGTCGATTTGGTGGAGTTCGGGCTTGAAGATCTGACTACACGTGCGGGCACGAGCGCCAATGCAATCGCTAGGCCAATCTCCTGGAGGTTACTGATCCTGCAGAAACACGATCAGTCTGACCAGCGAGGGTCTTAATTCCTACCTGAAATCGAGAACAAGTAAGAACTAATATTGCAATCAAGATATTGTGGATTAAGATGAAAGCTTTATTGAAAAGGTGGGATCTTGTATAGGTGCGAAGTACAAGAGGCCTCTGCGACGCTCGAGCCTTGGCGAAGTTGCTATGATGGCTAACTTAATGTCTAAACAAAATCCGAGTCTATGGTGATGGCTAAGGGGAGTATTTAAGGAGGAAAAGGTGGGGTTTCGGCCAGCCATAGAAGTGGTGGCCGAATCCAACCCTAGAAGTCCTTTTCTCCTTAAATACGGACTCTAAAAAGTGGCTATTAAAATCCTGCGAAAAGTACATGGGCCTGGCCCAAAATAAAGGTGTCGCAGCACCATATTAAGCTATGGACGAATTTGTGAAGTATTAATCTTGAATATTTCGTCCAAGCCTTCTTTCTTCATTATGGTGGCCTCAAAGTTCTAAAATATTCATCCGTGGCCTTCTCTTGAATCATCACATGCTTGATGCCATCTCCATGCATGATCATGCTCCAATGCTTGTCCCTCTCATCCATGTTTGGTCCATCATTCCTAAGAGTAAGAAATATATCTGATTTAGGCAGCTCATATTCTCATGTATGTGAGGAATAGTTCCAAGAAACGAAAGTACCTGATAGTTAAGTTGTTTGGCACGAGATCGAGTGATAGGTCCTTCTATGTGTGTAGCTATAGGTACAACGGTTGTATCAATAGATGGTATGTCCACACATGCTTCCCTTCTTGAATTGAAGTAGTCCTCGATGCAATCTCATCTTCCTCACCAAAGTAAGACTTCAAATCTGCAATGTTAAATGTAGGACTAACCGTACCAAAGTCTACAGGAAACTCAAGTTTATATGCATTATCGTTTATTTTCTCTAACACCTTAAAAGAACCAGTAGCACGTGGCATTAACTTAGACTTGCATAAATCAGGAAAATGATCTTTACGCAAATGTAACCAAACAAGATCTCCAACATCAAACATAACATGCTTTCTCCCTTTATCCCCAACAAGTTTATACTTAGCATTCATGTGTTCTATGTTATCTTTAGTAGTCCTATGCAAGTTTAATATCATTTCAGTGCGTTGAGTAGCATCCAAATTATTTTGCACCGAAGAAGGTAAAGGCAATAAATCAATAGGTGCACGAGGAACAAAACCATACACGATCTCAAACAGGCACATCTTTGTGGTAGAATGCAGCAAACGATTATAAGCGAATTCTATATGAGGTAAACACTCTTCCCACAATTTTAAGTTTTTCTTTAAAACAGCCCGCAACATAGTAGACAAAGTTCTATTTACTAATTCAATTTGTCCATCAGTTTGGGGATGACATGTAGTACTAAACAGCAATTTAGTCCCCAACTTAGCCCATAAACATCTCCAAAAGTGGCTAAGAAATTTAGTATCACGATCAGACACAATAGTATTTGGCACACCATGTAAACGAACAATTTCACGAAAGAACAAATCAGCAATATGCGCAGCAGCATCCATTTTATGACAAGGAATTAAGTGTGCCATCTTAGAAAACTGATCCACAACAACAAAAATACTATCACTCCCCTTCTGTGTACGAGGCAAATTTCAAAACAAAGTCCATAGAAATATCCTCCCAAGGAACACCAGGAACAGGAAGAGGCATATATAAACCATGTGGATTACGGCGAGACTTAGCTTTTTGACAAGTAGTGCAGCGTGCCACAAATCTCTCAACATCTCGACGCATACGTGGCCAAAAGAAGTGTGCAACAAGAACATCCTCCGTTTTCTTGACACCAAAGTGTCCCATTAATCCTCCTCCATGCGCCTCCTGTAACAACAAAAGACGAACAGAACTATCTGGAATGCATAGTTTGTTAGCACGGAACACAAATCCATCATTGAAGACGAACTTGTTCCATGTTCTACCATCTCTACAATTCTGCAACACATCTTTAAATTCAGCATCATGCACATATTGTTCCTTAATAGTTTCCAATCCAAATATTCTGAAGTCAAGTTGAGATAACAAAGTATAACGGCGCGACAAAGCATCAACAATAATATTATCTTTACCCTTTTTATGTTTGATAACATAAGGAAAAGACTCAATAAATTCAATCCACTTTGCATGACGATGATTCAACTTAGCTTGACTATAAATATGCTTCAAAGATAAATGATCAGAATGTATAACAAATTCTTTAGGCCATGGATAATGTTGCCAAGTTTCTAATGTCCGAACCAACACATATAATTCTTTATCATAAGTAGAATAGTTCAGACTAGCCCCACTCAATTTCTCACTAAAATATGCAACATGTTTTCTCTCTTGTAATAACACACCTCCCAAACCAATTCCACTAGCATCACATTCAAGCTCAAAATTCTTATTAAAATCAGAAAGTTGGAGTAAGGGAGCATGTGTTAGCTTATCTTTCAATATCACGAAGGCATGTTGTTGTGCATCGCCCCAAACAAACGTACATCCTTCTTGGTAAGTTCATTCAGCGGCGCGGCAATTGATCCAAAGTCTTTGACAAAGCGCCTATAAAAACCAGCGAGGCCAAGAAAACTCCTCACGTGTGTGACCGTCTTGGGCTGTGGCCAATTCTCAATAGCTTCAATCTTGGTTGGATCCACTTCAATACCCTGTGATGTAACAACATAGCTAAGAAACGCAACTTGATTGGTACAAAAGGTGCACTTCTCAAGATTACCAAACAAACGTGTATCACGTAAAGCATTGAAAACAGAACGTAAATGGTCCAAATGATCCTCTAAAGATTTTCTATAAATTAGAATATCATCAAAGTAGACTACCACAAAATGTCCAATGAAAGCATGTAAAACTTCATTCATTAATCTCATGAAAGTGATGGGTGCATTAGTTAAACCAAACGGCATCACTAACCACTCATATAAACCAAACTTAGTTTTAAATGTTGTTTTCCATTCATCTCCCAATTTCATACGAATCTGGTGGTAACCACTATGCAAATCAACTTTAGAAAACATGGTAGAGCCACTCAATTAATCAAGCATGTCATCTAAATGTGGAATAGGATGACGATATCGAATAGTAATATTATTGATAGCTCTACAATTAGTACACATGCGCGAAGAACCATCTTTCTTAGGTACCAAAATAATAGGAACAGCACAGGGGCTAAGGGACTCACGAATATGATCTTTGTCGAGTAGTTCCTGAATTTGGTGTTGTATCTCCTTTGTCTCCTCTAGATTGGTTCTATATGGCACGCGGTTGGGCAACGTAGAACCAGGAATGAGATCAATTTGGTGCTCAATTCCTCTAATAGGAGGTAGTCCTGGTGGCATCTCAGCGGGAAAAACATCCTCATATTCCTGCAAAAGGTTAGCAATAGCGGGTGGCAAAGAAGGAGGCATATCCTCAAATGAAAACAAAACCTCTTTGCAGATAATTGCATAACATTGAGTATTGTTTACATCTAGTTTAGCAATATCAATTTTATTTGCAAGCATACATGGACTCTTCAAACGAATTTCAGTAGCATGTTTAGAATCAGATTTAGTGTTCTTTGGTGGTACAAAATCTGCAGCAACAATCTGATTCTCACTTTTTTTTTCTCCTCAGTTTTAGCTCTACTAGCTCTAGCAAGATCATCTTTTAAAATCTGTTCGGGAGTCATAGGTTTTAGACCAATTTTCTTTCCATCATGCATAAGAGAATAGTTATTAGTTTTGCCATTATGAATAGATTCTCTATCAAATTGCCACGGTCTACCAAGTAACAAAGAACAAGCTTGCATAGGTACAACATCACAATCAACAAAATCAGAATATGTACCAATAGTAAAATGCACACGTACCGTTCTTGTTACCTTGATCCTGCGAGAACTCTCAAACCATTGGATGTAATATGAATGTGTGTGTTGTCTTGTTGGAAGTGCAAGATTCTCTATCATGTCAACACTAGCTAGATTATTACAACTCCCTCCATCAATGATGATCCTTATAGCTCTTTCCTTGACAACACCACGTGTTTGGAACAGGTTGTGGCGTTAATCATGCTCAGATTTGCTCAATTGCACACTCAAAACACGTTGGGTAACTAAGCGCTTGTATTGATCAGCAGTTTCAGCTCCCATTACCTCTGTCTCTTCATCAGAATCACAATTGTCTCCATCTCGAGCAGAAATAAGAGCTAATGTATCTTCATCAAAGTCACTCGCGGAATCATATTGACCATCATCACGCACCATCATAACACGTTGTGTTGTGCACTGTCTCTCAATATGACCAAAACCCCAGCACTTGCGCCATTGTATATCCTTTGTTTTACCCATGGAAGCCATATAATATGCACTACGAGCAGGAGCATTGGATGACGGTGGAGGAGCAGCTAACGGAAATCTTGTGGTGGCCTTGGATGTGGTAGTACCTGGTGGAGAATCACGAGAAGAAGGCGCTGATTGTCGGGATGTCCAAGTGGATGTGCGACCTGCAAAATTATTAGTCCTCCTCCATGGTGTTTGGCGATCCTGCACTTCACATTCAGCTTTGCAAGCAAGATGAAACAAACGAGTGATGGAATTATATTCCTTATAGTCTAATATGTGTTGAATGTCCTTGTTTAATCCACCAAAGAAACGTGCAAGCATTTGTTCAGAAGTTTCAACAAGACCACACCGAACCATCCCCGTTTGCAATTCCTGATAATACTCTTCTACAGATTTTTTTCCCTTGTTCCAAACATGTCAGATTCTTTAGTAAATAAAGTTGATAAGTTGGAGGCACAAAACGAACACGCGTAGAAGTTTTTAAAGAAATCCAAGTACGAGGAATAGTAGGATTTAAACGACAATACTCAGACCACCAAAGGGAAGCAAATTTAGTAAATTCACATGTAGCAGCACTAACACGCATATTCTCAGGATATTTTAAACATGCAAAATGTTGTTCTACTTCCATCTCCCATATAAGATATGCATCAGGATTATATTTACCCTCAAAAGATGGAATATTTAATTTAAGCTTTGCAACATGATCATCATCACGTACCGGTGGTCGAGCGTTGCGGTGGTAATGTCGGGGTCGGCCAGCAGGGTGTGGAGGTTGTTCAACCTCCTCATCAAACAGATCATCGTCGTCGAGGTCGTAGTAGTACCCGTCGTCTGCCCCCAATGTCGCAGCAGCAGCCGTGGTGGAAGCTTGAGGTGCCTCAGCTGCAGCCGTAGCCGCCTGAGGTGCGGCGGCAGCTGAACCAGCAGTACGAACCGTGATCGGAATGCGTCGTGCGCCATGTCAAGGTGCCAATGGGGCGGGTGCGGGTGCCGGCAATCTTTCCAAAACCTCCTTGAACCGAGCGTCAAGATTGTCGTTGAAGGATTCCTCGAGTCCATCGATCTTGTCCATGGCATTGGTGAGCTTGGTGTCAAACTCCTCTAGTCGTGCATCCACATCTTCAGCACGACCGACCAATAGCTCGGAGAAGTGGGCATGTAGTTCTTGGTTCGTCATTGTGGCAGGGTTACGCGAAGTATCTGTCATGGTTAGTCCTTTAAAAAGCACAGGTATATATGCCTATAACTACAGAAATATGGTGGAAGGCACGCGTAATCCGTCAAGCAATATACGAAGCTCTTACAAGTTCTTACCAAACAGCAGGAAAAGGCGATGTGCAACCGCGAGGAGCAGTGGGTCCAGAGATTGAACCGAGCGATTACCAGGAGTCGAGACACCGTGGAGAAATCTGTGGAGCTCTGGGAAGGCTTAGCAAAGGGGTTAGCAATTATCAAAACAGCAATGCAAATGTTGAAAAAATGCTCAATGATGGTACTGTGCTGGTCCTAGGCTAGACCGTACTAGAGACGCGAGCCTAGATTACCAACGATATCATGACGCGACACAACAAGCAATGTATGATGATATGGCACCCTGAAAAGCAAATCGAGATGTCGAAAATCACTATGATGGCGAGTGTCTAGAACTGATCGACGGGGTCTAGAAACAGGTTAGCCCCAAAAAAAATTGTCGAAATTTTTGTATTATGCTCCGGAAAGCGCGCAGGCGCCAAAAAAATATCGCTATAATGGCCGATGGAGAAAAGTGATCCCCGGAGCCGAAAATCAGTATAGCTAGAAAAAAAATTAGATGCGGTTCCAGACTTTTTTTTTGCTCTCCTTTTGGACTTACGCCTGAACTTTTAGCTCGACACGGACTTTAGCTCAACACGGAAACAACAAGGAAGGAGAGTAAAAAGAAATAACTAGGAAACAATAACTCAACTCGGACTCGTGCCGCGGCAGGAAAGGTGCTCGGATCCGTGTCGCGGTAGGAAGGCGGTGGCGGAGTTTTAGGGTTTATGGTGGCCGGGTGTATGGCGGCGGAATATGGTGGCGGTGATCTGCGAGTGTGACGGTGACTACTGTGATCAGAACTCGAAACTCTAAGGGACGAGACACTAAGACCAGCAACTCGACGCGACGATGCATACACAAATTCAACAATGCAAAACTGAAAAGATAATGCAAGGTGTAGATTGGTGATGGGATGGATCTAAACTCTAACTGTGTTTTTGGCTTTTTCGTGGGTTATAGGTAAAATAGATCTAATCTACAAAAACAGTAAAATCTCACCGAGCAACCTGGAATCTGATACCACTTGATAGGGAAAAGGTGTCCGATCTTTCAATGAGATGATAATGATCGATTTGGTGGAGTTCAGGCTTGACGATCCGACTACACGTGCGGACACGAGCGCCAATGCAATCGCTAGGCCAATCTCCTGGAGGTTACTGATCCTGCAGAAACACGATCAGCCTAACCAGCAAGGGTCTTAATTCCTACCTGAAATCGAGAACAAGTAAGAACTAATATTGCAATCAAGATATTACGGATTAAGATGAAAGCTTTATTGAAAAGGTGGGATCCTGTATAGGTGTGAAGTACAAGAGGCCTCTGCGACGCTCGAGCCTTGGCGAAGTTGCTATGATGGCTAACTTAATGTCTAAACAAAATCCGAGTCTATGGTGACAGCTAAGGGGAGTATTTAAGGAGGAAAAGGTGGGGTTTCGGCCAGCCATAGAAGTGGTGGCCGAATCCAACCCTAGAAGTCCTTTTCTGCTCAAATACGGACTCTAAAAAGTGGCTATTTAAAATCCTGCGGAAATTACATGGGCCTGGCCCAAAATAAAGGTGTCGCGGCACCATATTAAGATATGGACGAATTTGTGAAGTATTAATCTTGAATATTTCATCCAAGCCTTCTTTCTTCATTATGGTGGCCTCAAAGTTCTGAAATTTTCATTTGTGTCCTTCTCTTGAATCATCACATGCTTGCTGCCATCGCCATGCATGATCATGCTCCAATGCTTGTCCCTCTCATCCATGCTTGGTCCATCATTCCTAAGAGTAAGAAATACATCTTATTTAGGCAGCATCATATTCTCATATATGTGAGGAATAGTTCCAAGAAACGAAAGTACCTGATAGTTAAGTTGTTTGGCACGAGATCGAGTGATAGGTCCTTGTATGTGTCTAGCTGTAGGTACAACGGTTGTATCAATAGATGGGATGTCCACATCACTATGGGAGTAGCCCCTAAGTGTCTGTTCGAGTCGTATACTCAAGCAGACACTTTAATTCAGTCGTTGTTGAAGTCAGGTCCGTAGGACACAATTTTTTCGGATTCTTGAATCAATCCTCCCTAGGGAGTAGCCCCCGAGTCCGTAGTGGAGTCGTAGACTCGACGTAGGACTCGAAGAATAGATCATTGGTGTAGTAACTTATTCATGCCTCGGGTGCGTGGCCAGCGCTCCTGATAGGAGTAGCCCCGGAGTAGTTACTCGAATCGTAGATTCGAGTGAGCACTTTTAGCTGTCAGCCAAAGATTTGTAACCGTTGCTAATGTGGTTTTGATGACGTCAGTGCTTACGATCGGTGACCTCAACCGTCTGCGGCTCCAGAGGTGACGTGACCGGACGAACGTGGGTCTCACTTTCTGACTTGGAGTTGACTAGTCATGCATGACGTGGCGAGAATTATGGCGTATCCTTGCTTTCCGTGCATAGTGGACGGCGTGTGAGCGACGGTTCGCTACTGTGTTGACACGTGGATGGTTGGATCTGATCCTGGCGTTAGGGCTTCTAGATGAACGGTCCCTATTCATCGTCTTCGTCCTTATAATTGTGGGGAAAACTGTAGTTTGTTTTCACCCTTAGCCATTTGCTTTTCACTACCTCCAGTTCTTGAGATTTTCCCTTTGCGTGCTGGACGCTCTCTGATCGTTCCTTCCTCATTCTTGCGCGCACACCGCCGTCGTCGACGTGCCGCGATGGGGAAGTCGAAGAAGGCCTCCACCGGAGCGGGCACCCGTGCTGCTGCCGGCGGCAAGAAGGGCACCACCACCGCTCGTGTCACCAAAGGTGGGTGGCGGCGCAGACGCGCGAGGGCGACCTGCGCAAACTGTGTGAGGCGGGTTTGATCCCGCAGGATAAGGAGGCTGTCAACATCCCGGCAATGAGGTAACTCCCCGTCCACCCGCAGGGTTTCGAGTGATGTTCGTTGCTTTTGTTCTTCGCGGCCTCTCGCTCCTAGTCCATGATTTTCTTCGTGGACTGTTGTTCTTCTATGACATCCAACTCCACCATCTTCCGCCCAATTCTCTTCTCCACATCGCCTGCTTCATTGCTTTTTGCGAGTGCTAGCTCAGTATCGAGCCGCACTTTGGCCTCTTCCGGAAGCTCTATTCCGTGAAGAGGCAGTCCGGCTCCAACAAAGTTTATCCGATCAGCGGCTGCACCATTTCTCTTCGATCTACTATTATTTTCTTCTCTTTCTCTATGTCTGAGTCCATCCAATATTGTTGGAGGAAGTGGTTTTATATCTGCGACTCCACAGTGGACGGGCAAAACTTCGGCCTGGTCCCTTTCGACTCCACCCAGGAGATCTTGAAGAAGATATCCTGGAGAAATCATATCCTGGAGGGCGAGGTGGAGGAGGTAGAGGAGCTCTACCATCGGGTGGAGGCCCTCCAGGTGGTTGCGGAGAAGGGGGTGAATGGTGTGGACATCATCCGCACCTTCCTCAAACACCGGGTGCAGCCACTCTAGGCTAGGGCGCATCCGATGTTCCTTTACTCTGGCCGCCACGACCCGACGAGGGCT
Organism: Avena sativa; assembly: GCA_916181665.1. Lineage (NCBI taxonomy): Eukaryota > Viridiplantae > Streptophyta > Magnoliopsida > Poales > Poaceae > Avena > Avena sativa. Next base: position 115,247,287 of record OV702298.1, read on the forward strand.
TCGGCTGAGGAGCTCTCCAAGGGGGACCTCGACATAGTTCTTCGGCCACTGCTGAAGTACAAGTCCGATGAGGACCTTCCGGGGAAGTCGCGGACGCCCCCTTTTAGTGCCACGAGACCAGTTCCGCAGGTGTAGATTTGCAACGTGCGCATAGCGCCTTTTTTCGAGTGTTTTTTCCTTATGATTACTTGTACTGAACATTTATGTCTTCATTGTGCAGGAGCTGAAGGTGGCTGGCATGGTGCCTCCACTACCCGAAAGGTTCCCGAATGCGCCGGACAACGAAGTTGTGGACTCCGAGTCCGAGCTTCCACCAGCGCAGTCGCCGACTGAGGAAGCCCCCGAGGCGAGTGAGGGGCAGACCCGTAAGCGGGCACGGAACTTGAGAAAATATTCGGATTACTCGACTCCGCCAACACCGAGGGATCCGCCGTTCCTTGTCCGCCACAGCGGAGGTGACGGCGCTTCTTCCTCGCCTATCCTGGCCGTGCCTGTGCGGGCTATAGCACCGCAGCCGCAGGCCAAGAGGAAGAAGGAAGAGAAGAAAGAGAAGAGGGCGCTGCCCTTTTTGACTTGAGCGACAGGGACTCGTAAGTACCTTCGGATGCTTTACTTTCTTGTCTTTTATATTCTTGCTTTTGATTGGTGTTTTCCTTGCAGCCACTCCTCTGAGGGCTCTTTTAGCGAGGCCACTCAGGAGGCGGTAGGGGATTCGAAACTGATGCCTCCTCCCTCTCAGATGGTGGCCACCTCTGGGGGTGATGCTATGAAGCCTTCTCCACAGGAGGCTCGAGTGATCGTCTCCCAGAAGACTACACCAGGACCTTCGGAGTCTCTGTCTGAGCATGTAAGTTAATTTTTTCCTCTTTTCCTGGGGGGAGCCCCCGAGTCTTTGTCGGGTCGTGTTTGCTTGATGTTGTGCTCGTTTGCGGGGCGCAGCCGCCGATCCCTTTCCTTGATTGTTTTCTTTTGCTTCCTTCTGTAGCCCTTTGTGCATGGTGTGAATCTGCTTGTGCAGCAGCATCTGGCGCTGGAGGCCAGCATGCAGCGACTTCGAGGTACGTGCTGAGTTATGTTCGTCTGTTCACTTGTCTGTAGTTTGTGTTGCTCATATATGTTCTTGTTACTTTTGCAGATGAGAATAACGCTGCCCTCTGCAATCTTGATGCTCTCAAAAAGAGCCTTGGGCGAGCAGAGAAGAAGGCTGAGGATGCCCTTGGGGCGAAGGAGCGTCTTCAGCAGGAGTTGGCTGACGCAGCCGTGGCCAAGGAGCGCCTTCAGCGGGAAGTTTCGGATCGCGAAGAGCATCTTGCCACTATTGCGGCTGCGCGCAAGAAGGAGGTGGCCGAGAAGCTGATGGCTGCTGCCAAGGCCGGTTCCGGTGAGTGCTTTGTTTGTCTTTGGTTTTTTCGGCTGCTCTGTCTCCATGCCCTTATTCGATTCCTTCTTTGTATTTCTTTTGCTCAAGATGCTACGGGCATTGAATTCAACCGCGGTGCCTTGGAGCACGGGAGTGCTCTGGACGATGCTGCCGCGGCGGTCGAAGACCGCTGCGCTACTGCTGCTGGCTCCCTTGCCAAGGCCAAGGAGATCCTCGGGCGCTTCTACAAGGAGATCGTTCCCAAGGGCGCTGCCCTTGAGGATGTGGACTCTTTGGAGGATGCGCTGTCAGCGGATGCTCCTACGGCCTACAAGCGCAAGCAGAAGAGCATCGGCGCTTCCATGGGGATGGCTATGGCCATGGCGTCCGGGGTGGAGTTGGATCTTCATCAGATCACCTCCCAGATGCCAACGGCTCCCGACAGTTCTGAGGTAGCCTTCGCTCTCTAGGCTTCTCGCTGTAAGCGCTATGGGCCGAAGCTCATTGACCTTCTAGCGGAGTATGCGGCAAAGCAGCAGGAGGAGGTCAAGAGCAGGCACTCTGGCTCCGAGGCCACTCCGGATGCGACTGCTTAGGCTTCGTCGTTGTAGATTTAGGATAGTTGTCTTCATCTTTTGTTGTAATATTTGTCGAACAGTTTCCTTATGCCACGCAGTGGCCTTTTGTTGTATATAAATGATGCTTCGAGTTGTTGCTCAGTCATGTGTTGTTCATAATCTTGCTTGTTTTCCTTTAGGGACCTTCGGGTAAGGATCCCGTCGATACTTCGTCTGCTCTGCAGCCGCGACCATCCTTGGATGATGTGTCGCAGCTTGTTTTTCTTCGTGACCGCGTCCGTAGTCTTGAGAAGGAGATACTTGGCATCCGAGGTCATGCGGATGTGTGGAAATCGAAGGCGGAGCGGGCTACCACCAGGGAGGAGTATCTGATGGGGGAGCTACGGCAGTTGGCCGAGTAGTTGCAGTGTAAGTTTCCTTGAGTTGCGGCTCAATTTCGGATGCACCTGTTGTGCGTGTCATCTTAGTCTGTATTTTCTGCAGGTGCCAACCTTGTTCCGAGGGAGGAGAAGGAGCGTGTTGTAGTTCGGATCAACTGCTTGACCCAACAGGATATGGAAGCTAGAGGCTTTTTCTAGATAGAACGCGACCGGGCCACGGTCCTTGTGACTGTGAAGGATCGTGCTCATCAGGTGTCACGGGTGCTAAGGCAGGTGAAGACTTCTCTGGCGTCGATTCTGCATGTCATGTTTCCCCTTGATGAAGCGCCTTTGACTCTATGGGGTTTGTCGGTGAAGTTTCGAGACGTGGGTCACGTCAGGGAGTTGGTGCGGCACCAATTGGTTGCGGGGGTGAAGGTCGCCCTTTCCCTTGTGCGGCTGCATCGCCCTGATGTTAATCTTGCTGCTGTGGCGGCTGGGCTGCTCCCTCGACCAGATGGTGTCCTATGGGACATGCGCCCATACTACGCGGCTGTTAGGCAGTATGCCGAAGAGATTGTAGATCTTTTTGAGCATCGGGCGCAGGTGATCCTTCAGAATAGGTAGGCCCTGTAAAAAAGTTAGATGTAAAACTTGTATGTATTTCGATTGGGCGTGTTATGCCCTTTGTTGTAAAGGTTATTTGTAGGAGCACGTGGTGCTTGATTATATGCATGCCCTTTTCGTTAGCCTGACGTGGTCAGCTACTTAGGTTTACATGCGTTATGCTCAGTTGACGAAGTCGTGAGGTGAGGCGGAGCCCTCGAGTGTGTTGCAACAGAAAGTAGTGTGAGAAAATGTGGTGACCCAGCATACCACTGCATGTTGTAGTATACTATAGTCGTGGACATAACACTCACGGAGTACCATTCCGCAAATATTACATGCTCGGAGTGGTACAACAGAAACAAAGCAGGTCCACATCATACATTATCATTATTACAACCAGAATTACATGACGACTTTGAGATCCTCCTAGGTCCATAGAGGTATCCCAATGACTCAGTGCTAAGCTATAATAATTCTGAGAGCAAGATAAAGAAGCAAACTAAACTTTAAGGTTTATACAAGATTTAATATATATAGGGGACAGAGATCTATGCTACTGGACTAGATCACTATATATGATACATCTACACTTCAGATACGTCGGTCTCCATTCCATAGATGTTTTCGTAATTGTTCCCTTCGACGCTTCCGGATACTTCTGGTTCTTCATAGGGGAATTCTTCTTGGTCTTCAATTGGATATAGTATTTCCTCTTCCTGGCCGTTATTGTCTTCAGAATCTAGCAAGGGTTAAGAAGACATGTTGAGTACGAGTGTACTCAGCAAGTTCACTAAAAAGGAGTGTTTGATGCACTATATCTACAGCCATAGACCATAGGTCGTAGGCAATGCAGGTTTTCGTAAACATTTCTTCAAATGTTGCTTTTATTCTGAAAAGCTATATCTGTCAGCCTTCACAGGTTTACCAGAACTTTAATGGAGTTCCTTTCCTGCAGCGTTCGCAGCTCCTTCCCGAAACAGGGAGTAACAAGTTACGGTTCTTACACTCTGCAGAGGTGCGTCACTTTACCCATGAGAGATCAAATCCTTGATGCACAACCGGGCGAATCTTTCCCATCCACACTTCCTATGGTGTGGGCCCAGTAGATGATCCAAGCCAATCACTGTCCTTCTCCGCGACCCCGCATACACCGCAATTGTTGTATGCCCAAACTCAAGGTAGACCTTTCCCCATATAAAACGGCTATACCTTAGTTGGATACACACAACAACCATTAACACTAGTTATCTGTCTTTTGTAAGCCCAGATCCACGGTAGACCTTTCCCCGTATATAACGGCTATACCCACGATCTGCAACTCACAAATTCCTAGAACGCATGCGAAAGGGAGCCGATCCATCTGACTTCTCCGTCCCATTCCAAATCTCATGGTTAACGCGTAATATACAGCGCAAGAATCACTGGAGACATTGGTTGTTAAGTCCTAGATGATATATTCCTGTGCAGTGGTATCCCAATTGCCAGTCTTAATAGGTTAGCTGATCACCCTGGATCAGTAACCGATACTTCAAGTTAATTATGAAAATAGTGCTTTCGACCTTTTTGAAATGCAGGTGATGACACACAGTTTGCAATTACTTTATAGAAAATAATCAAAGTACATGAGCAAGTGTGAACTTGCTTTGATATAGCGAAGTATTGTAGTCGAATGTCTCGACTTGACCCTGGACCTCGGGTTCTACAAAAATATCATCATTGCCCGGTAAGGACAAAGTTTAAAGAAGCAATATGCTGTTATGCATAAGTAATGGGATGCATAATGCAAAATCCCAAGTAATTCTTCAATCATTACCAGTGAGATATATTTATGATTTATTTAAGATTTGCTTTAGTTTAAGTTTACTTCATAAGAAAGATAAACATATAAAATATGAAGAGTAAAGTACAATTATAATATAATTCTATTACAAAATTCATGTTTTAAGCTGTCATGGCTTTAAAGATATGGTATAGTGTTTCTTTTGAAGTGGCAAAAAGAATAACATTTGAAGAAAATATTATTTATGTTAAGTTATTCAACTTTGAAGATTAATAGGATTGAAGCTATGGTTTTGTAATAAGGTTTAATTGATTTGAGTTATTATATATCTAGCTTAAGATATCTTAGACCAAAGTAAACTATAAAAATGTAATTGGACTTGAGATATAGCATTTGTAGCATTATCAATTATTAGGGGTTTTCCTAAGCATAATAAAAAATGAAACCTTATAATTATGGAACTTTGTTTTAAAGATGTAAATTTAGCATGTGTAATATTTATAGATCATACTATGAGAATTTTTTCTTTATAAAGAAAAATAGGTGGATTATATTATAATTTATTTAGTGAATTTCAAGTTTGTTAAATATGATTATTTATGAATTGTTAATGATTTGCAAAGAATAAATTTGTAAATCCTTGACTTATAGTTAGTTAAAGATTTTAAAAGAATATTATAAAGTTAATTGTTTACACCTAGATTTTATATTAAATTATAATTATGGTTTAGACTAGTTAGATTCAAAAGATTATGTTTTGAATAAGATCATTTCTTACTTAGGAAATAATATTAAACAATTAACAAAACAATTATCTTATTTTAGTAACTTAGATAATTCAAGTTATATGATATAAGAACTTTAAAATGTTTTTATAATAATATACTTAGTACCTTTCTAGTAAATATACTTGCTTAACTTCTTAAAAATGAATTTTATTTATTTTTAAATTATCTTTATTATTATTATTTTTGCAATTTCTTAATTATTTAATGTCTTTAAATATTTGTTTTAAATTTTATTAGTAAAATTTTAAGTTAGTATTTTTATGAGATAAGAGATTTCTTTTTATTCATAAAAATGATTTTTATTTATTTTTAGGATTTTTTCTAAATTTATTAATTTTCATATAGATATTTAAGGGTGTTAATATTTATTTGCATTTTATTAAACTTAAATAAATATTATTATATTTTTCTTAGGTGGATATTATTTTAATAAACATTTAGATATATTAAATATATTTTTAGGATTTTTCTACATTTTTCTAGAGCTTAGAATGTGTAGAGGGTATTTTAATAATTTCCACTTTTGTTTTTATTTATATTGGGCCTAGTTCTTGGGCCCATCTAGCCCAATCCACTTAGTGGGTCTAAACCACAGGACCCAACCGCGGTCAGTCAACTCGATCCACTCGACCCCTTCTTCCTTACACGCGAGCTCGATCCTCTCCTTTCCCCTCTCTAGCGACCTGGTGCCGTCAGCACCAACGCCGCTCCGGCCCGTAGTCGGCCGATTTCGACCGCGCCACATGTCGGCGAGCCTTCGTCTTGTACTTCTCTATCAGTTCCCGCCGCCACAATGCTCTACACCCCCGCATTGATCCCTTCCGATCCTCTTTCAATCTGCCGCTGCTGTTCGTGATATTGGACGACGCCGGTTGTCTCGGCTCTGTCGCTATGGCGGCCTGCCTCCTGTGCCTTTCAAAGCCACCTTCAGGTCGCCTCTTCTCAGAGGTGTACCCCATGCCTCCTCCTGGCCTACAAAGAATCCTAGGGTTCGTCGGCAGGCTCGGCGTCGATAGCGATGCAGCTCAGCCCTCCTGGTTTCTCCTGGACTACTACCCCTTCTCGGGCTCCTGCTCCTCCATGCCCTCCTCGAGTCGATGCCAGCGGGACGGCAGCATGGCTGCAACCCCGACGTTCATGGCCTGCTACCTATGTGGCCATGATGTGGTGTTGATGCACGTGCGGTGGTGATGCTGCTAGTGCTGCTGCCGACGGAACGGCAGTGATGTCGTTACCGCAACCTCGCCGCTGCGCTGCGCTCAGGCCTCATCACGCCTACGTTACAGGTGCATGGCACCCACGGTGAGCTTCATTTTGTTATGACCAGCCTTCATGTTGATGGCCTTAATCCATGGGTCTGCTGTAATGGTTTGTTGTGGTTGATCATGTGCTAGTGGCTTGGTCTTCAATTAGGAGTAGTGGAGCTATTGGTGTTTGATCTATGGCCATACATCTCTGAATCTTGCAGAGATTCTCTAACCTATTCCCTGATAGTGTGCAATTTCAGTTAACATGTTAACTGAATATCTGGGCTGGCTGGTAAGCTATGTTTTTATAGATTCCCAACTTGTGCCAGTGCTTGGTAGAGAATATATTCAGCTAATGGCTTTGATAAATCCTGGTTGTGTTGATTGGGAAAATGATTGGGAAAAAATGCCTTGCTTGCTAGCAGATGGATTATAAAAAAATGATGGTGGTTTTCTTTGGCTTGTATATGTGCTATTGACCCGGTGGTCAGATGATACAACAGCTTAATATGCTCTCTTCATCATATTCATATGATGTTTGATTATAGAATGATGATTGTAGCTTTGCTACTGTATATCAAATGATTCCTATCTAGATTGGCTGAGGAATATGATTTGAAATAGTTTATTTTGTTTGCAGATGATAACTGATCTAATTGAGTTTTTGGGTGAGATATACATGGCAATCTGAACCTATGGTTCAGGAATGATCATAGCCCCCTATGGAGTATATTTATATCACTTAGAATGATTCCAAAATGATTTGAGATATGGTTTTGGTTGCTTACAGCCAGTTGACTGGGTGGATCTTACAACTGGATGAAAATGATGGTCTTTTATCACATAGGAATTGGCTACTGTGGTGCCTCCCTAGAGTGTGCACAGTAGTGGTTTCCAATAGCAACATTTGCTGCTCCTTTGGATGGCTAGGAGATGTGCTAGTTAATAATTTGAGCAGTGGCTTATTTGAAATGATTCCTTGTGACCATCACTAGGAAAATGATTTAACTTATTTAAGGTTTTTATAAACTTGATGCTTTGTAGATTCACTAATGGGATGTCACTGTGATGCCTCCCTTAGGATGGAACACAGTGACCTCTACTAATGGATCACCTAGACCTGCCAAGTAAGGTGTGAAAAAATGATATCATCTAGTTGTATGATCTAGATGCATAATCTTAGTATGTGATCTTGGTCAATGATGCATAAGGCTGAGACTCCAGTTTCTTAGAGAGATAAGAACAGATTCCACATGTGTTGCCAAATCCTGGGATGATCTTGTACTCCATTTGAGTATAGATCTGAGGATACAACCCACATTCCAACAATCATGCCTATAATTGTTAAGAATGGATCTGCATGATTTCTGCATGCTAACCTAATGTGCAGAGTAAACAGATGGATGAATCTGGAGATGTGTGTGGTGAGCTGGATGATTTGCTACTCCTGACTTGGTTGTGGATGTTGTGGTGATTCTATTATGTTGCTAAATCTAGTGCTTTTATTGCTCCTCCTTGCACTCCTGGCCTGCTCCTCCTTGTTGCCCATTTGGCCTACTCCCTATGCTCCTGACCTCCTCCTGGTGTCCTTGGATGGCTCCCTCGAGCAACCAGGGTGCTAGTGATGTGGTTTGATCTATGTGTTATTGGGAAAATCTAATAAGAACAGGTGATGTTCTATGTGGTGCTCTAGAGCTAGTGGAGGAACTATGGGCTGGTGGTGTGTGTGGGATGGATATGCTAGCAGCCCTTCTACGGCTGGTGTTGTCTCTCCATTTTCTACTATCTTGTGGTGTTGACAACACACACAGTTGCATGTGTTGTGTGAGCTGCTTGTATGCTTGCCTCATGTGTGTGGATCAGATCAAGTAAAAGGCTTGATATTTCCTTTGATCTTATCTCTTTGCCTTTTACCTTCCGTAGGTGAAACTTGGCCAATCTCTGTCAATGATGCTGTGCTGAGACAAATTTGATAAGAATAGATTTACACTTGACTTGTTTTCTTCTCTAAAACTCAATGATGTGACAAGCAATGCATCACATTGCATTACTGAGAGTAATTCTACCCTCCCAAACTCCTTTATACTATATTTTGTTTACTTTATGCTTTTATAGGAACAAGATCAGGAAATGAGAAGATGTGAAGATGAAGATTAGTTCTAGGATTTTCCTTTTATCCCATTTTTTGTAATTTCCTTTTCTATCAAGAATTAATGTAAAAACATTGTAATACATTAATTTATCTTATTATTGTAACCATTCTTATTATTCCTTTATTGTAAAAGAATAATGTAATATATATTCTTTTAATAAAGAATTCTTCTATTTGTTTAATTATTGTAATTCATTTTCCATTTTCTTTATTCACTTATTTGTTTCATTGTAATATTCCTTTATTCTTTTATTGAAAAAGAACATTGTAATGTTGGATTTTAATAATCTTTATAATTTATAATACTTGTATTTGTATTATTGTGAATAACTATTTATAATTCAAACTTCTCCCCTCATAACTCAACAAAACAATAGAGGTTATGTCAAAATTCATCCCACTCCCCTTTTGATGACACTAAACCTAATTCATCAGAGTAAGAATTCTGATCACTCTAGTCTTTTAATTTGGCGAAAAAGTTACCCGGATTTTCAGATGCATGCATGCAGATGCACAAAATCCTAAATCTACCCTTCGTCTAGTCCTAAATGCTGGGATGTTATAGAAAAAAGGGATAAATTTTTAGGCGAGACACTTAGCTTTTATTCATATCGTAACGAGGAGGTACATTGTTCGGCTGAGTAGCCTTATTGAAAGTAAACAGGGATAGCTAGGGGTAGAAGCGTCGCAATTGTGCGACGTTCCATGGGTTGGAGTATGCGACTCTAGACTCCACGTGCTTGAGGCGGTAGGCGCCACCTGGGATGACTTCGGTGACAACGTAGGGTCCTTCCCAGGGTGACTCGAGCTTTTTCGGCCGCTCTTGCTTGAGTCGTAAGACGAGGTCTCCTTCGACGAAGGACCTTGGGCGCAGCCGACGGCTGTGATAGTTGCGGAGGCTCTACTGGTAGACCGCCGAGCGAGCCGCGGCGATGTCGCGTGCCTCATCAAGTGTGTTGACGGCGTCTTTGAGTGCGGCCGTCGATTCGTCTTCGCTGTAGGCGACGACCCGTGGGGCCTTATGGCATACTTCTGCAGGTAACATGGCTTCGGCTCCGTGCACCATGAAGAAGGTCGTGTAGCCAGTTGAGCTATTTGGTGTTGAGCGCAAGCTCCAGAGAACGGAGGGTAGCTCTTCTGCCCATGCTCCCGCAAGCCATTCGAGTGGGCTCAGTAGGCGTTTCTTGATGCCGCCGCCTACGAGGCCGTTGGCCTTTTCGACCTGCCCGTTGGTTTGCGGGTGCGCCACGGAGGCATATGATATGTTGATCCCAAGGCCTTCGCAGAAGTCCTGGAATTCTTTGGAGATGAAGTTCAACCCATTGTCCGTGATGATGCTGTGTGGCATGCCGAACCTGTAGACTATGGACATGAAGAACTTCACGCCCGTTTTGCCCTTTTGGTTGGTAACGGGCATGGCTTCGATCCACTTGGTGAACTTGTCGACTGCGGCCATGAGGTAGACGTGGCCTCCTTTCGAGGATTTGGGCAGTTTGCCGATCATGTCGAGGCCCCATTGGGCAATGGGCCAGGCCAGGGGTATGGGTCTGAGCTCCGATCCTGGTGCGTGCAGTTTATCTGCAAACCTCTGGCAGCTGTTGCACCTTCGGACGATATCCTTGGCATCATTCATGGCCGTTGGCCAGTAGAACCTATCTCGTAGATCTTTGGCGATGAGGGCGCGGCTACCGGCGTGATGGCCGCGGATGCCCTCATGGATGTCCTGGAGGATGGTTTTGCCGTCACCGATGGTGACACACCTTTGGAGTACACCCGAAATGCTGCGCTTGTACAGCTCGCCATTGATGATGGTGAAGGACTTGGACCGGCGACATATGCACCGAGCATCTGTTGGGTCATCAAGAAATTCTCTGTTTATCAGGTACCGAATGTACGGTTGCGTCCATGTTTCTTTGATTGCCATGACCTGCATCAGGTTGACCAACGCGACCTTCGTGTCGAGGTTTTCGGGTCCTTCCTGTCCTTCGGGTAGCACAGCCCCCGAGTGCTCTGCTTCTTCGGGTGATCCCTTGGGGAATTTCCTTTTGATGGAAGGCACGCAGATTTGTTCGAGGAACACACCTGGTGGAACCCGTGCGTAGGTGGAGCCGATGTTGGCAAGTCTATCGGCTTCTTCGTTGCTTTCCCTTCCAACGTGCCGAAGCTCGCAGCCGTCAAAGTCTCCTTCGAGTGAATTGAAGAGCGCGCGGTACGCGATCATGTTAGCAGCGTATGCATTGCACTCGTTCATCGTCTGCTGGACGATGAGGTTTGAGTCACCGTAGATGACGAGGCGCGTTGCGCCGCAGATCTTGGCCATCTTCATGTCGTGGATGAGGGCCTCGTATTCAGCTTCGTTGTTGGAGGCCCGAAATTTCATCCGGAGGACGTATTTCATCTTGTCGCCTTGCGTGGATGTTAGTATGACCCCGGCTCCTGCTCTAGCCTCGCGCTTGGAGCCATCAAAGTGCATCGTCCATGACTGCGTCATATCTGGGGTGTCCGGCAGATGTAGATCCATCCAGTGGACGAGGAAGTCCGGTAGGACCTGAGATTTGATCGCATGGTGCTTCTCGTAGACTATGTCTAGAGGGGACAGCTCGATGCCCCACAGGGCTACGCATCCTGTATCTTCGGGGTTCTTCAGGATGCTATTTAGTGGCGCCTCATTGATGACTATCACCTGATGCTCCTAGAAGTAGTGGCTCAACCGACGAGACGTCATGAACACGCCGTAGGCAAGTTTCTGGTAGTGAGGGTACCTCCGTTTTGTTGGTGTCAATACCTCGCTGAGGTAGTAGATTGGGCGTTGGACCCCATGGTTCTTTCCATCTTCGGGTCGTTCGACCACGAGCACGGTGCTGACCACCTGATGCGTGGCTGCTATGTATAGCAGAAGAGGCTCGCGTTCCATTGGTATGACCACGGGCGAGGTGGAGAACAGCCGCTTTAGATCTTCGAATGCGTCATCTGCTTCAGGTGTCCATTCGAATTTTCCTGCTTTGCGTAGCAGCTGGTAGAAAGGCAGGGCCTTCTCACCCATGCGGCTAATGAATCTGCTCAACACCGCGATGTGGCCGGCGAGCTGCTGGACACCTTTGAGGTTCTTCGTCTTCTCCATGTCCAGTATGGCCCAAATTTTCTTCGGGTTCGCCTCAATCCCTCGCTGAGAGATGAAGTAGACAAGCAGTTGGACAGATGGAACGCTGAAGGCGCACTTTTATGGGTTTAGCTTGATATTGTAGTGATCCAGGTTGTCGAACATCTCGCGGAGATCGTCGATCAATGTCTTGGCCTCCCTTGTCTTGACGACTATGTCATCAACATAGACTTGTATGTTGTGGCCTATATGGCTCTTCAGGCACGCCTGCATGCACCGCTGGTACGTGGCACCTGCTTCTTCAGCCCGAAGGGCATTGTGTTGTAGCAGAATACTTCGAATGGCGTGATGAACGCCGTTTTCTCCTGATCTTCGACCTTTAGTCGAATCTGATTATAGCCTGAGTAAGCCTCGAGGAAGGAGAGTTTCTCGCATCCTGTAGTCGAATCGATGATCTGATCGATCCGAGGGAGAGGGAAGTGATCCTTCGGCCAGTCCTTGTTAAGCGATGTGAAGTCCACGCACATCTGCAGGATGTCCGTGTCCTTTTTAGGGACCAACACAGTGTTTGTCAGCCACTCGCTTTCCTTGATCTCCCTGATGAAATCGGCGTCGAGCAGTCGATTGACTTCAATCCCGACGGCTTCGGCCCGTGGCTCGGACAATCGTCAGATGGACTGTTTAACAGGCTTGGCATCTGGAAACACATTCAGTGCATGCTCGGCGAATTCCCTAGGAACTCATGACATGTCCGCAGGACACCAGGCGAAGATTTCCCAGTGCTCACGGAGGAATTCAACGAGCACGCTTTCCTATGCAGGGCTGAGGTCGTTGGTGATCATCGCCGTTTTGGAGGCGTCCGTCGGATGGACCTGCACCTTTTTCGTGTTGACTGTGGAGTCGAATGACATATCGGGTGCGTTTTGCCTGGAGATCGGGGGTGCCCTGTTGTATGTCACCTCTCGAAGCCTTGTGAGCTCCTCCTGCATGCCGAACGACTGGGAGATTCTGTTGAAGTCCCTATCGCAGTGGTCGGATCGGGTGAAGCTGCCCTGGACCGTGATGACGCCCCTAGGTCCTGGCATCTTGAGTAGTAGGTACGCATAGTGCGGTACTACCAGGAACCTTGCGAATGCCACGCGCCCGTGGATGGCGTGGTATTGTTATGGCCAGTCCACCACTTTGAACTCGAGCCGCTCACACCGAAAGTTGTTGGGTTTGGCGAAGATGACATCGAGCCATATTTTTGCCAAGGGAAATATGCCCTTCCCTGGGACTATGTCGTTGAACGTTGTGTCGGGCTATTCCAGGCTGCACAGCGGGATCTGCATTGCTGCTAGGGTGCTGGCGAACATCAGGTTGATACCGTTGCCGCTATCCATGAAGACGCGGCTCATCTCAAACCCTCCGATTTGCTTCTCGAGCACCAGGGCGGCATGACCTGGGTGAAGGATTCTAGCGGGGGTGATCCGAACGACTGAATGTGATGTAGGACTCCGAACCGCTAAGGTACTCAGAGATGGCGGGTGGAGCTGTCACGACCAGGCTGACTTGGCGGGTGATCTTCTTTTGCACCCTGTTTGTTGGTCGCCCCTTTTGAATCATCAGGGACCCTTTCAGAGTGAGTACCCGTTTACGACGTTGTTTTACACGAGCGCGATCACATGGTTAGAAGGTCCCACGGGTGGTGGCGGAGGAGATCCGTGGGCGATGTCACCTAGTGCAGGTGCGTGTCCAAACCCAGGGTTCGGGATCTGCTGTCTCATCTGGGCGAAGCCCTCACTGAGTTTCTAGAACTCACGGCAGTCCTTGAGCATGTGGCTCGCCTTCTTTTTGCCATCATGTTTGTCGATGTAGAAGTGGATGGTGCATGGGCCCGACAACTTGTCGTATGCTGAGGATTCATCGTCGCGGCCGCATCGCTGCCACGTCTGCGTTGGGCGTCCTCCATCGCGGAAGTTGTTTCCACGGTATCCGCCGCTGCTGCTGTTGTTTTCGTTGCCGTGGTCGACATAGCTAGCCGCGACCATGTCGGGTACGTCGCGATCGTCGTAGACGCACGATCTTCGCTTGCTACGGCGTGCGTCTCTGCGGTCGTAGTCGTCTTCCTCATCTGAGTGTGCTCGGTGGACGGAATTCTCGCCATCTGCCCACCTGTTGGCGATGTCCATGAGGTGGTCTAGTGTCTTGGGATTGACTCGCACAAGTTCTTCCTTGAAGTCCTGGCGTTTGACGCCATCTTTGAAGGCGTCGATCGTTCTCTCTTCAAAGATGTGTGCCGTGGAGTTCTTGATGTTGGACTAGCGTAGTATGTATGAGCGAATGGATTCGCCCATTCGTCGAGTGCAGGCCCGCAACTCTTCGATCAAGGCTGGCCTCTTGTTGGTACCTTTAAAGTTTCGGATGAAACTGTACGCTAGTTCCTCCCAGCTTCGGATGGAACCCGAGGACAGGCTGCTGAGCCAGATCTGGGTTGCGCCTGTCAGCTACAGCTGAAGGCACTGCAGGGCAGTGTTTTTGTTTCCGCCGTGCAGCTTGACGGACGGCAGGTGGTCGCTAAGCCACGCCTTAGGGTCTTGCGTGCCGTCGAACTTCGGAGTGTCCGAAGGAAGCTTGAAATTTCTCGGCATCCTTGTTCGCCGAACAGATCTGCTGAAACATCGGGCTCCGCAGAGTTCTCCGTCGTCGTCTTCTTCGGATTTCGATGAGCACGCGTGTTTGGCGTGTGCCTTGTCGACCTTGCACTGAGCGAGGTCGCTTCGAGCGTCGTAGTCGCGGCTGCGATGTCTTGGGCTCTTGCGTAGTCGAGGCAGATCGTGCTCGTCCTCGTCAGATGAGGGTGTGGGGCTACGGTTGAATCTGACCATAGCCTTCTTCTTCGGCTCCGTAGGAGCTTCCTCGTGGAGCACAGCTCCAACGAGTCTGAGTCCGGCTAGGCCTGACTTGTGCATAGCTCTCTTAGGGTCCCCCACCGGAGGTGGATGGGACGCGAGATATGTGGTGGCTGCCATGATCGCAGCTTGCGGCGTCTTCAGGATGACGTTGCCATTGGCGTCCATCTCCATGAAGGACGTGTTGAGGGTTCGAGTCACCTGCGACGTGCAGCGGGATCCATGTGCTCTATACGAGAGCGATGCTTGTTGGCATTGTTGCCGTGCAAGATAGAGCCCCCAGCGGCGGAGAGCGCAGCTCTCCGCGCGCTAGACTCCGAGGCCGCTTGCTTGTGTTTATCGAGTACCTCTTGCATCTTCACCTGCTTTTTGTGTTCTTCGATGATGAGCAGGTGGTATGCCATCAGCAGGTCCCGTGAAGTGTCCACAGGTAGGATCTTGTTACCCGCCATGGCTTCGCGTGCCTGGTGCCATCCTTCCTCGCTGAGGTGAATTTTTTGATGGACATCGGGGTAGTCCTCGTTGGGCGGGGGGATGGTTGTCTCCTGTTTTTTCCGTTCCTACCTTGTGGGTTGGGTGGTGGCACGTGGGAACCCTAACCTGGTGGTTGTTCCACGTCGCTTTGGATGACCACGACGCATTGGTAGCGCTCGCGGATTGGATCGTTGCTGCCACAACTTTCGGATCCAGAACCGTAGGTTCCTTCATCCGGCGGGGGGTCGCACAGATCTGAGTTGCAGTTGCTGCTGTCGTATGACTCATCTGTCGACGTTGACATGCGTAGCACGCTGGGATGCGGGGCCCATGAGGCGGGCCTGATCGATGGCAGTGGCACCCGCTCTGAGAGGCGGAGAGTGCCGGTCTGTCCCACCTGGAAGCAGAAGCTCCCGAACAGGATCTCGAGTCCGTCGCCTACGGGCTCGAAGTCCTTCATGGTGGCTGGCGAGTGGGCGGTGAAGTCGCAACCGCCGAAGAGGAGATGGCTCTCTGTTGTCGAGGAGTTGTAGATCGCTTTGGTCGGGACCGTCACGATCACACAATCAGCGCCCCCGATTCCCACAGACGGCGCCAATTGACGAGGTTCGATCTCGTCAATGCTCATTGTTATGAGCTTGGGTTTTGGAGAAGATGGGGATGCTAGAGATCGCGGAACGGTTAACAGACAAGCAACCAGGGGACACGAGATTTACCCAGGTTCAGGACCCCGGAGGGAAAACCCTACTCCTGCTTGTCTGCTCTTGATTATGGCGGAACCGAAGGTTACAGGGGTGCGCAGATGTAATCTGGCATGGAGGTGTGTATGCGGTGGAAAAGAGATTGGTCCTCCTCATCGTGCCCTCATAGCCTTTATATAGAGTTAGGCAGGTCTCGGGCACAGATCTAGTCGGTTACAAGTTTAGGGGGCCCCTTTGAATATTCTATCTGTTCTAGTCTTGCTCTCCAAGGATCCGAAGATGTCATGGGCTTGGGCCACCCGAAAATCTCCACAGGCCGCGTATATTATTGTGGGCCTTCCTTGGGCCGGACCAGGTATGCTAATGTCATATACCCGTAGGGTATAACCATGTCACTTTGCGACTATAAGTTACCTTTCGACCTAAAAACAAAGGGGGGTTCGATAGTTTTCCAAAAAGAGTTCTGCTCCGCCGCCGCCACCAGAAACCAAGATTCAGATCCAGAAACTCCATTCTGGCACCCTGCCGGGACGGGGAATTTGGAGAGGATCATCGCCATCGTCATCACCAACGCATCTCCATCAACCATCGATGTTTCCCTCTTCCATGAGTGAGTAATCCCTTGTTCTAAGCTTGGGGATGGTAGGGATTGGATGAGTTCTATCATGTAATCGAATAAGATCTGTTAGGGCATACTGCCTAGTATCTCTACTAGTGTTATTTGACTTTGTTGCAACTTGTTGTGCTTAATGCTTGTCACTAGGTCCCGAGTGCCATGATCTTAGATCTGAAGTTATTATTAAATCATTATGATAGTATTATTTGTGATCTTATCTGCAAGTTGTGTACACATATCATTGTCCGGATCCAAAGGCCCCAAAATGACAATAATTGGGACAACCGGAGGGGATGGCTGTGGTGTGAGGATCACATGTGTTCATGGAGTGTTAATGCTTTGCTCTGGTGCTCTATTAAAAGGAGCACCTTAATTGCCACTAGTTCCCTAGAGGCCCCGCTGCCACGGGCTGGCTGGACAGAAGATGTTGTGCAAGTTCTCATTGCAAGCACGTATGACTATATTTGGAGCACATGCCTAGGATTGTTTAGTACTTGGATGCTTGTTATTATTTATCTGCAATGCCCTAGATCTTGAAGTTACATGTTTATAAATGTCCATGCAACGCCCGTCCATCCATCCCTATGCCTACCGCACTCGAATCCTACTGTTACTGTTATTGTTACTATTGCTCCTGTTTTGCTGCTGTTGTTGTTTTGCTGTTGCTACTATCAAACTGTTGCTACTCATAAACTTCTGTGAGCAAGAACTATTTCTAGGTGCAGCTGAATTGACAACTCAGTTGTTAAGGCTTGCAAGTATTCTTTGGCTCCCCTTGTGTCGAATCAATAAATTGGGTAATACTACCCGCGGAGACTGTTGTGATCCCCTACACTTGTGGGTCATCAAGACTATTTTCTGGCGCCGTTGACGGGGAGCATAGCTTTATTTGTAAGTTCAGTTGGATCTACTATTGTTCATTGCTACTCCTTTCACCATGGGGAAGTCTCGTGATGGAAAGTTCCCTATTTTACCATCCACTACCAGAAGAGGTACAGTCCTAAACACCTCTGTTGCTCTTGATTCACCGTCTGTTATAAGTAAGCTTGTCACACCACCACCACATACTCATGCTACACACACTGCTACTACTGCTGAATCTGAAACTGCTTTTGATGCTCATGATGTTACTTCTACGGTGCTTGATGCGAGTGGTTCATTAGGTCCTTTCCTAGATGCCACTATGGTTAGTCTAGGAAATACCGAAACTCCTAGTGAAGACACGGTTACACCTGTTAGCTCACCTGATTCTAGAGAGAGTTATGATATTAACGATGGTTACATTGAGTTCACTGATGAATTTGTTGAAGAGTGCTGAAACACACATGGTACTAGTGCTATTAAGAGTCTCCTTGCTAGACGTACTATTATGCCTAAATTGTCCTCTGATCCTAAGTTTGCCACTTCTCCCATAGATATTAAAGATGAATATTATGATTTCTCTCTTGATTTATCCTATTTGGACATTGTTGAGAAAGAACCTTTTTGTGGGACTAAAAATGGGAGTGTTGTGGCTCATATGAATGAGCTTTCTACTATGAGTTCTTTATTCTCTGATGATTTTAAGATGCGCAAGTACTTTGTTACTAAGATCTTCCCTTTTTCACTAAAAGGAAAAGATAGGACTTGGTTTAATAGATTACCTCCTGGTTCCATTGATAGCCCTGATTGCTTCTTTCTTCCAGAAATATTTTCCTCCCATTGCTAGACATGCTGCTTTGTAGAGACTTTTTGATTTTAAACAGGGAAAAGAAGAGAAATTGCCTAAGTCATGGACAAGGTTTTGTGCCTTGATTCATGCACATCCTGGATGTCCATTACCTAAGAATGAGCTTCTTGACATTTATTATAATGGACTAACTGATGATTCTAGGACATACCTAGATAACTTTGCTGATTGTGTTTTCAGGAAAAGAACTCCTACATATGCTGAAGAATTAAGGGCTAAGATAAGCAAGAATTATGATGATTGGACTTCAACTGAGCTAACTACACCTGAACTAATTGTGCCTGAACCAGTTCCAACACCAACACCAAAGAAGAGGGGAGTTATTGTATTAAATGATGAAGTGATGAAGGAAGCTAAGAAATGTCTAAAGGAGAAAAGTATTAGAGCTGAAGATGTGAAGAATCTACCTCATATAGAAGAATTATGTAATCCAATTCCCCACTCATCTACTATTGAGGTACACTCTCTCCACTTTAATGAAGGAGATATTCCCTATGGTAAGCCTCCTGATCAATACTTAGAGGAACTTGACACATTTATTGTTAAACAAGGTAATTTTAATAAACAAGTTCAGAATAATTTATTGGAAAACTCTAGAGCTACCAATGAGTTGAAAGATATTGTGGAAAGAACTTCTAATGATATTAAAATGCTTTGTAAACACTTTCAAATGGTTCAAACCCAACTTGATCAACTTGCTAAGGTACAAAAGGATATGCTAGTTAATGCCTCAGGAAATAAACATGCTTATGGAATTAGAACTAGGAGTGGTATAGCTACTCAAGATCCTTTATATCCTGAAGGACACCCTAAAAGAATTGAGCAGGATTCTCAACAAGGTGAGAATAGTGGTAGTCCTCGTAAGAGAAAGAAAAAGAAACATAAAGTAGTTGAGGAACCACTTGAACCTGCTGTAGATCCTAATAGTATATCTGTCTATGATGCTGAAACTGAGAGTGATAATAATAATGATGCTCCTGATAAGGAGGAAGTTGAGGAATAACCTGAGAAGCACACTAAGAACACTAGGTACACTAAGGAAGATTTTATTGCTAATAAGCATGGTAAAGAGAGAGAACCTTGGGTGCATAAACCTATGCCTTTTCCAGGTAAGAAACACAAGTCAATGGAGGAAGAACACTACAACAAGTTTTGTGAGTGGATGAAACCTTTATTTTTGCAAATTCCTTTGACTAATGCTATTAAATTGCCTCCTTATTCAAAGTATATGAAGGACATTGTCTCTAATAAAAGGAAGATTCCTAATGAGGAGATTTCTAGTGTGCTTGCTAATTATTCCTTCAATGGTAAGGTTCCAAAGAAACTTGGTGACCCAGGTATACCAACTATTCCTTGCTCTATTAAGAACAATTATGTTAGAACTGCTTTATGTGATTTGGGAGCTGGAGTTAGTGTTATGCATTTTTCTCTCTACAAGAGACTCCAGCTAGAAAAGTTGATACCAACTGATATATCTTTGCAAATGGTGATAAGTCAACTACTATTCCTGTTGGTATATGTGAGGATGTTCCTGTTCAAGTGTCTCATAATTGCTTGGTTTTAACTGATTTTGTGGTGCTTGAAATGCCTGAAGATGATAATATGTCTATTATTCTTGGGAGACCTTTTCTTAATACTACATGTGCTGTCATTAATTGTAATCAAGGAAAAGTAACATTCAGTAGTGATGACAAAGAGCATACTATTTATTTCCCCAAGAAGGTGGTTAGAAGCTATTGCCTGAATTCCATTAAAAATATTGAGAGCATCAAGGTTGGAGAAATATATTGTCCCATTCCACAAGAAAATTTTGAAACTATTATGATTGGGACCATTGCTATCAAGTATGAGGTAACATAATCACATTGTGGAATGCAAAGTTTTGTTTCATATAAGATTGTTTTGGTAACAAGACTTGATCAACCTTGTTAACAAAAGGATTTTAATGAACAAAATAATGTTTTCACTGTGGTTATACTTGCTTTCTTTTACTTTTCTCCTTCCTAGTCTTTGTCTTTCTTTTGCTCGCTTTGGTTTTGCTAGTTGTTTGCTTATTAGTTTGTCTTAGAGCTCCTGTAGTTTGGCTTTTGGTTTGCTTTTGCTTCTTCCGAAAAAACTGTTTCTGCGAGAAAATCAATTTTCATACCATGAAAATTGGCCAAAAATAAAGTTTCCCGAAAAATCCCTGAAAATTCAAAATAATTTTTTCCTCGAAAAAAGGGGCAGAGAGACACCTGAAGTGACCCGGGGGCCACCCCAGGCTACCAAACCCATGGTAGGTGCGGCCTACTTGTGGGCGGCGCCTGGGGGGTCTGGCCCACGTGGGGCCCTCCAGGCTGCCTCCTCAAAGCCATCCTCTTTCTCTCTCCAGAAAAACACCGGAAAACTTGCTCAAGCTCGAGTTCTTGCTATTCTTGCTCGCGATTTTTTATCTCCTTGCTCAACCCCTCTTTGCTGCTGATTTTTGAGAGATTGTTCCTTGGTATGTGCCTCCTCCACTTGTCTAATTAGATTTGTAATTGGTAGATTGTATCTTGAGTATTTTGCTGCTATAGGTGATAGGTTGTTTGAGCTTGCATGCTTGTTCTATGCTTAGAAATTTCATTTTGATGCATGTGTAGTCTTCTAGCAAGCTCCTATAGTAGTTACTCATCATTTATCAACTTAGAAATTACTTGGTTTGATGCTTGTCTAAAATTTCAGAAAAGAGAAGTCATGGACCACCACACATTTGGTGAAATATTTTAGGGTGATGTACCTAGAAGGGCAAGGCTTCCAAGATCATCCACCAGTGTCAGGCCCTCATACAATGAGGATCTCATCACTCCGCGATTTGGTGACGAGGGAGATGGGGGATGCGCATCCCTCTGCCTTTCCCTGCCAAACCTTCTTGCGGGCTGCTGGGATTCTTAATGATTTTATGACCTTGGTTCGGAGAGCTAGTCTAACGAGTCTTATGCAGGATGAGAGCGCGCAATATGCTACGCTCACCAAAACATTTGTGGAGAGTTTCTCCTTTACTAACAGTGTGTTCCATCTAGATGTTTCTTTCAAACTTTATGGCAGGTCTTACCATATGACATTGAAGAAATTTTATGGGGCTCTTGGACTTGGTACAGCTGGGTCAGCAAAGAAGATTCCAGCTTAACCCGCTGATTTGTTGGAGCTTTACCAAGGAATAATCAATGACGATATCCGTAGAGCTCAACGGGGAAAGATAAGAAACATTCAACTTTCAGCCATCAGGTACTTCGCTTACTATCTTGCCACTGGTGTTCTTGGTAGGGAGAACACTAGTAATATTTCCAGCTATCATTTGGCTTTCTTAGCTGGTGCGCTCAACAATGATACCAAGTATAATCTTGGTTCTCTCATTGCTCGTCGCTTAACAGCTAATGGACCCATTTATGGGGGAATTATTGCTATGCGTGTTGCTGCTGCCTTGGACATTGTTGTTGATCCAGATGATACAATCTTGGCTCCTGAGAGGTTTGATCTTATTGCCATGAAGGCGCATCACTTTGTCACCACTAGCTCTACCCTTGAGAAGATGGTTTATAGAATGTTGTTTATTGACGGGGAAGAGAGAGATCCCTCTTCCCCAAACCACTTTGTTTAGTATTTCTCAAGGACCTTTGTCACACTCCAAGGAGGAGATGGATGAGTTGCTGTGCTCCCTTAACTTCCATGGGCACTATCAGGAGGAAGCGCCCTCATATGACCCCGTTGCACTCTACACGGGGGAGTCCTCGAGCTCGTACCAGGGAGCCTCCTCGTCATACTACGGAGGTGCATCGACCTGGGCACCTTGGGATTAAGCCCCACTTAGGCCAAAAGCCTAAGCTTGGGAGGAGGTATACCGATGTCACACTCATATATATATCATCTTCGGTCGGTTCTTTGTATATCCATTGTTTCGCTTTCTTTTTGGTTCTTGTTGCTTCTTTCTTAAAACCCAAAAATACCAAAAATATTTTCGTTGTTTCTCTTTCTTTGTTTCTTTGCTTTGGTTTGCCCTAAAAGAAAAATCCAAACAAATTTTGCTTTGTTTGGTTTGCTTTTTCTTTGTTTGTTTTTGCTTTGTTTGCTTTCTTTAAAAAAATCAAAAACACCAAAAATATTTGTTCTTCTTCTTTGGTTTTGTGAGTTCTTTGCAGGGTTCAGCCGTCCTTAGTAGATTTTGGTTTCATGTTATTATTCAAGTCACACAAGTGAAGGGCAATAATGAAGATTAAGACAACTCGAGGTGTGGTAAGAGGCTGGTAACGAACTCTGTTTGTTTCATTTTTGTACATATACTCATCATTGTGAGCATGCTTAGCCTGTTTGTGTAAGGTGTATGTCATTATGGATGCTTAGTAGTTCTTGCTTGTATATGATTAGCTCTAGCTTGCTAATAGTTTGTAGTATGTCATATGAATGTTTGCTTGCATTGTTTTGTTCATATTTTGGTATGATATTGTGGTATCCTCCTCTGACTGTTCATATGAATCGACTTGGCACATTCTCACGCATGCATATGACTAATCAATAGGCAGTACGCCTCGATGATTTATTTTGCCTCAGAGTTCTTGTATCACTTTCATGCCATAATTAGTCCTATTTTGTTGCAAGCATGATTATGACAATTATTGCTCTCTCGTTTGTCACTCCCTCTCTTTTGCTAGCCTTCACTTGCACTGGGTATGAGATCTGCCTGTGTTTCCAACTCCCCAAAACCAATATTGCCAGCTATGTCCACCATGCCTACCTATTAGCATCGTTTGCTATTTTAGTGCATATTCAATATGCCTTGTTTTCTTCCAAAATAAATTGTTTGTCTGTTTTGAGAAAGTTAGTTAGTAAAGCTCTCACGAACTTGATGGCACACTTTATTCCGTGCACTTAATAATCCTGAACCATTGTGACTAGTCCATGAAAGTTATATGCTGGGAGTCAGCAGAACCGTGCTGTCACGGGGAACGCTTTCAACACTTTTTGGATATCCTATCCAGTTGATACTTTGCTCTTTTGTTTACAGATGTCGACGATGTGAAATAAAAGGGGAGCTTGTGAGTTCATGGAGTTTATATATTGTGTTAGAGAAACGCCTGGGCCGCTAGCCTAAGCCATGCCTAATCATGGTGGGAACTTGCAGCATCACCATAATGAGCATTTATGAAGCATCCTCAATAAAAAGCTATACATATAGTAAATAAAAAGATCGCTGAGATGATCATTGTCTGCTTGCCTTATCATTTTGATCACGGGATAGCTCCTGTATCATGTGCAAGGGGTACCCCGTTGGCGGTTCTCTATGATATGCATGTATTTACAATGACAAGAACTTATAGGTAACCAAAGTTGAGTAGCATGCGAAGCGGCCCTCGTACTCAAGGGACATAGGAGTTCCAGTCTATGGTCTGTCAAGCATATGATTCAGAGTGGACCTCACTTTCACCTTAACCATATGAAGATGCCTATGATAGGGGCAATGAGAGCTCAAAGCTAACGAGTACCTTCCTTTCAGCATTAGGAAGCCTTTCAAACTTTTCAAAACCGTTTTCACAACCTTGTTGAGTCACCACTTATTCTATGAGCACCTTTTTGAGAGCATAATTGTCATTCTTGTGTTTGTTCCAAAACTTGGTTAATTATGTCATGACTTTGATGCTTGTATCTCTGATATTTTTACCTCTAGTCTTCACTTGAACTTCAGAGGTGCCTCATCATTCATATTGTGCTCTACAAACAAAGGCAAGCGAGATACCACTCTATCATACCTTACCATGAGCATTGCAATGTTGCTTATGTTTATGTTTCATACTACTTACTATTATTGAGTTGGTTTCTCTTCATAGCTTGCAATGAATACTGAGTAGACTTCGTTGCATACTTCTTATTATAAATGGTTTAAGCATATACTCTTGTGCTAAGAATATATACATCTTATAAAGCAAATGTGTTCGTGAAAGTTCTTTTATCGCACTCAGTTTTTAACTGAATTGCTTGAGGACAAGCAATAAGCTAAGCTTGGGGGAGTTGATGCGTCCAAAACATATCTACTTTTCCGAACACTTTTGCTATTATTTCTTCTCTAAATTTGTGTGATTTGGATACAACTAATACGGACCGACGCTGTTTTCAGCAGAATTACCTTGGTGTCTTGTTTTTGTGCAGAAAATCTACTATCAGGAAAAATTCCGGAAAATATGCCAAAAATTATATTTCACCAGAAGACCCACGGATCCAGAAGACGAGACGGAGAAGGGGCCTAGGGGTCCCACACCCCTGCCAGGCGCGGGCCCACCTCTGGC
The DNA here is from genome assembly GCA_916181665.1 of Avena sativa. Classification (NCBI taxonomy): domain Eukaryota; kingdom Viridiplantae; phylum Streptophyta; class Magnoliopsida; order Poales; family Poaceae; genus Avena; species Avena sativa. The sequence goes on from OV702298.1 coordinate 115,271,967, forward strand.
CGCGCCTAGGGGGTGCAACCACCCTAGGCACCCCCTCGGCCTCCCTCTGCGACTATAAGTTGCCTTTCGACCAAAAACAGAGGGGGGTTCGATAGTTTTTCAGAAAGAGTTCTGCTCCGCCGCCGCCACCAGAAACCAAGATTCGGATCCAGAAACTCCATTCTGGCACCCTGCCAGGACGGGGAATTTGGAGAGGATCATCGCCATCGTCATCACCAACGCATCTCCATCAACCATCGATGTTTCCCTCATCCATGAGTGAGTAATCCCCCGCTGTAGGCTTGAGAATGGTAGGGATTGGATGAGTTCTATCATGTAATCGAATAAGATCTGTTAGGGCATAGTGCCTAGTATCTCTATTAGTGCTATTTGACTTTGTTACAACTTATTATGCTTAATGCTTGTCACTAGGACCCGAGTGCCATGATCTTAGATCTGAACTTATTATTAAATCATTATGATAATATTGTTTGTGATCTTATCTGCAATTTGTGTACACATATGATTATTCGGATCCAAAGACCCCAAAGTGACAATAATTGGGACAACCGGAGGGGATGACTGTTGTGTGAGGATCACATGTGTTCACAGAGTGTTAATACTCTGCTCCGGTGCTCTATTAAAATGAGCACCTTAATTTCCAGTAGTTCCCTAGAGGCCCCGCTGCCACGGGCTGTCTAGACAGAAGATGTTGTGGAAGTTCTCATTGCGAGCACGTATGGCTATATTTGGAGCACATGCCTAGGATTTTTTAGTACTTGGATGCTTGTTATTATTTATCTGCAATGCCCTAGATCTTGAAGTTATATGTTTAGACTTGTCCATGCAACGCCCGTCCATCAATCCCTATGCCTACCGCACTCGAATCCTACTATTACCGTTACTGTTACTATTGCTCTGTTTTGCTGCTGCTGTTGCTTTGCTGTTGCTACTATCAAACTGTTGCTACTGATAAACTTCTGTGAGCAAGAAATATTTTTAGGTGCAGCTGAATTGACAACTCAGTTATTAAGGCTTGTAAGTATTCTTTGGCTCCCCTTGTGTCGAATCAATAACTTGGGTAATACTACCCGCGAAGACTGTTGCGATCCCCTACACTTGTGGGTCATCAGTTGACCTTACCAAGAGAAAGTGTTTCCTAAAGGAAAAGTTTTGCCAAGCTTTACGTGAAGAAGGATGGAGGATAAAGGAAATGATTTTGCTTTCAAAAGGGCACTTGAACACTAAGCATGTTCCCGAAACAACTAACACGTGCAACCACATTATCCCTGTATGGGACAGGGATTAACTCGAAGTATGTCCATTTAGCATGGAACACCTCGCAACTACTTATAAGAGACCACATCTATGGAAGCTAGGCCTTCCCCTAGAAAGTTATAAAATAATGATATTGTTAATATTGTGGTTTGTTGGGGGAAGGTTCACTGTAGTTGTCTACGGCCGAACGATATTATGAGTCTCTCATCGAGGGTGCACACCTAGAGGGTGTAAAATGCGCTTCAGTTGGTCTTTGGTACCCGACGTGCCGACGTTGAGAGGAACAACTCATAGGGTAGGATCCATGCTAGGGGGACATTCAGGAGGTTATGGTCGGTTACTCAACCCATGGTCCATGAGGAATCATACCAGGGTACCCAAATGGTGTGGATAAAGTGTATAAACTCTGTATAGTGTAAATATATTCGAATAGCCACATCTACGGTCATGAACGGTTGGGATGGCAATTGCCTAGCTGGTGTCGAGTTTTGTCTTAAAAGAGTCTTTGGACAAACAAAGTGTTTTGGTCGTGAGATGACCGTAGTTGGAAAAGTGTTGGTCGTGAGAGGACCATCGTAAGTTCTGATGTCCGACCTTAAGAAGGATGTTTTAAAGAAAGAGGCTACTCACCTATTTTTTTTTCAAAGAGAAACCTGTTTTCAAATGTTTTTTAACAAAGATATAGACTTGAGAAATGGTGTTTCCCCTGAAACACCAACCTAGAGCTTCACTCCTCTTAGCCAAATTGCATTCTTGTTTACCTATCCTTGGTGGTTTGCGAGTACCTTCAAAAGTATTCACCCGCATTGTCTCTGGCTATTTACTTAGCCAGATCTCGAGAAGGACTAAGAAGAGAAATAAGAAAGTTAATGACGATGCGAGCTAGGACGATCTTCCAGTTAATTGCTTGTAGGGTTAAGACGTGACTTTACTCGACGTTTCGATAGAGTTCGCTACCGAGGATCAATATTAGCCCGTCAAGGCTTTTGTATGATGTAACTATAATGACAAAATATATGACTTATATCAGCTTATATAATGGATGTTTATTTTTATACTTATCGATTATGCTTCACGAGACACTGATTCTAAGGTCGTGGTCGAATGCATAAACAATTCTTAAACAATTAATCCGGGTCCATAGACTTGGAATCTATACATCACACAATTGAGAATGATGTTGATTAAAAAAAACCTTATTCCGACTTTTCTCCCGTGCCACTTGTAGGATCATTAAATCCCATCTTTTTTTTGAGGGAAATTAAATCCCATCCTGGCTGTTACGGCGTTGTTGTTTAACCCTTGCCTCCTCCTTTCCCAGATCTCGTCGTCTGCATCTTCCTCGCCTGACGCTGTCTTGTTCCTCGCTTCTTGCCTCCCCATGTGACCCAAGACCACGCGTCGGTGTTCTTTGCTCTCTCGGCTGCTCGCTTTTGCTAGGTCGCAGGGTGGAGGAAGATGGGGCTTTTCAGCACCGTGCTATGTTTCTTCGGGTTTGGGGTGGGAGTCACCATGGGGCTTGTGATTGGCTACTTCCTCTTCGTCTACTTCCAGCCCACTGACGTGAAGGTACGATTTGCATCTTCTTTTAATTTGGGCGTTCAGTACAACGACTGGAACTCGAAGCAGGAACGGCGGTGGTTTTGGGTCGCAATATGGGACTGTGGAGTGTCAAACATGCCTGGGAGTCCAAAGTTTAGTTCCTCACTTTATTTTGGGGGCGGGCCTAGTATAGCCCTAGCTGGCCAGTGTTCATCTTAAATCATATTAATATAATGGTGGTCTGATTCGACGCTACTATAAGTTGCGTTACCTGTGCATGTATTGTTTATTTTCCACGACGAAGGAAAAGTTAGTTGCGAGGGCCAGAATGGTAGAGGTCAACCTAAATTATTGATGCCATCTATATAAGAGAAATTAGCAAACATAATTGGAGACTGCACATGAATCTGATAATGCATGTCAGTTGTAGTGTGCTGGACTACTCAAGGGTGCTCTGCTCCTTTTCCTTGATATATTTCATGCTGCTTGCTCCAGCAGGGTGTTAGTCTAATAGGAATATAAGTAATAGATATCACAATTTTTTTTTGTTTCTGTATAATGTGTTGAAGGCCTATTTTCTATGATTTGTTTTTGTATCTCCAAGGTTTACTACCTTTACACCACTGAAATTGACATACTCCTGGGTACGTTATATACTATGAAACACCACGACCAGACATGGGATGACGGAGCTTCCATTTTCTACAAACCACAAGTAGACATGTTGTATGCGCTCTCTGCATATATGCACTCATTAGGATGCAAAAGTTTGATTGCATACCTGGAAGTGCAAAACTCAATTTATGTCTGTTAGATGTATCAAAATATGGATATTTCTTTTGCCTGACACTAGTGGATCAATCTCTTTTAACCTTGTAACGGTGATTGTGAACTTAATGCAATAAATATTTATCCCCAATGCCTAACTTCACATTTCCTACATTAATGGTCATTGCACAGGACCCTGTAATCAGGCCAATTGTTGAGCTTGATACAAAATCATTGGAAAGCATGCTTCCCGAGATACCTCATTGGGTGAAAAATCCAGACTTTGATCGGGTAATGCTTATGCTTTTGGAGAATCTATTCTTTTTTCCATGCCGTCTTATATTTCGAGAGCTACAGGCTAACTTTACTGTCTATGATTCATTCATAAAGATCGACTGGCTAACCAAATTTGTCGCGCATATGTGGCCTTATCTTGAAAAGGTATGTATGGTGTTCAAAGTTATTAATAATGTGCAAGATTCTTTGTGGTAGTTATTTTTTGATTTCTTTAATTATTATCTTTTGCAGGCCATTTGTAAAAATGCAAAGGAAATCGCTAAACCAATTATTGCTGAGAATTCTCCAAAATACAAGATTGATTCAGTTGAATTTGAGACGTTAACATTAGGTTCACTACCACCAGTATTTCAAGGTTAGTTATCTGAAGGTTTATTTACCGACCTTTATGGCTTGATTCCAAAGGGAGTATCCTTAGAATGTTTCAATACCAAATCGAAGTAGCTTTTTAAGAACCAAATTCTAGCTATACATTTTCCTATTTTTAGATGTGAAATACACAGAATTCTTGTCAGAACAATAAAAGGGAACAAGAAAGAGAGAAGGTGTAGTTGCCCTGTTTGGCCTAGTTAGGTAATTGCACAGGTTGCTTTGCTGCATTTATGGCTTATGTGCCAAATAAATTTTACTGAGTTAGTAAAGCCACTCAGCTGTCCAGGCGTTCCTGGTGTATAAGCCTTCTTTAGCCCTGTAACTTCTGTACTCTGGCTTAAGCTTCTATAGTTTTATGTTACCTCTGTGTCATCATCCATCAGCTGAACCCAGGTGTGCATTAACTCTTTGATTTGATTTCTTAATTCAAATAGACCCAATCATATTTTGAGCACAAAGTGTCATGCGTCATTGGGGTCTGTTGTGGCGACAATTACAGTCAGGTGTGAATAGATCTATTTTCCTACCTTAAATTGTACGATGTATGTGTGTCAGATAATTGAATTTGTAATATGTAAGCAAAGCATGGCGGAGTAGTTTTTATGGTTATCTGGCAAATCCAAGCTTCAAGCCTTTGAACTTATATTGCATAAAATATTAAGCAGTATTAAGGTCTATTTGGAAGTAGGAATTTAGCTTGTCTTCTTAAAATCTAAAATATGTAGCCCGGCTCTACGTTTTATATAGGCATAATACTCTCTAGGGTTAATCTTGTGGGATCAAGGATGATTCTTGTACCAGCCCAAAATAGCATGTTAATTCAGTACATTGGTCATTGTCGCATGTGATGGCATGCATGGAATTGACCTGCTACAACTTGAGTTAGACTTTGAAGCAGGATTGGGGATGAGTACTCGTTAGATTGAGGTGTCGTCATTCTATATTTCTCTGTTGATAAGAAATGTTACTATGGAGCATGTAAAAAAGTTTCAATCAGTGATGATTTTACCAACACAAATTTCTGCAAAGGTCCCTCTATATCATTTAAGCCCAATGCAGTATTATAAGTAGGCTGTCAATTAGTCAGAGCCACATTACAGCATTGCCTGGTCTGCTTTTGTATTCCAATACTCCTGCACTTATGTGGCTCGTAAGTATACTTATACAAAAAACAAGATGTATTTTTCTATTATTACAGGCAATTATGATATTGTATATGATTGGTGTGGCATAGTGGACATGATTTTTTCCTTGCAGACCAGCATATCAGTTTACCTATTTGCGCTCATACCAGTTATCTTGTTGGAACTGCACGTTTTTCTACCTAATAATCAATTGTGTACAAGTGGGTGTAGCAACGTTGGGTAACAAAACCAGTCACCCCTACTAGTTGAGACCAGTTATGTTAGGATTTAGGATCCTAGGATACTGTTATGGATGTACCACTCTTGTTTTATGCTGTGATGCAGAATAGTTGGAGAGGATTTTAAGGCTGTAGTGGATGAGAACATTACATTAAACACTTAGACCAATTATCAACATATGCTCCCCGTGGGCATTACGCGGGTGTGTTCTCGGACACCGGGGGTGAGACCACCCCTTTTAGGTTCGGTATGGGGTGTCAACATGCTCTAGACAATCTGCACACACAAACAACACACATGTTCTTCGGGTTGATGGGGCAGCGAGGGCTCCTCGCCACAGGTTCGGCCCGCTCATTGTCGGGTTCTGATTGACACTTGTCCTCATGACCTCGTGAAGATGTCGCTGAAGAGGGAGTCCTTGAGGAATCTTGAACTTGACATTGTTGTCAAAGATTTGTCCCGTGAAGGAACTAGGGTCCAACGATCCCTTGGTTCGAGAGGGGGCTGAACATGCGTTCCCAAGTTACCTCGGCGACGGTGGCGGCGACGGGGCAAGAACCACGACAGAGAGATGACACAGTTTTTTTTACCTAGGTTCGAGACCCTCGTGAGGAGGTAAAGCCCCTACTCCTGCTTTGTTGTATTGCTCGCTTGGCTTCGCGAGGTACAATGGAGGATGGATGTCTAGGGTTTGGATCGCTGAGGATCGATCCTTTCTAAGGTAGGAGGGTCCTTTATATAGGGCGGCGTCGGGCCTCTTCCCTAGCCCTTGGGCGGGAAGGGCGTCAACTGTGCCGCTCCTCGAGGACCCGGTCTAGGAGGCTACTTTGCGTGGACTTGGTTCAACTTGTCTGACTCAGCTCCGCCCCCCTGTAAAGCGTCCTTCATCGATGTCGCTTGTCTTCACCTGGCGCCCTCTGCTCTTTCCCTCCTATCACCGAAATAGCAATAGGAGTCGTCCACCACGAGGTCAATCGTCCTTCCCCTGCAAAAGGTGTGTGTGTGTGTGGACCGAGTCTTCTTTACCGAGGCGGCCAGTGTCTCAGGGACGCTATACTTCCTATCGGGACCGTAGTTAAAACTACGTTGGACGAAGTTACTGCCCTGCCCCGGAGGTGCTCCGCAGTATCCGAGGCTCGAAGGCAACGCATGGTGACGCAGTAGACTCCCTCCGGAGGTTCACTCCCTCGCGAGGCGTATGGCTCGAGAGGCCCATGCGGTCGGGTCCCCTCGTGAAGCATGTTGCCTCTTGAGAACGTAGATCCCTTGGCGTGGGGCTCGCTCAACGCGGGGACATGGCACCTCGGTTGCCAGGGCTCCGACAGTCGCCCCCCGGCGCTTGACCTGCACGTGTCCTTCTGTGGGCTTGAAAGGGTAAGCGGCCCTTGACGGTGGGCGGGCCCCCGTGCCCGTTTGGTCAACAAAGACTTGGCGCGCTCGAATCTCGGCCGTGAAGCCCAACGGCCGCACATCCTGGTTCATGGATTCAGAACACACTGTTCTTGCCCCGGGAGTCGTTCCCACGACGTGACGACACGTAGGGCCCAACAGTTAATACCACGTGCGTGGCGCAGTGATCCGTCTTTTTGACTGGCGCAGTTAACTCAGGGAGGTGGGGAAGGAATCCTTCACTTCCACGCCACCGCTTCTCTTCCTTGCCTTCGCTCTCGCGCCGGAGCTTCGTCCTCTCCATGGCGTCCAGGCGCTTTTCAGCCATGGAGAAGGGCAAGGCGACAATGTCGGGAACGGAGGAGGCTCTCTTGGGGAAGCGCCGCCGGGTGCGGCCACGCGGGAGTGACCTCCCACCTCGTCGGAGCGGTCCCGCGCCTTTTGAGGCGGACGGGGACCGCAGTCCCGGGTGCGACCAAACGTGCCTGGACTGCGGTCGTCCGATTCGTTCCCCTAGGGGAGACCCCCGCCTTTCCCCGAAAGCTGAGGATGGGGGCCTGCCGGAGCCGGTGATCGACTTCCTCCTCATCCTGAAGGAGGACGATTGGTCCTCCCGGGTGCGACTTCCTGCGCGCTTTGCCCTCGCGGCGCAGGGCCGCTACGGGGGACGCGCGCGCCTGAGGCACTCAGGAGGCAGTGGAGACTGGTCCGTGGGGGTCGAGACTCCTTCGCCAGAGGAGATGTACTTTACCTCCGGCTGGAAGAGCTTCATTCGTGACCACGAGATCGGCCGCGACTCCGTGCTGCGGTTCAGGTGCGACCCGGAGAAGGACTTTTAGGTAGCCGTGTACGACCCGATATTGTGCCGGGCCGACTATCCTTGCCACCTGTGAGAGGGTGGCGGAAGCCTCCGCCGTGGTCGCTCTGGCATCGGCGGCGACGTGAGTAGTCACGCTCCAGCTGCGCGGTCAGGTCGCTAGGCGAACCAATAAGGGGGCCTGCCGTGGACCTTCGCGCTTGTCGCAATCCTTCTATCTTGTAATTAAGACTTTTAGGATGAACCTTCCCGCACGGGTGCTTGTTCTGTTAGCCCTCTTTTGTATGTTCTTGTTGCGCCTGGAGTTCCTCGTTTGTTCGCGGCGTAGTGCTTGCTTGATGAGGCCAGTGATGGCGGCTCACGCTTTCTATTGCAGGGACGGTCCTCCTGAGCCGTCGTACGCTTCCGTCGAGGGGCCGAGTGACTCAGACCTTCGCCCTCGCGAGGCGAGGTTATAGGCATGTTGCTTGAGGAGGTGGTTCTTGTAGGTGACGCTCACGAGGCAATGCTGGCAAGGCGCCTCTCGGCCAAAGGACCGAGCTGTTACGTTGCGAAATCTGCTGGAGTAGGGCTGTGAGGGTCTTTTAGTGCTTCAGGAGGGTAGCCCCCGACTCTCGAAGGGGATAACTTAGGCCTTTGGACCCTTTGTGGCCCGGGGCGGTTCTGTCGTAGCCCGCCAATCGCAGCGGAACTGGGTAGTTCTCTCGAAGAGGGATTCCCGCGCACACTCTCGTGGAGGGATTTGGTGCAACCCACTCTCTTTAGTGGGGACGCAACCTCGCGAGGCTTGGGGCGCCCTTGTGTCTTAGCTGTGCAGGGGGAAAGATGCCACACACTTCCCAAGGGGAAGGGAGCGAGCCTGGACACGGCTGCCCAGGCGTGGGCCCGCTGTCTGGGTTGTCTCCGCCGGTCTCCAGGTAGAGCGCTGCAGGGCCGGTACCTGACACGGTGCAAGCAGCAGCTGCAACACAGAGGGACTTCGCCTCGCGTGCCTCTCCAGGGTGCCTCCTTAGGGGATGACGTTGCGTGAGGACGCCTATTGCTGGGGACCTGAAAGGTGCTTATGTGAAGCGTTTTGAGCGCTAGGTCCTGCAGGTGAGGTAACTTACTGCCGTTTAGGCCTACAAGTTCAGAGCTCACACTCTAGGCCCTGTGAAGTTACCCGCTGGTGAGGGTATCTACAGGGTTGCCCCATAAGCTTCTCGAGGAGAAAACAATAGGGCAAGTGTTGGACTAGCTGGCCTCTCGAGAAGGGTCCAGCGACCCACACGAAAGTTTATTTTTGTTTTTGAAGAGCCAGAACCGTAGGTGAGGTAACTTGCGGCCGAGGGACGGGTCGTGAGTTCTCGGAGCAACAGGGCCTCGCGAGACGTTGCTTAAAAGGGAGTTTTTCAATTATCAGAAACCGTGGGTGAGGTAACTCGTCGCCGGACCCAGTCCGTAAGTTCAGAGCTCACGCTTTAGGTCCTGGACAAGCCTAGCGAAGGGACAGGGCCTCGCGAGCCATTTTTCAAATATCAGGAACCGTGGGTGAGATAACTCGTCGCCGGACCCGGTCCGTAAGTTCAGAGCTCACGCTTTAGGTCCTGGGCAAGCTCAACGGAGGGACAGGGCCTCGTGGACCCTTTTTCAAATATCAGGAACCGTGGGTGAGGTACCTTGTCGCCTGACCCAGGCCGTAAGTTCAGAGCTCACGCTTTAGGTCCTGGACAAGGTTAGCGGAGGGACAGGGCCTTGCGAGCCGTTTTTCAAATATCAGGAACCGTGGGTGAGGTAACTTGTCGCCGGACCCAGTCCGTAAGTTCAGAACTCACGCTTTAGGTCCTGGACAAGCTTAGCGGAGGGACAGGGCCTCGCGAGCCGTTTTTAGAAAGTTTTTGTTTTCTTTTTGAGGTCCAGAAGCGTGGGTGAGGTAACTCGTAGCCGGATCCACTCCGTAAGTTCAGAGCTCACACTTTAGATCCTGGACGGCGAACGGAGGGGGATGATCCCTCACAAGCTGCCCCGTAGACCTTTCGAGGAGAGGGCCATAGGGCAAAACACACGTAACATGCGACACGCGAGGGACACAAGCACCAGAGACCGTGGGTGAGGTAACTTGCGCTGAGGAACATGCCGTAAGTTCAGAGCTCGACACTTTAGGCTCTGATGATGCCGGGGAGTGACCAGTGTCGGGCACCGTGCCTAGCCCCTGCTCGCGAGGTGCACGTGAGGGAATCCAGTTAGGTATGGTTTTCAGAGAAGACCTTTCCAAGGAAAAACCAAATGGCAAAGCGTGCGCGGAGCACAAGATCCAAAAACTGCCGAGAGTTCAAGCTTATTACAGCACCACCGTGGCTTGCACGGGATCTTATTGAAAGTAAGGCTGCAAAGGGGATGAGAGTTTCTTGAGGGTCATCTTCAAAAAGTCATGGAGTCAGGAGCGTTGCTTGGAGAGGCTTGTACGCCTTCCCGCCGCCATGAGCTCCCGCTCGGCCGGTAGCCTAGCTGCCCTCTGGAGGGCTGCCGATGTTCGCGCGCTGGGTGCAGTGCATCGAGAAGTCGGAGCCCCCAGGTCGAGGCAGTCTTTCGGAGCCTCTTCGGTGCTCACGAGGGTAGGTGGTGGCGAGGCCCAGCCGCTCCGGAAGGCTCGAGTGCCAACCGGGACCTGCCCCTCATGAGGTGGAAACAGCGCGGCTGCTGCCCTCTTGGCCATGGCGTTCTCCTGGGCGGCCATCTGCCTCCTCGAGGAGCCCCCGACGTAATGCAGCGCGTCCACGTCCTCAGGGTAGGCGGTGGCTGCCGCTTTGTAGGCGTGCTCGAGGGAGCGAAGGGCCTCCACTTCGTTGCAGCGGACCGTGATGATTCCGCCGTTGCCTCCTGGCATCTTGAGGACGTTGCAGGCGTGGTGAGTTGCTGCCATGAATCTGGCCACCGCAGGGTAGCCGAGGATGACGTTGTACGGGAGCTCGATGTGAGCCACGTCGAAGTGGACAAGATCGGTGCGGTAGTTGTCAGGTGTCCCAAACGTGACGGGGAGACGCACCTGCCCGATGGGCATGGTGGTTCCATCCGTCACCCCAGAGAACGGCATGGTCGACATCAGCCTGTCATAGGGCACCTGCAGCTGGGTGAATGTCTTGCTGGAGATCACATTCAGACCGGCGCCTCCATCGATGAGTATGCGACAGTGATGTTGATGGTGGGCGTGCAAATCATGGGGAGCGTGCCCACTGGCCTAGTGGAGACGGGGTGGTCGCGAGCGTCGAAGGTAATTGGGTACTGAGACAGCTTGAGCTTTGGGGACGGAACTCCCGGCCTGGCGGTGGCGACCTCGCGAGTGAGCAAGTTGAAGTGCTGGTTGGATACCGGGGCCTAGAAGCCACCCAGGATGCACACGATAGCTCCTTACGGCATCGATAGCCCCCAAGATCCTCGGTATGGCCTTTCTCCACCTATGGAGGGCGCTGCTGTGCGGCGTTGGCTTGATGGCCCATTTACGGAGTGTCGTGACCCCCGGAGTTGTTGTTCCAGCGCTCGCCCCCATGGTGACCACCTCTCGCCCCGCCAAGCTCGCCACCAGGCCTTCCCTTTCTCTGGGTGTTGCGCATGTCGCGGAGCTTCTTGATCTCATAGCAGTCGTCAGTGGGGTGTCCGTTTCTCTTGTGGAAGTGGAAGTACGCGCTGTCATCCCGTTCCCCCTCGCTGTGCTCCTCGCGAGGACTCTTCCCGTCCGGCTCGACGGCGAGGACGACGGCAGTCTTGCGCTTGGAATCCTTGTCCTTGCCCTTGGATGAGCCCGAAGCCTTGGGGGTGGTTTCGGCTTCGGTGAGCCCGAACAACCGTCTTGCCTCCGCCTTAGCGCACTTTTTAGCCATGACGAAGAGCTCGGCAGCCGTGGTGAGGCTCTCGCCTTTGATGCCGATCTTCTCCCTCATCTTGACGTCCTTCACGCCCTCGGAGAAAGCGGTGATGATGTTGGAGTCCGAGATCTTGGGGATCTTGTTGCGGACTCGGCTGAACCTCTGCAGGAACTTGAAGAGGGTCTCTTTAGGCTCCTGGCGCACTTGACGAAGGTCGAAGTATGTGAGCGGGCGCTCGTAGCTTCCCTTGAAGTTCGCGATGAAGAGGGAGCTGAGTTCGGCCCATGCGTCGATGGACTCCTCTGGCAGGTTCATCAGCCAAGTGTTGGCCGTCTCCTTTAGGCACAGGGGGAGCCAGTTCGCCATGATGCGATCGTCTCCTCTCGCGGCCTCGATGCCCGTGGTGTAGAGCTGCAAGAACTCGCACGAGTTGGTCGTTCCGTCGTAACGTGCCGGCGTATCCGGGAAGAACTTCTGCGGCCAGACCACGCGGCGTAGCGCCTTTGTGAGGGCGAGACAGCCGTTGGCCTGCACCGCCGTGCCGTTGGCGAGGGCCGTGCGGTTCTGCTGGCCTGCCGTGGCGATTTCCTCAGCGATACGGTCTTCGCGCCCACGCGGTGGGGCCGCAAACGCGGGCGGCTAGACGACCTGGCAACTATTGGCCGCCTGCGGGGTTCGCCTGGTCAGGCATGAGGGCCCCGTCGTGGTGCTGAGCCGGATGCGAGCCCCTAGCCCCCAGGGCCGGATCCTCCCCTCGAGCCCCTGCTCCCGCGGGGAGAGTGTGGCCATGTCGAGGAGCTCAGCGATTCGGTCACACCACCTCTCCTTGCCTGGCTCGGCTGGCGGGTGGTCTAGGAGCTCCCGCACCTTGCGCTTGGCGGCCTCGGGCGTGAGACGCTTGTCGTGGCCACGCGAGGACGCGATGTGGGACAACGAGGTGGCGCCGTGCGAGGAGGACGGGGACTCCCGCGAGGGGCGGTAGGTGGAGCCTCCATCGTCCTCGGTCCACGGGTCCTGCTCGCCGGAGCGCACGGTCAGCGCGGGTCTCGACACCGGTCGACATGCGACTGAGGTCGAGGAAGATCTTGAAAACGCACCTCAGCCCCCTACCCGGCGTGCCAAATGTCGGAGATTTGTCCCGTGAAGGAACTAGGGTCCAACGATCCCTTCTTTCGAGAGGGGGCTGAACACGCGTTCCTAAGGTACCTCGGCGACGGCGGAGCAAGAACCACGATAGAGAGATGACACAGGTTTTTTTACCCAGGTTCGGGACCCTCGTGAGGAGGTAAAGCCCCTACTCCTGCTTTGTTGTATTGCTCGCTTGGCTTCGCGAGGGTACAATGGAGTATGGATGTCTAGGGTTTAGATCGCTAAGGATCGATCCTTTCTAAGGTAGGAGGAGGGTCTTTATATAGGGTGGCGTCGGGCCTCTTTCCAAGCCCTTGGGTGGGAAGGGCGTCCACAGTGCGGCTCCTCGAGGACCCGGTCTAGGAGGCTACTTTGCGTGGACTTGGTTTAGCTTGTACAACTCAGCTCCGTCCCCCTGTAAAGCGTTCTTCATTGATGTCGCTTGTCATTCACCCGACGCCCTCTGCTTTTTCCCTGCTATCACCGAAACGGCAATAGAAGGAGTCGTCCACCGCGAGGTTGATCGTCCTTTCCCTGCAAAAACGGGGTGGACCGAGTCTTCTCTACCGAGGCAGCCAGCGTCGTAGGGGCGCTGTACTTCGTGTCGGGACCGTAGTTAGAACTCTGCTGGACGAAGTTACTGCCCTACCCCGAAGGTGCTCCGCAGTATCCGAGGCTCGAAGGCAACGCAGGGTGACGCGGCAGACTCCCTTCGGAGGTTCACTCCCTCGCGAGGCGTATGCCTTGAGAGGCCCATGCGGTCGGGTCCCCTCCTGAAGCATGTTGCCTCTTGAGAACACAGATCCCTTGGCGCGGGGCTCGCTCAACGCGGGGACGTGGCACCCCGGTTGCCAGGGCTCCGACAATTGTCGATTCAGATCTTCACGCTCTCCTGAGTGGAGCGCCAACATCGCTGATGTGGCCCAGCTTGACGGGTTCGTCGGTACCTCGTTTCCCACGGTACCTACAGTAGCCCCCGAGCATGGGACTGCTGGAGACTGCTCGGTCGTCGGGGCTATGCCCTTTAGTCAAACTTGGGACCAAGGAGTGTCTGGTCATCATTGTAGTGTTGACGAAGGTGCGACGCTTGCGTGCCGGCGAAGAGATTCCTACGCTTGACAGGATCTCTCCTCGGTTCTCACGGAAAGGCGAGCATTGTTGGCGTCGTGGTAGCAGTTGCCGCTTAGGGGGAAACACGACATGTAATTGGTGATGGAATGACAAAGGAGCGAGGGGACGGCTTCCCACGCACGAGACTAGAAAAGGCCGGTGCCACAACTCCCTTTCTCCCGTTCCCCATTCTCTTCCTCGGCTCTTTGTCCTCTTCCTCGTGGAACTCCAGCAATTTCTTACCCTTATTTTTGCGTCAGCGTTGTGAGGTGGTGTACTGGTGTTGCGATGTCGGGTGGTGGCGACTAATGTCCCCCGTATGATTTGTCAAGGGCGGCCTTGTCTTTGGTACATGCGGCTAGGACGGAGAAGGTGATGACCCCCATCGCGGAGGAAGATGAGGTGGATTCCGACCCACATGAGTTGGACGCTTTTCCCAAAGTTTTTGTCCTTGCGGGCCTAGGTGCTCAGGCAAGATTGATAGAGTTGTTGTCCTTCCACGTGTACCGGCGGCCGCCGTGAGGGTGCTGAGGGAGGAGGCGGTTGGGAATGGGCGATTGTCCCAACTCCTAGATACCTGCTACAATGCCCTTGAGGTATGACGTCTGCCTTCCCGTTGATATAGAAGACCATTGGCACGCTCGGGAGGCCTAGCCCCTGAGCCTGGCGTTCCTCGTGCGCTCAATTGCCCCTAAGCTCTTGTTGGTTGGATGCAGGGTGAGCAGGCGGTTGCCAACAAACTCGTGAGGGCGATGCACGAGCGGTTCTCCCAACAATCTGAGGCGTTCGCCCGGAGAATCCCCACTCCACCGTAAAGTTCCCTTGTTCGGTGTCTAGACTCCCTTTTTGATCCTTGGGCTCCATTTCTTTTGCCTGCACTGGTATTTAGGCTCAAGGTGCCGTGGATAAGATGTTAATAACTTTGTGTTAGGAACTACTTCTGTTTATCTGTATTGCTTGCACCCTGGTAGTTTGGGATGGAATCGAATCAGTCTAGAAATACTTAGCTCCAGCTCATCCGCCTTACCTGGGAACATGATGTTCCCAGTGAGGAGTCTGTCTCTGAGGCGATGCTTAAATAGTGAGTCGTTGCTTTTTATGTATACTTGCCAACCAGGCGATCTTACTAGCAAAGTTTGTCTCCTGGCTAGAAGATGCCTCAAGCTTGATGCCATTGCTTGCCTAGCAGCTTTGCTAATTGGGCCTTTCACCAGTTAGAAGCTAACCTAGTGAGAAGTGGCCCTAAAGAAGCAATTTGTTTTAACAAAGAGGCAAAACTCTAGAGAATGTAAATCCTCTTCATGGACATAGAATTGATCAAGTTCCATTTTTCGAGAAAGAGATTCACACGATCACAAGACACTCGTGGATAAACACTTTTTTCAGAAGAAAACTAGGGGGTTAGCCCCTGCACAAGATTTACTCACTAATTACTTTTCGCGGGTAAACTTGACACGATTCACGTGCGGGGCAGACCCAAACACGACATGATCGTGTGTCACGCCTAGGCACGCCACGTTAATGGCTCGATCCCGAACGTTCTTTTGTCGTGCTCTAAGGCGCGAGATGGCAATGGGTACCCATAACCCGCATACGCGCAAGGTAAAAAACAATTAGGAGTACGGGTATGGGACAAAAGATTGCTCGTGGGTATGTAAATGGGAAAATTCCATACCCATCGGGAGAGCGGGTACGGGTACAGGATCGTAGAACCCATACCTGTGTACCCATCTACCTATTCAAAATTTGACAAGTGAAGCCTCAGTAATATTCTAACGTATTTAATTTTTCTCTAATCATGCATTGACGCTAGCTAGGTCGTGTCCAAGACAACTCGTAGGTTAGTTACACCTACCATGTGATTGCCGCAGTCCATATCTTCTTTATGTGACCACATCGTGATTCTCGAGTGATCAGTATTGATCTCGTATTGATCCTATCAATTGCAATTTTGTGAGTCATTGCTAGGGTTATTGCTAGTTGCCGATACCTCTATTCCAGGTTTGGCCACTGTTTATAATGTGTCGACGTTTATAATGTCTTTATTTTTTCTCGATTTTATGTGTTGTAAACACGGGTATTTTTACCCACAGGTACCCATTTACCCTAACATGATGGGTATGGATTTTTTTACCTGTTGACGGGTATGGGTACGAGTGACGGGTAAGATCAGAGGGGACATATAAGGGTATGGGATAGCTCCACCTCCGCAAATACTATCCCTGAAAACCCAACCATCTGAAGCACAGTTCTGTTCACGACCTTTCAAAAGCTCGGGAACAGGAGTTTTCTCGGCAAAAATGGAAGCACATGATAGCCAAGCCCATAGAAGGTGTCCTGGTGGTCATATAAGCCGTCGTAGAAAGCCCGGGAACAGGAGTTTTCCCGACAAATGCGATAGTACGGCGTTACGGGGTCTGGCCAACCCAGTGTAAACCGCTATAACCCAGAGGCAATGCCTCATCCATATTAATGACAAGATTCCACAATCAGAACCTCCCAGAGTCGGAACATCTGAGAACCTTGTCATTCAAAACCTTGCAATGGTGTAGGGAGTAATTGAAGTTGAGTGCGAGCAGAGGGCTGGGTGCGGGAGACGCCTCGATACACCTCGCTTGATGTGCCCCCACTCAACTCCAACCTCCCTATTGCCAGTGAGGGAGTTATCTTATGCAGGATCGAGGTGCATCCGGATACCACGTGGTGTGCTCTTTTTTAAAAAAGAGAGAGAGACAGGGAAGGAAAGAAGGACGAAAAGGAAGCCTGCTCGGCATGATAAGAGGTAAAAAGATAAAGCAGTTTATTATTATGGACTGATGGCACAGGAAGGGTGTCCGTTTTAGGGAAACTAAGGAGACAAAGGATAACAACAGTGGAAGCATGCGATAAACATCACGCGTCACGCTTCATCCTGGCTACTGCGGCAACAACGTAAGGGGCGACAACTTTCTCCGCACCTAGTTGCGCCAGCCCGTCGTCAAAGGGCTCCAACAGCTCTGAGAAGGGGACGCTGGGCGCCAAGGCGTACACGCAAGGGAGGATGAGCTTGGCGGTGGCCGTTGCAACGTGTCTGCCGTCCGCCTGCAGTACCTCATCCTCATCCACCCTCAGGCACAGTGTTGGAGATATGCCCGAGATATGCCCAAGAGGCAATAATAAAAGTTATTATTATATATTTGTGTTTATGATGAATGTTTGCATCCCATGCTATAATTGTATTAACCAGAAACATTAATACTTGTGTGTTTTGTAAACATAAAAGAGTCCCTAATAAAGCCTCTTGTTAGACTAGCTTGTTGATTAATAGATGAGCATGGTTTTCTGATCATGGCCATAGGACGTTATTAATAACAAAGTCATATCATTAGGAGAATGATGTGATGGACACACTCCTATAGTTAAGCATAGCATAAGATCAAGTCATTTCAAGTTCGTTTTGCTATAAGCTTTTAAGTACATAGTAACCTAAATCCTTCGACCATGAGATCATGTTAATCACCATCATTGGATGGATGCTTTGATGACATCAAACACCACTTTGTAACTGAGTGGTTATAAAGGTGGCATTGAGTATTTTGAAAGTATGTGTTGAGGCACATGGATCAAAAGTGGGATTTGTCCATCCATAGGACGGATAGATATACTCTGGGCCCTCTCGGTGGAATGTCATCCAATTGACTTGCATGCATGTGACTAGGTCACAAGGGATCACATATCACGGAACGAATAAAGAGTACTTACCGGTAACGAGGCTGAAATAGGTATTGGAGATATCGATGATCAAACCTTGAATAAGTAAAGTATCGCGAGACAAAGGGAAATTGGTATCGTATGTAAATGGTTCATTCGATCACGATGTCATCGTAGAAATATGTGGGAGCCATATGAATTTCCAGATTCCTCTATTGGTTATTGATCGGAGAAGTGTCTTGATCATGTCTGCATAGTTCACGAACGGTAGGGAGATACATTTAAGGATTTGATGTTGTTTAGTAGATATGGAATATGAGTTGGAGACCGTATTGGATCCAGGACATCACGATGAGATCCGGAATAGTCCGGAGAATAAGATTCATATAAGGAAAGTCCAAATTCGGGTTTGAAAATGTTTTCGGTGTTTTCACCGGAACCTTCTAGAAAGTTTTGGAAGGTCCACCACCCCGGAAGGGGGAACATGGATGCGCCATACCCAAGTGGAGGTGGCGGCATCATGCCCTAGGTCAAATCGGCCAAGACTAGGAAGTGGGAATCAAACTCTAGAGAGGGGGCCGGCGGCCGACCTAGGGTTTCAAGTAGGAGAGCAAGGGGGCGCCCCTCCCCTCTATTTATGAGAGGGAGAGGCGGTTTGGGGGGAGGGGAGTCCTCCCCAACTCCACCTTGTGGCCGGCGGCAAGGGAAGGGGAGGAATCCTCCCCTAGGTAGGATTCCTTCCCTCCCTCCACTAGGCAACTATGTTGGGATTTGACTTTTTCAAATTGGCGTTTGACTTTTAAACTAGAGTTTGATTTCTCTCTTCCCATTGCCCAGCCAAGTGACCTAGGACATGATGTAACCATTCCACTTTGTCATGACACATCCATGTACCCTTCGCACTCCGGATCGGTGGACCTTTTAGACCCTTCTAGAACATTCCGGTGAAAACACCGAAACTATTTCCGAACTCCGGAATTCGATTTTCCTTATATGAATCTTATTCTCCAGACTATTTAAATGGCTTGAAAGCCAGGTCATCCCACTCCTTGCGGAGTGCCTGCAGAGTCGATTTGCGAGCACGGTCGCTGCCGATGCGCGATGCAGCGATGGCCTCCCAGGCCTCCTTGGCAGTCCGCTTGTTGGAAAGGGAGAACTGCATCTCGGGCGGGACTGCGGCAATGAGGGCGTCCGACGCCTGTCGATCGTCGTGGTGGTCGACGTTGGCATCCTGGATTGCCTCCCACATGTGCCGCACCTGGAGCCGGACCCTCATGACCGCGGCCCACTTGACGTAGTTGGTTTTGGTGAGGGTAGGCCACCCAGCACCGGGACCAACGTCCCTGACCACAGCTCGGACCTCGTAGAGGCTATGGTCTTGGTCGTTTCGGCCGCCGCCGCCGTGCGCACCTCCTCTGGGAGCGCCACCACAATGCTCGCCTCCTCCGGGAGCGCCACTGCAGTGCTCGCCTCCTCCGGGAGCGCCACCGCAGTGCTCGCCTCCTTCGGGAGCGACACCGCCGTGTGCTTGGGCATGCTCGGCTGCCCACCGCGCCGTCCACTCGTGGGCTGCGTCGACGCTGCTGTCGCCTGAAATGGCGCCGCTGATGCTGCCACGCAGAGCCTGGACCTCTGCCGCTGCTGCACGTGATGCCTCCACCGCTGCTGCTGCTTCTGCCTTCGCTCTGGCTGCTGCCAGTTCCGCCGCTGCTAGCCTTGATGCCCTGGCTGTCGCCGCAACGGCTGCTGCCAGTTCCGCCGCTGCCAGCCTTGATGCCCTGGATGTCGCCGCAACGGCTGCTGCCGCCGCCCGCTCACGCTCCTCTGCCACGGCGAGCTCGGCCTCCTGCCGATGCTGCACGCTCGAGGTAGCCGAGTGCTGAGAGCGACCTTGGGACATGGCTGGCCACTGGGGGGCTGTTGCGTGGAGGGAGAGATGCTGCTAACGAGCTGCTGCTCGACTGCGCGGAAGGAGAGAGGCCACTAGGGACAGCTTGAGCTGCTGCACTTGCCCGCTGGGGCTGCTGCACACCCGGTGAAGGGGATGAGCAGGAAACACTCAGCCTACAAGACAACCTCTCTCTCTGATACCATTTGATAGGATCTCTAGATTTACTCTCATTAAAGAAGAGGATGACACTAGGAGTTGGGGCAATTTTCTGGTTTTATTTCTCGCACAAACTCTCACACAGATGCCGTGGCAACCACAGGGGTTGGGGATACATATTTATAGGCTGCTAACCAGCCAAGCATATGCTAGATGCTAGTCTAAGATGCTGCCCTAAAGGCAGTCAAGGATGCTATCCTAACAGCCAGTCCTTGATGTCCATGATGCTCTATCCTAACTGCCAAAGACCATGTGTGCTGTGACCCCACAAAGACCAACAGTACAGAGACTTATCCATCATCTTTAACTTCTAATATATTTTTATTTCATCTACTCTTTTTTATCTACTCTTTTAGACTTTATTTTTAATTTGTTTCCAAATCTACATATCACAATCCTAAGCAATATCCTCGGATTCATAAAACTAACTAACCTCAAAACTGAATCCACAATCAAATAATCACAACAGAGAATTTTATTTACGCATTAGGCACCATGGTGGACGGTGCAGGAGGCACGTCCTGTTGCGGTGTCAATAGTATAGATGGTAGCAGTTGGCAATAGTAGCTTCCATAATTAGAGTCCAGGTCAATTACTAGCAGTCTAGCCGGATTGAATGGGGGTAATATGAGTTATTTTGTGTCGGAGTCAGAGCAGAGTCCTAGTTGAATAGTACTACTACTAGTCCCAGTAGGTTTGCATCAGGCCTCCTGGCGTTGGTCCTCCTATAATTAAGAGGATGTGTATCCCGTGTGTTTTGGGTCAAGCAGTAATAAACCCTGATCTTCCTATTGCTAATCCCTACCTCTCTAGTTTCTCTCATCTACCCCTGTTATCTTCTCAACATGCCGGTCACGGCACCAAACCGCAAGCGACGCTCTCGCCCGCCGGTGAACCATCCTATAATCTACGCAGCAGAGGCGTTCACAACAAGTCCGTATTTTAGTTACCTAAAATTAGCAAGAATAAGAAAAACTCATTAACTCCAAACCCAGTACTATCTTGGAAGAATCCTACCATGAGTTTTTTAATAATAACAGTGGAATTTGATCCTCCAAAGTTATCACAGCATTTTACAGGTTATGTTTTATTGAATATTATTTAGACTAATATCCCGCTTTCTATATGAGTGCATTGCTAAGAAAATATGAAAGAACAATCCATATTTTTTATCAATATAATACTCTCATAATGAACTGCATGAATTTAAATGGCTCAAGGATTTCCTTGTAGAACCAAAAGAGATATATGTGGATGGCAAACAATCAAACCTATTATTGGAGGAAACCATCACCATAAGATAACCAACATTAATTACTCCGATTGCGTTTAGCTTCTTCGTGTTGTTCATGTCCTTGCCATTGAAATAAAGCAGCAAGTGCTGCAACGGCACTCGAGTCTTGCCACACACAAGAATTAAAACCAACAATGTGAAATCAAATCAGCAGAGGTAACAGTTGGAAGAAAACTTAAGCAGAATTTCGCTGGTCCGGCTGACCTCCACCTCAAAGCATGCAGATGATGCAGGGGACACAATTTAGCTAAAATGGGCAGATTTTGCATATGTCGATTGCATTAACAGTCCAGTTTTTGCGTAAAAAAATAACAGTCCAGTTTATCTTTAGAGGCAGAAGGGATCACATGATTCTTAAAAAAATAGCAAGATCCCTGGAGCCCACCTCAAGCAGCTCCAAGTTGGAATCTATCTTCTCTAGCAGGTGAACTGCCGCTGTCGGTACTTGTCGCACATAAAAAATAAGAATAGATCAGTATAGATCATGTTCCGATCGAACCATGAAGGCCAGAACCTTGGTTCCAGACTTCGACATTACAAAAGTTTTGGTTTGTGTTGCCCAAACTTGTTTAAAAATCCAGTGGAAAGTTTTTCCTCAACTTTTTGAAAATTGTAAAACACCTTTCATACCCGCTTTTCTCTCTCTAACAAAGAGATTATATAAAAAAAGAGAGCTGCAGCCTCCTGAACACAACCTGGCCACACGCGTAGACACCAGCGTCAGGAAGAGCACCACACGGTCGCTCGCAACTTGGCCACATGCACCCAGCCGACCACACGTAGACACCAGCGTCAGGCATAGCACCACATGGTCGCTCGTGATCACCACCCCGCCTCGACCCTGCGACCCAATCTCTAGATCACCACTCCGCCTCGACCCTGCGACCTAGGACATGTGTGAGCATGCTTGTCCACCCCGGACTGGACGCTCTCGCCTGTCGGCCCCTGACACGCCGACCATCATCTCCGAATGTAATTAGCCATATAGGCTTGACCCTCTCTCCTGTTGGCAACATCCTAGGGGATCTTCCTTTCTATCTCATTTGATTTCACGGTGGTGTTGCTTATTTGATTCCGAGTCAGCTTGCTGATTCCAGGCACTCTGTGACCGTATATAAACCGGTTGGATTCTGTCTAAGGGAGCCATGTAGGACTATTCAATGCCTCCTCTCATTGATGCATGCATTGCCGCACTATTTCTTTTGATTCGATCGCGACTGGAGATGGAATTGGGCCGGTCCTTTCTATCGCTCACCGCGTCGAGCGAGCGCGTCCGTGCGAGGGATGGAAACCGAGAAGTTCGCAATCGCCTGTAATATCGCTGGACGAAAATTTTGGCACAAATCGACCGAACCATTTTTTTTAATTATAGGTGGCAATGGTGGGTTATTTCCGTCTAAGTGGAAAGGCAAAACAGTCCTAAAAAGAGTAGGAAGAGGAGAAACACTCCTTCCTTTATTATTAGGTATAGATAGATTGCTTTGTATCGATGAAAATAGATGCCAGGTTAGACCATAGAAATCTCTATGTTGAGAAGAGCTGATTTTTCCTTTTCTTAATCGTGAGCGTAGGGATGAAGGTCTACACCACGGACGAACAGGAACTTATAATGGAACCTATAATAAAGTGGGCTGGAAATCCTAACATCATCATTGTAGTCAAAGCCTTTGGGATAAAAGCATCTGTACAGGTACAACTAATCTGCAATTGCGATAAGAACTTCATTTTCAGAGGATCAATACTATTTAAAAGCTTCAAACTTAGTTAGCATCTTATGCTGATCATATCTCCTGTCTAATACTATAGGTAATTGATTTGCAAGTTTCTGCCCTACCACGCATAACATTGAAGCCATTGGTCCCTAGCTTTCCTTGTTTTGCTAAAATACTGGTCTCACTGATGGAGAAGGTAAATTCTGAAACATGCATGCGTTTTTTACCATTCCTAATGTAATTATCAACTTATTGTCTTCACCTTTTGCAGCCACATGTTGACTTTGGTCTGAAACTCTTGGGAGCAGATGTCATGGCAATTCCAGGACTTTATGCATTTGTTCAGGTGATGTTTTTATGTTAAGAGAGCTTATTTCATCAAGTTCTGAGGATGTAATTTATTCCTCATAGTTTTTATGCTTACTTAAATTTGTGAGCTTCCGTATCAACATCTACACCAATCCCGTGTGTCCAATTATTCTGCCAACGCACCTTATTCCTCCTTTATTCATGTCAACGTGATGTCATGTATTTGTAAGACACACATGTGCATATTTTCAACTGTTGTCTCCCCTTGCAGGAGATGATCAAGACTCATGTAGCCAATATGTACTTGTGGCCCAAAGTACTTGAGGTGCCAATCATGGATCCTGCAAAGTAATGCTATACTGTGATTTTACAATTCTTTTTTTCATCGTCATTTGGTTAATTTATTTTCTATATCATCGAACATGAAGAGCACAAAAGAAGCCTGTTGGAATTCTGCATGTTAAAGTTGTACGAGCTGTTAAACTTATGAAGAAAGATCTGATGGGCAAATCAGATCCTTATGTGAAGGTAAAGCTAACAGAGGAGAAACTCCCTTCGAAGAAAACTTCAGTTAAGCGAAGCAACCTAAACCCTGAATGGAATGAGGAGTTCAAATTAGTTGTCAAAGATCCAGATTCTCAGGCTCTTGAGCTTACTGTTTTCGACTGGGAGCAGGTAATGGTTAATGCTTCCGTATTTGGTACCATTGCTGTAATGCTGTTTACCCCAGTTATATTTTCAACCAATATCTTCTCAGGTTGGAAAGCATGACAAGATTGGAATGAATGCTATCCCATTGAAAGACGTTATTCCTGATGAGACAAAATCAATTACACTTAACTTGCTCAAGACCATGGATTCAAATGATCCTGTAAATGAGAAGTTCCGAGGACAGCTCACTGTTGAACTGACATATAATCCTTTCAAGGAAGGTGATACTGATCTTGATACAAGTGATGAGTCTGGTACAATTGAAAAAGCTCCTGATGGCACGCCAGAAGGTGGTGGTTTGCTTGTAATTATCGTCCATGAAGCACAGGACGTTGAAGGAAAGCATCACACTAATCCATATGCAAGAATCATGTTCAAGGGTGAGGAAAGGAAGACTAAGGTATGTTAACACTTCTAAATACAGAACACATATTTCTGTATATATTTATTTGAATAAATTATTGAAACGACAAGTGGGTATGCTTGGATGGTTACCAAATCTACACTACCAATTTTTTGGTCATGAACAAAATTTGGTGTTTCTTTGGATGGCTGCTAACTTTTTGGCATGCTTGTGGCTCTTTGCCCACTCTAGTTCATTTTTCTTGCCAACTTAGCCAACTCATGGGAAAGTAAAACCTTGATCAATATATTGGCAAGTCAATTTTTTCGGGGGGCAACCTTGGGCTCAAATGAAATATATTTACTTGAACTGATTTGTGCAGCATATTAAAAAAAACCGAGATCCACGCTGGGAAGAAGAATTTCAGTTTGTGTGTGAGGAACCACCCGCAAATGATAAGATGCAGATTGAAGTTATGAGCAGGCCACCAAGTATTGGTATATATTCGAAGGTAGCGATTCTGATTTTTGTCCCTTCTATTGTGACATAATAAAATATCTTTGGAAATCCTGCTAAAAATGATTAATTCGAAATTATAATTTACTTAGCAAGTTGTGAGTCACTTAAAATCTATGTATTGTTTTTTTTGAAAAAAACGCAAAGGAGTCTTTGAGTTTAATTTCATTGAAAAGATAGGGTTTGATACACGCCTCGTAGGAGGTTTCAAGCCCATTATAAATTTATTAAGTTCCTAGTGTACATACCAGGTAGTTGGCTAGAGGTCTCTTAGGCCTCTAGCGGTTGCTGTGATCCATGAAGCTGCCTCTTCTTTGATTTTCTCGATCAGGTCCTGAACTGATGGTGCCGCCCTGTTGAAGACACAATCGTTTCGGTGCTTCCAGATCATCCAGGGGATCAGTAGCGTCGCGGAGGCGGAGCTCTTTCTTCATTGATTTGGGGGTGCTCTGCCCAGCCACAGTCCACCAGTCGCAGAGTGCACGTCATGCGCATGGCAGACAGCAGTGCATGCCATATCTGACGCGTGAAGAAGCAACCGATGAGGAGATGCTGGATCGTTACTGGCTCCTGGTCGCAAAGCAGGCAACATGGGTGGTGTTGCAGCCCTCGTTGCGCTAATCTGTCCGCTGTCCAGCATCGATCAAGGGCAGCAAGCCAGTGATTTTTTTTGACTTTGGGGGGTGCCCAGCTTTTCCAGATTAGTTTCCATGCTGCACATTTGGTTGAGCCCTGGAAGGTTGCAAGGTAGGCCGACTTTCCGGTGTAAATGCCATCCTCCGTCCACTTCCAGATCATTCCGTCGGCCTCGTTGGATAGCTGTGTTGCTTTGATCATGCGCCACAGTGTGAGGTACTGACCGATTTCATGTATGCCTATGACTCCAGTGATGTCTCTTGCCCAGCGATTTTTCGTCAGGCCCTCTGCCACTGTCCTCTTGTTGCGACGGTTTTTGGGATGCATTCATACAGGAGAGGTGCAATCTCGCGGATGGATCGGCCATGGATCCATCTGTCTTCCCAAAACTTTGCAGTTAGGCCGTTTCCTAGTTCCATGGTGGTAGAAGCGAAAAAGAATGATAGGATCTCTAGATTTACTCTCATTGAAGAAGAGGATGACACTAGGAGTTGGGGCAATTTTCTGGTTTTATTTCTCACACAAACTCACACAAATGCCATGCCAACCACAGGGTTGGGGATACATATTTATAGGCTGCTAGCCAGTCAAGCATATGCTAGATGCTAGTCTAAGATGCTGCCCTAAAGGCAGTCAAGGATGCTATCCTAACAAGTCAAGGATGCTATCCTAACAAGTCAAGGATGCTATCCTAACAGCTAGTCCTTGATGTCCTTGATGCTCTATCCTAACCGCCAAGGACCATGTGTGCTGTAACCCCACAAAGACCTATCCATCATTCTCCCCCTAAGTCTTGTGCGTTGTCTTGTGGGAAGGCTGGACCATCCCAATCCTGGAGCATATTCCAAGGAACGTGATTCGCCCAAGAGGCTTGGTGAGCAGGTCCGCAAGCTGATCCTTGGTGTTAATGTAGCTCGTCGTGATGCTCCCTTCATCCAAATAGCGTCGGATGAAATGGTACCTCACCCGTATGTGCTTGCTCCGTTCGTGGAACACGGGGTTCTTCGCCAGGGCTAGGGCGGACTTGCTGTCCACCATGAGCTGCACTGCGCTGGTGTCTCGACCGAGGAGATCACCAAGCAGTCGAGCAAGCCAGAGAGCCTGAGTGCAGGCAGTGGAGGCCACTATGTACTCGACCTTGCAGCTAGACATGGCCACCACCTGCTGCTTGACCGACTGCTAGCTCACGAGGCACTTGCCGAGGAAGAAGAGGATCCCGCTTGTGCTCTTGCTGGTGTCGATGTCGCCGGCGTGGTCGCTGTCGCTGTACCCGACGAAGTGTGTCGCCCCAGGGCACCTAGGGTAGTAGAGGCCATGGTCGAGAGTCCCCGCAAGGAGTCGCACGGACTCCATCCGTGCCACGGGAGTGAAGGCGTCATCGAAGTCGACCACCTCCTGCTGCAGGAAACCTCTGGCCACCAAGCGAGCCTTGTGCTTGACGATGGCGCCGGCTTCATCCCTCTTCAGCTTGAACACCCACTTAAGGGTGATCGCCCGGTGACCTCGAGGGAGGTCAGCGAGCTCCTAGGTGCGGTTCTTCTCGACCGCATCCATCTCCAACTACATCGCGGCGCGCCATGCCGCGTCTTGCTCGGCTTCTGCAAAAGACCGAGGCTCATCGTTGTCACATACAAGTTGCAGCTGCGCCTCCAGGTTGCGTGGCACCGGTCCCGGCATCGGCTGGTCGCCGAGAAGACCCTCCATCGTATGGTACCGCAACGGCCCGCCGTCGTAATACATGTCGATGCGCTCCTCGTCGTGAGTGAGCGGGGAAGCGAACTCCACCGGGCTGTGCTCGACGCGAGCTGGTGCTGGTGTAGTCGTGCCCGGAGGTGTGACTGCTGGTGCTGGAGCACGTGGCGTTGGCGGCTGTGGTGCCGTCGGTGTGGCAGCCACCGGGATTGATGGATACTTGGGAACTGAGGTAGCGTGCTTGGTGAGGAGGAGCTGTCTGCTCCCCCGGCTCCCTCGAAATGGACGTACTCGCATGCGTTAGAGTCGAGCCGTCGTCCACCGCCTTGTCCCACGCCCATCCTCGCCCTTCGTTGAACACAACGTCTCGCGCCGTGCGCACATGCTTTGTCTTCGGGTCGAGGATGCGGTAGGCCTTCGAGCCCTCCGCGTAGCCGATGAACACTCCCGGAGTGCTCCTGTCGTTGAGCTTGCTGATGTGGCCGAGCTCCTTGGCGAACGCGAGGCAGCCGAAAACCCGCAAGTGGGAGACCGCCGGCTTGCGCCCATGCCAAGCCTCGTACGGCGTCTTGCCGTCGAGTGCCTTCGTAGGTGAGAGGTTGAGGATGTAGACGGTTGTCAGCACCGCCTCCCCCCAGAAGACAGCCGGCATCCCTCTCTGCTTGAGGAGGGCCCGGGCCATCCCCACAACCGTCTGGTTACGCCGCTCGACGACGCTGTTCTGCTGCGGGCTGTAAGGGGCGGAGTAGTGGCGCTGAATGCCCTCATCAGCGCAGTACGACGCGAATTCAGTTGCTGTGAATTCGCCGCCGTTGTCGGTGCGCAGCACGCGCAGCTTGCGGCCGCACTCCGCCTCTGCAGCAACCTGTGCACGCCTGATGGCGTCCGCTGCTTCTCCCTTGCTGCCGAGAAGCACCACCCACATGTAGCGGGAGAAGTCGTTGACGAGCAGCAGGAAGTAGCATCGTCCTCTCGGTGTGGCCGGAGTCACCGGTCGACACAAGTCCCCGTGCACGAGCTCGAGCTTCTCCTTAGCTCTGAAGCTCGCCTGGGGAGTCGCCTTTGCTATGTCACCACGCAGACATCGCAAAACTGCTCCACGTGTTTGAGGCACGGCAGGCCTCGCACCATTTCCTTGGTGCTGAGCCTCTTCAGGGCCTCGAAGTGAAGGTGCCCGAAGCGCTCGTGCCACTGCCATGCCTCGTTGTCCCGACGAGTGGCGAGGCAGAGGGGCTGTGCCACCTGCACATCAAGGACATAAAGCCGATTTGCGCCTCTAGTTACCTTGGCAAGAAGGCGACGATGGCGATCCCAGATGCGCAGGTTCCCGTGCTCGATCAGCACGCGCGAGCCGTTCTCATCGAGCTGTCCCAAGCTGATGATGGAGTTCCTCAGCGCGGGGATGTAGTACACCGGTGAGCATCCGGTGCTCTCCAGTCTTGGCGGTGAAGATGACGGAGCCGACACCCTGAATCTCCATGGCGGAGGCATCTCCAAACTTGTCGGAGCCTCGCACGCCGGAGTCGAGCTCGGCGAAGAACTCTCGTCGACCAGTCATGTGGTGGGTGGCGCCAGTGTCGAGGCACTACACGCCAGTCTTGTCGGTGCCGGAGCCATCGCCGAGAAGGGCGTGTGCCTTTGGCTCGTTGAGGTGGAGGGGAGCCGCTGCAGTCGGTGCCGCAGGGCGTAGCTCGATGCTCGCATGAGCCATGAACAAAGTCGGCTCCTCCTCCCATGCCTGTGCGACGTGGGCCTGGCCGCGTCGTGGCTGTCGACACTCCTTGGCCCAATGGCCAATCCGGCCACAGTTGTGGCAGGCGTCATCTTGGGCCGGCTTGGGCCTACCGGCGGCGCCTCCCCGGGCGCCTCCGCGGGCATCACCTTGCGCCCTGCCCTGGCCGTCTTTGCGCCCCTTGCGCGGCTTGCCGCGCCTGCGGCCGCCTGTCGCGGAAGAGGACACCCCTTCTTCCTGTCGCCGTGGCCGGCATCCCACTGCTCCCGAGTGAGGAGCAGCTTCCCATCAGTGGTGATGGGCCCCGAGAGAGGCTGTGGCTCGTCGATGTCGATGACCTTGAGGCGACCTACTGCCTCCTCGATCGACATCGTGCCGAGGTCCACCAGGGATTCCATCGAGCGAGCCATCTGCTTGTACTTCACGGGGACGCAGCGAAAGAGCTTCTCGACAGCTCTTTCCTCGTCGTAGGTGACGTTGCCGAACCGCACCATCTTCTGCAGCAAAGTGTTGAGACGGAGAGCAAAGTCATCGACGTCCTCACCTGGCTTGAAGGCCAGGTCATCCCACTCCTTGCGGAGTGCCTGCAGAGTGGACTTGCGAGCACGGTCGCTGCCGATGCACGACGTAGCGATGGCATCCTGGGCCTCCTTGGCAGTCCGCTTGTTGGAAAGTGAGAACTGCATCTCGAGCGGGACTGTGGCAATGAGGGCGTCCAGTGCCCGTCGATCGTCGTGGTGGTCGACGTTGGCATCCTGGATTGCCTCCCACATGTGCCGCACCTGGAGCCGGACCCTCATGACCGCGGCCCACTCGACGTAGTTGGTTTTGGTGAGGGTAGGCCACCCAGCACCGGGACCAACGTCCCTGACCATAGTCCGGACCTCGTAGAGGCCGTGGTCTTGGTCGTTTCGGCCGCCGCCGCCATGCGCACCTCCTCTGGGAGCGCCACCATAGTGCTCGCCTCCTTCGGGAGCGCCACCGCAGTGCTCGCCTCCTCCAGGAGCGACACCGCCGTGTGCTTGGGCGTGCTCGACTGCCCACCGTGCCGTCCGCTCGTGGGCTGCGTCCACATAGCCGTCGCCTGAAATGGAGCCGCTGATGCTGCCGTGCAGAGCCTGGTCCTCTGCCGCTGCTGCACGTGCTGCCTCCACCGCTGCTGCTGCTTCTGCCTCCACTCTGGTTGCTCCCAGTTCCGTCGCTGCCAACCTTGATGCCTTGGCCGCCGCCGCCGCCCGCTCACGCTCCTCTGCCGCGGCGAGCTCGGCCTCCTGCCGACGCCGCACGCTCGAGGTAGCCGAGTGCTGAGAGCGACCTTGGGACATAGCTAGCCGCTGGGGGGCTGTTGCGTGGAGGGAGAGCTACTGCTGACGAGCTGCTACTCGACTGCGCGGAAGGAGAGAGGCCACCAGGGACAGCTCGAGCTGCTGCACTTGCCCGCTGGGGCTGCTGCACACCCGGTGAAGGGGATGAGCAGGAAACACTTAGCCTACAAGACAACCTCGTTTTGATACCACAGGGGTTGGGGATACATATTTATAGGCTGCTAGCCAGCCAAGCATATGCTAGATGCTAATCTAAGATGCTGCCCTAAAGGCAGTCAAGGATGCTATCCTAACAGCCAGTCCTTGATGTCCTTGATGCTCTATCCTAACTGCCAAGGACCATGTGTGCTGTAACCCCACAAAGACCAACAGTATAGAGACTTATCCATCAAAGAACTCCTTTTTTGTTGCGCTGAATTGCAAGTCGAGGCCGTGCCAAGCTCTGCTCTCGTCAGTCCAGCTTAGCCACTGCCATCTCAGGCGAAGGGCCACTCCTGTGCACTCGAGGTCCTGCACGCCGCGACCGCCGTACGAGCTTGGCCTGCAAACCTTCTGCCAGTTGACATGGCAGCTTCCGCCATTGGCTGCGGCGTGCCCCTTCCAAAGGAATCCTTGCTCAATGTGCTCCATTTGCTTGATTACTTTCTCCCCTGGGTCTAGGGCTAGGAGTTGGTGGATTGGGATCATCCCAAGGACCGACTTCACCAGGGCCAGCCTTCATGGTTTCTGCATTAGTCTCGATTTCCAGGTTGGGAGCTTGTTTGCCATGCGGTCCACTAGCGGCTGCAGCTGGGTAGTACTAGTAGTCGTCTTCCTGATGGTAAGTGGGATCCCAAGGTAAGTGATTGGCAGTTGGACAATTGGGCATCCTAGCTGCTGTATGATTGGTGTGGCCTCTTCTTCCTCACATCGAATCAGCGTCACGGAGCTTTTGGTATAGTTGACCTGTAGGCCCGGTGCCTGTCCAAAGGCCGTCAGAATTCCTTGCACCGCCGTGATATCCTCGGCGGAAGGGTGACAGAAGAGTATCACGTTGTCAGCGTATAGGGAGATGGACGGGATCACATGCCTCTGGTGCAGCTGCTGCAGGATACCCAGATCAATGGCTCGCCTGACGATTCTGCCAAGGGTGTCTACTGTCAAGACAAACAGCTGTGGCGTTTCTCCTGCCTTGGCCACCGTCATCCCTGCCCTCAAGGTAGCCGCCACCCTCCAACTCGTCGACGTCGATCACCGCACCGATGATGCGAACGGTGATGGGGTAAGTGAGGATCCTAACTGTGGGCGGCGAGGTGGGATGCCGGCCTAGTAGCTGCTCGACGATTTCCAGAGAAGCACTGCGCTTGATATCTGTTGGGTCATGAGAACGACCAAGATGTGGAACGTTGCAAGGTTGGTTCGCGTGCGTGTTCCTGGGTGGAGCCTTTCGATCCAGCAGCTGGCGCCCAAGATGAGCTCTGCCGTGGAGAGGTGCCATGCCTGCGCTGGGATCCCACGGATCTCAAGCTCGATGTGGTATTCCATGTGGCTGACGTTGGCATGGGCAAGCTTGCACCATGGCTGGATCAGCAGGGTAAAGCCCGCGTCTTGGATGAAGTGGTCCCCGGCGACACGCCCGCACGTTTTTTGCGTGTGGAAGATGATCAAGAAATTTTCTGGGTGGTGCGCATGGACGGAGAAGTCGCCCTCCCCGAGCTCGAAGGAGGTGTACAGAACCCTCTCCACACCGCTGACGGCCACATGGGGTCTGGTGCCGGTGATCATGGCCACCATGGTGCGCTGCAGTACCTCCTCAGCAGCGACCATCTCTGCCCTGCGCGAGATGATGACACGCGAAGGCATGGCGGCTGCAGGTGTTGCCGGAGTCTATGTTGCCATGGTCATCATTGGTGGCGCGTCGCACTCGGCCTAGGGAGCCCTTGGCGGCATGTCTTGCGTGGGCAGAGCAGCACAGCCAGAGGAATCACGTGCAGCGCGCAGAGCCCGTCTGGGCGCGGCGTCGGCCACGGGTGCACTGGCACGTGTCTGGCTCGGTCCAGCAGTCGTCGGTGAGGAAGTAGCGGCCTGGGCGGGTTGTTGACGGGCAGGCGGAGCAGCATGGCCAGGAGCATCCTATGTAGTGCGCGGAGCGGCCCTGGGCGTGGCGCCGGCCACGGGAGCGCTGGCGTGCGTTCGTTTCTGCCCGGGTGCTTGGAACAGGCCACGGTCGATGAGGCACTTCCCGCATCGGACGTCGTTTTTGCAGTCTCGGACAAAGTGACCCGGCGCGAGGCATTGGAAGCAGAGCTCGTCTACTGCCCTTGGCGAGGGGGTGCGGCGGCGTCAGAGTGGCGAGGGAGGGGAGGTACGGCGCTCCTGCCTCCGCTCTTACCGGCACTGATTCTTGCGACGCGGTTGGCAGAAGCCATCATCGTCCACAGTGGCGGCGGCCTGCATGCGATGAACCTCAGAGCGGGGCCTAGGGCGAGCCAGGACGGGGACGCGTCCCACGGGAGCGGCGCCAGGCGCGGTGGGGGGGGGTGGGGTGGGGGGGGGGGGTCGCATCGGCTCTGGGCGCGGCAGGGGCCGGTGGAGGGGAGGAGCTCGCGATGTCGAGGTTGGTGTGGCCGCTGGATCTCTCACCCTCCGAGCCTGCCTAGCGGCGCTCGTTGACGGGGCGGTGGTCGCGGGCAGCGGAGCTAGAGGACGACATCACAGGGGATGGGAGGGCTACGGCAGCTGCCGGAGAAGGTTCAGCGGCAGCAAGGTTGGTGGAGGCTAGGCTAGGCTACGGGAGGGTGGGAGACATCCTTAATAGCAGAAACGTATCTATGTATTGTTTCACAATAACCTCGGAAGTCTTTGTTTCAAAATATCCGTATTGATTATATTAATCTAGCAGTTGCCACTCTGAAGATGGGACGTTCCCCATAAGTATATCAGTTAATCAGAGATTTGAAGTACTCCCTCCGTTCAAGAATAGATGTCTTAGGTTTTTCAAATTTTGAATGAATCTACATACTAAATAGTGTTTAGATTCATCTAAATTTTGACAATTTTAAGACATCTATTTTAGGACGGAGGAAGTATTAGAATCATTGGTGTCATGAGCTTAGAGTCTACTTGAAATAAACATGAAGAATGTACTTGATACTTTTGATATTACAGTAATGTCCTCTTATCACAACAAAGTTCATTTTATCATTTACTGTTATGTTCATTTTACCACAACAAAGTAGTACATACATTCATGCTCTATTGCTGATATGTGTTATTTCCTGTTGTGTTATTGTAGGAAAACCTTGGCTATGTTGTCATCAGTCTCGCTGATGTTATAAGCAACAAGAGAATCAATGAGAAATACCATCTAATTGACTCGAAGAATGGGCGCATCCAATTGGAACTACAGTGGAGAACATCATGAAAGACCTCACGAGCCGAAGCCGTGGACTTGTAAAGTTTCTCTTGTTTAGAAGCTCCACGTTTGTATGTATTAATCGTTCGGCAGACATCCTATTATACTCAATTCTGGATTACTTCCACTTGTGATATTTCAACCGCTGTTTCAAACTTCATAGTTTCTGAAGTTCTAGAACATACTATGCTGATGAGAAATCAGTACTATGTCCATAATACTATTGGTGGAACTTATATCTCAGGCTGCAAACGGAATTGGCACCGCATATTTCAGCCCACTTAATTGCTTATGCGGGCTCCCGCGTAACGTTAATAAAAATAAGCAGCATCTGCGGGCGGCCCGTATATCCAACATATTCCCCGCATAGCCCCTCGTATCTCCCATCCTCCCTTCGACCGGGTCGTGAAAGAGGCGCAGCTATAGCGCCGCCGGACTAGATGTGCCATGGCTAGCCCTCCTCCTCCGGCTCCGCCCCCTCCCTCTCCCTCTATTCCCTTACCACCTACACTGTTTCTAGTATTTAGTAGCAAGGCCCTCGACGAGCAGGCTAGATCCGCCATGGCCACCGCTCCTCCGGCTCTGCCCCCTCCCTCTACTCCCGAACCACCTGCAACAACAACGCACCTGCTACACGGTGGCGTGGGGAGGACGACGGACCCAGGGTCAGAGGGATGCGAGATGAGCACGGACAACATGGGGATGGTGGGTGGCCAAGACTACGTCGACGGCGGGGATCCTCAAATGGGCAGGGACAACGATGGGAAGCTGCAGCAGTGCAAGAACATGGTGGCTAAGCAAAATCGGCCCAAGAAGCTCAATCACAGATCCCTCGTCCCTGACATCATCAAGGTAACAAATCTTGAATTTGCGCGTGGTCGGCCGCGTGTGGAGGGGATTGGGAGTTGACGAAACAGAGGGAATGGGGAATATGTTTGATCTCGTTAGGCTGCAACAACCTCTAGATTCTGATTTATGAACCAAATCTAGCTTTTCTGGGTAGGGTTTACACCTTCAGTTTGACCAATGAGTCCTGGCATATACACATGTCTCTCTCAATTATGTGGGCACCAAGAAAATGGCCTGATGGCATTGATATTTTTCTGAAATCTAGGATATTTCAGTGGTGATGACTTTTGAGAGATACATATACACTAGCAGTGATTAAGAGGTGTTCTGTTGTAACCTCCATGGATATAACCCATGATTTGGTATCCGTGTTCATGTTATATCCTCGTCTTCATTTGAGTTCTTCCTTGATGAAGCCTATTCTCTCAAATGTTTATTCAAATGTTCTGTTGTAACCTCTGCATATAACCCATGATTTGGTAGCTGTGTTCCACAAAGTATGCCATCCCGGCGACGGTGCAGACGATGAGTGCCTGGCCGGTGGGGTTCAGGTTCGCCTTGGCCACGGCAGCATCCTCACGCTCGCCAACTGAAACCACATTAGCCGTTAATTAAATCTCAATCAGCACCAGCGCTGAGCGTAACAGAGTAGTAGAATGGAGATGCTGACCGTTGGGACTGCAGATTGAGATTGTTAGCTAGCAGCGTTTGTTCTCTGTGAGACTGAGTTCACAAAAGGGAGCAGACCATGTGCACTAGCCTAAATTTTGACTGGTTAACCAGAGGGTCAAATGTTGTTGATCTGAAACTTTGACTGGACGTTAAAAGCTCACAGCGACTGCCAAGTTTTTTTGGGAGAAGTCATCGGAAAACCCATGAATACCCAAACTATGTTTTCTCTGTTTAGCTAAATTTAGCTTCCTCTTGTTAGTTTCCACCGAGAAGTCATCGACAAAGTCATTTCAGACGTGTATGTTGTGTGCCGGCAAAAACCACCGTCAAACCTGCCTTAAGATTCAGACCGTCGCCTTGTGCTAAACTGTCATTGCAAATGTATTCCTTCCATTCTTGTGTTTCCTGTACACATTTGTTTCACTTACATTTCAAAATAATCTCATGGATGTTAGAGAGAAATAGATAACTTACCTATATTTTATCTTTCAGTTTCTTCAAGCATATCACTGATATCGTCAGTTTCACTACTACATTATTCACATATTGTTTCAGTGACATTTCTTTTATGTTAGAGACATCTTACTGCTCGTTAATTTTCACAAAATTTGAAACATGGTTGGATAAATTTTTACATAACCCAACCGATTTTGAAACAATTTTAGAGAAGTTCCAAAGAAATATGCAATCTTTGGAACATCACATTTGTGGTAAACATCTGTGATAAAGACAGTTAGGATTGGCCGATAATCCTTTCATGCTCTTGGAACCTAAGGGGTATTGGTCAATCTTGGCCCTTCTTGTGTTTTCAATTTTTTAAGTTTATTAGAAGGGAAGGACACCGAAGCACACTTCATTTTTTAATGATTCGAAAAATATTACAGCCATGTTCTAGCGTCTATACTAATAGCTAACAATATAATTTTCTGTGCCTATGCTCTTCATAATAGCAACCTGGTAAAGATCCTAGAAATCATGATCCTGTTTAGTCAACCGGATACGCACTACGTCCACGTGGTACCAGCCTACCAGGCTACTTTACCACGTATCCATCTGTTTAGACAAACTACAGCTCAGCTCAGCAGACTTCTCATACATTAATATTTCTGTAAATACATTTGTGTTCCAGCAGACTTCCTGCAGTCTTGGGTTTACCAACATAGGACAAATTTAATTGTTTTAGTTTATAGAATATTGGTCTTCTCTTGATCAATTATCTTCAGTAGAAGGGGCGAAAGTTTCAGTAGAACTGGTTATATATATTTCATATCTGATTGCAATTGCAGGAATTCATTAAATAAATATGCTTTATCTTAGAGAACATATGTGATATATTTATTTCTATGTTTTACAGGTATCTCACGTGCAAGTGGGAGAGGGCGAGATTCACACGAAAAACCCCATCCAAAGCCAATATTGAAGAAGAGCAGCAATAGAAAGGTTTTCTTTTTGTATCTGATTTGAATTTATTTAGTTAATGATCTTTATAAATTCTAAGTTGAATTGTTTGACTCAATTCTTTTAAGGGACATGTTCCAATTGGTTCAAAGTCATCCAGTCCACGACTTCGATCTCCTATGCAAGTGGCAAGTTCACCGGGGGTAAACATGCATGCTAAGTCTGAAGCATCTAGAAGGGCATCGTCAATGGTGAGATCTGCTGCATTAAAAAGAGCAAAGATGAAAGGTTGTCCCGAGTCATCAAAGCAGTCACCAAGTTGTGACATGACATCTCCAATACCAGATCCACCACATATTTCTCCTTCTCTTGAGGATCTCTCTCCGGATACAAGAATTACTCATTCTCAAGGTAAGATCCGCCACTACGTATTCTAGTTTACTCGTCTAATTTTAGTCCACTCTTGATAAGCTAACTATTCTTTTTGCATGCATGTAGCCTTAAAAATAAAACGCCGCAAGTTGATATCAGCCATATGGACAGAGGCTATACCAATCTATAGAGACGGGAAACTTGTGGAAGGAAGATGCATGCATTGTCGACAAGTATTTGCAGCTGCAAGAGACAAGGGGACTAGCCACCTCAAACGCCATTTAAAGGTATGCGAAGCAAAAATAGCAATGAATGAAATGGTTGATAAGATGGGTCATCCCGAGGGAGTTGATCCAAACTGGAAATTTGATCATGTGGTCGCAAGACAAAAACTTGTCAAACTAATAGTGGTCAATGAAATGCCATTTTCTTTCGTTGAATACAAGCCTTTTAGAGAGTTTGCTGCTGCGTTAAATCCATGGTTCGAAAAAGTGTCTAGGACAACTATAAAGAAGGAGTGCATGGCTGTTTTCAATGATCATGGAAACAAGTTGAAAGAATGCTTTGAACATTCTGATGCACGCATATCTCTCACGGGATATATGTGGACGTCGAATCAGAAATTAGGCTACTTTTGCATGACTTGCCATATCATTTAGAGTGAGTGGGTGCTCCATAAAAGGATTATAAGATTTTCCATGTTGGAGACACCTCGTAACTCTTGGAACATGTTCAATGTAGTGCTAAAGACCATTCAGGAATGAAACTTAGAGGATAAGTTGTTTAGCTTTACATTGGACAATGCATCAGTCAATACTACAATGGTTAATCTGTTGAGAGACAACTTGAAGAACAAGGGGTTTTTACCAATAGAAGGGAAGTTACTTCATTTTCGCTGTAGAACACATGTTCTCAACATAATTGCCCAAGATGGTTTACGGGAAATAAAACCCGTAGTCAACAACATTAAGGAAAAGTGCCAAGTTTGTCAAAAGTTCACAAGGCAGGATTGAGAAGTTTCTTGAGATAATCATGCAAGAAGAACTGACCGGTAAATATAAAAGTCGTTCTATTGATGTGACTACTCGCTGGAATTCTAATTATTTGATGCTTGAAGCTGCACCGCCTCTTAGAAATACATTCTATTCCCTAGAAAAACAGGATAAGGATTATACATTTGCCCCTTCGCCCTCTGAATGGAAAATTGCTGAAGCTGTATGCAAGTTATTGGAGATTTTCTACACAGCAACAGTGACTCTTTTAGGCTCGAAGTATCCCACCTCTCATCTTCATTTCTACCAGTTTTGGAAAATTAAGAAGATGTTGAACAAAGAGGAATCTAATATTAATAGAAAGCTATTGAATGAACAACCATCAACTCAGGATCTAACAATTTCACGTATGATACAACAAATGCAACTCAAGTTCAATCAGTATTGGATAGAGACATACAAGTCAGCTTGCATTCCCGTCATACTTGATCCGAGGTTTAAGTACGACTTCCTTGAATTTCTCTTGAATGAATTTGGAAGCGAAGAGGA
This sequence comes from Avena sativa, assembly GCA_916181665.1. Classification (NCBI taxonomy): domain Eukaryota; kingdom Viridiplantae; phylum Streptophyta; class Magnoliopsida; order Poales; family Poaceae; genus Avena; species Avena sativa. The sequence continues at coordinate 115,310,146 of OV702298.1, forward strand.
GGCCAGAAAATGGATGAGTGAAGTGAAGAAAATCATGAAAGATCTCTTCGATGAATATAGCAAAGAGGTTCCTGTTCAGTCACATAGAGAAAGTGATACTGAGGTGGAAGATGATGATGATCCACTTGCAAAGTGGGATCACTACATGAAGTCAAAAAGAGGGCAGTCGAGCAATGAGCTAGATCGATATTTGAAAGAAGATTTGACACCTCGAAAAGAGGAAGTTGATATTTTAGAATGGTGGAAAAAAAGTTCTTCAAAATACCCCGTGCTCTCTAAAATGGCACGTGACATATTGGCCATCCCAGCTTCTACCGTTCCTTCGGAGTCTGCTTTTAGCACCGGAGGACGCGTCAGCAACTACAGGAGCAGTCTCGCATGCTCTACCGTTGAGTCCCTAATATGCCTTCAGGACTGGTTTAAGGCAGCCGGTATGTAAAATTTTCCTTTGTAAGTTTTTCTTCTAGCTAGTATTTTTCCTCGTGGTTAACAAGAAATCCTCTTACTTTTTCAGATGAATCAGATCATGAGTAGCACCTTTTCTTGTAGCTGGGATTGCATCACTATAGGTAACTTATTTTCTGTGCAGTTTCTCTGGTTAGCAAGATATGACATTAATTTGGTCCTAGCTGCAGTCATGCTGGATATGACATTAGTTTGGTCATAGCTGCACTCATGCTGAATATGATATTAGTTTCAGAATTATGTAGGTAGGGGTATGTTTCTGAGTATTTCATGTCATACTATCTTACTAATTCTCATATATATCATGGTAATGCAATTCAATGAGATAAACTGAGAGCTGAGATGCCAATTCTATTCAATGAAATTAAGTGTAGGGTATTTTTTTATACTGACTCTTAATCTTGGGTGTGTCAAAATCTAGGAGCTCCACAAGAGGACCGGTGTCGTCAAGGCAGCAATTGGTTTCGGGAGAGAGTAAGACACACCAAGTTCTTGAGATAAACTAGATGACAGTTCTTCAGTTCTTGTGATGGATGGTATTCTGATTTAAGATGGTTTATCACTGGGATGATGAATTCTAAGATCTATATGAACTGGCTTGTATATATCTAGTACTTGTTTTTAGTCTTTTACAGAGAAAGTTAGGACCTCGTTCCTGTACTTTCAGCCATGTTTTGCCCTATGAATTCTGAGATCTCTATGAACTGGCTGTAAAATTCTGATGCGTACGTACGTATCCTGGCTAGCAAAATCCTTCAGATGCATTGTCTATGCGGGTTTATGCGGGTGCCGCTTATTTGCGATTAATTTTTGCTGGCTCCCGCAGCTCGTCCCACTTGCACCCTGACTTATATCCTACTCTGTGACATCTATTTTGAGACAGAGAAAGTAGAACATATAATTTTAGAACTCAAACAAATGAGATCATTTCCATTTATTGGATACCTTGACCCTTTTTTTGCAAGGGAAAGAGAATTTTATTAATGAAGGGTAGGGTTACAATCATCAGCAATGTACTGGCCAACTTCCTGAGGAAAGCTGCCTAACCACACCTCTGTTTTCGTCTCAACTCTACCTAGTTTTGCTAGTTCATGACTCACACAGTTTGTCTCCCTGTCAATTCTAGCAATTTTCACATCTCTTTCGCTAATCAAATTCCTAATGATCCTTACTCTCGTGGCGTGCACGGACGTGTTCGGGGCGTCTCTTTCTTTATCAGTGCGCGAGCTTCATAGCAGTCACTATGATTGGTAGAGGCGTCCAATGGAGTGCTAAGTTAAGCCCTTCTTCCAAAGCTGCCAATTCAGCCTCAAGTGCGTTCATGCAGTTGAACAGTTGCCTACAGCGGAGAATATAAACATACCAGCACTGTCACGAAGCACCATTCCAGCCCCATCCGATCTGTCTAAAGCTAGAGAAAATGAGCCATCAACATTCAGTTTTTCATGCCCCTATTCCGGTGCAGTCCATCTCTTCCTCACCTTTTGCCGCCCATCAAGCTGCTTCATTGGCCTAGTCATTCCTTGCTCTTCAGCTACAACTTCTTTCCCTTTTACTAGATCCGCATTTGGGTGTTGCCGCACAAGCATAAGCGATTCCAGATAGCTAGTGAGGAAACGTCGGGACCCTAGAGAAGTGTTCCTCTTGTCACATAGCCTCGTTAAAGTCATCCACCATGAGCCATGGTAAATTGGACTCCTCTTTTAAATTTCGAATGGCTTTCCACATAAAATGGCGGTTTTCTGGTTCACTATAAACAAAAGTAATACGCCACACAGGGTCATTAGCTTTGACACGGATGTAAGCATCAATATATCTCTTATTCATTGATTTAATTTCAACATACAAACTTTCATGCCAAAAAAGAGCTAGAGCACCGCTAAAACCCTCACTACTAACAGCAGCAAAACCTTTAAGACCTAACCTATTTTTTTTTAAAAAGAATCTATCTATCTAATTTTGCTTGCGGTAGGTTAGTTGTATAAAATTTTCTGTCCGAATTTTTTTAGACGGTTTTAGCCCCAGAATTTAGAAACAATTACCCACCATTGCCACTCACAAGTGGAAAAAACGATTCAAAAAGAAAACAGTTGTGGCTCTCTCCTTGGACCTCCTCGGTGATTCCTATTCTTGTGTGTGCGTGTGCGCCGCCACGCATCCGAGGACGCCAACGGACAATGGGCCAGCGTCGCCGCTACATCTGCGGACACCACGAACAAGGGCTGGAGCTGCCGCCACTGCGCCGAAGGGCGGCGGGATGCACCTCGTGTTGAGATATGTGTTGTATTAGTTATAGGTCTTCGTGTATTTCTAGGATTGTACCTATAACATTGTCAATATATATATGAGCAGCCGGCCCTATTGGTTCGTGTGTTCTACCATACCTTTCCACATGGTATCAGCCTAACTACGATCTCCCTACCCTAGCCGCCTCCCTTCCTCTCCCTGGGCGCCGCCGGCCTCCTCCCTCCAAACCCTAGCCGCCGCCTCCCTCTCCTCCAAGGCGCCACCGGCCCTCCTCCTTCCCCAACTCCACCGCTTCCGCCCTACACCTACCTCCGTCATGGCCGATTTCAACCCCCCCTCCTCTGAGAACCCCTTCAACTCCTCCGTCTCCAGGAGCAGCAACCCCTTCGCCGGCCCCTCTGTCGCCGTCATCTGCGACGTCCCTATCCTCGAGCACGAGCCGGTGAATCTCTCTCACACCGCTGCCAACTTCTTCCCGTGGAAGACGTACTTCGGCCTTCTCTTCCGCGAATATGATCTCCTTGATCACGTCGACGACACCATTGACCTCCTCGCCATGCCGCACGACCCCAATTGGTTGGCCATCGATGCGACCATCATCCGCTGGTTTTTCCAAACCGTCTCCAACAAGATCTTCCGCACCGTCGTCCGCGACGGCGACTGCGCACACACCGTCTGGACCAAGATCACCGGCCTCTTCACCGACAACAAGATCCAGCGTGTCACGTTCCTCCAACAGGAGTTCTTCGGCACCTACCAAAACGACCTCTCCCTCGACGACTACTGCCTCCGTCTCAAGAGCCTCTCCGACGAGCTTCGCGACTTGGAGTTCCTGATCAATGACAAGATCATGCTCTCCACGCTGTCGGCCGGCCTCGGCGAGGATCTTAGCAACGCTGCCGCCAACCTCACGCTCCTCACCATGCCGACTTTCGAGCAGGCCATGGCCTATCTCCATCTCGAGGAGCGCCGGCTCAAGCACCTCCGGGCTCAGGCGGCCCACACCGCTTTTGTCGCCGGCTTCTCCCGGGGCGGCCCTGCCCCCCCGCCTCGCGCCCTGGCCCCTGCACCTCGCGCTCCGGGCCCGCCTCCGGGCTTCTACGCGCCCCTGCCTCCCGCCAATGGTGGCGGCAATGGTGGTGGCAACGGAGGGCGCCGTCGTCGTCGTCGCAACGGTGGTGGCAACGGTGGTGGTAAAGCCGGTGACACCTCCCCCAGACCCATCCACCGTAGCAGATCTCCCCCACTCCGCCATGGATCGCTGGCCATAACCCCTGGACCGGGATCGTCCACGCTTACACCATGCCCGTGTCGCGCGCCCCATACCCAGGCACCATGGGGCCGCGTTCGGCCTTGAACCAGACACTCTTTGCGGTGCCCCAGCCCGCCGTCGCGACCGGCTATGCTACGCCCCCGGCTCCTCCCGCCTACTACGCCGCGCCTCGAGCATGGCCCAGTGGGACCCCGTCCTGCTGACCGCTCTATAGACAACCCCCACGGCTGGCCCGTACGGCGGTCACGGCGATTGGTTCATGGACACCGGCGCCTCCGCACACATGGCCGCTCACCTCGATAATCTCTCTAATTATATCCCCCCTCCATTTTCTCCCGCATAATCGTTGGCAACGGTCATGCTCTTTCTATCACTCACACTGGTTCCGCCTCTTTTCCCTCCACCTCCATCCCTCTTTCTCTCAATAATGCCATTGTTTCTCCTCATTTAATCCAAAACCTCGTTTCCGTTCGTTCTCTTGCTCGTGATAACTCCATGACTGTGGAATTTGACGCTTCTGGTTTTTCTGTTAAGGATGGTCATACTCGGATGCTTCTCCACCGCAGTGACAGCTCCGGCAATTTGTAACCTGTTTGGTCGTCCTCCACCACCGCCAGCAGCCCACTCGCCCTCTCGTCGGTGTTGACCTATGGCACGCCCGCCTTGGCCATCTAGCTCCACCGCTCTTCGTCAAATACTACAAGAATTTGATTTTACTTGTAATAAAACGGATGCTCATTCTTCTGAAGCATGTCGTGTAGGCAAACATGTTCGTCTACCGTTTAATTCTTTCTCCACAGTCGCGCCTTTTCCCTTTGAACTTATTCATAGTGATGTTTGGACCTCGGCGGTTCCGAGTAATTCTGGTTATACCTATTATCTTGTGATTTTGGACGATTACTCGCATTTTGTGTGGACTTTTCCCCTACGCCGTAAATCCGACGTCCCTGCTAGTCTCACTGCCTTTTCACATACGTCTCCACCCAATTCGGCCGCCGCATCCACGCCTTGCAAAACCGATAACGGCAAAGAGTTCGACAACATCACCATCCACACACTGCTCGCCTCCCATGGCGCCATCTTTCATCTCACGTGTCCTTACACTTCCCAACAAAACGGTCATGCTGAATGCATCCTTCGTACTCTCAATGACTGCGTGCGCACCCTTTTGTTCCATGCTTACATGCCCCCACGTTTTTTCTGGATGCACTCGCCACGGTGACCCTTCTCATCAACATCCGCCCCTGCCACGTGCATTGGCAATACACGTCGCACCATCTTCTCTTTGGCGTGCCACCCGCCTATGATGATCTTCGCATCTTCGGTTGCCGCTGTTATCCTAGCACCACCGCCACCGCCGCGCATAAGATTGCGCCGCGCTCTCTCCCTTGTGTGTTTCTCGGCTACCCAGCCAACACCAAGGGCTACCGCTACTATGACCCAGTCTCGCATCGCATCTTCACCTCTCAGCACGTTTACTTTGACGAGTTGGTGTTTTCGTTACAGCAGGAACCTTTGGCGACTCCATCGACGATGACCCCGGCGCCCGCTGGCCCTCGTGTGGCCGGCCCTCCGCCCCGACGAGTGACTGCGGCGGCCCCTTCCATGCCCGCCCCGCCTGGTCCCTTGGCGCCCGCACCCGCATCGCCTTCTGGCTCGCCGACCGTCGCGGCTTCGCCTTCGCCCGACCTCGCGACGCCACCTGCGCCCGCGACTCCGCCGACGCCCGTGATGCCTCCGTCTGCGTTGCCCCAACCAGCACGGCCTCCTCCTCGCCGGCCCCGTCGTCGCCCGCCTCGTCGTCGCCCGCCTCGTCGTCCGCTTCATCGTCCTCTCCCGCTGCTGCCCCAACGGCGGACGCTGCTGCCCCTGCTGGTGTGCTCACCCACGCGCGTGCGGGCGTGCGTCGGCCGTCCACCTGCTACCCCGCCGATCAGTATGTCTGAACGACATCTACGTCCGAGCTCTCACCGTTTCCCAACTCTGCCAGGGCCACCTTGCGTGACCCGCAGTGGCACGCCGCCATGCCGGAGGAGTATGACGCGCTGCAGCGCAATTGGACCTGGGAGCTGGTCCCCCGTCCTCCTCGCGCCAATGTCATCACCGGAAAGTGGGTCTTCAAGCACAAGCTCGTCCCAGATGGCAAGCTGGAGCGGTACAAAGCGCGTTGGGTGGTCCGCGGATTTCGCCAAAGCGCCGGTGTCGACTTCACGGATACGTTTCCCCCGGTTGTCAAGCCGGGCACGATCCGCACCGTTCTGCACCTCGCCGCCTCTCTCGCGTGGCCGATGCACAAGACGGACGTCTTCAACGCTTTTATCCATGGTCATCTCTCCGAGCAGGTGTACTGCCAGCAGCCTATCGGCTTCGTCGCCGCCGCCCATCCGGATCATGTGTGATTGCTCTGTCGGTCCTTGTACGGACTGAAGCAGGCGCCCTGTGCCTGGTACCAGCGCATCACCGCGTTCCTGCATCAGCTCAGCTTCTGCTCCACGCGTTCTGATGCGTTGTTGTTTATCTATCGACAAGGCACTGACACTGCCTACCTGCTGCTATATGTCGATGACATCATCCTGACGGCATGCACTGATGGTCTCCTTCGATAGCTCACCGACCGCCTTCGTGCTGAGTTCGCCCTTGAAAGGATACAGATGTCGCCTAGAGGGGGGGGTGAATAGGTGATTAAAACTTTTCCTAGAGTGGCTCAACAAAGGCGGAATAAAACTAGTGTTTACTTTGTTAAGCACAACCTAGAACAACTAAGGTTCACCTATGTGCACCAACAACTTATGCTAAGCAATACAAACAATAAAGTGATAGCAAGATATATATTACTTCAAGCACGAAGGCTATCATAATGTAAAGTGCATAAGTAACGAGCTCGGGTATAGAGATAACCGAGGCACACGGGGACACCGATATTTTACCGAGTTCCTCCCAACATGGAGTACGTCTCGTTTGGAGAGGGGGTGGTATCAAACCACCAACGCCACAAAAGGCCTCCCTTATTCTCCGGTGAATCTCACCCCAACGGGATCGATCCACGCTTCTACTATCGGTGCACTTGTCTGTGGCAACCAAAACCTCTCACAAGGTTGGGGCACTTCTCCACAACTTAATTGGAGGCTCCTAACAAATGACACAAAAGTCCACAATGCCACCAAGGTCACAAACCGTCTAGGGTTCCAAGAACCCAAGAGGGACAAGCTCCAATGAGTAATGCAAACCAAATCCTCCGAGGAGAACACAAACCGATGCACTAAATGCAAATGGCAAGAACACCACAAAGGTGCTCAAATACCTCCTCTCAAGTTCCAACAAAGCTACTAAAGCTCTTGGGGGAACAAGAGCGGAGGAATCAAAGAGAGACACAAAATCCCCCAAAATCTAGATCCCTAAAGATGCACTCACAAAGAGATGAATCGGTTAGGTCAAAACGCGGATCTAGATCTCCTCTATATTCCTCTCAAATATTGGCATGAATCATTGGAGAGAAATCATAGAATCAAGCTCAAGAGGGAATAAGAGTATGGGGCAAAGCTTGAGCAAGAAAAGAGTGAAGAGCCCCTCAAAACGATTTAGGAGAAAGCTATTTAAAGAGGGCCAAAAATCTGCCCGTTGGGGCGATTTTACTGGACGGAACGGTAGTACCGGATTTAACCGGTAGTACCGCTCAGCCCGAACCAGTCCCAGGCCCAGCGAGAAAAACAAGCCAAATCGGACCAACCAAATCGGGGCAGAGCGGCAGCAAGCGAGCGAGAGAAAGGCGGGGGACAGCGCTGGGCGCACGCACGGCAGCGCAGCGAGCAGGGGGGGAGGCACAGCTGGTGAGGCTGCGTAGCAACGCGGGCGCGTGATGCAGAGCCAGCGAGGCAGCAATGGGGCGAGTCAACGCGCTGCAGCGCACGTGCGAGAGAGCGAGCGACGGGAGCGGGGCCAGCGGGCCAGGCGCGTGAGCGGGGGACCCAGCTGGCCAGGCGGCGCATCGACGCGGGTGTGCGCGCGCGAGAGGTGGCGGCGCAGCGATGCGGGCCCAACAGGCGAGCGGAGCACGCGGGAGCAGTGCAGGATGGGCTGAAGCAGGGCGAGCGGAGTCGACAGGAAGGCGTGCTGGGCTTGCAGCGAGGTGGAGCTGGACGCACCTGGGCCGGACGATAGTACCGGCCCACCCGGGCGGTACTACCGGGCCGGCCGGTATTACCGGTATTGGGTACCTGGTGAGGCAGAAAGATATTATGGGGCGCCCAGGGGCGGGCGGTAGTATCGGCCCGTCTGGGCGGTACTACCGCTCGGCCCAGAGAGCAAATTTTCTCTTTTCTTTTATAAATCAAATATGAGGCAGATTCAAATGGTCATAACTTTTGATTGGTGACTCCGATTGACCCAATTATAATTGCATTGGATAGAGGACGACAAGAGCGTTCCAATAAAAAGTGGAAATATTGGTTATCACCAAGTGACAATGTATCAAGGAGGAGGGAGGGCGGTAGGAGGAGGGAGGGGGGCGGTGCTAGGGCCCCCCCGGTCGCTCGCGGGAGCAACACAGGGTGGTGGTGGGGGGGGGGGGGGTTATCGGGAGGGTCCTGGTGGTTTATTTCGGGAGGGATCCGTTCGATTAAGTGAAATCCTAAGACCTAACCTATGACGGAGACGACGCAATTTGTTTTTATTTTGCCTAGTTTCACAAAGGAAAAACAACTTAGGACTCAAACTTTGGGAAATCGCTGCTAGCTCACGCACTGTCGAGGCATCCCCGGCACCCCAACAGTTGAGTGATATGCAATTCATTGTTGCTAACGAGACCACACATTCGGTCTCGTCAGTGGACCGGAAGCCCCAAGTCTAGTTACTGCCATCTTATTTCCTCATCTGTGCCATCTTGGATCCTCGCATTGCCTCGCTCGCCATGTCCTGGCTTGATCCCCCCCGATTTCCTGTTTCTCTTGTATACCACCTCGTCTTTACTATTGTCCACGGGACCTTTCCCACCTGTTTGCGTCGTGCCACCCAGCCGCCCATCATTCTCCTGCTGGGCACTGTTGCCCAGGCCAAGCCTCATCTCTAGCCGTCCTCCTTGCACCTCATTCTCCTCCGCTGCGCGCTTCACCAGAATCGTATCAGTCGGGGTCATCTCCACGGCACTTACCAAACCAAAGGATACCATCAAGTTGGACAACCCTTTAATCGCCGGTATCATCCCACTAGATGTAGGCCCATGACCCAAGCTACTATTGCCAGATACCGACCTAGATCGCTGTACGTATGCCGCAATCCCTTGTGTCAGATAGTATGTTGTATTCCCTGCCTGCTCAGGTGCCATAGAGGTGACCTCATCCTCTAGGAATTGGATAATGGGCTGAGCTACTGCCTCCCTGGCAGTGTGCGATGACATTACGCCATTTGCTTTGGCTCAACCTGCAGATGATTTGGATCTTTGTACTGTATATCTGTATTTTTGACTCATGGAGTCGTGTTGTATATATATTTTTTGTGGGTTCCATCATGGACTATTGTGTAATGATATTACTTAGTTTTTCACCCGCACGCAAGTGCCTGGTGGACACCTTTCAATCGTTTCTATGCGGGTTTGGCGGGAATCGCTAAAACTTGCATAGGGCCGATATGAGGGTGTTACACATCTTCACTTCCATCCTGAGTAGATGGATCTTCACCCGAGAAGATAGAAGGACTTGCAGGCACATCAACAGAAGTAGCAGCTGCTGCAAGGTTGGTGAACAACGATGATGTAGTTATAAGAATACTACCATCAGAACAAATATAACAGCCTGGTGAAACATTGGCAGCAACCTGAGGAGCACTTGTGGTGGCAGTAGCGACTTCTATGATATTATGCGCTTGGTTTTCCGCTGTATTTACCGCGCTGATGCTGATAGGCTGGCCACAAGCAAGTTTCGGCAATGGAGCTCCTAAATCTGGTTGATCTGCAATGATTGTCACATCCATAGATAATTGTGCTGCAGCTGTATCCGATGCACTGGTCATAGACACATCTGCAATCACAACGGTCTTGGCGGTTGTTTCTCCACCAGATAAAATAGTTTGAAGGTTGTAAACAAGTGCATCCACAACAACTAGATTTGCATCATCATTAGTAGGTCCTTCAACATGAGTAGGTGAAGGAATTGGAGAGGATCCACCAATATCTACAACAGTTGTGCTGTCTCCTTCTGCAGAACGCTATTTTGCCAACCGTGGTGAAGACCTCGTAGATACCATCGATGTCTGCTTTGGTAGATTAAATCCTATCTTCGATGATTTTTTACTGGAATAAATAATTTACAACAATGTTTACATGAGGTTAAACAAACAAAAAATTAAAATAAAACACATACAATACACTAACTATAACTATAAAAAAGTCTTAAAAGTGCAGTGACCCACACTGACATACATAAGTTATCCAGGTAGAAGGACACAAATTATCTAGAGTAATTAAGACAGGTTATACATGCACAAAAGTAAACAGTTACCCATATACTAATGTAGATGTAACTAATTGTTTGCAAAAAATAAAAATACCAACTAGAAAACATATAAATTACAACATAAGACACATAGGATATAGACATTTCATAGACTATATGATGCATGGGTAAACAAGAGCTTTATGAAGAAAAAACAGAAAGGTTACCAACATGAACATAAAGAAGTTATCATGTGAAAATGCTATAGTTATCCACACTCAGAAAGTAAAGTTATCTAGCGATTAACAAAAAATATAAAAAAGACTGAAATTCATATCCTATGATGACTCATACCTCCTAGAAACCATAGACGTAACGCCAATCTCTTTATAGACAAGAGACTTGATTTCATTATCAACATGCTTGGATGTACGCGACTTCTTCTAAGCCCTTTCGTAAACACGAATTGGGGTTGTTGTTGTCATCTAGAAACAACAGTATCAGCAGGAGATTCAGTCATCCGATTAACATTGATGGAGCAATTATATTCAACCGGTGAGATATGATCTGCAACAGGTGACCTATCTTCCGGTTCTGACATATCAAGAGCGGCAGGTGATCTCTGTTCTGGACTGTTGTTATGATCTTTAGTGGAACCCGGACAAGTCAAAGAGAGTTGGAGATTAGAAGAACCACCAACACCCTCGCCAACCAAACCCTTCCCCTTTCTGTCTGCACGGAAATACCGACCAACATCATCGTCTCCACTTATGTCAGATTGCAGCTCTCGGGGGACACATCATCATCAGAGCTACTTCTATCTGAATCCAGCAAAATTGTGTCATCAGAAGGAAGAACCAGAGAGATTACTACATTACTGCATGGAACATTCCTTCCGCGAGCGCCAACACGAGTAACCCTAGCACCACGAGCAACACTTGAGCTAGATCCACCCGTGAAGATTCCTCCCATGGGATGTCTAGTAAGCTGACCACCAAACTAGACAGTAAATTGTTTCGCCATTTTAGCACCAACATTACCTTGCAACGCCGTCCACCCTTGCACGAGGGTACTCATTAACCCAAACAATCTAGAGGAAAAATTGCCAACAAGATTATAAACCTATGCTTTTTGCTACACAAGAAAAAGGAAAAGAAATGACATGAACACTAGAAAAAATGAAGGACACAAAGTAAATTAAAAGGACCAAAAAAAACTAGTAAAAGCTCTAAAACGTAAAATGTTACCTCATTTGAACAACTAGGGTCTGCGCAAGTGTCAAAACATTTGTTGAACCCTTGGGCACCATAGAATAGTCCGAAGTTGGTGCCATATCGAGGTTTCAACTACACGAACAAAAATAAAATGACCCCACAAAGTTTCTTACTGACCTTGTGACCTACATATTACCACCCACTAAACACATAAGTACCCACAGTTTGATAAATGTGATCAACCAGTTTTCTAAATAGTTACCCACCCTTAAAGCTAAAAGTTATCCACCAAATAAAAAATCATATATTAAAAACAAATAAAATGTACAAATATAATTACCTCAAGATTTCCATAGTTCTTTCCATCATTTTGCAAATTAGCCTTCAACACTTGATCAATTACCTCTCTCGACCAAATGTTTACAACATACCGCCCTCCTGGCAAAGCCAGATCTAACCCGCTAACATCAAGTAGTCAACATAAAGCAGCTGCAAAATACATTAAAAAACATGAAAATAATAAAATCAATACATTAACTAAAATACTACAGGTTTATAACATCAAGTTTAGAAAATATAAGGTAATATTTGAACAATATAAAAAACAACGTAAAATGTGTACCCGCAAGAGGAAAAGGCAAGTCTACGTATGAGTACCCTTAGAAAGCTCCTCATGCAGTTGGTCACCGACAAATTTGCACCATTGGAACTTGGACATATTCGCAATATTGTGCCACAATTAGAAAGTGGAAAATAAGCTATCAGGATAACATCACACTTACATATATGTTACACACCACCACAACCCATGTACAAAATATTATCAACATGGTAAGACACTAGTTATCATCACAGCAAACAAAAATTTATCAACACCAAAACATATAAGTACCCCCAGGTCAGAATTAAAAAGAAAAGAAAGATCAAGGGAAACTAACCATGATAAGGTAGCACTTATGGAAAACATGGTTTCGAGTGGTTGGTGAGAGTAGTGTCGACACAATGTACATGACATATATCTTCTTGAAATCATTTCCATATGAAGTCATATCCTTCAAGATTTGAAAAACTCGAGTTCTCAAAGGGGTGCCACCATCATCAGGAAAAAGAATAGGGGCAAGAGCACCCTGAATATCAGGATCAACATATTATGGGACCGGCACTTCCCCAAGCGGTAATCCAAAACAACTGAAGAAATGTTACACCCTGGAATCGACCCTATGCAAGTTTGAGCGATTGCCGCCAAACCCGCATAGAATCAATTCAAAGATGCCCACCAGGCACTTGCGTGCTGGTGGAAAATAAAGTAATATCATGACACAATAGTCCATGATGGAACCCATAGAACATTATACAACAACGACTCAACGAGTCAAGAATACAGATATACAGTACAAAGAACCAAATCGAATTGAAAATGATACAACATCCAAGTACGAACAAGATGCATATTGGGCTAAGTGCCTTGAATAATAACCAATGACATCCATAACCATGTCCAGACCAAGTCGGAAGGGTAACCCTGCTAACAACGTCGATCTCAAGCCTTCTAAAAGAAAAGGGGTGCCGACAAAGGGCAAAGGAAAAAGAGAGCGGTCAGTACTAAGGCCAGTACACATCGAGTCTTAGAAGTCGGCGGCTCCCGCCTACATAGGTATGGTGGACTGAAGAAGCAACATAGCATGCACTAAACAACCTATAGAGACTCGATACAACTGTTGGCTATTAGATAGGGAGAAGTAATGAAGGAGATATGCCCTAGAGGCAAATAATAAAGTGATTTATTTGATGTATATCTTGTATGTTCATAATACGTTTCTTACCATGTTGTAACTATATTAATATTAAACATTAATACACGTGTGGTATGTAAAAAATTGTGTCTCTAGTTACCTCTAGCGAATTAGCTCATTTGTTAAGCAATGATCTATGGTTTCGAGATCATGGGTGATAGTGCCAATTAACAATGATGTCATATCATTAGTTGAATGATATAATATACATACACCCAAAGTAAATCACAATGAGATCTAGTTACTTAACATTCATCATTGATGATAACATAAGAAACCTCGTAATCTAATCCTTTGACTGCGAGATAATGCATAATCACCGTTACTAGAAGGAGACTTTGATGGTATCAAGTATCAAGCACTGAAAGGGTGATCATAAATGTACCATCGGGTTTCCCGAAGGAACAAGTTTTGAGGAGTATTTATCAAGACTAGGATTTCCCAATCCAAGTAACATATAGGTACACGTGGCCAACTCGGTGATGTTGCATTAACGAAGCTTTCAAGCATATGACTAGGTCATGGAATGCAACGGCGTGGGAACAAGTAAACGAGTTCATCAAAAATGAGATCGAACATAGGTATGGTGATACCAAAGATCAAATCTTGGATTACCTAGGTATCGGATGCAAAGGGAATGGGACACGAAGTTGAAGGTTCAAGCAATGAGATTCGTGAATGCATGGGTGGTCATTATGGGCATCAAGGTCCCGTTGATGATCATTGAGGTGAGAGGGTTCTCGGTCATGTCCGGAGCATCTCTGAACCAAAGGGTGGCATGCTTAAGGGTGGGGACGCTTAGGGATAGAATAGACACCGCAGGAGAAATGAGAGAGAGAAACCAGAAAGGTTCCAGGAAACACCCTCGGCCCCAGAGCCGCCCCTCCCCTATCCATGGAGCCCACTCCACCTCCACTTCCGGCTCCGCTCCCACCCCCACTAGATCTATCCCTTTCGCGGAACAGTTGTTGGGCCACGTAGAGATAAAAAAACTTTTTCCTCTATATGGGGTAGAAGGCAACGAGGTTTACCACTAGACGCACAGTTGCGGATTACTAATGAAGCACGTCTGTTGATGTAGTGCAGTCCTCACGATCTGATCCGATCACGATCGTCCTGATGCTGATCGTACAACACCTCTGCTGGTATCGACACGTACAAGGAGGAGCGCCGGCAGTGAACTGCTAGGTTCGTTATGAAGGCATGACTGCTGTGGATCTAGGGTTTCCAACTCATGGAACAACATAACCGATCAACGATTAACCCTTCTGGGTTACTGTGCTCCACTATATATAGGGAGTGAACATGGGCTCTACTCTCGTGGCCCATTCACTAAAGCCCATATATTATTAGTCCTTGTGAGTCCGACTCACTGACTCAGTCGAAATCCGTCTCGGGTCCAACCCAACCAGATTTCTGGTTCAGATCCAATCCAAACTTGCTCCCGTTAAGTGTGTGACCCCGCATGCTCATGGCTACTTGGACACGATTAGAGTCCAACTCACAATCGATCAGTCGGTAGCGGCTCCTAGAAGAACGTGTCAACTCCCAAGTACCAAAGAGTCATGATGACTTGCCTTTCTAATGCAAGTTACGTCCAAGTACCTTTTGCCTCACGATATACCTTGTCAGACTATAGGCGAATAATTGTCATCCCTTAAATAGTTCGACTCTCTTCTCGATCCGAGATAAGTGATTCACCTGACTAACTCTTAGTCGATCGCCTCGGTTAACACTTAACCGAGTCATGCATGGCCATGCTTTCCGAATCATATCATTCGAGAGGGCCTAGAGAATATCTCTCTGAGTGGAGGGGCAAAATCCCATCTTGGTTATTCACATCACGCAGCTTGATTCTCAGTCGATCCGAACTCTGCCTTTATAACTGCCCAGTTATGGATCAATGTTTGACAGAACCTAAGTCGGTGATCCTCAACTCGGAGTGTGCAACAACCTCAGGTCTAAGGATTACATTGATTGAGATATACAAATGACAACTTCTTCGTTGTACCTCTATATGGGTCAATCCGACTCGCTAAAATCTTTAGCTGAATCTATGTAAGTAAAAATAGCATCACCATGCCCATGACAAGTGGAACCGAGTCATCAAGACGACTTTCACATTGGTCTAAGTTGTGTGTCCAACACAACCTCGATGACCAAGGATATTTATTACAAACAACATGAATGTATAGTTCCACAACCGAATCACATATTCAATGATACATATCAGATGTTTATACAAGGACAACTTAATATCTTTATGAATACAATGGGAAATATCATCATACATGATTGCCTCTAGGGCATATTCCCAACAGTCTCCCACTTGCACTAGAGTCAATCTTCCGACATCACATGTCTAGGCATCTAATGCCCATAGCTCTCAGGTGCGCCTCATGCTTTGGCTGTGGTAGCTACTTTGTCAACGGATCCGCAATATTTGCATCAGTGTGTACCTTGCATAACTTGATATCACCCTGATCCACGAATGAGTATGTGCTTGTTCTTCTGGTGTTGTCTAGGTTCCTTGTCTTGTGCAATAGCACCATTGTTGTCACAATACACGTCTAACGGATTGGACGAGCCCTGAACCACACCAAGATCCATGAGGAAATTCCTCATCCAAACAGCTTCCTTTGCTTCCTCCGAGGCGGCAATATACTCAGCCTCTGTTGTAGATGCAGACACAGTCTCTTGCTTGGAACTCTTACAGCTCACAGCAGCTCCGTTTATAATAAACACGTATCCGGATTGCGAACGAGAATCATTAGAGTCGGTAAGATAACTCGCATCCCTGTAACCCTTTACACTGAGTTCATCTTCACCTCCATAAACCAAAAACATATCCTTAGTCCTTCTCAAGTACTTTAGGATATTTTTAGCCGCTGTCCAGTGGATTTATCCAGGATCAGCCTGGTATCTGCTCAGAACACTTAGAGCATATGAAACATCTGGCCTAGTACAAATCATGGCATACATGATGGATCCAACTGCAAAAGCATATGGAATCGCACTCATCCGCCTTCGCTTATTAGTCGTCGAAGGACACTAAGTCTTGCTAAGTTTTACACCATGGGACATCAGTACGAACCCCTTCTTAGACGATTCCATGTTGAACTTCTTCAACACTTTGTCCAAATAAGTACTCTGACTCAATCCAATGAGTCGTCTTGATCTATCTCTTTAGATCCGGATTTCGAGAATATATGTTGCCTAACCCAAGTCTTTCATTGAGAAAATCCTTTCCAATGATTCCTTGGTTTCTTGCAACATCTGGACATTATTTCCAATCAATAAAATGTCATCCACATATCAGATTAGAAATTTTACTTTGGTCCCACTAAACTTCTTGTATAAACAAGAATCATGATCACTCTTGATGAAGCCAAACGATTCGACTACCTCATCAAAGCGAATATTCCAACTCCGAGATGCTTGCTTCAACCCATAAATGGATTTCTGAATTTTGCACACTTTTTCAACATTAGCCGGATCGACAAAACCCTTGGGTTGTATCATATACACGTCCTCGGTTAAATTTAGGAAAGCCGTTTTGACATCCATCTGCCATATCTCATAGTCGAAATAGGCCGCTATAGCTAACATGATCCAAAATGATTTAAGCATCTCTATGGGCGAGAAAGTCTCGTCGTAATCAACTACTTGAACTTGTTGGAACCCCTTCATGACAAGGCGTGCTTTATAGACAGAAACATTTCCATTCATATTAGTTTTCTTCTTAAAGACCCATTTGCACTCGACGGGTCTTGCACCATTTGCCAGATGAACCAAGTTCCAAACTTGATTTTCATCCATGGACTTTAACTTGGATCTCATGGCTCTAAGCCATGACTCGGAATCGGATCCCACCATCGCTTCTGAATAATTTGCCGGCTCATCACTGTCTAACAGTAATACATCACGAACACTTTGTAATCTCGCCGATCTTCGTAGTACAGGTGTTGCTGTCGGCTCAACTACCACGACCGGCTCAACCTCCAAGGTTTTTGCCAACTCGCTACATGCCGGTTCCTCTCGAATCTCTTCGAGCTGCACCGTGCTCCCACTTACTCCCGACTGAGAAACTCTTTCTCAAGGAAGACACCATTTCGAGAGACAAACACTTTGCCCTCTTCTCGCTTGTAGAAGTAGTAACCCAAGGTTTCCCTCAGATACCCCACGAAAATACACTTATTCGACTTGGCTGTAAGCTTGTCCGACTAAAGTCGCTTGACAAATGCTTCACAACCTCCAAATCTTAAGAAAAGATAGACTCGGCTTTTTGCCTGTCCACATCTCATGCGGTGTCTTCTCTATCAACTTTGATGGTACTCTGTTTAGTGTGAACGCCGCTGTTTCTAGACAATAACCCCAAAATGATAAAGGCAGATCTATCTGACTCATCATTGATCGTACCATGTCCAACAAGGTCAAATTCCGTCTTTCCGAAACACCGTTCCTTTGCGGCGTTCCTGGCGGTAAGTTGAGGAACTATTCCACAACTTTTCAGATGGTCATCAAATTCATGGCACATGTACTCGCCTCCTCGGTCCGACCGAAGAAACTTTATTTTATTGCCGAGTTGATTCTGTGCTTTATTCTGGAATTCTTTGAACTTTTCAAAGGCTTCCAACTTATGTTTTATCAAGTAGATATATCCATACCTACTCAAATCATGAGTGAAGGTAATGAAGTACTCATAACCACCCCTGGATATCGTGCTCATTGGTCCACATACATCACTATGTACTAGTCCCAACAAGTCGGACGCCCTTTCACAACTCTTTGCAAAAGGTGTCTTGGTCATTTTGCCGAGTAGGCAAGATTCGCATGTCTCGAACGACTCCAAGTCGAACGAAGTTAGGAGTCCATCAGCATGGAGCTTCTTCATGCGTTTCCAACTTATATGACCAAGCCGACTGTAGCATCCCAATTGTCTAACAATTGTAATGCTATTTGGTCTAGTAATATAATGGCTACTTCAAACATATAATTGTTGCATCATAATTATATCATGCTCATGTCATCATGCCACCTTGCATTTGAGCATCATATAAAACCCTTTTTGTTTGGTTCTTCTCTCATATGCATTGTAAATTGTATTAGCCTCTTGATATTGTATTTGGTTCTTGATATATTATTTAATGCCCAAGTTGAGTTGGGGGCATATCTCTTATTAACTCCACCACCTTTATTTCACCACCTTATAATTCCACCATCCAACCAAATATGAGCTTTGCACTTTATTTGGGTTTTACCTCTAGCTCATGTGGGTTGGGATGGATCCAATTCTATTTACACATGCTCTCATCTTAGCATCATGTTGTTTTCACATTATTGATATATGAGAGTCACATGGCCACCTTTGCATGCCTTGTGAGTGGAACCCTTTTTCCTAGCTTCCATATGGATTATTAAGGATTTATGCTCATGTTGGGATATTTTTGGGACTAGTAAGCATCTAGTGGAATATACACACTAGTAATTCCCAATTATATTCAAATGTGATCATTTCCATCTACTCCACTTGGAGCTTTCTTTTAAACTCTTTTGCTTAGGCCTTACTCCACATTTTGGAATGCATAAGCATAATGCCATGTAAATAATCTTGTTGTCACAAAATTAAGCATGGTATTAATTATTTATGCATGGCCCATGCAAGTACCACCTTTTGCTTGTCCTTTGGTTTTTATTGGGTTTTTGAGTGGATCATCTCTATCTCTATTCCTTCTTTTGGCTTGATCTATTTTGATCTTGTTTAACACCCTATCACCACATTCCTCTCTTCTTCTTGTCTTGATCTTGTTGGAGCTTGTCATGTTCTAGCTTGGGCTTGTCAAAAGAAAGCCACTCCATCTATCTCTCTCTCTAAACCCTAAACCTAACCCTCCATCTACCCTAGTTACATCCTACCACAACCTTGGGCATCATCTAATCTACCATACCCCCTCTCTAAGCTAAGCCCTAAACCTACCTCCCTCTCTCTCGGCCTCTCTCTCTCTCACCTAGCTCGGCCCCACCTGGCCACCCTGGCCCACCTAGCTACCACCCAACCAAAACCCTAGCTACACCCGAGCCATACCTCCTCTCTTCTAACCCTAGCTCCCACCTAGCCCGAGCCTCCCCTCTCTCTCTCTCGAGCTCTCTCTCTGCCATGAGGGCTCCTCCAACCGAGCCCCCACCGGCCCTACCGTCACCACCTGGCAGCCCCTTCACCACCTCGCCCTGCTCCTGCCCCTGCCCGAGAACGTGAGTAGGAGAGGAGGAAAAAGGTGGCCGAGCCACCTTTTCCATCTACCCCGCTCCCCCACGGCAACCACACCTCTCCCGTCCCTATCTACTCCCCCTCTCTCGCCTCTGCATCCCCTAGATCTCCCCAGGACGCTCCCCTCTCTCCCGGCCTTCCCTCACCACCGCCTACACCATCGCCGCCCACCGTCGGCCTCCATCTCCCCTACTCTTACCAGCCGGCGGCATGGCGCTCAAGGGTGTCGAGGAAGACCACGACCGTCGTCTACTTCGCCCTGTACATGGAGACGAGAAGAGGACGACCGGATCCGCTGCACACCGACGCGTCGTGACGAAACCCTAGCTTCGCCCGGCGTCTGCGTCGACGACGATCGCCAGCGCCTCTACCCGAACCAACTCCACCATCATCTCCTCGGTGATCCCCTTAACCCCCTGGACATGTCCCGCCTCGCCGTACCGCCCTAGATCCGCCGGCCCTTCCGTCGAGCACCCTCGGTGCCCCGATGAGCGTGGCGTCTGTTCGCTCCAGCGTCGCGCAGACACCCCATCTAGGCCCCAAACCCCAGGCCACTGCAGTGGCTCTGCCCTCCGCGCGCGAGCCCTAGGTCCCCGGATCGATCCCGTGCGCCGCGCCCCGCGTCCGCTGTCGAGCACCGTTTTGTCGTCAGAGAGAGAAGAAGCACAGTGCTGGCCGTGACGTTTTGCAGAAAACCCCCTCTAGCCTTTTATTCCTAAACCCGCGGTACCTCGTGGCCCACCAGTCAGCTGCCGATCGATCTTGCAAAAGAGCCCCCCTGTTTCGCTGGCCTCAACCCGCGCTCCCTCGCTGTGCCGCGTGGCAGCCCCGCACTCGTCCACTGGCGTGTGGACCCGCGTGTGCTCTGGCCCCACCTGTCACTCTCTGCGGCTAGACTAGCTCGCGGTGACAGAAGTTTTTCTGTGCGCCTGTGTCGTCCAGTCAGCAGGGCCCCACCTGTAATTGGCTGTGGCTAACTCAGAGCGAGTGACAAAAGTATTTCTGTTTCTCTGTGTAATTCAAACTTTTTCAAATTTAATTCAAATTCAAATTTTAATTCTGTTTTGAAATAACTTTTCAAATACAAATCCAAATAATACAAATAATATATGTTTTCAAACCAGAAAAATGTGAGGAATTCAAATATGTCATTCAAAATTTATTTTGAACACTTAAAATTCCAAGTTGTTTAAAATTACATTAAAATGCCCTTTTACCTTAATTAATTAATAACTTTTGTTTTATAACTCCAAATTTAACAAATAATAGGTCTAAATGATTAGCTCGACAAGACCTTTCCGTTCATGCATTCCATGTTTTGATTTGAAGCATGCATCATATAAATATAAAGTATACAGCAACTAATATGAGGATAAAATGGGGCCAAAACTCAATAAAATGATTTATTCTTGTATTCCACACCTCACCCATGCCATGCTACTTTAATTGCCATGCAAATTGTGCATCATTCATCATGGCATGTTTGTTTGCTTAATGCATTTCATTTCATATGCTTGTGCACTTTATTTATGTTGGCCCTTGTTTGTTTGGTTCTTCTTCGAATAGACGCTGAGCAGGGGATATATCAAGATACCCAGGAGCACTACCCAGATCCTTCTCTCGCTTCAACTGAGCTGCCAGGCAAGCACTACCACATGCTTGCATACATATAGTACCTATTGCCTCTATCTTATTCTTGCATCATTGAGTCGCGATTGCATTAAATTGAATCCCAAGTATTGCATAGCCTTTACTTTTAAACCCCACCGAAGCTTGTTCCTCCATCCCATGAGCCAATACTACAGGAGTTGTTTGAGCCATGCGAGTCGTAGAACAGCATGTGTAGGGTATGTGAGTGTCTGATGGATAACGAGGTACCTAAACAACTTAACCTGAGTAGTAATGGGATAACTAATGAAAGTGGCATCGGTGAGCCATATTCGCTATTTGGTTTTTCAGGCTCACTTGTGTCCCGTAGGACCCCGAGTACTTGATTCCTGTTCCTTGAATATTCGCGCTATCCACATCCGGGAGGCTTATGAACCCCCCTGAGCCAGAGCTTGATTCATTCTTATTTCTTGGGGCCACAACCTAGTTTGAGGTTTTATTTACTATCCTGTACTTATGCCATGCTTTACTGCTTTATTTAAAATTGTGCGAGGTACTGCACACTGTACTGTTTAGGAAAGCGGAGTGTTTTCGCGGTATCGACAAGCCCAGTCACATTTTCAGGTTCCCAGTCGTTTACAGCCATTGGCGCAAACCTTGAGTTCGTCTCGGAGTCGGCCAACTTCGTCGCGGGTAGCTTAATGGGGTGGCCCCCTGAAATATTTCTGAATCCTGTGATCGCTTTGTCATGACTGCCTCGTTGGGTTTTGATTTGGTTTTTCCGAGGTTGATCGAGTGTGTGTTGCTATTTGTGCACCCCTGCAGGGTAAAACTTTCTGAAAGCCGTGTCCGCGGTTATGGACGACTTGGAGCACAGTTTCTCGATCATAGACAAGCATAACTAAAGTACCGCTTTTAATTTGACTAAGTACCTGACTAGTAAATAGTGCAACACTCATGGGATGGATAATAAAACTGCCAACGGATGGGGGGTTGTTCGTCCGCTTCCTCGTCGGTAAGCGGGGAGGAGGATGGATCTGCTAATATTACCATTATAACTGTTGTTCTTAATTCACGGACATCCGTCTATCATTGGTTAGGCGGACGGTTAGCGAGTATCTATAGAATTGTTAGGGTTTATCTTTTGCTGCAATTGCGTCACCCCAGGTTGTGTCCCCTTTAGAGGCATAAAGACTTGCGGAGTACCCCTAGGGTCTCACACGATAAATTATTGGTTCAGATGAACAGGTACACTCACAAGATGGATACTGGGTGGAGGAGACGGACGATGTGGGAAACGATCATTCGGTGTAGAGATTCTGGGAACGGGGATCCGTGAGATCTGTGGGCAGGATGTGCTTATTTATGGGGCATCTTATGCCGATTTGCTTCTTATCCGTACTCGGATTTTGTCTTCCGCTTTCGCCTGATACTCTGATGTTTGATGTATGAGGAGATATCCTAAACTATTATATCTATCTAGGATATTTGGATCTTGCCGTATGGCATTGCAGTATTTTCCTTTCTTTTTAGATGGAATGGCTCTGATGTACTGTTGTATGGTGGCTTGCATACATACTCATTTGTGTATGTAGTTGATCCCTTCGCCTGCCGATTACGCCGCCCGTTCTTGTCCCGATGTTTGGAAATGGTTAGGACGGCCGAAAGGTCTACCTGTGAGTGGCATTTGGGCCCCACCGTACTATTTTAACCATTTCCGCTCATCCAGGCTTGTAACTAGGAGCGTAATTCACCGAGGTAGTTACAATTGGTATCAGAGCCATCCCGCCCTTCAGGGTCTCAGCCAAATGGTCGTTGTCTGTCTAGTAAATATTTTTGGTAGTTATGTATACTAGGGAAAAACAAAACGCGAGAGTAGGACTGCTTCCACTTTTCTTCTTACCCACCCACCCACCCTTTTTCTGGTAAGGAAGTGTACGTTTTCTATCCTCTTCTTAAAATTCAAACTAGGATTCACGTGTTCTGGGTTTCCGTAGTACCATAGGTTGTGTATCTGTGTGTGTGTGTGTAATTCCTTGTCTATCTGTTGCATCCAACATGTTATCTTTATCGGCCTTTTGGTTATCAACTGTTGGTACATTCCATACCGACAGGCTTTTGCAAACCGACGCGATCTATCTGATTCGTTGTATACCAACGCGATCTGTCTTACTCTTTGTTATCCGACGTCATCTTGTTTGGGGTGTTCGTTTCCGTAGTTACTAATCTTTAGGTTCATCTTGCGAAGAAGGTGTTGGGATATGTGTTCTACTTGTTCATGTGCGGAGTAATGATTTGAGTGCGGGATGGAGTCGCGACCATACCACTACTCTTATCATTCGCTCTTGTATATTGAATTGGTAGAGTCACTAATCTTGATTCGTTAAGTGATTTTGCGCATCTAATGGTATTTTAATGCCGAAATTTGCGGAAAATTTTTCTTTGATATATCTGTGTACCACACTCCTTTTCAGTCGTGTGCGATATGCTTAATATCTTCTAGGTGCTTTGAACTTCGTTGATATTTTAATATCATCTTAGTAAATTGTATCCTTTAATCTTGATTAATTCCATCTTGGTACTATTTTGGATTATTATTATTCTCCATCATAGTACTGACTTGTGTTTTATATCAATCACAGGATGGCACCACCACGCCGTTCTGAGGAGGACATACAACCTGAACTGGGGGCAGCGTTGTCAAGCATCGCCAATGCCTTGGCAGCAATGCAGCAGAACCAGCAGCGTTTCGAGGAAAGTGTCAGGAGGAATGAGTTTGTTCCGCTACCTCCACCTCCCAAGCGAGGAGACATCAAAAGCTTTCTGAAGTTCAACCCACGCCAGTTTGATGTTTCTGATCAACCACTTGATGCTGATGATTGGTTGCGTGAGATGTCAAGGCTGCTGATAACTGCTGATGTTCCTGAGCAAGAATGGGTAAAGTGTGCAACTCACCTTCTGAAGGGAGATGCGGCTCTCTGGTGGGAGAATTACCTGAAGGCAAACTGCACTGGTTTTCAGCCTACTTGGGGACAGTTCACTGGAGCTTTCAAAGAGCAGTATCTGTCAGAAATTGTCATGGAGAGGATGAAGGAAGTGTTTCTCAACCTCAAGCAGGGCAATGATAATGTCAATACCTACATCAGAAACTTCATGAACCTTTCTCGTTATGGTGGCGATGAGATCTCTGATGACAAGAAGAAGCAAAAGAGGTTCAGGCAAGGGCTCAATGCATCGATTAAATATGCAATCACACATGCAAGGCCGGCGTCTTTTCTGGAACTTCAGCATACAGCTCTGCAGGAAGAAGCAAGTAGGCAAGTGTTTGAGGAGTCAAAGAAACACAGCCGTGATGCAGCAAGCTCTTCAGTTATGTCAGCTCCTTGTAAGCGTCGTGTCTGGGTTCCTAACACCCCACCATCACTCCCGGCTCCACCAAGACCTTCAAGCTACACGGCAAGGCCACCAAACTTCCTCACTGCTGCTCCCAGGGGCTACAACCACCACTACCCTGGAGCGCCTGGCGGAGTCCCTGGCTACGTTGCTCCACGTCCACCTGGTGCTTGTTACGCGTGTGGAAACTCTGGGCATCAACACTGGAACTGTCCGATGAAAAACAAAGCTCTTCCTCCACCACCTCCAAGATCTGCGGCAAGCTCTCCTATGGTTCGTGCACCACCACCTCGGGCTCTCAACATCAACACCAAGCCCGGGTCTACTGTTGCTCGTGCCAACTGTGTCAATGCCGCTCAAGCTGAGCATGCACCTGGAGTTGTGATGGGTATGCTATCCGTTAACTCAGTCCCTGCATGAGTTTTGTTTGATTCTGGGGCATCGCATTCTTTTGTTTCTCACAAGTTTGCAGATGAGAATGGGTTAGCTATGGATCCTCTCCTTAAGCGGTTAATGGTCCTTTCTCCTGGAGCAACAATGGCAGCTTCTAAAATCAGCCATGGCAATCAAATTGAGATTGGTGGCTCTTCGTTCTCGGCTTCCTTAATCATTCTGGGCAATTCTGACATTGATGTCATCTTGGGCATGGATTGGTTGACAGCAAATGCAGCTGTGATTGATTGTGCTGAACGCTCGGTTTCTCTGAAGATTCCTGAAGGCCATATAGTCTATTCTCCAAGTCTGACTCCTGCTATCCAGCTTTTCTCTTTGGCGGCTCTGAATGTTGATGCTATGGAAGCTATTCAGAGTGTTCCGGTGGTCTGTGAGTTCCCAGATGTCTTTCCTGAAGAGTTGCCAGGTATGCCTCCGGATCGTGGGGTTGAGTTTGTAATTGAGCTTGAACCTGGTACCGCTCCTATCTCCAAGCGGCCTTATAAAATGGGTCCTGCTGAGTTGTCTGAACTCAAACGTCAACTTGATGAACAAGAGAAGTTGGGTTTCATTCAACACAGTACTTCTTCTTGGGGTAGCCCAACAATCTTTGTGAAGAAGCGAGACAAGACTGATAGACTTTGTGTTGACTATCGGGCTCTCAATGCTAAAACCATCAAGAATAAATATCCCCTTCCGCGGATTAATGATCTCTTCGATCAGCTAGCTGGAGCTGTGGTATTATCTAAGCTTGACTTGAGAAGTGGTTATCACCAAATCAAGATTCGCAAGGAAGATGTTCCTAAAACAGCTTTCACCACCCGCTATGGCCTGTATGAGTACACGATCATGTCTTTCGGTCTCACCAACGCACCTGCTACCTTCTCGAGGCTCATGAACTCGGTTTTCATGGAGTATCTTGATAAGTTCGTTGTGGTCTATCTGGATGACATCCTAGTCTATTCTAAGTCAAAGGAAGAACATGAAGAACACCTTCGGTGTGTCCTAAACAAGCTTCGTGAGAACCGCCTGTATGCAAAGTTCTCCAAGTGTGAGTTTTGGCTGCCTCAAGTAACCTATCTTGGTCACGTCATCTCTGCCAAGGGCATTGTCGTCAATCCGGAAACTGTGAAGACAATTGTTGAATGGCTTCCTCCTGTCAATGTCAAAGAAGTGCGGAGTTTCCTTGGTTTGGCTAGTTATTGCCGTCGCTTCGTTCAGAACTTTTCGAAGATAGCGAAGCCTCTTACCGATCTCCTCAAGAAAGGCAAGAAATACCTTTGGACTCCTGCTTGTCAAGCAAGCTTTGAGACACTCAAAGAGAAGCTCACTTCCACACCAGTCTTGGTTCCTCTGGATACATCCAAGCCTTTCCAGATATTCTGTGACGCCTCTTTGCAAGGATTGGGTGCGGTCCTTATGCAAGTAAAACAAGTTGTTGCTTATGCCTCTCGTCAGTTGAAGACGCATGAGATCAACTATCCTACACATGACCTCGAGCTCGCAGCAGTTGTCTTTGCTTTGAAAGTATGGAGGCACTACTTGCTTGGCAACCGTTGTGAAATCTTTTCTGATCACAAGAGTTTGAAGTATATCTTCACACAGCCTGATCTCAACCTTCGGCAGAGGAGATGGATTGAGGCAATCAATGATTTTGATTTGACCATCAACTACACTCCGGGCAAAGCTAATGTCATGGCCGATGCTCTCAGCCGCAAAGCTTATGTCAACAACCTCATGATGGAAGAACAACAACCTCTCTTGTGCGAGGAATTCCGTCAGCTCAACCTTGAAATTGTGGAACAAGGGTATCTCCTGAACCTTCTGGCTACTCCTCTCTTGGAAGAAAAGGTTCGCTCCTTTCAGCTCGGTGATCCGTACACAAGGAAGGTCATCTCCAACATCCAGTTTCTGAAGTATGAGTCCTTCCACGTCGATGACCAAGGCACGCTTTTCTTTGAACACCGGATGTTTGTTCCGAACTACCCGGGTTTGAGAGAGCAAGTTCTCAAGGAGGCGCATGATTCTGTTCTTTCTATCCACCCTGGCAGCACAAAGATGTACATGGACTTGAAAACACAATATTGGTGACCGGGTTTGAAACAATATTGTGCCAAGTATGTCTCGGAGTGTGATGTCTGCCGCAGAGTTAAAGCTGTCCATCAGAAACCTTCCGGTCTTCTACAGCCATTGAAACCCCCGGAATGGAAATGGGAAAAAGTGGAGATGGACTTCATAACTGGTTTTCCAAGGTCGTAGAAGGGCAACAATGCAATCTTTGTTGTCATTGACAGGCTTTCTAAAGTGGCTCACTTCTTCCCCGTCAAGGAAACCATTTCTGCAATTCAGTTGGCTGAGCTCTATATCAACAGAATTGTCTCTCTGTATGGGGTTCCGCTTGAGATCAGTTCAGACCGTGGAAGCATCTTCACTTCCAAGTTCTGGGAGAGTTTCCAAAATGCTTTGGGAACAAAGTTGAACTTCAGCACAGCTTACCACCCTCAGTCGCAAGGACAAGTTGAAAGGATCAATCAGATTCTGGAGGATATGCTTCGTGCTTGCGTCATCTCTTTTGGCATGAAGTGGGAAGAATGCCTTCCTTATGCTGAATTCTCTTACAACAACAGCTTCCAGAAAAGTCTAAAGATGGCACCATTTGAGGCTCTCTATGGTCGCAAATGCAGAACTCCGATTGGTTGGTCGGGTGCAGGAGAAAGAATATTGTTTGGCCCTGACATTGTGACTCAAGCCGAGGAGAAGGTTCACATCATTTTTGAAAATCTGAGGATTGCTCAAAGTCGCCAGAAGAGCAATTATGACAGGAAGCACACGGACATGGAGTATGTCCCTGGTGATCTCGTTTACCTTCTTGTCACTCCCATGAGAGGCACGCACCGTTTTGGTATCAAAGGAAAGCTGGCTCCTAGATACATCGGTCCTTTCAAAATTCGTGGAAGAAGAGGAGAAGTTGCTTATGCTCTTGAGCTCCCGGAAAAACTCAAGGTCCATGATGTTTTCCACATCTCTCAGCTCAAGAAGTGCTTCAAGGATCCCGGCAGGACCGTGGACCATGAGCTTATCAATCTCCAAGAAGACCTGTCTTATCAAGAACACCCCACAAAAATCCTTGAAGTCGCAGAAAGAAGGACTCGCAACAAGTCCATCAAGTTCTGCAAGGTGCAGTGGTCGCACCATTCCGTTGATGAAGCCACTTGGGAACGTGAAGATGAGCTCCGTGCCAAGTATCCTACCCTCTTTGTGTCTTCTTCTTCATCCTAGAATCTCGGGGCGAGATTCCTGTTTAGTGGGGGAGAGTTGTAGCATCCCAATTGTCTAACAATTGTAATGCTACTTGGTCTAGTAATATAATGGCTACTTCAAACATATAATTGTTGCATCATAATTATATCATGCTCATGTCATCATGCCACCTTGCATTTGAGCATCATATAAAACCCTTTTTGTTTGGTTCTTCTCTCATATGCATTGTAAATTGTATTAGCCTCTTGATATTGTATTTGGTTCTTGATATATTGTTTAATGCCCAAGTTGAGTTGGGGGCATATCTCTTATTAACTCCACCACCTTTCTTTCACCACCTTATAATTCCACCATCCAACCAAATATGAGCTTTGCACTTTATTTGGGTTTTACCTCTAGCTCATGTGGGTTGGGATGGATCCAATTCTATTTCCACATGCTCTCATCTTAGCATCATGTTGTTTTCACATTATTGATATATGAGAGTCACATGGCCACCTTTGCATGCCTTGTGAGTGGAACCCTTTTTCCTAGCTTCCATATGGATTATTAAGGATTTATGCTCATGTTGGGATATTTTTGGGACTAGTAAGCATCTAGTGGAATATACACACTAGTAATTCCCAATTATATTCAAATGTGATCATTTCCATCTACTCCACTTGGAGCTTTCTTTTAAACTCTTTTGCTTAGGCCTTACTCCACATTTTGGAATGCATAAGCATAATGCCATGTAAATAATCTTGTTGTCACAAAATTAAGCATGGTATTAATTATTTATGCATGGCCCATGCAAGTACCACCTTTTGCTTGTCCTTTGGTTTTTATTGGGTTTTTGAGTGGATCATCTCTATCTCTATTCCTTCTTTTGGCTTGATCTATTTTGATCTTGTTTAACACCCTATCACCACATTCCTCTCTTCTTCTTGTCTTGATCTTGTTGGAGCTTGTCATGTTCTAGCTTGGGCTTGTCAAAAGAAAGCCACTCCATCTATCTCTCTCTCTAAACCCTAAACCTAACCCTCCATCTACCCTAGTTACATCCTACCACAACCTTGGGCATCATCTAATCTACCATACCCCCTCTCTAAGCTAAGCCCTAAACCTACCTCCCTCTCTCTCGGCCTCTCTCTCTCTCACCTAGCTCGGCCCCACCTGGCCACCCTGGCCCACCTAGCTACCACCCAACCAAAACCCTAGCTACACCCGAGCCATACCTCCTCTCTTCTAACCCTAGCTCCCACCTAGCCCGAGCCTCCCCTCTCTCTCTCTCGAGCTCTCTCTCTGCCATGAGGGCTCCTCCAACCGAGCCCCCACCGGCCCTACCGTCACCACCTGGCAGCCCCTTCACCACCTCGCCCTGCTCCTGCCCCTGCCCGAGAACGTGAGTAGGAGAGGAGGAAAAAGGTGGCCGAGCCACCTTTTCCATCTACCCCGCTCCCCCACGGCAACCACACCTCTCCCGTCCCTATCTACTCCCCCTCTCTCGCCTCTGCATCCCCTAGATCTCCCCAGGACGCTCCCCTCTCTCCCGGCCTTCCCTCACCACCGCCTACACCATCGCCGCCCACCGTCGGCCTCCATCTCCCCTACTCTTACCAGCCGGCGGCATGGCGCTCAAGGGTGTCGAGGAAGACCACGACCGTCGTCTACTTCGCCCTGTACATGGAGACGAGAAGAGGACGACCGGATCCGCTGCACACCGACGCGTCGTGACGAAACCCTAGCTTCGCCCGGCGTCTGCGTCGACGACGATCGCCAGCGCCTCTACCCGAACCAACTCCACCATCATCTCCTCGGTGATCCCCTTAACCCCCTGGACATGTCCCGCCTCGCCGTACCGCCCTAGATCCGCCGGCCCTTCCGTCGAGCACCCTCGGTGCCCCGATGAGCGTGGCGTCTGTTCGCTCCAGCGTCGCGCAGACACCCCATCTAGGCCCCAAACCCCAGGCCACTGCAGTGGCTCTGCCCTCCGCGCGCGAGCCCTAGGTCCCCGGATCGATCCCGTGCGCCGCGCCCCGCGTCCGCTGTCGAGCACCGTTTTGTCGTCAGAGAGAGAAGAAGCACAGTGCTGGCCGTGACGTTTTGCAGAAAACCCCCTCTAGCCTTTTATTCCTAAACCCGCGGTACCTCGTGGCCCACCAGTCAGCTGCCGATCGATCTTGCAAAAGAGCCCCCCTGTTTCGCTGGCCTCAACCCGCGCTCCCTCGCTGTGCCGCGTGGCAGCCCCGCACTCGTCCACTGGCGTGTGGACCCGCGTGTGCTCTGGCCCCACCTGTCACTCTCTGCGGCTAGACTAGCTCGCGGTGACAGAAGTTTTTCTGTGCGCCTGTGTCGTCCAGTCAGCAGGGCCCCACCTGTAATTGGCTGTGGCTAACTCAGAGCGAGTGACAAAAGTATTTCTGTTTCTCTGTGTAATTCAAACTTTTTCAAATTTAATTCAAATTCAAATTTTAATTCTGTTTTGAAATAACTTTTCAAATACAAATCCAAATAATACAAATAATATATGTTTTCAAACCAGAAAAATGTGAGGAATTCAAATATGTCATTCAAAATTTATTTTGAACACTTAAAATTCCAAGTTGTTTAAAATTACATTAAAATGCCCTTTTACCTTAATTAATTAATAACTTTTGTTTTATAACTCCAAATTTAACAAATAATAGGTCTAAATGATTAGCTCGACAAGACCTTTCCGTTCATGCATTCCATGTTTTGATTTGAAGCATGCATCATATAAATATAAAGTATACAGCAACTAATATGAGGATAAAATGGGGCCAAAACTCAATAAAATGATTTATTCTTGTATTCCACACCTCACCCATGCCATGCTACTTTAATTGCCATGCAAATTGTGCATCATTCATCATGGCATGTTTGTTTGCTTAATGCATTTCATTTCATATGCTTGTGCACTTTATTTATGTTGGCCCTTGTTTGTTTGGTTCTTCTTCGAATAGACGCTGAGCAGGGGATATATCAAGATACCCAGGAGCACTACCCAGATCCTTCTCTCGCTTCAACTGAGCTGCCAGGCAAGCACTACCACATGCTTGCATACATATAGTACCTATTGCCTCTATCTTATTCTTGCATCATTGAGTCGCGATTGCATTAAATTGAATCCCAAGTATTGCATAGCCTTTACTTTTAAACCCCACCGAAGCTTGTTCCTCCATCCCATGAGCCAATACTACAGGAGTTGTTTGAGCCATGCGAGTCGTAGAACAGCATGTGTAGGGTATGTGAGTGTCTGATGGATAACGAGGTACCTAAACAACTTAACCTGAGTAGTAATGGGATAACTAATGAAAGTGGCATCGGTGAGCCATATTCGCTATTTGGTTTTTCAGGCTCACTTGTGTCCCGTAGGACCCCGAGTACTTGATTCCTGTTCCTTGAATATTCGCGCTATCCACATCCGGGAGGCTTATGAACCCCCCTGAGCCAGAGCTTGATTCATTCTTATTTCTTGGGGCCACAACCTAGTTTGAGGTTTTATTTACTATCCTGTACTTATGCCATGCTTTACTGCTTTATTTAAAATTGTGCGAGGTACTGCACACTGTACTGTTTAGGAAAGCGGAGTGTTTTCGCGGTATCGACAAGCCCAGTCACATTTTCAGGTTCCCAGTCGTTTACAGCCATTGGCGCAAACCTTGAGTTCGTCTCGGAGTCGGCCAACTTCGTCGCGGGTAGCTTAATGGGGTGGCCCCCTGAAATATTTCTGAATCCTGTGATCGCTTTGTCATGACTGCCTCGTTGGGTTTTGATTTGGTTTTTCCGAGGTTGATCGAGTGTGTGTTGCTATTTGTGCACCCCTGCAGGGTAAAACTTTCTGAAAGCCGTGTCCGCGGTTATGGACGACTTGGAGCACAGTTTCTCGATCATAGACAAGCATAACTAAAGTACCGCTTTTAATTTGACTAAGTACCTGACTAGTAAATAGTGCAACACTCATGGGATGGATAATAAAACTGCCAACGGATGGGGGGTTGTTCGTCCGCTTCCTCGTCGGTAAGCGGGGAGGAGGATGGATCTGCTAATATTACCATTATAACTGTTGTTCTTAATTCACGGACATCCGTCTATCATTGGTTAGGCGGACGGTTAGCGAGTATCTATAGAATTGTTAGGGTTTATCTTTTGCTGCAATTGCGTCACCCCAGGTTGTGTCCCCTTTAGAGGCATAAAGACTTGCGGAGTACCCCTAGGGTCTCACACGATAAATTATTGGTTCAGATGAACAGGTACACTCACAAGATGGATACTGGGTGGAGGAGACGGACGATGTGGGAAACGATCATTCGGTGTAGAGATTCTGGGAACGGGGATCCGTGAGATCTGTGGGCAGGATGTGCTTATTTATGGGGCATCTTATGCCGATTTGCTTCTTATCCGTACTCGGATTTTGTCTTCCGCTTTCGCCTGATACTCTGATGTTTGATGTATGAGGAGATATCCTAAACTATTATATCTATCTAGGATATTTGGATCTTGCCGTATGGCATTGCAGTATTTTCCTTTCTTTTTAGATGGAATGGCTCTGATGTACTGTTGTATGGTGGCTTGCATACATACTCATTTGTGTATGTAGTTGATCCCTTCGCCTGCCGATTACGCCGCCCGTTCTTGTCCCGATGTTTGGAAATGGTTAGGACGGCCGAAAGGTCTACCTGTGAGTGGCATTTGGGCCCCACCGTACTATTTTAACCATTTCCGCTCATCCAGGCTTGTAACTAGGAGCGTAATTCACCGAGGTAGTTACACCGACAGTGCCAAAAGTAAGTCATATTCAGATCTTTTGGTTGCAACCTTTAAACATTTATGTTGTAAACCGACTCACCATCAAGATTCAAAATAAATAACCCATCCTAGACGGGAGCAAAGCCATGAAACATATCATTTAAATACAAAGAACAACCATTATTCTTGCTATTCGACTCATAGCCTTGCCTCATCAAACATGAAGCAGAAATAATGTTTCGACTGAGCACCGGAACATAATAACAATTATTTAGTTCCATAATGAATCCGGAAGGTAAGTGAAGTTGCATCGTGCCGACTTCCAACGCAGCAAATCTTGCTTTGTTGCTGACTCCAATATCAACCTCACCTCTTGCTACGCTCCTAGTTCTTACCAGTCCCTGCAACGAGTTGCAGATGTGAATAACTGATCTGGTATCATATACCCAAGAACTATTAGGTTCATCAACAAGATATATGTCTATAACATTGCAAAGAAGTGTACTTGAGTTGGAAGTCATACCTCCACTCTTGGCTTTGTCGGCCAAGTACTTGCTGCAATTCCTCTTCCAGTGGCCATCCACCTTGCAGTAGAAGCAAGTGGATCCGACTAAAGGAGATGGCTTAGTCCCTAGGGAAGCGCTTGGGACTGGGTCCTGAGCCTGCTTTCCTCCCGACTTAGCCTTCTTCTTAGTACAAGAACTCTTCTTGAACTTAGCCTTATTCTGCGCCATCAACACTTGACTGGCGCCCTTCTTGAGATCCACCTCTGCCTGCTTGAGCATCCCATGCAATTCAGTGAGCTTCTTATCCATACCATGCATGTGGTAGTTCAAAATGAACTGCCCATATGCAGTAGGAAGAGAGTTCAGAATTATATCAGTAGCAAACTCTTCGCTGATGGGGTAGCCAAGCCTCTCCAGAGACTGCACGTAACCAACCATTTTGATCACATGCGGACTTAGTGGATCACCATCCTTAAGCTTGCAACTCAGCAAATCCTGAGAGAATTGATACCTCTTAGTCTTCGCTTGAGCCTGGAACATACTTTTGAGGATTTCGATCATATTGTAGGCCTCAACATTCTCGAACTTCTTTTGCAAGTCCGGTTCCATGTGAGCAAGCATAAGATAGCTAATATCCGTGGACTCATCCTTAGCCCTATGGTAGGCATTGGTGGCAGCGATAG
The DNA here is from genome assembly GCA_916181665.1 of Avena sativa. NCBI lineage: Eukaryota > Viridiplantae > Streptophyta > Magnoliopsida > Poales > Poaceae > Avena > Avena sativa. The sequence goes on from OV702298.1 coordinate 115,344,466, forward strand.
TCGCATTCTCAATCGGCTCATCTAGAAGTGGGTTGTCTAGGACATGGTCCTTCTTTTCTTGTTTGAGAACAATTCCCATATTTCAATACCAGTTGGTAAAATTAGTGTCGTTTAGTATATCTTTCTCAAGAATGGTTCTCAACGCAAAAACCGGATATCTGAGAGTGACTGCTACTTGGTGCCATGATCTACAACAGAAAATATGCAAAACACTTAAGTCATGTATTCATAAAAGAGCAAGCATATTAAACACTTTAATATTTCATGCTCCCACTAGAACCAACACCCCTTCGATGTTTACTTAGTGATTCAGGATCCTAAATAAGCAAGTCGGCTAGTGAGCTTTAGCATCACCGCTAGCCGCCAAGTGATCTAGGTAGACAACTCCTTGTCAATCGCATCTCATATGACTCCTGTTGAATGGGTGGCATCACATGCCCTGGATCCCATCCGACTTTTCCCCGAGCCCCACAACCGTTGTGATAGACCCGTCTAGCTTACCGAGTGTTTTCGCAGTAAGAGTCCGACTCGAACCCACCTAGTCGGAAAGAATTGGCAGCACCTCAATTTTATGAGCCTACTACCAAAAATGTCCGACTTGTGATAGTGCAAACCGACTAGACCTTCTTTGAGGGATTATATTTTACTAACTATCTAATAGAGGTAAAATAGAGACATATCAACAACACAAAATAAAGCAATTATAATGTGAAATGGTATGGCTCTCTTCATGGCGATCTCCATCTCCACAAAGCCTGTAATCCGACTCGTGCCAACTCTTTTCACTTGCCGTCTTACTCCATGTCGCCGACATGTACATCGCCTTGCATGCCATCCGGGTTCTCCACAAAGCTACACTAGCTTAGTAACGAAAATTACATGGAGAATCCGACATGCAGGTCATTATACAATAAAATGACAGCACCTAGGCTCCAGGCGGCTGACAAAACCATGATTCACAGATCACGTATGGATTACACACATACATCACATGCACATGAACCATACCATTCACAACTTTCTGCAAAAACAAGTTATGCATAGATACGATATCTACCGGCGTTGTGAAACTCGCAACGACATCTAAGGCGCTATGACAGGGCAAAACCGGCGGGGATCGAAGGGGCAGCACCCCTCGTGGGTGCGGACAGCGCCCGACGATTTTTCCAAAAACGTAGATCTCATCTACAATCTAGACATGGATTCTGACCATTATTCTGATTCGATCTAACTCTTTGATCTTTGATCACCGCTTTTGGATTTATGTGTCATAGTCTACCCCGATGGCGGAAACCGACCGGTAGGGGTACGTCGTTCCACGACCTGTGCAGCATGGTCATGGAAATTAGATCTACCATTCCCCAAGTACAGTTGATCCAATCAACCTCGTACAAAACCGATCTATCTCATAGACCGACCACCAAAACATCACATAGATCTCATCTACAGCCCACCGCATATCACATATGTGAGATCTCGAGCCTAAAACCAGAAGCTATTGCTCTGATACCACTGTTGGGCCAGGTAGAGATAAAACAATTTTTTTAACTCTAACATGGTGATCCCAAGATCTAGCTAAGGTAGAAGGCAACGAGGTTTACCACTAGACACGCAGTTGCGGATTACTGATGAAGCATGTCTATTGATGCAGTGCAGTCCTCACGATCTGATCCGATCACGATCGTCCTGATGCTGATCGTACAACACCTCTACTGGTATCCACACGTACAAGGAGGAGCGCCGGCGGTGAACTGCTAGGCTCGCTACGATGGCAGGACTGCTGTGGATCTAGGGTTTCCAACTCATGGAATAACCTAACCGATCAACGATTAACCCTTCTAGGTTACTGTGCTCCACTATATATAGGGAGTGAACGTGGGCTCCACTCTCGTGGCCCATTCACTAAAGCCCATATATTATTAGTCCCTGTGAGTCCGACTCACTAACTCAGCCCAAATCCGTCTCGGGTCCAACCCAACCAGATTTCCGGTTCAGATCCAATCTGAACTTGCTCCGCTCTTAAGTGTGTGACCCTGCATGCTCATGGCTACTTGGACACGATTAGAGTCCAACTCTCAATGGATCAGTCGGTAGCGGCTCCTAGCAGAATGTGCCGACTCCCAAGTACCAAAGAGTCATGACGACTTGCCTTTCCAATGTGACTTACGTCCGAGTCCCTTTTGCCTCATGATATACCTTGTCAGACTATAGGCGAATAATTGTCATCCCTTAAATAGTCCCACTCTCTTCTCGATCCGAGATAAGTGATTCACACAACTAACTCTTAGTCGATCGCCTCGGTTAACACTTAACCGAGTCATGCATGGCCATGATTTGCGAATCATATCATCCGAGAGGGCCCAGAGAATATCTCTCCGAGTGGAGGGGCAAAATCCCATCTTGGTTATTCACATCACGCAGATTGATTCTCAGTCGACCCAATTACAGATCAGCGTTTGATAGAACCTAAGTCGGTGATCCTCAACTCGGACTGTGCAATAACCTCAGGTCTAAGGATTACATTGATTGAGATATACAAATGACAACTTGTTTGTTGTACCTCAATATGGGTTAATCCGACTCGCTAAACTCTTTAGCCGAATCTGTGTAAGTCGGAATAGCATCACCATGCCCATGACAAGTGGAACCGAGTCATCAAGCTGACTTTCACATTGGTCTAAGTTGTGTGTCCAGCACAACCTCGATGACCAAGGATATTTAGTACAAACAACATGAATGTATAGTTCCACAACCGAATCACATATTCAATGATACACTTTAGATGTTTATACAAGGACAACTTAATATCTTTATGAATACAATGGGAAATATCATCATACATGATTGCCTCTAGGGCATATTCCCAACAACAGTATGCAACACCGGCTGGTGCACCGTCCATCTGCGTCGAGAACGGAGAAGATTGGGTGGAATCGCAAGGATCTAACGCATGGATTCCATCTAGGTAAGCATCATTTACATATTGTGGGTTGATATTTGCATTATTTGAGCGCTAATCGCGGGTGCTCAACTAACTGCCTTGCTTTTCGAATAGGATTGATCCAGTGCTGGCATTTTGGCTGGCGATTATACTGGATACTAGCGTAATTCGTGGTTGTGAACAATATCTCTCTGGATTTAACTTCCCAGTGGTGGTTGCAACCTCCATAAATCTCAGAGATTTGATAGATAAAATCTATGGTAAATTCCCCTAGAGATGTGGCGATTCAGTTGATTTTCAATATTTCAACATTAGCGAGCAAAGATTGCTCCCACTAACTAGCGAAGATGATCTGGTAATGCTTTTCGCTTTGAATGCTGCCGAATGTTTTGGTCGAATTCGTCTCCATGTGCAACCTAAAGTTGAGCACACGGGAAAGAGTGTTAAATAACCATCTAGTGGTCACGCACCATCTGGTGGTCGGGCATCATGTTTCTCTGCTGTCTCTGCTAATAGTGTGCACCCCGGCGATCCTTGTAGGTCCACAACAGTACCATCTATTCGCATTGCGAGTGTGGGCCAAACCACTCATCTGGACGATGTGGAGGACGAGGCAGAGCCTGACGAGGGAGAACCTCCGCTAGATGATGAGGATGAGTTGATGTTTCCTAAATTTGTAGATAGATTCAGTAAACAGGCACTAGAGGATCAATACACAGATGAAATTTCCCAGGGTGCTAGATTTGATGACACTGATGACGAAGAGAACGAGGAGAACAATGCCAGCCTCGTTTTAGTCGAGTACGATGGTGAGGACTTGCCAGTAATTGAGTGGGACATGGACGATCCTAAGATTTCAGAAGGCACCATATTTGTAACAACGCGGGACTGTCGTAATGCCCTTACTACATATTGCATTTGCACCAATAATGATTATGATGTTATTAAGAGTGAGCCAGCAAGGTTCATAGTGAAGTGCCCATACAAGAGGTGTAGGTGGAGGATGCATGCATCCACTATGCTCAGGAAGCAGTTTGGTTCAAGTATTACAACCAGTTGTGTATTTTAGATCATTATGTAGAGTTTGTTAGATGTACATGACATTTTCATTACGTTTTAGATAAAAATTAACCGGTTCGAACATTCTTGTCCACCTCAAGGAGGATAGCCAAAGGAGAAAACAAAACTAGCAAAGACTAGGTGGTTGGTGACATGGATATACCCTACGGGTGCCTCATATTGGTATACCCGGTCCAACCCAAGGAAGGCCCACTTGAAGACTGGCAGCCCAAGGAAACTCCGGGTGGCCCAAAGCGCAACAGAAGTTCGAGTCCTTGGAGAACATGATCAAGATATAGATAGAATATTCAAGGGTGAAACCCTAACTTGTAACCGACTCGACCTACCCCAGGACCTAGCCTATCTATATAAGGGGCTAGGAGGGCACGACGAGGAGGATCTCTCCAACTTATACACACACCTCAGGCCAGATCGCATCTGCGCACCTCTGTAACTTTTTGGTTCCGCCATAATCAAGAACAGACAAGCAGGAGTAGGGTTTTCCCTCCGGGGGCCTGAACCTGGTAATCCTCGTGTACCCTTGTTAACCGTATCACGATCTCCAGCATCCCCATCTTCTACAAAACCCAAGTCCATAACAATGGGCATTGACGAGTCGAACCCTCGTCAATTGGTGCCGTCTGTGGGAACTGGGGACGCTGATCGTGCAATCATGAAGGTACCATCCAGAGCAATATATGATTCCTCGATGATGGAGAACCACCTCCTCTTCGGTGCTTTCGACTTCACCGCCCACTCGCCGGCCACCCGTAAAGATTTCGAGTCTGTAGGCAACGGATTCGAGATGCTGTTCGGAAGCTTCTGCTTCTAGGCGGGCAAGACCGGCACCCTTCGCCTACCAGAGCGGGTGCCACTTCCATCAATCAGGCCCGCCTCATGGGTCCCACCAATCGGTGCTCCACACACGTCGTCTCTGATGGACGACTCGGATGGCAGCAATAGCTCAACTTTGATCTCTATGACCCTCCTACGGAGTAAGTAACCTATGGTTCTAGATCTGAGAGCTGCGGGAGCAACAATCCCTCCCCGCGCTACATGTGCGCGGCCATCCACAATGGGGAAGTCAACAACTGAACCGAACCACCACTGAATCCCCCTCCCAACCCTCAGGCCAAAAAACGGAGGTAACGGGGCACCCCCGCCAAATCCCAACGGGAGTAGGCCACCTCAAGGCACTGAGGGAATAAACCGTGTTCGCAACGAGATCCACCTCTCCAATGAGGATTGGGAGAAGGTGTGCGACACCGTGCGAGGCACTCACTGTCGTGGTATTGCCGACGAGTACGCCATGGAGGGGTCCTCATAGTGTGTGTTTAGAGACGTGGGGTAAGGCGGACGGTTGACGGGTACGAGGTAACACAGCTTACCCAGGTTCAGATCCCACAATGGTGGCGGAATCCTACTCCTGCTATAAATCACTATAAGGGCAATACGCCGAGTTACAGAGATAGGTTCGTTGTGCGAGGTTGTGTGTGTCGATCTATGATCGTATGAGATTGTCTGAAGTTGTCTGCCCTAAAGGCTCCCATAGGCCCGACTTATATAGTCGCCAGGTCCTAGGGTTACATGGAAAAGTCCTAGCCGGACAGGTTACAGAGTCCTACACCGTCTATCACTAGTCTTGTGTATCTTGTACTCCAAGGCTCCGGGTACGCTGGTAACTCCACCGTAGCCTTCCTTTATCCGGCATGGGCCTCCCTTCTGGATCCACCTAACTGGGCCGCCCAGCAGGCCATAGGCCATGCTACCGACTATGGGCCACCCGGGTTAGCCGGATAAGAGACATGCTATAAGGATACCCATATAACATATCCCCAACAGTATCCCCCAGAGAACTCCGAGATCTTGCGCCGTCTTGCCTCTTCACGTGGAATGCTCCGTCTAGATGGATGTCGGCAGATCGTCAAGCAACATCTTGTAGTCCTCCCAAAGAACCCTGCAAGGTTTTCTCCGTCTTCGATTTGTAAGTCGGATAAATGCTGAATCTTCCATCGTACTCTTCCATAGTCGGATTAAATCTGTCCATGCCGGAATCTTCGATGTAACGGCTCATCTACCCGTGTCAGCTAGGACGACGTAGGCTTAGGTCAGTGATGCCTCGTAACTCACACATGCAGAGAACGCAATCATATCCGATTTTCCCACGCGAGCGATACAAACCATTGGCGGCGGAGGTTGGAGACGTGGAAAAATTTCCGCGCATGTTCGCGAACACGTCGTCTACGCGGCAACCGTCCGATTAAGCAGCTCGAATCTTGACGCCAAGGATGATAAATAGTAACCGTGGGGCATTTTCCACTTTTTACCTCATTCTATTCGCATCATCGTCTTCCTCCAGCTGCGCGTCTCCTCGAGCTCTCCACGAGAAACCTCGAAAACCCTAGCTTCCATCCGTGTCAATCGCACCCGTCCATCACTCCATGGCCAGCAGCAGCACCTTCCCGTCGATGGCGGCGTCGAGCGAAGCCGCGGCGAAGCCGGCGAGCTCCATCGTCGTGCCCCCAGAGGGCTTGGTCATCCCCGCATCAGCGGTGATCGAGTCCACCGGCGGCGACCATAATCTGGTGATGCTAGAGCCATTGGAAGAAGAGCCAGACTCGTATAAGGGTGACTGGCACGGCTCGGACATCACCGACCGCGACATCCAGGAGATGGTCGCCGAAGGTTACCTCCCTGTGATGGAGGGGCTCGCCTGGCGGGCGGCGCCGGCCGGTGAGGTGACACCTTCTCCCCAAGTCGGAGAAAAGGTGTACCTTAAGGCTCAGCTGGTACGCGGCGTTTCTCTGCCCATCTCCCACTTCTTCCTCTCCGTCTTAAACCACTACAAGGTCCAACCCCATAACCTCTCCCCCAATAGCATCCTAGTGCTTAGCAACTTCGCGACACTTTGTGAGGGTTATCTAGGGATAAGGCCTAGGTTAGACTTGTTCATGTACTTCTTCACCGTCAAACGTGAAGCCGGACATAGTAAGGAGGAGCTTAGGAACTACGACACCATAAGCTTCAAGATTCGACCTGGCCGGCGGTTCCCCAACATCGTCGGCCACAAGTCCTGCAAGAACTGGCAGCAGACGTACTTTTACGGCCCCGACATTCCTTTGGTGGGCCGAGAAGTGACGTACCCGGACTTCGTGGATGGAGCCGCCGCTGAAGTTTCTACATGGAGATCCCATGCCTCCCTTCCCTCCGACCTCGACGCTTCTCGCGCAATAAGGCGGATCGAATGGTTCATAGAGACGGGTTTGACCGGCTTCGTGCTGGTTCATCAGGCGAATCCAACCGCCGCAGCACCGGGCGAAGTTCATGCACGAGTATACCAGTGATCGAAGGGATACCCTTCGGATATCCGTGGATAACTTCTCGAGCGAATCCGTCAAGCTCCGCCTTAAGGACATCGTCAAGGTGAAGGATAAGAAGCGTGGCTTCACCATCACCTACGACATGTTCGTAGATGGCAAGTGCCCAAAGGTAGGTATTTATTTTCCGTGTACAACATATGCTCCAGTTCTTCCGTCTTGCGAACACCATTTTGTCTAACACGGTGATTTATCACTTAACAGCTTAGCGATCTAGATGAGGACAACCTAGCTGCCCAAATCTACGATCCAAAGATGAAGGAAGTCACGGTCGTGTCTGACGACGATGTCCCGTTGGCACGGAAGCGGAAGAGCTCCACCTCTGACGCTGCCGACGGAGGCAAGAAGAAGAAGACGGAGGGTGGAGCCTCCAAAAAGACTACCGCCGCCCTGGAGGCGGAAAAGAGAAAAGCCACCGGGATTTTTGCCAAAGCACACCCCCTAGTGTAAGCTTCTCATTCTCTGACATTGTCTATTTGTCTGTCTTGTTCCTGTACTTATGCATTTGCACGTTTCAGAAAGAAAGCCACGACCAGCCTCAAGAAGACCTCCAAAACTTTGGGGTCTTCTCTAAATATCAAGGATATGCTGCATCGCGATGCCTCCCCCGCCATCGCCCCTGCTACCCCTGCCGTCAAGCCTTCGTCTGCCCCGACAAGCTCACAAGCTAAGGAGGCACCAGGCCCTTCCGTCATGGAAGTGGATTCTGGCGCCTCTACCGAACTCGCTGTTGTCGGCGAGCAGGCGACGCAGGAGAGCACCGCTCAACAAATGGCTGAAGCTCCGGCTAAGGATGCCATCGGTGGCAACAAGGTGGTGGTGGAAGCTGGTACCTCTGCCGAAGGCGGTGCCCTTTCTCCCTAGAAACCCTTTGAGTTTTCGAAGATAGTTTACCCGGCGCTCACGCCGAGTAACACAACTCTGGTTCCTGGAGGAGTACCGTCATCTCCGACGTGCGGTCTTGAGGAGCTTCTCCGACAAGCGGATATCTTGTGAGGAAATAGCATCTCCTTTGGCAAGCTTCTAGCCGAGAGCGCTACAAACCTCAAGATTATTACACTTGTAAGTTTTACTTTGCCTTTTGCATTTCATATGAGTATCCCACTGTAGCCCCGAGGATGTAGACGGAAAACCATAGGTTTTGCATCTATATGCTCTAAGAGTGACTAAGTTAGAAAAAACTCTCCCTGTAGCCCCCAAGCATTTAGATGGAACAAACTATTCCGACTAGATGATTTAAGAGTAGCATACGCAGTGTTTATAATTTTCAATACTGTAGCCCCCAAGCCTCTAGTTGTAACTGAATTAGTTCCGACTAGATGCTTAAAGAAAAGCTAAGCATTTTCCGAGTTAAAAACTTTATACTGTAGCCCCCAAGCTTCTAATCGAGAACTGAATTAGCTCCGACTAGATGCTTAAAGAAAATCTAAGCATATTGCTAAGTAAAAAACTTTCGCTGTAGCCCCCGAGCGTCTAGGTGGAAAGATTCCGACTAGATGCTCCAAGTAGACTAAACAACGGTTTAACTTTTTTCCTTTTTTCCACAGAACGAGAATGCTCGGAGGGGCATGGCCAACGACAAGTACCAGAAGATGCGCGCAGATCTTGAAGCCGAAAAGGGTAAAACTGCCATCTTGAAGGAACATATAATCAAAATAAGAGTCTGTTTTCTTTTTTGCGCATTCCGTCTTGGTTTTGTGCCTTCATTCTCTGAGTACTCACTATGTACTTTGTTTTCTCCGACTTGCAGAACTGTCACCAAGGCCAAGGACATTGTCGAGCAGTCCAAGAACATCCAGCAGCTGGACAGCGAGAACAAGATCCTTAAAAAGGAGAGGGAAGAAATGTTGAAAATGCATGAGGATTCCATGAAGGCCCTTAGGACTCCGCCTCCGCGGAAATCAATCGCTTGCAGGAGGAGCTTGCGGTCTTAAAAGATCAGAAGCAAGCTGCTGATGAGCAAAACCATCACCATAGCGAGGCGTATAAGCTCCTCCAGCAAGAGAAAGAATCCCTGGCGGACACCCTCTGGTAGGCTAATGCCAGCCTCTTTAGTAAGTTTCCTCCGCCTTGTATTTCTATAGTCTGGATACTTTGAATTGTTGAACTCATGCGATCCTTGTCGGAATTTGCAGCTCCTATGGGTTTGACCAGATCGCCTCCTCTAGCCAAGGAATGCATGGTTCTTGCCGGCAACTTCATCAACACCGCCATCACCCAAGCCAAAGAGATTGCCAAGCCCCTCCAGATACACATCAAGGCCTCGGAATCCATGGCGAAGTACTCGGAGATTCTGCGCCGAGCCCATGAGCGTATCACAAGCTGGAAAGCTTCATGTGCACGGGCTGGCGCAAGGATGGCGCTGTCTATGGTGAAGGCACACTACGAAGATGACGACATCGACACGGTGACCTCTGGTATCCCCGACGTTGTCGATGACGGCAAAGAGATTGATCATGAAGCCATCTTGTCATCCCTACTGGGTTACGACACCAGAGTTGCCGAGTTGGTGGACATCGACGTCTTCGTGCCCATGAACACCATCGACAGCGTCAACCAAGATTCCTCCGAGTCCCACCACATTACTGACATTGAGGGTGATTCTCTGGATGGTGACGATGCTGCTTCCAAGTCTCCTGCGCCAAAGGAATGAAAAACAACTTTGTAATATCTGTTTCATCTTTGGTGTATGCGCGGAAAAAACTTGATGATGTAACTTAAGGCAGAAAACAATGGTTGTTATTTCTTGCTACTTAAGAACTACTTTCCAGCATGTATATATTTTTTAAGCAAGTGCTGGCTTATCCATTACTTTGGTTCTTATGCTTGAATTTTCGTGAGTCGGAAGACTCGTTGTCGGAACCATGCGCTTAGGTGATGATGCCCAATGGCACCGTCCATAACCTGAGCACAAAATCGCCGACAATAAGTGCCGAAAGTCACTATTCCAGAATCCACATAAAAACAATAAAGAACGTGTAGACCAGAAAACTTAAGCTAACGCCCGTAGGCGGAATTTTCACAAGTGCAAACGCAAAGCTTGTGCATAAAGGTTTTACATGATCCAAAAATGAACACTAAAGGAGGTAAAAGACTCAGGGATATGAGTGAACCAGAGAGCTTTATTTCATTGATCATATAAGAGGTACACAATTAGATAAAAAATGCTAAGTGTAAAAAGGACGTAGCTGTGCTATGTTCCATGGCCAATCAAGCTACGGGTAGTCATCATCCGGGTCACGTCGCTTACGCTTATGATCCTTGTTGGGTCTATCCTTTAGTTCACGATTGTCAAAAAGGTAGTAAGACCCATTGAGCAGTGCCTTGCTTATGATGAACGGTCCTTCCCATGGCGGGGATAATTTGTGCGACTTCTTCTGCTTAAGTCGGAGCACCAAATACCCCTCTTTAAACGAGCGATGCCGAACGCGGCGACTATGGTAGCTGCGTAGCTTCTGCTGGTAGATGGCGGATCTTTGGCATGCCAAAACGCGCTCCTCCTCGAGAAGGTCCACATCCAGGCGTCTGGATTCTTCAGCGTCATCCTTGTCGTAGGCGGCAACTCTTGGTGCATCGTGGAGGATGTCGGAAGGCAGGATGGCTTCTTATCCATATACCATGAAATAAGGGGTGTAGCCGGTGGATCTGTTGGGTGTAGTTCGTAAACTCCACAACACAGATGGCAATTCTTCCGCCCAAGCTCCAGCTGCTCTATGTAGCGGTGCCTCGAGACGTGGCTTGATTCCTTGCAGAATTAATCCATTGGCTCGCTCAACCTGACCATTGGATTGTGGGTGTGCCACAGATGCAAGGTCAAGTCGGATGCCTTTCTCCCAGCAATATGCCTCCACTTCTCTGAGTGATAAATTGCTGCCGTTGTTGGTGATAATGCTATGTGGGAGACCAAATCTCACCACTAGATCCCGGACAAACCTGAGGGCAGTTGCCCCATCAAGATTTCTAATGGGTTTAGCTTCTATCCATTTAGTGAATTTTTCAACTGCTACAAGCAGATGCGTAAATCCACAAGGTGCCGTCTGTAACGGTCCCACCATGTCCAGCCCCCAGACCGCAAACGGCCAAGTTATTGGTATTGTTCGCAGTTCTTCAGCAGGAACATGTGGTTGTCGGGCATAATATTGGCATCCCCTGCATGTCTCAACCAGCTTGTCGGCGTCCGCCTTCACGGTCAGCCAATAGAATCCTTGCCGGAAGGCTTTCGTGACCAACGATCGAGGAGCGGCGTGATGCCCGCAATCTCCGAGATGGATTTCGCATAGGATTTCCATACCTTCTAGCTGGGAAACACATTTTAGTATACACCAGTAGTGCTTCTTTTGTAGAGTTGCCCATTGATTATGGTATAACCCTTTGCTCGTCGTACTATTTGTCGTCTTTCGACTTCGTCGTCGGGCAAAGTTCCGTGTTTGAGGTATTCCATGAATGGTTTTGTCCAAGACGGAGGGACCTTAGTCACTATGTTGACGAAAGAGTCAGCTCTATCCGGGTTGTCGATGTCGGCTCCCTTCACGGATGGTGTGCGCAGATTCTCTAGGAAAACTCCTGGCGGATTTTGCTTGCACTCTAACCCAAGCTTGGACAGCCAATCAGCCGCCTCATTTTGCTCCCTAGGAACATACTTGACTTCGTAGCCCAAGAAGCTCTTGGCTATCTCGTCCACTTCGTCTCGATATGCTGCCATCATAGGGTTCCGCGCATTCCAGGTGCCAGCCACCTGCTGGGCAACCAAGTCGGAATCTCCACAGCAAACTATGCGCTTGATGCCAATATCCTTGGCTACACGTAGTCTGTGAATGAGTGCTTCATACTCCGCCATGTTGTTTGTAGCCTCGAAGTGGATCTGCATAACGTAGTGTAGCTTGTCTCCTGTTGGTGACTGTAGCAATACACCAGCCCCGAGCCATTGAGCAGCTTTGATCCGTCAAAGTGCATCACCCAATACTCTGGTTCTGGCAACGGAGTAGCGTCTGGCATCTCCGTCCAATCTGCAACAAAATCCGCCAAGGCTTGTGATTTGATAGCGTCGCGTCTCTTGTAGGTGATCTCGAAGGCGGCAAGTTCAATGCCCCACTTCGCGACCCTTCCTGTAGCGTCGCTGTTATTGATAATGTCGGACAGTGGAGTCTTGCTCACCACTGTGATTGGGTGCTCCTGAAAGTAATGCCTCAGCTTCCGAGAAGCAATGAATACTCCATAAGCTATCTTTTGGTAGTGCGGGTAACATTGCTTGGACTCCGTCAAGACCTCGATCACATAGTAAACTGGTCGTTGAACTCCGTGCTCATAGCCTGGTTCCTTCCGCTCTACCACGACGACGATGCTGATAACCCGGTTGGTTGCCGCCATGTAAATTAACAGGGGCTCACCAGGCTCGGGTGCTGCAAGGATGGGCGCTGAGGAAAGAATCTCCTTGAGATGCTTCAATGCTGCATCTGCTTCGTCCATCCACGTGAATTTGTCCGCCTTCTTCAGCAACTTGTACAGCGGCAGAGCCTTCTCTCCAAGTCGGCTGTCAAACCGACTAACTGCTGCAACACAACATGTTAGTCATTGAATGTCTTTTAGGCATGTCGGACGGTTTATGTTTAGGATGGCCTTGACTTTCTCCGGGTTGACCTCGATTCCACGTTGGGAAACAATGAAGCCCAATAATTTGCCGGCTGGAACCCCGAAGACGCACTTCTTAGGGTTGAGCATCATGTTGTATTTCCGGAGATTATCAAAGGTTTCTTTTAAGTCGGAGATTAAGTCGTTTGACTTTTTAGACATCATCGCGATATCATCCACATAGGCGTGAACGTTCCGACCAATTTGGTCGTGAAGGCAATGTTGCATTGTCCGCTGATAGGTAGCACCTGCGTTTTTCAGCCCAAAGGGCATCGTGACATAGCAAAACGTGCCGTATGGGGTTGTGAACGAAGTGGCCAATTGGTCCGACTTCCTCATCTTGATCTGGTGGTATCCTGAGTATGCATCAAGAAAACACAAAAGTTCTGAGACAGCCGTCGAGTCAATGACTTGGTCAATGCGAGGCAAAGCAAACAGATCTTTGGGACATGCTTTGTTCAAGCCGGTGTAATCAACGCACATTCTTAATTCATTGGTTCCCTTTTTGAGGACAAGTACATGATTGGCCACCCATTGGGTGTGAAGGACTTCTCGGATAAATCTAGCCTTAAGTAACCTAGCTATCTCTTTGCCAATGGCGCGTCTCTTCTCATCTCCAAAGCGTCGTAGAGGTTGTTTCACTGGTTTGCATTTTGGATCAATGTTTAAGCTGTGCTCGGCAAGTTCCCTAGGTACACCTTTCATGTCGGCAGGTTGCCAGGCAAAGATGTCCCTGTTCTCACAGAGGAACCCGACGAGCGCGCTTTCCTATTTGGGATCCAGGTTCGTCCCAATGGCGGTGACCTTGGAGGCATCGCCTACCACAAGTTCCACCGGCTTGGTCTCGATGGCGGCCTTGAACGCAGGAGCGGAGTCGGAGATCTGCTTCTTCGATGCGGGCATCTCTGAGTCATCGACCTTGCTCTGGATCTCCTTGAATTCCTCGCTGTAGAGGACAGCTTCTGCAACGGCTGCTTCGTTGATCTCGCAGTCCCTTGCCTTGGTAAAGCTTCCGGATACGATGATGATGCCGTTTGGTCCGGGTATCTTGAGTTTGTTGTAGACGAAGCATGTCTTGGCCATGAACGTGTGGAATATGTTGCGGCCAAATATGACGTGGTACACGCTCTTGAAGGGGACCACCTCGAAGGTCATGCGCTCTTGACGGTAATTATTAACATCGCCAAAGGCAACCTGAAGTGTAATGCATCCAAGGGACCGAGCCTCCCGACCAGGAACTACGCCGTGGAAGATGGTGTTGGTCTGCCTTAGGTTTGCCTCCGTCAAGTTCATCTTCTGCAGTGTATCCAGGTACATGCTGTTGATGCTGCTTCCACTATCCACCATACACTTGGTGAACTCCACGCTGTCAATCAAGGGGTTGATGACCATGGTGTACTGGTTCTCCGTGGGTATAAGGTTTGGGTGGTCCGTCCTGTCCCAAGTTATTGGAACCTCCGACCAGCGCAGGTACCGGGAAACTGGGGGGAGAGTAGCCATCAGGATCCTCAGAGAGGTCTTCTGTTGTCTGACGGTGGGGGTGCCAAGGAAAGTGTGGTAGACTGGAGCCTTCTTTGCGAAGGGGTTCTTGCCCTTGTCGTCGCTCTTGGCGGCGTGCTTGGGGTCAACGTCCTCACCCATGTCACTTGAATCCTTGGAATCCTCCTCCTTCTTCTTCCCCTTGCCCTCGCCTCGCGGTCTGTTTTTCTGACTTCGCTTGTAGCCGGACTCCAGGTCTTCCTTGAGGTCGTTGACGACCTTGCAGTGTCGATTGGTATGGGTGGCCTTGCCGTTGGCGTCGAGGTGTACGAGGCACGGCATATCGCGGTACTCTTCGTAGGTTTAGGGAACGCGGAGCGGCGCCGAGGTGGTTTCACTTCCTCATTCCTGCCCACGACCAGCTCCCCTTCCTCGGCCATGTTGTCCGCCTTCTCCTCGTCCTGCAAAAGTCATAGCGACCATGTTGGTAGATTGCTTTTCTTCTGGAGCGGTCTTCCGCTTTGTACTGCTATTCCTCCGAGCTTGAGTTGGAACGGCCGTTGCCGGCAAGGAGCCACGAGCATCATCGTTGGCAGATGCGAACTCACTAGCCAACTGAATCATATGGTTCAAGTCAAGCTGGTGATTGTCCTGCAAGCGCTTCAGCTTATGTCGGAGAAACGTGCCCCTTTCCAACTCATCGATGAAGGCGGACATGGCGGTCTGAGCGTGCACTCCTGCGCAGGAATTCTTCATATCCAGCCAGCGGGAGAGGTAGGCACGAGATGTCTCGTCTTTCTCTTGCACGCACCGCTGTAGATCGCCCACAGTGCAGGGACGCTTGTATGTACCCTCAAAGTTCTTGGTGAATGCTTCTTGCATGTCCAGCCAGTTGTAGATAGATTTCTTCGGCAAGTCGTCGATCCATTGACGGGCCGTGCCTGCCAACATTAACGGGAGGTAATTGACGGCGATGTTGGGGTTGCCTCCGGCAATCTCCACCGTGTTGCCGTAGTCCTGCAACCATGTGGCTGGCTTGGCGGTACCGTCATAGGGCTTGATGGTCTTGTCAATCCGGAAACCTTTGGGGTAAGTTGCGGACCATATTGCAGGTCCAAAGCAACGTGGTCCCAGGTATGGTCCTTCCCGGGCCTTGTGGATCTTATCGATCCGCGAACATGCATCGTACGGCTCCGGGTTCTTCTTCTTTTTGTCAACAGGGGATGGGCTGCGTGAACGACGCGGGCCCCCTCTGCCATGGTGACTGCTTGGTGGTGACGAAGGCGGAGGTGGCAGTGGGTTAGCCTTCTTGCTGTTACCCTCCTGCGATGCCTCACGCCTGTCACGGTTTCCTGTTGGACGCGGAGGGTCATGGCGTGACCTGCTCTTGTGTCCTTGGTTGCGCTCTCCGTCATGACGGGTCTGCTCCGCGTTGTCGCGGATGATTATGCCGCACTGCTTTGGTGGGGGCATATCCGTATGATGGTGAGCCTTGTAATCTTCATGACGTCGGGGAGATCGGGGTGGTGGCGAAGGGCGACGAGGTCGGGACTTTTCTCCATGATCGGAGGATATGGGGATGGCATCCTTCCTGTTGCGCGCATCCCTCCTTCTTCGTTCTGATGAACCCATCTGGGACCCGACATCAAGAGGAGATCTGTCCCTTGGCGGCTTGTACTGTCTAGATTGGCAGAGCGCTGGGTTAGACTCAAGCCTCTGAGAGGTGGCCTTTTCCTGCTGCTTCACCGCCTTGGCCACTAGGTCATAGACCTGTTCCACTGCCTCAGGTGATCTATCCTGCTCCAGAAGGGTCTTGGCAACGATGAGGTTAAGGAGTGGGGTGGGCATCACCTGCTTGCCTTCACTGTCAATGTATGGCTTGGCCTGTGCCGGCTTCGAGGGAGCCCATCCTAGGTTGCGCCGTACACCAGGATCATTGATGACGTGAGCCGGAGCTTTCTTAGCCTTCTTCTGCTATAGCAAAGTCTTGTACTCGGCCTCCATTGCTCTAGCTTTTTCTATGGACTTCTACGCGTTGACCAGATCTCGATCTAGTTTAGCGCCTTGCTCCGCGATGGCTTGCGCTTCCTCCAGCAGCTGCTGGCGCTTCTCGTCAAGCTGGGTCACGTTTCGGATATGAGCAACGGTTAGTGGCTTGACGAGGAGATTGCCGTACATCACTCTATCAGCTGGAGTAACTTGGGCTGCTGCAGACGTAGATACTGGAGGTGGCAAGTTTGCGGTGTTGTTGTTGCTTGGGCCGGTGCCGACTTCCTGCGGCTGCTGCACTGGGTTAGGCGGAGGAGGCATGACCTTTGCGCGATCATCGTCAGCAGCAATAAGTGGCCCCTTCCCCTTTTCCAGCGTCGTAGGCGGAGCTCGTACGGGTTGATCTTCATCCATCGCCGTCCCAATGGTGACGAACACCCCTCAGGACGTGACGGCGTTGTTGGCTTGCTCGTCACGCGAGTACTCCTCCTCCATCTCCTGCATAGCGGAGTCTAGCTCTTCTGGACTGAAGTCTATCTCCTCTGAATCTGCACTGAAATCAGCATAAAGCGCGTCAATGACAGAGTCGGAGGGCGCCAGGACTTCCTCGATGATGGGCGGTGGAGGTGCAATGGGTTCGACGATGAATGGAGGTGGTGGTGGCAGCTGCTGGATCGGAGATTCTCCGTCTCTGAGCGCAAGCTCCATCTGGGCTGCCGTGTAGCTGTTGACGGTGCTCACCATCTCTTCGAGGGTAAGGCGTCCTGTTGCCTGCTGCCGTCTTAAAGAGTGTCGGAGAAGCGTGTCGCGGTCCAATCCTTCCACTAATTGATACAAAGCGTTATCATCGGGGTAGTAGGCTAGATCGGATCGTATACGGAGCCACCTGGCCAGGTAATCGCGGGGGTTTTCGCCCTCTCTCTGAATGCAGCGCGCCAGATCAAAGATGGTAACCATGCCGACAAACTTGGATCTCTGCTGTCCAGACGCACGGGCGAAGCCGGCGGATTTGCAGTGATCTTCCACCTTTATATCCTGCACAGGGGCGGTTTGGGTGGGCCTTGTATTTTTCCGATCTTTGCCGGCAAACTCCGAAGAGAGATCCGACATCGATCCTTCTGCGAATGTGTCCTGCCGTAGGCGGTCCGTGCGGGCCTTGAATTTTTCCGATCTTTGCCGGCAAACTCCGAAGAGAGATCCGACATCGATCCTTCCACGAACGTATCCTGCCCGTAGGCGGTCCATGCGGGCCTTGAATTTTTCCGATCTTTGCCGGCAAACTCCGAAGAGAGATCCGCAATCGATCCTTCCACGAACGTATCCTGCCTGTAGGAGGTCCGCGCGGGTCTTGATGCTCCTCCGACTCCCAGGGAACTAGTGCCCGAGTCGGTTTCGCCGATGAAGAGGTGGATGTCTCCGATAGGAACGATCGAACACCGCATAGGGTTCGTCTTCGCCGGGATCCAGAACTCGTCGGGAGGGACAATCGGAACATTGCCGGAGAAGGGAACGTGACCGATGGCTACGGTTTCGCCGATTCCCGTGAAGATCTTGGTCCTCGCCCGCTGAAGAGCCTGAAGCGCCTCTTGCCCCACGGTGGGCGCCAACTGTCGTGGTATTGCCGACGAGTATGCCATGGAGGGGTCCTCACAGTGCGTGTTTAGAGACGTGGGGTAAGGCGGACGGTTGACGGGTACGAGGTAACACAGCTTACCCAGGTTCAGATCCCACAACGGTGGCGGAATCCTACTCCTGCTATAAATCACTATAAGGGCAATACGCCGAGTTACAGAGATAGGTTCATTGTGCGAGGTTGTGTGTGTCGATCTATGATCGTATGAGATTGTCTGAAGTTGTCTGTCCTAAAGGCTCCCATAGGCCCAACTTATATAGTCGCCAGGTCCTAGGGTTACAGGGAAAAGTCCTAGCCGGACAGGTTATAGAGTCCTACAACGTCTATCACTAGTCTTGTGTATCTTGTACTCCAAGGCTCCGGGTACGCTGGTAACTCCACCGTAGCCTTACTTTATCCAGCATGGGCCTCCCTTCTGGATCCACCTAACTGGGCCGCCCAGCAGGCCATAGGCCATGCTACCGACTATGGGCCACCGGGTTAGCCGGATAAGAGACATGCTATAAGGATACCCATATAGCATATCCCCAACACTCACCCTCTACCTATCGACGCCCCACGTGACATGCTGATGGGCTACCACTGGCTCCTCATCGAGGATCAAAATCGACAGATCAAGCAGCAAAGCGAGTTCAACAAGCGTAGGAGAGCGGCCGACGAGTCGAGCATGCGGAGAGATGCGCTCTCTGCTAGCGGCTCCACCTTGAAGGGCTACGATGGTGGCAAATACCGTTCACGCTTGGAGCGCATGGACCTTGCCGCGCAATGCGAGGCCACCAAGGCACTCGACATGTCCTTCATGACGATGGACTTCCAGGGAAACTTCATGCCCAAGACGCCACAAGCCGCGGTCATGGCGGCGACCACCTACCTTGAATCTAACCCGCCACCGGCAGGGGATCCAAGGAATGCGATCCACAAATCTGCACTCGCAGGGCTCGGGCTCACTGGAGCTGCGCTCCACGAGAAGACACCCGTGGAGCCGAAGAAAAAGGCCACGGTGAAGTTCACTCGAAGCCGCACACTCTCATCCGAGGAGGAAGAGCATGACCTAACTCGACACCATCGGAGCCCACAGAACAAGAGCAGCAACTACGATGCTCGCAGCGAGCTCACACAATGCAAGATCGACAAGTCACGCGCCAAGCACGCATGCTCAAGTGAGTCCGAAGATGATGATGGGGAGCTGTGCGGTGCCAGGTGCTTCAACAAGGCCGTCCGGCAATCACGGATGCCGAAGAACTTCAAGCTCCCTTCGGACAACCCGAAGTTTGATGACACGCAGGAGCCAAAAACTTGGCTCGACGACCACCTATCATCGGTCAAGCTCCACAGTGGGACCAAAAGCACAACCATGCAGTGCCTCCAGCTGCAGCTGACAGGTGCAACCAGGGCCTAGCTTAGCAGCCTCCCCTCCGACTCCATCTGCAACTGGAAAGAGCTAGCTATAGTTTCATCCACAACTTCAAGGGCACCAGAGAGAGGCCAGCCTCAATCAAAGAGTTACGGGCTTGTTGCCAGCGGTCCAACGAGTCCATCCGCTCGTACATATTATGCTGGTGTATCATCAAGAACTCCGACGCAAACATATCTGAGGAGAGGGCAATCGACGCCTTCAACAACGGCATCAAGCGCCGTGAATTCAAAGAGGAGCTCGGGCGCGTCAAGCCCAAAACAATCAATCACTTGATGGACATCACCAATTGCTGGGCCTATGGCGAAGATGCCATCAACCGAGCACGTTCGGATGACGAAGATGACTTCGGTCGTAGGCACGATCGCTGTGGAAAGAGAAGACCGCGTGTCTACGACAACCGCGAAGAAGTCGACATGGTTGAGGCTAGCTACACTGATCGTCGCGATGATGGAAACCGCAACAGCGGGTACCGCGACGGCAACTACCGTGACGGTGGGCGGCCCACCCAAACGTGGCAACGCCGCAATCGCGACGACGAACCTTCGGCATATGACAAGCTATCAGGTCCCTGCACCATCCACTTCTACATCGACAAGCAAGATGGTAAGAAGAAGGCTAACCACATGCTCAAGGACTGCCAGGAGTTCCAAAAACTCAGCGAGGGCTTCGAAGAAATGCGTCGCCAAATGGTGAACCCAAGATTCACCCCCGCTCCAGGAGGGGTAGCCCTCGGGGCTCCACCACCACCACCCAGAGGACCTTCGCAACCTACGGTTGTGCCATCATAGAATAATTGGGCGGACGGATACCCGCCACCGTTGCGTTCTATGATGATACAAAGGGACACCCAACCAACATGGTGCAGAAGAAGATCACCAGCCAAGTCAACTTGTCCATGACCTCCCCTCCAGCCATACTTGAGTACCTCAGCGTCTCGGATTCGTGCATCATGTTCGACCGTTCGGATCACTCGTGCCAGATACCTTGCCCAGGTCACTCTGCCCTCGTGCTCGAGGCCCAGATCGGAGGGTTCGAGATGAGCCGCGTCTTCATGGACGGCGGCAGCAGCATCAACCTGATGTTCTCCAGCACACTAGCAGCTATGCAGATCCCGCTATGCAGCCTAGAGGCGTCAGACACGACGTTCCACGACATTGTCCTAGGGAAGGGCATATACCCCTAGGAAAAATATGGCTCGACATCATCTTCGGAAGCCCGGAAACTTTAGGCGTGAGCGGCTGGAGTTCAAAGTGGTGGACTGGCCCTCACAGTACCACGCCATCCTCGGGCGCGTGGCATTCGCAAGATTCCTGGCAGTACCGCACTACGTGTACCTTCTACTAAAGATGCTAGGACCCAGGGGCGTCATCACCGTCCCAGGAAGCTTCACTAGGTCGGACAGCTGCGATAGGGACTTCAATAGAATCTCCCAATCGTTCGACATGCATGAGGATCTCACAAGTCTAAAGAAGATCACAGACAACGGGGCACCCCCAGTCACCAGGAAAAACGCACCTGATATGTCGTTTGACTCCATAGTCAACACTAAAAAGGTGCAGGTCCACCCGACGGATGCCTCCAAGATGATGCTGATCACCAATGACCGGAGCCCCGCATAGGAAAGTGTGCTCGTCGAATTCCTCCGTGAGCGCTGGGAAATTTTTTCCTGGTGTCCTGCGGACATGCCAAGAGTTCCCAGGGAATTCGCCGAGCATGCACTCAATGTGTTTCTAGATGCGAAGCCTATTAAACAGTCTATGCATCGACTATCCGAACCAAGAGCCGAAGCCGTTGGCGTCAAAGTCAACAGACTCCTCGATGCCAACTTCATCAGGGAGATAAAGGAAAGCGAGTGGTTGGCCAACCCCGTGCTCGTCCCTAATAAGGACACGAACATCCTAAGTATGTGTGTGGACTTTACATCACTTAATGGGCATTGTCCAAAGGACCACTTTCCTCTACCACCGATAAATCAAATCATCGACTCCACTATAGGATGCGAGAAACTGTCCTTCCTCGACGCCTACTCAGGCTACAATCAAATTCGGCTAAAGGCCGAAGATCAGGAGAAAACATTATTCATCATGCTGTTCGGGGTGTTCTTCTACAACACTATGCCCTTCGGGCTGAAGAACACAGATGCTACTTACCAGAGATGCATGCAGGCATGTCTGAAGAACCAGATTGGTTGCAAAATTCAAGTCTATGTCGACGACATAGTCACCAAGACCAAGGAGGCCAGGACGCTCATCGATGACCTCCGCGAAACATTCAACAACCTTGATCGCTACAAGATCAAGTTGAACCCGGACAAGTGCGCCTTCGGCGTCCCGTCCGGCCAATTACTCGGGTACTTCATCTCTCAGCATGGCATCAAGGCAAACCTGAAGAAAATCAAGGCTATACTAGCCATGGAGAAGCCCAAGAACCCTCAATGGAGTCCAGCAACTAGCTGGGCGAATCGCTGCATTCAGCAGGTTAATCAGCCGCATGGGCGAGAAGGCCCTTCCTTTCTATTAGCTTCTACGCAAGGCCGACAAATTCGAGTGGACAGCCGAGGAGGACGCGACATTAGAAGACCTCAAGCGCCTCCTCTCCACATCTGCCGTGCTAGTAACACCAAGGGAGAGGGAGCCCTTGCTGCTATACATCGCAGCCACACACCAGGTGATCAGCACAACCCTGGTGGTCGAACAACCCAAAGACGGCAAGACCCACGGGGTACATCGCCCAATATACTACCTCAGCGAGGTACTGACCCCAACAAAGCAAAGGTATCCCTGCTACCAGAAGCTCGCCTACAACGTATTCATGATGGCGCATCGGTTGAGCCACTACTTCCAGGAGGACCAGATCGTGGTCGTCAACAATGCCCCATTGTTGAACATCCTGAACAACCTCGAAGCTACGGGGCAAGTAGCCCAGTGGAGCATCGAGCTGTCTCCTCGAGACATCATCTATGAGTGTCGCACCACCATCAAGTCTCAGGTGCTCCCTGACTTCCTCGTCCACTGGATGGAACTCCAGCTGCCGGACACTCTGGACATGTCCCAGTCCTGGACAATGCACTTTGACGGCTCTAAGCGCGAGGCTGGAGTAGGAGCCAACGTAATACTGATGTCCCCTCAAGGGGACAAGATGAGATACGTCCTTCGGATGAAGTTCCGCGCATCCAATAACGAGGCCGAATACGAGGCACTCATACATGGCATGAGGATGGCCAAGGTGTGCGGTGCCACATGCCTCGTCATCTATGGTGAGTTCAACAACTTTATCCAACAGACGATGAATGACTGCGCCGCCCACAACACCAACATGATTGCATATCGTGTGCTCTACAACTCACTCGAAGGGGACTTTGACGGCCGTCGACATGGAGGTTGAACTGTTGAGCCTCATGCAGGTCACGGCGGTCGAGCAGACGTGGACCCAACCATACCTCCGCTACCTGAGAAGCAAGCAGCTGCCTGAGGACCCGACGAACGCCTGACGTATATCTCGCTGATCAAAGGCCTTCACCATCATAAACAACGAGCTGTACAAATGCAGCATCTCGGGTGTGCTCTAGCGGTACGTCACCAACAAAGATGGAAAGAGCATCCTCCTCGACATCCATGAGGGTATCTGCAGCCACCACGCAGGCAGCCGCGCCCTCGTCGCCAAAGCTCTTCGATTTGGATTTTACTAGCCTACGACGATGCGTGATTCCAAGGACATTGTGTAGGGATGCAACGCCTGTCAAAGGTACGCCAACAAGCCACACGTGCCAGGATCAGAGCTACGACCCATTCCAGTGGCCTGGCCCTTCGCCTAGTGGGGACTCGACATGATCGACAAACTGCCAAAGTCCTCGCCAGGGGGACATGTCTTCCTCCTGGTGGCAGTCAACAAATTCTCGAAGTGGATCTAAGCCATGCTCGTCACCAACCAGTCTGGCGCCATTGTCGTCAAGTTCTTCGAGTCCATTGTCTATAGGTTCGGAGTGCCTCACAACAGCATCACCGACAATAGATCAAACTTCACCTCGAAGGAGTTCCGAGGATTCTGCTAAGACCTCGGGATCAACCTCACCTATGCCTCTATGTCGCACCCGTAGACCAACGACCAGGTCGAAAAGGCCAACAGTCTCATCAGAAACGACATCCAGAATCGGCTGCTATGCTAACTTGAAAGGCTTGCGGGAGACTGGGCAGACGAGCTACCCTCTGTCCTATGGAGCTTACGCACAATGCCAAACAGCTCAACAGGCTACACACCATTCTTCATGGTACACGGAGCCGAGGCCATGTTGCCTGCCGAGGTACGCTACAAGGCCCCACGGGTCGTCGGATACAGTGAAGCCGAATCATCGACCGCACTCAAAGACGTCGTCGATACGCTGGACGAAGCACGCGACTTCGCCGCAGCCCACTCAACAGTGTATTAGCAGAGTCTCCGCAACTACCACAACCATCTACTACGTCCAAGGTCCTCCGTCGACTGCGTCCAAGGTCCTTCGTCGAAGGAGACCTCATTCTGTGACTCAAGCAGGAGGGGCACCTGAAGCTCGTGCCACCCTGGGAAGGACCCTACATCGTCACTGAAGTAATCCCAGGTGGCGCCTACTGCCTAAAGGAGGTCAAGTCAGGAGTCGAATACTCTAACCCCTGGAACATCGCAAAACTGCGACACTTCTACTCCTAGTTGTCTTTTACTTTCAATAAGGCTATTCAGCCAAACACTGTACCTCCTACATTACGATGAATAAAATCTAAGTTCCTTGGCCCAAAAATTTTCTCTCTTACATTTTTATCGCTAAAATATGCTCGGGGGCTGCGCCTCACCATACGACTTCGTCGATTGACAACAACGCATATAACCTGAGTAGCTGACCATGTCAGGCTAACGAAAAGGACATGCATATTTTATAACCAAACAATGCACTACGTGACAATACATACAACTTTACAAGGGCATTATAAGCCCACTTGAAAATATACAGACTTTACATTGTTTCATTTTTATAGGATTCAACCATGCTGGAGCAGGACGTTCTTCCGCTCCTTGAACACATCTACAATTTCTTCAGTGTATTATGTCACCGTTGTAGTGAGGACACATATTCCACGCCATACCACCCGGAGGAGGAGGTGGCCCAGCTGCTATCTCCGCAAGGTTGACATCGTGGCGAGGCAGCCGAACAAGCGATAAAGCTTCCTTCACACCCGCTACCAGCTGATGGCGCACCAGCTCCTTCATGTGGCTTGTATCGCGAAATTTTCCAAGAAAGCCTAAGAAGCTGGAGGGTGCAGAGTCCAGGGGGAACATCATGGACCAGATCACTACGAGTGATGACCTTGCCCTCTTCAGCACCCGAAGTACCTGATGGACGCGATCTTGCACCATCGCAAGGATAATCGCTCGGTTGCGGTCCATCCAAAAGAATCCACCGGCCTCTAACTCTTGTTGTGTCAAGCAATTCATTTGGATTGCAACACGCTCTTTCTCTTCCTTCACAAGAAGATTTACAACTGCACAACACATCAGGTGAGGTGACATAAAACCCCTGACACAGTCGAAGGGACAAAGGCTCACGGTGACTTACATTGGAGTTGCTCGCCAACCTGTCAAAATTTATCAAGAAGAAACTCTTCCCTAGCAGTGGCCTGTTCGGACTTAGACTTCCAAACATCCGCATGACCGCGGATGCTAAGAACGTCCTTATCCAGGCTTCAGAAGCGATCACGCATAAAATGCAACTGCGATGCCTCGCTCAGCGATGGACAAGCGCCAAACACAGGAGAAGGCGAAACCGCTGGATCTGCACTCGAAGGATCCTAAGGGTGCACAAGCAAACATCAAGATTACAACACTCGACAACAGTCAAAAGATGCATTCATGTTTACACGAATAAAGCCACCACTTGGCAGAGTGACACTTGTTCAGCCCAAAAGCATTACATGCGCAGAAGAGAAAGAAACTAAACTAGGAAAGCTACAGGGCAGAAAGACCTAGGCGGCAGCATCGGGGCAGCTTCGGATCCAAACTATTTAGCCTTGGCCACTCGCTGCTGCTCCAACGAGTAAGTGGCTAGGAGATCTATCAGCTTAGGACCCAAATGATCCTAGTGGGAGGCAAAGGAAGCAAACGCTACCTCACTGCCAACCGCCACCGTCGGCATCCTGGATGTGACCTACTGAAGATCCAGCTGAGCGCCGGACACCATCGCCATCGCCAGTCCCATCGCAATACCAACCCCTTTCTGCGTCCGCTTATACTTTGCCAGAGCATCATCCGTCAGAGTGTCTGCAAGGGAGTCGACGTCTTCAAGGGAAACACCCTTCAGGTTGATATCCTTGTAGAAGCGGGCGAGGACCTTCTTGGCCTTGTCGAGCAATTCCACAGAAGAGGTGCAATGATCTTCGATCGCCGCAACAACGTACGCCAGGGGATCCCCATGCTCTAGGGCACTACGATCAAATGCGCCACCAGAAGCATATGCCAGGAAAGGCACAACCTTCGGATGATACAAAGGGAATTGCACTCGAAGAATATTCAAATCTAAAGAGGAACATGGTGACTTACGGGATATCACTTTGGCAGCAGCCATAAGATTTTTAGACATGGCTTTCTCCCGCGACGCTGTGGCTATGGCGAGCTACTGCTCACGATTCTGAGCCTCCTTCTGCTGGCGCTGGAGGGCCTCTCCAGCATCCTTTGCTTTGGTCTCCGCCTGGCCAAGACTCTTTTGGAGTTCATTCAGCTGGCGGAGAGCTTCATTATTTTCATCTGAAATATTCGAAAAAGAGAAGTCAGAACACATGCATATACCTCTAAATCAAGAAGAAGAAACTTATGAACCATGGAGCTGCTTAAGGTCACCTTCCAGAGCAAGATGCTGCAGGACCAGGTGATTGGCATCACGAACAAAGGGCTGCAAGGGAAGCAAAACACATGATGAATAAAAGGCTCGGGAGCTCGCCCATGCAATAGACAAAAGTACTTACATGGTCAGCTGAAGACTCCGAAGGTTTTTCTTGTGTCTTACGAGCAACGATCGCACGAGCCCCTTGCCGTAGGGATCTCGAATTATCATCGTCGGAGTTGGCCACCATCTTAGGTAACGATGAAGCATGCTTCGACTCCCCGAACATCTCTTCGGGCTCCTCCTCGAGGGACTCTTCTGAAGGATTCCTGCTAGCATATACAAGGAACCAAATCAACAACAATCTAATACTTAGCGCATCAACAACACAACAAGATATGATCAGAATAACTTACGATGGGATGCCCGATAAGTTGAAGACAGGAGCCTCTTTATTCTCCTTCCTATTCTTCTTCTTGGCCGGCGGCTGAGGAGCCACGGTTCGAATAGGCACAACAAGGATGGGTAACTCTACACCGTCATCCCCACCATGACGCTCCAGGGATGCAGGACCCCTCGGTGTTGGCGGTGTTGCCCCATCAGAACTTTTGCTCCGGGACCTCTTTCGAGTTTTACCTTCGCTAGGCTCGGGGGCTTCCGCGGAAGGTGACTGCGTAGGGGGAGCTCGGATTCAGACTCTGCGTCCCCACCGTCTGGCACATTCTCAAACTGTTCAGGCAGAGGCGGCATCAAGCCTACTACATTGAAGTTTTGCGAGTCAGCAAACACAAGCAAAGTTTCAGTCAAATAAAAAATAGCAAGCAATGAGCACACAAAAAAAAGCATTACATGCAATTACAGGTTTCACCTGAGGGACCTCCTTATTCGCGCTGAAGGGGGAAGTTAGAGACTTCCGTGGAAAATCCTCGTTGGCCTTGTTCTTCAATAGGGGTCAAAGTGCCCTGTCAAGGTCAGCCGAAGACATCTCCTTCGACATAACTCTTTTTGGGTCGTTGGCGCCAGAATACAAAAACACCGGATCGCCCTCGCTTGGAGCGGCTGCACATGACGCTTGAGGAAGGTGCGAATAATATCGACACCCTTGAAATCCTTGCCCAGAATGAGCTGGAGTTCCTCCACTCGTTTATATAGCTTCTCCACCTCTTCGGATTCACGCTCCAAAATATCATTTGACCATGAACGCTTTCGGGTCTTCTGTGTGGAGTCGAATGGGGCGAGCCTGTACATCTGTCTGTACAGTTTGACGTCACGGATGTAGAACCATTTATGCCTCTACTGCTGGACGACCTCGCATATATAGAAGGAGAAGAACTGGACAGATGGGCGGATGGAAATCCCACACCCACCTAGTGGATAAGCACGACCGGTGCCAGATTGCCTCTTCACAGAGTAGAGTCTCCGGAAGAGGCCAAAGTGAGGCTCGATACTGAGCCACCACTCGCAAAGAGTGATGAAGCAGGCGATGTGGAGAAGAGATTTGGTCGACAGATGATGAAGCTGAAGCCCACAGTTGGGCGTGGGATTACCTCCTGATCAGGAAGAATGGAGTCACCCTTCTTCTTGGAGATCCGGCCGGACTCACGAAGCTTGCGCAAATCCACCTCCCTCATCTCAGTGCGCCGCCATCCGCCGTTGGTGGTGTGGCTTGGAGCGGCGATCTTCTTGGAGGCGCTGGTGGCGCTCGAGCCTGATGTAGCAGAGGCACTTTTCCTCGGTTTCCCCATCTTGTTGGTGCGGCGAGTGGAGAAAGGACGACGGAAAAACGCGGAGGATGTCCAGTGCGCAAGATCTGGAAGTGGCACCAATTGAAAGATGAATGCAAATGGCGAAAGGGTAAAAACACTATGTTTTCCCCAGAGTATAAAAGGAGCGAGGAAGACAACGAGGAGCCGTCGATAGATAAGCCCTAGAGCGTGCCCTTCATACAACCGTACACGTGTCATCACATTAGGATGTAGCAGAGGAGCAGAGGAGCTTTTCCTCGGTAGCAGCCTGATGTAGCAGAGGAGCTTTTCCTCGGTAGCAGCCCTAGAGCGTGCCCTTCATACAATCGTACATGTGTCAGCCTGATGTAGCAGAGGAGCTTTTCCTCGGTTTCCCCATCTTGTTGGTGCGGCGAGTGGAGAAAGGACGATGGAAAAACGCGGAGGATGTCCAGTGCGCAAGATCTGGAAGTGGCAGCAATTGAAAGATGAATGCAAATGGCAAAAGGGTAAAAACACTATTTTTTCCCCAGAGTATAAAAGGAGCGAGGAAGACAACGAGGAGCCGTCGATAGATAAGCCCTAGAGCGTTCCCTTCATACAACCGTACACGTGTCAGCACATGACCGAACCGTCGTGAACACGCTGCCCACTATGCACGGGAATTGAGGAGACGCCATAATTTTTGCCCATGTTGCGCGTGACTAGTCAAATTGAAGTCAGAAAGTGGGACCCACGATCGTCCTGTCACATTGTCTCTGCCGCCGCAGACAGTTGAGCTCACTAGGCGTCAGCAATGATGTCATCAAAGCAAAGTGAGCAACGACTCGAAACTTTCGACTGAACAAAACTACTTACTTGAGTCTACGACTCAATCAAGTACTAGGGGGTGCTCCTATCAGGAGCACTGACCGCGCACCTGAAAAACTACAATGGTAAAAATGTATTTAAGAAATCTTTGAGTTCTATGTCGAGTCTGCGACTCCACTATGGACTCGAGGGCTACTCCCATAGGGAGGGCTGGTCGCGCATTCGAAAACATATTGACGTCTGAAAGGGCATTTATGACTTTCATATTGTTTTGATGTTTGTTGACAACACTTGGATAGGTTTAGTATGTTGCTAAATGTTTCAGGATTTATCATCTACATTTGTGTACTTTGCACCCAAGGAAAAAGAGCCTCACAAGATCAAAAATGTGCACTGTCAATGTCTAGCTGGACTGTCCGACTGATACGGGACAGACTGTTCGGCCACACTAGAGTGTCCGGCCAGATTCTGCAGGAGTGTCCGGCCCTGGTGAGTCGCCAGTTTTTCCTCGCAAGGTGTGGACAGTCTGTATGCCACTTCGGACACTACCCGAACACCTTCCTAACACTTGCCGGAAACTCTGCTGGGCTGGAGTGTCCAGCTGGTTCATGCCAGAGTGTCCGGCTAGGCCGGACTGTCTGATCCATATGTGCCGGACTGTCCGGTGTAAGTGAGTCCCAACGGCTCTAATTTTAGGGGCCCTATAAAAGGACCCCTTCTTCTACCTTGGGAGCTGCTCGACTAGGTCAAGAACAACATCACATTTTGAGCCACCAAATCCACAAGATCTCTTCACTCAACCATCCAAATTCATTGATCTTTGGAGAAACCGAAGGAGGAGGCCTTGATCTATAGCTTCACCAAGAGAGATCTTCATTTCCCCCTCATTCACTTGAGGGCCCCTTGCTGTAGTGTTTATTTGGAAACCCTAGCTTTTGATTTGGTTCTTACAAGCTTGTATTTGATGTTTGACAACTTGCCTGTATTCAGGAGCCTCCAATTAGGTTGTGGATGTGTGCCTCGAACTTGTTGTAAAGGTGCCAGCTTCCACCTCGAAGGTTGCCGTTATAGTGGAAGAGGTGAATCGAACCCTTGGGGTGAGGTTCATCGGAGAACAAAGGAGACCTCTCGTGGCATTGGTGGTTTGAAACCACCCCCTCTCCAAACATAGACGTACTTCCCCTCAAAAGGAAGGAACTACGGGAAACAAACCCTTGTGTCTCTGCGTGCTCCACTTTGGTTACTTCTATACTTTACCGCAGTTTACTTTACTTGTTCTTTCTTAGTGTATGTGATGGTTTGACATATAGGTAAATTCACCTTAGATGCATAATCTAGAGAATTTACCTTTCTTGTCAAACCCTAATTTAAAAAAGGGTAAATTTGAAGTAGCATCTATTCACCCCCCTCTAGGTGCCCATACGATCCGTTCAATTGGTATCAGAGCCTCGGCTCTTTATTCGGGCTTTACCGCCTAAGAGTATATGGGTAGCCGTTTAGGAGAATATGATAGTGATCCTAGTCACATGGTGACCATGGAGTATCTCAATAACTTGGAAACAAGATTGAGCTCCACCCTAGGCAACGAGATTAAAAAATTGCAAAAGTTACTTGAGAAACTTGTTGAAGATAAACCTGCCTCGTCATCACCTTCTCCTCAAGAGGAACCTCTATCAATACCCAAGGTGAATGCCCCGGCATCACCCGGGGTTGTGGAGGTGGGGTATAATCGAAACAACACTAATTCTTCCACAAAAATTGATGGTGGGAAGGGAGAGCACCATGAGTCTCAAGGATGGTACTCTACCAAGCCCCCAATTCCTCACCCTCATATAAACATTAGAGGAGACCCACCAAAGCTTGCTGCATCTACTTTTGCTCAATGGCAATCACTAATGAAATCTCATGTGCGCGGCTCTTGTATTGAGTTATGGAATATCATTAAAGAAGGACTCCGTATTGTGGATCCAACCAACTTGACAAGAAGATAAGTTGTCAATAGTCAACTCAATGCCACCGCTTTGCACATGATTCAGCAAGGATTGGGTACAAAATATTACCCTCACATTGAACACCTCAACACTGCCATGGAATCTTGGGATGCTCTCATGGAATTATATGTTGGAAATGAGAGCATGAGAAGGAACTGGTATGATGCACTAAGCAATGAAGCTGAAGGCTTCTATATGAAGGATGGTGAAGATCATGAAGACATGTATCGTAGGCTCAAGTCCACCGCCACCGCCTTTAGAAATGTGGGTGCCTCACATGTGGATGATGCTTGGATAAAAAGGAAATATGTGAGTGCACTCATGCCATTTGAGCCCACCGACTTGAAGAGGATACAAGGAAGGCACAACTACCACCTCATGACCTCCAATGAAGTTATGCAAGAGATGGCTTCTTTCAAGGTTGCCGCCAAGAATGCCAAAGATGCCAGTGATCGAGCCCTTGGAATGAGCAATGGTGTCAACCTTGCATTAAAGGCCAAAGTTGTGGAGCATGTGGATGAAGATGATTGTGATGAAGGCTTATCCATGAGCCATCCCGATGATGTCAATATTGTTCATGGTGAATATATGGCCTTCTATGCAAAGAACTTTTGGAAAGATCCCGCCAAGGCCAAGATGGAAATGCAACGAAGAAGCAACCTAAATGGAAGAAGAGACAATGTCACTAAATTGATAACTTGCTTCAGTTGTGGTGACGGCTATCACTTTGTGGCGGGTTGTCCCTATGAGAAGAGATAAGATCATGGGGGTAAACTTGTAGGGATACGGGTAGGCTACACTAGATCAAATCAAAATTTTATACCACATAAACCAGGAATACTGTTGTCATAGATCACGGGATTACCACTAGACGCGCAGTTGCGGAATTGATGAAGCGTATCGAGGCAGTGCAGACGATCTACGTCTCCTCCTTGTTCTCGTCCCACGAGCAGCTCCCCTTGCGCGGCTCGTCTAAACGCTACAGATGCAGCGCCTTCGAGGTATCCACATGTACAGGGTGGAAGCGTCAGACGCCGGACTGCTAGGTCCACGCGCGCGACACATGCATGAGGAGCGGCGGTGTGGTGGAATGATCTCTAGTCTAACCCTGGCCAGATCGCCCCACCCTCTCTTATATAGGCATCCCTAGTGGGATTCTACATTAGCAGCCCATTAGTAGCCTAAACTTGGTCTAATTCGGATCCAATCCTCATTAGGCTTCTAGCCCCTTAAGTGTGTGACCCTATAGGTTCATATGCGTATAGACATGACACGAATACACTTATTCTGTCAATAGTTGGTAGCGGCCTCTAGCAAGACGTGCCAACTCCTAAACGCATACAAAGATCATATCGGACGAACCATCACAAAGTTTAGTACATGTCTTTCCCTTTGCCTCACGATATTTGGTCTAGCTCCAAGCTGACCTCCCTTTCTCGATATTGTGATTCGGAATCCCTTTACTAGGTTAACTCTTAACCTTATGTAGCACGGCCATGCATTTCTGGATCCGACCACTCGATGGGCCCAGAGATATCTCTCTCAAGTAGAGAGGGGCAAATCCCATCTTGATTGACCATGCCTTGTAGCATGCTTCAGGACAAACCCGAAAGCTACCTTTATAACTACCCAGTTACGGTGCAGCGTTTGATAGCCCCAAAGTAGGTCGATCCACATCTCAAGTACATGCGACAATCTTAGGTCTAAGGACAAAACGTACACGATGTGTAGAGAGAGAGCTGCAACTAATTGCCTGTCTCATGTTGGGTCAGTCCAACCCCATGTTCATAACATGTGTCCACATCATTGGTTTGACATCTCCATGTCTATGACTTGCGAAACATAGTCATCAACCAATCGATGTGCTAGTCTACTATTCACGTGTGTCCTCACATGAACTCCGACTAGGGACAACTCTTAAATAACCATACAAGTAAAGAGTTTCACAAACAATGTACATAATTGTCAATCAATACAAGTTGCCTGATATGGATATTCAAGGAACATTACAATAACTCATGGATACATATGAAATATAATCATCTCTATGATTGCCTCTAGGGCATATTTCCTTCAAAACTTGTGTTGAAGAAAACTTCTAAAGATCCTTTCAAGAAACCCTTCATCAAGAAGAATCCCATCAACAAGAAGTCGGGTGAAATTGTATTGATCACTGATGAAGAATTCTCCTCCGACAATGAAGATGATGAAGAGTAAACATCAAGTGGTGTGGCTGATCTTGCCACTACTTCTACTCCCACATTCTCCCTCTTTGACTCTCCAAATGAGAATATCTCCAACAAGAATGTCACTTGCCTTATGGCAAGAGGAACGGAGGTATCATGATCATCACACCCCTCCCCCTTGATTAATGATGAAATTGATGATGAGATGTCTCTTGAGGTCAAAAAGGAAATAATTGCTTTTGATGAGTTCATGAATAACTTGCAAGGGGAACATAAGAGACATTTTGTGGACCTCTTAGATCAACTTTCTCACACACAAGAGCTTCTTGATGAGAGATGTAAACTAGGGAGAGAACACATGATTGAGGTACAAGCTCTAAATAATGCTCTAGAAGAAGAACACGAGACTAGGATGTCCCTTGAACTAAAACTTGAAGTGCTTGATGGGGCTAATGTCATAATTGTTAATAGACTCATTAAGGAACGAGACCATGCTATTGCTAAATATAAAAAGGCTAAAAGGACAAGATTGAGTTTTGTGTTGTTCATGAAAAACTTGCCGAGGAATTTAAGTTGCTTGACAAGGCTCACAAGGCCTTGGAAAGTGAACTCTTGTCACTCACAAAGTCCCATGAAAAGCTTCAAAATCAATTGACCAGTATTCCCTGACCTAGTAACTTCATTCCTTCTAGTTGTACAAATATTCTTGAAGAAAATTCTAGGTTGAAGGGGGAGATAGATCAGGCCACCTTTCCAAAAGGAAACAAGTCCATTGATGACCTCTTGAGTAAGAAAAGGCCAAATGGCAAGAAAGGGGGCATTGGCTTTGTCTCCAAAGCCAAGAAGAAGAACAACAAGAGGAAGAAGGCCAAGACCGCACAAGAAAAAGACAAGGCCATTGTGGGGAGTAAGACCACAAGTGGCAAAACTATGCCTCATGATGATTTTGCGGGAAGTGATAACCCTCACTATGTTTTAATGCATGATTATTATGGTGATGTGTATGCAAAATATGTGTGCCCATTTGATGGGTATATTGCTTTCTCTATTTGGGTTCCCAAGACCCTTGTTGCTAACAAAAGAGGACCCATTGAAAAATGGGTACCTAAAAACTAGCTTGATCTTTTGTAGACCTATGCTTCCGGAGGTTCAAAGTTGCTGCTTGATAGTGGATGCACAAGTCATATGACCGGAAGCACATCTATTGTCAAGGATTTGAGACCAAATGATGATCAAATATCCGTGACATATGCCGACAAGTATAAGTCTAAGGTAATGGGTCTTGGTAAGGTTGTGGTTGCCCACGACATTACACTCGTGGACGTCATTCTTGTTGAGACCCTTGGCTATAATTTACTTTCAGTCCGTGCTCTTGGAAAGATGGGATTTGCTGTCTTTATTGATAATGATTGTGCTCCTCATGTGGAGCAAGTCTCTCAAGGTCGCTTTTGTTGGGTACGTCGAAAATGATTTCTATGTGGTGGACTTTTCGGGGCAAACCAATACAAGTGCGATGTGCTTATTTGGAAAGGCCGATGTGGGTTGGTTATGGCATCGCCGACTAGCCCATGTCAACATGAGAACTTTGCAAAGTCTTCACAAGGATGGCCATATTGTTGGACTAAAAGAAAATGTTTGCTTTGCCAAAGATCGTGTTTGCAGGGCTTGTGTTGAAGTAAAGATGCATGATTCTCCCCACAAGATGAACAACTATGTCAAGTCCAAGAGGATCCTAGAGCTCCTTCATGTGGATCTCTTTGTCCCTCCGTCTCATGCAAGTCTTGGTGGGAAGAAATATTGTTTGGTGATTGTTATGACTATTCAAGATACACATGGGTATATTTCTTCAAGCTGAAAAGTGAGACCCAAGAGAACTTCATCGACTTCATCAACATGGTTTAACGTCAATACAATGTCCCTGTGTTGATTATAAGGAGTGACAATGGCATCGAATTCATAAACTACACCTTGAATGGATTTCTTAGTGATGAGGGGATAAAACACCAATATTCTGTTGTATATACCCCTCAACAAAATGGTGTAGCCGAGAGGAAGAACGGAACTCTTATTGATATGGCAAGGACCATGTTGGCAGAGTTTAAATCTCCATATAATTTTTGGGCCAAAGCAATCTCCACCGCATGCCATGCATCAAACCGGCTCTACCTCCGCAAGAAATTGATCAAGACTCCATATGAAATACTTACCAGTAACAAGCCCAATGTATCTTACTTCCGGATGTTCGGTTGTAAGTGTTTCTATCTAAAAAAGGGTGCTCGTTTGTCCAAATTTGATTCCAAAGCATTAGAGGGTATTTTTGTTGGCTATGGTCTCGAATCTCACACTTATAGAGTCTATGATAAGCTCTCTGGAGCTGTCATAGAATCTTGTAGTGTGGTTTTCGAAGAATATGATGGTCCCCAAGGGGGGAGTGTTGATGTTTGTGATGCAAATGATGAAATGCCTCAGGATGCCATAGGAAGAATGGGTGTTGGATTCATCCGCCCCGTTGAGGAAGCCCTTGTGGTGGATCGAGAAGAACTATGCTCTACTCAAGTGGAGCCCTCATCTTAACAACTTTAACAAGCTCACTCTATCGAGGAGGACAATGACCCAAGCCAAAGACAAGTTGTGGACCCTCAACATGTTGATCAGGGAGATACCCCTAGTGAGGAGGAGCTTGATTCACCATTCTCCAGAATGTCAAGTACTGCTCGGTCTATTTCACAAGGAAGATCTGTACAATCTGCCGTGAGAGCAGCTCAACTCCAGTCTAGTAGTGTGCCTGATTAAGACCAAAGTCAATGTTTGTCTCTTAATGAAGAGAATTATTCCGATGATGATCAAGGTCAAGTTGATGGTCAAGACAAGGACCAAAATGATGAAGAGATCCCCCCAAGAAACAATAAGGAGATCGAAACTCATCGCAAAGCTAGAATGGATAGAATGTTGGAATTAAGAGACCACTCTCTAGAGAATGTGGTTGGTGATCTAAGGAGAGGAATGTCCACTAGAGCACAATTGAAGAGGTTTAGTGAACACCAAGCACACATCTCCATGATAGAACCAAAGAAAGTATGGGAAGCTCTTAAAGATTCGGATTGGTTGGAAGCAATGCACAAAGAGCTCAACAACTTTGAAAGAAATAAAGTATGGAAGTGAGTTGAGAAGCCAAAGGATTGCCGCAATGTTGTAGGCACCAAGTGGATATTCAAGAACAAGCAAGATGAGCATGGAATTGTTGTAAGGAACAAGGCAATATTGGTTGCACAAGGGTTCTGTCCAAATGAAGGCATTGATTATGGAGAGACATATGCACCCATGGCTCGCCTTGAGTCCATCCATATCCTTCTTGCTTATGCGGCACCTCATAACTTTAAGTTGCAACAAATGGTTGTAGAAAGTGCATTTATTAATGGTCCATTGAATGAGTTGGTGTATGTAAAGCAACCCCCGGGGTTCGAGGATCCCAACTTTCCAAACCATGTCTACAAACTTGATAAGGCGCTCTATGGGCTCAAACAAGCCCCACGCACGTGGTATGAGCACCTTAGAGAGTTGTTGTTGGACCGTGGGTTTGAAGTTGGGAAAATCGATCCTACTCTTTTTACTAAGAAGGTCAATGGGGAGCTTTTTGTATGTCAAATATATGTTGATGATATTATCTTTGGCTCATCTAACAAAGCTTTTAATGATGAATTCTCAAAGCTTATGACTAATACATTCCGGATGTCTATGATGGGGGAGTTGATAGTATTTCTTGGTTTTGAGATCAAGCAAATAAGAGGAGGAACATTCTTCAACCAAGCCAAGTATACTCAAGATATGCTCAAAAGATTTAACATGCAAGATTTAAATGGAGCTCCTACCCCCATGGCAACAAAGACTCATCTTGAACTAAATCCAAATGGTAGAGATGTGGATCAAAAGGTATACCGGTTAATGATTGGTTATTTCCTTTACCTTTGTTCATCTAGACCCGATATTGTGTTGAGTGTAGGAGTGTGTGCAAGATATCAAGCGGTTCCTAAAGAAAGCCATTTAATGGTGGCCAAGAGAATCTTTCGATATTTGGTTCATAATCCACACTATGGTATTTGGTATCCTCGAGGCTCAACATTTGCTCTTTGTGGATACTCGGACTTGGATTGGGCGGGGGATAAGGATGATAGAAAATCAACCTCCGGGGCTTGCCAATTCCTTGGTAGGTCCTTGGTTTGTTGGTCTTCTAAGAAGCAAAATTGTATATCTCTCTCCACCGCCGAAGCCGAGTATGTGGTAGATGCTAGTGCTTGTACTCAATTGATGTGGATGAGGCAAACTTTAAAGGAATATGATGTCCATTGTGACAAAGTGCCTCTTCTACGTGACAAAGAAAGTGTTATCAAGATTGCCTACAACCCGGTGGATCACACAAGGACAAAGCATATTGAGATTCGTCATCACTTCATTAGAGATCATGTTGCTCGAGGTGATATTGAGCTATCTTATGTGTCAACCAAAGACTAACTTGCCGACATCTTCACGAAGCCACTTGATGAAGCAAGGTTTTGTTATTATCAGGAATGAACTAAATATCTTATGGATCCTGATGATAGGCTGCTAAGCCAGACCCGCGCCGCGCCTGTCAGCTGCAGCTGAAGGCATTGCATGGCGGTTTCTTTGTTGCCTCCGTGAAGCTTGACGGATGACAGATGGTCGCTGAGCCAAGACTTTGGGTCTTGCATGCCATTGAACTTCGGAGTATCCGAAGGAAGCTTGAAGTTGCGTGGCATCTGTGTTCGCCGAACGGATCTGCTGAAGCATCGAGCTCCGCAGAGTTCTCCTTCGTCTTCATCCATCTCAGATTCGGACGAGCATGCGGTTTGGCGCGTGCTTTGTCGATCTTGCGCTACGTAAGCTTGTCTCTGGCATCGTAGTCGCGTTTATGATGGTGCGAGCTCTTCTTCCTTCGAGGGAGGTCGTGCTCCTCTTCCTCTTCGGATGAGGGGGTGGGGCTCCGGTCGCGCCTGGCCGGAGCTTTCTTCTTCGGCTCCGCAGGAGCGTCTTTGTGGAGCGCAGCTCCGATTAGACCTAGTCCGGTGAGTGCGGACCTATGCATGGCCCTTTTTGGGTCCCCCTCCGGAGGTGGGTGAGCCGCGAGATACGTAGTGGCTGCCATGATCGCGGCTTGTGGCGTCTTCGGGATGATGTTGCCGTCGGCATCCATATCCATGAACGATGTGTGGAGAGTTCGGGTCACATCACGCCGCTCCTTGGGATCCATCTTCTCCACCCGAGAGCGGTGCTTGTTTCCCTGGTTTCCGTTTGTGCTAGAGCCGGGTGCCATGGCGGAGAGCGCAGCTCGTCGCGCGCTGGACTCGGAGGCTGCTTGCTTGCGTTTGTCGAGCGTCTCCTGCATCTTGACTTGTTTCTTGTGCTCCTCGATGAGGAGGTAGTGGTATGCCATCAGTAGGTCACGTGAGGCGTCTGCAGGTAAGACGGTGTCGCCTGCGACAGCACGACGCGCCTGCACCCATCCTTCTTTGCTAAGTTGGATGACGTGGCCGTTGCTTTCCCTGTTGGGTGGGGGGGACTGGCTTCTTCTGTTTTCGCCGTTTTCGCTGTTTCGGTTGGGCGGCGGGTTAGGCGCTTCCTCGTCGGTTTGGATGACTGCGGCGCATAGGTAGCGCCTGCAGATTGGTTGACTGCTGCCGCAGCTTTCGGATCCGGAACCGTAGGTCCCTTCATCCGAAGGTGGATCGCACAGATCGGAGTTGCAGCAGCTGCTGCTGTAGAACTCATCTGTCGATGGTGACGTGCGTAGCACGGGGTGTGGAGCCCACGAACATGGCCTGATTGATGGCACAGGCACCCGCTCAGGGAGGCGGAGGGTGCCAGTTTGACCCACCTGGAAGCAGAAGCTCCCGAACAAAATTTCGAGTCCGTCGACTACGGGCTCGAAATCCTTCATGGTGGCCGGCGAGTGGGCGGTGAAGTCGAAAGCGCCGAAGAGGAGGTGATTCTCCGTCGCCATGGAGTTGTAGATCGATCGGGTCGGAACCGTCACGACCGCACAATCAGCAGCCCCAATTCCCACAGACGGCGCCAATTGACGAGGTTTAATCTCGTCAATGCCCATTGTTATGGACTTGGGTTTTGGAGAAGATGGGGATGCTGGAGATCGTGGCACGGTTAACAGACAAGCAACCAGGGGACACAAGATTTACCCAGGTTCAGGCCCCCGGAGGGAAAACCCTACTCCTGCTTGTCTTCTCTTGATTACGGCGGAACCGAAGGTTATAGGGTGCACAGATTCGATCTGGCGTGGATGCGTGTGCGAAAGTATGAGTCGAGGGATCTAGGACGTGCCCTCCTGGCCTTTATATAGGCTTAGGCAGGTCCCGGGCATAGTCCTAGTCGGTTACAAGTTCTAGGGTTTTACCCCTTTGAATTTCCTATCTCCGCTAGTCTTGCTCTCCAAGGATCCGAAGGCATCATGGGCCTTGGCCACCCGAAAATCTTCATGGGCCAGCGTATATCTGCTGTGGGCCTTCCTTGGGCTAGACCAGGTATGCTAAAGTCATGTACCCATAGGGTATAACCATGTCACATAGATTCAAGGAGCTTGACTTGATCACCTTGCATACTCACCTATGTCTTGACTCTTATTTGGTTTAGGTGTAGGCATGGAGATATGGAGAGTGCGGTCCTAATACATTGGGCTATCCCTCACCCCATAATGCCAACATTAAAGAAATTCAATTCTCTTAATATCATTTTGTGGTATGTGAGCTTTATTGATGAGTAGTGGCTATGAACCCAAGGATAATTCTTCGCGGTGTCATGCCACAAACTCTTATGAGTTTGTTCTTGGTTTGTTTGGTTGGAACTTAATTTTTTCATCTGTTTAGATATTTTCAACTTATTGTTTTTTCACAGCACATCCTCTAAATCCCAGGCCTACTCTCACCTATAAACATGCTCCTCTTGCCACACATTTGTCCAACATCTGAAACCTGGGCTTTCTGGTCGAAGGGGGGAGGAGTGTCCGCCCTGTACCAACCGGAGTGTCCGGCCAACCCAGACTCTCCGCTTGATATAGACTGGACATTCTGGTCAGGCCGAACACTCCTGTGAATTTCACCCGGATAGTCTGGCCCCAACAGTTTCGATCTGATAATAGAGGCCGGAGAGAAGTGGACGATTTAATCCTCCTTCTTCTCCCCAACTCCCTCTTGCACTCAGGATGCTTCCCCTAACCAAGAGCACCACTGGGAGGGCTTCTCCACCCCGGATCCTGCCATTGCCGCCGACCATTACCCTCCCTTTGCCGCTGGGATCCGTTCCCCTCCGGTGAAGGTCCCTATGGATGCTGGTATGGTGCCCCTCCCCTTCTCCATCTCTAGGGTTGGCCTAGATGAATTTTTTGGGGAAATGTCTTACCTAGATCCATGGATATATCACATATGCGTGCAACCATCTCCCTTGTAGTAGTTTCAGCAATCCCGATTTGTCCTGATTGAACACACCAGTGCAGCCTGCAAAATTGCCAAGGTTCCAGCCGGACTGTCCTGTGTGTACGGGCCGGAAACTTTGATCCAGCCGGAATGTCCGACCGGTACACACCAGACAGTCTGAGTTGGGCAGAATCTCCAGGGCAATTTTTCCAGACTGTCCGGTGCTTTCAACCAGTGTAGTTCCAGAATTCCTTAAACTACTACTTGTTGTGTGAATCTCTAGGACAAATGTGCTTACCTCATATGCTATACCTCTATTATGATTTCACATGTGGCTCTCGTCCTCGCCATCCTCGGGTTGCTAAGAAGACTTGTACTCGCAGGTTCCGGTATGATGAAGAGCGAGAAACTCATGCTGATCCTTCTGTGGTCAGGCAGGCTGCTCGAGACTGTGCCGTAGCAAAGCATGAGAATATTATACAACTGGAAAGAGATGAAGCCAAGCGCATGAAGTTTGAATCATTGACTACTCTGGCAGATTTGGGTACTCAGGAGTTTGTGGAGATGAGACTCCAGCAGTTCTACTCCCTGACTCACACCTCATCTGATGAGCGCTTATGGAGAAATGATCAAGCCCTGCTATTTTCTGGGCTATACGGTGGTTTCAAGACTCCTATTTGTC
Organism: Avena sativa; assembly: GCA_916181665.1. Lineage (NCBI taxonomy): Eukaryota > Viridiplantae > Streptophyta > Magnoliopsida > Poales > Poaceae > Avena > Avena sativa. The sequence goes on from OV702298.1 coordinate 115,385,665, forward strand.
CCATGTAGTGGTTGGATCTCGAGAAGCTTCGTTCTCACAACTACTTTGAGGATACTCTTTGGGTGACTTAGAAGATAGGGCTACACACCACCTTTCAGGCAAAAGAAGACTACAATGTTGAGTTGGTCCAGCAGTTCTATGCCACTGTGGTCTTTGGGGTACTGATATTCCTCTTGAGTGGATGTCTGGTACTATCAGGTGTCGGTCCAACATGGTTTAGTTTGAACACATTCTTGGATTGCCTTTCAATCCCAATGCTCCTAGTGGTGTCAGAATGCATGTACATGGACATGCATATGACAAGAATAGACTGGCCCCAATTTACTCTCAGAATGGTGTGTTTGGCCAAACCACCAATATTATGATCATCTACAACATTTTTCTTCGCATGTTCCGCCACACTCTCACTCCCAAGGCCGGAAACAAGGATGAGATGAGAGGCGCTGAGATCAACCTTATGACCCAAGCTCACACGGTGTATACTCATGATCCAGACCATCCAGGTGGTGCTATTGATGTCATGTATTTCATCTATCAGGATCTGTACAAGTGCATCACTGACAAGAAGTGCCCTCTGTTTGCCCCTTATGTGATGAAGCTCATTGCTGCTAACACTCCAACAACTCCCCTGCTCTACCATGATCTTATTCCACACACTGCTGCGAAGCTACAAAGGAAGGGTGCCCCTACCACCAAGGCTCCTCGAGGCTATCCTCCTGCTCAGGACATCTTTGAGGATGATGAGATAGATGCTGATGCCATTGACAGTGATGGTTCTGAGGAGGTGCAGGAGCCTGTGTATCGTGGCCCTCGTATGAAGCATGCTAACAATGCATATCGCTTCAACACCTCTAAGGAGAAAGTGCACAAGAAGGTGAAGAAGGCCTCTTGGTGGAAGAAGCTTCTCCTATGATAGAACATTGACATCCGCCATGGACAGTATGATGAATACAAGGCCAACAGGAATGTAATGAAGGAGCTCAAGCGGATCAACCAGCCCATGGATGTTGATACTTCTCAGCAGCAGACATCTGACGGCACCCTGTCCTATGGTCACTAGAGTCAGGGACGTGTGGACTGGTCCATGTTTGAGGACATATCTTCTTCTTCTCGCCCTCACGGCCAGATCTTGACTCAGGATGACTATGATGATGAGGATGGTGATGAGGATGAAGACGAGGACGAGGATGAGGATGAGGATGAGGACTTCCGTGGCTAGAGTTGACTTGGGGGCGCTTTAATAGTGCTATTTCCCCTTTTTGGCGTCTCGATGCCAAAGGGGGAGAAGTAGCCCCTTAATAGGTTGCTACCAGGGATTTGCATGGGTACAAAAGATTCACGTTATTTCCATTTGCATCTTTGAAGATCCATGTCTTTATCTTATTGGTTTGAGAACTATGGTGTTTTGAACTTCGTTCTTTGTGTTATGTGTGTTATGACATGTGTACCCAGTTATGTTAAAGACTATGTTATGCCTAGCTTATCTATATAGTCTTTATTATATCATGTCATAACTTGTTTTATACAAATCTAGTGAGTATGTTATCCTAGGATGTGTGATCTTGTATTCAAATGCAAAGCTAAATTGGTCACACATATAGGGGGATCCTTACCATGTTTTGTAAAATCTTCTACTGTGTAGTTTACTATTTATCCTATATGCAAATCCTTGGGTTGTTATCAAACACCAAAAAGGGGGAGATTGAAAGGGCATTTATGCCTTTCATATTGTTTTGATGGTTGTTGAAAATATTTGGATAGGTTTAATATGTTGTTAAATGTTTCAGGATTTATCAGCTACATTTGTGTAATTTGCACCCAAGGAAAAAGAGCCTCATCGGATCAAAAATGTGCACTATCAATGTCTAGCCGGACTGTCCGGCCAGATTCTGCCGGAGTGTCCAGACCTGGCGAGTCGCCAGTTTTTCCTTGCAAGGTGTGGACAGTCTGTATGCCACTTAGGACACTACCCGGACACCTGCCGGACACTTGCCGAAAACTCCGCTGGGCTAGAGTGTCTGGTTGGGCCAGACTGTCCGATCCGTATGTGCCGGACTGTCCGGTGTAAGTGAGTCCCAACGGCTCTAATTTCAGGGGCCCTATAAAAGGACCCCTTCTTCTACCTTGGGACCTGCTCGACCAGTTCAAGAACAACATCACATTTTTAGCCACCAAATCCACAAGATCTCTTCACTCAACCATCCAAAGTCATTGATCTTTGGAGAATCGAAGGAGGAGGCCTTGATCTATAGCTTCACCAAGAGAGATCTTCATTTCCCCCTCATTCACTTGAGGGACCCTTGCTCTAGTGTTTCTTTGGAAACCCTAGCTTTGGATTTGGTTCTTACAAGCTTGTCTTTGATTGTTTGACAGCTTGCTTGTATTCGGGAGCCTCCAATTAGGTTGTGGATGTGTGCCTCGAAATTGTTGTAAAGGTGCCGGCTTCCACCTCGAAGGTTGCCGTTATAGTGGAAGAGGTGAATCAAACCCTTGGGGTGAGGTTCATCGGAGAACAAGGGAGGCCTCTCGTGGCGTTGGTGGTTTGAAACGACCACCTCTCCAAACGTAGATGTACTTCCCCTCAAAAGGAAGGAACTACAGGAAACAAACCCTTGTGTCTCCGCGTGCTCCACTTTGGTTACTTATATCCTTTACCACACTTTACTTTACTTGTTCTTGCTTAGTGTATGTGCTAGTTTGACATATAGGTAAATTCACCTTAGTTGCATAATCTAGAGAATTTACCTTTCTTGTCAAACCATAATTTGAAAAAGAGTAAAATTTGAAGTAGCACCTAATCACCCCCTCTAGGTGCCCATACGATCCTTTCAACGTGGATGCCATCCGCATAACTAAAGTCTCCGCTCAAGTCTACGACTCGAACATACACTCGGGGGCTACTCCCATAGGTAGCGCTGGTTGCAGACCCTATGAACTATTCGAGTGAGATCCTTTAGATCGAAGTCACAAGAAACTTTTTGGCAACTTTGCCCAAATTAACGCTAAGTGAGAAGCAGTCTCCTTGGTCACCCGAAACACCTCCGTGGTGATAAAACTTCGGATGCTGTGTCTACGACGCAAAGATAATCCCTACAGATATCATATGATGGCCTGGTAACGCACCAGTCTGCGCTCTGCCAGTAAAATATCGTGTCAATAGGCACGATAAAAATCCCTACAGACGCGTTGTGTACATGACTTAAAAACACTGGAATTTGACTCCTTTAAGACCTGAGCGGCCTGAATCGAATTACACTAGCATTTGTTCCGGATTCGAGTCCGGGGACTCGAGTCTGAAGAAGATCGTGTTGTTTTGTCCTATGATAGTTAACTGACCCTGATCCGTCGGGCGAGTCAGGCACACGTATCAACAATCCCTAGGAGCTAACATACTTATCAAGAAGACATGTTCGACTTAGAAGCACCCGAAAGATTTGGCTGAATACTCGGGGGCTACTGACATGGATATACCCTACGGGTGCCTCATATTGGTATAACCGGTCCAGCCCAAGGAAGGCCCATTTGAAGACTTGCAGCCCAAGGAAACTCTGGGTGGCCCAAAGCCCAGCAGAAGTTCTAGTCCTTGGAGAACACGATCAAGATATAGATAGAATATTCAAGGGTGAAACCCTAACTTGTAACCGACTCGACCTACCCCGGGACCTAGACTATCTATATAAGGGCTAGGAGGGCGCGGCGAGGAGGATCTCTCCAACTCATACACACACCTCACGCCAGATTGCATCTGCGCACCCCTGTAACTTTTTGGTTCTGCCTAATCAAGAATAGACAAGCAGGAGTAGGGTTTTCCCTCCAGGGGCCTGAACCTGGGTAAACCTCGTGTCCCCTTGATGTGTGTCTGTTAACCGTCTCGCAATCTACAACATCCCCATCTTCTCCAAAACCCAAGTCCATAACAATGGGCATTGACGAGTCGAACCCTCATTAGTTGGCAGATGAAATCATGGATTGGATGAGAGCAAACCCATCACTTGGTGCAACAACGCTCATAAAATATGTTTCTAAAAAGTTTAATATTATAGTACCCTACATGAGGATGTTCTATGCAAAGGAAATGGCTCTTGAGAGGATGAATGGTCCATGGAATGAAAGTTTTCAGTTGCTTTACAGCTTCAAAGCTGAAGTGGAGATGGCTAGTACAGGTAGTGTTATACAGATAGACATGCATAAATTTCAGTACAAAATAAGAGGGAGGACAATGGAGAAGGAGTGCTTTAGAAGGGCTTTTGTTTGTTTCAAAGCTTGCTGGCAAGGGTTTCTGGATGGTTGAGGCCTTATTTGGCCGTGGATGCAACTGCTCTTCATGGCAGATTTAAAGGACAACTAGTAGCTGCTACTGCAGTTGATGGACACAATTGGATGTTACCTATTGCTTATGGAGTTTTGGATATAGAGTCAGAGGAAAGTTGGACTTGGTTTTTGGAGAATTTGCGCGACCTTATAGGTCATCCACCTGGAATTACTATCCACACGGACGCTTGCAAAGGTTTAGAGAAAGCTGTAGAAGCAGTATTCCCCGGAGTGGAGCATAGGGAATGTATGTGACACTTAGTACAATTTTTTTTAAAGAAATTCAAGGGTAAAGTTTATACTGACAACCTATGGCCAGCTTCATACACATACAGTTTGAGGAAGCATCTGTATCATTTGGAAGTGTTGTATAAACAAAAACCTGCGGTCAAGGAGTACGTGGATGCACATCATGGAATGGTGTGGTCAATAAGCCGATTTAATGGAATTTGCAAGGTAGACTATGTAACAAGTAACCTTGCAGAGAGTTTCAATGCAAAGGTCAAGTCATTGAAAGGGCTTATGCTGTGGCAAATATTTGATAATATTATGCAGATGCTCATGATAAAGATCGATTTGCATCAAAGAATTGCATCAACAGTATATGTTGGCCATCTCATCCTACCATATTTGATTAAGGCTTTGCATGCTAGGGAAAAACAATTGAAGATGAAATGCATTAGAAGAGGAATGGAGGCTGAGGTAACGTACACTGATAGTAAAGATAAGCAATGGAGGTATCCAGTGAGTTTGGTTGATAGGACATGCCATTGCAGGCAATGGCAACTCCTTCGGAAACCCTGCATACATGCATTGTTTTTCATGGGTGTTCTAGGAGGTGAAGAGGTGAAGTTGATTAGTACATGTTGGAGTATTTCTCCGTTGCCAATTTAGGGAAGCATATACTTAGAATGTTCCAGCCTTGTTGGGAAAAGACTAATGGATGGAAGTTTATCCAGGCTTCAAGCTATACCCTCCAGTTTTTACTCGACCAGCAGGTAGGCCAAGGAAGAATATGATGAGAGCTAGTGTAGAGGGTGGTGCACCACCTAGACGATGTAAGTGCAAACATTGTGGGATTCTAGGGCACATTTCTAGGCTTTGTAAAAATGCAGTGGACTCAGCTTATGGAATGGATGATCATGCGGGAGCAGCAAATGCATATGAGAATGAAGTGTCGTCGGATTGTCGACAAGTACGCCATAGGCGGTCCTAACGGTGTTGAGAAGATGGGGTGTGAGGCGTCGGATGTTCTAGGAACGGTGAGCATAAGTTTACCCCAGTTTAGATCCGACTGCGGTGATCGGATCCTACTCCTGCTAGCAACCCAGTAATATATCGGCAAGAGCCGAATGTTAGAGCGGATTACAAGAGAGGTTCTCCTGTGCGAGTAGGTTGTGGTTGATCTATGATCTAGTGCCCTAAAGGCTCCCATAGGGACGTTTTATATAGTCACTGGGACCTAGGGTTATAGGAGAGACGTATTCAGCTATGTTACAGAATCGGTAACTAGATACAACTTGGACTACAAGTAATACTATAGGCCTAAGTCGGTAACTCTTCTGGGCCTTGTTGTAGCCGGAAGTGTCTCCTCCTCTTTCTCTAACTGGGCCGCCCGTGAAGCACAGCTCTAACCCGTTGGTGGGCCACCCTAGTCAGTGAGTCGTGTGGGTATACCCGGAAAGTATATCCCCAACAGTAGCACCCGGAAGCCTCCAAGATCCAAAGTCGGATAAATTGTCTAGCTTGATGGTTTCTTCGTCTTGAGAATCTTGAAGGGTTCCTAAAAACTTCTTTCAACAGTGTAGGATTCCTAGTCATCCGAGTCGGATATGTTTCATTTTGACTTTAGTATTTTCCTTACTCGATTCAAAACATGAGACGGATTTTAAACAACATCGTGTTGTCTGGCAACTTTTCAGACCAGGTCTTGTCACTGACAATGATCCCATCAACATGATCGTTGGTGGGTCTGTTACCTACAGAATGGAGCACCATTTCAATGCTCGCACAAGAATCGAGGGGGCGGAGGAGTCGCGAGGAAGCCACCTCCCTGTCTCCTATACGCGTGGCGCAAATTGTGCCGTTTGAACGCGAATCTTGGTGTAGAGGTAAATAGAGAGAGGAAACCCTTCTCTCCCAGATTCATCTCTCACCATTTCATTCATTGCCTCCTCGTACTCCTCGAGCCCTCCACAGCCATTCTCATCTACACACCGAAAAAACCCCAAACACCACCAATCTTTAATCCTTCCCCAGCGAGATGGAGGCGCCATCCAGCTCTAGAGCAACGGTGGCGGGCATAGCGGCGGCGGATAAGAAGAAGATGCAGGGCCTCTGGGTCCCAAGACTCATGGAAAACGCCGAGCTCCATGTCATGAAGGACGAGGGCTACCTCGTCGCCGGCGCATGGTAGAGCGCCGCTGGAGACGCCGTTCTCGCACCGCGTGATGGCGAGCGAGTTCTCTTTGGCACGCATGTCGACTATGGCCTCAGTATCCCACCGTCGGACTTCTTCATCAAGGTCCTCCAATACTATGGTGTGCAACTTGATAATATCCCCCAACTCCTTGCTTGAGCTTAGCGCTCATGCAACTCTTAGTGAGGGGTTTCTTGGCATTAGGCCAAGTCTCACCCTTTTCCGGTACTACTATAGTACCCGGAAGAACTCAATCAGTGCTGGTGTTCCTTATACCACCAATACCCTTAGCTTAGTCCTAAGGAGAAACCGAGTGTATCCTAGGATTAATGCTAGCGAGTCAGTTAAATTTTGGGCCGGAACTTTCTTCTAGAATAAGGATATTCCGTTTCCTAAAAATGTGGAAGGTCTTTCGGCCTTCATCAACGGTGCCTCTCCCCACTAGGAATCATGGGACGCAGAGGCGCCAAAACTTTTTGATGTCTTGATCCTCGCCAAAAGGCGGATTGAGTTCCTGATGAAGCACAAGGGCCTCCGTGGATCCGACTTGATCCATTGCTGGCTGGATCGCCGGATCCAGCCATTGTAGTTTTGTGGAGATCGCCTCATGCACATGGTCACCTGAGGCTGGAAAGACAGACAGAGGGCTAGTCCGAATCGCATTCCTGTGAAGGACTATAGACCCGAATGCAGTTTTTGATCAAGGAGAGAGTGAAAAGAAAAGTCCTGATGTCTCCTTGAAGATGTTTACAACCGACCGTCCTCTGACTTCGGTAAATATTTTTACTTTGCTTTTGCTTTTTGTCATTCTTTTCTGTCTTTTCCTACGACTCTATTTTTACCAAGGCCTTTTTGACTTTATCAGCTCGAGAAGCTCCCCGAGTTTGAGTTAGCTCCACTAGAGGTCTATCTTTCAAACGATTTGGAAGCGACGGAGGATGATGAGGTTCAAGAAGTTCCCGCCTCTGCTTCCAAGAAGCGCAAGGCCAAGGATGTCGTTGTTACTGCTAGCACCCAAGTGTTGCCAGTAGTTAAAAGGTTTACACCTTACCAATCTTATAGTACCTTGTACCTTTCTTCCTTTCCGAAGCACACCTAAAGTTTGGATTTATATGTTTTAGAGCAAAAGCAGTTTTGAAGACCAAGCCGAAGCCAGATAGCAAGCCAGGCAAGCAGTTGCGTCCGTAGAAGCTTGTCATTTCCCTAGTCATGCCTCCTCTAACTCCAAGCAGTGCCCAGACGTTAGCACCGGAGGTTTCCGCCTCTCCCGATGCTGGCTCTGCCATCCCCGATGCCAGCACCACCTCAAAAGCCCTGGTTACCGTTGGTAGCGAGGCAAGTAACAAGGGTGAACCCATTAAGGGTAATGATCCCATGGTGATATCAATAGGGGAGGTGGATAAAGTGGCCGGCTCTGCTGCCTTCGGCCTGAAGCGGAAGAAGAAGGAAGAGATTCTCAAGCTGGCTCAATCCAGCCTTGAGAAACAAACCCTCACTCCGAAGGCAACGAGCCAAGAGATGGAGGACGTGAATCTGGTTAACCTCCTAGACCAAATTTTGGTTCAGGATGCAAAAATCGAGTTTGGCGAACTCCCAGCAACAGACGTTCCCTCCCTCTCCCTTGCCGATAAAGTGTTTCACAACACAAAATTCAGATTTGAGAAGCTGCATCTGGAACACATTGTAAGTTTTCCGAATCTTGTTTGCAATATTTATTGTCATATCCTCTATCCCCCAAGCATACAGACGGATAAATATCATAGCATTAAATCCGAGTTGATGCTTATAGGATGAAAAGGAACGATATAGTGTAGCCCCCAAGGCTTGTGCTATATTTTTACTTGGTTAAAGCTACATCCCAAGTCTTAGTAGCCGTCTGACGGTATTCCGTCTCTAAACTTACAGAAAATTGCATCTTCCAACAAAGAATTGCTCAAGAATATCGGCAACAAGCACAAAGATATTAAAGCTCTGCACCTTGAAAATTCCAAGTTAAAGGTGGAGAAACATGAGGCGGAAGGTAATATTTTTCGACTCCTTTTTTCATTACTGTTTGCCATAGTTGAATTATTCTTTTCGACTGATAATTTTTCATTTGCAGAATTGCTTAATGAATCCAGCAAGATGGTGGAGGAAGCCGAGAACTTCAAGGTCCTGAAAATGGAGAATTATGAACTTTGGGACGAGCTTGAAAAGCTAAAGGCTGAATCGGAGAAATCTGTAAACGCCGTCCTGGAGTCAAGCAATATGGAGAACGAGAGGCTGTTGTCCCTCTAAGGTAAACAAATAGATGATCTCAAGAGCCACAGAGATCTATCCCAGGCCACAGAACAGGAACTGAAGAGTCTCCGAGAGGATCATTCTCAGTGGAACCACTCTATGCTAGGTAAGATTTCTGACTTGTACTATTCTACCGATTTTTGACTTTATTTGAGTCAGATTTTGACTTTTTGGTTCTTTCCCAGATCCTCTTCATCTTTCCAATTCTCCTTCCTCTGAACCTTGCCTTGAGCGCATAAAGCTTGTCGGAGATATTCTTTTCGACTTCTGCCAGACTCTTGAAGAGGCTAGTGAGTCGGTAAGACTTCCCGATCTGCACAAAATGCAGTGCTCAAGGTGAGGGATAGAGCCAAGGAGATTATGAAGCTCATCAAATACTGGAAGATATCCTATGATCGGACCGCTGCACAGACTGCCCTCACCATGGTGATGAGCCACCATAGCGATATGGAGATCTGGAATGTCACCAAGGGCATCGCCGACGAGGACGATGCGGGTAACCCACAGGACATCAAGGCCATCCAAGAGTCCTGCGCGGGCTATGCTTGTCGTGTGGCAGAGATGAAGAACTACACGACACCATTCTTCGAATCCGTCGCCGTGCCTCCTTTGCCCCAAGAGCCGGAAGATAGCCTCATTGAAGGAGCTTCCGAGTGTCAGGACCAAGGTGACGATGTCCACTCCAGTGCTCCACGGTCTCCTTCACCATCGCCTGAATTTGTAGTATAAACATCTTTGATGCATTATTCTGAACTTGTTACTGGGCATGTAATGATGGGAACAATATTTTTGTTTTTGAATATGTGATGGTTTGTAAGAACTAATGCTTTACTATCTTAGCACTTGTTTGTATATATTTTTAAGCGTGTGCCCAAAAATTTCTTAAGCATAATTTTTATGTTTATACTTGTCGTTTTATCTGGCTCTCTTCCTCGTCCCTTTCATGAGCCGGCCAAACTTTAGCACGGAGACTTTGCCGAGCAATGGAGCTCAATTGCTAAACCTGTTTAAACTTGGAAACAAAGCTGGCTTCCAGTACCAACAATTCATTACTCCGAAAATACCCGCGTCTAAGAAATCAGATAAAAAACTAAAGTGTAAACAAAACATTAGATTTATACCCTAAGGTAATATTTTTAGATATTCAAAAATCATAACCAGATCGAGATTGTTCTTCCGCCATGGTCATCACCTCAAGGGTGGGTTGGGCGGGTTCAGCGAACTCGAGGTATATATCGATCTCGCTGATGGACATGATTGTGTAGGTTGTCACGGGCTCCTTAGCCAGAATCCAAGTCTCATCGAGAATAATGAGAGGGAAAACACTAGCGTAGACCATGCGACCCATGGCGATTGTTTTGCCGATTCCTGCATGCACTTATTCTGCGTGGAACGACGCTCCAAAAGTCACCCGCCCCATGGTGGGAGCCAACTATCATCAGATTGTTTACAAGTATGCCATAGGGGGTCCTGACGGCGTTGAGAAGATGGGGTGTGAGACATCGGATGTTCTGGGAGCGGTGAGCACAAGTTTACCCAGGTTCAGATCTGACTACGATGATCGGATCCTACTTCTGCTACAACCCAGTAAAATATCGGGGAGAGCCGGATGTTACAACGGATTACAAGAGAGGTTCTCCTGTGCGAGTAGGTTGTGGTTTATCTATGATCTGGTTCCCTAAAGGCTCAAGTAGGGCCAGTTTATATAGTCACCGGGACCTAGAGTTACAGGAGAGACCTATCCGGCTATATTACAGAGTCGGTAACTAGATACAACTTGGATTATAAGTAATATTACAGGCCTAAGTCTGTAACTCTTCTGGGCTTGTCGTAGCCGGAAGTGGCTCCTCCTCTTTCTCTGACTAGGCCGCCCGTGAAGCAAAGCTCTAACCCATTGGTGGGACACCCTGGTCAGTGAGTCCTGTGTGTATACCTGGAAAGTATATCCCCAACATGAAGTGTTCGAACGAGAGTAGAATGAAGCAATGGATACATTGCAGATTGAACCAACGGTTCGAGAGGAGATTGAACCAAATGCAGAGGAGATTGAACCAAATGCAGGAGAGATTGAACCAATGGATCGAGAGGAAATTGAACCAAATGCAGGAGAGATTGAACCAATGGATCGAGAGGAGATTGAACCAAATGTAGAGGAGATTGAACCAAATGTAGGGGAAATTGAACTAGTCGATCGAGAGGAGATTGAACCAAATGCATGGGAGATTGAACCAATCGATCGAGAGGATATTAAATCAAATGCATGGGAGATTGAAGCAGAGTTCAAGCGTATAGGAATTACACGAGCGGATATTGACAAAATGGAGGCAAAGCTTTTTGAACCGTATGAACCAGATGATCGAAACATGATTGAACCAATTGCATGACAGACTGAAGCTCTTGATTCATTGGATGCAGAGAAAAAGAACAAAAGGAAAAAAATAGAAGAAGTTGATGGCGGACTCCGAGAATATTCCAAATAGGATCACCAGGAGCAAGGTGGTGAACCCAACAAAAAATACTAGGAGCAAGAAAAAATGGATTTGAATTATTAATTTAAATTTGTATGATAAATTTGAACTACTATCAATGTTTGTATTGAATTCGAACTAGTGTGATGCTCCCAAGTTTGTATGTTGGGTAATCCCATAATGTATGTGTTATTGCAAGTTTCTATGGTCATGCACCTAGTTGCTTAGCACTGCTCATTTTTGCCCTCGACATGTGGTCAACACATGGGATTTAGCTAGTTCATGGCTTAAAGGTTGACCAATTGTTCCAAAATTTGGCACACTTGTGTATCTTGGATTGATTTACCATATAAAATTAGAAATTTTGGATTAACTTGTAATCAGCCAAAATTTCTTTTTCTAAGTGATTAAATATTAAAAATGGTTAAAGAGAAATGAACTTATCCCCTAAACAACTTATTAAACCCTTCTTGGAATGAGCTACTAGCTATGAAGATGCATGGCTTTCTACTCGATCGACCTCCAAAATAACCCATCCCAAAACATACTTTGTATAAATGAGGCCAAATTTGGAACACTTGTGTATGTTTGAGTTGCAAACAATATAATGTCGGCCAAGATGAATTATTTTGTTCAAATAACACATTTTCCATTTTTTATGCCAAAAGCTTGAATTTCCCTTACTCATTTTTTTATCTGAGTGCCCTTGTTTTCCTTAGCTCTACTCAGTTTTCCCCTCCCTCTAAAGTTTTCTTCACTTTTCCCCTCCCGCTAAAGTTTTTCTCACTTTTCCCCTATCTCCTGACTGAAACCCTCACAATAGCTCAACTTGCGCTCAGTTTGGCTGTTGCACTCTGATTGGTCGAGATGTATGTCACACAGATCTTGGCCAACCACCATTGGATACATCATGATCAGACAGGCTAGAGGTCTCTCTCTCCCGATGGGTGCACCTACCTTGTACGGAGAGGAGAGCCCGACAGGCTGGATGCCTGTCCCTCCCTTTCCCTGCCGCACGTATACCAGCCCCATCAGTTTGGCTACGCTCTGATTGGTCGAGATGTATGTCACATGTATCTTGGCCAACCACCGTTGGATACATCATGATCCGACGGGCTGGTGGTCTCTATCTCCCGATGGGCGCACCTACCCTGTACACAGAGGAGAGTCCGACCGGCTGGATGTCTCTCCCTCCCTTTCCCTTATCGCACGTATAGCAGCCGCATCTTCCTCCGCTCCTATCGACGTACGGCAGCACGACAGTCCAAATGGCGTGCTGTGGTGCGGTTCTAAGAATGGCGGTACGAACGGCGTGCGGCGGCGCGGATCTAAGCCTGGAGTTCCAAACGACTTGCACCGGTACGGACCTAAGCGTGGGGGTCGGAACGACATGCATCAGCGCGGATCTAAGCCTAGCGGTCGGAACAGTGTGCGACAGTGCGGACCTAAGCGGTGGGGTCGTAATGGCTTGCAGCGACATGGATCCAAGCATGGCGGCTGGAACGGCGTGAAGCGGTGAGGATCTAAGCGTCTGAAATTTCTGTCTCTGTCTATTTCACTCCTGTTCACCTCCTCAGATCTGTTGCTGATGAAAGACACCGAGGCGGCAGCGGTGACGACAGTGGTCCTCGATGCGATGACGATTGAAGCCATCACCTGCAACATCACCACGACGACGCAGATCAAGCCCTCATGAACCGATCCTATGGGAGGCAGGCCACAGACGCGGCTGGAACTTCGAGGTGCACTTCGACGGTGAAGGCCAAATGTACCTCGTGGCCAGATGGATGCAACAGGGAGGGCGGGTAGATCACTGTCCACTTAGTATTGGGACAAATTTGAGCCCAATTTTAACCAAAACTCTGCGACATAAAATATATGTATGATTTAAATAAATTTGATACTCCCTCCGACCCATATTAGTCGATTTAGATTCTTCTAGATATGAACATATCTAGTCAAGTGTTACTGCTAATATGGGTCGGAGGGAGTATATATTTGAGCCATGAGACCGGTGAATATGCTCTAAAGCTGATTCATAAGTAGTAGTACTTGCTTTGACAATCTCCGGTGGGCTTGTATAAATTTGATCCAAATATGTATCATTTGAATCAAAATTGATACTCCCTTCGATTCATACTACTTGTCATTGAAATAGATGTATCTATCACTAAAACATGTCTAGATACATCCATTTTAGTGACAAGTAGTAATATGGATTGGAGGGATATGCTCTAAAACTGATTCATAAGTAGTATGCCCTCTGACCTAAATTAGTTGATTTAGATTTGTCCAGATTCGATTGTATCTAGACATGAATTAGTATTAGATTCATCCGTATCTTGATGAATTTGAGTCAACTAATTTGGATCGCAGGGAGTAGTACTTTCTTTGACATATCGCCTCTCTGGAGAAGAAGAATGGGGCGTCAAGAAGAACGGGTAATGGATGCTACCGTCAATGCTGCAAGTCTACATAGCAGCCATGATGGCAGCGACACAACGGTCATAACTGATAGGGCCCCAAACTTCACCCTCTAGGCATTTGGAATGCCAAATATGGGTAGTTAGATCCAATGGCAACCAACTCGGGCCCCACAATGCATTATCTTTGACAACTTTGGGACCACAAAGTGACTAAATTAGCAGGAACTCACAACCATCCATTGAATAACAATCCTGCTCTCTAAATTAGCTATCAATTCAACTAATCATTACAGATGCCACCTTCACCACAACCCCATAGTGTAACTGTTAGGAAGGGGATGACAACTACTAAAACTACCCACATGAATCTACTATTCTCGTCCCCCTTCACTTGAAGTTCATGTTTTAGATTTTCTACCACTTGATCAGATATAACAAGATCAACCTCAAGTGTCAACTTCTCTTTGTGAATAAAGCTCTGAGTTCTTCTTTTCTTCCTCAACAGTATGCTTCAGCTCTAATATCAACATGTTTTTATGGGCCATTTCATCACCTAAATTGGCAACCATCTCCTCCAAATACATCCTCTAGCTAGACGACTGGGTTGATTCATCTTGGTATGCAATGTACCATGGATCATCGGCCTGCATAGCACACTGTAACAATCCCAATTAAAATCAGTCCAATAGGCCATGGCGGCACTTCAAATTCAACGGTAGTACAAAGAGAAGGAGCTACCTGCACTTCCGACATGGTAGGAGAAGGAGAACATGGCCACGAAATGATCGAATCCCCACCCTCTCCGGTGTACCCGCTACGACCAGACATTGAAGTCTAATTTACCCCTGCAATATCGAGGAAATTATAGGAACCGAATCGATTAGGGTAGGCGGAGCAGGAGCGAAGGTCTTACCAAGCACTACTAGTAATTGCTGTGACAGTGCGTCAAGCTATGGTGGCGGAAAAAAATCCCGATCGTCGTGGGCGTTGGACCTGCCTGTGGTCGGTACTGCCTCAACATACAATGCATGCGGACAAAACAGGTGCTAGAGCCGTGGTTGAGGTGCAGCGCGGCAGTCCGTCCAATGCCACCGTAGGACGGAGCCGTTGACGCACCGACAATGGATGCTCTGTCCGCTGGTGGGATAGGAGCTGCTCGGGGCTGGGAGTGGATGAGAGAGAGAGAGAGCTGACCTCACGTGTATCATACACGACCCCACCTGTCAATGTTTGGAGGAGTATCTTCTCCGGGATTTTTGCATATTTTCCAATTTTGCATATCTACCAAACTTGGAAAATATGCAAGTTGCAACGTAAAATGTGGCAAATATGCAAATCCCCCCTCTAGCCTCACATCACGGCCCATCAGTCATTGGCTTCAATGGCCCCACATGACGGCCCCATCGTTCATTGGCTTCGATGACCCCACAAAACGAATTTTTTCTTTGAAATTTCCATATTTGCCACATGACCACCACATGTCAGTGACACACAAAATTGAAAACATGCAAGTTGCAACATAAAACGTGGCAAATATGCAAATCCCCCCTCCAGCCCCACATTACGGCCCCATCGGTCATTGGCTTCGATGGCCCCACATGACGGCCCCATCGTTCATTGGCTTAGATGGCCCCACATAACGAACTTTTTCTTTGAAATTTCTATATTTTCCACATGACCACCACATGTTAGTGACACATAAAAAGGCAAATATGCAAGTTGCAACATAAAACGTGGCAAATATGAAAATACCCCC
Organism: Avena sativa; assembly: GCA_916181665.1. Taxonomy (NCBI): domain Eukaryota; kingdom Viridiplantae; phylum Streptophyta; class Magnoliopsida; order Poales; family Poaceae; genus Avena; species Avena sativa. The sequence continues at coordinate 115,401,325 of OV702298.1, forward strand.
TCCAGCCCCACATCACGGCCCCATCGGTCATTGGCTTCGATGGCCCCATAGAACGGCCCCATTTGTCATTGGCTGCACCGGCCGCCCAATCAGGAAAAAAGCGGCCCACAAGTCAGCGAGAGATGGATGGCGGGTCTGACGTGTATCCTGGCCCCACCCGTCAACACGTAACGGCCACGGAAGGACCCATCCCAACACGGTCCCACCAGTCAGCATGTAACGGTCAAGCCTTTGACCTGATGGCATCCCTCCGTCCGAGCGCCTGCGAGGGTTTTGTAACATAGCGAGAGGAAAAGTGGGGGAAAAGTTAAGCAGCTAGGGAAATTGAGTACAACTAACGAACAAGGGGCGCGAAAATAGAAATCCCAAAGATATAATAGTATATATGTTTTATATATTAATTGGTTGAATTGATATTAAAAACATATTTATTTATTTATCTTTGGGCAGCCTATACTTGTTGGGCCATTCCTCAGAGGGAAGGGTCAATAGGACAAGGCGCCTAGGAGAGGAGGGGGCCCATGCGCTTGGCGCCTAGGATTCCCCCGCGTAGGGGGCCACCGGCTTCCCTAGGGCAGCGGCGGTGGGAGCCCCCCATCCCCTGCCCAAGGGTTTGCCCCTCCTCCCTCCCTCTTATAAATAGAGGGGTCCCCGTCCCCTCTATGCACAACGAGATCTCCTATCTCTCTCTATTCCCTAGAGCCCTCTCTCCACCAAGATTGGATCAAGCTCTTGTGGGATTAGTTCTCCAATTCTGCACTACCATCATGCATAGGACAGTCCAGCTTCCATCTTCTTCCGCTGCTCGACTGGATTGGAGCCCGGGAGACGTCACCTACACCGGACGTGTGTAGATCATCGAGGCGCAACACTAGGGGTGCTGCTCATCTTCATCACTATACGCCTACCTGCATAAGGCATGTCACGATCTTCAAGGGTATGAACATCGTACCCATCTCCGTTACTTATGTATACATAGACTAGATCTTGGTTATCGTGTTCGTGTAGCTAGAATTTTTTTTGTTTCCTGGTGTGAACCCCAATAGTGGTATCAGAGCCTGATCAATGGGTAGACATGACGTACTGATAGAACACATAGAAATATGTGGGCGTTGATTCTCTAGTTATTACCCTCATTTATTTTCTTGTTATATTGTAGTGTTGTTTGATGAAACGGCCCCCAACCGACATTATGTGGTGATTCACAAGACTGATCCACAAGTATAAGTGGCTTTCGAGGGTGTCTGTCTCTCTACAATAGTTGATATAACATTTATACCGAGGGCCCAAAAAAGGGATCAAAGAGGCAACCATTGAATCAGGTTGTGGCTCAACGTTCATATGTGGGAAGGGGTTCTGCCATGAAATCCCTAAATCCTCGTAAAACATGCAAGAGAAAAAGTAGAAGCGTCCAACTTTATTTTGCAGGGACGAATTTCGTGACATGGCAATGGTAAGTTTATGAAATGTTTTCCATTGGAGATCTCGATCAAGGCGCTACAACCATATCATGAAACCATACTTTTGAAGTATTTTACATGTACATCTTGTTTGGCATAGTATATTAAGATATACGACTGTATCTTAAATAGTATGATCCTTCACATAATTCCAATGATAGTGTTCCCCTTGTGTGTGCACCACCAAGAAAGTTCTCCGGTATGAGGCACGCCTGACGATCGGGTGTCAGACATACCTGCATTCACATACAGTGGATGTAAGCCATGTTGCACAACAATACACACGAGTTGGAGTTGGAAAGCCTAGCATGTACATACATGGCCTCAGAACACAAGAGAATGAAAGGTCGAGCATGAATCACACGTTGATGTGATCAACATTTGGAATGTCTACCTTTGGATCTATATCATCGGCCGTGACGATCTGGGATGATATGGTGAATTGGGATCTTGTGATCACTAAACACATTGAGGGGTGTTCGTTTGAGCGGGATCCCTACTAGTTTCTAAAATTTAGTGTAAACTTAAAATTTGAGCTTATTATATTATGAACATGGTGTAAACACTTTGCAAATCCATTATAGATGTCTTGCCCACCCACCTTCAACCTTAGCTCATTCCTAGAGAAGGACAAGATGAAAACTGATGGGTCCAACTTCACCGCATGGCACCGTACCCTAAGAATCCTCCTGGTCCCCTACAAGCTCACCTATGTCTTAGAGGCAGAGCTGCCCACCAAACCTACCAAACCCGCTAATACCGCCACCCAGGACGAAAAGAATGTTTGGTAGTGCAAGGCGGATGATTCCATCCTCATCTAGAGTGGAATGCTCTATGCCATGGAGCCGGACCTTCGAAAGAATTTGAGAAGATGAATTCTTTTGAGATCCTTGAGGATCTTAAGGCCGTATTTGCTCCGTAGGATCGGGCCAAGAGGTGTGAAGATTCCGAGATCTTCTTCTCTGCCAAGATGGAAGAGCATAGCAGGTTGAGCGAGCATGTGGTCAAAATGTCTGGCTATGTTCAACGCTTGAACGCCTTGGATTGCAAAATACTGGACGAGCTCGCGATTTATAGGGTGTTGCACTCGTTGGCCCTAGCTACAAGGTCTTCGTGATGAACTACAACTTGCAGGGGATTTAAGACCCTCGCTGAGTTGTTAGCCATGCTCAAAACTGTTGAGGTGGAAATCGAGGAGCACACGGTATTGTTGGTCAATAAGACCACCAACTTTAAGAAGTCGGTGCATAAGAAGGGCAAGAATCCTAAGAAGGATGGCAAGCCAGTTACCAACCCCTCTAAGGCTACAAGGCGTGGTCCTAAGCTCGGCGTCACATGCTTCTACTGCAAGGGAGACGAGCACTGGAAGTGCAACTGCCCCAAGTACCTCGAGGACAAGAAAACCGGCAAGTTTGCCGCAAAAGACAAAGGTATATATGATATACATGTTATTGTTATTGATGTATTTCTTACAAGCTCCAGGAGTAGCACCTGGGTATTTGATAATAGTTCAATTGCTCACATTTGTAACTCCCAGCAGGAGCTACGGAATAAAAGGTGCCTGGGGAAGGATGAGGTGATAATGCACATCGACAACAGATCAAAGGTCGATGTCAAGGTCGTCGGCAATCTACCTCTGCGTCTACCTTCGGGATTAATTTTAGTTTTGAATAAGTGATACTTTGTACCTACATTAAGTATGTATATTGTGAGTGGATCTTGCTTATTGCAAGATCGTTATTCGTTTAAATCCGGAACAAGTGGTTGTTCTATTTATATGAACTAGAAGGTTTCCCCGCGCGTTGCTGCAAAAATCCTTAGTGGTAACGCACTAACGGATGTCAATGGTGAATAAAATTTATTTTCATAGTCTAAATGTGATGTAATGCTCTATAAAAAAATATCATAAGAAATATGCTACAATATAAAGTAGCAAAGATGCACGTCCTAAAAGTACTTTTTTAGAACAATGAGGCTTAACTACGTCAAAGAAAAATAACACTATCTGCTGTTAGCAGGGATATATAATTGGCTTAACAGATGCTAAAACAGAGTTATTTTAGCCATTCTTATTAATCAGCGGTATTCTTTTTTTTGGAGAGAAATCAATGGTATTCTCCTGTTCAATATGGCATGGAACTGCCACCAGCATGGGACGCGTGTTCTTGTCACACTTGTATTTGGAAGAAAGCTGAGAAAGGACCAAAGTATTCTTGTCACACTTGTATTTCATCCTTGGCTGGAATTGACAATCCAAGTATATAGTTCTAGGAACACAATGATAGTACTCGGTACTTACTTCCATTTGGAGCTGGGAAACAAAATATCACGTAGAACCCTAGAACGGAAGGGAGAAAACATGAAGCGCCAAGTCGTTGAATTTGTGACCGGCCAGGACTTATGAAGTAGAACAGGGGGTGCTCCAAAAGGAATATCATTTTCCCTTTCTTGGACTGTAACTCAGCAAGTCGAGCAATGCCTGTCCGGTGACAAACCGCGAAAGTTTTCTGGGCAAGATAAAGACCATACAACAGAGATAGCCCTGTGAAATATCCGGAAGACAGCATCCATGCCACGGGCCTGAGGGACATCATGGTTCATAGAGGCAAATTTCCTTTAGATGCTTGATCTTTCAGGCCACTTGTTTATATCTATTCTCTAGCATATGAGACGTTTCTTGGATGTGTATATGCTGCGCTATGAGGGAAATTTATAGGACCACTGTAATGGTATGAGGAACTGACCAGTCAAACAGAAGACCAAACGCCAAACGTAGTTGTTTAATTTTGGGTTAATTCCAAACAAATGAATGAGTAATTAATAGAGAAATGAAGAGATTTCCATGAATCAAAGTTACGGAGATGGAGATGGTGGACGGATATTGAGGCATGGAAATTGGGGGATGAAGAGGAGGGGACTCTCATAAGTAAAGTGTTCCAAAACATCGGATACAAAGGGGAGAGGTTTCGGTGTAGCTTTGAATGAAAAATTTAGTGTAGCGAAATGAAGAGAGGAGTAGGGATGCGTAGGATTTGAAGCGAATGCTAGTATGCAGCTTAGCCTGAGTTATTATGAGAAAAATGGACCAAATGGTGACATGGATTCAGGCCCACCTGACGATGTGGATGTCTTGCATGTTGAGAGAAATAAGGTAGTGGAGGACTCCTATTTAGATATAGAAGATGATATCTTTTATGTTCATGCGTGTGTATGCAGAAGTTTATTCTTACAAGATCTTGATAGTAGTACCCACATCCATAATATTGATGCCAAGCGTTGCAAGAACAATGACGATAATAACATATACCTATGGCATTGCCGTTTTGGTCATATTAGCGTGAAACACATGAATAAAGTTCATTCTGATGGACTTATAGAATCATTGGATTTTGAATCTTTTGAAACATGCGAGCCTTGCCTCATGGGAAAGATGACCAGGACACCCTTCTCCGGTACAATGGAGAAGGCGACAGACCTGTTGTGAATCATACATACAGACATGTGTGGACCAATGAGTGTCTCAACACGCAATGGATATCGTTATTTTGTTACGTTTACTGACGATTTGAGTAGATATGGGTATATCTACTTAATGAAGCACAAATTTGAGACCTTTGAAAAGTTCAAAAAATTTCAGAAGGAAGTAGAGAATCAACTCAACAAGAAGATTAAGCACCTTCGATCAGATCGGGAAGGCGAATACTTGAGTTATGAGTTTGGCATACACTGCGGTATTTGCCGGGGTAATGGCAATCGGGGTGCCACTTCCCCTTGGTTGACGGACCCGGCTCCGGGGTAACGCCCCCTCATGAGGCGGATGTGCCTCGGGACATGGCAAATCCATGCGCACCTCGTGAGACCCACGCTTTGCGAGGAAAGAACCTTTGTAGGGTATGCCTCCTGAGGAGATCCTGCGGCTATGCCAAGTTGCACCCCGAAGCCTCAGATGCTTTGATAGACATCCCGAGGCTATTCGGTTACTCCTCCTAGGGAGGTACAAGCCGGATCCCGAGAAGGGGAGCAGCACTCTCGGTCCACCCTACTTTCGTGCAGGGAGAGGACAGAAGACTTCGTGCTGGCAGGCTCCTCCCATTGCCGTTTCGGTGAAAGAGGGAAAAGCTAAGAGCGCCGGATGAAGACAAGCGACGCTAAAGAAGGCCACTTTACAGAAGGACGGAGTGGAGTGCGGTGTGCAAGGCCTAGTCCACCAAAAGTAGTCTCTTAGACATAGACCTCGAGGAGCGGCACTGTGGATACCCTTCCCGCCCAAAGGCTAGGGGAAGAGGCCTGACGTCACCCTATATAAGGGACCCTCCTCCTACCTTAGTAAAGGTCGATCCTCAGTGATCTGAAACCCTATACTTGCATCCACCATTGTACCCTGGCAAAGCAAGCGAGCAATACAACAAAGCAGGAGTAGAGGATTTACCTCCTCACGAGGGTCCCGAATCTAGGTAAAAATACCCCATGTCACCTCTTTGTCATGTGTGTTTATGCGTCATCGCCACCGTCACCGAGGCTCCTTGGAACCGCATGTTCAACCCCCTATTTAACCAAGGATCGTTAGACCCTAGTTTTCTTCGCGTGACAAATCTCCGACATTTGGCGCGCCAGATAGGGGGCTGAGACGCGCTTTCAAGATCTTCATCGACCTTAGAGACATGTCAGCTCGCACCGAGACCTGCGCTGAGCATGCCCTCCGTCGCGTGGCTAGCAAGGCCCAGACCGAGTCCACTCTATGGCGTACCCCCTCCGAGGAAGACCCATTGACAGAGGACGACGAGGGTTCTACCTACCGCCCGTCACGAGAGTACCCATCCCCCTCGTGTGGCACCACCTCGCTCTCCCGCATCGCGTCCTCGCAGGGCCACGTCGAGCACATCATGCCTGAAGCCGCCAAGCGCATGGTATAGGAGCTCCTGGACCACCCGCCGACCGACCCAGGTAAGGATAGGTGGTGTGACCGGATCGCCTAGCTCCTCGACCTCGCCACCCTTTCTCTAAAAGGGCTAGGGGCTCAGGGCGAGGACCGCGCGCTAGGGGCTAGGGCTCGCTCCTGGCCTAGAGCCGTGACGGGTCCCCCAAGCCTGACTAGGTCACCCCTCCGGTAGCCAACAACTGCTAGATCGTCTCGCCCCCTATGATCGTGGTGCTGCCGTGCGGGCACAAGGACTGTCTCGTCGAAGAAATCGCCGCTATGGGTCAACAAAATCGCGCGGCCCTCGCCAATGGCAAGGCTGTGCAGGCCAACGGCTATCTCTCCCTCACCAAGGGGCTCCGTCGTGTGGTCTGGCCGCACATGTTCCTCCCGGAGACGCCTACACGCTACGACAAAATGACCAACCCGTGTGAGTTATTGCAGCTCTACACCACGGGCATCGAGGCCGCGAGAGGCGATGACCACATCATGGAAGTGTGCCAAGGTGGAGGCCGGTCGGATGTTCAGCCTCGCCGAAGCATAAACCAACCCCAAGGCTTCGTGCTTGTCCAAGAGCAAGGATAAGGACCCCCGGCGCAAGACCGCCGTCGTCCTGGCTGCGGAGCCGGACCGGAAGAGTCCTAGCAAGGACGCGACAAAGGGGAACGAGACGAAAGCTCCTACTGCCACTTCCACAAGAGGTAGGGACATCCCACCAATGACTTCTATGAGCTCAAGAAACTCCGCGACATGTGCAACAACTAGATATGGGGAAGATCAGGCAACGAGCACAGTGGCGTGAGATGCGGCCATCATGGGGGTGAGCGCTGGCAAAACAACTCTGGTAACCGCGACACCCCGCAGGCAGGCCACCAGGCCAACACCGTGCAGTAGAACCCTCCTCATCTGGAGAAATGATGTACCGAGGATGTTGGGGGCTACCAAGTGCCGTAGGGTGCCATCGCCTGCATCCTCGGTTGTTCCCAAGCTCCGGTGTTCAACTGACACTTCAAGCTGCTCACTCACGAGGTTGCCGCCGCCAGGACAGGTGTTCCGTCCCCAAAGCTCAAGTGGTCCTAGTGTCCCATCACCTTTGACGCCCGCGGCCACCCTGTCTCCACCAGGCCTGTGGGCACTCTCCCCATGATTTGCACCCCCACCATCAGCAACATCGCGGTCGCGAATACTCTAATCGATGGAGGTGTAGGCTTGACCGTGATCTCCACCGAGACATTCGCCCAGCTACAGGTGCCCTATGAGAGGCTGATGTCGACCATGCCATTCTCCGGAGTTACAAGCGGAACCACTACACCCACTGGGCAGGTGTGCCTCTCCATCACATTCAGGACACGTGACAACTACCACACCGAGCTCATCAACTTCGACGTGGCCCACATCAAGCTCCCCTACAATGTCATCCTTGGCTACCCTGCGCTGGCCAAGTTCATGGCAGCCACCCACCACGCCTACAACATCCTCAATATGCCCGGGGGCAATGGCGAGGACATCACGGTCCACTATGATGAGGTGGAAGCCTTGCACTCCCTTGAGCACGCCTACAAGAAAGCGACCACCACCTACCCCGAGGACCTGGATGTGGTGGGCTATGTCAGAGGCTCCACAAGAAGGAAGCAAATGGCGGCTCAGGAGAGCACCATGGCCAAGAGAGCGGCTTTGGCGCTATTCCTGCCTCGCGAGGAGCAGACCACGGTCAGTGCCCGCGCCTTCAAGAGGGATTCTGGGCCATTGTCGCCTACCCTCGTGAGTGCTCAGGAGGCTCCCGACAACTTCCCCGACCCGGAGGCTCCAGACTTCCCGATGGACTGCACTCAACGTGCGTGCAACACCGACTACCTCCCCAAGGGAAGCTAGGATACCGGCTAAGCAGGATCTCGGGGCTGTGGGAAGGTGGACAAACCTCTCCAAACGGCACACCCGACTCCACGACTTTTTGGAGGTGATCCTCGAGAAATCCTCATTCTTTCCAGCCTTATTTCCTATGAGACCCTGTGCAAGTCACAACGGTGCTGTAATAAGTTTGAACTCCCTGTGGTTTCTTGGATCCTGTGCTTCACTCACGTCTTGGCATTTGATTTTTCCCTCAGAAAAGACTTCTTTGAAAACCGTACTCACTTGAGTTCCCTCACATACACCACGCGAGTGGGGGTCTGGGCATGGTGTCCGTCACCGAGTCACTTGCCGTCTTCATCAGAGCTTAAAGTGTCGATCTCGGAACTTACAAACTTGTTCCGGCCATAAGTTACCTCACCTACGGTCTCTGGTGCTTGTGTCCCTCACGCGATGTATGTATCGAGCCCCAGCAGTACGCGCTTTTTGCCCTACGGCCCTGTTTTGGTAAGGTCTATGGGGCGGCTCGTGAGGGAACATTCCCCTCTATTGGCCAAAAAGTATCCAGGACCTAAAGTGTCGAGCTCTGAACTCATGGACCGGGTTCGGCGATGACTCACCTCACCCATGCTCCTAGATCTCAAAAAGAAAAATAACATATTAGCGACGACCCATGAGGCTCTGCTCCTCCGCAACCCGACCTCTCAGGACCTAAAGTGTCGAGCTCTATACTCACGGACCGGGTCCGATGACGAATCACCTCACCCACGGTTCCTGAAGTTTAAAAACACCCCCGAAGTGACGGCTCATGAGGCTTTGCTCCTCCATGGCCCAAGATTTCTAGGGCCTAAAGCGTAGACCTCTGAACTTGTGGCCTGTTCCTCGGCCGCAAGTTACCTAACCCATGGTTCCTGGCCTTTAAAACAATAAAATATTCATGCTAGCCATTGGCTCCCTCCTCGAGAGGCCAACGAGACTATCATCAGTCCTACGGATTTCTCCTCGATAGGCTTATGGGGTGACCTTAGTGACATACCCTCTCCAGCAGCGAGATCCTTGCAGGGCCTAGAGTGTCAGGCTCTAAACTTACGGGACGATATCGGCTGTAAGTTACCTCTCCTATAGTTCCTAGCACTCAGAAACACTTCACATAAGTGCATTTCAGGACTCCAGCAGAGGGCGCTCTCGTGCTATGGCCATCCCCTCGGGAGGTCCCAGGAAAGGCGCGCAAGACAGAGACCCTTGGAGGCCCTAGTACTACTTACAGTTGGAGAAGACCCACCGTCGGACTACCTCACCTACATCAGGCGCCAACCCTACGGCACTCCACCAGGAGATCTACAGAGAAGCTCGTGAGACAACCCGGCCACGGGCCTATACATCGACAGCTACATCAGGGCTTGCTCCCCTTTCCTCAGAAGGCGGCTAGCGCCCTCTGCCTCCTGGCAAAGAAACAATGGTGCGTGTGAGTCTCGTGAGGCTAGCCCGCCGCTTGAAATGCAAAACCAGGAGGTCAGCGCCGAATTCCTCCACAAGGGCACGCCATGGAACACCTCATCAAGGGGAATCGCTGATCCATCGCGATAACAAACCATGGCTGGAGCACTAGAGTAACCGAAAGTCCTCCACAAGGGTAGGGGGCTACACCTCCAGAGGCACGGAAAGCCCCTTGTGAGCCTATCAAGCGAAGTCTGCTGAGCGATGCACAAGGCCTTTGACGGAGAGGAACTCCGCGCAGGCGGCATCCACCTGGCATCGTCTCCAGGAATCTCCTCGCCAGGCGCTATCCTAACATGTCTCTCCTTGCAAAGACACCGCTTTGGGACACTCGACCCCTCTACAGGCGCGCTCGAGGACTCACGAGACCCGTCCCGGGGAAGGAAAGGCACTAGAAGCCGCCGCCAACTTCATCAAGAGAGTGCCACGCCACGGCCGCACACAAAAAAACTGCAGGCATCACAAAAAGAACATGCAAAATAAGGAACAACAAGCGCAAAGATCCGCTATAGGTCTACATAACAGTCTCCCTTACAAGCCTTGTCCTTAAGAGGGGGATTGAAGGAGGCGGCGCCACGCATCTATACTAGCAAAAGACCGGCGTGGAAATCCCATCCATGGGATCCTACCTCAGCACCTTCAAAGGATCGACAGGTAGGCAACCCAACACAGGAAGGTGTCAAACACCATAATGGAGAAGCTCCCCTCACCGGTGAAGAGAAATCACAACACTAAGACACAACAGATGCGATGGGCAGCAAGGAAGCGGCCCCAGCCGTGGCAAAGGTACATCTCATCGGGCAGCAGGGTCTCATTGCTCAACTTACACTTCCCATGCCCGCCAGAGTGTCGCAACTCCACCTAACCAGGAAGGTCCTCCATGACCCCGAGGGTGAAGCGTGAAGGGAGCCTCACGCGGGCGAACCAGTCCGACTTCCCGAGGATGACGATGAAGTCGATTACCCGGGTGGGCTCGGGGTCGTCTTCAATCTTGATGACCTCGTCGATGACGGGTGTGGAGGGTTTGCGTTTGGTCCTAAACCTATCACCGCGTCCCCCATAGCACCCTCAGCCGCTTCCGCGAGGGTGGCTGCACCCGCACCTAACATAAGCTTCTTCGATGGCCACCTCTGCCTCCAAGGGTGCAACCGCGTCAGGAGCAGCTCCTTGGCCGCCGTGTCTCCCTCAACCGCTACCGCGCGGCCGGCCGCGGCCACGCATCACTGGCGGGGCCTCTAATACCTTTGATCCGGATTCACAGCTATAGTATAATAGATTTTTCCCTAGAAGACCTAGGTTTAATCGAACCTTGGAAAGCAATGCTAGAAGGAAATAAAAAGGACACATCTACAAGACTTTGTTTCTTTGTTTTACCTTAGTTTACCGGACCAATCTAGTTTACTTTTATAGTGGGCTGAATCAATGGATGGACACTAAGCATAGAACACAGATTATTAAGTGTAGAACACCGATTAAAGTATTAAGTGGTGATGTTGTTGTGATCCCGAATGAGATCCAAAGAGGTTAGCTTTGTTCCCTTAGCCATAAGGCATATGTGAGAACCGGAGGAAGGTGATGATGAGATTGCACTTGTATCTCTATTCAAAACCTTGTCTTGGCCCATAGAATCTTCATTTTCCTCTACATGATTAGCAACACAAGCACTAGAGGAAATAGAAGCATTTTTATCATGGCAACAAGACAACACAAGCATATCATCATGAGATTTATTCAAGTCATTTCTACATGATATGCAAGGACTATTAACACAAGCATGTAAGGAGTTATGAGTGCTAGAAGTGTTAAGGTCCAAAGATAGATCATTGCAACTAGATAGGGATGAAGGATTACAAATAGTAATATCACTATCCATATTGCAATTTCTATCACCACTCACCATATCATTACCTTGTGAAAAATCACATGTTGGTGAAGTGGTAGACGATGAGAACTCATCTCGACCGAAAGTGGAAGCAACACAATCATCCTCAATAATGTTGGACTTGCTATATTTATCTTGAAGCTTGGTCCATATCTCACGAGCGCTTGAATAAGGCATGATAGAAGAAAGAACTACATTGCTCACAACATGCAAAAGAATTTTAGTAGCTAGAGCATCTATATGAGAGTTCAACTTCTCCTCTGAAGATTCGTTTTGGGTATCCATATGAGAAGAGAGACCCACATATAGATATCCCTAGATAATTGGGTGAATTTCCCAAAATAAATTAAGCATGCGAATTTTCCAAACATCATAATTTGTGCCATCGAATGTGAGCGTGTCCTTGTGCACTAATCCCCTAGCCGACATCTTTACTCTCAAGGCGGTGAAGCCTAAAATGAGAGACCGGGCTCTAATACCAATTTAAAGGATATAGATGTCGCCTATAGGGGGGGTGAATAGGAGATTAAAACTTTTCCTAGAGTGGCTCAACAAAGGCGGAATAAAACTAGTGTTTACTTTGTTAAGAACAACCTCGAACAACTAAGGTTCACCTATGTGCACCAACAACTTATGCTAAGCAATACAAGCAACAAAGTGATGGAAAGGTATATATTACTTCAAGCACGAAGGCTATCACAATGTAAAGTGCATAAGTAAAGAGCTCGGGTATAGAGATAACCGAGGCACGCGGGGACACCGATATTTTACCGAGTTCCTCCCAACATGGAGTACGTCTCGTTTGGAGAGGGGGTGGTATCAAACCACCAACGCCACAAAAGGCCTCCCTTATTCTCCAGTGAATCTCACCCCAACGGGATCGATCCACGCTTCCACTATCGGTGCACTTGTCGGTGCACTTGTCGGTGGCAAACGGAACCTCTCACAAGGTTAGGGCACTTCTCCACAACTTAATTGGAGGCTTCCTGTTGGAGATATGCCCTAGAGGCAATAATAAATGTAGTTATTATTATATCTTTGTGTTTATGATAAATGTTTACATTCATGCTATAATAGTATTAACAAGGAAACATTGATACATGTGTGATTTGTAAACTTAATTTGAAGTCCCTAGTAAAGCCTCTATATAATACTAGCTTGTTGGTTAATAGATGATTGTGGTTTCCCTATCATGAACATTGAGATGTTATTAACAACAAGATCATATCGTTAGGAGAATGATATGATGGACATACTCCTATAGATAAGCGTAGCATAAAGATCAAGTCATTTTAATAATTCAATTGCTATATGCTTTCTGATACATAGTAATCTAATTCCTTCGACCATGAGATCATGCATATCACCTTTACCGGATGGATGCTTTGATGACATCAAACACCACACCGTAACTGGGTGGCTATAAAGGTGGCATTAAGTGTTCAGAAAGTATTGGTTGAAACACATGGATCAAGAGTGGGATTTGTCCATCCATATGACGGATAGATATACTCTGGGCCCTCTCGGTGAAATGTCATCCAATTAGCTTGCAAGCATGTGACTGGCTCACAAGGGATCACATATCACGGGAACGAGAAAAGAGTACTTATCGGTAACGAGGTTGAACTAGGTATGCAGAGATACCGACGATCATAACCTCGGATAAGTAAACTATCGTGAGACAAAGGGAAATTGATATCGCATGTAAGTGGTTCATTCGATCGCAAAGTAATCGTAGAAATATGTGGGAGCCATATGAATTTCCAGATTCCTCTATTGGTTATTGTTCAGAGAAGTGTCTCGATCATGTCTGCATAATTCACGAACCGTAGGGAGACACACTTAAGGATTCGACGTTGTTTTGAGTAGTTATGGAATGATGAGAAAGAGACCGAATGTTGTTAGGAGTCCCGGATGGGATCCGGGATATCACGAGGAGATCTGGAATGGTCCGGAGAATAAGATTCATATAAGGAAAGTCCCGTTTCGGAGTTGGGGAATGGTTCCGGTGTTTTCATCGGGAATGTTCTAGAATGTTCCGGAATGTCCGGCACTCCGGAGGGGAAGGGTACATGAATGTGCTATATCAAGTTGGTATGATTGCATCATGTACTAAGTGTCATCGCTGAACCAAATAAAGGATTAATTCAAATCCTAGTTTGAAAAGTCAAACAGCTAGTTTGAAAAGTCAAACGGCTAAATTTGGAAAGAGGAAAAGAGGAGGAGTGGGAAACCGAGTTGGGGAGGAGTTCCCTCCTCCAACCGGCGGCGTCCACCCAAGCCGAGTTGGGGAGGGACTCCCCTCCCTCCCCTTGGCCGGCCGGCCCCTCCACCTATATAAGGAGGGGCAGGGCTCCCTCCTAGTACACACAAGATCCTCTCCTTCAAACCCTAGCCGCCGGCGCCGCCACCTCCACTGCCACCGCCGCCGACCTAGGCCAAGCCGCCGCCGCCTAGCAACCCTAGCTGCCGGCCAAGCTTCCTCCTCGGTGTGTCTAAACCCTAGATCGTCGAGGGACTCTCTGATACTCCACCATACTCGCTCCGGCTTAAGGCGAAGCCCTGCGAGATCTCCCCTCTACTTCCGGTACCACGCCGTTGTGCTGCCGGAATCGCGAGGAGAGTGCTACAACCTCCGCTGCCTGCTGGAACAAGGGAGAGGAAGGTCTTCATCGAGTACCGAATGTGTGACCGACTACGGGAGCGCTGCCGGAACGCAGCGCCGGAAGGATCGTCTACGCGATCTTGAGATCGGAAAGAGTACGACTACATCACCCACGAGAATCCGCTCTCGTTAAACACTTTGGAATCTTCGAGGGTGAGTGAGCCGTGTCTATAAGTAGATCTGTTGCACGAGTAGAACACAATGGTCATTGTGGGCGTTGATGCTTTTATTGTCGATTGCTTCTTGTGGACTTTGCATATTGTAGGATGTTGGGATGAAGCGGCCCGGGCTAACCTTACATGACATCGTTCATGAGACTTGCTCCACGCTTGACATGCAACTTGTATTGCATAAGTGGCTTTGCGGGTGCCTGTTTCTCCTAGCATAGTTAAGATCCAATTTACAACGGGTGATTAACAATACTAGTATCAATATTGTGGTTCATGTTCGTAAGTTAGAACGACACTTATTGAAAGCCCCAAACCACGTAAAACATGCAAAGAAAGTAGAGGCGTCTAACTTTGTTTTGCAGGGGTGTGCTGTGATGTGATATGGCCATGATTGTGATTATATTTGATGTATGCAATGTTCCTTATTGTAAGTTGGCAACCGGCAGGAGCCATATGGTTGTCTTTAATTTATGTTAAGACCCGCGTGTCTATTCAAAGTAGTTGTAATAGTTGAAGCCGGTGGACGACAACCATGGAGAAGCGTCATTGACCTTGATGCAATGCCGATGATGATGGAGATCATGTTCGTGCTAGAAGATGGAGATCGGAAGCACAAAGAAGAAAGGCCATATCATATCACATATTTTGAATTGCATGTGATGTTAATCCTTTATGCATCTTGTATTGCTTAGTAGACGACGATAGCATTATAAGATGATCCCTCATGCACATAAATTTCAAGTCATAAAGTGTTCACCCTTAGTTAGCACCGTTGCTAAAGCTTGTTGTTTCGAAGCACCACGTGATGATCGGGTGTGTTAGATTCTGCAAGTGCATACAACGTGAGCAAGCCAGATTTGCTCATGCGGAAACTAAGGTTTGATCTTGACGAGCCTAGCATGTACAGACATGGTCTCGGAACACGGATCACCGAAAGGTAAAGCATGAATCATATAGTAGATATGATGAACATGTCGATTGTTCACCATTGAAACTATATCAACTCTTGTGATGATCGGTGTTGATGTGGTGGATTTGGTTCGTGTGATCACTAAAACAATGTGAGGGATATTGTTTTGAGTGGGAGTTCACCTAGATTAATTTTATTATTAATTTGAACTCAATTTGTCATAAACTTAGTCTAAACTATTGCAAATATGTTGTAGATCAATGGCAGCCCCTACCATCAATTTTAATGCGTTCCTAGAGAAAGAAAATTTGAAAAACAATGGAAGCAACTTCGCGGATTGGTTCCGCAATTTGAGGATTGTCCTCACAGCTGGTAATTTGACCTATGTGCTGGATGCACCGCTGGGTGACCCACCTGCAGCTGATGCCGCCGATGAAGTAAAGAATGTTTATCTCACTCGGAAGACTTAGTACTCCACAGTTCAGTGTGCTATCTTGTATGGTTTAGAATCGGAGCTTCAGAAAAGGTTTGAGAATTCAGACCCATATGATATTGTCAAGGATATCAAATTGATCTTTGAGACTCATGCGGCAATTGAAAGCTATGAGGCTTCTGAAAAGTTCTTTAACTGCAAGATGGAAGAGGGCAACTCCGTCAGCGAGCATGTGCTTAAGATGTCTGGGCACGCAAACAAACTTCAAAGCTTGGGTATAGTGATTCCCAATGCTTTGGGGATTTACCGTGTCCTCCAATCACTGCCACCAAGTTACAAGAACTTTGTGATGAACTACAACATGCAAAACATGAACAAGATGTTGCCAGAACTCTTTGCCATGTTGAAATCTGCAGAAGTGGAGATCAAGAAAGAGCACCAAGTGTTGTTGGTCAATAAGACCACCAAATTCAAGAAAGGCAAGTCTAAGCAGAAGGGACACTTCAAGAAGGGTGGTAAGAAAGTTACCACACCGACGAAGAAAACCAAGGCTAGACCTAAGCCTGATACTGAGTGCTTTTACTGCAAGGGAGAAGGTCACTGGAAGCGGAATTGCCCAAAGTACTTGGCGGATTTGAAGAACGGCAACATCAAGAAGAAAGGTATATCTGATATACATGTTATTGATGTGTATCTCACTAGTACTCGTAGTAGTGCCTGGGTATTTGATACTGGTTCGGTTGCTCATATTTGTAACTCGAAATAGGTGCTGCAGAATAAACGGAAGCTAGCGAAGAACGAGGTGACGATGCACGTTGGAAACGGATCAAAGGTTGATGTGATCGCGGTCGGCACGCTACCCCTTCATCTACCATCGGGATTAGTTTTATACTTAAATAATTGTTATTTGGTGCCTACGTTAAGCATGAACATTATATCGGGATCTTGTTTATTGCGAGACGATTACTTGTTTAAGTCCGAGAATAATGGTTGTTCGATTTATATGAGTAATATGTTTTATGCACATGCACCTTTGATAGATGGTCTATTCTTATTGAATCTCGATAGTGGAAATACACATATTAATAACATTGAGGCTAAACGTTTGAAATCGAGCGATAACTCGACCTATATGTGGGACTGTCGTCTTGGTCACATTGGAGTGAAGCATATGAAGAAACTCCATTCCGATGGACTTCTTGAATCACTTGATAGATGCGAAGCATGTCTGATGGGTAAAATGACTAAGACTCCATTTTCTGGTATGATGGAGCGAGCTACGGACTTGTTGGAAATCATACATACCGATGTGTGTGGTCCAATGAGTGTAGCATCGCGCGGTGGTTATCGTTATGTTCTTACCTTCACGGATGACTTGAGTAGATATGGGTATATCTATTTCATGAAACATAAGTCCGAAACTTTCAAGAAGTTTAAGGAATTTCAAAGTGAGGTAGAGAATCAATGTAACAAGAAGATTAAATTTCTACGTTCTGATCGTGGAGGTGAATATCTAAGTTACGAGTTTGGCGAGCATTTAAAGAAATGCGGAATACTTTCGCAGTTGACACCGCCGGGAACACCACAACGTAATGGTGTGTCCGAACGTCGTAATCGAACTCTCTTAGATATGGTTCGTTCTATGATGTCACTTACAGATTTACCGCTATCATTTTGGGGTTATGCATTAGAAACAGCCGCATTCACTTTAAATAGGGCACCGTCTAAATCCGTTCAAACGACACCGTATGAATTATGGTTTGGGAAGAAACCTAGATTGTCGTTCCTTAAAGTTTGGGGGTGCGAAGCCTATGTAAAGAAGTTACAGCCGGACAAGCTTGAACCCAAAGCGGAAAAATGCGTCTTCATAGGATACCCGAAGGAAACTATTGGGTATACCTTATATCATAGATCCGAAGGCAAAATCTTCGTTGCCAAGAATGGATCCTTTCTAGAGAAGGAATTTCTCTCGAAAGAAGTGACTGGAAGGAAAGTAGAACTTGACGAGGTTGTTGAACCTTCTCTCGAAATTGCGAGTAGCGCAGCACCGGAAGAAGTTCCTGTGGTGCCTGCACCAATAAGAGAGGAAGCTAATGATGATGATCATGAAACTTTGGTTGAAGTTGCTACAGAGCCTCGCAGGTCAACGAGAACTCGTACCACTCCAGATTGGTATGATCCCGTTATGAGTGTCATGTTGGTGGACAACACCGATGACCCTGAGACATATGAGGAAGCGATGATGAGCCCAGATTCCAATAAATGGCAAGAAGCCATGAAATCCGAGATTGGATCCATGTACGAAAACCAAGTATGGACTTTGGTGGACTTACCGGATGGCCGGAAGGCTGTCGAGAACAAATGGATCTTCAAGAAGAAAACAGATGCTGATGGTAATGTTACTGTCTATAAAGCTCGACTTGTCGCAAAAGGGTTTCGACAAATTCAAGGAGTTGACTACGATGAGACTTTCTCACCAGTAGCGAAGTTAAAGTCTGTGAGGATTATGTTAGCAATCGCTGCATATTATGATTATGAGATATGGCAGATGGATGTCAAAACAGCATTTCTCAATGGAGACATTGATGAAGAGTTGTATATGATGCAACCCAAAGGTTTTGTCGATCCTAAAGATGCTAACAAGGTATGCAAACTTCAACGGTCCATCTATGGATTGAAGCAAGCATCCCGAAGTTGGAATCAACGTTTTGATAAGGTGATCAAAAGTTTTGGTTTTATACAAACTTATGGAGAAGCTTGTATTTACAATAAAGTGAGTGGGAGCTCTGTAGCATTCTTAATACTATATGTAGATGACATATTGTTGATTGGGAATGATGTAGACCTTCTTAATAGTGTCAAAGAATATTTGAATAATAGTTTTTCAATGAAGGATCTTGGCGAAGCAGCTTACATATTAGGCATAAAGATTTATAGAGATAGATCGAAACGCCAAATATCATTGTCACAGAGTACATATTTGGACAAAGTTCTAAAGAAGTTTGGAATGGAAGATAGCAAGAAAGGGTTCTTGCCCATGTTGCCCAATACGACCTTGAGTAAAACTCAAAGTCCGACATCGGCAGAAGATAGAGAAAGGATGAGTAAGACTCCCTATGCCTCAGCCATAGGATCTCTAATGTATGCCATGCTATGTACTAGACCCGACATTGCATATGCTGTTAGTTTAACTAGCAGATATCAAAGTGATCCAGGAGTGGATCATTGGACAGCGGTCAAAAACATCCTTAAATACTTGAGAAGAACTAAGGATATGGTTCTTTCTTATGGAGGTGATGAACAGCTCGTTGTTAATGGTTACACCGATGCTAGTTGGAACACCGATCCGAATGATTCTAAATCACAATCTGGATACATATTTATTTTGAATGGTGCAGCAGTTAGCTAGAGGAGTGCAATGCAAAGCGTTGTGGCGAGATCTTCAACTAAATCGGAATACATGGCTGCTTCGGAGGCTTCACAAGAAGCGATATGGATGAAAGAGTTCATTACAGAGCTAGGTGTGGTTCCAAGTGCGCTGGACCCAATGTCTATCTACTGTGATAACATGGGCGCCATAGCCAATGCGCAAGAACCAAGGTCACACAAGAAGCTGAAGCACATCAAGCTACGTTTTCACGCTATTCAAGAACATATCCAAGATGGGGATATAAAGATTTGCAAAGTACACACAGATCTGAATGTGGCGGATCCGTTGACTAAACCTCTCCCGAGGGTAAAACATGACCAGCACCAAACTGCCATGGGTGTTCGGTATATTACCATGTAATCTAGATTAGATGACTCTAGTGCAAGTGGGAGACTGTTGGAGATATGCCCTAGAGGCAATAATAAATGTAGTTATTATTATATCTTTGTGTTTATGATAAATGTTTACATTCATGCTATAATAGTATTAACAAGGAAACATTGATACTTGTGTGATTTGTAAACTTAATTTGAAGTCCCTAGTAAAGCCTCTATATAATACTAGCTTGTTGGTTAATAGATGATTGTGGTTTCCCTATCATGAACATTGAGATGTTATTAACAACAAGATCATATCGTTAGGAGAATGATATGATGGACATACTCCTATAGATAAGCGTAGCATAAAGATCAAGTCATTTTAATAGTTCAATTTCTATATGCTTTCTGATACATAGTAATCTAATTCCTTCGACCATGAGATCATGCATATCACCTTTACCGGATGGATGCTTTGATGACATCAAACACCACACCGTAACTGGGTGGCTATAAAGGTGGCATTGAGTGTTCGGAAAGTATTGGTTGAAACACATGGATCAAGAGTGGGATTTGTCCATCCATATGACGGATAGATATACTATGGGCCCTCTCGGTGAAATGTCATCCAATTAGCTTGCAAGCATGTGACTGGCTCACAAGGGATCACATATCACGGGAACGAGAAAAGAGTACTTATCGGTAACGAGGTTGAACTAGGTATGCAGAGATACCGACGATCATAACCTCGAATAAGTAAACTATCGTGAGACAAAGGGAAATTGATATTGTATGTAAGTGGTTCATTCGATCGCAAAGTAATCATAGAAATATGTGGGAGCCATATGAATTTCCAGATTCCTCTATTGGTTATTGTTCGGAGAAGTGTCTCGATCATGTCTGCATAATTCACGAACCGTAGGGAGACACACTTAAGGATTCGACGTTGTTTTGAGTAGTTATGGAATGATGAGAAAGAGATCGAATGTTGTTCGGAGTCCCGGATGGGATCCGGGATATCACGAGGAGATCCGGAATGGTCCAGAGAATAATATTCATATAAGGAAAGTCCCGTTTCGGAGTTGGGGAATGGTTCCGGTGTTTTCATCGGGAATGTTCTAGAATGTTCTGGAATGTCCGGCACTCCGGAGGGGAAGGGTACATGAATGTGTTATATCAAGTTGGTATGATTGCATCATGTACTAAGTGTCATCGCTGAACCAAATAAAGGATTAATTCAAATCCTAGTTTGAAAAGTCAAACAGCTAGTTTGAAAAGTCAAACGGCTAAATTTGGATAGAGGAAAAGAGGAGGAGTGGGAAACCGAGTTGGGGAGGAGTTCCCTCCTCCAACCGGCGGCGCCCACCCAAGCCGAGTTGGGGAGGGACTCCCCTCCCTCCCCTTGGTCGGCCGGCCCCTCCACCTATATAAGGAGGGGCAGGGCTCCCTCCTTGTACACACAAGATCCTCTCCTTCAAACCCTAGCCACCGGCGCCGCCACCTCCACTGCCGCCACCGCCGACCTAGGCCAAGCCGCCGCCGCCGCCTAGCAACCCTAGCCGCTGGCCAAGCTTCCTCCTCGGCGTGTCTAAACCCTAGATCGTCAAGGGACTCTCTCATACTCCACCATACTCGCTCCGGCTTAAGGCGAAGCCCTGCGAGATCTCCCCTCTACTTCCGGTACCACGCCGTTGTGCTACCGGAATCGCGAGGAGAGTGCTACAACCTCCGCTGCCTGCTGGAACAAGGGAGAGGAAGGTCTTCATCGAGTACCGAACGTGTGACCGACTACGGGAGCGCTGCCGGAACGCAGCGCCGGAAGGATCGTCTACGCGATCTTGATATCGGAAAGAGTACGACTACATCACCCACGAGAATCCGCTCTCGTTAAACACTTTGGAATCTTCGAGGGTGAGTTATTCTATCGACTCGTTGCTACAATCTAGTAGATAGATCTTGGCTTGTTTGTTTGTATGCGGTAGAAATTTTTTGTTTTCCATGCTACGAAACCCTACACTTCCAACAAACGCCACAAAAGGCCTCAACAAATGCCACCAAGGCCACAAAATCGTCTAGGGTTCCAAGAACCCAAGAGGGACAAGCTCCAATGAGAAACTCAAACCAAATCCTCCAAGGAGAACTCAAACCGATGCACCAAATGCGAATGGCAAGAACACCACAAAGGTGCTCAAATCCCTCACTCTCAAGTTCCAACAAAGCTACTAAAGCTATTGGGGGAACAAGAGAGGAGGAATCAAAGAGAGACACAAAATCCCCCAAAATCTAGATCCCCAAAGATACACTCACAAAGAGATGTTTTGGTTTGGTCAAAACGTAGATCTCCTCCAACTACCCCTTGAATATATGCAAGAATCAATGGAGGGGTGAGTAGAAATCAAGCTCAAAGAGTAAGGCAAATGGGGGCAAAGCTTAGACAAAAGGAGGAGAAAGAAGCAACCCTAAAAGACAAAGGGTGAAGCTATTTAAAGACACGGACAAAATCTGGCCGTTGGGGTGATTTTTCGGACCACCAGATTTAACCGGTAGTACCGCAAGGCTCCAGAAAATAGAGCAGCAGCGGCAGCAGATCTGGGCGGGCCCTGTGGTGGCAGTGTGGGCCAGGCAGCAGGGGAATTAGGGCGAGCGAATCGGGGCCCAGGTGGGGCCGCAGCAGGCCAGCGGAGCGGGGTCTGGCGGCAGCAGCAGTAGCTAGCAGCCAGCGCAGCGCAGCGCGGGGCCAGGCAGCAGCTGCGCGCGCGCGGGTAGGACAGCCGCGCGGGTCAACGCAGGACAGCGGGCAGTGGGGCCTGCAGGGCAGCAGCGGCAGTGCGCACGCGCGGGGGCAGCAGTGGGGCAGAGCGCCAGCGGGCGAGCGAGCCTGCGCGCGCGCGCGGTGTGCGGGAGCAGCGGCGGCGCATGGGGCCAAGCCAGCGCAGGCCCAGCGCAGCAGCGGTCGGCAGCATGCGGGGCAAGCAGCAGCGCAGGGCGAGCGCGCAGCGCGCGATGCGAGGCGGTCAACACGAGCGAGCGAAGCAGGGGAGGCAGCGCGCGTGCAGATCGAGATCTGGAAAAACGAAACTGGGCCGGCCGGTACTACCGGCCCACCCGGGCGGTAATACCGGGCCGGTCGGTAGTACCGGATTTAGGTACCCTGCGAGGCAGAAAGAAAACGGGCCGTTCTCAGAGGCGGGTGGTAGTACCGGCCCGCCCGGGAGGTACTACCGCTCGGCCCAGAAAACAGATTGACTGGGCAAATATTCAAACGGCAATAACTTTTGACTGGAAGCTCCAATTGACCCGATTTCAATTGCGTTGGATAGAGGACGACAAGGGCTTCCCAATAAAAAGTGGAAATATTGATTATCACCAAGTGATAAAATATCAAGTAGAATAATGTGAGATACCTCACTTGGTGGGAAACTGAAAAGCCGCATAAATCAAAATCGCAATAAGATACAAACGGAAGATCCGATTTTGATGAACAAGAACTTGTTATGGAGATTAACACAAGCCCTATATCCTCACATGGATAAGACCAAATAACGAACAAATACGATGATGCAAGTATGCAAAGGTTTGAGCTCTCTCCGAACGATGTGACCGAATTACTCATACGAGATCCCCTCTTGATAGTACGGTTATCTATCCTAAACCCGGTCTCCTACACACAACAAGAGACCGGCAAAAGGGAAAACCTATCAAGATTATACCTTTGCCTTGAGCATTCCACTTGAGCTCGATGTAGACGGTCTTGCCCTTCTCAAGATGGAACGCCTTTCTTAATTCCTCATCATCGACCCCGCATATTGAGCTTGCACAACATATCTTCTTTGCATTTCATCGACCTTGAAGCCAACACATGCTCCAAGCGATGCCAATGGACAAATCCTACGAGTAGAACTTAATACACACATTATTCCATAAAGATTATCAATAATAACCAAAACCACACATGGGGGCCCAACATGTTCTTTCAAATGACCCATTATCCTGCCGTGACAGAAGATGGCTTGCGCGCCTAAAGGCTACCCTATGTGGGGTCAGCATGTATCTTAGTTGTAGTCATTTGCGTCTTGGACTCCTAGACTAGCCTCCCCCTTGATCCTTAAATAGAGGGGCGCCATCTCTAGTAGGTGGATACCACATTAAAATATTTTAGAGTTGTTTCTATCTAGAACCTCCGGAATTACTTGTGGTCGATTTCTACCAACTTCAATTGAGTGTGATCTGTTGTTTCACTAGGGATTAGTATATTACAAACTACCGTTCATGGTCGACGGCTGCGTGTGCAAGAGCGTGGTGTTGTGAATATCCCACAAGGTTCGAGAACTAGATGATGATGCCGATGGGAGTGGTGCTGGTGCTGCCCCACATCTTGGAAGGGGACGGCCTAATCCCCTACGCCTGCACCTCTTCATGGACGTGGCTTTGCCCCTATTGGTCGTTCTCAGCGTATTCCTCACCAGCCGGCGATGACGGATTGGGCAAGCCCAAATTTTCAATTCCCAAGTTTGATGGCTCCATTGATCCTGAAGATTACCTTACCAGGGATTTGAAGATTGATAAGCTCTGGTGTTTGTATGAATATACTAAAGAAAATAAGGTTAATCTTGCAGTGTCAGAATTTTATGGTTATGCTTTGCGTTGGTGGGATGCCCTTGTGCAGAATAGAAGAGATGACAATGACCTTCCGGTGATGACTTGGCGAGAGATGAAGCTTATCATGAAGGAACGTTTTGTGCCCACCAACTATTTGGGTTTAGTTTTTGACAAGTTGACAGAGTTGAAGCAAGGAACCATGACAGTAGATGATTACTACATGGAGATGGAGATGCTTATGCAGCGTGCTAGAATTCGAGAATCACTTGAGATGACCATGTAGCGATTTCTCAACAATCTGAAGTTACCAATCAAGAGCATAGTACGTCATCACAAGTATGAGAACATGAACGAGCTATTGCATCATGCTAGAGAGGCCGAGTCACATCTAGCGGAAGAGGAAAGGCATGTTCTCGTTTTCCATCTACTAGCCGTTTTTCTAGGGAAACGCCGCCACCTATGGCGCCACCTGCAGCGGCAACTAGCCATCCTTCACCATTGGTGGCCAAGCATGCTCCCACGCCATCCTTTGGTTCTAATTCTAAGAAACCCGCGTCTCTTGCTACTATCTCGGGTTCTAACATGTCAACTGCGCGTACTTGCAATGTGGAGTGTCATACTTGCGGAGGTAGAGGTCACTTCAAGCGAGATTGCCCAAACTGCAAGGTAATGTTTGTCAATGATCAAGGAGATTATGAGATTGGATATGAAGTTGAGCCTCATGATGTTGATGACACTGGTTATAACAGCGAGGACGGTATGGACGCTTTTCCTGTGCATGCGCCAAACATTGTGGTTTCTACACGTATACTTAGTGTGCAGCCCATTGTTGACTTTCAGCGCTACAATTTGTTCCAAACTAAAGCTCCCGTTGGCCCTAACAAAGCTTGCAAAGTTATTATTGATGGAGGTAGCTATAGGAATCTTGCAAGCAAGGAGTTATGTGCCAAGCTGAATTTGACTCACTTACCTCATCCAAATCCATACAACATACAATGGTTGAGTGACAGTGGCGAGATGAAGGTAAGCCATATGGTACATGTGAATTTTGAAATAGGGCCATACAAGGATTCTATTGATTTTGATGTGGTTCCTATGACTGTTTGCCATTTGTTATTGGGTCGGCCTTGGCTGTATGATCTCCATGTGCAACACAATGGCCGTGCCAATACTTATCACTTGGATTTTAAGGGCAAGAAGATTAATCTGCAACCAATGGAACCACAACAAATTGTGAATGAGTCTCGCCAAAAGATAGAAGTGAATTTGAAGGATGCCTCTGTTGATAGGCGAGATAGTGTTGCAGTTATACATGATGTAATAGAGCCTACAAAGAGTGATATAACAAAGAGAGAGAGAGAGCCTAATATTTTGATGTTATCCACCAAGGAAGATATGGGCGAATTTAGAGAGGATCCTACATCCATGCCACTTGTGCTCATGTATAAGGGCGAGGTTTTTGTTTCTAACAACATGACCCCTATTTATCTTGGTGTCTCTACTATTTTGCAGGACTTTGGCGATGTGTTTCCGGAGGATGTGCCAGCTGGACTTCCACCCATGCGTGGCATAAAGCATCAAATAGATCTGATCCCAGGCGCCACATTGCCCAACCGTGCACCCTACAGGACCAACCCCGAAGAAATGAAGGAGATACAAAAACAAGTATAGGCGTTGCTGGATAAAGGGTACATTCGTGTTTCTCTTAGCCCTTGTGTTGTTCCTATTATTTTAGTTCCTAAGAAAGATGGTACATGGTGCATGTGTGTAGATTGTAGAGCTATTAATAACATTACTATTCGATATCGTCATCCTATTCCACGCTTAGAAGATATGTAGATGAATTGAGTGGTGATGCTATTTTCTCTAAGATTGATTTGCATAGTGGTTATCATCAAATTAGGATGAAAGAAGGGGATGAATGGAAAACTGCTTTCAAAATTAAATTTGGCTTGTATGAATGTCTAGTCATGCCTTTTGGTCTTACTAATGCACATTAATGAATCATGTTTTCAGAAAATTTATTGGTTGTTTTGTGGTTGTTTATTTTGATGATATTCTTATCTATAGCCACAACGAAACTGAAAATTGTAGTCATATCCGACAAGTTTTGTAAGTGTTGCGTGATAATAAATTCTATGCTAATCTTGAGAAGTGCACATTTGCAAAATATAAGGTCGTATTTTTGGGATATGTTATATCTAAGCATGGGGTAGAAGTAGATCAATCTAAAATTGAATCAATTCAGAACGGCCTATTCCCATGAATGTAAGTCAAGTGCATAGTTTCCATGGATTAGCTGGTTTCTATAGGCGCTTTGTGAAAGATTTTAGCACTATTGTTGCAACATTGAATGATTTGACTAAGAAAGGTGTGCCATTTGTATGGGGCGTATCCCAAGATATTGCATTTGATACATTGAAACATTTTCTTACTTCTGCACCATTACTTCCATTACCTGATTTTTCAAAGAAATTTGAAGTTGAATGTGATGCTAGTGGTATAGGTATTGGTGGCATTTTGATGCAAGAGGGCCGCCCTATAGCATATTTTTCTGAGAAAATTACTGTTGCTAGATTGAACTATCCTATTTATGATAAAGAATTGTATGCACATGTTAGAGTTCTTGAAGTTTGGAAGCATTACTTGTGGCCAAAAGAATTTATCATACATTCTGATCAAGAAGCTTTGAAATATTTAAAAGCTCAATCAAACTTGCATAGAAGATTAGCTAATTGGGTTGAGTTTATTGAATCTTTTCCATACATCATTAAGTATAAGAAGGGAAAGAAAATTTAGTTGCTGATGCTTTATCTAGGAAAAACATGCTATTAACCAATCTTGATGTTAAAATTCCTGGATTAGAGAGTATTTGTGCACTTTATGCAACTGACAATGATTTTGCTGAACCATAGCGTTTGTGTGCTCTTAGAAACGCATGGGATAAGTATCATATACATAATGGATATTTGTTTAGAGCCGACAAACTATGTATTCCAAAATCGTCATTGCATTTGTTTTTAGTACAGGAATCACATGCTGGTGGTTTGATGGGTCACTTTGGGCGTGAAAATACATTGCTCATGCTTTTTGAATATTTTTATTGGCCCAAGATGAGGCGTGTGTGTACATATTTGTGAGCCATTGCATTACATGCCACAAGTCAAAATCTAAGCTGAAGCCTCATGGTTTGTATACCCCTCTCTCCGCACCTACTTCACCATGGGAAGACATTAGTATGAATTTTATTCTAGGTCTACCTAAAACTCAGAGAGGGCATGGTTCTATATTTGTGGTAGTAGATAGATTCTTTAAGATGGCTCATTTTATTTCCTGCGACAAAAGTGACGATGCGCCGCATGTTGCTAACCTGTTTTTCAGGGACATCATGAGATTACATGGAGTACCACAGACGATTGTTTCTGACCGTGATGTGAAGTTCATGAGCTACTTTTGGAAGACCTTATGGGGAAGCTGGGAACGAAGCTACTATTTAGTACTACTTGTCATCCCCAGACAGATGGTCAGATAGAGGTGGTGAATAGAACATTGTCATAGCTATTGAGGACTATGATAAATAAGAATCTGCGGGAGTGGGAAGAGTGTTTGCCACATGTTGAGTTTGCTTACAATAGGGCAGTGCATTCAACTACTCAGATTTGTCCTTTTGAGGTGGTGTATGGTTTCAAGCCATTGACGCCACTAGATTTGTTGCCTCTACCATTACATGAGAGAGTTAATATGGAGGCATCAAGACGTGCTGAATATGTTAAGAAGATTCGTGAGCAGACTCGAGATGCTATTGAGAAGAAAGGCAAGAACATTGTTGCTACAAGGAATCAAGCAAGGAAAGAATTTTTGTTTCAACCTAGTGACATGGTCTAGGTACATCTGCGCAAGGATAGATTTCCATTATTGCTCCAATCCAAGTTGAAGCCACATGGTGATGGTCCTTACAAGGTGTTAGCCAAAATTAATGATAATGCCTACTCGATTGATATACCTATTGCTGAGTTTGGTGGAGCTAGTAACAATTTCAATGTTGCTGACTTATCACCATATGATGGATAAGACTTTGGAGCGTCGAGGTTGAAGCCTTTTGAAGGGGGAGATTATGAGGATATCCCTACAAATACACCTACCCCAATTACTACATCATGATGTTCCTGCTGCTGCAAAGAAAGATCAATCCAATGAGATAAGGACTGGACCAATTACAAGAGCTCGTGCTAAGCTACTAGAACAAGAGGTTAACTTGTTTCTTAATGAACCTAGTATTTTACT
Organism: Avena sativa; assembly: GCA_916181665.1. Taxonomy (NCBI): domain Eukaryota; kingdom Viridiplantae; phylum Streptophyta; class Magnoliopsida; order Poales; family Poaceae; genus Avena; species Avena sativa. Next base: position 115,429,738 of record OV702298.1, read on the forward strand.
TAATGAGAATTTTATACTCCTAAGTCTTTGAATTATTGTATGATCAGGTACAAGGGAGAAGAAGGCATAGCACGGAGCGAGGAGATAAAGAAAATGGATCATGGCGTGTTGATCAATGAAGCAAGCGCGAGGGAGAAGAGGGAGGAAGCACAAGGGGATACGAAGGAAGAGATCAACACATGGCAGGATCTCTGTCACGGCAGAGAAACTGCGCCAAATCCTGCCACGACAGGCTGCCGCGGCACAGAAACAGCCCATTATCCTACCGCGATAGAAGATGGCATGCACGCCTAAAGGCTGCACTATGTGGGGTATACATGTATCTTAGTTGTACTCGTTTGCGTCTTGGACTCTTAGCCTAGCCGACCCCTTGATCCTTAAATAGAGGTGCGCCATTCTAGTAGGTGGAGACCACGTTAAAATATTTTAGAGTTGTTTCTATCTTGAACCTCTAGAATTACTTGTGATCAATTTCTACCAACTGCAATTGAGTGTGATCTGTTGTTCCCCTGGGAATTAGTAGATTTCAAACTACCATTCATGGTTGATGGCTGCATGCGCAAGAGCGTGATGTTGTGAATATCCTACAGGGTTCGAGAGCTGTTGCATTGGTATCAGGGTTCGAGTGGGAGAGTTCATTGCTACATGCTAGTTATCATCCACCCACCATCATCATCATTGACAAGTGCTTGCTAAGAAGATCGGGCCACCCCATATCACCTCTTGTTGCTCATTGTGGTGGAGGTGGATAGTTTCCCATGTTACAATGGTTGTTCCAATCATGGAACTGGTTGGCGAGGCATGTAGTAGCATCTAAAAGGTTGATGGAGAGGTTGTTCATGTTTTGAATATTTCCTTCGAGTACATAGATGTATTCATAAGTGGTTTAGTAGTTTGGTGGCTGCTCATCTTGTTCGGGTCCTCCTTGTTCTACTTCTTCTTCATCTTCTCCTCCTCCTCCCACGGGTATTTCTTGTTGTGATATATTAGCCTCAACCTGCGCGTCAAAATGCAAACGTCTATTCTCGATAGAGAATAGACAATTAGGCAAAGGAGATGGGATCAAGTGATCCACTCCAGTTATATTAAGTTAATATCTACCATGAGTTTTAGAAACCATAGCACATGCTCTTAGAGTAGGGAGACAAAGACGGTGACTTCCTACCAATGGTGGGATGTTACCTAGGTTGATGTGAAGTGCGCGTGCAAGAACAGTCACAAATCCCCCTCCACATATGGGTCCATGATATTGAAGAGCCTAATGCTGAAGGTAAAACACAAGCAAAGCGCCCAAATTTGGCATTAAGTTACCGTTAACAATAGCAGCTTTTGCGAGGATCAACATGTCCTCCTCATTAACTCTAGTAAACTCACCACATGCCTGCAAGATGTTAGCAATCACATAAAATAGATAGTGAATAGCAGGATGATCAATTTGGTTTCCCTTGGGTGTGTTTCCATGAATTCTCATCAAATTAAAGTACTCCAAAGGTGCAGGATTTAAAACAAAAGCAGTTGCGCGTACATCAGTGGTGTTCTTGGAAAACCCAAAGAATTGAGACCATTGGTCGAGTGTTAGGATGTACTCACGGTTCATAAGGCAGAACTTGACGCGTTCAACTCAGAGCCTCTGTTCCTTAGTATAATAATAATGATCCACCATATGCGTCAAGGTGCTGAGGAACTCAAGTGTCAAGCGGCGATACGTGGCAACATCCTAAAAGTCAAAGTCATAAAAACCAACATTGTTGCAAAGTAAATCGAAATCAACACGAATGCCAAGTTGGTTCAGGATATAGGGACACGCCCACTTGGTGGACTTGATTTCTCGGAACTTGAGACGATTGAAACGGTTTAGCTGAAACTCCTCGGTGAACTCGATACCAAGTGACTCGGGGGTCAACGTATCAACGGGTGGTGCGGAGGATTCCACAACCACTACATGTGTACGGCTCCTCGTGTTCATCAAAAATAATAAGATAGAATAAATAAGTAATAATAAAAATTGCTATTAATAAATTTTGATCTAATAGAAACATATAATATATGATTGAATGCTCTTCTAAAACAATACTAAGAATGCTAAATATCAAGATTGAATCAAGAATAAGACCTAAGTCTAGATTGACAATGGTGAATGATTGAGTGAAGCTTTTGCAAAAATAAGTTTTTTTAGAGCTTGCAAAAATAAGTTGAGGATCGGAGGAGAATCATACCTTAGATCAATTGAGTGTGAGGAATCGAAGAAAGATTGAGTAAATTTGAAGATCCAATAGAGGTGGTTTGAAGTTTGGAGGAAGAAGAAAGAGAGATTGTTTTTGAGGAATTTTAGGTTACCTCCTCGGGGTGTTTATGGTGGCCAAGTACGTGGTACGAGCGGGCGGTATAGCCGGATCCCACCCATACCAGGTGACATACGTTGGGGGCGATGGCTGCTCCCTTGGCGGTGTACTCGGTACTGGTGTGTGGTACGGTCGCACATGCCCGTACTGCTGGTCGTTATCGATACGGTGTCATTTGCTCGAGGGTACGGTATGAGCGCACCATACGGGCGCATTCAACCGTACCAGTGGTCATCGGCGATACTGTTACCTGCGGAAAAAATCAAAGTTTCTATTTTTCCATGACTCAAGGTGGTACGGGCGCACGATACGGTCATGTCTGGCCGTACCACGGGTCGTTAAGTGCACTATGATCTGCAAAACTTAAGAAATTGGTTAGTAGCTCCGTGCGCCTTCGCACATTTCATCATAAGTCAAAATAACAACAAACATGGTCCATAAAAATTCAGCAATACTCTTTAGGCCATATGTTAGTAAAATAAAAAATCGAGGATTACCTTATTTCTTCTCCTCTCTCCTAAGGTCTTATTGAACACTCTTTATTAAAACAAACAAAACAAAAACAAAACTAACAATACTAACACAATAGTAAAATTTTATTTGACATGGGTTGCCTCCCATAAAGCGCTTCTAGTTACAGTCAATTAGCTTGACCCTGATGGCAATCATTTAGGTTTAAGGAGTTGAATACCCACTCCAAAGTTGTTAGCTTTCAAAGTAATTATACCATCGTCATTATTAGGGTTGACCTTCTTTTTCCTAGAGAAGTGGACTACAAAAGGATCTCTAGATGGTAGCCCTATTCTCACATTCCCCTCATATAAATTAATCAAAGCTTTAATGGTTTTTAGGAAAGGCCTACCTAAAATTATAGGTGCTATGGGATCTTCAGGAATGTCCACAGTAACAAGATCCATAAGAGCGGGACTATCTTTAATTTCAATAACTATATTTTCTTTTATCCCAACAGCTTTTTTTATAATTGAATCTTCTAGGTGGAGTCTTAATTCAGTAGTAATGAATGTCCCCAAGTTTAATTTATCAAATAAGCTTTTGTAAATTGTTGAGACGCTTGCACCAAGATCACAAAGTGCATATATCTCATTGACTCCCAATTTAACTTTAATAGTGGGCTCAAATATATCATCTAGCTTAGTAGGAAGCTTATCAGCTAGTCTTTTATACTCCATCTCTAACTCATGAACTTTAGATGCTACTTGTTGTATATATTGTTGGTACATAACATCGTTACCTTGTTCTATACCAGGATTCTTTATGGTGATCATCTTCAATAGATCTTACATAGTATATTTCGGTGTTGGCGCACTGCTATAATCAAGCTCTTCAGGTTTCTCTTTATTGGTTACCACCCTCATCATCGTGAGGTATTCTACCAGATTTGGCTCGGGTTTTCTAGCAAACTTTGCTAATATGAGAGCTTGGCTCTCAGCTACTTTACCCAGCTGAGCCTCCACGGTCCTTATCTTTTCCCGTAGAGCCTGCACATCATTTCTAATTATAACGACCTGGTTAGATAATTTTCCTATACTACTCTCATGGTTCTCCGTGATTTTAATAAGCATATTGTTTTGCTCGGTTTGAGATTGTATAAAGGTTCTAATAGTTTGTTCAAATGGGAGATTGCCATGATTTTCTCCATTATTATTACTATCATAATATTGTAAGTAACTCCTATAGGATTAGGATAATGTTTTTGAGCATTAGAAGCATAATGATTTTTCCATGCAGGATTAAAAGGAGTGTGAGCTATAAAATTGACATCATTAACATCGGTAGGGATAGCGTTAACTTGGGTATCTTGTTTATCTTTTACTATGCGTAGCAGCTCGTTTACCTTAGATGTAAGATCTTTATTATTTACCTCGCTGATTGAACTTACTCTCTTCGAGGTTCTTTCTACATGCCATTGGGCATGCTTATTTTGCATATCATTAAGTAGTTTCTTTACAACACTCACTTGCTTTCCCATGATTGTTCCTCCTGCTGCAGTATCTAGCATATACTTAGACACTGGGGTAAGACCATTATAAAACAAATGTAATATATGCCATTATTCCATCCCATGACTAGGACAGTTCATTACGGCTTCTTTCATCCTTTCCCATGCAAGCACTAGTGGCTCACGGTCTTCTTGTGTAAACCTTGTAATGTTGGATCTTAGCTGAGGGAAAAAATTAGTCATAAAAAAATTAGTACATTCCTCCCAAGATTTAGTAGTGCCCTTTGGTAGAGCTAGCAACCAATCCTTATCCTTTCCTCTAAGAGAGAAAGGAAACAATCTGAATTTAACAACATTTGGATCAACATCCTTAATACGCATCATGTCTCAAGTTTCAGTGAAAGTGTTTAAGTGTGAACCTGAATCCTCAGAAGATGATCCCCCAAATTGGTTCTATTGAACCAAGCTTAAAAAGGTTAGGCTTAATTTCATAAGTTTCCGCATCAACAGCGGGCTGAGTGATAGGTGCACGAATAAAATCATCAGTTAGAGTAGCATACTCCCCAAGTCTCTTTTGAGCCATGGCTCTTATATTTTTGGTAATTTTTAAGTAATGAAAATAAAGAGCAAGTAACTGATTTTTTTGGGTTTTCAAATAGATAACAAGAAAGTAAACTAATAACAAGAAATAAACTACAAACTAATAATAAACTAAAAACAAGGTCTCTAGTGACCTCACCAGGATAGCGAAATTGCTTCCCCGACAACGGCGCCAGAAAAATGGTTGATACCTTCGATCCATATTCACGAATGTAGTATAATAGTTTTTTTCCTAGAAGACCTAGGTTTAATCGAACATTGGAATGCAATGCTAAAAGGAAATAAAAAGGACACATCTACAAGACTTTGTTTCTTTGTTTTACCTTAGTTTACCGGACCAATGTAGTTTACTTTTATAGTGGGTTGAATCAATGGATGGAGATAGGCCAGGGTTGAAGATCCACCTACAGTTGCACATCATATGGGATAAAAGATAATAATAAGCATAGTCATGTGTAATGTTTGAATGGAGATAATCTCTTGTGGGCAACACATCCTAATATACTAGAGCTCCTATGATACAGCTGGCATATAAATAGTCTTTTAATCCAACTGGGTGCACACCAAAGCAACAGGCTACACACGATTATTAAGTGTAGAACATAGATTAAAGCATTAAGTGGTGATGTTGTTGTGATCTCGAATGGGTCGCTAAGTGAAGACCGTACTACCCTTTCTATCACTGAGGTTCCTATGAGATCGCCGCCGCTAGGTAAAAAACGCGTGTCACCTCTCTGTCATGTGTCTTCTCCGCCATTGCCACCGTCGCTGAGGCTCCTTGGAACTATGTGTTCAGCCCCCTCTCGAACAAGGGATCGTTGGACCCTAGTTTCCTCCGTGAGAGAAATATATGACAGTATTGTACCATAGCTTACGCCAACCGGAACACCATAGCGTAATGGTGTGTCGGAATGGTATAACCGACCCTATTGGATAGTGTGTGGTCCAGGATGTCTTTAACTTATTTGTGCATGTCATAATGGGGATATGTGTTATAAACCTCCTCTTTTATTTTAAACAGAGCACCATCCAAATCCGTGGAGACAACACCATATGAGATATGGCATGGCAAGAAGACAAAGTTGTCATTCTTGAAAGTCTGGGCTGTGAGGATTATGTTAAGAAACTACAGCTTGAAAAACTCGAACCCAAGGCAGAAAAGTGTATCTTCGTAGGATACCCAAAGGAGACTATTGGGTATACCTTCTACAGCAAAGCCGAGGGAAAAACGTTTCTCTCTAAGAACGACACCTTGTAGGGGTTCATAGCATGGAACACAAAAAATTCTATCGCATGAACATACACAAGCCAAGATCTAATCTACTAGATCGGTGTAACGAGTTGATAGAGTACTAACCCTCGAAGATTCCAAAGCGGTTAACGAGATCGGATTCTCGTGGGTGATGTATCCGTTCACTTGCCGATCTCAAGATCGCGAAGACGATCCTTCTAGCGCCGTGTTGCGGCAGCGTTTCCGCAGTCGGTCACACATTTGGTACTCGATGAAGACCTTCCTCTCCCTTGTTCCAGCAGGCAGCGGAGCTTGTAGATCTCTCCTTGCGATTCCAGTAGCACGACGACATGGTGGTGGAAGTAGAGGGGAAATCCTGTAGGGCTTCGCCTAAGCCGGAGCGGGTATGGTGGAGTAGAAGAGGGCCTTGGTGATCTAAGATTCCAGCGGCTAGTAGAGGGGCTAGGCGGCGGCTACTTTAGAGGGCTCTAAATCGGCGGTGGCTTTAGAGGGCTACGACCAATCTAGGGTTTCAAGGTGTGGGGGCAAGGGGGCGCCCCCTCCTCTATTTATGAGAGGGAGAGGCGGCAAGGGGAGGGGAGTCCTCCCCAACTCCCCTTTCTTGGCCGGCGTCAAGGAGGAGGGAGGAATCCTTCCCTAAGTGGGATTTCTTCCCTCCCTCCACTAGGCAACCATGTTGGGATTTGACTTTTCAAATTGGCGTTTGACTTTCAAACTAGAGTTTGATTTCTCTCTTCCCATTGCCCATCAAAGTGACCTAGGACATGATGCAACCATTCCACTTTGTTATGACACATCCATGTACCCTTCCCACTCTGGATCGGTGGACCTTCTAGACCCTTCTAGAACATTCTGGTGAAAACACCAAAACCATTTCCGAACTCCGAAATTGGACTTTCCTTATATGAATCTTATTCTCCGGACCATTCCGGATCTCCTCGTGATTTCCTAGATCCAATCCGAGACTCCAAACAACATTCGGTCTCTTACTCACATTCCATATCTACTAAACAACATCGAATCCTTAAGTGTGTCTACCTACAGTTCATGAATTATGCAGGCATGATCGAGACTCTTCTCTGATCAATAACCAATAGAGGAATCTGGAAATTCATATGACCCCACATATTTCTATGATTACTTCGTGATCGAATGAACCATTTACATACCATACCAATTTCCCTTTGTGTCGTGATACTTTACTTATCCGAGGTTTGATCGTCGGTATCTCTGCATACCTAGTTTAACCTCGTTACCTATAAGTACTCTTTACTCATTCCTATGATATGTGATCCCTTGTGAGATAGTCACATGCTTGCAAGCCAATTGGATGACATTCCACCAAGAGGGCCCAAAGTATATCTATCTGTCATATGGGTGGACAAATCCCACTCTTGATCCATGTGCCTCAACACATACTTTCCGAATGCTCAATGCCACCTTTATAACCACCCAGTTATGAAGTGGTGTTTGATGTCATCAAAGCATCCATCTGGTGATGGTGATTAACATGATCTCATGGTCGAAGGATTTAGGTTACTATGTATCTGAAATCTTATAGCAAACGAACTATAGAAATGACTTGATCTTATGCTACACTTAACTATAGGAGTATGTACATCACATCATTCTCCTAATTATATTATCTTGTTATCAATAACATCCAATGTTCATGATCAGGAAACCATGATCATCAACCAATGAACAAGCTAGTATTACAAAGAGGCTTTACTAGGGACTCTTACATGTTTACAAATCACACAAGTATAAATGTTTATGGTTAATACAATTATAGCATGAATGTAAAGCTTTATCATAAACACAAATATATAATAATAAATACTTTTATTATTGCCTCTTGGGCATATCTCCAACAGTCTCCCACTTGCACTAGAGTCAATAATATAGATTACATGGTAATATACCTAACACCCATGGTAGTTTGGTGTTGGTCATGTTTTGCCCTCAGAAGAGGTTTAGTCAATGGATCCGGCACATTCATATCTGTGTGTATTTTTCAAATCTTTATGTCACCATCTTGGACATGCTCTCGAATAGCGTGAAAATGCAACTTGATATGTTTCAGCTTCTTGTGTGACCTTGGCTCCTACGAATTGGCTATGGCACCCATGTTATCACATTATATAGCCATTGGGTCCAGCGCATAAAGTGTACCACCTCTGCAGAGTGTCAAACTATTCGAATAGCCGCGTCGGCGGTTATGGACAGTTGGAGTGGCCATACTGTTCCGTAATCAGATGTTTTCGAAATGACTTGTGAAATGAATCATGACTTTGACTTGACCACAACATGGTTGTGAATATGAAAACTGAGTTCCCACTTAGGTGTTATAAAACCTTAAACTAGTTTTCTTTGCTTCTATACTCAGCTAGAGATAAACCTGGCTTTTTGCAAAACAACCTAGAGCTTAGTTTTCCTACTTGAACCTCTTTAATTGTTAGTGATAGTTAGCGAGTACTTAAAGAGTACTCATGTCTTTGTACCTGGCTATTCCCGTAGCCAGACTATGAACATGACTATTAGGATGATGGACGCAGTAAGTTTACGACAACTAGGATCATCTCCCATTGTCAGCATTGCCTGTGACCATGAAGATGGAGCCTCGCCCATGCTATCGTCATTACATTATTCCACTGCATTGATTGCATTACGACTGGATCATGAGATCCTTTATTTGTAAGACCTTTATTATGGTTTGTAATGGATGATGAACTATGGTACCAATCTGTTATGTCTCACAAAAAATGGTAATCCTGGGATTGCGATGTATGGCATAACAGGCATCTGGGATTAAAACTCCGGGTGTTGACAAGTTGGTATCAGAGCCTTCCTGACCATAGGAGACCCTAGTTTAGAATGGACGCTTGAATCAAAAACTTAGTTTCAATACAAAAGAAGTGAGTATTTATGAAAACCTATTCTCATTCTTACCACTTAGATTCTCTCATAAAAATTCATGTTCCTCAAAAATTCTTGGTAACTTACATAAAATTTGACACACTTGATCACTCTACTAACTTACTCATCCTACATTCTTATAGATGAACGTGAAGTATAACAAGTTCTATCATTTGGGCAATGGAGGAGATCTCATCTTTGAGCGTAATTTGGACCAACTCTCGGAACTTCTGGAGCGCCCGCACCCTGAGTTCTTCGGAGCTCATCTCAACGATCAGGAAGGAGGAGAATTGCAATGGCTGATTGTTGCAAGTCTCAGAGGGAAGATTGAAGCCCCCACCTCAGAGGGAGTCCAGTTCACCTTAAGAGAGAACAACTGGCTAGATGGACTCGCCAGGGCCATGCATGAAGCTCTTGCCCGTCTGTGTGGGCAAAGCATCAATCAGATCAAGGGCACGCTCTTTGAGTATTAGGCATGATGCTATGGGACAGCCATTGGAGGTACCATGTCACCCGGAGCTAAAGCATCAAGTGGGCCATCTCAGCTTCATCATGTATGACAGGCAGAAGGAGTTGGACAATGCCCACTCCTACGCCAACGATAACTATGCCATCACAGTCAAGAAGGACCATACCATTGCCATGCTTGTGAAGGATCGCCAGTCTTGTCGCCGTCATCTTGATAAGAAGGACCGCATTATTGCTCGCCTTTGTCATAGGGTGACAGAGTTGGAGGAGACCATCCACGAGCATCACATGCAGCTTGAGGAGAGGGAGAATGTAGGGGAGGATATCCGTGGAGACCCCTACTCCTACCTCAGTGACGATGATGACTTCCTGGAGGATCAAGCCATGGACTTCTTCACCGATGACGATGACTCCGCCTTCATTGATGATGATGATTATGAAGCCACCACTTCCGAGTAGTAGTAGTAGTAGCACTTGAGAACTAGCGTTAGTGAAGTTGTATTCGGTCCCATTGTATCGTAGTTTCACAGAATGGTTCTTAAAACCATATGTTTCCTTGCTGTGGTGTGTGTTTGTATTGTGTGCTATTAATGAATGAAAAACAAGTTGCTAGAAAAATCTGAATCAAACTCACCGTTTAAAAACTTTTCAAAAACAAACCCCTAAACCTTGCAAATTTCCCTCTTTTCTCATGATATATCTCAATCTTCAGATGCCTCGTGGAGGAAGCAGCTCATCCTCGGACCCAATGCTGCAAATCTTTCAAATGTTGGTTTCGGACCGCGAAGCTGAAAGAGACGAACGTCAAGCCAACTTAGCCACCCTCCAACACATATCTCAGATGGCCACCAACAATCAAGGCCATGGAAACCAGGACAACCATGGATCCAAGCTCAAGAACTTTCAGAATACCAATCCCCCCATCTTTAGTAAGTCTGAAGCGCCATTAGATGCCGATGATTGGATGTAGACCATGGAGAACAACTTAGAAGTCACAGGAGCAGAGGCCAATGAGAAAGTACTGTTTGCCAACCAATCTGGTAGGAGATGCAAGAGCTTGGTGGAACAATGTTCGCGCCATGAATGGAGGACAGATGATGACTTGGGATGAATTCAAACTCAAGTTCAGCAGAACCCATGTGCCACCGGGTTTGATCAAGGGGATGAGAGATGAATTCAGAGAATTGAAGCAAGGGAGGATGACAGTAGTGGAGTACCGTGACAAATTTATGTCATTATCTAGGTATGCACCAGATAAGATTAACACTGAAGCCAAGAAGAAGGAGAGATTCTTGAACGGTCTACATGATGATATGCAGACGGTGTTAGTCAATATTCCGTTTGCTGACATTGAAGCCTTAGTGGATTCTGCCATTCAGATGGAAGGCAAGATCAACCAAGCCAATGAGAACCGCAAGCGTCGAATGATAGATTAGCCAGGAACCCACCATACCCCAAAATATCGCCCCAACCCATCTACATGATTTGCCCCAAGAAACAATAGACCCTTGAGGAACCATCCGACCTATCCCAACCGTGGGGGAGGAATCCCAAGGCCCGGAGGAAACCACAACAACCCCGGCAACCCCAACAATTTAAACCGTGCATCGCCCAGGTTCAACAACAATAATGTCGCCAACAACCCCAATACTTCCCTAAGAACTGGAAGCAATGTCGTGCCTGTTGCAGGAAAAGACAAGTCTTAGGTGACTTATTATGAATGCGGAACCAAGGGTTACTACTCCAATGAGTTCCCCAAGAAGCTTGCAGCAGCCCCCAATGTGAATGCCCCAGCTCAGCAGCAGCGTCGTGTTCAACCTGGAAGAAGATTTGCCCCAGGAAATTCGCTCAACCGCAATGGCCGTCTGTTTCACATGAATGCTGAAGAAGCCCAAGAAGCGCCAGATGTCATGCTGGCTATGTTTTCTGTTAACTCAATACTTGCAAGAGTGTTGTTTGATTCTGGAGCATCACACTCGTTTGTTACAGAATACTTTGCATGCACTAGTAAGATTCAACCGACAAAATTGAAGCATGTTATGCTAGTTCAAATACCTGGTTCAACCACCAAAGCTAGAAAAATTTGCAAGGGCGTACCTATCAGAATCCATGGCATAGATTTTTATGCTAATCTAATAGTACTTGGAATCAAAGGTTTGGAAGTAGTTCTAGGAATGGATTGGATGTCGAAACATAAAGGATTAATTGACTATGCAAATAAATCCATAACCATGACCAGTACAACCGGAATATCAGTACAACATGTATCTGAAACCTTGCCCTGTCAATTCAAGTGCAACAAGAGTCTAGCCCAACCAACCATTGACCAAGTCAGAGTAGTTCGTGAATACCCCAATGTATTTCCAGATGTTTTGCCTGGTATGCCCCCAGATCGGGATATTGAATTTATCATTGGAATAATCCCTAGAACCGGACCCATAGCCCAGAGAACGTATAGTATGAACTTGTCTGAATTAGTGGAGCTAAAGAAGCAACTGTATGCTATGCTGGAGATAGGACTGATTCAACCAAGTGCATCTCCATGGAGATCACCTGTCTTGTTTGTGGACAAGAAAGATGGAGGTAACCGTTTGTGTACGGATTATCGGAAGCTGAATGATGTCACCATTAAGAACAAGTACCCGCTGCCGAAGATAGAAGACCTGTTTGACCAGTTGACCGGTGCCAAAGTGTTTTCTAAGATTGATCTTAGAACTGGTTATCATCAACTCAAGATTCGTGCAGTGAATATTCCAAAGACTACCTTTACCACCCAATATGGATTGTATGAGTACACCGTCATGTCCTTTGGATTAACCAATGCCCCCGCTTATTTCATGAACCTCATGAATAAGATTTTTATGGAGTTCCTGGATAAGTTTGTCGTTGTTTTCATCGATGACATTCTGATCTATTCCTAATCAGAAGAACATGAGCTACACCTGAGGGCCATCCTTTGAACCCTTGGGGAGCATCAGTTGTATGCCAAGTTTAGCAAATGTGAATTCTGGTTACAGGAAGTAGGATTCCTCGGACATATCGTGTCATCCGAAGGAATTGCTATTGACCCCGCCAAGGTTAAGGATGTTGAAGAATGGCAAGCCCCAACCACTCAAACTCAAGTTCGTGCATTTCTCGGATTAGCGGGATATTACCGCAAGTTCATAGAAGGATTCTCGAGCATCGCAAGACCCATGACCCAATTGTTGAAGAAAGATAAGAAGTTTGAATAGACGGACAAATGTGAAGAAAGTTTTCAAGAACTTAAGAAGAGATTGATCTCAGCCCCAATCTTGATCATGCCGGATATCATGAAGCCTTTTGATGTGTTTTGTGATGCATCCAAGATCAGGCTCGGATGTGTGCTTATGCAAGAAGGAAAATTCATATGTTATCTATCCCGAAAACTGAAGCAGCATGAGTAGAATTATCCTACCCATGAAGTTGAACTAGTAGCCGTAGTTTTAGCCTTGAAGACATGGTGGCATTACCTCATGGGTAACCGCTGTGAGATTTATTCGGGTCACAAGAGCCTGAAGTATATTTTCACTCAGAAGGATCTGAATATGAGGCAAAGGAGATGGATATAGATAATCAAGGACTATGATCTAGACATCCACTATCACCCCGGTAAAGCCAATGTGGTAGCAGATGCTCTTAGCAGATTGCCGTGTCGCTTGAACTCTATGATTCTGAAGGAGCAACCAAGTTTGCACAAGGAGTTGGAAGATTTCAGAATGGAGCTAGTAAGTGAAGGATTTTTGGCTAGCATAGAACTTCAACCCACTTTGATCAGTCATATCAAGGAGGCGCATAAAGGAAATGCTAGTATAGACGGAATCAAACGTCGTATCGGTATAGGTAAGGTACCCGGATTCACCGAAGATGAAGAAGGAGTTTTGTGGTACAAAGGATGTATATGTGTGCTAGCAGATTCAGAGTTGAAGCAAGCTATTTTGAAAGAAGCCCATGATACTCTTTATTCTATCCACCCTGGAGGAACGAAGATGTATCATGATTTGAAGGAGCAATTTTGGTGGCATAAGATGAAGAGAGAAATCGGAAGCTACATAGCCAAGTATGATATTTGTCAAAGAGTCAAGGCGGGACATCAGAGACCCGCAGGACTGTTGCAACCATTGTAGATTCTAGAATGGAAATGGGGTTCAGTTGGAATGGATTTCTTCACCGGTTTTCCTACATCTAGTAGGGGAAATGACTCTATTTGGTCATAGTAGATAGACTGTCCAAAGTCGTCCATTTCTTACCAGTCAAGACCACTTATCAGAGTGTAAAACTAGCAGAGTTGTACATTGCTAGAATAGTCAGTTTGCATGGAGTCCCCAAGAACATTGTATCGGATCGAGCAACCTAGTTTACCTCGAGATTTTGTAAGAAAGTACAAGAAGGTTTAGGAACGAGACTATAGAGGTCCCAACCTTTAATAAGGTAGAGATCCCTGTGTTTACAATGCTAGTCCCTGGATCAATAGCTAGCATCCACAGTTAAGATGTAATATCAAGAAACAAAGGTCATAATACAGCTTTATAACAAGGAATAAAATAATTCATTACATCTTACATAGCTCATTTGGCTATCTCATTACAATGCAGCAGAAATAACTATATAGCATGGAGTCCTTCATCTTCAAAGTGCCATAGGCAATCATGTTGGTTGTAGACTTGTAATCGTAATCAACACACTTCACTCACATCAAACAAACCTGCAACATAATAAGTTACAACCACAAGGGTCAATACATTTGAATTGTTTTGGCAAGTGATACTATGGTAGAATAATGGTATCTATTATCTATATGCATTTGGCTAGGTGGATCTTATGCTTGCTTTGCTCAAAATAGATTTTCCTTATCATTTGAAAACACTAAGTTTTTGTTTGTCAAAATCACCGAAGGCATCTACCAATAGAAATTGGTGATCCTTTAACCCTTGTTCAACCACAAGTTTTTAACTTAGAAATTGGGATGAGGAGATTCTTGATAGCTTCCATGTCTTGATGCTCAAATTGTCCAATGCCGGAGACACGACTAAGTACTTAGATTTTACTCTCTCGAGAGGTGGCGCACTTTCCCCACAAGACTCAACATGCATCGAGACAAGACCTTTTAGAAGCCTTCCCTTAGACCAGAATGGACGCGCTCCAAACCTATCATCCCCTACCACCAACTGTCCATCTGGCTAAGTTATTGTAACCTATAAGATCGAGGCAGATCCCATAATGCCAAGTGGCTACACTTCAAGCTTCTCAACATTTGACATCTCAAATCTCTTTGTTCCTGGGTGGCATTCCACAAGTGAGATACACTAGGGTAAGCCATAAATATGGGCCCTGTGTAACCACTCAACATAATCCATACAAGTCCCATTCCACACAGGTGATTCATTCACATAGTTGTTTTATTAAACAAAACACAAGTCTTTGACTTAGAAATATTTCATAGCATGAAAATAATACACCCTTGTTTTCTACTAGCTAAGCTAAGCATGATAGTAGTAGGTATCTTAAATTAGGAAAATTCCACTAAGGCATCATCTACTAGGATTTCCCATGGCATAGCATACTTAGTAAAAATTCCATGCAAGTCCTACTCAAAACATCACTAATGCATAGTGAAAATAATGGGACAAAAGTATGAAGCACCACTTGCCTTTTTAGTAGAGAATATATATTAACTCCTTGATCTTTAAATGGTCACACTCTTCAAAGTTCACTACAATTCAATCAAGCAAGGCACAAATTCAAAACTAGCATTCAAACAATTCATCACATAGAATAATAAAAACAAAGCAATGCATGCAAGCATGCAAAATATTGTTTTATTTGGAAAAGTGGTTTCTAATAGGTTATAAACATTTTAAAACACCTATTGGTCATTTATAAAAGTGGTAAAGCCATTTGAAAACAAGTTACTGAAAATGGCCATTTAAATCATTTTTGTTTTGTTAGAAAATGATTTAAATCAAAGTAATAATTTCTAGTGTTTGCCAAATATATTTTTAAACACAAATGTTAGTGTTTATGGTCAAAGTGTTTAATATTAAATCATTTGCCAAAGGTTTCACCTAAAAACCATATTTAAATCAAAGCAACATTTTATTTTGCTAGAAATGCCTTTAAACAAAGTAATAATTTTCTAGGGTTCACCAAATATAATTTTAAATCTGCAAGTTAGTTTCTATGGTAATTAGGTTCAAAACAATCCATTTAAAAAAGATTTTACCCTAAATTCATTTTTAGAATATTTTTTTATACTCAAAATAGGCCTACACATGTTTCTGCAAAAAAAACTAATTTTCCTGAAGCAAATCACTAAACAAATTTCATGGTTGTAAAGTACTCTTTTTGCTGATTCGATTGATATAAAGTTTGTAAAATTTGGATGTGTAAATTTAAAGTTATGAATTTTACAAAATCAAACATCTTATAGATTCATTTTTGTTTTTTTTAAAACAAGTCACTGGCCACGTGTCTTGATCTAATTGGAGCGTACCGGTTCGGCTGGATCAAGTGCTGTGGTTCGTTGGATTTAAAGCTAATAGTGCGGCACAAAAACGAGCATACCCCTTTGCTTAAGGTTCTATCGTGTCACTTGGATCTAAATCCAATGGTTCACAACACTGGCCATATACTGGCGGCGCTGGCGGTGGTGAACGGCGGCGGCGTGCTCGGACGGTGATGGTGCCAGCGATACAGGAAGCGAGAGATGGAGGGGAAGGGCTCACAGTGTTCGCGTGATCTCGCTGATGCTCAAGGTGGTCTTCGGAGAGCAGGGGGCGCACGAGAACGAGGAGGATTTCTTGCCGGAGTTTCTTCTGGCGACGGGCACACTCTGTCAACAACGGAGGCGAGGCTACGGTGCATGCCAGAGAGAATAAAAGGTGTTGTTAGATGCGTAGGGGATTGGGGAACTCGGTAGCAACAATCAGAGAGAAAGGAAAGGACGGGACTTACGGGGAATGGTCGCCAGAGTGGAGGCAGACGGCAGCGGCTCTCGGTGGTCGTCGTTGCCGAGGTTTTGGGACACGCGCAGGCGAGATGGTGCTACGGGAAGATGCATAGGGAGGTGGGGATCATGCTCGTGTGGTCGAGGGGGAAAATCGGTGGCTGGGCTCGCCGAAAAGCTCATCGGGGCAGAGGGAGGTCTCGAGCAAAATTGTGGCAGCCCGGTGGCAGAGAGGGGACAACGTCTGGGGGAAAAGATAGAGGGGAGGGAGGCGATTAAGTGGGCGTCGATGCTGGGTGTAATTAGCGTGACATTGATGCTGATTTCAAATGCGCATTCATTCGGTAGAAACAACAGCGAGGGGGGGGGGGAAGAATGGGTCGCATGGGTGAGGAAGACGACTGGCAGGTGGGGTCCGTTGGTCAGCGGTAGAGAGAGGTGCAAGTGAGGTCAGGCGATCAGTGACTGAGAGGGTGTGGGTCTGAGTGAAATAAAACGGTTTGCGGGAGAGGGAGTGGGCTGCGAGTTGGGCCGGACTGGGTCTGGTCTGTTGGGTTGGGTTGTTTCTATTTTTTTCCTTCCTGTTTTCTTTCCCCTTTTTCTTTTCTATTTTTCTGTTTTGAATTTGTTCAAATAATTTCATACCCTTTTTCATTTCAAATCTTTTCAAACTTTTCAGTAATTTTTCTATACTGTTTTAAACATGTATTTAAAGTCTATTTTAGAATAATTATTTTATTCATTTATGGTTAATTAATTAATTTATTTATACACTTGTCTTTATTTAATTGAGATTTCAAATATGTTTTCAACTTCTATTTGAATTCCAAAATTTACCAAATCCTTTTCCGTAGGTTTTATTTATTTATTAGGGTGTCAAATAATTCACTTTGAATTATTTGAAATATTTTTAATATGATTTATTAACCATTTAAATTGAGCATTTGTCTTTATTCAAATAAAATCAAATATGGTTTTAATTCCATATAAATTCTATTCAAATAATTCTTTTATTCCATTTAAGTTAATTAAATAACTTTTATTCTACTTGGGCAAATTCCAATTATTATTTTCTCATGATTTAATTAATCATTTTCATTAGGGATTTTGTCTTTATTCAATTATAATTGAATTTGATCAATGCCATATAATTTTATTTGAATATTTCTTATCCCTTTATTTTTTTTGGATTATCTTGATTCCATGTGCTTATGGATTTAACTCAAGGTCTAATTTGTTTTCTAAATAATTTTCTTGGGATTTATTATTTAGGCAAATTGTCTTTATTTAAATAAAATTAAATATTGTTCAATCCTTATGGTTTTATTTAAATAATCTTTTACTCCTTTCTAGTATTCAATAATTTTCATTTTATTTGTTTATGGATTTGGCCAAGATTTAATTTGGCTTTTAAATATTCCTTATTTATTTCTTTCTTTCTTTATCTTATAAAAGCCATATCTTTTTATTTATAGTTCTAAAATTGGTGATTCCAATTTGTATAATTTTATTTAATATTTGTTTATCCTTTTAAATCCTTTTAGGATTAATTTACTCATAATTTGGTATGGATTTTAGATAGGGGCTTTATTAGCTTTGGAAATTATTTCCTTTTGCCATATTGAATTCATAAGTTTTTATCCATGGTTCCAAATTGAATGAAATCAATTTCCATGGTTTTGTAACATTTTTATTTATCATTTTGATCATTTATGAATGTTTGTTGACAAAATTTTATATGGATCAAATCCATAGTTTTAGGAATATCTTGGAGATGATTTTCTTCCATTAGGGTTTTAGGGTTTTGGTTTATTTTCCCAAGTTTAAATTTTAAGATACATTCATTGGATGAATGCATTTCACCTGATTTGAATGCATTTCACCTGATTTGAATTTTGTTGGCTTCCCTTTTATTCAAAGTTTGTTCAAGTATGGTTTTGATGTTTTCATTTAGAATCAAAAAGTTTCTTTTTACCCTAAATTTCAACAATTGTTTATTTTGTTTATTTATTTTTCACATTTAAAAATTTGGAAAATGTTGGGATGTGACATCTTTTCTAGACACTTCGTTTTTATTGTTTCATGCACAGTTGTGTTGTTCTTGGAGCGTCTTAGTTTTCGTGTTTGGTTTTTGTTTGCTTAGTTTGCTTGAGTAAGTTGGTTGGATCACAACACACTTCTTTTGGAGAGAGACACACTCTATTTTCATTGCCTAGAACACTCTAGTTTTCACTCTTATTGTTATGTGATTGTTCAATTTTGCTAGCACTGTGTTTAGCCTTAGTTTTCTTGTGCTTTCAGCCTAGAAAATTTTAGTTCTTTGTGTATTTGTGATACAAGCTCACTGATCTTTATTGATTATTATCTTTGTGAGTTGTTCCAAATAAGTCTGTTGGTGTTGGAAAAGAGTAGAAAGTTTCATGCTTAAGTGGTACAAAGGGAGCTTGTTTTGACCGTGACTTAGACTTTATCATGCCATGCTAGGTGTTTCTTTGACCTTATGCTTAGTGATTATTGCTGTAGCATGACTTGTTACAAACAATTAGGATTTCATAATGTGCCTTGAAAGAATCATGTGTTGTTTTTGCATACAAAAGCATAGTATTGTGGTATTCTCCTTTGATGCTTTGTTTGGGTTGACTTGGCAGATGCTCACACCATGTTATGACATAACAAGTCACCATAGCCTCTTTGTTCATTTAGTCCTTGACTTGTAGTACCACTCTATGCTTTGATTAGTAATGTTTTGTCGCTCTGCATGATTATGGCCATTATTGCTCTCTTAGTTGGTCGCTCCCAGTCTTTTGCTAGCCTCCACTTGTATGAGTAAGCTCTACTCATGCTTCCAACTCCCAAGAAACCAAGTTATTCCAAAGTGTCCACTATAAATTCCTATGCATGGTGTGTTTCACCATTCCAAGTATATTCTTGTTTTCAGTTATCTTCCAATTAAAAAGTATTTTGTTATGTGAAAACTTAGTGATTAAAGCCCTCACAAACTTGATGACACACTTTATATTTCTTTTCCCCTAATAAACTTGAACCATTGTGTCATCTATGTTGTATATGCTTGCACTTATACATTGGAATTAGCAGAACCGTTCTATCACGGGGAACATTTTCAACATTCACTTGTACTTTGTACTTAGTTGATATCATGCTCTTTTGTCTATGGATGTCACCGGTGTGAAATAAAGAGGGAACTTGTAAGTCTATGGAGTATGTATTTTATGTTAGAGAAACGCTTGGGCCGCTAGCCTAAGCCATGCCTAATCATGGTGGAAACTTGCAGCATCACCATAGTGAGCTATCTATGAAGCATCCTCAATAAAAATCTATGCATATAGTAAATAAAAAGATCGATGAGATGCTCATTGTCTGCTTGCCTTGTCATTTTGGTTATGGGATAACTCATGTACCATGTGCAAGGGGTACCCCGTTGGCGGTTCTCTGTGATATGCATGTACTTACAATGACAAGAACTTACAGGTGACTGAACTTGAGTAGCATGAGGTGTGGCCCTCGTATTCAAGGGACTTGAGATTTCCATCTTATACTTTGTCAAGCATATACTCCATCTTTGTTCACTTTAAATTTAACCACTTCAAGATGCTTATGATAGGGTTAATGAGGGCTGAAAGCTAACAAGTACCATAATTTTTGGAAGCTCTTTTTGAAAATTGAAATCTCTGCTTCCCTTTGTGAAGGGCCTTTCTTCCACTATTATATTGAGTCTCCACCTTCTACCTTTAGGCACCATTAAGAGAGCATAGTTGTCATTCTTAGTTCTATGTGAAGTGTCCCAAAACATATTGATTGATGCATATTATTGATATTGCGTGTTCTTGTGATATTTGTATCTAGTCACTCTTATGAACTTTGAAGGTGTCCTATGCATCTATTTGCTACTCTATGAGGGACAAGCTGATTGCCACTATGCCATGTTTTCTGTATGTGAAACAAACAAATGTTTTTCAATGCATGTTATTCATGATCTTTGTTTATATCCTTTCATGTTGCATGCATAGTTACTTTGTCTTAATGTTAGAACTCCATCTTCCATGCTAATGTTTAGAGTACTTTGATCCTAGCTTTCAATGCTTGCAAATGGTTTGATCTTGATTTTGATGGTGCATTTCACCTCAAAAATTATTCTTTTTATGACTTACCTAATTGAGGACTAGCAGGAGTTAAGCTTGGGGATGCTTAATACGTCGGAAACATATCTATAATTTTTTATGCTCCATACTTGTTTAGTATCTACTTTGATTTTTTTTGTCTTTACTTTGAGGTACTTTTGTATGACTTTCTGGTGCTAACCTATTAACAAGATGCCACAGTGCCAGTTGCCCGTTTTCTTCTGTTTTTGGTTCCAGAAAGGCAAAAAATCAATATTCTCGGAATTGCATGGGACAAAAGCCAAAGTCAATATTTTACTGTGGACGTCATGAAGCCAGAAGGGGAGACGGAGAGGTGCCAGAGGGCCACCACACCCTCCCCAGGCGCGGGCTATGGTGGACCCACACCTAGGAAGGGTGTGGCCCCTCCAGCCGCCTCCCAGCCTCGCCTTTTCGCCTATAAGAAGCCCCTGATGCAGAAACCCTAGATAATCCATCATACTTCCAGAAAAGGTTCCACTGTGTAAGGTTCCCAACCTTTAATAAGGTAGAGATCCCTGTGTTTACAATGCTAGTCCCTGGATCAATAGCTAGCATCCACAGTTAAGATGTAATATCAAGAAACAAAGGTCATAATATAACTTTATAACCAGGAATAAAATAACTTATTACATCTTACATAGCTCATTTGGCTATCTCATTACAATGCAGGAGAATATAACAATGGCATGGGGTCCTTCATCTTCAAAGTGCCACAGGCAGACATGTTGGTTGTAGACTTGTAATCCTAATCAATAAACTTCACTAACATCAAACAAACCTGCAACATAACAAGTTACAGCCACAAGGGTCAATACATTTGAATTGTATTGGCAAGTGATACTATGGTAGTATAGTGGAGTCTATCATCTATATGCATTTGGCTAAGTGGAGCTTTAGGCTTGCATTGCTCAAAATAGATTTTCCTTATCTTTTGAAAAACACTAGTTTTTGCTTGACAAAATCTTTCCCAAGGCATCTCCCAATATAAATTGGTGATCCTTCAATCCCTTGTTCAACCACAAGTTTTTAACTTAGAAATTGGGATGAGGAGATTCTTGATAGCTTCCATGTCTTGATGCTCAAATTGTCCTTTACCAGGGACATGGCTAAGTACTTAGATTTTACACTATGCAGAGGTGGTGCACTTTCCCCACAAGACTTGGTTTCACCAAGACAAGATCTTTCAGAAGCCTTCCCTTAGACCATAATGGACGCGTTCCAACCTATCATCCCCTACCACCAACTGTCCATTTGGCTAAGTTATTGCAACCTATATGATCCAGGGAGAGCCCATAATGCCAAGTGGCTACACTTGAAGCTTCTCAACATTTGACATCTCAAATCTCTTTGTTCCTGGGTGGCCATCCACAAGTGAGATACACAAGGTAAACCATAGAAATGGCCCTTGTGAACCACTCAACACAAACCATTCCTTCCATTCCACCCAGGTGATTCATTCACTTAGTTGTTTTATTAAACAAAACACAAGTCCACAGACTTAGAAATATTTCATAGCATGAATATATATTCCACCCTTGTTTTCTACTAGCTAAGCTAACCATGATAGTAGTAGGAATCTTAACTTAGGAAAATTCTACTAAGGTTTCATCTACTAGGATTTCCCATGGCATAGTTTATACTTAGCAAAATTCCATGCAAGTCCTACTTAGAAATATCACTAATGCATAGTGAAAATAATGGGACAAAGTATGAAGCATCACTTGCCTTTTTGGTAGAGAATATAGGTTCACTCCTTGATCTTTGCAATGTTCACACACTTCAAATCACTATAATTCAATCAAGCAAGCAATATTTCAATCTACCATTCAAGCAACATCACATAAAATAATAGTAACAAAACAATGCATGCAAGCATACCAAACTTTGTTTTATTTACAAAAGTGGTTTATAATAGGTTATAAACATTCTAAAACATTTATTGGTCATTTTATAAATTGGCAAAACTATTTGCAAAAGATTCTACCTACAAACCATTTTTAAACCAAAGTATTATTTTATGTGGTGAAGAAATGCTTTTAATAAGGTAACAATCTATAGGGTTCACAAAATATGTTTTCAAACCATAAAACCTTGTGTTTAGGGTCAGAGAATTTATTCCAAAATATTTCCCAAAGGTTTTCTTCAAAAAGCATTTTTAACAAATAAACAATATTTTTATTTGACTAGAAATGGTTTAAATCAAAGATTTATTCTTTTGCTTCACCAAATATATTTTTGAAACCACAAATTGATTCCTATGGTCAGTAGGTTCAAAACAAACCATTTGTCAAAGATTTTATCTCAAAAATCATTTTAGAACAAATTTTATATTCTAAATATGCCTACACAAGTTTCTACAAAAACAATCAATTTAACAGAAGCAATTTACTAAACAAAGTGCATGGTCAGAAAGTACTTGTCTTTCTGATTCCATTTATATAAAATTTGTAAAATTTGGACGTGTGGTTTGAAAGTTATGATTTTTACAAAATTGAACAACAAATAGATCAAATCTGTTTTTATTAAAACAGCCAGGGCCACGTGGCGTGATTTTACTGGATGATACGATTCGTTCGGATCACGCACTGAGGATAGTTGGATCTAATGTGAATCGTGTGGCACAGATCTGTCCTTACCCCTTCAGTTAAGTTTCTATCGCATCCCTTCGATCACGATCCTACGGTCCTCATCGCTTTGACCATTAAGCAGCGGCGCTGGCAGCAGCGTGTGGCGGCGCGGGCTCTGGCTACGGTATTGCTGACGATGCAGGAAGCGAGGGAGGAAGGGGAGTGTCTCACCAGGTTCGCATGGTCGTGGTGATGCTCAAGGTGCTCGCGAGGAGGCAAGGGGTGCACGGGGTTGCTGATAATTGCTCGTCGGAGTTGCGTCTGATGACAGCTTCTCTGTTCGTCGTCGCTGGCGAGAGTTGTAGGTCACAAGAAGACGCGCAAAGAGTGTCATTATATGCGGAAGAGTTTGGCGACCATGCGTGCGTCATCAGGAGAGGTAGGGGAGGACGGAACTTACGGGGAGAGGTCGACGGAGTTGGAGACAGATGGCGGCGTATTCAGTCGTGGTTGCTGCCGACGATGTAGGGCACGCGCGAGTGAGCTGAGGTCACTGGGAGGTTCAGGGAGCATTGGGGGTCATGCCTGCGTGGTCTAGAGAGCGGTGCGCGACGACGACTGGCCTGAATTGGAGGTGGTGCTCGCCGGAGACAGTGGTGGTGTAGAGCGAAATTAAGCAGCCTGGGGGCGCGCCAGGGTGACGGACTGAGGGGGAAACAAAGAGGAGGGAGAGGCTATTAAGAAGGCGTGGTCGTAGGGGAAATTTACTAGGCTATTTATGCGCATTCATTCGAGCAAATCAACGGCAGAAACTGCTAGGCGAGTTCATCGCGGGGAGGAAGACGATGACATGGTCGAGTGGGGTCCATTTGACAGTGAGAGAGGAAGAGAAGAGATGGGCTGGGGTTGGGCTTAATGGGCTGCCAGATGGGTTGGGTCGACCTTGTTCTCTTTTTTTATATTGCTTTGTTTTTCTTTTTCTGTTTTTGAATATTCTGATTTGATTTTCAAACAAATAATTCAAGCAACAAATCAATTCAAACCTCAACCAAAAATTTTGTAGGTTCAAATACTGATTAATAACACATTACAAAGTCAAATTCAGAATAATATATTTATTCTTTTTAGGGCATTTTAATTATTTAAAATAGGCTCTAGTTTTAATTAAATAGGATTTAGTAATATTATTCAATCTCCATTTGAATTTAAATATCCACCAATCTTTGGGTGAATTTTAATTCTATTTATCAACATATTTCAAAGTCCAAAAAAATAATCCTTTTATTCTTTTTTTAGAATCTATTAATAATTAAATAAATATACCATAGTCTTTAATTTAAATAGGTTTTTAATTTATTTTAAAAACTCTTTTTGAAAACTAAATGATACCAAAATCTTTTCAGTAGGTTTCATTTGAAAAACTAAAACACTTGGAAATCTTATTTAAAATAAATTAACAAGTTTTAGTGTTTATTTAAAATGGAAAAGCCTTTACTTTAATAAAAATGAATATTAACAAATCCTCATTATTTTATTTAAATAAACCTTTACTCTTTTTATCAAATAGAAATATTTTATTTCAAAATCTTGGCCAAGATTTAATTTGGATTTATAAAATAATCCTTATTTATATTTCTACCTTTGTTTTATAAAAACCATATCTTTTATTTAAAGATTCAAAAAATAGTGATTCCAACTATTATAACTTTATTTATTAATTGTTTATCTTTTTAAATCCTTTTAGGATTTTATTTGATCAAAACATGTTTTGATGTTTCCAATTGGAATCAAAAAGTTTCTTCTCACCCTAAATTTCAACAAAATTTTATTTTGTTTATTTATTTTTCACATTACAAGATTTGGAAAATCTTGGGATGTGACAGGCTACCACCCTTAAAATCAATCTCGTCCCGAGATTTGGGGAGGCTAGGGGTTACAAGTTGGCTCAAAGCAACTAGGGTACTACCACCCTTACATTTTTTCCAACTAGATTACATCTTGGATTGCTTGGAATCTTGTTGAATCTTCTCTGGGCAAACATCTGCATAGTGTCCTTTGTTTCCACACTTGAAACATGTGACAAGGCTGAGATCCTTCATAGGCTTGTTTATCTTGTGCTTCCTATTTTTTGGACAATTGCTTGCATAATGTCCTGGTTCTTTGCAATTGAAACATATCACTTGGCTATTATCCTTCTTCTTCTTTGGTATCAATTCTTCTTGTTTATTTCCTTGGTTCTTCTTCTTTTCTGGGCAATCACTGGCATAGTGTCCCATTTCTTTGCAAGTGTAACATTGCTCTTGGGTAATATCCTTCTTGCTTGGGTTGGGGAATTTCTTCTTCTTCTTCTTGGGTCTCTCCAAAGCTAGGAGTTCTTCTAGTTCATGCTCTTCATATTTGACCACAAAGGTGGGAAATCTTTCTCTCTTCTTGGGGCATTTACTAGAGATATGACCTTCTCCTTCACAAGAGTAGCAACACTTTGTGGTCACTTTAGATTTGGCCTTATGATGCATAGTTTTGACTTTGCCTTCATCCTTCTTGGCAGAAGTTGTTCCTTCATGAGCGTTTACAAATTTTTGTTGCACTCCACCTTGTTTCCTTTGTTGAACTATGGAATAGATGGGGCATTGGATAGGGACATGATTATTTCCTTCACATAGGAAACAAGTAGCTTGAGATGTGTGGCATTGGTCAATTGGATGTTTCTCTTCACAATTGGGGCATTGATCTTCATGCTCCTTGGAAGTGTGATCCTTGTCTCCACAAATATTGCAAGCTTGGGTTCCTTCTAAAATATCATCCTTGACATCCTTGTTGTCACAAACTTCTTGGGAAAGGTTGTCTCCCATGTTGATCATTTGATCTGTCACCTTATGCAACAATTGGGTTTGGGTTTCCAAAAACCTTTGCATAGTTGGATCTAACTCACTGGTGTTGGCTAAAAATTGAGCTGTCACTTGGTTCAACTGGGTTTGGGTTACTATGAGTTCTCTCATGTTGTCCTCTTGGTTGTTGTTGTTTCCATCCTTGATGTTGGAGTTTCTTGGAGTAGTCATCTGTTTGGGTTGGATTGGGATTAGAATAGGCAAAAGATTTTCTAAGGAATAAATTCTAATCACACACATCACAATTCACTCAAGCAATGTGCAAGCAATCACAAACAAACATTCCATTCAAACAACAAGTTCAAGCACAACTTTCAGCAATAAAACATTTTTGTTACACCACATAATTTGGTGTGTTTGACTTAAACTAAATATGGTGGTCCATCTATATGGTTCACTTGAGATCTTTCCCTCCTTCTTAGTTGATTCTTCTTGAACAAGATGTTTGTATCCTTAGAGAATTTCTTGAATCTTGGTCACAAAACTTCAAAGGTGATGATGGTTCCTTCTAAGTTGTGTTTCCTTAGTCTTCAAGTCTTGAATAATATTCTTGTCTCACTTGTGATCCTTAATGATATCCAAGGTTGAAGTCCTTGTTGAGAATAAGGTTGAAATCACTTGAAGATGTTGAAGTCATTAGAGTTGATGAAGTCCTTTGCACATGTGAAGTCCTTGGCCATGGGGTAGGCTTGTCCATCAAGTTTGAAATAGAAGAGATGTAGAATCAAAACCAAAATGGTTGAGGAAAGAGTTTACAAGATTGTTTGTAAATAAGTTTTGGAACAATTTCAACTTCTATTTTTCTAAGGGGTTTTGTCTAATCCTAGGTTTACAAATCCTACAGGAAACACAGTGCTCTGATACCATCTGTAAGGTTCCCAACCTTTAATAAGGTAGAGATCCCTGTGTTTACAATGCTAGTCCCTGGATCAATAGCTAGCATCCACAGTTAAGATGTAATATCAAGAAACAAAGGTCATAATACAACTTTATAACCAGGAATAAAATAACTTATTACATCTTACATAGCTCATTTGGCTATCTCATTACAATGCAGCAGAATATAACAATGGCATGGGGTCCTTCATCTTCAAAGTTCCACAGGCAGACATGTTGGTTGTAGACATGTAATCCTAATCAATAAACTTCACTAACATCAAACAAACCTGCAACATAACAAGTTACAGCCACAAGGGTTAATACATTTGAATTAAATTGGCAAGTGATACTATGGTAGTATAGTGGAGTCTATCATCTATATGCATTTGGCTAAGTGGAGCTTTAGGCTTGCATTGCTCAAAATAGATTTTCCTTATCTTTTGAAAAACACTAGTTTTTGCTTGACAAAATCTTTCCCAAGGCATCTCCCAATAGAAATTGGTGATCCTTCAATCCCTTGTTCAACCACAAGTTTTTAACTTAGAAATTGGGATGAGGAGATTCTTGATAGCTTCCATGTCTTGATGCTCAAATTGTCCTTTACCAGGGACATGGCTAAGTAGTTAGATTTTACAGTCTGCAGAGGTGGTGCACTTTCCCCAAAAGACTTGGTTTCACCAAGACAAGATCTTTCAGAAGCCTTCCCTTAGACCAGAATGGACGCGTTCCAACCTATCATCCCCTACCACCAACTGTCCATTTGGCTAAGTTATTGCAACCTATATGATCCAGGCAGAGCCCATAATGCCAAGTGGCTGCACTTGAAGCTTCTCAACATTTGACATCTCAAATCTCTTTGTTCCTGGGTGGCCATCCACAAGTGAGATACACAAGGTAAACCATAGAAATGGGCCTTGTGAACCACTCAACACAAACCATTCCTTCCATTCCACCCAGGTGATTCATTCACTTAGTTGTTTTATTAAAAAAACACAAGTCCACAGACTTAGAAATATTTCATAGCATGAATATATATTCCACCCTTGTTTTCTACTAGCTAATCTAAGCATGATAGTAGTAGGAATCTTAACTTAGGAAAATTCTACTAAGGTTTCATCTACTAGGATTTCCCATGGCATAGTTTATACTTAGCAAAATTCCATGCAAGTCCTACTTAGAAATATCACTAATGCATAGTGAAAATAATGGGACAAAGTATGAAGCATCACTTGCCTTTTTGGTAGAGAATATAGGTTCACTCCTTGATCTTTGCAATGTTCACACACTTCAAATCACTACAATTCAATCAAGCAAGCAATATTTCAATCTACCATTCAAGCAACATCACATAAAATAATAGTAACAAAACAATGCAGGCAAGCATGCCAAACTTTGTTTTATTTACAAAAGTGGTTTATAATAGGTTATAAACATTCTAAAACATTTATTGGTCATTTTATAAAGTGGCAAAACTATTTGCAAAAGATTCTACCTACAAACCATTTTTAAACCAAAGTATTATTTTATGTGGTGAAGAAATGCTTTTAATAAGGTAACAATCTATAGGGTTCACAAAATATGTTTTCAAACCATAAAACCTTGTGTTTAGGTTCAGAGAATTTATTCCAAAATATTTCCCAAAGGTTTTCTTCAAAAAGCATTTTTAACAAATAAACAATATTTTTATTTGACTAGAAATGGTTTAAATCAAAGATTTATTCTTTTGCTTCACCAAATATATTTTTGAAACCACAAATTGATTCCTATGGTCAGTAGGTTCAAAAAACACCATTTGTCAAAGATTTTATCTCAAAAATCATTTTAGAACAAATTTTATATTCTAAATATGCCTACACAAGTTTCTACAAAAACAATCAATTTAATAGAAGCAATTTACTAAACAAAGCATATGGTAAGAAAGTAATTGTCTTGCTGATTCCATTGATATAAAATTTGTAAAATTTGGACATGTGGTTTGAAAGTTATGATTTTTACAAAATTGAACAACAAATAGATCAAATCTGTTTTTATTAAAACAACCAGGGCCACGTGGCGTGATTTTACTGGCTGATACCGATTCGTTCGGATCACGCACTGAGGATCGTTGGATAGTGTGAACGCCGATGTTTCTAGACAATAACCCCAAAATGATAAAGGCAGATCTGTCCGAATCATCATTGACCGTACCATGTCCAACAAGGTCCGATTCTGCCTTTCCGAAACACCATTCCTTTGTGGCGTTCCTGGCGAAGTAAGTTGAGGAACTATTCCACACCTTTTCAGATGGTCCACAAACTCATGGCTCATGTACTCGGCTCCTCGGTCCGACCGAAGAAACTTTATTTTCTTGCCGAGTTGATTATGTGCTTCATTCTGGAATTCTTTGAACTTTTCAAAGGCTTCCGACTTATGATTCATCAAGTAGATATATCCATACCTACTCAAATCATGAGTGAAGGTAATGAAGTACTCATAACCACCCCTGGCTGTCGTGCTCATTGGTTCACATACATCACTATGTACTAGTCCCAACAAGTCGGACGCCCTTTCGCAACTCTTTGCAAAAGGTGTCTTTGTCATTTTGCCGAGTAGGCAAGATTCGCATGTCTCGAACGAATCCAAGTCGAACGAATTTAGGAGTCCATCATCATGGAGCTTCTTCATGCGTTTCCAACTTATATGACCAAGCCGACAGTGCCAAAAGTAAGTCATATTCAGATCATTTGGTTTCAATCTTTTAACATTTATGTTAGAAACCGACTCACCATCAAGATTAAAAATAAATAACCAGTCCTGGACGGGTGCAAAGCCGTGAAACATATCATTCAAATACAAAGAACAACCATTATTCTTGATATTTGACTCGTAGCCTTGCCTCATCAAACATGAAGCAGAAATAATGTTTTGACTGAGCACTAGAACATAATAACAATTATTCAGTTCCATAATGAATCTGGAAGGTAAATGAAGCTGCATCATGCCGACTTCCAACACAGCAACTCTTGCTTTATTGCCGACTCGAATATCAACCTCGCCTCTTGCTACGCTCCTAGTTCTTACCAGTCCCTACAACGAGTTGCAGATGTGAATAATTGACCCGGTATCATATACCCAAGAACTATTAGCTGCATCAACAAGATATATGTCTATAACATTGCAAACAAGTGTACCTGAGTCGGAAGTCATACCTCCACTGTTGGCTTTGTCGGCCAAGTACTTGCTGCAGTTCCTCTTCCAGTGGCCATCCGCCTTGTAGTAGAAGCAAGTGGATCCGGCTGAAGGAGATGGCTTAGTCCCTGAGGAAGTGCTTGGGACCGGGTCCTGGGCCTGCTTTCCTCCTGACTTAGCCTTCTTCTTAGTCCAAGAACTCTTCTTGAACTTAGCCTTATTCTGCACCATCAACACTTGACTAGCGCCCTTTTTGAGATCCGCCTCTGCCTGCTTGAGCATCCCATGCAATTCAGTGAGCTTCTTATCCATACCATGCATGTGGTAGCTCGAAATGAACTGCCCATATGCACTAGAAAGAGAGTTCAGAATTATATCCGTAGCGAACTCTTCGCTTATGGGGTAGCCAAGCCTCTCCAGAGACTGCACGTAACCAACCATTTTGATCACATGTAGACTCAGTGGATCACCATATTTAAGCTTGCAGCTCAACAAAGCCTGAGAGACTTGATACCTCTAAGTCTTCGACTGAGCCTGGAGCATACTTTTGAGGCTTTCGATCATATCGTAGGCCTCAACATTCTCGAACTTCTTTTGCAAGTCCGGTACCATGTTGAGCAAGCATAAGACGACTAATATCCATTTACTCATCCTTATCCCGACGGTAGGCATTGGTGGCAGCGACAATCGCATTCTCATTCGGCTCATCTGGAAGTGGGTTGTCTAGGACATGGTCCTTCTTTTCTTGTTTGAGAACAATTTTCAGATTTAGATACCAGTTGGTAAAATTAGTGTCGTTCAATTTATCTTTCTCAAGAATGGTTCTCAATGCAAAACCGGATATCTGAGAGTGACTGCTACTTGGTGCCATGATCTACAACGGAAAATATGCAAAACACTTAAGACATGTATTCATAAAAGAGCAAGCATATTAAACATTTTAATATTTTATGCTCCCACTAGAACCAACACCCCTCCGATGGTTGCTTAGTGATTCAGGATCCTAAATAAGCAAGTCGGCTAGTGATCTTTAGCATCACCGCTAGCCGCCAAGTGATCTAGGTAGACAACTCCTTGTTAATCGCATCTCATACGACTCCTGTTGGACGGGTGGCATCACAGGCCCCGGCTCCCATCCGACTTTTCCCCGAGCCCCACAACTGTTGTGATAGACCCGTCTAGCTTACCGAGTGTTTCTGCAGTAAGAGTCCGACTCGAACCCACCTAGTCGGAAAGAATTGGCAGCACCTCAATTTTATGATCCCACTACCAAAAATGTCCGACTTGTGATGGTGCAAACACTGGCGGGAAAACCGACTAGACCTTCTTTGAGGGATTAAATTTTACCGACTATCTAATAGAGGTAAAACAGAGACATAACAATAACACAAAATAAAGCAATTATAATGTGAAATGGTATGGCTCCCTTCATGGCGATCTCCATCTCCACAAAGCCTGTAGTCCGACTCGTGTCAACTCTTGTCACTTGCCGTCTTACTCCATCTCGCCGACATGTACATCGCCTTGCATGCCATCCGGGTTCTCCAAACAGCTAACTAGCTTAGTAACGTAAATTACATAGAGAATCTGACACGCAGGTCGTTATACAATAAAATGACAGCACCTAGGCTCCAGCCGGCTGAAAAAAACCGTGATTCGCAGATCATGTATGGATTACACACATACATCACATGCACATGAACCATACCATTCACAACTTCCTGCAAAAACAAGTTATGCATAGATACAATATCTACCGGGCTGTGAAACTCGCAACGACATCTAAGGCGCTACGACAAGGCGAAGCCGGCGGTCCCGCTAGCTGGATAGCGGGCGGGGATCGAAGGGGCAGCACCCCTCGCGGGTGCGGGCAGCGCCCGACGATTTTTTCGAAAACGTAGATCTCATCTACGATCCGGACATGGATTCCGACCATTGTTCTGATTCGATCAAACTTTTTGATCTTCGATCACCGCCTCTGGATTTACGTGTCACAGTCTACCCCGATGGCGAAAGCCGACCGGTAGAGCTATGTCGTTCCACGACCTCAGCAGTATGATCACGGAAATCAGATATACCATTCCCCGAGTACAGTTGATCCAATCAACCTCGTACAAAACCGATCTATCTCATAGATCGACCACCAAAACAACATATAGATCTCATCTACAGCCTACCGCATATCACATATGCGAGATCTCGAGCCTAAAACCAGAAACTATCACTTTGATACCATTGTGCGGCCACGCAGAGATAAAACAAAACTTTTTCCCTCTAACGTCGTGATCCCAAGATCTAGCTGAGGTAGAAGGCCACGAGGTTTACCACTAGATGCGCAGTTGCGGATTACTGATGAAGCGCGTTAGTTGATGCAGTGCAGTCCTTTGTGATCCGATCGTCCTGGTGCTGATCGTACAACACCTCTGCTAGTATCCACACGTGCAAGGAGGAGCACCGGCGGTGAAATGCTAGTCGGTACGACGGCAGGACTGTTGTGGAGCTAGGGTTTCCAACACATGGAATGACCTAACCAAATAACGATTAACCTTTCTGGATTACGGTGCTCCACTATATATAGGGAGTGAACGTGGGCTCTGCTTGCACGGCCCATTCACTAAAGCCCATATAATATTAGTCCCTGTGAGTCCGACTCACTGACTCAGTCCAAATCAGGCTCGGGTCCAACCCAACCAGATTTCCAGTTCTGATCCAATCCACACTTGCTCCCGCTCTTAAGTGTGTGACCCGGCAGGCTCATGCCTACTCGAACACGATTGGAGTCCGACTCACAATCGATTAGTCGGCAGCGGTTCCTAGTAGGACGTGCTGACTCCCAAGTACCAAAGAGTCATGATGACTTGCCTTTCCAATGGGACTTGCGTCTGAGTCCCTTTTGCCTCACGATATACCTTGTCAGACTATAGGCAAAAAATTGTCATCCCTTAAATAGTCCAACTCTCTTCTCGATCCGAGATAAGTGATTCACCCGATTAACTCTTAGTCGACCGCCTCGGTTAACACTTAACCGAGTCGTGCATGGCCATGCTTTCCGAATCATATCTTTCGAGTGGGCCCAGAGAATATCTCTCCGAGTGGAGGGGCAAAAATCCCATCTTGGTTATTCACATCACGCAGCTTGATTCTTAGTCGACCCGATCTCTGCCTTTATAACTGCCCAGCTACGGATCAGCGTCTGACAGAACCTAAGTCGGCGATCCTCAACTCGGACTATGCAACAACCTTAGGTCTAAGGATTACATTGATTGAGATATACAAATGACTACTTGTTCGTTGTGCCTCAATATGGGTCAATCTGACTCGCTAAACTCTTTAGACGAATCTGTGTAAGTCGGAATGGCATAACCATGCCCATGACAAGTGGAAAAGAGTCATCAAGCCAACTTTCACATTGGTCTAAGTTGTGTGTCCAGCACAACCTCAATGACCAAGGACATTTAGTACAAACAACATGAATGTATAGTTCCACAACCGAATCACATATTCAATGATACACATCAGATGTTTATACAAGGACAACTTAATAACTTTATGAATACAATGGGAAATCTCATCATACATGATTGCCTCTAGGGCATATTCCCAACACCCCTCCTCTCTTACTCAGATCAATCAAAGGATAAAACTTTTGATATTTTCCAAACTCCATGAAGACCAAGTCTAAGCATGGATCCTATCTACTCCATCATCCTCCAATCAACATCATAATGTTGATCAGTAGTTGGAGCCTAGCATCACCCCCCAAATCATCTACCCTTGTAATCTAGTCTAAATCCCTAAATCTGCCAAAATGGCAAAGTCTGGAATTCTTATCTAGATTCAGTCTTTGGAGATCTACGTACTCTAACCTATGTACATTCTTGTGAATGTACTTGAACCATATTGTAGTATATCATGAGTACTACCAAAGACCACTATTGACTTTGGCTAAGCCATTCTTGTTTCCACTCATCCATGATGGTTTTGTAGACATCATGATAGTCCTTTTCCGCAAATCTAGACAACATGCCTACTTTGGCAGAAGCTCACATCCACATACCACCTCCCCTTAACCAATTATTTGAATGGCCATGATCTACTAACCATGGTATATCACTCCATTCTTCACAT
Organism: Avena sativa; assembly: GCA_916181665.1. NCBI lineage: Eukaryota > Viridiplantae > Streptophyta > Magnoliopsida > Poales > Poaceae > Avena > Avena sativa. The sequence goes on from OV702298.1 coordinate 115,464,033, forward strand.
GTTCCCATTGGATCTTTGTGCTTCTGAAACCTACATGGTTTATAAAGCATCTTGACAATCCTGCTATGGCAGCCTTATTTTCAACAAAGTTTGCCATCACCTCTAAACCACCACAACTACAACCAAGCCTAACTCTTGGAACCATTCTCATCTATAAAATCCTAAATATTGGCACCATTCTCATCAATACAACTTTGTCTACCTATCCATATATCCCTTGTACCAAGGTGAGCTCGGAGCTCACTAATACAACCCTGTTAAGGTGGCATAAAAATATCTTTGCCCTAGATCCTCTAATCTTTGTCTTCCTCCAGAATCCATATTGTTTTGAAATACCCAAGGTTGGTTATGATAGATACTTTAAGTGGACATCATTCACCTTGGATATAAACACTTTCCAAATAATTTCCATAATTATTTGGAGCCTAAAACTATTTAAAATCCTTTAATTTACTAAATCCTCAAAACCTTGTCTATAAAGACAAGTTTGTTTTCTCCAAACTACCTTGTCAAATCAAGGAACATTTGATAACTATATATCAAATCCTATCTTCCCATCTCAAAAATAAATATTTTTGAGATCCTTTAGTATTTCTTTTTGCCATTTTACTTAAATGGCAGAAACAAGAAATAATTCTTTATAAATACTTTTCCATCCTAATAAATTACAATAAAATTACCCAATGTGTGATATGGTATTTAGGACCATTCCACACCAAAATACCACCTTGCCTAATGGAAAATTATCACTTTAGCTTCTACAAACCATTTCTGCACTTTTCGAATAAATGATATTACGTGCATCTAAAATACTCTGAAAAATCCCAAACAATTTGAGGAGATGTTTATTAACCATGTCCACCTACCAGTGCCCTTACACCATCTTGACAAGATCAACTTGGAGAAATTCCTTCATAACAACTAAAATGGCCAACATGGGACCAAGATCATAACCATGACCTAAATCCCCTCAAGCCCCCGTCAAAGCTTGTCTAATACATCTCCCAGGACCAGCAGACCCCCTTGGTCGTGGCCACTGTAGCATATCACTGTAGCCACTTAAAACCTTGTCCCCTAGTGCTTGGATGTGAGGACAAATCTTAGCTAGATAAATCCCAGCAGATGCCACCTTTCCCCTCTGCCCCACACCAGACCAGAAACCACCCTCCCCTCTCTCCCCACGCCCACAGCAAGGACCAGCCCTGGTTTTCCCCTCCCACAAGCTCTCCATGCACCATGTCCACCATGGACCATCACCTCTTGGTTTATAAGGCCAGAGGCCACCTACCTCGCCCTTGATGACCCACAAGTATAGGGGATCGCAACAGTCTTTGCGGGGTAGTATTACCCAATTTATTGACTCGACACAAGGGGAGCCAAAGAATACTTGCAAGCCTTAACAACTGATTTGTCAATTCAGCTGCACCTGGAAATAGTTTTTGCTCATGGAAGTTTACCAGTAGCAACAGTTTGTAGTAGAAACAGTAAAGCAACAGCAACAGTGAAACATGAGCAATAGTAACAGTAACAGTAACAGTAACAGTGGGATCCGAGTGCAGTAGGCATAGGGATGGATGGATGGGCGTTGCATGGACGTGTCTAAACATGTAACTTCAAGATCTAGGGCATTGCAGATAAATAATAACAAGCATCCAAGTACTAAACAATCCTAGGCATGTGCTCCAAATATAGTCATACGTGCTCGCAATGAGAACTTGCACAACATCTTCTGTCTAGCCAGCCCGTGGCAGCGGGGTCTCTAGGGAACTACTGTCAATTAAGGTGCTCCTTTTAATAGAGCACCAGAGAAAAGAATTACCACTCCGTGAGCACATGTGATCCTAACACCATATCCATCCCCTCCGGTTGTCCCAATTATTGTCACTTCGGGGCCTTTGGATCCGAACAATGATATGTGTACACAACTTGCAGATAAGACCACAAACAATACCATCATAATGATTCAATAATAAGTTCAGATCTGAGATCATGGCACTCGGGCCCTAGTGACAAGCATTAAGCACAACAAGTTGCAACAAACTCAAATAACACTAATAGAGATACTAGGCACTATGCCCTAACAATCTTATTCGATTACATGATAGAACTTATCCAATCCCTACCATCCCCAAGCCTACAGCGGGGGATTACTCACTCATGAATGATGGAAACATTGATGGTTGATGGAGAGGCGTTGGTGATGACGATGGCGATGATCATCTCGAAATTCCCCGTCCTAGCAGGGTGCCAGAACAGAGTTTCTAGATCCGAATCTTGGTTTCTGGTGGCGGCAGTGGAGTAGAACTCTTTCTGGAAAACTATCGAACCCCCCTCTGTTTTTAGGTCGAGAGGCAACTTATAGGTACAGAGGGAGGCCGAGGGGGGGTGCCTGGGGTGGTTGCACCCCCTAGGCGTGGCCAGAGGTTGGCCCGCGCCTGGCAGACGTGTGGGCCCCCTAGGCCCCTTCTTCTTCTCGTCTTCTGGCTCCGTGGGCCTTCTGGTGAAATATAATTTTTGGCATATTTTCCGGGATTTTTCCTGATAGTTGATTTTCTGCACAATAACAAGACACCAAGGTAATTCTGCTGAAAACCACGTCAGTCCGTGTTAGTTGTATCCAAATCACACAAGTTTAGAGGAGAAACAATAGCAAAAGTGTTCGGGAAAGTGGATACATTTTGGACGTATCAACTCCCCCAAGCTTATCATATTGCTTGTCCCCAAGCAATTCAGTTGAAAACTGAGTGCGATGAAAGAACTTTCACGAACACATTTGCTTCATATGATGTATATATTCTCAACACAGGAGTAGATGCTTAAACCATTCATAATAAGAAGTATGCAACTAAGTCTACTCAATAGTCAATGCAAGCTATGAATAGAAACCAACTCAATAATAATAAGTAGCATGAAACATAAACATAAGCAACATTGCAATGTTCATATTAAGGTATGATAGAGTGGTATCTCGCTTGCCTCTTTTGTAGAGCACAATAAAAATGCCAAGGCACCTCTGAAGTTCAAGTGCAGACTAGAAGTAAAGATATCAGAGATACAAGCATCAAAGTCATTACATAATTAATCAAGTTTTGGAACAAACACAAGAACGACAACTATGCTCTCAAGAAGGTGCTCATAGAATGAGTGGTGACTCAACATGGAAGTGAAAATGGTTTTGAAAAGTTTGAAAGGTTTCCTAATGCTGAAAGGAAGGTACTCATTAGCTTTGAGCTCTCATTGCCCCTATCATAGGCATCTTCATATGGTTAAAGTGAAATTGAGGTCCAATCTGAGTTATATGCTTGCCAGACCATAAACTGGAAATCCCATGTCCCTTGAGTACGAGGGCCGTACCGCATGCTACTCAACTTTGGTTACCTACAAGTTCTTGTCATTGTTCATACATGCATATCATATAGAACCGCCAATGGGGTACCCTTCGCACACGATACATGAGCTATCCTGTGATCAAAATGACAAGGCAAGCAGACAATGAACATCTCAGCGATCTTTTTTTACTATATGCATAGCTCTTTATTGAGGATGCTTCATAGAATGCTCATTATGGTGATGTTGCAAGTTTCCACCATGATTAGGCATGGCTTAGGCTAGCGGCCCAGGCGTTTCTCTAACACAATGTATAGAATTCATGAACTCACAAGCTCCCCTTTTATTTCACACCGTCAACATCCATAAACAAAAGAGCAAGGTATCAACTGGATAGGATAACCAAAAAGTGTTGAAAGTGTTCCCTGTGACAGCACGTTCTGCTGACTCCCATCATATAATTTGCAAGCATATAACTTTCATAGACAAGTCACAATGGTTCGGGATTATTAAGTGCAAGGAATAAAGTGTGCCATCAAGTTCGTGAGAGCTTTACTAACTAACTTTCTCAAAACAGAAAAACATTTTATTTGGAAGAAAACAATACATATAGAATATGCACTGAAATAGCAAATGATGCTAATAGGTAGGTATGGTGGACACAGTTGGCAATAATGGTTTTGGGGAGTTGGAAGCACAGGTAGAGCTCATACTCAGTGAAAGTGAAGGCTAGCAATACAAAGGGAGCAACAAACGAGAGAGGAATAATTGTCATAATCATGCTTGCAACAAAACAGGACTAATTATGGCATGAAAGTGATATAAGGACTCCGAGGCAAAATAAATCATCGAGGCTTACTGACTATTGATTAGTCATATGCATGCGTGAGCATGTGCCAAGTCGATTCACATGAAGCTTCCAGAGGAGGATACCACAATATCATACCAAAATATGAATAAAATAATGCAAGCAAACATTCATATGACATGCTACAAACTATTAGCAAGCTAGAGCTAATTATAGACAAGCAAGAACTACTAAGCATCCATCAGTAACACACTCCTTACAATGAACAGATTAAGCATGCTCACAATGATGAGTATATGTACAAAAATGAAAACAAATAGAGTTCGCTACCAGCCTCTTACCACATGTCGAGTTGTCTTAATCTTCATTATTGCCGTTCACTTGTGTGACCTGAATAATAACATGAAACCAAAATCCACTGAGGACGGCTGAAGCCTGCAAAGAACTCACAAAACCAAAGAAGAACAACAAATATTTTTGGTGTTTTCAATTTTTTTAAAGAAGGCAAACAAAGCAAAAACAAACAAGGAAAAAGAAAACCAAACGAAGCAATTTTTTTGGATTTTTCTTTTAAGGCAAACCAAAGCAAAGAAACAAAGAAAGATAAACAACGAAAATATTTTTGGTATTTTTGAGTTTTAAGAAAGGAGCAACAATAACCAAAAAGAAAGCCAAACGATGGATATACAAAGAACCAACCGAACATGATATATAGATGAGTGTGATGTCGGTATACCTCCCCCCAAGCTTAGGCTTTTGGCCTAAGTGGTGCTCAATCCCATGGTGCCCAAGTAGGTGCACCTCCGTAGTATGACGAGGAGGCTCCCTCATCCAGGTACGAGCTCGAGGACTCCCCTGTGTAGTGTACAGCGGGGTCGTAAGAGGGCGCTTCCTCCTGATAGTGTCCATAGAATCTAAGAGAGCACAGCTTCTCACCATCTCCTCCTTGGAGCGTGACAAAGGTCCCTGTGAAATACTGAACAAAGTGGTTTGGGGTAGAAGGATATCTCTCTCATCCCCGTCAATAAACAGCATTTTATAGACCAACTTATCAAGGGTAGAGCTATTAGTGACAAAAAGGTGCGCCTTCATGGCAACAAGATCAAACCTCTGAGGAGCCAAAACTGTATCATTTGGATCAATAGCAATGTCCAAGGAAGTAGCAACACGCATAGCAATAATTCCCCCATAGATGGGTCCCTTAGCAGTTAGACAACAAGCAATGAGAGAACCAAGATTGTACTTGGTATCATTGTTGAGCGCAGCAGCTAAGAAAGCCAAATGATAGCTGGAAATATTACTGGTGTTCTCCCTACCAAGAACACTGGTGGCAAGATAGTAAGTGAAGTACCTGATGGCTGGAAGCTGAATGTTTCTTATCTTTCCCCGTTGAGCTCTATGGTTATCATCATTGGTTATTCTATGGTAGATCTCCAACAAATCAGCGGGTTGAGCTGGAATCTTCTTTGCTGACCCAGCTGTACCAAATCCCAGAGCTTCACAAAATTTCTTCAATGACATATGGTAAGACCTGCCATAAACTTTGAAAGAAACATCGGGATTGAACATGCTGTTAGTGAAGGAGAAGCTGTCCACAAATATTTTACTGAGCGTAGCATATTGCACACTCTCATCCTGCATAAGACTTGTTAGACCAGCCCTCTGAACCAAGGTCATAAAATCATCAAGAATCCCAGCAGCCCGCAAGAATGTTTGGCAAGGAAAAGCGGAGGGGTGCGCATCCCCCTCATCTCCCTCGTCGCCGAATCGCGGAGTGATGAGATCCTCATTGTATGAGGGCTTAGAACGGGAGGATGATCTTGAAGGCCTTTTCCTTCTAGGTGAATCACTCTCAAATATCTCTCCAAATGTGTGGTTGTCCATGACCACTCTATTCTAAAAATTTTAGACAAACATCAAACCAAGTGATTTCCAAGTTGATAAATGATGAGAAACTACTATAGGAACTTGATAGAGGGCTACACATGCATCAAAATGAAATATCTAAGCATAGAACAAGCATGCAAGCTCACACAACCTGTCACCTATAACAGCAAAATACTCAAGATACAATCTACCAATCACAAATCTAATTGGACAAGTGGAGGAGGCACATACCAAGGAGCAATCCCTCCAAAAATCAGCAGCAAAGATGGGATGAGCAAAGATATCGAAAATCGCGAGCAATAACTCGATCTTGAGCAAGTTTTCCGGTGTTTTCGGGAGAGAGAAATAAGATGGCTGTGAGGGGGCACCTTGAAGGGGCCCAGGTGGGCCAGACACCCCCCCTACGCGCCTCCACAGGTAGGCCGCGCCTACCATGGGTGTGGTGGCTTGGGTTGGCCCCCTGGGTCACTTTAGGTGTCCCTCTGCCCCTTTTTTAAAGGAAAATTTTATTTTGAAATTTCTAGGATTTTTCGGGAAACTTTATGTTTGGCCAATTTTCAGGGTATGAAAATTGATTTTCTCGCAGAAACAGTTTTTTCAGAAGAAGCAAAAGCAAACCAAAAGCCAAACTACAGGAGCTCTAAGACACTCTAACTAGCAAACAACTAACAAAACCCAAGCTAGCAAAAGAAAGGCAAAGACTAGGGAGGAGAAAAGTAAAAGAAAGCAAGTATAACCACAATGGAAACATTATTTTTTTCATTAAAATCCTTTTGTTAAGAAGGTTGATCAAGTCTTGTTACCAAAACAATCTTATATGAAACAAAACTTTGCATTCCACAAGGTGATTATGTTACCTCATACTTGATAGCAATGGTCCCAATCATAATGGTCTCAATATTTTCAATGGAATTCAGGCAATAGCTTCTAACAACCTTCTTGGGGAAATAAACAATATGCTCTTTGTCATCAATATTGAATGTTACTTTTCCATTACAATTAATAACATCACCTGCAGTATTAAGAAAAGGTCTCCCAAGAATAATAGACATATTATCATCTTCAGGCATCTCAAGCACAACAAAATCAGTCAAAACCAAGCAAAGTAATTTTCTTGGAACCTTACCATTGAAGGAATAATTAGCAAGCAAAGTAGAAATCTCCTTATTAGGACTCTTCCTTTTATTAGAGACAATATCCTCCATATACTTTGAATAAGGAGGCAACTTAATAGCATCAGTCAAAGGAATTTGCAAAAATAAAGGTTTCATCCACCCACAAAACTTGTTGTAGTGTTCTTCCTCCTTTGACTTGTATTTCTTACCTGGAAAAGGCATAGGTTTCTGCACCCAAGGTTCTCTCTCTTTACCATGTTTATTAGAAATATAATCTTCCTTTGTGTACCTAGTGTTCTTATTGTGCTTCTCGGGTTCTTCCTCAACTTCCTCCTTATTAGGAGCATCATTATTATTATCACTCTCAGTTTCAGCACCAGAGACAAATATACTATTAGGATCTATAGCAGGTTCAAGTGGTTCCTCAACTATTTTATGTTTATTTTTCTTTCTCTTACGAGGACTACCACTAATTTCACCTTGTTGAGAATCTTGCTCAATTCTTTTAGGGTGTCCTTCAGGATTTAAAGGATCTTTCGTAGCTATACCACTCCTAGTTCTAATTCCATAAGCATGTTTATCTCCTGAGGCATTAACTAGCATATCCTTTTGTACCTTAGAAAGTTGATCAAGTTGGGTTTGAACCATTTGAAAGTGTTTACAAAGCATTTTAATATCATTAGAAGTTCTTTCCACAATATCTTTCAACTCACTGATAGCTCTAGAGTTTTCCAATAAATGATTCTTAACTTGTTTATTAAAATTACCTTGTTTAACAATAAAAATGTCAAGTTCCTCTAAGCATTGCTCAGGAGGCTTACCATAAGTAATATCACCTTCATCAAATTGTTGGAGAGAGTGTACCTCAATAGTAGATGAGTGGGGAATTGGCTTACATAATTCTTCTATATGAGGTAGATTCTTCACATCTTCAGCTCTCATACCTTTCTCCTTTAGACACTTCTTAGTTTCCTTCATCACTTCATCATTTAATGCAATAACTCCCCTCTTCTTTGGTGTTGGTGTTGGAACTGGTTTAGGCACAATTGGTTTAGGAGTAATAGGCTCAGGTGTATTTAGCTCAGTTGAAGTCCAATCATCATAATTCTTGCTTAACTTAGCCATTAATTCTTCAGCATCTGTAGAAGTTCTTTTCCTGAAAACACAATCAGCAAAGCTATCTAGGTATGTCCTAGAATCATCAGTTAGTCCATTATAATAAATATCAAGAAGCTCATTTTTAAAGGTAATGGACATCCAGGATGTGCATGAATCAAGGCATGGAACCTTGTCCATGACTCAGGCAATTTCTCTTCTTCTCACTGTTTAAAATCAAAAAGTCTCTCCAAAGCAGCATGTCTAGCACTAGAAGGAAAATATTTCTAGAAGAAAGAATCAATCAAGCAATCAGGGCTATCAATGGAACCAGGAGGTAATCTATTAAACCAAGCCCCAACTTCTCCTTTTAATGAAAAAGGGAAGATCTTAGTAACAAAGTACTTGCGCATCTTAAAATCATCAGAGAATAAAGCACTCATAGTAGAAATCTCATTCATATGAGCCACAACACTCTTAGTTTCAGTCCCACAGAAAGGTTCTTTCTCAACAATATCCAAATAGGACATATCAAGAGAGAAATCATAATCTTCATCTTTAATATCTATGGGAGAGGTTGCAAACTTAGGATCAGAGGACAGTTTAGGCATAATGGTGCGTCTAGAAAGGAGACTCTTAATAGCACTAGTACCATGTGTGTTACGACACTCTTCAACAACTTCATCAATGAACTCAATGTAACCATCATTAATATCATAACTCTCTCTAGACTCAGGTGAGCTGACAGGTGTAACAGTGTCTTCACTAGGAGTTTCGGTATTTCCTAGACTAGCCGTAGTAGCATCTAGAAAAGGAACTAATGAACCACTCGCATCAAGCATAGTAGAAGTAACATCATGAGCATCAAAAGCAGTTTCAGATTCAGCAGTAGTAGCAGTGTGTGTACATGAGTATGTGGTGGTGGTGTGACAAGCTTACTTATAACAGACGATGAATCAAGAGCAACAGAGGTGTTTAGGACTGTACCTCTTCTTGTAGTGGATGGTAAAATAGGGAACTTTCCATCACGAGACTTCCCCATGATGAAAGGAGTAGCAGTGAACAATAATAGATCTAAGTGAACTTACAAATAAAGCTGCAACAGTCTTCGTGGATAGTATTACCCAATTTATTGATTTGACACAAGGGGAGCCAAAGAATACTTGCAAGCCTTAACAACTGAGTTGTCAATTCAGCTGCACCTGGAAATAGTTCTTGCTCACAGAAGTTTATCAGTAGCAACAGTTTCTAGTAGCAATAGCAACAGTGAAACAAGAGCAATAGTAATAGTAACGGTAAAAGTGGGATTCGAGTGCGGTAGGCATAGGGATGGATGGACGGGCGTTGCATGGACGAGTCTAAACATGTAACTTCAAGATCTAGGGCATTGCGGATAAATAATAACAAGCATCCAAGGACTAAACAATCCTAGTCATGTGCTCCAAATATAGTCATACGCGCTTGCAATGAGAACTTGCACAACATCTTCTGTCCAGCCAGCCCGTGGCAGCGGGGCCTCTAGGGAACTACTGCAATTAAGGTGCTCCTTTTAATAGAGCACTGGAGCAAAGCATTAACACTCTGTGAACACATGTGATCCTCACACCACAACCATCCCCTCCGGTTGTCCCAATTATTGTCACTTCGGGGCCTTTAGATCCGGACAATGATATGTGTACATAACTTGCAGATAAGACCACAAACAATACTATCATAATGATTCAATAATAAGTTTAGATCTGAGATCATGGCACTTGGGCCCTTGTGACAAGCATTAAGCATAACAAGTTGCAACAAAGTCAAATAACACTAATAGAGATACTAGGCACTATGCCCTAACAATCTTATTCGATTACATGATAGAACTCATCCAATCCCTACCATCCCCAAGCCTACAGCGGGGGATTACTCACTCATGGATGAGGGAAACATCGATGGTTGATGGAGAGGCGTTGGTGATGATGATGGTGATGATCCTCTCCAAATTCCCCGTCCCGGCAGGGTGCCAGAACGGAGTTTCTGGATCTGAATCTTGGTTTCTGGTGGCGGCTGCGGAGCGGAACTCTTTCTGCAAAACTATCGAACCCTGCTCTATTTTTAGGTCGAGAGGAAACTTATAGGAGAAGAGGGAGGCCGAGAGGGTTCCTAGGGTGGCTGCACCCCCTAGGCGCGGCCAGAGGTGGGCCCGCGCCAGGCAGGGGTGTGGGCCTCCCAGGCCCCTTCTCCGTCTCGTCTTCTGGATCCGTGGGTCTTCTGGTGAAATATAATTTTTGGCATATTTTCCAGTATTTTTCCTGATAGTTGATTTTCTGCATAAAAACAAGACACCAAGGTAATTCTGCTGAAAACAGCGTCAATCCGTGTTAGTTGTATACAAATCACACAAGTTTAGAGTACAAACAATAACAAAAGTGTTCTGGAAAGTAGATACGTTTTGGACGTATCACCCCTGCTCCCTCATTTCACCTCACTCACCTCTCCGAGTCTCTCCACATGCTCCCCCTCCCCTCTTCTGCCCTCACTCTCCGTGAATATGGAGGAGGCTCTCCTATCGGCTTGCTTGAAGAAGGCAAGCGTGTCCCTAACCCCTACCTCCCCCATCTACCTTTCTCTCTCTATTCCACTCCCCTAGTTCTGATCTACACCCCCTTGCCTTTTGTTTTGTCCTAGGTACACTAGAGGCGTCGTCGCATGCGCATGCCCGTCGAGAAGCTCTCCCTGATGAAACTCCACATCCCGAGCGCCGGCAGCCGTGCATACGACCCTCACTAAACCGGTCCGAACCCTACAACCTCTCCTGGTCACTCCCCAACAGCCTGCATGCCATCTGCAACGAGCTCCGGCGAGCATCCTCGGCGGCCGACGCTGGCGCAAGCGTGTGAGGCATCCCCCGGTGACGAATCAGGCCCTTCCGCCCATCCCTGAGCTCGCCATCGTTCCCCGCTTCATCTCCACCGCCTCCCATCCCCTCTCTGCAACGCAGGTGCGCCACCTGCACAACCCCTCTCATCCCTAGGGTTCCCTCTCCACCGGCGGAACTCGGGGAATACGACGCACAGGGCCTGTCGATCCTCACTTGATTGGGCGACCCCCGTCACTCCTTACCAATTTGACGCCCGACGCTGCTGATGAATGGGTCCCACCCTGCTAGATTCAAACGACGCCTCCCGCACGGGTCATCGCCGTCGTGGGCCTTAGTTCTTCTCCCCCGGCGCACTTCATTCTAGATCTGGCCCGATAACCCCCTTCTTTTATTCTTTTATCACAAATCTGTACATACCTCTTCCAATTTAAATTAAAAATGGAAATTGTCCCCATTTGGTCAGATCTCATTTTTCCTAGATGGGTATATGTTTTCCCTCACAAGCAATACAACCAGTGGACCAAATTGATGAGAAAATTAATTATAGTAAATCACCCACTCAAAGGTATCCCTTTCACTAGATAAATCTTTCTGGGAATGTCACCAATCCATTTGACATGAATCCTTTTGGTAATGCAAGGTATTGGTCATACCTTGCATATCACCTTAACCCCTTAACTATTTGCTTCCTAAATTGACCTTGGTAAAAATAACAAAAACAGCACCAGTAGGACTTTATAAATTTCTCTAAGTCAAACTGTACGTGGTATTGACATAATTCCAACTCCCAGTACACCTGGATACTAGCACCTATCAAACCCTAGGATATCACAGTTTACTGATCTCTCTTTGATTTATGGTGAATTAAACATTTCTGTGTGTTGTTTATTCACCAATAAATTCATCACAGTAGTTTTGTTCATCCAAAAAGGGCAATTCCAATTTATACAGAAAGTTATACAAAATACCTAGCATGTGTCTTTGGAATCACATCAAAATCCCTTATATATTTAATCTTGTGAAAAAGACAAATAGCATCTAGTACTACCTTTGGGAATTTCCTGAGGGCAATCTGCTAAATATTTTGGGATGATTCCAACTCCCACTTAATAAGTTCATCAAACACCACTTAATCATCCAAGTAAATAATTTTTTGAACTCAAGAACTGTTATGGTGAATTATTTCCTAAAACTAGAGTTTTATTCACTATAAAAAATCACTATGAATCAAGGGTAATTGGTAAAATACTGAAACCACGTTTGTTGGTTTTATTTTATCAATACCAATCTGATGATATCATTTTTACAAAATGATATCATACTGATTATGTCCTTATTCCAAAACCCCTATCTTAGGTAGTTGCTAGACTATAAACCCTAAGTGGGATTCTTCCAATGCCTCCTAAACCTCTTACTAAATTAATCAAACCAATCATCCAGACTCCTACTGTTTACACCATGTGTTTATCTTTTTCTTGATGTATTGATTTGGTGCTTGTATGCTTGTATTGAATGTGCCATTGTTTGTTTGCATGTGTTATCCGCGACGATGCTAGTTGTGATTGAGTTGCCGACAAGAAGAAGGGATCATCTTATTATATTGGATATTCTGGTTTTCTAAAGAAGTTCAGGGACACTATTGCAATATTGCTAATCATCAGGAAAGCCATCTTCTTGCTCATAAGCCCTTGTCCTACTATTTTACTTATGCATGTTTATCTACTGTTTACAAAACTGCATTTGTAATACTAAGTACAATCCCCTTGTCGACACCTACTTTCCCCTAGTATGGTAGATGGTGTTTAACACCATACCCATTTGGAGACCTTGTTTTATCCTAAGCAAAAGCATAGGATGGGAAGACCCCGTACAAGCTTACAAAAATGTTTTATGAGAAAACCTTGGTGAGGTTTGGCCTGCCAAGTGAGTTTCAAAAAGGAAAAAGGTTTTGGTTTTACAAAAAGGTTGGACGAAGGAGGGAGATAAAATGTTTACAAAAATGCACCCGGTTCTTTATAGTTTTGCCAGAACAATTAACCCGTGTAACCACATTACTCTGGAATGGGACATGGATAGACTAGAAGTTTGACAACTCCGGTATAAGTTGCCTATAACTACTACAGTGAATCCCAAAATCCCGTAGGGTGGTCCTTCTCCGGAAAAACGGTCCATGTGTAGCATTGAATAGGAGAAGGAACTGAGGGTCTACGTGCCTCCATGCGATACTATGATCCTCTCATTGAAAGTGCACACCCGTCAAGATGCAAAACACGCTCCGGTTGGCTTGAGAACTATATACGGTGTCCTGGTGTTGATGGGAATAACAATCATAGGGTAGGCACTTGTATCAGAGAAGGCATCCCAAAGGTCTTGACTGGTTACTCAACCCATGATCGGTGTAGATTAGGGCAGGGTACCCGGATGGTGTGGGTAAAGTGTACAACCTCTGTAGAGTAAAATTATTCGAATAGCCGAGTCCTCGGTCATGGATGGTTGGAAAGGTTGCTGTAGAGTGGTGCTGGTTTTGATTTTCAAAAAGGTCTTCGGAAAAGCAAAGTCCTTGGAAATGTTTTGACCATGGGATGGTCGGTAAAAAGTAAGGAAGGAAGTTTTGGTCATGGGATGACCGGGAAGGAAAATATATGGGTGACCCAATCCTAGTGATTTCTACAACTTTCCAAAAAGGTTTCCAAAATGTTTTACAAAAGTTCTTCAACAAAGATATATAGACATGCTATATCTACAAGAGAAACTAGTTTATAAAAGAACCTCTATTGGAGTCCTCCTACTACCACAGGCATATTGCATATCATTTATTGTTGATATTCTATGGTGGTTTGCGAGTACATTCAAAGTACTCACCGACTTTTTCCCTGGCTCTTTACTAGGCCAGACTTATAGAAGCAAGAGGAACGATGGGGATTGCTAACGTCTATGTGAGCTAGGATGTCTCCCAGCCAGTCGCATGTAGGTTAAGGCATGACATGGGCTCTGCACTTGAAGAATTCCGCTAGTTGATGTTGCAATCGCCATAATGGCAACCATGTAAGTTTTTTAATCGTTACTCTATGGATGTTGTAATGATACTAGTCGGTTATGCTCACGGCTCACTGATCATGGGAACATGAATTGCATGCATAACAAGGATTTTCGGACCATAAATCCGAGGTCCCACAGACTTGGTATCAGAGCCATCCTGACTGTGGGAGACCTTAGTTAGCATGGACGTTAGACATGACAACCTCTATTTTAGAAAACACCGACTTTCGAAAAAATACTTTCTCAAAATCTTTTCGAAAGATTTATTATGTTATCTTCTCTGACTTAAACTACTTGAAAATGGATTACTCTATATGTCGTATACTTCAAATGCCCCATTTTCAAAAACAAAGTCCGACTTGGCGACTATGAAGACGGATAATCCAAAATGAAGAGACATCGAGACAAGCAAACCAGAGAATCTACCAACGACGAAATACACTACAAGATCGCCCTACCAACGGAGTCCTTCATCGCCTCAAAGGATCAAGTACGACACTGATGGCACCAGATGGCAATACAGAAGCCAAGACCCCCGTAATGATCGTACTTAGGATTAGTATCCTTAATACAGGATTTCCCTTATGGTGTGTCACACCTTAGTACCTATGGTACGATATGCTTTCTTTTCATGTACTTATATGGTGCTCGGAATGTGTTGATTTTCTTCTTTGGATCGTCCGATCCTAAAGCTTAGAACACCTTAATGGTGTATCCCGACACCAACAACCCCCATCCCATAACCTGAAACCTCTCCTCAACATGATGGACACATAGAGAAATCCATGACAACCCCTACAAGTGCCTTAGTTCTAATCACCCCCAAAAGGGCAACGACCCTATTCAACCCTCTGCCGAATCAACGGGAAGTCCTCGCCATAACACCAGCGCCCCAAAAGTCCTGAAGATAAGGATGCCTGAAGACAGCGAGTCTACTTCGTCGTCGATGCAAATCAACACAAAGTGTTCAAGTGAAGACAACCCCTCTGAAGCTATATTACCCCCACCCCAAGACTAAGAAGCGTCACTAGCCGCTAAAACTACCCGAGTTAACCCTTACGGCTTTGATAGGTAACCACCAAAGCAAGGTAGTCACAATAAGGCGTCACTCGAAGACCTCAATTCAAGCGTCACGCCAATGCTCCATGATGAAGGATTTACCCTAGCCTTGATGACCCCAAGTAAAGCTCTAAGGTGGAAAGACATCGTCTTTCCACTCAATTCCAGAAGACCGCCTACAAGTAGATAATCCATGTATATCTTCAACCCAAGAACATGCCCCAACCATCACCTCGAGAGTCGTCGGAGGAACAGAAAACATACCCCATCAACAATCTTCGGAAGCCTGGTCGACCCTCCCAACACTCGTAACGCTCAAGATTTATGACGACAATACTACACGATTCCGCCAATACTCCTCTCCAAGCAGTAGAAAGCAACCCCAAAGCTTTGAGATTCTCTAAAGATCTAGTGAAGCCCCTTCTCTGCTATCTCTGCTAAGACCCACCTAAAAAGAGCTCCGACTCTAGTAACCCCGAGACTGAAAATGAAGAGTTGTCCTTCTACGAGTGTCAACTTATTTTTTGGCCACAAACCCCAGAAGATCTACCGTCGCTACAGGCATCGGAGAAGGCACGACCCTCACTTTCACTACTGAAGAGCTGAATCACTACTGCAGAAATGCTTATAGCCTCCAAGTGGTTAGCGATGGGAAAAACTATGCCCGTCACTAGTAAGTAGTACTAGCGACAGGCACAGATAAGCCTGTCACTAGTATAAAACACTAGTGACAGACGTATAAAAGTGAATGTCACTAGTATTTTTTGTGAAGACCGTCTAAATGGAAAAACTACTTAGTGACAGGCATTTATAAACTAGTAGTGCTATGATTAGCGATGGACTCAAAATATGTCTGTCGCAACTATATTTCGTGGCGGCTGGCTAAGAGGAAAAATTTCTTAGTGGTGTACATCTGTAAATGTCTATCACCAGTAATTGTTAAAAAAATATCTATCACTGGTTAGAGGGAATTTTTTTTGTCCAACCAAAATTATACATGCCCGTGACGACCAGAGTGGTGTTAGGGTGGACATATCAAACAAAGACCGAATAACCGAACCGGAATACTTAGACTGAACCAGAATAGACGGAAACATTGTTTGGGTCCTCATTTTTAAGAACGGAAAGTAACTAGGTAAGGGTCCTCATTTGTTAAGAACAGAAATTAACTTGGTATTGGTCTCGTGTCTTCTTTACCCGAACAAACCACTTAAACCGATTAGTCCCTGGCCCAAAAGTGTACATAACCAGCCCAAGGTCCAACTCCTAATAACTCCCGTGACATGACTCTCTTCCTTCTCACATATTGTAGTACGCTGCGCTCAGTCCAGATTACCGTACACGGTACACCACATCTCCTTTTCCCGTTCGGCGGTAGTGGGTTGAAAGCGATGCTTCTTCTCTTCATTCCAGCGGGCAGCGGTGGCCGATGCTCCTCTCCACAGTAGCGGGCGATCTCGGCGGTGGACTGCAAGAGACTGTTCTTATCTCCACCCAGAGCGGATCAGAGACACAACTCCACCCTTGCGTTTTGCCGTGACTCAACGCTTCGCAGCCCCATCGATGCAGAGCCGACGACGTTGCATGTCCTCACTGCTGACACCGACACCTTCCTCTGCCCCTGACGTAAACGCCTTCATTCACCATCGACGCATCCCGAAGCCCTCCTTC
Organism: Avena sativa; assembly: GCA_916181665.1. Lineage (NCBI taxonomy): Eukaryota > Viridiplantae > Streptophyta > Magnoliopsida > Poales > Poaceae > Avena > Avena sativa. The sequence continues at coordinate 115,480,897 of OV702298.1, forward strand.
TCCGGCAGTATCCTGGACTTCTCTCGGGTACGTCTTCCGCCTTGTCCCCTCCTATTTTGATCTAGTCATATGTTTCCATGTGAGTGTCTAGGATTCTTTATTCAGATTCATGGATGAATTGATGAGTTCTTGATTCGTACTGCTAGGAAATTGTTCGGATCTGCTGAGTTGAGAACTTGTAGATTGGGACCAATTGACACCAGCTCAGGTCATTGTCCTTATGTGATTGACTGTTTTGACTAGTACATCTGCAAGCCTAATCTCTTAGAAAACAGTAACTCATATTCTCAAGTTCAGGTATGTTGTAGCTTGCTTTGTATATGTACTTGCTTGGTTGGTTCTTGCTTATTTTAACTAGAGCACATACCGTTGTACAGATACTAGTGAAACTGTGAAACTGATCTTTATTAATTCTGAAGAATGAGCATCTGGTAGACACATGATTAGTATTATTTAGAGGAGAAGGTATCTAGGGTAGTTAACTTGTGTTCACCTCTAATCTCACGACATTGGTTGTGAACGGTTGTTTTGTTTTCATTACTGCATATCCTGAATTGCATATCGAATATGAATCACCTCTGATCTCACGTGAGGAAAAAGAAAGCTGAATTAGGAATGCACTTCTTGTTGATTTTTGGCATACTGATAAGGTCAGAGCTGGGTGAGAAAATGAGGCATGCACTCTTCCAAGGTTAGTTCTCCTCTGCCTATTCCTACCCACGTGGGCGACTAGCGTTTGTTTTTCTTTGATCTAGGAATAGATGAAACCTATGGTGCCACTAGCCACACACATATAGATATTATTTAATTGATATATGGTATTCGCAAAATAACATATATTCAAATTTCACAAGCACAAAATAACCCAATTATGGGATGTCTCATTCCGATAATGCTTTTATGATGTAGGACATCTTTAATGGAAAGATCTGTTAGTTAATAATTTTGGTTGACTTGATTCATGATTCTATGTTTATTTCTAAAGTATATTCTTATGTTTGGTTCTTCAATTTCTTAGCTGAAATTATCTAATGTCGTGGGAATGACCACGGCAGACGCTGCAATCAGCAGCGAGTAGTAGAACGAAGGGCAAGGGCGGCCAGCCATCTGCGGTACGAGATGAGGACGGAGACACAGGGTTTTACCCAGGTTCGGCCCCCCGAAGGGTAAAGACCTACTCCTGCTAGATTGTATTATGATGGAAGTACAAAGGGGCGAGCTCGACAGCTAGGCGGCGAGTCGCTTGGGTGGATGATGGAACATATCCTCTACACGCCCTATAGGGAGGTTTATATAGACTCACCCCACCCTAGGGTTTACATATCTCAACCGAATCAGTTAAGGTTTTGGTATTTGTTTAACCTAATCCGACTGGGCCTATCTACTCTCCTGGGCCTTCAGCTTCCAGTCGCTTGGGTCCATGTCAGGTCTTGATCCAGTCGCCGTCCTGCAGGCCCACTCGCCAGTTCCTGGGCCAGTCAAAAACGTCCTGCTGGGTATACCCTGGTAGGCATATCCCCGTCAGTAGTCCCCGAGGCCGTCGTCGATTGGGCGCAGGTGGTTGCTGGCAGTCGGAGCATTCGGGTCCAATGCGGACACCCAGTCGAATCGGCGGCGGGCTCCTGAATAAAGGAAAAAACTAGTCATTCTGGTCACAGCTCGGCGAACGGGTCGGCGAAATATTTAATCACTGTCGTAGTGATAAGGTCGGCAAGTCGAATGGACGAAGTTGGATCGTCAGACGCGGTCAAACTAGCCGTTGGAGTAATCCAACGGTAACTTTTGGCGTAATCACCGTGTAGTAACGGCTCCCTGATTTGGCGGGCAACAACTACTATATAAAGGAAATGGTAGGCGATCGGAGAACCACCCTCTCGTCATTTCCTCCGATTTCGTGCATCTCCGTTTTCCTCCGCATCGTGATCCAACCGATCCAAAATCCTACGACCTCCACGAACCTTTCCGCCAATGGCCCCCTCCGCCGAACCATGGGGCCGGTCCAAATGCACGAGAGCGCTACTGGCGTCTTTCGAGGAAGCCGGGATCCTGCGCGCCGGCAGGTGGCGCATCCCCGCAGCCGGAGAGGTGACTCCAGACCCGCGCGAGGGAGAATTCGTCTGCTTCACCAGCCACCTGGAGCGGGGGCTGGGGTTTCCCACATCTCTCTTTTTCCGACGCTTCTGTGCCTACTACGGGATTCAGCCATTGGACCTGGGCCCGCACAGCATCGAGCAGCTCGCTATCTTCGTGGCGTTCTGCGAGTGCTACCTGGGCTGCAGGCCCTACTTCCCCCTGTGGCAAGATCTGTTCCACGGGAGGATCAGTCATGAAGAATCAGGCGGCCCAATGCTGGCGGCAGGTGGCCTAACGTTCCAGCTCAAGTCGAAAGCCTCCTTCTTCGACCTGATGCTACCTGCCAAGGCGGCAAGCGAGTGGAAGAAGTCCTGGTTTTACGTCACCGAGGCGACTCCAGATGGCGAGGTGGCGATCCCAAGGTATTCCGCCGACCGGCCCGAACCACGCCGACTCCAAGTCGGCAAGCTCCCAACAGACCAGCGGATGGTCGTGGATGAGATGCTTCAAACCATCCGCGGCCTGAAGAAGAAGGGTCTTCAGACCATCAATTTGTACAACTATTGGCTTGGGCGGTGACTCGTTCCCCTGGCCCACCGTGACCATTACATGTATGAGTACACGGGCCGGGAAGACTCGACGAAGTCCTGCCTTGCCGAGTGGAAATTCGAGGACTACGTCCCGGCGTTGGAGAAGATCACCCAGGCGGTGTACCTGGACGCAAAGGCTGGGGTCGCCCCCTACACCGCGAAGCATCCAGCCCTGACGGTAAGTCATTTTTTACCATTCGCAGTCGCAGTTGATGATGTCGCGGTTATATTGACATTACTTCGTGCTTGCTGCAGTTATTTCAAGTGGTGGAAGGGTGGCTTCCGCCCGCGGACGATGAGAACTCGAGCCCGTCCGTCCAGGACGGGGGCGAGTCGCCTCCCACCAAGGGCGGCGCCGAGAGCGACAGGAGCGACGACGATGACGAGTCCGAGGAAGAGGTTGCCCCATTGGTTCGCAAAACTCCTGGGCAGCGTCAGCGCGAACTCGAGGCGAGTAGAAGTCTTGAACGTCATGATGATGAAGACGACGAGCTTCCCGAGCTCACCTCGCGTCGCGAGGCCACTCCATCGAAAAAGAAGAAGAAGAAGGAGGTGAAGGCCCCTCCAAAGAGGAAGACGAAGCCAGCGAGACAGGCATCTCTACCTCATTCGGCGAGTAGTTCCGACGCCACCAGCCTGGCCAGGGACGAAGCACCACAGACGATGGCAGCACCGGATGTCACTGCCGTCCTGAGTGAGGTACCTCTGGCCTCGATTCCTCCCCCATTCGCCCTAGTCTCTGGGTCGGGGGTCGCTCCGGCTGCGGCATCTTGCCTCCCAGGAGATCTCCTGCCGAAAACATTGTGGAGGCTCCTGTCGCGGCCTCATCAACAAAGAGACCGTCTGTGTCTTGGGCGCATGATGTCCTGGAGATGGGCCTCAGTTGGAAACTGGGCCCCGAACTGGAGAAGCCGGCTAGCATCCGCACGGGGCTACGGTTCATACCAGTCGCCAAGTGAGTTTTATTCACCTGCCTTATTTTTCGTTGTACTCGGACCACTTTGCTCATGTAATCAATTTGCAGGACTGGGGTTAAAAAGATAGGCCACCCGTCCGTGGCCAAAGTGCCGCCAGTCGTCGCCGAGGAGGACCCTTCTTGGAAGAGGAAGGCTAATGAGGTCGCTGCCCCCACAAACAGTGCCAAGAAGGCCAAGAGCGATGATGTCGTCACGGTGTCTGACGACACGACGAATGCTCCGAGTGATCCTGCGGCGGGGGCGGCCTTGACGATCAAGAAGGGTGGTTCCTTGCCGCGGATGGCCAATCCGGCCTCTTTTGGTGCTGGCGCATCTATCGCAACCTTCCCCCGCTTCATGGCCAAAGCGGCTACGGCGAGTGGTACCACGCCATCGAGCCGCGTACATGGGGTCGTCGAAACGGAGGTCGAACAGCGTCGCGGGCACACTCCGGCTCTTCTCGCATCCGTGGATGCGCTACAGCTTCATGGCATGCTTGGCGCAGCCATCCAGGTATGTTCAGTCCCCGAGGATCGGGCCACTAAATTGCAGTGGTCAGATTCTTCTGGTTTTTGTTTTTATTTCTCGCGCCCAGTCCTCGAGTGTCTAGTCGCTGAATTTCAGTGGGTGGGCACTTAGGATTTGGTTTTTGTTGACTGTTTGACTTTTGCACAGGGTTTGTAGCGTGAATCAGCCGACCGGCTTGCTGCGAAGTGTCGCGCGGAGAAGGAACTTGTCGTCGTCCAAGAGGCGAACAAGGGACTCTAGGCGATTGCTGCGAAGGCAGAGGAGGTTCGCCAGGGCCTTGTCCCGGCGAGTGAATTGACGGTGGCTCAATCTGCGTTGAGCGCGGCTGAGAAGCGGATCGCCGACCTTGAGCGCGAGCTTAAGGAAGCGAAGGAGGAGGCGAGTTCAGTGGATGGGCGGGCTAAGGCTGCTGTTACGGCCGCCGCTGAGGAGCGTAAGGTCTCTGACGCCCTTGTTGCTAGGCTACAAGACGACTACTCCTCTCTTCAAAGCTTTATCACGGGTCTCGCTCTTCCTTTGATTGGTAAGTGTGCCTGCCTCTGCCTGTAATATTTGCATTGCGTGATCTTTGTTGTACTCACTGCCACCCTCTGTCCACAGGTCGGATCTTCGACAGCTCGGAGGAGGCGCAGTCGTATGACGCGCGGCAGTGTGTGGCCACTCTGGTTGACTCGGCCACTTTGTCCGCGGCTTGCATTCGGGCGTATCTTCAGGAGATGTCACCCACGGAAGTGATTCCCAGCGACCTCGTCGAAGTGTGGCGATACTTGGAGAAGGCGTCGTCGGTTGTCGAGTTCATGACGCGGTCGGTGTTTCGGCGCGGGGCGGCGACGGCGCTCAGCCTTGGGCTCGCCCACTTCCTGGAGGATTTCAATCTGGACGACGTGACGAGTGGCTATCCATCATCGACGGGCTCGGTGGAGATTGCCGAGGTGCTGAAGCTGACGGACCGTGCCGCGGTATACTCCGATCGTGTCTGGGCGATGGGCGATCTCCTTCCTTATCAGGAGACGATCGTCGCGCCCAACCACCCCGAGCCACCGCACCGCGACTTCAAGATCGAGTAGCCCTTCCGTGCGGCGATGGCGGGTGAGCTGACGACGTACCCGTCGAACCCGTACACTCCCTTCATTCGCAACCGCAAGGGTGGCGGCAAGTCGTCGTCGAAGCCTACGGAGTAAAGCGTTGTGCCCTGGGGCGTTAGTAGCAGTTCGGCCATTAGGCGCAACATGTATTTTGTAACAACTTTGATCTGCTATAATGGGATATCGTGTTATTTTGTGATTTGACGTGCATTTGAGATTGAGGGTTGAACAAGTCCCCGAGCGTGTCCGCCCTTTTTATGGGGTTTACCTCGTTTGTTTATGTGTTTGTGGTTTTGAGCGTTTTGTTATTGAGGTCGACTCGCCCGAGCTTGGAAAGCCAGTCGCTGGGCGACTCCCATGAGTGCTCTGTACTTTACCGCTTTCCCTTGCACGAACGAGGTCGGGTAGCCGAGTCCCCGAGCGTGGTACTTGGTGGTTCTAGTCGCGGCTCTATGGTGGGTGAGGACTGGGCGCGTCAGAGTGAGCGCATCACTCCTGCCTGGCCCGTTGGGTCAGTCGCATGGCGAGTCCTGGGCACGCTCTCGTACTTGGTGTTTTTCCCTAGTCGCTCGCGCTGAACTAGTCGTCAGTCCCCGAGTGTGGTACTTGGCCGTTCGAGTCGCTGTGTCGAGGATGCGGAGGATCATGGTCGCTGTGAGGAGCGAAGGCAGTTGTCTTGGCTCGTTAAGCCAGTCGAGCTAGGCGACTCCAATGGGGCTCCGGGTAGGCGTTTTTCGTGGACGTTACGAGTCCTGGGGTAACCCAGTGACCTCGTAGCGCACTACTTGGCCGTGCCGATCGCTGTACCAGAGGTTAACTCCTGCAGTTAGCTTGGTGCTGTTACTACGAGTGCGAGTGGCGCAAGACACGGAGAGTAGACACGGTTTGTGGTAACCAATATGTTTTATTTCTTAGCGACTGGAGGATACATATGTGGAGTTCTAGGAGTAGAACTTTCGTAGGAGGTTTACATTCCATGGTCGCTTGACGTCGAGTTTTCCGTCTCCGCGGACGTCGGTGAGGTAGTAGGCATCGTTGCCGAGTACTCGCCCGATGGCGAATGGTCCCTCCCATGGGGGGAGAGCTTGTGCATGCCCTTCTTGTCCTGGATGAGGCGTAGCACCAGGTCGCCTTTCTGGAAGGTGTGAGTTTTCACCCGCCGGCTATGGTAGCGGCGGAGTCCTTGCTGGTAGATGGCAGTGCAGGAGCGAGCTAGGTCGCGTGCTTCGTCGAGTTGATTGACTCCATCCTGACGTGCGATTTCGTTCGCAGCCTCCGTGTAGTGGACGACCCTTGGCGAGTCGTGCTCGAGGTCGGTGGGCATGACTGCCTTGGCTCCATACACCATGAAGAAGGGGGTGAACCCTATCGACCTATTGACCGAGGTGCGGATACCCCAGGTGACGGAGGGTAGCTCCTCGACCCAGCACCCGGCGGTGCGCTCAAGTGGTACTTGGAGCCACGGCTTCAGGCCGTGGAGGATGCTCTGTTTGGCCCGTTCCGCCTGGCCGTTGGACTCCGGGTGGGCGACTGATGCGAGGTCGAGTCGGATGTGATGTTCCTCGCAGAACTCGGCCATGGCTCCTTTGGAGAAGTTGGTGCCGTTGTCCGTGATGATGCTGTTTGGGAACCCGTAGTGATATATGAGCTCGCGTAGGAATTTGGTGGCGGTCTTCCCGTCGCATTTCCGGACTGGCTTGGCCTCCACCCACTTTGTGAATTTGTCGACCGCGACCAGGAATTGGGTGAAGCCAGAGGGGGCCTTTTTGAAAGGGCCTACCATGTCCATGCCCCACACGACGAATGGCCAGGTGATGGGGATTGTCTTGAGCACTGAGCTCGGCACGTGTGTCTGGTTGGCATACTTCTGGCACCCAGCGCACCGCTGGACAATGTCGATGGCGTCGGCGTGTGCGGTGGGCCAGTAGAAGCCATGTCGCATAGCCTTTGCGACCAGAGAGCGGGCTCCGGCGTGGTGGCCGCAGTCGCCGGAGTGGATATCGTGGAGGATCTTACGTCCTTCAGCGGGTTGGACGCAGCGTTGGAACACGCCGGTCACGCTGCGCTTGTGGAGCTCGCCGTCGATGATAACGAAGGATTTGCAGCGTCGCGTTATCATCCAGGCGTCTGTTTCGTCTGCTGGCAAGGTGCCTCCCTCCAGGTAGGCGATGTACGGCCTAGTCCAGTCTTCTGGCTCGGCGATGAGTGCAACCAAGGCTGCCTCTGGTTGCAGCGAGACTCCAATGTCGATCTCCCTTGGGGGAGAGACGGATGGCTTGGTGATCGTGTCGAGGAAGACGCCGGCGGGTGGTGAGAGTCGAGCCGACCCGATGCGAGAGAGTGCGTCGGCCTCCTCGTTCTTCCGCATGTCGATCCACTCGACGTAGTAGCCTGCGAAGTGTCCGCCCAGCTTGTCCACTGCTTGCGGTATGCCGCCATGGTGGGAGAGATGGCGTCGCAGGTGCCAGCGACTTGCCCAGCGACGAGGTCAGAGTCTCCGTAGCAGCGTAGGCGGTTGACATTCATTTCCTTGGCAGCTCGCATGCCGTGGAGCAGTGTCTCGTACTCGGCCATGTTGTTGGTGCTGGGGGTGAAGTCGAGGCAGAGGACGTAGCGGAGCTTGTCGCCCTTCGGGGAAGTCAACACGATCCCTGCTCCTGCGCCGTCTGCGTTTTTGGAGCCATCGAAGTGCAGGCTCCAGTAGTGGAGGTACGGCAGTTTTTCCGGCTGCTAGGCCTCTTCCCAGTCGGCGATGAAGTCCGCGAGAGCCTGTGACTTGATCGCTTTTCGTGGCTCGTACTTGATGTTGTGTACGCCGATTTCGATGGCCCACTTGGCGACTCGCCCGGTCGCCTCACGGTTGCGGATGATGTCCTGCAACGGTGCTGAGGAGACGATCGTGATCGGGTGCTCCTGGAAGTAGTGCGGCAGTCGCCGTTGTGCTCTGAAGACTGCGTACACCAGTTTCTGGTATTGCGGGTACCGCTGGCGCGACTCGGTGAGGACCTCACTGATATAGTACACCGGTCGTTGTATCGGGCGCTCCTTTCCTTCCTCTGGCTGCTCGACGACCATGATGGCGCTGACGACGCGCTCGGAAGCCGCGACATAGACCAGCATGGGTTCTTTGTCGACGGGGGCGGCGAGTAGCGGTGCTACGAGTAGCATCTTCTTGAGGTCGCAGAGTGCGTCGTCCGCTTCCTTGTCCCACTGGAAGGTGAGGTTCTTCCGCATTAGGCGGTATAGGGGCATCGCCTTTTCGCCCAATCGAGGGATGAAGCGGCTGAGGGCCGCGACTCACCCGACCAGCTTCTGGACGTCGCGCAGGCACTCGGGTTGCCGAGTCGAGCGATCGTGTCGATCTTGGTGGGGTTCGCCTCGATCCCGCGCTTGGAGACGACGTACCCTAGTAGTTGGCCTGCTGGTACGCCGAAGGTGCATTTTCCTGGGTTTAGCTTTATCTTGTATTTCCGCAGGTTGGCGAATGTTTCCGCCAGGTCGGCGAGTAGATCGCCCTGGCGAGCGGACTTCACTACCACATCGTCGATGTAGACGTGGATATTGCGGCCAATTTGGCTCGCAAGGCATTCCTGCATGCATCGCTGGTAGGTCGCCCCGGCGTTCTTGAGGCCGAAGGTCATGGCGGTGTAGCAGAAGGCTCCGAATGGCATGATGAACGCCATCTTTTCCTCGTCCTCGACAGCCATTTTGATCTGGTTGTACCCAGAGTAGGCGTCGAGGAAACACAACGACTCCGAGCCCGCGGTGGAGTCGATTATTTGGTCGATCCGCGGGAGGACGAATTGCTCCTTCGGGCAGGCGCTGTTTAAGTTTGTGTAGTCAATACACATCCTCCAGGTCCCATTTTTCTTTTCGACCAGGACTGGGTTTGCCAGCCACTTGGAGTATTTACTTTGCCGGATGAAGCCTGCAGCGAGTAGATGCTGCACCTCCTCGGCGATGGCTCGGCGGCGCTCTTCATTGAAGGGCCGCAGCGACTCCTTGACGGGTCGCACTTTGGGGTCGGTGTTGAGTTTGTGCTCAGCGAGTTCCCTAGGGACACCAAGCATGTCAAAGGGCTTCCATGCGAAGATGTCCCTGTTCTCACGGAGGAACTCGATGAGCGCGCCTTCCTATGCTAGGCTCATGCCCGTTCCGATCGTCACCGTCTGGCTGGAATCGCCTGGGACCAGCTCGACGGTGCGGGTGTGCGTCGTCGCCTCGAAAGCTGAGGTGTTGACGCCCTCCAAATTGGGCTTCTTGAGTATGGTGGGGTCGTCGTTGCTGACCTCGCTCGCGTATTTGGCGAGCTCGTCGGCGTGGTTGTTCTCTGCCGCGATGACGGCGACGGCGAGTTCGGCTCCTTTGGCCTCGCACTCGGCGGCCATGTCGGGGTCGCCGTTGATGGTGATGACGCCGCGTGGCACGGGGAGCTTCATCGCGTTGTACGCGTAGTGGGGCGCTGCCATGAACTTGGCGAACGCCTGGCGCCCCAGGACGTAGTGGTAGGGGCTGTCGAAGGGTACCAGCTCGAAGACGATCCGCTCGGTGCGGAAGTTTGCTGGTGTGCCGAAGGTGACTGGCAGCGTGACCTTGCCGATCGGGTACGCCTTCCAACCGGGGACGATGTCGTGGAACGTGGTGTAGTTCGTCTCGACCATCGACTGCGGGAGCCGCAATCGCCTGAAGGTGTCCAGGTACAGGATGTTGATGGAGCTGCCGCCGTCCATCAATGTCTTGGGGATCCAGTAGTCTCCCACCTTGGGTTGACTACCAGGGCGACTCGGCCTGGGTACTCGATGCGTGGCAAGTGGTCCTGGCGGCTCCAGGTGATGGGCTGCTCCGACTAGTTGAGGAACTGGGGAACGTCCACCTGGGCCACCGCGTTGACGGCGACGGCGCGGGCGATGACCTTCTTCTCGCGCTTCGTGTTGAAGCCTGTGAAGGTGTGGAGCGAGCCGGCCACACTGCCAAATTTTCCGCCGTTTGGCGGGTTGTTGTCGAGGTCCTCCCGCGCTCGCTGTGCCTTCTCAATCTCCTTGAGAGAGTGGCAGTCGGCGGTCGTGTGTGTGGCGGGCTTCCCTTCCCTGCTGTAAAACGCACAAGGTTGGTTAAGGAGGGCCGCGGGGTCGAACCTTGGTTTTGCCTTATAGTTGCCGCCGTCGCGGCGTTGCCCCCCGTCGCGGCGAAACCTCTTGGGCTCGCGCTGCGCGTGCCCAGCGTTGGCGACGAAGTCGACTCGCTCGTCGCTGCGGCGCTTGCCAGTGAGGCGGGTGTTGCTGTAGCGTAGGTCGGGCCGTCACCCGTTGTCGTTGCCGCTCGTGCGGCGTTAGCCTCCCGACTCGTCGTCGGTTTCCTGGTTCGGGTCTTCCTCCGCGTATCTTTTGGCGATCTCAAGAAGGTCCGGTATGTTGTCGAGTGTGCGGGAATGTCGTTTGAGCTTGGCGACCAAGGGCTCGTAGCAGCACGAGGTCTTGAAGCAGTGGATCGTGGTGTCTAGGTGGATGCCGACCGTGTTGTACCATAGTTGTTGCCACCGCTGGACCCAGCTGCAGGTCAACTCGCAGGGTCCCTGGATGCATCGTTCCAGGTCCTCGATGGTGGTGGCGCGGGTGTAGGAGCACTCGAAGTGCCTGACGAAGGCATCTCGCATATCTTCCCAGGAGTCGATGCTATCCTGGGGAAGGGTGTTGATCCACTGCCTGCACGTTCCCTCCATCATCAGGGGGAGGTAGCGGGCGGCTAGCAGGTCGGTGTGGCCAGTGATCCCCATCGCCATGATGTAGGTGTCCAGCCACACGGAGGGGTCGTACGAAGGGTCGTACTTCTCTATTTCCTTCAGCGCTTTGAAGTTCGCCGGGTATTTTTCGCCTCGGATCATCGGTCGGAAGCACCTGGGCCCGAGTCGGCTTAGCAACCCCATCGGCTCGCCGTCGCGGCGATTGGTTAGGTTGTGTCGCAGGTCGTCGGGCTGGCGTGCATGCCAGCTTTGGTTGTTGATGATGTGGGTGCGGGCGTCGACGGGCTGACCGTTGGCGACGACGAAGTTGGTCGCTGGCCTGGGGTCGTTGGTAGAGAGTGCCGCGTTCGCGGGTCGGTGTTGGAGCTGCAGTGGTTCGGGTGGCGGGCAGTTAAGGGTGTTTGCCGCCAATGGACGGCCGCTTGAGGCCGCTCTGCTGCCCGAAGAACGCGGGTACATCCGACCCTGTGAGTCGGCGCCTGCGTTTTGTTGCTCGACCGCCTTTGCGAGCAGGGCCTTGACATACTGGATCTGTAGGGCGCCGTCACCGGTGGCCGTGATGTTGTCGGCCACTGCTCGGCCCGCCACGAGGTTGTCCATCGGGGTGGAGAACAGTGGTAGGCCGTTCGCGTCTCGCTCCCGTGAGGAGACCATGATCCGCGGCTGGTCCCTGGGGGGTGCGCGGTTTGGTGGAGGTGGGGCGCCGTTCGCCGTTGACCCTGGCGGGGGCCGGGCGCTTCCTCCGGGTGACGCGTTCTCGCAGATCGCGCGCTCGGCCACGCGGGCCGGGTCGTTCTCGTCGTCGAAGTTCAGGGCGCGCCCCTGGACGGTGGGGTTCAGGCGCGACCTGATTCGCTGCTGGTGGTAGCGTGACAGCTCCTGCGCCGTCACCTGCTCGAGGCGAAATTTTTCGCGCTCGGCGTGCTCCTTGCGTTCTGCCTCCGCCAGCTTCAGGCGGAGTTCCTCGACCTCCGTTGCCGTGGCGTTAGGAGGGATCGGGGTGGAGAAGGGATCCTCCGTCGGATCGGTGCTAATCGCCATGTAGGTCGCGGCGTGGCGACCGGTCCCGTCGCGGAGATCGGCGGAGTTTTCCGACCCGGAGTCGAAGTCGAAGATCCCAAGAATGGAGGGATCCTCGAAGTCTCCCACGTTGGAGACCTGGGTGATGGAACCCGCGGGTGAAGCCGCGGTGATGGATCCGGCGAGTGACGCCGGAGTCGCCGTCGTCATTGAGGGCCGCGTCTTCCGCGGCCGCGGTGTTTTTGGCCACGTCGCTGTGGGCCGAGTTGTACTCGGAGGCGAGGCGATGGATCGTGCGGACCTGGCTCTCGGAGAGCCGGTCGCATGGTGGCGACTCGCGGATGCAAGCCGAGTCCTCCGAGATGATGACGTCGGTGAGGCCGACGAAGAGACTGATCGTGCCGACTGGCAAGATCATGTTGTGCGTGACGGGTCGCGCCGCCGGGACGTAGCTACTCGCCAAGATCTGGAGCATCTCGCCGATCGCTATCATGCGGCCGGTGGCGACCGACTCATTGATGGGCAGATTGGATCTCGCCGCAGAACACCGGCCAGGCCCCACGGTTGGGCGCCACTGTCGTGGGAATGACCACGGCAGACGCTGCAATCAGCTGCGAGTAGTAGAACGAAGGGCAAGGGCGGCCAGCCATCTGCGGTGCGAGATGAGGGCGGAGACACATGGTTTTACCCAGGTTCGGCCCCCCGGAGGGTAAAGACCTACTCCTGCTAGATTGTATTATGATGGAAGTACAAAGGGGCGAGCTCGACGACTAGGTGGCGAGTCGCTTGGGTGGATGATGGAACATATCCTCTACACGCCCTGTAGGGAGGTTTATATAGACACACCCCCCTCTAGGATTTACATATCTCAACTGAATCAGTTAAGGTTTCGGTATTCGTTTAACCTAATCCGACTGGGCCTATCTACTCTTTTGGGCCTTCAGCTTCCAGTCGCTTGGGTCCACGTCAGGTCTTGATCCAGTCGCCGTCCTGCAGGCCCACTCGCCAGTTCCTGGGCCAGTCAGAAACGTCCTGCTGGGTATACCCCGGTAGGCATATCCCCATCAGTAAATTATCTAAGGAGTTGTAATATGATGATCCTCATAACATCGAAGCCTTTATAATATAGAGATGATGTGCATGTTAAGGTATAAAATCTTTAATGTGTAGACTTTTATTATACTAAGGTTAACACAATTAAGTTCAAGGTTATGTAAGGTTAAGCTGATAAATTATGTTATGTTTATATGCAAAGCCAAAAACCTGAAGGTAAAATGTGTATTCCAGTTCAAAATGCTAAATTATGTTCTGTTTATATTTTTTATTAAATATAATATTCTTTGGATAGTTACACAATAGAAGTTCAGCCATGCAAACTGACCTTCAGAATGTTTTAGTCAGATAAATATTTAATCTATAGTAGACTTCCTACAAGTACACTACTTAAGGCGTCATTTTATAACTTCTCCGTGTGGAGCGTTCAAAAAAAGGTCAAGTGGAATTTCCTTGCAAGCATCATGCAAGTTATCGATTTATGGGTTAATGTGTTGAAATGATGCCAATATTTTTTCTATAGGCACGTGTTTTTGGTGAAAATATCTAAATATGTTAAGTTTCTTTATTTCGCCCCTAATAAACTGCTTTTTGATTTCTTAAGTCATGGTATGAAAATAAATTAGAAAGCATAACAAAGGGAGACTAATTAGAAGAATCTAATTCATCCGGTAAATGACTAGTGTGTTTAATATTTAGAAGCATTACCCTAGTTGATCTCAGTTCTTCTTTCGTATTGATATGCATGGACAAATACAAATCATCTCTTTTCTTGGGAATTCTAAACTTGGAACAACTTCGGCATTAGCTACACTGCTAGTATGATATATCTCTTGCAGCTTTGATTGAGCTATACATTCCGATATTTTGTATATTATAGTTTCTAGGATAGATTATATTTTTCTTTTCAATTTTTTGATGCCTTGATAGTGAAAACTAATAGAGATATATTACTAGATTATGTGACTGTATTTTGAGATCTTCTATACCTAATTTGGATCACTTCTGTTAGACATCCTTGTTGGTAATATTCTGCTTCTTTTTGTGCAGGATCACTTAGTGTAGATGTAACATATTCTGCTACTTTTTGCATGATTGTGTCCTCTTCATGCAAATGAAAGGCTCTACCACATTTTTGACTATGATAGATTGCAAGTTCTTATGCTATTGTGTTATTTGTGAAAATATTATGTCATATTTGGTTATGTGAATGTATCATTCATATATCTTGTCGTGCGTTTTGAAATATTCATGAATAATACATTAATTTTTTATAACATTTTATTGTGCTATCTAGAATATTTGTCGAAATATTTTTTTATTATCAAAATCCAAACCAGTGACAGGCAGAAAAATGGGCATGTCACTACAAAACACCATGGGCTGCGGCCTTTGATCACAACAAGTGACATGCGTCTCATTTTGCCTGTCACTAGTATACACATATTAGTGATGGGTACATACAGTAGCTTGTCATTGTTACAAATACTAGTGACAAGCACATGCCTGTCACTAGTAACCTCATACCAGTGACTGGTTATTAGTGACAGACGCTTTGCTAGTCACTAATGGGCTATTAGAGCCTGTCAGTGGTAGCCTATTCTGCAGTAGTGAATATCCATCATACCCCCGAGAAACTGCAGTAACCAAAGTTAGTACCCAAACCTAGTACGTCTACAAGATTCAAGGAGCATTTCTGACATAGTCTTTAGTACCCTACCAACTCACCCTTCCGAGCTATAGCAAAGAAAGGTATCATCTCGAAACTTGTTCAGTAAGGTGTCAAGAACCCTCTCTGTTGGCCGGCGCAAATCTCCTAAATTCTGGATGAACCCTGTTTGATAATATGCAAGTATGATGCCATTCTTTGCGAATGACCCCATCCTATAGGACCACGTTTCGAGACCGCCAACCAAAAACCGGCACCCTCCCCGCTAGATGCAAATGTTAGTCGGCTTAGACGTTCTGCGGGAAAGAGCATCCATAAGATCGACAAAAGGTAACCACTTCTAGAAAAACGTGCAGCGCTCCTCCAACATCAACCTGCGATTCCAACAAAGAAGGTCGGTGACTCGACCAAACCCTGTAGTCTCACTTTAAGGGGGAAAGACTACATCTTTCCTAAAAAACCCGAAGAACCCAGAGAGTTGACTCCTAGTCATCGCTAGGAGCTGACCCTCCCCTAAACATAGAATCATGAAGTCAGCGAAGAAGCACAACAAGTAGACACTTCTCTAGGATCAGAAGGAACTCCCGGAAGGTTCTCCATCTCAAGTTCAATCGTCCAGCCAACCTTCCGGCATATCAAGACCCAGAAGGACGACAAGCTAACTCCAAATATAAGGATCACAGAAGGCTCCACCCGTCGTCTCGCCTCAAGAAGAAAGGACCATGTCAATGTTAAATCCTACCTAGTATCATCATAAGGGGAAAAGACCGCGTCTTTTCCACTAGCTTAACCTAACCCTCTCAAACTGAAGTCACTCAGCTCAGACTTATAGTTGACAAAGCCTATGTGATGTAACCCCGTTATCATCTAACTAATTCCACTACTGAAATATGTTAAGTCGATGTTCCCACCTACCCCTACTTCTCCCTAATCTCGGGACGAGATTATTTTAAGGGGGAAAGGTCTGTAACAACCGAATTTCAGCAACCCTAATCTTTTGACCAAAAAGACAAAAATCAGGGGGAACAAAAACTATTTCCTATTAAGTGTCACAATGCATGTTGCTTGATGCTTGTGTTCATACATCTGAGTTTATATTAGATCATATACTCCTTACCTCAACACTAGTTGACAAAATCTATGTTACCAAAAGAGAAGTCTTGGCTCATCCTTCATATTCTCAAATGTTCTGGCATTTCAAACCTGAGCCAAGATGACTTTGATACAACCAACTATTTCACTAGTTTCTATTTACAAAAGCTATGGAGAACTACATATAATCTCCTTATGTTTTCAAGACAGAACTTCAACTACTCTTATTTCTAGGTTTTCCAAAACCCTTCATAAAACCTTTTCATTCCAATCTTGGTAAAGATACCAAGAGGTACTTACCTTACTTAAAAATCACAACCCCTTCAAAATACCCATGCTTAACTCAAGTTAGACTTGATGGTAACTTCAGCAATATTTGATTGTCTAGCTAGATGAATTGTCTTGATCTGCTGATTGTATTGTGTGCTTAGGAACTAGAGTGAGCTAATCTAGTAGCTTAATCCTTTAGGATCAGATCAATGTTTGATATCTCCAAATCTTAAACCAAGCCATCTAAGGTGGATCTATCCTAAGTGACCCCATCCTCTCTTACTCAGATCAATCAAAGGATAATCCCTTTTGATATTTTCCAAACTCCATGAAGACCAAGTCTAAGCATGGATCCTGTCTACTCAATCATCCAATCAACATCATCTACTTGATCAGTAGTTGGAGCCTAACATCACCCTAATGACCCACAAGTATAGGGGATCACAACAGTCTTCGTGGGTAGTATTACCCAATTTATTGATTCGACACAAGGGGAGACAAAGAATACTTGCAGGCCTTAACAACTGAGTTGTCAATTTAGATGCACCTGGAAATAGTTCTTGCTCACAGAAGTTTATCAGTAGCAACAGTTTGTAGTAGCAATAGCAAAGCAACAGCAGCAGTAAAACAGGAGCAATGGTAACAGTAGCAGCAAACAGTAGGATATGAGCGCGGTAGGCATAGGGATGGATGTACGGGAATTGCATGGACGAGTCTAAACATGTAACTTCAAGATCTAGGGCAATTGCAGATAAATAATAATAAGCATCCAAGTACTAAACAATCCTAGGCATGTGCTCCATATATAGTCATGCATGCTCGTAATGAGAACTTGCACAACATCTTTTGTCCTGCCAGCCCGTGGCAGCGGGGCCTCTAGGGAACTACTGGCAATTAAGTTGCTCCTTTTAATAGAGAATCGGAGCAAAGCATTAACACTCTGTGAACACAAGTGATCCTCACACCAAAGCTATCCCCTCTGGTTGTCCCAATTTCTGTCACTTCGGGGCCTTTGGATCCAGACAATGATATGTGTACACAAACAATACTATCATAATGATTCAATAATAAGTTCAGATCTAAGATCATGGCACTCTGGCCCTAGTGACAAGCATTAAGCACAACAAGTTGCAACAAAGTCAAATAGCACTAATAGAGATACTAGGCACTATGCCCTAACAATCTTATTCGATTACATGATAGAACTCATCTAATCCCTACAATCCCCATAGCCTATAGCGGGGGATTACTCACTCATGGATGATGGAAACATTGATGGTTGATGGAGAGGCATTGGTGATGACGATGGCGATGATCCTCCCCAAATTCCCCGTCCCGTCATGGTGCCAGAACGGAGTTTGTGGTTCTGAATCTTGGCCTCCGCTGGTGGCGGCGCATCGGAACTCTTTTTGGAAAAACATCGAACCCTCCTTGGTTTTTAGGTAAAGGGGTAACTTATAGGAGAAGAGGGAGCCCGAGGGGGTGCCTGGGGTGGCCGCACCCCCTAGGCATGGGTTGGGCCCACCCGCGCTTAGCAGGGGTGTGGGCCCCCTAGGCCTACATCCGTCTCGTCTTTTGGCTCCATGGATCTTCTGGCGAAATAGGATTTTTGGCATATTTTCCAGGATTTTTCCTGATAGTTGATTTTTTGCACAAAAACTAGACACCAAGGTAATTCTGCTAAAAACAGTGCCAGTCCGTGTTAGTTGTATCCAAATCACACAAGTTTAGAGGAGAAACAATAGCAAAAGTTTTTGGGAAAGTATATACGTTTTGGACGCATCAACTCCCCCCAAGCTTAGCTTATTGCTTGTCCTCAAGCAACTCAGTTGAAAACTGAGTGCGATAAAAGAACTTTCACGCATTGCTTCATATGATGTATATATTCTCAGCACATGAGTAGATACTTAAACCATTCATAATAAGAAGTATGCAACCAAGTCTACTCAATAGTCATTGAAAGCTATGAAGAGAAACCAACTTAATAATTATAAGTAGCATGGAACATAAGCATAAGCAACATTTCAATGCTCATAGGAAGGTATGATAGAGTGGTATGTCACTTGCCTTTGTTTGTAGAGCACAATATAAATGCCAAGGCACCTCTAAAGTTCACATGAAGACTAGAAGTAAAGATATCAGACATACATGCATCAAAGTCATGACATAATTAACCAAGTTTTGAGACAAATAGAAGAATGACAACTATGCTCTCAAGAAGGTGCCCATAGAATAGGTGGTGACTCAACAAGGAAGTGAAAAAGTTTTGAAAGGTTTGAAAGGCTTCCAAATGCTGAAAGTAAGGTACTCATTAGCTTTGAGCTCTCATTGCCCATATCATAGGCATCTTTATATGGTGAAGGTGAAAGTGAGGTACAGTATGAGTTATATGCTTGACAGACCATATACTAGAAATCCCAAGTCCCTTGAGTACGAGGGCCGCTCCGCATGCTACTCAACGCTGGTTACCTGCAAGTTCTTGTCATTGTACATACATGCATATCATAGAGAACCGCCAACAAGGTACCCCTTGCACATGATACAGGAGCTATCCCATGATTAGAATGACAAGGCAAGCAGAGAATGAGCATCTCAGTGATCTTTTTATTTACTATGTGCATAGCTTTTTATTGAGGATGCTTCACAGAATGCTCATTATGGTGATGATGCAAGTTTCCACCATGATTAGGCATGGCTTAGGCTGGCGGCCCAGGCGTTTCTCTAACACATATATATACTCCATGAACTCACAAGCTCCCTTTTTATTTCACACCGATGACATCCCTAAAAAAATAGCAAGGTATCAACTGGATAGGTATCCATAAGTGTTGAAAGCGTTCAACATGGTTCTGCTAACTCCCAACATATAATTTGCAAGCATATAACTTTCATGGACAGGTCACAATGGTTCAGGATTATTAAGTGCAAGAAATAAAGCATGCCATCAAGTTCGTGAGAGATTTACTAGCTAACTTTCTCAAAACAGAGAAACAATTTATTTGGAAGAAAACAAGGCATATAGAATATGCACTGAAATAGCAAATGATGCTAATAGGTAGGTAAGGTGGACACTGTTGGCAATATTGGTTTTGGGGAGTTGGAAACATAAGTAGATCTCATACTCAGCGCAAGTGAAGGCTAGCAATATAAAGGGAGCGGCAAATGAGAGATCAATAACTGTCATAATCATGCTTGCAACAAAACAGGACTAATTATGGCATGAAAGTGATACAAGGGCTCTAAGGCAAAATAAATCATCGAGTCTTACTGACGATTTTTTAGTCATATGCATGCGCGAGCATGTGCCAAGTCGATTCACATGAAACTTTTAGAGGAGGATACCACAATATCATACCAAAATATGAATAAAACAATGCAAGAAAACATTCATATGACATGCTACTACCTATTAGAAAGCTAGAGCTAATCATAGACAAGCAAGAACTACTAAGCATCCATCAGTAACACAATCCTTACAATGAACAGACTAAGCATGCTCACAATGATGAGTATATGTATAAAAATGAAAACAAATAGAGTTCGTTACCATCCTCTTACCACACCTCGAGTTATCTTAATCTTCATTATTGCCCTTCACTTGTGTGACTTGAATAATAACAAGAAACCAAAATCCACAAAGAACTCACAAAACCAGAGAAGAACAACAAATATTTTTGGTGTTTTTGATTTTTCAAACAAGCCAACAAAGCAAAAACAAACCAAACAAAGCAAAAAAAAAATGGATTTTTTTAAGGCAAACCAAAGCTAAAGAGCAAAGAAACAAACCAAGAGAAACAATGAAAATATTTTGGTATTTTTGTGTTTTGAGAAAGCATAAACAAAAACCAAAAAGAAAGTGAAACAATGGATATACAAAGAACCTACCGAACATGATATATATATGAGTGTGATGTTGGTATGCCTCCCCAAGCTTAGGCTTTTGGCCTAAGTGGGGCTCAACTACATGGTGACCAAGTAGGTGCACCTCTGTAGTACAACGAGGAGGCTCCCTCGTCCTGGTACGAGCTCAAGGACTTCCCCGTGTAGTATACAGAGGGGTCGTATGAGGGAGCGTCCACCTGATAGTGTCCATGGAAGCCTAGGATGCGCAACTTGTCATCCATGTCCTCCTTGGAGCGCGAAAAAGGTCCCTGAGAAATACTGAACAAAGTGGTTTGGGGATAGGTATCTCTCTTCCTCGTCAATAAACAACATTCTATAAACCAAACTCTCAAGGGTAGAGCCAGTAGTGACAAAGTGGTGCGCCTTCATGGCAGCAAGATCAAGCCTCTGAGGAGCCAAAACTGTATCATTTGGATACACAACAAGGTCTAAGGCAGCAACAACACGTGCAGCAATAATTCCCCCATAAATGGGTCCCTTAGTAGCTAAGCGACGAGCAATGAAAGAACCAAGATTGTACTTAATTTCATTGTTGAGCGCAACAGCTATGAAGGCCAAATGATAGTTGGAAATATTACTAGTGTTCTCCCTACCAAGAACACTAGTGGCAAGATAGTAAGCAAAGTACCAGATGGTTGTGAGTTGAATATTTCTTATCTTTCCCCGTTGGGATCTACAGTTATCATCATTGGTTATCCCACGGTAGAGCTCCAACAAATCAGAGGGTTGAGCTGGAATCTTCTTTGCCGACCCAGCTGTACCAAGTCCCAGGGCCTCACAATTTTTTTTCAATGTCATATTGTAAGACCTGCCATAAATTTTGAAGGACACATCTGGTTTGAACATGCAGTTAGTAAAAGAGAAGCTCTCCACAAGTGTTTTAGTGAGCGTTGCATATTGCACGCTCTCATCCTGCATATAGCTTGTTAGTCCAACCCTCTGAACCAAGGTTAGAAAATCATCAAGAATCCCAGCAACCCACAAAAAGGTTTGGCAAGGAAAGGTGGAAGGGTGAGCATCCCCCTCATCTCCCTCGTCATCAAATCGCAGTGTAATGAGATCCTCATTGTATGAGGGCCTAGCTCGAGAGGATGATCTTGAAGGCCTTGCCCTCCTAGGTGCATCACTCTCAAATATTTCACCAAATGTGTGGTTGTCCATGACCTCTTTTTTCTGAATTTTTTTAGACAAACATCAAACCAAGTGATCTTCAAGTTGATAAATGATGAGAAACTACTATAGGAACTTGCTAGAGGGCTACACATGCATCAAAATGAAATCTCTAAGCATAGAACAAGCATGCAAGATCACACAACCTGTCACCTATAGTAGCAAAATACTCAAGATACAATCTACCAATCACAAATCTAATTGGACAAGCGGAGGAGGCACAAACCAAGGAGCAATCCCTCAAAAAATCAGCACTAAAGATGGGCTGAGCAAGGAGATCGAAATTCGCGAGCAAGAACAACAGGAACTCGATCTTGATAAAGTTTTTCGGTGTTTTTCGGGAGAGAGAAAGAAGATGGCTGGGAGGAGGCACCTTGGAGGTGCCGAGGTGGGCCACACCCCAGCCAGGCGCCACCTGGGGGCTGGCCGCGCCCACCAGGGGTGTGCTGGCCTGGGATGGCCCCTTGGGTCACTCTAGGTGTCCCTCTGCCCCTTTTTTAAGGAAAAAATTATTTTGAATTTTCTAGGATTTTTCGGGAATTTTATTTTTGGCCAATTTTCAGGGTATGAAAATTGATTTTCTCGCAGAAACAATTTTTTTAGAAGAAGCAAAATGAAACCAAAAACCAAACTACAGAAGTTCAAAGACACTCTAACAAGCAAACAACTAACAAAACCAAAGCTAGCAAAGGAAAATGCAAAGACTAGGAAGGAGAAAAGTAAAAGAAAGCAAGAATAACCATAGTGAAAGCATTATTTTGTTCATTAAAATCCATTTGTTAACAAGGTTGATCAACTCTTATTACCAAAACTATCTTATATGAAACAAAACTTTGCGTTCCACAAGGTGATTATGTTACCTCAAAATGGATAACAATGGTCCCAATCATAGTAGTTTCAAAATTTTCTTGTGGAATGGGACAATATATTTGTCCAACCTTAATGCTCTCAATATTTTCAAAGGAATTTAGGCAATAGCTTTTAGCAAACTTCTTGGGGAAATAAACAGTATACTCGTTGTCATTAATATTGAATGTTAATTTTCCTTGATTACAATTGATGACAGCACATATAGTATTAAGAAAAGGTCTCCCAAGAATAATAAACATATTATCATCTTTAGGCATTTCAAGCACAACAAAATCAGTTAAAACCAAGCAATTATGAGCCACTTGAACAGGAACATCCTCACATATACCAATAGGAATAGTAGTTGACTTATCAGCCATTTGCAAATATATATCAGTTGGTATCAACATTTCTAGCTGGAGTCTCTTATAGAGATAAAAAGGCATAACACTAACTCCATCTCCCAATCACATAAAGCAGTTCTAACATAATTGTTCTTAATAGAGCAAGGTATAGTTGGTATATTTGGATCACCAAGTTTCTTTGGAACCTTACCATTGAAGGAATAATTAGCAAGCAAAGTAGAAATCTCCTCATTAGGAATCTTCCTTTTATTAGAGACAATATCCTTCATATACTATGAATAAGGAGGCAACTTAATAGCATCAGTCAAAGTAATTTGCAAAAATAAAGGTTTCATCCACTCACAAAACTTGTTGTAGTGTTCTTCCTCCTTTGACATGTGTTTCTTACCTGGAAAAGGCATAGGTTTCTGCACCCATGGTTCTCTCTCACTACCATGTTTCTTAGCAATAAAATCTTCCTTAGTGTACCTAGTATTCTT
Organism: Avena sativa; assembly: GCA_916181665.1. Lineage (NCBI taxonomy): Eukaryota > Viridiplantae > Streptophyta > Magnoliopsida > Poales > Poaceae > Avena > Avena sativa. The sequence continues at coordinate 115,503,739 of OV702298.1, forward strand.
AGTGTGCTTCTCAGGTCTTCCTCACCTTCCTCCTTATCAGGAGCATCATTATTACCATTACCACTCTCAGTTTCAGCATTAGAGACAGATATACTATTAGGATCTACAGCAGGTTCAAGTGGTTCCTCAACTATTTTATGTTTATTTTTCTTTCTCTTACGAGGACTACCACTAATTTCACCTTGTTGAGAATCTTGCTCAATTCTTTTAGGGTGTCCTTCAGGATTTAAAGGATCTTTAGTAGCTATACCACTCCTAGTTCTAATTCCATAAGCATGTTTATCTCCTGAGGCATTAACTAGCATATCCTTTAGTACCTTAGCAAGTTGATCAAGTTGGGTTTGAACCATTTGAAAGTGTTTACAAAGCATTTTAATATCATTAGAAGTTCTTTCCACAATATCTTTCAACTCTTTAATAGCTCTAGAGTTTTCCAATAAATGATTCTGAACTTGTTTATTAAAATTACCTTGTTTAACAATAAATGTGTCAAGTTCCTGTAAGCATTGATCAGGAGGCTTACCATAAGGAACATCACCTTCATAAAAGTGTTGGAGAGAGTGTACCTCAATAGTAGATGAGTGGGGAATTGGCTTACATAATTCATCTATAGGAGGTAGATTCTTCACATCTTTAGCTCTAATACCTTTCTCCTTTAGACATTTCTTACCTTCTTTCAGCACTTCATCATTTAATGCAATAACTCCCCTCTTCTTTGGTGTTGGTGTTGGAACTGGTTCAGGAGTAATAGGCTTAGGTGTATTTAGCTCAATTAAAGTCCAATCATCATAATTCTTGCTTATCTTAGCCATTAATTCTTCAGCATCTGTAGGAGTTCTTTTCCTAAAAACACAATCAGCAAAGCTATCTAGGTATGTCCTAGAATCATCAGTTAGTCCATTATAATAAATATCAAGAAGCTCATTTTTAGGTAATGGACATCCAAGATGTGCATGAATCAAGGCACATAACCTTGTCCATGACTCAGGCAATTTCTCTTCTTCTCCTTGTTTAAAATCAAAAAGTCTCTGCAAAGCAGCATGTCTAGCACTAGGAGTAAAATATTTCTTGAAGAAAGAAGAAATCAGGGCTATCAATGGAACCAGGAGGTAATCTATTAAACCAAGCCATAGCTTCTCCTTTTAGTGAAAAAGGGAAGATCTTAGTAACAAAGTACTTGTGCATCTTAAAATCATCATAGAATAAAGCACTCATAGTGGAAAGCTCATTCATATGAGCCACATCACTCTCATTTTCAGTCTCACAAAAAGGTTCTTTCTCAACAATGTCCAAATAGGATAAATCAAGAGATAAATCGTAATCTTTATCTTTAATATCTATGGGAGAGGTAGCAAACTTAGGATTAGAGGACAGCTTAGGAATAATAGTTCGTCTTGCAAGGAGACTCTTAATAACACTAGTACCATGTGTGTTTTTGTCACTCTTCAACAAATTCATCAGTAAACTCAATGTAGCCATCATTAATATCATAACTCTCTCTAGACTCAGGTGAGATAACGGGTGTAACAGTTTCTTCACTAGGAGTTTTAGTATTTCCTAGACCAGCCATAGTAGCATCTATGAAAGGACCTAATGAACCACTCGCATCAAGCACAGTAGAAGTAACATCATGAGCAGTTTCAAATTCAGTAGAAGTAGCAGTGTGTGTAGCATGAGTATGTGGTGGTGGTGTAACAAGCTTACTTATAATAGATGGTGAATCAAGAGCAACAAAGGTGTTTAGGACTGTACCTCTTCTTGTAGTGGATGGTAAAATAGGAAACTTTCCATCACAAGACTTCCCCATGATGAAAGAAGTAGCAGTGAACAATAGTAGATCCAAGTGAACTTACAAATAAAGCTATTCTCCCCGGCAATGGTGCCAGAAAATAGTCTTGATGACCCACAAGTATAGGGGATCGCAACAGTCTTCGCGGGTAGTATTACCCAATTTATTGATTCGACACAAGGGGAGCTAAAGAATACTTGCAAGCCTTAACAACTGAGTTGTCAATTCAGCTGCACCTGGAAATAGTTCTTTCTCACAGAAGTGTATCGGTAGCAACAGTTTGTAGTAGCAATAGCAAAGCAACAGCAGCAGTAAAACAGGAGCAATGGTAACAGTAGCAGCAAACAGTAGGATATGAGCGCGGTAGGCATAGGGATGGATGGACGGGCGTTGCATGGACGAGTCTAAACATGTAACTTCAAGATCTAGGGCAATTACAGATAAATAAGAATAAGCATCCAAGTACTAAACAATCCTAGGCAGTACTCCATATATAGTCATGCGTGCTCGCAATGAGAACTTGCACAACATCTTTTGTCCTATCAGCCCGTGGCAGCGGGGCCTCTAGGGAACTACTGGCAAATAATATGCTCCTTTTAATAGAGCACCGGAGCAAAGAATTAACACTCCGTGAACACATGTGATCCTCACACCATAGCCATCCCCTCTGGTTGTCCCAATTTCTGTCACTTCGGGGCCCTTGGATCCGGACAATGATATGTGTACACAACTTGCAGATAAGATCACAAACAATACTATCATAATGATTCATAATAAGTTCAGATCTGACATCTTGGCACTTGGGCCCTAGTGACAAGCATTAAGCACAACAAGTTGCAACAAAGTCAAATAGCACTAATAGAGATACTAGGCACTATGCCCTAACAATCTTATTCGATTACATGATAGAACTCATCCAATCCCTACCATCCCCATAGCCTACAGCGGGGGATTACTCACTCATGAATGAGGGAAACATTGATGGTTGATGGAGAGGCGTTGGTGATGATGATGGCGATGATCCTCCCCAAATTCCCCGTCCCGGTAGGGTGCCAGAACGGAGTTTCTGGTTCCGAATCTTGGCCTCTGGTGGTGGCGGCGCAGCGGAACTCTTTCTAGAAAAACGTTTAACCCCCTCGGTTTTTAGGTCAAGGGGTAACTTATAGGCGAATAGGGAGCCCGAGGGGGTGCCTGGGGTGGCTGCACCCCCTAGGCGCGGGCTGGGCCCACCCATGCCTGGCAGGGGTGTGGGCCCCCCAGGCCTCCACTCCATCTCGTCTTCTGGCTCCGTGGATCTTCTGGCGAAATAGGAGTTTTGGCATATTTTCCGGGATTTATCCTGATAGTTGATTTTCTGCACAAAAACTAGACACGAAGGTAATTCTGCTAAAAACAACGTCAGTCTGTGTTAGTTGTATCCAAATCACACAAGTTTAGAGGAGAAACAATAGAAAAAGTGTTCGGGAAAGTAGATATGTTTTGGACGTATCAAACCCCCAAAATCATCTACCGTTGTAATCTAGTCTGAAACCCTAAGTCTGGAATTCTTATCTAGATTCAATCTTTGGAGATCTACCTACTCTAACCTATGTGCATTCTTGAGAATGTAATTGAACCATCTTGTAGTACATCATGAGTACTACCGAATACCACTATTTACTTTGGCTAAGCCATTATTGGTCCCACTCATCCATGATGGTTATGTAGACATCAAAATAATCCTTTTCAGCAAATCTAGTCAACATGCCTACTTTGGCAGAAGCTCACATCCATATACCACCTCCCCTTGAACAATTATTTTCATGGTCATGATCTACTAACCATGTTCGATCTCTACATACTTCACATGTTCCCATTGGATCCTTGTGCTTCTTAAACCTACATGGTTTATAAGGCATCTTGACAATCCTTCTATGGCGGCCTTATTTTCAACAAAGTTTGCCATCACCTCTAGACCACCATAACTACAACCAAGCCTAACTATTGGCACCATTCTCATCTATACAACTTTGTCTACCTATCCATATATTCCTTGTACCAAGGTGAGCTCTGAGCTAACTAATACAACCCTGTTTAGGTGGCATAAAAAATTCTTTGCCCTAGATCCTCCAATCTCTGTCTTCCTCCAGAATCCATATTGTTTTTGCAGTACCCAAGGTTGGTTATGATAGATACTTTAAGTGGACATCATCCACCTTTTATATAAACACTTTCCAAGTAATTTCCATCATTATTTGGATCCTAAAACTATTTAAAATCCTTTAATTACTAAATTCTCAAAACCTTGTCTATAAAGACAAATTTGTTTTTCTCCAATTACCTTGTAAACTCAAGGCACATTTGATAATTATATATCATATCCTATCTTCCCATCTCAAAAATAATATTTTTGAGATCCTTTAGTATTTAGTTTTGCCATTTTACTTAAATGGCAGAAACAAGAAATAATTCTTTATAACTACTTTTCCATCCTAATAAATTCCAATCAAATTACCCAATATGTTATATGGTATTTAGAACCAATACACACCAAAATTCCACCTTGTCTAATGTAAAATTATCACTTTAGCTTCTATAAACCATTTCTGCACTTTTTGAATAAATGGTATTAAATGCATCTAAAATACTCTAAAAAATCCCAAACAATTCTAGGAGATTTTTATTAACCACGTACACCTACTAGTTCCCTTACACCATCTTTACAAGATCAACATGGGAAAATTACTTCATAACAACTAAAATGGCCAACATGGGACAAAAATCATAACCATGACCTAAAACCCCTCAAGCCCCCATCAAAGCTTGTCTAATACATCTCCCCAGCACCAGCATACCCCCTTGGTCGTGGACACTATAGCATATCACTATAGCCACTTAAATCCTTGTCCCCTAGTGCTTGGATGTGAGGACAAATATTAGCTAGATAATTTTTTGTGCCTCCCTTTTAATCCCAGCAGCTTCCATCTCTCCCCTCTGCCCCACACCAGACAAGAAACCACTCTCCCCTCTCCCCATGCCCACAGCAAGGACCAGCCCTGGTTTTCCCCTCCCACAAGCTCTCCATGCACCATGTCCACCATGGACCATCACCTCTTGGTTTATAAGGCCATAGGCCACCTACCTCTCCCGTGCTCCCTCATTTCACCTCTCCGAGTCTCCACACAGGCTCCCCCTCCCCTCCTATGTCGTCACTCTCCTTGAAAATGGAGGAGGCTCTCCTCTCGGTTTGCTTGAAGAAGGCGAGCGTGTCCCCAACCCCAACCTCCCCCATCTAACTTTCTCTCTCTGTTCCACTCCCCTAGTTCTGATCTACACCCCCTTGCCTTTTGTTTTGTCCCAGGTACACCAGAGGCGCCGCCACACGCGCATGCCCGTCGAGAAGCACTCCCCGGTGAAACTCCATGTCCTGAGCGCCAGCAGCCGGCCATACGACCCTCACTGAACCGGTTCGGCCCCTACAACCTCTCTTGGTGACTCCCCGACAGCGTGCATGCCATTTGCAACGAGCTCCGGCGAGCATCCTCGGTGGCCGACGCTGGCGCAAGCTTGCGAGGCATCCCCCGGCGATGAATCTGGCCCTTCCGCCAATCCCCGAGCTCTCCATCGTGCCCCGCTTCGTCTCCGCCGCCTCCCACCCCTCTCTGCACCGCAGGTGAGCCCCCTGCACAGCCCCGCTCATCCCTAGGGTCCCCTCTCCACCGGTGGAACTCGAGGAAGACGACGCACAGGGGTAGTCGATCCTCACTTGGATGGGCGGCCCCCGTCACTCCTTACCGATTCGACGCTCGGCGCCACTAATGGATGGGTCCCGCCACGCTGGATTCGAACGGCGCCTCCCGCGTGGGTGGTCGCCACCGTGGGCCTTAGTTCCTCTCCCTAGGCCCACTGCATTCTAGATCTGGCCTGAAAAATTATCAAAAATTTGCACATACCTCTTCTAGTTTAAATCAATTTAAAAATTGAAATTGTCCCCATCTAGTTAGATCTCATTTTTCCTAGATGGGTATATGTTTTCCCTAACAGGCAGTACAACCAGTGGACGAAATTGATGATTAAATTAAATATAGTAAATAACCCACTCAAAGGTATCCCTTTCACTAAATAAATCTTTCTGGGAATTTCACCAATCCATTTGACATGATCATTTTGGTACTTCAAGGTATTGGTCATACCTTGCATATAACCTTGACCCCTTAACTATTTGCTTCATAAATTGACCTTGGTAAAAATAACAAAAACAACACCAATAGGAATTTATCAATTTCTCTAAGTCAAACCATACGTGGTATTGACCTAATTCCAACTCCCAGTACACCTGGATACCAGCACCTATCAAACCATAGGAGATCACAATTTACTGAGCTTTCTCTGATTTATTGTGAATTAAACATGTCTATGCACTGTTTAATAACCAATAAATTCATCGCAGTAGTTCTGTTCATCCAAAAAGGGTAATTCCAATTTATACAGAAAGTTATACCAAATACCTTGCACGTGTCTTTGGAATCACATCAAAATCCCTTATATATTTAATCTGATGAAAAAGACAAATAGTGTCTAGTACTTCCTTTGAGAATTTCCTAACGGAAATCTGTTAAATAATTTGGGATGATTCCAACTCCCACTGAGTAAGTCCATCAAACACCACTTAATAATCCAAGGAACTAATTTATGGAACTCCAGAACTATTCTGGTGAATTATTTCCTAAAATAGAGTTTTATTCACTATAAAAATCACTATAAATCAAGGGTAATTGGTAAAATAGTGAAACCACTTTTGTTGGTTTCGCTTTATCAATACCAATCTAATGATATCATTTTTACAAAATGATATCATACTGATTATTTCCTTGGTCCAAAACCCCTATCTTAGGTAGTTGCTAGACTATAAACCCTAAGTGGGATTCTTCCAATGCCTCCTAAACCTCTTACTAACTTCTTCAAACCAATCATCCATCCCCTAATGTTTACACCATGTGTTTATCTTTTGCATGATGTATTGCTTTGGTGCTTTTATGCTTGTATTGAATGTGCCATTATTTGTTTGCATGTGTGACCCGCGATGACGTTAGTTGCGATTGAGTTGCCGACAAGAAGAAGGGATCATCTGATTATATTGGATATTCTGTTTTTCTAAAGAAGTCCGGGGACACTATTTCCGTATTGCTGATCATTAGGAAAGCCACCTTCTTGCTCATAATCCCTTGTCCTACTATTTTACTTATGCATGTTTTATCTATTGTTTACGAAACTCCATTGTCTTACTATATGCTGATTTATCTTTGGTAGTGGTTTGGTTCCTCCAAACTATTATGCATTTGTACTACAAAGTAAAGTCCCCTTGTCAACACCTACTTTCCTTAGTATGGTAGATGGTGTTTAACACCATACCCCTTTGGAGACCCCGTTTTAGCCTAAGCAAAAGCATAGGATGGGAAGACCTCGAACAAGCTTACAAAATGTTTTATGAGAAAACCTTGGCAAGGTCTGGCCTGCCAAGTGAGTTTGCAAAAGGAAAAAGGTTTTGGTTTTACAAAAAGGTTGGACAAAGGAGGGAGGAAAAATGTTTACAAAAACACACTCGGTTCTTTGCAGTTTTGCCAGAACAATTAACCTGTGCAACCACATTACTCTTGAATGGGACAGGGCTGGACTGGAAGTTTGTAAACTACGGTATAAGTTGCCTGCAACTACTACGGGGAATCCCAAAATCCCGGAGGGTAGTCCTTCTCCGGAAAGACGGTCCATGCGTAGCATCGACCGGGAGAAGGAACTAAGGGTCTACGGACCTCCACGTGATACTATGAGCCCCTCATTTAAAGCGCACACCCGTCAAGGTGAAAAACACGCTCCGATTGGCTTGGGAACTAAATAGGACGTCCCGGTGTTGAGGGGAATAACACTCATAGGGTAGGCACTTGTATCGGAGCGGGTATCCCAAAGGTCTTGACCGGTTACTCGACCCACGATCGGTGTAGATAAGGGTAGGGTACCCAGATGGTGTGGGTAAAGTGTACAACCTCTACAGAGTGTAAAACTATTCGAATAGGCGAGTCCTCGGTCATGGATGGTTGGAAAGGTTACTGTAGAGTGGTGCTGGTTTTTATTTTCAAAAAGGACTTCGGAAAAGCAAAGGCCTTGGAAATGTTTTGACCATGGGATGGCAGGTAAACAGGAAGGAAGGAAGTTTTGGTCATGGAATGACCGGGAAGGAAAAGATATGGGAGACCCAATCCTAGTGATTTCTACAACTTTCCAAAAAGTTTCCAAAATGTTTCACAAAAGTTTTTCAACAAAGATATATAGACATGCTATATTTACAAGAGAAAGTAGTTTATAAAAGAACCTCTATTGGAGCCATCCTACTACCACAGCCATATTGCATATCCTTTATTGTTGATCTTTTACGGTGGTTTGCGAGTACATTCAAAGTACTCACCGTATTTGTCCCTGGCTATTTACTTGGCTAGACCTTCAGAAGCAAGAGGAGTGATGGGGATTGCGGACGTCTATGCGAGCTAGGCTGTCTCCCAGTCAGTCGCCTATAGGTTAAGGCATGACATAGGCTCTGCCCTTGAAGACTTCTGCTAGTTGATGTTGCAATCGCCATAATGGCAACCATGTAAGTTTTATAATCGTTACTCTATGGATGTTGTAATGATAGTAGTCAGTTACGCTCACGGATCACTGGTCATGGGTGTAGAGGGAGTGTCCCAACCTTTAAATAATATAAGGTTGAATCCCATGTGTTTACAATGCTAGTCCCTGGATCAATAGCTAGCATCCACAGTTAAGATGTAATATCAAGAAACAAAGGTCATAATGTAACTTTATAACCAGGAATAACATAGTTTCATTACATCTTCAATAGCTCATTTGTCTATTACAATACATTGCAGCGGAATAACTATAAGCATGGGGTCCTTCATCTTCAAAGTGCCACAGGCAGACATGTTGGTTGTAGACTTTGTAATCCTATTCAATCAATCTTCTCTAAAACAATCAAACCTGCAACATTACAAGTTACAGCCACAAGGGTCAATACATTTGAATTGTATTGGCAAGTTTCACTACTAAGTAGAATATAAATGGATCCTATCATTACATGCATATTTGGCTAAGTAGGGTTTTAGGCTCATTTGCAGAAAGCAATAATTTATCCTATCTTTTCAAAAGGGTTTTGATCTTTTGTCACTTCCTTGGAATCTACCAAGTGTCTTTGTCAAAATCCCTTGAGCTCCTTGGTAACCCCAAGTGTTCAAGTTTTCATCAAAATCTCTTGAGCTCCTTGGTACCCCCAAGTGCATCAAGTCTTTTGTTGTCACTTAAAAGTTTTCTTTTAGAAATTGGAGTGTCGAGATTTCCCATAGCTTCAAACTTTAGTTGCTCAGTATTGTCCATAACCGGGGACACGGCTAAGTACTTAGATTTTATTATCTTCTACAGAAGTAGTACACTTTACCCACATGTCACAATCTCATCTTGTTGCCACCAGTGGCCACTGGATTAGTACTCACCAAGATGGAGTACTGGCAGATTGAGAATGTGACAAAGTCTTTCCAGAGGGTCTTCCCATACACCATTGCTAGCTTGTCTTCAGTACCCATGTAGGATTCCAGGTCCTCATTTTCAGTAGCCTCAAGACAATGCATGGGTCTTCCCAATGTAGTTGACCAAGCTAGAGCCATAGCATGTGGTTGCACACGAAAGCCACAATTGGAGAAACATGTTCAATCTCTAAGTTTCCTGGGTGGTTTTCTTTTGGAGCACAACACAAAGAGATTGCCATAGACATGGTTTCTTTTGTTTCCACCTTCTCCAAAAACTTAAAGTATCCTTGTCCACCCAGGTGGTTCATTGAGTCCTTGTTTTATTATATAAAACACAAGTCCTTTTCTCAATCTCATAAAATCTCAACATGTATCTCTTTTCAAAATATAGCATGGCTAAGCATGTAACAACTACATTGTTTTCACTAAGGAGTGTATAGGGTATCCTATTAGGATTTAGCATAGCATATAGTATAGAAATTCTTTTCATGCATGTTTCAAAATCCACTAAGTATAATGAAAATAGTAGGACTTTAGATGATAGTGTAACTTGCCTTTCTTTTGGTACGGAATGTTGGTTCACTCCTTGATCTTGCTAGTTTCACACTTTTCTAACTGCACTACAATCAATCAAGCAAACACCATATCAACTAGCATTCCAAACCAATAATCAATCAAACAATTTACACACATAAAACAATGGGATCTAAGTCATGCATGTAAGCATGCAAGAGATAGTTTTATTTGCAAAGATGGTCTCCACTAGGCTTCTAAACTTTGTAGGGTTCAAGGTGGTTATTTTCTAAAGTGGCAAAGTCATTTGCAAAAGGGTTTTATTCATAAACCATTTTTAAATCCATTCATCATTTTATGTGGTGGAAAATGTTTTTATCAAATCAAAAACTTTATGTCTTTCACCAAATAAGTTGCTAATTCTCAAAACTTGGTGTTTAGGGTCAGTAGGTTTGATTCAAATCATTTTCCCAAAGTTTTTACTCCAAAAACATTTTCATAGCAAAACCATATTTTTTTTATTTGGCTAGAAATGGGCTAAATTAATTAATCCATCCTAGACTTCACCAAATCCATTTTCAAAACCATGGGTTGGTTCCTAGGGTCAGTAAGTTCATCTCAAACTAATTTTCCAAGATTTCAACCTCAAAAACATTTTTGAATGATTTTTCTAATCTAAACAAGCATACAAATGTTTCTGCAAAAACAACCAATCTACCAGAGGCTTTTTACTAAACAAATTGCATCGTTGGCTAGGGCTTGTTCCACTGATTCCATTGATATAAAGTTTGTAATTTTTGGACGTGTGGATCAAAAGTTACAAGGGTTTCAATTTGCAAATCAAATCTGATTTCAAATCAGTTTTTAAATCGAAGACTGGCCACGCGTCGCTTTTCTACTGGTCGATACCGGTTCGGGTGGATCGATAGATACAGGCCGTTGGATTAAAAGAGATCTGTGCGGCTCTGATCCTACGATACCCCTTCGATTAGTCAATCGATCGCAACGCTTGGATCTAAATCCTACGGTCCACAGCAACTCGACCAGGAACTGGCGGCGCTGCGCGGCGGCAGACGGCGGCGACGGTCAGGCGGTAGGCTAGCGGCGGTTCTAGGAAGCAAGGAGGGAAGGGGAGGTGCTCACCGTGTTCGTGAGGTCGAGGTGGTGCTCGACGTGTGGTCGGTGTGGCAAGGGGTGCTCAGGGGCAGCAGCAATTCCTCGCCGGAGTGGGAAACGGTGTCGGGCGGCTCTGGTCCTGGTCGGAGGCGACACTGCAGATCGCCCTAAGGCAGGACAAGGGCATGGTCAGATGCAGGAGGATGTGGCGAGTGTGGGAGCATCATCGAGGAGTGCCGGGGCGAACGGAGTTTACCTGTGGAGTTCGCTGGAGTGGGAGACAGACGCGGAGGCGCTCAGAGCTTGTCGAAGATGATGTTCTGGGGCGCCCACGGTTGAACGGAGGGCACAGACGGGTGCGCCTGGGAGTGGGGAGTATGTGTGTTTGGTCGAGGAGGCAAGAGGTGTCACGGTTCGGCCGGAGTCGAGGAGGAACGGTGGTCGGAGCACTGGGAGTATGGCTCGAAATTCCGTCGGCCTGGGGGCAGAGAGAGGGAGGCGCGTGAGGGAAAATGGAGAGGAAGCCTGGGCGGTTAAATGGGCGTGGTCGCGGGGTGGATTAATGCGGCCATTTACGCGAATTGATCGCCGGCGTTACCTGCTGCAACGGCCGGGCGTCGTCTGCGCGAGGAAGAAGATTAGCTGGAGAGGTGGGGTCGGTTGGTCAGGAGAGAGAGGAGAGGGAAGTTGGGTCCACTGGTCAGCGTCTCTGTGGGTCAGTGAGCGAGTGCGAAACGTTATCTGCGGGAGTGAGGAACTGGGCTGTTTGCTGGGCTTAGTGGGCTCGTCGGCTGGGCTGTGTCTGATTCCATTTTTTTTCTTTCAAATGTCTTTTCTTTTTCTATTTCTATTTTCTGTTTTGAGTTTCAACAACAAATCAAACATTTCAAACATTCACCAAACAATGCAATTGAATTTGGTTCTGTCTAACAATATAAACCAATTCCCAAAAATAAAAATAATAATTTTATCATAGGGTCCATCATTAATTAAATAAATAGACCTTTGTTATTAAATCAAATAGTTTTTGATTTATTCAAAAGTCCATTTTGAAGTCTAAAATATTACCAAAACCAAATCAGTAGGTTTTATTTGAAAATAAAGAACACTTGGAAAACTTGTTTAAAATAAATAAATAGGTTTGATGTCTTAATTAAAATAGTGAAACCTTTATTTTTAATAAACTTGGATATTAAATCCTTTTTATTTTATTGAAATAAACCTTTACTATTTTTATCAAATAGAAATGTTTTTATTTCAAAGGCTTGGCCAAGTTTTAATTTGGCTTATAGAATAATTCCTTATTTAATTTCTTCCTTCTCATTTTAAAATCAAATCTTTTATTAAAAGATTTCAAAATAGTGATTCCAAAATATGTTATTTTCCTTTATTAAATGTTTATCTTTTTTAAATCCCTTTAGGATTTATCTTGATCAAAATAGGTTTGAAAATTCCCATTTGAATTCAAAAAGTTTCTTCTCACCCTAAAAATCAACAAAGTTTTATTTTATTCATTTATTTTTCACATTACAAGATTTGGAAAATCTTGGGATGTGACAGGCTACCACCCTTAAAATAAATCTCGTCCCGAGATTTGGGAAGGCTAGGGTTACAAGTAGGCTCAAAACATCTAGGGTACTACCACCCTTAAAAAATTTCAAACTAAATTACATGTTGGCCTTCTTGGGATCCTGAGGAAACTTCTTTGGGCAAACATCTCCATGGTGTCTTTGGTTTCCACACTTGACTCATGGGCCAAGGTTGAGATTCTCCATAGGCTTGTTCAACTTGTTCTTCATCTTTTCTGGACAGTTGCTTGCATAATGTCCTGGGTTCTTGCAATTGAAACAGTTGATACTTTGAGTTCTTTATGTGGCTCTTGTGGACAAGTTGCTACATAATGACCTAGCTCTTTGCAGTTGTTGCACATCACTTGGCCAATCTCCTTATTCTTCTGGTTCTCTGGGCATTCACTGGAGTAGTGTCCCATTTCTTTACATTTATGACATTGCACATGGCTTTTGTCCTTCTTTTGCTTTTTGGGTTTCTCCAAAGCTAGGAGTGCATCCAGTTCATGTTGTTCATATGTTATCTGGTAGGTAGGAATGTCTACATGTTTCCTGGGCCTTCTATTTCTCTTTGGAAAAATTTTCTTTGGTCCTTTGAATTGGGTTGTTTTGTTTGGAGGTATAAGTGGACCTTTTCCTTTGTCATCAACCTTCTTGGTAGACTTGGATCCTTCTGGATGGTTTGCAATCATTTGTTGCACTCCACCTTGTTTCCTTTGTTCCACAATGGAATAGATGGGGCATTGGATAGTAACATGATTGTTTCCTTCACATAGGTAGCAAGTAGCTTGAGAGGTGGGACATTGTCCAACTGGATGTTTCTCTTCACAATTGGGGCATTGATCTCCATGCTCCTTGGAAGTATGATCCTTGTCTCCACAAATAATGCAAGCTGGTGCTCCATGTAGAATAACATTTCTGTCATCCTTGTTGTCACAAACTCTTTTGGAATAGTTTTCTTCCATGTTGACCATTTGATCAGTCACCTTAAGCATCAATTGGGCTTGAGTTTCCAAAAATCCTTGCAGTGTTGGATCTTCCCCACTGGTGTTGGCTATGAATTGAGCTATCATTTGGTTCAACTGGTGTTGGGTTGCTATGAGTTCTTTCATGTTGTCCTTTTGGTTGGTGTTGGTGTCATCAACCTTGATGTTGGAGTCTCTTGGAGTAGTCATCTGTTTGGGTTGAATGAAGATTAGAATAGGTAAAATATTTCTAAGGAAATAGTTCTATTGACACACATCACAATTCACTCAAGCAATGTGCAAGCAATCTCAAACCAAACATTTTACTCAAACAACAAAGTTCAAGCACACACTTAGGCAACAAATATTTTTGTTACACCACATAAGTTGGTGTGGTTGACTTAACTAAAATATGGTAGTCCATCTATAGGGTTTACTTGTGATCTTTCCATCTTTCTTGGTTGATTCTTCTTGCATGAGATCATGGTTTCCTTGAGAAAAACTCTTGGTTACAATAACTTCTAGTGAAATGATCTCCTTCTAATTTTGCATTCCCTTAGTCTCCATATCTTGAGCAAGATTTCCTTGTCTCTCTTATAGTCCTTAGTGATATCCAAGGTTGAGGTCCTTGGTGAACATGCTGAAGATGTTGAAATCATTAGAGTTGAAGAAGTTGAAGTCATTAGAGTTGAAGAAGTTGAAGTCATTAGAGTTGATGGAGTCCTTTGCACATGGTGAAGTCTTTGTCCATGGGATAGGTATTTCCATCCAGTTTGAAATAGGAGAGGGGTAGAGTTGAAACCAAAATAGTTGAGGAAAGAGTTTACAAGATTGTTTGTAAACAAGTTTTTGGAACAAATACAACTCCTATTTTTCTAAGGGTTTTGTCCAATCCTAGGTTGACAATCCTATAGGCAACACAATGCTCTGATACCATCTTTAGAGGGAGTGTCCCAACCTTTAAATAATATAAGGTTGAATCCCCTGTGTTTACAATGCTAGTCCCTGGATCAATAGCTAGCATCCACAGTTAAGATGTAATATCAAGAAACAAAGGTCATAATGTAACTTTATAACCAGGAATAACATAGTTTCATTACATCTTCAATAGCTCATTTGGCTATTACAATACATTGCAGCGGAATAACTATAAGCATGGGGTCCTTCATCTTCAAAGTGCCACAGGCAGACATGTTGGTTGTAGACTTTGTAATCCTATTCAATCAATCTTCTCTAAAACAATCAAACCTGCAACATTACAAGTTACAGCCACAAGGGTCAATACATTTGAATTGTATTGGCAAGTTTCACTACTAAGTAGAATATAAATGGATCCTATCATTACATGCATATTTGGCTAAGTAGGGTTTTAGGCTCATTTGTAGAAAGCAATAATTTATCCTATCTTTTCAAAAGGGTTTTGATCTTTTGTCACTTCCTTGGAATCTACCAAGTGTCTTTGTCAAAATATCTTGAGCTCCTTGGTAACCCCAAGTGTTCAAGTTTTCATCAAAATCTCTTGAGCTCCTTGGTACCCCCAAGTGCATCAAGTCTTTTGTTGTCACTTAAAAGTTTTCTTTTAGAAATTGGAGTGTCGAGATTTCCCATAGCTTCAAACTTTAGTTGCTCAGTATTGTCCATAACCGGGGACGCGGCTAAGTACTTAGATTTTATTATCTTCTGCAGAAGTAGTACACTTTACCCACATGTCACAATCTCATCTTGTTGCCACCAGTGGCCACTGGATTAGTACTCACCAAGATGGAGTACTGGCAGATTGAGAATGTGACGAAGTCTTTCTAGAGGGTCCTCCCATACACCATTGCTAGCTTGTCTTCAGTACCCATGTAGGATTCCAGGTCCTCATTTTCAGTAGCCTGAAGACAATGCATGGGTATTCCCAATGTAGTTGACCAAACCAGAGCCATAAATAGCATGTGGTTGCACACGAAAGCCACAATTGGAGAAACATGTTCAATCTCTAAGTTTCCTGGGTGGTTTTCTTTTGGAGCACAACACAAAGAGATTGCCATAGACATGGTTTCTTTTGTTGCCACCTTCTCCAAAAACTTAAAGTATCCTTGTCCACCCAGGTGGTTCATTGAGTCCTTGTTTTATTATATAAAACACAAGTCCTTTTCTCAATCTCATAAAATCTCAACATGTATCTCTTTTCAAAATATAGCATGGCTAAGCATGTAACAACTACATTGTGTTCACTAAGGAGTGTATAGGGTATCCTATTAGGATTTAGCATAGCATATAGTATAGAAATTCTTTTCATGCATGTTTCAAAATCCACTAAGTATAATGAAAATAGTAGGACTTTAGATGATAGTGTGACTTACCTTTCTTTTGGTAGGGAATGTTGGTTCACTCCTTGATCTTGCTAGTTTCACACTTTTCTAACTTCACTACAATCAATCAAGCAAACACCATATCAACTAGCATTCCAAACCAATAATCAATCAAACAATTTACACACATAAAACAATGGGATCTAAGTCATGCATGTAAGCATGCAAGAGATAGTTTTATTTGCAAAGATGGTCTCCACTAGGCTTCTAAACTTTGTAGGGTTCAAGGTGGTTATTTTCTAAAGTGGCAAAGTCATTTGCAAAAGGGTTTTATTCATAAACCATTTTAAATCCATTCATCATTTTATGTGGTGGAAAATGTTTTTATCAAATCAAAAACTTTATGTCTTTCACCAAATAAGTTGCTAATTCTCAAAACTTGGTGTTTAGGGTCAGTAGGTTTGATTCAAATCATTTTCCCAAAGTTTTTACTCCAAAAACATTTTCATAGCAAAACCATATTTTTTTTATTTGGCTAGAAATGGGCTAAATTAATTAATCCATCCTAGACTTCACCAAATCCATTTTAAAAACCATGGGTTGGTTCCTAGGGTCAGTAAGTTCATCTCAAACTAATTTTCCAAGATTTCAACCTCAAAAACATTTTTGAATGATTTTTCTAATCTAAACAAGCATACAAATGTTTCTGCAAAAAACAACCAATCTACCAGAGGCTTTTTACTAAACAAATTGCATGGTTGGCTAGGGCTTGTTCCACTGATTCCATTGATATAAAGTTTGTAATTTTTGGACGTGTGGATCAACAGTTACAAGGGTTTCAATTTGCAAATCAAATCTGATTTCAAATCAGTTTTTAAATGGAAGACTGGCCACGCGTCGCTTTTCTACTGGTCGATACCGGTTCGGGTGGATCGACAGATACAGGCCGTTGGACTAAAAGAGATCTGTGCGGCTCTAATCCTACGATACCCCTTCGATTAGTCAATCTATCGCAACGCTTGGATCTAAATCCTACGGTCCACAGCAACTCGACCAGGAACTGGCGGCGCTGCGCGGTGGCAGACGGCGGCGACGGTCAGGCGGTGGGCTAGCGGCGGTTCTAGGAAGCAAGGAGGGAAGGGGAGGTGCTCACCGTGTTCGCGAGGTTGAGGTGGTGCTCGACGTGTGGTCGGTGTGGCAAGGGGTGCTCAGGGGCAGCAGCAATTCCTCGCCGGAGTGGGAAACGGCGTCGGGCGGCTCTGGTCCTGGTCGGAGGCGACAGTGCAGATAGCCCTAAGGCAGGACAAGGGCATGGTCAGATGCAGGAGGATGTGGCGAGTGTGGGAGCATCATTGAGGAGTGCCGGGGCGAACGGAGTTTACCTGTGGATTTCGCCGGAGTGGGAGACAGACGCGGCAGCGCTCAGAGCTTGTCGAAGACGATGTTCTGCGGCGCCCGCGGTTGAACGGAGGGCACGGACGGGTGCGCCTGGGAGTGGGGAGTATGTGTGTTTGGTCGGGGAGGTAAGAGGTGGCACGGTTCGGCCGGAATCGAGGAGGAACGGTGGTCGGAGCAGTGGGAGTATGGCTCGAAATTCCGTCGGCCTGGGGGCAGAGAGAGGGAGGCGCGTGAGGGAAAATGGAGAGGAAGCCTGGGCGGTTAAATGGGCGTGGTCGCGGGGTGGATTAATGCGGCCATTTACGCGAATTGATCGCCGGCGTTACCTGCTGCAACGGCCGGGCGTTGTCTGCGTGAGGAAGAAGATGAGCTGGAGAGGTGGGGTCGGTTGGTCAGCGAGAGAGAGGAGAGGGAAGTTGGGTCCACTGGTCAGCGTCTCTGTGGGTCAGTGAGCGAGTGCGAAACGTTATCTGCGGGAGTGAGGAACTGGGCTGTTTGCTGGGCTTAGTGGGCTGGTCGGCTAGGCTGTGTCTGATTCCATTTTTTTTCTTTCAAATGTCTTTTCTTTTTCTATTTCTATTTTCTGTTTTGAGTTTCAACAACAAATCAAACATTTCAAACTAATTCAAACATTCACCAAACAATGCAATTGAATTTGGTTCTGTCTAACAACATAAACCAATTGCCAAAAATAAAAATAATAATTTTATCATAGGGTCCATTATTAATTAAATAAATAGACCTTTGTTATTAAATCAAATAGTTTTTGATTTATTCAAAACTCCATTTTGAAGTCTAAAATATTACCAAAACCAAATCAGTAGGTTTTATTTGAAAATAAAGAACACTTGGAAAACTTGTTTAAAATAAATAAATAGGTTTGATGTCTTAATTAAAATAGTGAAACCTTTATTTTTAATAAACTTGGATATTAAATCCTTTTTATTTTATTTAAATAAACCTTTACTATTTTTATCAAATAGAAATGTTTTTATTTCAAAGGCTTGGCCAAATTTTAATTTGGCTTATAGAATAATTCCTTATTTAATTTCTTCCTTCTCATTTTAAAATCAAATCTTTTATTAAAAGATTTCAAAATAGTGATTCCAAAATATTTTATTTTCCTTTATTAAATGTTTATCTTTTTAAATCCCTTTAGGATTTATCTTGATCAAAATAGGTTTGAAGATTCCCATTTGAATTCAAAAAGTTTCTTCTCACCCTGAAAATCAACAAAGTTTTATTTTATTCATTTATTTTTCACATTACAAGATTTGGAAAATCTTGGGATGTGACAATGGGAATGTGAATTGTATGCATAACAGGGATCCTCGGACCATAAATCTGGGGTCCCATGGAATCTATCACACCAGATCATCACGTGGTGGTTCAAAACGATGAGTCTTAGCAACGATGCCTACTAAGGACGAACACTTTATTACTTGATATTTAGTGAGAGGGATCATCTTATAATGCTACTGTCGCGATCTAAGGAATACAAGATGCATAAAAGGATTAACATCACATGAAATTCATAATATGTGATATGATATGGCCTTTATTTGTGTGCCTTTGATCTCCATATCCAAGCACGAACATGATCTCCATAATCACCAGCGTGGCGTCAAGGTCAATGGCACTACTCCATGGTTGTCGTCCACCAGCATCAACTATTACAACTACTTTGAATAATAGACACGCATGTCTTAACGAAATTGAAAGACAACCATAAGGCTCATGTCGGTTGCCAACTTACAATAAGGATCATTGCATACATCATATATAATCACAATCATGGCCATATCACATCACAGAACACCCCTGCAAAACAAAGTTAGATGCCTCTAATTTTATTTGCATGTTTTACATGGTTTGGGGCTTTCGAATAAGAACCGTTCTACCTTACGAACAAGAACCACAATGTTGATACAAGTATTGTCAAGTTCCCATTGTAAATTGAATCTTCACTATGCTTGGAGAGACAGACACCCGCAAAGCCACTTATGCAATACAAGTTGCATGTTGAGCATGGAGCAAGTCTCATGAACGATGTCATGTAAGGTTAGTCTGGGCCACTTCATACCACCATCCCGCAAGATGCAAAGTACACAAAAAGCAATCAACAACAAAAGCATCAATGCCATAGTTACCATTGTGTTCTACTCGTGCAACAGATCTACTCATAGACACGGCTCTGATACCACTGTAGGGGTTCGTAGCATGGAAAACAAAAAAAAATATCTCATGAACACACACAAGCCAAGATCTAATCTACTAGATTGGTGCAACGAGTTGATAGAGTACTAACCCTCGAAGATTCCAAAGTGGTTAACAAGATTGGATTCTCATGGGTAATGTAGTCGTTCACTTGCCGATCTCAAGCTCGTGAAGACGATCCTTTCGACGCCGTGTTCCGGCAGCGCTTCCGCGGTCACATGTTCGGTACTCGATGAATACCTTCCTCTCCCTTGTTCCACCAGGCAGCAAAGGTTGTATATCTCTCCTCACGATTCCAGCAGCACGATGACATGGTGGTGGAAGAAGAGGGGAAATCCCGCAGGGCTTCGCCTAAGCCGGAGAGGGTATGGTGGAGTAGAAGTGGGCCTCGGCGATCTAGGGTTTATAGGGACAAGGGGAAGTGGTGGCCGGCGGCTAGTAGAGGGTCTAGGCGGCGCCTACTTTAGAGGGCTCTAAATCGGCGGCGGCTTTAGAGGGCTGCGGCCAATCTAGGGTTTCAAGGTGTGGGGGCAAGGGGGCGCCCATCCCCTCTATTTATGAGAGGGAGAGGCGGCAAGGGGAGGGGAGTCGTCCCTCAACTCCCCTTGCTTGGCCAGCAGCAAGGAGGAGAGAGGAATCCTTCCCTAAGTGGGATTCCTTCCCTCCCTCCACTAGCCAACCATGTTGGGATTTGACTTTTCAAATTGGTGATTGACTTTCAAACTAGAGTTTGATTTCTCTCTTCACATTGCCCAGCCAAGTGACCTAGGACATGATGGAACCATTACAATTTGTTATGACACATCCATGTACCCTTCCCACTCCAGATAGGTGGACCTTCTAGACCCTTCTAGAACATGAAAACACCGAAACCATTTTTGAACTCCGGAATTGGACTTTCCTTATATGAATCTTATTCTACAGACCATTTCGGATCTCCTCATGATTTTCTGGATCCAATCTGAGACTCCGAACAACACTTGGTCACTTACTCACATTCCATATCTACTAAACAACATCGAATCCTTAAGTGTGTCTCCCTACGATTCGTGAATTATGCAGACATGATCGAGAATCTTCTCCGATGAATAACCAATAGAGGAATATGGAAATTCATATGGCTCCCACATATTTCTACAATTACTTCATGATCGAATGAACCATTTACATACGATACTAATTTCCCTTTGTCTCGCGATACTTTACTTATTTGAGGTTTGATCGTCGGTATCTCTGCATACCTAGTTCAACCTCGTTACCGATAAGTACTCTTTACTCGTTCCTATGATATGTGATCCCTTGTGAGCCAGTCACATGCTTGCAAGCAAATTGGATGACATTCCACCAAGAGGGCCCAGAGTATATCTATCTGTCATATGGATGGACAAATCCCACTCTTGATCCATGTGCCTCAACACATACTTTTTGAATGCTTAATGCCACCTTTATAACCACCCAGTTACGAAGTGGTGTTTGATGTCATCAAACTATCCATCTGGTGATGGTGATTAACATGATCTCATGGTCGAAGGATTTAGGTCACTATGTATCTGAAAGCTTATAGGAAACAAACTATTGAAATGACTTGATCTTATGCTACGCTTAACTATAGGATTATGTTCATCACATCATTCTTCTAATGATATGACTTTGTTATCAATAACATCCAATGTTCATGATCAGGAAACCATGATCATCAATCAATCAACAAGCTAGTATTACAAAAATGTTTTACTAGGGACTCTTACATGTTTACAAATCACACAAGTATTAATGTTTCCGGGTAATACAATTATAGCATGAATGTAAACCTTTATCATAAACACAAAGATATAATAATAAATACTTTTTATTATTGCCTCTTGGGCATATCTCCAACACACCTTTCTAGATAAAGAGTTTCTTGCGATAGGAGTTATTGGAAGGAAGACAGAGCTTGATGGGTTCGTTGACCCTTCTCTCCAAATACCGAATAGAGCAACGGAAACTGTTCCGGAACCGCCCTCTATAGTGGAAGAAGAATCAAATGATGTAGATCATAACATCGAAACTCCTACGGTTTGGAGATTTGTAAGAGTATGTACCACTCTAGATTGCTATGGTAATCTTCTGATGTTAGTCTTGTTAGATGAACAAGAAGAACCTAGAAACTACAAGGAAGCAATGGAGAGTGCTGACTCCAAGAAATGGCTAGAAGCCATGAAATCCGAGATAGGATCCATGTATGAGAACCATGTTTGGAACTTGGTAGATCTTCCTGAATGTAACATCCCAAAAATACTAAACTTGGATCATCAAACTCTAATCATCAAAATTAGGGTTAACAAAAACTTTGCTAAATAAAAATATGAAAGCATGCATGTGAGTATGCATTTCATTTTGAATCCTTTTGAACCAACTTGTTTGTGTGTTCCTTTGCTTGTAAATGGATGCTTAGGTGAAATAAACATCATCTAAACAATTCCCAAAATTGTCTCAAAGACAAATAAATCAAAACAAAGATAAATGAGTGAATGGTCATTTTGACCAATTTAACTCCCATGCCTACTTTGGCTGTCTCAAACTTTCAGAACTTAATAGAAACTTTTCTGGATCTTTGCACCCCTTGATTCTACTCATAACAAAGTATCAAGGCCCACTTTGTGATCATCCAGAAACATTCAAATGCATAGTTTAAAGGACAGTTCAAAATTGAATCTTTATCATATGAGAAGATCCCACTTATTCAAAAACCACTCAAACAAGCTCAACTTTCAAAACCCAAGCATCTGCAGACTCACCAGCACCAACCTAGCACACCCACCAAAAATCTTTTCAAAATTCAAAACTTGAATTCTTGCGGCCATTTCATCAAACACTTGGCAGAAACAAATCAAACTGGCCTAACTTCACTGTTTGGAGCAGTAATTTGGCTAAGCAATGTTCACCCTTGTCTCCCCCAGTGCCAACCAGTGCTTGGACAAACCCTAGCCCCTACCCTTTGCCCCATGCCATGCCAACCCGAGCATCACCTTGCCAGCCGACAATGGCTAGCTAGCTAGAGCAAGCACCAAGCCTAAACAACATGTCTAGGAGGCAGCCAACAACCCACCGCCACTCCCTGTCCAGTGCTCGAACCCTGCCAGCCACTGGACCACACGCACGAACCATGCCAAGCTCGCCAGCAACCATGCCGAGAGCACGCCCAGAGCGCCACACTCGACCGACGCCCATAGACCGCGCGCCGCCCTCGCCGCGTGCATACTTGATCACCACCGTCCCAGCAACCCCGCAGACACGCTCGTTCGCCGCCGCGTGGACCACGCGTGCTGTGCGCCATTAAATCTTCCGGCGGGCATGCGCAGAGAACCGTCGCGTTCCGACCAAGCCGCACCGCCCCACGTCTCGCCACCGTGTCGTTGAGCATCACCAGGGAGCACCGCACCGCCCCTACCGTCGCCCACGCCGATAGCCGTCTGTACCGTCGACCACGACGAGCTCACCTTGTGCCCCGTCGGTCCCCTCTCGCCACTATAAATAGAGGCCACCCCCAGCCAAATTGAGCACACCATCTCACTCCCCTCTCCTCACTGATCGTGCCACCCCGTTCCCAGAGCAAGGCGAGTAGCACTTCGCCAGAATTTCACCGGAGTCTGCCGCTGCTGGATAAGAAGGGAGCCAGCGATTGGAGCCGCCCCAGGAGAAGCTGTCGGTACCAGGAGGCTCGTCGTCGTCGACTTCGTCGTTCGCCCGCCTCGCCGACCCTCGCCTGAACCCCGGTGAGCCCCCAACGACCCCCACTGGCCGCGCTAGGTTTCTGTCTCGCCGGCGTTGCCCAACATCGACGATGATCCTCAGCCGTTGGATTAGAATCAGATCGAACGCACCACATCGCCCCATACCTCTTCGCACCCCCTCGTCTCACTGACGCGTGGGGACAGCAACTTAACCAGCCCGCGTAAGCGCTGTGCTTAGCAGGCCGGCCCAGTATCGCTTCCCGCGCAACCCATTTATTTGAATTTAACCTTTTTCATTTTATTTCAAACACACTTCTGTACCCAGTTTCAAAAATCAACCCAGGTCGATTCAGTGAACCAAATTGAATGAAACCAATTTTGTTAGAAAGGTCTGGGAATGCTGAATCCAAGCCTATTGGATTCAAGACATTTGGATCTGTAGATCATCCATGGTAAAAATAACAAGGCAGAAGCTTTTCTGCATTCAAACATTTTTCAATTTTAAACCATAATAGCTTTTGAGTTGATTCCAACTCTCCAAAATCACATTTAACCATACCTTTCAGAATATATAAAAATATATAGGTTTACTTACAGAAATAATGACCAAGTAATAAAAGAATGCCACATAGGCACTTCTAGCCACTTTAATTAATTAAAATAAAAGAGAGAAACCTTATTAAATTGTGACACCACTTTAAATCACATTCCCATGGACTAAAATATGTGGTGATGACATGTGTCAACATGATCCCATATTTGGTTTGGAGAATATTAAATCTTAAGTAGTTTTTCAATGAGCGGAAATTACTTTTCTAAAAATAAAAGGAATTAAACCAAGCTTTAATCTTGTAATGTTAGTGATGGTGCTAGATCATCTATAGGACCCTTTTGTGTGATGATTGCAAGTAATTAAGTATTGTTTGGTGATTGTGTACATCGTATTTATTTATAGACGCTAGTACCGACCAAGAATACGAGGAGGAAGGAGGATACTACGAAGAAGAAGCCGAGGAGAACTTCAACCATTGCTCTGCACAAGGCAAGCTAACACTTGCAATTTAGCAAGCTTATACTGATATTGATCCAAGCCAATACTTGCTTGCTGCCATGCCCCCTATATGCCTTAAAGCATATATGATCATACCCACTTGATAAACCAATCCTACTTTGACTTACAAGTTTTATACTTTATTTCTTTATCAAAGCTAGTACTTAGAGCTTACATAAGTGAGTTGTAGATACTAGAAAGATAATGGAAGGTTGCATAAAGAGAATCAAACTTGGCCTAAGCTAGATAATCTTTATGTCATCCTAAGGCATGAAATTGAACTTAGTTAAACTCCACTAGGTTACCACCCCTCATTAGTGCTTACCCCCACTTGTAGATGCTAGTGCTAAGCATAAAACTTGATCAACATTAGATGGGAATACTTGGTGAAAATGGTTATGAAAACCTTAGCATGATGGATCATTCTACTGAGATGTTTTGACATATGTTTCTGAACACCAGATGATTTTGGTGATGAAAATGTTGAGCCATGAGCCTTAGCCCTTTATAAAACTGATGGTTGTCTGGATGCGATACCATTCCAATTTTATCGTACAACCAAAATACCCGAGAATTGGGTAGGGCTTGACTAGAAACTTATATACCTTAGTATTAGTTCCCTCACGGCCAAGGTCTGAGCTGAGGCTACCTTGTGAAGATTGTCCACCGGTGCAGTTGGTCATGGTTGGGAGGCCAAACTCACAGGAGAGGTGCTTATACTAGGGCGTGTAATTGAAAGGTTAGGATTGATTATCCGCATACTGAGTATGGTGAATTCAGGATTTGTTCCTGACGGATGTATCGAATGTTGTGGTGAAAGTGTACAATCTCTACAGAGTGTCAAACTATTCGAATAGCCGCGTCCACGGTTATGGGCAGTTGGAGTGGCCATACTGTTTCCCCCGTTAGACTTTTCAAAATGATTTGTGAAAGGAAGTGAGACCTTGACTTGACCACAACAGAGTTGTGACATGAGATACAAGTTCCCACTTAGGTGTTATAAAACTTCAACTAGCATTCGTGGCTTCTGAACTTAGTAGAGATAAATCTGGCTTCTTGCAAAACAACCCTAGAGCCTAGTGTCCTATTATCAAAAACCCCTTTCACTTGTTAGTATTAGTTTGCGAGTACTTAAAGAGTACTCATGGATTTGTCCCTGGCTATTCCCGTGGCCAGACTATGAAGAGGAGTACCTGGAGGATGGACCCCAGGAAGGTTATGACAACTAGGATCATCTCCCATCGTCAGCATTGCCTGTGACCCTGAAGATGGAGCTTCGCCTACGCTACCGTTATTATTACGTATTCCGCTGCTTGAGATGTATTAATAACTGGATCATGAGATCCCTATTTGTGTAAGACCTTATGTATGGTTTGTAATGGATGATGTACTGTGGTATCCAATTCTGGTATGTCTCGCAAAAATGGTAATCCTGGGATTGCGATGTATGGCATAATAGGCATCTGGGATTAAAAATCCGGGTGTTGACAAGTTGGTATCAGAGCCATCCTGACCATAGGAGACCCTATTTAGACTGGACGTTTGAATCAAAAACTTAGTTTCAAAACCAAAGAAAACAAATATTTACAAAAACTTATTCTCATTCTTATCCCTTTGATTCTTTCATGAAAATTCATGTTCCTCAAAAACTCTTGCAAAATACATAAAATTTGACACACTTGATCACTCTACTAACTTACTCATCCTATATTCTTATAGATGGACGTGAAGTACAACAAGTTTTATCAGTTGGGGAATGGAGGAGACCTTATCTTTGAGAGGGATTTGGACCAGCTTTCAGAACATCTGGAGCGTCCGCACCCCGAGTTCTTCGGAGCTCGGCTCAATGATCAAGGAGGAGAAGATCTGCAGTGGCTAATTGTTGCAAGTCTCCGAGGAAAGATTGAACCTCCCACTGCTGAGGGAATTTAGTTTACCTTAAGAGAGAACAACTGGCTCGACGGACTTGCCAGGATAATGCAGGAAGCTCTTTCCCGTTTGTGTGGGCAGAGCGTCAATCAAATCAAGGGAACCCGCTTTGAGTTTTTTCCAAGGCGTGATGCAAATGGACAACCACTGGAAGCCCCATACCACCCTGAGCTGAATACCCAAGTGGACCACCTTAGCTTCATGATGTACGATCGTCAGCAGGAGTTGGATAACTGCCATGACTACTCCAACCACAAGTATGTCATCATCAAGATGAATGATCAAACCATCGCCATGCTAGCAAAGGATCGCAAGTCTCGCCGCCGTCAGCTCGACAAGAAGGAGCGCATCATTGCCCGTGTGCGCCACCGTATCTCATCTTTGGAGGAGACCATCCACGAGAGAGACATGCAGTTGGAAGAAAGGGAGAATGTAGGAGAGGATCTTCGTGGAGACCCCTACTCCTATCTCAGCGATGATGATGATTTTCTGGAGGATCAGGCTATGGACTTCTTCACCGATGAGGATGATTTCGCCTTCATCGATGATGATAAGGATGATGAAGCCACACATTCCGAGGAGTAGTACCACTTGAGCACTAGCGTAGTGAATAGTATTCAGTCCCACTGTACCGTAGTTTCCAGAATGGTTCTTAAAACCATCTGTTTTTCTTTGTTGTGGTGTGTGTTGTATCGTGTGCTATGAATGAATGAATGAAAAGCAAGTTACTAGAAAATCGGAGTCAAACTTTAAAAACTTTTCAAAATCCCAGAACCTTAGAAATTTCCCTCTTTCCTCATGATCTATCTCAATCTTCAGATGCCACGCGGAGGAAGTGGTTCATCCCCGGACCCAATGTTGCAGATTCTGCAAATGTTGACTTCTGACCGTGAAGCTGAAAGAGCTGAACGTCAAGCCAACCTAGCCACCATGCATCAGATAGCCCAGCTAGCCCATAACAACCAAGGCCACGGAAATTAGGACAACCATGGATCTAAGCTTAAGAATTTCCAGAATACCAACCCACCTGTTTTCACTAAGTCAGAAGAACCCCTAGACGCCGATGATTGGCTGCAAACCATGCAAAATAACCTCGAAGTCGCCGGAGTGGAAGCCAATGAGAAAGTCATGTTCGCCACCCACTATCTAGCCGGAGATGCCCGAGCATGGTGGAACAATGTTTGCGCAATGACCGGAGGCCAGATGATGACCTGGGAGGAATTCAAGGTTAAGTTTAGCAGAACCCATGTGCCACCGGGTTTGATCAAGAGAATGAGAGACGAATTCAGAGAGCTGATTCAAGGAACGATGACCATAGTGGAATACCGTGACAAATTTTTGTCATTAGCTAGGTATGCCCCGGATGAGATCGACACCGAAGCCAAGAAGAAAGAAAGATTCCTGAATGGTCTGCACGATGAGATGCAGACAGTGTTAGTCAATATCCCCTTTGCTGATATTGAAGCCCTTGTCGACTCTGCTATCCAGATGGAAGGAAAGATGAACCAAGCCAATGAGAACCGCAAGCGTCGCATGATGCATCAGCCAGGAACCCATCAGACCCCAAAGTATCGCCCTAACCCATCTACAGGATTTGCCCCAAGAACCAACAGACCCCCGATGAACCGTTCGACCTATCCCAACCATGGAAACCCTAGGCCCTGAGGAAATCACAACAACCCCGGCAACTCTAGCAATTTCAACCATGCCCCACCCAAGTTCAACAACAACAATGCTGCCACCAACACCAACACTGCCCCGAGGACTTGAAGCAATGTTGTGCCTGTAGCAGCAAAGGATAAGTCGGAGGTGACTTGTTATGACTGTGGAAATAAGGGTCACTACTCCAACGAGTGCCCCAACAAGAAGAATGCCGCAGCACCCAATGCCAATGTCACAGCTCAGCAACAGCGTCGTGTTCAGCCAGGAAGAAGGTTTGCCCCAGGGAATTCGCTCAACCGCAATGGCCATCTTTTTCTCATGCATGCTGAAGAAGCTCAGGAAGCGCCAGACGTCGTGCTGGGTATGTTTTTTGTTAATTCAGTACTTGCATGAGTGTTGTTTGATTCTGGTGCATCGCACTCATTTGTCACCAAAGAATTTGCATGCACTAGTAAAATTCAACCAACCAAACTAAAGCATGTCATGATTGTTCAAATTCCAGGATCAACCACCAAGGCTAGGAAAATTTGCAAAGCCGTCCCTATCCGAATCCATGGCATAGATTTTTATGCAAATCTGATAGTACTCGGAACTAAAGGTTTGGAAGTAGTACTAGGAATGGATTGGATGTCCAAACATAAAGGATTGATTGACTGTGCCAAGAAAGCCATAACCATGACTAGTACAGCCGGAATATCAGTCGAGCATATATCTGAAACCTTACCTCGCCAATTCAAGTGTAACAAGAGTATAGCCCAACCTACCATTGACCAAGTCCGAATAGTCTGTGAATACCCTGATGTATTTCCAGATGTTTTGCCCGGTATGCCCCCAGATCGGGATATCGAGTTTATCATTGAACTAATCCCCGGAACCGGACCCATAGCCCAGAGACCATATAGTATGAACCCGTTTGAGCTAGCAGAACTGAAGAAGGAACTGGATTCCATGTTGGAAATTGGATTGATTCAACCAAGTGCGTCACCATGGAGGTCACCTGTCTTGTTTGTGGACAAGAAGGATGGAGGTAACCGTTTGTGTACGGATTATCGGAAGTTGAATGATGTCACCATCAAGAACAAATACCCCTTGCCCAAGATAGTAGATCTGTTTGATCAGTTGATCGGTCCCAAAGTGTTTTCTAAGATTGATCTTAGAACTGGCTATCATCAACTCAAGATTCGTGCAGAGGATATCCCAAAAATTGCCTTTACCACCAGATATGGATTGTACGAGTATACAGCCATGTCTTTTGGATTAACCAATGCCCCCGCTTATTTCATGAATCTCATGAATAAGATTTGTATGGACTTCCTGGATAAGTTTGTCGTTGTCTTCATCGATGACATTCTGATTTATTCCAAATCGGAAGAAGAACATGAGCTACACCTAAGGACTATTCTTGGAACCCTTAGAGAGCATTAGCTGTATACAAAGTTTAGCAAATGTGAATTCTGGTTGCAGGAGGTAGGATTCCTCGGTCACATTGTATCAGCCGGAGGAATTGCCGCTGACCCTGCAAAAGTAAAAGATGTCGAGGATTGGCAAGCCCCAACCACTCAAACCCAAGTTCGTGCATTTCTCGAATTGGCGGGATATTACCGCAAGTTCGTAGAGGGATTCTCGAGTATCGCCAGACCCATGACCCAATTACTGAATAAGGACAAGAAGTTTGAGTGGACCGACAAATGTGAAGCGAGTTTTCAAGAACTCAAGAGGAGATTGATTTCAGCCCCAATCTTGATCAAGCCGGATATCACGAAGCCCTTCGATGTGTATTGTGATGCATCCAAGATCAGTCTCGGATGTGTGCTAATGCATGAAGGCAAAGTTATATCTTATCTATCTCGACAACTGAAGCAACATGAGAAAAATTACCCAACCCATGACCTCGAACTCGCAGCCGTAGTTCTAGCACTGAAGACATGGAGACATTACCTGATGGGAAACCGTTGTGAGATTTATTTGGATCACAAGAGCCTGAAGTATATATTCACTCAGAAGTAGCTGAATATGAGACAGAGAAGGTGGATTGAGCTAATCAAGGATTACGACCTGGACATTCACTATCACCCTGGTAAAGCCAATGTGGTAGCCGATGCCCTTAGCAGATTGCCATGCCGCTTGAACTCCATGATCTTGAAGGAGCAACCAAGCTTGCACAAAGAAATGGAAGATTTTCGAATGGAATTAGTGAGTGAAGGATTTTTGGCTAGCATAGAACTTCAGCCCACTTTGATCAGCTAGATCAAAGAGGCGTAGAAAGGAAATGCTAGTATCGACGAAATCAAGCGTCGTATCGGTACAGGCAAGGTACCCGGATTCACCGAAGACGAAGAAGGAGTTCTATGGTACAAAGGACGCCTTTGTGTACCAGTAGATTCTAAGTTGAAAGAAGTTATTTTGAAGGAAGCTCATGATACTCTTTATTGTATCCATCCCGGAGGAACTAAGATGTATCAAGATTTGAAAGAGCAATTTTGGTGGCATAAGATGAGGAGGGAAATCGGAAGCTATATCGCCAAGTGTGATATATGTCAGCGAGTCAAGGCAGGACATCACAGACCCGCTAGATTGTTGCAACCCTTGCAGATTCCGGAATGGAAATGGGATTCCGTTGGAATGGACTTTATCACTGGACTGCCTACTTCTAGTAGGGGAAATGACTCTATCTGGGTCATAGTGGACAGATTGTCCAAAGTCGCCCATTTCTTGCCCGTCAAGACCACATATCAGAGTTCGAAGCTAGCGGAGTTGTACATCGCTAGGATAGTTAGTTTGCATGAAGTCCCCAAGAACATCGTATCGGATCAAGGAACTCAGTTTACCTCGAGATTCTGGAAGAAAGTCCAAGAAGGTTTAGGAACCCTCCTAGATTTTAGTACCGCGTATCACCCTCAGACCAATGGACAAACAGAGCGAGTAAAACAAATACTCGAAGATATGCTGAGAGCATGCGTGTTAGAATATGGATCCAAGTGGGAAGACTGTCTGCCTTTCGCAGAATTTTCTTACAATAACAGTTATCAGGCTAGTTTGCAAATGGCCCCATTTGAATTTATGTACGGAAGGAAGTGTCGCACCCCTTTGAACTGGTCGGAAGTAGGAGAGAGTCAGATTTTCGGACCTGACATCCTACGAGAAGCCGAAGAGAAGGTTCACAAGATTCGTGAGCACCTCAAGACTGCCCAATCCAGACAGAAGAGTTACACCAACAAGAGACGTAGAGACCTCGCCTTCAACATAGGAGATTTTGTTTATCTGAAAGTGTCACCATTGAAGGGAATGCAGCGTTTCCAACTCAAAGGAAAGTTAGCCCCCAGATATATCAGACCTTTCAAGATTCTGAACCGTCGAGGAGAAGTGTCATATCAATTGGAACTACCCGAAGAGATGTCAGCTGTGCACAATGTGTTCCATATCTCGTTACTTCGGAAGTGTCTCGAAGTCCCCGAGAAGACCGAAGTGTTCAAAAATATCGATCACCGGACCATAGAGATCAACGATGACCTGATCTATCCCGAAGTACCCATCCGTATTTTGGAAGAAGCTTTCCGAACTACCCGAACCCGAAGCATCAAGTTTCTCAAGATTCAGTGGAGCAACCACACAGAAGAGGAAGCTACCTCGGAGCGCGAAGATCACATCAGGACGGAGTTTCCCGATCTCTTCAAATCCTAGGTAATCTTTTTTGTCCTTTTTCAAATCTCGGGACGAGATTTTGTTTAAGGGGGGAAGGTTTGTAACATCCCAAAAATACTAAACTTGGATCATCAAACTCTAATCATCAAATTTAGGGTTAACAAAAACTTTGCTAAATAAAAATATGAAAGCATGCATATGTGTATGCATTTCATTTGAAATTCTTTTGAACCAACTTGTTTGTGTGTTCCTTTGCTTGTAAATGGATGCTTAGGTGAAATAAGCATCATCTAAACATTTCCCACACTTTTCCCAAAGACAAGTAAATCAAAACAAATAAAATAAGGGAATGGTCATTTTGACCAATTTAACTCCCATGCCTAGTTTGGTTGTCTCAAACTTTCAGAACCTAACATAAACTTTTCTGGATCTTTGCACCCCTTGATTGTACTCATAACAAAGTATCAAGGCCCACTTTGTGATCATCCAGAAACTTTCAAATGCATAGTTTAAATGACAATTCAAAATTTAATCTTTATCATATGGGAAGATCCCACTTTTTCAAAAACCACTCAAACAAGCTCAACTTTCAAAACCCAAGCATCTGTAGACTCACCAGCACCAACCTAGCACACCCACCAAAAATCTTTTCAAAATTCAAAACTTGAATTCTTGCGGCCATTTCATCAAACACTTGGCAGACACAAATCAAACAAAATCCAAACACTATTGTGAGCAGTGATTGAAGCCTAACTTGTTCCCTCTCTAGCTCACAACCATCTCAGTAGCTCATCTAGCAAGCTAACCCAAGCACTAGCATCACTGTAAGCTGGGAAATGACATTAATGGTGAACAGCCGAAGCTCACCATGCCACCCCAGTGTAGACAGCAAGCTAGGAAGGAAACTAGTCGTGCCAACCTTGTCTGGGATATCACCCATGCCTCACCGCCCCTCTCGACCAGCCCTGCCTCGAAGACGTTGAACACAGCACCCAGGAACGCCGCGCCCGTGCCTCTGTTAACCATGTCGAGCGTGCGCCAGAGCGCCACCCTCGACCGAAGCCCACAGACCGCGCGCCGCCCTTGCCGCGTGCATACATGATCGCCACCGACCCAGGAGACCGCCAGACATCACCGTTCGCCGCCCCATGCCGCACAGCCACCGCTCGCCGTCGAAGACGCCGCCTCTGCCGCACAGAGCGTCGCATGTTCCAGACCAAACCGCACCCCCCCTACGCGCGCATTAAAGTCGTAGAGCAAGGAGACCACCAAGCAATCGCCACCACCGGCCATGCCTCTAGCCGCCCGTAGCCATGTCGCCACCGTCGCCTGCCCATGCCGTTCGGTCTCGTCGTTGCAACTATAAATAGAGGCCACCCCCAGCCGAATTGAGCACACCATCTCACCCCCCTCTCCTCACTAATCGTGCCACCCCGTTCCCGGAGCAAGGCAAGCAGCACTTCGCCGGAATTTCACCGGAGCCCGCGGCCTCTGGAGCAGAAGGAAGCCAACGATTGGAGTCGCCCCAGGAGAAGCTGCCGGTATCAGGAGGTTTGCCGTTGTCGACTTTGTCGTTCGCCCGCCTTGCCGACCCTCGCCTGAACCCCGGTGAGCCCCCAACGAACCCCACTGGCCGCGCTAGGTTTCTGTCTCGCCGGTGTTGCCCAACATCGACGATGACTCTCAGCCGTTGGATTAGAACCAGATCGAACGCACGGGGACAGCCACGTAAACAGCCCGCGGAAGCGCTACGCTTAGCAGGACGGCCCGTTAACCTTTCCCGCGCAGCCCAGTTATTTGAATTAAACATTTTCCATTTTATTTCAAAACACACTTCTGTACCCAGTTTCAAAAATCAAACCAGATCGATTCAATGAACCAAATGGAATGAAACCAATTTTGTTAGAAAGGCCTGGGAATACTGAATCCAAGCCCGTTGGATTCAAGTCATTTTGATATGTAGATCATCCATGGTAAAAATAACAAGGCAGAAGCTTTTCTGCATTCAAAGATTTTTCAAATTAAAACCATAATAGCTTTTGAGTTGATTCCAACTCTCAAAAATCACATTTAACCATACCTTTCAGAATATATAAAAATATATATGTTTACTTACAGAAATAATGACCATGTAATAAAAGAATGCCACGTAGGCATTTTTAGCCACTTTAATTAATTAAAATAAAAGGGTAAAACCTTATTAAATTGTGACACCACTTTAAATCACATTCTCATGGACTAAAATATGTGGTGATGACATGTGTCAACATGATCCCATATTTGGTTTGGAGAATATTAAATCTTAAGTAGTTTTTCAATGAGTGGAAATTACTTTTCTAAAAATAAAAGGAATTAAACCAAGCTTTAATCTTGTAATGTTAGTGATGATGCTAGATCATCTATAGGACCCTTTTGTGTGATGATTGCAAGTAGTTAAGTATTGTTTGGTGATTGTGCATGTCGTATTTATTTATAGACGCTAGTACCGATCAAGGATACGAGGAGGAAGGAGGATACAACGAAGAAGAAGATGAGGAGAACTTCAACCACTGCTCTGCACAAGGCAAGCTAACACTTGCAATTTAGCAAGCTTATACTGATATTGTGCAAGCCAATACTTGCAAGCCTTATTAATCAAGTTGACCTATGCAAGCTACTACTTGCTTGCTACCATGCCTCTATATGTCTTAAAGCATATATGATCATAACCACTTGATAAACCAATCCTACTTTTATTTGCAAGTTTATTACTTTATTTCTTTATCAAAGCTCTTACTTAGAGAGTACTAGAATGAATGGTAGATACTATAAGGATAACTGAAGGTTGCATAAAGAGCATAAAATTTGGCCTAAGCTAGATAATCTTGATGTCATCCTAAGGCATGAGATTAAACCCAGTTAAACTCCAATAGTTTACCACACCTCATTAGTACTCACCCCCACTTGTAGATGCTAGTGCTAAGCATAAAACTTGACCAACTTTAGATGGGAATACTTGGTGAAAAATGGTTATGGAAAACCTTAGAATGATGGATCATTCTACTGAGATGTTTTGACATGTGTTTCTGAACACCAGATGATTTTGGTGATGAAAATGTTGAGGCATGAGCCTTAGCCCTTTATAAAACTGATGGTTGTCTGGATGCAATACCATTCCAATTTTATCGTACAACCACAATACCCGAAGATTGGGTAGGGCTTGACTGGAAACTTATATACCTTAGTATTAGTTCCCTCGCGGCCAAGGTCTGAGCTGAGGATACCTTGTGAATATTGTCCACCTGTGCAGTACCCAAGATGACAGTTGGTCATGGTTGGGAGGCCACACTCACAGGTGAGGTGCTTATACTAGGGCGTGTAATTGAAAGGTTAGGATTGATTATCCGCATACTGAGTATGGTGAATTTAGGATTTGTTCCTGACGGATGTATCAAATGTTGTGGTGAAAGTGTACAATCTCTACAGAGTGTCAAACTATTCGAATAGCCGCGTCCGCGGTTATAGATAGTTGGAGTGGCCGTACTGTTCCCCTGTCAGACTTTCCAAAACGATTTGTGAAAGGAAGTGAGACTTTGACTTGACCACAACAGGGTTGTGATATGAAATACAAGTTCCCACTTAGGTGTTATAAAACTTCAACTAGCATTCATTGCTTCTAAACTTAGTAGATGTAAATCTGGCTTCTTGCAAAACAACCCTAGAGCCTAGTGTCCTATTTCCAAAAAAACCCTTTTACTTGTTAGTATTAGTTTGCGAGTACTTAAAGAGTACTCATGGCTTTGTCCCTGGCTATTCCCGTGGCCAGACTATGAAGAGGAGTACCTGGAGGATGGACCCCAGGAAGGTTACGACAACTAGGATCATCTCCCATCGTCAGCATTGCCTGTGACCCCGAAGATGGAGCTTCGCCTACACTACCATTATTATTACGTATTCTGCTGTTTGAAGTTGTATTAAGAACTGGATCATGAGATACCTACTTGTGTAAGAACTTATGTACGGTTTGTAATGGATGATGTACTATGGTATCCAATTCTGTTATGTCTCGCAAAAATGGTAATCCTGGGATTGCGATGTATGGCATAAAAGGCATCTGGGATTAAAAATCTGGGTGTTGACAGTTAGTGATGATGCTAGATCATCTATAGGACCCTTTGGTGTGATGGTTGCAAGTAGTCAAGTATTGTTTGGTGATTGTGTACATCGTATTTATTTATAGACGCTAGTACCGACCAAGGATTAGAGGAGGAATGAGGATACTACGAAGCAGAAGCCGAGGAGAACTTCAACCACTGCTCTGCACAAGGCAAGCTAACACTTGCAATTTAGCAAGCTTATACTGATATTGATGCAAGCCAATACTTGCTTGCTTCCATGCCCCCTATATGCCTTAAAGCATATATGATCATACCCACTTGAAAAACCAATCCTAGTTTGACTTACAAGTTTTATACTTTATTTATTTATCAAAGCTAGTACTTAGAGCTTACTTAAGTGAATTGTAGATACTAGAAAGTAATGGAAGGTTGCATAAAGGGCATAAAACTTGGCCTAAGCTATATAATCTTTATGTCATCCTAAGGCATGAGATTGAACTTAGTTAAACTCCACTAGGTTACCACCCCTCATTAGTGCTTACCCCCACTTGTAGATGCTAGTGCTAAGCATAAAACTTGATCAACATTAGATGGGAATACTTGGTGAAAATGGTTATGAAAACCTTAGAATGATGGATCATTCTACTGAGATGTTTTGGCATATGTTTCCGAACACTAGATGATTTTGGTGATGAAAATGTTGAGGCATGAGCCTTAGCCCTTTATAAAACTGATGGTTGTCTGGATGCGATACCATTCCAATTTTATCGTACAACCACAATACCCGAGAATTGGGTAGGGCTTGACTAGAAACTTATATACCTTAGTATTAGTTCCCTCACGGCCAAGGTCTGAGCTGAGGCTACCTTGTGAAGATTGTCCACCTATGCAGTACCCAAGATGACAGTTGGTCATGGTTGGGAGGGCAAACTCACAGGAGAGGTGATTATACTAGGGCGTGTAATTGAAAGGTTAGGATTGATTATCCGCATACTGAGTATGGTGAATTCAGGATTTGTTCCTGACGGATGTATCGAATGTTGTGGTGAAAGTGTACAATCTCTGCAGAGTGTCAAACTATTCGAATAGCCGCGTCCGCAGTTATGGACAGTTGGAGTGGACATACTGTTTCTGTCACATCCCAAGATTTTCCAAATCTTGTAATGTGAAAAATAAATAAACAAAATAAACAATTGTTGATTTTTAGGGTGAGAAGAAACTTTTTGATTCCAATTGGAAACATCAAAACCTATTTTGATCAAATAAAATCCTAAAGGGATTTAAAAAGATAAACAAATAATAAATAAAGTTATAATAGTTGGAATCACTATTTTTGGATCTTTTAATAAAAATATTTGGTTTTCAAAAGCAAAGTAGAAATATAAATAAGGATTATTTTATAGAGCCAAATTAAATCTTGGCCAAGCTTTTGAAATAAAATATTACTATTTGATGACAAGAGTAATGGTTTATTTAAATAAAATAATGAGGATTTATTAATATCCATTTTTATTAAAGTAAAGGCTTTTCCATTTTAAATAAACACTAAAACTTGTTAATTTATTTTAAATAAGATTTCCAAGTGTTTTAGCTTTTCAAATGAAACCTACTGAAAAGATTTTGGTATTATTTAGTTTTCAAAAAGAGTTTTTAAAATAAACTAAAACCTATTTGAATTAAAGACTATGGTTTATTTATTTAATTATTAATAGATCCTAAATGAATAAAAGAATTATTCTATTTTGGACTTTGAAATATGTTGTTAGACAGAATTAAAATCAACACAAAGTTTGGATGTAGTTTGGATTGAATTAGAGTTTGAATTGTTTGAATGAAAATCAAATCAGAATATTCAAAACAGAAAATAAAAAGGTTTAGTATAAAAAAAATGGAATCAGACCCAACCCATCTGGCAGCCCACTAAGGCCCAGCAGCCCACTCCCTCTCTTTCCCCCGCAGGAAAACGTTTCGAACCGTAAAAGACACCCGCAAAGACAATGACCGCTGGACCCCACTTTCTTTTTCTCTCTCTCGCTGCCAGGCGACCTCACCGCCACCTCACCATCGTCTCCACCCGCGCGTAGACCACGCCCTCCTCCCCCGGCCGTTCTGCCGACGGTTTGTTCGATTAATTGCACGGTAATGGTGTAATAACCCAGCCCCGTGACCCTGCCTACTTAACCGCCTCTCCGTCCTCGCTGTTTCCCCCTCAGTTCCCCACCCTAGTGCGCCCCCAGGCTGCTCAATTTCTCACTACACCGCCACTGCCTCCGGCGAGCTCCACCTTCAATTCCGGCCAGTCGTCGTCGCCCCTGGCTCTCTCAACCATGCAAGAATCATCTCCATCACTCCCTGAACCTCCCAGTGGCATCAGCTCGCCCCCGCACGCCCCAGAACCTCGGCAACGACGACCACCGAGCGCGCCGCTGTCTGCTTTCACTCCGGCGACACTTCCCTGGCTGGTAATGACCGCCCCTCTCTTTCTCTTTCACGCACGCATCCTCGCTACGTCTCTACGCATCTAACCATACCCTCCTCTCCCTCTGGCATGCACCGAAGCCTCGTCTTCAACGATGACAGAGAACAACCGACGCCATCTTGAACTCAGGCGAGGAATTGCCAGCAACTCCGAGTTTCCCTTCGTCCACTTCAACCACCTTGAGCTTCAGCACGTCACGGCGAGTTCGGTAATGGTCTCCTCCCTCTCATACGCTTCCTAGCTTCGCCGGAACCCTCCTGCCCGAGCGCGCCACTGCCGCCCACCGTCGCAGCGCCGCCAGAACATGGTTAGAGCGTTGAGAGCCGTTAGATGCAAATCCTATGGTTGTGTTAGATGAACTTAGCGAACCGTTTTTGATTGATCTGCGCCGCACCATCACCTTTAGATCCAAAGCCTCACAACTGTCGATCCGCACGAAGCGGTACAGACGAATAGGATCAAGCCACGTGGCCCTGCCTGTTTATAAAAATCAGGATTTGATCTATTTGTTGCTCAATTTTGTAAAATCCATAACTTTCAAACCACACGTCCAAATTTTGCAAATTTTATATCAATGGAATCAGCAAGACAAGTGCTTTCTGACCATGCCCTTTGTTTAGTAAAATGCTTCTGTTAAATTGATTGTTTTTGCAGAAACTTGTGTATGCATGTTTAGAATTTAAAATTGTTCTAAAATGATTTTTGAGATAAAACCTTTGGCAAATGGTTTGTTTTGAACCTACTGACCATATTAATCAATTTGTGGTTTCAAAAATATATTTGGTGAAGCAAAAGAATAAACCTTTGATTGAAACCATTTCTAGTCAAATAAAAATAGTGTTTATTTGTTAAAAATGCTTTTTGAAGAAAACCTTTGGGAAATGTTTTGGAATAAACTCTCTGACCCCAAGAACCAAGTTTTATGATTAAAAAATGTATTTGGTAAACCCTATAAAGTTTGCTACTTTGATAAAGACATTTTCAACCACATAAAATAATGATTTGGTTTGAAAATGGTTTATAGGTAAAATATTTTGCAAATAGTTTTGCCACTTTATAAAATGACCAATAAGTGTTTTAGAATGTTTATAACCTATTATAAACCACTTTTGTAAATAAAACAATGTTTGGCATGCTTGCATGCATTGTTTTGATTCTATTAATTTATGTGATGTTGCTTGAATGGTAGATTGAAATTGTGCCCTT
Source organism: Avena sativa (assembly GCA_916181665.1). Taxonomy (NCBI): domain Eukaryota; kingdom Viridiplantae; phylum Streptophyta; class Magnoliopsida; order Poales; family Poaceae; genus Avena; species Avena sativa. The sequence continues at coordinate 115,542,934 of OV702298.1, forward strand.
GCTTGATTGAATTGTAGTGATTTGAAGAGTGTGATCATTGCAAAGACAAGGAGTGAACTTATAATCTCTACGAAAAAGGCAAGTGATGCTTCATACTTTTGTCCCATTATTTTCACTATGCATTAGTGATATTTCTAAGTAGAACTTGCATGGAATTTTTGCTAAGTGTAAACTATGCCATGGGAAATCCTAGTAGATGAAACCTTAGTAAAATTTCCTAAGTTAAGATTCCTACTACTATCATGCTTAGCTTAGCTAGTAGAAAACAAGGGTGGAATATATATTCACACTATGGAATGTTTCTAAGTCAAGGACTTGTGTTTTGTTTAATAAAACAACTAAGTGAATGAATCACCTGGGTGGAATGGAAGTAATGGTTTGTGTTGAGTGGTTCACAAGGCCCATTTCTATGTTTTACCTTGTGTATATCACTTGTGGATGGCCACCCAGGAACAAAGAGATTTGAGATGTCAAATGGTGAGAAGCTTCAAGTGCAGCCACTTGGCATTATGGGCTCTGCCTGGATCATATAGGTTGCAATAACTTAGCTAAATGGACAGTTGGTGGTAGGGGATTGATAGGTTGGAGCGCGTCCATTCTGGTCTAAGGGAAGGCTTCTGAAAGATCTTGTCTTGGTGAAACCAAGTCTTGTGGGGAAAGTGCACCACCTCTGCAGAGTGTAAAATCTAAGTACTTAGCCATGTCCCTGGCAAAGGAAAATTTGAGCATCAAGACATGGAAGCTATCAAGAATCTCCTCATCCAAATTTCTAAGTTAAAATCTTGTGGTTGAACAAGGGTTGAAGGATCACCAATTTGTATTGGGAGATGCCTTGGGAATGATTTTTTCAAGCAAAAACTTAGTGTTTACAAATGATAAGGAAAATCTATTTTGAGAAATGCAATCCTAAGATCCACTTAGCCAAATGCATATAGATGATAGACTCCACTATACTACCATAGTATCACTTGCCAATACAATTCAAATGTATTGACCCTTTGTGGCTGTAACTTGTTATGTTGCAGGTTTGTTTGATGTTAGTAAAGTCTACTGATTAGGATTACAAGTCTACAACCAACATGTCTGCCTGTGGCACTTTGAAGATGAAGGACCCCATGCTATTGTTATATTCTGCTGCATTGTAATGAGATAGCCAAATGAGCTATGTAAGATGTAATAAATTATGTTATTCCTGGTTATAAAGTTGTATTATGACCTTTGTTTCTTGATATTACATCTTAACTGTGGATGCTAGCTATTGATCCAGGGACTAGTATTGTAAACACAGGGATCTCTAACTTACTAAAGGTTGGGAACCTTACAGATGGTATCGGAGCATTGTGTTGCCTGTAGGATTGTAACCCTAGGATTGGACAAAATCCCTTAGAAAATAGGAGTTGTATTTGTTCCAAAACTTATTTACAAACAATCTTGTAAACTCCTTCCTCAACCATTTTGGTTTTGATTCTACATCTCTTCTATTTCAAACTTGATGGACAAAACCTACTCCATGGCCAAAGACTTCACCATGAGCAAAGGACTTCATCAACTCTAATGACTTCAACATCTTCAAGTGATTTCAACCTTATTCTCAACAAGGACTTCAACCTTGGATATCATTAAGGACTACAAGTGAGATAAGAAATGTTTCTCAAGACTTGAGGACTAAGGAAACATAACTTAAAAGGAATCATCATCACCTTTAAGCTTAGTGACCAAGACACAAGAATTTTCCCAAGGAAACCATGAATTCATTCATGAGGAGTCAACCAGAAAGATGGAAAGATCTCAAGTGAACCATATAGATGGACCACCATATTAAGTATAGATCAAACACACCAACCTATGTGGTGTAGCAAAGAAAATATTTTGTTACCTAAAAATGTGCTTGAAACTTGTTGTTTGAATGGAGTGTTTGTTTGTGATTGCTTGCACATTGCTTGAGTGAATTGTGATGTGTGTGATTAGAATTATTTCCTTAGAAATCTTTTGCCTATTCTAATCCCAATCCAACCCAAACAGATGACTTCTCCAAGAGACTTCAACATCAAGAATGACAACAACAACCAAGAGATGCACATGAGAGAATAACTACTAGCAAACCAAACCCAGTTGAACCAAGTGACAACACAGTTTTTAGCCAACAACAATGGATTAGACCCAACCATACAAAAGTTTTTGGAAATTCAATCCCAATTGTTGCAAGGGATGGCCACTCAAATGATCAACATGGGAGACAACCTTTCCCAAGGAGTTTGTGACAACAAGGATGTCAAGGATGATATTTTAGAAGGAACCCAAGCTTGCAATGTTTGTGGAAACAAGGATCACACTTCCAAGGAGCATGAAGATCAATGCCCCAATTGTGAAGAGAAACATCCAACAAATCAATGCCCCACATCACAAGCTACTTGTCTCCTATGTGAAGGAAATAATCATGTCCCTATCCAATGCCCCATCTATACCATAGTTCAACAAAGGAAACAAGGTGGAGTGCAACAACAATTTGTAAACCCTCATGAAGGAACAACTTCTACCAAGAAGGATGAAGGCAAAGTCAAAACTATGCATCATCAGGCCAAATCCAAAGTGATCACAAAGTGTTGCTACTCTTGTGAAGAAGAAGGTCATATCTCTAGTAAATGCCCCAAGAAGAGAGAAAGATTTCCCACCTTTGTGGTGAAGTATGAAGAGCATGAACTAGAATAACTCCTAGCTTTGGAGAGACCCAAAAAGAAGAAGAAGGACATAAGTCAGTTGCAATGTTACAATTGCAAAGAAATGGGACACTTTGCCAGTGATTGCCCAGAAAAGAAGAAGAACCAAGGAAATAAACAAGAGGCAATGATATCAAAGGAAAAGAAAGATATTATCCAAGTGATGTGTTTCAAATGCAAAGAGCTAGGCCATTATGCAGACAAGTGTCCAGAGAAGCTTCATCAAAATCCCAAGCAAGCCAAGATGTAATCTAGTTGGAAAAATTTTAAGGGTGGTAGTACCCTAGTTGCTTTGAGCCAACTTGTAACCCTAGCCTTCCCAAATCTCAGGACGAGATTTATTTTAAGGGTGGTAGCCTGTCACATCCCAAGATTTTCCAAATCTTGTAATGTGAAAAATAAATAAACAAAATAAACAATTGATGATTTTTAGGGTGAGAAGAAACTTTTTGATTCCAATTGGAAACATCAAAACCTATTTTGATCAAATAAAAAAATCCTAAAGGGATTTAAAAAGATAAACAAATAATAAATAAAGTTATAATAGTTGGAATCACTATTTTTGGATCTTTTAATAAAAAGATTTGGTTTTCAAAAGCAAAGTAGAAATATAAATAAGGATTATTTTATAGAGCCAAATTAAATCTTGGCCAAGCTTTTGAAATAAAATATTACTATTTGATAACAAGAGTAATGGTTTATTTAAATAAAATAATGAGGATTTATTAATATCCATTTTTCTTAAAGTAAAGGCTTTTCCATTTTAAATAAACACTAAAACTTGTTAATTTATTTTAAATAAGATTTCCAAGTGTTTTAGCTTTTCAAATGAAACCTACTGAAAAGATTTTGGTATTATTTAGTTTTCAAAAAGAGTTTTTAAAATAAATTAAAACCTATTTGAATTAAAGACTATGGTTTATTTATTTAATTATTAATAGATCCTAAATGAATAAAAGAATTATTCTATTTTGGACTTTGAAATACGTTGTTAAACAGAATTAAAATCAACACAAAGTTTGGATGTAGTTTGGATTGAATTAGAGTTTGAATTGTTTGAATGAAAATCAAATCAGAATATTCAAAACAGAAAATAAAAAGGTTTAGTATAAAAAAAATGGAATCAGACCCAACCCATCTGGCAGCCCACTAAGGCCCAGCAGCCCACTCCCTCTCTTTCCCCCGCAGGAAAACGTTTCGAACCGTAAAAGCCACCCGCAAAGACAATGACCGCTGGACCCCACTTTCTTTTTCTCTCTCGCTGCCAGGCGACCCCACCGCCACCTCACCATCGTCTCCACCCGCGCGTAGACCACGCCCTCCTCCCCCGGCCGTTCTGCCGACGGTTTCTTCGATTAATTGCACGGTAATGGCGCAATAACCCAGCCCCGTGACCCCGCCTACTTAACCGCCTCTCCCTCCTTGCTGTTTCCCCCTCAGTTCCCCACCCTAGTGCGCCCCCAGGCTGCTCAATTTCTCACTACACCGCCACTGCCTCCGGCGAGCTCCACCTTCAATTCCGGCCAGTCGTCGTCGCCTCTCGCTCTCTCGACCATGCAAGAATCATCTCCATCACTCCCTGAACCTCCCAGTGGCATCAGCTCGCCCCCGCGCGCCCCAGAACCTCGGCAATGACGACCACCGAGCGCGTCGCCGTCTGCTTTCACTCCGGTGACACTTCCCTGGCTTGTAATGACCGCCCCTCTCTTTCTCCTTCACGCACGCATCCTCGCTACGTCTCTGCGCATCTAACCATACCCTCCTCTCCCCCTGGCATGCATCGAAGCCTCGCCTTCGACGATGACAGAGAACAACCGACGCCATCTTGAACTCCGGCGAGGAATTGCCAGCAACTCCGAGCGCCCCTTCGTCCACTTCAACCACCTTGAGCTTCAGCACGTCACGGCGAGTTCGGTAATGGTCTCCTCCCTCTCATACGCTTCCTAGCTTCGCCGGAACCCTCCTGCCCGAGCGCACCGCCGCCCACCATCGCAGCGCCGCCAGAAATGGTCAGAGCGTTGAGAGTCGTTAGATGCAAATCCTGTGGTTGTGTTAGATGAACTTAGCGAACCGTTTTTGATTGATATGCGCCGCACCATCACCTTTAGATCCAACGCCTCACAACTGTCGATCCGCACGAAGCGGTACAGGCGAATAGGATCAAGCCACGTGGCCCTGCCTGTTTATAAAAATCAGGATTTGATCTATTTGTTGCTCAATTTTGTAAAATCCATAACTTTCAAACCACATGTCCAAATTTTGCAAATTTTATATCAATGAAATCAGCAAGACAAGTGCTTTCTGACCATGCCCTTTGTTTAGTAAAATGCTTCTGTTAAATTTATTGTTTTTGCAGAAACTTGTGTATGCATGTTTAGAATATAAAAATTGTTCTAAAATGATTTTTGAGATAAAACCTTTGGCAAATGGTTTTTTTTGAACCTACTGACCATATAAATCAATTTGTGGTTTCAAAAATATATTTGGTGAAGCAAAAGAATAAACCTTTGATTGAAACCATTTCTAGTCAAATAAAAATATTGTTTATTTGTTAAAAATGCTTTTTGAAGAAAACCTTTGGGAAATGTTTTGGAATAAACTCTCTGACCCCAAGAACCAAGTTTTATGATTTAAAAATGTATTTGGTAAACCCTATAAAGTTTGCTACTTTGATAAAGACATTTTCAACCACATAAAATAATGATTTGGTTTGAAAATGGTTTATAGGTAAAATCTTTTGCAATAGTTTTGCCACTTTATAAAATGACCAATAAGTGTTTTAGAATGTTTATAACCTATTATAAACCACTTTTGTAAATAAAACAATGTTTGGCATGCTTGCATGCATTGTTTTGATTCTATTAATTTATGTGATGTTGCTTGAATGGTAGATTGAAATTGTGCCCTTGCTTGATTGAATTGTAGTGATTTGAAGAGTGTGATCATTGCAAAGACAAGGAGTGGACTTATAATCTCTACCAAAAAGGCAAGTGATGCTTCATACTTTTGTCCCATTATTTTCACTATGCATTAGTGATATTTCTAAGTAGGACTTGCATGGAATTTTTGCTAAGTGTAAACTATGCCATGGGAAATCCTAGTAGATGAAACCTTAGTAAAATTTCCTAAGTTAATATTCATACTACTATCATGCTTAGCTTAGCTAGTAGAAAACAAGGGTGGAATATATATTCACACTATGGAATATTTCCAAGTCAAGGACTTGTGTTTTGTTTAATAAAACAACTAAGTGAATGAATCACCAGGGTGGAATGGAAAGAATGGTTTGTGTTGAGTGGTTCACAAGGCCCATTTCTATGGTTTACCTTGTGTATCTCACTTGTGGATGGCCACCCAGGAACAAAGAGATTTGAGATGTCAAATGTTGAGAAGCTTCAAGTGCAGCCACTTGGAATTATGGGCTCTGCCTGGATCATATAGGTTGCAATAACTTAGCCAAATGGACAGTTGGTGGTAGGGGATTGATAGGTTGGAGCGCGTCCATTTGGTCTAAGGGAAGGCTTCTGAAAGATCTTGTCTTGGTGAAACCAAGTCTTGTGGGGAAAGTGCACCACCTCTACAGAGTGTAAAATCTAAGTACTTAGACATGTCCCTGGGAAAGGACAATTTGAGCATCAAGACATGGAAGCTATCAAGAATCTCCTCATACAAATTTCTAAGTTAAAATCTTGTGGTTGAACAAGGGTTGAAGGATCACCAATTTCTATTGGGAGATGCCTTGGGAATGATTTTGTCAAGCAAAAACTTAGTGTTTACAAATGATAAGGAAAATCTATTTTGAGCAATGCAAGCCTAAGATCCACTTAGCCAAATGCATATAGATGATAGACTCCACTATACTACCATAGTATCACTTGCCAATACAATTCAAATGTATTGACCCTTTGTGGCTGTAACTTATTATGTTGCAGGTTTGTTTGATGTTAGTAAAGTCTACTGATTAGGATTACAAGTCTACAACCAACATGTCTGCCTGTGGCACTTTGAAGATGAAGGACCCCATGCTATTGTTATATTCTGCTGCATTGTAATGAGATAGCCAAATGAGCTATATAAGATGTAATAAATTATGTTATTCCTGGTTATAAAATTGTATTATGACCTTTGTTTCTTGATATTACATCTTAACTGTGGATGCTAGCTATTGATCCAGGGACTAGCATTGTAAACACAGGGATCTCTGCCTTATTAAAGGTTGGGAACCTTACAGTTTCCCCCGTCAGACTTTTGAAAATGATTTGTGAAAGGAAGTGAGACCTTGACTTGGCCACAACAGAGTTGTGACATGAGATACAAGTTCCCACTTAGGTGTTATAAAACTTCAACTAGCATTCGTGGCTTCTGAACTTACTAGAGATAAATCTGGCTTCCTGCAAAACCACCCTAGAGCCTAGTGTCCTATTATCAAAAACCCCTTTCACTTGTTAGTATTAGTTTGCGAGTACTTAAAGAGTACTCATGGCTTTGTCCCTGGCTATTACCATGGCCAGACTATGAAGAGGAGTACCTGAAGGATGGATCCCAGGAAGGTTACGACAACTAGGATCATCTCCCATCGTCAGCATTGCCTGTGACCCCGAAGATGGAGCTTCGCCTACGCTACCGTTATTATTACGTATTCCGCTGCTTGAGATGTATTAAGAACTGGATCATGAGATCCCTATTTGTGTAAGACCTTATGTATGGTTTGTAATGGATGATGTACTGTGGTATCCAATTCTGTTATGTCTCGCAAAAATGGTTATCCTGGGATTGCGATGTATGGCATAACAGGCATCTGGGATTAAAAATCTGGGTGTTGACACTAAAGGTCGAAAGGACATGGAAAATAAATGGATCTTTAAGAAGAAGACAGATCCTGATGGCAATGTGATTGTCCACAAGGCTAGACTTGTCTTAAAGGGTTTTCGACAAGTGCAAGGAATTGACTACAGCGAGACCTTTTCTCATGTAGCAATGTTCAAATATGTTCGTATTTTACTAGCAATTTCTACATATTACGATTATCAAATATGGCAGATGGATGTCAAGACCGCATTCCTCAATGGACACATTGATGAAGAGTTGTATATGATGCAGCCAGAGGGTTTTGTTGATCCTAAGGATGTTGGAAAGGTATGCAAGCGTGAGCTATACATTTATGGACTAAAGCAAGCATTTGGGAGTTGGAACAAGCGTTTTGATCAAGTAATCAAGAGCTTTGGATTTTTCCAAAATAATCAAGAGGCTTATGTTTACAAGAAAGCGGGTGGGAGATCAGTGGCATTCCTAGTAGTATATGTGGATGACATATTACTGAATGGGAATGATGTGGATTCATTACAGAGCGTGAAGAAATATCTGAGTAGTCAGTTTTCCATGAAGGATCTAGGTGAAGCAGCCTATATAATATGTATCAAGATCTATAGAGATAGATCAAGACACATGATAGCATTAAGTCATAGTACTTACATAGAGAAGATTTTGAAGAATTTCAAAATGGAAGATGCCAAAAGGGGTTTTGTGCCTCTTGTAAGAGGTGTCACATTGAGGAAGACTTAGTGTCCAGCAACAACTATTGATAGAGAAAGGATGGCTAACATCTCCTATGCCTCAGCCATAGGTTCTATCATGTATGCTATGCTATGTACTCGACCTGATGTGGCCCTGGCTCTTAGTTGGACATGATGTTTCCAAAGTGATATAGGAGTGGAACATTGGACATCTGTGAAAAATATCCCGAAGTATCTAAAAAGAACTAAGGATATGTTCCTAGTCTTTGGAGGTGGTGATGAAGCTCTAAGCGTAATTGTTTACGTGGATGCGATCTTGAACACAGACTCCGATGACTCGAAGTCTTAAATAGGATATGTTTTTTTGTTGAATGGTGGCACGGTATCCTAGAGAAGTGTGAAGCAGCTAGTCGTGGCACAATCTTCAATGGAGTTGGAATACATCATAGCTAATGTAGCAGCGAATGAAGCTGTCTGGCTATGGAATTTCTTCATCGAACTGGGAGTTGCTCCAAGTGTAGATGACCCTGTGACAATCCTTTGTGACAACACGTGAAAATGCGTCAGAACCAATAAGTCATTCCATGGTCAAGCACATCCAGCTATCAGATTAAATGTTGAAAATGGTGAAGTCAATATTTGCAAAGTGCATGCGGATCTGAACGATGTGGATCCGTTTAATAGAGGACTTCCACAAGCCAAGAATGAGTAACACTAGGATACTATTGGTGTTAATTCATTTCCTATTGTAAACTAGATTAATTTGTACTCTAGTGCAAGTAGGAGACTGAAGGAGATATGACCTAGAGTCAAATAATAAAGTGATTTATTTGATGTATCTCTTGTATGTTCATAATACATTTCTTACCATGCTGTAACTATATGAATATGCAACATTAATACATGTGTCGTATGTAAACAAACCGTGTCTATAGTTACCTCTAGTGAACTAGATCATTGGTCAAGTGATGATCTATGGTTTCGAGATCATGGGTGATAGTGCCAATTGACAATGAGGTCATATCATTAGTTGAATGATATGATAGACATACACCCAAAGTAAATCACAATGAGATCTAGTTGCTTAAAATTCATCTTTGATGGTAACATAAGAAACCTCATAACCTAATCCTTTGACTGTGAGATAATGCATAATCACCGTTACTAGAAGGAGACTTTCATGGTATCAAGTATCAAGATGTGAAAGGGTGATCATAAAGGTACCATTGGATTTCTCGAAGGAACGGGTTGAGGAGTATTTATCAAGATCAGAATTTGCCAATCCAAGTAACAGATAGATATACGTGGCCAACTCGATGATGTTGCATTAACGAGGCTTGCAAGCATATGACTAGGTCATGGAATGCAACAACACGGGAATGAGTAAACGAGTTCATCAAAAATGAGATCGAACATAGGTATGGAGATACCGAAGATCAAATTTCGGATGACCTAGGTATTGAATGGCAAAGGGATGGGACACGAAGTTGAAGGTTCAAGCGACGAGATTCGTGAATGCATGGGTAGTCATTATGGGCATCCAGGTCCCGCTGATGATCATTGACTTGAGAGGGTTCTCGGTCATGTCTGAAGCATCTCTGAACCGAAGGGTGGAACACTTAAGGGTGGGGACGCTTAGAGAGATAAACTAGAAAGATTCCGGGAAACACCCGATGTTGATCGGAGGGGTCTGGAAGGTGTTCCGGAGTGAAAGATATAATAGTATATGTGTTTTATATATTAATTGGTTGAATTAATATTAAAACCTATTTATTAATTAATTAATTTATTTATTTATTTTTGGGCATCCCATACATGTTGGGACATTCCCCGGAAGGAAGGGCCCATAGGACAAGGCGCCTAGGAGAGGAGAGGGCCCATGCGCCTGGCGCCTAGGGTCCCCCCCGCATGGGGGGCCACCTAGGGATGGATGCTGCGCTAGGGCAGTGGCGGCGACCTATTGGCGGTGGTGGTGGGAGCCCCCACCCCTTCGCTAGGGTTTACCCCTCCCCTCCCTCTTGTAAATAGAGGGGCCCCCCTCCCCTCTATGCACAACAAGCTGTCATCTCTCTCTCTCTCTCTCTCCCTAGAGCCCTCTCTCCACCAAAATTACTAGTCATATCATAACCAAGTCAAATTTATAATAGTAAACTTTAGTGTAAGTTGCCTATGATCGAGAAACTATGTTCCAAGTCGTCCATAACCACGGACACGACTTTTCAAAAAGATTTAACCCTGCAGGAGTGCACCGAAGTTTCCAATACACTTCCACCCTTTTTTCCAGATCATTTAACATACACCCATCGGTATATCGGCAGGGCTTCAGACATGACGCTTTCCCAGACACAAAGAAAGTACATGGGGCCACCCAAAAGAGATACCCGTACAAGGTATAGCTAATTCTCGTACGAATCCTGAGGTTGCATTGAATTGTCACGCGAGTAGAGTCCATAGACAATATATTCCCGTGACGAAGTGCCACACCTATGCAATAGTAATAAACGCTCAGTGATCAACATATAATAAACATCTCATGCATGGCATACATGGCATAAGTATAGTAGGTAATCTAATAAGTCCGAACTAGTTTTTGGCCCCCGGTATAGTACTTTGAAATCAATTAATAAGACGATAGGGATGCCTATACACCCCACATGTGGTTACCGTGCTCATCTCGGAACAAATGTCAGGAACTCGGGTCCTAGGTGGACAAAAGTGGGTGGGATAACAATCAGATCTCAACTATTACCCACATGTGCCTCTGAATTAGTTATATCTATCACCAACATTTAATTACCATGTGATAAGTAAAACCATAATTATCTCCACCATTAAACATATGCCAACCCCCAACATCAGTGGAACATCGACGACGCAAAGCAGCACCTAAGAAAGCAACTATGACTCGCAAGGTCGACTATCTACCCAACTACAGCTAATAGGAGGTGTCCAAGGCAATATATTCTACAGGGGATATAAACGGTACGAAATATAAAGCATCGCAACACAGATAGAAATAGATCAACAGTAGGAAGTAAAGATTATAAATGCAAAATATGTAGAAAGGGGAGAATGCTCGCCTGGGCCACTACCGAAGATTCATCATCCGAATGACTTGTTGACACTTGCATCAACTCATCGGTCGAATCTATGAAGAAGCAAAGCACTAAAAGAAACACTAGATGCACTATTTAATACTATGACAGAAGAAAGGGCATGATGCATGTATGATGTATGGCATGGAAAATATGTGATGCAACTAGGAAATATTAAGAGGAATCGGGATCCCGACAATTAATTAGGAGATTCATGTTATTTAGGTACCCCGCAATTTAAATGTTGGCTTAACAAGGAAAAACATGTCATTGGTTCGCTACACAAATTTAAATGAAGCGATTATAAACATGAATAGCACACATATGCGCTCCATATTTAATTATGAGGCGAATCGGCATAATGCCCCCAAATCACAACATATTATGCAACATGAATGATTTTAATGCAACAAGATATATAGATGGATATTTATAAAATAGGGCCGGGTTAGGTAGGGGTCACACTTCTCGGTTCGAAGATCTTGGGGTCTCGGACAGGTTCGGGTTCACCAGTATCGGACTTTGGACTCCGGGATCGGGCTTCGGATCCGTGATCGGGGTCTTCTGGTCTAGGCTCGGTCTTCTGGTATGGAAGGAGAAATAGGGTCACCGAGTCCATGAAGGAGACCTTGTCGATCCGGTGCCATCACCTTCGATGTACAAGTTAGTGAACTCGATGTTCCGTGGAGATCTTGGAGTGGCACCGTGTTCGGTTCATCTTTTCTCGTCATCCATCGGAAGATCTTGGAAAAGGTGCGCTCGTAATTGAGGAGTCACATGAAGATTTTGCTGACATATGTGGAGCCACACTCAGGATCGAGATCTTGTGGACACAGATAAGCCCCAACATGGTACATAATTAGCACACGAATTTGGCAAAAAAATTCACCAAGTGTGCCTCTCGACACCCAACATCACGGGCGGCTTGAAGCGGTGCGTTTACACACAGGTAAAACAAAACATGGAGCCGTGCACAATAGAACCTGCATAGATTTATTGGCCACGGGAGGACGGCGAGCTCCGCTACAAACACAAACTCGCGACCATGGCGATGGAAAGCAGCAAGAGGCGAGGCCACACAGTCGCAGCAGGGAAACGACACCGGCCTTAGCAGGGGGCATGGGGATGCGCACGCTAGTGGTGGAGACGAGGACGAGGAAGTACCGGTGAGGCAGAGGCGAGGTCGGTAGTGCTGGGCGGACGCGGCGGAGGGCGAGGCCGGGGAGGTCGACGCAAGGGATGGCGGCGGGGCACCACGCGGGTGGCTAGAGATGCCTGTGGGCGGCGTGGGCTCACTATGGGGATGGGGTGGCGCGACGAGGACGCTCGGGCCTCGGCGGCCATAGAGACGAGAGGAGGGGCGGCGAGCCTCGGGGTAGAGAACAAGGCGATGGCAGGCGCTTCATAGAGAGGGGCGGCTAGAGGAGGGAGAGTCGTGGAGGGGAGGTGAGCGGGCCCAGCGAGGAGCACGGGGTGGTGGCGTCCTGCGGAGAGAGGAAAAGGCGGGGATGGAGAGAGCTAGGCGGCGGGGGTTGGGCTCTGGCAGTGATGAGGGAAGCAAGGAAGGAGGCGATGGGAGAAGAAGGTGGAGTGGGATCACGGGCTGTTGGTGGGGTGGGTCAGGTGGGGAACACACGGGAGCGGGCGAACGGGGCCAGCTGGGTTGGTGGCTTGCGTGGTGGGAGGTTGACCGAGCGATGGGATCTAGGCGGGCATCAGTGGGTGCGTGTGGGGCCGGACGCGGGGCATTGTTGCGGCCATTTTTGTGCGGGGGTGGACGACCGCGTGGGGGTGAGGCGCTGCTGCTGCTATCGCTAGCGGGTGCACACGGGTAGAACAGGGTGGCGACGGCAGAGGGGTGTGGTGTGGTGCCTGGGTTGAGTCTAGGGTTAGGGTTTTTTATCGGGGTAGTAGGGGCTACGAGCTGGGGTTTTAGGCCTAGCCTGTGGTTGCCTCCCCCGGTATAGCTTTATTTTAAATTTTCTTTTATCTTGTTTTAATAAAAGATTTTGTAAATAATTTTATACAAATAAAAATATTAGGAAGAGACTAGGATTTTGATTTGAATGAAGAGAGGGTATTTAGAAAATAAAGGTAGGTTTTTGAAAAATAGCTTTGGGCAAATAGTATGCATGAAGTCACGAGGATGCTCAAATACAATGTTGCATGATGACATGAGCATGTGATCATAATGATGCATAAAATAAAAACAACAAGCGATTTTCTAGTAGTGGTTTTACCCGTGGTGCTACAATTTGACACCACTAAAAATGGATCTCGCCATCGAGATCCGCCTCATGGTATGGGGAAGAAGGCCAACGATCTGCATCTATTGCTTCATGTAGATCCTCGCGACACCACTAACAAGGACTCTTGCTCCATCTTGAAATCGGCGACACCACCAACAAGGGGTCATTTCTCACATTTTTTGAGAGAACACTCCGAATAACAAAGACGAAGCTAAAGGTCTCGAAAGGTAAGGCCACCTTTAACTTCCGTGTAAGGAGTAGAATGGCATTGATCCAACGATTCAATGTACAAAAGCGAATGATAAGAGTAGTGGTATGGTCACGACTCCATCCTGCACTCAAAGTATTACTCTGTACACAAATAGAAGAATTATGCAACTCACTCTTGGGATTCAGACTGAAGATCTTAACAAGCAATGGTTGGAAAAAAGGAGTGATGCCATCTCTTCATCGGATCTAACATAGATGATGTCGATTTGTTGGAAACACTGGAAGATATAAAGAAAATATTTAGTGAATTTTGGTCTACTAAAAGGTACAACAGAGGAAAATTCCTCATATAGCATGAAGACCGGATGTAGCAATATCGTTACAAGAGGAAGCGAAACCCTGAAGGTACGACGAAAACCCAACTACGAGAATTCCTGGACTCGAAGAAAGGTAAGAGGGCAGATTCAAAACATGTAGAGGTAAGAGGAGAATAACATAGGGGTAAGGAGTAAAAGCAGATCTAATCATATCTATCCAACCAATTTTCCAAAATAATTTTGACACTCTACATCAGCTGTTAGCTAGGTTATTGATGAGTGCATATTTGCATCATATTTTATATTATTATTTTGCACTGTAGTGGTAGGATCTAGGTATTTTACGGCGTTCGCGTGCATCTTTTACGTCTATTTTCACCAGGATCATGACAGTTGATGGATACGATGGACACAATTCTTGAACCAATTGAGTCAAAACAGCTTAAATCGCTAATTTGGGAAATATTAATAAGACTAGAAGAAAACCCAAGGCGATCGCCGGAGGCAGTAGTTTTAACGACCAACTATATAGTGGGAATACTTTTTCCGGCCGTACAGTTCACACCGTATAGTTTCCGTCGCCACCGCCTCCTCAAATAGTTTTGCCACATGCAATCAGATCGAGGAGATGACATACAGAACACCCAGAAATCTCCAAAAACCTCACCTTCGGAAGGAATCTGGAGGGGGAACTTTCCAAAGGGATCCATCTTCGCCCTACGTACATCTGGGAGGCCAAGGCATCGATCTTCATCTTCATCAACCGCTGCATCACCAACATATCCCCATCTACATCACATCTAGATCTTGTTGTAATTCTTGTACTAGTTGTGGATTTGTACAAGAACTATTCATCTATGATTGTTTCCATTATCATTGCCATGATGTTCTTGGGGAGATGGAGAAACCCTAGGATATGATTGAGATCAGATAGAGATTATCATGTTATACATCATTATGTGTATGTGTTAATTGTCTTCATCTTGATGTTGAGAATTGTGCAGCTCTTAATATTTGTCTCTTATGGGAACTTGATGAAGGGGATTACTTGTTGGTAGACAGAGGGATGATAACACTTACTGTGACTATAAAGTTTTTGTCATTCTTTACGTACTAACTTGGAGAATCAAGGAGAACTCATTAAGCCATGTCCATGCCACAAGAGAAATCCCTTAATAGCAAGATAACACGATTGACATCGTTTACCTATCAGCTGTGGTTATGATAGATGATGTGTGCAGTGGTTGCTGCCTATTCGTCCATATATAGAGCTCATCCCACATACATATATGTCATGAGAATATTTGCTATGATAATCTTGATTAGTCTATTTAAATTTCTAGTGGTGTATCCACCACTCCCCGAGAATGCCATTTTCCCGATTGTAGTTCCAAGCTCTCTTACATACGCGATTCCTACTTTCTGCATTAAGTTTTACTTTAGTTTGTTTAATTGCTTTTCTCAATCAAAAACCCAAAAACGATCCTTTAAACAATACTATTTTTCTTGCATCTTAAAATTATTTCTTAAGTACTTCGTTTAGTTTTAGTTAAAAGCATTTTAGTCTTAGCATACTGCTCCCTATGGGATTGATATCTTTATTTTGAAACTAGCTACAAACGATCTATGCACTTGCAGTCATCAAGCTATTTTCTGGCGCTGTTGCTGGGGAGCTTAGCGCTATAAGTCACTTTACTTTTAGTTATTTACTTTCATTGTACTAATATTTGATTTTAGTTGTAGGACCATAATAATGGACAATACTCAACATTTAATCCAGCTTGAGGCAGTTAGGAAAATGGGTTCCCCCATGGATGCTTTTATAGCTGTCAACAAAAGCATAAATCCCTGATGGTATTGAGATCCATCCTTTATTACTTGAATTGCTACACTCTAAGAAATTTGCAGGAACCAATGAAGAGAGTCCATATGGGCACTTACAATTCTTTGAAGATGTTTTTGGTTACTTTATGTTCGATAACTGTAATATTGATAGGGTTAAAGTCCAGTTGTTTAGACAAACACTCTCAAATAATGTTTGCAACTGGTATAGATCTTTTTGTGCAGAGGCACCAAGGACTTGGACGGAATTGATAACCAATTTCCTATCAAAATATTACTCAGAAAGAAAAGCTCATAGGATGAGAGGTACTGTTATCAGTTTCAAAAATAGTCGTGATGAGAGTTTATATGAAGGCTATCTGAGGTATAAAAGTTATCTATATAATTGCCTCCATCATCGTTTGCCTGATTGGTTAATCACTCACACTTTCTATGGAGGGCTTAATGATAAAAATTGAATGAGCTTAGATACCGCTTCTAATGGTAGTTTTCTATCCTGTACCTATGATGAAGCCTGGAAATTAATAATGAAAATAAGGGAGACAACAGAAAATCTTAAAGCTAAGGAGAGCATTATGAATAGTTCTTCTGAATATGAATGTGTGAGCGATTTTATTGCAGATGAAAAGACTTGTGCAATGATTAGAACCCTCGATATTGATTCTTACTCAGTAAAGAAAATTATTGAGAATTATGCAGGGTATCTACAAGTACCTACAGAATGGAAACCCTATAAGCCCCTCGAAGAAAATAAGCGTGCAAGAAAAAGTGCACCAACAGTAGAGTTTTCCTCTGAACCTATTCAAGAGAATATCAAGAAAAAGTGCAGAGAGGAAGAACACATAAAGAGAAGATTAAAGAAACCAAAAAAGAACCTCGATGCTACCAATGCAAATATAGTTATATTGAAGGATCTTATGGAAGAACGAACCATGGATAATGAAGTGGTTACGCTAGACCTTGAAACTTTAGAATTCATCAAAGGTAAGGTATGAGGTAACAAAACTTCTAAGGCTATGATTCCTATATATTGTGGGGAAACTTTCTTATACAAAATTTGTGAACCGATTTCCACTATAAATATTATGGCTTCATCACTTTATGAGGAACTTTGCTACAATTTAAATAATCCAGATGTGGAACCGATAGAAACTACTATTAAATTGTCAAATAGAACTAATATAAAATCGGAAGGTGTTACTAGAAGTATCTATGCATTTATTGGAGAACTTATGTACCCCCTTGATTTTTGTAACATCCCAAAAATATTAATCAAGGTTATCAAATTCCAATCACCCAAATTTAGGGTTAACAAAAACTTTTGTTAATTAAATTCAATATGAATGCATGTGTGTATGTGATGAATTTATGAATGCTTGCAATGACTTGTTTGATTGTTATGAATGGCAAGGTTTGGTTTAAATATGAAAACAACATCATATAAATCATTTCTAAGCAGAATCAAATCCATAGAAATTCAAAAACAAACAATATAAGAAAATGGTCATTTTTGCCAATCTTGTTCACTAGACCACTTTGAGTGTTTCTAGTCCAAGATTTCAAACAGAAACAAATCCAATTCTTTTCACCCCTTGCTAGACCAAGTAAAAGTGAACCCAAGACCACCTTGCAAACCCACAGAAACATTTGGCAACCCTATTCAAATGATATTTAAAAATTGAATCTAGTTCATATGGTAAGATCACCATTTCTCAAAACCCCACCAAATCAGTGCACCTTGACAAATCCAATCAACCAGATACTCCCTAGTATGTGCCCAGTACACTCACCAAGTTTCATCCAAAAAATTCAAATATGAGTTTCTTTCGGCCATTTCATCAAACACCTGGAGACACAAACCAAACTCTGCATAACTACACTGTTTTGAGCAGTGATCACCTCAAACCTTGTCTCCCCTAGTGACAACCGTGGCATTAAACCAGCTAGAACCCTACCCAATGCTCGATGTCGTGCATGCCCGAGCCACCCCTTGCTTGCCGACCATGGCAAGCTAGCGAGAGCCATCACCGCGCCTAGCCACCATGTCCATGACACAGGCCACCGTCCACGGCCACCCCCTGTCCATCCCTCGAGCCTTGCCAAGCCGTGGAACACTGCGAACATGCCGCGCCTAGCCACCATGTCCAGGACGCAGGCCACCGTCCACGGCCACCCCCTGTCCAGCCCTCGAGCCTTGCCAAGCCGTGGAACACAGCGAACACACCGCGCCTACTTCGTCCTTGCCATGTCCAGAGCGCGCCAGCTCGCCATAGCCGACCGCCTCGCACAGACCACGCCTCGCCTTCGTCACCCGTCTACACGATCACCACCATCTCAGGAGACCACCAGACATGCCCGTTCGCCTCCGCGTGACCATGAGCGCATGTGTGTCGTAAAAAACGCCATCGGTTCCGTGCAAAGCATTGCACGTTCCCGACCGAACCACAACACCCCTTGCCACGCCATCAAGCCGTTGAGCACCGCCAGGAGACCATGCACCGTCCTGTGGCCTCAGCCATGCTGATAGCCGCATGTACCATTGACCCCGACGAGCTCTGCCCGTGCCGCACTGCCCCTCTCGCTCGCCTATAAAAGGAGGCCTCCCACGCACCATTTCTTCACACCAGTTCACTCTCCACCCCTCACTGATCCTTCCCACTTCTTCCCGGAGCAAGGCGAGCTCTCTCTCACCGGAATTTGGCCAGAGCTTGCCGCTGCTAGAGGAGAAGGGCGTTGTCGATTGCGGCCACCCCAGGAGAAGCCGCCAGTACCAGGAGAACTGCCGTCATCGACATCGTCATTCGCCCCCAT
Source organism: Avena sativa (assembly GCA_916181665.1). Taxonomy (NCBI): domain Eukaryota; kingdom Viridiplantae; phylum Streptophyta; class Magnoliopsida; order Poales; family Poaceae; genus Avena; species Avena sativa. The sequence continues at coordinate 115,561,688 of OV702298.1, forward strand.
CGCTGACCCTTGCCTGAGCCCCGGTGAGCTGCCCCAGACCCCCACTAGCCGTGCTAGGGTTAGTCCCTGTCGTGTCCTATTCAGACGAGGACGATGGCCAGGAGCCATTGATCCTTGATCTAATCCTACAGTCGTAATCGCCCCATACCCCTTAGCCTCTTCTTATCTCACTGACGAGTGGGGACACCACTTAACCAGCCCGCACGTGCTCTGTGCGCAGTGGGCCGGCCCAGTTAGATTTCCCACGCGACCTAGTTAGTTCAAATTAGAATTTTTCATTTTAGTTTCAAACCTAGTTCTATCTGTTGATTCAAAAATCAATTCAGAGAGTTTTACTGAACCAAATAGCATGCAACCACTTTTTTAGAAAGGTATGGAAATTCTTAATCCAAACCCGTTGGATTCAAATCATTTGGAATTATAGATCACCTATGGTAAAAATAACAAGGCAGAGACTTTTTTGTATTCAAACATTTTTCAAAATTCAACCATAAATGCTTTTGAGTTGATTACAACTCTCAAAAATCCCATTTGACAAGACCTTTCTAAATATATAAAAATATCTATGTTTACTTGCAGTAATAATGGACAAGTAATAAAAGAATGCCCCATAGGCATTTCTAGTCACCTTAATTAATTAAAATAATAAGGTTAAACATTATTAAATTGTGACACCACTTTAAGTCACATTCCCAAGTATTAGAATATATGGTGATGACATGTGTCAACATGATCCCATATTTTGATTGGAGAATAGTAAATCTTAAGTAGTCTTTCAATGAATAGAAATTACTTTTCTAAAATAAAATAAATAAGACTAATGCTTTAATCCTTGTGATGATTGTGATGATGCTAGATCATCTAGTGTGAACCTTTGTGTGCTAAATAGAAGTAGTTAAGTATTGTTTGGTGATTGCGTACTTCGTATTTATTTATAGACGCTAGTACCGACCAAGGATACGAAGAGGAAGGAGACTACTACGAAGAAGAAGAAGAGGAGAATTTCAACCACTTCACTGCACAAGGCAAGCTAACACTTGCAACTGGGAAAGCTGGATAACTTATGCAATGCACTAGGCATGCTTTGATTAGACAATGTTGAGTATCCTAAATCCCAGTTTTACTTGCAAGCTTAATTATTTTATTTCTTTATCAATGCTTTTTATTTATGTTTACTTAGTGACCTGTAAATTTTGGAAAGATATTAGAGGTAGCATAAAGAGCATAAAACTTGGCCTAAGTTAGGTAGAACTAGATGTCATCCCGAGGCATGAGATTAGACTTAGATAAGTCACACTTGATTATCACCCCTCATTAGTGATTACCCCCAATTGTAGTTGCTAGTGCTGAGCATAAAACTTGATCACTTTAGATGGGAATACTCGGTGAAAATAGTTATGAAAACCTTAGAATGATGAGTCATTCTAATGAAATGTTTTGACATGTGTTCTTGAACACCATATGATTTTGATGATGAAAATGTTGAGGCATGAGCCTTAGCCCTTTATAAAAATGATGGTTGTGTTCGGATGCAATACCATTCCAATTTTACAATACAACCACAATACCCGAATTTGGGTAGGGCTTGACTGAAAGTTTATATACCTTAGTATGGGTTCCCTTGCGGCCGAGGTTTGAGCTAAGGCTACCTCGTGATGATTAACCACCTGTGCAGTTCCCAAGATGACAGATGGTCATGGTTGGGAGGCCAAACTTATAGGGGAGGTGCCTATACTAGGGTGTGTAATCGAAAGGTTAGGATTGATTATCCGCATACTGAGTATGGTGATTCAGGATTGTTCCTGACGGATGTATCGAATGTTGTGGTGAAAGTGTACCACCTCTGCAAAGTGTTAAATTATTCGAATAGCCGCGTCCACGGTTATGGACAGTTGGAGTGGCCATACTGTTCCATCGTCAGATGTTTTCAAAATGACTTGTGAAATGAACTATGACTTTGACTTGACCATAATAGGGTTGTGAATATGAAAACTAAGTTCCCACTTAGGTGTTGTAGAACATTAAACTAGTTTTCTTTACTTCTAAACTCAGTTAGAGATAAACCTAGCTTTTTGAAAATAAACCTAGAGCTTAGGATTCCTACTCAAACTACCCTACTTGTTAGTGATAGTTTGCGAGTACTTAAAGAGTACTCATGGCTTTGTCCCTAGATATTCCTATGTCCAGACTATGAGGAGGACTAACAGGATGATGGACAACAGGAAGTCTACGACAACTAGGATCATCTCCCATCGTCAGTGTTGCCTGTGACCCTAAAGATGGAGCTTCGACCATGCTACCGTTATTATATTATTCCGCTGCGTTGATTGTATTAAGACTGGATCATGAGATCCTTTATTTGTAAGACCTTTATTATAGTTTGTAATGGATGATGAACTATGGTACCAATATATTATGTCTCACAAAAATGGTAATCCTGGGATTGCGATGTATGGCATAACAGGCATCTGGGATTGAAAATCCGGGTGTTGACAATTTCATATTGTTGATATACCTCGAGATTCTTTTTGTCCTATCCTTCTAGGTAGGCCTTTTGTCTCCATAACCAAAGCACGAATTGATAATAAGAAGGAGACTATTTCAATGATTTTTGGAGAAGAGGAAATGACATTCCACTTCGCCAAACTAAAGAAGAGGCCATATGAAGAGGAAGATATCAAGGAAGGGAAAACGATTGCCGAGCTAGCCATAATTCATTTCAGCACTCCACAAGATGAATTAGAGAGGAGCCAAATTAATTGAGAGGAGGTACCAAATGATGAGGAAAGAGAAGACATGGATGATTACCTTGATTCTATTCTGGAAGCGCATAATCCACATGACTATGAAGACATGGTAAGAAAAGAAGATGAAGAATCTCCGCCAATCGAACTGAAATGACTTTCATACGATATGAGGTATGAGTTCTTAGATAATGAAAATAAATGTCCTGTTATTATTAGTAAAAATTATAAGAAAATGAAACAAGTAAACTCATTTCAGTCTTGATCAAGCATCGTGAAGCATTTGGATATACTCTAAGTGATACTAAAGGAATAGATCCCTCTATTGTAACACATAAGATTACCATGCTTGATGATGTTGTACATGTAGTTGACACACAGAGAAGGTTTAATACGAAAATGAAGGAAGTAGTAAGAAAAGAAGTTATACGCTTATTAGATATCAGCGTAATATATACTATTTCTGACAGTAAATGGGTTAGCCCAGCTCATTACATACCAAGACAAGGTGGTATTGATGCTGCTATGAATGAGGATGGTGAGATAGTTCCTATAAGACCTATTGTTGGATATCACATGTGCATTAATTTTAGGAAATTAAATCGCGAGACAAAAAAAATCATAAACCTATACCACTTATGGATAAAATTTTAGAAAGACTTAGTAATAATTTTTATTTCTGCTTTCTTGATGGATATTCTGGCTATTCTCAAATTGCTATACAACCAGAAGATCAAGAGAAAACAACTTTCACTTGTCCTTATGGCACATATGCTTATAGATTAATTCTGTTTGGCATATGTAATGCAGGAACAACTTTTCAAGAATGTGTTTTAAAAATATTTGATGATCTTGTTGAGAAGACTATAGAAGTTCTAACAAATGATTTCGTTGTTTGTGGAACAACTTTTGATAATTGTCTCTACAATTTAACCAAAGTTTTGCAGAGATGTCATTTCATGGTAAGAGAAGGTAATGTTTTTGGACATAAGGTTTCAGAGAAGGGTATAGAAATACATAAGTCTAATATAAATGCTATAGAAAATCTTCCAGTACCTCGGGACATAAAAACTTAATAATGTTTCGGGCACATGCAGGTTTTTATAGGCGTCTTATAAAAGATTTTGCTAAAATATCTATCCCTCTCCCTAACCTTCTTGAGAAAGATACCCCGTTCTACTTAGATCATGATTGCATTGCAGCTTTTGAAAACCTTAAAAATGAATTAGTTTCATAACCTATCATGCAATCTCCAAAATGGGATGAACCTTTCCAGATCATGTGTGATGCTAGTGACTATGCTTTAGGAGTTGTGTTAGGACAGTGAGACAGAAAAAACTTAAATGTTATTCATTACGCTAGTATAAATCTTAATAATATTCAGAAAAATTATGCTACTACAGAAAAAGAGTTCCTAGCTATAATTTTTGCTTGTGACAAATTTAGACCTTACATCATTAATTCTAAGGTAATAGTTCATACAGAGCACTAAGCTTCGCGTCACCTCCTTGTGAAAAAGGATGTAAAGCCCAGGTTGATTAGATGGGTCTTATTACTGTAAGAATATGATTTGCAAATAGTAGATAGGAGGGTTAAGGATAATTCGGTAGAAGATCATCTCTCTCTAATGGAGAGAATAATCATTGACCCCGTACCTATAAATGAGTCATTTCTGGGAGACTATTTAGCAAATGTTGAAATTGTTGATCGTTGGTTTGCGGATTATGCTAACTATCTTGCAGGAAAATTTCTACCTCCTGGTATGACAAGAAATCAAAGAATGAAATTCTTTAATGATCTTAAATATTACTTTTTGGATGGTCCTTATTTATATTGTCATGTACATGATGAAATGATTCAAAAGTGTGTTCCTAACCATGAAACGAATGCAATTTTGCAATCTTGTCATGACAGCCCGTATGGAGGACATCATGTAGGCAACGAACTATAGCAAAGGTACTTCAATCCATATTCTATTGGCCCACCTTGTTCAAGGACGCACATAGGTACGTAGAACATTGTGATGCTTACCAGCAAAGGGGTAATATAGGTAAAAGACAAGTGATGGCAATGAATTATAGTCTTATAATTGAACCCTTTGATGTATGGGGAATGGATTGCATGGGACCTTTTGTAGAATCAAATGGTTACACTCATATTCTTGTTGTTGTCGATTATGTCACTAAATGGGTTGAAGCTATTCCAACAAGCCATGCAGATGCAGCTACTTCCATGAAAAAGATCAAGGATGTCATATTCCCTAGGTTTGGAGTCTGTAGATTTTTAATCACTGAGTGGTTCTCATTTTATGAAAGGAACTTTCAGGAAAATCCTTTACAAATATGGAGTAACTCACTGTGTTGCTTCACTATATCATCCTCAAACAAGTGGTCAAGTGGAACTCTCCAATATAGAATTAAAGACCATAATCGAGAAGACGGTGGATAAATCAAGAAATGATTGGTCATACAAGTTGAATGACACTCTTTGGGAATATCATACTACGTTTAAGAATCCAATGGGTATGACACCGTATAATATGGTTTATGGTAAGGCATGCCATTTACATTTAGAATTGGAACATAAAGCCTTTTGGGCGATCAAGAACTTAAACTATGATTTTAAAGCAGCATGAGAAAAACGTTTATTAGATAATCATGCTTTAGATGTGTTTAGAAGTGAGGCTTATGAAAATGCTACTCCCTCTGATCCATATTACTTGTCATTGAAATAGATGTATCTAGCACTAAAACATGTCTAGATACATCCATGTTAGTGACATGAAATATGGATCGGAGGGAGTAGATTGTTTAAAGAAAAAGTAAAAAGATGGCATGAGAGAAAAATAGAAAATAAGGTCTTTAAAAGTGGAGTCAAGGTGTTTCTCTATAATTCTCGTCTTAAGTTGTTTCCAGGAAAGCTCGGATCGAAGTGGGAAGGCCCCTATATAGTTGAAGAAGCCTATTCATCGGGAGTAGTGAAGCTCCAGGGAAAACACCCTCTCTTTCATGGGCGGTGAATGGACAACACTTGAAGCATTATCGAGCAAAAGAAGATATAAGTGCAGTCACCATACGTGTGATCACCCTATAAGAGGTGATTAAGCACAAATATACAAGGACGAACAACTGCAAAAATGAAAAAATCGAGCCTAAATGAGCAACATCACGGTCAAGCTATTGACCATAAAAGAGCTCTTCATGGGAGGAAACCCATATGAAATAAAGGTTTGAGTAAAGTCTTAAACTTTCAATTAAGTTTTAGTTAGGTTTGTGTTGAATAAGGAACACTTAAATATCTACTCCCTCCATCCCATAGCATAGGGCGTAAAAAAATTTGTTTTTTTTTCTCAAAGCATAAGGCGCGGGGTGTAGAAGTAGCTAACTATCCAGAAAAATCCCTTGCTTGCGCTGGATGGCGTGCGTGCATACGCATGATGGTAGCTAGAATCCAGGAGACGTTGGCCAATAAACAAGAGAGAGAAACAACTATGAGCAGCTATTAATTAGGGGTATGAAAAGAAAACTTGCTGCTCTCTGGCTCTCCTTAATCAACGCGCTGGAATTTTTACGCCTTAAGCTGTGAGACGGAGGGAGTAGTGAATTAGAAGAATTTTGGTAATGCTAAAATCCCGTTCAATGGATCTTAATGTTGGTCAAAAAATTAAGCTGTCATTTTTCCGTCAAAACTTGGTGTTTCATTAAGTTTCAGATTAATAAATAATTCTCATAGAGATAGGTAAATTTTGGCGGCTTTAGAAGGTTTAATGACCAACTATACGACGGGACTAAAAATTCTAGCCGTATAGTTCCGGTGATGTAGATGTTTTTGCATCTTCTCTTATGTTTTCGAACGGGACAGTAAGTTTAACGACCAACTATATGGCGGGAATATTCTTTCTGGCCGTATAGTTGCGGTCGTATAGTTATCTACCCCATCTTCGAATATTTTTAGTGCAGGGTACAGTAAGTTTGACGACCAACTATGCGGTAGGAATAAAATTCCTACCCATATAGTTGCGTTCGTATAGTTGGTATCTCCATATAAGGAAAAAAACTAAGTCGGTTCGCAACTATACGGCGGGACATATACGGGACGCCCCCCATATAGTTGATCGTTATGGGCAGTGGCTAGGGTTTTCGTCCTCCCCTTTTAAAGTTGATTGCATCTAACCTTTTTTATTAAGTTTTCGCAGAGCTAGAGCCTCCACCCTCGAAAAATCATCGCCATCCCTATACAAGTTCCTTCTAAGAATATCTGTGCAGCGAAGCCATGTAGCCTTTTCATGTCAACAAGGTTTGAAGGAAGAAAGAAGATAAGCCCATGAATAGGATCGAAGAAGTAGAACCTAAAGAAGCATCATCACCATCCAGCTCAGAGATCAAGCCTCTCCCAAATTGGGAGGACATGTTCCCGCAGAGATGGAGATGATGAGGCAAGCAGAACGGAGAAAGAGCAAGGATGAGTATCCCCCTAATCCTTATCTTCACAACATAGGATTTTATTATAAACCTCCTCTCGTGTAACATCCCAAAAATATTAATCAAGGTTATCAATTTCAATCACCCAAAATTAGGGTTAACAAAAACTTTTGTTAATAAAATCCATATGAATGCATGTGTGTATGTGATGAATGTATGAATGGACTTGTGCGATTGTTGTGAATAGCAAGGAATGGTTTAAATATGAAAACAACATCATATAAATCATTTCCAAGCAGAATCAAATCAAGAGAAATTCAAAAACAAACCAAATGAGCTAATGGTCATTTTTGCCAATCTTGCTCACTAGACCACTTTGAGTGTTTCTAGTCCAAGATTTAAAACATAAACAAATCCATTTATTTTCACCCCCTTGCTATACCAAGTGAAAGTGAACCCAAGCCCACCTTGCAAACCCACAGAAACATTTGGCAACCTGATTCAAATGACAATTCAAAATTGAATCTATATCATATGGGAAGATCACCATTTCTCAAAATCTAACCAAACCAGTGCACCTTTACAAATCCAAGCAACCAGAGACTACCTAGTATGTGACCATTGCACCCACCAAGTTTCATCCAAAAATTCAAATGTAAATCTCTTGCATCCATTTCATCAAACACCTTTTGAGCACAAATCAAATTAAACAACAAACACTATTCTGAGCAGTGTATGTGCCAACCTTGTTCCCTCTCTAGATCTCACTACACCCCTAGTAGATCATCTACCTTATCTAAGAAGCTCTAGCTCACTGTGAACTCGACCATGCCATCAATGGTCACCATGGACGAGCACACTTGCCACCCCAACGTCGACAACATGCTACGAGCCTAACCAGCCTCGCCAACCATGTCTAGCAAGCATGCCACCATCCACCGCCACCCCTTGTCCAGCCCTCGAGCCCTGCCAACCACTGGACCACCCAGAACGCACGCGCCCTTTTCTCTGCGACCATGCCGAGAGGATGCCAAAGCGCCACGCTCGACACGCTCGCACAGACGTGCCCCGCCTTCGCCGCCCGCATACGTGATCACCATTGCCCTAGGATCCTCTCAGACAACCCTGTTCGCCGCCGCGCGACCCGTAGCCCTTGTGCGCCATTAAAACTGCAGTCGGTGCCGCCCAGAGCGTCGACGTGTTCCGACCAAACCGCACCATCCCACGCCTCACCATCAAGCCATTGAGCTTCTCCAGGAGGAAGCGCACTGTCCCCTACTTTCGTCCATGCCGTTAGCTCACTATGAAGCCGACCCCGACGAGCTCAGCCCGCATCCTTCGGTTCCCTCATCACACTATAAATAGAGGCCTCCCCTGCTCGTTCTCTTCACACCATTCCACTCTCCACCTCTCATTGATCGTACCTACTTATTCCCGGAGAAAGGCAAGCGTAGCATCGCCGGAATTTCGCCGGAGCATGCCGCTGCTGGAGGAGAAGGGCGTCGTCGATTGGAGCCACCCCACGAGAGCCGCAAGTACCAGGAGGATCGCCGTTGTCGACTTCGTCATTTGCCCACATCACCGACCTTCGCCTGAGCCCCGGTGAGCCGCCCCAGACCCCCACTGGCCGTGCTAGGGTTCGTGCTCGTCGCGTTCTATTCAGACGTGGACAACGACCCTTAGCCATTGATCTTACTTCTAATTCTACGGTTATAATCGCCCCGTACCCCTTCGCACCCCCTATCTCACTAACTGGTGGGGACAACCACTTAAACCGCTCGCGCGCACTGTGCGCAGTGGGCCGGCCCAGTTAACTCTCCTGCGTGACCCAATTCGTTTGAAATTAGGTTTATCTATTTAATTTCAAACTTAGTTTGGCAGTTGATTCAAAATTCAATCCAGGGAGTTTCACTGAACCAAATTGCATGAAAATAATTTTTTTAGAAAGGTATTGAAATTCTTAATCCAAGCCCGTTGGATTCAAACCAGTTGGAATTATAGATCATCTATAGTAAAAATAACAAGGCAGAGACTTTTCTGCATTCAAACATTTTTCAAAATTCAACCATAAATTCTTTTGAGTTGATTCCAACTCTCAAAAATACATTTGACAAGTCCTTTCTGAATATATAAAAATATCTAGGTTTACTCATAGAAATAATGGACAAGCAATAAAAAAATGCCCCATAGGCATTTCCAGTCACTTGATTTATTTAAAATAAAAAAGTTAAACCTTATTAAATTGTGACACCACTTTAAATCACATTCCCATATACTGAAATATGTGGTGATGACATGTGTCAACATGATCCCATGTTTTAGTTGGATAATATTAAATCTTAAGTAGTTTTTCAATGAGTAGAAATTACTTTTCTAAAAGAAAATAAATGGAACTAGTGGCTTAATCTTTGTGATGATTGTGATGATGCTAGATCATCTAGTGAAAACCTTGGTGTGACAAATAGAACTAGTTAAGTATTGTTTGGTGATTGTGTACCTCGTATTTATTTATAGACTCTAGTACCGACCAAGGATACGAAGAGGAAGGAGACTACTATGAAGAGGAAGCCGAGGAGAACTTCAACCACTGAACTACTCAAGGCAAGCCATCCTAGCAAGCTACCACTTGCATGTTACCTATGAAAGCTACTATCTTAGCAAGCTAAGCTGAACCATGCAAGTTATACTTGCAAGTTTAAACCTACAAGTTAACCTATGCAATGCATTAGGCATGCCTTGGTTATACCACTTGATGATACCAAATACCATTTTTACTTGCAAGCTTTAGTATTTTATTTCTTTATCAAAGCCCTTTATTACTTTTACCTAGTGACTTGTAAGTTTTGGAAAGATATTAAAGGTAGCATAAAGATCATGAAACTTGGCCTAAGCTAGATAAATCTTGATGTCATCCTGAGGCATGAGATTGAACTTAGATAAGTCACACTTGTTTACCACCCCTCATTAGTGTTTACCCTCAACTTTAGTGGCTAGTGCTAAGCATAAAACTTGATCAATTAGATGGGAATACTTGGTGCAAATGATTATGAAAACCTTAGAATGATGAGTCATTCTAATGAAATGTTTTGACATGTTCTATGAGCACCAGATGATTTTGATGATGAAAATGTTGAGGCATGAGCCTTAGCCCTTTATAAAACTGATGGTTGTCTGGATGAGATATCATTCCAATTTTACCGTACAACCACAATACCCGAATTTGGGTTGGGCTTGACTGGAAGTTTATATACCTTAGTATGGGATCCCTTGCTGCCGAGGTTTGAGTTGAGGATACCTCGTGAAGTTTGACCACCTATGCAGTTCCCAAGATGATAGATGGTCATGGTTGGGAGGCCAAACTCATAGGAGAGGTGCCTATACTAGAGTGTGTAATTGAAAGATTAGAATTGATTATCCGCATACTGATTATGGTGAATTCAGGATTGTTCCTGATGGAGGTATCGCATATTATGGTGAAAGTGTACCACCTCCGCAGAGTGTTAAACTATTCGAATAGCCGCGTCCGCGGTTATGGACAGCTGGAGTGGACATACTGTTCTGTCGTCAGATGTTTTCAAAATGACTTGTGAAATAAATCATGACTTTGACTTGACCACAATAGGGTTGTGAACATGAAAACTAAGTTCCCACTTAGGTGTTATAAAATATTAAACTAGTTTTCTTTTCTTCTGAACTCAGTTAAGGTAAACCTGGCTTTTTGCAAAACAACCTAGAGCTTAGGATTCCTACTCAAACCACTTTACTTGTTAGTGATAATTTGCGAGTACTTAAAGAGTACTCATGGCTTTGTCCCTTGCTATTCCCGTGGCCAGACTATGAAGAGGACTATCAGGAGGATGGACCGCAGGAAGGTTATGACAACTAGGATCATCTCCCATCGTCAGCATTGCCTATGACCATGAAGATGGAGCCTCCCCCACGCTACCGTTATTATATTATTCTGCTGGTTTGATTGTACTAAGACTGGATCATGAGATCCTTTATTTGTTGTAAGACCTTATGTATGGTTTGTAATGGATGATGTACTGTGATATCCAATCTGTTATGTCTCACAAAAATGGTAATCCTAGTATTGCGATGTATGGCATAATAGGCTTCTGGGGTTAAAAATCCGGGTGTTGACAAGTTGGTATTAGAGCCCTCCTAACAATAGGAGACCCTAGTTTAGAATGGACGTTTGTAATTTAAAAACAAAAGAAGTGAGTATTTATGAAAACCTATTCTCATTCTTATCACTTAGATTCTTTCATGAAAATTCATGTTCCTCAAAAATTCTTGCAAACTCACATAAAATTTGACACACTTGATCACTCTACTAACTTACTCCTCCTACATTCATATAGATGGACGTGAAGTATAGAAAGTTCTATCAGTTGGGAAATGGAGGAGATCTCATCTTTGAGCATGATTTGGACCAGCTTTCAGAACTTCTAGAGCGCCCGCACCCCGAGTTCTTCGGAGTTCAGCTCAACGATCAGGAAGGAGGAGAATTATAATGGCTGATTGTTGCAAGTCTCAGAGGGAAGATTGAAGCCCCCACCACAGAGGGAATCTAGTTCACCCTAAGGGAGAACAACTGGCTAGATGGACTTGCCAGGGCCATGCAGGAAGCTCTTTCCCGTCTGTGTGGGCAAAGCATCAATCAAATTAAGGGCACCCACTTTGAGTTCTACCCAAGGCGTGATGTTATGGGACAGCCACTAGAGGTACCATATCACCCTGAGATGAAGCATGACCACCTTAGCTTCATGATGTATGACCGACAGAAGGAGTTGGACAATGCCCGCTCCTACGACAACCACAACTACGCCATCTCAGTCAAGAAGGACCAGACCATTGCCATGCTGGTGAAGGATCGCCAGTCTCATTGCCGCCAGCTTGACAAGAAGGATCACATTATTGCTCGCCTTCGTCACAAGGTGACAGAGTTGGATGATACCATCCACGAGAGGGACATGCATCTTGAGGAGAGGGAGAATGCAGGGGAAGACATCCGTGGAGACCCTTACTCTTATCTCAGTGACGATGATGACTTCCTGGAGGATCAAGCCATGGACTTCTTCACCGATGAGGATGACTTCGCCTTCATTGATGATGATGAGGATGAGGAGGACACCGAATCCAAGGAGTAGTAGCACTTGAGCACTAGCGTTAGTGAAATGTATCTGGTCCCACTGTATCGTAGTTTCACATAATGGTTCTTAAAACCATTTGTTTCCTTGTTTTCGTGTGTGTTTGTATTGTGTGCTATGAATGAATGAATGAATGAATGAAAAGAAAGTTGCTAGAAAAACCTGTGTCAAACTTCAAAAACTTTTCCAAAACAAAACCCCAAACCTTTGAAATTTCCCTCTTTTCTCATGATCTATCTCAATCTTCAGATGCCTCGCGGAGGAAGCATTTCATCCCTGGAACCGATGTTGCAGATCTTGCAAATGTTGGTTTCTGACCGCGAAGCTGAAAGAGCCGAACGTCAAGCCAACTTAGCCACCCTTCAACACATAGCTCAGATGGCCAACAAAAACCAAGGCCATGGAAACCAGGACAACCATGGACCCAAGCTCAAGAACTTTCAGAACACTAATCCACCCATCTTTAGTAAGTCTGAAGATCCCTTAGATGCAGATGATTGGCTGCAAACCATGGAGAATAACTTAGAAGTCACAGGAGTGGAGGCCAATGAGGAAGTACTGTTTGCCACCCATTATCTGGTAGGAGATGCAAGAGCTTGGTGGAACAGCGTTCGCTCCATTACTGGAGGACAAATGATGACTTGGGATGAATTCAAACTCAAGTTCAGCAGAACCCATGTGCCACCGGGTTTGATCAAGAGGATGAGAGATGAATTCAGATAATTGAAGAAAGGGAGGATGACAGTAGTTGAGTACCGTGACAAATTTCTGTCATTAGCTAGGTATGCACCGGATGACATTGACATTGAAGCTAAGGAGGAGAGATTCTTGAATGGTCTACACGATGAAATGCAGACAGTGTTAGTCAACATTCTGTTTGCTGACATTGAAGCCTTAGCAGACTCTTCCATTCAGATGGAAGGAAAGATCAACCAAGCCAATGAGAACCGCAAGCGTAGAATGATGAATCAACAATGAACCCACCATACCCCAAAGTATCGACCCATCCCGTCTCCAGGATTTTCCCCAAGAAACAATAGATCCCCGATGAACCGTCCGACCTATCCCAACCATGGAGGAGGAAACCCAAGGTCCGGAGGAAACCACAACAACAACCCCGGCAACTCCAACAATTTTAATCGTGCACCACCCAAGTTCCACAACAAAAATGTCGCCACCAACACCAATACTACCCCAAGAACTGCAAGCAATGTTGTGCCTGTTGCAGGAAAAGACAAGTCTTAGGTGACTTGTTATGAATGTGGAACCAAGGGTCACTACAATGAGTGCCCCAAAAAGATTGCATCATCCCCTAGTGTGAATGCCCCAGCTCGGCAGCAGCATCGTGTTTAGCCGGGAAGAAGATTTGCCCTAGGCAATTCGCTCAACCGCAACGGCCGTCTGTTTCACATGAATGCTGAATAATCCCAGGAAGCGCCAGATGTCGTGCTGGGTATGTTTTCTGTTAACTCAGTACTTGCAAGAGTGTTGTTTGATTCTGGAGCATCGCACTCGTTTGTTAAATAAGAATTTGCATGCACTAGTAAGATTCAACCAACAAAACTGAAGCATGTTATGATAGTTCAAATACCTGGTTCAACCACCAAAGCTAGACAAATTTGCAAGGCCGTACCTATCAGAATCCATGGTATAGATTTTTTATGCTAATCTAATAGTACTCGGAACCAAAGGTTTGGAAGTAGTACTAGGAATGGATTGGATGTCGAAACATAAAGGATTAATCGACTGTGCCAAGAAAGCCATAACCATGACCAGTACAACCGGAATATCAGTAGAGCATGTAACTGAAACCTTCCATGTCAATTCAAGTGCAACAAGAGTCTAGCCCAACCAACCATTGACCAAGTTAGAATAGTCTGTGAATACCCTAATGTATTCCCAGATGTTTTGCCCGGTATACCCCCAGATCGGGATATCAAATTTATCATTAAACTAATCCCTGGAACCGACCCATAGCCCAGAGATCGTATAGTATGAACCCATATGAATTAGTGGAGCTGAAGAAGCAACTGAATGCTATGCTGGAGATAGGATTGATTCAACCAAGTGCGTCGCCATGGAGATCACCTATCTTATTTGTGGACAAGAAAGATGGAGGTAACCGTTTACGGATTATCGGAAGCTGAATGATGTCAGCATCAAGAACAAGTACCCACTACCAAAGATAGAAGACCTGTTTGACCAGTTGACTGGTGCCAAAGTGTTTTCTAAGATTGATCTTAGAACTGGCTATCATCAACTCAAGATTTGCGCAGAGGATATTCCAAAGACCGCCTTTACCACCAGATATGGACTGTATGAATACACTGTCATGTCTTTTGGATTAGCCAATGGCCCCGCTTATTTCATGAACCTCATGAATAAGATTTTTATGGACTTCCTGGATAAGTTTGTCATTGTTTTCATCGATGACATTCTGATCTATTCCAAATCAGAAGAAGAACATGAGCTACACCTAAGGACCTTCCTTGGAACCCTTAGGGAGCATCAGTTGTACGCCAAGTTTAGCAAATGTGAATTCTGGTTACAGGAAGTAGGATTCCTCAGACATATCGTGTCGGTCGGAGGAATTGCCGTTGACCCCGCCAAGGTTAAGGTTGTTGAAGAATAGCAAGCCCCAACCATTCAAACCCAAGTCCGTGCATTTCTCGGATTAGCGGGATATTACCGCAAGTTCATAGAAGGATTTTCGAGCATCACAAGACCCATGACCCAATTGTTGAAGAAGGACAAGAAGTTAGAATGGACGGACAAATGTGAAGCAAGTTTTCAAGAACTCAAGAAGAGATTGATCTCAGCCCCAATCTTGATTATGCCGGATTTTATGAAACCTTTTGATGTATATTGTGACGCATCCAAGATCGGCCTCAGATGTGTGCTAATGCAGGAAGGCAAAGTTATATCTTATCTATCCCGAAAACTGAAGCAACATGAGCAGAATTATCCTACCCATGACCTTGAACTAGCAGCCGTAGTTTTAGCCTTGAATACATGGCGGCATTACCTTATGGGAAACTGTTGTGAGATTTATTCAGATCACAAGAGTCTGAAGTATATTTTCACTCAGAAGGATCTGAATATGAGGCAAAGGATATGGATAGAGCTAATCAAGGACTATGAACTTGACATTCACTATCACCCCGGTAAAGCCAATGTGGTAGCAGATGCCCTTAGCAGATTGCCGTGTCGCTTGAACTCTATGATATTGAAGGAGCAACCAAGTTTGCACAAGGAGTTGGAAGATTTCATAATGTAGCTAGTAAGTCAAGGATTTTTGGCTAGCATAGAACTTCAACCCACTTTGATCAGTCAGATCAAGGAGGCGCAGAAAGGAAATGCTAGTATCGACGAAATCAAACATTGCATTGGTACAGGAAAAGTACCCGGATTCACCAAAGATGAATAAGGAGTTTTGTGGTACAAAGGACGTATATGTGTGCCATCAGATTCGGAATTGAAGAAAGCTATTTTGAAAGAGGCTCATGATACTCTTTATTCTATCCACCCCGGAGGAACGAAGATGTATCAAGATTTGAAGGAGCAATTTTGGTGGCATAAGGTGAAGAGATAAATCGGAAGCGACATAGCCAATTGTGATATTTGTCAGAGAGTCAAGGCGGGACATCAGAGACCCGCAGGAATGTTGCAACCATTGCAGATTCCGGAATGGAAATGGGATTCAGTTGGAATGGATTTTATCACCGGTTTGCCTACGTCTAGTAGGGGAAATGACTCTATCTGGGTCATAGTAGATAGACCGTCCAAATTCGCCCATTTCTTACCTGTCAAAACCACCTACCAGAGCTCGAAACGAGCAGAGTTGTACATTGCTAGAATAGTTAGTTTGCATAGAGTCCCCAAGAACATAGTGTCAGATCGAGGAACTCAGTTTACCTCGAGAAAGTCCAAGAAGGTTTAGGAACCCGACTGGATTTCAGCACAGCGTATCACTCTCAGACCGATGGACAAACGGAGCGAGTAAATCAAATACTCGAAGATATATTGAGAGCATGTGTGCTAGAGTATGGATCTAAATGGGAAGAATGTCTGCATTTCGTAGAATTTTCATACAACAATAGTTATCAAGCTAGTCTGCAGATGGCCCCATTTTTGTTCATGTGTGGAAGGAAGTGCCACACCCCTTTGAATTGGTCGGATGTAGGAGAGAGTCAGATTTTTGGACCTGACATCCTACGAGAAGCAGAAGAGAAATTTCACAAGATTCATGAGCACCTCAAGACTGCCTAGTCAAGACAGAAGAGTTACGCTGACAAGAGACGTCGAGACCTCGCTTTCAATATCAGAGATTTTGTGTATCTCAAAGTGTCACCTTTGAAGGGAATGCAGTGTTTCCAACTCAAAGGAAAGTTAGCCCCCAGATATATCAGATCCTTCAAGATTATGAATCATCGAGGAGAAGTATCATATCAATTGGAACTGCCAGAGGAAATGTCAGCAGTGCATAATGTGTTCCATATATTGTTACTTCACAAATGCCTAGAAGTCCCGAAGAAGACAAAAGTATTCCAGAACATTGATCACCAAACCATAGAGATAAACGATGACCTGATGTATCCCAAAGTACCCATCCGTATTTTGGAGGAAGCTTTCAGAACCACCAGGACTCGGAGTATCAAGTTTCTCGAGATCTAGTGGAGTAACCACACTGAAGAAGAAGCTACCTGGGAGCGAGAAGATTACATTAGGACGGAGTTTACAGATCTCTTTAAATCCTAGTTTTCTTTTTCTCAAATCTCGGGACGAGATTTTATTTAAGGAGTGAAGGTTTGTAACATCCCAAAAATATTAATCAAGGTTATCAATTTCAATCACCCAAAATTAGGGTTAACAAAAACTTTTGTTAATAAAATCCATATGAATGCATGTGTGTATGTGATGAATGCACGAATGGACTTGTGTGAATGTTGCGAATATAAAGGAATGGTTTAAAGATGAAAAAACACCATCTAAATCATTTCCAAGTAGAATCAAATCAAGAGAAATTCAAAAACAAACCAAATGAGCTAATGGTCATTTTTGCCAATCTTGCTCACTAGACCACTTTGAGTGTTTCTAGTCCAAGATTTCAAACAGAAACAAATCCATTTATTTTCACCCCTTGCTAGACCAAGTGAAAGTGAACCCAAGCCCACGTTGCAAACCCACAGAAACCTTTGGCAAACTGATTCAAATGACAATTGAAAATTGAATCTATATCATATGGGAAGATCACCATTTCTCAAAATCCAACCAAACCAGTGCACCTTGACAAATCCAAGCAACCAGAGACTACCTAGTATGTGACCATTGCACCCACCAATTTTCATCCAAAAATTCAAATTTAAATCTATTGAGGCCATTTCATCAAACACCTTCTAATCACAAATCAAATTAAACAACAAACACTGTTGTGAGCAGTGTATGTGCCAACCTTGTTCCCTCTATAGCTCTCACTACACCCTTGGTAGATCATCTACCTTGTCTAAGCAGCTCTAGCTCACCGTGAACTTGACCATGCCATCAATGGTCACCATGGTCGAGCACACTTGCCACCCCCAACGTCGATAGCATGCTACAATCCTAACCAGCCTTGCCAACTGTGTCTAGCAAGCACGCCACCGTCCATCGCCACCCCCTGTCCATCCCTCGAGCCCTGCCAACCATTGGACCACCCAGAACACATGTGCGCTTTTTCTCTGCGACCATGCCAAGAGCACGCCCGAGCTCCGTGCTTGACATGCTCGCACAGACCGTGCCCTGCCTTCGCCGCCCACGTACGTGATTACCACCGCCCCAGGAACCTCCCAGACAACCCTGTTTGCCGACGCGTGATCCGTAGCCCCTGTGCGCCATTAAAACTGTCATTGGTGCCACCTAGAGCGTCGACGTATTCCGACCAAACCTCACTGCCCCACGCCTCGCCATCAAGCCGTTGAGCTTCACCAGGAGGCAGCGCACCATCCCCTACCTTAGGCCATGTCGTTAGCTCACTGTGAAGCTGACCCCGACGAGCTTAGCCCGCACCCTTTGGTTCCCTCGTCGCACTATAAAAAGAGGCCTCCCCCGCTCGTTCTCTTCACACCATTCCACTTCCCACCTCTCACTGATCGTGCCCACTTCTTCCTAGAGCAAGGCGAGCGCAACATCGCCAGAATTTCGCCGAAGCTTGCCGCTGCTGGAGGAGAAGGGCGCCGTCGATTGGAGCCACCCCAGGAGGAGCCGCCAGTACCAGGAGGATCGCCGTCATCGACTTTGTCATTCGCCCCCATCGCCGACCATCGCCTGAGTCCCGGTGAGCCGCCCCAGACCCCCACTAGCCACGCTAGGATTCGTGCTTGTCACGTTCTGTTTAGACGTGGACGACGACCCTCAGCCGCTGATCTTACTTCTAATCCTACGGTTTTAATCACCCTGTACCCCTTCGCACCCCCTGTCTCACTGACTGGTGGGTACAACCACTTAAATCGCCCGCGCGCGCTGTGTGCAATGGGCCAGCCTAGTTAACTTTCCCGCGTGACCCAATTTGTTTGAAATTAGGTTTATCTATTTAATTTCAAACTTAGTTCCGGTAGTAGATTCAAAATTTAATCCAGAGAGTTTCACTAAACCAAATTTCATGATACTAATATTTTTAGAAAGGTATTGAAATTCTTAATCCAAGCTTGTTGGATTCAAACCAGTTGGAATTACAGATCATCTATAGTAAAAATAACAAGGTAGAGACTTTTTTGCATTCAAACATTTTTCAAAATTCAAGCATAAACGATTTTGAGTTGATTCCAACTCTCAAAAACCACATTTGAAAAGACCTTTCTGAATATATAAAAATAGCTAGGTTTACTTACAGAAATAATGGACAAGTAATAAAAGAATGCCCCATAGGCATTTCTAGTCACTTTATTTAATTAGAATAAAAAGGTTAAAACTTATTAAATTGTGATACCACTTTAAATCACATTCCCAAATACTGAAGTATGTGGTGATGACATGTGTCAACATGATCCCATGTTTTAGTTGGAGAATATTAAATCTTAAGTAGTTTTTCAATGAGTAGAAATTAATTTTCTAAAACAAAATAAATGGAACTAGTGCCTTAATCTTTGTGATGATTGTGATGATGCTAGATCATCTAGTGAAAACCTTGGTGTGACAAATAAAACTAGTTAAGTATTGTTTAGTGATTGTGTACCTCGTATTTATTTATAGATGCTAGTACCGACCAAGGATACGAAGGAAGGAGACTACTACGAAGAGGAAGCCAAGGAGAACTTCAACCACTGCACTACTCAAGGCAAGCCATCCTAGCAAGCTACCACTTGCATGTTACCTATGCAAGCTACTATCTTAGCAAGCTAAGCTGAACCATGCAAGTCATACTTGCAAGCTTACACCTACAAGTTAACCTATGCAATGCATTAGGCATGCCTTGGTTATACCACTTCATGATACCAAATCCCACTTTTACTTGCAAGCTTTAGTATTTTATTTCTTTATCAAAGCCCTTTATTACTTTTACCTAGTGGCTTGTAAGTTTTGGAAAGATATTAGAGGTAGCATAAAGAGCATAAAACTTGGACTAAGCTAGATAAATCTTGATGTCATCTTGAGGCATGAGATTGAACTTAGATAAGTCACACTTGTTTACCACTCCTCATTAGTGTTTACCCTCAACTTTAGTGGCTAGTGCTAAGCATAAAACTTGATCACTTTAGATGGGAATACTTGGAGCAAATGATTTTGAAAACCTTAGAATGATGAGTCATTCTAATGAAATGTTTTTACATGTGCTATGAGCACCAGATGATTTTGATGATGAAAATGTTGAGGCATGAGCCTTAGTCCTTTATAAAACTGATGGTTGTATGGATGCGATACCATTCCAATTTTACCGTACAACCACAATACCTGAATTTGGGTAGGAATTGACTGGAAGTTTATATACCTTAGTATGGGTTCCCTTGCGGCTGAGGTTTGAGCTAAGGATACCTCGTGAAGATTGACCACCTATGTAGTTCCCAAGATGACAGATGGTCATGGTTGGGAGGCCAAACTCATAAGAGAGGTGCCTATACTAGAGTGTGTAATTGAAAGGTTAGGATTGATTATTCGCATACTGAGTATGGTGAATTCAGGATTGTTCATGACGGATGTATCAAATATTGTGGTGAAAGTGTACCACCTCTGCAGAGTATCAAACTATTTGAATAGCCGCGCCCGCGGTTATGGACAGTTGGAGTGGCCATACTGTTCTATCGTCATATTGTCAACACCCGGATTTTTCAATCCTAGATGCCTGTTATGCCATACCTCGCAATCCCAGGATTACCATTTTTGCGAGACATAACAGAATTGGATACCATAGTACATCATCCATTACAAACGATACATAAGTTCTTACACGAATAGGGATCTCATGATCCAGTTCTTAACACAACATCAAGCAGCGGAATATGTAATAATAACGGTAGCGTAGGAGAAGCTCCATCTTCGGGGTCATAGGCAATGCTGACGATGGGAGATGATCCTAGTTGTCGTAACCTTCCTGGGGTCCATCTTCCATGTACTCCTCTTCATAGTCTGGCCATGGGAATAGCCAGGGACAAAGCCATGAGTACTCTTTAAGTACTCGCAAACTAATACTAACAGGTAAAGGGGTTTTTGGATAATAGGACACTAGGCTCTAGGGTTGTTTTGCAAAAGCTAGATTTATCTCTACTAAGTTCCAAAGCTAGTCACAATTTTATAACTCCTAAGTGGGAATTTGTATTTCATATCACAACTCTGTTGTGGTCAAGTCAAAGTCTCAATTTATTTCACAAGTCATTTTGAAAAGTCTGACGGGGGAACAGAATGGCCACTCCAACTGTCCATAACCGCGGACGCGGCTATTCGAATAGTTTGACACTCTGCAGAGATTGTACACTTTCACCACAACATTCGATACATCCGTCAGGAACAAATCCTGAATTCACCATACTCAGTATGCGGATAATCAATCCTAACCTTTCAATTACACGCCCTAGTATAAGCACCTCTCCTGTGAGTTTGGCCTCCCAACCATGACCAACTGTCATCTTGGGTACTGCACAGGTGGACAATCTTCACAAGGTAGCCTCAGCTCAGACCTTGGCCGTGAGGGAGCTAATACTAAGGTACATAAGTTTCCAGTCAAGACCTACCCAATCTTCGGGTATTGTGGTTGTACGATAAAATTGGAATGGTATCGCATCCAGACAACCATCAGTTTTATAAAAGGGCTAAGGCTCATGCCTCAACATTTTCATCACCAAAATCATCAGGTGTTTGGAAACACATGTCCAAAACATTTCAATCGAATGATCCATCATTCTAAGGTTTTCATAACCATTTTCTCACCAAGTATTCCCATCTAAAGTTGATCAAGTTTTATGCTTAGCACTAGCATCTACAAGTGGACGTAAGCAATAATGAGGGGTGGTAAACTAGTGGAGTTCTAACTATGTATAACCTGATCTCTCAGGATGATATCAAGGTGTCTAATCTTAGGCCAAATTTTATGCCCTTTATGCAACCTTCCGATAACTTTCTAGTATCTACCAAACTCTTAAGTAAACTCTAAGTAAGCTTTGATAAAGAAATAAAGTAAGAAGCTTGCAAATAAAACTAGGATTGGTTTATCAAGTGGGTATGATCATATATGCTTAAAGCATATAGTAGGCATGGTAACAAGCAAGTATTGGCTTGCATAGGTAAAGTATCTTGCAAGTGTTAGCTTGCATCAATGTCCATATAATCTTGCTAAATTGCAAGTGTTAGCTTGCCTTGTGCAGAGCAGTGGTTGAAGTTCTCCTCGGCTTCTTCTTCGTAGTATCCTCCTTCCTCCTCGTATCCTTGGTCGGTACTAGCGTCTATGAATAAATACGAGGTACACAATCACCAAACAATACTCAACTACTTGCAATCATCACACACAAGGGTCCTATAGATGATCTAGCATCATCTCTAACATTACAAGGTTAAGGCTTGGTTTAATTCCTTTTATTTTTAGAAAAGTAATTTCTACTCATTGAAAAACTACTTAAGATTTAATATTCTCCAACCCAAACATGGGATCATGTTGACACATGTCATCACCACATATTGTAGTCCAAGGGAATGTGATTTAAACTGGTGTCACAATTTAATAAGGTTTTACCCTTTTATTTTAATTAATTAAAGTGACTAGAAATGCCTATGTAGCATTCTTTTATTACTTGAACATTATTTCTGCAAGTAAACCTATATATTTTTATATATTCTGATAGGTATGGTTAAATGTGATTTTTGAGAGTTGGAATCAACTCAAAAGCTAGTATGGTTTAAATTTGAAAAATGTTTGAATGCACAAAAGCTTCTGCTTTGTTATTTTTACTAAGGATGATCTATAGATCCAAATGACTTGAATCCAACGGGCTTGGATTCAGCATTCATAGACCTTTCCAACAAAATTGGTTTCATTCAAATTGGTGCACTAAATCAATCTGGATTGATTTTTGAAAATGGGTACAGAAGTGTGTTTGAATTAAAAAGAAAAAGATTTAATTCAAATCACTGGGCTGCGCGGGAAAAGTTACTGGGCCGGCCTGCTAAGCGCAGTGCTCCCGCAGGTTGCTTAAGTGGGTGCCACCACTTGCCAGTGAGACAGGGAGGGGCGAAGCGGTACGGGGCAACGTGGGTCGTTCGATCAGATTCTAATCCAACGGCTGGGAGTCATCGTCGACTCGAGACAACGCCGGCGAGAAAGAAACCTAGCACGGCCGGTGAGGGTTGCTGGGGGCTCACCGGGGTGCTGGCGAGGGTCAGCGAGGCGGGTGAACGATGAAGTCGATGGTGGCGAACTCAGGGGTGGTCGCGGCAGCTCCTAAGGTGGACGAAATCGATGGCTCCCTTCTTCTCCATAGGCGGCGGGATCCGGTGAAATTCCGGCGAGGTGGTGCTCGCCTTGCTCCAGGAACGGTGTGGCACGATCAATGACGAGAGGGGAGTGAGATGGTGTGAAGAAATCGAGTGGGGATGGCCTCTATTTATAGTCGAGCGAGGGGACCGACGGGGCGCACGGTGAGCTCGTCGGGGGCGATGTTACAGGCTGCTATTGGCATCGGATGGTGCGGTGTTCCCTGGCGATGCTCAACGACATGGTTTCGAGGCGTGGGGCGGTGCGGCTTGGTCTGGAACATGCGACGCTCTTCGCGACAGAGGCGGCGTCTTCGGCGGCGAGCGGTGGCTGTGCGTCACGGGGCGGCGAACGGGGATGTCTGGCGGTCTCCTGGGTCGGTGGGGGATTGTGTATGCACACGGCGAGGGCGGCGCACGGTCAGTGGGCTTCGGTCAAGGGTGGTGCTCTAGCGCATGCTCGGCATGGTCGCTGGCGGTCTAGGCGCGGTCCGTGCGTGTGGTCCAGTGGTTGGCAAGGTTCGAGCTGTGGACAGGGAGTGGCGGTGGACGGTGGGCTGCCTCCTAGACATGCTGGCTAGGCTTGTGTCTCCTCCTAGCTTGCTTTCGACATGGGGGTGACATGGGTGTGCTTGGATGTTCACCATTGATGGCAATGGCAAGCTCACAGTGGTGCTAGTGCTTGGTTAATCTTCCTAGATGATCTACTGAGCTGGTTGTGAGCTAAATAGGGAACAAGTTAGGCCAATTTTACTGCACACTATAGTGTTTGATGTTTGTTTGATTTGTATCTGCAACCTGTTTGATGAAATGGCCGCATGAATTCAAGTTTTGAATTTTGAAAAGATTTTTGGTGGGTTTGCTAGGTTGGTGCTGGTGAGTCTGCAGATGCTTGGGTTTTGAAAGTTGAGCTTGTTTGAGTGGTTTTTGAAAAAGTGGGATCTTCCCATATGATGAAGATTCAATTTTGAATTGTCATTTAAACTATGCATTTGAAAGTTTCTGGATGATCACAAAGTGGGCCTTGATACTTTGTTAGGAGTACATTCAAGGGGTGCAAGGATCCAGAAAAGTTTCTGGTGGGTTCTGAAAGTTTGAGACAGCCAAAGTAGGCATGGGAGTTAAATTGGTCAAAATGACCATTCACTCATTTATCTTTGTTTTGATTTATTTGTCTTTGAGACAATTTTGGGAATTGTTTAGATGATGTTTATTTCACCTAAGAAACATTTTACAAGCAATGAAACAATCAAACAAGGTGGTTCCAAAGAATTTCAAAACCACGCATACACATATGCATGCATTCATAGTTTTATTTAGAAAGGTTTTTGTTAACCCTAAATGTTGATGACTAATGCTTGATGATCCAAGCTTAGTATTTTTGGGATGCTACAAACCTTCCCCCCTTAAACAAAATCTCGTCCCGAGATTTGAAAAAGGACGAAAAGATTACCTAGGATTTGAAGAGATCGGGAAATTTCGTCCTGATGTGATCTTCGCGCTCCCAGGTAGCTTCCTCTTCTGTGTGGTTGCTCCACTAAATCTTGAGAAACTTGATGCTTCGGGTTCGGGTAGTTCGAAAGGCTTCTTCCAAAATACGGATGGGTACTTCGGGATAGGTCAGGTCATCGTTTATCTCTATGGTCCGATGGTCGATATTCTTGAACACTTCGGTCTTCTCGGGGACTTCGAGACACTTGCGAAGTAACGAGATATGGAACACATTGTGTACTGCTGACATCTCTTCGGGTAGCTCCAATTGATACGATACCTCTCCTCGATGGTTCAGAATTTTGAAAGGTCCGATATATCTGGGGGCTAACTTTCCTTTGAGTTGGAAACGCTGCATTCCCTTCAATGGTGACACTTTCAGATAAACAAAATCTCCTATGTTGAAGGCGAGGTCTCTACGTCTCTTGTCGGCGTAACTCTTTTGTCGGGATTGGGCGGTCTTGAGGTGCTCACGAATCTTGTGAACCTTCTCTTCTACTTCTCGTAGGATGTCGGGTCCAAAAATCTGACTCTCTCCTACTTCCGACCAGTTCAAAGGGGTGCGACACTTCCTTCCGTACATAAATTCAAATGGGGCCATTTGCAAACTGGCTTGATAACTGTTGTTGTACAAAAATTCTGCAAACGGCATACAATCTTCCCACGTGGATCCATATTCTAACACGCATGCTCTCAGCATATCTTCGAGTATTTGATTTACTCGCTCCGTTTGTCCATCGGTCTGAGGGTGATACGCGGTACTGAAATCTAAGCGCGTTCCTAAACCTTCTTGGACTTTCTTCCAGAATCTCGAGGTAAACTGAGTTCCTCGATCTGATACTATGTTCTTAGGGACTCCATGCAAACTAACTATTCTAGCGATGTACAACTCCGCTAGCTTCGAACTCTGATATGTGGTTTTGACGGGCAAGAAATGGGCGACTTTGGACAATTTGTCCACTATGACCCAGATAGAGTCATTTCCCCTACTTGAAGTAGGCAGTCCAGTGATAAAGTCCATTCCTACACATCCCATTTCCATTCCGGAATCTGCAAAGGTTGCAACAATCCAGCGGGTCTTTGATGTCCTGCCTTGACTCGCTGACATATATCACACTTGTCGATATAGCTTCCGATTTCTCTCTTCATCTTATGCCACCAAAATTGCTCTTTCAAGTCTTGATACATCTTAGTTCCTCCGGGATGGATAGAATAAAGAGTATCATGAGCCTCCTTCAAAATAACTTCTTTCAACTCAGAATCTGCTGGTAGACAAAGGCGTCCTTTGTACTACAAAACTCCTTCTTCGTCCTCGGTGAATCCAGGTACTTTGCCTGTACCGATACGACGCTTGATTCTGTCGATACTGGCATTTCTCTTCTGCGCCTCTTTAATCTAACTGATCAAAGTGGGCTGAAGTTCTATGCTACCCAAAAATCCTTCACTTACTAATTCCATTCGAAAATCTTCCATCTCTTTGTGAAAACTTGGTTGCTCCTTCAAAATCATGGAGTTCAAGCGGCACGGCAATCTGCTAAGGGCATCGGCTACTACGTTGGCTTTACCAGGGTGATAGTGAATGTCTAGGTCGTAATCCTTGATTAGCTCAATCCATCTTCTCTGCCTCATATTCAGCTCCTTCTGAGTGAATATATACTTTAGGCTCTTGTGATCCGAATAAATCTCACAACAATTTCCCATTAGGTAATGTCTCCATGTTTTTAGGGCTAGAACTACGGCTGCGAGTTCGAGGTCATGGGTTGGTTAATTTTGCTCATGTTACTTCAGCTGTCGGGATAGATAAGATATAACTTTGCCTTCTTGCATTAGCACACATCCGAGACCAATCTTGGATGCGTCACAATACACATCGAAGGGCTTCGTGATATCCGGTATGATTAAGATTGGGGCTGAAATCAATCTCCACTTGAGTTCTTGAAAACTCGCTTCACACTTGTCTGTCCATTCAAACTTCTTGTCCTTCTTCAGCAATTGGGTCATGGGTCGGGCGATACTCGAGAATCCTTCTACGAATTTGCGGTAATATCCCGCCAATCCGAGAAATGCACAAACTTGGGTTTGAGTGGTTGGGGCTTGCCAATCTTCTACATCTTTCACTTTGGCAGGGTCAACGGCAATTCCTTCGGCGGATACAATGTGACCGAGGAATCCTACCTCCTGTAACCAGAATTCACATTTGCTAAACTTGGCATACAACTGATGCTCTCTAAGGGTTCCAAGAATGGTCCTTAGGTGTAGCTCATGTTCTTCTTCCGATTTGGAATAAATCAGAATGTCATCGATGAAAACAACGACAAACTTATCCAGGAAGTCCATAAAAATCTTATTCATGAGGTTCATGAAATAAGCGGGGGAATTGGTTAATCCGAAAGACATGACTGTATACTCGTATAGTCCATATCTGGTGGTAAAGGCAGTCTTTGGAATATCCTCTGCACGAATCTTGAGTTGATGATAACCAGTCCTAAGATCAATCTTAGAAAACATTCTGGCACCGGTCAACTGATCAAACAAATCTTCTATTTTGGGCAAGGGGTACTTGTTCTTGATGGTGACATCATTCAATTTCCGATAATCCGTACACAAATGTTTACCTCCATCCTTCTTGTCCACAAATAAGACAGGTGATCTCCATGGGGACGCACTTGGTTGAATTAATCCAATTTCCAACATGGAATCCAGTTGCTTCTTCAGTTCTGCGAGCTCTGACGGGTTCATACTATAGGGTCTCTGGGCTATGGGTCCTGTTCCGGGGATTAGTTCAATGATAAACTCGATATCCCGATCTGGGGGCATACCAGGCAAAACATCTGGAAATACATCGGGGTATTCACAGACTATCCGGACTTGGTCAATGGTAGGTTGAGCTATACTCTTGTTGCATTTGAATTGACGAGGTAAGGTTTCAGATATATGCTCGACTGATATTTCGGCGGTACTGGTCATAGTGATGGCTTTCTTGGCACAGTCAATCAATCCTTTATGTTTGGACATCCAATCCATTCCTAGTACTACTTCCAAACCTTTAGTTCCGAGTACTATCAGATTTGCATAAAATTCTATGCCATGGATTCGGATAGGGACGGCTTTGCAAATTTGCCTAGCCTTGGTGGTTGATCCGGGAATTTGCACAATCATCACATGCTTCAATTTGGTTGGTTGAATTTTACTAGTGCATGCAAATTCTTCGCTGACAAATGAATGCGATGCACCAGAGTCAAACAACACTGGTGCAGGTACTGAATTAACAGAAAACATACCCAGCACGACGTCTGGCGCTTCCTGAGCTTCTTCAGCATGCATGAGAAAAATACGGCTATTGCGGTTGAGTGAATTCCCTAGGGCAAATCTTCTTCCTGGCTGAACACGACGCTGCTGCTGAGCTGGGACATTGGCATTGGGGGTTGTAGCATTCTTCTTGTTGGGGCACTCGTTGGAATAGTGGCCTTTATTTCCACAGTCATAACAGGTCACTTGCGACTTGTCCTTGGCTGCGACAGGCACAGTATTACTTCCAGTCCTAGGGGCAGGGTTAGTGTTGGCGGTAGCATTGTTGTTGTTGAACTTGGGTGGGGCACGGTTGAAATTGCTAGAGTTGTCGGGGTTGTTGTGATTTCCTCCGGGTCTAGGGTTTCCACGGTTGGGATAGGTTGGACGGTTCATCGGGGTCTGTTGGTTCTTGGGGGAAATCCTGGAGATGGGTTGGGGCGATACTTTGGGGTCTGATGGGTTCCTGGCTGATGCATCATGCGACGCTTGCGGTTCTCATTGGCTTGGTTCATCTTTCCTTCCATCTGGATAGCGGAGTCGACAAGGGCTTCAATATCCGCAAAGGGGATATTGACTAACACTGTCTGCATCTCGTCATGCAGACCATTCAGGAATCTTTCTTTCTTCTTGGCTTCGGTGTCTATCTCGTCCGGGGCATACCTAGCTAATGACATAAATTTGTCACGGTATTCCACTATATACATCCTTCCTTGCTTCAGCTCTCTGAACTCGTCTCTCATTCTCTTGATCAAACCCGGTGGCACATGAGTTCTGCTAAACTTGACCTTGAATTCCTCCCAGGTCATCATCTGGCCTCCGGTCATTGCACGAACACTGTTCCACCATGCCCTGGCATCTCCGGCTAGATAATGGGTGGCAAACAGAACTTTCTAGTTGGCTTCTACTCCAGCGACTTCTAGGTTATTTTCCATGGTTTGCAGCCAATCATCGGCGTCTAGGGGCTCTTCCGATTTAGTGAAACCAGGTGGGTTGGTGTTCTAGAAATTCTTGAGTTTAGATCTGTCCTGATTTCCATGGCCTAGGTTGTTGTGATCAAGCTGGGCTATCTGCTGCAGGGTGGCTAGGTTGGCTTGACGTTCCGCTCTTTCAGCTTCGCGGTCAGAAGTCAACATTTGCAGAATCTGCAACATCGGGTCCGGGGCTGAACCACTTCCTCCACGTGGCATCTGAAGATTGAGATAGATCATGAGAAAAGAGGGAAATTTCTAAGGTTTCGGGGACTTTGAAAAGTTTTAAAGGTTTGGCTCAGATTTTCTAGCAACTTGCTTTTTCATTCATTCATTCATAGCACACAGTACAACACACACCACAACACAGAAAAACAGATGGTTTTAAGAACCATTCTGAGAACTATGATACAGTGGGACCGAATACTACTCACTACGCTAGTGCTCAAGTGCTACTACTCCTAGGAGTCTATGGCTTCATCATCTTCATCATCATCGATGAAGGCGAAATCATCCTCGTCGGTGAAGAAGTCCATGGCCTGATCCTCCAGAAAATCATCGTCATCGCTGAGATAGGAGTAAGGGTCTCCACAAAGATCCTCTCCTGCATTCTCCCTTTCCTCCAACTGCATGTCTCTCTCGTGGATGGTCTCCTCCAAAGATGAGATGCGGTGGCGAAGACGGGCAATGATGCGCTCCTTCTTGTCGAGATGACGGCGGCGAGACTTGCGATCCTTTGCTAGCATGGCGATGGTCTGATCCTTCGTCTTGATGATGGCATACTTGTGGTTGGAGTAGTCACGGCAGTTGTCCAACTCCTGCTGACGATCATACATCATGAAGCTAAGGTGGTCCAATTGGGTCTTCAGCTCGGGGTGGTATGGGGCTTCTAGTGGTTGTCCATTAGCATCACTCCTTGGGCAAAACTCAAAGCGAGTACCCTTGATCTGATTGATGCTCTGCCCACACAGATGGTAAAGAGCTTCCTGCATTGCTCTGGCAAGTCCATCGAGCCAGTTGTTTTCCCTCAAGGTAAACTGAATTCCCTCCGCAGTGGGAGGTTCAATCTTTCCTTGGAGACTTGCAACAATTAGCCACTGCAGGTCTTCTCCTCCTTGATCATTGAGCTGAGCTCCGAAGAACTCGGGGTGCGGACGCTCCAGGAGTAACGAAAGCTGGTCCAAATCCCTCTCAAAGATAAGGTCTCCTCCATTCCCAATTGGTAAAACTTGCTGTACTTAACGTCCATCTATAAAAATAGAGGATGAGTAGGTTAGCAGAGTGATCAAGTGTGTCAAAATTTTATGTATTTTGCAAGAGTTTTTGAGGAACATGAATTTTTCTGAAAGAATCAAAGAGATAAGAATGAGAATAAGTTTTTGTAAATATTTATTTTCTTTGGTTTTGAAACTAAGTTTTTGGTTCAATCATCCAGTCTAACTAGGGTCTCCTATGGTCAGGATGGCTCTGATACCAACTTGTCAACACCCGGATTTTTCAATCCTAGATGCCTGTTATGCCATACCTTGCAATCCCAGGATTACCATTTTGCGAGACATAACAGAATTGGATACCATAGTACATCATCCATTACAAACGATACATAAGTTCTTACACGAATAGGGATCTCATGATCCAGTTCTTAATACAACATCAAGCAGCGGAATACGTAATAATGACGGTAGCGTAGGCGAAGCTCCATCTTCGGGGTCACAGGCAATGCTGACGATGGGAGATGATCCTAGTTGTCGTAACCTTCCTGGGGTCCATCTTCCAGGTACTCCTCCTCATAGTCTGTCCATGGGAATAGCCAGCGATAAAGCCATGAGTACTCTTTAAGTACTCGCAAACTAATACTAACAGGTAAAGGGGTTTTTGGATAATAGGACACTAGGATCTAGGGTTGTTTTGCAAAAGCCAGATTTATCTCTACTAAGTTCCAAAGCTAGTCACAATTTTATAACTCCTAAGTGGGAATTTGTATTTCATATCACAACTCTGTTGTGGTCAAGTCAAAGTCTCAATTCATTTCACAAGTCATTTTGAAAAGTCTGACGGGGGAACAGAATGGCCACTCCAACTGTCCATAACCGCGGACGCGGCTATTCGAATAGTTTGACACTCTGCAGAGATTGTACACTTTCACCACAACATTCGATACATCCGTCAGGAACAAATCCTGAATTCACCATACTCAGTATGCGGATAATCAATCCTAACCTTTCAATTACACGCCCTAGTATAAGCACCTCTCCTGTGAGTTTGGCCTCCCAACCATGACCAACTGTCATCTTGGGTACTGCACAGGTGGACAATCTTCACAAGGTAGCCTCAGCTCAGACCTTGGCCGTGAGGGAGCTAATACTAAGGTACATAAGTTTCCAGTCAAGACCTACCCAATCTTCGGGTATTGTGGTTGTACGATAAAATTGGAATGGTATCGCATCCAGACAACCATCAGTTTTATAAAAGGGCTAAGGCTCATGCCTCAACATTTTCATCACCAAAATCATCAGGTGTTTGGAAACACATGTCCAAAACATTTCAATCGAATGATCCATCATTCTAAGGTTTTCATAACCATTTTCTCACCAAGTATTCCCATCTAAAGTTGATCAAGTTTTATGCTTAGCACTAGCATCTACAAGTGGGCGTAAGCAATAATGAGGGGTGGTAAACTAGTGGAGTTCTAACTATGTATAACCTGATCTCTCAGGATGATATCAAGGTGTCTAATCTTAGGCCAAATTTTATGCCCTTTATGCAACCTTCCGATAACTTTCTAGTATCTACCAAACTCTTAAGTAAACTCTAAGTAAGCTTTGATAAAGAAATAAAGTAAGAAGCTTGCAAATAAAACTAGGATTGGTTTATCAAGTGGGTATGATCATATATGCTTAAAGCATATAGTAGGCATGGTAACAAGCAAGTATTGGCTTGCATAGGTAAAGTATCTTGTAAGTGTTAGCTTGCATCAATGTCCATATAATCTTGCTAAATTGCAAGTGTTAGCTTGCCTTGTGCAGAGCAGTGGTTGAAGTTCTCCTCGGCTTCTTCTTCGTAGTATCCTCCTTCCTCCTCGTATCCTTGGTCGGTACTAGCGTCTATGAATAAATACGAGGTACACAATCACCAAACAATACTCAACTACTTGCAATCATCACACACAAGGGTCCTATAGATGATCTAGCATCATCTCTAACATTACAAGGTTAAGGCTTGGTTTAATTCCTTTTATTTTTAGAAAAGTAATTTCTACTCATTGAAAAACTACTTAAGATTTAATATTCTCCAACCCAAACATGGGATCATGTTGACACATGTCATCACCACATATTGTAGTCCAAGGGAATGTGATTTAAAGTGGTGTCACAATTTAATAAGGTTTTACCCTTTTATTTTAATTAATTAAAGTGACTAGAAATGCCTATGTAGCATTCTTTTATTACTTGAACATTATTTCTGCAAGTAAACCTATATATTTTTATATATTCTGATAGGTATGGTTAAATGTGATTTTTGAGAGTTGGAATCAACTCAAAAGCTAGTATGGTTTAAATTTGAAAAATGTTTGAATGCAGAAAAGCTTCTGCTTTGTTATTTTTACTAAGGATGATCTATAGATCCAAATGACTTGAATCCAACGGGCTTGGATTCAGCATTCACGGACCTTTCCAACAAAATTGGTTTCATTCAAATTGGTGCACTAAATCCATCTGGATTGATTTTTGAAAATGGTTACAAAAGTGTGTTTGAATTAAAAAGAAAAAGATTTAATTCAAATCACTGGGCTGCGCGGGAAAAGTTACTGGGCCGGCCTGCTAAGCGCAGTGCTCCCGCAGGTTGCTTAAGTGGGTGCCACCACTTGCTAGTGAGACAGGGAGGGGCGAAGCGGTACGGGGCAACGTGGGTCGTTCGATCAGATTCTAATCCAACGGCTGGGAGTCATCGTCGACGCGAGACAACGCCGGCGAGAAAGAAACCTAGAGCGGCCAGTGAGGGTTGCTGGGGGCTCATCGGGGTGCTGGCGAGGGTCGGCGAGGCGGGCGAACGACAAAGTCGACGATGGCGAACTCAGGGGTCATCGCGGCAGCTCCTGAGGTGGACGAAATCGATGGCTCCCTTCTTCTACAGAGGCGGCGGGCTCCGGTGAAATTCCGGCGAGGTGGTGCTCGCCTTGCTCCAGGAACGGTGTGGCACGATCAGTGACGAGAGGGGAGTGAGATGGTGTGAAGAAATCGAGCGGGGGTGGCCTCTATTTATAGTCGAGCGAGGGGACCGACGGGGCGCACGGTGAGCTCGTCGGGGGCGATGTTACACGCGGCTATTGGCATGGGCGATGGTAGGGGACGGTGCCATGTTCCCTGGCGATGCTCAACGACATGGTTTCGAGGCGTGGGGTGGTGCGACTTGGTCTGGAACATACGACGCTTTGCGCGGCAGAGGCGGCGTCTTCGACGGCGAGCGGTGGCTGTGCGTCACGGGGCGGCGAACGGGGATGTCTGGCGGTCTCCTGGGTCGGTGGGGGATTGTGTATGCACGCGGTGAGGGCGGCGCGTGGTCTGTGGGCTTCGGTCGAGGGTGGTGCTATGGTGCACGCTCGGCATGGTCGCTGGCGGTCTGGGCGCGGTCCGTGCGTGTGGTCCAGTGGTTGGCAAGGTTGGAGCGGTGGACAGGGAGTGGCGGTGGACGGTGGGTTGCCTCCCAGACATGCTGGCTAGGCTTGTGTCTCCTCCTAGCTTGCTGTCGACATGGGGGTGACATGGGTGTGCTCGGCTGTTCACCATTGATGGCAATGGCAAGCTCACAGTGGTGCTAGTGCTTGGTTAATCTTCCTAGATGATCTACTGAGCTGGTTGTGAGCTAAATAGGGAACAAGTTAGGCCAATTTTACTACACACTATAGTGTTTGATGTTTGTTTGATTTGTATCTGCAACCTGTTTGATGAAATGGCCGCATGAATTCAAGTTTTTAATTTTGAAAAGATTTTTGGTGGGTTTGCTAGGTTGGTGCTGGTGAGTCTGCAGATGCTTGGGTTTTGAAAGTTGAGCTTGTTTGAGTGGTTTTTGAATAAGTGGGATCTTCCCATATGATGAAGATTCAATTTTGAATTGTCATTTAAACTATGCATTTGAAAGTTTCTGGATGATCACAAAGTGGGCCTTGATAATTTGTTAGGAGTATATTCAAGGGGTGCAAGGATCCAGAAAAGTTTCTGTTGGGTTCTAAAAGTTTGAGACAGCCAAAGTAGGCATGGGAGTTAAATTGGTCAAAGTGACCATTCCTTTAATATATTTGTTTTGATTTACTTGTCTTTAGGAAAAGTGTGGGAAATGTTTTAGATTATGTTTATTTCACCTAATAACATTTTACAAGCAATGAAACAATCAAACAAGGTGGTTCCAAAGAATTTCAAAATCCATGCATACACATATGCATGCATTCATAATTTTATTTAGAAAGGTTTTTGTTAACCCTAAATGTTGATGACTAATGCTTGATGATCCAAGCTTAGTATTTTTGGGATGTTACACATATGTTTTCAAAATGACCTGTGAAAGGAATCATGACTTTGACTTGACCACAACAGGGTTGTGACCATGAAAACTAAGTTCCCACTTAGGTGTTATAAAATATTATACTAGTTTTCTTTGCTTCTGAACTCGGTTAAGGTAAACCTGGATTTTTGCAAAACAACCTAGAGCTTAGGATTCCTACTCAAACCACTTTACTTGTTAGTGATAGTTTGCGAGTACTTAAAGAGTACTCATGGCTTTGTACCTGGCTATTCCCGTGGCCAGACTATCAGGAGGATGGACCACAGGAAGGTTACGACAACTGGGATCATCTCCCATCGTCAGCATTGCCTGTGAACATGAAGATGGAGCCTCTCCCACGCTACCGTTATTATATTATTCCGCTGGTTTGATTGTACTAAGACTGGATCATGAGATCCTTTATTTGTTGTAAGACCTTATGTATGCTTTGTAATGGATGATGTACTGTGATATCCAATCTGTTATGTCTCGCAAAAATGGTAATCCTAGGATTGTGATGTATGGCATAACAGGCATCTGAGATTAAAAAGCCGGGTGTTGACATCTCGGTTCGTCACCTCTCAAGCCTAATAAGGTGCGGCCAGATGAGATTCATGTTAAGATCTATTAAGTGGAAAAAGCCTTGAAAGCATGTGTTGAAACTATTGGAGAAGGGATTGAATCCTACTGGATGATGAGCAAAGACCTTGAGCAGAAGTTCAATGACATCGATGGTAGGGTTGGTTTCTTGATTAAAACTGTTTTTGAGTTGACGGATGAGAAGAAATTCCTCTAGAAGAATATTTTGAAGCTTCAATTCGACATGGCCGAGCTCAGCAGCCGCCTTGTAAGCATAGCTAAGGCTTGCAACATAGAGGAAGAAGGCGGTGTTCTTCTCACCCATGAGAATGAATAGGTACCATCAAGTAGTTATTTGATCCCACCTGGCTTGATTCCAAGCTTGGGGAGATCTTTAAGACCTTGTAACCTATCTTATAAGTTTAATATTACTATTTTAGCTTTGCATTAGTTTGAGCTTCGAAATAAAGTTTGCATCATTAGAATTCCCTTCAGGAATAGTCGATCCCTTTTTATGAAATTCTGAGTTTATTATTCTATATGGAGCATTATTGAGTTTGTGTTTGTCGCCTTGAGTATAATTTTACTTGCACTTGATGATAGCAATAGGACTCTTACACAACATTGTTATTAATGGAACATACGTAGACAATTTATTCAATATGTTGTAAGTTCATGATTTGATTTACAAAAGGAAAAATTATCTAATCAGTTAAGTTGAGAAAGAAAACTTGAACAAAGGAAAATTAAAAGTTCTCTCAAATTAGAGTGAGAACAAGACGAGTTCGAGTATTCAAGCTATAAAGATGCTTCATATACAAGTGGAATTTGGTTATTGAGATCGTTAAACTTTGCATTCCTACATGAAGTGTAATGTATGGCTAGCTCCTTTGCACAATACTTAAACAAAAGTTTGAGCATAAAAAAAAGAGAAAAGAAAATGTGCAAAGAGCAAATAGGCATACACCACTATCTTGTGGTGAGACAAAGGAACGTTTGAGATTCTAAATCCCAAGTGAATATGTTAATCCTAAAACTCTTGGGACTACCTTGCTAACTCATTCGGTCGAACTGAAACACTTTTACATCATATTGAGAGTAGTCTTTTGTGAACTGTTAAATGCTAAGGTGTGGAAGCCTGCTAATTGTTGCGTAAAAGAGCAATTTACTAAGCGAATTTCCCATAATAAACGCTAGATAAAACATGATTAGAATAATAGAAAGTATACTAACCATGTGAAATAGAGAATACATATTAAGGCAGATAATCAAACAGATTGCAAGGCATAGAACTTGGGATGCGATCACAACAAGGTTAAGAAAGAAAATATACATGACAGCAGTAGCAGAGGAACCGCCAGCGTTCGTGTTGGCACTGTTGCCATCCATGTCGTCGAGGAAGAGGGTGCTGATGTCGGGGAAGAAGTCCTTGTTGGGGAAGACGTCGGTGCAATCTCTATCCGTGAAGGAGTCCGTGATGAAGCTTGTAGTCACGCCAATAGCACTCCCCAAAAACGTTATCGCCCTTCTCCTGTACAGGACTCGAAGCAGCGGGGTCTCGGAGGCCTACTGTCCCAGCTCGCAGTGCATGTTGCAAGATGGGATGGGGAAGACTGGGTAGCGCAGTGCTCTGCAACTGAAGACGCAAAGGATGTGTGGTAGTATATCTGAGAGGAGGCGTGACCTCTCTCTTATAGGCACAGAGGGGAAGGCAGACAGGCTACACAAGATATGAAACGAATGGATAGAAGTTGAAGCGAACAGGCGGCAACCCACCAGACAGCCTCCACTCATTCATATTCATTTATATCGTATTAAAAGTCCACTCGAGCAAAACGTTTTAGCTTATGTACAACTGTTCATATACCATTCATGCGTGGCAAATTAAAGCTCGGCTCGGCGAGATTCCTGCAAACCTAAATGAGGCGAGGCGAGGCGTGGCGTGGAGAGGTGAGCGGGGAGGAGGAGGGGAGCGCGTGTATATGTCTTCTCTTCTCAAGCTCGTACAAGTGGTGGAAGAGCTCTCGTTATAAGCTAGTCCAACTTCCACTCAACTAGCAATGTGGGACTAAACATTTGTCCCAGCTCTTGCCTTGCATGAATGGGCCAAATGGGACTCTAGGATTTCAGAAATTTATTGGCATATAATAAATGGGATGGGTCTATTTAGGCAAAAATTCCAACAATCCTCCACCAGATCCCAGAGGCACATGAAGTTTGCCTTTGGTTCCAAAACATTATTTATATATCGATACTGTAGTGGAGACTGTTAAGTTGAACTTCCACCTAGAGCTTTATGTTATACTAGGCTGCAACTTGTGAAGTGGATTATGCCTTGAACTTCAAGTTTGCTGCGAACCTAGCTTAACAAAAAGTCTTGACCGATACTCGGCTACCGTGGGACTTCCCCACGGGTGGAGCTTATGCGTCATACTCCATGACCTTTCATGAGTTTATTAGTGTCACATCCCAAAAAATTTCCAAATTTTGAAATGTGAAAAATAAATAAACAAAATAAATAATTGTTGAAATTTAGGGTGAAAAGAAACTTTTTGCTTCTAAATGGAAACATCAAAACCCTACTTGAACAAAATTTGAATAAAAGGGAACCGAACAAAATTTTAATCAAGTGAAATGCATTCATCAATGAATTTATCTTGAAATTTAAACATTTGGAAAAGTCAAACCAAAACCCTAAAAACCTAATGGAATAAATCATTTCCAAGATATCTCTCTAAGACTATGGATTTGATCCATATAAAAATTCAGCCACAAACCTTTTTAAATGATAAGCAAAAATATTATAAAACCATAGAAATTGGTTTCATGTAATTTGGAGCCATGGATAAAAACTTATGAATTTAATAGGATAAAAGGAATTAATCTCCAAGGTTAATAAAGCTCCTAACTAAAAATCAATACCAAATTGTGAGAAAATTAACCCTAAAAGGATTTAAAAGGATAAACAAATATTAAATAAAATTATACAAATTGGAATCACCAATTTTGAATCTATAAAAAAAAGATATGGATTTTATAAGGCAAAGAAAGAAGTAAATAAATAAGGAATATTTAAAATACAATTTAAATCTTGAATTAAATCCATAAGAAAATGGAATAAAGATAATCCAAATCCAAATAAAATAAAGGGGTAAAGAATATTCAAAAAAAGCATATGAGGTTAAACCATATTCTAATTATATTTAAATGGAGACAAAATCCCTAAGGTAAATGATTAATTAAATCATGAGAAAATAATAAATTGGAATTTGCCAAAGTGGATTAAAAAGTTATCTAATTAACTTAAAAGGAATTATTTGAATAAAATTTATATGGGTTTAAAACCATATTTTATTTTATTTGAATAAAGACAAATGCCCAATTTAAATGAACATTAAATCATATTAAAATATTTTAAATAATTCAAAGTGAATTAGTTGCATTAATAAATAAATAAAACCTACTGAAAAAGGTTTGGTTAAAATTGGAATTCTTATAGAAGTTTGAAAATATATTTAAAATCTTATTTAAATAAAGACAAGTGCCTATTTTAAATAAAAAATAAACCATAAAAGAATAAAATAAATTATTCTAAAATGGAATTTAAAATAAATTGTTAAACAGAATAAAAATCTACTGAAACTTTGGAAATTTTTTGAAAATAAATGAGACTCTAAATCATTTGATTCAAATCAAACAGAAAATAAAATCAGAAAAAGAAAACAGAGAAGAAAAAAAGGGAAAGAAGCAACCCAACCCAGTTCAGCCCAATGTGGCCCAGCAAGCCCACTCTCTCCCCCTCCCCACGAACCGTTTTCTCACTCACGCGCACACCCTCTCTACTCGCTAACAAAATGGACCCACGCCACATCAGCGCCTCGTCACCACCTTCTTCCCCACCCGCGACCAATTCCTCCCCCTCTCTCGCCGTTTCTGCCTTTGATTCTACGGATTAAATTCGCTTTGTTTCCGCGTTGATTAGGCCCTGCAACCTCGCCCATTTAACTGCCTCCCCCTTCCCTTCCTTTCCCCTCAGACCCCATCCCACCAGAGCCACCAGACTGCTCAAATCGCTGCCCACACCACCACTGTCTCCGACGAACTTCCGTCCAAATTTTGGCAACATCGACCCTCCCCACTGCCCCTGGAACCTACTAGCTTGCTTCCCATCTCCCTCTGCATCTCCCAATACCTCCCACTCGCCCACGCAAGCCCCAGAAGCTCGGCTTCATCTTCAACACAGCGCCGCCGTCGACTACATCAACTCCGACAACATTCCCTGGTAAATTCCAAGCGTGCCTCTCTCCCTCGTTGACACTCGTGTAATCAGCATCGTCTTGCGCGTCTAACGATCCATCTACCTTGCCTTCCCGAGTCGTGTAGCATCGCCACCGTCAACACCAGAACGAACCCGACGATAGAGACGACTCTGGCGAGCAATCCCTGATGCCACCGTGTGCCCCTATCCCTGTGGCGACCACATCGAGAATAAGCTCAACCTTGCGAGTCTGGTAACACTCTATGTTCTCTCCCTCGCTTCCTGTTTTGGCCGGAACCACCACGAACAGAGCGCACCGCCGCTCACCGTTTCCTAGTGCCACCGGATCGTGGTCACTTGACTGCTGTCCATTAGATCTGGATCCAAAGGATAGAATAGATCATATAATCGAAGCGGTAACTTTGATTCTGTGCAGTGCAATGCACTTTACATCCAATAGCCCACGTTAGTGTATGCAACCGAACCGGTATGCTCCAATGAAAACGCCACACGTGGCCTGCCTGATCTTTTAAAACAGAAATTGGACCTATTAGATGATTGGATTTGAAAAATTCATAACTATTGGTCCACACATCCAAAATTTACAAATTTTATATCATTGGAATCAGGAAAAGAAACCTTTGCAACCATGCCCTTACTTTAGTATTTTTCTTCTATAAAATTGGTTGTTTTTACAGAAATATTTCTAGGCTTATTTTGTGTACAAAATTTATTCTAAAAATGATTTTACGGTAAAATCTTTTGTAAATAATTTGTTTTGAACCTACTGACCATAAGAACAAACTTTTGGGTTTATAAATATATTTTGTTAAACACAAGGAATTATTCCTTGAATAAAGACATTTCTAGTAAAACAAAAATATTTGCTATGGTTTAAAAATGATTTTTTAGTAAAACCTTTTGAAAATGGTTTCGTTTAAACTCTTTGACCCTAAACACTAAGTTTTGGATTTAAAAATGTGTTTGATTAACCCTTGAAAATTATTACTTTGATTAAAGGCATTTTTAGTAAAATAAAATGTTGCTTTTATTTAAAAATGATTTTGAGTGAAACCTTTTTATAAATGGATTTGATTTAAACACTTTGACCATAAACAATAACATTTGTGTTTAAAAAAAATATTTGGCAAACACTAGAAATTGTTACCTTGATTTAAATCATTTCTAGCAAAACAAAAACTGATTTAAAATGGCCATTTTCACTAACTTGATTTTAAATGGTTTTGCCACTTTTATAAAAGACCAATAAGTGTTTTAAAATGTTTATAGCCTATTATAAACCACCTTTCCAAATAAAACAATCTTTTTCCATGCTTGCATGCATTTTTTTATTTTTTTTATTTTATGTGATGAATTGTTTGAATGCTAGTTTGAATATTTGCTTGCTTGATTGAATTGTAGTGAACTTTGAAGAGTGTGACCATTGCAAGATCAAGGATTGAATCTAGTTTATCTACTAAAAAGGCAAGTGATGCTTTATACTTTTGTCCCATTACTTTCACTATGCATTAGTGATATTTTGAGTAGGACTTGCATGGAATTTTCTAAGTATAAGCTATGCCTTGGGAAATCCTAGTAGATTATGCCTTAGTAGATTTTCCCTAAGTTAAGATTCTTGCTACTATTATGCTTAGCTTAGCTAGTAGAAAACAAGGGTGTATTATATTCAGGCTATGAAATATGTCTAACTCTATGACTTGTGTTTTGTTTAATAAAACAACTATATGAATGAATACTTGGGTGGAATGGTGTGAATGGGTTATGTTGAGTGGTTACACAGGGCCCCATATTTCTGGCCTACCCTAGTGTATCTCACTTGTGGAAAGCCACCCAGGAACAAATATATTTGAGATGTCAAATGTTGAGAAGCTTCAAGTGCAGCCACATGGCATTATGGGCTCTGCCTGGATCATATAGGTTGCAATAACTTAGCCAGATGGAAAGTTGGTGGTAGGGGGTATAGGTTTGGAGAGCGTCCATTTGGTCTAAGGGAAGGCTTCTGAAAGATCTTGTCTCGATGCATGTCGAGTCTTGTGGGGAAAGTGCACCACCTCTCTCGAGAGAAAAATCTAAGTACTTAGCCTGTCCCTGGTAATGGACAATTTGAGCATCAAGACATGGAAGCTATCAAGAACCTCCTCATCCTAATTTCTAAGTTAAAAACTTGTGGTTGAACAAGGGTAATATTCATTGGTTGTTCCTTGGGTGATTTTGACAAACAAAAACTTAGTGTTTTCAAATGATAAGGAAAATCTATTTTGAGCAAAGCAAGCCTAAGCTCCACTTAGCCAAATTGCATATAGATGATAGATACCACTACTCTACCATAATATCACTTTCCAATACAATTCAAATGTATTGACCCTTGTGGCTGTAACTTATTATGTTGCAGGTTTTGTTTGATGTTAGTGAAGTGTGTTGAATAGGATTACAAGTCTACAACCAACATGATTGCTTGTGGCACTTTGAAGATGAAGGACTCCATGCTATATAGTTATTTCTGCTGCATTGTAATGAGATAGCCAAATGAGCTATGTAAGATGTAATGAATTATTTTATTCCTGGTTAAAAGTTGTATTATGACCTTTGTTTCTTGATATTACATCTTAAACTGTGGATGCTAGCTATAGATCTAGGGACTAGCATTGTAAACACAGGGATCTCTACCTTATCAGGTTGGGACCTCTACAATTAGGGAGCACCCTACTCTCATAGACTGCAACGTTTTAACAGTCGGACTCATATAGGTGTGTTATTCAAAAGATGTTCTGCAGGACAACATTTTTGCTTAGGATAAGCCACTTATAACACATTAAGATAATAAATCAACCTGCCGTGCAGAATAGGAAAGTATTGCATCTTTATGGAGTGGTGTTTGTTGAAGTAGGGATACTTTCCTCTCAGCTAACCAATAGCTTGTCTCCCAATTCTAATTCACGGGATATCCGATCACATAGAGTGGTTTACCACTGTGGAAATCTCAAATTGTGGGTCTCATGCCCATCTCCTTCGATGCATTTTCTATCATGTTGCGTGATAGACCCTTTGTGAAGGGATCTACCAAGTTTTTATATTTTTGGATATAATCCAATGCAATAACTCCGGAGTTTCTCATTTTCCTGACAGATTTCAGTCTCCTCTTCATATGTCTTGATGACTTCATATTATCTTTAGAACTATTTACCTTGAAAATCATAGTTTGATTATCGCAGTTCATAAGGATTGCGGGTATTGATTTTTCGACCACAGGTAAGTTCATCAAGAGTTCACGAAGCTAGCCACTCTGCTTCAACAGTGGCTGTGTCTAATGATGTATGTTCTGCTTCCATAGTTAACCTTGTTAAGATGGTCAACCTGTAAGACTTCCAAAAAACAGCGCCACCAGCAAGTGTCAATACATATCCACTTGTGGCCATTATCTCGTCAGCATCATATATCCAATTTGAATCACTATAACCCTCTAGTACCCTCGGATACCCGGTATAGTGAATTCCATAGCTCACAGTGCCTTTTAGATAGCGCATAACTCTCTCAAGAGCATGCCAGTGATCATCTCCTGGATTTGAAACAAATCGACTAAGTTTGCTTACAGAAAAGGCGATGCCAGGCCTCGTGGCACTAGCTAAATACATAAGCAAACCAATAATTTGAGACTATCTCAGTTGGTCTCTAGTATTTCCTCGATTCTTTCGAAGCAACACACTAGGATCACACGGTGTAGGAGAAGACTTGAAGTCGGTATACCCAAAATGA
Source organism: Avena sativa (assembly GCA_916181665.1). Lineage (NCBI taxonomy): Eukaryota > Viridiplantae > Streptophyta > Magnoliopsida > Poales > Poaceae > Avena > Avena sativa. The sequence continues at coordinate 115,604,837 of OV702298.1, forward strand.
CTCAAGAGATTTTCCACATTGTGGGACTGAAGCAATGTAATCCCACCATCATCATCTCTCAATAGCTCGATGTTCAGGATGACATCAGCTACTCCTAGATCCTTCATCTCAAAAGAACGAGATAAGAAATCTTTGACCTCCTTAATTGCATTAAGGTTGGTTCCGAAAATCAGTATGTCATCAACATATAAAGAACGGATGAATCCCTCACCCCCACCATGGCGATGGTACACACATTTATCAGCTTGATTTACAACAAAGACTGCAGTAGTTAAAGTTCTTTCAAACTTCTCATGCCACTACTTAGGGGCTTGTTTTAGGACATATAAAGATTTCAACAACTTGCACACCTTTCCTTCTTGACCATTTACCACAAAACCATCTGGCTGATCCATGTAAATTTCCTCATCCAACTCTCCATTAAGGAAAGCTGTCTTAACGTCCATTTGATGAATGATAAGGCCATGAGAGGCAGCCAATGAGAGTAATACTCGAATGGTGGTCAATCTGGCAACAGGTGAGTAAGTGTCAAAGAAGTCTTCACCTTCTTTTTGAGTATATCCCTTGGCAACAAGCCGTGCCTTGTACCTATCAATAGTACCACTAGGTCTAAGCTTTTTCTTAAACACCCACTTGCATCCTACAGGGTTTAACCCATAAGGGCGATCAGTGATCTCCCATGTTTCATTAGCTAAGATGGAATTCATCTCACTATGGACGGCTTCCTTCCAGTAATCAGCATCAGGAGATGCATATGCTACTGAAATGAAAGTGGGAGTGTCATCCACAAGGTACACAATGAAATCATCACCAAAATACTTCGCAGTCCTCTGTCTCTTGCTCCTTTTAGGAATTTCGTTATCATCCTCCTTACGACTTTCAGAGTGTTCAATTGGAATGGTAGGTTCAGAAAATGTAGAAAAATCCTGATTAGATGAACTAGGTATCTCCGGATTTGATGAGTTAGGTTTATCCTTCATAGGAAAGATATCCTCAAAGAAAGTTGCATCAGTTGACTCCATGATTGTATTGACATGAGTGTCAGGTACTTTAGATTCTACTATCAAGAATCTATAACCAATGCTATGGAAATCATAGCGTAGAAAAACACAATCAATGGTTTTTGGTCCAATCTTGCACTTCTTGGGATTGGTACATTAACCTTTGCCAAACAACCCCAAGTATGTAAGTAAGAGAGTTTTAATCTTTTCTTCTCCCATTTTTCAAATGGAGTAATTTCTTTGTTCTTTGTGGGACATGACATGCAGTCAATAGTGCCTCCCCCCACCATTCCTTGGAGATACCCGATGTGTCTAACATGGCATTAACCAAATCTGTTAGAGTACGGTTCTTTCTTTCGGCTACTCCATTTGACTGGGGTGAGTAGGGAGGCGTTCTCTCATGAACTATGCCATGTTCCACACAAAAAGAATCAAACTCGTTGGAAAAATAATCTCCACCACGATCAGACCTAAGCCTCTTAATCTTTCGATCAAGTTGATTTTCTGCCCCGGCTTTATAGATTTTGAATAAACTCAAAGCCTCATCCTTTGATTTCAGAAGATACACATGACAATATCTCGTAGAGTCATCGATCAAAGTGATGAAATATTTCTTTCCACCTTTTGTCAACACACCATTCATCTCACAAAGATCAGAATGTATGAGCTCTAGTGGTGTTAAATTTCTCATTTCTGCAGTCTTATGTGACTTGCGAGGTTGTTTAGCTTGCATGAGACTTGGCACTTAGATCCCTTAAGAGTTGTGAAATTATGGATTAAATTCATTTTGGCTAGCCGCGTCATACAACCAAAATTAATATGACAAAGACGAGAGTGACGGACCTTTGATTCAAAATTCGTGTAAATATGATTAACAACTTTATTACAAATGTCTGACAGAGATAAGCGGAACAACCCTATGCACTCATAGCCTTTACCAACAAAGGTTCCATACTTAGAAATTACAAATTTGTTTGACTCGAATTCAATCTTGTAGCCATCTCGACACAGAAGAGATCCGCCAACAATATTTTTATTTATTGAGGGAACATGATGCACGTTCTTCAGGCACACGGTCTTTCCCGATGTGAACTTCAGATCGACCATACAAACACCATGAACAGAAGCATGCGAGTCGTTCCCCATCAGTATGGTTTGAGTCCCTCTGACCTGATATGAAGAAAACATGGAAATATCAGAATAGACATGTACATTAGCCCCCGTGTAAATCCACCAATCAGGAGAATGACATAATGAAAAAACAATAGGTAATATACCATACCCAACATCTTTCATCTCAACGTCGCCCATGACAACATTAGCAGTCTTGCTGCCCTTCACATGCTGGCGCTCGTCAAAGCGGTTGGGACAAGCAAGAGCCCAGTGATCGGTATCACCACACACATGATAGGCACCTTTCTCCTTATCAGTCTTCTTCTTGAAGCTGGTAGACTATGAGTCCTTGTTCTTTCCATCGAACTTTCTTTGCCATCAAACTTGCCTTTGTTCTTGAACCTGTGAGGCTGGAAGTTCCTTTTCTGTACAAAATTGGCATTAGAACCTCCCTCGGTACCTCGAGCACGTGTGTATTTTGCTCTCGCCTTCTCTTCCACATCAAGAGTCCCAATGAGATCCGTCATAGAGAACTCTTGTATCTTGTGCTTCGGAGAAGTAGAAAAATTCCTCCATGACTGGGGAAGTTTGGAAACAATGCCTACGGCAACAAACTTGTCCGGTAATTCACAAGTGAAGTGCTCAAGCTCCCTAGCAAGTGACTATATCTCATGAGCCTACTCCACAATGGGGCGGTCATCAACCATCTTATACTCATAGAATTGTTCCATGACATATAGTTCACTGCCAACATTGGAGACTCCAACTTTTCTCTCGAGCGCATCCCACATATCCTTCTCATTGCTAAATGACAGATATGAATCGACAATATTGTCGCTAAGAATGCTGATCAAGGCAACCTTGAAAGTGGTATCAAGTTTTTGGAACGCCTCTTCCTGAGCAGGATTAAGATCTTCCTCAGGTGCGCCATAGATGGCGTTATAGCAACTCATGGTCTGAAACCAGAGTACTGCTCTTGCACACCATCGTTTGTAATTGACACCTTCAAACACAAGTGGCTTCATAGAAGCAACAAAGCCACTTGGGGCAAATTGCCTGAAATAAGGTTTTTGGATTGTTCAGTAAAAGAGCAATTTACCAAGCAAATTTCCCATAATAAATGCTAGATAAAACATGATTAGAATAATAGAAAGTATACTAACCATGTGAAATAGCGAATACATATTAAGGCAGATAATCAAACAGATTGGAAGGCGTAGAACTTGGGATGCAATCAGAACAAGGTTAAGAAAGAAAATATACATGACCACAGCAGCACAGGAACCGCCGACGTTCGCCTTGGCACCATCGCCATCCATGTCGTCGAGGAAGAGGGTGCTGATGTTAGCGAAGAATTCCTCGTTGCGGAAGATGTTGGCGCAATCGCTATCTGTGAAGGAGTCCGTGATGAATCTGGTAGTCGCGCCAATAGTGCTCCCCAAAAACCTTATCGCCCTTCTCCCGTACAGGACTCGAAGCAGCGGTGTCTCGGAGGCCTACTGTCCCGGCTTGCAGTGCACGCTGCAAGATGGGATGGGGAAGACTAGGTAACGCAGTGCTCTGGAACTGGAGACTCAAAGGATGTGTGGGAGTATGTCTGGGAGAAGGCGCGGCCTCTCTCTTATAGGCACATAGGGGAAGGCAGACAGGCTGCGCAGGAGATGAAATGAATGGACAAAAGTTGAAGCGAACAGGCGGCAGCCCACCGAACAGCCTCCACTCAGTTTGTATTCAATTAGCTCGTATTAAAAGTCCACTCGAGCAAAATGTTTCAGCTTCTGTACAACTATTCATATACCATTCATGCGTGACAAAATAAAGCTCGGCTCGGCGAGATTCTCGCAACCAACAGCACGCGCGCGTGACGTGACGAGGTGAGGCGAGGCGTGGCGTGGCGAGGCGAGCGAGGAGGAGGTGGAGGAGCGCGCGTGTATATGTCTTCTCTTCTCAAGCTCATACAAGTGGTGGAAGAGCTCTCCTTATAAGCTGGTCCAACTTCCACTCCACTAGCAATGTGGGACTAAACATTTGTCCTAGCTCTTGCATTGCATGAATGGGCCAAATGGGCCTCTAGGATTTCAGGAATTTATTGGCATATAATAAATAGGCTAGGCCTATTTAGGCAAAAATTCCAACACTAATATTATTCGAATGGTTCGAGTAAGGTGCTATTCATGAACTTATTCTTATGTATCATATATGATAAACACAAGCTGCAGCTGCCTCATTTATTTTATCAACTCAGCTTCATGAATATGAGGATCACATCTATTAAGCTAACCTTTCTCGGGATGAGGAACAGCCTAAGCTTGGGGAAGTTGATGAGTGCGTATTTGCATCATGTTTTATATTATTATTTTTGCACTGTACGGGTAGGATCTTGGTATTTTATGGTGTTAGCATGCATCTTTTATGTCTATTTTCACCAGGATTGGGACAGATGATGGATACGATGGACACAATTCTTGGACTAGTTGTAGTGGAGCAAAAAGGAGTCAAAAACAGCATAAATCGCTAATTTGGGAAATATTAATAACACCAGAAGAAAACCTGAGGTGATTGCAGGAGGCAATAGCTTTAAAGACAAACTATATGGCGGGAATACTTTTTCCAGCCATATAGTTCCTGCCATATAGTTGCCACCGCCACCGCCTCCTCAAATAGTTTCGCCCCGTGCAATCAGATCGAGGAGACGACATACAAAACACCCAAAAATCACCGAAAACCTCACCTCCGGAAGGGATCCATCTTCGCCCTAGACAGATCTAGGAGGCCAAGGCATAGATCTTCATCCTCATCAACCGCTGCAGCACCAACATCTCCATCCATTCCATCTACATCCCATCTACATCTTGTTGTAATTCTCGTACTAGTTGTGGATTTATACAAGAACTATTCATCTATGATTGATTCCATTATCATTGCCATGGTGCTATTTGCCTCCATGTTTGAGTATATCGTTAGTTCTTGGGGATATGGAGAAACCCTAGCATATTATAGACATAAGGTAAAGATTATCATGTTATACATCATTATGTGTATGTGTTAATTGTCTTCATATTGATGTTGAGAGTTGTGCACCTCTTAATATTTGCCTCTTATGGGGACTTAATGAAGGGGATTACTTGTTGGTAGACAGAGGGATGATAGCATTTACTATGACTATAAAGTTGTTGTCGTTCTTTACGTACTAACTTGGGGAAGAAAGGAGAACTCCTTAAGCCATATCCATGCCACGGGAGAAATCCCTTAATACTGAGATAATACAATTGATGTTGTTTACATTTTAGCTGTGGTTATGACGGATGATGTGTGTAGTGGTTGCTGCCTATTCGTCCATATATGGAGCTCATCCCACATACATATATGTCATGAGAATATTTGATATAATAATCTTGATTACTCTATCTAAATTTTTAGTTGTGTATCCACCACTCCCCGAGAACGCTGTTTTCTCTATTCTAGTTCCAAGCTCTCTTACATACACGATTCCTACTTTCTGCATTAAGTTTTATTTTATTTTATTTAATTGCTTTTCTCAATCAAAAACCTAAAAAACAATCCTTAAAAAAATTCTATTTTTCTTGTATCTTAAAATTATTTCTTAAGTACTTCGTTTAGTTTTAGTTAAAAGCATTTTAGTCTTAGCCTACTGCTCCCTGTGGGATCAATATCTTTATTTCGAAACTAGCTACAAACGATATGTGCACTTACAGTCATCAGTTATCCTATAGGCTAGACCAGTGAGGTATCGCAACTACTGAGTGATGACACCACTTTGTAACACCCTCGAATCGGCCATATGCAAGTTTGAGCGATTTCCGCCAAAATCACATAGAATCGATTCAAAGATGCCCACCAGGCACTTGCGTGCGGGTGGAAAACGAAGTAATATCATTACACAATATTCCACGATGGAACCCACAGAACACATATATATATATAACGATGACCCAAAGAGTCAAGAATATAGATATACAGTACAAAGAACCAAATAAAATAAAAAAGATAGAGCATCCGAGTATGAACAAGATGAAAATTTGGCTAAGAGCCCTGAAGAATAACCAATGGCGTCCATAACCTAGCCTAGACCAAGCCGGAAGGGTAACCCTTCTAACAGCGTCGATCTCAAACCTGCTAAAACAAAAGGGGAGCCTGCAAAGGGAAAATGAAAAATAGAGCAGTCAGTACTGAGTCCAGTACACGGCGAGTCTTCGAAATCGGCGGCTCTCGCCTACATAGGTATGGCGTACTGAAGCGGCAATGCAGCATGCAATAAACAACCTATAGAGACACGATACAACTACCGGTTATTAGAGAGGGATAAGAAAGACCTATTTGAAACCAACCTGATACTAACACTAATCATACCCATCCTGATATTTCCCCCACGAGACCAAACGAGGAACTCCAGCCGAGGAAACTCGTAAAGTTTGCGGTTTTATTCATTCTTTCCATGGTGTTTATCCAACTTACTAGTCATATCAGAATCAAGTCAAATTTATAACAGTAAACTTTAGTGTAAGTTGTCTATGATCGAGAAACGGTGCTCCAAGTTGTCCATAACCGCAGACATGGCTTTTCAAAAATATTTAACCCTGCAGGGGTGCACCAAAGTTTTCACACGCACTTTTGCCCTTTTTGCTAGATCATTTAACATACACCCATCACTATGTCGGCAGGACTTCAGACATGACGCTTTCCCAGACCCAAAGCAAGTACATAGGGGCCACCCAAAAGATCTACCCGTATGAGGTATAGCTAATCCTCGTACGGACCCTAAGGTTGCATGGACTTGTCACGCGAGTAGAGACCATAGACAATATACTACCGTGACATTGTGCCACACCTATGCAACATTAATAGATGCTCATCGAGCAACAAATAATAAACATCTCATACATGGCATAAGTACAGTAGATAACATATTAAGCCCGAACTAGTTTGTGGCCCCTAGTATAGTACTTTGAAATCGGGTAATAAGCCTATAGGGGTTACCATACACCCCACATGTGGTTATCGCGCTCGTCTTGGAACAGGTGTCAGGAACATGGGTCCTAGGTGTATGTTGGGGTTCCAGTGCAGAAAATAAAGAATTTCCTACGTCGGATCACCCTAATGCTGAAGATCTATCTATTAGTAATGCAGTAATGACCAAGAGGTTTCGGATACATACACTTGTAGTCCGAAAGTGGTTAACATTCCAAGGGGAACATGGTTGAAGTAGTCGTGCTCGTGGAAGACCTCAAGGTCGTGAAGCTCCTCGCAGGTCACCCCTTGCTCCATCACCGTGCAGTAGTCCGGCTCACGACATCCAAAGTGCCTCAAGTGTTGCACCTCATGACTTTGTACACATACAGTGTACAATGAGACCTCTGTCTCCCTGATCCCGCCGGGTGTACGGAAGTATATATTCGGCTTCAGAATCCTCACGGCGCAACCGTGCCGTGGTGAAGCCTTGTTTGCATGGCCCATACATGGGGACATGGTCACAAGGTATAGAGAGAGAGAGGGAGAAAGTCAACCAAAGGACTTCTCTAATTGTGTGTTTAATCCCACCCATGGGCACCCCTTTATATAGAAGGAGGGGGCATGCCCTCTTCCTTAGGTTAGCCATATGGGACTAAAGGAAAAAGGAAAAGGGCAAAAGGAAAAACCCCAGCCGGATGGGCCAAAACAGCCACCAGCACGCGGCCCAACATTTGGCCAGCGGCGACAGGGTTCCCGGGTGTACTGAAGCCCTCCCGAGTGGCCCAGTGCTCCAGCGAAGCGGCGGCGGCAGTGAGTGCGTCGGGCGGGCTGGCGCTGCCCACCCAGGTGGCCCATGCAAGCCCACACGTGGCTTGTGTAGCCTGCGCCCGCGGCCAGCAGCCATGGCTACGTCCCCGAGTGGGCCTGCCCGGTGCGGCGGCCCGTGAGCAGTGGCCAGCAGCCTGCCACCTACACAGCTAGCTTCTTGTCGGTGCCCGCTAGTGCCTGCCTTAAGTGGGCCGCCAATCCCACTAGCGGTAGAAACGTTTTTTCTGCTGCTTTTTCTTTTTCCTTTTCTAGGTAATTTCCTCTAGGTCAATTCCCTCCGAGGTTTTGGCCGAATAAGTAAGTTGCCCTATAAAATTTAATTTAAATATTTATTTAATATATATTAATTCACAATTAACATATAATAAATATATATTAAATTCCCATTTATCGGAAACACCTTTTGGTCCTTTCCTTTATTCTTTCTCTAAACAACTTCGGATCTCTCCCTGGAACAATTCCAGTCTTCCTCTTTCTCTACTTAGATTCTAACTTACAGATGATATCCAGCTCATCGTACCCTTAAGTGGATCCTCCCACGGCTTGGAAATGGCACAGACATGATCTCTATCAATGATCAATAGCGGGACCGGGATGCCCATGATGATCCATATGCATTCCAGATGACGATGTCATTTGAACCATAAACGTTGAGTCCAATTCCCTTTGTTTCTTCGATATGACTTGTCTGAGATACAATCACTTGGTATCACCATACCTTGTTCAATCTCGTTACTGACAAGTACTGTTTCACTTGTTAGCGTGATATTACATCCCCGTGACCTAGTCACATGTTGCAACATTATGGATGTAATCTCACCAAGTCGGCCTAAACGTATCTTACCCATCACTGGGTGAACAAATCCCAGTCTTGATGCATAGGCTCACCAAGTCGGCCTAAACGTATCTTACCCATCACTGGGTGAACAAATCCCAGTCTTGATGCATAGGCCTCAACATGTTCCTTTGGATACCGAACATACACCTATAATCACCATTTCACTGACTGATGTTTGATGCAGTCAAAGCAGCCTCAGGAGACAGTGATTAATATGATCTCACGGTCTAATGAGAAGGAGACTTTGTTTCTGACTATTGCAACAATGAACTTCGTGACTTGATCGTGTCGCAATCATTGAGGAATTTCCATCACATCATTCACCAATGATATGACCTCGTTGTCAGTTGGTGCCAAAGAACCAACATGATCTGGAAACCTTGATCATTGATTGACCAACGAACTAGTATGAATAGAGTCTACTAGGGACTTCGGTTTCATATCACACCCGTATTAATGTTTCCACTTGATACAATTACAGCACAATATGAAACTATTATGAACTTATTGGGATATGACAATAATAAACCTTTTATTATTTGCCTCTAGGGCATATTCCGTTCAGTCTCCCACTTGCACTAGTGTCCAAATAATCTAGCTTGCATTTACTAATCATAAACCATATCTCATATGAGTTTATTGATCATGCACGCTCATGAGAAACATCATGTGCATGTTCTATTTTACCAGATTAGTATGTCTTCTGCAAATCGTTAATGTCTTCCTCATTCTGACATTCACTCCTTTATCTCATAACGGGTTGAAGTATTCGTTTGGCGACAGAGTGACTTTGTTTCTATTGTTTACAATAACAGTCATTGATTCAATTTAATTTTCACTATTGTCATGTAAACTTCTGAAACACACGTAGCAGAAGTCAAACTTCGTTCTTCAGCCAAAATATACTTTTATGTTTATGTAGATCCTAGTGCATAACATGCAACTATGTGCCTAACTTCACTTCTTGCCATTTAAGAACAAACTCCACTATGGTTCAGCTAACCAGATCCTTGGGTCATCTTATGTCGAGTATACAATATGGTTGTATGGAACAACCTATGACTAAGGCATAAGAGATGCAACACATCTCTTTCTTTCTTTTAACCGTAATTGTAATACTAAGACTAACTCAATTCTTCATACAAGTAAGAACTTCTTTATTTACCTTGTACCATTCTGAACTACTTTAGAATCTTACCTAGGACATTCTGAACATCTTCAGAGTAAAGTCTAGGAAGCATTCGACAATAATATTTATTAAACTTACCAATCTATCTCTATAGATTCCATTGTTTAATAATTTTTTCAACTTCATCCTTATTTACTAACTTAAATATTATTAATACCAATCACATCATTCATATATGTCATCCACATATTCCAAAATGATGACACACTTCCACTCAAATATGGCATCCATATATGAGATCCAGGGATTTCACTTAGCTTCCACTCAAAATGCAAATCCTATCAATAATCTTGGACATTCAAAAATTCTTTGATCATCATGAAATTGAGAATTCCAGCTGCCAGTTCCCAATATCCATATATTTCTAGTGTAAATCCAATAGACTCAAGCATTGCTACATTTGTAGTCAACTCCTTGAATTTGTCCAAACATCCTTTGTGACAAATCGAGCTTTATGTCTTTACATTAAGTTTCATTTCCTTATTCTGACTTCGCAGTCATTTAAAAATATCAAGTAAACATGCTTAATAAGATCATGTAACATATTACTTTTAAATCTTAAATGTAACTTAATATAGGATTTTATGACTCCTAGTCATTTCTCGCACTTAGGTCCATCTCGCTTCTTTGTATTTTGTAGGAATGTCTTGTTCAAAAACATGACTAGTGAATCAATAATATAATTCCACAAACTTGCAAAATGTATTTTTTGCATCCTACTTTCTTTAGTAAAAGTATTCGCTGAAACTTTATGATCAATATCATTAGTTTCTTCCCTATTTGTTGAGTTTGGTTTCACAAAAAAAATTCACTCGCCACTCAACAATCAGGAGGTAAGGCCAAATACCTTGTTTTGATCTTTTACTTTGTTCCACCTATATCTTGATCAATACACATAAAACCTTAGGACAACGATAGGTTTTCCCTTTGTGGAACATGTATTCATATTTTCCTAAGAATACACTACAAAGACTTGTTTATTCGCCATGATTTTGAATTATCAAAACCTCTAGAAACTCGAACATGCCATAACTCGTATGGTGTTGTTTCCACGAATCTTTAGATGTTCCTATGTATTTCAAACGAGTGTTTTTTTTTTTTGAGGGTAAAACAGTAGGGCAAAATACCCCACTGCAATTTTTATATATCATAGAGTGTTACAAAATATTTACAAACTCAATCCACCTCAAAAGAGGGATAATAATCTAAGCAGCTATCTCCTGTCTAAATTATTTTCAATCCAATCTTTGAGGCCCTGATAATACTTCTTCTTAATTCTATACAGGACCCATCTTAATTCCTGAGCGACAATAGCTCTCCATTCCTCAAGCGAAGCATTCTTGTTGTTGAAGATTTCATTGTTTCTGCAAATCCAAATGCCCCAAGCTCCAAGTATAATAATTTCCATTCCTCAAGAGTGTTTTCTTATTTCGATCTTTAACTCTAAATGATAACTACAACCCCGATAAGAGATAATATTAGACCATATGTATCTAATACAAAATGATTATGATATTTAGACATATCAACACCTTGATTTTTTCCAATTATCATAATTTGTGAAACATCTTTCATAAGTCCCTTTATGCCAATACTTAACTTAAATACTTTAGTCATATTGATAAAATCAAACAGACTTTGTATTCCTGTTAATTTCATGTCCTACTTTGTTTTGAAATCATTCAAACATTTCAAATCCATTCAAACTCGTGATTCATTAATTAAATTCACATATTCACTTAAGTCCACAATGGAATAATCATTTTCATTATTTGTTGAAAATACAATACAACACTATGTGTAAAATTCAACATTTCTTCGCATATCACCGCTTTACCAGAATGCGGATTTTTAGCCATCTTTGCCAAACTAGGCATGGTTTTGCAAAGTCACTAAATCAAATATCTAAGACCCTGATTTTCATCTAAGTGAAAAACATGCAATAACCACCATGTTTGGAACAATAGTGTCATTTCATTATTAACCTTGGATATCTTTTAGCATTCTAATCCTTTATAAATGCTTGACCTATTACCGTTAACATACTGATGAGAATAACTTATTTATAATCGCAATGTGACCATAAAGATATTATTCATAAGAACAGTACAACTGGCTTGTAACTTATTTATATGAATAATTGTCTCGCCAAAAGAAAGACACACAAACAAGGATTAAAAAATTATATTCAAGTCCATTAATCCAAATAATAAACTTTGAGGGAAGGCGTGATGTCGGACATCAACTAGTTTTCTTGCCGTCATCAAGCCACATTGCCTCATTTCCAGCAATTCTCAAGTAGATCGTCCTGTTTTTCATAAAACGAGACAAGTATCCAATACTTTGTAAACTACAAGTTTTGCAAGAATTACATTTATAACTTTGTATATTTGACATATACACTTTTCATCCATGACCTCCATTACAATCAAGCCCTTCTGTGAGTTCTCAATTTTAATGCAAGATTTCTAAGTGATTCTCCAAATATTCTGTTTTCATCCATCATGGAGGAAAACTCATCCAACGGCTCATATTTTATGTGCCTTATTTTGCAGAATACAAAATTGCAGCCCAACTTTCTATCGAATGGAGAATGGCTTATTGGATGACAATGGAGAAAACGCAAATGTTGTGGAGTCATCGCACTATCTCCTATTGGTTATTGTATCAAGAAGAGACAATCATCTTATTGCGAGGATATCCCTCAAGCATGGGTATTAAAATATGATTTGGACCCTTTTGTAAGTTCCATATCAAGAAAGAAAATTTCTCATGGTCGCAAAGGACCTCAATGAGATAAGCTATGGTCTACTAAGGTATTTTCAAATAGACATCTAGACTTAGTTCATAATACGAGTTTAATTCATAATTGATCTCCCACTAAAATTGTCATCCCCTAGATGATTTAGCGATCACACGATCCCAATTCACTATGCAACCCCCGATCGTCACGGCCGGCAACATTGCTTCAAAGGTAGACATTCTCCAATGTCAATCACATCATCCATGTGACTCATGCTCGATCTTTCGATCTCTTGTGTTCTGAGGCCATGTCTACACATGCTAGGCTCGCCAATTCAAACTTGTGTGTATCGCAGTGCAATGCTTACACCCACTGTATGTGAACGTAGGTATGTCTGACACCCGATCATCACGACCTGCCTCATACCGAAGAACTTTCTTAGTGGTGCACACTAGGGGAAAACTATCATTGGAATTAATAGGGATCAACTTATCTATGCTACCGTTGTGTATCTAATACTAGCACACAATAAGATGTAAAACAGGTATCAACATCACATGTATATTTGTGATATGATATGGTACTTCTCCTGCCTTGATCTCCATCGAGCGCTCCGTCATGATCTCCATCTTGCCACCGGTTTGACGCCAAGTCCACGGCACCACCAGTAGGTCGTCCATCGGAATGATGACTATTACTACACAACTTAGTAACATAAAAGTAAACTACTATACCTTCGTCACGACCAAGACCACATGAAATCACATGTGCTACTGCAAAATAAAGTTAGATGCCTCTACTTTATCTTTTGCAAGTTTTACGTGGTTGTTAGGGCTTTCGTTATAGAACCATTCAAAATCTACGAACTTTCCAACCACAACATGGATCCATATAGTTGTCTCTACTACACCCCTTTTGGGGCCCTGCTTTGTAAATGCTATATCAACTATTGAAAGAGAGACAGGCACCCTCTAGCCACTTATACGGAACAAGCCGTATGTTGAGCATGGAACCAGTCTCGCGTAAGTGTACACATAAGGTCGGTTTGGGCTGCTTCATCAAACAATACCACGATATAAACAAGTACATATGGGAGGGTAACAACTATAGGATCAATGCCCACACAACACATGTGCGTACTGGCCATACAACACTACTACGCATATATCGGCACTAATACCATAGTTGGGGTTCCGGTGCAGAAAACAAAAAAAATTCCTACGTTGGATCACCCTAATGCCCAAGATGTATCTATTAGTAATGCAGTAATGGTCAAGAGGTTTCGGATACATACCCTTATAGTCCTAAAGTGGTTAACGTTTCAAGGGGAACATGGTTAAAGTAGTCGTGCTCGTAGCCGACCTCAAGGTCACGAATCTCCTCGCAGATCACCCCTTGCTTAACCACCATGCAGCACTCCGGCTCATGACATCCAAGTTCCCCAAGTCTTGCACCTCGTGGCTTCGTACACATACGATGTACGACGAGACCTTAGTCTCCCTGATCCCGTCGGGAGTGCGGAAGTATATCTCCGGCTTCAGAATCCCCAAAGCACAACTGTGACCATGGTGAAGCCTTGTTCGCACGGCCCTTGCATGGGGGCCACGGTCACAAGGTATAGAGAGAGAGGGAGAAAGTCAACCAAAGAACTTCTCTAATTTTGTTTTTAATCCCATCCATGGGCACCCCTTTGTATAGGAGGAGGGGGGCATTCCCTCTTCCTTAGGTTAGCCGTATGGGACTAAAGGAAACATGAAAAAGGAAAAATAAAAAATCCTATCCGAATGGGCCAGAACAGCCACCAGCACGCGGCCCAACAGGTAGCCAGCGGCAACACTGTTCCCGGGTGGGCCGAATCCATCCCGAGAGGCCCAGTGCGCCAGCGAAGCGATGGTGACAGCAAGTGCCCAAGGTGGGTCGGCGCTGCCCACCCCGGCGGCCAACGCGCGCCCACACGCGGTCTGCGCCTGTGGCCAACAGTTGTGGATATGTCGCTGGGTGGGCCTACCCGGTGCAGCGGCCCATGAGAGGTGGCTAGATGCCTGCCGCCCGCATGGCTAGCTGCCCTTCGGTGCCCTCCAGTGCCTGCCTTAAGTGGGCCACCAAGCCCACTAGCGGCAGAAACATTTTTTCTGTTGGTTTTTCTTTTTCCTTTTGTAGGGTGGTTTCCTCTAGGTCAATTACCTCCGGGGTTTTGGCCTAAGAATGAAGTTGCCATATAAAATTTAATTTAAATATTTATTAAATATATATTAATTCACAATTAACATAGTAAATATATATATATTAAATTCCCATTTATCCAAAACAACTTTCGGTTCTTTCCTTTATTCTTTGTCCGAACAACTTTGTATCTCTCCCCTGAACAATTCCATTTTCTCTTTCTCTACTTAGATTCTAACTTACGGATGATGTCCAGCTCATCGTACCCTTAAGTGGATCCCCTCATGGCTCGGAAATGGCATAGACATGATCTCTAACAATGATCAATAGAGGGACCGGGATGCCCATGATGATCCAAGTACATTCCAGATGACGATGTCGTTTGATCCGTAAATGTTGAGTCCAATTCCCTTTGTTTCTTCGATACGACTTGTCCGAGATACAATCACTTGGTATCACCATACCTTGTTCAATCTCGTTACTGACAAGTACTGCTTCACTTGTTACCATGATATTACATCCCCGTGACCTAGTCACATGTTGCAACATTATGGATGTAATCTCACCAAGTCGGTCTAAACGTATCATACCCGTCACTAGGTGAACAAATCCTGGTCTTGATGCATATGCCTCAACCTGTTCCTCTGGATACCCAACATACACCTTTGTAATCACCATTTCACTGATTGATGTTTGATGCAGTCAAAGCAGCTTTGGAAGACAGTGATTAATATGATTTCACGGTTTAAGGATAAGGAGACTTCATTTCTAACTATTGCAACAATGAACTTCTTGACTTGATCGTGTTGCAATCTTTGAGGAATGTCCATCACATCATTCACCAATGATATGACCTCGTTGTCAACTGGTGCTGAAGAACCAACAAGATCATGAAACCTTGATCATCAATTTACCAACGAACAAGTATGAATAGAGGCTACTAGGGACTTATGTTTCATATCACACATGTATCAATGTTTCCACTTGATACAGTTATAACACAATATGAAACTAGTACGAACTTAATGGGATATGAGAATAATAAACCTTTTATTATTTTCCTCTAGGGCATATTCCCTTCAGTGGACACAAGTGGGTGGGATAACAATCATATCTCAACTATTACCCACATGTGCCTCTGCATTAGTTATATCTAACACCAACATTTAATTACCATGTGATAAGTAAAACCATGATTATCTCCACCATTAAACATGTGCCAACCCCAACATCAGTGGAACATCGATGACGCGAAGCAACACATGAGCAAGAAACTATTACTCGCAAGGCCAACTATCTACCAAACAACAGCTAATAGGAGGTGTCCAAGGAAATATAGGCTGCCTGGGATATCAATGGCACGAAATCTAAAGCATCGCAACACAGATAGCAATAGATAAACAGGATGAAGTAAAGACTATAAATGCAAAATATGTAAGAAGGGGGAGAATGCTCTCCTGGGCAGCACTGCCAAAGATTCATCATCATAAGGACTTATCAACACTCGCATCAACTCATCGTTATAACCTATAAAGAAGCAAAGCACTAAAAGAAACACCGGATGAACTATTTAATACTACGATAGAAGACCGGGCATGATGCATGTATGATGTATGACATGGCAAAGATGCAATGCAACTAGGAAATATTAATCGGAATCAAGATCGTGACAATTAATTAGGAGGTTCACGTTATTTAGTGATGAGTCCAAAATTGAAGCATATTTAAGTATACAAATTATTCATAGTGTCACTCATTACATGCTACATCTAGCTACAATTATGCCTATTGTGTATGATTACTAGTTCTCTTTCATTTTCACATGGAATTTTCATAATTAGTAGTTTAGTAGGATTTTATTATTTTTTTCTTGTCTTTGACCTTTGCGTAGGTGCTATGAACAATCATGGATAAAAGGAGCCAAGAGGATTCAATATGGAGGAGTTGCAGGCACCAGACTTAGCCATTTGAGGAGAGGAAGAAGTGAATTTTTCCATAAACTCCAAATGAATATCCAAGGCCATGGTGTTGCATCCCTCATCCATACGAATCCAATGATCCAAAGAACACCTCAATCAGAGTCTGTATGAAGAAACTGCGGCCAAAGCACAAAAGAGTCCCGACGACGTAACGACCACTGGTACGAGTAGATCCCGCCCGTATCGTACGGCCATACTGCCCTCCGACATCTTTTTTTCGTCAAAGGGAACAACATTTGTCAAGGCCCAATTGGCATATTTAGCCCATAGCTTTGTCGGTTGGCAAAACCAACCTCCAGATGCATATTTAAAGAGGCGAAAACCTAGAAGGAGAAGGGGAATCCATTCACACCCTAGGGGCGGAGCCCTACTACTCCTCCCTATCCATAGCCGCCACACACCTACAAGATCAAGATCTCTTTCAACACCTCCACAATATCCAAGCAAGAGAAGGAGAAGGAGACGTCCCCATATTCATCGATCGCACCGTTCATCGCACCACAAGGAAAACATCTATAGATAGAAAGATCATCTATGACGCATATTCTGGACCATGTGTCACAGAAATAACCCAGTGGCGCATATCACCAAATGTGCCACAGAACCCTTCACTATTCTGTGGTGCATGCACAGGGACGATGCGCCATAGAAGTATGGTGGGACCCGCCATCGGGGTTGGGCTACCAACTTTCTATGGCACATATAGTCATATGGGCAATAGAAGTTTCAACTTCTGTGGCGCATATGACCATATGCGCCACAGAAAGCGAGGGTGGGCCCCACCATAGAATCTCGTTGACCGCACTCTAACCAAGCTTCTATGGCACATATGTGGATATGCGCCACATAAATCTTTGTCTTCTTTGCCCATATCCACATATGTTCCACAAAAACCTGACGTGGGTCCCACCGCCGAATGTGCATTCCTCCTACTCTGTGGCGCATATGGTGGATATGCGCCACAGAAGTTTGAACTTCTATGGCACATATCTACTATATGCGCCACAGAACTCGGCGTCAAGATTTTCATAAAGGTGACAACTTTTGCAACCCTCTACCTACCACCACCCATTTCACATCCTTCTTCCCCCTCCTCCAGCTCGTTTTCCTCCTCCCTCCCACCCTATTGTGCCCATAACTTTTTTCCATTTTGCTGTATTTAAACCTACTATAGTTGATAGATTGGTTAGGGGAAGAATCTCTCCAACTTTTAGATCTAAAACACACTTATTTTTCTCCTCCACATCTCTATTTGTCCATCACTATCTGTCCAACTTTTATAGATCTACTTGTCCACACTCTCTCATCTCGCGGTCTCATCTCGATATTGAATCTACTAGGTGAGTACTTGTCCATGAATATGCATGTTTCGTAGGTGAAGCTTGTCGCACGGGTGGTGTTCCATGGCGCCAACATGATGTTTGTACATGAAGCTTGTGTTGTGCATGAATGTTTGCATGGGTAGAAGTTTTTTGTTGTTGCTTGTTTGCCCCAGTGTGGTTCATGGATGTTTGCCGGAATGTTGATTCATTTCCATTTCGGATATTTTTACACCACCCATTTGTCCTACATTTATGAAAGCTCATGCCAAATTTTTCTGGCGACCATGCATGTGTGTATGCATAAGGTGGGGTTCCAATGAATCTACTCTCTCTTTTGTTCTATACGTATATACCACACAGACAACCATGGTCGTCACGATGAGCGAAGGTCGAGTTACTAGGTACAAGAAAGACTCGAAGGCGGACATGATTCAAAACAACAAGACCAATATAATATGTCCATGTCGAACATGCAAACTCTAGCGCTATATTGACCTTGATTCTGGACAATTGGAGGGTCGCCTTATCAGGCGCGGTTTCATGCACGACTTCGATGAGGAGCCGGCAGAAAATGGTGGTGTTCATCATGAAGTTGAGGGCGAGCAAGAATACGAAGAGTCTCCCGGTGGGCATGGTACCGGCGGGCATGCTCATCATGACAAAGGAGATACCGGTGGGCATGACCGTCATGAAGAAGGAGAAGACATGAACACCCAAATGCTGCTAACTTTTGCCTTGTGGTACCCTCATGTTCAAGAACTACTCCTCAAGGAGACGAGCAACGCCAAAGCTGCAGCCAGAGAGAAAGACAAGCTAGTGCAAATGGAGATAGACGGGATGACTCCATTGTATCCTAGGTGTCGGATCGAGGATACACGCTTGAGTGTAACTCTCAAGGCTCTAGAGATGAAGGCGGAACACAAATGGACCAATGTGAGCTTCAATGCTAACATGGAATTCTTGCGCGATCGTCTTCCTAAGGGAAACACATTGCCAACAAGTATCGATGAGGCCAAGAAAATCATGTGCCCTCTTGACCTACCGCACGTTCAATACCACTCATGCATCAATGATTGTGCACTTTATCGTAACAAGTACGCGGAGAGAACCACATGTCCGGTGTGCGGCCAAGGACGATACAAGAGAGGGAGCAAGAAAGTTCCTAGAAAAGTGGTATGGTACTTTCCTATCACTCCCCGTCTACAACGATATTTCGTAGATCCTAAGGAAGGAAAGCTCATGCAATGGCACGCGGAAAGCAAGAAACCCAAAGATGATCTGGAGAAGTGCAAGATCCTAACACACCCTTCAGACGCTAGCTAGTGGAATGCATTGGACATCGAGTTCGAAGAGTTCGGGGGCAATGCAAGGAACGTCAAGATGGGTATGAGAACCGATGGAATCAATCCTTTTGGCAACCAGAGTAGCATACATAGCACCTGGCCCGTATTTGTATGTCCACACAACACCCCCCCGTGGCTCTGCACGAAGCAAAGGTACGTACAAATGAGCATTCTTATTCAGGGGCAGAAACAACCAGTTATTGATATGCATCTTTATCTCGGGATATTGAAAGAGAAGTTATCCATGTTGTCGGAGACGCCAGCCCGTACATGGGACACCTATACTAGAGAATATTTCCCTCTGAGAGCCGCATTGCTCACAACGGTGCAATACTATCCTGGTTACGCATATGTATTGGCCTAGCTGAACCACAGACACAATGCATGTGCCAAGTGCACGGATAAGACCCAGCATCTCCAGCTACCAAATGATCCCGGGTCTTCGAAAATCATGTTCCAAGGGACTCGAAAGTGGCTTAGCATGGATCACCCATGGAGAAAACACGGTGACCTGTTCAATGGTAAAGACGAGATCAAAAGAGCCCCGTGTCCGAGGATCGGCGAAGACATCGAGGAGCTTCTGAATAATTGGGAAGAGTGCCCTACACCAGGAAAGAAGCGACCAAGGACAAAGCCGCTGCTAGGTGTATGGAAAGTGAGGTCTGTTTTCTGGGACCTGCCGTACTGGAAGGTCCTCTATATGCCACATAGCCTCAATGTAATGCACATCACGAAGAACATTACCGATATTCTGCTTGGCAATCTGCTCAACATGCTAGAGAGGACAAAGGATGGGTCGAAAGCAAGAAACGACCTGAAATTGCTTGGCATCAAGAAGGATCTTCAGTATCCTGATAGTGATGATGATGGCATAGCCAAGGGCTTTCTGACCTACGAGTGCATCTCCTTCTGCTAGAACTATCTAACCACCGAGAATGAGGATGTTGGAATATCCACCAAGAAGCACCTCGGCAGGCTCGCTGGCTATAGTCACCGCGAGGGCTACTGCTCACTGCATGTTGGCATTGCTAATCGGCGTGCAGACTTTGACAGGACACACTGAGTCGTTCTACAACACATTTAATTGGTCGGCCCTTGGGTGGAAGAGCACAAAATCTTAATCGAGCAGGATCACGTCGATCGGGGCCACCCAAGGAAGAAGGGAGATGTAACCAGAGAGCACAACTCCAGCTTCACGGGTTGGTTTAAGAAAAGGCTGCTAGACAATCCCCCATAGATGCCTTATATGGAAGATAAAAAGATCATATCCTCCTTGTCACACATGTGGAAGGAGAACCGGATGAAGATATTACTCGTGCTCTTGCTCTTGCTCACCGTCATCACAGCTATATTCTATTTGATTCTAGTGTAGGCGGTGACCACTTCATTTGTAATGTGAGATGATGAACTTCATGCCAACACTTGTGTAATAATTCGCCACTTGTCACTTGTAATGTGAGATGATCAACACTTGTGTATCTCATCGGTCACTAAGTAGTGTGCTGACACTATTCGTGTTTGTATTATGTTTTTTTCATATACTAAGTGAAATGTACTGTTTCTACTACTATGTGTATAAATACTGTATAATACCTATATAAATCCTATATAATACCCGATTCTGGACTAGTACTACTTTTTTGAATACCTGAGTAATACACATGTGGCGCATGGAAATAGTTTCCTATGACTCATAAGCCTTCTGTGGCGCATATGCAGAAATGCGCCACTAAAACTAGCCATGTGACGCATGGCCCAGGATGCCCCATAGAAGTGGGAGACTTCTTTGGCGCATATCAATATGCACCATAGAAGTTTAGCTTAGTGGCGACATATCAGTGGCGCATTTGATATGCTCCACAGAAGGGTCAAACCCATGCGCCACAGATGGGGGTTTTCCTAGTAGTGTTGTCATCATCTCCAACGGCGTCTCCACCTCTCTCCCCATGTTTTAGATCTTATATTTTTAATATTAAACATGGTTATGACTTCATTAATATAATCATCTATGTTTTGTTATTCATCCATGTGCAAGTGATTTATTAGGTTCTAGGTTGAGGTTTGATCTAGTGCGCCAAGTTAGAATGTGTTTGTGATCCAAATATTTAATTACATGAGTCGAAGATAAGTTCATGGGATCCCTTTGGTCCGGAAGTGTACGTTTGCCTCATGAGTGACATGCGAGAATTATGCATAGTACAGTGTGACAACATGATAATCAAGTAGGGAACGTTTGTTTGTCCAAGGAATCTCTTGTAGACAATGGATCACATATATTTTCCCATCTAGTACTAGTGAGACACAAGCCTAGAAACTCTCTCGCATTCCATTCAATCCTACAAGTACAACCCGTCTTGTTTACTTTCAGCTTTAGTTTACTTTGTTCTTATTTATCTCCTTGTTTTTATTTACTTCAAACCTCTCTCAAATCATTGTCATTCGAGTAACCTATAGAGTAGACTATTTCCAAACATTGTTTTGAGTGCGAACATGGACGCATTGACAACGTGGCTGTAACATCCCAAAAATATGAAACAATGATCATCAAACTCTAATCACTAAAATTAGGGTTAACAAAAACTTTGATTAAATACAAACCATATGATTGCATGTGTGTATGTGATGATTATATGAATGCATGAATGGACTTGTGTGATTAACCTAAATAGCAAGGGATGGTTTAAAGATTAAAATAACATCATCTAAAACAATTCCAAGCAGAAACAAATCAAGAGAAAATCACAAACAATTCAAATAAAGCAAATGGTCATTTTTGCCAATCTTGCTCACTAGGTCACTTTGAATGTTTCTAGTCCAAGATTTCAAACAAAAACTTTTCCAATTCTTTTCACCCCTTGCTAGACCAGGTAAAAGTAAATCAAAGCACACCTTTCAAACTTACAGAAACATTTAGCAACCCCATTCAAATGACAATTCAAAATTGAATCTTTAACATATGTGAAGATCACACCTTTTCAAAACCCAACCAAACCAGTGCACCTTGACCAATCCAACTAACCCAATACTCCTTAGTATGTGACTAGCAAACCCACCAAGTTTGAATCCAAAATTCAAATTTGAGTTTCTTTCGGCCATTTCATCAAACACCTTGTCAGCAGCAAACAAACAAACACAAAACACTATAGTGAGCAGTGATCAGTGCCTAACTTGCTCCTTCTATAGCTCACTCAACCCTCTCAGTAGATGATCAAAGTAATCTAACTAGCTTTAGCACCACTGTGAGCAAGCCTAGCCATTAATGGTGAGCATACCGAGAGCACCATTGTCACCCCCATGTTGCCAGCGAGCTAGAGGAAGAACTAGCCTTGCCAACCTTGTTTGGGACACGCAGCACCATCCACCGCCACTCCCTGTCCATGCCCCGAGCGCAGCCAGCCACTAGACCACCCGCCAAGCACATGCCCAGTCCCTCTGCGTGCGATCCGAGAGCGCGCCAGTGCGCCGTCAGCGACACCAGCCCACAGACCACGCGTCGCCCTTGCCGCTTGCCGACGTGATCGCCAGCACCCCAGCACCCCGCCAGACAACCTCGTTCGCCGCCACGCAGACCATGCACACTGTGCGCCATTAAAATTGCCGTCGGACCCGCCCAGAGCGCCGCGACGTTCCGACCATCTCGCACCGCCCCACGCCTCGCCACCATGCCGTTGAGCATCTCCAGGGAGCCCAGCACCGCCCCTACTATCGCCCATGCCAGTAGCAGTTTGTGCCGTCGACACCGACGATCTCCACCCGCGCCATTCGGTCCCCTTCAGCCACTATAAACGGAGGCCTCTCCGCTGGTTTTCTTCACACCAGTTCACTCCCCACCTCTCACTGATCACACCCACTCACCCTCGGAGCAAGGCGAGCACCAGGTGGACGGAATTTCACCGGAGTTCACCGCTGTAGAGGAGGAGAGACGCCATCGATTGGAGCCGCCACAGGAGAAGCTGTCGGTACCAGGAGAATCGACATCCTCGACTTCGTTGTTCGCCCCCATCGCCGACCATCGCCTGAGCCCCGGTGAGCCTCCCAATACCCCCACCGGTCGCGCTAGGGTTCTGTCTCGCCGGCGTTGCCCGACATGGACGATGAACCAGAGCCATTCGATTAGAGTTAGATCCTATGGTCCTAATCGTCCCATACCGCTTCGCCCCTTATTGTCTCACTAACGAGTGGGGTCGCTCACTTAACCATGTCGCGCGCACTGTGCATAGTGGGCCGGCCTAGTTAAACATTTCGCGCAACCCACCAATTCAAATTTAGATTTATTCATTTAATTTCAAACCTAGTTCTATACCTAGATTCAAAAATCAACCCAGCTCGATTCACTGAACCAAAATACATGAAACAAATTTTGTTAGAAAGGTACTGGAATGCTTAATCCAAGACCGTTGTATTCAAACCATTTAGATTTGTAGATCACCCATGGTAAAAGTAGCAAGGCAGAAGGTTTTCTGTATTCAAACATTTTTCAAAATTCAACCATATGAGCTTTTGAGTTGATTCCAACTCTCAAAAATCACATTTAACCATACCTTTCAGAATATATAAAAATATATAGGGATACTTACAGAAATAATGATCAAGTAATAAAAGAATTCCACATAGGCATTTCTAGTCACTTTAATTAATTAAGATAAAAAGGCTAAACCTTATTAAATTGTGACACCACTTTAAACCACATTCCCATGTACTGAAATGTGTGGTGATGACATGTGTCAACATGATCCCATGTTTGAGTTGGAGAATATTAAATCTTAAGTAGTTTTTCAATGAGTAGAAATTACTTTTCTAAAATGAAATAAATAAGACAAGTGCTTTAATCTTTGTGATAGTAGTGATGATGCTAGATCATCTAGTGTGAACCTATGTGTGCTAAATAGAATTAGTTAATTATTGTTTGGTGATTGTGTACCTCGTATTTATTTATAGACGCTAGTACCGACCAAGGATACAAGGAGGAAGGAGGATACTACGGGGAAGAAGCCTAGGAGAATTTCAACCACTGCTCTGCACCAGGCAAGCTTATACTTGCAATTATGCAAGCCTAATACTACTAGTTGAATTAGCAAGCTACTATCTTAGCAAGCTAAACCATGCAAGTTTTACTTGCAAGCTTACACCACTTGATACCCAATCCTAGTTTTACTTGCAAACTTAATCCTTTTATTTCGGTATCAAAGCTTTCTAGCAAAATCTTGTTTAGTGACTTGGAGATATTAGAAAGATATTTGAAGGTAGCATAAAGAGCATAAAACTTGACCTAGGTTACATAATCTTAATGTCATCCTAAGGCATGAGATTGAACTTAGCTAATTCCCACTTGTTTATTACCCTCATTAGTATTTACCCCCACCTGTAGATGCTAGTGCTAAGCATAAAACTTGACCAACTTTAGATGGGAATACTTGGTGAAAATGGTTATGAAAACCTTAGAATGATGAGTCATTCTACTGAAATGTTTTGACATGTGTTTCCGAACACTAGATGATTTCGAGGATGAAAATATTAAGGATAATCCTTAGCCCTTTATAAAACTGATGGTTGTCTAGATGCGATACCATTCCAATTTTACCGTACAACCACAATACCCGAAAATTGGGTAGGGCTTGACTGGAAATTTATATACCTTAGTATGGGTTCCCTTGCGGCCAAGGTCTGAGCTGAGGCTACCTTGTGAAGATTGTCCACATGTGTAGTACCCAAGATGACAGTTGGTCATGGTTGGGAGGCCAAACTCACAGGAGAGGTGCCTATACTAGGGCGTGTAATTGAAAGGTTAGGATTGATTATCCGCATACTGACTATGGTGAATTCAGGATTGTTCCGGACGGATGTATCGAATGTTGTGGTGAAGGTGTACAATCTCTGCAGAGTGTCAAACTATTCGAATAGCCGCGACCGTGGTTATGGACAGTTGGAGTGGCCATACTGTTCCGTCGTCAAATGTTTTCAAAAAGTACTTGGGAAATGATTGGTGTCTTTGACCTGACCACAACTGTGTGGTGACATGAAATTCAAGTTCCCACGTAGGTGTTATAAAACTTTCAACTAGCTTTCTTTGCTTCTGTACTTAGTAGAGGTAAATCTGGCTTTTTGCAAAATAACCTTAGAGCTTAGTATATCCTATTCAAAACCCCCTTCACTTGTTAGTATTAGTTTGCGAGTACTTAAAGAGTACTCATGGCTTTGTCCTTGGCTATTCTCGTGGACAGACTATGAAGAGGAGTATCAGGAGGACGGACAGCAGGAAGGTTACAACAACTAGGATCATCTCCCATCGTCAGCATTGCATGTGACCATGAAGATGGAGCTTCGCCTACACTATCGTTACTATTACATTATTCCGCTGCTTGAATTGTATTAAGAACTGGATCATGAGATCCTTATTTGTGTAAGACCTTATGTATGGTTTGTAATGGATGATGTACTGTGATATCCAATCTGTTATGTCTCGCAAAAATGGTAATCCTGGGATTGCGATGTATGGCATAACAGGCATCTGTGATTAACAATCCGGGTGTTGACAAGTTGGTTTCAGAGCCATCCTAACCATAGGAGACCCTATTTTAGAATGGACGTTTGAATCAAAAACCTAGTTTCAAAACCAAAGAAGTGAGTATTTATGAAAACTTATTCTTATTCTTATCATTTAGACTCTTTCATGAAAATTCATGTTCCTCAAAAATTATTGCAAACTTACATAAAATTTGACACACTTGATCACTCTACTAATGTACTCATCCTATATTCTTATAGATGGACGTGAAGTACAGCAAGTATCAGTTGGGGAATGGAGGAGACCTCATCTTTGAGCGTGACTTGGACCAGCTGGCAGAAATGCTGGAGCGTCTGCACCCCGAGTTCTTCGGAGCTCAGCTCAATGATCAGGAAGGAGAGGATTTGCATTGGTTAGTTGTTGCAAGTCTTCGAGGAAAGATTGAACCCCCACTGCAGAGGGAATTTAGTTCACCTTAAGAGAGAACAGCTGGCTCGATGAACTTGCCAGGGCCATGCAGGAAGCTCTTGCCCATCTGTGCGTGCAGAGTATCAATCAAATCAAGGGTACCCGCTTTGAGTTCTACCCAAGGCGTGATGCTATGGGATAGCCACTAGAGGCCCCATATCACCATGAGCTGAAGACTCAGTTGGACCATCTCAGCTTCATGATGTATGACCGTCAGAAGGAGTTGGACAATGCCCATCCTACGCCAACCACAAGTATGCCATGGCTGCCAAGAAGGATCAGACCATCGCCATGCTAGTGAAGGATCGCAAGTCTCGTCGCTGTCAGCTCGACAAGAAGGAGCGTATCATTGCCCGTCTTCGCCACCGGATCACGGATTTGGAGGAGACCATCCACAAGAGATACATGCAGTTGGAGGAGAGGGAGAATACAGGGGAAGACCTTCGTGGAGACCCCTACTCCTATATCAGTGACGATGGTGACTTTCTGGAGGAACAGGCCATGGACTTCTTCACTGATGAGGATGACTTTGCCTTCATTAATGATGATGATGAGGATGATGAGGACACTGACTCCAAGGAGTAGTAGCACTTGAGCACTAGCGTTAGTGAGTTGTATTCGGTCCCACTCTATCGTAGCTTCACAAAATGGTTCTTAAAACCATCTGTTTTCCATTGTTGTGGTGTGTGTTGTATTGTGTGTTGTGAATGAATGAATGATAAGCAAGTTGCTAGAAAAGTCTCATTCCAAATTTGAAAACTTTTCAAAACCCTAAACCTTAGAAATTTCCCTCTTTTCTAGTGATCTATCTCAATCTTCAGATGCCTCGTGGAGGAAGCAACTCAGCCCCGGACCCGATGTTGCAACTCTTGCAAATGTTGGTTTCTGACCGCGAAGCTGAAAGAGCCAAACGTCAAGCCAACTTATCCATCCTTCAACAGATAGCTCAGATAGCCAACAACAATCAAGGCCATGGAAATTAGGACAACCATGGATCTAAGCTCAAGAATTTCCAGAGCACCAATCCACTTGTTTTCACTAGGTCAGAAGAGCCCCTAGATGCAGATGATTGGCTGCAAACCATGGAGAACAATCTGGAAGTTGCCGGAGTGGAAGCTAACGAGAAAGTGTTGTTTACCACCCACTATCTGGCCGGAGATGCAAGAGCATGGTGGAACATCGTTCGCGCAATGACAGGAGGTCAGCTGATGACTTGGGAAGAGTTCAAAGTCAAGTTCAGCAGAACCCATGTGCCATCGGGTTTGATCAAGAGGATGATAGATGAATTCAGGGAACCGAAGCAAGGAAGGATGACAGTAGTGGAGTATCGTGACAAATTCTTTTCATTGGCTAGGTATGCACCAGATGAGATAGACATTGAAGCCAAGAAGAAAGAGAGATTCCTGAATGGTCTGCACGATGAGATGCAGACATTGTTAGTCAATATCCCCTTTGCAGATATTGAAGCCTTAGTTGACTCTGCCATTCAGATGGAAGGAAAGATCAACCAAGCTAATGAGAACCGCAAGCGTCGCATGATGCATCAATCAGGAACCCACCACACACCAAAGTATCGCCCCAACCCATCTCCAGGATTTGCCCCAAGAACCAACAGATCCCCGATGAACCATCCCACCTATCTCAACCGTGGAAACCCAAGGCCCGGAGGAAACCACAACAACCGCAGCAATCCTAGCAATTTCAACCATGCACCACCTAAATACAACAACAACAAAGCCGCCACCAACACCAACACTGCCCCAAGGACTGGAAGCAATGTTGTGCCTGTTGCAGCAAAGGACAAGTCGCAAGTGACTTGTGATGAATGTGGAACCAAGGGTCACTATTCCAATGAGTGCCCCAAGAAGATTGCCGCAGCCCCCAATGCAAATGCCCCAGCTCAGCAACAGTGTCGTGTTCAGCCCGAAAGAAGGTTTTCCCCAAGGAATTCACTCAACCGCAACGGTCGTCTCTTTCAGACATGCTGAAGAAGCCCAAGAAGCGCCAGATGTCGTGCTGGGTATGTTTTCTGTTAACTCAGTACTTGCAAGATTGTTGTTTGATTCTGGAGCATCGCACTCATTTGTTACTGAAGAATTTGCATGCACTAGTAAGATTCAACCAACCAAATTGAAGCATGTTATGATAGTTCAAATACCTGGTTCAACCACCAAAGCTAGACAAATTTGCAAAGCCGTCCCTATCCGAATCCATGGCATAGATTTTTACGCTAATCTAATAGTACTTGGAACTAAAGGTTTGGAAGTAGTACTAGGAATGGATTGGATGTCCAAACACAAAGGATTAATTAACTGTGCCAAGAAATCCATAACCATGACCAGTACGGCCGGAATATCAGTCGAGCATGTATCTGAAACCTTGCCCCGTCAATTCAAGTGCAACAAGAGTATAGACCAACCAACCATTGACCAAGTCCGGATAGTCTGTGAATACCCTGATGTATTTCTAGATGTTTTGCCCGGTATGCCCCTAGATCGGGATATCGAGTTTATCATTGAACTAATCCCTAGAACCGGACCTATAGCTCAGAGACCTTATAGTATGAACCCATCTGAATTAGTGGAGATGAAGAAGCAACTGGATGCTATGCTAGAAATTGGATTGATCCAACCAAGTGCGTCACCATGGAGATCACCTTTTTTGTGTGTGGACAAGAAGGATGGAGGTAACCGTTTGTGTACGGATTATCGGAAGTTGAATGATGTCACCATCAAGAACAAGTACCTATTGCCAAAAATAGAAGACCTATTTGACTAGTTGACCAGTGCCAAAGTATTTTCTAAGATTGATCTTAGAACTGGCTATCACCAACTCAAAATTCGCGCAAAGGATATTCCAAGGACTGCCTTTACCACCAGATATGGATTATATGAGTATACTGTCATGTCTTTTGGATTAACCAATGCCCCCGCTTATTTCATGAACCTCATGAATAAGATTTTTATGGACTTCCTGGATAAGTTTGTCGTTGTTTTTATCGATGACATTCTGATTTGTTCCAAATCAGAAGAAGAACATGAACTACACCTAAGAACCATCCTTGGAACTCTTAGGGAGCATCAGTTGTATGCCAAGTTTAGCAAATGTGAATTCTGGTTACAGGAGGTAGGATTCCTCGGACACATTGTATCAGCCGGAGGAATTGCCGTTGACCCTGCGAAGGTGAAGGATGTTGAAGATTGGCAAGCCCCAACCACTCAAACCCAAGTTCGTGCATTTCTCGGATTAGCGTGATACTACCGCAAGTTTGTAGAAGGATTCTTGAGTATTACAAGACCCATGACCCAATTGCTGAAGAAGGACAAGTTTGAATGGACAAACAAATGTGAAGCGAGTTTTCAGGAACTCAAGAGGAGATTGATTTCAGCCCCAATCTTGATCATGCCAGATATCACAAAGCCCTTTGATGTGTATTGTGACGCCTCCAAGATCGGTCTCGGATGTGTGCTAATGCAAGAAGGCAAGGTTATCTCTTATCTATCCCGACAACTGAAGCAACATGAGCAGAATTATCCTACCCATGACCTTGAACTAGCAGTCGTAGTCTAGCCCTAAAGACATGGAGACATTATCTCATGGGAAACCGTTGTGAGATTTATTCAGATCACAAGAGCCTGAAGTATATATTCACTCAGAAGGAACTGAATATGAGGCAGAGAAGACGGATTGAGCTAATCCAGGACTATGATCTGGACATTCACTATCACCCTGGTAAAGCCAATGTGGTAGAAGATGCCCTTAGCAGGTTGCCATGCCGCTTGAACTCCATGATTTTGAAGGAGAAACCAAGTTTGCACAAAGAGATGGAAGATTTCCGAATGGAATTAGTGAGTGAAGGATTTTTGGCTAGCATAGAACTTCAACCCACTTTGATCAGTTAGATCAAGCAGGCGCAGAAAGGAAATGCTAGTATCGACAAAATCAAACATCGTATCGGTACAGGCAAAGTACCCGGATTCACCGAAGACGAAGAAGAAGTTCTGTGGTACAAAGGACGCCTCTATGTACCAGCAGATTCGGAGTTGAAAGAAGTTATTTTGAAAGAGGACCATGCTACTCTTTATTCTATCCACCCCAGAGGAACGAAGATGTATCAGGATTTGAAGGAGAAATTTTGGTGGCATAAGATGAAGAGAGAAATCGGAAGCTATATCGCCAAGTGTCATATATGTCAGAGAGTCAAGGCGGGACATCAGAGACCCGCAGGAGTGTTGCAACCCTTACAGATTCCGGAATGGAAATGGGATTCCGTTGGAATGGACTTTATCACCGGATTGCCTACTTCTATTAGGGGAAATGACTCTATCTGGGTCATAGTTGACAGATTGTCCAAAGTAGCCCGTTTCTTACCAATCAAGACCACATACTAGAGTTCGAAGCTAGCAAAGATGTACATCACTAGAATCATCAGTTTGCACGGAGTCCCCAAGAACATCGTATTAGATCGAGGAACTCAGTTTACCTTGAGATTCTGGAATAAAGTCCAAGAAGGTTTAGGAACCCGACTAGATTTCAGCACAGCGTATCACCCTCAGACTGATGGACAAACGGAGCAAGTAAATCAATTACTCGAAGATATGTTGAGAGCATGTGTGCTAGAGTATGGATCTAAATGGGAAGACTTTCTGCCTTTCGCAGAATTTTCATACAACAACAGTTATCAAGCTAGTTTGTTGATGGCCCCATTTGAATTCATGTATGGAAGGAAGTGTCACACCCCTTTGAATTGGTCGGAAGTAGGAGAGAGTCAGATTTTCGGACCAGACATCCTACGATAAGCAGAAGAGAAATTTCACAAGATTCATGAGCACCTCAAGACTGCCTAGTCAAGATAGAAGAGTTACACCGACAAGAGACGTCGAGACCTCTCTTTCAATATCGGAGATTTTGTGTATCTCAAAGTGTCTCCTTTGAAGGGAATGTAGCGTTTCCATCTCAAAGGAAAGTTAGCCCCCAGATATATCGGACCCTTCAAGATTCTGAATCGTTGAGGAGAAGTATCATATCAATTGGAACTGCCATAGGAAATGTCAGCAGTGCACAATGTGTTCCATATATCATTACTTCGCAAATGCCTTGAAGTTCTGGAGAAGACTGAAGTTTTCAAGAACATTGATCACCAAACCATAGAGATCAACGATGACCTGACATATCCTGAAGTATCCATCCGTATTTTGGAAGAAGCTTTTAGAACCACCAGAACCCGAAGCATCAAGTTTCTCAAGATTCAGTGGAGCAACCACATTGAAGAAGAAGCTACCTGGGAGCGAGAAGATCACATCAGGACGGAGTTTCCCGATCTCTTTAAATCCTAGGTAATCTTTTTCCTTTTTTTCAAATCTCGGGACGAGATTTCGTTTAAGGAGGGAAGGTTTGTAACATCCCAAAAAATATGAAACAATGATCATCAAACTCTAATCACTAAAATTAGGGTTAACAAAAACTTTGATTAAATAAAAACCATATGATTGCATGTGTGTATGTGATGATTATATGAATGCATGAATGGACTTGTGTGATTAACCTAAATATCAAGGGATGGTTTAAAGATGAAAATAACATCATCTAAAACAATTCCAAGCAGAAACAAATCAAGAGAAAATCACAAACAATTCAAATAAAGCAAATGGTCATTTTTGCCAATCTTGCTCACTAGGTCACTTTGAGTGTTTCTAGTCCAAGATTTCAAACATAAACTTTTCCAATTCTTTCCACCCCTTGCTAGACCAGGTAAAAGTAAATCATAGCACACCTTTCAAACTTACATAAACATTTAGCAACCCCATTCAAATGACAATTCAAAATTGAATCTTTATCATATGTGAAGATCACACCTTTTCAAAACCCAACCAAACCAGTGCACCTTGACCAATCCAACTAACCCAATACTCCCTAGTATGTTCCTAGCAAACCCACCAAGTTTGAATCCAAAATTCAAATTTGAATTTCTTTTGGCCATTTCATCAAACACATTGTCATCAGCAAACAAATAAACACAAAACACTATAGTGAGCAGTGAGCAGTGCCTAACTTGCTCCCTCTATAGCTCACTCTACCCTCTCAGTAGATGATCAAAGTAATCTAACTAGCTTTAGCACGACTGTGAGCAAACCTAGACATTAATGGTGAGCATGCCGAGAGCACCATTGTCACCCCCATGTCGCCAGCGAGCTAGAGGAATAACTAGCCTTGCCAACCTTGTCTGGGACACACAGCACTATCCACCACCACTCCCTGTCCAAGCCCCGAGCGCAGCCAGCCACTGGACCACCCGCCAAGAACGCGCCAAGTCCCTCTGCGTGTGAGCCGATAACGCGCCAGTGCGCCGTCAGCGACAGCAGCCCACAGACCACGTGCCGCCCTCGTCGCTTGCCGACGTGATTGCCAGCACCCCAGCACCCCACCAGACAGCCTCGTTCGCCGCCTCGCGGACCACGCACGCTCTCCGCGTTTAAAATTGCCGTCGGACCCGCCCAGAGCGCCGCGACGTTCCGACCATCTCGCACTGCCCCACGCCTCGCCACCATGCCGTTGAGCGTCGCCAGGGAGCACAGCACCGCCCCCTACTATCGCACATGCCAGTAGCACTCTGTGTCATCGACACTGACGAGCTCCACCCGCGCCATTCGGTACCCTTCAGCCACTATAAAAGGAGGCCTCCCCCGCTCGTTTTCTTCACACCAATTCACTCCCCACCTCTCACTGATCACATCCACTCACCCCCGGAGCAAGGCGAGCACTAGGTGGCCGGAATTTCACTAGAGTTCACCGCTGCAGAGGAGGAGAGGCGCCGTCGATTGGATCCGCCACAGGAGAAGCTGCCGGTACTAGGAGAATCGCCGTCATCAACTTCATCATTCGCCCCCATCGCCGACCATCGCCTGAGCCCCGGTAAGCCTCCCACGACCCCCACCGGCCGCGCTAGGGTTCTGTCTCGCCGGTCCTGCCCGACGTGGACGATAAACCAGAGCCGTTAGATTAGAGTTAGATCATACGATCCTAATCGCCACATACCGCTACGCCCCTCGTTGTCTCACTGATGTGTGGGGTCGCTCACTTAACCAGCCTGCGCACGCACTGTGCATAGTGGGCCGGCCCAGTTCAACATCTAGCGCAACCCACCAATTCAAATTTAGATTTATTCATTTAATTTCAAACCCAGTTATGTACCTAGATTCAAAAATCAACCCAGCTCGATTCACTAAACCAAAATGCATAAAACCAACTTTCTTAGAAAGGTACTAGAATGCTTAATCCAAGCCCGTTGGATTCAAACCATTTAGATTTGTAGATCACCCATGGTAAAAATAGCAAGGCAGTAGCTTTTCTGCATTCAAACATTTTTCAAAATTCAACCATATGAGCTTTTGAGTTGATTCCAACTCTCAAAAATCACATTTAACCATACCTTTCAGAATATATAAAAATATATAGGGTTACTTAAAAAAATAATGATCAAGTAATAAAAGAATGCCACATAGGCATTTCTAGTCACTTTAATTAATTAAGATAAAAAGATTAAACCTTATTAAATTGTGACACCACTTTAAACGACATTCCCATGTACTGAAATGTGTGGTGATGACCCCATGTTTGAGTTGGAGAATATTAAATCTTAAGTAGTTTTTCAATGAGTAGAAATTACTTTTCTAAAGTGAAATAAATAAGACAAGTGCTTTAATATTTGTGATAATAGTGATGATGCTAGATCATTTATTGTGAACCTTTGTGTGCTAAATAGTGTTAGTTAAGTATTGTTTGGTGATTGTGTACCGCGTATTTATTTCTAGACGCTCGTACCGACCAAGGATACGAGGAGGAAGGAGGATACTACGAGGAAGAAGCCGAGGAGAACTTCAACCACTGCTCTGCACCAGGCAAGCTTATACTTGCAATTATGCAAGCCTAATACTACTAGTTGAATTAGCAAGCTACTATCTTAGCAAGCTAAACCATGCAAGTTTTACTTGCAAGCTTACACCACTTGATACCCAATCCTAGTTTTACTTGCAATCTTAATCCTTTTATTTCGTTATCAAAGCTTTCTATCAAAAGCTTCTTTAGTGACTTGGAGATATTAGAAAGATATTTGAAGGTAGCATAAAGAGCATAAAACTTAACCTAGGTTAGATAATCTTGATGTCATCGTAAGGCATGATATTGAACTTAGCTAATTCCCACTTGTTTTTTACCCTTATTAGTATTTACCCCCACTTGTAGATGCTAGTGCTAAGCATAAAACTTGATCAACTTTCGATGGGAATACTTAGTGAAAATGGTTATGAAAATCTTAGAATGATGAGTCATTCTACTGAAATGTTTTGACATGTGTTTCCGAACACTAAATGATTTCGAGGATGAAAATGTTAAGGCATGAGCCTTAGCCCTTTATAAAACTGATGGTTTTCTAGATGTGGTACCATTCCAATTTTACTGTACAACCACAATACCCGAAAATTGGGTAGGGCTTGACTGGAAATTTATATACCTTAGTATGGGTTACCTTGCGGCCAAGGTTTGAGCTGAGGCTACCTTGTGAATATTGTCCACCTGTGCAGTACCCAAGATGACAGTTGGTCATGGTTGGGAGGCCAAACTCACAGGACATGTGCCTATACTAGGGCGTGTAATTGAAAGGTTAGGATTGATTATCCGCATACTGAGTATGGTGAATTCAGGATTGTTCCTGACGGATGTATCGAATGTTGTGGTGAAAGTGTATAATCTCTACAGAGTGTCAAACTATTCGAATAGCCGCGTCCGTGGTTATGGACAGTTGGAGTGGCCATACTGTTCCGTCGTCAGATGTTTTCAAAAAGGACTTGTGAAATGATTGGTGACTTTGACTTGACCACAATAGTGTGGTGACATGAAATTCAAGTTGCCACGTAGGTGTTATAAAACTTTCAACTAGCTTTCTTTGCTTCTGAACTTAGTAGAAGTAAATCTGGCCTTTTGCAAAATAATCTTAGAGCTTAGTATATCCTATTCAAAAACCTCTTCACTTGTTAGTATTAGTTTGCGAGTACTTAAAGAGTACTCATGGCTTTGTACCTAGCTATTATCGTGGCCATACTATGAAGAGGAGTATCAGGAGGACGGACAGCAGGAAGGTTACGACAACTAGGATCATCTCCCATCGTCAGCATTTCCTGTGACCATGAACATGGAGCTTCGCCTACACTAATGTTACTATTACGTTATTCCGCTGCTTGAATTGTATTAAGAACTGGATCATGAGATCCTTATTTGTGTAAGACCTTATGTATGGTTTTTAATGGATGATGTACTGTGATATCCAATCTGTTATGTCTCGCAAAAATGGTAATCCTGGGATTGCGATGTATGGCATAACAGGCATCTGTGATTAACAATCCGGGTGTTGACAGTGGCTGCGGGATTGTGTTGTTGCCATGTGCAAAGCTTCCAAGGGACGAAATTTATAATAATATTTGCTGCTACAAGTACTACAATAACCTTGTTATTGTTCGCAGGAAAACTAGGCATCATTTAGGTACCCCGCAATTTAAATATTGGCTTAACAAGACAAAAAATGTTATCCATTCACTACAAAAATTTAAATGGAGGCGATGATAAACATGAATAGCCCGCATATGCACTCCATATTTAATTATGAGGCGAATCGGCATAATGCCCCCAAACCACAACATATATATGCAACATGAATTATTTAATACAACAAGATATATAGATGGCAATTTATAAAATAGGGACGGGTTAGGTAGGGGTCACACTTCTCGGTTTGAAGATCTTGAGGTCTTGGAGGGGTTTGAGTTCACGAGGATTGGACTTCGGACTCCGGGATCAGGCTTCAGATCCGTGATCGGGGTCTTCGGGTCCGGGATCGGTCTTATGGTACGAAAGGAGAACTTGGGTCACCGGGTCCATGAAGGAGATCTTGTTGATCTGGTGCCATCTCCTTCGGTGTCGAAGTTAGTGAAATCGATGTTGTGTGGAGATCTTGGAATGGCACCATGTTCGGTTAATCTTTTCTTGTCGTCCATTAGAAGATCTCGGTGAAGTTGCGCTCGAAATTGAGGCACACTAAGATTTGCTGACTGATGTAGAGCCACACTCAGGACAGAGATCTTGTGGACATAGATAAGCCCCAACGTGGTACCCAATCAGCACACGAATTTAGCACAAAGCATGCCTCTTGACACCCAACATAATGGGAGGCTTGCAGTGACACGTGCACATACAGGTAAACAAAACTCGAAGTTGTGCACGACATCACCTACAGAGATTTCTTGGCCAAGGGAGGAAGCTGAGCTCGACTACAAACAAGAACTTCTGACCATGGCAATGGAAGGCAGCAAGAGGCGAGGCCACATGGTCACAATAGGGAAATAACACCAGCCTCAGTAGAGGGCATGGGGATGCGCATGCCGGTGCTGGAGACGGGGACAATGAAGTATCGGTGGGGCATAGGCGAAATTGGCGGTGATGGGAGGCCGCAGCGGAGGGCGAGGCCGGGGAGGTCAACATAGGGGATGGTGACAGGGCACTGCGCTAGCGCCCAGATATGACTGCGGGCTGCGGGGCTCGCTACAGGCGAGGACGCTTGGGCCCGGGCGGCCATGGAGATGAGAGGAGGGGCGGCGAGCCTCAGGTGAGAGAACGAGGCGACGATGAGCGCTTCATAGAGATGAGCGAACATAGGAGGGAGAGCCGTGGAGGGTAGGGGAGTGGGCCCGGCAAGGGGGCGCGGGTGGTGGCAGCCTGCGGAGAGAGGCGATGGTGGGAAAGGAGATCCAGGAGACGGCAGGGGTTGGGATCTGGCGGAGACAAGGGAACCAAGAAAGGAGGCGATGGGAGAGGAAGGTGGCGTGGGATCGCGGGCTGTCGGTGGGGTGGGCCAGGTAGGGAATATACGAGAGGGGGCCAGTGAGGTTAGTAGGGTTGGCGGCTTGCGGGGTGGGTGGTTGACCGAGCAATGGGGTACATACGGACGTCGGTGAGAGTGTGTGGGGCCAGATGCGGGGCGTCGCTACAGCCATTTTTGTGCGGAGGTGGGCGACCACATGGGGGAGAGGCGCTGCTGCTGTCGCTAGCGGGTGCGCGCTGGTAGAATAGTGTTGCGACAGTAGAGGGGTGTGGTGTGGTGCCTGGGTTGAGTCTAGGGTTAGGTTTTTTTATCGGGGTAGTAGGTGTCTGTGGGCTGGGCTTTTGGGCCTAGCCTGCGGTTGCCTCCCTTGATACATATTTATTTTAAATTTTGTTTTACCTTGTTTTAATAAAAGTTTTTGTAAATAATTTTACAAAAACAAAATATCCGAAAGAGACCGGGTGTGACACTCCCGGGATTAGGGCTAGACAAATCCCAGACCTCTGTCTGATATAAGTCTAACCTAAATCTCGAAAGCATATAGAGAGAGAATTGATAACACAACAGTGACCCTACGACACAAAAAATTATTATAGCAAGCTCATAACTAAGCAAAGAACCAAAATATTACAAGCAGAGATCACTGACCACAAACTTCAAACAACAGAAGGAAAATTATGCTATTAAGTATAGCAAACTTAACAATGGCCTAAGAGGCCTGAAGCATAACGATGATGTCCAATCCATAGATCCCAGACTGCCGGATGGGAACTCCAAACTACTCGTTGATGTCGTGAAGAACTCATCTTCTATGGTAACACTTACTCTGCTGCAAAAGTATCAACGAAGCAAGGGTGAGTACTGGGTGTACTCCGCAAGACTTATGGCTGGTGGAGTTATTTTGCATAAAGCCATCTTTGTTTTGTAAAACAAGAAGGAGAAGAATCTCGACTAATCAGAATATTTTAAAAAGGGATAAGAGTGTGATATCACTAGCTTTGATCATATTTTGATATCCACCAAATCATCATCAGCTGAACCTACCTAGGATCACCCCCTCGTACCCATGAGGAAGCATCCTTAAGCACACGTTGATCTGCCAAGTTTTACAATTAGGTTCAAGTTCTCTATGATCTTAGAATCTGGTCTCCAAGTTCGTCCATAACCATGGACACGGCTTTTCGAAAATATTTAACCCTGCAGGGGTGTACAACTTTACCCACACGTACTAACCTTCTCTTAATGCCAGAATGTTAGCCCTCTTCCTTGGAAGGCCGGCAGAGGGTGGTTAGACACGACCTTTACCTTGCTTTCACTGAGACCATGAGTCACGCACTAGGGAGATGCCGTCGTAACGGCTCGAGTCCCGAAGTCGGTCCCTAATAATGTGAACAGAGTTTGAGATTACGAATGCCGGGCATCTCCCATTCTTTGACATGCTTACCCACCTGTATGAATGCACCTCCTTCACCTCCTTCGAGAAGAGCCAGCATGCGTATGTCGAATGGAACGCCCAAACTATGTGACTCATGGAATCTACTAGGAAAGTTAGTTGGTCGAGGGGGTTTCCAGGCCCCCGTGTGGCTGTACGCTCATCTTGGACCATAGGCAAGAACTCAGGTCCTAGTAGTGGCAAGTATGGGACTGCAAAAACCACAACCCACCGTGGCCTCCCATACAAGCCTTAGCATGTTCAACTTTAATCTCTGATCATACCATGTCATCCTGTCAAACTAGGTTCATTCGCAGATCTGATTCATCAACCGGATGGACCAGTGGTAACAGCTAAGCGTGGCTAATCACAACAGATGTAACATCTCTAGCAACGCTTCACAAGCTCAAACCCTAGTTATGCTAGGTGAAGTGGATCAGGGAGTATAGGCTATAAAGGGAACATGCATCAGATAGGATTACTCTATCTATCGATAAAAGACTTCAGAATCGTATGCACATGGCAAGAATTGAAATGCTTGAAATCATAGGATTATATCATGTGTGGGGCTTCGCTTGCCTTTGCCAGTTGTTATCCAGAAAGCAGAGCTTCAGACATCTGGTACTTGACTTGATTATAGTTGATCAAGTATTGGTCTTTGATCTTCGACGGTGTTGATTTCGGGCTTCGATCTCGTTCTTGATTCTGATATCGTATTCTACCAGAGAAGAACCAAACACCGGAAAGAAGGGGAAACAATCAACACATGGCATCGATGCAATGCTCAAGCAAGGATGATGATATGACAAGTTAAAAGTTGTTGAATTGTAACCCTAAACATTCTTGACCATTTTAAAGAGGGTCCAAGAGGTGCAAACCCTAGAATAGGGGGATCCTCGGAATCACCTTTGGGGTTCATTATGTTCTTCTAATTATACTTGCCATGAAAGTTGCTTAATAATGCATGATTTTGATGCTAGTGTTTAGATCTTATTTTTCTGAACACTTTGATATATTATTTGTATTTTTCTGAATTAAAATGAATTAGTTATGATTTTTCCCAATTTTAAATCATTTTAGGAAATTATAAAACATTTTTGGATTATATTAAATATTTGTCCACTTGGTCCCACATGTCATAGTTTTATTCATTTTAGAAATTATTTTCCAAAATCAATAAATATCTGACAGACTGGGCCCACAGGGGTATTTATAATCCAGAAAACAATTTACAAAACAATTAATAAAACAAAAAAGGGGATTTATGACCTCATGCTGACGTCAGCATAACGTCAGCAATGGAGGTGCTCTTAGATCGAGCAAGCCCCCATCGATCTGCTGCACGTGGGGCCTCGTGGGTGGGATGGTTGGAAAGAGGAGGTCGAGGCGGACCTAGTAGTAGCGTCGCCGCCCTCAAATGATCGTCGGATGAGCTTTCCCAACGAGGAATTGCGGCGGCCGACGGCGGAGCACGACGCAGACTCGAAGCAAAGCGAGAGGGAGACGGAGGAGTGGTCCACAAGAATCGCGTGCTCACCAGGAGTCTAGCGAAGGGGTAGGTGGAGGCACGCGAGCTCGGCAGCGACGGCAATCACCGGCGGTGAGCTTCAGACGGCTGAGATCGTCGGCGGCGGTAGGGGCTGCCCCGACCCGATTCCTTTGGTTAGGTAGTCCAGCACGGCGAGGCGGTCACGGTGGCATGCTCACAGAGGCGAGGGGCGATGCCGAACGACATCAACGAGTAGCACCTGCATCGTCTAGGGTTCCGGTGATTTGTGGAAAACTAATAAAGAGCACGAGAGGAGGAGAAACATGTATGGGGAAAGAGAGTGGATCACAACGGTTCTTATCCTCGTCCTCACAGGTGGCGGCACGCATCGCAGCGTCGGCGAGATCGACGACAAGGGTCCCGTGAGGTAGCTGCTTTGCCGGCAGCTCAGGGAAGAAGAAAAGATAGAGACGCCGAAGGGGTATGGGCCGGCTCGGGCTGCGCTGGGCTACTGCTGGGCTGGGTTCTGCTGCGCGCGAGTGGCAAATAGAGAGGGAGGGGAGTTGGGCTGCGGCCCAGTCAGAGTTAGGAATAGTTTTTCTTTCTGAAATCTTTTTCTGTTCCTGTTTTTGACTTTCTATTTTGTATTTTATTTTCAAATCTGTTTTGGATATTTTTTCCAAAATACAAAAGCTTTGCAAACATTTTTGAAATACTAAAGGGGCCCTTATAACAATTTGGGCTCCATGGGTTTTGTGATTTTCAAAATACTTAAAACCATTTGGAGGAGTTTTCAAATAGAGGGAGAGAGTAGGGTTTAGGGTTTTGTGATTAATTCTTGCATGCATTTTTAGGATGATGCTCATGCTATGCACAAATCAAACCCTAATTAATATTTAATGAAACTAGGGTTGTTACAATTCTATCCCCCTTAAAAGAATCTCTACCTGAGATTCCTCGATAGGAAGATAGAAGGAACAAGGTTACACTAAACTTCGACGATCTTCTCAAAGAGGTTGATCCATGCCACCATGACGGATGGACGAAGCGCTTCATAATCTTCGAGGTGGCTGCTCACACTAAAGATGAGAGGGAATGACACGGAACCACATACTGAGTATCTCATGGTCAAATCGTGGATAGATGTTTTGCAAACATCTCTAAAACCAACAAACATGAAACATGCCAAGGTAACAGAGGAAACAAAAAGAGATGGTTTCAAGTTGACGCTTAGCTGATCTTCTTAAGGATGGAGACCATGGAGCTTCTAGAAGAGTTTTGACTTCTGAGGGAAGGAGACTTCCAACAGATAGAAAAGGAACACAGACTTCGAGAAGTGAACTACTACTAGACAACTTAAGTAGAGCTTCACAGATGGAAAATATAGATACCAGCAAAACCAAGCTATTGAACTACTTTTGAAACAAAAGGATCATTCTTTGGTTCAACAAAAGGCCAAGACGGAAAGGTGTTTTGGTGGAGAGGAATCATAAGAGTCACAAGGGACATGTAACAAGAGAAAAGTGTTTACCAAAATCATGGTCGCTCTTCGAACATGTTTTAAGAAAGCGAGAAGGAAACTCTTTATTCATCCAGGTTTATCAAGATCCTTGCCAAAGATCATGATATCACTTTGCACCACCAAGATGAATAGTTTAGAAGATTCCTGATGACACGAGAAGAAAGAAACTTCATTCTCAGACTCCAACTACCTGGCATAACATGATGCTTGGCAGCATAAAAGTGTCCGGAGGATCGACCGAGAGACATTTAACAATACTACTTTAAATGTTCTCCTTGATGTTTGAAACACCAATATCAGACTTGTGACAAGCCTTTAATCAGTCATCAAGTAAAGGTCGGACTTCAGATACAAACAAAAACCATAAGACCAACTCCAATAATAAATCATATAAGAAGCCTCATGAAGAGTAGTTGTTATTGCTAAATCAACATAATATGACAAAAGGTCTTTCTGGCTAAGTGTGTCAACCATTACATCAATCTTGCCAGATGTATAGAGAGACCTATTTTAAAACCTTGAGGAACACCAACCATCATATCTGCTTGAGATTCAGATTTGGTTAAGTGGAGATAATTCGGACTCAGCATGTCCAAATAGAAAGTGTGCAACATTTACCATAGAGGTAAAGACACTAGATTCTCAAGACATGGACTTCAATGTCAAGCTCCGAAAGATGAGCTAGATTGCGGAACACATGTGATAGCATGCTAATGTAACATCCCAAAAATACTAAACTTGGATCATCAAACTCTAATCATCAAAATTAGGGTTAACAAAAACTTTTCTAAATAAAAATATGAAAGCATGCATGGTGTATGCATTTCATTTGGAATTATTTTGAACCAACTTGTTTGTGTGTTCCTTTGCTTGTAAATGGATGCTTAGGTGAAATAAACCTCATCTAAACAATTCCCAAACTTTTCTCAAAGACAAGTAAATCAAAACAAATAAAATAAGGGAATGGTCATTTTGACCAATTTAACTCCCATGCCTACTTTGGCTGTCCCAAACTTTTAGAACTTAACAGAAACTTTTCTGGATCTTTGCACCCCTTGATTGTACTCATAACAAAGTATCAAGGACCACTTTGTGATCATCCAGAAACTTTCAAATGCATAGTTTAAATGACAATTCAAAATTGAATCTTTATCATCTGGGAAGATCCCACTTTTTCAAAAACCACTCAAACAAGCTCAACTTTCAAAACCCAAGCATTTGCAGACTCACCAGCACCAACCTAGCACACCCACCAAAAATCTTTTCAAAATTCAAAACTTGAATTCATGCAGCCATTTCATCAAACACCTTGTAGATACAAATCTAACAAAATCAAAAAATGTTTTGAGCAGTGAATTGAGCCTAACTTGTTCCCTCTCTGGACACCACTAACCTTAGTAGATCATCTAACAATCTTAACTAATCACTAGCACCACTGTGAGCTTGGCAATGCCATCAATGGTGAACATCCGAAGCCACCCATGCCGCCCCAGTGTAGACAGCAATCTAGGAGAAGAACTAGCCGTGCCAACCTTGTCTGGGAGCAAGCCCATACCTCACCGCCCCCTCTCGACAAGCCCTGCCTCGAAGACACCAACCAGAGCACCCAGGAACGCCGCGCCCGTGCCTCTGTCAACCATGCCTAGCGTGCGCCAGAGCGCCACCCACGACCGAAGCCCACAGACCGCGCGCCGCCCTTGCCGCGTGCATACACGATCACCACCGACCCAGGAGACCGCCAGACATCCCCGTTTGCCGCCCCGTGCCTCACAGCCACTGCTCGCTGTCGAAGACGCCGCCTCGGCCGCGCAGAGCATCGCACGTTCCAGACCATTTGCCACCGCCCCTACATGCTCATTAAAGCCGTAGAGCATTGCCAGGAGACCACCAAGCGATCGCCACTGTCGGCCATGCCTCTAGCAGCCCGTAGCCATGTCGCCACCGCCTCCTACCCATGCCGTTCGGTCTCGTCGTCGTGACTATAAATAGAGGCCACCCCTGGCAGAATTGAGCACACCATCTCACTCCCCTCTCCTCACTGATCGTGCCACCCTGTTCCCGGAGCAAGGCGAGCAGCACTTCGCCGGAATTTCGCCGGCGCTCGCCGCCTCTGGAGAAGAAGGGAGCCAGCGATTGGAGCCGCCCCTGGAGAAGCTGTCGGTACCAGGAGGTTCGCCGTCGTCGACTTCGTCGTTCGCCCGGCTCGCCGACCCTCGCCTGAACCCCGGTGAGCCCCAACGACCCCCATTGGCCGTGCTAGGTTTCTGTCTCGCCGGTGTTGCCCAACATCGACGATGACCCTCAGCCGTTGGATTAGAATCAGATTGAACGCACCACATAGCCCCATACCGCTTCGCACCCCTTCGTCTCACTGACGCGTGGGGACAGCCACTTAACCAGCCCGCGTAAGCGATGTGCTTAGCAGGCCGGCATAGTATCGCTTCCCGCGCAGTCCAGTTATTTGAATTTAACCTTTTCCATTTTATTTCAAACACACTTCTGTATCCAGTTTCAAAAATCAACCCAGGTCGATTCAGTGAACCAAATTGAATGAAACCAATTTTGTTAGAAAGGTCTGGGAATGCTGAATCCAAGCCCGTTGGATTTAAATCATTTGGATCTATAGATCATCCATGGTAAAAATAACAAGGCAGAAGCTTTTCTGCATTCAAACATTTTTCAAATTAAAACCATAATAGCTTTTGAGTTGATTCCAACTCTCAAAAATCACATTTAACCATACCTTTCAGGATATATAAAAATAT
This sequence comes from Avena sativa, assembly GCA_916181665.1. Classification (NCBI taxonomy): domain Eukaryota; kingdom Viridiplantae; phylum Streptophyta; class Magnoliopsida; order Poales; family Poaceae; genus Avena; species Avena sativa. Next base: position 115,649,378 of record OV702298.1, read on the forward strand.
ATAGGTTTACTTACAGAAATAATGTTCAAGTAATAAAAGAATGCTACATAGGCATTTCTAGTCATTTTATTTAATTAAAATAAAAGGGTAAAACCTTATTAAATTGTGACACCACTTTAAATCACATTCCCATGGACTAAAATATGTGGTGATGATATGTGTCAACATGATCCCATGTTTGGTTTGGAGAATATTAAATCTGAGGTAGTTTTCAATGAGTAGAAATTACTTTTCTAAAAATAAAAGGAATTAAACCAAGCTTTAATCTTGTAATGTTAGTGATGATGCTAGATCATCTATAGGACCCTTTGGTGTGATGATTGCAAGTAGTTAAGTATTGTTTGGTGATTGTGTACATCGTATTTATTTATAGACGCTAGTACCGACCAAGGATACGAGGAGGAAGGAGGATACTACGAAGAAGCTGAGGAGAACTTCAACCACTGCTCTGCACAAGGCAAGGTAACACTTGCAATTTAGCAAGCTTATATGATATTGATGCAAGCCAATACTTGCTTGCTGCCATGCCCCCTATATGCCTTAAAGCATATATGATCATACCCACTTGATAAACCAATCCTAGTTTTACTTACAAGTTTTATACTTTATTTCTTTATCAAAGCTAGTACTTAGAGCTTACTTAAGTGAATTGTAGATACTAGAAAGATAATGGAAGGTTGCATAAAGAGCATAAAACTTGGCCTAAGCTAGATAATCTTGATGTCATCCTAAGGCATGAGATTGAACTTAGTTGAACTCCACTAGTTTACCACCCCTCATTAGTACCTACCCCCACTTGTAGATGCTAGTGTTAAGCATAAAACTTGATCAACATTAGATGGGAATACTTGGTGAAAATGGTTATGAAAACCTTAGAATGATGGATCATTATACTGAGATGTTTTGACATATGTTTCCGAACACCACATGATTTTGGTGATGAAAATGTTGAGGCATGAGCCTTAGCCCTTTATAAAACTGATGGTTGTCTGGATGCGATACCATTCCAAATTTATTGTACAACCACAATACCCAAGAATTGGGTAGGGCTTGACTGGAAACTTATATACCTTAGTATTAGTTCCCTCACGGCCAAGGTCTGAGCTGAGGCTACCTTGTGAAGATTGTCCACCTGTGTAGTACCCAAGATGACAGTTGGTCATGGTTGGGAGGCCAAACTCATAGGAGAGGTGCATATACTAGGGCGTGTAATTGAAAGGTTAGGATTGATTATCCGCATACTGAGTATGGTGAATTGAGGATTTGTTCCTGACGGATGTATCGAATGTTGTGGTGAAAGTGTACAATCTCTGCAGAGTGTCAAACTATTCGAATAGCCACGTCTGCGGTTATGGACAGTTGGAGTGGCCATACTGTTCCCCCGTCAGACTTTTCAAAATGATTTGTGAAAGGAATTGAGACTTTGACTTGACCACAACAGAGTTGTGACATGAGATACAAGTTCCCACTTAGGTGTTATAAAACTTCAACTAGCATTCGTGGCTTCTGAACTTAGTAGAGATAAATCTGGCTTCTTGCAAAACAACCCTAGAGCCTAGTGTCCTATTATCAAAAACCCCTTTCACTTGTTAGTATTAGTTTGCGAGTACTTAAAGAGTACTCATGGCTTTGTCCCTGGCTATTCCCGTGGCCAGACTATGAAGAGGAGTACCTGGAGGATGGACCCCAGGAAGGTTACCACAACTAGGATCATCTCCCATCGTCAGCATTGCCTGTGACCCCGAAGATGGAGCTTCGCCTACGCTACCGTTATTATTACGTATTCCGCTACTTGAAGTTGTATTAAGAACTGGATCATGAGATCCCTATTTGTGTAAGACCTTATGTATGGTTTGTAATGGATTATGTACTGTGGTATCCAATTCTGTTATGTCTCGCAAAAATGGTAATCCTGGGATTGCGATGTATGGCATAACAGGCATCTGGGATTAAAAATCCGGGTGTTGACAAGTTGGTATCAGAGCCATCCTGACCATAGGAGACCCTAGTTAGACTAGACGTTTGAATCAAAAACTTAGTTTCAAAACCAAATAAAACAAATATTTACAAAAACTTATTGTCATTCTTATCCCTTTGATTCTTTCATGAAAATTCATGTTCCTCAAAAACTCTTGCAAAATACATAAAATTTGACAAAATTGATCACTCTACTATCTTACTCATCCTATATTCTTATAGATGGACGTGAAGTACAGCAAGTTTTATCAGTTGGGGAATGGAGGAGACCTTATCTTTGAGAGGTATTTGGACCAGCTTTCAGAACTTTTGGAGTGTCCGCACCCCGAGTTCTTTGGAGCTCAGCTCAATGATCAAGGAGGAGAAGATCTGTAGTGGCTAATTGTTGCAAGTCTCCGAGGAAAGATTGAACCTCCCACTACTGAGGGAATTCAGTTTACCTTAAGAGAGAATAACTGGCTCGACAGACTTGCCAGGGCCATGCAGGAAGCTCTTTCCCGTCTGTGTGGGCATAGCATCAATCAGATCCAGGGAACCCGCTTTGAGTTTTGCCCAAGGCGTGATGCAAATGGACAACCACTGGAAGCCCCATACCACCCGGAGCTGAAGACCCAATTGTACCACCTTAGCTTCATGATGTACGATCGTCAGCAGGAGTTGGATAACTGCTGTGACTACTCCAACCACAAGTCTGCCATCATCAAGACGAAGGATCAGACCATCGCCATGCTAGCAAAGGATCGCAAGTCTCGCTGCCGTCAGCTCGACAAGAAGGAGCACATCATTGCCCGTCTGCGCCACCGTATCTCATCTTTGGAGGAGACCATCCACGAGAGAGACATGCAGTTGGAAGAAAGGGAGAATGCAGGAGAGGATCTTTGTGGAGACCCTTACTCGTATCTCAGTGATGATGATGATTTTCTGGAGGATCAGGCTATGGACTTCTTCACCGATGAGGATGATTTCGCCTTCATCGATGACGATGAAGATGATGAAGCCATAGATTCCAAGGAGTAGTACCACTTGAGCACTAGCGCAGTGAGTTGTATTCGGTCCCACTGTATCGTAGTTTCCAGAATGGTTCTTAAAACCATCTGTTTTTCTTTGTTGTGGTGTGTGTTGTATCGTGTGCTATGAATGAATGAATGAAAAGCAAGTTACTAGAAAATCGGAGTCAAACTTTAAAAACTTTTCAAACCCTGAACCTTAGAAATTTCCCTCTTTTCTCATGATCTATCTCAATCTTCCGATGCCACGCGGAGGAAGTGGTTCATCCCCGGACCCGATGTTGCAGATTCTGCAAATGTTAACCTTTGACCGCGAAGCTAAAAGAGCGGAACGTCAAGCCAACCTAGCTACCCTGCAACAGATAGCCCAGCTAGCCCACAACAACCAAGGCCACGGAAACCAGGACAACCATGGATCTAAGCTCAAGAACTTCCAGAACACCAACCCACCTGTTTTCACTAAGTCGGAAGAGCCCTTAGACGCCGATGATTGGCTGCAGACCATGGAAAATAACCTAGAAGTCGCCGGAGTGGAAGCCAACGAGAAAGTTCTGTTCACCACCCACTATCTAGCCGGAGATGCCAGAGCATGGTGGAACAGTGTTGGCGCAATGACCGGAGGCCAGATGATGAGCTGGGAGGAATTCAAGGTCAAATTTAGCAGAACCCATGTGAAACCGGGTTTGATCAAGAGAATGAGAGACGAATTCAGAGAGCTGAAGCAAGGAAGGATGACCGTAGTGGAATACCGTGACAAATTCTTGTCATTAGCTAGGTATGCCCCGGATGAGATCGATACCGAAGCCAAGAAGAAAGAAAGATTCCTGAATGGTCTGCACGATGAGATGCAGACAGTGTTAGTCAATATCCCCTTTGCTGATATTGAAGCCCTTGTCAACTCTGCTATCCATATGGAAGGAAAGATCAACCAAGCCAATGAGAACCGCAAGCGTCGCATGATGCATCAGCCAGGAACCCATCAGACCCCAAAATATCGCCCTAACCCATCTTCAGGATTTGCCCCAAGAACCAACAGACCCCCAATGAACCGTCCGACCAATCCCAACCGTGGAAACCCTAGGCCTGGAGGAAATCACAACAACCCTGGCAACTCTAGCAATTTCAACCGTGCCCCACCCAAGTTCAACAACAACAATGCTACCACCAACACCAACACTGCCCCGAGGACTGGAAGCAATGTTGTGCCTGTAGCAGCAAAGGACAAGTCGCAGGTGACTTGTTATGACTGTGGAAATAAGGGTCACTACTCCAACGAGTGCCCCAACAAGAAGAATGCCGCAGCACCCAATGCCAATGTCCCAGCTCAGCAACAGCGTCGTGTTCAGCTAGGAAGAAGGTTTGCCCTAGGGAATTCGCTCAACCGCAATGGCCGTCTTTTTCTCATGCATGCTGAAGAAGCTCAGGAAGCGCCAGACGTCGTGCTGGGTATTTTTCTGTTAATTCAGTACTTGCACGAGTGTTGTTTGATTCTGGTGCATCGCACTCATTTGTCACCGAAGAATTTGCATGCACTAGTAAAATTCAACCAACCAAACTGAAGCATGTCATGATTGTTCAAATTCCCGGATCAACCACCAAGGCTAGGCAAATTTGCAAAGCCGTCCCTATCCGAATCCATGGCATAGATTTTCATGCAAATCTGATAGTACACGGAACTAAAGGTTTGGAAGTAGTACTAGGAATGGATTGGATGTCCAAACATAAAGGATTGATTGACTGTTCCAAGAAAGCCATAACCATGACCAGTACAGCCGGAATATCAGTCGAGCATATATCTGAAACCTTACCTCGCCAATTCAAGTGTAACAAGAGTATAGCCCAACCTACCATTGACCAAGTCCGGATAGTCTATGAATACCCCGATGTATTTCCAGATGTTTTGCCCGGTATGCCCCCAGATCAGGATATCGAGTTTATCATTGAACTAATTCCCGGAACCGGACCCATAGCCCAGAGACCATATAGTATGAACATGTCTGAGCTAGCAGAACTAAAGAAGCAACTGGATTCCATGTTGGAAATTGGATTGATTCAACCAAGTGCATCACTATGGAGGTCACCTGTCTTGTTTGTGGACAAGAAGGATGGAGGTAACCGTTTGTGTACGGATTATCAGAAGTTGAATGATGTCACCATCAAGAACAAGTACCCCTTGCCCAAGATAGAAGATCTGTTTGATCAGTTGACCGGTGCCAAAGTGTTTTCTAAGATTGATCTTAGAACAGGCTATCATCAACTCAAGATTCGTGTAGAGGATATCCCAAAGACTGCCTTTACCACCAGATATGGATTGTATGAGTATACAGTCTTGTCTTTTGGATTAACCAATGCCCCCGCTTATTTCATGAATCTCATGAATAAGATTTTTATGGACTTCCTGGATAATTTTGTCGTTGTTTTCATCGATGACATTCTGATTTATTCCAAATCATAAGAAGAACATGAGCTACACCTAAGGACCATTCTTGGAACCCTTAGAGAGCATTAGCTGTATGCAAAGTTTAGCAAATGTGAATTCTGGTTACAGGAGGTAGGATTCCTCGGTCACATTGTATCAGCCGGAGGAATTGCCGTTGACCCTGCAAAAGTAAAAGATGTCGAGGATTGGCAAGCCCCAACCACTCAAACCCAAGTTCGTGCATTTCTCGGATTGGCGGGATATTACCGCAAGTTCCTATAAGGATTCTCGAGTATCGCCAGACCCATGACCCAATTGCTGAAGAAGGACAAGAAGTTTGAATGGACCGACAAATGTGAAGCGAGTTTTCAAGAACTCAAGAGGAGATTGATTTCAGCCCCAATCTTGATCATGCCGGATATCACGAAGCCCTTCGATGTGTATTGTGATGCATCCAAGATCGGTCTCGGATGTGTGCTAATGCAAGAAGGCAAAGTTATATCTTATCTATCTTGACAATTGAAACAACATGAGAAAAATTACCCAACCCATGACCTCTAACTCGTAGCCGTAGTTCTAGCCCTGAAGACATGGAGACATTACCTGATGGGAAATCATTGTGAGATTTATTCGGATCACAAGAGCCTGAAGTATATATTCACTCAGAAGGAGCTGAATATGAGACAGAGAAGATGGATTGAACTAATCAAGGATTACGATCTGGACATTCACTATCACCCTGGTAAAGCCAATGTGGTAGCCGATGCCCTTAGCAGATTGCCGTGCCGCTTTAAATCCATGATTTTGAAGGAGCAACCAAGTTTGCACAAAGAGATGGAAGATTTTCGAATGGAATTAGTAAGTGAAGGATTTTTGGCTAGCATAGAACTCCAGCCCACTTTGATCAGTCAGATTAAAGAGGCGCAGAAGGGAAATGCTAGTATTGACGGAATCAAGCGTCGTATCGGTACAGGCAAAGTACCCGGATTCACCGAAGACGAAGAAGGAGTTCTGTGGTACAAAGGACGCCTTTGTGTACCAGCAGATTCTGAGTTGAAAGAAGTGATTCTGAAGGAGGCTCATGATAATCTTTATTCTATCCATCCCGAAGGAACTAAGATGTATCAAGATCTAAAAGAGCAATTTTGGTGGCATAAGATGAAGAGAGAAATCGGAAGCTATATCGACAAGTGTGATATATGTCAGCGAGTCAAGGCAGGACATCAAAGACCCGCTGGATTGTTGCAACCCTTGCAGATTCCGGAATGGAAATGGGATTCCGTTGGAATGGACTTTATCACTGGACTGCCTACTTCTAGTAGGGGAAATGAATCTATCTGGGTCATAGTGGACCGATTGTCTAAAGTCGCCCATTTCTTGCCCATCAAGACCACCTATCAGAGTTCGAAGCTAGCGGAGTTGTACATCGCTAGGATAGTTAGTTTGCATGGAGTCCCCAAGAACATCGTATCGGATCGAGGAACTCAGTTTACCTCGAGATTCTGGAAGAAAGTCCAAGAAGATTTAGGAACCCGCGTAGATTTCAGCACCGCGTATCACCCTCAGAACGATGGACAAACGGAGCGAGTAAATCAAATACTCGAAGATATGCTGAGACCATGTGTGTTAGAATATGGATCCAAGTGGGAAGACTGTCTGCCGTTTGTAGAATTTTCATACAACAACAGTTATCAAGCCAGTTTGCAAATGGCCCCATTTGAATTTACATACGGAAGGAAGTGTCGCACCCCTTTGAACTGGTCGGAAGTAGGAGAGAGTCAGATTTGAGGACCCAACATCCTACGAGAAGCAGAAGAGAAGGTTCACAAGATTCGTGAGCATATCAAGACAGCCCAGTCAAGACAGAAGAGTTACGCCGACAAGAGACGTAGAGACCTCGCCTTCAACATAGCAGATTTTGTATATCTGAAAGTGTCGCCATTGAAGGGAATGCAGCGTTTCCAACTCAAAGGAAAGTTAGCCCCCAGATATATCGGACCCTTCAAGATTCTAAACCGTCGAGGAGAAGTGTCGTATCAATTGGAACTACCCGAAGAGATGTCAGCCGTGCACAATGTGTTCCATATCTCGTTACTTCGCAAGTGTCTCGAAGTCCCAGAGAAGACCGAAGTGTTCAAGAATATCGACCACCGGACCATAGAGATCAACGATGACCTGACCTATCCTGAAGTACCCATCCGTATTTTGGAAGAATCTTTCAGAACTACCCGAACCCGAAGCATCAAGTTTCTCAAAATTCAGTGGAGCAACCACACAGAAGAGGAAGCTACCTGGGAGCGCGAAGATCACATCAGGACAGAGTTTCCCGATCTCTTCAAATCCTAGGTAATCTTTTTTGTCCTTTTTAAATCTCGGGACGAGATTTTTTTTAAGGGGGGAAGGTTTGTAACATCCCAAAAATACTAAACTTGGATCATCAAACTCTAATCATCAAAATTACGGTTAACAAAAACTTTTCTAAATAAAAATATGAAAGCATGCATGGTGTATGCATTTCATTTGGAATTCTTTTGAACCAACTTGTTTGTGTGTTCCTTTGCTTGTAAATGGATGCTTAGGTGAAATAAACCTCATCTAAACAATTCCCAAACTTTTCTCAAAGACAAGTAAATCAAAACAAATAAAATAAGGGAATGGTCATTTTGACCAATTTAACTCCCATGCCTACTTTGGCTATCCCAAACTTTCAAAACTTAACAGAAACTTTTCTGGATCTTTGCACCCCTTGATTGTACTCATAACAAAGTATCAAGGCCCACTTTGTGATCATCCAGAAACTTTCAAATGCATAGTTTAAATGACAATTCAAAATTGAATCTTTATCATATGGGAAGATCCCACTTTTTTAAAAACCACTCAAACAAGCTCAACTTTCAAAACCCAAGCATCTGCAGACTCACCAGCACCAACTTAGCACACCCACCAAAAATATTTTCAAAATTCAAAACTTGGATTCATGCGGCCATTTCATCAAACACCTTGCAGATACAAATATAACAAAATCAAAACACTATTTTGAGCATTGAATTAAGCCTAACTTGTTCCCTCTCTGGACACCACTAGCCTTAGTAGATCATCTAACAATCTTAACTAAGCACTAGCACCACTGTGAGCTTGGCAATGCCATCAATGGTGAACAGCCGAAGCCACCCATGCCACCCCAATGTAGACATCAAGCTAGGAGAAGAACTAGCTGTGCCAACCTTGTCTGGGAGCAAGCCCATACCTGACCGCCCCCTCTCGACTAGCCCTGCCTTGAAGACACCGACCAGAGCACCCAGGAATGTCGCTCCCGTGCCTCGGTCAACCATGCCGAGCGTGCGTCAGAGCGCCACCCTCGACCGAAGCCCACAGACTGCGCGCCGCCCTCGCGGCGTGCATACACGATCACCATCGACCAAGGAGACCGCCAGACATCCCCGTTTGCCGCCCTATGCCTCACAGCCACCACTCGCCGTCGAAGACACCGCCTCGGTCGCGCAGAGCATCGCACATTCCAGACCATTTGCCACCGCCCCTACATGCGCATTAAAGCCGTAGAGCATCGCCAGGAGACCACCAAGCGATCGCCACTGCCGACCATGCCTCTAGCAGCCCGTAGCCATGTCGCCACCGCCTCCTGCCCATGCCGTTCGGTCTTGTCGTCGCGACTATAAATAGAGGCCACCCCTGGCCGAATTGAGCACACCATCTCACTCCCCTCTCTTCACTGAACGTGCCACCCTGTTCCCGGAGCAAGGCGAGCAGCACTTCGCCAGAATTTCGCCAGAGCCCGCCGCCTCTGGAGAAGAAGGGAGCCAGCGATTGGAGCCGCCCCAGGAGAAGCTGCCGGTACCAGGAGGTTCGTCGTCGTCGACTTCGTCGTTCGCCCGCCTCGCCGACCCTCGCCTGAACCCCGGTGAGCCCCCAACGACCCCCACTGGCCGTGCTAGGTTTCTGTCTCGCCGGCGTTGCCCAACGTCGACGATGACCCTCAGTCGTTGGATTAGAATCAGATCGAACGCACCACATCGCCCCATACCGCTTCGCACCCCCTCGTCTCACTGACGCGTGGGGACAACCACTTAACCAGCACGCGTAAGCGCTATGCTTAGCAGGCCGGCCCAGTATCGCTTCCCGCGCAGCCCAGTTATTTGAATTTAACCTTTTCCATTTTATTTCAAACACACTTCTGTACCCAGTTTCAAAAATCAACCCAGGTCGATTCAGTGAACCAAATTGAATGAAACCTATTTTGTTAGAAAGGTCTGGGAATGCTGAATCCAAGCCCGTTGGATTTAAATCATTTGGATCTATAGATCATCCATGGTAAAAATAACAAGGCAGAAGCTTTTCTACATTCAAACATTTTTCAAATTAAAACCATAATAGCTTTTGAGTTGATTCCAACTCTCAAAAATCATATTTAACCATACCTTTCAGGATATATAAAAATATATAGGTTTACTTACAGAAATAATGTTCAAGTAATAAAAGAATGCTACATAGGCATTTCTAGTCATTTTATTTAATTAAAATAAAAGGGTAAAACCTTATTCAATTATGACACCACTTTATCACATTCCAATGGACTAAAATATGTGGTGATGACATGTGTCAACACGATCCCATGTTTGGTTTGGAGAATATTAAATCTGAGGTAGTTTTCAATGAGTAGAAATTACTTTTCTAAAAATAAAAGGAATTAAACCAAGCTTTAATCTTGTAATGTTATTGATGATGCTAGATCATCTATAGGACCCTTTGGTGTGACGATTGCAAGTAGTTAAGTATTGTTTGGTGATTGTGTACATCGTATTTATTTATAGACGCTAGTACCAACCAAGGATACGAGGAGGAAGGAGGATACTACGAAGAAGAATCCGAGGAGAACTTCAACCACTGCTCTGCACAAGGCAAGCTAACACTTGCAATTTAGCAAGCTTATACTGATATTGATGCAAGCCAATACTTGCTTGCTGCCATGCCCCCTATATGCCTTAAAGCATATATGATCATACCCACTTGATAAACCAATCCTAGTTTTACTTACAAGTTTTATACTTTATTTCTTTATCAAAGCTAGTACTTAGAGCTTACTTAAGTGAATTGTAGATACTAGAAAGATAATGGAAGGTTGCATAAAGATTATAAAACTTGGCCTAAGCTAGATAACCTTGATGACATCCTAAGGCATGAGATTGAACTTAGTTGAACTCCACTTGTTTACCACCCCTCATTAGTACCTACCCCCACTTGTAGATGCTAGTGCTAAGCATAAAACTTGATCAACATTAGATGGGAATACTTGGTGAAAATGGTTATGAAAACCTTAGAATGATGGATCATTCTACTGAGATGTTTTGACATATGTTTCCGAACACCAGATGATTTTGGTGATGAAAATGTTGAGGCATGAGCCTTAGCCCTTTATAAAACTAATGGTTGTCTGGATGCGATACCATTCCAATTTTATCGTACAACCACAATACCCGAGAATTGGGTAGGGCTTGACTGGAAACTTATATACCTTAGTATTAGTTCCCTCACGGCCAAGGTCTGAGTTGAGGCTACCTTGTGAAGATTGTCCACCTGTGTAGTACCCAAGATGACAGTTGGTCATGGTTGGGAGGCCAAACTCACATGAGAGGTGCTTATACTAGGGCGTGTAATTGAAAGGTTAGGATTGATTATCCGCATACTGAGTATGGTGAATTCAGGATTTGTTCCTGACGGATGTATCGAATGTTGTGGTGAAAGTGTACAATCTCTACAGAGTGTCAAACTATTCGAATAGCCGCGTCCGCGATTATGGACAGTTGGAGTGGCCATACTGTTCCCCTGTCAGACTTTTCAAAATGATTTGTGAAAGGAAGTGAGACTTTGACTTGACCACAACAGAGTTGTGACATGAGATACAAGTTCCCACTTAGGTGTTGTAAAACTTCAACTAGCATTCGTGGCTTCTGAACTTAGTAGAGATAAATCTGGCTTCTTGCAAAACAACTCTAGAGCCTAGTGTCCTATTATCAAAAACCCCTTTCAATTGTTAGTATTAGTTTGCGAGTACTTAAAGAGTACTCATGGCTTTTTCCCTGGCTATTCCCGTGGCCAGACTATGAAGAGGAGTACCTGGAGGATGGACCCCAGGAAGTTTACGACAACTAGGATCAACTCCCATCGTTAGCATTGCGTGTGACCCCGAAGATGGAGCTTCGCCTACGCTACCGTTATTATTACGTATTCGGCTGCTTGAAGTTGTATTAAGAACTGGATCATGAGATCCCTATTTGTGTAAGACCTTATGTATGGTTTGTAATGGATGATGTAGTGTGGTATCCAATTCTGTTATGTCTCGCAAAAATGGTAATCCTGGGATTGCGATGTATGGCATAACAGGCATCTGGGATTAAAAATCCGGGTGTTGACAGCTATCAAATGATAATTGCATCTACATGAATTGTTTGCAACGAAACACAGCTGAATCCTGTTTAGGAAACATTTAGGAGGATATCGGAGTTTTCTTGGACTTCTTATCTTCCGTGAACAAATCAATCAGTGGCTTGGTGTGATTGGAGGATCTTCTCGAGATGTGAAGGTATCAACCTACCATATCAAGAATACCTCGCACATGCTTGACTAACTTGGAATGATTTCCGAGGAAACAAACTCTACTCGAATCCATGGCGACATCTTTCAACATTTGCACATGAACCAGAGAAGGTTACTTCTAACATCCAAAACACGTACTTCGGGATAACACGAAGATGGTTCTCAAAAATTCCAACATTAATGCCAAATGTTTCATATGAATCTGTTATAACATGGAGAAGTTAAGAATGTCATCGATGGGCTCAATAACAACTTATCTATACACTCCAAAAATATGGAATCATATGTTGTATGAACAAGGAAGAAATACTGGTCAGACCAAAGAACATGAAGATGTACTTAAGTGAAACATCATGAGTAGATACACCATCAGGATAGTCCTTAGAACTAAGTTTGATTTGATGATTGCCCAACTCAAATCAAAGGAGGCAAGATAACATATCCACAAAGGACACAATATCTTATTTCAACACGAACAAAACTAGACATCCCTTTAAGAAGGAACAAAGTTGAACAGAATTTTTGTCTTACAACTCTCCAAGTTGTTGTTTAAGCTCAACCAACTTGTTCAGGGGTATCCAGTATGGATCCTTGGATAAAAGAGCAGTTCAATGAACTTGCTTGCTGAAGAACCTAACAACACGGTCATGTGGCAACATGGATATACTTCTAGGAAGACGTCTAGAATATCACGAACCACCGATATGTCACTTAGTTCGAGAGGAAACTTGCTTGGTAAGGCAAGAGGTTATAGTCTCAGAGCTTTGGCACGAACCTAAATCTTTGACCGAAGAGGGTGTACCAGAATATCGGACTTGGTAGCACAATCATAATTGGCTTAGTGATAAAGTTATGCATCACGCTAAGAATGATACAAATGTCCTTGAAGTTCAAAGCGATGGGAATTGCTAAGAATCTCGAATAGCCACATCATTATGCACATGCAACATTCATGAGCGCGAACAACTCAAAGGAAGGGTGGGTAAAAATGTGTAAGAGCATTACTTAATTAAGGGGTCATGAAACTCATCATGACCTCTTAGTATAAAAAGGGTGTGATACTTTAAGGTAGAACATATCAGAAGCTAGTCAACGCCTGTTGATCTACAGATTACAATACTTTGACCTGGTCTTAGAAATGACGAGGTACTGGAGTTTGTTTCTCCTGACATCCCGAAATGGTTTATCTTGACGGACCACAAGAGTATCTTGCATCGGAAGATACCAATGCATTTACTACCTGGCTACCAACTAGTAAAAAAAGGTCAGAAAGCAACAAGGATAAAGAACATGCTCAGGTTAGAATCCTGAGATGTGGATGCATAAGTCAACAATCTTCCGGAGATCAATGCAGAAAAGGGAGGTGTAGCAGAGTCACGAGTATAGATGAGAGACTCACGAGGATCTCTTGTCGTGATCTGTTTGGTTCCATTAAAGAACATCTACCATAGCTAGTGGTAGGGGAAGTCCTTTATCGTCACTTGTTCAGTAGGGACAATATCCACAAGCTTGAAGGCTGTACTAGAAGGTACTAGCCATCCTGAAGTAATGTGTGAACGTTAACCATAGGGGTCAACAAAATAGATCTTGGGTTAAAGGTCAACTTCATGTACAAGATTCACAACACCGGAATCCAGCATAATCAGGGATCTTAGGTTCAAGTCCGAGGGTTAAAACCCAAAGAAAGGAATAACTACTACTTGAGTGACACGGTGTACACTACAAGATAGTAATCACGAGGTAACTTCCAAGAGAAGAAACAAATTCGGAAGTACCCAAACAAACAAAAAGGAGGCACTCAAGGCGAAAGGAAACCTCAAAGCCTAGAACATAACTTTATGGATCCTACAATATAATATTGTGGTTCCAAAAGACAGAGAGATCATGATAGAGAGGAATCTCTCTGAAGAAACAGAACAAAGAAAAACAGGGAACACACACAACTGACTCTAGAGAGCTCAACACTAGGTCAAATGGTTGAGAACCGGCATGCCTGAAGAGGCACCTAAGTTTTGAAAGACTGGACGAGATAGAAAAACTTTTCCAAATCAACACGAGATAAGATGACCCAGAGTTAGAGGGAAACTAGATAAGAAGAAAAAGAAGCATACTAGAGTTTTTGCAGATAATTTTCATCTTTGAAAATAGTTTTCACAAGCACTAGACTCAACATCGACCAATAGAAAGGGTTTCCTACAGTCGGTACTGCTCTGATACCAAAACCTGTGACACCCCTGGGATTAGGGCTAGACAAATCCCAGACCTCGGTCTAATATAAGTCTAACCTAAATCTCGAAAGCGTATAGGGAGAGAATTGATAACACAACAGTGACCCTACGACACAAAAATTTATTACAGCAAGCTCATAACTAAGCAAAGAACCAAAATATTACAAGAAGAGGTCACTGACCACAAACTTCAAACAACGGAAGGAAAATTATGCTATTAATTATAGCAAACTTAACAATGGCCTAAGAGGCCTGAAGCATAACGATGATGTCCAATCCATAGATCCTAGACTACCGGCTAGAAACTCCAAACTACTCGTCGATGTTGATGCTGTGAAGAGGTCATCTTCTATGGTAACACTTACTCTGCTGCAAAAGTATCAGTGAAGCAAGGGTGAGTACTGGGTGTACTCCACAAGACTTATGGCTGGTGGAGTTATTTTGCATAAAGCCATCTTTGTTTTGTAAAACAAGAAGGAGAAGAATCTCGACTAACCATAATATTTTAAAAGGGGATAAGAGTGCGATATCAATAGCTTTGATCATCTTTTGATATCCACCAAATCATCATCAGATGAACATACCTAGGATCACACCCTCGTACCCATGAGGAAGCATCCTTAAGCACACGTTGATCTGCCAAGTTTTACAATTAGGTTCAAGTTCTCTATGATATTAGAATCTGGTCTCCAAGTTCGTCCATAACCGTGGACACGGCTTTTCGAAAAGATTTAACCCTGCAGGGGTGTACAACATTACCCACATGTACTAACCTTCTCTTAATGCCAGAACATTAGCCCTCTTCCTTGGAAGGCCGGTAGAGGGTGGTTAGACACGACCTTTACCTTGCTTTCACCGAGACCATGAGTCACACACTAGGGAGATGTCGTCGTAACGGCTCGAGTCCCGAAGTCGGTCCCTAATGATGTGAACAGAGTTTGAGATTACGGATGACGGGCATCTCCCATTCTCTGCCATGCTTACCTACCTGTATGAATGCACCTCCTTCACCTCCTTCGAGAAGAGCCAGAATGCGTATGTCGAATGGAATGCCTGAACTATGTGACTCATGGAATCTACTAGGCAAGTTAGTTGGTCGAGGGGGTTTCCAGGCCCCCGTGTGGCTGTACGCTCCTCTTGGACCATAGGCAAGAACTTAGGTCCTAGTAGTGGCAAGTATGGGACTACAAAAACCACAACCCACCGTGGCCTCCCATACAAGCCTTAGCATGTTCAAATTTCATCTCTAATCATACCACGTCATCCTATCAAAGTAGGTTCATTCGCAGCTCTGATTCATCAACCGGATGGACCAGTGGTAACAGCTAAGCGTGGCTAAGCACAACAGATGTAACATCTCTAGCAACGCTTCACAAGCTCAAACTCTAGTTATGCTAGGAGCAGTGGATCAGGGAGTATCGGATATAAAGGGAACATGCATCAGATAGGATTACTCTCTCTATTGATAAAATACTTTAGAATCGTATGCACATGGCAAGAATTGAAATGCTTGAAATCATAGGATTATATCATGTGTGGGGCTTCGCTTGCCTTTGCCAGTTGTTATCCAGAAAGTAGAGCTTCGGACATCTGGTACTTGACTTGATTATAGTTGATCAAGTATTGGTCTTCGATCTTCGACGGTGTTGATCTCGGGCTTCGATCTCGTTCTTGATTCCGATATCGTATTCTACCGGAGAAGAACCAAACACCAGAAAGAAGGGGAAACAATCAACACATGGCATCAATGCAATGCTCAATCAAGGATGATGATATGACAAGTTAAAAGTTGTTGAATTGTAACCCTAAACATGGTTGACCATTTTAAACAGGGTCCAAGAGGTGCAAACCCTAGAATAGGGGGATCCTCGGAATCACCTTTGGGGTTCATTATGTTCTTCTAATTATACTTGCCATGAAAGTTGCTTAACAATGCATGATTTTGATGCTAGTGTTTAGATCATATTTTTCTGAACATTTTGATATATTATTTGTATTTTTCTGAATTAAAATGAATTAATTATGATTTTTCCCAATTTTAACCCATTTTAAATCATTTTAGGAAATTATAAAATATTTTTGGATTATATTAAATATTTATCCACTTGGTCCCACATGTCATAGTTTTATTCATTTTAGAAATTATTTTCCAAAATTAATAAATATCTGACAGACTGGGCCCACAGGGGTATTTATAATCCAGAAAACAATTTACAAAACAATTAATAAAACAAAAAGGGGATTTATGACCTCATGCTGGCGTCAGCCTGATGTCAGCAATGGAGGTGCTCTTAGATCGAGCAAGCCCCCATCGATCTGCTGCACGCGGGGCCTCGTGGGTGGGATGGTTGGAAAGAGGAGGCCGAGGCGGACCTATTAGTAGTGTCGCCGCCCTTAAATGGTCGCCAGAGGTGATTTCCCGACGAGGAATTGCGGTGGCCGATGGCAGAGCACGACGCAGACTCGAAGCAAAGCGAGAGGGAGACGGAGGAGTGGTCCACAAAAATCGCGTTCTCACCAGGAGTCTAGCGAAGGGGTAGGTAAAGGCACGCGAACTCGACAGCGTCGGCAATCACCAGCGGTGAGCTTCAGACGGCCGAGATCATTGGCGGCGGTAGGGGCTGCCCCGACCTGATTCCTTTGGCTAGATAGTCCAGCACGGCAAGGTGGTCACGGTGGCATGCTCACAGAGGCGAGTGGCAACACGGAACGACGTCAACGAGTAGCACCTGCATCGGCTAGGGTTCCGGTGATTTGGGGAAAACTAACAGAGAGCACGAGAGGAGGAGAAACAGGTATGGGGAGAGAGAGTGGATCACCGCGGTTCTTATCCTCGTCCTCACAGGCGGCAGCACGCATTGCAGCATCGATGAGATCGACGGCAAGGGTGCTGCTAGGCAGCTGCTTCGCCGGCAGCTCGGGGAAGAAGAAACGATAGAGACGGCGAAGGGGTATGGGACGCTCAGGCTATGCTGGGCTACTGCTGGGCTGGGGTCTGCTTCGCGCGAGTGGCAGATAGAGAGGGATGGGAGTTGGGCTGCGGCCCAGTCAGAGTTAGGAATAGTTTTTCTTTCTGAAATCTTTTTCTATTCCCCTTTTTGACTTTCTCTTTTGTATTTTATTTTCAAATCTGTTTTGGATATTTTTCCAAAATACAAAAGCTTTGCAAACATTTCTGAAATACTACAGGGGCCCTAATAACAATTTGGGATCCATGGGTGTTGTGATTTTCAAAATACTTAAAACCATTTGGAGGAGTTTTCAAATAGAGGGAGAGAGTAGGGTTTAGGGTTTTGTGATTAATTCTTGCATGCATTTTTAGGATGATGCTCATGCTATGCACAAATCAAACCCTAATTAATATTTAATGAAACTAGGGTTGTTACACCGGGGTTTTGATTTGAATAAAGAGAGAGGGTATTTAGAAAACAAAGGTAGGCTTTTGAAATATAGTTTTTGGCAAATATTATGCATGTAGTCATGAGGATGCTCAATTGCAATATGGCATGATGACATGAGCATGTGATCATAGGAGGATGGCTCTCCCTTCTCCTCTCCTCTCTCTCTCTCCCCGACGGTGATTTCCGCCGGTGATCACCCTAGCTTGATCGGGAGGTGGAGGGCCATAATCAGGATCGTGGTGGGTGCGGCGATCAGTCCTTGTTGGCAGGGCTCGATCACGAGGGATGATTCGAGACAGGTGTCGCTACGAGATGATTCGGGGCGAATTCTGGCGAGTTGGAGTTCGACGGTGGATATTTCGTTCTGGACGCGTTTGGTACATAAGAGCTGGCACATCCTCGTGGGTCCAGCGATTGCGGTGCAGGGGGCAGTTTCCCGTGGTGTCACTGGCGTGTCGCCCTATGCGCGTACGTGCCGGGTGATACGGCTCGGCGGTTCCAGGAGAGATGCAGGCGCTGACGGTGGGACTTCGGTGGAGGAAGGCCACCTGCCAGAGGAGGCGAGGCGTACTAGTACACCGGATCACGTTCTCCAGTCAGTTTTGTCCCCGTCTTCCATTTCCTCTAACCCTAGATCGAGAGCCGACTCTCCTTTGTCTCTCGCAAACTCCAGATCTCGCGAAGTGTGTAGAGTGGTTTTCGTTCGGGAGCCGCCAATTTTTCATCCTTCATCGCCGCATGCTGTTTCTCCGGTGAGGTGGAGTGGGGTTGTCTCGGGTGATAGCAGATCTTTTGCTCAGGTTGTGGCTGCGGATTCCGCCATGGATCGGCGGTTTCGTGGTGGGCGTGGTTCTCCGTCTCGTCCTCCAGTCCGATCTGGTCCCTATGCGAACAGATTTTGATCTGGGTATGGGCAAGGACGTTTTCTTGTTGATCGTAGGGTGCTGGATTATGATCACATAGAGAGTGGTTGGATTCGGGAGCAGGAACGGCGTCACGATGAAGCGCGACATTGGGATGCGAGGCACAGAGATGAGTTGCGGCAGGCGGAGAATGAAGCCAGACTGGAGGATCAGCGCCGGGAAGCCATGGCGCGGGAGAGGGCTCTGACTGAGGCTCGTCGTCGTGAAGCAGAACAGGCACGCAACCAGGGCCGTTGGAGCCATCGTCCTGAGATGCAGCAAGGATCGGGCTCGGATGCCACTGCTTCGTCGTTTCCAGGCAGATCAGGTAATTCTGATACGAATCCTAGGAGAGGAGAGCCTGTTTTTGGTCGTACTGTGGAGCAGGTTGCCATACCTAGGGTTGTGGTGAACACTGCTGTTCCTATGAATCGCTCCGTCTCTGGCTTAAACACCTCTGCATCGACCTCTGTTAATGTGCCCGTGGGGGGAATCGTCCTGTGAATTTATCTCAAATTTTGTCAATTAATCAATCAGATCCGGTGACCAATACTCTGGTGGGGTCCTCTGTACCACCACCAGTAGTAAGTGTGCCGAGAGATGGGAATGTGGTTGGGGCTTCTGGAGATTTTCAGTTGATGGATGTGATTCAGGAAGAAGTGGTGTGTGAGAACTGTGGGAAGGATCATAACATTTTGGTTTGTCAAGAGAGGAAACCATGGGAATATGTTCCCCTTTTCTTTGGCAGTACTGATTTTGAACAGGGTTTCCACTCTATTCCTGTTGTGGAATCTAATGTTGAGTCTATGGAGCAGCTCCATTATGCTCACATAAGTGTGGTCAGAGGTGATGTTACTGGGAAAGATTTGGAGAAGGAATTTCAGGTGTGGGCTGATGCTTTGGGGTCTGGGTGGAGGTTTAATGCTAGACCTATTAATGATGTGGAATTCTTGATGAGATTTCCTTCTCCAGATCTATTGATGATTTCCACTTTGGGAAAGTTTTTATGAAGACAATTCCAGATGCTGTTATCCAATTGTCCAAGTGGAATGGGGACCTAGAACCTGTTAAATGGTTGGAAGAGGCCTGGTTTAGGATTGTTGGTATCCCTATGAAATACAGGGAAAAATCAACTATTTTGTATGTTGCTTCTTTGGTGGGTAAACCTTTGGCCCTGGACAGGAGCAGTTTGAGGAATTTGGCCTATGTGAGGGTGAAGGTTGCTTGTTTAGATGTTTCTTTGGTTCCTAATACCAGAAGGGGGAGATGCAGGGGGGATTTATGAATTCAAATATACTAGGGAGATTTTTGCCCCTGATGCAGTGCCTACCTTGCCTGTTTCTATGGGTGTTGACGGACAGGATGGTGACAATGTGTTGGATAAGAGGACTGAGGAGGAAGCTGAACATATGAGGCCTGGTGGGAATAATGGGCAAGGGCCTGGACCTGGTACAGGTGGTGGTGGGATTGCTGGTGGTCGTCAACATGGTGGTGGTGATGCTGGTGGAGCTGGGATGGACAAGGGTAAGAGGGTTGTGGTGGAGCAAGAAGATTCTGGTGGAGTTTCTTTTGGAACCAAAATGGCTAATATTTGGGCTAGCTCTGGAGGTGATGGTCATTCAAGAGGGATTGTTATCAGAGAGAATGTGGAAGGTGCAAATGGTGGTGGTATAGATGCCCAAACGAGAACAGCTGATGTGGGGTTGCAAGTTGGTACTCAGGAGAATGTGACAGATAGTGGTGGGTTGGGTGATGTCCACATGGAAGTCGTCCAGAATTTGTCCTCCACCCTGGTTAAAGACACCAGTTCTGATGTTGCTGCTGGTCCATAGAGGTTTGATGATTTTATCAGGGGCTTGTTGAAGGACAGGAGCAGTGATAAATACTATGAGCTCAGGAAGCAGTATGGGAATTTGTTGGAAGAGGAAGAAGAACAGGATGAGGGTGGCCAGGAAAAGGATGCCAATGGATCTACTAATGAATCTTTTGGCTCTTCTTCTGATAGTGGAAAGAAGGGTGCTGATGGGGGGTCTGTGGTGGAGGGAGCTCAAGAGATGGAGGTTGTCAATCAAGATCAGGAAGTGGTGGCTGTTGACCTATCTCAACCTGAAGTTCTTTCTACTAAGGAAAGTGTGGGTTCACAGTCTGAGACTATGGCTGGTGTAGAAGAACAAGCTATAAGGATGAGTTCAAGGGTGGCTACTCAAGGTGGGGCTAGAAACATGGCAGTTGGCTCAGCAACCTCCTAGATATTTGTCAGGTACAAACTTAACTTTGCATAATTCTTTTGCTGTGCTGGATGATGATGTTATTATGCATAGAGATTTGGAGATGGGGTGGATGCTTCTTCTATATCTTTAGATCATATTAATTCTCTGAAAGAATTAGAAATTGCTAGGCATAGTTTGCAGGATAGGAGACAGGTTGAGAATGAGGTTGATGTTGATATGAATGAGAAGGTCTTGTTTCTGGATTGGAAGGGTGATAGTAATGATGAGGAGGATTTCACTCATGTGGTTTCTAGGAATAAAAAAGTTGAGGTCTGGTTCTGGTGTGAAGGATAAAAAGTTAAAGGCAGCTGCTGTGAAGGTCCACAACTATCACCCTATGAGTGGTGTTGTGACCGGAACAAGGGAGAGAAAGTCTCTATTATGATAGGTGTTATCTTGAATATTAGAGGTGTGGGAAAGAAGGGTGTGAGTGCTTATTTGAATGACTTGTTGAGACAAGAGAGAGTGGATTTTATTGGTTTGCAGGAGACTATTAAGAAGGATTATTCTGATGCATTTTTTAGGAGAATTGATCCTATGAATCAATTCTCCTGGAGTTGGTTGCCTTATGTGGGAAGATCTGGGGGCATTTTAGGGGGCCTACGTTCCTCTAAATTGACTCAGCTCGGTGTGTCTATGGGCAGATTTCATGTTAAGATGAGGGTGTTTGATGTTTTGAAACAAATTCAGTGGCATTTGGTGGTGGTATATGGGGCTGCTCAAGAGGAGAATAAAGAGGAGTTTTTGTTAGAATTAGCTGATGTTTGCCAGGATCAGTCCATTCCTTTGTTGGCGGGTGGTGATTTTAATGTGATCAGGTGTGTTTCTGAGAAAAATAAAGGTCATTCTCTGAATAAGTGGGGGCACATGTTTAACTCAATTATTAATGCATATGGTTTAAGGGAGATTCTCATGTTTGGGGGACAGTTTACTTGGTCCAATAACTAGTTTGTAAGGAATGGGAGAAGTTGTTCCCTCTTACTACAGTGCACAAGTTGTCTAGAGAAGTTTCTGATTACAGTCCTTTGATCCTAGATACTACGGAAGGGCAGGAAGGGGGTGGCAGGGAATTCAGGTTTGAAAAAAGCTGGTTACAGTGTGATGATTTTTTGCTCAGAGTGGAGAAAGTTTGGAAAAAACATGTGAATGGTAAAAACAGTCTTGATAGGTTGCAGAAGAAACTTAAGAATGTTAGAAATGATTTGAAAGGATGGGGTGCTCATATAAGGGGTGTGGATAAAAAGAAGAAGAAGGTTTTGGTGGAGGAGCTTCAGGAACTGGAAAAAATTGAAGAGTTGATTCTGCTCAATGCAGAACAGCTGAAACGAAAAGCAGTTATTCAGAAAGAATTGCTGGAAATGTATGAGAATGAGGAAAAAAATTGGCAGCAAAGATCAAGAGATAATTGGTTATTAAAAGGTGACAACAACACTGAATATTTCCACAGGATTGCTAATGGGGTGAGAAGAAAGAAAATGATCTTTTCTATGAAAGATGGGGAGAATGAGATTCAGGGGACTCATGATCTCCTGCAGCATGCCACCAATTATTATGAAACTTTGTTTGGTCCTGCTGGTGGGTCCTCTATTAGGCTTGCAGATAACAATTGGTCAGATTGGGAGAAACTTAATGATGCGGACAGGTAAAAAATGGGGGTGTCGTTTACTGAGAAAGAGGTTAAGGAGGTTATTGATCAGATGGAGAAAAATAAAGCTGCTGGCCCTTATGGGATTCCTATTGAATTCTATCAGCATTGCTGGATGATTATAAGAACAGATGTTATGGCTGTGTTTGATGATTTTTTTGCTCATAAGATTGATTTGAGGAGCATTAACTATGGGGTGATTACTCTACTACCTAAAGGTGATGATGCTGATAGAATCCAGAAATATAGGCCTATTTGTTTGCTCCAGGTGTTGTTTAAAATTTTTACTAAGACTTTGACAGTTAGAACTGAACCTGTAATGGGGAAATTAATTGACACATGTCAGACTGCTTTTATCAAGGGGAGGTTTATTGCAGATGGGGTGACTTTGCTACATGAGATTTTGAAAGAATCAAAGAGTCAGAAGTAGCAGGGTGTGGTGTTAAAAATTGACTTTGAAAAAGCTTATGACAAAGTCAATTGGGATTTTTTGTTCTATTGCTGTAAGCAGAAAGGTTTTAGTGATGATTGGATGATTTTGTTGAAAAGTGCTGTGACTCAGGGTACTCTCAGTGTTAAAGTGAATGGAGAAACTGGTCCTTATTTTGGCAGTTTTAAAGGGGTCAGGCAAGGGGATCCTTTCTCTCCATTCCTATTTAATTTGGCAGGGGAATGTTTGGGTAAGATGGTGCTCAATGCACAGGCTGGTGGGTTGTTTACAGGGTTGGCTGATAATCTGTTTGATAAAGGGATTGCCATTTTGCAATATGCTGATGATATTATCCTTTTCATTAAAGATGATTTTGAGGGGGCTAGAAATTTGAAGTTGCTGTTGTATTTATTTGAATCCATGTCTGGTCTCAAGATTAATTTTGAGAAGAGTGAGGTGATGATGGTGTTGGATGATGAGGTGAAATTATCCAACTATGCTGAAATGTTTAACTGTCAGAAGGGTAGTTGGCCAATTAAGTACTTGGGGCTGCCGGTTTGTAGCAAAAGATGCACAGTGGCTGAGATGGGCTTTATTGGAGACAGGTTGAGGAAAAAATTAGATGGTCGGATGGGGTTGCTTTATCTCTGGGAGGGAGGCATGTTAAAATCACTGCTTGTGTTTCCAGTGTGGTTGTTTATCCCATGACTATGTTTCTTTTACACAAAACAAATGTGGAGGAAATTGAGAAGCAAACCAGAGCCTTCTTTTGGTATGGGAAGGTGGGCAAAATAAAATATCATCTGGTCAAATGGAAATTTGTGTGTAGGCCTAGAAAAAAAGGTGGATTGGGGATTAAAAACATTATATTATTTAATATTTGCTTGCTTTGCAAGTGGTGGTGGCGCCTTGAAGCTGAGGAGGGTCCATGGCAAGTTTTTGTAAGAAAGAAGTATATGAAGAAGGGAGGGATCAGTGCTGTGAAGCACAGGCAGAATGATTCTCCATGTTGGAATGATTTGATTAAGATTAGGGATCTCTATCTGGCTAGTAGGAAAATGAGAATTGGTAATGGAGAGTTGACTGATTTTTGGCATGATGCTTGGTGCTTAGATATGCCTCTAAAGGATAAGTTTCCTGGTCTGTTTGATATTTGCCAGAATCAAATGATTACTGTGGCTGATATGGCAAGAAAAAGCTGGAGATGCTCTTTTAGAAGGTGGTTGGATGCTGATGGGTTGAATCAGCAGGAACAGTTGAAAAATCTGTTTAATGGGGTGAGGTTGAGTCAGGAAAAAGATAGACCAGTGTGGATGTGGAATAAATCTTGCAAGTTTTCTGTTAAGTCGATGTATTCCCATCTGTCGAATGTAGGGATTGATAGGAGTTTCAAACACCTGTGGAAAACAAAAATTCCCCTAAAGATTAAAATTTGGTTGTGGCTGATCTGGCACAATGCTATTCTCACCAAAGATAACATGAGGAAGAAAATTTGGGTAGGGGATTTTACCTGTAGATTTTGTCGTGCTGATGAAAACATTTGGCATTTGTTCTTTACTTGCGTGGCTGCTAGATATGTTTGGGGAGTGGTTGCCAAAGCTATTGGTGCTGTGAATAGGCCTGGGTCCTTTTCTCAATACTTTTGGTGGGCTCCTCAGTTCTTGGGAGTCAGCAGGAATGTGCAGAATGCGCTGGCTGATGCTGCGGCTATGGATGTGGCCTCTGTTCCTTTTCTGGGACTGCCAGCAATCCATGAAGATCGCGCTCATGAAGCTCCGGAACTGGAAAGGGGGCGGGAGAAAAGAAGGAGAACCTGAAGCTGTCTGACGAGAAGAATATGAGTTTGCGTCTCTCCTGGTTCCTTCGTTGGTCTGGAATAGTAGTTCCTCGTCGTGTTTTGCAAAAACTGTTTCCACTAGCCTGAGGGCGGTGTTCTTGCGTCTCCAGCTGTCTCCCCTTTCATTTGTTAAGTCTGTCTTTTGGTTTGTAATATGGATACCTAAGTTGCTTTGACCCCCTAGGTGGTTCAGTACTACGTCTGTGTGTTGCGGATATGTGTGGTTGTTGTTCCGTTATCTGTTGATAATGGAACCCAATCCCTCTTTTTGGGGGATTGTATGGAAAAAAATGTGATCATAATGATGCACAAAATAAAAACAAGTGATTTTCTAGTAGTGGTTTTACTCGGGGTGCTACAAGAAAGTTTTCTCATTAAGGGGTAACCTTTCTAGCCACGGGACAACAAATTCATGTGTGTGTTTGTCATATAAACCAGCAAACCAGGTCATAAGTGCGTCGTGTAGTGATGAACACTTGATGTCCAACAAACTGTCCAACTCTATTGTTTTGATTGTTGTCTTCTGATCTTCTGTTATCCATCTGAAAAGAGTAGTCACAGCAGAAGGTGATGCTCTGTTTCTCCCACGTTTACGGGCAGGTGGTTCTTCACCCTCAACAACATCATCAGCAGCCTTCCATTTTCTCACCATCGTGGCTCCTACAAACAATTTAAAATGAACACAATACACAACCACAAAAATACAATGGTACAAACTCATAGAAAAATGAAATAAGAACTAATAACATCCAAAATGAAGCAATACTAAAAAATTACCATAGAAATGAAATAATATTATCATGCCAATATATATAAAAGAAGTTACACAAAAAGAGATAATCTACTGTGATCATGCCATTAGTACATAAGTTACCCATGCTCATAAACTAATATTATCATGCAAAATGTTCAAAAGTTACCAACAGAGATAATAAAAATTTATCAATTACACCACCAACATGGTTAGGGGTGCTGTTATCAAGGGATTTACTCCAAAGTTACACAAAAATAGATAATTTTGTGATGAAAACACTAAGTTCTTCCATGCCAAGGCTTCTGACAGGTATAGGAAAAATTCTATTCCAATTCTGAAAAATAGTAGTGGGGCTGATGTCACTCACCACAAGGACAAAGAGAAGCTTTTGTATCAGGCTTACAGAGAAAGATTAGGCACTTCCTCAGACCCTTAGATGGTGTTTGAATTGCCTTCTCTGATTGAGCCTCTAGAAGGTTTTGATGTTTTATCTTCTCCTTTCTCCACAACTAAAATTGATGATGTGGTCAAATATATGCCTATTGATAAGGCTCCTGGCCTAGATGGGTTCAATGGCCATTTCCTCAAGACCTGCTGGCCCATTATCAAATAAGACATTTACCTGCTCTGTAATGAATTTCATAGTGGTAATTTAAATATGGAAAGTATCAATATGGGCTATATTACCTTAGTTCCCAAAGTGCCAAATCCTTAGAATGTGAATGATTTTCGTCCAATTACCCTGTTAAACTAATGCCTTAAATTAATCACAAAGATCCTAGCAAACAGGCTCCAAAAGTTAATTCTGAAAATTGTCCACAAAAATCAGTATGGATTTCTGAAAGGGAGAACTATACAGGATTGTTTAGCCTGGGCCTTTGAGTACATCTATCAGTGTGAGGCTTCTAGACAGGAAATAATTATTCTCAAACTTGACTTTGCTAAGGCATTTGATACAATTGAACACTAGGCTATGATTAAAATTATGAAGCAAATGGGGTTTGATGAGAAATGGCTTGAGATGGATTGAAATTATCTTTGGCTCTGGAATGTCTTCTGTGCTTCTTAATGGAGTTCCTGGGAGACAATTTCATTGTAGAAGGGGTGTTAGGCAGGGTGACCCCCTTTCTCCTTTGATCTTTGTTCTAGCTGCTGACCTACTGCAATCTACCATCAAAAAAGCCTTTAGGGAGCACACTATCCATGCCCCTTTTGCTGCTAATTATGAAATGGACTTCCCTGTAATTCACTATGTTGATGATACTATTATTATCATGCCAGCTCAGTTGGAGCAGGTGTCTGCCATTAAAGCTATCCTTGACACATATGCTGCCTCTGCGGGACTGAAGATCAACTACAATAAATCCCAAATAGTTCCTATTATACTACAGATTTGCTTGCACAGCAATTGGATTCTACTTTGGGCTGTGTTATTGGGCAGATGCCTTTTACTTATCTTGGGTTGCCAATGGGGACTACTAAACCATCTGTCATTGACCTAATGCCGATGGTGGATAAAATTGAGAGAGGTCTCACAGCCAATTTTATGATGATGACTTACACTGGCAGGGTTACTGTTATTAACTCTCTCCTCACAATTGGCATTTATGCTACGTGTACCTTGAAAATAAACCCCAATATATTGGAACATATGGATAAAATCAGAAGGCACTGTTTATGGGCTAAGAAAACTGAAACTAGAGGAGAGAAATAAAGGAGGGGTTGGGGTTCTGAATCTAAAGCTATAGAATGATGCACTTTTGCTCAAATTCCTACACAAGTTCTATAATAGAGAAGACGTCCCTTGGGTTCCGCTAATATGGAAAGCATACTATGATGATAGAGTCCCCCATGCCATGGACTCATGTGGTTCTTTCTGGTGGAGAGATGTCTTTGCACTTTCTTCCACATACAGAGGATCACCAAATGCAAGATAATGGATGGTAAATCTATCCTGTTATGGAAGGACCTTTGGGCTGATGATATAGCAGCAAAAATGTTCCTGAGGGCCTTTTCATATGTGGTTAATGAAGACCTGTCTGCCAGATAGTTTTTGACCTCTAACTCTCTAGCTGCCCTGTTCCACTTGCCACTGTCCCCTCAAGCCCTTCAGGAAGTCAGGGAAATGCAGATTCTGCTAGCCGACACCACCTTTTCTATACATGAGCATGACAAGTGGTCTCTGGTATGGGGATCTGAGGTTTATAAATCCAGCCAGTTCTATAAGTTCTGTTTTAGGGAGATTGAGTCCCATGATGCCTTTAAATGGATTTGGAAATCCAAATGTGTGCCAAAGATGAAGTTTTTTTGTTGGCTACTCTTGGCTGATAGGCTGAACACAAAGGATAGGATGAAGAGGAGACATTATAAAATTGCAAGAGATTGCTATAAGTGTTTATCCTGTAACCAAAATGCAGAAGAGACTCTGCTGCATCTCTTCTTTACCTGCCCCTTTAGTTCTAGCTGCTGGAACAGTCTTGGCATTACTTGGCAGGTTAATGATTGTTGCAGCATGTTGGTTTCGGCAAAACATCTTTGGAATAAATCCATGTTCATGGAGGTCTTTATAATTGTATCCTGGAGTATATGGAAAGAGAGAAACAATCTTTGATTTAATGGAATCTTACCTGATATTGATTGCTGGAGATCCATACTTAAGAATGACTTTAGCTTACTGGTGCATAGAACTAAGGACATCCTACACCCCTTTGTTTCCTCCTTTGTAGCCTCCATGTAACTCTTTCTCTTAGTTTTTTCCCATGGTTGCTGATACCAGGTTGTAAATACTCTTTGTAAGAACTTTCCCCTTTTCTGGGACTGATTAATATATATACGAGGTAGTAGGACCCTTGGGAGGGGTCTTACTGTCATAAAGCTTCAAAAAAAATCTAATGTTATCCTACCATCAGTACATAAGTTACCCATTCTCACAAACCAATGTTATCATGCAAATTGCTCAAAACTTACCAACCTAGATAATCAAAAGTCATCAATTACACTACCAAACATGGCTAGTGATGTTGTTATCAATGGATTTACTCCAATGTTACCCATACATATGAAAACCAACCAAAAAAGTTCAAAAACCAAAAACAACTAGGGCAATGTATCATGTATATTAGCCAGCACCCAATATCTCATATATGTTATGTCATGGGGACCCCATATTTCATATGTTTCTCACAGTAGAAACCTACTACAAACACATACACACAAACCTAACACCTCAAAGCCATTGAAACAACCATAATACATCAGAAACACAAAATTAGCAACAATAAATCATTAACTAACCTGTAGAAATCTCAATCAACTACAAAATAGGTACTGCAGAAGATCTACATATGGGACATGTGTAACACCCTCAGATCGGCCCTATGCAAATTTTAGCGATTCTCGCCAAACCCGCATAGAAACAATTCAAAGGTGTCCACCAGGCACTTTTGTGCGGGTGGAAAACGAAGTAATACCATTACACATTAGTCCATGATGGAACCCGCAAAACATATATACAGAACAATGACTCAATGAGTCAAGAATACAGATATACAGTACAAAGATCCCAGTCTCCTTGAAAATGATACAGCGTCCAAGCAGGATGCAAATTGAGCTAAGAGCCCTGAAGAATAACCAATGGCTTCCATAACCCTGCCTAGCCAAGCCGAAAGGGTAACCCTGCTAATGGCATCGATCTCAAACCTGCTAAAACAAAAGGGGTGCCGACAAAGGGCAAAGGAAAAAAGAGAGCGGACAATACTAAGGCCAGTACACAGCGAGACTTAGAATTCGACAGTCCTCACCTACATAGGTATGGTAGACTAAAGCGACAGCACAACAAGCACTAAACAACCTATAGAGACTCGATACAACTATCGACTATCAGAGAGGGATAAGAAAGACCTATTCGAATTCAACCTGATACTAACACCAAGCATACCCATCCTGGTATTTCCCCCTCGAGACCAAACGAGGAAATCCTGCCAAGGAAACTCACATGGTTGGCAGTTTTATTCATTCTTTCCATGCTGGTTATCCAACCTACTAGTCATATCAGATACAAGTTAAATTATAACAGTAAACTTTAGTTATAGTTGTCTATGATTGAGATACTGTGCTCCAAGTCATCCATAACCACGAACACGACTTTTCAAAAATATTTAACTCTGCAGGGGTGCACCAAAGTTTCCACACCCACTTCGACCCTTTTTGCCAGATCAGTTAACATACACCCATCGGTATGTCGGTGGGGCCTCAAACACGACGCTTTCTCATACCCAAAGCAAGTACATGGGGGCCACCTAAAAGAGCGACCCGTACAAGGTATAGCTAATCCTCCTCGTAAGGACACTAGGGTTACGTACACTTTTCACGCGAGCAGAGGTCATGGACAATATATTCTCGTGACAGAGTGTCGCGCCTACGCGACAGTAATAAACACTCATCAAGCAACTGGTAATAAACATGGCATACATGGCAGGAAAACTTCAAATTAGTTTGTACCCCTCAGAATAGTACTTTGGAATTAGGTACTAAGCCGATAGGGGTGCTCATACACCCCACATGTGGTTAGCGCGCTCAGTCTCGAAACAGGTGTCAAGAACTCGGGTCCTAGGTGGACATAAGTGGGCGGTTAACAATCAAATCTCAACTATTACCCATCGGTGCCTCTTCATTAATTATATCCATTTTTATATTTAATTAACCCGCTGTAATTAAAACCACAATCATCTCCACCTTTATGAATATGCCAACCCCCAACATGAGTGGAACATCGACAACGCGAAGCAGCACCTAATCAAGAGACTACGACTCGCAAGGCCAACTGTCTACCCAAAAAAGGGAAATAAGTTATTGCCCTGGGTGGCAACTCTTCCCTGATTAGATAGTGCTGATGGATTTGATCATGTGTTGGTCTCATGTATAGCTTGGTTGCTAACGTGTAAATATTCTGTAATCTCCTGAACTCTTTTTTTACTTTCAATAAAATGCTGGGGGGGGGCGTTTCAAAAAGGGAAATAGGAGGTGTCCAAGACAATATAAAGGCTGCAGGAATATAATAAGGTGTATGGAATCTAAAACATCACAGCACAGATAGCAATATATCAATATGAGGAAGTAAAGACTATAAATGTAAAATAGGTAGAAAGGGGAAGAATGCTCGCCTAAGACACACTACCAAAGGTTCATATGAAGATCAGGTCGGCACTCGCATCAACTCATCGGCCTAATCCGTGAAAAAGAAAAGCACTAGAAGAAACATCGAATGCACTATTTAATTCTACGATAGAAGATCGGGCTTGATGCATGGATGATGCATGACATGGCGAACATGCGATGCAATTAGGCCATATTAAACGGAACCGAGGTCCCGACAATTAATTAGGTGGTTCATGTTGTTTATGTACCCCGCAATTTAAATGTTGTCTTAACAAGAAAAAATACGGCATCAGCTCACTACACAAATTTAAATAGAGACAATATAAGACTAGAAAACCCGCATATGGTCTCTATATGTAATTTAGGTGAACCGTCTAAATATCCCCAAACAAGCACAATATGTAAACAAGTATGAACAATTATATGCAACAAGTAGATATTATATTATAAAAAATATGGGGCTCGGAAAAGGGGTCACACGTGGGTTTCGGCGATCTTGGGTTTGATGTGGTTCGGGTTCGGAGGGATCGATCTTAGGACTCCGGAATCAAGAGTCGGGGCATTCGAATCCATGTAAGTCCTTGTCGTCCGGTTTCCAGGGATCTTCGGCTCTCTATCGACGAACTTGAGGTTCTGGCTTGGTTACCGATGGAGAACTTGGGCTTGGGGGCTTGATTGTCAGTGTCGGACTGGGGTCTCGACATCGATAGGTCTTGGTGTCACCGGTTCTTAGTACGGGGCACTTCATGTCCCTCTTGGATTTCCCGAGCAGAAGTAGTCAGAGAGGTAGCTCATCTAGGCGACATCCCAAACCATCACAACATGTCACTAGCCCCACGTAATCATCATATTCACACGGTCATGATCTTGCTGAACTTCTCGGTAACAGCACAACAACACTCTGGAACAAAACAATACACCATCCTCACTTCAGATGGAAGGGAGCCTCTTCAGCGGATGGTCTCTGACCAGGCACAGGTCACATGTCACGTACGGAGTAGAACACAAGCACGGCAAGCAACAGAACTCAGAGAACCTTAGCGTTGCGAGCATCTGCACAGATGGAGGTGATGTACTTGGTCACCAAGGACACATCGAGCACCGCATCACAGGGACGGGATGGATCCAGGCCATGCGTGAGCTTGCTGCAGCGTCCAGTGGCAGGGATGGGGATCAAGGCGATAGAGAGAGACAAGGTGGTAGGCCCCTGGAGCTTGGTCGGGGGAGACAACGACAGGGCTAGTCGTGGAGGACCCTGGTCTACGTGGAGGCGGGCTTGCAGAGGTAGCGCACGAGGAAGGCAGGGGGTCATGCGGCGCAGACGGCAGGGAGAGGCGAACGGTGGCGAGGCGAGGAGGAAGGGCGGAGGCGCACGGGGCCGCAGGTGAGGCGAGCAGGGGCGGCGACCGGGGGAAGAGACGATGGCGGTGGAGGCCAGAGCTGAGGAGGCCTGAGGCAGCGGGGGACGCGAGGAGGTCGGAGCGGCGGGGAGGGGAATCGCCCGAGGCAGTGGGGAGGGGAAGCGATTGGTGAGCGAGCGGAAGGAACATGGTGTAGTGGTCGGTGAGCGTGTCGATGGTAGGATCGGGGATGCGAGACCAAAGGGAGGAGCATGCGGGGTAGGGCGCTGGTGCGGGGGCGGCTGCTGAGTGGTGGCAGCGAGGTGGGAATTAGGGTTAGGTGGGATAGAGGCTAGGGTTAGAGCATCTTCACTCGTTGGGCGAATCTAAGCCGAAATCTGTATTTTTTTTGGCCGGACGGAGCTTGATTTTGGCCTGGGTATGCTCAGTTTCCCACTCGCGTACCCAGACGAGTTCCTAGTTTGGCTAAAATTTAACAAATTTGGCGAACTTTGGGCGAAAATGGGCGATACCGACGAACTTTGAGCAAATATGCCTGAATTTTGGGCGAATATGGGCGATATGGACAAACTATAGGCGAACTTTGGGCGAAAATGGGCGATACTGACGAACTTTGAGCAAATATGCCCGAATTTTGGGCGAACTCTGGGCGAATCTGGTCTATATGGGCGAAATTTGGGCGAATGTGGTCGATAGGGACCAACTTTGGGCGAATATGCCCGAATTTTGGCCGAACTTTAGGCGAATCTGGTCTATATGGGCGAAATTTGGGCGAATATGGTCGATACGGACCAATTTTGGGCGAATATGCCTGAATTTTGGGCGAATCTGGTATATATGGACAACTTTGGGCCAAATTTGGACGAATATGGGCGATACAGACGAACTTTGGGCGAATATGCCCGAAATTTGGGCGAACTTTGGGCGAATATGGTCTATATGGGCGAATATTAGGCGAATATGGGCGAAATTTGGGTGAATATGGGCGAAATTTGGGCGAATATGGGCGAACTTTGTATAAATAAGGGCGAATATATGCTGACTAGGCGGGTCCAGTTGTCGAATTTGCTTCATCCGGCGTTCCCAGGGCGTACCTAGGATCCTGGGTTCGGCCTGGGTAGGCCGGACCAAAACACGCCGAAATCCAGACCAAAACAGGTCCTTGGGTACGCAACTGGGCCAATTTTCGGCGTCCGGACCGAAATTCGGCGTCCGGATCGGCCTCCTGGGTAGGCGAGTGGAGATGCTCTTAGGTAGTCTAGGGTTTAGTTAGATGGGACGGGTAGTAGGTGGTTCGGCCGGTTGAGCCTCTAGCCCTGACTGGCTAGACTGTCTCCCCGAAAAAAAATTGTTTTTACTTTATTTATTTTTATTTTAAATAATTTTGAAAATATTTCTTAGACAACAAAATATCTAGACGAGACCAAGGTTTTGATTTGAAATAAAGAGGGGAACATCTGAAAAACAAATCTATTGAAAATAGTTTTAGGTTAGAAACATGCATGTAGTCATGAGGAGGCTCAAATGCAATGTGGCATGAAGACATAAGCATGTCGTCATGAAGATGCACAAAACAAATACACCAAGCAATTTTTATAGTAGTGGTTTTACCCGGGGTGCTACAACTGTAATCACTTGGACCCTATGCTCAATCATAAGCCGGTATAACCCAAAAATGTATAAGGTTTTCTACCGAGGAGGCCCAAGGGCCACCCACATGTAGGGCCCATCTAAGCGGAAAAGGGTACGGTACTGACCAACCACCCTATCCATTTCTCATGGTTATAGCTTCATGTGCGAGAGACGTAGCCAGCTGGATTGTGAGTCAAGCATACATAAATGAGTATATATGCCAACGATATACAAAAGTACATCAGAGCCAAACCATCTAAAACAAATATAAATATTCAACACCATACGGTAAGAACCAAATATCCTAGATAGAGATATTAGTTTAGGATACATCCTCATATATCACACATCAGAATATCAAGCGAAAGCGTAAAACAAGATCCGAGTATGGATAAGAGGCAAATTGGCATAAGATTCCCTGACGTAAGCACATCCCGCTGATACCTTCGATCCGGATTACGGATGTAGTATAGCTCCTTTTCCCTAGTAGACCTAGGTTTATCAAATCCTCGGGAAGCAGAAAGCAAAATGAGATTACTTAAACGGACCATCGAGAGTTTTACAATTCCTTTTGTGTTTTCACCGGACCAAGAGTTTGCGATCTTTTTGTTGTTGTTGATGATGAAGAGAGATAGGGCCTAGGGTCTTCGGTTTTCACCAGTAGCTATGCAAAAACATCTGATAGGAATAATAGATAATAATAAAGTATGCATGTAATCGTTAGAGCAAGATAATTATATGTGGGAAGTGCATCCATAATTGTTGTCGCCTTCGCAACCGCTTATAGCAATAACCTACTAGTCTCATCCATAGAAGAAAGAGAACTAATGATATGCATAGTGATTTCACCATTAATCCCAAGTACACATACAGTCGTACTACCCCTTCTGTCACGGGGGTTCCCATCCTGCAGATCAGTCATTACTCACACTCCCTTTACCTGGATCAAACTTTGGGGTCTTGGGTACCTGACAAGTCCTTAGATTGAGGTAAGAGAGGGTACTACAATCATCATGTCATACAAACTAATACATGATTCCATCTATGATAAATAACATGCACAAAAAGCTACATGGCTAGGCTGAAGCCCTTAGCCCAAATAGAATTACTCACACATAGAGATGAAATCAGCAATCATAAACATTATAATAGAGATCATAAGGTTGATTGCAAATAGTCTTACAATGTCGCCAATTGGAGAAGGGATCTACTACTATAAGGGATGGAAGATGTCTATGGTGGTGTTGACGGGTTTAGATCTAGATCTATTCCTCCGACGTAGCGGCTTCTGGTGGCAGAGAGAGTTGAGGTCAAAAAAGAAGCACAGTTTCCCGTCGCCCGAAGCCCCTTTATATAGGGGTTCCTTCACGAAAGTTGTTCTATTTGACCTAATGAAGTCGATGGAAACTATACGGCCGGAATAAATTTCCCACCGTATAGTTGGTCGTTAAGGCTTCTGCCTCCACTTCACGGCTCATGGTTACTTTGACGTGTTGGAAATCTCGTATCTTTGGCATTTATGTAGTGATTCCCATCATCATACGTCATTATCTATGGAGGGGAAAATAGCAAGAAAGGATTGCATACCCCTTTGATCATTAAGCATTAGTGGCAAGATTTAGAGAGATTTTTCATCAAATATATGAATAATATCTAGTTTAAATGCGGATGTGGATGGCTATATTTCACAGCCATCAACCTCCCCAAGATTAAACTTGATTGTCCTCGAGCAAGAAAACCAAAATCAAAAGGGAACTCAGCATTTTAACTGAAATAACAAGATGATGATCTTACTCATGATTAGTAGTCTCATATTTCCTCCACTTTTATTAATCTGAAAAACTTTAGCATAGATAGAGAAATGGCAAGCATATCATACAGGTTTCATGAATCCTTATAGCGCAGCAAAATTATTGTAAGCATGGATGATTCAAAAGAGTAAACTTTATTCCATGTTATGTAATCAACTCATAAGCTTGCTTTTGAACAATAAAGTATAATCATGTAAAATTGAGAGTGTGAGAGTTTGTCATGAAAAGCATATACTGTTGGGAATATGCCCTAGAGGCAATCATGTATGATGAGATTTCCCATTATATTCATAAAGATATTAAGTAGTCATTGTACAAACATCTCATGTGTATCATTGAATATGTGATTTGGTTGTGGAACTATGCATTCATGTTGTTTGTACTAAATATCCTTGGTCATCAAAGTTGTGCTGGACCCACAACTTAGACCAATGTGAAAGTTGGCTTGATGACTCGGTTCCACTTGTCATGAGCATGGAGATGCTATTCCAACTTACACAGATTCGGCTAAAGAGTTTAGAGAGTCGGATTGACCCATATTGAGGTACAACGAACAAGTTGTCATTTGTATATCTCAATCAATGTAATCCTTAGACCTGAGGTTGTTGCATAGTCCGAGTTGAGGATCACCGACTTAGGTTCTGTCAAACGCTAATTCGTAACTGGGCAGTTATAAAGGCAGGGTTCGGGTCGACTGAGAATCAAGCTGCGTGATGTGAATAACCAAGATGGGATTTTGCCCCTCCACTCGGAGAGATATTCTCTGGGCCCTCTCGTGAGATATGATTCGGAAAGCATGGCCATGCACGACTCGGTTAAGTGTTAACCGAGGCGATCGACTAAGAGTTAGTCGGGTGAATCACTTATCTTGGATCGAGAAGAGAGTCGGACTATTTAAGGGATGAAAATTATTCGCCTATAGTCTGACAAGGTATATCGTGAGGCAAAAGGGACTCGGACGTAAGTCGCATTGGAAAGGCAAGTCGTCATGACTCTTTGGTACTTGGGAGTCGGCACGTTCTGCTAGGAGCCTCTACCAACTGATCGATTGATAGTCGGACTCCAATCGTGTCCAAGTATCCATGAGCCTTCGGGGTCACACACTTAAGAGCGGGAGCATGTTCGGATTGGATCTGAACCTGTAATCTGGTTGGGTTGGACCTAAACCAGATTAGGACTGAGTTGGACTCACGGTGACTAGTGTTATATGGGCTTTAGTGAATGGGTCGCGCGAGCAGAGCCCACATTCACTCCCTATATATAGTGGAGCACCGTAACCCAGAAAGGTTAATCGTTGTTCGGTTAGGTCATTCCATGTGTTGAAAACCCTAGCTCCACAGCAGTCCTACCGTCGATACAAACCTAGCAGTTCGTCGCTGGTGCTCCTCCTTGTACGTGTGGATACCAGCAGAGGTGATGTGCGATCAGCACCAATACATTCGGATCGTGAGGACTGCACTACATCAACTGACACGCTTCATCAATAATCCGCAACTGCGCGTCTAGTGGTAAACCTCGTGGCCTTCTACCTCAGCTAGTTCTTGGGATCACCACGTTAGAGGAAAAGTTTTGTTTTATCTCTGCGTGGCCCAACAGTGGTATCAGAGCGATAGCTTCTGATTTTAGGCTCGAGATCTCGCATATGTGATATGCGGTTGGCTGTAGATGAGATCTATGTGCTGTTTGGTGGTCGATCTATGAGATAGATCGGTTTTGTACGAAGTTGATTGGATCAACTGTGCTCGGGGAATGGTAGATCATATTTTCGTGATCATACTGCTGAGGTCGTGGACCCTACCGGTCGGCTTCCGCCATCGGGGTAGACTGTGACACGTAAATCCAGAAGCGGTGATCAAAGATCAAAGAGTTTGATC
This sequence comes from Avena sativa, assembly GCA_916181665.1. NCBI lineage: Eukaryota > Viridiplantae > Streptophyta > Magnoliopsida > Poales > Poaceae > Avena > Avena sativa. The sequence goes on from OV702298.1 coordinate 115,686,695, forward strand.
GAATCGGAACGATGGTCGGAATCCATGTTCGGATTGTAGATGAGATCTATGTTTTCGGAAAAATCGTCGGGCGCTATCCGGCTAGCGGGACCGCCGGCTTCGCCCTTTCGTAGCGCCTTAGATGTCGTTGAGAGTTTCAAAACACCGGTAGATATTGTATCGATGCATAACTTGTTTTTGCAGGAAGTTGTGAATGGTATGGTTCATGTGCATGTGATGTATGTGTGCAATCCATACGTGATCTGCGAATCACGGTTTTTTGTCAGCCGGCTAGAGCCTAGGTGATGTCATTTTATTGTATAACGACCTGCGTGTCGGATTCTCTATGTAATTTACTTTACTATGCTAGTGTAGCTGTTTGGAGAACCCGGAAGGCATGCAAGGCGTTGTACATGTCGGCGACATGGAGTAAGACGGCAAGTGACAAGAGTTGGCACGAGTCGGATTACAGGCTTTGTGGAGATGGAGATAACCATGAAGAGAGCCATACCATTTCACATTATAAATGCTTTATTTTGTGTTATTGTTATGTCTCAGTTTTACCTCTATTAGATAGTCGGTAAAATTTAATCCCTCAAAGAAGGTCTAGTCGGTTTTCCCGCCAGTTTTTGCACCATCACAAGTCGGACATTTTTGGTAGTGGGCTCATAAAATTGAGGTGCTGCCAATTCTTTCCGACTAGGTGGGTTCGAGTCAGACTCTTACTGCGGAAACACTCGGTAAGCTAGACGGGTCTATCACAACGGTTGTGGGGCTCGGGGAAAAGTCGGATGGGAGCTGGGGCATGTGATGCCACCCGTCCAACAGGAGTCGCATGAGATGCGATTGACAAGGAGTTGTCTACCTAGATCACTTGGCGGCTAGCGGTGATGCTAAAGCTCACTAGCCGACTTGCTTATTTAGGATCCTGAATCACTAAGCAACCATCAGAGGGGTGTTGGTTCTAGTGGGAGCATAAAATATTAAAATGTTTAATATGCTTGCTCTTTTATGAATACATGTCTTAAGTGTTTTGCATATTTTCTGTTGTAGATCATGGCACCAAGTAGCAGCCACTCTCAGATATCCGGTTTTGCGTTGAGAACCATTCTTGAGAAAGATAAACTGAACGACACTAATTTTACCAACTGGTATCGAAATCTGAGAATTGTTCTCAAACAAGAAAAGAAGGACCATGTCCTAGACAACCCACTTCCAGATGAGCCGAATGAGAATGCGACTGTCGCTGCCACCATTGCCTACCGTCGGGCTAAGGATGAGTCCACGGATATTAGCTGTCTTATGCTTGCTCACATGGAACCGGACTTGCAAAAGCAGTTCGAGCCTACGATATGATCGAAAGCCTCAAAAGTATGTTCCAGGCTCAGGCAAAGACTAAGAGGTATCAAGTCTCTAAGGCTTTGCTGAGTTGCAAGCTTAAGGATGGTGATCCACTGAGTCCGCATGTGATCAAAATGGTTGGTTATGCGCAGTCTCTGGAGAGGCTTGGCTACCCCATTAGCGAAGAGTTTGCTACGGATATAATTCTGAACTCTCTTCCTAGTGCATATGGGCAGTTCATTTCGAACTATCACATGCATGGTATGGATAAGAAGCTCACTGAATTACATGGGATGCTCAAGCAGGCAGAGGCGGATCTCAAGAAGGGCGCCAGTCAAGTATTGATGATGCAGAATAAGGCTAAGTTCAAGAAGAGTTCTTGGACTAAGAAGAAGGCTAAGTCAGGAGGAAAGCAGGCTCAGGACCCGGTCCCAAGCGCTTCCTCAGGGACTGAACCATCTCCTTCAGCCGGATCCACTTGCTTCTACTGCAAGGCGGATGGCCACTGGAAGAGGAACTGCAGCAAGTACTTGGCCGACAAAGCCAAGAGTGGAGTATGACTTCCGACTCAGGTACACTTGTTTGCAATGTTATAGACATATATCTTGCTGATGCACCTAATAGTTCTTGGGTATATGATACCGGATCAGTTATTCACATCTGCAACTCGTTGCAGGGACTGGTAAGAACTAGGAGCGTAGCAAGAGGCGAGGTTGATATTCGAGTCGGCAACAAAGCAAGAGTTGCTGCGTTGGAAGTCAGCACGATGCAACTTCATTTACCTTCCGGATTCATTATGGAACTGAATAATTGTTATTATGTTCCAGTGCTCAGTCAAAACATTATTTCTGCTTCATGTTTGATGAGGCAAGGCTATGAGTCGAATATCAAGAATAATGGTTGTTCTTTGTATTTGAATGATATGTTTCACGGCTTTGCACCCGTTTAGGACGGGTTATTTATTTTGAATCTTGATGGTGAGTCGGTTTATAACATAAATGTTAAAAGGTTGAAACCAAATGATCTGAATATGACTTACTTTTGGCACTGTCGACTTGGTCATATAAGTTGGAAACGCATGAAGAAGCTCCATGATGATGGACTCCTAACTTCGTTCGACTTGGAGTCGTTCGAGACATGCGAATCTTGCCTACTCGGCAAAATGACCAAGACACCTTTTGCAAAGAGTTGCGAAAGGGCGTCCGACTTGTTGGGACTAGTACATAGTGATGTATGTGGACCAATGAGCACGACAGCGAGGGGTGGTTATGAGTACCATCAAAATTGGTAGAGAAGACACCACATGAGATGTGGACAGGCAAAAAGCCGAGTTTGTCTTTTCTTAAGATTTGGGGTTGTGAAGCATTTGTCAAGCGACTTCAGTCGGACAAGCTTACGGCCAAGTCGGATAAATGTATTTTCGTGGGGTATCCGAGGGAAACCTTGGGTTACTAATTCTACAACTGAGAAGAGGGCAAAGTGTTTGTCGCTCGGAACGGTGTCTTCCTTGAGAAAGAGTTTCTCAGTCAGGGAGTAAGTGGGAGCACGGTGCAACTCGAAGAAATTCGAGAGGAACCGGCTAGTAGCGAGTCGGCAAAAACCTTGGAGGTTGAGCCGGTCGTGGCAGCTGAGCCGGCAGCAGCACCTGTACTACGAAGATCGGCAAGATTACGAAGTGTTCGTGATGTGTTACTGTTAGACAGTGATGAGCTGGAAAATTATTCGGAAGCGATGGTGGGATCTGATTCCGAGTCACGGCTTGGAGCCATGAGATCCGAGATAAAGTCCATCGATGAAAATCACGTTTGGAACTTGGTTGATCTGCCAGACGGTGCAAGACCCGTCGAGTGCAAATGGGTCTTTAAGAAGAAAACTGATATGGATGGAAATGTTTCAATCTATAAAGAACGCCTTGTCACGAAGGGGTTCCGACAAGTTCAAGGAGTTGATTACGACGAGACTTTCTTGCCCATAGAGATGCTTAAATCAGTTCGGATCATGTTAGTGTTGGAGATATGCCCTAGAGGCAATAATAAATGTAGTTATTATTATATCTTTGTGTTTATGATAAATGTTTACATTCATGCTATAATAGTATTAACAAGAAACATTAATACTTGTGTGATTTGTAAACTAAATTAGAGTCCCTAGTAAAGCCTCTTCTTAATACTAGCTTGTTGATTAACAGATGATCATGGTTTCTTGATCATGAACATTTGAGATGTTGTTAATAACAAGATCATATCATTAGGAGAATGGTATGGTGAACATACTCCTATAGATAAGCATAGCATAAAGATCAAGTCATTTTAATAGTTCAATTGCTATAAGCTTTCTGATACATAGTAACCTAATTCCTTCGACCATGAGATCATGCTTATCACCATCACCAGAAGGATACTTTGATGACATCAAACACCACACCGTAACTGGGTGGCTATAAAGGTGGCGTTGAGTGTTCGGAAAGTATGGGTTGAGACACATGGATCAAGAGTGGGATTTGTCCATCCATATGACAGATAGATATACTCTGGGCCCTCTCGGTGGAATGTCATACAATTAGCTTGCAAGCATGTGACTGGCTCACAAGGGATCACATATCACGGGAACGAGAAAAGAGTACTTATCGGTAACGAGGTTGAACTAGGTATGCAGAGATACCGACGATCAAAACCTCGGATAAGTAAACTATCGTGAGACAAAGGGAAATTGGTATCGTATGTAAGTGGTTCATTCGATCGCAAAGTAATGGTAGAAATATGTGGGAGCCATATGAATTTCCAGATTCCTCTATTGGTTATTGTTCAGAGAAGGGTCTCGATCATGTCCGCATAATTCATGAACCGTAGGGAGACACACTTAAGGATTCGATGTTGTTGAGTAGTTATGGAATGATGAGTAAGAGACCGAATGTTGTTCGGAGTCTCGGATGGAATCCGGGATATCACGAGGAGATCTGTAATGGTCCAGAAAATAAGATTCATATAAGGAAAGTCATGTTTCCGAGTTGGGGAATGATTCCGATGATTTCATCGGGAATGTTCTAGAAGGTTCCGGAAGGTCCGGCACTCCGGAGGGGAAGGGTACATGAATGTGTCATGACAATGTGGAATGGTTGCATCATGTACTAGGTATCATGGCTGAGCAAAATAAAAGGGATAAATCAAATCCTAGTTTGAAAAGTCAAACGCCAATTTGAAAAGTCAAACGGCAGTTTTGCTTGGTGGAGGGAGAGTTGCAAACCTACTTGGGGAGGAGTTCCTCTCCCTCCACCCGCCGGCCAAGGAGGCCGACTTGGGGGAGGACTCCCTCCCCTTGGCCGGCGCCCTCCCACCTATAAAGGAAGGGGCAGGGGTGCCCCCTCTAGCCTACACCTCTCTCCACTAAAACCCTAACCCTAGCCACCGGCCACCAAGTCGTCGCCGCCGCCCTAGGGTTTGCCCTAGCCGCCGAGTTGGGGCCCTCCCCAAGCCCTAGCCACCGGCCTGGCTCTCTCCCCTTGGTGCCTCTAAACCCTAGATCGCCAAGGCCTCTCTCATAGTCCACCATACTCGCTCCGGCTTAAGGCGAAGCCCTGAGAGATCTCCCCTCTACTTCCGGTACCACGCTGTCGTGCTGCCGGAATCGCGAGGAGAGTGCTACAACCTCCGCTGCCTGCTGGAACAAGGGAGAGGAAGGTCTTCATCGAGTACCGAACGTGTGACCGACTACAGAAGCGCTACCAGAACGCAGCGCAGGAAGGATCGTCTACACGATCTTGAGATCGGCAAGAGTACGACTACATCACCCACGAGAATCTGCTCTCGTTAAACACTTTGGAATCTTCGAGGGTGAGTTCCTCTATCGACTCATTGCTACAATCTATTCGATAGATCTTGGCTTGTTTGTTTGCATGCGGTAGAAATTTTTTGTTTTCCATGCTACGAACCCCTATAGTGGTATCAGAGCCATGTCTATATGTAGATCTGTTGCACGAGTAGAACACAATGGTCATTGTGGATGGTGGTTCTTTTATTATCAATTGCTTCTTGTGTACTTTGCATCTTGCGGTATGATGGGATGAAGCGGCCCGGGCTAACCTTACATGACATCGTTCATGAGACTTGCTCCACGCTCAACATGCAACTTGTATTGCATAAGTGGCTTTGTGGGTGTCTGTCTCTCCCATTATAGTATAGATCCAATTTACAACGGGCACTTGATAGTTCAAACATCAACGTTGTGGTTCTTGTTCGTAAGTTAGATCGACACTTATTGAAATCCCCAAACCACGTAAAATATGCAAAGAAAATTAGAGGCGTCTAACTTTGTTTTGCAGGGGTGTGCTATGATGTGATATGGCCATGATTGTGATTATATTTGATGTATGCAATGATCCTTATTGTAAGTTGGCAACCGGCAGGAGCCATATGGCTGTCTTTAAATTCTGTCAAGACCTGCGTGTCTATTCAAAGTAGTTGTAATAGTTGAAGCTGGTGGACGACAACCATGGAGCGGCGTCATTGACCTTGATACAATGCCGGTGATGATGGAGACTCATGTTCGTGCTTGAAGATGGAGATCGGAAGCACAAAGAAGAAAGGCCATATCATATCACATATTATGAATTGCATGTGATGTTAATCCTTTATGCATCTTGTATTGCTTAGTTAACGACGCTAGCATTATAAGATGATCCCTCAAGCACACAAATTTCAAGTTTTAAAGTGTTCATCCTTAGTAAGCACCGTTGCTAAAACTTGTTGTTTCGAAGCACCACGTGATGATCGGGTGTGTTAGATTCTGAAAGTGTATACAACATGAGCAAGCCAGATTTGCTCATGCGGAAGCTAAGGTTTGATCTTGACGAGCCTAGCATGTACAGACATGGTCTCGGAACACGGATCACCGAAAGGTAAAGCATGAATCATATAGTAGATATGATGAACATGTCGATTGTTCGCCATTGAAGCTACATCAACTCTCGTGATGATCGGTTTTGATATGGTGGATTTGGTTTGTGTGATCACTAAAACAATGTGAGGGATATTGTTTTGAGTGGGAGTTCACCTAGATTAATTTAACTATTAGTTAGAACTCAATTTGTCATAAACTTAGTCTAAACTATTGCAAATATGTTGTAGATCAATGGCGGCCCCTACCATCAATTTTAATGCGTTCCTAGAGAAAGAAAAGTTGAAAAACAATGGAAGCAACTTCGCGGATTGGTTCCGCAATTTGAGGATTGTCCTCAATCCTGGTAATTTGACCTATGTGCTGGATGCACCGCTGGGTGACCCGCCTGCAGCTGATACTACCGATGAAGTAAAGAATGTTTACCTCGCTCGGAAGAATCAGTACTCCACAGTTTAGTGTGCTATCTTGTATGGTTTGGAATCGGAGCTTCAGAAAAAGGTTTGAGAACCATGACCCACATGATATTGTCCGTGAACTCAAATTGATATTTGAGACTCACGCGGTAGTTGAGAGTTATGAGGCTTCTGAAAAGTTCTTTAACTGCAAGATGGAAAAGGGCGGCTCCGTCAGTGAGCATGTGCTTACGATGTCTGGGCACGCAAACAAACTCCAAAGCTTGGGTATAGTGATTCCTAATGCTTTGGGGATTTACCGTGTCCTCCAATCACTACCACCAAGTTATAAGAACTTTGTGATGAACTACAATATGCAAAGCATGAACAAGCAGTTGCTAGAACTCTTCTCCATGTTAAAATCTGCAGAAGTGGAGATCAAGAAAGAACACCAAGTGTTGATGGTAAATAAGACCACCAAATTCAAGAAAGGCAAGTCTAAGCAAAAGGGTAACTTCAAGAAGGGTGGTAAGAAAGTTGCCGCACCGGCGAAGAAGACCAAGGCTGGACCTAAGCCTGATATTGAGTGTTTTTACTACAAGGGAGAAGGTCACTGGAAGCGGAATTGCCCAAAGTACTTGGCGGATTTGAAGAACGTCAACATCAAGAAGAAAGGTATATTCGATATACATGTTATTGATGTGTATCTCACTAGTACTCGTAGCAGTGCCTGGGTATTTGATACTGGTTCGGTTGCTCATATTTGTAACTCGAAACAGATACTGCAGAATAAACGGAAGCTAGCGAAGAACGAGGTGACGATGCGCGTTGGAAATGGATCAAAGGTTGATGTGATCGCGGTCGGCACGCTACCTCTTCATCTACCATCGAGATTAGTTTTATACTTAAATAATTGTTATTTGGTGCCTGCGTTAAGCATGAACATTATATTGGGATCTTGTTTATTGCGAGACGGTTACTTGTTTAAGTCCGAGAATAATGGTTGTTCGATTTATATGGGTAATATGTTTTATGCACATACACCTTTGATAGATGGTCTATTCTTATTGAATCTCGATAGTCGAAATACACATATTAATAACATTGAAGCTAAACGTTTGAAATTGAGCAATAACTCGACCTATATGTGGCACTGTCGTCTTGGTCACATTGGAGTGAAGCGTATGAAGAAACTCCATTCCGATGGACTTCTTGAATCACTTGATTTCGAATCACTTGAAAGATGCGAAGCATGTCTGATGGGTAAAATGACTAAGACTCCATTTTATGGTATGATGGAGCGAGCTACAGACTTATTGGAAATCATACATACCTATGTGTGTGGTCCAATGAGTGTAGCATCGTGCGGTGGTTATCGTTATGTTCTTACCTTCACGGATGACTTGAGTAGATATGGGTATATCTATTTCATGAAACATAAGTCCGAAACTTTCGAGAAGTTTAAGGAATTTCAAAGTGAGGTAGAGAATCAACGTAACAAGAAGATTAAATTTCTACGTTCTAATCGTGGAGGTGAATATCTAAGTTACGAGTTTGGCGAGCATTTGAAGAAATGCGGAATACTTTCACAATTGACACCGCCGGGAACACCACAGCGTAATGGTGTGTCCAAACGTCGTAATCGAACTCTCTTAGATATGGTTCGTTCTATAATGTCACTTATAGATTTACCGCTATCATTTTGGGGTTATGCATTAGAAACAGCCGCATTCACTTTAAATAGGGCACCATCTAAATCCGTTTAAACGACACCGTATGAATTATGGTTTGGGAAGAAACCTAAATTGTCGTTCCTTAAAGTTTGGGGTTGCGAAGCCTATGTAAAGAAGTTACAACCGGACAAGCTTGAACCCAAAGCGGAAAAATGTGTCTTCATAGGATACCCGAAGGAAACTATTGGATATACCTTCTATCATAGATCTGAGGGCAAAATCTTTGTTGCTAAGAATGGATCCTTTCTAGAGAAAGAATTTCTCTCGAAAGAAGTGACTGGAAGGAAAGTAGAACTCGACGAGGTTGTTGAACCTTCTCTCGAACTTGCGAGTAGCGCATCACCGGAAGAAGTTCCTGTGGCGCCTACACCAATAAGAGAGGAAGATAATGATGATGATCATGAAACTTCGGTTGAAGTTGCTACAAAACCTCGCAGGTCAACGAGAACTCGTACCACTCCTGATTGGTATGATCCCGTTATGAGTGTCATGTTGGTGGACAACACCAATGACCCTGCAACATATGAGGAAGCGATGATGAGCCCAGATTCCAATAAATGGAAAGAGGCCATGAAATCCGAAATTGGATCCATCTACGAAAACCAAGTATGGACTTTGGTGGACTTACCGGATGGCCGGAAGGCTGTCGAGAACAAATGGATTTTCAAGAAGAAAACAAATGTTGATGGTAATGTTACTATCTATAAAGCTCGACTTGTCGCAAAAGGATTTCGACAAATTCAAGGAGTTGACTACGATGAGACTTTCTCACCAGTAGCGAAGCTAAAGTCTGTGAGGATTATGTTAGCAATCGCTGCATATTACGTTTATGAAATATGGCAGATGGATGTCAAAACAACATTCCTCAATGGAGACATTGATGAAGAGATGTATATGATGCAACCCAAAGGTTTTGTCGATCCTAAATACGCTAACAAGGTATGCAAACTTCAACAGTCCATATATGGGTTGAAGGAAGCATCCCGAAGTTGGAATCAACGTTTTGATAAGGTAATCAAAAGTTTTGGTTTTATACAAACTTATGGAGAAGCTTGTATTTACAAGAAAGTGAGTGGGAGCTCTGTAGCATTCTTAATACTATATGTAGATGACATATTGTTGATTGGGAATGATGTAGACCTTCTTAATAGTGTCAAGGAATATTTGAATAATAGTTTTTAATGAAACATCTTGGCGAAGCAGCTTGCATATTAGGCATAAAGATTTATAGAGATAGATCGAGACGCCTAATATCATTGTCACAAAGTACATATTTGGAAAAAGTTCTAAAGAGGTTTGGAATGGAAGATAGCAAGAAAGGGTTCTTGCCCATGTTGCCCAATACGACGTTGAGTAAAACTCAAAGTCCAGCAACGGCAGAAGATAGAGAAAGGATGAGTAAGACTCCCTATGCCTCAGCCATAGGATCTCTAATGTATGCCATGCTATGTACTAGACCCGACATTGCATATGCTGTTAGTTTGACTAGCAGATATCAAAGTGATCCAGGAGTGGATCATTGGACAACGGTCAAAAACATCCTTAAGTACTTGAGAAGAACTAAGGATATGGTTCTTTCTTATAGAGGTGATGAACAACTCATTGTTAATGGTTACACCGATGCTAGTTGGAACACCGATCCGGATGATTCTACATCACAATCTGGATATGTATTTACTTTGAATGGTGCAGCAGTTAGCTGGAGGAGTGCAAAGCAAAGCGTTGTGGCGAGATCTTCAACTGAATCGGAATACATAGCTGGTTCGGAGGCTTCACAAGAAGCGATATGGATGAAGGAGTTCATTATAGAGCTCGGTGTGGTTCCAAGTGCGCTGGACCCAATGTCTATCTACTGTGATAACATGGGCGCCATAGCCAATGCGCAAGAACCAAGGTCACACAAGAAGCTGAAGCATTTCAAGCTACGTTTTCACGCTATTCGAGAACATGTCCAAGATGGTGACATAAAGATTTGCAAAGTACACACAGATCTAAATGTGGCAGATCCATTGACTAAACCTCTCCCGAGGGCAAAACATGACCAACACCAAACTGCCATGGGTGTTCGGTATATTACCATGTAATCTAGATTAGTTGACTCTAGTGCAAGTGGGATACTGTTGGAGATATGCCCTAGAGGAAATAATAAATATAGTTATTATTATATCTTTGTGTTTATGATAAATGTTTACATTCATGCTATAATAGTATTAACAAGAAACATTAATACTTGTGTGATTTGTAAACTAAATTAGAGTCCCTAGTAAAGCCTCTTCTTAATACTAGCTTGTTGATTAACAGATGATCATGGTTTCTTGATCATGAACATTTGAGATGTTGTTAATAACAAGATCATATCATTAGGAGAATGGTATGGTGAACATACTCCTATAGATAAGCATAGCATAAAGATCAAGTCATTTTAATAGTTCAATTGCTATAAGCTTTCTGATACATAGTAACCTAATTCCTTCGACCATGAGATCATGCTTATCACCATCACCAGAAGGATACTTTGATGACATCAAACACCACACCGTAACTGGGTGGCTATAAAGGTGGCGTTGAGTGTTCGGAAAGTATGGGTTGAGACACATGGATCAAGAGTGGGATTTGTCCATCCATATGACAGATAGATATACTCTGGGCCCTCTCGGTGGAATGTCATACAATTAGCTTGCAAGCATGTGACTGGCTCACAAGGGATCACATATCACGGGAACGAGAAAAGAGTACTTATCGGTAACGAGGTTGAACTAGGTATGCAGAGATACCGACGATCAAAACCTCGGATAAGTAAACTATCGTGAGACAAAGGGAAATTGGTATCGTATGTAAGTGGTTCATTCGATCGCAAAGTAATGGTAGAAATATGTGGGAGCCATATGAATTTCCAGATTCCTCTATTGGTTATTGTTCAGAGAAGGGTCTCGATCATGTCCGCATAATTCACGAACCGTAGGGAGACACACTTAAGGATTCGATGTTGTTGAGTAGTTATGGAATGATGAGTAAGAGACCGAATGTTGTTCGGAGTCTCGGATGGGATCCGGGATATCACGAGGAGATCCGGAATGGTCCGGAAAATAAGATTCATATAAGGAAAGTCCTGTTTCGGAGTTGGGGAATGATTCCGATGATTTCATCGGGAATGTTCTAGAAGGTTCCGGAAGGTCCGGCACTCCGGAGGGGAAGGGTACATGAATGTGTCATGACAATGTGGAATGGTTGCATCATGTACTAGGTATCATGGCTGAGCAAAATAAAAGGGATAAATCAAATCCTAGTTTGAAAAGTCAAACGCCAATTTGAAAAGTCAAACGACAGTTTTGCTTGGTGGAGGGAGAGTTGCAAACCTACTTGGGGAGGAGTTCCTCTCCCTCCACCCGCCGGCCAAGGAGGCCGACTTGGGGGAGGACTCCCTTCCCTTGTACGTCACCCTCCCACCTATAAAAGAAGGGGCAGGGGTGCCCCCTCTATCCTACACCTCTCTCCACCAAAACCCTAACCCTAGCCGCCGGCCACCAAGTCGCCGGCGCCGCCCTAGGGTTTGCCCTAGACGCCGAGTTGGGGCCCTCCCCAAGCCCTAGCCGCCGGTGTAGCTCTCACCCCTTGGTGCCTCTAAACCCTAGATCGCCAAGGCCTCTCTCATAGTCCACCATACTCGCTCCAGCTTAAGGCGAAGCCCTGAGAGATCTCCCATCTACTTCTGGTACCACGCCGTCGTGCTGCCGGAATCGCGAGGAGAGTGCTACAACCTCCACTGCCTGCTGGAACAAGGGAGAGGAAGGTCTTCATCGAGTACCGAACGTGTGACCGACTACAGAAGCGCTACCAGAACGCAGCGCAGGAAGGATCGTCTACACGATCTTGAGATCGGCAAGAGTACGACTACATCACCCACGAGAATCTGCTCTCGTTAAACACTTTGGAATCTTTGAGGGTGAGTTCCTCTATCGACTCGTTGCTACAATCTAGTCGATAGATCTTGGCTTGTTTGTTTGCATGCGGTAGAAATTTTTTGTTTTCCATGCTACGAACCCCTACAGTTAGCTATAGCGGCCTATTTCGACTACGAGATATGGCAGATGGATGCAAAACGGCTTTTCTTAACGGAAATTTAACCGAGGACGTGTATATGATATAGCCCGAGGGTTTTGTCGATCCGGCTAATGCTGACAAGGTGTGCAAACTTCAGAAATCCATTTATGGGTTGAAGCAAGCATCTCGGAGTTGGAATATTTGCTTTGATGAGGTAGTCAAATCGTTTGGCTTCATCAAGAGTGATCATGATTCTTGTTTGTACAAGTAGTTTAGTGGGAACAAAGTAAATTTTCTAATCTTTTATGTGGATGACATATTACTGATTGGAAATGATGTCCAGATGTTGCAAGAAACCAAGGAATCATTGGAAAGTAGTTTCTCAATGAAAGACTTGGGTGAGGCAACATACATCCTCAGAATCCGGATCTATAGAGATAGATCAAGGAGGCTCATTGGATTGAGTTAGAGTACTTATTTGGACAAAGTGTTGAAGAAGTTCAACATGGAATCGTCTAAGAAGGGGTTCTTACCGATGTCCCATGGTGTAAAACTTAGCAAGACTCAGTGCCCTTCGACAACTGATGAGCGAAGTCGGATGAGTGCGATTCCATATGCTTCTGCAGTCAGATCCATCATGTATGCCATGATTTGTACTAGGCCAGATGTTTCCTATGTTCTAAGTGTTGTGAGCAGATACCAGGCTGATCCTGGAGAGATCCACTGGACAACGGCTAAAAATATCCTAAAGTACTTGAGAAGGACTAAGGATATGTTCTTGGTTTATGGTGGTGAAGATGAACTCAGTGTAAAGGGTTACACGGATGCAAGTTATCTTACCGACTCTGATGATTCTCGTTCGCAATCCGGATACGTGTTTATTATAAACGAAGGTGCTGTGAGCTGGAAGAGTTCCAAGCAAGAGACTGTGTCTGCGTCTACAACAGAGGCTGAGTATATTGCCGCCTCGGAGGCAGCAAAGGAAGCTGTTTGGATGAGGAATTTCCTCATGGATCTTGGTGTGGTTTAGGGCTCGTCCAATCCGTTAGACGTGTATTGTGACAACAATGGTGCTATTGCACAAGCCAAGGAATCTAGACAGCACCAGAAGAACAAGCACATACTCATGCGGTACCACCTGATTCGCCAGTTCGTGGATCAGGGTGATATCAAGTTATGCAAGGTACACACGGATGCAAATATTGCGGATCCATTGACAAAGCCGTTACCACAGCCGAAGCATGAGGCGCACCTGAGAGCCATGGGCAGTAGATGCTTAGACATGTGCGGATGCAAATATTGCGGATCCATTGACAAAGCCGTTACCACAGCCGAAGCATGAGGCGCACCTGAGAGCCATGGGCAGTAGATGCTTAGACATGTGATGTCAGAAGATTGACTCTAGTGCAAGTGGGAGACAGTTGGGAATATGCCCTAGAGGCAATCATGTATGATGAGATTTCCCATTGTATTCATAAAGATATTAAGTAGTCCTTGTATAAACATATGATGTGTATCATTGAATATGTGATTCGGTTGCGGAACTATGCATTCATGTTGTTTGTACTAAATATCCTTGGTCATCGAAGTTGTGCTGGACACACAACTTAGACCAATGTGAAAGTTGGCTTGATGACTCGGTTCCACTTGTCATGAGCATGGAGATGCTATTCCAACTTACACAGATTCGGCTAAAGAGTTTAGCTAGTCGGATTGACCCATATTGAGGTACAACGAACAAGTTGTCATTTGTATATCTCAATCAATGTAATCCTTAGACCTGAGGTTGTTGCATAGTCCGAGTTGAGGATCACCGACTTAGGTTCTGTCAAACGCTGATCCGTAACTGGGCAGTTATAAAGGCAGGGTTTGGGTCGACTGAGAATCAAGCTGCGTGATGTGAATAACCAAGATGGGATTTTGCCCCTCCACTCGGAGAGATATTCTCTGGACCCTCTAGTGAGATATGATTCGGAAAGCATGGCCATGCACGACTCGGTTAAGTGTTAACCGAGGCGATCGACTAAGAGTTAGTCGGGTGAATCACTTATCTTGGATCGAGAAGAGAGTCGGACTATTTAAGGGATGACAATTATTCTCCTATAGTCTGACAAGGTATATCGTGAGGCAAAAGGGACTCGGACGTAAGTCGCATTGGAAAGGCAAGTCGTCATGACTCTTTGGTACTTGGGAGTCGGCATGTTCTGCTAGGAGCCTCTACCGACTGATCGATTGAGAGTCGGACTCCAATCGTGTCCAAGTAGCCATGAGCCCGCGGGGTCACACACTTAAGAGCAGGAGCATGTTCGGATTGGATCTGAACCTGTAATCTGGTTGGGTTGGACCTAAACCGGATTAGGACTGAGTTAGTAAGTTGGACTCACGGTGACTAGTGTTATATGGGATTTAGTGAATGGGTCGCGCGAGCAGAGCCCACATTCATTCCCTATATATAGTGGAGCACCGTAACCCAGAAAGGTTAATCGTTGTTCGGTTAGGTCATTCCATGTGTTGGAAACTCTAGCTCCACAGCAGTCCTACCGTAAATACAAACCTAGCAGTTCGCCGCCAGTGCTCCTCCTTGTACGTGTGGATACCAGCAGAGGTGTTGTGCGATCAGAACCAGGACGATCGGATCGTGATGACTGCACTGCATCAACTGACGCGCTTCGTCAGTAATCCGCAACTACGCGTCTAGTGGTAAACCTCGTGGCCTTCTACCTCAGCTAGTTCTTAGGATCACCACATTAGAGGAAAAGTTTTGTTTTATATCTGCATGTCCCAACATATACTCTAAAGTATCTCAATTCGTCCACATCAATCAATCAAGACTTTTCAAGCACTACTTTTCTATTCATTGTTCTTCAAGAATTTCAGTTCTTAAGTAATTGAGAGCATGCCAAAATATTTCATTAGTTTAT
Source organism: Avena sativa (assembly GCA_916181665.1). NCBI lineage: Eukaryota > Viridiplantae > Streptophyta > Magnoliopsida > Poales > Poaceae > Avena > Avena sativa. Next base: position 115,701,998 of record OV702298.1, read on the forward strand.
CGGGCTGTGATGGACACTCGTGGCATCACTAATGTTTTTGTTCCTTTTGCATAATGATTACTCATATCAGCCAGAGGAGTGATTCCATCATGTTTACAGCTACCCGGAAGTGCCAAGAATCTTACCCATTATAGCATTGCTGCTACATATGTTTAATCAACACATAGCCAAAATCTAGGAGTTTCCTCCATGAAGATCGTTCATAGGCTAGCGCAGTTGTTGGCATCCCATGAAGTTTGACACACATAAAGCTATATCACTCTTATGATTCACAATTCAAACTTTGTCATGCTCACAAAAACCGCTAAACATTAATTCAATTGAACAAATCTTTTCAAAGAGAGCTATCAAGTCAATCATTATTTTCTATGGTGTTGAGTGTCTCTAGGAATAAGCTTTCAAGACTAAACACTACAACACCCAAGTCTTCAATTGTGAGACTTTTTCTTATTTCATTTTTAGAAAAAATTTAGGCAAGACTTGGTTAACTACAAGAGATAGAACAAAACATACTCAATTAAATACCCATGCAAACAAAATTTTACTACAATATAGAGACTCACTCCACCGATATAACATCATAACATTACTACTAACTAGCATGGGTTTCTCAAACTTCAAAAGTGGGGATTCATAAGGCATACCTCTCATGTTTGGTTCCACTTCTCTCTTCCCTTTTTATTTGTTTCTTGGAAACTCGAAGTCGATCACTCTCCTGCAAATACATGAGAACTTCGTGGCGAAATGAAAAATAAAGAGGGAAAATAAAGATAAATGGAGAAATCTTTTTTGTGTGTTTTTAGAAGGGGAATGAAAGAATAGAAAATTGGCGGCAAAGATCGGCTTGAAAGTCTCAAACAAAAATAAAATAACTAAAGATAAAGTGTTGGGGAAACCAACACAAGTGCTTATAAACTCAAATAAAAGCATTACCTCAAAAATAAAGTAAAGCAAATGAAATCCAAATAAAAATAGATAGAAAACATCCCCAAGCTTAGGCTTTTGCAAGCCCTTCAAATCATTATGGTGGGGAAAAAAGTTATAACTCCAGTCCGCAGATTGAGTTGATAAGTTACTTGTGGTTTCTCGGAGGTTCAGGGCGAGATTATGCATCCCCTCCACAGTTCCTCCAAGTTCTTGGAAATCTTGATATGTAGCGAACCGGTTTGGTGGCTGCTCCTCCTCTTGGTCCTCCTCCTCTTCCTGAATATCTTCCTCAGGTTGGTGTTGCTCAACCTGCAAGTCATAAAGCATGCGTCCTTACTTGATAGAGAAAATACCATTAGGCAAAGGAGTGGGGTAGAGGTGCCCAGCTCCAGCAATATGCAGATAATAAACACCACCTCTCCTAGTGAGCATTCCACAAGCCCTCAAAGTAGAGAAACCAACACGTCGCTCACCTGGTACCGGTTGTAACTCACCTAGGTTGATTCCTAGGGCATTGGCGAGCACGGTGATGACGCCTCCACAAGTGATTGGTCCTTGTCTTTGGGAGGATTGGCACTCCAAGTAGCACACAAGAATTGCTCCCAAGTGGAGTGACAAGTTGTCATAGTTGAAAGCAGATTTTGCAAGGACTAAGATGTCCTCATCATTGAGTCTTGTAAACTCATTACGCGCCTTCAAGGTGTTAGCAATAACATAGAAAAATAGCGAATAGCAGGATGTTTAATATTTTTCCCTTTGCTGACTCTAGAAGTAAAGCTCATTCTATTATAGCAAAGTTCAGGGGAAGGTTCTATGCTGGTAAAACATGCGTGCAGAGAAATAGGATCATTGTTGGGTAAACCAAAACAATTGCACCATTCATCAAGTGATAATGAATAATTGTTGTTCATGAGTCGGAAAGAAATTCTATCCTCCCCATGCCATGTCTTAACGGTGTTTTTCAAAGAACTAAGAAATTCAATGGTTAACTAGAGATAGGTTGGTGCATCATAGAATACCAAGTTTTGCAGGCCAACCCTATTGCAAAGTAAATTAAAGTCTCAGAAATATCGAGTTGGTTCAATATGACGGGGCAAGCCCACTTGGTTTCCTTGACTTGTCAGTTTTTCCCTAGTAGACCTAGGTTTATCGAATCCTCGGGAAGTAGAAAGCAAAGTGAGATTACTTAAATAGACCTTTGAGAGTTTTAGAATTCCTTTTGTGTTTTCACCAGACCAAGTTTGTATTCTTTTTGTTGTTGTTGACGATGCAGAGAGAGAGGGCCTAGGGTCTTCGGTTTTCGGTTTTCACCAGTAGCTGTGCAAAAACATCTAATGGGAATAATAGATAATATTAAAGTATGCATGTAATTGTTAGAACAAGATAATTATATGTGGGTAGTGCATCCATAATTGTTATCGCCTCCACAACCGCTTATAGAAATAACCTACTAGTGTCATCCATAGAAGAAAAAGAACTAATGATATGCATAGTGATTTCACCGTTAATCCCAAGTAAATTCCTCACATACATCCATACTACCCCTTCTATCACTGGGGTTCCCATCCTACAGATCAGTCATTACTCACACTCCCTTTACCTGGATCAATCTTCGGGGTCTTGGGTACCTGACAAGTCCTTAGATTGAGGCAAGAGAGGGTACTACAATCATCATGTCATACAAACTAATACATGATCCCATCTATGACAAATAACATGCAGAAAAAGCTACATGGCTAGGACGAATCCCTTAGCCCAAGGAGAATTACTCACACATAGAGATAAAATCAACAATCATAAACATTGTAATAGAGATCATAAGGTTGATAGAAAATAGTCTTACAATGTCGCCAATTGGAGAAGAGATCTACTATTACAAGTGGTGGAAGATGGCTATGGTGGTGGAGAAGGGTTTAGAGGTTTAGATCTAAATCTATCCCTCCGGCGTGGCGACTTCTAGTGGCAGGGAGAGTTGAGTTCAAAAATAAGCGTTGTTTCCCATCGCCTGAAGCCTCTTTATATAGGGGTCCCTTCATGAAAGTTGTTCTATTTGACCTAATGAAGTCAATGGAAACTATACAACCAGAATAAATTTCCCGCCGTATAGTTGGTCGTTAAGGCTTCTGCCTCCACTTCACAGTTCCTGGTTTCTTTGACGTGTTGGAAATCTCGTATCTTTGGCATTTATATAGTGATTCCCATTATCATATGTCATTATCTGCGCAGGGAAAATAGCAAGAAAGGATTGCATACCCCTTTAATCATTAGGCATTAGTGGCAGGATTTATAGAGATATTTCATCAAATATATGAATAATATCTTGTTTAAATGCAGACGTGGATGGCTATATTTCATAGCCATCACCCGCCCACATATCTCACAGATCTCCATGCCCCAAAATCTCTACACCTGACGATCATTGCCACCATCATCGATCACTTCAACCCAGTACCCTTCCTAGGATTATACCTGTCCATCTGAACAATATTTATCGTGTGAGACCCTAGGGGGCTCAGCAATTCTTTATGTATCTAAAGGGGATAACCTGATGGTGACACAATTGCCATGAAAATAAAGCCTAGAAGTTCTATAGAGACACGCTACAACATCCGCCTAGACAATGATAAACGGACTCTTATTAAATAAACAACAGTTAATTACCTAACATATATATAAACATAAATAAACATTGCTCGCCTACTTCCCCGTTTCCTAATGAGAAGACTAAAGAACATCCCAACCATAGGCAATTTTATTAATCATTCAATGAAGGTTGCACTATTACTAGACAAGTGCTCCAAGTCGTCCATAACCATGGACACGGCTTTTAGAGAGATTTACCCTGCAGGGGTGCATAAATAGCAACACACGCACGATCAACCTTGGAAAAACCAAATGAATTCTAACGAGGAACCACGACAAAGCATTCACAAGATTCATAGATTATTTTCGGGGGCCACCCCACTAAGCTACCTGCTATGAAGTTGGTCGGCTTCGCGACGGACCGAGGGGTTTGCGACAATGGCTTTAAATGACTGGAACCCAAAAGTTTGACTGGGCTTGTCGATACCGCATAAACATTCCACATTTGTTCCAAAACCAGACAGTAGTAAATGCTCCTCGAGCAATAGTAGTAAATAAAGAAGTAAAGCATGGCATAAGTACATGATAGTAATAACACCCCAAACTAATTGTGGCCCCAAGAAATTAAATGTGACTCAAGCTAAGACTAAGGGGATTCATGGTCCCACATGCGGATAGTGCGATAGTCAAGAAACATGTATCAAGTACTCGAGGTCCTACGGGACACAAGTGAGCATAAAGAACCAAATAGCAGATATTGCCCACCGGTGCCTCTTTCTTTAGTTATCACATTACTACTCAATTCATTTGTTTAGGTACATCATTATTCAAAGACTCTCGCAAACCCTACACATGCAATTCTATGGCTCGCCTGGCTCAAACAACTCCTATAGTAATGGCTCATAGGATTGAGGGAACAAGCTTTGGTGGGGTTCAAAAGTAAAGCATATGCAATACTTGTGATTCAATTTTATTTGTGACACGATTCATGATGCAAGAATAAGACAGATGCAATAGGTACTATATATAGTGCAATCATGGGGAATTTCTTGCATGGAAGCTCAGTTGCAAAATAGGAAGGATCTGGGTGATACTCATGTGGCTCCTGATATTCTCCTTGCTCAGCGTCTATCCGGATAAAAACCAAACACACAAGATGCCAAAATAAATATATTGCACAATCATATAAATCATATGCAACAAGAAAACAAGGTATTCCATGATGGAATGATGCAAAATTACATGGTATAACATAGCATGGCATGGGTGAGGTGAAGGGTACAAGAATAAAGCATTTTATTAGTGGTTTAGTCATGTTTTGCTCCCATAAATCTTGCTTCCCCATTAATGTTTATATTATGCATGCTTTAATTCATATCATGAAATACATAGTTAGAACGGGCTCATCGTGCTAATCAATTTAGACATATCATTTGTCGAATTCGGAGTTACGGAATTAAAGTTATGCAATTATTAAGAAGTTATTAGCATTTGATAATTCGAAAATTTTAAATTGCGCAAATGATATTTGAAATATCATATTCATATTCCTCACATTTTCCTGATTATAAAACATATAATATTTGCAACATTTGGATTTGGCAATAAAAAGATGTGACTTTCCATATATTAAAGCATTTATTAATATTAAGAAAATATTTATTATTTTGTCATATTTAAAAATAAACTGAGTTCATATTCATGTCCAGTATTCAAAAACATACAACTTTGGTTTTGAGGTGTTTCGAAAATCACCACAGATCTCTCTCAAATTTTGGTCAAAGTTATCAACTACCCCTGTAACCTTCGTTCCGCCGTCAATCAAGAACAGACAAGCCGGATTAGGGGTTTCCCTCCGGGGGCCTGAACCTGGGTAAACTTTGTGTGCCCTTGATGCGTGTCTGTTAACCGTCTCATGATCTCCAGCCTTCCCATATTCTCTAAACCCAAGTCCATAACAATGGGCATTGACGAGTCGAACCCTCGTCAATTGGCGCCGTCTGTGGGGACTCGACATGGTCGGCAAGCTGCAGAGGTCCTCGCCCGAAGAGCATGTCTTCCTCCTGGTGGCAGTCGACAAATTCACGAAGTGGATCGAGGCCATGCCCGTCAATAACCAAACCGGCGCTTCTACCGTTAAGTTCTTTCAATCCATCGTCTACAAGTTCGGAGTGCCTCATAGTATCATAACTAACATCGGGATGAACTTCACCTCAAAGGAGTTCCGAGACTTCTGCGAAGAGCTCGGCATCAACCTCACGTATGCCTCCATGGCGCATCCGTGGACCGACGGGCAGGTCAAGAAGGCCAACAGCCTCGTCTACAACGGCATCAAGAAGCGGCTGCTACGCCCACTCGAAAGGTTGGAGGGAGCCTAGGAGGAGGAGCTACCCTCTGTCCTATGGAGCCTACGCACAATGCCAAACAGTGCTACCGGCTACATGCCCTTCTTCATGTGCACGGAGCCGAAGCAATGCTTCCCGCCGAGGTACGTTAGAAGGCCCCACGGGTCATCGCCTATAGCGAAGCCGAATCATCGGCTGCACTCGAAGATGCCGTCGATACACTGGACGAAGCTCGCGACATCGCTGTGGCCCGTTCGACGGTGTATCAACAAAGTCTCCGCAACTACCACAGCCGATGGCTACGTCCAAGGTCCTTCATCAAAAAAGACGACTCAAACAGAAAGGGCCCCTAAAGCTAGTCACCTTGGAAATGACCATACGTGGTTACCGAAGTAATCTCAGGTGGCGCCTACCGTCTCAAGGACGTCGAGTCCAAAGTAGCATACTCTAACCCTTGGAGTGTGAACGCGTAATTTAGAGCCAGCTAAAAATTCAATCGAAAATTAAAAATGTTATATGGTAAATAACTTATATATTATCTGATGGGTAACTTATATAGCAAGTCTGGATAACTTACGTGTGGATAACTTATATGTTATCTGATGGGTAATTTATATAATACAGCCCGAATAACTTATGTGTGGATAAGTTTTTTATCCAAAATGAAAATTCTCAAAATATATCGATCTAGTTTCAAAAATCTCATCGTGATTAGTCTAACAGTAAAAACATTTTAAATACTCCCTCCGGTCCAGTTTATTAGGCACACACGTAGTTTAAAAAAAAATTTAACCATCAACTTTAATCAATAAAATATATAATATTTGTCCTAAAAAATATACCATTAAAAACTACTTTTAAAGATGAATCAAATATTATATTTTTTTGACATATTATATAAAATTTATTGATCAAAATTATTGGTCAAAGTTATTCTAAACTATGTGTGCGTTCAATAGACCAGACATGAGGTATTCTGACGTTAGCTTGTTGTCCTCTTATGTTTAATAACGAACAGACTGATGCATTTCTTTTGGCTGCTGGCATATAAATTGGGACTGACACGTTTTCTAACACGTATGTATGTATGTATCATTTTTGAAATCTTGCCAAACTTTGCAATTTAGCTATTTAACATGTATGCATGCATCATTCTCGGAATCTTGCCAAACTTTTGCAATTTAGCTATGTAGCAGTGTCCTACTTAAATTGTCGTGTGTGAAGCAGTTCCAGGTTCTAAAAAGAGTTTTATATTGATTTTCAAGACTATTATTTTTTATTGTTTTTGTTGAATATATTGATAGTTGTCTCATTAGACGAATATATACATATGTATAAAGCGTAGATTGTTTTAATATTATTGTGTGGGTACATTGAGCTTATTGTTACATAATTTGACTTTCGTGCCAAGAGAATAAACTTACTTCCTCCGATCCATATTAGTTGACTTGGATTTGTCAAAATTTAGATGAACCTATATACTAAATAGTGTCTAGGTTCATCCAAATCTAGACAAATTTGAGTCAACTAATATGGGGCGAATTTTTTTAAAATAATACATTTTTTTAATATTTTCTAGATCTATTATACGTTTTTTAACATTTTACAAAAATAGTACTTTATCGGCCTGGAGGAGGCCGATTGTGCCAGTCGGCCTGGAGCAAACCGACTGAGCGTCGGCGCGTGAGGCAGCTGGGGCCGCGTTGGACAATCGGCCTGGAGCAGGCTGACTGCCTACTCGGCTTGGGCCAAGCCGACTGCCCCTACTTTGCATGCATACACTCATGTTTCATACCCAAATGCAAAAATACTCCATGCATGTTTTAAGATGGGCTCTCCATGCAATCAATCAATCAATCTGTGTTGGCCATGCATGCTTGAGCCAGTCGGCCTGTCCCAGGCCGATTGGGGGCAGTCGGCCTGCCCCAGGCCGATTGGCCGACGCAGCCTAGCGGCCCCACGCGCCGACACCCAGTCGGCTTGTTCTAGGCCGATTGGCCCAATCGGCCTCGTCCAGACCGACAAAGTACTACTTTTGTAAAATCCAAAAAACGTATAATAGATCTGAAAAATATTAATAAAAGTGTATTATTTAAAAAAAATCGCTAATACAGATCGGAGGGAGTACAATAAACAATAATGTCCCCTACAATGGAATAAGGCATTATTGATCGCATAAATAGATAATCTTCGTCAGAGAATAAATTGTGGATGTTGTTACCCTAGTATGGATACGGGGAAATTTGCTACTGAAATCGTTATTTTCTGTTGTTAGTTGAAACACATATCTATATCTGATTATGTCTTTGCTAGGTATTATTAATTTTTTTTGGCACATTTGCCAGAGCACACCACATGGCAAAAATAGAAAGTTTTGGCACTTTTGTCTAGGTAACCATGTTATGGCCGGGTTTGAAAAAAATGTGCCAAAATTTCCCGTGATGTGTTATGACCATGTTATGGCCGGGTTTGAAGACATATGCCAAACTTTCCTTTTTGACCGTGCGGTGTGTTCTCGTAAATATGCCAAATTATATGGTACATGGAAAAGATAAAATCGAACTGTGTGTTTTAGCAAATGACAGAAAATAACAATATTCTGTAGCAAATCTATACCTAATAATAAAAGGATGAGCGTTTTTCTCTTCGTCCGTTTTTGGTTCGTCCGTCCGTCGTTGTTCCCTTTGTTCATTCGTTGGTGTTCGTATATATGTGACTGAGAGTGCGCTGCTAGGAAAACAACTATCCGTGGCGCATGACTTTTAGACTTCTGTGGCGCATATAGGAATGCGGCATTGATATCATGCCACTGAATTGTCATTCTGTGACGCATATTGATATGCGCCACAAAAATCTCAAAACTTCTGTGGCGCATATTGCCAATATGCGCCACATAATTCTCTTTTCTAATTTCAAAGAAAGGCAGTCCAGATCTAGCCGTAGATGGTGTTGGCTGGAGGAGGGGGCGCCAGAGATGGTGGTGGCCGGAGGAGTTGGGTCGACGGAGGAGGGAGGCCGTTGAAGGTGATGGAGGCCGCCAGAAGAGGAGGACGTTGCCGGAGGAGGAGGAGGAGTAGGTCACCGAAGGAGGAGGTCACTAGAGGAGGAGGAGGAGGTCTGTCAACACCCGGATTTTTATCCTAGATGCCTGTTATGCCATGCATCGCAATCCCAGGATTACCATTTTTGCGAGACATAACAGAATTGGATACCATAGTACATCATCCATTACAAACCATACATAAGGTCTTACACAAATAAGGATCTCATGACCCAGTTCTTAATACAACTCAAGCAGCGGAACACGTAATAATAACGGTAGCGTAGGGGAAGCTCCATCTTCGGGGTCACAGGCAATGCTGACGATGGGAGATGATCCTAGTTGTCGTAACCTTCTTGGGGTCCGTCCTCCAGGTACTCCTCTTCATAGTCTGGCCACGGGAATAGCCAGGGACAAAGCCATGAGTACTCTTTAAGTACTCGCAAACTAATACTAACAAGTGAAGGGAGTTTTTGTACTAGGACACTAAGCTCTAGGGTTGTTTTGCAAAAAGCCAGATTTACATCTACTAAGTTTAGAAACGAAGAAAGCTAGTTGAAGTTTTATAACACCTAAGTGGGAACTTGTATTTCATATCACAACTCTGTTGTGGTCAAGTCAAAATCTCAATTCATTTCACAAGTCATTTTGAAAACATCTGACGGGGGAACAGTATGGCCACTCCAACTGTGCATAACCGTGGACGCGGCTATTCGAATAGTTTGACACTCTGCAGAGATTGTACACTTTCACCACAACATTCGATACATCCGTCAGGAACAAACCCTGAATTCACCATACTCAGTATGCGGATAATCAATCCTAACCTTTCAATTACACGCCCTAGTATAAGCACCTCTCATGTGAGTTTGGCCTCCCAACCATGACCAACTGTCATCTCGGGTACTGCACAGGTGGACAATCTTCACAAGGTAGCCTCAGCTCAGAACTTGGCCGTGAGGGAACCAATACTAGGGTATATAAGTTTCTAGTCAAGCCCTACCCAATTCTCGGGTATTGTGGTTGTACGGTAAAATTGGAATGGTATCGCATCCAGACAACCATCAGTTTTATAAAGGTCTAAGGCTCATGCCTCAACATTTTCATCACCAAAATCATCTGGTGTTCGGAAACACAAGTCAAAACATCTCAATAGAATGATCCATCATTCCAAGGTTTTCATAAACATTTTTCCACCAAGTATTCCCATCTAAAGTTGATCAAGTTTTATGCTTAGCACTAACATCTACAAGTGGGGGTAAGTACTAATGATGGGTGGTAACTAGTGGAGTTTAACTAAGTTCAATCTCATGCCTTAGCATGACATAAAGATTATCTAGCTTAGGCCAAGTTTTATGCTCTTTATGCAACCTTCCATTATCTTTCTAGTATCTACAATTCACTAAAGTAAGCTCTAAGTACTAGCGTTGATAAAGAAATAAAGTATAAAGCTTGCAAGCAAAACTAGGATTGGGTATCATCAAATGTGTCTAACCAAGCATGCTTAGTGCATTGCATAGGTTATTTAACTCTCATAATTGCAAGTGTTAGCTTGCATAGGTAAAGTATCTTGCAAGTATTGGCTTGCATCAGTGTTAGTATAAGCTTGCCTTGTGCATAGCAGTGGTTGAAGTTCTCCTTGGCTTCTTCTTCGTAGTATCCTCCTTCTTCCTCGTATCCTTGGTCGGTACTAGCGTCTATAAATAAATACGAGGTACACAATCACCAAACAATACTTAACTATTTTCAATCATCACACAAAAGGGTCCTATAAATTATCTAGCATCATCACTAACATTACAAGATTAAATCTTGGTTTACTTTCTTTTATTTTTAGAAAAGTAATTTCTACTCATTGAAAAACTACTTAAGATTCAATATTCTCCAACCCAAACATTGGATCATGTTGACACATGTCATCACCACACATTTCAGTACATGGGAATGTGATTTAAAGTGGTGTCACAATTTAATAAGATTTAACCTTTTATTTTTAATTAAATAAAGTGACTAGAAATACCTATGTGGCATTCTTTTATTACTTGAACATTATTTCTGTAAGTAAACCCATATATTTTTATATATTCTAAAAGGTATGATCAAATGTGATTTTTGAGAGTTGGAATCAACTCAAAAACTATTATGGTTTAAATTTGAAAAATGTTTGAATGCAGAAAAGGTTATGTCTTGTTATTTTTACTAAGGTTGATCTATAGATTCAAATGATTTCAATCCAACGGGCTTGGATTAAGCATTTCAAAACCTTTCTAACAAAATTGGTTTCATTCAATTTGGTTCACTGAATCAAGCTGGGTTGATTTTTGAAACTAGGTACAGAACTGTGTTTGAATGAAAATGGAAAAATCCAAATTCAAACGACTGGGCTATGCGGGAACTGCTAATAGGACGGCCTGCTACGCACAACGCTTACGCGGGCTGGTTAAGTTGCTGTCCCCACGCGTCAATGAGACGGGGGGTGCGAAGCGGTACGGGGCAATGTGGTGCGTTGGATCTAGTTCTAATCCGACGGCTCTGGTTCATCATCCACGTCGGGCAGCACCGGCGAGACAGAACCCTAACGCGGCAGGTGGGGGTCGTCGGGGGCTCACTGGGGCTCAGGCGAGTGTCGGCGATGCGGGCGAACGACGAAGTCGACGACGGCGAACCTCCTGGTACCGGCAGCTTCTCCTGGGGCGGCTCCAATCGCTGGCTTCCTTCTTCTCCAGCAGCGGCGGGCTCCGGCCAAATTCCGGCAATGCGCTGCTCGCCTTGCTTCGGGAACAGGGTCGAACGATCAGTGAGGAGAGGGGAGTGAGATGGTGTGCTCAATTCGGCTGGGGGTCGTCTCCTTTTATAGGCTCGACGGTGAGACCGAACGGAACAGGCAGGCGACGGTGGCGACATGGCTACGGGCTGCTAGAGGCATGGCCGAGGGTGGCGATCGATCGGTGGTCTCCTGGCGATGCTCTATGGCTTTAATGCGTGTGTAGGGGCGGTGGAAAACGGTCTGGAACGCTCGATGCTCTGCGAGGCAGAGACGGCGTCTTCGACGGCGAGCGGTGGCTACGGGGTACGGGCGGTGAAATGGGCATGTCTGGCGGTCTCCTGGGACGATGGGGAGCATGCTAGCGGGCGGCAAGGGCTCGAGGTGGTCTGGTTAAATGGGAACGGCGCGTGCTCTGCGGCGAGGGTCGGCATGGTCGACAGCGGCACGGGCGCGACGTTCCTGGCGGTTCTGGCTGTTGTCTGCGAGGCAGGGCTGGTCGAGAGGGGGTGGTGAGGCATGGCTACCTCCCAGACATGCTGGCTAGGCTTGGTGCTTCTCCTAGCTTGCTGTCTACATGTGGGTGGCAAGGGTGCACTCGCCTGCTCACCATTGATGACAATGGCTAGCTCACAGTGGTGCTAGAGATTAGTTTAGGTTGCTAGATGATCTAATAAAGCTAGTGGTGTCCAGATAGGGAACAAGTTAGGCCAGAATCACTGCTCACTATAGTGTTTTGATTTTGTTTGATTTGAATCAGCAAGGTGTTTGATGAAATGGCAGCATGAATTCAAGTTTTAAATTTTGACAAGATTTTTGGTGGGTGTGCTAGGCATGTGCTGGTGAGTCTGTAGATGCTTGGATTTTGAAAGTTGAGCTTGTTTGAGTGGTTTTTGAAAAAGTGGGATCTTCCCATATGATATAGATTCAATTTTAAAATGTCATTTAAACTATGCATTTAAATGTTTCTGGATTATCACAAGGTGGGCCTTGATACTTTGTTATGAGTACTATCAAGGGGTGCAAAGATCCAAACAAGTTTCTGTTAAGTTCTGAAAGTTAGAGACAGGCAAAGTAGGCATGGGAGTTAATTTGGCAAAAGTGACCATTCCTTTATTTTGTTTGTTTTGATTTATTTGTCTTTGGGAAAAGTGTGGGGATTGTTTATATGATGTTTATTTTACCTAAGAATCCTTTTACAAGCAAAGAAACATACAAGCAAGGTAATTCAAAAGAATTCAAAATAGGATGCATCCACACATGCATGCTTTCATATTTTTATTTAGAAAAGTTTTTGTTAATCCTAATTTTGGTGATTAGAGTTTGATGATTCTAATTTAATATTTTTGGGATGTTACAAACCTTCCCCCCTTAAACAAAATCTCGTCCCGAGATTTGAAAAAGGACGAAAAAGATTACCTAGGATTTAAAGAGATCGGGAAACTCCATCCTGATGTGATCTTCGCGCTCCCAGGTAGCTTCCTCTTCCGTGTGGTTGCTCCACTGAATCTTGAGAAACTTGATGCTTCAGGTTCTGGTAGTTCGGAAAGCTTCTTCCAAAATACGGATGGGTACTTCGGGATAGGTCAGGTCATCGTTGATCTCTATGGTCCGATGATCAATATTCTTGAATACTTCAGTCTTCTCCGGGACTTCGAGACACTTGTGAAGTAAGGAGATATGGAACACATTGTGCACGGCTGACATCTCTTTGGGTAGTTCCAATTGATACGACACTTCTCCTCGACGGTTCAGAATCTTCAAGGGTCCGATATATCTGGGGGCTAACTTGCCTTTGAGTTGGAAACGCTGCATTCCTTTCAATGGCGACACTTTCAGATATACAAAATCTCCTATGTTGAAGGCGAGGTCTCGACGTCTCTTGTCGGCGTAACTCTTATGTCTTGACTGGGCTGTCTTGAGGTGCTCACGAATCTTGTGAACTTTCTCTGCTGCCTCTCGTAGGACGTCGGGTCCGAAAATCTGACTCTCTCCTACTTCTGACCAATTCAAAGGGGTGCGACACTTCCTTTCGTACATGAATTCAAATGGGGCCGTTTGCAAACTAGCTTGGTAACTGTTGTTGTAAGAAAATTCTGCGAACGGCAGACAGTCTTCCCACTTAGATCCATACTCTAACACACATGCTCTCTGCATATCTTCGAGTATTTGATTTACTCGCTCCGTTTGTCCATCGGTCTGAGGGTGATACGCGGTGCTGAAATATAGGCGGGTTCCTAAACCTTCTTGGACTTTCTTCTAGAATCTCGAGGTAAATTGAGTTCCTCGATCAGATACGATGTTCTTGGGGACTCCGTGCAAACTGACGATTCTAGCGATGTATAACTCTGCTAGCTTCGAACTCTGATATGTGGTCTTGACGGGTAAGAAATGGGCGACTTTGGACAATCTGTCCACTATGACCCAGATAGAGTCATTTCCCCTACTAGAAGTAGGCAATTCGGTGATAAAGTCCATTCCAACGGAATCCCATTTCCATTCCGGGATCTGCAATGGTTGCAACAATCCAGTGGGTCTTTGATGTCCGGCCTTGACTCGCTGACATATATCACACTTGGCGATATAGCTTCCGATTTCTCTCTTCATCTTATGCCACCAAAATTGCTCTTTCAAAGTAGATATGGGTATATCTATTTCACGGATGACTTGAGTAGATATGGGTATATCTATTTCATGAAACATAAGTCCGAAACTTTCGAGAAGTTTAAGGAATTTCAAAGTGAGGTAGAGAATCAACGTAACAAGAAGATTAAATTTCTACGTTCTGATCGTGGAGGTGAATATCTAAGTTACGAGTTTGGCGAGCATTTGAAGAAATGCAGAATACTTTCACAGTTGACACCACCGGGAACACCACAGCGTAATGGTGTGTCCGAACGTCGTAATCGAACTCTCTTAGATATGGTTCGTTCTATGATGTCACTTACAGATTTACTGCTATCATTTTTGGGTTATGCATTAGAAACAACCGCATTCACTTTAAATAGGGCACCGTCTAAATCCGTTGAAACGACACCGTATGAATTATGGTTTGGGAAGAAACTTAGATTGTCGTTCCTCAAAGTTTGGGGGTGCGAAGCCTATGTAAAGAAGTTACAGCCGGACAAGCTTGAACCCAAAGCGGAAAAATGCGTCTTCATAGGATACCCGAAGGAAACTATTGGGTATACCTTCTATCATAGATCCGAAGGCAAAATCTTTGTTGCCAAGAATGGATCCTTTCTAGAGAAGGAATTTCTCTCGAAAGAAGTGACTGGAAGTAAAGTAGAACTCGACGAGGTTGTTGAACCTTCTCTCGAAATTGCGAGTAGCGCAGCACCGGAAGAAGTTCCTGTGGTGCCTGCACCAATAAGAGAGGAAGCTAATGATGATGATCATGAAACTTCGGTTGAAGTTGCTATAGAGCCTCGCAGGTCAATGAGAACTCATACCACTCCAGATTGGTATGATCCCATTATGAGTGTCATGTTGGTGGACAACACCGATGACCCTGAGACATATGAGGAAGCGATGATGAGCCCAGATTCCAATAAATGGCAAGAAGCCATGAAATCCGAGATTGGATCCATGTACGAAAACCAAGTATGGACTTTGGTGGACTTACCGGATGGCCGGAAGGCTGTCGAGAACAAATGGATCTTCAAGAAGAAAACAGATGCTGATGGTAATGTTACTGTCTATAAAGCTCGACTTGTCGCAAAAGGGTTTGGACAAATTCAAGGAGTTGACTACGATGAGACTTTCTCACCAGTAGCGAAGCTAAAGTCTGTGAGGATTATGTTAGCAATCGTTGCATATTACGATTATGAGATATGGCAGATGGATGTCAAAACAGCATTCCTCCATGGAGACATTGATGAAGAGTTGTATATGATGCAACCCAAAGGTTTTGTTGATCCTAAAGATGCTAACAAGGTATGCAAACTTCAACGGTCCATCTATGGATTGAAGCAAGCATCCCGAAGTGGGAATCAACGTTTTGATAAGGTGATCAAAAGTTTTGGTTTTATACAAACTTATGGAGAAGCTTGTATTTACAAGAAAGTGAGTGGGAGCTCTGTAGCATTCTTAATACTATATGTGGATGACATATTATTGATTGGGAATGATGTAGACCTTCTTAATAGTGTCAAGGAATATTTGAATAATAGTTTTTCAATGAAGGATCTTGGCGAAGCAGCTTACATATTAGGCATAAAGATTTATAGAGATAGATCGAAACGCCAAATATCATTGTCACAAAGTACATATTTGGACAAAGTTCTAAAGAGGTTTGGAACGGAAGATAGCAAGAAAGGGTTCTTGCCCATGTTGCCCAATACGACCTTGAGTAAAACTCAAAGTCCAACATCAGCAGAAGATAGAGAAAGGATGAGTAAGACTCCCTATGCCTCAGCCATAGGATCTCTAATGTATGCCATGCTATGTACTAGACCCGACATTGCATATGCTGTTAGTTTAACTAGCAGATATCAAAGTGATCCAGGAGTGGATCATTAGACAGCGGTCAAAAACATCCTTAAGTACTTGAGAAGAACTAAGGATGTGGTTCTTTCTTATGGAGGTGATGAACAGCTCGTTGTTAATGGTTACACTGATGCTAGTTGGAACACCGATCCAGATGATTCTAAATCACAATCTGGATACGTATTTATTTTGAATGGTGCAGCAGTTAGCTGGAGGAGTGCAAAGCAAAGCGTTGTGGCGAGATCTTCAACTGAATCGGAATACATGGCTGCTTCGGAGGCTTCACAAGAAGCGATATGGATGAAAGAGTTCATTACAGAGCTGGGTGTGGTTCCTAGTGCGCTGGACCCAATATCTATCTACTGTGATAACATGGGCGCCATAGCCAATGCGCAAGAACCAAGGTCACACAAGAAGCTGAAGCATATCAAGCTACATTTTCACGCTATTCGACAACATATCCAAGATGGGGATATAAAGATTTGCAAAGTACACACAGATCTGAATGTGGCGGATCCGTTGACTAAACCTCTCCCGAGGGCAAAACATGACCAGCACCAAACTGCCATGGGTGTTCGGTATATTACCATGTAATCTAGATTAGATGACTCTAGTGCAAGTGGGAGACTGTTGGAGATATGCCCTAGAGGCAATAATAAAAGTAGTTATTATTATATCTTTGTGTTTATGATAAATGTTTACATTCACGCTATAATAGTATTAACAAGGAAACATTAATACTTGTGTGATTTGTGAACTTAATTTGAAGTCCCTAGTAAAGCCTCTATATAATACTAGCTTGTTGGTTAATGGATGATTGTGAATTCCCTATCATGAACATTGAGATGTTATTAACAACAAGATCATATCGTTAGGAGAATGATATGATGGACATACTCCTATAGATAAGCGTAGCATAAAGATCAAGTCATTTTAATAGTTTAATTGCTATATGCTTTCTGATACATAGTAATCTAATTCCTTCGACCATGAGATCATGCATATCACCTTTACCGGATGGATGCTTTGATGACATCAAACACCACACCGTAACTGGGTGGCTATAAAGATGGCATTGAGTGTTCGGAAAGTATTGGTTGAAACACATGGATCAAGAGTGGGATTTGTCCATCCATATGATGGATAGATATACTCTGGGCCCTCTCGGTGAAATGTCATCCAATTAGCTTGCAAGCATGTGACTGGCTCACAAGGGATCACATATCACGGGAACGAGAAAAGAGTACTTATCGGTAACGAGGTTGAACTAGGTATGCAGAGATACCGACGATCATAACCTCGGATAAGTAAACTATCGTGAGACAAAGGGAAATTGATATCGTATGTAAGTGGTTCATTCGATCGCAAAGTATTCGTTGACATATGTGGGAGCCATATGAATTTCCAGATTCCTCTATTGGTTATTGTTCGGAGAAGTGTCTCGATCATGTCCGCATAATTCACGAACCGTAGGGAGACACACTTAAGGATTCGACGTTGTTTGAGTAGTTATGGAATGATGAGAAAGAGACCCAATGTTGTTCGGAGTCTCGAATGGGATTCGGGATATCACGAGGAGATCCGGAATGGTCCGGGGAATAAGATTCATATAAGGAAAGTCCCGTTTCGGAGTTGGGGAATGGTTCCGGTGTTTTCATCGGGAATGTTCTAGAATGTTCCGGAATGTCCGGCACTCCGGAGGGGAAGGGTACATGAATGTGTTGTATCAAGTTGGTATGATTGCATCATGTACTAAGTGTCATCGCTGAACCAAATAAAGGATTAATTCAAATCCTAGTTTGAAAAGTCAAACAGCTAGTTTGTAAAGTCAAACGGCTAAATTTGGAAAGAGGAAAAGAGGAGTGGGAAACCGAGTTGGGGAGGAGTTCCCTCCTCCAACCGGCGGCGCCCACCCAAGCCGAGTTGGGGAGGGACTCCTCTCCCTCCCCTTGGCCGGCCGGCCCCCTCCACCTATATAAGGACGGGCAGGGCTCCCCTCCTTGACACACAAGATCCTCTCCTCCAAACCCTAGCCCAAGCCGCCGCCGCCTCCATAGCCGCCGCCGGCCCTAGGGCAAAACCCTAGCCACCGCCTAGCTAAACCCTAGCCGTCGGCTTGCCCCCTCCTTGGTGTGTCTAAACCCTAGAACACCGAGGACTCTCTCATACTCCACCATACCCGCTCCGGCTTAAGGCGAAGCCCTGCGAGATCTCCCCTCTACTTCCGGTACCACGCCGTTGTGCTGCCGGAATCGCGAGGAGAGTGCTACAACCTCCGCTGCCTGCTGGAACAAGGGAGAGGAAGGTCTTCGTCAAGTACCGTACGTGTGACCGACTGCGGGAGCGCTGCCGGAACGCAGCGCCGGAAGGATCGTCTACGCGATCTTGAGATCGGAAAGAGTACGACTACATCACCCACGAGAATCTGCTCTCGTTAAACACTTTGGAATCTTCGAGGGTGAGTTATTCTATCAACTCGTTGCTACAATCTAGTAGATAGATCTTGGCTTGTTTGTTTGTATGTGGTAGAAAATTTTTGTTTTCCATGCTACGAAACCCTACAGTGGTATCAGAGCCGTGTCTATATGTAGATCTGTTGCACGAGTAGAACACAATGGTCATTGTGGGCATTGATGCTTTTATTGTCGATTGCTTCTTGTGTACTTTGCATCTTGCGGGATGTTGGGATGAAGCGGCCCGGGCTAACCTTACATGACATCGTTCATGAGACTTGCTCCACGCTTGACATGCAACTTGTATTGCATAAGTGGCTTTGCGGGTGCCTGTTTCTCCTAGCATAGTTAAGATCCAATTTACAATGGGTGATTAACAATACTAGTATCAATGTTGTGGTTCATGTTTGTAAGTTAGAACGACACTTATTGAAATCCCCAAACCACGTAAAACATGCAAAGAAAGTAGAGGCGTCTAACTTTGTTTTGCAGGGGTGTGCTGTGATGTGATATGGCCATGATTGTGATTATATTTGATGTATGCAATGTTCCTTATTGTAAGTTGGAAACCGGCAGGAGCCATATGGTTGTCTTTAATTTATGTTAAGACCCGCGTGTCTATTCAAAGTAGTTGTAATAGTTGAAGACGGTGGACGACAACCATGGAGAAGCGTCATTGACCTTGATGCAATGCCGATGATGATGGAGATCATGTTCGTGCTAGAAGATGGAGATCGGAAGCACAAAGAAGAAAGGCCATATCATATCACATATTATGAATTGCATGTGATGTTAATCCTTTATGCATCTTGTATTGCTGAGTAGACAACGGTAGCATTATAAGATGATCCCTCATGCACATGAATTTCAAGTCATAAAGTGTTCACCCTTAGTTGGCACCGTTGCTAAAGCTTGTTGTTTCGAAGCACCACGTGATAATCGGGTGTGTTAGATTCTGCAAGTGCATACAACATGAGCAAGCCAGATCTGCTCATGCGGAAACTAAGGTTTGATCTTGACGAGCCTAGCATGTACAGACATGGTCTCGGAACACGGATCACCGAAAGGTAAAGCATGAATCATATAGTAGATATGATGAACATGTCGATTGTTCGCCATTGAAACTATATCAACTCTCGTGATGATCGGTGTTGATGTGGTGGATTTGGTTCGTGTGATCACTAAAACAATGTGAGGGATATTGTTTTGAGTGGGAGTTCACCTAGATTAAATTTATTAATTTGAACTCAATTTGTCATAAACTTAGTCTAAACTATTGCAAATATGTTGTAGATCAATGGCAGCCCCTACCATCAATTTTAGTGCGTTCCTAGAGAAAGAAAAGTTGAAAAACAATGGAAGCAACTTCGCGGATTGGTTCCGCAATTTGAGGATTGTCCTCACAGCTGGTAATTTGACCTATGTGCTGGATGCACCGCTGGGTGACCCACCTGCAGCTGATGCTGCCGATGAAGTAAAGAATGTTTACCTCTCTCGGAAGACTCAGTACTCCACAGTTCAGTGTGCTATCTTGTATGGTTTAGAATCGGAGCTTCAGAAAAGGTTTGAGAATTCAGACCCATATGATATTGTCGAGGATCTCAAATTGATCTTTGAGACTCATGCGGCAATTGAAAGCTATGAGGCTTCTGAAAAGTTCTTTAACTGCAAGATGGAAGAGGGCAGCTCCGTCAGCGAGCATGTTCTTAAGATGTCTGGGCACGCAAACAAACTTCAAAGCTTGGGTATTGTGATTCCTAATGCTTTGGGGATTTACCGTGTCCTCCAATCACTACCACCAAGTTACAAGAACTTTGTGATGAAATACAACATGCAAAACATGAACAAGACGTTGCCAGAACTCTTTGCCATGTTGAAGTCTGCAGAAGTGGAGATCAAGAAAGAGCACCAAGTGTTGTTGGTCAATAAGACCACCAAATTCAAGAAAGGCAAGTCTAAGCAGAAGGGACACTTCAAGAAGGGTGGTAAGAAAGTTACCACGCCGACGAAGAAGACCAAGGCTGGACCTAAGCCTGATACTGAGTGCTTTTACTACAAGGGAGAAGGTCACTGGAAGCGGAATTGCCCAAAGTACTTGGCGGATTTGAAGAACGGCAACATCAAGAAGAAAGGTATATCTGATATACATGTTATTGATGTGTATCTCACTAGTACTCGTAGTAGTGCCTGGGTATTTGATACTGGTTCGGTTGCTCATATTTGTAACTCGAAACAGGTGCTGCAGAATAAACGGAAGCTAGTGAAGAACGAGGTGACGATGCGCGTTGGAAACGGATCAAAGGTTGATGTGATCGCGGTCGGCACGCTACCCCTTCATCTACCATCGGGATTAGTTTTATACTTAAATAATTGTTATTTGGTGCCTGCGTTAAGCATGAACATTATATCGGGATCTTGTTTATTGCGAGACGGTTACTTGTTTAAGTCTGAGAATAATGGTTGTTCGATTTATATGAGTAATATGTTTTATGCACATGCACCTTTGATAGATGGTCTATTCTTGTTGAATCTCGATAGTGGAAATACACATATTAATAACATTGAGGCTAAACGTTTGAAATCGAGCGATAACTCGACCTATATGTGGCACTGTCGTCTTGGTCACATTGGAGTGAAGCGTATGAAGAAACTCCATTTCGATGGACTTCTTGAATCACTTGATTTCGAATCACTTGATAGATGCGAAGCATGTCTGATGGGTAAAATGACTAAGACTCCATTTTCTGGTATGATGGAGCGAGCTACGGACTTGTTGGAAATCATACATACCGATGTGTGTGGTCCAATGAGTGTAGCATCGCGTGGTGGTTATCGTTATGTTCTTACCTTCACGGATGACTTGAGTAGATATGGGTATATCTATTTCATGAAACATAAGTCCGAAACTTTCGAGAAGTTTAAGGAATTTCAAAGTGAGGTAGAGAATCAACGTAACAAGAAGATTAAATTTCTACGTTCTGATCGTGGAGGTGAATATCTAAGTTACGAGTTTGGCGAGCATTTGAAGAAATGCAGAATACTTTCACAGTTGACACCGCCAGGAACACCACAGCGTAATGGTGTATCCGAACGTCGTAATCAAACTCTCTTAGATATGGTTCGTTCTATGATGTCACTTACAGATTTACTGCTATCATTTTGGGGTTATGCATTAGAAACAGCCGCATTCACTTTAAATAGGGCACCGTCTAAATCCGTTGAAACGACACCGTATGAATTATGGTTTGGGAAGAAACCTAGATTGTCGTTCCTCAAAGTTTGGGGGTGTGAAGCCTATGTAAAGAAGTTACAGCCGGACAAGCTTGAACCCAAAGCGGAAAAATGCGTCTTCATAGGATACCCGAAGGAAACTATTGGGTATACCTTCTATCATAGATCCGAAGGCAAAATCTTCGTTGCCAAGAATGGATCCTTTCTAGAGAAGGAATTTCTCTCGAAAGAAGTGACTGGAAGTAAAGTAGAACTCGACGAGGTTGTTGAACCTTCTCTCGAAATTGCGAGTAGCGCAGCACCGAAAGAAGTTCCTGTGGTGCCTGCACCAATAAGAGAGGAAGCTAATGATGATGATCATGAAACTTCGGTTGAAGTTGCTACAGAGCCTCGCAGGTCAACGAGAACTCGTACCACTCCAGATTGGTATGATCCCGTTATGAGTGTCATGTTGGTGGACAACACCGATGACCCTGAGACATATGAGGAAGCGATGATGAGCCCAGATTCCAATAAATGGCAAGAAGCCATGAAATCCGAGATTGGATCCATGTACGAAAACCAAGTATGGACTTTGGTGGACTTACCGGATGGCCGGAAGGCTGTCGAGAACAAATGGATCTTCAAGAAGAAAACAGATGTTGATGGTAATGTTACTGTCTATAAAGCTCGACTTGTCGCAAAAGGGTTTCGACAAATTCAAGGAGTTGACTACGATGAGACTTTCTCACCAGTAGCGAAGCTAAAGTCTGTGAGGATTATGTTAGCAATCGCTGCATATTACGATTATGAGATATGGCAGATGGATGTCAAAACAACATTCCTCAATGGAGACATTGATGAAGAGTTGTATATGATGCAACCCAAAGGTTTTGTTGATCCTAAAGATGCTAACAAGGAATGCAAACTTCAACGGTCCATCTATGGATTGAAGCAAGCATCCCGAAGTGGGAATCAACGTTTTGATAAGGTGATCAAAAGTTTTGGTTTTATACAAACTTATGGAGAAGCTTGTATTTACAAGAAAGTGAGTGGGAGCTCTGTAGCATTCTTAATACTATATGTGGATGACATATTATTGATTGGGAATGATGTAGACCTTCTTAATAGTGTCAAGGAATATTTGAATAATAGTTTTTCAATGAAGGATCTTGGCGAAGCAACTTACATATTAGGCATAAAGATTTATAGAGATAGATCGAAACGCCAAATATCATTGTCACAAAGTACATATTTGGACAAAGTTCTAAAGAGGTTTGGAATGGAAGATAGCAAGAAAGGGTTCCTGCCCATGTTGCCCAATACGACCTTGAGTAAAACTCAAAGTCCGACATCAGCAGAAGATAGAGAAAGGATGAGTAAGACTCCCTATGCCTCAGCCATAGGATCTCTAATGTATGCCATGCTATGTACTAGACCCGACATTGCATATGCTATTAGTTTAACTAGCAGATATCAAAGTGATCCAGGAGTGGATCATTGGACAGCGGTCAAAAACATCCTTAAGTACTTGAGAAGAACTAAGGATATGGTTCTTTCTTATGGAGGTGATGAATAGCTCGTTGTTAATGGTTACACCGATGCTAGTTGGAACACCGATCCAGATGATTCTAAATCACAATCTGGATACGTATTTATTTTGAATGGTGCAGCAGTTAGCTGGAGGAGTGCAAAGCAAAGCGTTGTGGCGAGAACTTCAACTGAATCGGAATACATGGCTACTTCGGAGGCTTCACAAGAAGCGATATGGATGAAAGAGTTCATTACAGAGCTGGGTGTGGTTCCTAGTGCGCTGGACCCAATGTCTATCTACTGTGATAACATGGGCGCCATAGCCAATGCGCAAGAACCAAGGTCACACAAGAAGCTGAAGCATATCAAGCTACGTTTTCACGCTATTCGAGAACATATCCAAGATGGGGATATAAAGATTTGCAAAGTACACACAGATCTGAATGTGGCGGATCCGTTGACTAAACCTCTCCCGAGGGCAAAACATGACCAGCACCAAACTGCCATGGGTGTTTGGTATATTACCATGTAATCTAAATTAGATGACTCTAGTGCAAGTGGGAGACTGTTGGAGATATGCCCTAGAGGCAATAATAAAAGTAGTTATTATTATATCTTTGTGTTTATGATAAATGTTTACATTCACGCTATAATAGTATTAACAAGGAAACATTAATACTTGTGTGATTTGTGAACTTAATTTGAAGTCCCTAGTAAAGCCTCTATATAATACTAGCTTGTTGGTTAATGGATGATTGTGGTTTCCCTATCATGAACATTGAGATGTTATTAACAACAAGATCATATCGTTAGGAGAATGATATGATGGACATACTCCTATAGATAAGCGTAGCATAAAGATCAAGTCATTTTAATAGTTCAATTGCTATATGCTTTCTGATACATAGTAATCTAATTCCTTCGACCATGAGATCATGCATATCACCTTTACCGGATGGATGCTTTGATGACATCAAACACCACACCGTAACTGGGTGGCTATAAAGATGGCATTGAGTGTTCGGAAAGTATTGGTTGAAACACATGGATCAAGAGTGGGATTTGTCCATCCATATGACGGATAGATATACTCTGGGCCCTCTCGGTGAAATGTCATCCAATTAGCTTGCAAGCATGTGACTGGCTCACAAGGGATCACATATCACGGGAACGAGAAAAGAGTACTTATCGGTAACGAGGTTGAACTAGGTATGCAGAGATACCGATGATCATAACCTCAGATAAGTAAACTATCGTGAGACAAAGGGAAATTGATATCGTATGTAAGTGGTTCATTCGATCGCAAAGTAATCGTTGAAATATGTGGGAGCCATATGAATTTCTAGATTCCTCTATTGGTTATTGTTCGGAGAAGTGTCTCGATCATGTCTGCATAATTCACGAACCGTAGGGAGACACACTTAAGGATTCGACGTTGTTTGAGTAGTTATGGAATGATGAGAAAGAGACCCAATGTTGTTCGGAGTCTCGAATGGGATTCGGGATATCACGAGGAGATCCGGAATGGTCCGGAGAATAAGATTCAAATAAGGAAAGTCCCGTTTCGGAGTTGGGGAATGGTTCCGGTGTTTTCATCGGGAATGTTCTAGAATGTTCTGGAATGTCCGGCACTCCGGAGGGGAAGGGTACATGAATGTGTTGTATCAAGTTGGTATGATTGCATCATGTACTAAGTGTCATCGCTGAACCAAATAAAGGATTAATTCAAATCCTAGTTTGAAAAGTTAAACAGCTAGTTTGAAAAGTCAAACGGCTAAATTTGGAAAGAGGAAAAGAGGAGGAGTGGGAAACCGAGTTGGGGAGGAGTACCCTCCTCCAACCGGCGGCGCCCACCCAAGCCGAGTTGGGGAGGGACTCCTCTCCCTCCCCTTGGCCGGCCGGCCCCCTCCACCTATATAAGGAGGGGCAGGGGTCCCCTCCTTGACACACAAGATCCTCTCCTCCAAACCCTAGCCCAAGCCGCCGCCGCCTCCATAGCCGCCGCCGGCCCTAGGGAAAAACCCTAGCCGCCGCCTAGCTAAACCCTAGCCGTCGGCTTGTCCCCTCCTT
Source organism: Avena sativa (assembly GCA_916181665.1). NCBI lineage: Eukaryota > Viridiplantae > Streptophyta > Magnoliopsida > Poales > Poaceae > Avena > Avena sativa. The sequence continues at coordinate 115,727,411 of OV702298.1, forward strand.
GGTGTGTCTAAACCCTAGAACACCGAGGACTCTCTCATACTCCACCATACTCGCTCCGGCTTAAGGCGAAGCCCTGCGAGATCTCCCCTCTACTTCCGGTACCACGCCGTTGTGCTACCGGAATCGCGAGGAGAGTGCTACAACCTCCGCTGCCTGCTGGAACAAGGGAGAGGAAGGTCTTCGTCAAGTACCGAACGTGTGACCGACTGCGGGAGCGCTGCCGGAACGCAGCGCCAGAAGGATCGTCTACGCGATCTTGAGATCAGAAAGAGTACGACTACATCACCCACGAGAATCCGCTCTCGTTAAACACTTTGGAATCTTCGAGGGTGAGTTATTCTATCAACTCGTTGCTACAATCTAGTAGATAGATCTTGGCTTGTTTGTTTGTATGCGGTAGAAAATTTTTGTTTTCCATGCTACGAAACCCTACAGGTTGGGCTATACTCTTGTTGCACTTGAATTGACGAGGTAAGGTTTCAGATATATGCTCTACTGATATTTCGGCTGTACTGGTCATGGTGATGGCTTTCTTGTTACAATCAATCAATCCTTTATGTTTGGACATCCAATCCATTCCTAGTACTACTTCCAAACCTTTAGTTCCGAGTACTATCAGGTTAGCATAAAAATCTATGGCATGGATTCGGATAGGGACGGCTTTGCAAATTTGCCTAGCCTTGGTGGTTGAACCGGGAATTTGAACAATCATAACATGCTTCAGTTTGGTTGGTTGAATCTTACTAGTGCAGGCAAATTCTTCGGTGACAAATGAATGTGATGCACCCAAATCAAACAACACTCTTGCAAGTACTGAATTAACAGAAAACATACCCAGCACGACGTCTGGCGCTTCCTGAGCTTCTTCAACATGCATGAGAAAAAGACAGCCATTGTGGTTGAGCGAATTTCCTGGGGCAAACCTTCTTCCAGGATAAACACGACGCTGCTACTGAGCTGGGGCATTGGCATTCGAGGATGCGGCATTCTTCTTGTTGGAGTAGTGAACCTTATTTCCACAGTCATAACAAGTCACTTGCGACTTGTCCTTTGCTGCAATAGGCACCGCATTGCTTCCAGTCCTCGGGGCAGTGTTGGTGTTGGCAGTAGCATTGTTATTGTTGAACTTAGGTGGGGCACGGTTGAAATTGTTAGAGTTGCCAGGGTTGTTGTGATTTCCACCGGGCCTAGGGTTTCCATGGTTGGGATAGGTCGAACGGTTCATCGAGGGTCTGTTGGTTCTCGGGGCAAATCCTGGAGATGGGTTAGGGCGATACTTTGGGGTCTGATGGGTTCCTGGCTGATGCATCATGCGACGCTTGCGGTTCTCATTGGCTTGGTTGATCTTTCCTTCCATCTGGATGGCAAAGTCGACAAGGGCTTCAATATCAGCAAAAGGGATATTGACTAACACCGTCTGCATCTTGTCGTGCAGACCATTCAAGAATCTCTCTTTCTTCTTGGCTTCAGTGTCGATCTCATCCGGGGCATACCTAGCTAATGACAAGAATTTGTCACGGTATTCTACTACATTCATCCGTCCTTGCTTCAGTTCTCTGAACTCATCTCTCGTTCTCTTGATCAAACCTGGTGGCACATGGGTTCTGCTGAACTTGACCTTGAATTCCTCCCAGGTCATCATCTGTCCTCCGGTCATTGCATGAACGATGTTCCACCATGCTCTGGCATCTCCGGCTAGATAGTGGGTGGCGAACAGAACTTTCTCGTTAGCTTCCACTCCGGTGACTTCCAGATTGTTTTCCATGGTTTGCAGCCAATCATCGGCATCTAGGGGCTCTTCCGACTTAGTGAAAATAGGTGGGTTGGTGTACTAGAAATTCTTGAGCTTAGATCCATGGTTGTCCTGATTTCCGTGGCCTTGGTTGTTGTGGGCTAGCTGGGCTATCTGTTGAAGGGTGGCTAGGTTGGCTTGACGTTCCGCTCTTTTAGCTTCACGGTCAGAAACCAAAATTTGCAGGATCTGCAACATCGGGTCCGAGGATGAACCACTTCCTCCGCGAGGCATCTGGAGATTGAGATAGATCATGAGAAAAGAGGGAAATTTCTAAGGTTTTGGGACTTTAAAAAGTTTTTAAAGTTTGACTCAGATTTTTCTAGCAACTTTTCATTCATTCATAGCTCACGATACAAACACACACCACAAAACAAGAAAAACATATGGTTTTAAGAACCATTCTGGAAACTACGATACAGTGGGACCGAATACTACTCACTACGCTAGTGCTCAAGTGCTACTACTCCTCGGAGTTGGTGTAGTCGTCATCCTCATCATCCTCATCGTCATTGATGAAGGAGAAATCCTCCTCATCGGTGAAGAAGTCCATAGCCTGATCCTCCAGAAAATCATCATCATCGCTGAGATAGGAGTAGGGGTCTCCACGAAGATCCTCTCTGACATTCTCCCCTTTCCTCCAACTGCATGTCTCTCTCGTGGATGGTCTCCTCCAAAGACGAGATACAGTGGCAAAGACGGGCAATGATGTGCTCCTTCTTATCGAGCTGACAGCGATGAGACTTGCGATCCTTCGCTAGCATGGCGATGGTCTGATCCTTCGTCGTGATGATGGCGGACTTGTGGTTGGAGTAGTCACGACAATTATCCAACTCCTGCTGACGATCGTACATCATGAAGCTAAGGTGGTCCAATTGAGTCTTCAGCTCGTGGTGGTATGGGGCTTCCAGTGGTTGTCCATTAGCATCACGCCTTGGACAAAACTTAAAGCGGGTATCCTTGATCTGGTTGATACTCTGCCCACACAGACGGGCAAGAGCTTCCTGCATGGCCCTGGCAAGTCCATCAAGCCAGTTGTTCTCTCTTAAGGTAAACTGAATTCCCTCAGAAGTGGGAGGTTCAATCTTTCCTCAGAGACTTGCAACAATTAGCCACTGCAGATCTTCTCCTCCTTGATCATTGAGCTGAGCTCCAAAGAACTCGGGGTGCGGACGCTCCAGAAGTTCCGAAAGCTGGTCCAAATCCCTCTCAAAGATAAGGTCTCCGCCATTTCCCAACTGGTAAAACTTGCTGTACTTCACGTCCATCTATAAGAATATAGGGTGAGTAAGTTAGTAGAGTGATTAAGTGTGTCAAATTTTATGTATGTTGCAAGAGTTTTTGAGGAACATGAATTTTTATGAAAGAATCAAGTGATAAGAATGGGAATAAGTTTTTGTAAATATTTGCTTCCTTTGGTTTTAAAACTAAGTTTTTGATTCAAACGTCCAGTCTAACTAGGGTCTCCTATGGTCAGGTTGGCTCTGATACCAACTTGTCAACACTCGGATTTTTAATCCCAGATGCCTGTTATGCCATACATCGCAGTCCCAGGATTACCATTTTTGCGAGACATAACAGAATTGGATACCATAGTACATCATCCATTACAAACCATACATAAGGTCTTACACAAATAAGGATCTCATGACCCAGTTCCTAATACAACTCAAGCAGCGGAATACGTAATAATAATGGTAGAGTAGGCGAAGCTCCATCTTCGGGGTCACAGGCAATGCTGACGATGGGATATGATCCTAGTTGTCGTAACCTTCTTGGGGTCCATCCTCCAGGTACTCCTCTTCATAGTCTGGCCACGGGAATAGCCAGGGACAAAGCCATGAGTACTCTTTAAGTACTCACAAACTAATACTAACAAGTGAAGGGGGGTTTTGTAGTAGGACACTCAGCTCTAGGGTTGTTTTGCAAAAAGCCAGATTTACATCTACTAAGTTTAGAAACGAAGAAAGCTAGTTGAAGTTTTATAACACCTAAGTGGGAACTTGTATTTCATATCAGAACTCTGTTGTGGTCAAGTCAAAATCACAATTCATTTCACAAGTCATTTTGAAAACATCTGACGGGGGAACAATATGGCCACTCCAACTGTCCATAACCGCGGACGCGGCTATTCGAATAGTTTTACACTCTGCAGAGATTGTACACTTTCACCACAACATTCGATACATCCGTCAGGAACAAATCCTGAATTCACCATACTCAGTATGCGGATAATCAATCCTAACCTTTCAATTACACGCCCTAGTATAAGCACCTCCCCTGTGAGTTTGGCCTCCCAACCATGACCAACTGTCATCTCGGGTACTGCACAGGTGGACAATCTTCACAAGGTAGCCTCAGCTCAGAACTTGGCTGTGAGGGAACCAATACTAGGGTATATAAGTTTCCAGTCAAGCCCTACCCAATTCTCGGGTATTGTGGTTGTACGGTAAAATTGGAATGGTATCGCATCTAGACAACCATCAGTTTTATAAAGGGCTAGGGCTCATGCCTCAACATTTTCATCACCAAATCATCTGGTGTTCGGAAACACATGTCAAAACATCTCAATAGAATGATCCATCATTCCAAGGTTTTCATAACCATTTTTCCACCAAGTATTCCCATCTAAAGTTGATCAAGTTTTATGCTTAGCACTAGCATCTACAAGTGGGGGTAAGTACTAATGATGGGTGCTAACTAGTGGAGTTTAACTAAGTTCAATCTCATGCCTTAGCATGACATAAAGATTATCTAGCTTAGGCCAAGTTTTATGCTCTTTATGCAACCTTCCATTATCTTTCTAGTATCTATAATTCACTAAAGTAAGCTCTAAGTACTAGCTTTGATAAAGAAATAAAGTATAAAGCTTGCAAGCAAAACTAGGATTGGGTATCATCAAATGTGTCTAACCAAGCATGCTTAGTGCATTGCATAGGTTATTTAACTCTCATAATTGCAAGTGTTAGATTGCATAGGTAAAGTATCTTGCAAGTATTGGCTTGCATCAGTGTCAGTATAAGCTTGCCTTGTGCAGAGCAGTGGTTGAAGTTCTCCTCGGCTTCTTCGTAGTATCCTCCTTCTTCCTCGTATCCTTGGTCGGTACTAGTGTCTATAAATAAATATGAGGTACACAATCACCAAAAAATACTTAACTATTTTCAATCATCACGCAAAAGGGTCCTATAGATGATCTAGCATCATCACTAACATTACAAGATAAAATCTTGGTTTACTTTCTTTTATTTTTAGAAAAGTAATTTCTACTCATTGAAAAACTACTTAAGATTTAATATTCTCCAACCCAAACATGGGATCATGTTGACACATGCCATCACCACACATTTCAGTACATGGGAATGTGATTTAAAGTGGTGTCACAATTTAATAAGATTTAACCTTTTATTTTTAATTAAATAAAGTGACTAGAAATGCCTATGTGGCATTCTTTTATTACTTGAACATTATTTATGTAAGTAAACCCATATATTTTTATATATTCTAAAAGGTATGATCAAATGTGATTTTCGAGAGTTGGAATCAACTCAAAAGCTATTATGGTTTAAATTTGAAAAATGTTTGAATGCAGAAAAGGTTATGCCTTGTTATTTTTACTAAGGTTGATCTATAGATTCAAATGACTTGAATCCAATGGGCTTGGATTAAGCATTTCAAAACCTTTCTAACAAAATTGGTTTCATTCAATTTGGTTCACTGAATCGAGCTGGGTTGATTTTTGAAACTAGGTACAGAACTGTGTTTGAATGAAAATGGAAAAATCCAAATTCAAACGACTGGGCTGCGCAAAACTGCTAATGGGCCGGCCTGCTACGCACAGCGCTTACGCGGGCTGGTTAAGATGTAGTCCCCACGTGTCAGTGAGACGGGGGGTGCGAAGCGGTACGGGGCAACGTGGTGCGTTGGATCTAGTTCTAATCCAACGTGCAGCGGCGGGCTCTGGCCAAATTCCGGCGATGCGCTGCTCGCCTTGCTCCGAACGGGGTGGAACGATCAGTGAGGAGAGGGGAGTGAGATGGTGTTCTCAATTCGGCTGGGGGTCGTCTCCTTTTATAGGCTCGACGGTGAGACTGAACGGAATGGGCAGGCGACGGTGGCGACATGGCTACGGGCTGCTAGAGGCATGGCCGAGGGTGGCGATCGATCGGTGGTCTCCTGGCGATGCTCTATGGCTTTAATGTGTGTGTAGGGGCGGTGGCAAATAGTCTGGAACGCTCGATGCTCTACGAGGCAGAGGCAGCGTCTTCGACGGCGAGCGGTGGCTACGGGGTACGGGCGGTGAAATGGGCATGTCTGGCGGTCTCCTGGGACGGTGGGGAGCATGCTGGTGGGCGACGAGGGCTCGAGGTGGTCTGGTTAAATGGGAACGGCGCGTGCTCTGCGGCGAGGGTCGGCATGGTCGACAGCGGCATGGGCACGGCGTTCCTGGCGGTTCTGGCTGTTGTCTACGAGGCAGGGCTAGTCGAGAGGGGTCGGTGAGGCATGGGCTACCTCCCAGACATGCTGGCTAGGCTTGGTGCTTCTACTAGCTTGCTGTTGACATGTGGGTGGCAAGGGTGCACTCGGCCTGCTCACCATTGATGACAATGGCTAGCTCACAGTGGTGCTAGAGATTAGTTTAGGTTGTTAGATGATCTACTAAGGCTAGTGGTGTCCAGAGAGGGGACAAGTTAGGCCAGAATCACTGCTCACTATAGTGTTTTGATTTTGTTTGATTTGAATCAGCAAGGTGTTTGATGAAATGGCCGCATGAATTCAAGTTTTGAATTTTGACAAGTTTTTTGGTGGGTGTGCTAGGCATGTGCTGGTGAGTCTGTAGATGCTTGGGTTTTGAAAGTTGAGCTTTTCTGAGTGGTTTTTGAAAAAGTGGGATCTTCCCATATGATATAGATTCAATTTTAAACTGTCATTTAAACTATGCATTTGAATGTTTCTGGATGATCACAAGGTGGGCCTTGATACTTTGTTATGAGTACTATCAAGGGGTGCAAATATCCAAACAAGTTTCTGTTAAGTTCTGAAAGTTAGAGACAGCCAAAGTAGCCATGGGAGTTAATTTGGCAAAAGTGACCATTCCTTTATTTTGTTTGTTTTGATTTATTTGTCTTTGGGAAAAGTGTGGGGATTGTTTAGATGATGTTTATTTCACCTAAGAATCCTTTTACAAGCAAAGAAACATACAAGCAAGGTAATTCAAAAGAATTCAAAATGGGATGCATACACACATGCATGCTTTCATATTTTTATTTAGAAAAGTTTTTGTTAATCTTAATTTTGGTGATTAGAGTTTGATGATTCTAGTTTAATATTTTTGGGATGTTACAAGGTCACCAGAGGAGGAGGTCGCCGAAGGAGGAGGAGGTCACCTGACCTTGGCCTACCCGATCCAGCCCAGCGGAGGCCCACATGGAGATTTGCTACAAACGCAAAGCCCAAGGAGACCCGGGATAGCTCAAGACCGGAGAAATCTCGATTCCTTGGAGAAGACGGCCAAGCTGTCGATAGAATTATAAAGGATCAAACCCTAATCTATAACCGACTCGACCTACCTGAGACCTGGACTCCCCATATAAAGGCCAGGAGGGCACGACGAGGAGGGCTCTCTCAACTCTCATACACACACCTCACAACAGATCCAATCTGCGCACCCCTATAACCTTCGGTTTCGCCGTCAATCAAGAACAGACAAGACGGATTAGGGTTTTCCCTCCGGGGGAATGAACCTGGGTAAACTTTGTGTGCCCTTGATGCGTGTCTATTAACCGTCTCATGATCTCCAGCCTCCCCATATTCTCTAAACCCAAGTCCATAACAATGGGCATTGACGAGTCGAACCCTCGTCAATTGGCGCCATCTGTGGGTACACGACATGGTCGGCAAGCTGCAGAGGTCCTCGCCCGAAGGGCATGTCTTCCTCCTGGTGGCAGTCGACAAATTCACGAAGTGGATCGAGGCCATGCCCGTCACTAACCAAACTGGCGCTTCTACCGTTAAGTTCTTTCAATCCATTGTCTACAGGTTCGGAGTGCCTCATAGTATCATAACTAACAACGGCACGAACTTCACCTCAAAGGAGTTCCGAAACTTTTGCGAAGGGCTCGGGATCAACCTCACGTATGCCTCTGTGGTGCATCTGTGGACCAACGGGCAGGTCAAGAAGGCCAACATCCTCGTCTACAACGGCATCAAGAAGCGGCTGCTATGCCCACTCAAAAGGTTGGAGGGAGCCTAGGAGGAGGAGTTACCCTCCGTCCTATGGAGCCTACGCACAATGCCAAACAGTGCTACTGGCTACACGCCCTTCTTCATGGTGCACGGAGCCGAAGCAATGCTGCCCGCCGAGGTACGCTACAAGGCCCCACGGGTCATCGCCTATAGCGAAGCCGAATCATCGGCTGCACTCGAAGATGCCGTCGACACACTGGACGAAGCTCGCGACATCGCTGCGGCCCGTTCGACGGTGTACCAACAAAGTCTCCGCAACTACCATAGCTGATGGCTGCGCCCAAGGTCCTTCATCAAAGAAGACCTCATCCTGCGACTCAAACAGAAAGGGCACCTAAAGCTAGTCACCTTGGGAAGGACCCTACGTGGTTACCGAAGTAATCCTAGGTGGCGCCTACCGCCTCAAGGACGTCGAGTCCAAAGTAGCATACTCTAACTGTTAGAACATCGCACAACTGTGACGCTTCTACCTCTAGTCATTTTTTACTTTCAATAAGGCTAATCAGCCAAAAACTGTACCCCCTACATTGCGATGAATAAAAGCTAAGTTCCTTGGCCCAAATATTTTCTCTCATGTATACATTTACGAGAATTTTAATATCCATCCCGAAAGTTCAGACGCCAGGGAAACACAGGGTCCGAGTTGCGTGTAATCTCGCGGAAGGGTTGTAGTAACTTTGCCAATTGTTGAGATGGGCCAAATGGGAGTAAATACAAATCTAACGGCCAAACGATCATTTGAACCAGTCAAAAAATAGTTGAACTCAAATCCCGCCGTTAGGTCAACTCTTCTTGCCCTGTCCTGTCAGTATTTCCCGTTATCTTTTGCTGTCGTGGACTGGTTTACCCCTGCGAGGACTAGATCTTCTTCTCTGCTCTGTTCGTCTCCCCTATTATTCCCCTCTCCATTATCTTGCTTAGCTTCTGCTACTGGTCTTCAGATCCGAGTTCCCCGTTGCTCTCCTTGTGTCCCCGCCATGGCCAGTCAACCTCACATGCCCTTAATCGAAGCTCGCCGTCGTCGCCCTCGCCTCGTTTTCCTAGTTGGTGTGTTGGAGCTTCGCGTCCCCAGCCTAGCCTCTCGCCGCTGCCTAGACCTTCTCGCACACAGGAGTGCGTCCGGCCGGGCAATCCGGACCGACGACCGGCCTCAAGCGGTTCCGTACTGTCGCGCACCCCACGCATGGTAGCACTGGCAGAGGAGTTTGACGACAATACTCTCATGGCCACCGTGTTGGGCACACGTCCCGCCGTGTCACTGGCAGACTTGCTATCGGCTTTCAGGTCTTGTTTTGGGATCAGACGAAAAGTGGTCAATATTGAGGTAGGCGCGCCGCCATTAGATTTCTTTGTCCAGTTCGCCCACAGCTCAGACAGCGAGCGCATTCTGCATTCTTCCTGTTCTTTCAAGTGCTGTGGGGGAGAAAATGAGCTTCATGCGTTGGCATCACGCCTGTGGGTGGGACGATCGCTTGGGACAGCTTTGTTTCTTCTCTAAACTCGGCTTTGACAAGCTCCTTTGCATGCTTGGGAACCGGAGGCCCTCAAGCAGGTCGTCAGTAGCCTTGGCGGCGAGTTGGTGGAGATTTTGCGATCAAGCAACAGATGGATCATCGAGGTAAAGGCATGGCTGAAAGATCCAGGCACCGTTCCTAAGATGTACGAGGTGGAGATTCCAAGCAGGGCAAGAGGACAGCTTTGCTGGAAGTACCCGGTGATCATACACCTGCAGGAGGTTCTGGATCCGGTACATGGCACTCAGGACTCTAATGAGGCGGCTAGGAAGCGTCCTCGTCGCCTGCTGTGTTGGCCTGGAAGGAGCGATGGCACATGACCACCACCGTTCCTCGAAGGAGCGCACGGTTTCGGTGGGGGAACAACCATGGACAGGATGGTGGTTCTGATTTCCCTCGAGTGAAGACAGAGGTTTAGTGAATCTGAAAGATAGCTGACTTGAGAGTCGAGCACGTAGTACGCCTTATGTAATAGTTTGAACTGCTGTAGTATGTGTGGCTGCTGAATTTGTAATATGTTGCTACTGAATTCGTAGTATGTGTGGCTAATGATTTGTAGTTTGTAGGGCTACTGAATTCGCAGTACATGTCGCTAATGATTTGTAGTTTGTGTGGCTAATGAATTTGTAGTACGTGTGGCTAATAAATTTGTGTGAATAACCAAGGTTAGCCTCCATAAAAGAGGGTTGGCTAGCAATGATAAATGTCACCATTGCCAAGAAAATACTGCCGGTGAGCGATCCGAAAGGCACAAAATGTTGTGCCTTTGTATGCCTCGAACAATTTTTACTTAGATTTTTTCGAGCTGGTGCGTGATTCTGTATGGAACTTGCATGAATAAACCACCCAAGATCAGTTCATAAAATGCTGTCTGAATCTTGTCTGCCTCGGATAAGTATGACAGTAAACTGAATTCAACTGTCGGTAATTGTTGAATAAATAGATACATCATGATAGTATTTGGTTACTTCCGAACTAATTCCATACTACAGTATGGGATAGCTGCGCAAAGGGGGGCTAATGCCTTTACAAAAGGCATTCTACATAGTTAGTCTAAACTTAACTGTTTTAAACTGAAGAAACTACAGATCTTCACCATAAAAGTTGGCTAGCCAATTGCCTAGAGAGGATGTAAGTTCAGGGATCGTTCAGCCGCAACTAATGTTTTTCCTTCCCGCCAAACTTCAAGAGATCTACAATGTTCATGCACTAGTTGATGCGCTTGAACCAGTCGAGGTTCAGTACGAATAGCCGCGCAGCCGCAACGATTTCTTCAAAGGTGAACTCTGGCTTCTCGTGGAAGGGATCGTAGGTCCCTGTGAATCTGAACCTGAATTCCGACGCTGAGTTGTTGCCCGCTGTCGGCTCCATCTATCGAACACTCCAACAAGCTGAGTGTAGATGGATGCACGCCACCGCGATGTGTTCGCCAACGGTGCATAGGATGGATCGTCTTTGCCGCTGACGGCGTGTGACCAGATTGCCCCACAGTAAGGTCGCCCACGCTGAGGCATGGAGGCGAGTTTTTGTTGACCTTGTCGTCGCCCTATTCAGGGGTTTGTTTCCTCGATGGCAAGCTCACAGGAACGCTTTGGAATGTACCTTCTTTCTTGTGCGTAGATCACACAAAAATGCCACCGCACGCATTCTGCCCGACGCTCGGTTGGCCCTTCTCGACGCCGCTGCGGCCTTCGCCGTTGCCACCGCCGCCGCTGTAGATGCAGCACATTCTGCAAAATCAACCGTTTCGGATGGCAATGGAAGACCGGTCATGTAGTACAGCCGCATGGCCTGCCTCAGAAGGACCAAATAGCCAAGCTTCAGCGGTGGAGGCCGCCGCCGGGGTGGCGGCTTCTGCTTAGGCAGGGCCATAGCTAAGCTTCCTAAGAGTGTATCTTATTTATTCGAAACTAGTTCGACTAACTGCTGAATCTTGATTTCCCCTCTCAGCATAAGAGTGCTAAGTTATTAAAAATACATGTCGTGGCTAGCAACCGGATCGAGCAATGTACCAGGTCAGGGTCCCATTTTTAGTATATTTACAAGTGTGTCCTTAGTTATGTCTAGAAATTTTGCATGTGCCACTATGATCAAATAATTGTAGCAACACCATCAGAAACAGGGGAAGAGGACGTGGCATTTTACTGACTGGTTGGCCCCGCAACCTCGACCGTCGATGGCGTACATCCCAGGTTCGAGGATTATTACTCCCCATTATTCTGTGATTTTCCATATTCTGTCGCTCGTTCGCAGCACCGCTCCGCTCCACCGCTCTGGTCTTGCACTCCGCCACTTCGTCCCCTCCGGCAACACTCTCTTCCTCCTCCTGGACTATCGTCCTCCCGTCATCCCCTACCCGCCCAACCCACCCTGCCTTGCCCCCTTGCCCTGTCTCCTTGCCTCCATCGCCGCCCAGGAGTTTCTGGGAACAAAAATCGTTTGGTGGGCGCTAGATTCTCGCGCAACGGTAGTGGCTTTGATCTAGATCCCGCATGGAAATGGATCCTGCATGGCCGGATAACACGGAGATGGGTCCTTCCTGGACGAAGAGAGAGGAGATGGACCCTTCAAGGCTAGAGAACATGGAGGAGCACGAAACAGGGGAAGAGGACACGGGGTGCAAAGCTTTGGTGCTCTAGAGCCCATTGAACATGTCGTACATCCTCCATGGAGGGTAAGAACTTCAATTCCATCTCTGCATCTCCCAATTAGCGTTTCTAGTCCTGTGTTAATGGAGAGGATCTGTGTTGGTGACCGTAGGATGTCTACTTCATCCAGATTTCTTTTGAAAATTCGGTTTGGGTGTCGGACTAAAACCTTGTCTAATGGTAGAATCGCAGTTACCAGTGGATTTGATTATCGACTGACAGTAGACGCGGAGGACATAACTCTAAGTGACTTGCACATGCAATTTGGCAAGTTTCCCATTGGCCAGCATGACGAATTCATAATCAGGTACTATGACACATATTCGCAGATTTTCTGCCACGTTAGAACTGGCCATGATGTTTGTGCACATCGCTAACAAAGATACTAGGGAAGAGACTGTCTTGAATGATACCGGCCCATGTGGAATGCGAATAGAGCAGTCTTTGTTTTCGATACCGAGCGCGACCGACCAGCCTATCGTTGAGAATGAAGACATCGAAATGTGTGGCGGTCAAGGTGATTTTGTGCTCGAAGATGATGATGATGATTATGATGAGAAATCATATCTAGATGTGGTTGCTTACCCTGATAGGATGGAGAGTAGGGAATATTTGGTTGATTCCAATTATGAGCCCGACTATGGGACTGATGAGGAAGAGGAATATGAGGATGGGGAAATAGGATGCAGATACGATGATGAATACAAGGACATGCCAGCGATACACTTTGACAGGTGCAACCCTACAATTGATGAGGGGACTGTCTTTGATACTGTGGAAGAATGCAGATATGTCGTTGCTACCAATGCAATAAGAGTTGGATTCGAATTTATCGTTGAAAAGAGCAGACAAAAGAGATTTATGGTGCATTTTAGGGAAAGTAAGGTGTGTAAATGGAGATTGCATGCATCTCCAATGCGGGGTGGACACCCATTTCAGGTTGCAATAGCTACATTTAGTTTCGGTCTTTCTCATATTTGTTCTGCTGATGAGTCCTATGATTTATTTTTATTCCCATTTGAATGCAGATCAAGGTAAACACGAAGAAACACAACTGCCATAATACTTATTTAAGTGATAAAGCTAGACCGGCGACAACCAAGTGGATTGCTGCTAAGGTACTTGACTGGGTGAGGTAGGATCGTAGCATTGGACCTGTTGAACTCAGAACTAAGCTTAGTGAAATGTTTAACATTATGATTCCTTACCATAGAGTCTTTGATGGGAAGGAGATGACTCTAGACTTCATTCAGGGCAAGTGGACTGACAGTTTTCACATGTTGTATAGTTTCAAAGCTGAGGTAGAGAAGACATCACCTGGTAGTGTTGTTGACATTGATTACGAGGTTGTGAAAGGAAGAGAAAAGGTCTCATGGGGGGTCAAGTATAAGCAGGCAGATAATAAATGGTCCAGGAGATGTTTTGTATGCCTGAAGGCATGCTGGAAGGGGTTCCTAGACGGCCGCAGGCCATACTTGGCAATAGAGGCAACTTCTTTAACAGGGAAGTTCAGGGGACAGCTTGTTACCGCTTGTGTTGTGGACGCGCATAATTGGCTTTTTTCCGGTAGCCTATGCTGTTGTTGAGGGTGAATCGACTGAAAGCTAGACATGGTTCATGTAGAGACCACGTGCAGTAATTGGTCACCCTGAAGGCTTGGTGATACACACTGGTGCATGCAAGGGGCTTCAAAATGCTGTTGATGCTGTGTTTCCTGGGGTTGAGCATAGGGAATGCATGCGGCACCTCGCCACTAGCTTCACGAAGAATTTCAAAGGAAATACCTTTGACGACAACTTGTGGCGATCAGCATACACGTACACCCCAGGCACCCATGCTACTTACATGCAGAACTTGTATACTGTCGTGTGAATGGCCACGGCAGATGCTGCGACTGGCAGCGAGTAGTAGAATGAGGGGCAAGGGCGGCCAGCCATATGCGGTGCGAGATGAGAGCGGAGACACAAGGGTTTATCCAGGTTCGGCCCCCGGAGGGTAAAGACCTACTCCCGCTAGATTGTATTATCGAGAGATTATAGTGGTGGCGAGCTGGGCGACTAGGCGGCGAGTTCATGGTGTATCTGATGGAACGTAAGTACTATGCATACCCTAGGGAGGTTTATATAGGGGTACCTCACTAGGGTTTACAGATCTACAACCGAGTTGGATAAAGACTCGGAGGGTTTTGACCTAATCCGACTGGGCCTAGCTATGCTTCTGGGGACTTCAGCTTCCAGTCGCCTGGCTCCTTCTTGGGTCGTGATCCACTCGCCGTCATGCAGGCCCACTCGCTGGGAGTTGGATCCAGTAGGGAACGTCCTGCTGGGTATACCCCACTCGGTATATCCCCATTAGTAGTCCCTAAGGCCGTCGCTGATTCTTCGTAGGTGTTCTTTAGAAGTCGGAGTATACGGGTCCAATTTGGACGCCCAGTCGAATCGGTGGTGGACTCCCTCAATAAAGGAAAGAATTCTCAACATATATCTTCAATCACAATATCGGCGACCAGTCGAATCGCCAATTTGGCAAGCAGTCGAGTCGCAGCTTTGGCGAATGGGTCTGCGAGTCGAGTAGACGAAGTTGGACCGTCATTTTTGATCAAACTAGTTGTTGGGTAATCCAACGGTAATATTGGCGTAATCACCACGTAGTAACGGCTCCTCTAAAACTAGCGGGAAGCAACCGCTACATAAGGAGAGTGACGGGGGAGTTGCGAGTCTTCCTCGCATTTCCTTCGATCCCGCGCACCCTTCTTGACATGGTTATACCCTACATGTACACAACATTAGCATACTTGGTCCAGCCCAAGGAAGGCCCACAAGAATATACGCAGCCCATGAAGATTTTCGGGTGGCCCAAGACCATGACATCTTCGGATCCTTGGAGAGCAAGACTAGAATAGATAGAATATTCAAAGGGACAAATCCTAAACTTGTAACCGACTCGATCTGTGCCCGGGACCTTCCTAACTCTATATAAAGGCTAGGAGGGCACGGCGAGGAGGCAAATCCTTTCTACCGCATACACATCCACGCCAGATTGCATATGCGCACCCCTGTAACTTTTGGTTCCGCCGTAATCAAGAGCTGACAAGCAGGAGTAGGGTTTTCCCTCCGGGGGCCTAAACCTGGGTAAATCTCGTGTCCCCTGGTTGCTTGTCTGTTAACCGTTCCGCGATCTCCAGCGCCCCCATCTTCTCCAAAACCCAAGCTCATAACAATGGGCATTGATGAGATTAAACATCGTCAATTGGCGCCGTCTGTGGGAAATCGGGGGCGCTGATTGTGCGATCGTGATGGTCCCGACTAAAGCGATCTACAACTCCTGGGCAACGGAGAGCCACCTCCTCTTCGGCACTTTCAACTCGCCCACTCGCCAGCCACCCTGAAGAACTTCGAGCCCGTAGGCGACAGGATCGAGATCCTGTTCGGGAGCTTCTGCTTCCAGGTGGGTAGACCGGCACTCTCCGCCTCCCAGAGCGGGTGCCACTGCCATCGATCAGGCACGCCTCATGGGCCCCGTATCCCAGCGTGCTACACATTTCAACATCGACAGATGACTCATACGACAGCAGCAGCTGCAACTCAGATCTGTGCGATCCCCCGTCAGATGAAGGGACCTACGGTTCTATATCCGAAAGCTACGGCAGCAGCGATCCAATCCGCGGACGCTACCAATGCACCGTGGTCATCCAAAGCAAAAACGAGCAACAACCACCAGGTTCGGGTGCTCACGTACCGCCACCCAACCCGCAGGGTAGAAACGGCGAAAACAGGATGCAACCATCCCCCTGCCCAACGATGATGACCCTGATGCCAATCGAGTAATCCACCTCAGCGAGGAAGGATAGAACCAGGCACGCGAAGCCATGGCAGGCAACAAGATCCTACATGTGGGTGCCTCACGGGACCTACTGATGGCATACCACCTGCTCCTCCTCGAAGAGCACAAAAAGCAGGTGAAGATGCAAGAGGTACTCGACAAATGCAAGCAAGCGGCCTCAGAGTCTAGCGCGCGGCGAGCTGCGCTCTCCGCCGTTGGCGGCTCCAGCTCGCATGGGAACAATGCCAGCAAGCATCGCTCTCACATAGAGAACATGGATCCCGCTGCACGTCGCGAGGTGACCCGAACCCTCAACACATCCTTCATGGAGATGGACGCCAACGGCAACGTCATCCCGAAGACGCTGCAAGCTGCGATCATGTCAGCCACCACATATCTTGCGTCCCATCCACCTCCGGTGGGGGACCCGAAAAGGGCCATGCACAAGTCCGCACTAGCCGGACTCGGACTCGTTGGAGCTGCGCTCCACGAGGAAGCTCCCGCGGAGCCAAAAAAGAAAGCTGCGGTCAGGTTCAACCGCAGCCCCACACCCTCATCCGACGAGGACGAACACGACCTACCTTGACGACGCAAGAGTCCACGACGTCGCAGCCACGACTATGATGCTCTAAGCGACCTTGCTTAGCGCAAGATCGATAAGGCACGCGCCAAACGCGTGTGCTCATCCGAATCCGAAGAGGATGACGATGAAGGATATCTCTGCGGAGCTCGATGCTTTAGTAGATCTGTTTGGCAGACACGGATGCCGAGAAACTTCAAGCTTCCTTCAGACACTCCGAAGTTCGACGGCACGCAGGACCCTAAGGCGTGGCTCAGCGACCACCTGTCGTCCGACAAGCTGCAGGGCGGAAACAAAAACACCGCTCTGCAGTGCCTTCAGCTGCAGCTGACAGGCGTAGTCCGGATTTGGCTCAGCAGCCTGTCCTCGGGTTCCATCCGAAGCTAGGAGGAACTGGCCTATAGTTTCATCCGAAACTTTAAAGGTACCAGCAAGAGGCCCGCCTCGATAGAAGAGCTGCGAGCCTGCACCCAACGAATGTGCAAATCCATTCGCTTGTACATACTATGCTGGTCCAACATCAAAACCTCCACGGCACACATCTCCGAGGAGAGAACGATCGACACCTTCAAAGATGGCGTCAAGCGCTAGGACTTCAAGGAAGAACTTGGGCGCGTCAAGCCCAAGACACTTGACCACCTCATGGACATCGCCAACAGGTGGGCAGATGGTGAGGACTCCGTCCATCGAGCACACTCGGATGAGGAGGATGACTATGGCCGCCGACGCAAGCGCCGTAGCAAGCGAAGATCGCGCGTCTACGACGATCGCGACGGACCCGACATGGTCGCGGCTGGCTATGTCGATCTCCGCAATGAAAGCAACCGCAGCAGCGGCGGATACCGTGGAAACAACTTCCGTGATGGAGGACGCCCAACGCAAACGTGGCAACTCCACGGCTGCGACGACAAACCCTCGGCATACGACAAGTTGTCGGGCCCAAGCACCATACACTTCTACATCGACAAACAGGATGGCAAACAGAAGACCAGCCATATGCTCAAGGACTGTCGCGAGTTCCAGAAACTCAGCGAGGGCCTGTCCCAGATGAGACAGCAGATCCCGAACCCTGGGTTCGGACACGCGCCCACACCAGGCGACATCGCCCACGGAGCTCCTCCGCCACCACTCGTGGGACCTTCGAATCACCCGGTCGCACCCATGCAGAATAACGGCGTAAACGGGTACCCCGCGCTAAAAGGGTCACTGATGATCCAAAAGGGGCGCCCAACAAATTGGCTGCAAAAGAAGATCACCCGCCAGGTCAGCTAGGCTGTGACCGCTCCACCCGCCATACCTGAGTACCTCAGCGGTTCGGAATCCTGCATCACATTCAGTCGTTCGGATCACCCCCGTCAGATTCCTCGCCCAGGTCATGCTGCCCTGGTGCTCGAGGCGCAGATCGGAGGGTTCGATATGAGCCGTGTCTTCATGGATGGCGGCAGCAGCATCAACCTGATGTTTTCTAGCACCCTAGCGGCTATGCGGATCCCGCTGTGCAGCCTGGAACAATCCGACACAACGTTCCATGACATCGTCCCAGGGAAAGGCATATTTCCCCTAGGAAAGATATGGCTCGACGTCATCTTCGGCAAACCCGACAATTTTCGGTGTGAGCGGCTCGATTTCGAAGTGGTGGACTGGCCATCACAATACCACGCCATCCTCGGGCGCGTGGCATTCGCAAGATTCCTGGCAGTACCGCACTATGCGTACATGCTACTCAAGATGCCAGGACCTCGAGGCGTCATCACGGTCCAGGGGAGCTTCACCCGATCCGACCACTACGACAGGGACTTCAACGGAATCTCCTAGTCATTCGGCATGCAGGAGGAGCTCACAAGGCTTCGAGAGGTGACGGACAACGGGGCACCCCCAGTTTCAAGGAAAAACGCACCTGACATGTCGTTCGACTCAACAGTCAACACAAAGAAGGTGCAGGTCCACCCGACAGACGCCTCCAAGATGGCGCTGATTGCCAACGACCTTAGCCTTACATAGGAAAGCGCACTCGTCGAATATCTCCGTGAGCGCTGGGAAATCTTCGCCTAGTGTCCTGCGGACATGCCAGGAGTTCCTAGGGAATTCACCGAGCATGCACTCAATGTGTTTCCAAAGGCCAAGCCCATGAAGCAGTCCATCCGACGATTGTTCGAGCCACGGGCCGAAGCCGTCAGAGTCGAAGTCAACAGACTGCTCGATGCTGATTTCATTAGGGAGATCAAGGAAAGCGAGTGGCTGGCCAACACTGTGCTAGTCCCTAAAAAGGACACGGACATCCTGCGGATGTGCGTGGACTTCACATCGCTGAACAAGCTCTGCACAAAGGATCAATTCCCTCTCCCTCGGATCGATCAGATCATCGATTCGACTGCAGGATGCAAGAAACTCTCCTTCCTCGACGCCTACTCATCCTACAATCAGATTTGACTGAAGGTCGAAGATCAGGAGAAAACGACGTTCATCACGCCGTTCGGGGTATTCTGCTACAACACAATGCCCTTCGTGCTGAAGAACGCAGGCACCACATACAGTGGTGCATGCAGGCATGACTGAAGAGCCAGATCGGCCGCAATATACAGGTCTATGTCGACGACATTGTATTCAAGACAAGGGAGGCCAAGACATTGATCGATGATCTCCGCGAGACTTTTGACAACCTTGATCACTACAAGATCAAGCTGAACCCAGAAAAGTGCGCCTTCGGCGTCCCATCTGGCCAACTTCTTGGATACTTCATATCCTAGAGAGGGATTGAGGCGAACCCGAAGAAAATCCGGGCCATACTGGCCATGGAGAAACCGAAGAACCTCAAAGGTGTCAGTAACGCACTGGGCGCATCGCAGCACTGAGCAGATTCATTAGCCGCATGGGTGAGAAGGCCCTGCCTTTCTATCAGCTACTACGAAAGGCAGACAAATTCGAGTGGACACCTGAAGCAGACAACGCATTTGAAGATCTGAAGTGGCTACTCTCCACCTCGCCCGTCCTGGTCACGCCAAAGGAACGCGAGCCTCTACTGCTATACATAGCAGCCACGCATCAAGTGGTAAGCACTGTACTCATGGTCGAATGACCCGAAGATGGCAAGACTCATGTGGTCCAACGCCCAATCTTCTACCTCAGTGAGGTATTGACACCAACAAAACAGAGGTTACCTCACTACCAGAAGCCTGCCTACGGCGTGTTCATGATGGCTCGACGGTTGTGCCACTACTTCCAGGAGCATCAGGTGATGGTCGTCAACGAGGCACCTCTGAACAG
Source organism: Avena sativa (assembly GCA_916181665.1). NCBI lineage: Eukaryota > Viridiplantae > Streptophyta > Magnoliopsida > Poales > Poaceae > Avena > Avena sativa. Next base: position 115,747,274 of record OV702298.1, read on the forward strand.
CATCCTAAACAAACCGGAAGGCACAGGACGCATGGCCCTGTGGGGCATCGAGCTGTCCCCTGTAGACATAGTCTATGAGAAGCTCCATGCGATCAAGTCTCAGGTACTACCGGACTTCCTCGTCCACTAGATGGAGTTACAGCTACCGGAAACCCCGGATATGACACAGTCATGGACGATGCACTTCGATGGCTCCAAGCGCGAGGCTGGAGCAGGAGCCAGGGTCATACTGACATCCCCGCAGGGCGACAAGATGAAGTACGTCCTTCGGATGAAATTTTGAGCTTCCAACAACGAAGCAGAATACGAGGCCCTCATCCACGGCATGAGGATGGCCAAGATCTGCGGCACAACGCGCCTAGTCATCTACGGTGACTCAAACCTCGTTGTCCAGCAGACAATGAACGAGTGCGACGCACACGTCGCCAACATAATCGTGTATCGCGTGCTCTACAACTCACTCGAAGGAGACTTCAAAGGCTATGAGCTTCGGCACGTTGGAAGAGAAAGCAACAAAGAAGCCTATAGACTCGCCAATATCGGCTCCACCTGAGCACGGGTGCCACCAGGTGTGTTCCTCGAACAAATCTGCGTGCCTTCCATAAAAAGGAAATTCTCCAAGGGATCACCCGAAGAAGCAGACCACTCGGGGGCTGCACTATTCGAAGGACAGGAAGGACCCGAAAAGCTCGACACAGAGGTCGCAGTGGTCAACCTGATGCAGGTCATGGCAATCAAGGAAACATGGATGCAGCCGTACCTGCGGTACCTGATAAACAGGGAACTGCCTGATGACCCGACAGATGCCCGACGCATATCTCACCAGTCCAAGGCCTTCACCATCATCAATGGCGAGTTGTACAAGCGCATCATTTCTGGTGTACTCCAACGATGCGTCACCATCGGTGATGACAAAATCATCCTCCAAGACATCCACGAGGGTATCTGCGGCCATCACGCGGGCAGCCACGCCCTCGTCGCCAAAGCACTATGAGCTGGGTTCTACTGGCCAACGGCCATGAACGATGCCAAGGACATCGTCCGAAGGTGCAATGGCTGCCAGAGGTTTGCAGATAAACCGCACACACCAGGATCGGAGCTCAGGCCCATACCCCTGGCCTGGCCCTTCGCCCAATGGGGCATCGACATGATCGGCAAACTACCCAAGTCCTCGAAAGGAGGCCACGTTTACCTCCTGGTCACAGTCGACAAGTTCACCAAGTGGATCGAAGCCATGCCCGTTACCAACCAAAAGGGTAAAAAGGCCGTGAAGTTCTTAGAATCCATAGTATACAGGTTCGGCATGCCGCACAACATCATCACGGATAACGGGTCAAACTTCATCTCCAAAGAATTCCAGGTGACGAGGTTTAGACTCGTCAATGCCCATTGTTATGGACTTGGGTTTTGGAGAAGACGGGGATGCTGGAGATCATGGAACGGTTAACAGACAAGCAACCAGGGGACACGAGATTTACCCAGGTTCAGGCCCCCGGAGGGAAAACCCTACTCCTGCTTGTCTGCTCTTGATTACGGCGGAACCGAAGATTACAAGGGTGCGCAGATTCGATCTGGCGTGGAGATGCGTATGCGAAAGTGTGAGTCGAGGGCTCTAGGTCGTGCCCTCCTGGCCTTTATATAGACTTAGGCAGGTCCCGGGCGTAGTCCTAGTCGGTTACAGGTTCTAGGGTTTTACCCCTTTGAATTTCCTATCTACTCTAGTCTTGTTCTCCAAGGATTCGAAGGCGTCATGGGCCTGGGCCACCCGAAAGTCTTCATGGGCCGTCGTATATCTATCGTGGGCCTTCCTTGGGATAGACCAGGTATGCTGAGACCACGTACCCGTAGGGTATAACCATGTCAGTAGCCCCCGAGTGATCAGTCGAATCGTAGATTCGGCTAAGGACTCTTCAATCCTTCGGGTGCAACTATGTATTAACAGTATGTGTGTAGGGATCGTTGATGTGTGTGCCTGACTCACCCGACGGATCAGGGTCAGTTAACCGTCTTAGGACGAAACAACACGATCTTCCTCAGGTTCGAGTCCCTCAACTCGAAACTGGAACATATGCTGGCGTAATTCGACTTAGGCCGCGGAGGACTTACAGGAGTGGAATTCCAGTGAATTTAATTGATGTACCCAACGCGTCCGTCGGGATTTTTCATCGCACCTGTTAGCACGGGTTTTTACTAGCAGAGCGTCGTCGTGTGCGTTGCCAGGCCATCAGATGATATCTGTAGGTCTTATCTTTGTGTCGCAGACACAACATCCGAATGTTTGTCACCGCGGAGGTGTTTCGGGTGGCCAAGGAGACCGTTGCTCACTCAGCTTTTTGTTAGGGCAGAGTTGCCGAAAAATGTGTGCATGCTGATCCGAAAGATCGCAGTCGAAGATTTCATAGGGTGTGCGACCAGCGCTCCCTATGGGAGTAGCCCCCGAGTGTCTGTTCGAGTCGTAGACTCGAGCGGAGACTTTAGTTCAAACATTGTTTAGTTGTTAAGTTCGTAGGACACAAAAAAAATCGGATGCTTAAATTCATCCTCCCTATGGGAGTAGCCCCCGAGTCCGTAGTGGAGTCGTAGACTCGATGTAGGACTCGAAGAAAAATGTTTGTCTTTATTCACCTTTCGGGTGCGCGGCCAGCGCTCCTGATAGGAGTAGCCCCCGAGTATTTAGTCGAATCGAAGATTCGAGTGAGTACTCTTAGCTGTTGAGCCGAAGATTTGTAGTTGGTGCTAGTATAGCTTTTGATGACATCAGTGCTGACGATCGATGACCTCAAGCGCCTGCTACGCCATAGGTGACTTGACTGGACAAACGTGGGTCCCACTTGCTGACCTTGAAGTGACCGGTCACGCGCGGCGTGGAGATAATTACGGCGTCTCCTCGATTTCCGCGCGTAGTGGACGGCGTGGTAACGACGGTTCGTTGTGATGCTGACACGTGTATGGTCAGATCTTCCGTTGGCGTTAGGTCTTCTGGATGGACGGCTGCCGTGCATCGTCTTTGTTGTTATAATCATTGGGGAAAGCTGCGGTTTGTTTTCACCGCATCAGTTCTTGTTTTCACTGCCTCCTTGTGCTCCAACGATCTTTGCTGCGCGCTGGGATTTCCTTCCACATTTCCATCTTCCTTTGTGCGCTTTCACCGCCGGCCCCGCCGTAGCGCAATGGGGAAACCGAAGAAATCGTCATCTGCTGTTGGTACCAGCGCCGCCGGAGGAAAGAAAAGCGCCACCGCTACCCGTGTCACCGACGGTGGCTGGCGGCGATCAGAGACGCTGGAGAGTGATCTCCGCAAGCTTCGCCAGCGGGGTCTGATCCCGCAAGATAGGGAGGCCATCAAACTCCTCGGCAACGAGGTAATCCCCCGTCCCCCAGCTGGGTATCGGGTTATGTTTCTTGCCTTTGTTATGCGTGGGTTTTCCTTTCCAGTCCACAACTTCCTCCGTGGGCTGCTCTTTCTCTATGGCATCCAACTTCATCATCTTTCACCCAACTCTCTTCTCCACATTGCTTGCTTCATCACTTTTTGTGAGTGCTGGCTCGGCATTCAGCCGCACTTTGTCCTCTTCCGGAAACTTTATTCTGTGAAGAGGCAGTCTGGTTCGGATGGTGTTTATCGCATTGGGGGTTGCATCATCTCCCTTAGTCCCAATCTTCTTTTCTTTTCTTTTTCCATGTTCGAATCTGTCCAGTACTGGCGGAGGCGATGGTTTTATATCCGCGACTCCGTAGTGCCTGGGCAAGATTTTGGTCTTGTTCCTTTTGACCCCTCCCAAATGATTGAGCCGAAAAGGTCTTGGAAAAACAAAATCTTGGATGGCGAGGTGGCGAAGATAGAGGCCCTTTACCATCGGGTGGAGGATCTCCAGCTGATTCCGGAGAAGGAAGTGAACGGCGTGGACATCATCCGGACGTTTCTTGAGCGTCGGGTGCAGCCTCTCCAAGCGAGGGCGCACCCGATGTTTCTTTATTCTGGGCGCCGTGATCCGACAATGGTTTCGGCTGAGAAAATCTCCGAGGGGGATCTTGACAGGGCCCTTCGCTCGCTGCTGAAGTTCAAGGCCGGAGAGGAAATCCCTGGGAAGTCGCTGACTCCGCCGTTTTCTTCGGCGTTGGCTATTCCACATGTGTAGATTTGTGCGCGTAGCGCTTTTTTGTCGACTGCGTATTTATTTCCTTTGTTTGCTAACAAAGTTCCTTCTGGTTTTGTAGAGCTTCAAGGTGTCGGGCATGGTACCGCCATTGCCTGAAAAGTATCCGAATGCCCCGGATAATGAAGTGGTGGAGTCCGTGTCCGAACTTCCTTCGGCGCGATCTCCGGCCGAAGATGCCGACGAGTCGAGTGAGGACCATACGCGAAAACGATCACGGAGCTCCAGCGAGTCTTCGGATGCATCGACTCCTCCGACTCCCCGAAACCCTCTGTGCCTTGATCGTCATAGTGACGGGCATGGAGGTTCTTCCTCTCCCATTCCTGCCATTCCTGTGCAGGCTGTAGCACCGCACCCGCCAGCGAAGCGGAAGAAGGAAGAAAAGAAGGAAGAGAAGAAGGAAGAGAAGAAGGAGGAGAAGAGAGCCCGAAGGACTCCTCCTGTCTTCGACCTGAGCTCATTGGGCTCGTAAGTTTCTTTTTATACTACTGTCCTTTTTCCTTCTTGATTTTGCACTTGTGCTGATTTCTTCGTATGCAGGCATTCCTCCCACGACTCCTCCAGTGATGGTGCGCGGGAGATGATGTGGGAGTCGAAAATTGCGTCTCCTCCTCCTCAGACGGTGGCGACTTCGGGGGGTGCCGCTCCGGATCCTCCTGTGCAGGAGGTGCAGGTGGTTGCGCCTCAGAATTTCACCAGCGGGCCTTCGGAGTCGCCATCCGAGCATGTGAGTACCTCTGCTTCGTGCCACGGGGGGGGGCCCGAGTGTCTTCGTGTGCGAATTTTTCTTTTATTACTTTGTGTTGGGCGTAGCCCCCAAGTCCTTTTTCCTACTGCTGTTTTCTTTTTCTGCAGCCTTTTGTGCAGGAAGCCAAGCGGCTGGTGCAGGAGCGCCTGGTGCTGGAGGCTAACCTTTGACAGCTTCAAGGTACATGTTTGCTTTTGGTGCTTATTTCATTTATTCTGGTCCTGCTCTCTGACGTTTGCTTGTTTTGAATGCAACGGAGCATAATACTTGTCTCCGTGAGTTCGACGCTCTCAAGAAGAGCCTTGGTCAATCAGAGAAGAAGGTCGAAGCCGCCGTTGGTGCGAAGGAACGCCTCGAGCTAGAGCTGACTAAGGCAGCCGAAGCGAAGGAGCGTCTGCAGCAGGAGGCCGCGGACCGTGAGGAGCAGCTGGCCACTGTTGCGGCTGCTCGTGAGAGAGAGGTGGCGGGCAAGCTCATGGCTGCTGCCAAGGCTGTTTCGGGTAAGTGTTGTATTTGTGCTTGTTTCTTCTTGTTTCTTGTCTTCTTCTATGCTGCTTTTCTTAATGTCTTCTCTTTTTTTGTCTCAGATGCCACAGGCATCGAGTTTGACCGCAGCGCTCTAGAGCACGGTAGTGCTCTAGATGATGCTACTGCAGCGGTCGAAGATTGCTGCAGCACCGTCGTCAGCTCCCTTTCCAAGGCGAAGGAGGTCCTTGGCCGTTTCTACAGGGAGCTTGTCCCTAAGGGCGCGGCCCTCGATGATGTGGATGCTCTGGCGGAGGCTTTGTCAGCCGATGCGCCTGCGGCGTACAAGTGCAAGCAGAAGGGAATCCACGCGTCCGTCGGGCTGGCGATGGCCTTGGCGGCTGGAGCGGAGCTGGACCTGCCCCAGATCACCTCCCGGATGCCGACAATCGCAGATGGATCCGAGGTAGCCTTTGCTGCCTACTCTGCTCGCTGCAAGCGATATGGGCCGAAGCTCATTGATTTGCTGTCTGAGTATGCACTGCGGCAGCAGGGCGGGGCCAAGGCTAGGCAGTCCGGCTCCGAGGCGACTCAGGGTGCCGCGTCTTAGGTGTTGTAGACGTAGGATAATTTGTAGTCTGCTTTTGCTATAAATATTTTGATGAACACAATTCTTGTGCCACGTAGTGGCCTTTTATGTGCTGAATGAATTCGCCTGAGTTGTACTCTACCACTGTCTGAATGTTTATGTCCTTTGCTTTTCTGCTGTTCTAGGTTCCTTCGGGTGCTGACCCTGTTGACACCTCGCCTGCAGCGCAGCTGCGTCCATCTTTGGATGCTTCCTCGCAAATCGCTTTTCTTCGGGATCGTGTTCGTAGTCTTGAGAAGGAGTTGCTTGGGTTGCGAGGTCACGCCGATGTTTGGAAGTCCAAGGCGGATCGTGGTGCAGCCAGAGAGGAGTACTTGATGGCGGAACTGCTTCGGCTGTCTGAGGAACTTCAGTGTAAGTTGTTCTTTGCTTCGAGCTGCAGCTCAGTTCTTCGAATGAGCCTGCTGGCCTTGCCTCTTATTTTGTGCAATTGTCGCAGGTGCTAACCTTGCTCCGAGGGAAGAGAAGGAGCGTGTCGCTGTTCGGGTCAATTGCTTGACTCAACAGGACATGGAGGCTGGCGGCTTCTTCTGGATGGATCGTGACCGCGCCATGGCTTTGGCGACGGTGCAGGATCGTGTGCACCAGGTTTCGCGGGTGATTCGCCAAGTGCAGACGTCGCTTGCCTCGGTGTTGCACATCATGTTTCCTTTGGATGCCGTACGGACGAGCCTTGCGGGTCTTCTGTCAAAGTTTCGGAGCGTGAGCAATGTCAAGGAGTTGGTGCGGCAACAGCTCGTTGCGGCAGTGAAGGCTGCTTTGTCTCTTGTAAGGATGCACCGGCCTGATGTAGATTTGGCTGTTGTGGCAGCTGGGCCACCTCCTCGGCTGGATGGTGATGAGCGGGACATGCGTCCACATTACGCAGCTGTAAGGCAGTATGCCGAACAGGTCGTGGATTTGTTTGAGCAGCGTGCTCAGGTTATTCTTCAGAATAGGTAGTACCTGTAAAAGAGATAAATGTAAAATTTGTATATTTCGACTGGGCGTGTTGTGCCCTTTGTTGTAAAGGTTTGTTTGCTGTAAGCACGTAGTGCTTTGTTTGAGTACGTGTCCTTTTCGTTTGCCTGACGTTGTCAGCTACTCAGGTGTACACGTGTGATCCTCATGGACATCGCCAACAGGTGGGAAGATGGTGAGGACTCCGTCCATCGAGCACACTCGGATGAGGAGGATGACTATGGCCGCCGACGCAAGCGCCGTAGCAAGCGAAGATTGCGCGTCTACGACGATCGCGACGGACCCGACATGGTCGCGGCTGGCTACGCCGATCTCCGCAATGAAAGCAACCGCAGCAGCGGCGGATACCGTGGAAACAACTTCCACGATGGAGGACGCCCAACGCAAACGTGGCAACTCCACGGCTGCGACGACAAACCCTCGGCATACGACAAGTTGTCGGGCCCATGCACCATCCACTTCTACATCGACAAACAGGATGGCAAACAGAAGGCCAGCCATATGCTCAAGGACTGCCGCGAGTTCCAGAAACTCAGCGAGGGCCTGTCCCAGATGAGACAGCAGATCCCGAACCCTGGGTTCGGACACGCGCCCACACCAGGCGACATCGCCCACGGAGCTCCTCCGCCACCACTCGTGGGACCTTCGAATCACCCGGTCGCACCCATGCAGAATAACGGCGTAAACGGGTACCCCGCGCTGAAAGGGTCACTGATGATCCAAAAGGGGCGCCCAACAAATTGGCTGCAAAAGAAGATCACCCGCCAGGTCAGCTAGGCTGTGACCGCTCCACCCGCCATACCTGAGTACCTCAGCGATTCGGAATCCTGCATCACATTCAGTCGTTCGGATCACCCTCGTCAGATTCCTCGCCCAGGTCATGCTGCCCTGGTGCTCGAGGCGCAGATCGGAGGGTTCGATATGAGCCGCGTCTTCATGGATGGCGGCAGCGGCATCAACCTGATGTTTGCTAGCACCCTAGCGGCTATGCGGATCCCGCTGTGCAGCCTGGAACAATCCGACACAACGTTCCATGACATCGTCCCAGGGAAAGGCATATTTCCCCTGGGAAAGATATGGCTCGACGTCATCTTCGGCAAACCCGACAATTTTCGGTGTGAGCGGCTCGATTTCGAAGTGGTGGACTGGCCATCACAATACCACGCCATCCTCGGGCGCGTGGCATTCGCAAGATTCCTGGCAGTACCGCACTATGCGTACATGTTACTCAAGATGCCAGGACCTCGAGGCGTCATCACGGTCCAGGGGAGCTTCACCCGATCCGACCACTACAACAGGGACTTCAACGGAATCTCCTAGTCATTCGGCATGCAGGAGGAGCTCACAAGGCTTCGAGAGGTGACGGACAATGGGGCACCCCCAGTTTCAAGGCAAAACGCACCTGACATGTCGTTCGACTCAACAGTCAACACAAAGAAGGTGCAGGTCCACCCGACAGACGCCTCCAAGATGGCGCTGATTGCCAACGACCTTAGCCTTACATAGGAAAGCGCACTCGTCGAATATCTCCGTGAGCGCTGGGAAATCTTCGCCTAGTGTCCTGCGGACATGCCAGGAGTTCCTAGGGAATTCACCGAGCATGCACTCAATGTGTTTCCAAAGGCCAAGCCCATGAAGCAGTCCATCCGACGATTGTTCGAGCCACGGGCCGAAGCCGCCAGAGTCGAAGTCAACAGACTGCTCGATGCTGATTTCATTAGGGAGATCAAGGAAAGCGAGTGGCTGGCCAACACTGTGCTAGTCCCTAAAAAGGACACGGACATCCTGCGGATGTGCGTGGACTTCACATCGTTGAACAAGCTCTGCACAAAGGATCAATTCCCTCTCCCTTGGATCGATCAGATCATCGATTCGACTGCAGGATGCAAGAAACTCTCCTTCCTCGACGCCTACTCATCCTACAATCAGATTTGACTGAAGGTCGAAGATCAGGAGAAAATGACGTTCATCACGCCATTCGGGGTATTCTGATACAACACAATGCCCTTCGGGCTGAAGAACGCAGGCACCACATACAGTGGTGCATGCAGGCATGACTGAAGAGCCAGATCGGCCGCAATATACAGGTCTATGTCGACGACATTGTATTCAAGACAAGGGAGGCCAAGACATTGATCGATGATCTCCGCGAGACTTTTGACAACCTTGATCACTACAAGATCAAGCTGAACCCAGAAAAGTGCGCCTTCGGCGTCCCATCTGGCCAACTTCTTGGATACTTCATATCCTAGAGAGGGATTGAGGCGAACTCGAAGAAAATCCGGGCCATACTGGCCATGGAGAAACCGAAGAACCTCAAAGGTGTCAGTAACGCACTGGGCGCATCGCAGCACTGAGCAGATTCATTAGCCGCATGGGTGAGAAGGCCCTGCCTTTCTATCAGCTACTACGAAAAGCAGACAAATTCGAGTGGACACCTGAAGCAGACAACGCATTTGAAGATCTGAAGTGGCTACTCTCCACCTCACCCGTCCTGGTCACGCCAAAGGAACGCGAGCCTCTACTGCTATACATAGCAGCCACGCATCAAGTGGTAAGCACTGTACTCATGGTCGAATGACCCGAAGATGGCAAGACTCATGTGGTCCAACGCCCAATCTTCTACCTCAGTGAGGTATTGACACCAACAAAACAGAGGTAACCTCACTACCAGAAGCCTGCCTACGGCGTGTTCATGATGGCTTGACGGTTGAGCCACTACTTCCAGGAGCATCAGGTGATGGTCGTCAACGAGGCACCTCTGAACAGCATCCTAAACAAACCGGAAGGCACAGGACGCATGGCCCTGTGGGGCATCGAGCTGTCCCCTGTAGACATAGTCTATGAGAAGCTCCATGCGATCAAGTCTCAGGTACTACCGGACTTCCTCGTCCACTAGATGGAGTTACAGCTACCGGAAACCCCGGATATGACACAGTCATGGACGATGCACTTCGATGGCTCCAAGCGCGAGGCTGGAGCAGGAGCCAGGGTCATACTGACATCCCCGCAGGGCGACAAGATGAAGTACGTCCTTCGGATGAAATTTTGAGCTTCCACCAATGAAGCAGAATACGAGGCCCTCATCCACGGCATGAGGATGGCCAAGATCTGCGGCACAACGCGCCTAGTCATCTACGGTGACTCAAACCTCGTTGTCCAGCAGACGATGAACGAGTGCGACGCACACATCGCCAACATAATCGTGTATCGCGTGCTCTACAACTCACTCGAAGGAGACTTCAAAGGCTATGAGCTTCGGCACGTTGGAAGAGAAAGCAACAAAGAAGCCTATAGACTCGCCAATATCGGCTCCACCTGAGCACGGGTGCCACCAGGTGTGTTCCTCGAACAAATCTGCGTGCCTTCCATAAAAAGGAAATTCTCCAAGGGATCACCCGAAGAAGCAGACCACTCGGGGGCTGCACTATTCGAAGGACAGGAAGGACCCGAAAAGCTCGACACAGAGGTCGCAGTGGTCAACCTGATGCAGGTCATGGCAATCAAGGAAACATGGATGCAGCCGTACCTGCGGTACCTAATAAACAGGGAACTGCCTGATGACCCGACAGATGCCCGACGCATATCTCACCAGTCCAAGGCCTTCACCATCATCAATGGCGAGTTGTACAAGCGCATCATTTCTGGTGTACTCCAACGATGCGTCACCATCGGTGATGACAAAATCATCCTCCAAGACATCCACGAGGGCATCTGCGGCCATCACGCGGGCAGCCGCGCCCTCGTCGCCAAAGCACTACGAGCTGGGTTCTACTGGCCAACGGCCATGAACGATGCCAAGGACATCGTCCGAAGGTGCAATGGCTGCCAGAGGTTTGCAGATAAACCGCACACACCAGGATCGGAGCTCAGGCCCATACCCCTGGCCTGGCCCTTCGCCCAATGGGGCATCGACATGATCGGCAAACTGCCCAAGTCCTCGAAAGGAGGCCACGTCTACCTCCTGGTCACAGTCGACAAGTTCACCAAGTGGATCGAAGCCATGCCCGTTACCAACCAAAAGGGTAAAAAGGCCGTGAAGTTCTTAGAATCCATAGTATACAGGTTCGGCATGCCGCACAACATCATCACGGATAACGGGTCAAACTTCATCTCCAAAGAATTCCAGGTGACGAGGTTTAGACTCGTCAATGCCCATTGTTATGGACTTGGGTTTTGGAGAAGACGGGGATGCTGGAGATCATGGAACGGTTAACAGACAAGCAACCAGGGGACACGAGATTTACCCAGGTTCAGGCCCCTAGAGGGAAAACCCTACTCCTGCTTATCTGCTCTTGATTACGGCGGAACCGAAGATTACAAGGGTGCGCAGATTCGATCTGGCGTGGAGGTGCGTATGCGAAAGTGTGAGTCGAGGGCTCTAGGTCGTGCCCTCCTGGCCTTTATATAGACTTAGGCAGGTCCCGGGCGTAGTCCTAGTCGGTTACAGGTTCTAGGGTTTTACCCCTTTGAATTTCCTATCTACTCTAGTCTTGTTCTCCAAGGATTCGAAGGCGTCATGGGCCTGGGCCACCCGAAAGTCTTCATGGGCCGTCGTATATCCATTGTGGGCCTTCCTTGGGATAGACCAGGTATGCTGAGACCACGTACCCGTAGGGTATAACCATGTCAGTAGCCCCCGAGTGATCAGTCGAATCGTAGATTCGGCTAAGGACTCTTCAATCCTTCGGGTGCAACTATGTGTTAACAGTATGTGTGTAGGGATCGTTGATGCGTGTGCCTGACTCACCCGACGGATCAGGGTCAGTTAACCGTCTTAGGACGAAACAACACGATCTTCCTCAGGTTCGAGTCCCTCAACTCGAAACTGGAACATATGCTGGCGTAATTCGACTCAGGCCGCGGAGGACTTACAGGAGTGGAATTCCAGTGAATTTAATTGATGTACCCAACACGTCCGTCAGGATTTTTCATCGCACCTGTTAGCACGGGTTTTTACTAGCAGAGCGCCGTCGTGTGCGTTGCCAGGCCATCAGATGATATCTGTAGGTCTTATCTTTGTGTCGCAGACACAACATCCAAATGTTTGTCACCGCGGAGGTGTTTCGGGTGGCCAAGGAGACCGTTGCTCACTCAGCTTTTTGTTAGGGCAGAGTTGCCGAAAAATTTGTGCATGCTGATCCGAAAGATCGCAGTCGAAGATTTCATAGGGTGTGCGACCAGCGCTCCCTATGGGAGTAGCCCCCGAGTGTCTGTTCGAGTCGTAGACTCGAGCGGAGACTTTAGTTCAAACATTGTTTAGTTGTTAAGTCCGTAGGACACAAAAAATTTCGGATGCTTAAATTCTCCTCCCTATGGGAGTAGCCCCCGAGTCCGTAGTGGAGTCGTAGACTCGATGTAGGACTCGAAGAAAAATGTTTGTCTTTATTCACCTTTCGGGTGCGCGGCCAGCGCTCCTGATAGGAGTAGCCCCCGAGTATTTAGTCGAATCGAAGATTCGAGTGAGTACTCTTAGCTGTTGAGCCGAAGAATTGTAGTTGGTGCTAGTATAGCTTTTGATGACATCAGTGCTGACGATCGATGACCTCAAGCGCCTGCTACGCCATAGGTGACTTGACTGGACAAACGTGGGTCCCACTTGCTGACCTTGAAGTGACCGGTCACGCGCGGCGTGGAGATAATTACGGCGTCTCCTCGATTTCCGCGCGTAGTGGACGGCGTGGTAACGACGGTTCGCTGTGATGCTGACACGTGTATGGTCAGATCTTCCGTTGGCGTTAGGTCTTCTAGATGGACGGCTGCCGTGCATCGTCTTCGTTGTTATAATCATTAGGGAAAGCTGTGGTTTGTTTTCACCGCATCAGTTCTTGTTTTCACTGCCTCCTTGTGCTCCAACGATCTTTGCTGCGCGCTGGGATTTCCTTCCACATTTCCATCTTCCTTTCTGCGCTTTCACCGCCGGCCCCGCCGTAGCGCAATGGGGAAAACAAAGAAATCGTCATCTGCTGTTGGTACCAGCGCCGCCGGAGGAAAGAAAAGCGCCACCGCTACCCGTGTCACCGATGGTGGCTGGCGACGATCAGAGACGCGGGAGAGTGATCTCCGCAAGCTTAGCCAGCGGGGTCTGATCCCGCAAGATAGGGAGGCCATCAAACTCCTCGGCAACGAGGTAATCCCCCGTCCCCTAGCTGGGTATCGGGTTATGTTTCTTGCCTTTGTTATGCGTGGGTTTTCCTTTCCAGTCCACAACTTCCTCCGTGGGCTGCTCTTTCTCTATGGCATCCAACTTCATCATCTTTCACCCAACTCTCTTCTCCACATTGCTTGCTTCATCACTTTTTGTGAGTGCTGGCTCGGCATTCAGCCGCACTTTGGCCTCTTCCGGAAACTTTATTCTGTGAAGAGGCAGTCTGGTTCGGATGGTGTTTATCGCATTGGGGGTTGCATCATCTCCCTTAGTCCCAATCTTCTTTTCTTTTCTTTTTCCATGTTCGAATATGTCCAGTACTGGCGGAGGCGATGGTTTTATATCCGCGACTCCGTAGTGCCTGGGCAAGATTTTGGTCTTGTTCCTTTTGACCCCTCCCAAATGATTGAGCCGAAAAGGTCTTGGAAAAACAAAATCTTGGATGGCGAGGTGGCGGAGATAGAGGCCCTTTACCATCGGGTGGAGGATCTCCAGCTGATTCCGGAGAAGGAAGTGAACGGTGTGGACATCATCCGGACGTTTCTTGAGCGTCGGGTGCAGCCTCTCCAAGCGAGGGCGCACCCGATGTTTCTTTATTCTGGGCGCCGTGATCCGACAATGGTTTCGGCTGAGAAAATCTCCGAGGGGAATCTTGACAGGGCCCTTCGCTCGCTGCTGAAGTTCAAGGCCAGAGAGGAAATCCCTGGGAAGTCGCTGACTCCGCCGTTTTCTTCGGCGTTGGCTATTCCACATGTGTAGATTTGTGCGCGTAGCGCTTTTTTGTCGACTGCGTATTTATTTCCTTTGTTTGCTAACAAAGTTCCTTCTGGTTTTGCAGAGCTTCAAGGTGTCAGGCATGGTACCGCCATTGCCTAAAAAGTATCTGAATGCCCCGGATAATGAAGTGGTGGAGTCCGTGTCCGAACTTCCTTCAGCGCGATCTCCGGCCGAAGATGTCGACGAGTCGAGTGAGTACCATACGCGAAAACGATCACGGAGCTCCAGCGAGTCTTCGGATGCATCGACTCCTCCCGACTCCCCGAAACCCTCTGTGCCTTGATCGTCATAGTGACGGGCATGGAGGTTCTTCCTCTCCCATTCCTGCCATTCCTGTGCAGGCTGTAGCACCGCACCCGCCAGCGAAGCGGAAGAAGGAAGAAAAGAAGGAAGAGAAGAAGGAAGAGAAGAAGGAGGAGAAGAGAGCCCGAAGGACTCCTCCTATCTTCGACCTGAGCTCATTGGGCTCGTAAGTTTCTTTTTATACTACTGTCCTTTTTCCTTCTTGATTTTGCACTTGTGCTGATTTCTTCGTATGCAGGCATTCCTCCCACGACTCCTCCAGCGATGGTGCGCGGGAGATGATGTGGGAGTCGAAAATTGCGTCTCCTCCTCCTCAGACGGTGGCGACTTCGGGGGCGCCGCTCCGGATCCTCCTGTGCAGGAGGTGCAGGTGGTTGCGCCTCAGAATTTCACCAGCGGGCCTTCGGAGTCGCCATCCGAGCATGTGAGTACCTCTGCTTCGTGCCACGGGGGGAGCCCCCGAGTGTCTTCGTGTGCGAATTTTTCTTTTATTACTTTGTGTTGGGCGTAGCCCCCAAGTCCTTTTTCTTACTGTTGTTTTCTTTTTCTGCAGCCTTTTGTGCAGGAAGCCAAGCGGCTGGTGCAGGAGCGCCTGGTGCTGGAGGCTAACCTTCGGCAGATTCAAGGTACCTGTTTGCTTTTGGTGCTTCTTTCATTTATTCTGGTCCTGCTCTCTGACGTTTGCTTGTTTTGAATGCAGCGGAGCATAATACTTCTCTCCGTGAGTTCGACGCTCTCAAGAAGAGCCTTGGTCAATCGGAGAAGAAGGCCGAAGCCGCCGTTGGTGCGAAGGAACGCCTCGAGCTAGAGCTGACTAAGGCAGCCGAAGCGAAGGAGCGTCTGCAGCAGGAGGCCGCGGACCGTGAGGAGCAGCTGGCCACTGTTGCGGGTCTTCTGTCAAAGTTTCGGAGCGTGAGCAATGTCAAGGAGTTGGTGCGGCAACAGCTCGTTGCGGCAGTGAAGGCTGCTTTGTCTCTTGTAAGGATGCACCGGCCTGATGTAGATTTGGCTGTTGTGGCAGCTGGGCCACCTCCTCGGCTGGATGGTGATGAGCGGGACATGCGTCCACATTACGCAGCTGTAAGGCAGTATGCCGAACAGGTCGTGGATTTGTTTGAGCAGCGTGCTCAGGTTATTCTTCAGAATAGGTAGTACCTGTAAAAGAGATAAATGTAAAATTTGTATATTTCGACTGGGCGTGTTGTGCCCTTTGTTGTAAAGGTTTGTTTGCTGTAAGCACGTAGTGCTTTGTTTGAGTACGTGTCCTTTTCGTTTGCCTGACATTGTCAGCTACTCAGGTGTACACGTGTGATCCTCAGTCGATGAAATCGTGAGGTGGGGGGAGCCCCCGAGTGCTTTTGTAGCATAAAGTAAAGTTTGTAAAATAGCGAACTGAAGTTTGGGGCGAGACACTTAGCTTTATTTATATCGTAATGGAGGAAGTACATTGTTCGGCTGAATAGCCTTGGCTGAAAGCCTTATTGAAAGTAAAGGGGTAGGTAGCTAGGGGCAGAATCGTCGCAAGTGCGCGATGTTCCATGGGTTGGAGTATGCGACTCCAGACTCCACGTGCTTGAGGCGGTAGGCGCCACCTGGGATGACTTTGGTGATGACGTAGGGTCCTTCCCATGGTGACTCGAATTTCGTCGGTCGCTCTTGCTTGAGTCGCAAGACGAGGTCTCCTTCGACGAAGGACCTGGGGCGAAGCCGGCGGCTGTGGTAGTTGCGGAGACTCTGCTGGTACACCTCTGATCGAGCTGCTGCTATGTCTCTTGCTTCGTCGAGTGTGTCGACGGCGTCTTCGAGTGCAGCCATGGATTCGGCTTCGCTGTAAGCGACGACCCGGGGGGCCTGGTGGCGTACTTCGGCTGGTAGTACGGCCTCAGCTCCGTGCACCATGAAGAACGGTGTGTAGCCTGTGGAGCTGTTTGGCGTAGTTCGTAAGCTCCACAGGACGGATGGTAGCTCTTTAGTCCAGGCTCCTGCTTTCTGTTCGAGTGGACTCATGAGGCGCTTCTTGATGCCAGCACCGATGAGGCCGTTGGCCTTTTCCACTTGCCCGTTCGTTTGCGGGTGTGCTACTGAGGCGTATGTGATGTTGATCCCAAGGCCTTAGCAGAAGTCCTGAAACTCCTTGGAGATAAAGTTCGATCCGTTGTCGATGATGATGATGTGTGGTACGCCGAACCTGTAGACAATGGACTCGAAGAACTTGACGGCAGTTTTCCCTTTCTGGTTGGTAACTGGCATGGCCTCGATCCACTTGGTGAAATTGTCTACTGCGACCAGGAGGTAAACGTGTCCCTCTTTCGAGGACTTTGGCAGTTTGCCGATCATGTCGAGGCCCCATTGAGCAAAAGGCCAGGCTATGGGTATAGGTCTGAGCTCCGACCCGGGTGCGTGCGGTTTGTCGGAGAACCGTTGGCACCCATTGCATCTTCGTACGATGTCCTTTGCATCGCTCATGGCCGTTGGCCAGTAGAATCCAGCTCGTAGAGCTTTGGCGACAAGGGAGCGGCTGCCTGCGTGATGGCCGCAGATGCCCTCGTGGATGTCTTGGAGGATGGCTTTCCCGTCATCGATGGTGACGCACCTTTGTAGTACGCCCGTAATACTGCGCTTGTACAGCTCGCCATTGATGGTGGTGAAGGCTTTTGACCGACGAGATATGCGCCGGGCATCTGTCGGGCTATCAGGCAGTTCTCCGTTTAACAAGAACTGGAGGTATGGTCGCGTCCAAGTTTCTTCGACTGCCATGACCTGCATTAGCTTTACCATGGCGACCTCTGTGTCCAGTTTCTCTGGTCCCTCATGTCCTTCGGGCAGCGTAGCCCCCGAGTGTTCTGCTTCTTCGGGTGATCCCTTGGGGAATTTCCGCTTGATGGATGGCACGCAGATCTATTCGAGGAACACACCCGGTGTCACCTTTGCGCAGGTGGAGCCGATGTTGGCGAGTCTGTCGGCTTCCTCATTGCTTTCTCTTCCAACATGCCGAAGCTCGCAGCCGTCGAATTCTCCTTCGAGTGCGTTGTAGAGCGCGCGGTACGCGATCATGTTTTTGGCGTGTGCGTCGCACTCATTCATCGTCTGCTGGACAACGAGGTTGGAGTCACCGTAGATGACCAGGCGCGTTGCGCCGCATATATTTGCCATCCTCATGCCGTGGATGAGGGCTTCGTATTCGGCCTCGTTGTTGGAGGCTCGGAATTTTATCCGAAGGATGTACTTCATCTTGTCGCCTTGCGGGGAGGTCAGTATGACTCCTGCTCCTACTCCAGCTTCTCGCTTGGAGCCGTCGAAGTGCATCGTCCATGACTGCGACATATCTGGGGTGTCTGGCAGCTGCAGCTCCATCCAATGTACCAGGAAGTCCGGAAGGACTTGAGATTTGATTGTGAGTCGCTTCTCGTAGACGATGTCCAAGGGTGACAGTTCGATGCCCCACAGGGCCACGCGTCCTGTGGCCTCTGGATTATTCAGGATGCTGTTCAGGGGTGCCTCCTTGACGACCATCACCTGGTGCTCCTGGAAGTAATGGTTCAGCCGCCGAGCCATCATGAACACGCCGTAGGGGAGTTTCTGGTAGTGAGGGTACCTCTGTTTTGTTGGCGTGAGTACCTCGCTGAGGTAGTAGATTGGGCGTTGGACCCCGTGGGTCTTGCCCTCTTCGGGTCGTTCGACCACTAGCACGGTGCTGACCACCTGGTGTGTGGCTGATATGTACAGCAGCAGAGGCTCGCGCTCCTTTGGCGTGACCTAGACGGGCGAGGTGGAGAGAAGCCGCTTGAGGCTTTCGAATGCGTCGTTGGCTTCCGGCATCCACTCGAATTTATCTGCTTTGCGTAGCAGCTGGTAGAATGGTAGGGCCTTCTTGCCCATGCGGCTGATAAATCTGCTTAGCGCCGCTATTCGTCCTGCGAGCTGCTGGACGCCTTTGAGGTTTTTCGGCTTCTCCATCGCCATGATGGCTCTGATTTTCTTCAGGTTTGCCTTGATCCCTCGCTGAGAGATGAAGTATCCAAGCAGCTGACCCGATGGGACGCTGAAGGTGCACTTTTCGGGGTTGAGCTTAATCCTGTAGCGATCAAGGTTGTCGAACGTCTCGCGGAGATCGTCGATAAGTGTCCTTGCCTCCTTGGTTTTTATCACTATGTCATCAACATAGACTTGGACGTTGCGACCGATCTGGTCCTTGAGGCAGGCCTGCATGCATCGCTGGTACGTAGCACCTGCGTTCTTTAGCCCAAAGGGAATTGTGTTGTAGCAGAATACTCCGAACGGTGTGATAAACGCCGTTTTCTCATGATCTTCGACCTTGAGTCAAATCTGGTTATAGCCTGAGTAGGCGTCGAGGAAGGAGAGTTTCTCACAACCTGCAGTCGAATCGATGATCTGATCGATCCGAGGAAGAGGGAAGTGGTCCTTTGGGCAATGCTTGTTTAGTGACGTGAAATCCACGCACATCCGCAGGATGTCCGTGTCCTTCTTTGGGACCATGACTGTGTTTGCAAGCCACTCGCTTTCCTTGATTTCCCTGATGAAGTCTGCAGCGAGTAGTCTGTTGATTTCCTTGTCGATAGCTTCGGCTCGTGGTTCCGACAGTCTCCGGATGGACTACTTGACTAGTTTGGTGTCTGGAAAGACGTTGAGTGCGTGCTCGGCGAATTCCCTGGGAATTCCTGGCATGTCCGCAGGACACCAGGCGAAGATTTCCCAGCGCTCACGGAGGAATTCGACGAGCGCGCCTTCCTATGCGGGGCTGAGGTCGTTGGTGATCAGGGCCATCTTGGAGGCATCCGTCGGATGGACCTGCACCTTCTTTGTGTTGACGGTGGAGTCGAAGGACATGTCAGGTGCGTTTTGACTTGTGACTGGGGGTTCCCCATTGTCCGTCACCTCACGGAGTCTGACGAGCTCGTCTTGCATGCCGAAAGACTGGGAGATTTTGTTGAAATCCCTGTCGCATTGGTCCGATCGGGTGAAGCTCCCGTGGACTGTGATGACGCCCTTCGGCCCTGGCATCTTGAGTAGTAGGTATGCGTAGTGTGGGACAGCCAGAAACCTTGCGAATGCTACACGCCCAAGGATAGCGTGGTATTGTGACGGCCAGTCCACCACTTCAAATTCGAGTCGCTCCTACCGGAAGTTGTCTGGCTTCCCGAAGATGACGTCGAGCCCTATTTTGCCCAGGGGGAATATGCCCTTCCCTGGAACGATGTCGTGGAACGTTGTGTCTGACTGTTCCAGACTGCATTGCGGGATCCGCATTGCTGCTAGAGTGCTTGCGAACATTAGGTTGATGCCGCTGCCACCATCCATGAAGACGCGACTCATCTCGAAGCCTCCGATCTGCGCCTCCAGCACCAGGGCAGCATGACCTGGGCGAGGGATCTGGCAAGGGTGATCCGCACGAGTGAATGTGATGCAGGACTCCGATCCGCTGAGGTACTCAGGGATGGCAGGTGGGGTTGCCACGGCCAGGTTGATTTGTCGGGTGATTTTCTTCTGCACCCTATTCGTGGGGCGTCCCTTCTGGATCATCATCAGTGCTCCTTTCGGTGGGGGGTACCTGTTCCCAGCGTTGTTCTATGCCGGTGCGACTGGTTGGTTTGGGCCTCCGATAGGTGGCGGTGGAGGAGCTCCATGTGCTATTTCACCTGGCACAGGTGCGTTTCCAAACGCAGGGATTCGGGCTTGTTGCCTCATCTGCACCATGCTTTCGCTGAGTTTCTGGAACTCGCGGTAGTCCTTGAGCATGTGGCTAGCTTTCTTTTTGCCATCCTGCTTGTCGATGTAGAAGTGGATGGTGCATCGACCCGAAAGTTTGTCGTATGCTGAGGGTCCGTTGTCGCGGTCGCGGCGTTGCCACGACTGTGCTAGGCGTCCGCTGTCACGGAAGTTTCCTCCGCGGTATCCTCCGCTGTTGCGGCTGTTGTCGTTGCGACGGTCGGCGTAGCCGGCCGCGACCATGTCGGGTCCGTCGCGATCGTCGTAGACGCGCGATCTCCTCTTGCTGTGGCATTCCCGTCTTCGGCCGTATTCGTCCTCTTCATCCGATTGTGCTCGGTAAATGCAATCTTCATCGTCGGCCCACCTGTTGGCGATGTCCATGAGGTGGTCGAGTGTTTTGGGCTTGACGTGCCCAAGTTCCTCCTTGAAATCTTGGCGTTTAACGCCGTCCCTGAAGGCGTCGATGGCCCTCTATTCGGAGATGTGTGCTGTGGAGTTCTTGGTGGTAGACCAGCATAGTATGTACGAGTGGATAGATTCGCCCGTTCTCTGAGTGCAGGCTCGTAACTCTTCGATTGAGGCGGGCCTCTTGCTGGTGCCCTTGAAGTTTCGGATGAAGCTGTAAGCTAGCTCCTCCCAGCTTCGGATGGACCCTGATGATAGGCTGCTGAGCCAGACCCGCGCCACGCCTGTCAGCTGCAGCTGAAGGCATTGCATGGCGGTTTCTTTGTTACCGCCGTGCAACTTGACGGATGACAGATGGTCACTGAGCCAGGCTTTTGGATCTTGCGTGCCGTTGAACTTCGGAGTATCCGAAGGAAGCTTGAAACTGCGTGGCATCTGTGTTCGCCGAACAGATCTGCTGAAGCATCGGGCTCCACAGAGTTCTCCTTCGTCTTCGTCCATCTCGGATTCAGAAGAACATGCACGTTTGGCTCGCGCTTTGTCGATTTTGCGCTGTGTAAGCTTGTCTCTAGCGTCGTAGTCGTGTTTATGGTGACGCGAGCTCTTCTTCCTTCGAGGAAGGTCGTGCTCCTCTTCCTCTTCGAATGAATGGGTGGGGCTCCGGTTGTGCCTGGACGGAGCCTTCTTCTTTGGCTCCACAGGAGCATCTTCGTGGAGCGCAGCTCCGACAAGTCCGAGTCCGGTGAGTGCGGACTTATGCATGGCTCTTTTCGGGTCCCCCTCCGGAGGTGGGTGGGCCGCGAGATACGCAGTGGCTACCATGATCGCAGCTTGCGGCGTCTTCGGGGTGACGTTGCCATCGGCATCCATCTCCATGAACGATGTGTGGAGAGTTCGGGTCACATCACGGCGCTCCTTGGGATCCATGTTTTCCACCCGAGAGCGGTGCTTGTTTCCTTGGTTTCTGTTCGTGCTAGAGCCGGGGGCCATGGCGGAGAGCGTAGCTCGTCACGCGCTGGACTCAGAGGCTGCTTGCTTGCGTTTGTCAAGTGTTTCCTGCATCTTGACTTACTTCTTGTGCTCCTCGATGAGGAGGTAGTGGTATGCCATTAGTAGTTCACGCGAGGCGTCTGCAGGCAGGACTATGTCGCCTGCTACGGCGCGGCGTGCCTGGACCCATCCTTCTTTGCTAAGTTGGCTGACGTGGCCGTTGTTTTCCCCGTCGGGTGGGGGGACTGGCTTCTTCTGTTCCCACCGTTTCCGCCGTTTCTGTCCTGCGGGTTGGGGTTCGTGTTGGGCGGCGGGTTAGGCGTTTGCTGTTCCTGGATGACTGCGGCGCATTGGTAGAGCTTGTAGATCGGTCCGCTGCTGCCGCAGCTTTCAGATCCGGAACCGTAGGTCCCTGCGTCCGATGGCGGATCGCACAGATCGGAGTTGCAGCTGCTGCTGTCATAGGAGTCATCTGCTGATGATGTTGTGCATAGCACGGGGTGTGGGGCCCACGAAGCGGGCCTGATTGATGGTACGGGCACCGGCTCAGGGAGGCGGAGGGTGCCAGTTTGCCCCACCTGGAAGCAGAAGCTCCCGAACAAGATTTCGAGTACGTCGCCTACGGGCTCGAAGTCCTTCATGGTGGCGGGCGAGTGGGCGGTGAAGTCGAAAGCGCCGAAGAGGAGGTGAATCTCCGTCGCCGCAGAGTTGTAGATCGATCGGGTCGGGACCGTCACGATTGCACAATCAGCAGCCCTAATTCCCACAGACGGCGCCAATTGACGAGGTTTAGACTCGTCAATGCCCATTGTTATGGACTTGGGTTTTGGAGAAGACGGGGATGCTGGAGATCGTGGAACGGTTAACAGACAAGCAACCAGGGGACACGAGATTTACCCAGGTTCAGGCCCCCGGAGGGAAACCCTACTCCTGCTTGTCTGCTTTTGATTACGGCGGAACCGAAGATTACAAGGGTGCGCAGATTCGATCTGGCGTGGAGGTGCGTATGCGAAAGTGTGAGTCGAGGGCTCTAGGTCGTGCCCTCCTGGCCTTTATATAGACTTAGGCAGGTCCTGAGCGTAGTCCTAGTCGGTTACAGGTTCTAGGGTTTTACCCCTTTGAATTTCCTATCTACTCTAGTCTTGTTCTCCAAGGATTTGAAGGCGTCATGGGCCTGGGCCACCCGAAAGTCTTCATGGGCCATCGTATATCCACCGTGGGCCTTCCTTGGGCTAGACCAGGTATGCTGAGACCACGTACCCGTAGGGTATAACCATGTCACCAGGACTTCTACGAAGGCCTCAGGATCAACATATCCTATGCCTCCGTGTCACACCCGCAAACCAATGGGCAGGTCGAAAAGGCCAACGGCCTCATAGGTGGCGGCATCAAGAAACACCTACTGAGCCCACTCGAGCGGCTTGTGGGAGCATGGGCAGAAGATCTACCATACGTCCTCTGGAGCTTGCGCACAACTCCAAACAGCTCAACTGGCTACACGCCTTTCTTCATGATGCACGGAGCCGAAGCCGTGTTGCCTGCGGAAGTATGCCATAAGGCCCCACAGGTCGTCGCCTATAGCGAAGCCGAATCGACGGCCGCACTCAAAGACGTCGTCGACACACTCGACGAGGCACGCGACATCGTCGCGGCTCGCTCGGTGGACTACCAGCAGAGCCTCCGCAACTATCACAGCCGTCAGCTGTGCCCAAGGTCCTTCTTCGAAGGAGACCTCGTATTACGACTCAAGCAAGAGCAGCTGAAAAAGCTCGAGTCACCCTAGGAAAGACCATACGTCATCACCGAAGTCATACTAGGTGGCGCCTACCGCCTCAAGCACGTGGAGTCTGGAGTCACATACTCCAACCCATGGAACGTCGCACAATTGCGATGCTTCTACCCCTAGCTATCCCCCTTTACTTTAAATAAGGGTACTCAGCCAAGGCTACTCAGCCGAACAATGTACCTCCTCATTACGATATGAATAAAGCTAAGTGTCTCACCCAAAAGTTTATCTTTTTCTCGCATTTCTTTATGCTACAACACACTCAGGGGATCCCCCTCACCTCACGACTTCGTCGACTGAGGATAACGCATGTACACCTGAGTAGCTGATCACATCAGGCTAACGAAAAGGGCATGCATACAACCAAGCACCAAGTGCTAAAACAATCAACCTTTACAACAAAGGGCACAACACGACCAGTCGAAATACATACAAGTTTTACATCTATCTTTTTAAAGGTCCTACCTATTCTGAAGGATCACCTGCGCACAATGCTCAAAAAGATCCACAACCTCCTCGGCATACTGTCTCACAACCACATAGTGTGGGCGCATGTCCCATAGGCCACCATCTGGCCGAGGGGGCGGCCCAGCCGCCACAGCCGCAAGATTCACACCAGGGCGATGCAGCCGCACGAGGGAAAGAGCGGCCTTCACTCCCGCAACCAACTGGTGCCGCACCAACTCCCTGACGTGACGCACGTCTCGAAACTTCGCCAGCAAGCCCTAGAGAGTCGATGACGCTTCATCAAGGGGAAACATGGCATGCAGAATCGACGCCAGGGAAGTCTTAACCTGCCGTAGCACCCACGACACCTGATGAGCACGATCCTGCACAGTCGCAAGGACTGTGGCACGGTCGCGATCCACCAGAAAAAGCCACCGGCTTCCATATCCTGCTGGGTAACTGTCACGACCCGGGATCAGGGCTAGACAAATACCAGATCCTCATCTGATATAAGCCTAACCTAAATTCCGAAGCGCGCAGGGAAAGATCGGTAACATTACAGAACATACAAACCATACATTAATAAGGTAAACTCTTAAGAGAGTTACAAACCAGTCATACAAACCAGGGGTCACATAGCCATCATTACAACAAACAACGGAAGCAAACAAGTTGTTCTAAACAACAAACTTAGCAAAGGGCCTAAGAGGCCTTAAACAGAAGTAGCGACCCTTCCATAGATCCTAGGCTGCTTCCCGGGAACCCCGACTACTCGTCGACTTCGATGTAGAAACCACCTTCAGTTGGAGTAGCATCATCTGTAGAAAAATATCAACGAGGCAAGGCTGGAGTACAGGGTGTACTCCGTAAGACTTATGGCTAGTGGAGTTATTTTGCATAAATCCATCTTTTGTTTGCAAACGAGAGGGAGAAGAAACTCATCTAGTCATATCATTTTCAAAAGGGGATAAGAAGACTACAACTCTAGCCCTTAGAATCATCTTTGATATCCACCAAGCACCATCATCAACTGAACCTCTCTTCCCGTACTACCCCCTCAAACAACCCCAAGGAAGTACTCCGGATCTCACATTAGTTGACAAGTTTTATCATTCGGTTATAGTTTTCTATGATCATAGAATCCATTCCCAAGTCGTCCATAACCGTGGACACAACTTTTCAAAAATATTAATAACCCTGCAGGGGTGCACAACTTTACCCACACGTACCAACCGATTCTTAATGCCAAATTATTAGCCCTCTTCCTTGGAAGGCCGGCAGAGAGTGGTTGACCACGACCTTTACCTTGCTTTCGCCGAGACCATGAGTCACGCACTAGGCAGATGCCGCCGTAACGGGTCAAGTCCCGAAGCTGGTCCCTAATGATGTGTGCGGGATTCAAGATTATGGATGTTGGGCATCTCTTGTTCCTGGCCACGCTTACCTACCTGTTATGAATGCACCTCCTTTACCTCCATTCAAGAGAACCAAGATGCGTATGTCGAATGGAAAGCCCGAACTATGTGACTCATGGAATCTACTAGGCAAGTTAGTGAGTCGAGGGGGTTTCTAGGCCCCCTTGTGGTTGTACGCTCGTCTTGGTTCAAGAGGCGAGAACATCATGTCCTAATGGTGGCAATTATGGGACTAAAAAAACCACAACCCACGTGGCCTCCCATACAAGCCTTAGCATGTTTAGTATTCATCTCTGATCACATCACACATCCTACCATACTAGATTCATTCGCATCTCCGGTGCATCACCTGAATGATCAGCATCGGACCACTAAGCATGGCTAAGCTTGACTGAACTATGGCACTAGCGATGCTCATAAGCCAAACCCTAGTTATGCTAGGAGCAGTGGATCAGGTATTATAGTTCACAAAGGAAACATCCATCAGATAGGATTACTCTATCTATTGATAAAATACTGTTGAACCGAATGCATATGGCGGGAATGAAATACTTTCTAAACATAGGATTCATATGTATGAGTGGGGCTTTGCTTCCCTTGTCCGTTGTTGGACTGCTACTGCTCTTCGGTGGCGTTGACTTCAGCCTCGAGTTCGGTTCCTATTCGCAAGAACCAATCACCAGAAAAGAAAAAGCAACATTCAACACATGGCATGTGCAATGCTCATACAATATGAATGATATGACAAGTTAAATAGTGTTGAAATGAACCTTAGAACATGCTTGGTCATTTTAAACGGGGTCCGAGAGGTCCAAGCCCTAGAACAGGGGGATCCTCGGAATCACCTATGGGGTTCAATTGGTTCTTATAATTAAACTCGTCATCAAAGTTGGTTTACAATGTATTATTATAGCTTAGTTAGATAGGTTTCATTTTTCTGATCATTTTGGTATATTATTTGTATTTTTCTGATTTAAAATGAATTAGTTATGAATTTCTCCAATTTTAATTCATTTTAAATCATTTTTGGAATATCTAAAATAATTTTCAACTGGCCCACATGTCATAGATTTAATCATTTCAGAAAACATTTACAGAAAATATTAAAACCCTGACAGGCAGGGCCCTCCTGTCATATATTTCTTATTTATAGAAATTATTTCCAAAACTATTAATAAAAGAAAAGGAATAATTGCATCATGCTAATGTCAGCATGACATCAGCAATGGAGATCCTCCTCGGATCGAGCAAGGACCCAACGATCCAGTGCACGCCTGGATGCGCGGATGGGCGCGTTGGACAGAGGGCGCCGCGGGGAGCAAGATAGTGGCGGCACCACTCCTTTTGGTTACCAGAGCGTCACCTCCGACGAGCTCCAACAGCGGCGGCGTCGGGCACACGCGGGGAAGGCGGTAGAGGGGGGAGAGAGAACGGAGGGCAAAACGAGGATCAGGAGCTCACCAGGAACACAACAGAGGTGGTGGTGAGGCCGGGCGAGCTCGGGAACATCGGGGATCAACGGAGACCGACGGCGGCCGGAGCTTCCGATCCAGGCGATTAGGGTCACGCGCAATGGGGAAAAGTAGCTAGGGGAAGGAGTCGAGTACGGCGGTTCCAGTGGTGGCGTCGGCTTGAGCTGGGGCGGCCGAAGATGGCGACGGCGAGAGGTTACCGACGAACTAGGGTTCGGCCATGGCGCTGTCGCAAGAGAGGGAGAGGAAGAGGAGAAGTGGGAGGGCGCTAGGGTTCATCTACGGCGGCCAGTGGTACTTGTAGACGCTCGGGGTTGGCGGTACGGATCTTGGTGCACGGCGGCCGGCGGCGAGGCGACAGCGAGCTGCTTCGGGCGCGGCGAGAGGTGGATGACGATGATTGGGGCAAAGAAATGATACGGGCCGAGCGGGCTGCTGCTGGGCTGACTTGGGCCCCAGGTGGGCTGGCTGCTAGCTGCGGCACGCTGCGCTGGCGGCAGAGAGAGAGGAGGAGAAGTGGGCTCGGCCCAATAGAGCTAGGTTTGTTAGTTTTTTTCCATAAACTGTTTTCTTTTTCTGTTTTTTCAATTTCTATTTGTATTTCCAATTTCCAAACTATTTTGAATAATTCAAAAATACCAGATACTTTTATAAAGATTTAAAATGCCATGGAGACCCTTTATAACCATTTGGGTTCCAAACCTCTTTATACTTTTCAAATATATAATAACCCTTCTGAATTCATTTCAAATAGAATGGGAAGCTATTAGGGTTTTATTTGTTCTTACTTGATTAAACCAGAGTGCAAGTATTATGCATGCAATTCTCAAACATGTCTTTATTTATATTACACAAAAGGGTGGTATGTTACAGTCAAGCAGTTGATCCGAACTACAACGCGCTCCTTCTCCTCCCTCGGAACAAGGTTGGCACATGCAACAACTACAAAGTAAGATGACCCGCAAAACAGGCACATCCGAAAATGAGCAGCAGCTCGAGGAAACTTACACTGCAGCTGCTCGGCCAACTGCCGCAGCTCCCCCATCAGATATTCCTCTCTGGCAGTACCTCGCTCCGCCTTCAACTTCCAAACATCTGCATGGCCTCGGATGCCAAGTAACTCTTTCTCAAGACTGCGGATGTGGTCACGAAGAAAAACAAGTTGCGACACATCATCCAAGGATGCTCGCGGCTGCGGAGCAGATGAAATATCGACGGGGTCCTCACCCGAAGGTCCCTAAAGGAAAACAGACAAGGATATGAACAACAGACGACTGAGCAACAGTTCGAAGGCTCATTATATACAACAAAAAGCCACTACGTGGCACAGGAAATTGTTCATCTAGATATTACAACAAAAGTAGAAGACAACTATCCTAAAAATACAACGACAAAGCCTAAGCAGCCGCATCCTGAGTAGCCTCAGAGCCAGAGTGCCTGCTCTTGACCTCCTCCTGCTGCTTTGCCGCATACTCCGCCAGAAGGTCAATAAGCTTCGGCCCATAGCGCTTACAGCGAGCAGCATAGAGAGCGAAAGCTACCTCGGAACCGTCGGGAGCCATTGGCATTTGGGAGGTGACCTGGTGAAGATCCAGCTCCGCCCCGGACGCCAGGCCATGGCTAGGCCCATGGAAGCACCGATGCCCTTTTGCTTACGCTTGTAGGCCGCAGGTGCATCTGCGGACAGCGCATCCGCCAAGGAATCGACATCCTCAAGGGAAGCGCCCTTGGGAACGAGCTCCTTGTAGAAGCGCCTAAGGATCTCCTTGGCCTTGGCAAGGGAGCCAACCGCAGTACTGCAGCGGTCTTCGACCGCCGCAGCGGCATCATCCAAAGCACTACCATGCTCCAGGGCACTGCGATTGAAGTCAATGCCTGTGGCATCTAGAGAAAAGGAAAGGTACAATAAGAATCGAATAAGGGCACGGAGACACAGCAGCCGAAAAAACCAAAGAAAGGAAAACCACTCACCAGAGACAGCCTTGGCAGCAGCCATTAGTTTTTCGGCCACCTCCTTCTCGCGCGCAGCCGCAACGGTGGCGAGCTGCTCCTCGCGATCCGTGGCTTCCCACTACAGGCGCTCCTTGGCCGCCGTGGCATCATCCAGCTCCTGTTGCAGACGCTCCTTCCCCCCAACAGCATCCTCGGCCTTCTTCTCCGCTCGCCCAGGGCTCTTTTGAGAGCATCAAGATCGTGGAGGGCAGTATTATTCTCATCTGTAAAAGCAACAGGAACAATACATGAGCTCAACAAGCTAGCAAGCAGACGAAAAAGTAGAGGATTAATTAAGCATGTACCTTGAAGCTGCCGCAGGCTGGCCTCCAGCGCCAGGTGCTGCTTCACCAACAGGTTCGCAACATGCACAAAGGGCTGCAAGAAGAAACAAAGTATCACAAAAGGGCTCGGGCGTTGTGCCCAAGAAACGAGCAAAGACATCTAGCACATGAATAATGCTCGGGGGCTCCCCTCGAGACACACATAAAATAGGCAAAATCAGACGATCATCCGAAAATAAGGCTCGGGGGCACCCCTACAGCAAAAGAGGAAACAACTTACATGCTCAGACGGAGACTCCGAAGGTCCGACTGTAGTCTTCTAGGAGATGATCACTCGAGCCTCCTGTGGAGAAGGCTTCGAAGCGTCACCCCCAGAGGTGGCCATCGTCTGAGAAGGAGGAGGCATCATCTTCGACTCCCCTCCTGCCTCCTGAGTGGCATCACTAAAAGAGCCCTCAGAGGAGTGGCTGCAAGGAACATATCAGTCAAAAAGCAAGAAGACAAGAATACAATAAAATAACCAATCACATCCGAAGACACTTACGAGTCCATGTCGCTCAAGTCAAAAATAGGCTAGGCGGCTGCGACGCTACAGCCCGCACAGGAACGTCGGGGATGGGATAGGAAGAAGCACCGTCACCTCCACTATGGCGGGCAAGGAACGGCGGGTCCCTAGGCGTTGGTGGAGTTGAGGCATCCGAAGATTCGCTCGAGCTCCGTGCCCGCTTTCGGGTTTGCCCCTCGCCCGCCTCGGGGGCCTCCTCAGTGGGCTACTGCGCCGGCAGAAGCTCGGACTCGGAGTCCACGACTTCGTTGTCCGGCGCATACGGGAACCGTTCGGGTAGTGGAGGCACCATGCCAGGTACCTTGAAATCCTGCACAATGAAGACAAACTTTTAGAAAAGATAATTATATGGAAAAGCACTCGAAAAAAGTGCTACGTGCACGTCCCAGATCTACACCTACGAACTGGTCGAGAAGAACTAAACGGGGGGGGTTCGCGATTTCCCCGGAATGTCCTTGTCGGACTTGTACTTCAGCAACGGCCGAAGGACTCTGTCGAGGTCCCCCTTGGAGAGCTCCTCAGCCAAAACTCTCGTTGGGTCGTGGCGGCCAGAATAAAGGAACATCGGGTGCGCCCTAGCCTGGAGTGGCTGCAGGAAGGTGCGGATGATGTCCACACCGTTAACCTCCTTCTCCGAAACCACCTGGAGGGCCTCCACCCAACGATAGAGCTCCTCTATCTCCTCCACCTCGCCCTCCAGGATATGATTCTTCCAGGATCTCTTCTTCAAGATCTCCTGGGTGGAGTCGAAAGGGGCAAGGCCAAAGTCTTGCCCGTCCACTGTGCAGTCGCGGATATAAAACCACTTCTTCCGCCAGTATTGGATGGACTCAGACATAGAAAAAGAGAAGAAAAGAAAAATGGATGGAAGGGAAATGATGCAGCCACCAATCGGATGAACTCCGTCGGAGCCGGACTGCCTCTTCACGGAATAGAGCTTCTGAAAAAGGCCAAAGTGCGGCTCGATACCGAGCCAGCACTCGCAAAAAGTGATGAAGCAGGCGATGTGGAGAAGAGAATTGGGCGAAAGATGGTGGAATTGGATGCCATAGAAGAACAACAGTCCACAGAGAAAATCGTGGACTAGGAGCGACAGGCCGCGAAGAACAAAAGCAACAAACATCACCCGAAACCTACGGGTGGATGGGGAATTACCTCATCGTCGGGGTCCCTGACGGCGTCCCTGTCCTGCGGGATCAAACCCGCCTCACACAACTTGCGCAGGTCGCCCTCGCGCGTCTCCGAGCGCCGCCACCCACCATCGGTGATACGAGTGGCGGCGGTGCCCTTCTTGCCACTGACAGCAGCACTAGTGCCTGCTACGGTAGAGTCCCTCTTTGATTTCCCCATCACGTCGCGTCGACGATGGCGATGCAAGCACAAGAACGAGGACGGGAATGATCGGAGAACGTCCAGCGCGCGACGGGAAAGCTCAAGAAAATGGATGCAGTAGAAAGCAAATGGCTAGGGTGAAAACAAACTACAGTTTTCCCATAGTTATAAGGATGAAGACGATGAACAGGGACCGTTCATCTAGAAGCCCTATCGCCAGAATCAGATCCAACCATCCACGTGTAAACACACTAGCGAACCGTCGCTCGCACGCCGTCCACTACGCATGGAAATCAAGGAGACGTCGTAATTCTCGCCACGTCGCGCATGACCAGTCAACTCCAAGTCAGAAAGTGGGACCCCCGTTCGTCCTGTCACGTCACCTCTGGCGCCGTAGACGATTGAGGTCACGATCTTCGGCTAAATAGCTAAAGTACTCACTCGAATCTACGATTCGAGCAACTACTCGGGGCTACTCCTATCAGGAGCGCTGGCCGCGCACCTGAGGCATGATTAAGGTACTACGCCACTGTTGATTGTTCGAGTCCTACGTCGAGTCTATGACTCCACTATGGACTCAGGGGCTACTCCCATAGGGAGGATTGATTCAAACATCTGAAAAAATTGTGTCCTACGGACCTGAAGCCAACACTACAAGGAATTTGTTGATACATGACCTTTCATTTTCGTCACTGAATCGTCATTGTCTATAATGTATGAAGATCTTATGACAAAAACCGTATCGTCAAAAACTGAGCGTCAGTAATTGCATACAACGACGTTTTTTATAAAATCGTCATAATCGTCTATGACGATATTAGATTGTCATAAACTATATGATGATCCAATATCGTCACTAGGTGAAATAAGATCGTCGTAGTGCAAATTCAGCTCAATCAATCCATTTTGGTCGTTTATGTGGGCTAAGCCCAGTAACTCCGGCCTTTTACTTCATGTGCCTTGGCTCGTTAATTCTATGGGCTTTGGCAATTTTGCTTCGCATTTCTGTTTTAGGCCTCAACGTTTTTCTGTCCAATTCTCAGCCTTTTTATCTTTCTGAAACATTTCTGTTAAAATGTAATTTGGGCCATGGACCTTTTAGAGGCCAAATAATACTTGGTACCATATATTTTCAGCCTTTTTTGCATAATTCTTTTATCCTAGAAATTACAGCAATAATTTTATAAGATGGTTCCACTCGTTAAATTTATATCCATCATATTTCTACAGTACATACATAACATTGATTTAACTGAAACACAAAAACCATGAAATTATTCAAATAACAGCCTAGAATACTGTGAAATTATTCCACAGTAGTTACATAGATCATCCGTTCACACACAAAAAAGTTACATAGATCATTCAAACAGCTAGTTATTTTGGCTGTTAGAATACAACTAGCTCTAAAACTATTGGGTCTTCAAGCTTTTCATCGAATTTCTTTGGCTGTAATTCCTGGAAAAGAGAGGAAAAGCCAAGTTTTTTATGTCAGAATATAGGAAATACCTAACAACAGTTAGTAAACAAAAGAATCATATGTCCTAAAAACATGCAAGAGATTTTGGTATCATTTTGGCACCTACGGTAACAACGCAGCAGGTATTTGTAGATGGATTCTCAATACAAGTCTGAATAGTTAGTTCATCACACTAAGTACACCGATACCAAAATGATTTCCTTAATGTAAATATAGCACATCATGTGAATCTACTTCAACAATTAATCCTAGCAAGAACAATCGGATGATGATTCAATGGCACACCCAATCACAAAACAGGCAACAGTATTTTTCATGCAATTCTTTCACATAAACATCAAAATAGTCCAAGACATTACAAATCTGACCTGTATGAAGATAGTCTAGTTCATGGACCGGTCCGGTGCTGCCGTTGCTACTCATGTGGATGCCGAGGTGGAAGAAGCCAGATCCATGCTGGGATGCGACTACAGTCTGTTGTGTCCAAGCTCCAGTGGAGTCTTCATGCTCGCATCCAGGATTCCTGGAGAAAGAGAGAGATTGAGATATAGAAAGTTTTGCATGTATAGACTAAACTGTATAATTTTTTCTGAAACTGGAGTGTTCTATCTAAAATTGAAATACAGAAGTGCAGAAGTACATGCTATTAGTTTGTGTAATCAGTGCAGTGGGAGAACATGTGCTGCATAGTCACAAACACAACTGATTCAAGCAATTCGATCTGCAGTTATTGATACAAATTTTCTGTTGCAACTATATTAGACAAACACATTTTAAATTCCCAACCACAACTTACTTCTAACTACACAATAGAGACAATAAAAACTAAACGATGGATTATAGAGCAATTGTCTCCTGATGAATAAACTGCAAGCAATACTAAATACTGATGTACTCACACCCTTGAGAGAACAGAAGACATCTCAACTAATCATAATGTTCTGTTAGTATGGAGCACTAGCAAAAACGTGTACCATCCAAGTAAATACTGCTCTGCCACATTCATGATGTTGTACTACAAAAAGTCATAATGTAACATGATATGCAGCTCACATGACTTAAGTTTAGCATTTTAGGTGATCTTGTGAAGCTCAGATAAGTTGAGAGCTCGCCGCCCTCAAAGAGCTCCTTGACAAGGTGCACGACATCCTCATGGATGCTGATATACAATAAAAGACGCAGTACTGACAACAACATTGTATTAACATCTCTGCCTCTTGTCACCTGCACACAAATATTGGCTATATCACTCCATGCTAGTAGAAGATCTAGACAGAAAAATCAAATATGTACTTTCGAATCTAAATAACAATGTTACTGCACTTAATCCTACAAGAACCCTAGGACTCCTTGGAAACTTGCATACGTTGAGCTCGAAAATTAAAAGCGAGACACACATTACACACAGGGCTAATGAACAGATATTTACCAGCATACAGTCAAGATAATTAGACTTTGTTGTATGTAAACCCTACCACACATTTAGATCACGAGTATCACAGTTATTCAGATGCCACAAGAGTAGATAAGCACTTAGTCTATCACAGCCATTTTCTTATTAACTAGCAGCCAAACATGTACTCCCTCTGTTTCAAAATATAAGATGTTTTAGCTTTGGGAAGCAAATGTACCTAGACTTGTTTTAGTACATAGGTTCACTCATGTTTGGAGTGAATCTACACACTAAAACAAGTCTAAATACATTATCTTCACAAACCTAAAACATCTTATATTTTGAAACGTAGGGAATACTTGTCCAAAAAAATCATGACTTGGACATTGCATTAATAAAAGATATACCCAACTAATGTAATTGTACTTGATATAGTTGATGAATATATGCAGAATAAGTGCCTGGTACAGCCACCTCCAGCCGAATCGTGGCCCAGTCGATGCTACTAGTGTGCTCTAATTATCACCAACAGCCTTGCCAACCTGCGATTCACTGCCAGAAACCAAACCCAAATCAAAACGCACCATAGCAAGCTATGCCTTCACCTGAAATAACTTCATGGAAACCATAAGCAAAGCAAAGTCTACAGTTCAGAACTAACTAAGACCAACACCAAAATCACCATATGCAGTAATCGACAGGCGGGCTGACTAGATTTTTGTCATGTTCGCTTTCTTTCTCTCCTATATACGCAGCACCTTCAAAGATCACTCGAAGAATAACAGATAAGTGCAGATGCAGTTGAATTAAGCATGCGTGAACATGATCTAGGCTGTAGATCTGCGTGATGCGCATCTGGACCTACCGGAAGCGTTAACTACGCATAGGCGATCTACGTCTAGGGATAACTTCACCATCACTTAGCTTCGGAAACTATTGATACATCGAAAACAATGTGTTTAATTAGTAGTTACCTCCTGAAAGCTCTTCCCCGATATGCTTCAGTTGCTGCATCTTGACGGCTGCCATGACGACGTACCCGATTGGATAGGACATCACCGACAGTGCCTCATGGTCCCTGGAAGAGTATATGCGCTCCTTCTGTCCCTCCGGCGCTGCTACTGCACTGCCGCGGCGTCAATGGCTGCAGCCCCGGCGCCCCGGTACGTGGCGGCGGAGTTGGATGAGGACCACCTATACTGCCTGGGATGTGTCTGGTAGAAGATCTTGCAGCCGAAGTTGGTCTTCTCTGGCTTGCGGTGCTTGCCGAAGTTGGTGCTTGGCCACCAGCGAGGAGAGGCAGGAAGACGGGAGTGCTCCCTCGATCTGGATGGGGTCGGGCGTAGCGGAGAAATCCCATGAGGGGATATGGGGGTCCAGGGTGAGGGTGAGGCCGTGAGGGCACGAGGTGGTGCAGAGGGGAGGAGGGACGCTGGTGCTCTGGCGTGGCCGGTGATGCGGCGTCGGGAAGGAGGAGATGGTAAGGGGGTGGAGGTGGCGCCCGTGGGTGGGTGTGATGAGAGGAGGGAGGGTCTGCACGATGGGGGTAGGTGGGATTGGATGCGGTAGGTTTTTATTTGTATGTGGTAGGTTTGACAGAGACGAGAATTATGGATGTAGCCCAAAATTGAGCGCCGAGACCAGTTTTTGGCAGCAGCCCGCTCTAAGGGTGTGTTCGGTTCTAGAATTAGGTGGGATGGAACCGGTCCGTTCCGCGCCTAGCGTTTGTTCGTGTGTTCGGTTGGAAGTAAGGAACGGAACCAGGTAGTTTCTCAGAATGGAATATTCCTCTAATATGCGGAACGAGGTGATCCGACCGAATCGGTCGGATCGCGCGGAACGGCTCGCTAATTCGCGAACTAACCCAGGTAAAATGATTAATTACCGAATCAGCGGGGATTTTTAGGTGTGATGATGATTAGCTGAGATGATTAGCGACAAAATCTTGCAAAAACATGCTGCCTCTAATTTGAGTATATTTTGCAAAGATTTTGAAACAAAAAGATTTCTATGATTTAATACTTTTAGCAAAGATTTTAAGATAAAAAAATATATTTTTTACTGTTAATTACAATTGTTAAATTTAAACTTAAATTATTAAAATTTTAAGCATCATTATAGCTATTCTGTTCCGGTCCAAATTCTCCCAACCGAACACAATATGGAACCATTCTGTTTCTTGTTCTTTTCTGAACCGAACACAGGGTCGGAACCGTCCCATGCCCTCGGAATGGACTCACTCCGTTCCATCCCTCTCGTTTTAGAACCGAAAACACACTAAATTTTCGGTGGTTGAGCGCTTAATTCCGGAGCATTGGATTGAGCAGTCGTGCATGGCTGAGATCTACTTCGGTGGGTGATCCGTGGGTAGCATTTTTCTGCGTTTTGATTGGATGGCCAAGAGTATGCATGGATCAAGGGTTGAATAGGACTATTTCTCTTATCATCCGCTAAAAAAACACAAAACTGATTATTGTGATTTCATGTAGGTAGGTCTTTATATGTATATTCAGTAGTGCACGTGTATCACATATTGCTGTATGTAGGTAGGTCTTTATATCATGAAAGGTCATTTGGTGTGTTGGATCCTAGTTCTATAAATGTGGACAAGGTCCTTGGTTCGAATCTTTTGACACCCTATTTATTTTTCATTATTTTGACATGTGGATATACACATATAAAAAAATTAACATATAGACATGCCACGTAGGTATTATTGCTAATGTGGCTAACTAATCAATTCAATATATATGATATTTTAGACGATATGACGATTTAAATTGGTCATAATGTGGCATAAATAAGGCTTCAAGCTATATCCTGTAGGTTATGACGATTTCATATGCTGGAATTATGACGATTTTGACACAAATCGTCGCAATTCTATAGGATTTTGACCTCTCCAAACAGCCTATGACCATCTTGTACGAAATCGCCATAGATCTATGACGATTTCATTCCCCATCACTATGAGAAGGCCACAGGTTAATACATTTCTTGTAGTGCAACAATAGCTGAATTGAAAGTCTCTGCTCGAGTATACGACTCGAACAGTCACTCGGGGGCTACTCACATAGGGAGCGCTGGTCGCACCCCCTATGAATTCTTCGATTGTGATCCTTCGAATCAGAATGCAAATTTTTTTTGGCAACTTTGCCCTAGCCAACGCTAAGTAAGTAACATACTGCTTGGCCACCCGAAACACCCCCGCGGTGATAAAAATTCGGATACTATGTCTGCGATGCAAAGATAAGACCTACAGATATCGTCTGATGGCCTGGTAACGCACCCAACTATGCTCTGCTAGTAAAAATCCGTGCCAACAGGCGCGATGAAAATCCCGACGGACGCGTTGGGTACATCATTTGAAAACTACTGGGATTCGACTGCTGTAAGACCTCAACGGCCTGAGTCGAATTACGCCAGCATCTGTTCCGGGTTCGAGTCTAGGGACTTGAATCTGAAGAAGATCGTGGTGTTTCATCCT
This sequence comes from Avena sativa, assembly GCA_916181665.1. Lineage (NCBI taxonomy): Eukaryota > Viridiplantae > Streptophyta > Magnoliopsida > Poales > Poaceae > Avena > Avena sativa. The sequence continues at coordinate 115,784,259 of OV702298.1, forward strand.
AAGACAGTTAACTGACCCTGATCCGTCAGGAGATTCAGGCACACACATCAACAATCCCTACACACTAACATCATTCTTTTCTGAACAGAAACAGCTGTGCCCGAAAGATTGAAGAGTCCTTAGCCAAATCTGCGATTCGACTGAACAATCGAGGGATACTGACATGGTTATACCATACGGTTACACGACATTAGCATACCTGGTCCAGCCCAAGGAAGGCCCACAAGAATATACGCGGACCATGATGATTTTCGGGTGGCCCAAGCCCATGACATCTTCGGATCCTTGGAGAGCAAGACTAGAATAGATAGAATATTCGAAGGGACAAACCCTAAACTTGTATCTGACTCGATCTATGCCCGGGACCTTCCTAACTCTATATAAAGTCTAGGAGGGCACGGCGAGGAGGCCAATCCTTTCCACCGCATACACACCTCCATGCCAGATTGCATCTGTGCACCCCTGTAACTTTCGGTTCCGCCGTAATCAAGAGCAGACAAGCAGGAGTAGGGTTTTCCCTCCGGGGGTCTGAACCTGGGTAAATCTCGTGTCTCCTGGTTGCTTGTCTTTTAACCGTTATGCGATCTCCAGCACCCCCATCTTCTCCAAAACCCAAGCTCATAACAATGGGCATTGACGAGATTAAACCTCGTCACTTAAGTCTTCCATTCCTCCCAACCAGAAATTTCCAAGCCAGCAAATCCAGATCTCTGTTTTGATGGCGCCTCCAAAGGAACTGTGGGGCAAGTCGAAGTGCACCAGGGCATCGTTGAAAACTTTTCAAGACGCGGGTATCCTCTGTGATGGAAGGTGGCGAATTGCCTCGGCTAGAGAAATGGATCTGGATCCCCACGCCGACGAATTAATTTGCTTCACCAGCCACCTGGAGAGGGGGCTGGGATTCCCACTTTGATCTTCTTCCGGTGGTTCTACGCCTACTATGCCATCAAGCCCTCATATCTAGTTCATCACAGCATCGAGCAGCTTACCATTTTCATGGTGTTCTGCAAGTGCTACTTGGGGTGCTGGCCCTACTTCCCGCTGTGGCAGGAACTACTCCACGGGTGCGTCAGTCGTGAAGGAGCCGGCGGCCCGATGCTGGCAGCGGGCGGCCTCACCTTCCAACTGAAGAACAAGTCCCCCTTCCTCGACCTCATGCTGCCGAACAAGGCGGCCAGCGAGTGGAAGAAATACTGGTTTTACGTTAGCGAGTTGACCCCGGACTGCGAGAAGCCACTCCCAGCATTCACTGACGATAGGAGCGAGCCGTGCCGGCTGCAGGTGGCCCAACTCCCCCACAACCAGAGGATGGTCCTGGATGAGATGCTAACAATGATCCGTCATCTCAAGAAGGATGGGCTCGAAACCATCAATTTGTATAATTGTTGGCTCAGGCGGCGATTGGTGCCACTGGCAAGTCTCTCCCACTGGATGTATGTGTACACCGGCAGGGATGATGGGACCAAGGCCTGCACCGCCGACTGGAAGGCCGACGACTATGCGGCCGCGCTAAGGAAGATCACCGACGCGGAGTACGTCAATCCGAAGGCCGGGATCACCCTGTATACCGTGAAGCGCCAGGCACCAATGGTGAGTTTCTTTATCCTTTATACCTTCGCAGTCGCAGAAATGCAGTCGCGGTCTTGCTGATAGGTGCTTATCCTTTTCAGCTGTTCCAAGTCCTGGAGGATTGGCTCCCACTCGCCAATGATGAGAGCTCCGAGGAGGTGAAGGAGGATTTGAGCGAGTACTCCGAAGACGATGACGAGGCGGTGTAAGTTGTCGCGCCCGCAGTCGTGGCTCGGAAGTCCTGCGGGCAGCGGTAGTGCAAACTCGAGGCTAGCCAGAGCCTCGAGGGACATGATGGGGGTGAGGGAGACATCCAAGAACACAGTTCGTGGTGCGTGGACACGCCGTCAAATAAGAAGTTGCCCGCGAAGAAGAATGTGCCTAAAGTGGTCTCCGCCCCGGTCTAGGACTAGCTCCGAGTCAGGCAGGGAAGTCTCTGCTCAGAGGCCGAGGCTTCGACGAAAGCTCCAGAGGCGACGGATCTGAGAGCCGAGGACGTGGTGGAGAATGAGGTGCCTCTTACAGCGATTCCCACACCATTCTTGGCGGTGTCGGGGCTTGGAGCTTCTTCGACCGTGGAGGCCTCCCCGTCGAAGGAGGCACCAGTGTCGACCGGAGCAGAGCTTCCTATGGCCGCGGCCTTGTCGACGAAGAAGGCTGCGGTGTCGTGGGACCCGTTCGTGTTCGAGACGGGCATCAGTCGCAAACTAGGCCCGGAGTTGGAGAAGTCGGCGCACATCCGCACTGGCCTGTGTTTTATCCCAGTCGCTAGGTACGTCTTTGCCGAGTCAATTCAGAGCAGCATTTTGTAGTTGTTGTATGAGTTGCTAATCGTGCCTTTATTGCGGGACTGGTTTGAATAAGATTGGTCACCCTTCGGTGGCCAAGGTATCACCAGTCGCCATGGGAGGGAAGGTTGATCTCCTGAAGTGTTGGAGATATGCCCTAGAGGCAATAATAAATATAGTTATTATTATATCTTTGTGTTTATGATAAATGTTTACATTCATGTTATAACAGTATTAACCAGGAAACATTAATACTTGTGTGATTTGTAAACTAAATTAGAGTCCCTAGTAAAGCCTCTTCATAATACTAGCTTGTTGGTTAATAGATGATTGTGGTTTCCCTATCATGAACATTGAGATGTTATTAACAACAAGATCATATCATTAGGAGAATGGTATGATGGGCATACTCCTATAGATAAGCGTAGCATAAAGATCAAGTCATTTTAATAGTTCAATTGCTATAAGCTTTCTGATACATAGTAACCTAATTCCTTCGACCATGAGATCATGGTTATCACCATCACCGGAAGGCTGCTTTGATTACATAAAACACCACACCATAACTGGGTGGCTATAAAGGTGGCATTGAGTGTTCGAAAAGTATGGGTTGAGACACATGGATCAAGAATGGGATTTGTCCATCCATATGACGGATAGATATACTTTGGGCCCTCTCGGTGGAATGTCATCCAATTAGCTTGCAACATGTGACTGGCTCAAAAGGGATCACATACCACGGGAACGAGAAAATAGTACTTATCGGTAACGAGGTTGAACTAGGTATGCAGAGATACCGACGATCAAAACCTCGGATAAGTAAACTATCATGAGACAAAGGGAAATTGGTATCGTATGTAGGTGGTTCATTCGATCACAAAGTAATCGTTGAAATATGTGGGAGCCATATGAATTTCCAGATTCCTCTATTGGTTATTGATCGGAGAAGTGTCTCGATCATGTCCGCATAATTCACGAACCGTAGGGAGACACACTTAAGGATTCGATGTTGTTGAGTAGTTATGGAATGATGAGTAAGAGACCGAATGTTGTTCGGAGTCTTGGATGGGATCCGGGATATCACGAGGAGATCCGGAATGGTCCAGAGAATAAGATAAATATAAGGAAAGTCCTGTTTCGGAGAGTTGGGGTGTTTCCCAAACCCTAGCCGTTGGCTACACCCTCCCCTTGGTGCCCTCTAATCCCTACATCACCAAGGCCTCTCTCATACTCCACCATACTCACTCCGGCTTAAGGCGAAGCCCTACGGGATCTCCCCTCTACTTCCGACACCACGCCGTCGTGCTGCCGGAATCGTGAGGAGAGTGCTACAACCTCCGCTGCCTGCTGGAACAAGGGAGAGGAAGGTCTTCATCGAGTACCGAACGTGTGACCGACTGCGGAAGCGCTGCCAGAACGCAGCGCCGGAAGGATCGTCTACACGATCTTGAGATCGGCAAGAGTACGACTACATCACCCACGAGAATCTGCTCTCGTTAACCGCTTTGGAATCTTCGAGGGTGAGTTCCTCTATCGACTCATTGCTACAATCTAGTAGATAGATCTTGGCTTGTTTGTGTGCATGCGGTAGAATTTTTTTGTTTTCCATGCTACGAACCCCTACAGTGGTATATGAGCCGTGTCTATATGTAGATCTGTTGCACGAGTAGAACACAATGGTCATTATGGGCGGTGGTGCTTTTATTATCAATTGCTTTTTGTGTACTTTGCATATTGCGGTATGATGGGATGAAGCGGCCCGGGCTAACCTTACATGACATCATTCATGAGACTTGCTCCACGCTCAACATGCAACTTGTATTGCATAAGTGGCTTTGCGGGTGTCTGTCTCTCCCATCATAGTATAGATCCAATTTACAACGGGCACTTGATAGTTCAAGCATCAACGTTGTGGTTCTTGTTCGTAAGTTAGAGCGACACTTATTGAAAGCCCCAAACCACGTAAAATATGCAAAGAAAATTAGAGGCGTCTAACTTTGTTTTGCAGGGGTGTGCTGTGATGTGATATGGCCATGATTGTGATTATATTTGATGTATGCAATGTTCCTTATTGTAAGTTGGAAACCGTTAGGAGCCATATGGTTGTCTTTAAATTCTGTTAAGACCCGCGTGTCTATTCAAAGTAGTTGTAATAGTTGAAGCTGGTGGACGATAACCATGAAGCGGCGCCATTGACCTTGACGCTATACCGGTGATGATGGAGATCATGTTCGTGCTTGAAGATGGAGATCGGAAGCACAAGAAGAAAGGCCATATCATATCACATATTATGAATTGCATGTGATGTTAATCCTTTATGCATCTTGTATTGCTTAGTTAACGATGCTAGCATTATAAGATGATCCCTCAAGGACACAAATTTCAAGTTTTAAAGTGTTCATCCTTAGTAAGCACCGTTGCTAAAGCTCGTTGTTTCGAAGCACCACGTGATGATCGGGTGTGTTAGATTCTGCGAGTGTATACAACGTGATCAAGCCAGATTTGCTCATGCGGAAGCTAAGGTTTGATCTTGACGAGCCTAGCATGTACATACATGGTCTCGGAACACGGATCACCGAAAGTTAAAGTTTGTGTGATCACTAAAACAATGTGAGGGATATTGTTTTGAGTGGGAGTTTACCTAGATTAATTTAACTATTAATAAGAACTCAATTTGTCATAAACTTAGTCTAAACTATTGCAAATATGTTGTAGATCAATGGCGGCCCCTACCATCAATTTTAATGCATTCCTAGAGAAAGAAAAATTGAAAAACAATGGAAGCAACTTCGCGGATTGGTTCCGCAATTTGAGGATTGTCCTAAATGCTGGTAATTTGACCTATGTGCTGGATGCACCGCTGGGTGACCCTCCTAGAGCTGATGCTACCGATGAAGTAAAGAATGTTTACCTCACTCGGAAGAATCAGTACTCCACAGTTCAGTGTGCTATCTTGTATGGTTTGGAATCGGAGCTTCAGAAAAGGTTTGAGAACCATGACCCACGTGATATTGTCCATGAACTCAAAATGATATTTGAGGCTCATGCGGTAGTTGAGAGTTATGAGGCTTCTGAAAAGTTCTTTAAATGCAAGATGGAACAGGGCAGCTCCGTCAGTGAGCACGTTCTTAAGATGTCTGGGCACGCAAACAAACTCCAAAGCTTGGGTATAGTGATTCCTCAAATCACTGCCACCAAGTTACAAGAACTTTGTGATGAACTACAATATGCAAAACATGAACAATACGTTGCCAGAACTCTTCTCCATGATGAAATCTGCAGAAGTGGAGATTAAGAAAGAGCATCAAGTGTTGTTGGTCAATAAAACCACCAAATTCAAGAAAGTCAAGTCTAAGAAAAAGGGAAACTTCAAGAAGGGCGGTAAGAAAGTTGTTGTGCCGATGAAGAAGACCAAGGCTGGGCCTAAGCCTGATACTGAGTGCTTTTACTGCAAGGGAGAAGATCACTCGAATTGGAATTGGCGGATTTGAAGAACGGCAACATCAAGAAGAAAGGTATATCCGATATACATGTTATTGACGTGTATCTCACTAGTACTCGTAGTAGTGCCTGGGTATTTGATACTGGTTCGGTTGCTCATATTTGTAACTCAAAACAGGTGCTACGGAATAAACGGAAGCTAGCAAAGAACGAGGTGACGATGCGCGTTGGAAATGGATCAAAGGTTGATGTGATCGCGGTCGGCACGCTACCTCTTCATCTACCATCGGGATTAGTTTTACACTTAAATAATTGTTATTTGGTGCCTGCGTTGAGCATGAACATTATATCTGGATCATGTTTGTTGCGAGACGGTTACTTGTTTAAGTCCGAGAATAATGGTTGTTCAATTTATATGAGTAATATGTTTTATGCACATGCACCTTTGGTAGATGGTCTATTCTTATTGAATCTCGATCGTGGAAATACACATATTAATAACATTGAAGCTAAACGTTTGAAATTAAGCGATAACTCGACCTATATGTGGCACTGTCGTCTTGGTCATATTGGAGTGAAGCGTGTGAAGAAAGTCCATTCCGATGGACTTCTTGAATCACTTGATTTCGAATCACTTGAAAGATGCGAAGCATGTCTGATAGGTAAAATGACTAAGACTCCATTTTCTGGTATGATGGAGCGAGCTACGGACTTATTGGAAATCATACATACCGATGTGTGTGGCCCAATGAGTGTAGCATCGCGCGGTGGTTATCGTTATGTTCTTACCTTCATGGATGACTTGAGTAGATATGGGTATATCTATTTCATGAAACATAAGTCCGAAACTTTCGAGAAGTTTAAGGAATTTCAAAGTGAGGTAGAGAATCAACGTAACAAGAAGATTAAATTTCTACGATCTGATCGTGGAGGTGAATATCTAAGTTATGAGTTTGGCGAGCATTTGAAGAAATGTGGAATACTTACACAATTGACACCGCCGGGAACACCACAGCGTAATGGTGTGTCCGAACGTCGTAATCGAACTCTCTTAGATATGGTTTGTTCTATGATGTCACTTACAGATTTACCGCTATCGTTTTGGGGTTATGCATTAGAAACAGCCGCATTCACTTTAAATAGGGCACCATCTAAATCCGTTGAAACGACATCGTATGAATTATGGTTTGGGAAGAAACCTAAATTGTCGTTCCTTAAAGTTTGGGGTTGCGAAGCTTATGTAAAGAAGTTACAGCCGGACAAGCTTGAACCCAAAGCGAAAAAATGCGTCTTCATAGGATACCCGAAGGAAACTATTGGGTATACCTTCTATCATAGATCCAAGGGAAAAATCTTCGTTGCTAAGAATGGATCCTTTCTAGAGAAAGAATTTCTCTCGAAAGAAGTGACTGGAAGGAAAGTAGAACTCGACGAGGTTGTTGAACCTTCTCTCGAACTTGTGAGTAGCGCAGCACCAGAAGTAGTTCCTTTGGCGTCTACACCAATAAGAGAGGAAGATAATGATGATGATCATGAAACTTCAGTTGAAGTTGCTACAGAGCCTCGCAGGTCAACGAGAACTCGTACCACTCCTGATTGGTATGATCCCGTTATGAGTGTCATGTTGGTGGACAACATCGATGACCCTGCGACATATGAGGAAGCGATGATTAGCCCAGATTCCAATAAATGGCAAGATGCCATGAAATCCGAGATTGGATCCATGTACGAAAACCAAGTATGGACTTTGGTGGACTTACCGGATGGCTAGAAGGCTGTCGAGAACAAATGGATTTTCAAGAAGAAAATAGATGCTGATGGTAATGTTACTGTCTATAAAGCTCGACTTGTCGCAAAAGGGTTTCGACAAATTCAAGGAGTTGACTACGATGAGACTTTATCACCAGTAGCCAAGCTAAAGTCTGTGAGGATTATGTTAGCAATCGCTGCATATTACGATTATGAGATATGGCAGATGGATGTCAAAACAGTGCTCCTCAATGGAGACATTGATGAAGAGTTGTATATGATGCAACCCAAAGGTTTTGTCGATCCTAAAGATGCTAACAAGGTATGCAAACTTCAACGGTCCATATATGGATTGAAGCAAGCATCCTGAAGTTGGAATCAACGTTTTGATAAGGTAATCAAAAGTTTTGGTTTTATACAAACTTATGGAGAAGCTTGTATTTACAAGAAAGTGAGTGGGAGCTCTGTAACATTCTTAATACTATATGTAGATGACATATTGTTGATTTGGAATGATGTAGACCTTCTTAATAGTGTCAAAGAATATTTGAATAATAGTTTTCAATGAAAGATCTTGGCGAATCAGCTTACATATTAGGCATAAAGATTTATAGAGATAGATCGAGACGCCTAATATCATTGTCACAAAGTACATATTTGGACAAAGTTCTAAAGAGGTTTGGAATGGAAGATAGCAAGAAAGGGTTCTTGCCCATGTTGCCCAATAAGACCTTGAGTAAAACTCAAAGTCCAGCAACGGCAGAAGATAGAGAAAGGATGAGTAAGAATCCCTATGCCTCAGCCATAGGATCTCTAATGTATGCCATGCTATGTACTAGACCCGACATTGCATATGTTGTTAGTTTAACTAGCAGATATCAAAGTGATCCAGGAGTGGATCATTGGACAACGGTCAAAAATATCCTTAAGTACTTGAGAAGAACTAAGGATATGGTTCTTTCTTATGGAGGTGATGAACAACTCGTTGTTAATGGTTACACCGATGCTAGTTGTAACACCGATCCGGATGATTCTAAATCTCAATCTAGATACGTATTTACTTTGAATGGTGCAGCACTTAGCTAGAGGAGTGCAAAGCAAAGCGTTGTGGCGGTATCTTCAACTGAATCGGAATACATAGTTGCTTCAGAGGCTTCACAAGAAGCGATATGGATGAATGAGTTCATTACAGAGCTCGGTGTGGTTCCAAGTGCGCTGGACCCTATGTCTATCTACTGTGATAACATGGGCGCCATAGCCAATGCGCAAGAACCAAGGTCACACAAGAAGCTGAAGCACACCAAGCTATGTTTTCATGCTATTCGAGAACATGTCCAAGATGGTGACATAAAGATTTGCAAAGTACACACAAATCTGAATGTGGCGGATCCGTTGACTAAACCTCTCCCGAGGGCAAAACATGACCAACACCAAACTGCCATGGTTGTTCGGTATATTACCATGTAATCTAGATTAGTTGACTCTAGTGCAAGTGGGAGACCGTTGGAGATATGCCCTAGAGGAAATAATAAATATAGTTATTATTATATCTTTGTGTTTATGATAAATGTTTACATTCATGCTATAACAGTATTAACCAGGAAACATTAATACTTGTGTGATTTGTAAACTAAATTAGAGTCCCTAGTAAAGCCTCTTCATAATACTAGCTTGTTGGTTAATAGATGATTGTGGTTTCCCTATCATGAACATTGAGATGTTATTAACAACAAGATCATATCATTAGGAGAATGGTATGATGGACATACTCCTATAGATAAGCATAGCATAAAGATCAAGTCATTTTAATAGTTCAATTGCTATAAGCTTTCTGATACATAGTAACCTAATTCCTATGACCATGAGATCATGCTTATCACCATCACCGGAAGGATGCTTTGATGACATCAAACACCACACCATAACTGGGTGGCTATAAAGGTGGCATTGAGTGTTCGAAAAGTATGGGTTGAGACACATGGATCAAGAATGGGATTTGTCCATCCATATGACGGATAGATATACTCTGGGCCCTCTCGGTGGAATGTCATCCAATTAGCTTGCAAGCATGTGACTGGCTCACAAGGGATCACATACCACGGTAACGAGAAAAGAGTACTTATCGGTAACGAGGTTGAACTAGGTATGCAGATATACCGACAATCAAAACATCGAATAAGTAAACTATCGTGAGACAAAGGGAAATTGGTATCGTATGTAAGTGGTTCATTCGATCGCAAAGTAATCATTGAAATATGTGGGAGCCATATGAATTTCCAGATTCCTCTATTGGTTATTGATCGGAGAAGTGTCTCGATCATGTCCGCATAATTCACGAACTGTAGGGAGACACACTTAAGGATTCGATGTTGTTGAGTAGTTATGGAATGATGAGTAAGAGACCGAATGTTGTTCGGAGTCTCGGATGGGATCCGCGATATCATGATGATATCCGGAATGGTCCGGATAATAAGATTCCTATAAGTAAAGTCCTATTTCGGAGTTGGGGAATGATTCCGATGTTTTCATCGGGAATGTTCTAGAAGGGTCCGGAAGGTCTGGCACTCCAGAGGGGAAGGGTACATGAATGTGTCATGACAATTTGGAATGGTTTCATCATGTACTAGGTCACTTGGCTGGGCAAAATAAAGGGAGAAATCAAATCCTAGTTTGTAAGTCAAACGCCAATTTGAAAAAGTCAAACGGCAAGTTTGCTTGGTGGAGGGAGAGTAGGAAACCTACTTGGGGAGGAGTTCCTCTCCCTCCACCCGCTGGCCAAGGAGGCCGAGTTGGGGGAGGACTCCCTCCTCCCAACCGGCCACCCTCCACCTATATAAGGAGGGGTAGGGCTCCCCTACCCCTCACACCTAAAAAACCTAGCCCTCTCCTCCAAGTCACCGGCGCCACCACCTCCTTGTGCCGCCGCCTAGGGCACCTCCAACTCGGCGAGTTGGCGTGTTTCCCAAACCCTAGCCGCTGGCTACACCCTCCCCTTGGTGCCCTCTAAACCCTAGATCACCAAGGCCTCTCTCATACTTGCTCCGGCTTAAGGCGAAGCCCTACGGGATCTCCCCTCTACTTTCGACACCACGCCGTCATGCTGCCGGAATCGCGAGGAGAGTGCTACAACCTCCGCTGCCTGCTGGAACAAGGGAGAGGAAGGTCTTCATTGAGTACCGAACGTGTGACCAACTGCGGAAGCGCTGCCGGAACGCAGCGCCGTAAGGATCGTCTACGCGATCTTGAGATCGGCAAGAGTACGACTACATCACCCACGAGAATCTGCTCTCGTTAACCGCTTTGGAATCTTCGAGGGTGAGTTCCTCTATCGACTCGTTGCTACAATCTAGTAGATATATCTTGGCTTGTTTGTGTGCATGCGGTAGAAATTTTTTGTTTTCCATGCTACGAACCCCTACATGAAGAAGAGGAAGGGAGACGAAGCCGAGGCTCCTGCTGAGGGCGCGAAAAAAAGGCGATGACTCCATCATTAACGTGGATGAGCCAGTCGATGTGCCAAGCGAGGCGCCGATTGAAGTTGAAGCGGCCGCGAAGACCGACGTGGTCGCGAGGTCGCAGCTAGTCGAGCCAGCGGCTCTGGTCGGGGCATCGGAGCTCGCGACTAGCGCTTTAGGGATGGTGGTGGTGACGTTTCCTCGCTTCATGGCGAGGGCTTCCGTCGTGGGAGCTACGACGCAGTCGCCTCAGGTGCCTGAGGTTTTAGATGCGGACGTTGGGCAGCATCGCGGTCGGACGCCTTTTGTGCTGCCGTCTGTGGTTGCCGCCGAGCTGCACAACATGCTGGGCGCAGCTATCCAGGTATGTCCAGTCCCTAAGGATCTGCTCACTGAATTTTAGCGGGTAGATTCTTGTTTTATTTTTTCTGTCCAGTCCCCGAGTGGTAGTCACTGAATTTCAGCGGCTAGGCACTTAGGAATTTTTTGTGTCTAGTCCCCGAGTGGCTTCAGCGACTAGGCATTTAGGAAGTTTTGTTGTCCAGTCCCCGAGTGGCTACTCGCTGCATTTCAGCGGCTAGGCACTTAGGAAGTTTTGTTGTCCTCTTACGTTTGTTTCCTCTTTGCAGGGTCTTCGACATGAGTCGCCGGAGTGACTAGCCGCAAAGGAGCGCTTGGAACACGACCTCCAATCCGTGCAGGAGGTGAACCAGCAGCTTCGGGCGACTGCAGGTGGGTGTTTCGGGTACCTTGTCAATTCCTTTGCTTATGTTGTTTGGAATCTCACTTTTATTTTCATTGCAGAGGAGCACTCCGCCGCAGTTGCCAAGGCCCGTGAGAGTCTTGTCCTAGTCATCGAGTTGGAGACATCCAAGTCATCATTGACCGCCATGGAGAGGCGGGTTGCGGAGCTAGATAGGGAGCTCAAGGACGTGGAGGTGGAGGCAACCTCGTCGGAGGAGAGGGCCAAGGCTGTTGTTGCCGCGGCAGCGAACGAGCGGAAGCTTTCTGACACGCTTATTGCGGGGCTCTAGGATTAGTTGACGGATCTTCAATACTTCACCACGGGGCTCTGCCGTCCACTTCTTGGTAAGCATTTTGATTGAGTCGATTAACCGTCGAGTCTCCGAGCAGGCGGGTTGCTTTGTCGGCAGTCCCCGAGCGGATCAAGTGTTTCTGACTTGTTGTTTGCAGGAAAAATATGTGCCGAAGACCCTGAGGTGCAGTCGTATGACGCCAAGCAATGCGTGACCACGCTAGTGGACTCGGCCGCCCTTTCGGCGACGTTCATTCGCGCCGTCCTCCAAGAGATCTCGCGCACTGAGGTGATCCCCAGCGAGCTAACGGAGGTATGGCGTTACCTGGAGAAGGCGCCGGCGGTGGTTGAGTACATGTAACGGTCGGTGTTCCGCCGCGGATCCACCACTGTGCTGAGCCTTGGGCTCACGCATTTCCCCGTTGAGTTCGACCTCGACGACGTCACCAGCGGGTACCCGTCCGTGACCGGCTCAGTGGAAATCTCCGAGGTTCTGAAGCTGACCACGAAGGCGGCCACGTACTCCGAGTAGGTGCTGGTGATGGTTGATATGTTCTCGTACCAGGAGACGGAGGTGGCGCCGAACGACCCCGAGCCGGCACACCGTGACCTCAATACGGACCAGCCGTTCCGGTCGGTGATGGCGAATAGCCTGACAACGTATCTGGCAAATCCGTGGATACCCTTCATTCGGGTCCGCAGTAAAGACAGTGCGTCGACCTTGAAGCCTGCGGAATAGAGACATGCCGGTGGATTTTGTATTAGTATAAGTAAATCTGTAACAATCCTTGTCTGTGAACAATATACTTTGCTACTTAAGGGAATGAAAATCTGTTAAGTCAGTTTGATTTTGACTTTGAATTGTTTGTTGAGCGAGTCCCCGAGCGTGTCCGCCCTTTCATGGGATTTACCTCGTGTTTCTGTATGTTTGTTTGTTTGTTTTAGACTATTAGTTAGTTATGGTCGACTCACCGTGGCTAGAGAAGCCAGTCGCTTGGCGACCCCAAGGGGTGCTCTATACTTAGCCGTTTTCCTGGACGCGAACAAGGTCGGTTAGGCGAGTCCCCGAGCGTGGTACTTAGCCGTTCTAGTTGCATGCCCAAGGTAGGTGAGGACGAAGCGCGTTGTATGTAGCGTGTCACTCCACCTGGACCGGGGAGCCAGTCGCGTGGCGAGTCCGGGGAACGCTCTCATACTTGGTGTGTTCCTGAGCCACATGATTTTAGACTAAAGCGAGTCCCCGAGCATGGTACTTAACCGTTCGAGTCGCTGTGCCAAGGATGTGGAGGATCGGTCGCTGTATGAAGCGTGTATGGTTGTCTTGGCCCGACGGGCCAATCGAGCGGGGCAAATCCAATGGGGGCTCCAGGTTGGCATTTTTTCTGGACGGCGCAAGGCCCGAATTCCTTCGGTGCCCTTTCTCCGCACTACTTAGTCGTGCCGGTCGCACAGCCAAGGGTTTACTTCCGTGAGTAGCATTATGTTGTAGTTACAAGTGCGATTGGCACAAGATTTGGATAGTAAGCACAATTTGCGCGAGTCGAATGTATTTTATTGCATGGAGTGGGGAATACATGTCGTAGTTCTAGGTGTAGAACTTCCTTAGGAGATTTACATTCCACGGCCGCTTGACGCCGAGCTATCCGTTCCCTTGGACGTCGGTGATGTAGTAGGCGTCGTTGCCAAGGACTCTCCCTATGGCGAATGGCCCCTCCCATGGGGGAGAGAGCGTATTCATGCCCTTCTTGTGCTGGATCAGTCGCAGTACCAGGTCGCCTTCCTGGAAGGTGCGAGTCCGGACTCGGTGGCTATCGTAGCGGCGGAGCCCCTGCTGGTAGATGGCGGTGCGGGAGCAAGCTAGGTCGCATTATTCATCGAGATGGTCGACCCCGTCTTGGCATGCAAGCTCGTTGTCATCATCCACATAGTTGACGAAATGGGGGGAGTCATGCTCCAGGTCAGTCGGCATGACGGCTTCGGCACCGTATACCATGAAGAAGGGCGTGAACCCTGTCGACCGGTTGAAGGAGGTGCGGATGCTCCATATGACGGAGGGGAGCTCTTCGACCCAGCATCCCGGAGTTCGCACGAGGGGAACTTGCAGCCGTGGCTTGAGGTCGTGGAGGATGCTTTGGTTGGCGCATTCCACCTGGTCGTTGGACTCCAGGTGGGCGACTGAGGCGAGGTCGAGCCGTATGTTGTGGTCCTCGCAAAATTATGCCATGGCACCCTTGGTAAAGTTGGTGCCGTTGTCCGTGATGATGCCGTGCGGGAATTTGTAGCGGTAGATGAGCTCGCGGAGGAATCTGGCCACAGTCTTCCCGTCGCACTTCCGGACTGGCTTGGCCTCCACCCACTTAGTGAATTTGTCGACTGCGACTAGGAGGTGGGTGTAGCCGGAGGGGGCCTTCTTGAAGGGGCCCACCATGTCCATGCCACATATGGCGAATGGCCAGGTGATGGGGATCGTCTTGAGCGCCGAGCTAGGTACTGTTGGAGATATGCCCATGAGGCAATAATAAAGTGGTTATTATCATATCTTCATGCTTATGATAAATGTTTACATACCATTCTATAATTGTATTAACCAGAAACATTAATACTTGTGTGATTTGTAAACATAAAATAGTCCCTAGTGAAGCCTCTTGTTAAACTAGCTTGTTGGTTAATATATGATCATGGTTTCCTGATCATGAACATAGAAGATGTTATTAACAATAGGGTCATATCATTAGGAGAATGATGTGATGGACATACTCCTATAGTTAAGCGTAGCATAAAGATCAAGTCATTTAATATAGTTCATTTGCTATAAGCTTTTTGATACATAGTAACCTAATTCCTTCGACCATGAGATCATGCTAATCACCATCACCGGAAGGATGCTTTGATGACATCAAACACCACACCGTAACTGCGTGGCTATAAAGGTGGCATTGAGTGTTCGGAAAGTATGTGTTGAGGCACATGGATCAAGAGTGGGATTTGTCCATCCATATGACGGATAGATATACTCTAGGCCCTCTAGGTGGAATGTCATCCAATTTTCTTGCAAGCATGTGACTGGCTCACAAGGGATCACATATCACAGGAACGAGAAAAGAGTACTTATCGGTAACAAGGTTGAACTAGGTATGTAGAGATACCGACGATCAAAACCTCGGATAAGTAAACTATCGTGAGACAAAGGGAAATTGGTATCGTATGTAAGTGGTTCATTCGATCGCAAAGTAATCATAGAAATATGTGGGAGCCATATGAATTTCTAGATTCCTCTATTGGTTATTGATCGGAGAAGTGTCTCGGTCATGTCCGCATAATTCACGAACCGTAGGGAGACACACTTAAGGATTCGATGTTGTTGAGTAGTTATGGAATGATGAGTAAGAGACCGAATGTTGTTCGGAGTCTCGGATGGGATCCGGGATATCACGAGGATATCCGGAATGGTCCGGAGAATAAGATTCCTATAAGTAAAGTCCTATTTCGGAGTTCGGAAAAGATTCCGGTGTTTTCACCAGGAATGTTCGAGAAGGGTTTGGAAGGTCCGGCACTCCGGAGGGGAAGGGTACATGGATGTGTCATGACAATGTGGAATGGTTGCATCATGTACTAGGTCACTTGGCTGGTCAAAATAAAGATAAGAAATCAAATCGAAGTTTGAAAGTCAAACGCCAATTTGAAAAAGTTAAATCTCAAGTTTGCTTGGTGGAGGGAGAGTAGGAAACCTACTTGGGGAGGAAGTCCCACTCCCTCCCACCACACCGGCCATGAGGAGGAGTTGGAGGAGGACTCCCTCCTCCCCAAACCGCCTCTCCCCTCCTATATAAGGAGGGGTAGGGCGCCCCCTCTCCCCACACCTAAACCCTAGCTCCTGGCGCCTCCACCACAAGTGCTGCCGCCGCCTAGGGATCTCCCAAGTCGCCGACTAGGGATTCCCCAAACCCTAGCCATCGGTCAAGCCACCTCCCCTTGGTGTCTCTAAACCGTAGATCGCCAAGGCCTCTCTCATACTCCACCATACTCGCTCCGGCTTAAGACGAAGCCCTGCGAGATCTCCCTCTACTTCCGACACCACGCCATCGTGCTGTCGGAATCATGAGGAGAGTGCTACAACCTCCGCTTCCCACTGGAACAAGGGAGAGGAAGGTATTCATCGAGTACCGAACGTGTGACCGACTGCGGAAGCGCTGCTGGAACGCAGCGCTGGGAGGATCGTCTACGCGATCTTGAGATCGGCAAGTGTACGACTACATCATCCACGAGAATCTGCTCTCGTTAACCGCTTTGGATCTTCGAGGGTTAGTACTCTATTAACTCGTTGCTACAATCTAGTAGATAGATATTGGCTTGTGTGTGTTCATGCGATAGAATTTTTTTGTTTTCCATGCTACGAACCCCTACAAGTACATGCGTTGGTTGGCGTACTTCTGGCATCCGACGCAACGTTGGACAATGTCGACTGCGTCGGTGTACGTGGTGAGCCAGTAGAAGCCATGTCACATGGCCTTGGGAACCAGGGACCGGGCGCTGGCATGGTGGCCGTAGTCGCTAGCGTGGATGTCTTGGAGGATCTTGCGTCCTTCGCCAGGTTGCACACAGCGTTGGAACATGCCTGTTACGCTGCGCTTGTGGAGCTCTCCGTTGATGATGACGAAGGACTTGCAGCGGCGCATGATCATGCGTTCTTCCTTCTCATCCGCTCACAATGTCCCGCTCTCGAGGTAGGCAAGGTATGGCGTGGTCCAGTCGCTTTTGGTTCTGCAACCATGGCGACCAGGGCGGGCTCTGGTTGCACCGGGATCCTGAGGTCGATCTCCTTTGGAGGAGAGACGGAGGCCTTGTGGATGGTGTCGAGGAAGACGCCTACGGGTGGGGTTTGACGGGCCGACCCGATGCGGGAAAGGGCGTCAGCCTCCTCGTTCTTGCGCCTGTCGATCCACTCAATGGAGTATTCGGTGAAGTAGCCCCCAGCTGGTCCACTGCTTGGAGGTATGCTGCCATGGTGGGGGACACGGCATCACAGGTACCGGCGACTTGTGCGATGATGAGGTCGGAGTCGCCGTAGCATCGCAGGCGATTGATGTTCATCTCCTTGGAGGCTCGCATTCCGTGAAGGAGGCCCTCGTACTCGGCCATGTTGTTGGTGCAAGGGGTGAAGTCGAGGTACAACACGTAGCGGAGCTTGTCACCCTTGGGCGAGGTAAGTATGATTCATGCCCCTACGCCGTCCGCATTCTTGGATCTGTCAAAGTGGAGCGACCAGTAGTGGAGGTATGGTAGCTTCTCTAGCTGTTGCGCCTCTTCCCAGTCGGCGAGGAAATCCTCTAGAGCCTGCGACTTGATCTCCTTGCGCGGCTCATATTTGATGTCGTGGACGCCGATTTTGACGGCCCACTTGGCGACCCGCCTAGTTGCCTCGCGATTGCGGATGATGTCCTGCAGCGGCGCGGAGGAGACGACCTGATTGGGTGCTCCTGGAAGTAGTGTGGTAGCCGTCGCTGGGCTCGTAAGACCGCGCACACCAGTTTCTGGTATTGCGGGTAGCACTGTCGTCAGTCCATGAGGACTTCGCTGATATAGTAGACCGGGCACTATACGTGGCGCTCCTTGCCATCCTCTGGTCGCTCGACGACCATGACGGCGCTGACGACTCGCTCGGACGCCGTGACGTAGACGAGCATCGGCTCCTTGTCGACAGGGGCGGCGAGTAGCGGTGCAGCGAGTAGCACTTATTTGAGTGTGTTGAGAGCGTCGTCTGCGTCCTTGTACCATTGGAACGTGGGGTTCTTGCGCATCAGGCGGTAGAGAGGCATTGCCTTCTCGCCTAGCCGGGGAATAAAGCGACTGAGAGCCACGACTCGCCCGGCCAGCTTCTGGACATCACCGAGGCACTCGGGTTTGCCGAGCCATGCGATCATGTCAATCTTGGTAGGGTTCACCTCGATTCCTCGCTTGGAGACTACGTACCCTAGTAGGTGTCCAGTGGATACACCGAAGGTGCACTTCCCTGGGTTAAGCTTGATCTTGTACCTCCACAGGTTTGTGAAGGTCTCGGCCAGGTCGGCAAGTAGGTCGCTCTAGCGATTGGACTTGACCACCACGCCGTTGTTGTAGACGTGGATGTTGCGGCCAATTTGGCCCGCGAGGCACTCCTGCATGCACCGCTGGTAGGTCACGCCGGCGTTCTTTAGGCCGAACGTCATGGCGGTGTAACAGTAGGCGCCGAATGGCGTGATAAACGTCGTCTTCTCCTCGTCCTCGACCGCCACCTTGATCTGGTTATACCCAGAGTACGCGTCGAGGAAGCACAGCGATTCCGATCCCACAGTCGAATAGATGATCTGATCGATGCACGGGAGGACGAACTGCTCCTTTGGGAAGGCGCTATTGAGGTTGGTTTAGTCGATACACATCCAACAGGTCTTGTTCTTCTTCATGACCAGGACTGGATTTGCTAGCCACTTTGATTACTTGATTGGCCAGATGAAACCTGCAGCGAGTAGACGCTGCACTTCTTCGGCGATTGCTCGACAGCGCTCCTCATTGAAGGGCCGCAGCGACTGCTTGACAGGTCGCGTTGTGTTTGTGCTCGATGAGTTCCCTCGGGACACCTTCATGTCGGATGGCTTCCATGCGAAGATGTTGCAGTTCTCACAGAGGAAATCGACAAGCGCACTTTCCTATGCGGGGCTCATGCCCACCCCGATGGTGACCGTCTGCTGGAATCACCTAGGACCAGCTCGACGGTGCAGGTGTGCATGGTGGGATCAAAGGCCGTCGACTCGTGTTCTCCGCATTGGGCTTCTTTAGGATTGTGGGGTCGTCTTTGTTGACCCTGCTCGCGTATCTGGCGAGCTCTTCTGCATGGTTGGTTTCCACAGCGATGACGGCATTCGCGAGCTGTGCGCCTTTTTCCTCGCACTCGATGGCCATGTTAGGGTCGCCGTGGACGGTGATGATGCCGCATGGCCCTGGGAGCTTCATCATGTTGTACGTGTAATGTGGTGCCGCCATGAACTTGGCGAATGCTTGTCGCCCCAAGACACAGTGGTAGGGGCTGTTGAAGTTCGCCTGCTCGAAGACGATCCGCTCAGTGCGGAAGTTGGCTGGTGTGCCGAAGGTGACTGGCAGCGTCCCCTTCCCGATCGGGTATGCCTTCCGACCGGGGACGATGCTGTGGAAGGTGGTGAGGGTCGACTCGATCATCGAATGCAGCAACCTTACTCGCCTGAAAGTGTCTAGGTAGAGGATATTGATGGAGCTCCCACCATCCATCAACGTCTTGGGGAGCCAGTATTCACCCACTTTGGGCTTGACTACTAGGGCGACTCGCCCAGGGTACTCGATCTGTCGCGAGTGTTCCTCGCGGCTCCATGTGATCCACTGCTCGGACCGGTTGAGGAAGCAGGGGACATTGACCTAGGACACCGCGTTGACGGCGACAGCACGGGCGAGGACCTTCTTATCGCGCTTTATGCTGAGCCCGGTGAAGGTGTGGAGCGAGCCAACGTCGTTGCCGAATGCCCCGCCGTTTGGCGGGTTGTTTTTGGGATCCTCCCTTGCGCGCCGTGCCTTCTCGGTCTCCTTCATAGATTGGCAGTCGGCAGTTGTATGTGTGGCGGGTTTCCCCTCCCTGCTGTGGAACACACAGGGTTGGTTGAGGAGAGCTGCGGGGTCGAATTTCGGCCTCGCTCAGTAGTTTCCACTATCGTGGTGCTGGCCTCCGTTACGGCAGAAGCTCTTGGGGTCGCGTGGCACATAGCCGGTGTTGGCGACGAAGTCGACGCGTCCGTCACCGCGACGCTTGCAGGTGAGGTGAGTGTTGTTGTAGCGCAGCTCGTGCTACCTACCGTTGTCGTGGCCGCTTGAGCGGCGATTCCCACCCGTCTCATTGTCGGTTTCCTAGTTGGGATCTTCCTCCGCGTATCGTTTGGCGATCTCAAGGAGGTCGGGGATGTTGTCGAGTGTCTTGTACACCCACTTGATCTTGGCGAGCAATGGCTTGTATCAGCATGAGTTCTTGAAGCAGCGTTTCGCTGTGTCCGGGTGGATGCCGGCGGCGTTGATCCACAGGTCCTACCACCGTTGGACCCAATTGCGGGTCGACTCGTGGGGTCCCTGGACGCATCGCTCCAGGTCCTCGATGGTGGTGGTGCGGGTTTAGGAGCCCTCAAAATTCCTGCTGAAGGCCTCATGCATTTCCTCCCAGGAGTCGATGTTGTCTAGGGGGAGGGTGTTGATCCACTTCCGAGTCGCTCCCTCCATCATCAGGGGGAGGTACCGAGCGGCGAGGAGGTCGGTGTGGCCGGCGATTCCCATCACCATGAGGTATGTGTCTAGCCACACGGCTGGATCGTACGTAGGATCGTACTTTTCGATCTTCTTCGGCGCTTTGAAGTTCGTTGGGTATTTCTCTCCTCGGATCATCAGTCCGAAGCACTGGGGGCCGACTTGACTAAGGGAGCCCCTTGGCTCGCCGTCGTTGCGGTTGGTGATGGTGTGCCTTAGATTGTTAGGATGGCATGCGCGCTAGCTCTGGTTGTTGATGATGTGAGTTTGCGCCTCAACCAGCTTCCCGTTGGCGGCTGATACGTCCAAAACGTATCTACTTTCCCGAACACTTTTGCTATTGTTTCTCCTCTAAACTTGTGTGATTTGGATACAACTAACACGGACTGATGCTGTTTTCAGCAGAATTACCTTGGTGTCTAGTTTTTGTGCAGAAAATCAACTATCAGGAAAAATCCCGGAAAATATGCCAAAAATTATATTTCACCAGAAGACCCACGGAGCCAGAAGACGAGACGGAGAAGGGGCCTGGGGGGCCCACACCCCTGCTAGGCGCGGGCCCACCTCTGGTCCCGCCTAGGGGGTGCAGCCACCCTAGGCACCCCCTCGGGCTCCCTCTTCGCCTATAAGTTGCACCTTGGCCTAAAAACCGAGGGGGTTCGATAGTTTTCTAGAAAGAGTTCTGCTCCACCGCCACCATCAGAAATCAAGATTCGGATCCAGAAACTTTGTTCAGGCACCCTGCTAGGACGAGGAATTGGAGAGGATCATCGCCATCGTCATCACCAATGCCTCTCCATCAACCATCGATGTTTCCCTCATCCATGAGTGAGTAATCCCCCGCTCTAGGCTTGGGGATGGTAGGGATTGGATGAGTTCTATCATGTAATCGAATAAGATTGTTAGGGCATAGTGCCTACTATCTCTACTAGTGCTATTTGACTTTGTTGCAACTTGTTGTGCTTAATGCTTGTCACTAGGGCCCGAGTGCCATGATCTTAGATCTGAACTTATTATTGAATCATTATGGTAGTATTTTTGTGGTCTTATCTTTAAGTTGTGTACACATATCATTGTCCGGATCCAAAGGCCCCGAAGTGACAATAATTGGGACAACCTGAGGGGATGACTGTGGTGTGAGGATCACATGTGTTCACGGAGTGTTAATGCTTTGCTTCGGTTCTCTATCAAAAGGAGCACCTTAATTGCCAGTAGTTCCCTGGAGGCCTCGCTGCCACGGGCTGGCCAGACAGAAGATGTTGTGCAAGTTCTCATTGCGAGCACGTATGACTATATTTGGAGCACATGCCTAGGATTGTTTAGTACTTGAATGCTTATTCTTATTTATATGCAATACCCTAGATCTTGAAGTTACATGTTTAGACGCGTCCATGCAACGCCCTTCCATCCATCCCTATGCCTACCACACTCGAATCCCACTGTTACGTTACTGTTACTAATTCTCCTGTTTCACTTGTGTTGTTGCTACTACAAACTGTTGCTACTGATAAACTTCTGTGAACAAGAACTATTTCCAGGTGCAGCTGAATTGAAAACTCAGTTGTTAAGGCTTACAAGTATTCTTTGGCTCCCCTTGTGTCGAATCAATAAATTGGGTAATAGTACCCGCAAAGACTGTTGCGATCCCCTATACTTGTGGGTCATCAAGAACTATTTTCTGGCACCGTTGCCGGGGAGCATAGCTTTATTTGCAAGTTCACTTGGATCTATTATTGTTCACTGCTACTCCTTTCATCATGGGGAAGTCTCGTGATGGAAAGTTTCCTATTTTACCATCCATACAAGAAGAGGTACAGTCCTAAACACCTTTGTTGCTCTTGATTCACCATCTATTATAAGTAATCTTGTCACACCACCACCCAGTGGTAAGGAAATCGGTAATCATTAACTGCTCGGTTGTCTTGGGAGTAGCGACTAATCGGAATTCGGACGATTAACTGATTTAATCGGTCAGCTATTAATCGGTGCAACCTACAAAAATTAGCACCTAAAACACATATGAATACTCTTGCACCTCAAGACCTACCCTATTAAAGGCAGCCTCAAGCTCCTGGATGAGATCCTCAAGGCACTTGAGCTCTTGTATCTGAGGTCTGATCGACAACTACGAGGAACTAGTCAACAACGACAAGGAACTAGCTAGTGATGGCAGAAATCGAGCTCCTGGAGGCAGGGATCGAGCGGGAGCTTTGAAAAACCTACTTCATTAGGGCGGGCTAGCGGATGGATGGGCGATATGTGTTGATAATTTTGCAACTTTTTTGACCAAATGTAGTAGTTAATCCGGAACATACCTAGTAATCGGAGTGTCAGAGCTATTCATTGAGCTAAACGATTAACACAAACGATTAGTGGTAATTGACACGTCCAGGTCCCTAGTAGCGATTAATCAGCCTATTAATCACTGATTCGACCTATTTTTCGAACAGTGCCACCACCACATACTCATGCTACACACACTGATACTACTGCTAAGTCTGAAACTGCTTTCGATGCTCATGATGTTACTTCTATTGTGCTTGATGCGAGTGGTTCATTAGGTCCTTTCCTAGATGCTACTATGGCTAGTCTAGGAAATACCGAAACTCCTAGTGCAGACACTGTTACACCTGTTAGCTAACCTGAGTCTAGAGAGAGTTATGATATTAATGATGGTTACATTGAGTCCACTGATGAATTTGTTGAAGAGTGTCGAAACACACATGGTACTAGTGCTATTAAGAGTCTCCTTGCTAGACGTACTATTATGCCTAAACTGTTCTCTGGTCCTAAGTTTGCCACCTCTCCCATTGATATTAAAGATGAAGATTATGATTTCTATCTTGATTTGTCCTATTTAGATATCGTTGAGAAAGAACCTTTCTGTTGGACTGAAAATGAGAGTGATGTGGCTCATATGAATGAGCTTTCTACTATGAGTGCTTTGTTCTCTGATGATTTTAAGATGCGCAAGTACTTTGTTACTAAGATCTTCCCTTTTTAACTAAAAGGAGAATCTAGGGATTGGTTTAATAGATTACCTCTTGGTTCCATTGATAGCCCTGATTGCTTGATTGGTGCTGCCCAAAAAAAGGCGAAACCCACCGGCGGCCGCGGCAACGAGACAGTCGGTGCAATCTTGGACCCAGGCATGCGTCCATCCTAGGCACCCCAAACCATTTTTCCGTGAAAATTGAGAGTGTCTTATAGGGTACATACAGTTAGAAACCGCATTTACCGGGCTGTAACTCAAAGAAACATACAGTATATTCTTGCACCACGAGATAAATACCCACCTCCCGGGAATGGCCATGCACCATGGTGTAGCATGTGTGGAAATTGCCTCGGGCCCATGGGGGCGCCCTAATATTGCACCTCCTTTTGGAAAACGCCGGTTTTTCGAGTTCAGAAAATGGAAAGTTGAGATTTCTCCAAAACACCACGAAATATATAGTTGGAGAAGTCGAGTGTGATGCCGAGAGGGAGCTAGGTGCCGGATTTGGGATCAATCCATGGAGTGGTTCCATGTTCTGGGCAGCGAGGGGGAATCTAGGGTTAGAAGCCATGTTAACTCACACTCGATAGACATCATGGTGGTGCCTTGGGTGCCAAGGGACCTGGTATGCCTTGCCTATGATTTCATGAGGGCAGTGGGTCACATGCAAGGGCTCCAGGAGCCATTTCACTTTTTTTAGATTTTGTTTGGTGATGCCCAAAAATAATGGCGAAACCCACCGGCGGCCGCAGAAACGCGACGGTCGGTGCAATCTTGGACCCAGGTATGCATCCAGCCTAGGTACCCCATGGGGCACCCAGACCATTTTTCCCTGAAAATTGAGAGTGCCTTATAGGGTACATATAGTTAGAAACCGTATTTACCGGGTCGTAACTCAAAAAAAATACAGTATATGCTTGCACCATGAGATAAATACCGACCTCCCGGGAATGGCCATGCACCATGGTGTAGCATGCGTGGAAATTGCCTCGGGCCCATGGGAGCGCCCTAATATTGCACCTCCTTTGGGAAAACGCCAGTTTTTCAGGTTTAGAAAATGGAAAGTCGAGATTTCTCCAAAGTACCATGAAATCTCTAGTTGGAGAAGTCGCTTGCGATGCTGAGAGGGAGCTAGCTGCCAGGTTTGGGCTCAATCCATGGAGTGGTTCCATGTTCTGGGCAACGAGGGGGGGGATCTAGGGTTGGAAGCCATGTTAACTCACACTCGATAGACATCATGGTGGTGCCTTGGGTGCCAAAGGACCTGGTATGCCATGCCTATGATTTTATGAGGGCAGTGGGTCACATGCAAGGGCTCCACGAGCCATTTTCATGTTGTTTTTATATTTTTTAGATTTTGTTTGGTGCTTCCCAAACAAACGGCAAAACCCGTCGGCGGCAGCGGAAACGCGACGGTGGGTGCAATCTTGGACCCAGGAATGCATCCAGCCTATGTACCCTTTGGGTCACCCCAAACCATTTTTCCCTGAAATATGAGAGTGTCTTATAGGGTACATACAGTTAGAAACCGCATTTATCGGGCTGTAACTCAAAAAAATATAGTATATGCTTGCACCATGAGATAAATACCCACCTCCCGAGAATGGCCATGCACCATGGTGTAGCATGCATGGAAATTGCCTCGGGCCCATGGGAGCGCCCTAATATTGCACCTCCTTTGGGAAAACGCCGGTTTTTTGGGTTCAGAAAATCGAAAGTCGAGATTTCTCCAAAGCACCACGAAATCTCTAGTTGGAGAAGTCGCTTGCGATGCCGAGAGGGAGCTAGCTGTCGGGTTTGGGCTCAATCAACGGAGTGGTTCCATGTTCTAGGCAGCGAGGGGGGAAATCTAGGGTTAGAAGCCATGTTAACTCATATTTGCCCTCTATGCTAGTCACGAATACTCAGAAAAGCCCTTACTATAGCTCACGCAGAAACCAGCACCGCCTGATTGGTCAGACAGTTGTGACGTGGATCGTTCCAGCCAACCATTGATCCTGTTTGATCTAACGTCCACATGAAATTGTTATAGTAGCAACATCCCAATATTATTACACACGACATGGTAGTTACAACAATTACAATGCAGGATGTGGCAGTTAAATATGTAATAACAATACTAACAACAGAACATTACTCGTCGTCATCGGTGGCAGCGGCGGTGTCCTCCGATGACTCATCGGCAACTCCCTCCTCGTATATACGCGTCCTCTGCTCGTAGGAGTCCTCCTCCTCCTCGCAGTCCCACGGGTCGACGTCACTCTCCTCCGCTTCTGCCTCCAACTTCTCCATGCACGCCTCCTCATTGCCCGAGTCGGGGTCGTCCTCGTCGCTGGCTCTTATATTCCCCTGCCCTTCTTCATGGTGGTCTCACATTCTTTCCTCCGGCGCTCCTCCGTCTTGGCTGCTTCTTGGCACTCCTCCGTCTCTGCCGGTGCAACACGCTTCTCGAGTGCGGCACGTACGACAATCTTCGACGTCGCGGTGTCCTCGAGCGCCGATGTCAATGGATCCAGGTGCGGTTGGACACGTCCTGGTGCCTCAGATGGCTCCCGGCGGGCACGAACGATGCCGCGATGGTCATCCACCGGCAAGTATCTGCCACTGCCATGACACGGTTCCATTCTACGCGAGGAAGTTGTTCGGAAATGCGCGATCGCGGGTACGCAGAGTTGGGTGCCAATCCTATTAGGGGCGCCAGGAGTATCTCATAGTCTAGTCACGTAAAAATTGTGATACATCGTACAATATCTATGTACTGGGAGTGTTGTCACGTGACAAACCAAAAAATGCACCGTGTGGCAGCATCGGGAAGTGTCCAGTGCGTGCATGTCGATGTTTAGTTGAACGTTCCATCATGTTCTGTCCATGCAGCAATTACACGCGTCAGGACAACTCCTTGAGCACGCGCGCACGCTGGACGTGCAGCCCGTGATTACTTCCTCCCTCGTAATCCCACCCCGACCCCTTTATCCATGGGATACTAGGCGGCGCACGCTGAAGACCCCGCTAAACCGTCCATCTCATTAAATCTAGTCCAATCAAGTCCCATTGTTTGCACTTTGGGGTTTTATTCCCTGGTTCTGCCAGTCATGATTCTTTGAGAAGGAAGCAACATAGGCCATTGATTAACAAATGAACGGTGGATGTAGGTTGAGATAGCACCGGAGTAAACGATGGTCTTGTATAAGACTGTCCCACGGACTGGACTCTTTGACCATTCTCCCTCTCCCATCACTTTCTTCTTCCTCCTGCCCCCACCTTCCTCCATCTTCATTAGCTATGGCTCCCCGAGGAGAGGCAGATCGACCGTGCACGTGGAGATAATGGAGAGAACTCGCCGCCTTGGAATTCCTTCTCAACCAGCTGCTCATTCCCCCCTCGCATAGAGACCCAATCTCTCCTAGTAATGGCGTTCAATGTTCCAGCAGGCTGGGGCTTCTCCTGCTCCCGATACCATCTTCTTCTTCTTCTTCTTCTTCTCTGTTTTCTTCTTCTTCTATGTCTACTTCTTCTTATTATTATTACTATGCTACATATTCAAGGTCAAACGTGGACCCTGAAAGCAGCACGATGGCGGCGGCACTGAATGTTGCAGTATGACATGGCTCCTCCCGGTACAGTCTTCTTCTTCTATGTCTACTTCTTATTCTTCTTCTTATTACTATGCTACATATTCCAGGACGGCCGTGGACCCTGAAAGAAGCATGATGGCGATAGCGGCGCTGAATGTTGTAGCAGGCCAGGGCTCCTCTCGGTACAGTCGTCTTCTTCTTATTATTATTCTTCTATGTATACTTCTTATTATTCTTCCTATTACTTTGCTACATATTCCAGGGCGGCCGTGGACCCTGAAAGCAGCACGATGGCGGTGGCGGCGCTGAGTGTTCTAGCAGGCCAGGGCTCCTCCCGGTACAATCTTCTTATTATTCTTCTGCTATGTCTACTTCTTCTTCTTACTCTGCTACATATTCTAGGGCAGTCGTGGATCCTGAAACCAGCACAATGGCGGCGACGGCGCAAGACCCGTTTGGCCCTGTTCCCCGGCTCAGCGAGGTAGGAAATCCCGACATGCATTTGGTTTTATTTTTGAGATCCTAAATGTGGAAATATTATCGTGTCTGCCCGCAAGTAGCCTCCAAGTAGGGACCACACTCAATATCCGTAGACACATTTGGGGTTTTTGTGAGTTGAATATTGTGCTTCCCTGGAACAAACAGTACAATTATAGAGTCCCTATTTTAAATAACATGAACATTGCAGCAAGCGAAGGCCGATTGCCGTGACAAGGTGGCCGCGATCAATGCCAAGGTAGACAACCAACTGCAGGGTGCACACTCCCTAACCCAGGCTAATGATCGCCTTCGAAGGCGTTTGTCTCTGCAGAAGGAGATCACACTTGATTTTTCACTTAACATCAAGAGGCTCGAAGCAGAGCGCGACGAGCTATAGAGGGTGATCGACGAGCTGCGGAAGTTGATCGCACACAGCTTGTCCAAACAAGACCTGGCCATCAACTTAATTACGAAGCTCCTGTGTGACAAGAAGAATCTTGAGACTAGATGCGTCCTCCTGCTGGGCGAAGCCACCGAGACACACAGAGAATGCATCATCGAAGCAAAGGCTGCCATCGAAGCCTAGAATGACAGGGACCATTGCCTGGATGCACTGAGACAAATGAAGGAGGACATGGGCCAAGGTCTCATCGTGCCCAAGAGTCCAAACAAGGAGAACGGGGAGCTAACGACAACTCCCAATTCAGATTCAGAGTAGAGGGAGGGGCAGGAATCTCAGTTCATGATCTACTGCTTTTGTAATTTATACATGTCGTGCAATTAAGGAATCTTGGAGCAACTCCTTATTTCTCTGTTTATCTTACTTTCCTGTCAACTGAATTATGGGTTTGTGTTCTCATGAATGGTCATCATCCTTTCTTTCCATTATGTATCTGAGATTGGAATTAGATTATGACTATGCCACTACTATTTGGTTACATCGGAAAAACCCACAGCACCCTTAGTTGCATATAGTCCCACATTGCTTTGAAATTGAAATTAGGACCATGCCACTCTTTATCCTGTTGAATTGGGAAAAAAGGCTTTATTGCTCTGAAATTGAAATTAGGACTATGCCACTACTTTATCCTGTTGAATTGGGAAAAAGGCTATATTGCTCTGGAATTGAAATTAAGACTATGCCACTACTTTATCTTGTTGAATTGGAAAAAAGGCTATATTGCTCTGTCGTATAAATTAGAAGTATGCCACTAGTTTATCTAGTTGAATTTGGAAAAGCCTATATTGCTCTGACATCATCTCTAGAATTAGGACTATACCACTAGTTGATTATGTTAAATTTTGAACAATCCTTGATTGCTTTGACCTTTAAATTATGACTTTGACACTAGTTAATTGTTTAAATTGTGGAAACTAACCACATATTTTTGTTGCAGCAGAAGAGGCAAAAGCTTAACCCAGAACTGCCGACCTGGCTAAAGGACAAGATGGCTATCGAAATGGAGAAGCATAATTTTCAGAAAGTGTCCCATGACCACCTGAGAGAAGAATTCACCATCCTTTATGACAAGTGCCACAATATAAAGGTGGACATCGCTGGCTGGAAGGAACTTCACGAGAAAAGTATCGCATCGGCGCGTGCGAAGGAGGACATCATCAAGGATCTCATGGTGGATAATCTTAAGCTTACCGATAAGCTTGTCGCTTCCTAGACAGAGCGCTTGAACCAGCAGGAGGCGCACGTCCAAGTACAGAGGGAGCAAGTAAAAACCAAAGTGGACCTGATCGAACGAACCCTCGAGCTGGAGCTTTTCAGGAAGGAACACGAGCATCTTCACGCCAGGCTTAGTGAAAACTATAAGTTCCTCTAAAATTAGTTTTCAAACTATGTATTCTGACAGACCAAATCGTGTTTTATCCATGTAGTAGTGATTTTGTAAACGTGTACCTCTCTGTATGCAAACTATGCTTTCTTCTAAAAGGTTATTTTGCTCAAGGATTCAGTTTGGATTAGTCAAGATATCACAATTGCAAGTCTTACAGTTAACTAGTTTCAAATATTGCCACGGTACAAATTATTCATCTAAAATTTCCTTGATCGTATGTAGCTTGTCCTTGTTAACCTCGCGCTCCTTCTTCAGATCCTTCAACAGATCCGCAATGCAGTAATGTAGCTTCTTATTCTCGTCCATGAGCTGATCCCTCTCCTTTTCTGCCTTCTGAATCTTCCGTGCAGTTCCCACCACCAAGCTCCCATTGATTGTATCATTTAGTTCTGACCGCAAATGCTTGATTTCTTGTTCCAGCTCCTTATTTCATACCAAGAGCTTGTAATTTTTTGCAGCTGCATCACGGGCATCTATAAATCTCCCCTAACTTTCGAGATCATACATATCCCACAACTGGGACAAACATTTCTTAAGTGCGTCTGGCCACTCAAGATCCACCCAGTCTACTGCTTAACACACCGGGCCAACCTAAAACAACATGGGACCTAATTATCAACATAACACTACACAATTTTATTCATGTCGCCATTGTAAATAACAAAAGCAAACCTGATTTTTACATCCCAAAAACCTTCTTCCAGTTTTACTGCCTTCAAATGCAACATATGTCCTTAGTTTTAGCCCATGGTCACATGGTACTTCCCAATCGAGATCTAGGCCCTCCCAATCGGGGTCGTAGATCGTGAGTGGTACCTATAAGGGAACGAAAAGCTAAAAATAAACACGATTGCATGCACATTTCATGTCTTTTGGTCGAGGTAATTAACAATGCCTAACCATTGCCAAGAAAATAGAGGAACTCACATAGGGGAGGGAAGACTTGATGTCGGAGAGAAAGCTGTCGCTACTCGACTGGTCGTCCTCGTCGTTCTAGGGCGGCATGGCAAATGCGGCCGCGGAGACGCGTTGGCGACGTTGACGAGAGAGAGAGGAGGGTAGTGAGTGGAGTGAGATGGAGTGGGGAAAGTGAAGTGCGTCAATGTTGCAACATTGACTAAATTGGCATGCTGCAATGGTTTAATTGATACAATGTCCCGTGGCTGGATTACTATCTCATATCTAATAGTTTTTCTCTTCCTTCATTTTAATTTGTAATATTAATCATGTACTTTCTCCTTCCCACTTTGTTTGACTTATAGCAACAACAAAATCTTATGTACCTAACAATATAGGATTATGGTTTGTGGTTTAGGCTCTAATGAACTATTTATTGTACTAACCCCTTAACCCTTATTCCTAAATCCTAGACCCGTGCGTCCAATAGATCACTGTCTCCTACTTAGTAAGTTTTTTTCCTAAACCCTATGCTCTTTCATACATGATAGTACTTCCTTCTAAGTAATAGATAGTTATCTAGCGATTAGTCAAATTATTGATCCCACAGATCATTATATTACATCATAATCATGTCAACTACAAGATACTTATATACCACCTTGTTTAGTGATGGTTTCAATGAATGATATGTCCCAAAATCCAAACAGCTCATAGCACATTATATTACAATCTCTCAGCAATGATAATCTCAGAAACAAATTTATCACATCATCTCAGCAAACACAATCATGTCAACTACAATGTACTTGTGTCTTATTACAACAACGATGCTTTCATCGAGTGTTATGTCTGAAAATCTCAACAGCTCACAGAACATCGGATTGCAATCTCTGAACAAACAGGACCTCATCAACACAGTTTCAAAGCAACAACAAACTTTGTTACAAATACAGGCAGGGGAGCCCTGCGGTCTATCTGACAAGCCCTGGGTAGCAGCTCTCATCAGATCTGATCAACATCTATCGCCTCATTCTGTTCAGCCATAACAGGGGCCTCTGCATCCACTACAACTTGTCCAACAACATCAGAAATGGTAGCCATGAAGAACACCTTCCTGGTTTGCTTCTTTCGGTGCATAATCTGCATCAGATCATCGGTATCCAAAACCTCTATGAACTTCTGCTTCTTATGATGCCACCACCAGAGTCGTACCATCTTCTTAGGGCCAATAATGGTTTCCTTACCAATCATCTCTCTTAGTTCAACAAGAGTTATGTTTTTGGAATCGACGGCTATCTCGAGAGTACATGACAAAATTGGCTGATTAACTCCGCCATCAAGTTTTGTTGTGTATGAATCCACCTCTAGGTGTATATTAAACTTAGCTTGATTAGCATCTGGTGGTCCGTAAACTCAAGAAGCAGAAGCTCTGGAAGCAAGATCTCCAGTATCTGCATACATATCATCAATCATCGCTTCAACTTTCACCTGACGATCAGCTGCGCAACACTCCCAAAGCATCTGAAGCTCATGGGAGTGCTCAATTTGCACATAGGTATCACTCATGTTACGCCACAAAAAAATTTCCCTCTGTCTGGATCCCCAAGGAATTGTAGAATGAAGCATATCTATCAGCTGTGAAATAGACACAACCTCTTTGTAGTTGACAAGCAGACACACATCATGCCTGAACACAACCCTCTC
Source organism: Avena sativa (assembly GCA_916181665.1). Taxonomy (NCBI): domain Eukaryota; kingdom Viridiplantae; phylum Streptophyta; class Magnoliopsida; order Poales; family Poaceae; genus Avena; species Avena sativa. Next base: position 115,816,090 of record OV702298.1, read on the forward strand.
GCAACCAAAATCTAGTTTTGCAGTGTACTAGTGGACATGAATCGTGAACTCATATAGGTCCACTGCATCGAAGTTCATTCGACACTACTTTGCAGTAACTAATCTACTTGCAAGACAAGGCACAGAAAAGAAAAATTCACCTCTTTCTCTTCTCCCGGGTGGTTTTCTTCGAGATCTGGGTTGCACAACCCCGCACTACAGCCAAACACTCCGCCGCTGGCCTAGCTTTTCTATTCAACCCGCTACTCGTAGGTACCCTGTTAGCAGACCTCTAGCTGACCTCCTCGCTAACCTGGGCTGCAGACCCCGCCACTGCTTCGCTTGTCTGGCGTTGTGCCCGAGACGCTAGCTCTGACGAAGCCGAATTAGTCGCTGACATAGCTACCACCTTGGCCTCGCTTGACATGTCGCCTCCGGATTCACTATGTGTGGGGTGGGTGGGGAGGGGAGGGGCAGGAAGAAAAACAACTGTTGCCGCCGCCGAACCGGATTCAGTGTAGGGGGAGGTAGAAAAAGGACCGCCGCCGCCGCCAGATTCAGTGTCAGAGGTTAGGAAAGTATAGAAATGGATTTTCCCATGCGGCACATGGACGATGACTTAGAAGGGGCACAGCAGGGGCACGGAAGGTACTAATGTAACGGAATATCCTAACATAACGACTAAGATTTGAAAATATTTGGTTTGGCCACCATTCACTCGAAATGCCCCTCTCGGTAATTACCCCTCCAACTTTTCGAATCGCGGTGATTACACGCAACTCGTCCCGCGTTGCCTTCGCCTGTGAACTTTCGGGCCGCATAGTAGTATCCCCTACATTTACACCCTTAAACACGCTCGAGGGCTGCGCCTCACCTTACGACTTAGTCGATTGTCACAACTATGCATAACCCTGAGTAGCTGACCACTTCAGGCTAACTAAAAGGACATGCACAACTCATAATCAACAATGCACTACGTGCCAATACATACAATTTTACAAGGGTACAAAATCCCACTTGACAATATATAAACTTTACATTGTTATATTTACAACTCGCAGGACTCAACAACGTTGGAGCAGGACGTTCTCCCGCTCGTCGAAGACGTCGACGATGTCCTCAACATGATGAGCCACTTCGGCATAGTGTGGACGCATGTCCCCTGCCATACCATCCGGAGGAGTGGGTGGCCCCGCTGCTATTTCGGCCAAGTCAATGTCGCAACCATGCAGCCAAACGAGCACTAGCGCCGCCTTCGCACCCGCCAAAAGATGATGACATACAAGTTTGTTCACGGCGTCCACGCTACGAAATTTTCCCAGCAACCCCAAGAGGCTGGAGGGAGCTTCATCTAGAGGAAACATCGCAGCCCAGACAGCCACGAGGGACGACCTTGCGCGCTTCAGCACCCGAAGCACTTGGTGGACGCGGTTCTGGACTGTCGTGACAACATTCGCCCGATCACGGTCCATCCAAAAGAAGCCTCTGGCCTCCAACTCCTATTGGGTAAGTGATGACTGCAAGTGCATAGATCGGCTGTAGCTATTTTCGAAATAAAGATATCGATCCCGCAGGGAGCAGGAGTCTGAAGTCTAAGAATTCTTGAAATAAATAGGAATGCTAAATAAAGTTCTAAGTGACAAGATAAAATACGAGTATTGCATAAAAAGGTGTTTGGGGTTTTTTGGTATAAGAGAACAATGAGTAGAGTAAATAACACTAAATACAGAAAATAAGTATTACGTATGTAAAAGAGATTTGAAACTTCAGTGGGAAGAAGCGTTCTCGAGGATTAGCAGATACGACACTAGCATTATAAAGGGCTAAGGTAAATACTATTATCATGAACATTCTCAACTATGTATGTGTGGGAGGAACTCTGTATTTGGACAAAGAGGCAGCAACCACTCATCAAATCATCCTTATAACCACAACAGACAACAATCAACGTTAATTGAATTACTGCGCTATTAAGGGACATAATCCCGTAGGACGTATCCCATGGCATGGATAGTGATTTGTGAGTCTCCTTGATTCCCATGTTGATACGTAAGGGGTGTCAACAACTTTATAGTCACTGTAAGTGCTAACATCCATCCGTCTACCAACAGGTAGTTCCCTACATCAAGTCCCTACAACAGGCAAATATTAGAGAGGTCGACTTCTCCCAACATCAAGATGTAGACAATCTAACACATGGTCACACTGATGAATATCATAATAAACTTTATCTTATTTCAATCCCATGCTAGGATTTCTCCATCTCCCCAAGAACTAATGATCTACTCAGACATGGAGGCAAATAGCATCATGGTAATGGTGATGGAAACGATTATCGATGAATAGTACGTGTATAAATCAGCAACTAGTGCAAGAACTACAACAATATCTCGACGGGATGGATGGAGATGATGGTGGTGATGAAGATGCAGCGGTTGATGAAGATGGAGATCGATGTCTTGGCCTCCTAGATCTGTGTAGGTAGAAGATGGATCCCTAGGGCAAGTTCCCCCTCCAGATGCCTTCCGGAGGTTAGGTTTCGGTGATTTCTGGGTGTTCTGTATGTTGTCTCCCCGAGCCAATTGCACAGGGTGAAACTATTTGAGGAGGATGTGGCACCAACTATACAGCCGGAACTATACGACGGCGGCCCGTATAGTTGGTCGTCAACTCTTCTGCCTCCTTTGCTCACTTCGGGTTTTCTTCTAATATTATTAATATTTCCCAAATAAGTGATTTATGTAGTTTTTGGATCCTTTTCTCTCCAGTACAATTGCTCCAAGAATTGTGTCCATTGGATCCATCATCTGATCTGATCCTGGTGAAAATAAACATAAAAAGTGCGTGCGAACACCGTAAAATGCAAAAAATCCTACATCTACAAGGCAAACTAATAATCTAAAAACATGATGCAAATATGCACTCATCAACTTCCCCAAGCTTAGACTCTTGCTCGTCCGAGCAAGTTTAGCTTAATGGATGTGATCCTCATATTCATGAAGTTGAGTCGATAAAATAAATGAGGCAATTGCAGCATGTGTTGATCATAAAGGATATATATAAATAAGTTCATGAATAGTACCTTACTTAAACCATCTGAATAATATTAGCAGGCTTCCACACCTTAGCAATTAATAGTTCACAAAAGATTATTCTCAACATAATGTAAATGTATTCAGTTCAACCGAATGAGTTAGTGAGGTAGTCCCAAGTGGTATATTTCTATTTGCTCTTGGGATTCAAAATCTCAAACGCCTCTTTGTCTTACTACAATATAGTGGTATATGCCTATTTGCACTTGGCACATTCGCACTTTTTCTTCATCTTTCTTTTTCTATATATATTTGTTCTCACATTTTTGTTTAAGTGTTGTGCAAAGGAGTTAGCCATATATTCACTTCATGTAGGAATTCCAAAGTTTAACGATCTCAATTATCAAATTCCAAATATATACGAAGCATCTTTATAACTTGAGTATTCTATCTCAATCTTGTTCTCACTCTATTTGATAGCACTTATAATTTCTCCTTTGTTCAAGCTTTTTATTTTTCATTTTAATTAATTAGATAGTTTCCCCGTTTTGTAAATCAAACCATTGACCTACAACATATCGATCAAATTATCTTTATATGTTCCATTAATAACAATGGTGTGGAAGACTACTATTGCTATCATCCTTCTCCTCTATCTCCTTGAGGCGATGACGGAATTCAACGCGATGGAGTAGGTCCTGCTTCTGGTATACTTCCAGTACCCACATGCAATCTTTTGTCCTCGGGCCAATTTCTTCTTCCTCATCCATTATTGATGGATAGGGGAAGTAGAAGATGCTCCTCCACTCCTCTTGAGGCTTCACCATCATACGAGCGCCAGTGGTAGGCCTCGAGTGGGGCAACGCCTGTTTCTTGCTAGCACCTGCACCAATGTTAGGTATTTCCTTACGCTTATGCGGCCTTGGATCTGTAGTGACGAACTTGATTGTCTCCACACATCCTTTTCCATGCGGCTTGCGGCCTTCTCTCTCTCTTCTTGAGTTCTTTTCATCGCTACCCAGTTGACATCAGGGGGGTCATAAATGTCGCGGCAGATGTAAACATCGCCCCAGCCTTAATCGGGGTCGCTATTATAGAAGCTTGGCTCGACGTACTCTTTGTACCTCGGGCTAAACCTATCCACCTCCTCATCGCCGTCCTCCATCGACGGGCTGCTATAAAGATCCCTAGGAGCAATGAGCCCCATAGGTTTTCCATGGCCTGGGACTGGATAGCGCATAGCTGGATTTGTTCCTTGTGATTTGTGATTAGAGAGAGGCACAAGGTAAGTATATAAGAGGGGTCAGAGGTCGGTAAAACTCGCGAGAAACACCAAATTATCGTCCAAGAAAACAATCGAAACCGAATAGAAAAAATCATGGATTTGGAGGAGTCCTACGCCATAACGACCAGTTATACGATCGTGACCCGTATAGTTCCGTCCTTATAGTTGGTTTCGGGCAGATAATTGCAAATATCTCGAGCCTAGGTCAGTTAAATGACCAACTAGGAACCGACAAAGAATTTGTTTTAATCATAATAATAATGAAAACGGGTCGAAGGTACTAAAGCTTTGACGACCAACTATACGGCAGGAGAGTTTTATCCGGCCGTATAGATACAATACCCCAAAAATTATTTCGCAAGGGGATACAGAATCTTTGACGACCAACTATACGACAGGAGATTTCTCTCTGGCCGTATAGATGCTGCATCCCAAAATTATTTTTCGAAGGGGATACAGAACGTTTGACGACCAACTATACGGCGGGAGATTTTCTCCGGCCGTATAGTTTTGGCTGTATAGTTACAGAAACCCCACAAAAACTTCAGAAAAACAAGAGGAATTCAAAGGTAAAAAAATTAATAGTAGAAACTGTGAAAATGAAGCACTTATTAAAGTTAGAAAACTTGCCTTCCACTTACCGTTCATTTAGTTTGGAGTGACAAACTCCTCCAATATCAAGGTATTCTTCTTCTTGGGAGGATTTATCCTTAGCTCATATAGTAATTCTTGAAAACAAAAATCACCAGGACTAAAGCTCCTCTCAATAATATCGATGTCTTGTTGGGTAAATATTTTATGATGCATCTACTACATTTGCTTCCCGTCTGTGCATAATCTGCAACTCAAATTCTTGAAGTAAAAGGATCCAACGGATCAGTATTGGCTTATGTAACTTCCTCTCGAGGAGTTCTTTTAAATCATCACGATCCGTATGAACTCTTACTTTTGCATCAACAATATAAGAACGAAACTTATCACAAGAGAAAAATACAGCAAAAAGTCGTCTTTCTTCCTTAGGATAATTCTTTTGAGCACTATTAAGAGTTATACTAGCATGATGTATAATATTAAATCTGTGACCTATGTGTTGTTCCAGAGTTAGTCCTACATCATCATCACTAGCCTCACATATTAAATCAAAAGTCATATCCCATATAGGTGGTTTAATGATGGGAGAACGAGATAAAGCATATTTAAGTTTATCGAAGGCAATAAGGCACTTGTCATCAAAATTGAATCTTACTCCTTTTTGCAACAGATTAGTCAAAGGTTTAGAAATTCTAGAAAAATTCCTAATGAACCTTCTATAAAATCCTATATGACCAAGAAAAGTTTGTATACCTTTTATGTCCCTTGGTTGTGGCATTCTATCTATTGCTTCTACTTTAGCCCTATCTACTTCAATACCCTTACCTAATACTTTATGTCCAAGGAATATGCCTTCTTTGACCATAAAGTGGCACTTCTCCTAGTTCAAGACAAGGTTAGTTGCTTCACAACACTGCAAGATTCTATTGAGATTATCCAAGCAACTAGTAAACAAAGTTCCATAGACAGAAAAGTCATCCATAAATACTTCCATTATCAGTTCTATAAAATCTGCGAAAATAGCAGTCATGCATCTTTGAAAAGTAGTCGGAGCATTACATAACCCAAAAGGCATGCGTCGGTAAGCATGTAAACAATAAGGACTAATGAAAGTTATTTTAAGTTGTTCATCAGGATGAACAGCTATTTGGGAAAAAACAGAATATCTGTCCAAGTAGCAAAAATGAGTGTGGTTTGCTAACCTCTCTAAGGTTTGATCTATGAATGGTAAAGGATAGTGATCTTTCCTAGTCTCCTTATTCAATTTCCTGAAATCTATGCACATCCTATGTCCAACAACAGTTCTAGTAGGTATCAATTCATTGTTTTCATTAGGAACAACAGTAAAGCTGCCTTTCTTAGGAACACAATGAACAGGACTTACCCAATCACTTTCTTTTACAGGATAAATTATACCTGCATCAAGTAGGCATACTATTTCTTTTCTTACCACTTCCTTCATTTCAGGCTTCAGTCTTCTATTAAATTCTGCAACTGGTTTAGCACCTTCCTCCATGAATATCCGATGGACGGCTATCATGGGACTGATACCCTTCAAGTCATCCATTGAGTAACCAAAGGCCTTGCGATGTTCCTTTAATACCTTCATTAGTTCTTATTTTTCTTCCCCTAAAATTTTAGAATTAATAATAATAGGGAATTTAGTAGTATCATCTAAGAATCTATAGTTAAGATTTTCTGGTAGAGTTTTTAATTCTAGGGGTGGTAGTTCTTCATCCCCTCTATTTTCTGGCTCTTCAAAAGCTTCATCAGTTGGAGGTTCTTCTATGGGAAATGAATCAAATTCACTTTCTAATTCTTTTAAAGTTCTATCCTCCACAATTATTTCTTCACAATTTGGGTCTTCATTTATTTCTTCATCTTGATTATTTAAGAAAAGAGTTGTCATCTCCTCAATAGTCTTCTCTTTCTCTTCTTCTTGTATATGTGGAGGTTTGTCTTTAAATTTGGAGAAGTGGAATTCTTTATCCACTTTCCCAAGCTTAAGGGATACAACCTCCTTTTTGAAGTCGACTGTGGCACCTATATCACTCAAAAAGTTTCTTCCAAATATGATTGGGCAAAGAGTGTCAATTGGCATATCAACAACTACAAAATCAATAGGGAAATTTTTATTGTCAATTGTGACAGTTGCATCTTCAACTACTCCCATTGGAATTCTAAGATTTTTATTGGCTAACATGATTGTCATATCAGTATTTTCTATTGTAGCCGGTGCTATCGCTTCTTTTATTTCTAAGTAAAAGTCATAGGATATAACATTAACTTCGGTGCCAAGATCACATAAATCGTAATGCGAGGTTTGTTTAACTATGCAGGGAAGAATAGGCTCACCCACGTATTTTACCTTAATTTTACCTTCAACCAATATGGAAGTATCTTCATCAAGTTTAACTATGTTACAATGTGCATACATAGCCATGATTGCTTCCTTGGTTACCTCTTCATCTTTGGTTTCATCTAGATGTTCTTCAATTATTGGTACACTTTCCTCTTCTTTCTCCTCCTGTATTGCCTTGACCTCATTGGCGGTATACCCCGTTAATTGGAATGTGCCACATATATCTTTGAAACATGCAATATGCTCATATGGATCGGGATTTTCTTCATCTCCAGTAAATTGCTTCTTGTGTAAAATACCAAGTAGTAGAGGATTTATTTCAAACCCCCTTGTCTTCTCATCGGAGTTGTCTCTTTAATAGATACCATAGGGCTTGCCAAAACGGTTGAGTGGGTTAGCACTAGTCATATGCTAAAACTCCATCATGTTGGTGGAAACCTGGAACTCAAAACAAAACTGAACAAAACTATAGTAAATAAGCAAAAACTAAAAGACCTACAGCGCTTAGCTTCCCGGCAACGGCGCCAAAAAATAGCTTGATGACTGCAAGTGCACAGATCGGTTGTAGCTAGTTTCGAAATAAAGATATCGATCCCACAGGGAGCAGGAGTCTGAAGTCTAAGAATTCTTGAAATAAATACAAAAACTACGAATGCTAAATAAAGTCCTAAGTGACAAGATAAAATGCGAGTATTGTGTAAAAATATGTTTTTGGGTTTTTGGTATAAGAGAACAATGAGTAGAGTAAATAAAACTAAATATAGAAAATAAGTATCACGTATGTAAAAGATATTTGAAACTTTAGTGGGAAAAAGTGTTCTCAGGGATTAGCGGATATGCCACTAGCATTATAAAGGGCTAAGGTAAAAATTATTATCATAAAAATTCTCAACTATGTATGTGTGGGAGGAACTCCGTATTTGGAAAAAGAGGCAGCAACCACTGCTGAAATCATCCTCATAACCACAACAGACATCAATCAATATCAATTGAATTACCGCGCTATTAAGGGACATAATCCCGTAGGACGTATCCCATGGCATGGATAGTGTTTTGTGAGTTTTCTCGATTCCCAAGTTGATACGTAAGGGGTACCAACAGTTTTATAGTCATTGTAAGTGCTAACATACCTCCATCTACCAACAAGTAGTTCCCTACATCAAGTCCCCACAAGAGGAAAATATTTGAGAGGTCAACTTCTCCCAACATCAAGATGTAGACAATCTAACACATGTTCACAGCGATGAATATCATAATAAACTTTATCTTATTTCAATCTCATTCTAGGGTTTCTCCATCTCCCCAAGAACTAATGATCTACTCAGACATAGAGGCAAACAACATCATGGTAATGGTAATGGAAACAATTATCGATGAATAGTACTTGTATAAATCCACAGCTAGTGCAAGAATTACAACAAGATCTAGATGGGATGGATAGAGATGATGGTGGTAATGAAAATGCAACGGTTGATGAAGATGGAGATCGATACCTTGGCCTCCCAGATCTGCATAGGGTGAAGATGGATCCCTAGGGCAAGTTCCCCCTTCAGATGCCTTCCGGAGGTTAGGTTTCAGCGATTTATGGCTGTTCTGTATGTCGTCTCCCCAAACCAGTTGCACGGGGTGAAACTATTTAAGGAGACGGAGGCGGCGCCAACTATACGGCTGGAACTGTACGGTGGCGGCCCGTATAGTTGGTCGTCAACTCTTCTGCCTCCTTTGCTCGCTTCAGATTTTCTTCTGGTATTATTAATATTTCCCAAATAAGCGATTTACGTAGTTTTTGGCTCCTTTTATCTCCAGTACAACTGCTCCAAGAATTGTGTCCATTGGATCCATCATCTGATCTGATCCTGGTGAAAATAAACATAAAAAGTGCGTGCGAATGCCGTAAAATACCAAAATCCTGCATCTACAATGCAAAATAATAATCTAAAACATGATGCAAATATGCACTCATCAGTCAGGCAATTCAGCCGAATTGCAACTCGCTCATTCTCTTCCTTCGGAAGAAGATTAACAACTACATGAAAAAGAAGCAGATTAGAAACCAAAAACATCAGGCCTAGTTGAAAAGTAAAATAAGCCTACAGTGACTTACACTAGAGTTGCTCGCCGATTTGCCGAAATTCCTCAAGGAGAAATTCCTCTCTCGCAACGGCACGTTTGGTCTTGGATTTCCAAACATCCGCGTGGCCATGGATCATGAGAACATCCTTCTCCAGTCTTTGGATGCGATCGTGTAGCAGAGGCAATTGTGATGCCTCACTCATTGGCTGACGGGCACCAGCCATAGCAGGGGGCGTGGTCACTGGCTCGGCATTTTAAGGACCCTAAGAAGCGCACATGTGACAACATATAAAAACCAAAGCAATTGACAACAGTCAAAGGAAGAACATATATTTACATCAAACAACCACTACGTGGTAAAATTCAGATTCGTCCAGCACAAGGCATTACATGCACGCTGGCAAGGAAAAATCAAAAGACTATCAAATAAACTACATGGCAGAAGACCTAAGCAGCAGTCGCATTTGGAGCAGCTTTGGACTCGCCTTGGCTGCTCGATGCTGCTCTAGTGCATAGGTGGCCAAAAGATCAAAGAGCTTCGGGCCAAAATGATTGCAGCGGGAGGCGAAAGGAACAAAGGCTACCTCGGTGCCAGCTGCTGCCACCAGCATCCTGGAGGTGACCTGCGGCAGATTTAGCTGCGTGTCGGTCGCCATCACCATTGCTAGGCCTAAGGTCGCACCCACACCCTTCTGGGCCTTCTTGTAGTCCGCAGGGGCATCGCCCGCCAAGGCCTTCTCCAGAGAGTCGACATCGTCAAGGGTGACGCCCTTTGGGGTGATCTCCTGGTAGAAGCGGCCGAGGACCTCCTTGTCCTTGCCTAGAGTCTCGACGGTAGAGCTACTGCGGTCTTCGACTTCCACAACAGCATCCGCCATGGGATCCCCATGCTCCAAGGCACCGCGAACAAATAAGACACTGGTAGCATCTACAAACTGCGGAAAAAAAAATTCGGATGAGGCAAAGGAAGCACACCAAAGAAAAAACAAGCTCATGGAGAGAAGCATATGATAACTTATCGAACAGTGTTTTGGCAGCAACCATAAGCTGCTCCGCCATTTCCTTCTCCCGAGATGCCACGGCAACCACAAGCTGTTGCTCGCAATCTTGGACCTCCTGCCGGCAACATTGAAGGGCCTCCACGGCATCCTCCGCCTTGGTCTCCGCCTGGTTGTGACTCTTTTCGAGTGCGTCCAGCTTGTTGATGGCGCCTGAGAGCGCTTTGTCGGGAAACCCAAAGAACAAGGTGTGAAGCAGCACAATAGCAAGTCTCCACTCAGTAAGAAACCGAGGTTATCGAACCAGTAGGAGGAAGGAAACGTCTCAAAGGTGTTGCAAGCAACGTGAAAACCTGCACAATACAAACTCAAGACTTTGCCCCAACTAATAGTGAGGTTGTCAATCTCACCGATTGCTGTTACAAAGGATTAACTGTATAGTGCATAATACGATGATGGATTGGAGCAAGTAAACAGTAACAGTGGAGGATGTATCAATGGTAAAGATTGGACCGGGGTCCTTAGTTCACTAGAGGTGTTCTCCTTAGATAAACAAACATGGCATGCTGGGTAAAAAAATTACAGCAGGGCAATTAACAGGACTAAGAAAGGCATAACAATGCAATACTAGACAAAAAGATCCTATGAGATTTGATTGGGCAATACAACAATATACATAGACCGCCATCCAACTGCATCTATGACTATAAGTCCACCTTCAGGTTATCATCCGAACCCCCTCCAGTATTAAGTTGCAATCAAAAGACAACTGCTTTAAGAAAAGTGTCTAAGGTAAACAATCCACTTGTTTCATGAACAAGAGACCGCTGTTTTCTCCCTAGTGGCAACAACACATCTACAACCGTAGAGATTTCTGTCACTTTCCTTGATTAAGTAGAGGCATGAACCCACTATCGAGCATAAATACCCCCTCTTGGAGTCACTAGCAACTACTTGGCCAAGATAACTACTAACAACGGAGAGCATGCAAGATCACAAACAACACAGAGATGATAGAATCAATAAGACAAAACCATTAATCAATCTGACATAGTAATCTCAATATCTGTGACACCCTGGGATTAAGGCTTGACAAATCCTAGACCTTCATCTGAACATAAGGCTAACCTAATCTCGAAAGCGTATAGAGGGAGAATTAGTAACACAATAGTGACCCTACGACACAAAAATTATTACAGCAAACTCATAACTGAGCGAAGAACCAAAATATAATAGGCAGAGGTCACTGACCACAAACATCAAACAACGGAAGGCAAATTATGATATTAAGTATAGCAAACTTAACAAACGGTCTAAGAGGCCTGAAGCATAACGATGACGTCCAATCCATAGATCCCAGACTGCCGACTGGGAACTCCAAACTACTCGTCGATATCGATGCCGTGAAGAACTCTTCTTCTATGGTAACACTTACTCTACTGCAAAAGTATCAACGAAGCAAGGGTGAGTATAGGGTGTACTCCACAAGACTTATGGCTGGTGGAGTTATTTTGCATAAAGCCATCTTTGTTTTGTGAAACAAGAGGGAGAAGAATCTTGACTAATCAGAATATTTTAAAAGGGGATAAGTGAGCGGCATATCTAGCTTTGATCATCTTTTGATATCCACCGAATCATCATCAGCTGAACCTACCTAGGATCACCCCCTCGTATCCATGAGGAAGCATCCTTAAGCACACGTTGATCAACTTGCGAATTTTTACGATTAGGTTAAAGTTCTCTATGATCTTAGAATATGGTATCCAAGTTCGTCTATAACTGTGGACACAGCTTTTCGAAAAGATTTAACCCTGCAGGGGTGTACAAATTTACCCACACGTATCAACCGATTCGTAATGCCAACGTTATTATCCCTCTTCCTTGGAAGGCCGGCAGAGAATGGTTGACCATGACCTTTACCTTGATTCGCCGAGACCATGAGTCACGCACTAGGGAGATGCCGTCGTAACAGGTTGAGTCCCGAAGTTGGCCCATAATGATGTGAACAGGGTTTGAGATTACGGATGTCGGGCATCTCCCATTCTCTGCCACGCTTACTTGCCTGTATGAATGTACCTCCTTCACCTCCTTCGAGAAGAACCAGAATGCGTATGTCGAATGGAACGCCTGAACTATGTGACTCATGGAATCTACTAGGCAAGTTAGTTGGTCAAGGGGGTTTCCAGGCCCCCGTGTGGCTGTACGCTCATCTTGGACTATAGGCAAGAACTCAGGTCCTAGTAGTGGCAAGTATGGGACTGCAAAAACCACAACCCACCATGGCCTCCCATACAAGCCTTAGCATGTTTAACTTTTATCTCTGATCTTACCACGTCATCCTGTCATACTAGGTTCATTCGCAGCTCTGATTCATCAACCTGATGGACTAGTAGTAACAGCTAAGCATTGGCTAAGCACAACAAATATACTATCTCTAGCAACGCTTCACAAGCTCAAACCCTAGTTATGCTAGGAGAAGTGGATCAGGGAGTATAGGCTTCAAAGGTAACATGCATCAGATAGGATTACTCTATCTATCGATAAAAGACTTTGGAATCATATGCACATGGAAAGAATTAAAATGCTTAAAAACATAGGATTATATCATGTGTGGGGCTTCGCTTGCCTTTGCCAGTTGATATCCAGGAAGCAGAGTTCCAGACACTTGGTACATGACTTGGTTACAGTTGTTCAAGTGTTGGTCTTTGAGCTTCGACAGTGTTGATCTCGGGCTTCAGTCTTAGACTTGATCTTGATTCCGATATCGTATTCTACCGGGGAAGAACCAAACACCGGAAAGAGAGGGAAACAATCAACACATGGCATCGATGCAATGCTCAATCAAGGATGATGATATGATAAGTTAAAAGTTATTGAAATTGAAACCCTAAACATGCTTGACCGTTTTAAACAGGGTTCGAGAGGTGCAAACCCTAGAATAGGGGGTCCTCAGAATCACCTATGGGGTTCATTTTGTTCTTCTAATTATACTTGTCATGAAAGTTGTTGAACAATGCATGATTATAGCTCTATTGGATAGATCTTATTTTTCTGAACATTTCGATATATTATTTGTATTTTTCTGATTTAAAATGAATTAGTTATGAATTTATCCATTTTTAATTCATTTTAAATCATTTTTGGAATATTATAAAATAATTACATTTACATTTTTATTAATCAGAAAACATTTCTGAATATGTTTATTTGATTTATAGTTGGGGCCCACATGTCAGGTATTTTCCTTTACTGAAATAATTACAGAAATTATTTACTGAAAATAATAAAACAAAAGAAAAGGGGAAAATGCACCACGCTCACGTCATGCTGACGTCAGCCATGGAGCTCCTCCTCAGATCGATCTTGGGATGGTCGATTGCGAGTGCCTCAGGGTGTGTGCGTGGGTGCGTTCGAATCAGCGCACCGAGGAGGACCAGAAAGTGGTGGCGCCACTGTGTATTGACCACCGGAAGCTTGCCGGCGACAAGCATCCGCGGCGAACGATGGAGGCGCACGACACGGGGCCGAACCAGGAAGCTAGGGACAATATGGAGAGCACGAGCGTGCTCCTGAGCTCACCTGGAACACGGTAGGATGGTCGGTGAGGCGAGGCGCAGCTTGAATCGACGATAATGACGGTGATTGTTGTCGGAGAAGAAGCGGACGGGGAGCTCGACTGGGGACGTCCGCAGCTGATTCCTCTGGCTAGGGAGTTCATGGAGATGAGGTGAAGCTCCGAGGAGCATCGTCTTGGCTCGGGGAGGCCTGGTACGGCGGGGCAACACGGCACCTGCGGGCTAGGGTTCCGGCCAGAGAGAAATTGGGGCAAAAGAGGGGATTAGGGTTCATCTTGGCGGCAAGCAGGGGGTCTTATAGATGATTTCTAGGGCGGCAGCACACATGTCCTCGCAACAGGTATCACGACGAGGCGGGGACGACGCTGGCATCGACACGCAGCTTCTCCTCCTCGCCGTCGTTCTGGCTGGAGGAAGAAGAAAACGAAAAAGGACGCTGAAGCGGTATGGGCCGAGAGTTGGGCTGAGTTGGGCTGCAGGGAAGGAGGAGAAGAGGGGAAGGTTGCTGGGCTGCTCGGCCTTTTCTCTCTGCTTTCATTTTTTTCCTGCTAAAACATTTTGCTATTTGTTTTTATCATTTTCTCTTTTGTAAACTCCTTTGTAATCTTATTTTGGACCATTTCGAAATACCAGAGGATTTTGTAAATATGTGAAAACACTAAGGGGCCCTTTATACTATTTGGGCTCCAAACATTTTGTTATTTCAAAATATTCAAAATCCATTTGAATGCATTTAAGAGGAAGAGGAAAATTAGAGTTAGGGTTTTGTGACTATTTTCTTGCATGCATTTTAATGATGATGCTCATGAATGCACAAAAATTTCCTAATTGCCATTAGCAAAACTAGGGTTGGTACAATACCCATCGGATCCCTGCAAACACAACATGCATGATTACAAATAGATGAGATCTTGATCATGAACGGAGCTCACAAGATCTAGACATGAAAGCACAAGGATGATATACAACCATCTAACTACTACATGGACTCGTAGTCCAAGGTGGAACTACTCACGCTTCATAACGGAGGCTGGCATGATGAACAAGAAGACCTCCAGGATGATCTCCCCTCCGGCAGGGTGCCAGGAAGAGCTTCAGATCCCCCCAATCTAGGGACGATGGTGGCGGCGGCTACAGACGGTTTCTTGGAATATTGATCGGGTACTTAGGGTTTCGGCATTGGGGGCTTCTTATAGGCGAAGATACGAGGCTAGGAGGCGGCCAGTGGGCCCACACCCTGCCTAGTTGTGGGCCCACCCTAGGCCACGCCTGGGGGTGTGGCCACCCTGTGGCGCCCCTCCGTCTCTCCTCTGGACTCCGTGCTCTCCTTGATGAATATTGACATTGGCTTTTGTCCCGTCCAATTCTGAGAATATTTCCATACTAGCTTTTGTGGAACCAAAAACAGTAGAAAACAGGCAACTGGTACTATGCAACTTGTTAATAGGTTAGTACCAGAAAGCATAAGAAAAGCACCTCAATGTGTGGACAAAGCAAAGCAAAGTAGATACTAAACAAGCATGGAACATCAAAAATTATAGATACTTTTCTGACGTATCACTTGCGAAGAGCCTCATTGTTATCGTCTATGACAATCAACAAGAAGAGGATCAGTAAAAATGGTACTCATCAGTACTCACAGATAAATAGAAGAACTACATGCACCTCGGAGCTGCTGAAAGTTGTCCTCCTAGGCGAGGTATTGCTGTCTGAGGTGATTGATGTCGTGGATGAAGGGATACAATAAAGAAGCAGCAAGTCAGGCAAACAAAGGGCTCGGGGCCTCACTCTTGTCAACTTAAAAAGCACTTACATGGCCACCCGAAGACTCCGAAGGAGTAGCTTGCGTCTTCCGGTTGAAGACCATTCGAGTCCTCGTCTTCGAGGAGCTCGATGCAGAATCACCAGAGTTGTCCGGTATCTTCGGGGAGGCAGTTGTAGGATCCGCCTGCAACATCCTTGACTCCACCGCGGCTCTTTCAGTCTCATCCTTTACGGATTTGGCTGAGGAAGACTTCCTGATATGACAGAAACAAGCAAGTCACTCAAGGCATCAACAAGGAGAAATACAATCAACAATGTAAATCATTCGATACTCACGAAGGGATGTCAGAAAGGTTCAAGACTGGCATCTCCTTCTTCTTCTTGGTCAGCGGCTGAGGAGCCACGACCTAGAGGGGAATGACAGGAATGGGGGAGGTAGCACCTTCATCCCCAGTGTGTCGCTCGAAGAAGACGGGGCCCCTCGGCATCGGCGGCGTCGCCCCATCCAAACTTTCGCTTCAGGTCCCCTTGCAAGAGATCCCCTCGCTATGATCGAGGGCTTCCATCATTGGAGAATGCGCAGAGGGGGCATAGAATCAGACTCCGTGTCCTCGTCATCTGGCATAGCCGTATATTTTTTAGGAAGGGGAGGCATCATGCCCTCCGCCTTAAGCTCCTGCGGAGCAACAAATACACATGACAAAGTCAAAAAGAAAGAAGACACAAACCAAAAACACACTATGTGCAAATATGAGACTAGCCTGGGGAACTTCCTTCCTGGCAGAAAAGGGGGCAGTCAAAGACTTCCCCGGCAACTCCTCGTTAGTCTTGTACTTCAGCATGGGCCAAAGAACTCGGTCGAGGTCAGCTGAGGACATCTTCTCATCCGACACTCTCGTCAGGTCGGTGGCACCGGAGTACAAAAACATCGGGTACGCCCTTGCTTGGAGGGGCTGCACCCAATGCTTGAGGAACGTCCAGATGATGTCGACACCGCATACCTCCTTGCCGAGCACCAGCTGGAGCTCCTTCACTTGATGGTATAGCTTATCCACCACCTCGGTCTCACCCTCCATGATGTCGTTCGAACAGGAGCGCTTTCAGGTGACCACCTTGCTGGCGTCAAAAGGGGCTAGCCCATAATGCTGGCCAGCGATCTTGGAATCTCGAACGTAGAACCACTTGTTCCTCCATCCTTGGATGGATTCATAGAGGTGGAAGGAGAAAAATTGGACGGTGGGCGGATGGAGATCCCGCACCCACCTAGCACATAAACACCGCCAATACCAGATTGCCTCTTCAAGAAATAGAGCTTCCTAAAGAGGCCAAAGTGTGGCTCAATACTGAGCCAGCACTCGCAAAGCGTGTAAAACACGCGATATGCAGAAGGGAATTGGACGACAACAAATGGAGTTGTATCCCAGAGAGAAAGAGAAGCGCACACAGAAATTCGTGGGCAGTAAGAGAAAGCCCCCAGACGACAAAAGCATAAAACATAACCCGAAACCTTCGGGTCATTCCGGCGTACCTCCTCGCCGGGAAGGATGACGTCACCCTTCTCCTTCGAGATGAGGCCGGACTCGCGTAGGCGGCACAGGTCCACCTCCCTGATCGACGACCGCCGCCAATCACCATCGGTGACATGGCCGGCGGTGGAGGCCTTCTTGGCAGCGCTAGCAGAGCTCGTCCCTGCAGCAGCGGAAGCGAACATCTTCGGCTTGCCCATCTTGGCTGCGCAGCGTGCGGTGCGATGGGCATGAAGGAAAGACGATAGGAAAACACGAAGGACGTCCAATGTGCAGTGTGAACGAGCTCTGGAAATGCCGGAGGCAGAAAGGCGAAAGCAAATGGCAAGGGGAAAATTACCTTGATCCCTCTGCAGTATAAAAAGCGAAATAAGATGAAGTAGAACCGTCGATTCGTTTTCCCTAATGTGTGCCCTCCATCGCACCATACACGTGATAGACATCTACAGAACCGTCGCGAGCACGCCGTCCACTATGCATGGAAATCGAGGAAACGCAGTAATTATTGCGTAAACTACGCATGATTAATCAAATCCAAGTCATAAAGTGGGACCCATGATCGTCTCGTCAAATCTCTTCTACTACCGTAGACGGTTGATCTCACCAAGCGTCAGCAATGACGTCATCAAAGCAAAAGTCTAGCAACGGTTAGAATCTTTCGACTGCATATAAAGTACTTACTCGAGTCTATGACTCAACCAATTAAACGGGGTCTACTCCTATCAGGAGCGTTAGCCGCGCACTTCAGAAATTGACATGGTTTCCATGTCAGTTGAAACACTTCCTCAAAGCTTCGAGTCCTTCATCGAGTCTGCGACTGCACTACGGACTCGGAGGATACTCCCATAGGGAGCGTTGATCACGCATTCGAAAAGTGCATTGGCGTTGATGACATCTACAGAATTAAAGTCTCCGCTCGAGTCTAAGACTCGAATAGACACTTGAGGGATCCCATAGGGAACGCTGGTCGTGCACCCTATGAACCATTCGGATGAGATCCTTTGGATCACTCATGACAAATACAAAAATTACCTTGGAAACTTTGCCCAAAATAATGCTAAGTGAGATATCGTCTCCTTGGTCACCCGAAACACCTTCGCGGTGATAAATTTTCGGATGTTGTGTTTACAATGCAAAGATAAGACCTACAGATATCATCTGATGGCCTAGTATCGCACCTGACTGCGCTCTGCCAGTAACATACGGTGTCAGCAGGTGACATGGTTATACCCCACCGGTACACAACATTGGTATACCTGGTCGAGCCCAAGGGAAGTCCCACGCCAAGATACACGGTCTATGGAGATTTCGGCTAGCCCAAGCCCATGACGCCTTTGGATCCTTGGAGAACAAGACTAGAGTAGATAGAATTTCAAAGGGAAGAAACCCTAATCTCTAACCGAATCGACCTGCGCCCGGGACCTTCCTATCTATATAAAGGCTAGGAGGGCACGACGAGGAGGGTAATACTCACCTCATACGCACCTCACGCCAGATCGCATATGCGCACCCCTGTAACCTTCGGTTCTGTCGTAATCAAGAGCGGACAAGTAGGAGTAGGGTTTTCCCTCCAGGGGCCTGAAGCTGGGTAAACCTCGTGTCCCCGTGTTGCTTGTCTGTTAACCATTCCGCAATCTCCAGCATCCTCATATTCTGCAAAACCCAAGTCCATAACAATGGGCATTGACAAAATCGAACCTCGTCAATTGGCGTCGTCTATGGGAAATGGGGACGCTGATTGTGCGATCGTGACGGTCCCATCCGGAGCGATCTATAACTCGTCAGCGACGGAGAATCATCTCCTCTTCAGCACCTTCGACTTCACCGCCCTCTCGCCAGCCACCATGAGGGATTTCGAGCCCATCGGCGACGGGCTCAAGATTCTGTTCGGAAGTTTCTGCTTACAAGTGGGGCAGACCGGTACCCTCTGCCTCCCAGAGCGGGTGCCACCACCATCCATCAGGCCCGCTTCATGGGTCCCACCCATCAGCGTGTTACGCACATCGACGCTGGCAGATGAGTCATATGACAGCAGCCGCTGCAACTCAGATCTGTGCGGCCCTCCCTCAGATGAAGGAACCTATGGTTCCGGATCCAAAAGCTATGGCAGCAGCGACCCAATCCGTGAGTGTTACCTATCCGCCGTGGTCATCCAGGGCGAATCGGAACTGCCACCAGGTTCGAGTGCACCCAACCCACCACCCAATCCACCGCCCAACCCGTAGGCTGGGAACAGAATAAACGGGGAGAACCACCCCTCATGCCCAATGAAGGCGACGCTAATTCCTACCAGAAGATCAACCTCAACAAGGACGGATGGCGCCTGGCACGCGAAGCCATGGCAGGAAACATCATCCAACCTGTGAATGCTTCACGGGATTTGCTGATGGCATACCACCTCCCCCTCATCGGCGAACATAACCGGCAGGTGAAGTTGATGGAGGAGCTCGACAAACGCAAGCAGGCGCCTTCGGAGTCTAGCACGCGGCGAGTTGTTCTCTCCGCCGCTGGAGGCTCCAGCTCGCATGGCAACAACGCCAACAAGCATCGCTCCCGCATGGAGCACATGGACCCCGCCGCATGCCGCGACGTAACGAGGGCCCTCAACACGTCTTTCATGTCGATGGACGTGAACGGCAACGTCATGCCGAAGACGCTGCAGGCTGCGATCATGGCAGCCACCACATACCTCACGTACCATCCACCTCTGGTGGGTGTCTGAAGAGCGCCATGCACAAGTCTGCGCTAGCCAGTCTCGGACTCGTCGGAGCTGCGCTCCACGACGAAGCTCTGCAGAGCCGAAGAAAAAAGCTGCGGCCAAGTTCACCCACGACCCTACACCCTCATCCGACGAGGATGAACACGATCTGCCACGACATCGCAAGAGCCCACGACGCCGCAGCAGCGACTACGACGCTCGAAACGATCTCACCTAGCGCAAGGTCAACAAGGCACGCGCCAAACGCACGTGTTCAACTGAATCCGACGAGGATGACGACGGGGAGCTGTGCGGAGCCAGATGCTTCAGCAGATCCGTTCGGCGAATGAGGATGCTGAAAAATTCAAGCTCCCTTTGGACACTCCAAAGTTCGACGGTATGCAGGACCCGAAGGCCTGGCTCAGCAACCACCTCTCATCTGTCAAACTCCACGGTGGTAACAGGAACACCGCCCTACAATGCCTTCAGTTGCAGCTGACAGGCGCATCTCGGATCTGGCTCAGCAGCCTGTCCTCAGGCTCCATCCGAAGCTGGGAGGAGCTAGCATATAACTTCATCCGCAACTTCAAGGGCACCAGCAAGAGGCCAACCTCGATTGAGTAACTGCGAGCCTGCACCCAACGTACTGGTGAATCCATTCTCTCGTACATCCTACGCTGGTCTCACATCAAGAACTCCACTGCGCACATATTCGAGGAAAGTACAATTGATGCCTTCAAGGATGGCGTCAAGCGCCCGGACTTCAAGGAAGAACTTGGGCGTGTCAAGCCCAAGACGCTCGACCACCTCATGGACATCACCAACCTATGGGCAGATGGCGAGGATTTCCTCCACCGAACGCATTCGGATGACAAGGACGACTACGGCCGCAGACACGAACGCTGCAGCAAACGAAGATCGCGTGTCTACGACGATCGCGACGGAGTCGACATGGTTACGGCTGGCTACGCCGACCGACGCAACGACGGCAACCGCAGCAGTGGAAACCGCGGAGGCAACTTCCGTGATGGAGGGAGACCCACAAAAACATGGCAGCATCTTAGCCATGACGACGAGCCCTCGGCATACGACAAATAGTCTGGTCCTTGCACCATCCACTTCTACATCGACAAGCAAGATGGCAAAAATAAGGCCAACCACATGCTAAAGGACTGCCGCGAGTTCCAGAAACTAAGTGAGGGTCTCACCCAAATGCGACGCCAGATCGTGAACCCTGGATTTGGTCCCGTACCTGCACCAGGTGACATCCCCCACGGAGCTCCTCCACCACCACTACCCGTTGGACCGTCGAATCCAGTGATCGCACCTGCACCAAACAATGGTACAGGAGGATATCCACCGCCAAAAGGGTCCCTGATGATCCAGAAGGGACGACCAACCAACAGGGTGCAAAAGAAGATCACCCGCCAAGTGAGCTTGGTTGTTGCATCCCCACTAGCCATCCCTAACTACCTCAGTGGCTCGGAGTCCTGCATCACGTTCGACCATTCGGATCACCCATGCCAGATCCCTCGCCCAGGACATGCTGCCCTGGTACTCGAGGCGCAGATCGGAGGGTTCGAAATGAGCTGCGTCTTCATGGACGTCGGCAGCGGCATCAACCTGATGTTCGCCAGCACCCTCGTAGCGATGCGGATGCCGCTGTGCAGCCTAGAACAATCCGACATGGCGTTCTACAGCATAGTCCCAAGGAAGAGCATATATCCCCTAGGAAAGATATGGCTCGACGTCATCTTCGGCCAGCCCGAAAACTTCAGGCGTGAGCGGCTGGAGTTCGAAGTGGTGGACGGGCCATCACAGTACCACGCCATCCTCGGGCGCGTAGCATTCGTAAGATTCCTGGTAGTACAGCACTACGCGTACCTGCTACTCAAGATGCCAAGGCCCAGGGGCGTCATCACCATCCAAGGAAGCTTCACCCGATCCGACCACTGCGATAGCGACTTCAACAGAATCTCCCAGTCGTTCGGCATGCAGGAGGAGCTCACGAGGTTCCGAGAGGTGACAAACAACGGGGCACCCCTAGTCTCTAGGCAAAACGCACCCGACATGTCGTTTGACTCCACGGTCAACACGAAAAAGGTACATGTCCACCCAACGGATGCCTCCAAGATAGCGTTGAGCGCCAACAACCTCAGCCTCGCATAGGAAAGCGCGCTCGTCGAATTCCTCCGTGAGAGCTGGGAAATCTTCGACTAGTGTCCTGCGGACATGCCAGGAGTTCCTAGGGAATTCGCCGAGCACGCACTCAATGTGTTCCCCGAAGCAAAGCCAGTCAAGCAGTCGACCCGATGACTGTCCAAACCAAGAGCTGAAGCCGTTGGAATCAAAGTCAACAGACTGCTCGATGCCAACTTCATCCGAGAAATTAAGGAGAGCGAGTGGCTGGCCAATACTGTGCTGGTCCCCAAGAAGGACACGGACATCCTACGGATGTGCGTAGACTGTACATCGCTCAACAAGTACTGTCCCAAGGACCATTTCCCTCTACCGAGGATCGACCAGATCATCGATTTGACTGCAGGATGTGAGAAACTCTCCTTCCTCGACGCCTACTTAGGCTACAATCAGATTCGACTGAAGGTCGAAGACCAGGAGAAAACGGCATTCATCACGTCGTTTGGAGTGTTCTGCAACAACACCATGCCCTTCGGGCTGAAGAACGCAGGCGCCACGTACCAGAGGTGCATGCAGACGTGTCTGAAAAACCAGATCGGTCGCAACATCCAAGTCTATGTCGACGATATAGTCATCAAGACCAGGGAAGCCAAGACACTGATTGATGATCTCCGTGAGACGTTCGATAACCTTGATCACTACAAGATCAAGCTAAACCCAGAAAAGTGCGCCTTTAGCGTCCCATCTGGCCAACCACTCTGCTACTTCATCTCCCAGCGGGGGATTGAGGCGAATCCAAAAAATCAGGGCCATATTGTCCATGGAGAAGCCGAAGAACCTCAAAGGTCTCCAGCAGCTAGCTGGGCACATCGCAGCGCTGAGCAGATTCATCATTCACATGGGTGAAAAGGCCTTACCCTTTTACCAGCTGCTGCGCAAGGCAGACAAGTTTGAGTGGACACCCGAAGTAGACGACACATTCGAGGACCTCAAGCGGCTGCTCTCCACCTCGCTTGTCCTGGTCACACCAAAGGAGCGAGAGCCTCTGCTTATATACATCGCAGCTATGCATCAGGTGGTAAGCACCGTACTCGTGGTCGAAAGACCCGAAGATGGCAAGACCCATGGGGTCCAACACCCAAACTACTACCTCAGCGAGGTACTGACACCAGCAAAGCAGAGGTACCCTAACTACCAGAAGCTCACCTACGGCGTATTCATGATGGCTTGTCGGCCGAGCCACTACTTCCAGGAACACCAGATAATGGTCGTCAACGAGGCGCCACTGTCCAACATCCTGAACAACCCCGAAGCCACGGGACGCGTAGCCCTGTGGGGCATCGAGATATCCCCTCTAGACATAGACTATGAGCGGCACAAGGCCATGAAGTCTCAGGTCCTCCCTGACTTCCTCATCCACTGGATGGAACTCCAGCTGCCGGACACTCCGGACATGACGCAATCATGGACGGTGTACTTTGAAGGCTCCAAGCGTGAGGCTGGATCAGGAGCTGGTGTCATACTGACGTCCCCTCAGGGCAACAAGATGAAATACGTCATTCGGATGAAATTTCGCGCCTCCAACAATGAGGCCGAATACGAGGCCCTCATACATGGCATACAGATGGCCAAGATCTGCGGTGCAACGCGCCTAGTCATCTATGGTGACTTGAACCTTGTCGTCCAGCAGACGATGAACGAGTGTGACGCTCACAGCGCCAACATGATCGCGTACTGCGCGCTCTACAACTCACTCGAAGGGGACTTCAACGGCTACGAGATTCGGCACGTCGGAAGAGAAAGCAATGAAGAATCCGATAGGCTCTCCAACATCGGCTCCACCTGCGCACGGGTGCCACCAGGTGTGTTCCTCGAACAAATATGTGTACCCTTGATACATCCAAAATGTATCTACTTTCTCGAACACTTTGCTATTGTTTCTCCTCTAAACTTGCGTGATTTAGATACAACTAACACGGACTAACGTTGTTTTCAACAGAATTACCTTGGTGTCTTGTTTTTGTGCAGAAAATGAACTATCAGGAAAAATCCCGGAAAATATGCCAAAAATTATATTTCACCAGAAGATCCACGGATCCAGAAGACGAGACGGGGAGGAGGCCTGGGGGGGCCCACACCCACCCTAGGCGCACGCCCACCACTAGCCACGCCTGGAGGGGTGCAACCACCCTAGCCACCCCAGGCACCCCCTCAGTCTCCCTCTGCGCCTATAACTTGCCTTCGACCTAAAAACCGAGGGGGGTTCGATAGTTTTCTACAAAGAGTTCCACTCCAACGCTGCCACTAGAAACCAAGATTCGGATCCAGAAACTCCGTTCGGGCACCCTGTTGGGACGGGGAATTTGGAGAGGATCATCGCCATCATCACCACCAACGCATCTCCATCAACCACCGATGTTTCCCTCATCCATGAGTGAGTAATCCCCCGATGTAGGATTGGGGATGGTAGGGATTGGATGAGTTCTATCATGTAATAGAATAAGATCTGTTAGGGCATAGTGCCTAGTATCTCTATTAGTTCTATTTGACTTTGTTGCAACTTGTTGTGCTTAATTCTTGTCACTAGGGCCCGAGTGGCATGATCTTAGATCTGAACTTATTATTGAATCATTATGATAGTATTGTTTGTGATCTTATCTGCAAGTTGTGTACACATATGATTGTCCGGATCCAAAGGCCCCAAAGTGACAATAATTGGGAAAACCGGAGGGTATGGATGTGGTGTGAGGATCACATGTCTTCATGGAGTGTTAATGCTTTGCTCCGGTGCTCTATTAAAAGGAGCACCTTAATTGCCAGTGGTTCCCTAGAGGCCCCGCTGCCACGGGCTGGCTGGACAGAAGATGTTGTGCAAGTTCTCATTGCGAGCACGTATGACTATATTTGGAGCACATGCCTAGGATTGTTTAGTACTCGTATGCTTGTTATTATTTATCTACAATACCCTAGATCTTGAAGTTACATGTTTAGACTCGTCCATGCAACACCCGTCCATCCATCCCTATGCCTACCGCACTCGAATCCCACTGTTACCGTTACTGTTACTATTGCTACTGTTTCACTGTTGTTGTTGCTTTACTTTTGCTACTGATAAACTTCTGTGAGCAAGAACTATTTCCAGGTGCAGCTGAACTGACAACTCAGTTGTTAAGGCTTGCAAGTATTCTTTGGATCCCCTTGTGTCGAATCAATAAATTGGGTAATACTACCCGTGAAGACTGGTGCGATCCCCTATACTTGTGGGTCATCAACCCTCTATGAAAATGAAGTTCCCCAAGGGATCACCCAAAGATGCAGAACACTCAGGGGCAGCGCCACCCGTAGGACAGGAAGGGCCCGGAAATCTCGACACCGAGGCCGAGATAGTCTGCCGGATGTGGGTCATGGCGGTTGAAGAGACGTGGACGCAGTCGTACCTTCGGTACCTGTTAAACAAGGAACTGCCAGATGACCCGACAGATGCTCGGCGCATATCTCGCCGGCCAAAGCGTTAACCCTCCACAATGGCGAGTTGTACAAGCCAAGTATTTTGCGTGTACTCCAAAGGTGCGTCACCATCGTGACGTCAAAACCATCCTCCAAAACATCCACGAGGGCATCTGCGGTCATCATGCAGGCAACCGCGCCCTCGTCGCCAAAGATCTACGAGCTAGATTCTACTGGCTAACAGC
Organism: Avena sativa; assembly: GCA_916181665.1. Taxonomy (NCBI): domain Eukaryota; kingdom Viridiplantae; phylum Streptophyta; class Magnoliopsida; order Poales; family Poaceae; genus Avena; species Avena sativa. The sequence goes on from OV702298.1 coordinate 115,841,804, forward strand.
CATGAACGATGCTAAGGACATCGTCCGAAGGTGCAACGCCTGTCAAAGGTATGCAGACAAGCCACACGCACCAGGATCAGAGCTAAGGCCCATACCACTGGCCTAGCCCTTCGCCCAACGGGGCCTCGACATGATCAGCAAACTGCCCAAATCTTCGAAAGGAGGCCACGTCTACCTCCTGGTCGAAGTCGACAAGTTCACCTAGTGGATCGAGGCCATGCCCATCACCAACCAAAGCGGCAAAACTGCCGTCAAATTCTTCGAGTCTATAGTCTACAGGTTCGGTGTGCCACACATCATCATCACGGACAATGACTCGAACTTCATCTCAAAGGAGTTCCAAGACTTCTGTGAGGGCCTTGGCATCAACATATCGTACGCCTCCGTGGCGCACGCGCAGACCAACAAATAGGTCGAAAAGGCCAACGGCCTCATAGGCAATGGCATCAAGAAACGCCTGCTCTGCCCACTCGAATGGCTTGCGGGAGCCTGGGCAGAAGAGCTACCCTTAGTCCTCTGGAGCCTGCGTAGAACACCGAGCAGCTCAACTGGCTTCACACCTTTCTTCATGGTACACGGAGCCAAAGCCGTACTACCTTCCGAGGTACGCCACAAGGCCCCACGGGTCGTCGCCTACAGCGAAGCCGAGTCAACGTCCGCACTCGAAGATGCCGTCAACACACTCGACGAGGCACGTGACATCACCGTGGCTTGCTCAGCAGTCTACCAGCAGAGCCTCCGCAACTACCACAGCCGTCGGCTGCGCCCAAGGTCCTTCGTCAAAGGAGACCTCGTTCTGCGACTCAAGCATGAGCGGCCGAAGAATCTCTAGTCACCATGGTAAGGACCCTACATCATCACAGAAGTCATCCCAGGTGGCGCCTACCGCCTCATGGACATCGCATCAAGAGTCGAATACTCCAACCCCTGGAACATCGCATGTCTGTGATGCTTCTACCCCTAGCTACCTCTTTACTTTCAATAAGGCTACTCAGCCGAACAATGTACCTCCTCATTACGCTATGAATAAAAGCTAAGTCCCTTGGCCGAAATTTCTTTTTCTTTGCATTTACTTTTTGCTGTAATACGCTTAGGGGCTACACCTCACCTCACGACCTCGTCGACTGAGAACAACGCATACAACCTGAGTAGCTGACCACGTCAGGCTAACGAAAAGGACATGCACATAACAAAGCATCACGTGCTACTATATACAAACTTTACAAAGGGAACTACGAGCCCACTCGAAAAATACAAGTTTTACATCAAGTTTTCTTTATAGAAACTACCTATTTTGGAGAATCACATTCGCCCGATGCTCGAACAAATCTATTATCTCCTCAGCATGTTGTGCCACAACAGCATAATGAGGACGCATATCCCAAAGGGTGCCATCAGGCCGAAGGGGTGGCCTAGTCGCCACCTCCGCCAGGTTGACATCACGACGATGCAGCCAAACAAGAGACAATGCAGCCTTCACCCTAGCGACTAGCTGACGTCGCACCAACTCCTTGACGTGGCCCACGTTCCAAAATTTTGCCAGCAAACCCCAAAGGTTGGAAGGTGCCTCATCCAAGGGAAACATGGTGGCCCAAGTGGACGCCAGAGAAATCCTCGCCTGCTTCAGCACCCGAGAAACCTGGTGCATGCGATCTTGCACCGTCGCAAGGACGATGGCCCGGTCGCGGTCCATCCAGAAGAAGCCACTAGTCTCCGGGTCCTATTGCATCAGGAAATTCATCTGAACAGCGACGCGCTCTTTCTCTTCCTTCGGAACGAGATTCGCACCTACAGAACACACACACTAAGCAAAAAATGCAGAGCTCCACTCGAAAGAACAGTAGTTAGAAAAGACTCACATTGAAGTTGCTCGCTCATCTGCCATAGTTCTCCCATCAAGACTCCTCCCTAGCAGTGGCTCGCTCAGCTTTCGACTTCCACACATCTGCGTGGTCTCGAATGCTAAGGATATCCTTCTCCAGGCTGCAGACACGGTCGCGAAGAAAAACCAGCTGCGACGCATCATCCAAGGATGGACGCGGCTCAGGAGTATCCGGAGTGACAATGGGAACCTCACCCGAAGGACCCTAGAGATAAGAAAATCAAGACATGAACATCACAAACATCTCTGGCAATAGCTTGAAATATAAATTTATATACATCAAAGCCACCTCATGGAATAAGTTGGGATTGTTCATCAGCAAAGATTACATTACAAAAGCAAAAGGGTAAAATATCCTCGCTACAACACTTGGGCCTAGGCACCCACATCCAGAGTGGCTTCAGAGCCAAATTGCCTGCTCTTGGCCTCCTCCTGCTGCTTTGTCGCATACTCCACCAACAGATCAATGAGTTTCGGCTCGTAATGCTTACAGCGAGAGGCGAAGAGGGCGAACGCTACATCTGAGCCATCGGCAGTTGTCGGCATCTGGGAGGTTATGTGCGGCAGGTCCAGCTCCGCTCCGGACGCAATCTCCAAACCCATGGAGGCATCGATGCCCTTCTGCTTGCGCTTGTATGCTGCCGGAGCATCCTCCAACAGAGCATCCGCAAGAGCGTTGACATCCTCAAGAGCAGCGCCCTTGGGGACGACCTCCTTGTAGAAGCGCCGGAGAACTTCCTTTTCCTTCGCCAAGGAGCTAGCAGCAGTGCCGCAACGATCTTCGATCACTGCGGTGGCATCGGACAGAGCATCTCCATGCTCCAGCACACCACGGTCAAAATTGATGCCCGAAGCATCTGAAACAAAGAAGGAAAGATACCAGATAAGAGCAAGACAAGGCACGGTCGAAAAAGTGCAAGAACCAAACAAGTAAAAGAAAATTCACCAAAGAAGGCCTTCGTTGCAGCCATTAGCCTATCCGCCATCTCCTTCTCGCAAGTGGCCGCTGCAGCAGCGAGCTGCTCCTCGCGATCAGCAGCCTCCTTCTATTGACGCTCCCCGGTTTCAGCAGCATCAGCAACCTCCTTTTGAATGCGCTCCTTTGCCTCTGCAGCATCTGCAGCTTTGTTCTCCGCTCGACCAAGGCTCTTTTCGAGAGCGTACAGTCGTGGAAGAGCCGGATTGTTTTCATCTGCAAAAATCAATAACCACATGATCAACACAAGCAAATTCCATAGGATAGACGAACTATAAAAGGGTGAGTACATTACGCACCTTGAAGCTGATGCATGCTAGCCTCCAGCGCCTGATGCTGCTGGATAAGAAGGTTAGCGATGTGCATGAAGGGATGCAAAATAAAACACAAACAAAAAGAACCATCGGAAACGACTCGGGGGCTACGCCCCGCATGAGTAAAACGACCAACAGGTCACCCGAACAGGGCTCGGGGGCTCCCCCAAAGAGATAAAGCAGAAAACTTACGTGTTCAGATGGGGACTCTGAAGTTTCGCGTGCGGTCTTCTGAGTTACGACTACCTGAGCTTCACGCTTGGAGAGGTTCAGAGCATCGTCCTCAGAGTCGGCCACCACCTAAGGGGGAGGAGCTGTTAGCTTCGACTCCCCTACGGCCTCTCGAGCGCCCTCACTAAGAGGCTCATCCAAAGAATGGATGCAAGAAAAAGTCTGATCAAGACAACAACTTACATTACACAAACAAGTGACAGAATATAGCGCAGTCGGAGTCACTTACGAATCAATATCCGACAAATTGAAGATGGGCACCGCTTTCTCCTTCTTCTTCTTGGCCGGAGGCTGCGGCGTCATCGCCCGAATGGGCACAGCAAGGATAGGCGCGGAAGAAGCACCTTCATCCTCACCATGCTGCTCTAGGAAGGAAGGGCCTCTGGGAGTCGGCGGAGTCGACACATCTAAAGACTCGCTCCGGGAGCGCTTTCGGGTTTGCACCTCGCTCGACTCGGGGGCTTCCAAGGTCGGAGATTGCGCCGGAGGAAGTTCGGACTCAGAATCCACAACTTCATTGTCCGGCGCAAACGGAAATTTCTCAGGTAGTGGGGGCATCATCCCAGCTTCCTTGAGATCCTGCAAACCAAAGACGTCAAAAGAGCGTGATTAGTAACACTAATCATAAGAAAACAGCACTTGAAAAAAGGCGCAACGCGCATGATGCAATTCTCCACCTGAGGGGTTGCATTCACAGCATTGAAGGGGGTGGTCAAGGACTTCCCCGGGAGGTCCTCATCGGCCTTGAACTTCAGCAGAGGTCGAAGGGATCTATCAAGATCGCCCTTGGAGAACTCGTCGGATGAGACCCTGGTCGGGTCATTGCGGCCAGTATAGAGAAACATCGGATGCGCCCTCGCTTGGAGTGGCTGCACCCAACGCTTGAGGATGGTGCGGATGATATCCACACCATTGACCTCTTTCTCAGCAACCATCTAGAGCGCCTCTACACGATGGTAGAGCTCCTCCACCTCCACCACTTCGCCCTCCAAGATGTAATTCTTTCAGGATCTCTTTGGTATGATTTCCTGGGAGGATTCGAAGGGAGCGAGCCCAAAATCTTGTCCGTCCACCTTGGCGTCGTGGATGTAAAACCACTTCTTCCGCTAGTACTGGACGGAGTTGCACATCGAAAAGGAGAAGAAAAGAATGGAAGATCAAATAGAGATGATGCAGCCACCGAGTGGATAGACTACGCCGGTGTCGGACTGCCTCTTCATGGAATAGAGCTTCCGGAAAAGGACAAAGTGTGGCTCGATACCGAGCCAACACTCGCAGAAGGTGATAAAGCAGGCGATATGGAGGAGAGAATTGGGAGAGAGATGATGTAGTTGGATCCCATAAAAGAAAAGGAGCCCGTGAAGAAAATCGTGAACAGGAAGAGAGAGGCCACAGACGACAAAGGAAACAAACATGAGCCGAAACCCTTCAGGTGGGCGCGAGATTACCTCATCGCCAGGCAGGATGGCGTCGTCCTTGTTCTGCGGGATCAAACCCGCGTCGCGAAGCTTGCGCATATCGGTATCACGCATCTCCGTGCGCCTCCATTTGCCATCATTGACACGGGCGGCAGCAGCAACCTTCTTGCCGCCAGCGGCGGCGCTCGAGCCAGCTCCGGTGGAGACCTTCCTCGAATTGCCCATCGTGCGGCGTCGACTGCGGCGGTGTGCGCGGAGAAAAGACAAGGGAAATGAACGGAGAATTTCCAGTGCGCGGGGTGAGAGAGGAAATGCTCGTGAAAATGGAGGCAATGGCGAGAAAGCAAATGGCAAAGGGTAAAACGAAATCATTGTTTACCCATGGTATTAAAGGACGAAGACGACAAACACGAGCCATTGATCCAAAAGCCCTAGCGCGCAAGCAAGATCCAACCCTACACATGTCAGCACAACAATGAACCGCCGCCAGCACGTCGTCCACTACGCACGCAAATCAATAAGATGTCGTAATTCTCGCCATGTTCACGCATGATTAGTCAATTTCAAGACAGACGGTGGGACCCACGATCGTCCCAACGCGTCATCTCTGCCGCTACAGACGATTGAGATCACCAATCGTCACCAATGACATCATCAAGACTAAGGTAGCAACAGCTGGAAATTTTTGGCTAACAAATCAAGTACTCACTCGAATTTGCAATTCAAGCAACTACCCCGGGGATACTCCTATTAGGAACGCCGGACACGCACCTGAGACATGGTTAAGGTACTGCACCTCTGAACTATCTTCGAGTCCCACGTCTAGTCTACAACTCCACTAAGGACTCGGGGGGCTACTCCAATAGGGAGGATTGGTCAAGCATATGAAAAAAAAATGTGTCCTTCGGACCTTAAATTAGAAATAACTAAACAAAAGTCTCTGCTCGAGTCTACGACTCGAACAGACACTCAGGGGCTACTCCCATAGGGAGCACTGGTCTCGCACCCTATAAATTTTTGGACTGCGATCCTTCGGATCAAAATACAACAAAATCTTTCTGGCAACTTTGCCCAAAGCAATGCTAAGTGAGAAGCATTCTCCTTGGCCACCCGAAACACCCCCGCGATGATAACATTTCAGATGTTGTATCTGCGATGCAAGGATAAGACCTACAGATATCATCTGACGGCCTGGTAACGCACCTGACTACGCTCTGCCAGTAAAATACAGTGTCAACAGGCATGATGAAAAATCCTGATGGACGCATTGGGTACATCACTTGAAAACCATTGGGATTCGACTCCTATAAGACCTCAACGGCTAGAGTCGAATTACGCCAGCATTCGTTCTAGATTCGAGTCTAGGGACTCGAGTCTGAAGAAGATCGTGTTGTTTTGTCCCATGATAGTTAACTGGCCCTGATCCGTCGGGAGAGTCAGGCACACGCATCAGCAATCCCTATGAACCAAACATTTTCTCTTAAACAGGTCCAACTGCACCCGAAAGTTTAAAGAGTCCTCAGTCGAATCTACGATTCGACTGAACACTCGGGGGCTACTGACATGGTTATACCCCATGGGTACACAACATTGGTATACCTGGTCCAGCCCAAGGGAAGTCCCATGCCAAGATACGCGGCCTGTGGAGATTTCGAGTGGCCCAAGCCCATGACGCCTTTGGATCCTTGGAGAACAAGACTAGAGTAGATAGTATTTCAAAGGGAACAAACCCTAATCTGTAACTGACTCGACCTATGCCCGGGACCTGCCTATCTATATAAAGGCTAGGAGGGCACAACAAGGAGGGCAATACTTACCTCATACGCACCTCATGCCAAATCGCATTTGCGCACCCCTGTAACCTTCGGTTCCGCCTTAATCAAGAGTAGACAAGTAGGAGTAGGGTTTTCCCTCCGGGGGCCTGAACCTGGGTAAACCTCGTTTCCCCGTGTTGCTTGTCTGTTAACCGTTCCACGATCTCCAGCATCCCCATCTTCTCCAAAACCCAAGTCCATAACAATGGGCATTGACGAAATCGAACCTATCAGAAGGCGCGATGAAAAATCCCGACGGACACGTTGGGTACATAACTTAAAACACTGGAATTCAACTCCTGTAAGTCCTCTGCGGCCTGTGTCGAATTACACCAGCAATTTTTCGGATTCGAGTCCGGGGACTCGAGTCTGAAGTAGATCTTGTTGTTTTGTCCAAAGGCATTAACTGACCCTGATCCATCGAGTGAGTCAGGCACATGTATCAACAATCCCTATGAACTAACATATCCATCCTAAAACATGTTTGGATGAGAAGCACTCGAAAGACTATAAAGTCTCCAGTCAAATCTATGATTCGACTGAACTCTCAGGGGCTACTGACATGGATATGCCCTATGGATACCTGACCTTGGCCTACCCGGTCCACCCCAGCGGAGGCCCACACAGAGATTTGCTGCAAACGCAAATCCCAAGGAGACCCCGGATGGCTCAAGCCTAGAGAAAGCTCGATTCCTTGGAGAACATGGCCAAGTTGTAGATAGAATTTTAAAGGGTCAAACCCTAATCTATAACCGACTCGACCTACCCGAGACCTGGCCTCCCCATATAAAGTCCAGGAGGGAACGGCGAGGAGGGATCTCTCAACTCTCATACACACCTCACGCTAGATCCAATCTGCGCACCCCTGTAACCTTCGGTTCCGCCGTCAATCAAGAACAGACAAGCAAGAGTAGGGTTTTCCCTTCGGGGGCCTAAACCTAGGTAAACTTCGTGTCCTCTTGTTGCATGTTTGTTAACTGTCTCATGATCTCCAGCCTCTCTATCTTCTCTAAACCAAAGTCCATAACAATGGGCATTGACGAGTCAAACCCTCGTCAAGAGGAGAAGGAGAGAAGATAAGAAGGGGAGAAGGGGAGGAGGGAGGAGAAGGGAGAAGAGGAAGAGAAAGGGAGAAGTGGAGAAGTGGAGGAGAAGGGGAGAAGGTGAGAAGAAAGAGAGGAGAACTGGAGGGAGGATAAGTGTGGAGGAGAAAAGAGAGGGAGAAGGGGCACTGATGGGATTCAAATTTTGAATCCGTCCCAACAATTCTGTGGCGGATATTGGATATATGCGCCACGGAATTTTCTCTTCCTTCTTTATTTTTTGCAGAAAAACTTCTTTTCGCCATAAATTTTTACTCTTTTTGAATTTGGGGAATCTGTAAAATCCAGAACGGCCTTTGGCAATCGAATTCGAGTAGGAAATTTCGAGACGATTTTTTCCATGGGTAAAACATTTTTTCCACATTGTATGCAAAAGTTATGGTCGTTTTACCATGCCATAACCTTTTTGGGAAAAATACATCAAAATTCATATTTTTCAATTTTCCCTACAACTATACCCCTAAAATATAACTACATCTCAAAGGAATTATTTTTTGAAGTTTTTATCATTTTCATTTATTTTTACAAAAGTTAAAAGGTGATCCACCAGGAGGGTGGGATCTATTTTTCCACATTTTGTGGCGCACACCTCTATATGCGCCATAAAAATATCACTTTTTTGTGGCGTATATAGCCATATGCACTATAGAATATTGGTAAACTGAATTCTGTGGTGGGGCCCCTCTTCACTTTCTGTGGCACATATGTCCATATGCGCCACAGAAAGTTGCTCGCCCAGGCTTGGTGGCGGGTCCCACCAAATTTCTGTGACGCATTGTTTCCCTATATGCGCCATAGAATAGTAAAAATTTCTGTGATGCGCCACTACAATTTGTCTCTGACGCATGGTCACACATATGCGCCACAGAAGATCCATCTATTTATAGCTGGTTTTTGATACCTTCGATCCGGATTACGGATGTAGTATAGTTCTTTTTCCCTAGTAGACCTAGGTTTACCGAATCCTCGGGAAGAAGAAAGCAAAGTGAAGCTACTTTAACGAACCTTCGGGAGTTTTAGAATTCCTTTTGTGTTTTCACCGGTCCAAGAGTTTGCGATCTTTTGTTGTTGTTGACGATGGAGAGAGAGGGCCTGGGGCTTTCGGTTTCACCAGTAGCTATGCAAAACATCGGATAGGAATGAAAGATAATAATAAAGTATGCATTTAATTATTAGAGAAATATAATTATATGTGGGTAGTGTATCCATAATTGCTATTGCCTCTGCAACCGCTTATAGCAATAACCTACTAGTCTCATCCATAGAAGAAAGAGAACTAATGATATGCACAGTGATGTCACAGTTAATCCCCTCACATACAGCCGTACTACCCCTACTGTCACTGGGGTTCCCAACCTACATATCAGTCATTACTCACACTCCCTATACCTGGATCAGTCCTCGGGGTCTTGGGTACTTGACAAGTCCTTAGATTGAGGCAAGAGAGGGTACAATAATCATCATGTCATACAAACTAATACATGATCCCATCTATGATAAATAACATGCACAAAAAGCTACAGGGCTAGGCTGAAGCCCTTAGCCCAAGGAGAATTACTCACACACAGAGATGAAATCAACAATCATAAACATTGTAATGGAAATCATGAGATTGACTATTACAAGTGGTGGAATATGGCTATGGTGGTGGAGAAGGGTTTGGAGATTAGATCTAGATTTATTCCTCCGGCATGGTGGCTTCTGGTGGAAAAGAGTCGAGGGTAGGGTCCAGAGCGATTTTTTCTCATCGCCTGAGGCATCTTTATATAGGGGTCACTTCAAGAAAGTTGTTCTATTTGACCTAGCGATGTCGATGCCAACTATGAGGCCGGAACTATACGGCCGGAATAAACTTCCTGCCATATAGTTGGTCGTTAAAGGCACTGCCTTATCTTCACGGCTCCAGGTTTCTTTGGTATGTTAGAAATCTCATATCTTTGACTTTAATGTTGTGATTCCCATCATCAAACATCATTATATGCGCTGGGAAAATCGGAAGAAAGGATTGCATACCCCTTTGATCATTAGGCATTAGTGGCAGGATTTAGATGGATATTTCATCAAATATATGAACAATATCTAGTTTAAATGCGGACGTGGATGGCTATATTTCACAACCATCAGCCTCCCCAAGCTTAAACTTGATGGTCCTCGGGAAAGAAAACCTAAATCAAAAAGGAAATCAACATTTAAACTGAAATAACGAGATGATGATCTTACTCATGATTGGTAGTCTTATGTTTCCTTCACTTTATTAATCTGAAAAACTTCAGCATAGATAGAGTAATGGCAAGCATATCATACTGGTTTCATGAATCCTTATAGCGCAGCAAAATTGTTGTTAGCATGGATGATTCAAATGAGTAAACTTTATTCCACGTCATGTAATCAACTCATAAGCTTGCCTTTGAACAATAAAATATAACATGTAAAATTGAGAGTGTGAGAGTTTGTCATGAAAAGCATATATACTAAAGTATCTCAATTCTCCCACATCAATAAATCAAGACTTTTCAAGCACTACTTTTCTATTCATTGTCCTTCAAGAATTTCGGTTCTTAAGTAACTGAGAGCGTGCCAAAAAATTTCATTAGTTTATCGGGCTGTGATGGACACTCGTTGCATCACTAAGGTTTTTGTTCCTTTTGCATAATGGTTACTCATATCAGCCAGAGGAGTGATTCCATCATGAACACAGCTACCCGGGAGAATCTTACCCGTTATATAGCATTGTTGCTACATATGTTTAATCAACTCATAGACAAAATCTAGGAGTTTCCTCCATGAATATCGTTCGTAGGCTACCGGAGTTGTTGGCATCCCATGAAGTTTGACACGCATAAAGCTCATTCTTATGATTCAGAAGTCAAACTTTGGCATGCTCACAAATACCGCTAAACATTAATTCAATTGAACAAATCTTTTCAAAGAGAGCTATCAAGTCAATCATTATTTTCTGTGGTGTTGATTGTCTCTAGGAATAAGCTTTCAAGACTAAACACTACAACACCCAAGTCTTTAATTGTAATACTTCTTCTTATTTAAATTTTTTAGCAAATTTTTAGGCAATACTTGGTTAACTACAAGAGCTGGAACAAAATGTGCTCAAGTAAATACCCATGCGAATAGAATTTCACTACAAAATAGAAACTCACTCCACCGATATAATATCGTAACATTTACTACTAACTAGCATGGGTATTTCAAACTTCAAAAGTGGGGATTCATAAGGCATACCTCTCATGTTTGGTTCCACTTCTCTCTTCCCGTGTTATTTGTTTCTTGGAAACTCGAAGTCGGTCACTCTCCTGCAAATACATGAGAACCTCGAGGCGAAAAGAAAAGAAAAGAAAAGAAAGAGGGAAAATAAAGATAAATGGAGAAATATTTTTGTTGTTTTAGAGAAGAGTAATTTAAAGAATAGAATATTAGCGGCAAAGCTCGATGATGATGGCTCGGCTGATTGTTGAGATTTGTTGGGAGACCCCAAGAGGAAGGTATGATGAGCACAGCGGCAAGTTCTTCCCTCAGTAAGAAACCAAGGTTATCGAACCAGTAGGAGGAAGGAAACGACTCAAAGGTGTTGCTAGCAACTGGAAACTATAGAGGTTCGTAGCATGGAAAACAAAAAATTTCTACCGCATGAACACACAACCAAGATCTAATCTATGATCAATCCAAGATCTATCTACTAGATCGGTGCACCAAGTTGATAGAGTACTAACCCTCGAAGATCCAAAGCGGTTAACGAGAGCAGATTCTCGTGGGTGATGTAGTCGTTCACTTGTCGATCTCAAGATCGCGTAGACGATCCTTCCGGAGCCGCGTTCCGGCAGCGCTCCCGCAGTCGGTCATACATACGGTACTCGATGAAGACCTTCCTCTTCCTTGTTCTAGCAGGCAGCGGAGGTTGTAGCTCTCTCCTCGCGATTCCGGCAGCATGATGGCGTGGTGTCGGAAGTAGAGGGGAGATCCCGCGGGGCTTCGCCTAAGCCGGAGCGAGTATGGTGGAGTAGAGGGAGCCCCGGCAATCTTGGGTTTAGAGGGCCGAGGTTTAGAGGTAGCTCGCAACTAGATTTTAGCTAGTCGGTAGCGGTTTAGAGGAGATCTAGATTGGTCGCAAGTAGAGAGGGGGCGGCGGCCAACCTAGGGTTTCTTGGGCGCCTAGGGCAAGGGGGATACCTTGGGGTGCGCCCCCACCCCTCCTTATATAGGTGGGGGGCGTCCAAGGGTGTTCCCAACCCAGGTGGAAACCCTCCCTAACTCAGAAACCCTCCCTAACTCGGAAACCATGATGGAATTTGACTTTTTCAAACTGCCTTTTTGACTTTCAAATTAGAGTTTGATTTCTCTCTTACAAGTGTCCACCCAAGTGACCTAGGACATGATGCAACCATTACACTTTGTCATGACACATCCATGTGCCCTTCCCCTTCCGGATCGGTGAACCTTGTAGATCCTTCTAGAACATTCGAGTGAAAACACCGGAATCATTCCCGAACTCCGAAATTAGACTTTCCTTATATGAATCTTATTCTCCGAACCATTCCGGATCTCCTCGTGATATCCCGGATCCCATACGAGACTCCGAACAACATTCGGTCTCTTTACTCACATTCCATATCTACTAAACAACATTGAATCGTTAAGTGTGTCTCCCTACGGTTCGTGAATTATGCACACATGATCGAGACTCTTCTCTGATCAATAACCAATAGAGGAATCTGGAAATTCATATGGCTCCCACATATTTCTACGATTACTTTGCGATCGAATGAACCATTTACATACGAAATCAATTTCCCTTTGTCTCGCGATATTTTACCTATACAAGGTCTGATCGTCGGTATCTCTGCATACCTAGTTCAATCTCGTTATCGATAAGTATTCTTTTCTTGTTCCCGTGATATGTGATCCCTTGTGAGCCAGTCACATGCTTGCAAGCTAATTGGATGACATTCCACCGAGAGGGCCCAAAATATATCTATCCGTCATATGGATGGACAAATCCCACTCTTGATCCATATGCCTCAACACATACTTTCCGAACACTCAATGCTACCTTTATAGCCACCCATTTATGGTGTGGTGTTTGATGTCATCAAAGCATACTTCCGGTGATGGTGATTAGCATGATCTCATGGTCGAAGGAATTAGGTTACTATGTATCAGAAAGCTTATAGCAAGTGAACTATTTGAATGACTTGATCTTATGCTACGCTTAACTATAGGAGTATGTCCATCACATCATTCTCTTAATGATATGACCTTATTGTTAATAACATCTCAATGTTCATGATCAGGAAACCATGATCATATATTAACCAACAAGCTAGTTTAACAAGAGGCTTTACTAGGGACTCTTTTATGTTTACAAACCACACAAGTATTAATGTTTCCGGTTAATACAATCATAGCATGGTATGTAAACATTTGTCATAAGTACGAAGATATGATAATAACAACTTTATTATTTCCTCTTGGGCATATATCCAACAGTCTCCCACTTGCACTAGAAACAATAATCTAGTTTCAAATCTTTGTGTATTTAACACCTATGGCTTTCCGGTGTTGTATTTACACGATTGCTAGTGGCCAACTGATCTTCGGATCTGACTCTTTCAGGTCCGTGTGTAATTGCATGTCTTTGCGTCTCTACACATCACTCATTCTCTAATGATATGGCTTTGTATAAATTTGGTCCTTTGGTGAGACCTTTGGTTCCTTGGGGTTAAAACATGTTGATAATATTATCGTACAATATATCTTCATGGTACTATCCTGCTGTGAACCACACCTAGTTTGATAACAAACTACTTAACACAAATGCCCTCTTTTGATGCTATAATAGCATTCATATACTTAGCCTTTTGTTGTAGTATCTGTCACAATGTCTTAACTTTGGGACTCATCCAAATCCATTATGGAACTTACTTTCCATTATATTGTGCCACCCTTAGTTTAGATTGAGATAAACTTAATTTGTACTTTGTGACAAAACTAGTATCAATGTAGTAATTTTAAAATGAACTAATCATCTATTTGTCACATCTACAAAAACAATATATTCTTAGTTCTTCCAAAAGATCATAAGAATATCCTTACTATCGTCCAATGATCATCTTATGAATCATTCTGGTATATGCTCATAACATTTAGAGCATAGGACATATCTGGATTTGTACATATCACAGTATAATTGATATAAATACTCTTTGTGATTTCATACATCAAGTATCAATCTATACTTGAATCTTTGTTTCACGTACCAAGTGTCGATACACTTGAATTTTGATTTAATCCTTTCTATGTGGCAAGAACCTTTCTTGTTATTTCCATATTGAACTCATTCAATATCTCATCTATGTACATTTGGCACAACCATATTAGCGTCTCAATCTATCTATATAGATATTGATGCCAAATATTCGGGTTTTTCCTAAGTATTTCATCGAGATGAAATTATTAACATGTGTTAATAAAAGATACATCATTTCCAATCAACAATATGTCTTCCACATAATGTATTAGAAATATGTCTTAGGGCTCCCACTTAATTTCTTGCAAATGCAAGAATCTTCATCGTCTCTAATGAATTTAAACTCTTTTAATAGTTTCATCATGGTGAAGATTCTAACTCCGCGATGCTCACTTCAACCATTGTAGTTTGCATACGCTTTTAACATCCTTTGAATTAACAAAACCCTTTGGACCGTGCCATGCACACGTCCTAGGTAACAATTCTATTAGAAGAACTCTTTTTTTATTCAACTACCACATAACAAAATTATATGTAGTAGTTTCTACATTAATTCGTCTAGACTAAATATCGCTTAATGAAAGACCAGATCTTGTCATAGTCAACTTTTTGAACATTGTCGTGAACTCTTTCCTGACATGTCGACTATTTCATAGATGTGAAACATCCATGTCTATTTGTTTATAGATCCAAAAACGACTGTAAGGTTTTACACCTTTCCAGAGGGTCTTTCAAGTTCAAAGCTTGATTTCTCGCGTATGAAACTATCACGGATTTTATGGCTCCAAGCCATTTGACGGAGTCAGGGCCCATCATCGCTTCTTTGCATGTAGTTGGTTCATTATTGTCAAATAATGATTCAACCCTCAAATCTTGGCATTTGATTGTTTATCCGACCTACTTGGTTCAATAGGAACTTAGACTTCCATGCCCACAATCTTTGAGGCACGTGAGCCATGAGCATTGTTGTTGCCTCTGGAACACTTATCAGCGCTGCGCAACTTTGCACATATAGCTAAGGTTCTTTTAACCTTATCAAAGTTCTATTGTCCTCTCACTTAACTTTTCACGAAAAATTCCTTTCTCAAAGAAACTTGACGTTCTAAGTGACAAACATTTTTGTCTTTGGTGTTATGGAGTAATACTCAACGATTATTCGGAATAACATACAAAGATATGTTCATCCGATTTTGGTTGCAAATATCTTTCTTATGCATAGCATACCAATGTTTAAGAAAGGACAACTTGGGTTCTATCCCAAACCATAACTTTATATGGTGTCATTTCAACGGATTATGATGGATCTCTTTTCAGTGGAAAAACGGTAGTCTCTAAAGCTTTAATCTTTAAAATATAATGACAATTTTATAAATTATACCTTTGATCTTACCATGTCAAACAAGGTTTCATTACATATCTCAAATGCTCCATACTCTTATGGTGTTTCGGGAAATGCAAATCCACGGAACGATTCCTCAAATCTAAGGTATGATGCTAAACTTGTAACTCAAATATCTTCCTTTATGATCCTATCATAAATTCTTTATTTTCTTGTTACATTTATTTTGCACTTCATCTTGAAAGTATTTGAATTTTTCAAATATTTCACACTTCATACTTATTAAATAAATATTCATATATTCACTCAAATTTTCTTTGGAGAAAGCATATGAAGTTGAAATCCATCGCTTCTTGACTACACATAAGGGACTTCATACAACAATATGTACAAGTTCCAATAAGCTAGTCATTCGTTCCCTTTGGCCCATGAACGGAGTTTTAATTATCTCTAGGAAAGTTTCACAAGCGTCATTTGATCGTAATCAAAAGATTCCAAAATTCCATCAAGTATGGGGTTTCTTCATGTTTTCTTTCCACTATAATTTAAACGGCGATGTCACATCTTAAGTGATCTTTCAATCAATTGTCTTTTGACATTTTAGCACTATCTTTATGGATGTGATTTCTCCAACTAGACTTGCATATCATCCATCTTTCATGGAATACGGAAATTATTTGAACAACCCTTTTGTTCTCATAATACCTGATAAAACAAACTTGAAGGCAAGCTTTGATATTAACGAGCAAAAAAACAACCTTTATTTGTTCTCGATGAATATCATCACATATTCTTTTGCTAGTTACTTAGGCATTGTAGTTCATGAATTGTGTTGTTTCGTATGACGATTCACGCCAACAAATTCAGTATCCAATACTTAAGAACCACATTGTTTAACAAGCATATAATATAGCCATAACATGTATATCTTCTATATACCTAAGCTGAACAATTCTAGTCTTTTCTCTTCTGCCAAATATTTCTTAGATTTCTCTTTAAGTATTTCTTTATCCTTTGAAAAGAATCTATCAACATCAATAGTGGCGCCATACTCACGACACATAGTCCAAAGCATGTATAGTTAAATACCAATGTCTTTGGACTTGCACTTTGAAGTAGATCACCATCATCAAATGTTTGGTGTTCTTTCAAATTCCATTTTCTTTAGTAATCTTTTAGTGTAGTCAACATTTTACCTACATCAAATATCCATCCTTATCATGGAACTATTCATGATCAAGCTACTTTAGCTTATAACGGTGAATTGCGAGTATAATGTTGCTCTCCAAAACCTTATGGAGGATTAGGACGACCAACATCTCCAACCTTTTGCAAATTCTCATAAAATATGAGAACATGACTTTTGCCATATTACACTCTATCATGTTGCAACCAAAACTTCATTTCAGATATCACAATATCTTTCACACATGATGCTTTCTGAAACAATTCTTTCAGCTCCCTGATAACCTTGATATTAAAACAATCTTTCGAATATCAAGAACCATGGAGACAAACATGATATTTATATACTAGCACTGGAATTGTTACTCTTGATTTAATACTAAAAATTAAACTTCAAGAAGTAACCAGAACCTACTGAAAGTTTGCAATAGGACTTTTAAACTTTAGATTAACACATCAAAACAATATGATACCAGTTCGTAAAGTAACTAACCAGAATTCTATAGTTCTATTATCTCAATTATAACTAAGCGCAAGGTGGTAAACGGATGCCAATGACTACAACAACTATGCAAATTCACTTAGATTTAGTTTATGATAAATAGTGTTCAACTTTTAATCATATTACTATTGAACTCCCACTCAAAACAATATCCCTCACATTATTTTAGTGATCACACGAACCAAATCCACTACACCAAGTCTGATCATCACGTGACATGATGTAGTTTCAAAGGCGAACAATCATCATGTTCATCATATCATCTATATGACTCATGCTTTACCTTTCGGTATTCTGTGTTCCAAGACCATGTCTGTACATGCTAGGCTTGTCAAGATTTAACCTTAGTTTCTGCATGAGCAAATCTGGCTTGCTCCCGTTGTATACACTCGCAGAATCTAACACACCCGATCATCACGTGGTGCTTCCAAACAATGAGTCTTGGCAACGGTGCCTACTAAGGACGAACACTTTATAACTTGATATTTTGTGAGAGGGATCATCTTATAATGCTACCGTCGCGATCTAAGCAATACAAGATGCATAAAAGGATTAACATCACATGCAATTCAAAATATGTGATATGATATGGCATTTCTTCTTGTTCTTCCGATCTCCATCTTCAAGCACAAACATGATCTCCATCATCACTAGCGTAGCGTCAAGGTCAATGGCACCGCTCCATGGTTATCGTCCACCAGCATCAACTATTACAACTACTTTTAATAATAGATACGCATGTCTAGACAAAATTAAAAGACAACCATATGGCTCCTGCCAGTTGCCGACTTACAATAAGGAACATTGCATACATCATATATAATCACAATCACAACCATATCACATCACAGCACACCCCTGCAAAACAAAGTTAGACGCCTCTAATTTTGTTTGCATATTTTACGTGGTTTAGGGTTTTCAATAAGTGTTGTTCTAACTTACGAACAAGAAGCACAACGTTGATACTAGTATTGTCAATCACCCGTTGTAAATTGAATCTTAACTATGTTGGGAGAAACAGGCACCCGCAAAGCCACTTATGCAATACGAGTTACATGTCAAGCATGGAGCAAGTCTCATGAACGATGTCATGTAAGGTTAGCCCGGGCTACTTCATCCCACCATCCCGCAAGATGCAAAGTACACAAGAAGGAGTCGACAACAAAAGCATCAACGCGCACAATGACCATTGTGTTCTACTCGTGCAACAGATCTACATATAGACACGACTCTAATACCACTTATGGGGTTCGTAGCATGGAAAACAAAAAATATTCTACCGCATGAACACACAATCAAGATCTAATCTATGATCAATCCAAGATCTATCTACTAGATTGGTGCAACAAGTTGATAGATTACTAACCCTTGAAGATCCAAAGCGGTTAACGAGAGCAGATTCTCGTGGGTGATGTAGTCGTTCACTTGCCGATCTCAAGATCGCGTAGACGATCCTTCCGGTGCCCTGTTCCGGCAGCGCTCCCGCAGTCGGTCATACGTACGGTACTTGATGAAGACCTTCTTCTTCCTTGTTCCAGCAGGCAGCGGAGGTTGTATCTCTCTCCTCGCGATTCCTGCAGCACGATGGCGTGGTGTCGGAAGTAGAGGGGAGATCCCGCGGGGCTTCGCCTAAGCCGGAGCGAGTATGGTGGAGTAGAGGGAGCCCCCGCAATCTTGGGTTTAGAGGGCCGAGGTTTAGAGGTAGCTAGCAACTAGATTTTAGCTAGTCGGTAGCGGTTTAGAGGAGATCTAGATTGGTCGCAAGTAGAGAGGGGGCGGTGGCCAACCTAGGGTTTCTTGGGCGCCTAGGGCAAGGGGGATACCTTGGGGTGTGCCCCCACCCCTCCTTATATAGGTGGGGGCGTCCAAGGGTGTTCCCAACCCAGGTGGAAACCCTCCCTAACTCAGAAACCCTCCCTAACTCGGAAACCATGTTGGAATTTGACTTTTTCAAATTGCCTTTTTGACTTTCAAATTAGAGTTTGATTTCTCTCTTCCAAGTGTCCACCCCAAGTGACCTAGGACATGATGCAACCATTACACTTTTTCATGACACATCCATGTACCCTTCCCCTTCCGGATCGGTGAACCTTCTAGACCCTTGTAGAACATTCGAGTGAAAACACCGGAATCATTCCCGAACTCCGAAATTGGAGTTTCCTTATATGAATCTTATTCTTCGAACCATTCCGGATCTCCTCGTGATATCCCGGATCCCATCCGAGACTTCGAACAACATTTGGTCTCTTTACTCACATTCCATATCTACTAAACAACATTGAATCGTTAAGTGTGTCTCCCTACAGTTCGTGAATTATGCACACATGATCGAGACTCTTCTCTGATCAATAACCAATAGAGGAATCTGGAAATTCATATGGCTCCCACATATTTCTATGATTACTTTGCGATCGAATGAACCATTTACATACGAAATCAATTTCCCTTTGTCTCGCGATATTTTACCTATACAAGGTCTGATCGTCGGTATCTCTACATACCTAGTTCAATCTCGTTATCGATAAGTATTCTTTTCTTGTTCCCGTGATATGTGATCCCTTGTGAGCCAGTCACATGCTTGCAAGCTAATTGGATGACATTCCACCGAGAGGGCCCAAAATATATCTATCCGTCATATGGATGGACAAATCCCACTCTTGATCCATATGCCTCAACACATACTTTCCTAACACTCAATGCCACCTTTATAGCCACCCAGTTATGGTTTGGTGTTTGATGTCATCAAAGCATACTTCCGGTGATGGTGATTAGCATGATCTCATGGTCGAAGGAATTAGGTTACTATGTATCAGAAAGCTTATAGCAAGTGAACTATTTGAATGACTTGATCTTATGCTACGCTTAACTATAGGAGTATGTCCATCACATCATTCTCCTAATGATATGACCTCATTGTTAATAACATCTCAATGTTCATGATCAGGAAACCATGATCATATATTAACCAACAAGCTAGTTTAATAAGAGGCTTTACTAGGGACTCTTTTATGTTTTCAAACCACACAAGTATTAATGTTTCCGGTTAATACAATTATAGCATGGTATGTAAACATTTGTCATAAGTACAAAGATATGATAATAACTACTTTATTATTGCCTCTTGGGCATATCTCCAACAGAAACCTGCACAACACAAACTTAAGACTTTGCCCCAACTAATAGTGAGGTTGTCAATCTCACCGGTTGCTGTAACAAAGGATTAACTATATGGTGTGGAAGGTGATTATGGTTTGCAGCAAGTAAACAGTAATAGTGGAGGATGTATCAATGGTAAAGATTGGACCGGGGTCCATAGTTCACTAGAGGTGTTCTCCTTAGATAAACAAACATGGCATGGTGGGTAAACAAATTACAGCAGGGCAATTGATAGGACAGAGCATGGCATAACAATGCAATACTAGACAAAAAGATCCTATGAGGTTCGATTGGGCAATACAACAATATACATAGACCGCCATCCAACTGCATCTATGACTAGTAATCCACCTTTAGGTTATCATATGAACCCCCTACAGTATTAAGTTGCAAGCAATGAATAACTGCTTTAAGCAAAGTGTGTAAGGTAAACAATCCACTTGTTCCATGAACAAGAGACTGTTGTTTTCTCCCTAGTAGCAACAGCACATCTACAACCTTAGAGATTTTTGTCACTTCCCTTAGATTAAATAGAGGCATGAACCCACTATCGATCTTAAATACCCCCTCTTGTAGTCACTAGCATCTACTTGGCCAAGATAGCTACTAGAAACGAAGAGCATGCAAGATCACAAACAACACAGACATGATAGAATCAATAATACAAAACCATTAATCAATCTGATATAGTAATCTCAATATCCATCGGATCCCCACAAACACAACATGCATGATTACAAATAGATGATCTTGATCATGAACGAAGCTCACAAGATCTAAACATGGTAGCACAAAGGAGGAGATACAACCATCTAGCTACTACATGGACCCGTAGACCAAGGTGAAACTACTCATGCTTCATACTGGAGGCTGGCATGATGAAGAAAAAGGCCTCCGGGATGATCTCCCCTCTGGCAGGGTGTCGGGAAGAGCTTCAGATCCCTCCCGATCTAGGGACGATGGTGGCGGTGGCTACGGACTGTTTCGTGGAAGATTGATCAAGTACTTAGGGTTTCGGTATCGGGGTCTCTTTATAAGCAAAGAGGCGAGGCAGGGGGCACCCAGGGTGGCTGCACCCCCCCAGGCACGGGCTAACCCAGGCCGTGTGGCCAGGGGGTGTGGCCCCCTGGAGGCTCTTCTCCGTCTCGTACTCTGGCTTCGTGTTCCCCACAGTAAAATATTGACTTTGGCTTTTGTCCCGTGCAATTCCGAGAATATTGATTTTCTGCCTTTTCTGGAACCAAAAACAGAAGAAAACATGCAACTGGCACTATGGCATCTTGTTAATAGGTTAGTACCAGAAAACATATAAAAACACCTCAAAGTATAGACAAAGCAAAGTAGATACTCAACAAGCATGGAACATCAAAAATAATAGATACGTTTCCAACATATCACTTGGCTTGAAAATCTCAAAAAATAAAATAACTAAAGATAAAGTGTTGGGGAAACCAACACGAGTGCTTATGAACTCAAATAAAAGCATAACCTTGAAAATAAAATAAAATAAAATAAAGCAAATGAACGCCAAATAAAAATAGATAGAAAACCTCCCCAAGCTTAGGCTTTTGCAAGCCCTTCAAATCATTGAGGTGGCGGGACAAGTTGTAACTCCAGTCCACAAGTTGAGTTGATAAGTTACTTATTATTTCTTAGAGGTTCAGGGCGAGGTTATGCATCCCCTCCACAGTCCCTCCAAGTTCTTGGAAGTCTTGATAAGTAGCAAACCGGTTCAGTGGCTGCTCCTCTTGATAAGGAACTTCTTGCTCCTCCTATTGGTCTTGATCCTCCTCCGAAATCTCCTCCTTGGGTTGATTTTGTTCAACTTGCACATCATATAGCAAACGTCCCTCCTCGATAAAGAAGAGACCATTAGGCAAAGGAGCGGGGTAGAGATGCCCATCTCCTGCAATATGCAAATAATAAACACCACCTCTCCTAGTGAGCATTCCATGAGCTTTTGAAGTAGAGAAACCAACACATCGCTCACCAAGCATTGGTTGCAACTCACCTAGGTCGATGCCTAGGGAAAGGGCAACCACGATGATGACGCCTCCACTTGTGAGGGGTCCTTGGCTTTCGGAGGACTGGTGATCCAAATAACACACAAGAATTGCGCCCAAGTTGAGTGACAAGTTGTTGTTGAAAGCAGCTTCTGCGAGGGCCAAGATGTCCTCTTCATTGAGTCTTGTAAACTCATTATGTGCTGATGTTGGCTCGATTGATGTACAGCCCGTTGGGAACCCCAAGCGGAAGGTATGATGAGCATAGCATCAAGTTTTCCCTCAGTTATGGAACCAAGGTTATCGAACCAGTAGGAGAAAGAAACCACTTCTGAAGGTGTTGCTAGCAACGTGGAATCTGTACACAACACAACCACAATACTCTGCCCCAACTTATCAATGAGGTTGTCAAGCTCACTGGTTTTGCTAAAAACAAAGGATTAAACGTATAGTGTGGAACAAAGCAATTGCTTGTAGTAATTGCAGAAAGTAAACAGTAAACAGTAGATGGAATATCAATGGGAAGGAATGGACCAGGGTCCACAATTCACTAGAGGTGTTTTCTCCATAAGATAAATAACATGCTGGGTGAACAAATTACAGCGAGGAAATTGACAAATAGAGAATGCATAACAATGCATGTGCTTGACATGATGATCACTATGAGATTCACTTGGGCATTACAACATGATACATAGACCGTAATCAAACTACATCTATGACTCATCACCCACCTCCGGGATATCATCTGAACAACCCTCGGGTATTTAAGTTGCAAGCAACATATAATTGCATTAAGCAAAGTGTGTAAAGTAAACAATACAATTGCCCTTGGGCAAAGGATTGTTGTTTTCTCCCTAGTTGCAACAGCACATCTACAATCTTAGAAGTTATTGTCACTCTCTCAGATTACTAGAGGCATGAACCTACTATCGAGCATAAATACACCCTCTTGGAGTCACAAGCAAATACTTGGCCTGAGTAACTACTACAAAGGAGAGCATGCAAGATCACAAATAATATAGACATGATAGAATCAATAATCAATCTGACATAGTACTCAATATCCATCGAATCCTCACAAACACGACATGTAGAATTACAATAAGATGATCTTGATCATGATAGGCAGCTCATAAGATCTAAACATGGTAGCACAAATACGAGAAACAACCATCTAGCTACTGTTATGGACCCATAGTCCAAGAATGAACTACTCACACATCACTCCGGAGGCAGGCATGGTGATGAAGAAGGCCTCCGGGATGATCTCCCCTCTCCGGCAGGGTGCCGGGAAGAGCTTCAGATCCCTCCCGATCTAGGGATGATGGTGGCGGAGGCTATGGACTTTTTCGTGGAATTCTGATCGGGGTACTTAGGGTTTCTGTCTCGGGGGACTTATATAGGTGAAGGGGCAAGGTCGGTGGACGCCTGAGGGGGCCACACCCTAGGGCAGCGCGGCCTAGGGTGGGCCCGCGCGGCCACCTGGTGTGGTTGCTTCACGGCGACTCCTCATCTCTCATTCGGACTCCGTGTTGTCTCAATAAAAATAGGAACTTTAGCTTTTGTTTCGTCCAATTCCGAGAATATTTCTTTACTAGCTTTTCTGAAACCAAAAACAGTAGAAAATAGGAACTGACACTGTGGCCTCTTGTCAATAGGTTAGTTCCAGAAAATGCATGAAAATGCCTCAAAGTGTGGACAAAAGATAATATAAATGGTGCAAAACAAGCATGGAGCATCAAAAATTATTGATACGTTTGCAATGTATCAGCATCCCCAAGCTTAACTCCTACTCGTCCTTGAGTAGGTAAGTGATAAAAAGAATAATTTCTGAGGTGACATGCACCATCACAATTTTGATCAAGGAATTGTAAAGCATTGATAGCTGGGATCAAAGTACTCTAAACATAATGATGAAAGATATGTATCTAACAATAAGACATAGCAACTATGTTGCAACATGAAAGGCTACACAAACAAAGTTCATGAATAATGCTTTGAAATACATTTGTTTGTTTCACATAGAAAACATAGCAAGAGTGGTGTTCAGCTTGTCCTTCATGAAATAGCAAAACATAAATGCACAGTACACCTTCAAAGTTCATAAGGGTGACTAGATACAAATAATTTAAGAACAAGCAATGCCATAATTATGAATCAATCAACAAGTTTTGGGACAATGAACATTGAACTAAGAATGACAACTATGCTCTCTTAACTGGTGCATAAAGATAGAAGATGAAGACTCAACATAAAAGTAAAAAAAGAAAGGCCCTTCGTAGAGGGAAGTAGGGATTAAATGGTTTTATAAAGCTTCAAAAAATTATGGTACTTATTAGCTTTGAGCTCTAATTGCCCCTATCATAAGCATCTTGAAGTGATTAAGGTTAAAGTGAGGGCAAATATGAGTTGTATGCTTGACAAATTATAAGTTGAGAATCTCATGCCCCTTGAGTACGAGTACTGAACCTCATGCTACTCAACTTTGCTCACAAGAAAGTTCTTGTCATTGTAAGTATATGTGTATCATAGAGAACCGCCAACGGGGTACCCCTTGCCCCATGACACAGGAGCTATCCCATATCAAAATGACAAGGCAACAGACAGTGAGCATCTCAGCGATCTTTTTATTTGCTATTTGCATAGGTTTTTATTGAGGATGCTTCATAGAATGCCACTATGGTTTCAATGTAAGTTTCCACCATGATTAGGCATGGCTTAGGCTAGCCGCCTAGGCGTTTCTCTAACACATATACATACTCCATGGACTTACAAGCTCCCATTTTATTTCACACTGTCGGGATCCATAAACAAAATAACATGATATCAACTAAATAGAATAAGTGCAATGTTGAAAGTGTTCCCCATGACAGCATGGTTCTGCTAATTCACAACATACAACTTGCAAGCATAAAAGCATATAAGACAGTCACAATGGTTCAAGTTTATTTAAGTGCAAGAAATAAATTGTGCCTTCAAGTTTGTGAGAGCTTTAATCACTAATTTTCTCATAACAAAAATTTAATTTGGAAGATAAACAAACACATGAATACACTTGGAACCATGCATAGGAATTTATAGTGGACTCTTTGGAATAACTTGGTTTCTTGGGAGTTGGATGCACGAATAGAGCTCATACTCAGTATGGGTGGAGGCTAGCAAAAGACTGGGAGCGACCAACTAAGAGAGCAATAATGGCCATAATCATGTAGAGCGACAAAACATTATTAATCAAAGCATAAAGTGATCTCACAAGTCAAAAACTAAATGATCATAGAGGCTAGGTGACTGGTTCATAGTCATAACATGGTGTAATCATGTTCCAAGTCAACCCAAATAAAGCATCAAAAGAGAATACCACAATATTATGTTTTTGTATGCTAAAACAACGCATAATTATTTCATAGCACATTAGCAATCTTGATTGTTTGAAACAAGTCATGCTACAGCAATAACCGCTAACCATATGGTCAAAGCAACATCTAACATGGCATGATAAGGTCTAAGTCATAGTCAAAACAAGCTTATTTTTGTACCACCATAAGCATGAAACATTCTACTCTTTTCCAACACCAATTGACTTATTTGAAACAACTCACAAAGATAATAATCAATAAAGACTAGAGGTCATGTCTCACCTAACTACAAAGAAGAACTAAAAAGTTCTAAGGAAAAAGAATAAGGAAACTAAAGCTAAACGCAGTGCTAGCAAAAGAGAACACTCACAAAACAATAAGAGTGAAAACTAGAGTGTTCTAGGCAATGAAGAACGGGGTGTGACTTCTCCAAAAGAAGTGTGCTGGGGTCCAAAAAACTTATTATAGCAAACAAAAAAACAAAAAAAAGACCTTCCAAGAACAACACATAGCGCATGAAGGAAAAATATAGTGTCATGAAAGAAAATCTGAGATTTTTGTTGACGAAGGAGGGGATGCCTTGGGCATCCCTAAGCTTTGACGCTTGTACCTCTTGAATATTTCTTGGGGTGACACGGGTGGCATCCCCAAGCTTGAGCTTTTGACCATACTTCATCTCATCACATCATTCTCTCTCTACACTAGAAAATTTCCTTCATACAAAACGTCACACAATCTACATTAGCAACATTAGTGTGTTAAAGATAATAAGCCTTTGGTTTCAGTTTCAACTCAAGTAAAACTTCCATTAAAACATAAGCTACTATAGAAATTCCTTTCAAAATCTCAAGTGATCAAGAAGAACTCAAAAGAAATCAATTTAAGAGGCAAATGCAAATAATGGCAGAAATCTGTCAAAACAGACCTGCAGGTAAAGACGATTTTTTTGAAAATCTTTTGTTGCTCAAATCAAAAAGTGCAAAACTAACAAAAGTTGGGTAAATACCAGGGGCATGGGCATAAAACATTTTAGCTCAGTAAGACGTTCTGGGATTTTTCACGATTTTTTACAGCAAAGCATAGAAATCTGTTTCAGGACAGCAACTTCCCCAAATCTTACTTCCCTCTAATTAGAGGCTATTCTTGGCACAAAACCAAATAAAAAGGATAAGGAGAGGTTATTACAGAGACAATAACTTCCAAGACTCAACAAAAGAAAAACTTACTGAAATAAAAATTGGGTTATCTCCCAAGAGTGCTTTTCTTTAACGCCTTTCAGCTAGGCACAGAAAGCAAAAATCAAGTATTTTTGAATGAAGAAGCATCAACATCAAATTTTGTTCTAATAAGAGAGTCAAAAGATAGCTTCTTTCTTTTTCGAGGGAAGTGTTCAATACCTTTCTTGAGTGGGAATTGATATTTAATGTTGCATTCCTTCATGTTAATAACGGCACCAATAGTTCTAAGAAAAGGTCTTCCCAAAATAATAGGACAAGAAGCATTCCATTCAACATCCAAAACATAGAAATCAACGGGGACAAAGGTATGGTTAACCATAATAAGAACATCATTAATTATCCCCATAGGTTTCTTTTTAGCATCATCATCAAGATGGACATCCAAATAATAATCTTCCATTGGTGGTAAATCAAGCATATCATAAATTTTTCTAGGAATAATAGAGACACCGGCACAAAGATCACATGAAGCTTTGAAATCAAAATCATTCACTTTCATATTAATGATGGGCTCCCACCCATATTCTAATTTCCTAGGAATAGAAACTTCATGTTTAAATTTTTCTTCTTTAATTTTCATGAGAGCATTTGTAATATGTTTTGTGAAAGACATATTCATAGCATTAGCATTGGGAATTTTAGCAAGCTTTTCTAAGAACATAATTACTTCAGAAATAATACAACTATCAAAATCAAAATCAAAATTCTCATTCAAGGTAGTAGAACTTTTATCATTAATAGTAGGAGGTTTGCTAGCATTTGAAACTTCGGCATCACTAGTGGTGGTAATGGTACAAACCTTAGTCATATTATTATTTCTAGCAATTTAATCTTCTTTTTCCCACCTAGCATGCAATTCAGCTAACATCCTAACATTTTCATCAATTCTAACTTGAATGGCATTCAATGTCTTACTTTCTTTAACATCATGAGGCATAACCTTTAATTTAAGAAGCTCAACATCAAGGGCAAGGTTATCAACTTTAGAAGCAAGAACATCAATTTTTCCAAGCTTTTCCTCAACAGTTTTATTGAAAGCGGTTTTTACTAATAAAATCCTTAAGCATGACTTCAAGTTCAGAGGGTGCACTTCTATTGTTGTTGTAGGAATTTCCATAAGAATTGCCATTATTAGAAGGATATGGTCTATAATTATTATTACCAAAATTATTCCTATAAGCATTGTTACCAAAATTATTACGTCTAATAAAGTTCACATCAACTTGCTCTTCTTGAGCAACCAAAGAGTCTAAAGTAACATCATTTGGATCAATATGAGCTTTTCCATTAACAAGCATAGCCATAATAGTATCAATCTTATCACTCAAGGAGGAGGTTTCTTCAACAGAATTTACCTTCTTACCTTGTTGAGCTCTCTCAGTGTGCCATTCAGAATAATTTGTCATCATATTATCAAGGAGCTTTATTTCAGCACCCAAAGTGATGGACATAAAGGTACCTCCAGCTGCCGAATCCAACAGATTTCTTGAAGAAAAACTCAATCTTGCATAAAAGGTTTGGATAATCATCCAAGTAGTTAGTCCATGAGTGGGGCAATTCTTCACTATAGATTTCATTCTTTCCCAAGCTTGAGAAACATGTTCATTATAAAATTGTTATAAATTTCATTATGTCACTTCTCATGGATATAATCTTAGCAGGAGGATAATATTTTCCAATGAAAGCATCTTTGCATTTAATCCAAGAATCAATACTATTTTTAGTCAAAGATAGCAACCAATCTTTAGCTCTTCCTCTTAAAGAGAAAGGAAACAATTTAAGCTTAATAATATATCCATCTACATACTTATACTTTTGGATCTCAGAAAGTTCAACAAAATTATTAAGGTAAGCAGCAGCATCATCAGTACTAACACTAGAAAATTGCTCTTTCATAACAGGATTTAGCAAAGCAGGTTTAATTTCATAGAAACTAGCTTCAGGAAGAGGTGGAGCAATAGGTGTGCAAATGAAATCATTGTTGTTTGTGCTAGTGAAGTCACAACTTAGTGTTTTCAGGAGTAGTCATTTTTGCAAGATTAAAACAAGCAAACAGAAATATCAACTAAAGTAGGAACTATTTTTTTTGTGTTTTTGATAAAAAGAAGCAAACCAAACAAAGTAAAAGAAACTAAGCAAAACAAAAACAAAGTAAAGATATTGGTGGTGAGAGACTCCCCTTGCAGAAATCTTCTTTCTCCCCAGCAACGGCGCCAGAAATTCTTGATGTTGGCTCGGTTGATGTAAAGCCCGTTGGGAACCCCAAGAGGAAGGTATGATGAGCATAGTAGAAAGTTTTCCCTCAGTTATGGATCCAAGGTTATCGAACCAGTAAGAGAAAGAAACCACTTCTGAAGGTGTTGCTAGCAACGTGGAACCTGTACACAACACAACCACAATACTCTGCCCCAACTTATCAATGAGGTTGTCAAGCTCACTGGTTTTGCTAAAAACAAAGGATTAAACGTATAGTGTGGAACAAAGCAATTGCTTGTAGTAATTGCAGAAAGTAAACAGTAAACAGTAGATGGAATATCAATGGGAAGGAATGGACTAGGGTCCACAATTCACTAGAGGTGTTTTCTCCATAAGATAAATAACATGCTGGGTGAACAAATTACAGCGGGGAAATTGACAAATAGAGAATGCATAACAATGCATGTGCTTGACATGATGATCACTATGAGATTCACTTGGGCATTACAACATGATACATAGACCGTAATCAAACTACATCTATGACTAATCACCCACCTCCGGGATATCATCTGAACAACCTTCGGGTATTAAGTTGCAAGCAATGGATAATTGCATTAAGAAAAGTGTGTAAAGTAAACAATACAATTGCCCTTGGGCAAAGGATTGTTGTTTTCTCCCTACTAGCAATAGCACATCTACAATTTTAGAAGTTATTTTCACTCTCCCAGATTACTAGAGGCATGAACCTACTATCGAGCATAAATACTCCCTCTTGGAGTCACAAGCAAATACTTGGCCAGAGTAACTACTAGCAACAGAGAGTATGCAAGATCACAAATAACATAGGCATGATAAAATCAATAATCAATCTAACATAGTACTCAGTATCCATCGGATCCCCGCAAACACAACATGTAGAATTACAATAAGATGATCTTGATCATGATAGGCATCTCACAAGATCTAAACATGGTAGCACAAATAGGAGAAACAACCATCTAGCTACTGCTATGGACCCATATTCCAAGAAAGAACTACTCACACATCACAAGCAAATACTTGGCCAGAGTAACTACTAGCAACAGAGAGTATGCAAGATCACAAATAACATAGGCATGATAAAATCAATAATCAATCTAACATAGTACTCAGTATCCATCGGATCCCCGCAAACACAACATGTAGAATTACAATAAGATGATCTTGATCATGATAGGCATCTCACAAGATCTAAACATGGTAGCACAAATAGGAGAAACAACCATCTAGCTACTGCTATGGACCCATATTCCAAGAAAGAACTACTCACACATCACTCCGGAGGCAGGCATGGTGATGAAGAAGGCCTCCGGGATGATCTCCCCTCTCCGGCATGGTGCCGGGAAGATCTTCAGATCCCTCCCGATTTAGGGATGATGGTGGCGGCTACGGACTTTTTTGTGGAATTCTGATTGGGGTACTTAGGATTTCTGCCTCGAGGGGCTTATATAGGAGAAGGGGCAAGGTCAATGGACGCCCAAGGGGGGCACACCCTAGGGCGGCGTGGCCTAGGGTGGGCCCGCGCGGCCACTTGGTGTGGTTGCTTCATGGCGACTCCTCGTCTCTCCTTAGGACTCCGTGTTGTGTCGGTAAAAATAGGAACTTTGGCTTTTGTTTCGTCCAATTCCGAGAATATTTCTTTACTAGCTTTTCTCAAAACCAAAAACAGCAGAAAACAGGAACTAGCACTGTAGCATCTTGTCAATAGGTTAGTTCCAGAAAATGCATGAAAATGCCTCAAAGTGTTGATAAAACATAATATAAATGGTGCAAAACAAGCATGGAGCATCAAAAATTATAGATACGTATCACATTCCTGCAAGATGTTAGCAATGACATATAAGAAATAGCGGATAGCAGGATGTTGAATATTCTTCCCCCTATTGACTCTAGAAGTTAAACTCATTATGTTGTAATAATGATCTGGGAAAGGGTTCATGTCGGTATAATAAGCACACAGAGCATTAGCATCATTGTTTGGTAAACTAAGGCAATTGCACCATTCATCAAGTGTCAATGTATAATTGGGTTCATAAGTTGAAAAGAAATAGTGTCCTCTCCTTCACTTCTTGTTTCTTGAACTTGTTGAAGTTATCATGTTGGAGCTCATTCCTAAACTGTATCCCCATGCAGTCCTGGGCTGCAGCAGTAGCCTGAGAAGAACTCGCAGCGGCACGAGCACCCGTTTGACTACTTGTGTTCATCTTCTAAAATAAATAAGAAAGACAAAAATAAAACTTTTTGATCCAAAAATAATAAGCATAGCATATTCCTCATCATAGCACACTAAAGAATCTCCTCAACATAATAATCTAGGCAAGAGAATTATGGCAATTTGTTCAAAGTAGGTCCCACCCTAGATTGATAATGACAATAGATCAGAGTTGAATTTATAAAAAGTAATTGGAGGACCGGAGGAGAAACATACCGTAGATCACTTGTGTGCGAGGAAATCGAACGAAATTGAGTAGAGGTGAAGATCCCTTGAGGTTTTGAGAGAGTTTGGAGATAGAAGAGAGAAAAAGGATTTAAGTTTGGTGTTTTGGGTACATTCCCGTGCGTTTAAGTGGTCGGACGCAACTATAAGGTCGCAACTATACGGCCGGAACAATTTTTCCCGCCATATAGTTGGTCTGACGGCAAAAAATAGGGTTTCTAGGGTTTCTTTCCTGGCGGCTGTATCTATACGGCCAGACCAAAATTTATCGATGACTCAAATAGCTATACGGGCGGAACTATACGGCTGGAATTTTTATTCCCGCTGTATAGTTGGTGATGGCTGTGAAATATAGTCATCCACGTCCGCATTTAAAATAGATATTATTCATATATTTGATGAAATATCTCTCTAAACCCTGCCACTAATGCCTAATGATCAAAGGGATATGTAAAATTTTGGCCGTATAGTTTCCATTAACTCCATTAGGTCAAACAGAACAACTTTCATGAAGGGACCCATATATAAAGAGGCTTCGGGCGACGAGAAAAGAGTGCTTCTTTTCGACCTCAACTCTCCCTATCACCAGAAGCCGCCACGAAGGAGGAATAGATCTAGATCTAAATCTCCAAACCCTTCTCCACCACCATAGCAATCTTCCACCACTTGTAATAGTAGATCTTTTCTCCAATTGGCGACATTGTAAGACTATTTGCTATCAATCTTACGATCTCTATTACAATATTTATGATTGTTGATTTCATCTCTATGTGTGAGTAATTCTCCTTGGGCTAAGGGCTTCGGCCTAGCCATGTAGCTTTTTGTGCATGTTATTTATCATAGATATGGGATCATGTATTAGTTTGTATGACATGATGATTATAGTACCCTCTCTTGCCTCAATCTAAGGACTTGTCAGGTACCCAAGACCCCGAGGATTGATCCAGATATAGGGAGTGTGAGTAATAACTGTCTACAGGTTGGAAACCCCAGTGACAGAAGGGGTAGTACGGCTATATATGAGGTATTTACTTGGGATTAATGGTGACATCACTATGCATATCATTAGTCCTCTTTCTTCTATGGATGAGACTCGTAGGTTATTGCTATAAGCGGTTGCAGAGGCGATAACAATTATGGATGCACTGCCCACATATAATTATCTTGATCTAACGATTACATGCATACTTTATTAATATCTTTTATTCCCATCAGATGTTTTGCATAGTTACTTGGGGAGTTTGTAACTCCCAACATAGCAAATAATAATTATTGGGAGTTGCAAACTCCTCTAGCTTCTTTTTAGACATATTTCCTATGTTTTTTTTATTTTATTTAACAAATACTAATGATAGTAAAAACAAGAATTAAAAGACTAACTATTTTTGGTTTTTCAAAAAAAGACCGAAAGCAAACTAACAAAATTAAAAACAAGAATTAAAACTATCAAGGTTCCTACTAACCTCATTAGGGTAGCTATTGCTTCCCCGGGAACGACGCCAGAAAAAGGGTTGATACCTTCGATCTTGATTACGGATGTAGTATAAATCTTTTTCCCTAGTATACCTAGGTTTATCGAATCCTCGAGAAGCAGAAAGCAAAGTGAAGTTACTTTAACGGACCTTCGGGAGTTTTAGAACTCCTTTTGTGTTTTCACCGGACCAAGAGTTTGCGATCTTCTTGTTGTTGTTGACGATGGAGATAGAGAGGGCCTGGGGCTTTCGGTTTCACCAGTAGTTGTGCAGAACATCTGATGGAAATAAAAGATAATAATAAATTATGCATGTAATTGTTAGAGCAAGATAATTATATGTGGGCAGTGCATCCATAATTGCTATTGCCTCCGCAACACCAGTAGCTATGCAAAACATCTGATGGAAATAAAATATAATAATAAAGTATGCATGTAATTATTAGAGTAAGATAACTATATGTGGGCAGTGCATTCATAATTGCTATTGCATCCGCAACCGCTTATAGCAATAACCTACTAGTCTCATCCATAGAAGAAAGAGAACTAATGATATGCACAGTGATGTCACCGTTAATCCTAAGTTGTAAGGTTCCCAACCTTTAATAAGGTAGAGATCCCTGTGTTTACAATGCTAGTCCCTGGATCAATAGCTAGCACCCACAGTTAAGATGTAATATCAAGAAACAAAGGTCATAATACAACTTTATAACAAGGAATAAAATAATTCATTACATCTTACATAGCTCATTTGGCTATCACATTACATTGCAGCAGAATATCTATAAGCATGGGGTCCTTTATCTTCAAAGTGCCACAGGCAAACATGTTGGTTGTAGACTTGTAATCCTAATCAATAAACTTCACTAACATCAAACCAACCTGCAACATTACAAGTTACAGCCACAAGGGTCAATACATTTGAATTGTATTGGCAAGTTTCACTACTATGTAGAAATAGGTGGATCCTATCATTACATGCATATTTGGCTAAGTAGGGTTTTAGGCTCATTTGCAGAAAGCAATATAATTTATCCTATCTTTTCAAAATAGTTTTGATCTTTTGTCAAATCCTTTTGCACTCCTTGGAAAAAAAACTCCAAGTGCTTCAAGTCTCTTGTCACTTTCAAGTTTTACTTTTAGAAATTGGAATGTCGAGATCTCCCATAGCTTCAGGCCTTAGTTGCTCAGTATTTTCCATAACCAGGGACACGGCTAAGTACTTAGAATTTGATCTTCTGCAGAAGTTGTACACTTTACCCACATGACACATTCTCATCTTGATGCCACCAGTGGCCGCTGGATAAGTACTCACCAAGATCGAGTACTGGCAGATTGAGAATGTGACAAAGTCTTTCCATAGGAGTCCTCCCAATACACAATGCTATCTTGTCTACCAGACACCAATGTAGGGTTTCAAGTTCCCTCATTCTAGTGAACCTGAAGATTCCAATGCATGGGTCTTCCACTATGTAGTTGACTAAGCCAGTGCCCATTTAGCATGTGGTTGTACACGGAAGCCACTGTACGAGAAACATGTTCAATCTCTAAGTCCCTGGGTTGTTTTCTTCTAGTGCACAACAAAAAGAGATTGACATATAAACATGGTTCCTTTTGTTGCCACCTTGTCCAAAACTTGAGTATCCTTGTCCACCCAGGTGGTTCATTGAGTACTTGTTTTATTATTTAAAACATAAGTCTTTTCAGCACTTCATATAATCTTAACATGTATCCCATCCATATATGTATAGCAGGGCTAAGCATACTACAACTACATTATTTTCACTAAGGAATATATAAGGGTATCCTAATAGGATTTAGCATAGCAAAAATATAGTAGTCCTTATCATGCATGTTTCAAAAATCCACTAAGTGTAATGAAAATAGTAGGACTTGGATGATAGTGACACTTTCCTTTTTGGTAGAGAATGTTGGTTCACTTCTTGATCTTGCAATTATCACACTTTTCTAACTTCACTACAATTCAATCAAGCAAACATATATTCAACACAACATTCCAACCAATATTCAAACAATTTACCACACATAAAATGATAGAAACAAGGTCATGCATGCAAGCATGCAAAAGATAGTTTTATTTTCAAAGGTGTTTTCTACTAGGCTCTAAACATTGTAAGGTTCAAAGTGGTCATTTTCTAAAGTGGTAAAACCATTTGCAAAAGGTTTTATCTATAAACCAATTTTAAATCAAATCATTATTTTATGTGGTTGAAAATGCTTTTAGCAAAGCAATATTCTTTTAAAGGGTTCACCAAATATATTTTAATTATCAAAACTTGGTGTTTAGGGTCAGAAGGTTTGAATCAAAACATTTCCCAAAGGTTTTACTAAAAATCATTTCCATATCAAAATCAATGTTTTTATTTGACTAGAAATGAGCTAATTCAATTATTCAATCCTAAACTTCATAAAATACATTTTTAAATTCATAAGTTGGTTCCTAAGGTCAGTAGGTTCACAACAACCATTTTGCAAAGATTTCATCCCCAAAATCATTTTAGAACAAATTTTATATTCTAAACATGCATACACAAGTTTCTGCAAAAACAAACATTTTACCAGAAGCTTTTTACTAAACAAAGTGCATGGTTGGCTAGGTCTTGTTTTTCTGGATCCATTGATATAAAATTTGCAAAATTTGGACGTGTGGTTTGAAAGTTATGGATTTTACAAGTTCTAGCATCTAATAGATCTAATCTGTTTTTATTTCAAATAAACAAAGCCACGTGGCGTGATACTATTAGCTGGTACCGGTTCGCACGGATCAGCTCTGTGAGGCGTTGGATCTAAACAGATCACGCGGCTCAGACTGCTTCTTACCCCTTCGTCTAGTTTCTATCCTAGCCGCTGGATCTTAATCGCACGACGCACAGCACACTTGCCATAGACGGGCGGCGCTGGCGGCGGCAGGTGGCAGTGCACGGTCAGACGGTGACGTTGCGGCGGCTACAGGAAGCAAGGGAAGAAACGGGGGTGCTCACCGTGCTCGTGAGGTCGAGGTGATGCTCAAGGTGGCGCTAGCTTGGAGAGGGGCGCTCAGAGATGGTGGCAATTCCTCGCCGGAGTGGGTGGCAGCGTCAGGCGGCTCTAGAGGTCGTCGAGGGCAACGATGCGGTTCACCTCGAGGAAAAACAAGGACACGGTTAAACGCGGGAGAGTGTGGCGAGTTCAGGAGTATCATCAGGAAGGAGAGGGGAGAACGGAGTTCACCTGGGAAGCTCGACGGAGCAATGGCAGACGGCGGTGGCGCTCAGATGAAGACGATGTCGATGTTTCGGAGCGCGCGCGAGTGAACGAGTGGCACGGGGAAATGTGCCAGGAAGTGAGGAGCGAGCTCGTGTTCAGTGGGAGGTGAGAGGCGGCGGGGTGTTGCCGGAATTGTTCGGAGACGCTCGCCGGAGCAGTGGCGGTGCAAGGGGAATTCGGGGCAGCCTCTGGGCAGAGGGGAGGAGCTGTCTGGGGGGAAAGATAGAGGGATGTGGGGCGATTTAACGAGCGTAGTCACTGCGAGGAATTAAGGCCGCCTTCAACGCGTATTCACCGCCGGAATTACTTGGCTGCAACGGTAGGGCGAGTTCATCGCGGGGAGGAAGAAGGTGACGTGGGCGTGGGGTCGTCTGGCAGCGAGAGAGAGAAGGGTGCGGTGGGCTCCTGCTGTCTGTGACTCTGCGGGTCGGTTTTTTAGTGGAAAACGATTCGCAGAGAGGGGGGAAGTTGGGCTGCGACTGGGCTGTTGGGCTTGTTTGCTGGGCTGGGTCTGTTTATATATTTTTTATTCTGCAAGCTTTTCTTTTTCTATTTGATTTTTCCTGTTTCGAATTTCAAACAACAATTCAAGCACCCAAATCAATTCAAACTTCCACCAAACTTTGTATTGAGTTTAGTTCTGTTTAACAACATAATTCCAAATCCAAAATAAAATAATATTTTTATTCTTTTCAGGATCCATTAATAACTAAATAAATAGACCTTAGTCATTAATTCAAATAGGATTTGTTTTATTTAAAATATCCATTTGAAATCTAAAATAATACCAAAATCAAAACAGTAGGTTTTATTTGAATAAATAAAACACTTGGAAAACTTATTTAAAAATAATTTAACAAGTTTTAGTGTTTAATTAAAATGGAAAAGCCTTTACTTTAATAAAATTGGATATTAATAAACCCTCATTACTTTATTTAAATAAACCTTTACTCCTTTAATCAAAACAAAATATTTTATTTCAAAAGCTTGGCCAAGGTTTAATTTGGACCTATAAAATAATCCTTATTTATATTACTACCTTTTCATTTGAAACTAAATCTTTTTATTAAAAGATCCAAAAATAGTAATTCCAATTATTTAAAATTTTCTTTATTAGTTGTTTATCTTTTTAAATCCCTTTAGGATTTATTTGATCAAAATAGGTTTGAAGATTTCCAATTGGAATCAAAAAGTTTCTTCTCACCCTGAAAATCAACAAAGTTTTATTTTATTTATTTATTTTTCACATAACAAGATTTGGAAAATCTTGGGATGTGACAGGCTACCACCCTTAAAATAAATCTCGTCCCGAGATTTGGGAAGGCTAGGGTTACAAGTTGGCTCAAAGCATTAGGGTACTACCACCCTTAAAATATTTTCCAACTAAATTACATTTTGGCTTGCTTGGAATCTTGGGGAAACTTCTCTGAGCAAACATCTGCATAGTGTCCTTTGTTTCCACACTTGAAACATGTGACAAGGCTGAGATCCTTCATAGGCTTGTTTATCTTGTGCTTCATCTTTTCTGGACAGTTGCTGGCATAATGTCCTTGGTTACCACAGTTGTAACATGTGATAAGATTGAGTTCATCACGTATCTTCAGTGGACAAGTTGCTACATAATGGCCTAGCTCTTTGCAGTTGTTGCACCATACTTGGCCAATCTCCTTATACTTATTCTTCTCTGGACATTCACTGGCATAGTGTCTCATTTCTTTGCAATGACCACATTGCACATGGCTTTTGTCCTTCTTTTTCTTAGGTTTCTCCAAAGCTAGGAGTGCTTCTAGTTCATGTTCTTCATATGTTATCTCAAAGGTAGGAACAGTTCCTGGTCTCCTTGACTTTCTATTACTCCTTGGATAATGCATATGTCTCCTCTTTGGTCCTTTAAATTGGGTCATATTGCATGGAGGTACAAGTGGAGATTTTCCTTTGTCTTCATCTTTCTTGGTAGACTTGGCTCTCTCATGGTAATCTGTAATTAGTTGTTGCACTCCACCTTGTTTCCTTTGTTCAACTATGGAATAGATGGGGCATTGGATAGGGACATGATTATTTCCTTCACATAGGTAACAAGTAGCTTGAGATGTGGGGAATTGGTCAGCTGGATGTTTCTCTTCACAATTGGGGCATTGATCTCCATGCTCCTTGGAATTGTGATCCTTGTCTCCACAAATATTGGAAGCTTGGGTTCCTTCTAGAATAACATCTTTGTCATCCTTGTTGTCACGAACTCCTTTGGAAGAGTTGCTTTCCATGTTGATCATTTGATCTGTCACCTTATGCAACAATTGAGTTTGGGCTTCCAAAAACCTTTGCATGGTTGGATCTACCTCACTGGTGTTGGCTATGAATTGAGCTGTCACTTGGTTCAACTGGGTTTGGGTTACTATGAGTTCTCTCATGTTGTCCTCTTGGTTGTTGTTGTTGTCACCATCCTTAATGTTGGAGTCTCCTAGAGTAGTCATCTGTTTGGGTTGGATTGAGATTAGATTAGGCAAGATATTTCTAAGGAAATAATTCTAATCACACACATCACAATTCACACAAGCAATGTGCAAGCAATCCCACACAACATTCCGCTCAAACAACAAGTTTCAAGCATGTTTTTAAGCAACCAAAAATATTTTTGTTACATCATATAAGTTGGTGGGTTTGACTTATAATAAATATGGTGGTCCATCTATATGGTTCACTTGAAATCATTCCTTCCTTCTTGGTTGATTCTTCTTGAACAAGATCTTTTTATCCTTGGGAAAATTCTTGCATCTTGGTCTGAAAACTTCAAAGGTGATGATGATTCCCAAGTTGTGTTTCCTTAGTCTTCAAGTCTTGAGCAACATTTCTTGTCTCACTTGTAATCCTTAGTGATATCCAAGGTTGAAGTCCTTGGTGAAAATGTTGAAGATGTTGAAGTCATTAGAGTTGAAGATGTTGAAGTCATTAGAGTTGTTATCCAAGGTTGAAGATGTTGAAGTCATTAGAGTTGATGAAGTCCTTTGCACATGGTGAAGTCTTTGGCCATGGGGTAGGCTTTGTCCATCAAGTTTGAAATAGAAGAGATGTAGAATCAAAACCAAAATGGTTCGAGGAAGGAGTTTACAAGATTGTTTGTAAATAAGTTTTGGAACAAATACAACTCCTATTTTTCTAAGGGGTTTGTCCAATCCTAGGGTTACAAATCCTACAGGCAACACAATGCTCTGATACCATCTGTAAGGTTCCCAACCTTTAATAAGGTAGAGATCCCTGTGTTTACAATGCTAGTCCCTGGATCAATAGCTAGCACCCACAGTTAAGATGTAATATTAAGAAACAAAGGTCATAATACAACTTTATAACCAGGAATAAAATAATTCATTACATCTTACATAGCTCATTTGGCTATCACATTACATTGCAGCAGAATATCTATAAGCATGGGGTCCTTTATCTTCAAAGTGCCACAGGCAAACATGTTGGTTGTAGACTTGTAATCCTAATCAATAAACTTCACTAACATCAAACCAACCTGCAACATTACAAGTTACAGCCACAAGGGTCAATACATTTGAATTGTATTGGCAAGTTTCACTACTATGTAGAAATAGGTGGATCCTATCATTACATGCATATTTGGCTAAGTAGGGTTTTAGGCTCATTTGCAGAAAGCAATATAATTTATCCTATCTTTTCAAAATAGTTTTAATCTTTTGTCAAATCCTTTTGAACTCCTTGGAAAAAAAACTCCAAGTGCTTCAAGTCTCTTGTTGTCACTTTCAAGTTTTGCTTTTAGAAATTGGAATGTCGAGATCTCCCATAGCTTCAGGCCTTAGTTGCTCAGTATTGTCCATAACCGGGGACACGGCTAAGTACTTAGAATTTGATCTTCTGCAGAAGTTGTACACTTTACCCACATGACACATTCTCATCTTGATGCCACTAGTGGCCGCTGGATAAGTACTCACCAAGATGGAGTACTGGCAGATTGAGAATGTGACAAAGTCTTTCCATAGGAGTCCTCCCAATACACAATGCTAGCTTGTCTACCAGGCACCAATGTAGGGTTTCAAGTTCCCTCATTCTAGTGAA
Organism: Avena sativa; assembly: GCA_916181665.1. Classification (NCBI taxonomy): domain Eukaryota; kingdom Viridiplantae; phylum Streptophyta; class Magnoliopsida; order Poales; family Poaceae; genus Avena; species Avena sativa. The sequence continues at coordinate 115,882,070 of OV702298.1, forward strand.
CCTGAAGATGCCAATGCATGGGTCTTCCACTATGTAGTTGACTAAGCCAGTGCCCATTTAGCATGTGGCTATACACGGAAGCCACTGTACGAGAAACATGTTCAATCTCTATGTCCCTGGGTGGTTTTCTTCTAGTTCACAACAAAAAGACATTGCCATATAAACATGGTTCCTTTTGTTGCCACCTTGTCCAAAACTTGAGTATCCTTGTCCACCCAGGTGGTTCATTGAGTACTTGTTTTATTATTTAAAACATAAGTCTTTTCAGCACTTCATATAATCTTAACATGTATCCCATCCATATATGTATAGCAGGGCTAAGCATACTACAACTACATTGTTTTCACTAAGTAATATATAAGGGTATCCTAATAGGATTTAGCATAGCAAAAATATAGTAGTCCTTATCATGCATGTTTCAAAAATCCACTAAGTGTAATGAAAATAGTAGGACTTGGATGATAGTGACACTTTCCTTTTTGGTAGAGAATGTTGGTTCACTTCTTGATCTTGCAATTATCACACTCTTCTAACTTCACTACAATTCAATCAAGCAAACATATATTCAACACAACATTCCAACCAATATTCAAACAATTTACCACACATAAAATGATAGAAACAAGGTCATGCATGCAAGCATGCAAAAGATAGTTTTATTTGCAAAGGTGGTTTCTACTAGGCTCTAAACATTGTAAGGTTCAAAGTGGTCATTTTCTAAAGTGGTAAAACCATTTGCAAAAGGTTTTATCTATAAACCAATTTTAAATCAAATCATTATTTTATGTGGTTCAAAATGCTTTTAGCAAAGCAATATTATTTTAAAGGGTTCACCAAATACATTTTAATTCTCAAAACTTGGTGTTTAGGGTCAGAAGGTTTGAATCAAAACATTTCCCAAAGGTTTTACTCAAAAATCATTTCCATATCAAAATCAATGTTTTTATTTGACTAGAAATGAGCTAATTCAATTATTCAATCCTAAACTTCACAAAATACATTTTTAAATTCATAAGTTGGTTCCTAAGGTCAGTAGGTTCACAACAACCATTTTGCAAAGATTTCATCCCCAAAATCATTTTAGAACAAATTTTATATTCTAAACATGCATACACAAGTTTCTGCAAAAACAAACATTTTACCAGAAGCTTTTTACTAAACAAAGTGCATGGTTGGCTAGGGCTTGTTTTTCTGAATCCATTGATATAAAATTTGCAAATTTTGGACGTGTGGTTTGAAAGTTATGGATTTTACAAGTTCTAGCATCTAATAGATCTAATCTGTTTTTATTTCAAATAAACAGAGCCACGTGGCGTGATACTATTAGCTGGTACCGGTTCGCACGGATCAGCTCTGTGAGGCGTTGGATCTAAACAGATCGCGTGGCTCAGACTGCTTCTTACCCCTTCGTCTAGTTTCTATCCTAGCCGCTGGATCTTAATCGCACGACGCACAGCACACTTTCCATAGACGGGCGGCGCTGGCGGCGGCAGGTGGCGGTGCGCGGTCAGACGGTGACGTTGCGGCGGCTACAGGAAGCAAGGGAAGAAACGGGGGTGCTCACCGTGCTCGCGAGGTCGAGGTGATGCTCAAGGTGGCGCTGGCTTGGAGAGCGGCGCTCAGAGATGGTGGCAATTCCTCGCTGGAGTGGGTGGCGGCGTCAGGCGGCTCTGGAGGTCGTCGAGGGCGACGCTGCGGTTCACCCCGAGGAAAAACAAGGACACGGTTAGACGCGGGAGAGTGTGGCGAGTGCAGGAGTATCATCAGGAAGGAGAGGGGAGAACGGACTTCACCTGGGAAGCTCGACGGAGCAATGGCAGACGGCGGTGGCGCTCAGATGAAGACGAAGTCGACGTTTCGGAGCGCGCGCGAGTGAACGAGTGGCACGGGGAGATGTGCCAGGAAGTGAGGAGCGAGGTCGTGTTCAGTGGGAGGTGAGAGGCGGCGTGGTGTGGCCAGAATTGTTCGAAGACGCTCGCCGGAGCAGTGGCGGTGCAAGGGGAATTCGGGGCAGCCTATGGGCAGAGGGGAGGAGCTGTCTGGGGGGAAAGATAGAGGGATGTGGGGCGATTTAACGAGCATAGTCACTGCGAGGAATTAAGGCCGCCTTCAACGCGTATTCACTGCCGGAATTACTCGGCTGCAACGGCAGGGCGAGTTCATCGCGGGGAGGAAGAAGGTGACGTGGGCGTGGGGTCGTCTGGCAGCGAGAGAGAGAAGGGTGCGGTGGGGTCCTGCTGTCTGTGACTCTGCGGGTCGGTTCTTCAGTGGAAAACGATTCGCAGAGAGGGGGGAAGTTGGGCTGCGACTGGGCTGTTGGGCTTGTTTGCTGGGCTGGGTCTGTTTATATTTTTTTTATTCTGCAAGCTTTTCTTTTTCTATTTGTTTTTTCCTGTTTCGAATTTCAAACAACAATTCAAGCACCCAAATCAATTCAAACTTCCACCAAACTTTGTATTGAGTTTAGTTCTGTTTAACAACATAATTCCAAATCCAAAATAAAATAATATTTTTATTCTTTTTAGGATCCATTAATAACTAAATAAATAGACCTTAGTCATTAATTCAAATAGGATTTGTTTTATTTAAAATATCCATTTGAAATCTAAAATAATACCAAAATCAAAATAGTAGGTTTTATTTGAATAAATAAAACACTTGGAAAACTTATTTAAAAATAATTTAACAAGTTTTAGTGTTTAATTAAAATAGAAAAGCCTTTACTTTAATAAAATTGGATATTAATAAACCCTCATTACTTTATTTAAATAAACCTTTACTCCTTTAATCAAAACAAAATATTTTATTTCAAAAGCTTGGCCAAGGTTTAATTTGGCTCTATAAAATAATCCTTATTTATATTACTACCTTTTCATTTGAAACTAAATCTTTTTATTAAAAGATCCAAAAATAGTAATTCCAATTATTTAAATTTTTTTTATTAATTGTTTATCTTTTTAAATCCCTTTAGGATTTATTTGATCAAAATAGGTTTGAAGGTTTCCAATTGGAATCAAAAAGTTTCTTCTCACCCTGAAAATCAACAAAGTTTTATTTCATTTATTTATTTTTCACATAACAAGATTTGAAAAATCTTGGGATGTGACATAAGTAAATCCCTTACATACAGTCGTACTACCTCTTCTGTCACTGGGGTTCCTAACCCACAGATCAGTCATTACTCACACTCCCTATACCTAGATCAATTCTCAGGATCTTGGATACCTGATAAGTTCTTAGATTGAGGCAAGAGTGGGTACAATAATCATCATGTCATACAAACTAATACATGATCCCATCTATAATAAATACCATGCACAAAAAGCTACATGGCTAGGCCGAAGCCCTTAGCCCAAGGAGAATTACTCACACATAGAGATGAAATCAACAATCATAAACATTGTAATGGAAATTATGAGATTGATAATAATAGTCTTACAATATCGCCAATCGGAGATGAGATCTACTATTACAAGTGATGGAATATGGCTATGGTGGTGGAGAAGGGTTTGGAGATTAGATCTAGATCTATTCCACCAGTGTGGTGTCTTCTGGTGGAAAAGAGTCGAGGGCAGGGTCCAGAGTGATTTTTCTCGTCGCCCAAGGCGTCTTTATATAGGGGTCCTTCACGAAAGTTGTTCTGTTTGACCTGGCGATGTCGGTGTCAACTATACAGCCGGACCTATACGGCCGGAATAAACTTCCCGCCATATAGTTGGTCGTTAAAGGAACTATTTTCTCTTCACGGCTCCGGGTTTTTTTGGTATGTTGAAAATCTCGTATCTTTGACTTTTATATTGTGATTTTCATCATCAAACGTCATTATCTGCGTAGGAAAAAATAGGAAGAAAGGATTGCATACCCCTTTAATCTTAGGCATTAGTGACAGAATTTAGAGAGATATTTTATCAAATATATGAATAATATATAGTTTAAATGCGGATGTGGATGGCTATATTTGACAGCCATCAGTTTCCTAGTAGTGGTGGTACATAATCGACTTGGAGTCATGTCGCTTCATTTCTCCGTCCCCGCCGTTACATGGACTCGAACACCCACACACACGTACATATGGGCTAAGGCCCAACATCAAATTGCACCGATCGGCTACCGCACCAGTCGAGGATCATTTCTGGTTTGTCCAATACGTTCCATAAAAAAACCTTGACCTGGTCAAATCTATCACGAGTTCAGCTACGTAACAATCACGACTAGCGATTCGATGAGATATGAAGCCACAGAAACAAAGTTGATGAGATGAGGTCATGGGTGACTGATAGCAGGGCCTAAACTTCTCACTTGAAAATTTTGAAGTTAGAAACTGAGGGCTACCTTTGTGGGTGTACTAAAACCTGCCACATTCATATGCATCTATAACTTGTTGATTGCATTTATATAACTACACACACAACTACGTGATTCAGATTTCACACATGAGTCATACACGCTGTATATTTGTATGTGCTACCTCAAAAATTATGGTGTCCCCTTTGGTCGTCGTCACACGTCGCTGAAACAGAGTATAACCAGATTTTTGCAGGAGCATTTAATAAATCGGGACACATGGGACATAGCAGTTTAATTTAGACCAGGAGTTTACATGCATGGGGTGCCCTCCGGTCGATCAGCGTTGGATCAGCAGGAAGCACCACATTCACCTAGTTTTCACAAAACGTTTTACGATATATGTATTAAAATCACTGGATTTCTATTAGTGAGAGTCGTGTCAAATTATTATAGGCATGGGTACTAATTAGGTTTCATCTTCAGCAGTCTATAAATCAGTCAGTCACTATTGGCTTTACTTAGCAAGGGGCAACATCCTCAAAAAGAATGGAGAAACACAACTACAATTTTACATGACAACTCGATTCAGTGGAAAATGGAAATGTGCCACACACAAAATATATATAACTTGTTACCTACAATATCGTTGATATATATGACCGACTTTTGCATCTCTTATTTTGTTTCACAAGTGGGTAATAAGAACAAATTTGTACAACAAAATGCAGAAACATACAAATAAATGACAAAAAAGTGCACAGCGGAGACGGCTGGGTAAGGAAGACGATGGGTCTTGAACCTTCACCTCTCCAGAACCTCTGCCACTGGTGTCAGCTGTAACATCCCAAAAATCATGTTTCATAACTCATGCATATCATCCATGCATCCATGATCATGTAGGATTTCATTTCAAAAATCAATTCAAAAACAGGAGCATATGAGCTCATTATTTTATGTGATCAGCATTAAATCAAATCCTACTCTCCAATGAAAGGTTGTTGTTCATGAACCAAACCTTGTTACTCTCAGATTGTTTTGTTTGCTTGCTATTTGCTTAAACCAAAAAAATTCAAAACAAAAGTGAATTTAAAACCATTTCCAAAACTTGATCAAATCTAGTGCCATATCACTATTTATTTTGTTTGACCAATAGGACCAAGCTAATACAGAGAGTCCATATGTATTTACACTCAGAATTATGATTGTTACACTCTGCAAAAACACAGAACAAATTTGAATTCATTTGGCATTTGAATTTGTTTGAAAATGGTTTTAGAAAATCAAAACAGAAATAGAAAATGAATTAATAAAAGGAAAAAGGCCGGCGCCAGTTATTTAGCCCAACAGAGAAACCAGCCCACTAAGCCCACCCGGGTTTCCCCTTCTCTCTCTCACTCGCAGACAAACCCACTGAGTCACTGACCGCTTGGGCCCATTCCCCCTTTCTTTCTCTCGCTGGCAAGTGGACCCTGCGACCACGTCAGCGTCGTCCCCAATCAACGCGCGGCCGAGGTGCTCCGCCGTTACCTCGCCGCAGTCACTGCCTGCGTAATTGCCATTGATACAGGGCGTAATCGCCGCCCCCCTCCTGGCTATTTAACCCCCTCTGCACCGCGAGCATTTCCCCTCACTCAATTTCCTCTCCACGCCACCAGGCTGCCCGTAGTCTTGCCCACACCGCCGCAGCTCCGACGACCTTCGGCGTGCGATTCCGGTAAGACCCCGTCGCCCCTTGCCGTCTAAGTTTGCCAGACTGATCACAGCATCCATGCGCATCTTCTCATCCTATTGGTGCATGCTAGGACCGTCTGGAGACTCGCCAACAACGACGACCGCAAGTGCCCGACGCTTTCTTCCTCTCCGGTGATCGATTGCGGTAAGCACTGAGCGCCCCTTGACCCCTCTCGCATACGACTGGGTTCGCCTTGTCCTTGCGCAACTACTGATGCCTCTGGTTGGTACTAGGAAGGCCCAGAGCGTCGGCAGCCACTTTGCCTGCAACCACCCGACGCCGTGCACGACTCCGACGAGCTCCAGCGACCACCTCTGCGCACCCCTTCACCAACGAAACCCACCTTGAGCATCAGCAGCACACGGCGAGCACGGTAAGCCCCTTCTCCCTCTCCCGCGCGACCTAGAACGCCGGCAGCAACTCTGACAGAGACGCCACCGCCAGTCGCCGCCGCTAGCGCCGCCAGAGTATGGTAGCTTGATCGCGAACCGTTGGATCTATATCCGAAGGGCTAGATAGATCACTTAAGCGAAGCGGTATGAACAGATCTGGGCCGTGCGGATTAAGTTAGATCTAATGGCTCACGTGTGTGATCCGGTGCGAAACGGTATCAACCAATAGGAACACGCCGCGTGTCTAGGTTTTGAATTTAAAAACTGGATTAGATCTATTAGATATTAAAACTTGTTTAATTCATAACTTTTGATTCCCATGTCCAAAATTAATGAATTTTATATCAATGGAATCAGGAGAGAAATACCTTTCCATATATGCAATGTGTTTAATGTTTTGCTTCTGTTAAAATGGTTATTTTTACAGAAACATGTGTAGGCCTATTTTGTGTATATTAATTATTTGAGAAATGTATTAGTGTTCAAATAAAGATTGTTTGGCAAGTTTTGAAGTTGTTTATGAACCAGTACTGTGCACTTGTCTTGTTGAGTTTAGAAAATCATCCCATATCATATTGCATGCATTCATATATTTTTGCTTGTATTTATTTTGTATGTGATTTGGTGCTATCATTTTATGTGTAGATTTTGGTGCAAATAGTGATTGTGATTGTGAGGATTGTAGCTACTCTCCAAACTACCAAGGCAAGTGGTGCTTCATGATTTTATCCCTATGTTTTTCAACTATGCATTAGAAATATTTTGCTAGTCTTGCATGGTTATATTTTGCTTATATGCTATGCTTGGCAAAATCCTAGTAGTTGTACAATTGCTAGAAATTTGTAAGTTAAGATGTTTATCTATGCCATGCTTAGCCTAGCTAGTAGCAACCAAGGGTGGTAAAATATTCATGCTATGATAAAATATTTCTAAGTCTTTGGACTTGTGTTTTGCTTAATAAAACAACTAAGTGAATGAAACACCTGGGTGGAATGGAAGGAATGGTTTATGTTGAGTGGTTACACAAGGCCCATTTTTATGGATTACCTTGTGTATCTCACTTGTGGAAAGCCACCCAGGAACAAAGGAATTTGAGATGCCATATGTTAAGAAGCTTCTAGTGCAGCCACTTGGCAATATGGGCTCTTCCTGGATCACATAGGTTGCAATAACTTAGCCATTTGGAAAGTTGGTGGTAGTGGGATTGATAGGTTGGAGCGCGTCCATTTGGTCTAATGGAAGGCTTCTGAAAGGTCCTGTCTTGGTGAAAATCAAGTCTTGTGGGGAAAGTGCACAACCTCTGCAAATGGAAGAATCTAAGTACTTAGCCATGTCCCTGGAAGGACAACTTGAGCATCAAGACATGGAAGCTATCAAGAATCTCCTCATCCCAATTTCTAAGTAAAACTTGTGATTGAACAATGGTGAAGGACCCCAATGTCTATTGGTGGTTCCTTGGGAAAAGTTTTGACAAAGAAAAACTTAGTGTTTTCAACTGATAGGCAAAAACTAGTTTGAGCAAAGCAAGCCTAAGCTACACTTAGCCAAAATTGCATATAGTATCTAGTCCACCAATATCCTACTAAGGTATCACTATCCAATACTATTCCAATGTATTGACCCACTGTGGCTGTAACTTGTGATGTTGCAGGATATTCTGATGATGATTAGGAGTCATGAGTCTACACTCAACATGCTTGCCTGTGGCACATTAAGATGAAGACTTATTTATCTTATTATATATTTGAACTCTTGTATTAGGCATGTGGCCATGGAGTTGTAAAAGACTATGTTGTCTCTGGAATGATATGTAATAATGACCTTTGTTTCTGTGTACTTCATCTTAAACTGTGGATGCTAGCATTGATCCAGGGACTAGCATTGCAATCACAGGGATCCTTTCCTTTACAAAGGAGGGATCTTACAGATGGTATCAGAGCACTGTGTTGCCTATAGGATTATGACCCTAGGATTGGAAACCACTAAGGAAAAAATTTCAACAACTTCCACACTTGTCTTTTCTTCTCGTAAACTTTTCTAATCTTCTTTCTCATCTCTATTTGTAGATGAACTCCATCAACGAAGCCGTGAAGAAGGGACCACTCATGACTATGACTTTGGAATGTGAGACAGAGTTCCCCAAGGCTCTCAAGGACCTCATGGTTGCCATGGGAATACATGGTGCAGCTGTGTACAAAGGTTTTCCTGTGATGGATGAAGGAGTTGAGTACTGGTGGGTTCAACTTCACTTGTATAAAAACAAGGAAGACAACCACAAGGACTCAGGATTCTGCATGGTCACCAACACAATGATGCACACCACATTCTTTGATTCAGCAAGGGATGCAGCTTGGAGGGCCATCAAAGAACTTGGTGATAGAATCAAGTGCAGAATGCTTAACACCCAGAATGACCTTAGGGAAGAAAAGAAGTATACCCAAGAGCTAGAGGCTACCAATCAACGTTTAAGGAAAGACATCATAGACTTAGCAATGGAGTCATGTGATCAAGATAAACAGATTGCCTCTAGGGATGCCTTGTTAGCCAACTTGGCAAGTGGGATGGGATTGTAAGCGTACTTCGTTAGTTGGACCACCACACTTATCATTTTTGTTAGGGGGTAACCCCTTAGGGTGGCCCGATCTTTCACGAATCTCCGCGGGAATCGAGGGTAAAGCGGTGGAAGGGGAAAAGGGGATGGAATCCACGAACACACGCCACGTAGAACCCGACGAACTCACGCACACAAAACACGATACACGCTGATAACTCACGCCGGTGGCAACCGGTCCAACATAATCTCTAGGATCAGTGTTGGGCGAAGCTCGCTCTCCACGCCAACAACGGGGGATGAGGTGCTTGGTGAGATCTTGACGACTTGGGGGCGAGAAACCGAGAACCCAAGGCCTTTTACAACTTGAACGCACTAGGCAAGATCCAAGAGGGGGGTGGATAATCCGGTGCTCCTTGGTAGGAGCATGAGACCAATAGATATAAGTTCCTCAAAGGGTTTCCTTAATCTATTATTATCCAAGTCTAGGGTTTACAATGGAGGGTGGGGGCTATATATAGGCCAACCACATAAACAGGGGTATTTTGGGAACAAATAGCGAAATATAGAGAGGGTTACAAGGCGCTGGGCCGACTTAACACGATCAGGTTCTGTGTCGTCCGGTAGTACCGGTCCAGCTCGACCGGTAGTACCGGTCATGCGGTAGTACCGCTTCCTGGCCCGGTAGTACCGCTTGTCGTCCTGGGACTTGCGCTGGGGCCTTCTGTTGGTGGCGGTAGCAGGGGGCGGTAGTGACGTGGCCCGGTAGTACCGGATCCGGGGCCAGTAGTACCACCAGTGACAGAGAGCATTTGGCTAGCGCTGGGGTCTTCTGTTGTTGGCGGTAGTAGGGGGCGGTAGTGCCGCCGAGCGGTAGTACCGGTCGCCAGGTCCGGTAGTACCGCTGGCGACAGAGAGTGTTTGGTCTCTTCTGCTGGTGCTCCTCCGTCCTATGGGTCCTTCTCTTCGTACCTGATGATGCACAAGGTATGGGTATGAAGTAGCAGGCCATCCAAGGGTGTATCTAAGTCACACAAGGAGAGGAGCGAGTTCACCTTAGCTTGAAGGAGTTTGGCTCGGGCGCGAGTCATGGGTCCACTTGGGGAGCTCGTGGAAGTAGATGTAGTAGCGGTCGTAGGACGGGCTGCATCAGCTCCCCCCCCCTTGGGAAAGAGTCGTCCTCGACTCTTCAACCGTCGCAACTTCATCTTCTCCATGGTAGGGTGAGAGGTCCTTGACATTGAATGTCGAGCTCACAAGATACTTTGATGTTGGGATATCGATGATATAAGCGTTGTTGTTGATCCTCTTGAGCACTTTGAATGGTCCATCGCCTCTTGGCTTTAGCTTGGAGTCGCGTTCCTTGGGGAAGCGGTATTTACTCAAGTGTATCCACACAAGGTTGCCCTCTTCGAAGATTATCTCTTTCTTGTTCTTGTTTAGCCTTGATGCTTGGCGAAGGACTTGTTGCTCGATAGTAGCTTGTGTGTCTTCATGGAGTTTCTTCATTGTTTGGGCATGCTTGACAACGTCCATATTGGCACGTTCATGAAGTGGTAGTGGAAGGATATCAAGCGCGGTGAGAGGCTCGAACCGTAGACGATCATGAACGGGCTCCTCATGGTGGTGGAGTGCTTGGCGCGGTTGTAGGCGAACTCGGCGTGTGGAATACATTCCTCCCAGTCTTTAAGGTTCTTCTTTATCAACACCCTGAGGAGTGTGCCAAGACTTCGATTGACGACCTCGGTTTGTCCATCGGTTTGAGAATGCGAGGCGGACGAGAAGAGGAGCTTTATGCCGAGCTTGGCCATGAGAGTCTTCCAGAAGTAGCTCATGAATTTTACGTCGTGGTCGGAGACGATTGTTCTTGGCACACCGTGTAGCCGAATTATTTCCCTGAAAAAAAATTGCTACATGTGAAGCATCATCGGTCTTATGGCACAGAATGAAATGTGCCATTTTGGAAAAGCGATCCACTACTACAAATATAGAATCATGTCCATGTTTAGATCTAGGCAAGCCTAACACAAAGTCCATGCTAATGTCCGACCAAGGTGCATGAGGAATAGGCAATGGCATATAAAGACCAAAGGGGTTGGACTTAGACTTAGCTTGGATACATGTAGTGCATCGTTGGACGTGGCGCTCCACGTCGCGCTTCATCTTTGGCCAAAAGTAGTGAGTGGAGAGCATATCATATGTCTTGTCACGACCAAAGTGACCCATAAGGCCTCCACCATGGGACTCTTGAAGAAGCAAAAGTTGGAGAGACGATTTCGGAATGCAAAGCTTGTTTTGTTTGAAAAGAAAACCCTTATGCAAATAGAAATCATCAATCCCTTTGTCTATTGAACATTGTGCAAATATTGGTCCAAAGAAAGGGTCGGACGCGTACAAAGATTTGATGTCATCAAGACCCAAGACATTTACTTCGAGTCGTGTAAGAAGGCTTGTGTTTTTGCGAGACAAGGCGTCCGCTACCACATTTTCTTTGCCCTTCTTGTATTTGACAATGTAAGGAAAAGACTCCATGAACTCAACCCATTTTGCGTGCCTTTTACTCAAATTGGCTTGGCCCTTAAGGTACTTCAACAACTCATGGTCGGAATGTATGATAAATTCTTTGGGCCAAAGATAGTGTTGCCACACTTGAAGAACTCGAACTAAGGCAAAAAGTTCTTTGTCATAAATGGGATAGTTTAGGCGTGTGCCATCAAGTTTCTCACTATGGTAAGCAATAGGACGCCCATTTTGCATAAGGACGCCACCAATGCCAATACCACTAGTGTCACATTCAATCTCAAAGGTTTTTGTGAAATCCGGTAATGCAAGAAGTGGTGCTTCGGTGAGCCTCTTTTTGAGCTCGTCAAAAGCCTTTTGTTGTGCTTTTCCCCAAACGAACGTGACATTTTTCTTGGTCAATTCGTTGAGGGGGCAAGCGATGGTAGAAAAGTCTTTCACAAAGCGACGGTAAAAGCCGGCCAACCCATGAAAACTACGAAGTTCACTAACATTTGTAGGGATGGGCCAATCTCGTATGTCCTTTACTTTGGAGACATCAACTTCAATGCCATTAGAAGACACGACAAAACCAAGGAAAATCAGCTTGTCTCTTGCAAAAGTGCACTTTGGGAGATTAGCATAAAGCTTTTCATGACGAAGGATTTGAAGGACCTCCTTAACATGAGTAACATGCTCCTCTAGTGACTTGCTATAGACAAGGATGTCATCAAAGTAACAACTACACTCTTCCCAATGAGATATCTCAAAATATGGTTCATGAGGCGCATGAAGGTAGATGGGGCATTAGATAAGCCAAAAGGCATAACCAACCATTCATAGAGACCAAGCTTGGTCTTGAAGGCGGTTTTCCACTCATCACCTTCGGCCATGCGAATTTGGTGGTAACCACTACGAAGATCAATTTTCGAAAATATAGTGGCTCCACATAACTCATCAAGCATGTCATCAAGACGCGGTATAGGATGTCGATAACGCACGGTGATAGCATTGATTGGACGGCAGTCCATGCATAACCGCAACGTATCATCCGTTTTTGGAACTAGAATCACGGGGACCGCGCTTGGGCTAGTGCTTACTTGGATCAAACCTTTGGAGACTAGTTGGTTGATTTGGCGTTCGATCTCCTTCGTCTCTTCTAGGTTTGTGCGATACGCGGCGCGGTTTGGGAGTGGGGCGCCGGGTATGAGGTCGATGCGGTGCTCGATTCCACGAAGAGGAGGAAGGCCATGAGGAAGCTCTTCGGGAAATACATCTTGGAATTCCTGCAAAATAGTCATCAAAGAAGGAGGAACATTTGTCAAGTCGTTAGTTCCTTGCGCTAGTCCCTTGCATACAAGGACATAGTGCAAGATGGATGGGTTGGTCCGCACTTCTCTCATCTCACTTTTGGTGGCAAGAAGAACACTCTTAGTTTTTCCACTCGAGTTTGGCTTGTAGCTCTCACTCACTATGGTGTGGTTCTCTCGCTCACCACTCTTCTCACAAGGTGTTTTTGTGTATTGCGCCCTCGCTAAAGCCTTTGCATTGTCCGCAATTATTTGGCTAGGGGTCATTGGTTGCAACACACAAGTTTTATCAAGCCATTTGAAGGTGTAAGTGTTTGAGTGACCATTATGCAAAGCACGCTTGTCATATTGCCACGGCCTTCCGAGCAACATGTGGCAAACCGTCATTGGGACCACGTCACATTCCACCGTGTCCTTGTAGTGCCCAATTGAGAATGTCACCGAGACGGTGTGCTTGATCTTGACGGATCCTTGGTCACTTACCCATTGGATATGGTAGGGGTGTTTATGCGGATGGAGGGTGAGATTGAGTTTCTCACACAATTCCGTACTTGCAAGGTTGTGGCAACTCCCTCCATCGATGACAACTTTGATGGACTTCCCATTGATGCCGGCACGAGTTTGGAAGATGTTCGAGCGTTGGTCTTCATTCTCATTGACTTGGGTAGTCAAGACCCTTGTGACCACAAGCGATGGACTTGCGTCATGCTCACACACAAGAAGTTCTTGGTCCTCTTCCAAATGTTGCCTTGCCATGGCTTCCTTGACCCTTGCATCAAACTCTTCCTCACTCAAGTATTCTTCATCGTCGTTGTCATGGATGAACAAAACTTTCTTGTTTCCACATGCGTTCGACTTGTGCCCTTTGCCTCCACACTTGTAGCATTCACCATTGAATGGTTGATCATCCCTTGTGTTTTTGCCACTTGGGGGTTGTTTTCCTTGAGGGAGAGTTGGCTTGAAGGGAAGCTTGGTGGTACTTGAGGAGCTTCCACTTGGTGTTGTTGGGGTAGTGGTTGGTGCTTGCTTGTAGGTGAAGTACGTCTTTGGCTTGTTGTACTTGATGTCCTCTTGCACTTGACGCTCGGCCTTTGAAGCGATGTGCACAAGCTCAACCATGTTGTTGTACTTTTGGAACTCGGTGATGCGCTTGATGGGATGGTTCAAGCCATTGAGTAAGCGTGCCATTGTTTGTTCATCTCGCTCTTCAATGTTAGCACGGATCATGTTGAGCTCCATTTGCTTGAAGTACTCTTCCACGGTCTTTGTCCCTTGACTAAGCGTTTGAAGCTTGTTGAAGAGGTCACGCGTGTAGTGTGAAGGAACAAAGCGGGATCTCATATGAGCCTTCATATCTTGCCAAGTTGCGATTGGAGGCTCTTGTTTTGCTTCACGAGCGAGTTGGACTTGTTCCCACCAAAGGTTGGCATACTCATCAAACTCGAGGGATGCCATGGCCATCATCTTCTCATTGCTATAGTTGTGCATGCGGAAGATCTTGTCGACCTTGAGTTCCCACGAGAGATATTCCTCGGGTTCATTGGAACCGGTGAACTTGGGCATGGTGAATTTGAGCTTGCCAAAAGTTTCTTCTCCATTGCGGTTCCGGTTGCGTCGGTTGCCATGATTTTGGCGGTCATCATCATCATCCGAGCTCTCATGTCTTGCTTGGTGATGGTTGCGTTGCTCTTGCGGTTGTTGAGGTGCCGCGTTTGGTGGTGGAACTTGGTTTTGGCGACGAGCTTGGGGAGCTTGCTCGTTTTGTTGGCGCGGTTGAGGACGAGGAGGAGGTTGGTGGTCCTCACGACGAGCTTGGGGAGCTTGCTCTTGTTCTTGTCGTGGGTGGTGCCGAGGAGCATTGTCTTGCGCCCTGTGGCGAGGAGGACGTCGAGCCGCATGCGCCATGGGCTGCTCTGCTTCTTCTTGATGTGGAGGAGGCTCGTCATGACCATCATGTTGCCGACGTGGACGATCATGTCGATGATGATGCCTTGGAGGATCTTCTAGTGCTTCACGTCGACGGTGATCTTGTTCGTCCTCTTCGGATGCTTCACTTGTTGTTGAAGGGACATGTCGACGGCGATGGCCTTGGTGTTCCATGTGAGGTTTCTCTTGTTGAATCACAAGTGCCCTTGGTTGTGGCCGGTTCGCTTCACGTCTTGGAGGTCTTGCGGAGAGGTCACCATCATAGCTTGACGTTGCGGCGTGACGCGGAGATGGTACCGCTTGCGAAGAGCTCATGGATTGAAGAACGGGTCCATCCCGGTGCCTTGAAGCGTGACGGCGAGGTGCACTTGATTCACTTGAGGAGTGCCGAGATGAGCTTGATTCGCGCGAGCGTGGCCTTGCTAGTCCATCAATGAGGCGTTGAAGCTTCTCATCCGTTGAGGCGAGTGCACGACCAAGAGCTTCATTTTGATGACCGAGGTTGTGTTGCATGGCATGCATTTGGCCACGGACTTCTTCGAAGCGGTTGTCGATGTTCTTGAATTCCACACGGGCCTCGCTAAATTGTTCATCTTGGCGCCGCTCGAGGGCTTCACAACGGTAGTTGAATTCTCCTCGGACCTTCCAATGGTCCCATCTTGTCATGAATTGTGTGTCATCCTCCGGAGGTTGTGGTGGTTGGGATGGCTCTCCATGCCTGTCCATGATGAAAAGCCAACAAGGGTTGTATATGGAGAATAAGGGTGCGGAGAGTTAGCCTTTTACCTCACCTTGGAGATTATATCAAACCAATTGCCACACAAATGAGCGAAAAGCGTGCAAAGTGAAATGGGCAAGAAACTCACACACAAATATGCTACAACTCTCAAAAGCTTTTGGTGGAAGGTTAGGATTGTGGAAAACCAAACGAAATGATCCAAGCAAAAGGTTATTGTCCTACGTGGTAAAGAACCAAAGATCAAAAGCAAAAGGATACGATCTACAAAACACGAAAAACACACACGTGGAGAAAAACGGGGTTAGCACGACTATGAAAATGAGCACAAAAGGTCCTAACCAAGACTACGCTCGGTTGTCGTGCCAACTCAAGGAGAGACCACAACTCGTTTGCCAAAAGAGGATAAGAAATAGATTTGTGCACTTTCCTTGGTGCGCTCTTTCTTCTCTCTTTCTTGGCCTACAAGCTTGGTGTTCTCTTTGTATTGGGAGACTATGTATATTTTTCTCTTTTTTCTCTTTTTTTTTGATTCTTGTTCCTTTTTCTCCCTTTCTATGCTACTATGTTAGCTTTTGTATTTGGCCTCACACTCTCACTTTCCGAAGGCAAGTGCACAATGCTTAGACAAACACAAAATGAGTTGCTCTCATAGGATAGATACACACAAAGGAAGATATGGGGTTGTCAAAGTGGTGCAAGTTATACCTTTGGTATTGTTGATGACTTGCAACCGTTGGTGGTGGATGATGTTCGAGTGTCGCGGTGTCGATGAGCGCGGGAGACTTTGATGCGGAAGCTTGTGTTAAGATGACGACAAACACGCGAAACACGAACAAGCTAAAGGGGGAAAGTCAGCAAACGAAAATGAGGCGTCAAGAAGAGGAAAAAGTTTCTGTTGCTGGCGGTAGTACCGCCTGGCAGGGCCGGTAGTACCGGACGGCGGTAGTACCGCCTGCTCGACCGGTAGTACCGCTGGTCACAGAACAAGAACGAAAACGAGATCCACTTGACACAAACCTCAAATTCGTGGGAAAACTGACCGAAAGGCTGGGCTAGGAACAACAGGGGTTATAGATCGACTCCAAAAGCAACAGATCTATGGACCAAAACCGCGAAAAACTCACCAAATCCAGAGATCGATCCGAAGGCAAATTGGGCTCTTTTTGGTGGGATTTTCGATTTTAAGGGGGATAAAGAAAAAATTGGGGGGAAATTCGTGATAAACCTTGCTCTTGATACCAAGATGTTAGGGGGTAACCCCTTAGGGTGGCCCGATCTTTCACGAATCTCTGCGGGAATCGAGGGTAAAGCGGTGGAAGGGGAAAAGGGGATGGAGTCCACGAACACACGCCACGTAGAACCCGACGAACTCACGCACACAAAACACGATACACGCCGATAACTCACGCCGGTGGCAACCGGTCCAACATAATCTCTAGGATCGGTGTTGGGCGAAGCTCGCTCTCCACGCCAACAACGGGGTATGAGGTGCTTGGTGAGATCTTGACGACTTGGGGGCGAGAAACCGAGAACCCAAGGCCTTGTACAACTTGAACGCACTAGGCAAGATCCAAGAGGGGGGTAGATAATCCGGTGCTCCTTGGTAGGAGCATGAGACCAATAGATATAAGTTCCTCAAAGGGTTTCCTTAATCTATTATTATCCAAGTCTAGGGTTTACAATGGAGGGTGGGGGCTATATATAGGCCAACCACATAAACAGGGGTATTTTGGGAACAAATAGCGAAATATAGAGAGGGTTACAAGGCGCTGGGCCGACTTAACACGATCAGGTTCTGTGTCGTCCGGTAGTACCGGTCCAGCTTGACCGGTAGTACCGGTCATGCGGTAGTACCGCTTCCTGGCCCGGTAGTACCGCTTGTCGTCCTGGGACTTGCGCTGGGGCCTTCTGTTGGTGGCGGTAGCAGGGGGCGGTAGTGTCGTGGCCCGGTAGTACCGGATCCGGGGCCGGTAGTACCGCCAGTGACAGAGAGCATTTGGCTAGCGCTAGGGTCTTCTGTTGTTGGCGGTAGCAGGGGCGGTAGTGCCGCCAAGCGGTAGTACCGGTCGCCAGGTCTGGTAGTACCGCTGGCGACAGAGAGCGTTTGGTCTCTTCTGCTGGTGCTCCTCTGTCCTATGGGTCCTTCTCTTCGTACCTGATGATGCACAAGGTATGGGTATGAAGTAGCAGGCCATCCAAGGGTGTATCGAAGTCACACAAGGAGAGGAGCGAGTTCACCTTAGCTTGAAGGAGTTTGGCTCGGGCGCGAGTCATGGGTCCACTTGGGGAGCTCGTGGAAGTAGATGTAGTAGCGGTCGTAGGACGGGCTGCATCAGCTCCCCCCCCTTGGGAAAGAGTCGTCCTCGACTCTTCAACCGTCGCAACTTCATCTTCTCCATGGTAGGGTGAGAGGTCCTTGACATTGAATGTCGAGCTCACAAGATACTTTGATGTTGGGATATCGATGATATAAGCATTGTTGTTGATCCTCTTGAGCACTTTGAATGGTCCATCGCCTCTTGGCTTTATCTTGCAGTCCCGTTCCTTGGGGAAGCGGTATTTACTCAAGTGTATCCACACAAGGTTGCCCTCTTCGAAGATTATCTCTTTCTTGTTCTTGTTTAGCCTTGATGCTTGGCGAAGGACTTGTTGCTCGATAGTAGCTCGTGTGTCTTCATGGAGTTTCTTCATTGTTTGGGAACGCTTGACAACGTCCATATTGGCACGTTCATGAGGTGGTAGCGGAAGGATATCGAGCGCGGTGAGAGGCTCGAACCGTAGATGATCATGAACGGGCTCCTCATGGTGGTGGAGTGCTTGGCGCGGTTGTAGGCGAACTCGGCGTGTGGAATACATTCCTCCCAGTCTTTAAGGTTCTTCTTTATCAACACCCTGAGGAGTGTGCCAAGACTTCGATTGACGACCTCGGTTTGTCCATCGGTTTGAGGATGCGAGGCGGACGAGAAGAGGAGCTTTATGCCGAGCTTGGCCATGAGAGTCTTCCAGAAGTAGCTCATGAATTTTACGTCATGGTCGGAGATGATTGTTCTTGGCACGATGACAAGGAGAGAGGCCTTGAGGTAGTCATGCAGGACTTGATTGGACGTCTGTTAGGGAGACACTCTCGACAGGTTAGAGGTACTCACTTCCACACCTTCGGTAGATGTGATGAGGATGGTGAGGCCATTGACTTCGAGGACACTTCGAGGGAGACAGCAGAGCCGATTCGTCTATACCTCCAGGACTTAGAGGTTCTTCTTAGGCACGTGGACACTGATAGGACCAACGTCATGCTCAGCAATGACGAACTCTAGGTTCAGCTTTGCGAGAAGGACAAGCTCTTCGTGGAGCAAGATGAGATAGTCAAGGAGATGGAGGCCAAATTCGAGAGTCAGGACAGAAAGTTCAAGAGTCAAGAGAAGCGAGTCCAAGACAGGAACAAGAGGATTCGAGACATGACTGCAGAACTGGAGGCCAAGGACTTCGAGCTCGAGCATCAGCAGACTGTGATTGAGAGGCTTCGTTCTCAGAAGAGGGCTCTCAAAGCCAAAGTAGAGACCTTGACCACCAATGTCGAGGAATACAAGACCGCTATGGAGAATGCAGGTCTTACATTTGTTGAGGAGGAGGTTGATGCCGAGGAGTAGTGATGACTACTCGTTTATCATGTATTTATCATGCTTTTTATTGAGTCGCAATGACCATCCAACATGTGGATGGCTTGCTATTGGTGTGTTTAGTTTGCAAACTTGTCATTTATGTTGTTGAACTATTATTATTATGATGCATGTTTGGTGATTGTTTATGTGATGTATTGTGCATGTTAGCATCTATGGGTATCTCATTCTTATCTCTATTGAACAAACCACAGATGCCTCCCCATCGTGCCAATCCCAACCCCAACAACAACAACATCACCCCTGAGATGCAGCAAATGATGACAGCTCAGACTCAGCTGATGCAGATGATGACTATGTTCATCCAGAATCAGAACAACAACAACAACAACAATAACAACAACAACAACAACAATCAGAACAACCCACCGGGTTTTGACATGCTTACCAGGTTCTTGAGATTGAGGACAGCAAAGTTCTCAGGAATAACTGATCCTATGGTGGCCAATGATTGGCTATGCTCAGTGAACAAGGACTTGGTAACAGTTGGTTGTACTGATGAAGAGAAAGTTAGATTTGCAGCACACTTGTTGGAAGGACCAGCAGCCACTTGGTGGGATAACTTCCAAAATCACCACTCCCATTGAGGATGTGACATGGGCTATCTTCGAAGATGGTTTCCGTACTGCTCACATCTCATCCGGAGTGATGAGTTTGAAGAAGAAGGAGTTCCATAACTTGAAGCAGCGCCACCGCAGCGTGGCTGAATATATTGAGGAGTTCAACAATCTGGCGCGATATGCACCGGATGAAGTTGACACTGATGCTAAGAGGAAGGAAAAATTCCTTGAAGGGTTGAATGATGAACTGAACCTGCAGTTAGCTGTGGCATATGTTCCCACATACCAGTCTCTTTGTGACAAGGCTGCTATTTTGGAGAACAAGATGAAGCAAGTTGAAAGTAGGAAGAGAAAGCACTCTGACAAGCACAGCTCGAGATCGTCTCACAAGCGTTCCCATTATGATGATAGTGGGAGTTCAGGATCCCACAAGCATGGGAAATTCAACAAGCACCACAACCATAACCGTCATCATGACAACAAGAGCCACCGTAGTCATGACAATGACAAGTACAAAAATCACAAGGGTGGATATAAGAGCCACCACAGTGGAAGTGGCAGTGGAAGCCAGCCTGTCAAGAAGGATATTAGTCAGGTTGAGTGTTTCAAGTGCAAGAAGATGGGGAATTATGCAAATGAATGCCCAGAAAAGAAAGTTGAAGGACCCAACAAGCCCAACCCTTTTCAAAAGGGACAAGTGAACCACATCAATGTGGAGGAAATCTATGAAGAGCCAGATGCAGTTGCTGGTAAGTTCAAACTCAACTCTATTCCAGCACTTGTTCTTTTTTATACTGGAGCATCACATTCATTCATATCAAAAGCATTTGTTGATAGAAATGGATTTCCAACTGAAAACATTGGGTGTCCAATAAAAGTTAGTTCTCCAGGTGGAGATATGATAGTAAGTCTTGGATGCCGGGATCTAGTGATAGAATTTGGAAAGCATAAGTTTCCAGTGAGTCTGATAATCCTAGATTCCCAAGGACTGGATGTAATATTGGGAATGGATTGGATGGCTAAGTATAAAGGAGTACTAGATTGTGCTAATCGTACTGTTGCACTCACAACCCCGGAAAAGAAGCGGATTAGATTCAAGTATAACTTTGAATCAAAAGGGAGTAAGCTAAATTCTCTTAAGGGGGTTAGCATAGACAGTGTGCCAATTGTGAGTGAATATCCGGATGTGTTTCCGGAAGAATTGCCGGGAATGCCACCAGATAGAGATGTGGAGTTTCTTATTGACTTGCTACCAGGATCTGGACCAATAGCAAAGAGACCGTACAAGATGTCAGTTGATGAGTTGAAAGAACTCAAGAAGCAACTTGGAGAACAGTTGCAGAAAGGTTTTATCCAACCAAGTTCCTCATCTTGGGGAGCACCAGTTTTGTTTGTGGAAAAGAAAGATAGGAGTCAAAGGTTATGCATAGATTACCGTTCACTCAATGAGGTGACTATCAAGAACAAATACCCTTTGCCTAGAATCAATGACTTGTTTGATCAGTTAGAAGGAGCTTGTGTGTTCTCAAAGATTGATCTCCGGTCAGGTTATTTTCAGCTTAAGATAAGGGAACAAGACATACCCAAGACAGCTTTCACCACAAGGTATGGATTGTATGAGTATACCGTGATGCCATTTGGTTTGACCAATGCACCAGCATACTTCATGAATATGATGAACAAGGTGTTCATGGAATTCCTTGACAAGTTTGTTGTCGTTTTCATCGATGACATTTTAATCTACTCCAAGAGCAAAGATGAGCATGAGGGACATCTACGTTTGATACTTGAGAAGCTTAGAGAGCATAAGTTATATGCCAAATTCAGCAAGTGTGAATTTTGGTTAAATGAAGTTGGATTTCTTGGACACGTTGTGTCAGGAGATGGTGTAGCAGTTGACCCTGCTAAAGTTTCAGCTATAACTGAATGGGAATCTCCCAAGTCAGTGAAAGAGGTTCGTAGTTTCCTTGGCTTAGCAGGTTACTATAGAAGGTTTATTGAAAATTTCTCCAAGGTAGCTAAGCCTATGACAGAATTGCTAAACAAAGACAAGAAATTTGCTTGGTCTGAAGGTTGTGAACTCAGCTTTCAAGAATTGAAGAAGAGACTAGTGACAGCACCAGTCTTATGTCTACCAGATCTGGAGAAGGATTTCCAAGTGTATTGCGATGCATCTCATCATGGATTAGGTGTTGTAATTATGCAAGAAGGGAAAGTTGTGGATTATGCCTCGAGACAACTCAAAACTCATGAAGTGAACTACCCTACTCATGATTTAGAGTTAGCCTCTGTTGTCCATGCACTCAAAACATGGAGACATTATCTTTTGGGAAAGCGATGTGAAGTGTTCACAGATCACAAGAGTTTGAAGTATATCTTCACCCAGAAGGAAATTAACATGAGACAAAGAAGATGGCTAGAACTCATCAAAGACTATGACTTAAGTTTGCAATACCACCCCGGTAAAGCAAATGTTGTAGCGGATGCTCTAAGCCGTAAGGTTTTTGTGAATGGCCTTACTAAGGGAGAATTGTCAGATGATCTGTGTGCCCAATTTAGAGATCTCAGATTGGAGATTGTGCCTGAAGGACATCTCATGTCTTTGGATGTTCAAACTACTTTGTTGGAAAAGATCAAAGAATCCCAGAAGACTGATAAGGAAATTGAAGAGATTAAGGAAAAGATTGGCAAGGGAAAAGCCAAAGGATTCCATGAATACGAACAGGGTACTTTATGGCATGGAAAACGTATCTGTGTTCCACAAGATCCGGAGCTTCGGAAACTGATTTTACAAGAATCACACAACTCACCGTATTCCATTCATCCGGGTAACACCAAAATGTACATGGATATGAAGGAAAGATTTTGGTGGAATAATCTCAAGAAGGACATCGCCGAACATATTGCTTTGTGTGATGTATGTAGTAGAGTGAAAGCCGAACATCAGAAACCAGCAGGATTGCTTCAACCACTACCTATTCCTGATTGGAAGTGGGATAAGATTGGTATGGATTTCATTACCGGATTACCAAGGACCAGGTCAGGATATGATTCTATTTGGGTAGTAGTGGATCGCCTAACTAAAGTGGCTCATTTCATACCCGTGAAGACAACCTATACAAGTGCTAAGTAAGCCAAGATTTATATGAGTAGAATTGTGTGTCTACATGGAGTACCCAAGAGTATTATGTCTGATAGGGGAACTCAATTCACTTCTCATTTTTGAAGACAATTACATGAGTCATTGGGAACGAGGTTGGAATTCAACACCGCTTTTCATCCTCAGACTGATGGACAGACTGAAAGGACTAATCAAATTCTTGAAGATATGTTGAGGGCATGTGCCCTAGACTATGGAGCCAGCTGGGATGAAAGTCTGCCTTACGCATAATTCTCTTATAATAACATCTATCAAACCAGTATTGAGATGGCACCATTTGAGTTTCTCTATGGGAGAAAGTGTACCACCCCATTACTATGGAATGGTGTGGGAGAAAGAAGTTTGTTCGGACCAGAACTAATCAAAGAGGCTGAAGAGAAAGTCAAGCTGGTTAAGGACAGATTGAAAATAGCACAGTCCCGACAGAAAAGCTACGCAGATCCTAAGCGTAGAGAAGTCACCTATGAAGTTGGTGATAGAGCCTATCTTAGAGTGTCACCACTTCGTGGAGTGAAGAGGTTTGGAGTCAAAGGAAAGTTGGCCCCAAGATATGTTGGACCATTCAAGATTCGGAGTCGCAAAGGAGAAGTAGCCTATGAGATTGAATTGCCAGAGTCTTTGTCAGCAGTTCATAATGTGTTTCATGTGAGTCAGCTTAAGAAATGTCATCCAGAAATGGAAGAAACTTCTTTGAAGGATACTATACCTTTGGAAGAGGTCCAATTGGAAAGTGATCTCACTTATGAAGAGAAACCTATCAAGATTCTTGAGACTACAGAAAGAGTTACTCGGACTAAGACTATCAAGTTCTGCAAGGTTCAATGGAACCATCATTCCGAAGAAGAAGCAACATGGGAAAGAGAAGATGATCTTTGGAAAGACCGCCCTCACCTATTTGCTAGCCAATCCGAATCTTGAGGGCGAGATTCACCTTAAGGGGGTTAGATTTCTAACATCCCAAAAATCATGTTTCAAAACTCATGCATATCATCCATGCATCCATGATCATGTAGGATTTCATTTCAAAAATCAATTCAAAAACAGGAGCATATGAGCTCATTATTTTATGTGATCAGCATTAAATCAAATGCTACTCTCCAATGAGAGATTGTTGTTCATGAATCAAACCTTGTTACTCTCAGATTGTTTTGTTTGCTTGCTATTTGCTTAAACCAAAAATTTGCAAAACAAAAGTGAATTTAAAACCATTTCCAAAACTTGATCAAATCTAGTGCCATATCACTATTTATTTTGTTTGATCAATAGGACCAAGCTAATACAGAGAGTCCATATGTATTTACACTCAGAATTATGATTTTTACACTCTGCAAAAACCTAGAACAAATTTGAATTCATTTGGCATTTGAATTTGTTTGAAAATGGTTTCAGAAAATCAAAACAGAAATAGAAAATGAATTAAGAAAAGGAAAAAGGCCAGCGCCAGTTATTTAGCCCAACAGAGAAACCAGCCCACTAAGACCACCCGGGTTTCCCCTTCTCTCTCTCTCACTCGCAAACAAACCCACTGAGTCACTGACCGCTTGGGCCCATTCCCCCTTTCTTTCTCTCGCTGGCAAGTGGACCCTGTGACCATGTCAGCGTCGTCCCCAATCAACGCGCGGCCGATGCGCTCCGCCGTTACCTCGCCGCAGTCACTGCCTGCGTAATTGCCATTGATACAGCGCGTAATCGCCGCCCCCCTCCTGGCTATTTAACCCTCTGCACTGCGAGCATTTCCCCTCACTCAATTTCCTCCACGCCACCAGGCTGCCCGTAGTCTTGCCCACACCGCCGTAGCTCCGACGACCTTCGGCGTGCGATTCCGGTAAGACCCCGTCGCCCCTTGCCGTCTAAGTTTGCCAGACTGATCATAGCATCCATGCGCATCTTCTCATCCTATTGGTGCATGCTAGGACCGTCTGGAGACTCGCCAACGACGACGACCGCAAGTGCCCGACGCTTTCTTCCTCTCCGGTGATCGATTGCGGTAAGCACTGAGCGCCCCTTGACCCCTCTCGCATACGACTGGGTTCGCCTTGTCCTTGCGCAACTACTGATGCCTCTGGTTGGTACTAGGAAGGCCCAGAGCGTCGGCAGCCACTTTGCCTGCAACCACCCGACGCCGTGCACGACTCCGACAAGCTCCAGCGACCACCTCTGCGCGCCCCTTCACCAACGAAACCCACCTTGAGCATCAGCAGCACACGGCGAGCACGGTAAGCCCCTTCTCCCTCTCCCGCGCGACCTAGAACACTGGCAGCAACTCTGACAGAGACGCCTCCGCCAGTCGCCGCCGCTAGCGCCGCCAGAGTATGGTAACTTGATCGCGAACCGTTGGATCTAGATCCGACGGTCTAGATAGATCACTTAAGCGAAGGGGTACGAACAGATCTGGGCCGTGCAGATTAAGTTAGATCTAACGGCTCACGTGTGTGATCCGGTGCGAAACGGTATCAACCAATAGGAACACGCCGCATGGCTAGGTTTTGAATTTAAAAACTGGATTAGATCTATTAGATATTAAAACTTGTTTAATTCATAACTTTTGATTCCCACGTCCAAAATTGATGAATTTTATATCAATGGAATCAGGAGAGAAAGCCCTTTCCATATATGCAATGTGTTTAATGTTTTGCTTCTGTTAAAATGGTTATTTTTACAGAAACATGTGTAGGCCTATTTTGTGTATATTAATTATTTGAGAAATGTATTCGTGTTCAAATAAAGATTGTTTGGCAAGTTTTGAACTTGTTTATGAACCAGTATTGTGCACTTGTCTTGTTGAGTTTAGAAAATTATCACATATCATATTGCATGCATTCATATATTTTTGCTTGTATTTATTTTGTATGTGATTTGGTGCTATCATTTTATGTGTAGATTTTGGTGCAAATAGTGATTGTGATTGTGAGGATTGTAGATACTCTCCAAACTACCAAGGAAAGTGGTGCTTCATGATTTTATCCCTATGTTTTTCAACTATGCATTAGAAATATTTTGCTAGTCTTGCATGGTTATATTTTGCTTATATGCTATGCTTGGGAAATCCTAGTAGTTGTAGAATTGCTAGAAATTTGTAAGTTAAGATGTTTATCTATGGCATGCTTAGCCTAGCTAGTAGCAACCAAGGGTGGTAAAATATTCATGCTATGATAAAATATTTCTAAGTCTTTGGACTTGTGTTTTGCTTAATAAAACAACTAAGTGAATGAAACACCTGGGTGGAATGGAAGGAATGGTTTATGTTGAGTGGTTACACAAGGCCCATTTCTATGGTTTACCTTGTGTATCTCACTTGTGGAAAGCCACCCAGGAACAAAGGGATTTGAGATGCCATATGTTAAGAAGCTTCTAGTGCAGCCACTTGGCAATATGGGCTCTTCCTGGATCACATAGGTTGCAATAACTTAGCCATTTGGAAAGTTGGTGGTAGTGGGATTGATAGGTTGGAGCGCGTCTATTTGGTCTAAGGGAAGGCTTCTGAAAGGTCATGTCTTGGTGAAAATCAAGTCTTGTGGGGAAAGTGCACAACCTCTGCAGATGGAAGAATCTAAGTACTTAGCCATGTCCCTGAAAAAAGACAACTTGA
The DNA here is from genome assembly GCA_916181665.1 of Avena sativa. NCBI lineage: Eukaryota > Viridiplantae > Streptophyta > Magnoliopsida > Poales > Poaceae > Avena > Avena sativa. The sequence goes on from OV702298.1 coordinate 115,908,492, forward strand.
GCATCAAGACATGGAAGCTATCAAGAATCTCCTCATCCGAATTTCTAAGTAAAACTTGTGGTTGAACAAGGGTGAAGGACCCCAATGTCTATTGGTGGTTCCTTGGGAAAAGTTTTGACAAAGAAAAACTTAGTGTTTTCAACTGATAGGCAAAACCTATTTTGAGCAAAGCAAGCCTAAGCTACATTTAGCCAAAATTGCATATAGTATCTAGTCCACCAATATTCTACTAAGGTATCACTTGCCAATACTATTCCAATGTATTGATCCACTGTGGCTGTAACTTGTGATGTTGCAGGATATTCTGATGATGATTAGGAGTCATGAGTCTACACTCAACATGCTTGTCTGTGGCACATGAAGATGAAGACTTATTTATCTTATTATATATTTGAACTCTTGTATTAGGCATGTGGCCATGGAGTTGTAAAAGACTGTTGTCTCTGGAATGATATGTAATAATGACCTTTGTTTCTGTGTACTTCATCTTAAACTGTGGATGCTAGCATTGATCCAGGGACTAGCATTGCAATCACAGGGATCCTTTCCTTTACAAAGGAGGGATCTTACATCAGCTCACACGTGCGTCATTGCTCCAGCCTACTATACAGTGATCCCCATTGTAGTCTCTCTTTCCAAGATTCTTGAGATGCTGTGGTAAGAAGGTGTTTGTGAAAATATTGATTTCTCACCAAAATAAATAATTACATTTTTGAAAAAGATAAATATCCATCGAGAGGGTAATTAAACAGATACACTTGAACCAAGAATTCCTCTACTATGGAAATCAGATTGGGAGGAGGGGCACACCACTAACATGGCCACGGCTGGACCAAGATGTCTTCACACCAGCTTCCTTTATTTGTCTCCCACGTAGTTGTATACCTCTCGCGTGTGGATCCGGGTCAGCGAGATTTGGTTGATGCCGCCAAATGGGAAGAATAACTGCGACCTAATGAATTACTTTTAGGTTATAGATAGTAAGATACAAATTCAATATAGATATAGTAATATAAGCTGCACCCATTCAAAGAATAATGGCGTAATGATATCATGAAGATATTATTACTAATAGTCGATATAATTGGTGCAAATTCAGGACTTACTTCACTCTTCTTTCAATAGAAATTATGTGAGAAGCTGAGTCTACATTGCATTAGCTTGACAGGAAATTTATTGGCTTCCCACTAAAATCAAGCATGGTAATATTGCAAAATAAAATACATAAGTTACAGAAAAAAATCCATTTTTACATTGGTATTGGATATTTGGATTTAATGACAAAGTCAAGAAACAAACATATAAATCATTACAAAGTGGCATGTTAGATACCAAGCAGCTTAAAAGGCAAAAAGGAATAGCACATACATGATCACGTACAGCAAGATAGTGATGCTTCACTAGCAAGAGATATCAGAGGGACTTGAATGCCAATATATGTATATATATATATCCAATAGACAAACACAATTTACAAAATCATAGTCCATTCGAAATGTTTAATAACCAAATAAACTAATTGATCCATATATGAAAATAACCATGAGAAGCATGCAGAAGACCACAGTGTTATTAAAGCTAACATGTGTATAGAAAAGGGACAATCTGATCTTTTTCAGCCCGATAGTATAGCCCCTATCCATTAAGATATATAAAATTGAGCTAAGCCGGAAAATCAATCATAATGTGAGAACACGACATGGATAGATGTAGCATCCAGAATAGGAAGGGACAGATAATGACGAACAATACCTGGAATTTGGATGTAGCCATGTAGGATCATATGGTAAATGTGTTCCTAGTATAATGCTGAAAAGTGGATCAATCACCTTATTAGGGAGGAATCATCTATCAAAATATACAGGATACAACACACACTCTTCAGAGAAAGTTTTGGACAGTCTTAGGAATCATTTGATTTGGAGGAAATATGGAGGAAAAGTAGAGGATTAGGAATTTTTCCTGAGTAGCTACTGTTTACTCCTTTGATTCAAAGGAATGGTGGAAGGGAAATCCACAGGATATTTTTCTTTTTAACTTTGATTCAAGGCAAAACGTATAGGAAAATAAAATCAACCCGGACTTCATTCTCCAATTCTTGTGCACGCGGAATGAGACGATCTTGATTCTCAGGATAGCAACTGTCACCATTTTCTATTCCCATGTGTTTCCTATCCTATGAATCAAAGAGGGCCTTACATTAAAATTTCACCTACCAGTTCAGGGATCAACCGCACTCGATTAATTCAAGTAATCTAACTAATTCTTTGCCATGAAAATACCATACAGGTTAATTAAAGGGCCGGCATGTACTTCTGTTATTCAAGAAAGGATCCACCAATTTTGATAGCAAATAAAAGTAATGCAAAGAAAAAAATCTAAGATTGTTGTATCAAGGCATTGAAGGAAAAATAGAATGAGTGATTCACCTATATATCATTATGTACAACAGATTTTTAGTATCCATGTCTTTCCTCTATGCCATAGGTTCCTCAAAGTTCAAAGAATATTTAATACTGAACCTAAATAACTTTGGTCTGAGAATTAAAGGACACATGATTGTCCTACAAAAGGTTTGGGTGATGAGCTTAAAATCACTGGCACCAATCACTTGAATTTCTTGCAATATCTAAAAAAATAACAAAACAATCAGATTACCCTTGCAAACAGAAAAAAAATATGGCTCTGCTTAAACTGAAAAAACACAAAAACAGAGGTGTGGCACGGCGGAGAAAACCAAACTAGTATGGATATGCTTCAATCAAAATATCACCAAAATTATAGGAAGTGAAAAGGTAAAATTCTCCAATTGGTTGTAGTGTGAATTTATATGGGCTCTAACTTGCTATAAACTACATACTTTTTAGGTGTAGCAAAAAACAAGTTCCTCCAGCCCAGGGCCAGGGAAAGATTGAAAGATAAACCAAAAGTGATTCAATAGCACAAACACCTTGTGATATGTCCATTGATGCACACGTACAAATAACTAAGAGAATCATTATTGCAAGAGATTTCTTTCATCTTCCCTCGAGACCCTAATTTGAAATGTTAATAACCATATCGTGGTATTGAAAAGGAATAATCATTCAGATACAAATAATTGAAAGTGATAATCTTAAGGCTGAAGCTAAAATTATCAAATTGGTTCTAAACTGATTGTTCAGCCCACAACATTTAGAACATAAATAACTCATCCACTAGATTTGCCTATAAACCACCTGCACCAAGTATTGTTTAGCCCACAATCTTAAAAAAATCAAGAGTCGATACTTACACTCGAGACAACATCATTATAATAAAACTTGAAGTTACAACTACAAAAGGTAGATATCGTCCAAATATCTGAATGATATAAATCTATCCCAACTAAAATCAACCATGAGGAGAGCAGAGATTGGTATTTGGAAAGGTACCTTGATAAGGGCTGGCAATGGGCACGACGGCAAGGCGACTCCCGGAGGAAGGTCGGTGGCAGATCAGGGGCAGGGGACCCCCAACGCTACACCTGCATTTGCAGCCCAGGCTCCTTCTTGTCCTTCTTGGTCATGCCACAACAACGGTTCCACGGTCCACAGTCCTGCTCCTGAACAAGAGATGGAGAAAGAGGGGATTAAGGATACGATGGGGAGCTAAAGGGAAATGGAGTGCTTCAGGAACACAAGCAACATCCTGTTCACCTCATGTTGAGTATTTTCGTGTTCCTCCCGGCAACAATGCGGCGCACAGTAGTGGTTCAAGCGACGGGTGGCGCTGCTTCCACCAGCCGCCAGCCATTCTGCCCGGTCGAGCAGCTCATGGACGGCGGCGGCACCATGGTCGGGAGAGGCATCGAGGTTAGGACTCCTCTATGCTACCTCGCTCCTATCTCCAGCACCGGTGACCCTGAAGTCTTACTAATCTGCATCCTCGCCAGCAGACTCGGCAAAGAAGGCCATGAGGGCGCGTTTGGGAGTGGGGCGGCGGCGGCCGATCTCCCCCTTCTGCGCATGAGCAGCAGGGCAGGGAGGCGAGCATGGAGGAAGCGTGTGGATGCATCAGGGCAACCAGCGGTGGAGAGAGGAGGAGGACAAGCACGAAGGGGGAGGGGGTCACGATGGGACATGTACCGGGGAGACAACGGCGACTAGGGTTTCACTGCCATTTGGGTTTCCCTTTTGTACGGCCGTGGTGAAGAATATGAACCATCGAGACTCGCCGTGGCGGCGGTGAAGAAGGACGGTGAGAGGATGAGATCGTGCCGAAAGATGGGAAGGCGTAGGCGATGCGGCGCAGCTCCTTTGGGAAGTGAGTGGTGATTAGGGGAGAAGGATGGGAATTAGCGCTAGGGTTTCAATAGGAGAGTAGTGTTTTGTCTATCTTTTTCACCACGCACGGGAGAGATCGATGCCCCCACTCAAACCACCCGTACCCGCCCGAGGCCAGTTGAAAAGATTACTTGGGAGGCTGATGTGTCGATCTAGACTTTTTCTGCGGGGTAGAGAATACAGCTAGACAAAGAGATGCGCACATGTGGGTAAAAAGAGCGAGTATGCACATTAAATTGGCACATGTGGGTAAAAAGAGCGATTATGCACATGTGGGTAAAATGACCTACCACAAATAAACAGACGAGATGTGCCCTTGGGAGCTAATCGAACGGCTAAGTGTGCCTAATCGTTGTGGTAATAGCTAGGACTTGTCCCTATTATACTTTTAGATGAACTCTCCAAACTCCTTGCCAAAAAACCTCTCCACCTACGGCATCTAAGAATTAGATCGCCTAAACATTTAGAAGTGACTTTACCTATTTTTCCTACGGATACAGTTAAGCCTGTGCATTCCCGGTTTCCACGGTTTACGTTGGTTTCTGAAACCAACCCGTAGAGGAGCGGTTTTGGCTGGGTTGGTCTGGCCTGCACAGTTTAGGAGACGACCCTCCTTGCAGGCTGATCAGGTTGGTTTGAACGGTTTTGCACGTTTTGTGAGATCCCTGAATAGGAAGCTATGGTTTGTTGGCTCCCACCGGATGATCGGGAGATTCTGCTTCGGTCTCAAGTCTCAACAACAACGCCGCATTCTCCGTCATGAAGATACTCTGCCACCTCACCATGGACGGAGCATCCTACTCCTACACCGGAGCCCCAGAAGCCACCGCAAGTGATATGTCATAAATGTATCTATAATTTTTTATGCTCCATGCTTGTTTTGTATCAACCTTCTTATGTTTTGTCTACACTTTGAGGTATTTTTATACATTTTCTAGAACTAACCTATTGACAAGATGTCATAGTGCCAGTTGCCTGTTTTCTGCTGTTTTTGGTTTCAGAAAAGCTAGTCAGGAAATATTCTCGGGATTGGACACAACAAAAGTCAAAGCCAATATTTTACCAGAGCAAAGACGGAGTCAAAAGGCAAGATGAAGTGGGGCCACGACATGTCCACACCTAGGGCTGGCACGGCCACCCCCTAGGGCACGCCGCCCCATGTTGTGGACCCCTCTGGCGCCCATCGACCTTGCCCCTTCGCCTATATAAGCACCCCGATGCAGAAACCCTAAGCACCCGATCAGAAATCCACGAAACAGTCTATAGCTGCCGCCACCATCATCCCTAGATCGGGGGATACGAAGCTCTTCCCGGCACCCTGCCAGAGGGGAGAAATCATCCCAGAGGCCTTCTTCATCACCAGGCCAGCCTCCGGAGTGATGCGTGAGTAGTTCACCCTTGGACTATGGGTCCATATAGTAGCTAGATGGTTGTTTCTCCTCCTTTGTGCTATCATGTTTAGATCTTCTGAGCTCCGTTCATGGTCAAGATCATATATTTGTAATCATACATGTTGTATTTGCAGGGATCCGATGGATATTGAGATACTATGTCAGATTAATTATTGATTCTATCATGTCTATGTTATTTGTGATCTTGCATGCTCTCCGTTGCTAGTAGATACATTGGCCAAGTAGATGCTTGTAACTCCAAGAGGGAGTATTTATCCTCGATAGTGGGTTCGTGCCTCTAGTAATCTGGGAGAGTGACAGAAAATTCTAAGGTTGTAGATGTGTTGTTGCTACTAGGGAGAAAACAATAATCCTTTGTTCATGGAACAATTGTATTGTTTACTTTACACACTTTGCTTAATGCAATTATCTGTTGCTTGCAACTTAATACTGGAAGGGGTTCGGATGATTATCTAAATGTGGATTATTAGTCATAGATGCAGTTGGATTACGTCTATGTATTATGTTGTAATGCCCAATCAAATCTCGTAGGAGTCAAGATGTCTAGTATATGCATTGTTATGCTTTCTCAATCTGTCAATTGCCCCGCTGTAATTTATTCACCCAATATGCTATCTATCTTATGGAGAACACCTCTAGAGAACTGTGGACCCCGGTTAATTCTTTATCATTGATATACCATCCACTTTTTACCATTACCGTTTATTTACTACAAGCAATCACTATCTTCCACACTATACATTTAATCCTTTGTTTTCAGCAAACCGGTGAGATTAACAACCTCACTGTAAGTTGGGGAAAAGTATTGTGGATTGTGTTATGCAGGTTCCAAGTTATTAGCAACACCTTGGAGTTGTTTCCTTACTCCTACTGGTTCGATAATCTTGGTTTCATAACTGCAGGAAACTTGTCGTTGTGCTCATCATACCTTCCTCTTAGGGTTCCCAACGAGCTCTACATATCTGAGCCATCAAGCACTTTTTTGGCGCCGTTGCCGGGGAGATAAGGACAGCTTCAATCTCTTCCTCCTTGTCAATCACTTTTCGGGGAGAAAGAAGATTCTTGCAAGGGGAGTCTCTCACTACCAATCTCTTTATTTTTATTTTTTTTTGCTTAGTTTCTTTTTCTTGGTTTTGCTTGTTTCTTTTTGTCAAAAATACAAAAAAAATAGTTGTATTGGTTTGTTTCTTTTTATCAAAAACACAAAAAAATTAGTTCCTACTTCAGTTTTTAATTCTGTTGTCTTGTTTTACTCCTACAAAAATGAATACTCCTGAAAACACCAAGTTGTGTGACTTCACTAGCACAAACAACAATGATTTTATGTTTACACCTATTGCTCAACCTGCTCCTGAAGTTACTTTTTTTAAATTAAACCTGCTTTGCCGAATCTTGTTATGAAAGAGCAATTTTCTGGTGCTAGTTCTGATGATGCTGCTGCTCACCTTAATAATTTCGTTGAACTTTGTGAGATGCAAAAATACAAGGATGTATATAGAGATATTAATAAGCTTAAATTGTTTCCTTTCTCTTTGAGAGGAAAAAGCTAAAGAATGGTTGCTATCTTTGCCTAGAAATAGTATTATTTCTTGGATTAAATGCAAAGATGCTTTTATTGGAAAATATTACCCTCCTGCTAAGATTATATCTATGAGAAGTGAAATAATGAAATTTAAACAATTTGATAATGAACATGTTGCTCAAGCTTGGGAAAGAATGAAATCTTTGGTAAAGAATTGTCCCACTCATGGACTGACTACTTGGATGATTATCCAATCCTTTTATGCAGGACTAAATTTTCTTCAAGAAATCTATTGGATTCTGCTGCTGGAGGTACCTTTATGACCATCTTTGGGTGCTGCAACAAAACTTCTTGATAATATGATGGTTAATTATTCTGAATGGCACACTAAGAGAGCTCCACAAGGTAAGAAGGTAAATTCTGTTGAAGAAACCTCCTCCTTGAGTGATAAAATTGATGTTATTATGTCTATTCTTGTTAATGGAAAAGCTCACATTGATCCAGATAATGTTCCTTTAGCCTCTTTGGTTGCTCAAGAAAAGCAAGTTGATGTGAACTTCATTAGAAATAATAATTTTGGCAACAATGCTTATGATAATTATAGGCCATACCCTCCTAATAATTCTGAAGTAATTATGTTCCTACAAAAGCTTGCTAGAAGTCCTAATGCTAGTGCTATGAATATGGCTTTTACGAAACACATTACAGATGCTCTCATGAAAATTAAAGAAGAAAAATTGAAACATAAAGCCTCTATTCCTAGGAAATTAGAAGATAGTTGGGAACCCATCATTAATATGAAAGTGAATGATTTCGATCTCAAAGTTTTATGTGACCTTGGTTCTAGTGTCTATTATGCCTAGAAAAATTTATGAAATGCTTGATTTGCCACCATTGGAAGATTTTTATTTGGATGTCCATCTTGATGATAATGCTAAAAAGAAACTTATGGGGAGCATTAATGATGTTCTTATAATGGTTAACAATGCCTTTGTCCCCGTTGATTTTTATGTTTTGGATGTTGAATACAATGCTTCTTGTCCTATTACTTTGGAAAGACCTTTTCTTAGAACTGTTGGTGCCATTATTAATATAAAGGAAGGCGCCATTAAATATCAATTCCCACTCAAGAAAGGTATTGAACACTTCCCTAGAAAGAGAGAGAAGATACCTTTTGCTTCTCCTATTAAAACAAAAGTCGATCTTAATGCTTCCTCATTCAAAAATACTTGATTCTTGCTTCCTATGCCTAGATGAAAGGCGTTAAAGAAAAGCACTATTGGGAGATAACCCAAATTTATTTTCAGTAAGTTTTTATTTTGTTGAGTCTTGGAAGTTATTGCCTCTGTAATAACCTCTCCTTATCCTTTTTGTGTGGTTTTTGTGCCAAGAATAACCTCTAATGAGAGAGAAGTAAGATTTGGGGAAGTTGTTGTCCCGAAATAGATTTTTGTGCTTCACTGTAAAAATTCGTGAAAAATCCCAGTATGTCAGATTGAGCTGTAATTTGCTGAGCTTATGACCCAGGTATTATATAACTTTCATTAGTTTAACACTTTTCGATTTGAGCAACAGAACATCTTCGAAAAAAATCGGTTTTTACCTGCTAGTCTGTTTTGACAGATTTCTGCCATTATTTGCATTTGCCTCTTAATCGGTTCCTTTTGAGTTCTCTTTGAGCACTTGAACTTTTAAAAGAAGTTGCTACAGTATCTTATGTTTTAATGGAAGTTTTACTTGTGTTGAAACTGAACCCAAAGGTTTATTATCTTGAATACACTAATGTTGCTAATGAAGCTTGTGTGAAGTTTTGTATGAAGGAAATTTTTAAGTATAGGGGAAGAATGATGTGATAATATGCAGAATGGAAAAAACCTCAAGCTTGGGGATGCCACCCGTGTCAACCCAAGAAATATAAAAGAGGTACAAGCATCAAAGCTTGGGGATGCCCAAGGCAGCCCCTTCTTCATCAATAAAAATCACAGGTCTTCTTTCAAAACACTTTATTTTTATTGCTTCAGGCACGATTGTGTTGTTCTTGGAGTGTCTTAGTTTTCTTTTTTAGTTTTCTTTTGTTTGGTTTGTGATATGTCCATTTTGCATCACTATTTTATATCATAATTTACTGTTATTCATTGATATATTTCTTATTAAGAGGTGATACTTATGTTATTTCATCTATTTTTGCATGGTTGGATGACTTTGGAGGATGAACTGCCGGAGTCAGGATTCTGATGGAAAAAATGGTGTCCAGATGCAATATTCATGAAGATCAGAAAATTCCAGAAAATATATGGAAATCCCTATTTTTCCAGAAGACGAAGGAAGCTAGAAGGTGGAGCGGAGATGGGCCACAGGGGGGGCACACCACCCCCTGGAGCGGGCCCCCTGGGTTGCGCCACCAGATGGTGTGGCCACCCTGGCCCACCTATGGCTTCTCCCTTTCGCGAGTAACTTCCCCCTGAAACCCTAAGACTCGGGGAGGGACCACAGAAAGATTCCGCCGCCTCTGCGGGTCGGAAACTACAGAGAGAGAAAGAGCTCTCCGGTAGGCAGAATTCTGTCAGGGAAATTCCTTCCCGGAGAGGGGAGATCGTTGCCATCAACACCATCATCAAGCTAGACTTCATCGGGATCATCATCATCCTCACCATCATCTCCACTAGCACCATCATCACCACTCCGTACCTCTGTAACAATTGGGTTGAATCTTGCATAGTTCTTAGGGGAAACTTTTCCGGTGTTGATTACTTTTGTAGTTGATGCTATTGAGTGGAACCATTGAATTATTGTTTATGTTTAGATTGTTATTCATCATTATATCATCTCTGATTTGATCCATATGATGTCTCGTGAGTAGTTCGTTTAGTTCTTGAGGACATGGGAGAAGTCATGTTGTTAGTAGTGTAATTGTGTTGAGAAATATTCAATGGTTTGATATTTAAGTTGTGGTGTTATTCTTCTCGTGGTGTCATGTGAACATCGACTACATGATACTTCACCATTTATGGTCCTAGGGGAATGCATTGTGTACTTGGCTACTAATTTTGGGGTTGCCGGAGTGATAGAAACCTGAACCCCCGTTAGGAAACCTTTGCACAAGGGAGTGTAGGATCTCAGAGTTTAATGTTGTGGTTAGGTTTTTATCTTAATTACTTTATTTTAGTTGCGGATTCTTGAAAGGGGTATAATCACAAGTATGTATTAGTCCAAGTAAGGTCGGTACATTAGCATAGGTTCACCCACACAACACTTATCCAACCAAAGAATATTAATCAACTATATGAAGCGAAAGCACTTGACAGTATTCCCATGTGTCCTCGATAATGTTTGGTCCTCATAAGTAATACAACCGGCTTGTCCTTTGCTGAAGAAATGATTGGACTACTTGCTACATTTATTGTTGTCTTTTATTTACTTGTACTTTATTTCTTTGCTTTAACAAAAAAACCTAAAAATCCGTGTGCTAAGTATTTACAGTGAATTCCTGATCCAAACCACTAGTCAACACCTTCTGGTGCTTGTTGGGATCGACACTCCTATTTATCGAAAGTACTATGATACATCCCCTATACTTATGGGTCATCAATACTATTTTCTGGCGCCGTTGCCGGGGAGTGAGGCGCTATTGAAGAGTGGAACTGGTAAAGGACACTTCTACTGTGAGTATTGTTTATTTTTGTTTGCTACTTTGTTTCCAATATGGATGACTCACTTAGTTTCCTATTTGGGAAAACTACTACCACTGCTGAGGTAGTAGATGAACCACCACCTGCTGAGATAGATCCTTTTAAAATACCTACAAAAATTGTTGATCATGTTATGGATAGCTACTATTTTGGAGATGGAACTGTCCATCCTGGTGATCATTTGCTCTTTATACACGAATTATGCGGTTTATTCAAGTGTGTAGGTATCACAATGGAACAAGTTAAGAAAAATTTACTCTCTATATCATTGAAAGGTAGAGCTGAAGAGTGGTACAAGCTGCTAAAGAATGGACAATCTATGGAATGGAAGGAAATTGTGCCTCTATTTTATTCTAAATTCTATCCTGCTAGTTAGATTCATAAAGATCGGATTCAAATATATAACTTTTGGCCTCGTGATGGAGAGAGTACAGCCCAAGCTTGGGGAAGATTGAAGTTACTAATGCTCAAATATCCTATTCATGAGCTCCCTAATAATATTATCATTAATAACTTTTATGCAAGGCTTTCTCTTCATGATAAGGATTTATTAGATGCTTCTTGTGCTGGTTCATTCACACGTATGAAATAAGAAGCTAAATGGGATCTTCTAGACCGTATTCAAGAAAATACTAAAGCATGGGAGAATGACAAAGGAAGAAAGTCAGTGATATTCCTTATATGAGCTTTACAAAGAAATTATGCATGAAATTAGTCCTTGTGAATTGAAGACATTGATGTGGTTATTCACCTTGCTAATAGAGAGACCATCTCTCCAATTGGTATTGTAAGAGATGTGGAGGTCCTTTGTAGTAAGACTAAATATCCTACTGATTTTCTAGTACTTGGTTCAGCTGCTAGTAAAACTTGTCCTTTCATTTTTGGTAGACCTTTCTTGAGCACTTGTGGAGCTATTATAGAATGCAGGAAGGAAAATTTTTAACTAAATTTGATGGAGAATCTTATGAGTATAACTTTTCCAAGTTTTATAAAGCTTCTTATGAAAATGAGTTGTCTGGTGAGGATTTTAGAGTTAAACAACTCGCTTCTATTGATCCAGTTTTTGACCTTAAACCTCTTTTTGATGATTTTAAATATGCTCATTTTGATGATAAGAATGTTTCTTGTGATAGTTACATTGTTAATTTTATTCATAATTCTACTGATAGTTATTATGAGAGAGGGAAACATGGTTTTATACACAACAATAATATTAATTTTCCCCGCTTTATGTTGAAAGTTCTGAAGTTGCACGTGTTTTGCCTTCCTATGCTAGTAGCCTCTTGTTTCAATAATTTTTTCTTACAAAATTCCTTGGCATAGGAAGTGGTTTAGACTTAAATGTATTGGATATTTACTTCTTGATGCTCTCTTTTACTCCAAATCTATCTTTTCCTATGTGAGCATCTTTGAAATTATCATGCCTATCTTAATGGCTATAAAGAAAGAGATTTTGGGAGACAACCCATTTTAGTTTGCTTTCAGTTTTTGTTTCTTTGAGTCTTGGAAGTTATTACTTCTGTAATAACCTCTTCTTATCCTTTTTGTTTGTTTTTTGTGTCAAGATTAGCCTCTATTGAGAAGAAGGTGAGATGTGGGGAAGTTGTTGTCCTAGAACAGATTTTTGTGCTTCACTGTAAACAACCGTGAAAAATCCCAGTACGTCGGATTGAGCTGTAATTTTCTATGCATGTTCCCCAAGTTATGATCTAACTTTCATTAGTTTTGCACTTTTCGATTTGAGCAACAGAAGATTTTTGAACAAATCAGTCTTTACCTGCTGGTCTTTTTTGACAGATTTCTGCCATTTTTGCATTTGCCTCTTAAATCAATTTCCTTTTTGAATTCTTTTGGGTTTTCGAAAGGAGTTGTTTTAGTAGCTTATGTTTTGATGGACTTTGGTTGAAATTGAACCCAAGGTTTATTATCTTTGCATACACTAATGTTGCTAATAAAAATATGTGAAGCTTTGTATGAAACGAATTTTCAAGTGTTGGGAGAAAATGATGTAAGGAGATGAAGAATGGTCAAAGGCTCAAACATTATATTTCTAAAGATTCTTATAATGAAGATGTTGATATTATTCAAGATGTGACTCCGGAAGAATTTATGAAATATCAAATTCACGAACCTGCAGAGTCCGTTTTTGAATAGGTAACAGTTCTGGTAAGAAAAGGGTCGTGAAAAACTTTCCAAATTATATTTTTGCAGTTTTTATTCCATATGGAAGATAATGAGTCGAAAGAGGGAAGGAAACGGAGCCCGGGTGGCCCACACCACCCCGTGGCGTGGGCCCACCTGGCCGCGCCACCAGGGGTGTGACCACCCCGGAGCCCGTCTCTGTCCCGTTTTCGCTCAGTACATTCCTTATATCGTAAAACTTTGTAATATATAATCTTCCGGATCCCCCGAGGTCCGTATAACGTGTTCTCACCATGTTTTCGTTTTGATTTGTTCTTGTCAGGAACTATTCTCAATTTTAGAAGCACAATGGTCTCCACCAACGACAAGGGCAAGAAGCTTTTGGGAGATGATCTCCAAGACCCCAAGCAGGAGGAGATCGTGGGTGAAGTTTAAGAAGAAGTGGAGGAAGACAAGTGTCCGCACACAAGCGCCACAGTTGTGAGCATTAGAGTGGTGGCAAATGATACGTTGGAAACATATCTATAATTTTTGATGCTCCATGCTTGTTTTGTACCATTTGTCTTATGTTTTGTCTTTCTCTGAGGTGTTTTTATATATTTTCTGGAACTAACCTATTAACAAGTTGCCACAGTGCCAGTTGCCTGTTTTCTTCTGTTTTTGGTTCCAGAAAGGCAGAAAATCAATATTCTCGGAATTGGACGGGACAAAAGCCAAAGTCAATAACATTCCGTGAGGGACACGAATCCAGGAGGGACGGAGAGGCACCAGAGGGTAGCCAGACTCCCCCCTGGGCGCGGCCAAGCCTGGCCCGCGCCTGGGGAGGGTGTGGGCCCTCTGGCTGCCTCCTCGGCCTCCCCCTTCGCCTATAAGAAGCCTCCGACCCAAAAACCCTAGGCAATCCAGAAGAAATCCACGAAAACCTCCGTAGCGCCGTCGCCACCGAAAGAGAGATTCGGGGGACAGAAAGTCTCTGTTCCGGCACCCTATCGGGATAGGGAAGTGCCCCCGTAGCCATCTCCATCGATCTCCATCGCCATCTTCATCACCTTTGCTGATTCCTATGATGAGGAGGGAGTAGTCCTTCCTCGAGGCTAAGGGCTCTACCGGTAGCTATGTGTTCATCTCTCTCTATGCATGGTCATATTGTGATCATGAGCTTTGTAATCAAGTAGATCTACCTTGCTACTCAAGTGCGTCAATAGATCTCTGCTCTCCCCATGTGTGTGAAAGTAACAGCGTGCACGCCATGGTGGCACTTAGGTTTGAGTCTAGATAAATACTCTTTGTGATTTAATAGATCTATGCTTTTCCCCACGTGTGTGAAAGTGACAGCATGCATACCGTGTGTGGCACTTTGGCTAGATTGAATATTTGTTATGAGTTATATTTGGAGTTGTATGTCTCTATGAAATTGTGGTGTTTGTTGGAACCATCTAGCGCTCAAGGTGACAGTGTGGGGTTATCTAGATTGGGGAAGGCGAACTTTGAGGAGTGCTGTTATAGCCCTACCGATGATTAGAGTGTTCAACCGGAGAGTTGTTAAGAGTAGTATCATGAAGAGAGGATATTTATATGAGAGAGTGTTCACTAGTGAAAGTATGATCCCTAGGCCTTGTTTCTCAACATTGAAACATCGTTTGCATCTAGATCTGTTACATGTTTGCTTGCTTCCTTCTTGTTGCCTTTAGTCTTTACCCCACCATCAAGCTCTTTTCTAGCACCGTTACCACTTTTATTTTACTATCTCTTCTCCGAACTAGTGCACCTATATTGGGTGTGTTGGGGATACAAGAGACTTCTTGTATCTTGATTGCAGGATTGCTTGAGAGGGAATACCTTTGACCACTTCCTCCCTGAGTTCGATAAACCTTGGGTAATCCACTAAAGGGAAACTTGCTGCTGTTCTACAAACCTCTGCGCTTGGAGGTCCAACAACTGTCTACAAGAATAGAAGTGCGTAGACATCAGCAAACCCTATCAAGCTCTAGAGGACGACACTGATGTCTACTGGAGGGAAAACCCCGCATCATTGCCTAGCTCCACGGTCACTTCCTCCATGCACCAAGAACCCCTTCCATACCCTTATACATGAGCAGCAATTCCAAAAGTTACCTAAAGGAAAGTTGACCTCTAGTTGGGAGATGCCTCGTTCTAACCATGCATGGAAAGAATACTCTAAGGAGGAAGAGTGGGGAAAGAATCACAAGGACTGAGATTCTCGGTCCGACATGATCATGAACCGCATTGAGCATAATTCGGAGTTGATTCGTACTCTAGCCTTCGAGATTGAGGATTTGAGGAAGTTGGTTGAAAAGCTTATCGAGAGAACAACACCACCACTAAAGGAGTAATTCATCATCAAGTTTTGGCATCCCCTTGGTTTGTTCCAAGCTTAGGGGAGTGTCGCGGTATCACATCATTATCTTTCATCTTTTTACCTTTTTAGTATTGTCATATCATGAATAGACAAGTTATCATATAGGATGGTTTTCATTGTGGAAGTATCTCTCCTCTAGTTGGTTATCTATGTATCCATTGGTGTGAGTGCCGTTATGGAATATTAATGAGAAGTTTCATCGTTTACTTTTTGCACATCTTATTTTAGTTTGCAATTTCTATTATATGATTGATCTTGTTGTTAGTATTTGTATCACTTTGGGAGCATCAAGTAAATTTAGTTGGTTTTGGCAAATTTAGATTTGGTCAGTAGCAACACTTTTTGAGGATTGAAGGAAAAGAGAAAAGTACTTATAGATATATTATATAATTTTCTTTCTTTCTTGATTAGCTCACAAGCATAGTATTATTTAGTTAAGATCTTTTGTGTTTTCAAGGAAGATTGCATGATTGTTTCTATCACTTGAATGTTTGCTTGTTTCCTTCAACTCTTATGCTTGCTACCCAGCCTTGCTAGCCAAAAACCTATACTAAGAGGGAATTCTTCTCATGCATCCAATCCTTGAACCAAAACCTATGTCATTTGTGTCCATGATACGTCGGAAACGTATCTATAATTTTTGATGTTCCATGCGTGTTACTATCTACTTTGCTTTGATTTGTCTACACTTTGAGGTGTTTTTATATCTTTTCTGGAACTAACCTATTAACAAGTTGCCACAGTGCTAGTTGCCTGTTTTCTTCTGCTTTTGGTTCCAGAAAGGCAGAAAATCAATATTCTCGGAATTGGACGGGACAAAAGCCAAAGTCAATATTCTACCGTGAGGGACAAGAATCCAGAAGACGAGACGGAGACGCAAGCCAGGGCGGAGAGACCCCCTAGGCACGGGTGGGCCCTGCCCCGCGCCTGGGTAGGGTGTGGGCTGCCTCCCAGCCTCGCCTCTTCGCCTATAAGAAGCCCCCGATGCAGAAACCCTAAGTACCCGATCAAAACTCCACGAAACCTTCTGTAGCCGCCGCCACTGTCGTCCCTAGATCGGGGGGATCTGAAGTTCTTCCCGGCACCCTGTCGGAGGGGAATCATCCTGGAGGTCTTCTCTCCGGTATGAAGCATGAGTAGTTCCACCTTGGACTATGGGTCCATGTAGTAGCTAGATGGTTGTATCTCCTCCTTGTGCTTTCATGTATAGATCTTGTGATCTCCATTCATTATCAAGATCTAATCTATTTGTAATCATGCATGTTGTGTTTATGGGGATCCGATGGATATTGATGTCTACGCACTTCTATTCTTGTAGACAGTTGTTGGGCCTCCAAGTGTAGAGGTTTTTTTAATAGTAGTAAGTTTCCCTTAAGTGGATTACCCAAGGTTTATCAAACTCATGGAGGAAGTGGTCAAAGCTATTCCCTCTCAAGCAATCCTGCAATCAAGATACAAGAAGTCTCTTGTGTCCCCAACACACCCAATACACTTGTCAGGTGTATAGGTGCACTAGTTCGGCGAAGAGATAGTGAAATACAAGTGGTAACGGTGCCATAAAATAGCTTGACGGTGAGGTAAAGACTAAAGCAAGCAAACATGCAACAGATCTAGATGCAAACGGTGTTTCAATGTTTAGAAACAAGGCCTAGGGATCATACTTTCACTAATGAACATTCTCTCATATAAATATCCTCTCTTCATGATACTACTCTTAACTACTCTCCGGTTGGACACTCTAATCCATGGTAGGGCTATAACAGCACACCTCAAAGTTTGTCTTCCCCAATCTAGATAACCCCACACTGTCACCTTGAGCGCTAGATGGTTCCAACAAACACCACAATTTCATAGAGACATCCAAATCCAAATATAACTCATAAGAAATATTCAATCTAGCCAAAGTGCCACACACGGTATGCACGCTGTCACTTTCACACACGTAGGGAAAAGCATAGATCTATTAAAGCACAAAGAGTACTTATGTAGACTCAAACCTAAGTGCCACCATGGCGTGCACGCTGTCACTTTCACACACATGGGGAGAGCAGAGATCTATTGAAGCACTTGAGTAGCAAGGTATATCTACTGGATTACAAAGCTCATGATCACAAGATCATGTATAGAGAGAGAGAGATGAACACATAGCTACCAGTAGAGCCCTTAGCCTCGAGGAAGAACTACTCCCTCCTTATCATGGGAATCAGCAACGACGATGGAGATGGTGGTGGAGATCGATGGAAATGGCTCCGGGGGCACTTCCCCGTCCCGGCAGGGTGCGGGAACAGAGACTTTCTGTCCCCCGAATCTCCCCTTCGGTGGCGGCGGCGCTGTGGAGGTTTTCGTGGATTTCTTCTGGATGCCCTAGGGTTTTTGGGTCGGAGGCTTCTTATAGGCACAGGAATCAAAGTCGATGGGGTCCAGGGGGGCCACACCCCCTCCAGGTGCCTCCAGGGCGTACCCGCGGCTAGGGGTGTGCGGCCACCCTGTAGCCCCCCTCCGGATATGGTTCGTGGTTCCGTGTTGCTCCGGGAAAATAATAACTTTGGCTTTTGTCCCGTCCAATTCCGAGAATATTGATTTTCTGCCTTTCTGGAACCAAAAACAGAAGAAAACAGGCAACTAGCACTGTGGCAACTTGTTAGTAGGTTAGTTCTAGAAAAGATATTAAAACACCTCAAAGTGTAGACAAAGCAAATCAAAGTAGATACAAAACAAGCATGGAGCATCAAAAATTATAGATACGTTTTCGACGTATCAAGCATCGCCAAGCTTAACTCCTGCTCGTCCTCGAGTAGGTAAGTGATAAAAAGTATAATTTTTGAGGTGACATGCACCATCAAAACCAAGATCAAACCATTTGCAAGCATTGAAAGCTGGGATCAAAGAACTCTAAACATGTACATGAAAGATGGAGTTCTAACAATAGGAAAAAGTAACTACGCATGCAACATGAAAGGCAACAAACAAAGATCATGAATAACATGCATTGAAAAATGTTTGTTTGTTTCACATACAGAAAACATAGCATAGTGGCAATCAGCTTGTCCCTCATAGAGTAGCAAATAGATGCATAGGACACCTTCAAAGTTCACAAGGATGACTAGAAACAAGTAGTACAAGAATAAGTAATATCACAATATGCATTAATCAATAAGCTTTGGAACAATGCACACAGAATGACAACTATGCTCTCTTAATGGTTTCTAAAGGTAGAAGGTGGGGACTCAATAGTGATGGAACAAAGACCTTTTATAAAGGAAGCAGAGATTTCAAGTTTCAAAAGGAGCTTCCAAAAATTATGGTACTTGTTAGCTTTCAGCCCTCATTGCCCCTATCATAAGCATCTTGAAGTAATTAAGGTTAAAGTGAACAAAGATGGAGTATATGCTTGATGGAGTATAAGTTAGCAATCTCAAGTCCCTTGAATAGAGGGCCACACCTCATGCAACTCAACTTTAGTCACCTATAAGTTCTTGTCATTGTAAGTATTTGCATATCATAGAGAACCACCAACGGGGTACCCCTTGCACATGGTACAAGAGCTTTCCCATAACCAAAATGACAAGGCAAGCAGACAATGAGCATCTCAGCAATCTTCTTATTTACCATGGGAATATGGTGCTTTTTCCTCTCTTTCCTCTTTTCTCAATGTGTCTCTTTTTTATAAGAAGAATGCTTCATAGATGTCACTATGGTGATGCTGCAAGTTTCCACCATGATTAGGCATGGCTTAGGCTAGCGGCCCAGGCATTTCTCTAACACAGGATACAAACTCCATGGACTTACAAGTTCCCTCTTTATTTCACACCGGTGACATCCATAGACAAAAGAGCATGATATCAACTGAGTACAAAGTCAAGTGCAATGTTGAAAACGTTCCCCGTGATAGCACGGTTCTGCTAATTCCAACGTATAAGTGCAAGAATATACAACATAGATGACACAATGGTTAAAGTTTATTTAGGGGCAAAGAATATAAAGTGTGCCATCAAGTTTGTGAGAGCCTTAATCACTAAGTTTTCACATAACAAAATAGTTTTAAATTGGAAGATAGCTGAAAACAAGAATATACTTGGAATGGTGTAACACACCATGCATGGGAGTTTATAGTGGTCACTTTGGAAAAACTTGGTTTCTTGGGAGTTGGAAGCATGAGTAGAGCTTACTCATACAAGTGGAGGCTAGCAAAAGACTGGGAGCAACCAACTAAGAGAGCAATAATGGCCATAATCATGTAGTGCAACAAAACATTACTAATCAATGCATAGAGTAGTACTACAAGTCAAGGACTAAATGATCATAGAGGCTATGGTGACTTGTTCATAGTCATAACATGGTGTGAGCATGTGCCAAGTCAACCCAAGCAAAGCATCAAAGGAGAATACCACAATACTATGATTTTGCATGCTAAACAACGCATAATTTCTTCAAGGCACACTAAGCAATCCCAATTGTTTGGAACAAGACATGCTACAGCAATAATCACTAAGCATAAGGTCAAAATAACACCTAGCATGTCATGCTAAAGTCTAAGTCACAGTCAATGCAAGCTCCTCTTGCATTTACAAGCAAGGACTTACTACTCCTTTTCAACACCAAGCAACTTATTTGCAAAACAACATAGCGAGAATGGGGGTCCAAACAACTTTATTCTAGCAAACTAAACAACCTAAGCAAAGCAAACAAAAACTAAGACGCTCCAAGAACAACACAACTGTGCATGAAACAATAAAAATGAAGTGTCTAGACAGACCTGTGCTTTTTATTGATGAAGAAGGGGATGCCTTGGGAATCCTCAAGCTTTGACGCTTGTACTTCATGGATATTTCTTGGGGTGACACCATGGTGGCATCCCCAAGCTTGATATTTTGTCCATTCTTCATCTCATTGCATCATTCTCTCTCTACACCTGAAATTTTTCCTTCACACAAAACTTCACACAATCTTCATTAGCAACATTAGTTTGTTCAAAAGATATTAGAAAACCGGCAAAGCTTTGAAACATCAAGAATTTTCACTAAAAACACAAGATACTGTAGTAACTCCTTCAAAATTTTCAATTCACCTAAAGCGAACTCAAAAAGGAATCAATAAGAAGCAAATGCAAATAATGGCAGAAATCTGTCAAAACAGACCAGCAGGTAGAAACCGATTTTTTTGAACATCTTCTGTTGCTCAAATCAAAACGTGTTGAACTAATGAAAGGTATATAACATACTGGGGGATTTATTCGTAAATTTTGAGCTCAATCCGAGTTACAGAGACACCTCATGATTTTTTTTGGTGGATGACAGAAATCTGTTTCGGGACAGCAACTCGCCAAATCTTACTTTCTCTCATTAGAGGTCATTCTTGGCACAAAAAGCAAACAAAAAGGATAAGTAGAGGTTATTACTGAAGTAACAGCTTCCAAGACTCAAGAAAACTCTTGGGTTATCTTCCAACAAGTACTTTTATTTAACGCCTTTAAGTTAGGGACAAGAAGCAAGAAGAATCAAGTATTTTCATATGAAGAAGCATTAACATCAAACCTTGCTTTCAAAGGAGGAGCAAAAACAAATTCTCTCTCCTCATAGGGAAGTGTTCAATACCTTTCTTGAATGTAAAATTATATTTAATGGTGCCTTCTTTCATAGAAAACAGAGTGCTAGCAAAACTAAGGCTAAACACAGTGCTAGCAAAAGAGAACAACACAATAATGCATGAAACAATAAAAACGAAGTGTCTAGAAAGACCTGAGATTTTTATTGATGAAGAAGGGGATGCCTTGGGCATCCCCAGGCTTTTACACTTGTACCTCTTTGATATTTCTTGGGGCGACACCGGGGTGGAATTCCCAAGCTTGAGCTTTTGTCCATTCTTCATCTTATTACATCATTCTCTCTCTACACTTGAAATTTTTCCTTCATACAAAACTTCACACAATCTTCATTAGCAACATTAGTGTATTCAAAATATAATAGACCTTTAGGCAAAGCTTTGGAACAGCAAGACTTTTCACTAAAAAACACATGCTACAGTAGCAAATCCTTCAAAAATCTCAATTCACCTAAAGAGAACTCAAAAAGGAATCAATAAGAAGCAAATGCAAATAATAGCAGAAATTTGTCAAAACAGACCAGCAGGTAGAAACCGATTTTTTCGAACATCTTCTGTTGCTCAAATCACAAAGTGTTGAACTAACGAAAGTTAGCTAACATACTGGGGGATTTATTCGTAAATTTTAGCTCAATCCGAGTTACAGAGACTCCTCACGAATTTTTATGGTGGAGGACGAAAATCTATTTCGGGACAACAACTCCCTAAATCTTACTTTCCCCTTATTAGAGGTAATTGTTGGCACAAAAAGCAAACAAAAAGGATAAGGAGAGGTCATTACTGAAGTAGTAACTTCCAAGACTCAAGGAAACTCTTGGGTTATCTCCCAACAAGTACTTTTCTTTAACGCCTTTAAGTTAGGATTGATAGTTTGAGAAGATGCTCACATAAGAAATATCAATTGAAGTATAAGAGAGCATCAAGAACCAAATTCAGAACACATTTAAGTCTAATCCACTTCCTATGCATAGGAATCTTGTAAAGAAACAAGTCATGAAATCACAAAGCACCAAGCATAGGAAAGCAAAACAAGTGCAACTTCAAGACTTTCAACATAAAGAGGGGAAACTTAATATTATTGAGATGCATAAAACCATGTTTCCCTCTCTCATAAAAACTTTCAGTAGCAACATGAATAAAATTAACAATATACCTATCACATAAAACATTCTTATCATGAGCCACATGCATAAAATAATTATTACTCTCCACATAAGCATAGTCATTCTTATTAGTTGTAGTGGGAGCAAATTCAACAAAATAGCTATCATTGTTATTCTCATCACCATAATCATCAAATATAGGAGGAATATTGTAATCACAATAAATTTTCTCCTCAATAGTAGGTGGACTGAAAATATCATATTCATCATTGTAATCATCATATATTGGAGGTATAGTATCATCATAAGCAATTGAATAGCTATCTTCCCAAGTGTGTTCATTTGTAAACATATCATCATTGGAAGGAACATGGATAGCACTAATAGCACAACAAATATTAATATCATCATTTTCAGAATTGGTACCAAAGAGATTTTCAATATCAAAACTGGTGTGCGTTTCCCAATCATGATCACTACTATATGTAACAGGCATAGGAACATCATCTAGTTTAGACTCATTAGCAAAAACTATGATAGGAGCAACATGATTAGAGGAAGATACCATTTCCTCTCTCCTTTTACTCCTCTTCTTCTTCTCCTCTTTAGAAGGGAGAGGCTTGAAAGGAAGCTTCTCCACATACCTAGCTTACTGTTAGAGACAATAGAAGAAACTTTGGAGGATTCCTCATTTTCATTAATAAGAACAAAACTCATATCATTCCTGTCATATTTTGGTAAAATATCATCTTTTATGAGATTTTGTATGTAAGTATTCGCGTGGAAATTATCAACACAATAAAGATGACACCCATGCAGGACGCAATTCATACCAAAAGCACTCATGTCTACCAAAGAAGTTTTTATTGATAACTCGTCACACCCCAAAAAAAATGTAAGTTCCTCATGTTGATTATCAGTGATCCCGTTATCAAAATACGAGCTTGCGGTACTCATATGGCCTGAGCATTGAAAATTGAAATGACCCACTTCATAGCAGAGTTCACAAATAAAAGGATAGAGGGCACAAACTTTTTTACCAAGATCATCTAGAGCCTTATACCACTTTCTCGTTTTTTCATTCCAGTGGGTGATACAATATTCTTGTTCTTTTTGATTCTTCTCACAAGGTTATGCATACCACAAAAATTAACATGCTTATAAGAAATAGTACTTTTAGAAGTTTGAGCATGTTTATATAACATTTTCATTTTCCATGCAAGTGTCTTTAAAAGGTTCATGATACATGTCCCACTTTTCTTTAGGAGCATTAATATGGGAAGCAAATGCTCCATAATATTTAACAAGAATTTGAGGATCAATACCATATCTAGCACTAAGCTCTTGAAAATTAGCAGTTTCAGCAAAAGACTTAATGCAATCATACTCATAGTTTATACCTGGTTTTTTACCTTTGTCGTTATCCCAACCTTCGATATTGCTTTGAGTTGTTTCAAGAAGATCCCACATAGCCTTGACCTCCTTACTTGTGAAGGATCCCTCTAAACAGGTATTCATATAGTCCTTGTAATGTCCTGAAAGCCTTGCATAAAAATTATTGATAACAACATTACTGGGGAGCTCATGAATGGGACATTTTAGCATTAGTGACTTCAATCCCCCACAAGTTTGGGCAATACTTTCTCCCTCATGAGGATGAAAATTATAAATATAATTCCTATCTTTATGAATTTCATGAGGAGGATAAAATTTAGAATAAAAGAGAGATTCAAGTTCCTTCTACTCCAAATGATGAGGATCATCTAGTAGCTCATACCACTCCCTTGCTTTGTCCCTAAGTGATAAAGGGAATAGCTTCCTCTTAACTTGGTCCATTGAAATACCTGCACACTTGAACAACTCGCATAATTCATGTATAAAGAGTAAATGATCACTAGGATGGACAATTCCATCTCCAAAATAGCAGTTATTCATAACACGTTCAACAATTTCAATAGGTATTTTAAAAGGGAAACTTTCAGTATGTGGATTTAAAATATCACAAGTATCATTAGAATTACCACATATGGGAGATAAAGTATCATCAGAGCAAATTTTCTTCCCTAAAGTTGGGGAGCTAAAAAGATCTTTCTCATAAAAATTAGCTTCCCCAAGCTTAGACGTTTACATACCATTAGTAACAATGGTGTTCAAAAAATTCATACTAATAACATTGCTATTAGCATGCAAATAAAGTTCCATAGGTTTTTTAATTTTCTCTTCAAACACTTCATGTCCTAACTCAAGATAGATACTATAAAGCTCTCTAATTTTTTTGTTGTTTTCCATTAAGCCTAACTAGTGAAAACAAGAAACAAAAAGACAAAATTACAGAATCTAAAGGAAATAACTTCAAGCACTCACACCGGAGGATGTGAGTACATTTTACCTTACCTCCCCGACAACGGCGCCAGAAAAGAGCTTTCTGGCTTGCTGTTGCCATGGGGTAACGTGTGTGAGTGCTTTTTACCTTTCCTCCCCGGCAACGACGCCAAAAAAGAGCTTTCTGGCTTGCTGTTGCCGTGGGGTAACGTGTGTGAGTTCTTTTTACCTTTCTTCCCTGGCAATGGATCCAGAAAATACCTTTGATGGAGCTTGACGTGGAGGAAGGTAAAAGGACTAAAACCTCCCTAGCAACGGCGCCAGAAAAGATCTTGATGTCTACGCACTTCTATTCTTCTAGACAGTTGTTGGGCCTGCAAGTGCAGAGGTTTGTAGAACAGCATCAAGTTTCCCTTAAGTGGATTACCCAAGGTTTATCGAACTCAGGGAGGAAGTGGTCAAAGGTATTCCCTCTTAAGAAATCATGCAATTAAGATACAAGAAGTCTCTTGTGTCCCTAACACACCCAATACACTTGTCAGGTGTATAGGTGCACTAGTTCGGCGAAGAGATAGTGAAATACAAGTGGTAACAGTGCCAAAAAATAACTTAACCGTGAGGTAAAGACTAAAGCAAGCAAACATGCAATAGATCTAGATGCAAATGGTGTTTCAATGTTTAGAAACAAGGCCTAGGGATCATACTTTCACTAGTGAATACTCTCTCGTATAAATATCCTCTCTTCATGATACTACTCTTAACTACTCTCCAGTTGGACACTCTAATCCATGGTAGGGCTATAACAACACACCTCAAAGTTTGCCTTCCCCAATCTAGATAACCCCACACTATCACCTTGAGCGCTAGATGGTTCCAACAAACACAAACATTTCATAGAGACATCCAACTCCAAATATAACTCATAACAAATATTCAATCTAGCCAAAGTGCCACACACGGTATGCACGCTGTCACTTTCACACACGTGGGGAAAAGCATAGATCTATTAAAGCACAAAGAGTATTTATGTAGACTCAAACCTAAGTGCCACCATGGCATGCACGCTGTCACTTTCACACACATGGGGAGAGCAGAGATCTATTGAAGCACTTGAGTATCAAGGTAGATCTACTTGATTACAAAGCTCATGACCACAAGGTCATGCATAGAGAGAGATATGAACACATAGCTACTGGTACAGCCCTTAGCCTCGAGGAAGAACTACTCCCTCCTCATCATGGGAATCAACAACGGTGATGGAGATGGTGGTGGAGATCAATGGAGATGGCTCCAGGGGCACTTCCCCATCCTGGCAGGGTGCCGGAATAGAGTCTTTCTGTCCCCCGAATCTCCCCTTCGGTGGCGGCGGCACTGTGGAGTTTTTCGTGGATTTCTTCTGGATGCCCTAGGGTTTTTGGGTCGGAGGCTTCTTATAGGCGCAGGAATCAAGGTCGGTGGGGGTCCAGGGGGGCCACACCCTCTCCAGGCGCCTCTAGGGCTTGCCCGCGCCTAGGGGTGCGGCCACCCTATGGCCCCCCTCTGGCTCTGCTTCGTGGTTCCGTGTTGCTCCAGGAAAAATAATAACTTTGGCTTTTGTCCCGTCCAATTTCGAGAATATTGATTTTCTGGCTTGCTGGAACCAAAAACAGAAGAAAACAGGCAACTGACACTGTGGCAACTTGTTAATAGGTTAGTTCCAGAAAAGATATAAAAACACCTAAAAGTGTAGACAAAGCAAAGCAAAGTAGATACAAAACAAGCATGGAGCATCAAAAATTATAGATACGTTTCCGACGTATCAGATATTGAGATTACTATGTCAGATTGATTAATGGTTTTGTCTTTATGATTCTATCATGTCTGTGTTGTTTGTGATCTTGCATGCTCTATGTTGTTAGTAGCTATCTTGGTGACGACTGTCTACGCACAACCTGTTGGGAACCCCAAGAGCAAGGTGTGAAGCAGCAAGCAGCAAGTTTTCCCTCAGTTGAGACTGAGGTTATCGAACCAGAAGGAGGAAGGAAACGTCACACAGGTGTTGCAAGCAACGCGGAGACGTGCACAACACAAACTCAAGACTTTGCCCCAACAAATAGTGAGGTTGTCAAGCTCACCGGTTTGCTGTAACAAAGGATTAAACGTATGGTGTGGAAGGTAATGGTTTGCGGCAAGTAAACAAGTAACAGTGAAAGATGTATCAATGGTAAAGATTGGACCGGGTCCATAGTTCACTAGAGGTGCTCTCCTTAGATAAACAACATGGCATGAAGGGTAAACAAATTACAACAGGACAATTGACAGGAACTGAGCAAGGCATAACAATGCAATTACTAGTCATAAAGATCCTATGAGATTCGATTGGGCAATACAACAAGATACATACACCGCCATCCAACTGCATCTATGACTAGAAGTCCACCTTCAGGTTATCATCTGAACCCCCTTCAGTATTAAGTTGCAAGCAACTTCCAAGGGAAGTGACATAAATCTCTTCGGTTGTAGATGTGCTTTTGCTACTAGGGACAAAACAACGGTATCTTGTTCATGGAACAAGTGGATTGATTACCTCACACACTTTGCTTAAAGCAGTTGTCTGTTGCTTGCGACTTAATACTGGAGGGGGTTCGGATGATAACCTGAAGGTGGACTTCTAGTCATAGATGTAGTTGGATGGCGGTCTATGTATATTGTTGTATTGCCCAATCGAATCTCATACGATCTTTTTGTCTAGTATTGCATTGTTATGCATGCTCAGTTCCTGTCAATTGCCCTGCTGTAATATGTTTTCCCTTCATGCCATGTTGTTTATCTAAGGAGAGCACCTCTAGTGAACTATGGACCCCGGTCTAATCTTTACCATTGATACATCTTCCACTGTTACTTGTTTACTTGCTGCAAACCATTAACTTCCACACCATACATTTAATCCTTTGTTACAGCAAACCGGTGAGCTTGACAACCTCACTTATTCGTTGGGGCAAAGTCTTGAGTTTGTGTTGTGCAGGTCTCCGTGTTGCTTGCAACACCTGTGTGACGTTTCCTTCCTCCTACTGGTTCGATAACCTCGGTTTCTTACTGAGGGAAGACTTGCTGCTGTGTTGCTTCACACCTTGCTCTTGGGGTTCCCAACAGGCTCCACATCAACTGACCCATCAAAGGGTTTTCTAGCGCCGTTGCCGAGGAGGCTAAGGACGTCTTCACTAGGGGAGTCCTTCACTTCCTTTATCTTTACTTTGTTTTTAGTTTGCTTAGTTTCTTTTGCTTGGTTTTGTTTTCTTCTTTTCAAAAAACCCAAAAAATTAGTCTAGTTTGGTTTGCTTCCTTTATTTAAAAACACAAAAAAATAGTTCCTGCTCTAGCTGCTGCTGTTGTTTTTGGCTTGCCCACCTTTGCTAAAATGAACTCTGCTGAGAACACCAAGTTGTGTGACTTCACTAGCACCAACAACAATGATTTCCTTAGCACTCCTATTGCTCCACCTGCTCCTGATGCTACCTTTTATGAAATTAAGCCTGCCTTGTTGAATCTTGTGATGAGAGAGCAATTTTCTGGTGCTAGTTCTGATGATGCTGATGTCCATCTCAATGAGTTTGTTGAACTTCGTGATATAAAAAATTATAAGGATGTAGATGGAGATATTATTAAGCTCAATCTTTTTCCTTTCTCCTTGAGAGGAAAAGCTAAAGAATGGTTGTTATCTTTGCCTAAAAATAGTATTGATTCTTGGACTAAGTGCAAAGATGCTTTTATTGGAAAGTACTACCCTCATGCTAAGATTATATCTATGAGAAGTGACATTATGAAATTTAAACAACTTGATAACATGTTGCTCAAGCTTGGGAAAGAATGAAATCTTTGGTTAAGAATTGTCTCACTCATGGACTCACTACTTGGATGATTATCCAGACTTTTTATGCAGGTTTGAACTTCTCTTCAAGAAACCTATTGGATTCAGCTGCTGGAGGTACCTTTATGAGCATCACTTTGGGTGCTGCAACTCGACTCCTTGATAATATGATGGTTAACTACTATGAATGGCACACTGAGAGAGCTCCACATGGTAAGAAGGTAAATTATGTTGAGGAAACTTCCTCTTTGAGTGATAAGATTGACGTTATTATGGCTATGCTTGTTAATGGAAAAGCTCCTCTAGTTCCTAATAGTGTTTCCTTAGCCTCTTTGGTTGCTCAAGAAGAGCAAGTTGATGTGAACTTCATTAGAAACAACAATTTCAACAACAATGCCTATAGGAATAATTTTGGTAGCAACAAGAATTATAGGACTTATCCTCCTAATAATGGAAATTCCTATGGAAACTCCTACAACAATGCTATAAGTGCCCCTTATGAACTTGAAGTCATGCTCAGAGACTTTATTAGTAAACAAAATGCTTTCAACAAAACTGTGGAGGAGAAACTTTTAACTATTGAGAAGAATATATCCTCTTTGTCTGAAGCTCAGTCCTCCTTGATTAATAAAATGGCTGCTAAACCTGAAACCATGAAAAATACCTTTGCTACTGCTCATGCCACACAAGTTACTATTGATGAAAATGTTAGGCTGTTGGCTCAACTTTATGCTAAGTGGGAAAGGGAAGCTGAAATTGATAGAAACAATAGTGTGTGCACTATCACCACTAAACCACAAGTAGTCCATGTTCCTCCTCCTACTATGCCTAAGCCTATTGAGCCTACTACTAGAGATGCTAAGTTTGATTTTGATATAGATGGTTGCAATATTTCTGAAGTAATTATGTTCTTGCAAAAGCTTGCTAGAAGTCCTGATGCTAGTGATATGCATGTTGCTTTCACCAAACATATTACAGATGCTCTTGTTAAGATTAAGGAAGAGAAGCTAAAACACAAAGCTTCTATTCCTAGGAAAGTATAAGATAGTTGGGAACCCATTATTAATATGCAAGTGAATGACTTTGATCTCAAAGCTTCATGTGATCTTGGTTCTAGTGTCTCTATTATCCCTAGGAAGATTTATGAAATGCTTGATTTGCCACCATTGGAAGATTGTTATTTGGATGTCCCACTCGATGATAATGCTAAAAAGAAACTCATGGGGAGTATTAATTATGTTCTCATTATGGTTAATAATGCTTATGTCCTTGTGGATTTCTATGTCTTGGATGTTGAATACAGTGCTTCTTATCCTATTACTTTGGGAAGACCTTTTTCTTAGAACAGTTGGTGTCATCATTGATATGAAAGAAGGCACCATTAAATATCATTTTCCATTCAAGAAAGGTATTGAACACTTCCCTATGAGTAGAGATAAGTTGTTTTTGCTCCTCCTTTGAAAGCAAGGTTTGATGTTAATGCTTCTTCATACGAAAATACTTGATTCTTCTTGCTTCTTGTCCCTAACTTAAAGGCGTTAAAGAAAAGTACTTGTTGGGAGATAACCCAAGAGTTTTCTTGAGTCTTGAAAGTTGTTACTTCAGTAATAACCTCTCCTTATCCTTTTTGTTTGCTTTTTGTGCCAAGAATGACCTCTAATGAGAGGAAGTAAGATTTGGGGAGTTGCTGTCCCGAAACAGATTTCTGTCATCCACCAAAAAAATCGTGAGGTGTCTCTGTAACTCGGATTGAGCTCAAAATTTACGAATACATCCCCCAGTATGTTAGATACCTTTCGTTAGTTCGACACTTTTTGATTTGAGCAACAGAAAATGTTCGAAAAAATCGGTTTCTACCTGTTGGTCTGTTTTGACAGATTTCTGCCATTATTTGCATTTGCTTCTTATTGATTACTTTTTGAGTTCTCTTTAGGTGAATTGAGCTTTTTGAAGGAGTTACTACAGTATCTTGTGTTTTTAGTGAAAATTCTTGATGTTTCAAAGCTTTGCCGGTTTTCTAATATCTTTTGAATAAACTAATGTTGCTAATGAAGATTGTGTGAAGTTTTGTGTGAAGGAAAAATTTCAGGTGTAGAGAGAGAATGATGCAATGAGATGAAGAATGGACAAAAGCTCAAGCTTGGGTATGCCACCATGGTGTCACCCCAAGTAATATCCATGAAGTACAAGCGTCAAAGCTTGGGGATTCCCAAGGCATCCCCTTCTTCATCAATAAAAAGCACAGGTCTGTCTAGACACTTCATTTTTATTGTTTCATGCATAGTTGTGTTGTTCTTGGAGCGTCTTAGTTTTTGTTTGCTTTGCTTAGGTTGTTTAGTTTGCTTGAATAAAGTTTTTTAGACCCCCATTCTCGCTGTGTTGTTTTGCAAATAAGTTTCTTGGTGTTGGAAAGGAGTAGTAAGTCCTTGCTTTTAAATGCAAGAGGAGCTTGCATTGACTGTGAATTAGACTTTCGTATGACATGCTAGGTGTTATTTTGACCTTATGCTTAGTGATTATTGATGTAGCATGTATTTTTCCAAACAATTTGGATTGCTTGGTGTGCCTTCAAGAAATTATGCGTTGTTTAGCATGCAAAATCATAGTATTGTGGTATTCTCCTTTGATGCTTTGCTTGGGTTGACTTGGCACACGCTCACACCATGTTATTACTATGAACAAGTCACCATAGCCTCTATGATCATTTAGTCCTTGACTTGTAGTACCACTCTATGCTTTGATTAGTAATGTTTTGTTGCACTACATGATTATGGCCATTATTGCTCTCTTAGTTGGTTTCTCCTAGTCTTTTGCTAGCCTCCACTTGTATGAGTAAGCTCTACTCATGCTTCCAACTCCCAAGAAACCAAGTTTTTCCAAAGTAACCACTATAAACTCCCATGCATGGTGTGTTACAACATTCCAAGTATATTCTTTTTTTCAGCTATCTTCCAATTAAAAACTATTTTGTTATGTGAAAACTTAGTGATTAAAGCTCTCACAAACTTGATGGCACACTTTATATTCTTTGCCCCTAAATAAACTTGAATCATTGTGTCATCTATGTTGTATATGCTTGCACTTATACGTTGGAATTAGCAAAACCATGCTGCCACGAGGAACGTTTTCAACATTGCACTTGTACTTTGTACTCAGTTGATATCATGCTCTTTTGTCTATGGATGTCACCGGTGTGAAATAAAGAGGGAACTTGTAAGTCCATGGTGTTTGTTTGTGTTAGAGAAACTCCTAGGCCGCTAGCCTAAGCCATGCCTAATCATGGTGGAAACTTGCAGCATCAACATAGTGAGCTATCTATGAAGCATCCTCAAAAAAAAGCTATGCATATAGTAAAAAAAGATCGCTGAGATGCCCATTGTCTGCGTGCCTTGTCATTTTGGTTATGGGATAGCTCCTATACCATGTGCAAGGGGTGCCCCGTTGGCGGTTCTCTATGATATGCATATACTTACAATGACAAGAACTTACAGGTGACTGAAGTTGAGTAGCATGAGGTGTGGCCCTCGTATTCAAGGGACTTGAGATTGCCAACTTATACTTCGTCAAGCATATACTCCATCTTTCTTCACTTTAACCTTAATCACTTCAAGATACTTATGATAGGGGCAATGAGGGCTGAAAGCTAACAAGTACCATAATTTTTGGAAGCTCTTTTTGAAACTTGAAATCCCTTCTTCCTTTAAGAAAGGCCTTTCTTCCACCATTATTTGAGTCTCCACCTTCTACCTTTAGGTACCATTAAGAGAGCATAGTTGTCATTCTATGTGTAGTGTCCCAAAGCTTATTGATTGATGCATATTGTGATATTATTTGTTCTTGTGCTATTTGTTTCTAGTCACCCTTGTGAACTTTGAAGGTGTCCTATGCATCTATTTGCCACTCCATGAGGGATAAGCTGAATGCCATTATGCTATGTGATGAGGTTTAATCTCGTCAATGCCCATTGTTATGGACTTGGGTTTTGGATAAGATGGGGATGATGGAGATCGCGGAACGGTTAGCAAACAAGCAACACGGGAACACGAGGTTTAGCCAGGTTCAGGCCCCCAGAGGGAAAACCCTACTCCTGCTTGTCTGCTCTTGATTACGGCGGAACCAAAGGTTACAGGGGTGCGCAGATGCGATCTGGCATGGAGGTGTCTATGCGAAAATATGAGGTGCCCCCCTCGTCGTGCCTTCCTAGCCTTTATATAGTGTTAGGCAGGTCCCAGGCACGGATCGAGTCGGTTACAGGTTTTAGGGTTTACCCCTTTGAATTTCCTATCTACTCTAGTCTTGCTCTCCAAGGATCCGAAGGCGTCATGGGCCTTGGCCACCCGAAATTCTTCATGGGCTGGCGTATATTTGCCGTGGGCCTTCCTTGGGCTAGACCATATATGCTGAGATCGTATACCCGTAGGGTATAACCATGTCAGTAGCCCCCGAGTGTTCAGTCGAATCATAGATTCGGCTGAGGACTCTTCAATCCTTCGGGTGCAACTCTGTCTTTCAAGAGAATGTGTAGGGATTGTTGATGCGTGTGCCTGACTCTCCCGACGGATCAGGGTCAGTTAACTGTCTTAGGATAAAACAACACGATCTTCTTCAGGTTCGAGTCCCTCGACTCGAACCCGGAACATATGCTGGCGTAATTTGACTCAGGCCACGGAGGACTTACAGGAGTGGAATTCCAGTGAATTTAAATGATGTACCGAACGCTTCCGTCGGGATTTTTCATCGCGCCTGCTGACACGGATTCTTACTAGCAGAGCGCAGTCATGTGTGTTACCAGGCCATTAGATAATATCTGTAGGTCTTATCTTTGTGTCGCAGACATAGCATCCGAATGTTTATCACCGCAGAGGTGTTTCAGGTGGCCAAGGAGGACATTTCTCACTTAGCGTTAAATGGGGCAGAGTTGCCTAAAAGTTTTGCATGCTGATCCGAAGGATTGCAGTCGAAGAATTCATAGGGTGCGCGACCAGCGCTCCCTATGGGAGTAGCCCCCGAGTGTGTTCGAGTCGTAGACTCGAGCAGAGACTTTAATTCAACCATTGTTCAGCTTCAGGTCCGTAGGACACAAATTTTTCGGATGCTTGAATCCATGCTCCCTATGGGAGTCGCCCCCGAGTCCGTAGTGGGGTCGCAGACTCGACGTAGGACTCGAAGAAGTAGTTCAGTGCTGTAGTATTTTGTTTATTTTTGGGTGCGCGACCAGCGCTCCTGATAGGAGTAGCCCCCTAGTAGTTAGTCGAATCATAGATTCGAGTGAGTACTCTTAGCTTGTGGCCGAAGAATTGTGACTTTTGCTAGTATAGCTTTTGATGACGTCAGTGCTGACGATCTGTGACCTCAAGCGTCTGCTGCGCCAGAGATGACTTGACTGGACGAACATGGGTCCCACCTTCTGACCTTGAATTGACCGGTCACGCACGGCGTGGAGATAATTACGACGTCGCCTTGATTTCCGCGCGTAGTGGACGGCGTGTGGGCGATGGTTCGTTGTGATGCTGACACGTGTATGGTCAGATCCTGCCGTTGGCGTTAGGTCTTCTCGATGGACGGTTATCGTGCATCGTCTTCGTCCTTATAATCATTGGGGAAAAATTAGTCTGTTTTCACCGCAACCATTCTTGTTTCACTGCTCCATTGTTCTTTGAGGTTTCTTGCTGCGCGCTGGAATATCCTCGGACATTTCCTTCTTCGATCCTATGTTCTCGCCGCCGGCGCCGCCGCACCGCAATGGGGAAGCCTAAGAAGTCTTCTTCTGCGGTTGGTACCAGCGCCGCTGGAGGCAAGAAGAGTGCTACCGCTACCCGTGTCACCGATGGTGGCTGGCGACGATCGGAGACACGGGAGAGTGATCTCCGCAAGCTTCATGAGCGGGTCTTGATCCCGCAGGATAGGGAGGCCGTCAAACTCCCTGGCAACGAGGTAATTCCCCGTCCCCCCGCTGGGTTTCGGGTTATGTTCCTCACATTTGTCCTTCAGGGCTTTTCCTTCCCAGTCCACAATTTCCTTCGTGGATTGCTTTTTTTTACGGCATCCAGCTGCATCATCTTTCCCCCAACTCTCTTCTTCACATTGCTTGTTTTGTTACTTTCTGCGAGTGCTGGCTCGGTATCGAGCCGCACTTTGGCATCTTCCGGAAACTCTATTTCGTGAAGAGGCAATCTGGTTCTGATGGTGTTTATCCCATTGGGGTTGCATCATCTCCCTTCGATCCAATCTTCTTTACTTCTCCTTTTCCATGTCCGAATCTATCCAGTACTGGTGGAGGTGATGGTTTTACATCCACGACTCCACGGTGGCTGGACAAGATTTTGGTCTTGTTCCTTTCGACCCCTCCCAAAATATCGAGCCGAAGAGGTCCTGGAAAAACCAGATCTTGGATGGCGAGGTAGCGGAGATAGAGGCTCTCTATCGTCGAGTGGAGGATCTCTAGCTGATTCCGGAGAAGGAGGTGAACGGTGTGGATATCATTCGCACTTTTCTTAAACATCGGGTGTAGCCACTCCAGGCTAGGGCGCACCCGATGTTCCTTTATGCTGGTCGTCGGGATCCGACTAGGGTTTCGGCTGAGGAATTCTCCAAGGGAGATCTCGACGGGGTCCTTCGCCTGCTGCTGAAGTTCAAGGCTAGAGAGGATATCCTGGGGAAGTCGCTGACTTCTCTGTTCTCCGCTTCTCGTCCGGTTCCACAGGTGTAGATCCGGGACGTGCGCGTTGCACTATTTTCGTCTGCGTTTTACTTGTATTTATTTGTCTGCTGACAAGTTTGCTTATTTTGTGTAGGAGTTCAAGGTGCCAGGTATGTCGCCTCCATTTCCCGATGTATTCCCGAATGCTCCGGATAATGAGGTGGTGGACTCCATGTCCGAGCTGCCTTCGGCGAGATCTCCGGCTGAAGAAGCCAACGAGTCGAGCGAGGATCACACTCGCAAGCGCACGAGGAGCTCTAGCGAGTCGTCGGATGCTTCAACTCCGCCGACGCCTAGGAACCCACTATGGCTTGAACGTCACAGTGATGGGCATGGGGGATCTTCCTCTCCGATTCCTGCCATTCCCGTGCGGGCTGTGGCACCGCACCCGCCGGAGAAGCGGAAGAAGGAAGAAAGAAGGAAGAGAAGAAAGAGGAGAAGAAGGTCCGGAAGACCACTCACGTCTTCGACTTGAGCGAGCTTGACTCGTAAGTTTTCTTAGCCTTGCCTTGTGTTTTCTTGTCTGTTTACCTTGCGCTTAGCTAATTTGTCCTTGTGTAGCCACTCCTCCAACGACTCCTCTAGTGATGGTGCTCGGGAGATGATGGGGGAGTCAAAGGTCGTGCTTCCTTCTCCTCAGACGGTGGCCACCTCTGAAGGCGCTGCTCCAGACCCTTCTCCGCAGGAGGTTCGGGTGGTTGCGCCTCAGAAGGCTGCAAGTGGACCTTCGGAGGCGCCGTCAAATCACGTAAGTAATTCTGCTTTTTGCCACGGGGGGAGCCCCCGAGCCTTTTTGGATGATCGATCGATTATTTCTTTTCTTCCCACCTCGGGGGGAGCCCCCGGGCATCTGTAGGGTAGTTTGTTGTTTGTTTTTCCTTCGAGTCATGGGGGGATCCCCCGTGCATTTTTGTATGTGTGACTTGCTTCTGCTCGTTCTTTTGGGCGTAGCCCACGAGCCATTCTTTTGACTGGTGGTTCTTGTTTGCAGCCTTTTGTGCACGGTGCCAACCAACTAGTGCAGTAGCACCTGGCGTTGGAGGCCAGCCTCAAACAACTTCAAGGTATTTTTATGCCTTGGTCTTTGTTTTTTCTTGCATTGTGTCCTTCGATCCGACATTTGTATTGCCTGTTGCAGAGGATCATAACGCCTCTCTTCATGAGATTGATTCTCTCAAAAAGAGCCTTGGTCAAGCGGAGAAAAAGGCCGAGGTCGCCATTGGTGCAAAGGAGCGCCTCGAGCTGGAGTTGACCAACGCGGCTGAGGCAAAGGAGCGCCTGCAGTAGGAAGCTACGGACCGCGAGGAGCAGCTCGCCACTGCCACGGCTTCGCGCGAGAAAGAGGTGGCCGGCAAGCTTATGGCGGCTGCCAAAGCTGTTTTGGGTGAGTGTCTCTACCTTCTTCTTTTTGATTTCCTGGGCTCTTGTTTCCTGTTCTTTTATTCATTCTGCTTCCTTTGTTGTCTTAGATTCCGCGGGCATCGAATTTGACCGCGGTGCTCTGGAGCATGGGAGCGCTCTGGATGATGCTACTGCGGCGGTCGAAGACCGCTGTAGTACCGTTGTCAACTCGCTTGCCAAGGCCAAAGAGGTCCTTGGGCGCTTCTACAAGGAGCTTATCCCCAAGGGCGTGGCCCTCGAAGATGTTGATGCCTTGGCGGAGGCGCTGTCAACCGAAGCACCTACGGCGTACAAGCGCAATCAGAAGGGCATCGGTGCATCCGTCGGGCTGGCCATGGCCTTGGCGGCTGGAGCAGAGCTGGACCTTCCCCAGGTCACTTCCCGGAAGTCGACGACTGCTGATGGATCCGAGGTAGCCTTCGCCACCTATGCTGCTCGCTGTAAGCATTACGGGCCGAAGCTGATTGATCTGGTGGACGTGTTGTAGGGTTCGCAGCATAGAAAACAAAAAATTTCCTACGATGGGAACAACTATGTACCAAGATCTATCTACTAGATACAAACAACGGGCGGATGTATATCCGTAGAGAACATACCTTGAAGACCTACAAAGCTTAACGAGTCCAAACTCGTGGTTGGTGTAGACGATCTCTTGCCGATCTCAAGATCGAGAGGAAGTCCTAGTGCCGCAAAACAGCAGCGCATCCGTGCTCGCACACACGTTCGAGGCACCGAGCAACCTCCGCCTCCTCGCTCCAGCGATGCAGCGGAAGCACAACTCTTTCTTGCCGAAAAGCCACCGGGAACATGTATCTCGCTAGTCCGAGACCATGGGGAATAAATTCTAGAGGGGGAGAGAGATCCTTCACGAGGAGGTGTGAGTGAGAGAGAGGGAGGGGGGCTCCTTTTATAGGGAGAGGGGGCACCCAAGGGGCCATGCGCCCAGCCATGGGTGGACACTCCACTCACTCAAATGCCTTTCAATTCCCTCCACTCAAAAACCCACTCAAATTCCCATTAA
Organism: Avena sativa; assembly: GCA_916181665.1. Classification (NCBI taxonomy): domain Eukaryota; kingdom Viridiplantae; phylum Streptophyta; class Magnoliopsida; order Poales; family Poaceae; genus Avena; species Avena sativa. The sequence goes on from OV702298.1 coordinate 115,945,936, forward strand.
ATTTCCACCAAATTTAATGCAAACTCTCATTAAATAAAACTCCTTTTATTTATTCAGAATTTTGTCAATTACTTTAATGAAAAACATTCACATATAACCCCTTGCTGGTATTTCATTTCACATGCAGAAACACTTTCTGCAATTTCACCCGAAAACTCGTTTCGGTATCCAGTGAAATAAATTCCTGCGCTTGTTATTCTTTTCGGCATGAAACTTTTGCTCCAATTGGATGTCGGTGTCTCTTAAGTGTGTCACCCTACGGTTCGTGAATAATGCGGACATGATAGAGACCCCTCTCAGATCAATAATCAGAAGCGGGATCTGGAGACCCATACTGACTCCCACACATTCAACGATGACTTTCTTGTGATCGTCGGAACCTTTTACGCTAGTATCTTAATCCTTTTGTTTCGCGATATCTTACATGTCCGAGATTCGATCATCGGTATCTCCATACCTAGTTTGATCTCGTTACTGACATGCACTCTTTTCTCGTTCCCGTGATATAACATTCTAGTGATCAAATCACTTGCTTGCAAGCTAATCAATGTGATATCACCGAGAGGGCCCAGAGTATATCTATCTGTCATCAGGATGAATAAATTCCACTCTTGATCCATGAGCCTCAACATAACACTTTATTAGTTCTGAATCCATCTTTATAATCACCCTGTTACGGTGTGACGTTTGATGTTATCAAGAAACTCTTCCGGTGTTAGTGATTGACATGATCTCATGGTCTAAGGATTAGGATCACTTCGTAAGTTGTTATAGCAATATAAACTCAATGACTTTGATCGTAATGCTATACTTCGGATGAATGTTCATCACACCATTACACTAATGTTGTGATCTCGTTATTAACAACATCCAATGTCCATGATCAGGAAACCTTTGATCATCTTGTTAATCAACGAGCTAGTTTATAAGAGAGGCATAACTAGGAACTTCCTTTTTGTTTATTAAACACACATGTATTAACGTTTCCGTATTAATACAATTATAGCATGTAAAATAAACATTTATCATAAATAAGGAATACGATAATAACCACTTTATTATTGCCTCTCGGGCATATTCCCTTCAGTCTCCCACTTGCACTAGAGACAATAATCTAGTTTGAAAACTTTGCGTATTGAACACTTATGGCTTTCCGGTGTTCCATATACGCAATTGCAAGTGGTTAACATAATCTACGGATCTGACGCTTCAGGTCCGTGTGTATTTGCATGTCTTTGCGTCTTCACGCATCACTCATTCTTCAATGAGATGGTATTGTATAAATTTGGTCTTTTGGTGAGACCTTTAGTTCCTTGGGGTTAAAACACGTCGATACTATTGCGACTGATCTGGTCCTTTAAGCATGCCTGCATGCACCGCTGGTACGTGGCACCTGCGTTCTTTAGCCCGAAAGGCATTGTGTTGTAGCAGAACACCCCGAACAGCGTGATGAACGTCGTTTTCTCCTGATCTTCGACTTTGAGTCGAATCTGGTTGTAGCCTGAGTAGGCGTCGAGGAAGGAGAGCTTCTCGCATCCTGTAGTCGAATCGATGATCTGGTCGATCCGAGGGAGAGGGAAGTGGTCCTTTGGGCAGTGTTTGTTTAGCGACGTGAAGTCCACGCACATCCGCGGGATGTCCGTGTCCTTTTTGGGGACCATCACAGTATTGGCGAGCCATTCGCTTTCCTTGATCTCCCTGATGAAGTTTGCAGCGAGTAGTCTGTTGACTTCAATCCCTATGGCTTCGGTCCGGGGCTCGGACAGTCTCCGGATGGACTGCTTGACGGGCTTGGTGTCTGGAAAGACGTTGAGTGCGTGCTCGGCGAATTCCCTGGGAACTCCTGACATGTCCGCAGGACACCAGGCGAAGATTTCCCAGCGCTCACGGAGGAATTCGACGAGCGCGCTTTCCTATGCGGGGCTGAGATCGTTGGCGATCAGCGCCATCTTGGAGGCATCCATCGGGTGGACCTGCACCTTCTTTGTGTTGATGGTGGAGTCGAAGGACATATCAGGTGCGTTTTGCCGTGCGACTGGGGGTGCCCCATTGTCCGTCACCTCGCGGAGCCTTACGAGCTCCTCTTGCATGCCGAATGACTGGGAGATTCTGTTGAAGTCCCTGTCGCAGTGGTCCAATCGGGTGAAGCTCCCGTGGACCGTGATGACGCCTCTGGGTCCTGGCATCTTGAGTAGCAGGTACGCGTAGTGTGGTACTGCCAAGAACCTTGCGAATGCTACACGCCCGAGGATGGCTGGTATTGTGATGGCCAGTCCACCACTTCGAACTCGAGCCGTTCGCATCGGAAGTTATCCGGCTTGCCGAAGATGACGTCGAGCCATATCTTTCATAGGGGGAATATGCCCTTTCCTGGAACGATGCCATGGAACGTTGTGTCTGACTATTCCAGGCTGCACAGCGGGATCCGCATTGCTGCTAGGGTGCTTGCAAACATCAGGTTGATGCCGCTGCCACTGTCCATGAAGACGCGACTCATGTCGAAACCTCCGATCTGCGCCTCAAGCACCAGGGCAGCATGACCTGGGCGAGGGACCTGGCAAGGGTTATCTGAACGGCTGAACGTGTTGCAGGACTCCGATCCGCTGAGGTACTCAGGGATGGCGGGTGGAGCTGTCACGGCCAGGTTGATCTGACGTGTGATATTCTTATGCACCATATTCGTTGGGCGCCTTTTTTGGATCATCAGTGCTCCTTTCTGCGGGGGATACCCGTGCCCACCGTTATTCTGTGCGGGCGTGACTGGGTGGTTCGGGCCGCCTACAGGTGGCGGTGGAGGAGCTCCATGCGCGATCTCACCTGGTGCGGGTGCGTTCCCGAATCCAGGGTTTGGGGCTTGCTGCCTCATCTGAGCCATGCTTTCGCTGAGTTTCTGGAACTCGCGGTAGTCCTTGAGCATGTGGCTTGCCTTCTTCTTACCATCCTGCTTGTCGATGTAGAAGTGGATGGTGCATGGACCCGACAGTCTTTCGTATGCTGAGGGTCCGTCGTCGCGACCGCGGCGCTGCCACGACTGTGCTGGTCATCCTCCATCGCGGAAATTACCTCCGCGGTATCCGCCGCTGTTGCGGTTGGCATCGCTGCGGCGGTCGGCGTAGCCAGCCGCGACCATGTCGGGTCCATCGCGATCGTCGTAGACGCGCGGTCTCCTCTTGCTACGGCGTTCTCGCCGTCGGCCGTATTCGTCCTCTTCCTCCGAGTGCGCTCGGTGGACGGAGTCCTTACCGTCAGCCCACCTGTTGGCGATGTCCATGAGGTGGTCGAGTGTCTTGGGCTTGACGCGCCCAAGTTCTTCCTTGAAGTCCTAGCGCTTGACACCGTCCTTGAAGGCGTTGATGGCCCTTTCTTCGGAGATGTGTGCCGCGGAGTTCTTTGTGTTGGACCAGTGCAGTATGTACGAGCGAATGGATTCGCCCATTCGTTGAGTGCAGGCTCGCAACTCTTCGATCGAGGCAGGCCTCTTGCTGGTGCCTTTGAAGTTTTGGACGAAACTGTACGCCAGCTCCTCCCAACTTCGGATGGACCCTGAGGATAGGTTGCTTATCCAGATCCGAGCTGCGCCTGTCAGCTGCAGCTGAAGGCATTGCATGGCGGTTTCCCTGCTTCCGCCGTGCAGCTTGACGGACGACAAGTGGTCACTGAGCCACGCCTTGGGGTCCTGTGTGCCGTCGAATTTCGGAGTGTCCGAAGGGAGTTTGAAGTTTCGCGGCATCTTTGTCCGTCAGACAGATCTGCTGAAGCATCGAGCTCCGCAGAGTTCTCCTTCGTCTTTGTCCATCTCGGATTCAGATGAGCATACGCGCTTGGCGCGTGCCTTGTCGATCTTGCGCTGCGTTAGCTTGTTTCGAGCGTCGTAGTCACGGCTGTGATGGCGTGAGATCTTATGCCTTCGAGGAAGGTCATGCTCTTCGTCCTCGGATGAGGGTGTGGGGCTGCGGTTGAATCTGACCGCAGCCTTCTTTTTCGGCTCCGCAGGAGCTTCTCCGTGGAGCATAGCTCCAACGAGTCCGAGCCCGGTAAGCGCGTACTTGTGCATGGCCCTCTTCAGGTACCCCTCCGGAGGTGGGTGGGACGCGAGGTACACGGTGGCTGCCATGATCGCAGCTTGCGGCGTTTTGGGGATGACATTGTCGTCGGCGTCCATCTCCATGAAGGATGCGTTGAGGGCTCGGGTCACCTCGCGGCGCTCTTTAGGGTCCATGTTCTCCATCCGAGAACGGTGCTTGTTCCTGTTGTTGCCGTGTGAGCTGGAGCCGATGCCCATGGCGGAGAGCGCAGCTCGCCGCGCACTGGACTCCGAAGCTACCTGCTTGCGCTTGTCCAGCACTTCCTGCATCTTGATCTGCTTCTTGTGCTCCTCGATGAGGAGCATGTGGTATGCCATCAGTAGATCTCGTGAGGCATCAGCGGGCAGGATCTTGTTGCCTGCCATGGCCTCGCGTGCTTGAGCCCATCCCTCCTCGTCGAGGTGGATGACTCGATTGTTGTTTTCCCCGTTGGGTGGGGGGACTGGCTTCTTCGGTTTCCACCGTTTCTACCCCGCGGGTTGGGTGGCGGATTGTGTTCTTGATCCTGGATGACCGCGGCGCACTAGTAGAGCTCGTAGATCGGTCTGCTGCTGCCGTAGCTTTCGGATCCGGAACGGTAGGTCCCTTCGTCCGATGGCGGATCGCACAGATCGGAGTTGCAGCTGCTGCTGTCATAGGATTCGTCTGTTGACGATGTGGTGCGTAGCACAGGGTGTGGAGTCCATGAAGCGGGCATGATCGATGGTAGAGGCACCCGCTCTGGGAGGCGGAGAGTGTCGGTCTACCCCACCTGGAAGCAGAAACTCCCGAATAGGATCTCGAGCCCGTCGCCAACGGGCTCGAAGTCCTTCATGGTGGCCGGTGAGTGGGCGGTGAAGTCGAAGGCGCCGAAGAGGAGATGACTCTCCGTCGCCACGGAGTTGTAGATCGCTAGGGTTGGGACCGTCACGATCGCACAATCAGCGTCCCCAGTTCCCACAGACGGCGCCAATTGACGAGGTTTAATCTCGTCAATGCCCATTGTTATGGACTTGGGTTTTGGAGAAGATGGGGATGCTGGAGATCGCGGAACGGTTAGCAAACAAGCAACACGGAGACACGAGGTTTACCCAGGTTCAGGCCCCCGGAGGGAAAACCCTACTCCTGCTTGTCTGCTCTTGATTACGGCGGAACCGAAGGTTACACGGGTGCGCAGATGCGATCTGGCATGGAGGTATCTATGCGAAAATATGAGGTGCCCCCCTCGTCGTGCCTTCCTAGCCTTTATATAGTGTTAGGCAGGTCCCAGGCACGGATCGAGTCGGTTACAGGTTTTAGGGTTTACCCCTTTGAATTTCCTATCTACTCTAGTCTTGCTCTCCAAGGATCCGAAGGCGTCATGGGCCTTGGCCACCCGAAATTCTTCATGGGTCGGCGTATATTTGCCGTGGGCCTTCCTTGGGCTGGACTAGGTATGCTGAGATCGTGTACCCACGGGGTATAACCATGTCACTATGTTTTCTGTATGTGAAACAAACAAATGTTTTTCAGTGCATGTTATTCATGATCTTTGTTTGTAGCCTTTCATGTTGCATGCATAGTTAATATGTCCTATTGTTAGAACTCCATCTTACATGCACATGTTTAGAGTTCTCTGATCCCAGCTTTCAATGCTTGTAAATGGTTTGATCTTGGTTTCGATGGTTCATGTCACCTCAAAAATTATTATTTTTATCACTTACCCACTCGATGACGAGCAGGAGTTAAGCTTGGGGATGCTTGTTTACTATCTACTTTGCTTTGCTTTCTCTACACTTTGAGGTGTTTTTATATCTTTTCTAGAACTAACCTATTAACAAGTTGCCATAGTGCTAGTTGCATGTTTTCTTCTGTTTTTGGTTCCAGAAAGGCAGAAAATCAATATTCTTGGAATTGTACGGGACAAAAGCCAAAGTCAATATTTTACCGTGAGGGACAAAAATCCAGAAGACGAGACGGAAATGCAAGCTAGGTAGGCCAGACCCCCCTAGGCGCGGGTGGGCCCTGCCCCGCGCCTGGGTAGGGTGTGGGCCCCGTGGCCGCCTCCTAGCCTCGCCTCTTCGCCTATAAGAAGCCCCCGATGCAGAAACCCTAAGTACCCGATCAAAACTCCACGAAACCTTCTGTAGCCGCCGCCACCGTCGTCCCTAGATCGAGGGGATCTGAAGTTCTTCCCGGCACCCTGCCGGAGGGGAAATCATCTCGGAGGTCTTCTCTCCGATATGAAGCATGAGTAGTTTCACCTTGGACTATGGGTCCATGTAGTAGCTAGATGGTTGTATCTCCTCCTTGTGCTTTCATGTATAGATCTTGCGAGCTCCGTTTATGATCAAGATCTAATCTATTTGTAATCATGCATGTTGTGTTTGCGGGGATCCGATGGATATTGAGATTACTATGTCAGATTGATTAAGGGTTTTGTCTTTATGATTCTATCATGTCTATGTTGTTTGTGATCTTGCATGCTCTCTGTTGTTAGTAGCTATCTTGGCCAAGTAGTTGCTAGTGACTCCAAGAGGGGGTATTTATGCTCGATAGTGGGTTCATGCCTCTAGTTTCCAAGGGAAGTGATAGAAATCTCTTCGGTTGTAGATGTGTTGTTGCTACTAGGGAGAAAACAACGGTCTCTTGTTCATGGAACAAGTGGATTGTTTAACTTACACACTTTGCTTAAAGCAGTTTCCTTTTGCTTGCAACTTAATACTGGAGGGGTTTGGATGATAACCTGAAGGTGGACTTCTAGTCATAGATGCAGTTGGATGGAGGTCTATGTATATTGTTGTATTGCCCAAACGAATCTCATAGGATCTTTTTGTCTAGTATTGCATTGTTATGCCATGCTCAGTTCCTGTCAATTGCCCTGCTGTAATTTGTTTACCCTTCATGCCATGTTGTTTATCTAAGGAGAGCACCTCTAGTGAACTATGGACCCCGGTCCAATCTTTACCATTGATACATCTTCCACTGTTACTTGTTTACTTGATTCAAACCATTACCTTCCACACCATACGTTTAATCCTTTGTTACAGCAAACCGGTGAGCTTGACAACCTCACTGATTCGTTGGGGCAAAGTCTTGAGTTTGTGTTGTGCAGGGCTCCGCGTTGCTTGCAACACCTGTGTGACGTTTCCTTCCTCCTACTGGTTCAATAACCTCGGTTTCTTAATGAGGGAAGACTTGCTGTTGTGCTGCTTCACACCTTGCTCTTGGAGTTCCCAACAGGCTCCACATCAACTGAGCCATCAGTCCACCATATCTACCTATTAGCATTGTTGCTATTCTAAGTAAAATCTCGAGTTTTATCTATCTTCCAAATTAAAAACTTATTTGTTATGTGAAAACTAGTAAGTAAAGCTCTCACGAACTTGATGGCACACCTTATTGTCTTGCCCTTAATAAACTTGAACCATTGTGTCATCTAAGTTGTATATGCTTGCACTTATAAGTTGGGAATTAGCAGAACCATGCTGTCATGGGGAACGCTTTCAACACCTGTACATATTACCCAATTGATATCATGATCTTTTGTTTACGGATGTCTGCCATGTGAAATAAAAGGGGAGCTTGTAAGTCCATGGATCATGGAGTTATGTATATGTGTTAGAGAAACGCCTAGGCGGCTAGCCTAATCCATGTCTAATCATGGTGGAAACTTGCAGCATCACCATAGTGAGCAATCTATGAAGCATCCTTAGAAAAAATATAAAAAATACATGCACCATTCTCATGGTAAATAAAAGGATCGCTAAGATGCTCACTGTCTGTTGACTTGTCGTTTTGATATGAGATAGCTCCTGTATCATGGGGCAAGGGGTACCCCGTTGGCGGTTCTCTATGATACACATATACTTACAATGACAAGAACTTACCGGTGACTAAAGTTGAGTAGCATGAGGAATGACCCTCGTACTCAAGGGACATGAGATTGCCAGCTTATGATTTGTCAAGCATATACTCCATATTTGTTCACTTTAACCTTAATCACCTCAAGATGCTTATGATAGGGGCAATGAGAGCTCAAAGCTAGTAAGTACCATAATCTTTTGGAAGCTCTTTATGAAACCTAAAATCCCTGCTTCCCTCTACGAAGGGCCTATCTTTTACTTCTTAGTTGAGTTAGTAAACTTATTCCTTTCTATCTCCAGCAAGCATTTGAGTTGTTGTGATTCAATCATTCATATGATGATTTATTCAATCATGTTCCTTATGTTCCTTGTTTTGCACAAAACTTTTATCTAAATGAGTATTACTTTGAAAGCTATCGTTGTGAAAAAACTTTATGTTTGAGCAAAAGATTCCTGTTATAAACTTCATTACAAAAGCTTTGCTTGAAAACCAAGTATGATTTGCCAACTGTTCTCTGACCAAGAACAAAGTTTGCCATTACCAACTATGATTTCCTTTATGCATATTTATTATGACTCCCATACTCGTTGCAAGTTAAGTTATATAATGGTGAGTTGTTTTCTATTATGACTTGTGTATTGGTGAATGTGATGCTTCTTGTCCGTATTCTTTTTATCGACACTTCACTCCATAAACCTATGGTCATGTTTACTGAGTTCAGCTTTCGCTTGGGGACAAGCAAGGTCTAGGCTTGGGGGGAGTTGATACGTTCATTTTGCATCACTATTTTATATCATAATTTACTGTTATTCATTGATATATTTCTTATTAAGAGGTGATACTTATGTTATTTCATCTATTTTGCATGGTTGGATGACTTTGGAGGATGAACTGTCGGAGCCAGGATTCTGATGGAAAAAAGCGGTGTCCAGATGCAATATTCGCGAAGATCAGAAAATTCCAGAAAATATATGGAAATCTCTATTTTTCTAGAAGATAAAGGAAGCCAGAAGGGGAAGCGAAGATGGGCCACATGGGGCCCACACCACCCCTAGCGCGGGCCCTCCAGGGCCGCGCCACCACGTGGTGTGGCCACCCTGGCCCACCTCTGGCTTCGCCCTTTCGCCTATAACTTCCCCCCGAAACCCTAAGACTCGAGGAGGAACCACAGAAATATTCCGTCGCCTCTGCGGGGCGGAAACTACAGAGAGAGAAAGATCTCTTCGGCATGCAGAATTCTGCCGGGGAAATTCCTTCCCGGAGAGGGGAGATCGTCGTCATCAACACCTTCATCAAGCTAGACTTCATCAGGATCATCATCATCATCATCCTCACTATCATCTCCACCAGCACCATCATCACCACTCCGTACCGTTGTAACAATTGGGTTGAATCTTGCATAGTTCTTAGGGGAAACTGTAACACCCTCGGATCGGCCCTATGCAAGACTTAGCGATTTCCGCCAAACCCGCATAGAAACGATTCAAATGTGCCCATCAGGCACTTTCGTGCGGGTGTGATACGTCAGAAACGTATCTACTTTGCTTTGCTTGTCTACACTTTGAGGTGCTTTTTACATGTTTTCTGGTACTAACCTATTAACAAGTTGCCACAGTGCCAGTTGCTTGTTTTCTGTTGTTTTTGGTTCCAGAAAAGTTAGTAAAGAAATATTCTCGAAATTGGACGGGACAAACGTCAAAGTCAATTACTTTCCGTGGGGAACAAGAAGTCCAGAGCAGAGACGGAGAAGCGGGCCAGGGCAGCCAGACCCTCCTAGGCGCGACCAGGGGTGGGCCCACGCTTGGGAGGGGTGTGGCCCCTCTGGCCGCCTCCTCCTTCGCCTATAAGAAGCCCCCGATGCAGAAACCCTAAGCACCCGATCAAATCTCCACGAAACCGTCTGTAGTCGCCGCCACCATTGTCCCTAGATCAGGGGGATCTGAAGTTCTTCCCGGCACCCTGCCGGAGGGGAGATCATCCCGGAGGCCTTCTCTCCGGTATGATGCGTGATTAGTTCCACCTTGGACTATGGGTCCATATAGTAGCTAGATGGTTGTATCTCCTCCTTTGTGCTTTCATGTATAGATCTTGTGAGCTTCGTTCATGATCAAGATATAATCTATTTGTAATCATGCATGTTGTGTTTGCGGGGATCCGATGGATATTGAGATTATTATGTTGGTTTGATTAATGGTTTTGTCTTTATGATTCTATCATGTCTATGTTGTTTGTGATCTTGCATGCTCTCCGTTGTTAGTATCTATCTTGGCCAAGTAGTTGCTAGTGACTCCAAGAGGGAGTATTTATGCTCGATAGTGGGTTCATGCCTCTAGTTTCCAAGGGAAGTGACAATAATCTCTTTGGCTGTAGATGTGCTGTTGCTACTAGGGAGAAAACAATGGTCTCTTGTTCATGGAACATGTGGACTGTTTACCTTACACACTTTGCTTAAAGCAGTTGTCTGTTGCTTGCAACTTAATACTGGAAGGGGTTCGGATGATAACCTGAAGGTGGACTTCTAGTCATAGATGCAGTTGGATGGCGGTCTATGTGTCTTGTTGTATTGCCCAATCGAACCTCATATGATCTTTCTGACTAGTAATTGCATTGTTATGTCTTGCTCAATTCCTATCAATTGCCCTGTTGTAATTTGTTTACCCTTCATGCCATGTTGTTTATCTAAGGAGAGCACCTCTAGTGAACTATGGACCCCGGTCCAATCTTTACCATTGATACATCTTCCACTGTTACTTGTTTACTTGCTGCAAACCGTTACCTTCCACACCATACGTTTAATCCTTTGTTACAGCAAACCGGTGAGCTTGACAACCTCACTGATTCGTTGGGGCAAAGTCTTAAGTTTGTGTTGTGCAGGTCTCCGCGTGGCTTGCAACACCTGTGTGACGTTTCCTTACTCCTACTGGTTCGATAACCTCGGTTTCTTACTAAGGGAAACTTGCTGCTGTGCTGCTTCATACCTTGCTCTTGGGGGTTCCAACGAAGCGTCCCACGACAAGTGTTGGGTGCCATCAGGGTGGAAAACAAAGTAATACCATTACACATTAGTCCATGATGGAACCCATAGAACAGATATATACAACAACGACTCCATGAGTCAAGAATACAGATATACAGTACAAAGACCCAAATCACCTTGAAAACGATAGAGCGTCCGAGTACGGACAAGATGCAAATTTGGCTAAGAGCCCTGAAGAATAACCAATGGCGTCCATAACCCTGCCCAGGCCAAGCCGGAAGGGTAACCCTGCTAACGATGTCGGTCTCAAACCTGCTTCAACGGAAGGATATCATGTTCTTTTGTTTATGGATCCCTATGATGTGAAATAAAAAGGGAGCTTGTAAGCTCATGGAGTTTGTATATGTGTTAGAGAAACGCCTAGGCGGCTAGCCTAAGCCATGCCTAATCATGGTGGAAACTTACAGCGTAACCATAATGAGCATTTTGTGAAGCATCCTCAATAAAAACCTATGCAAATAGCAAATAAAAAGATCGCTGATATGCTCATTGTCTGTTGCCTTGTAATTTTAATATGGGATAGCTCCTGTATCATGGGGCAAGGGGTACACCCGTTGGCGGTTCTCTATGATACACATATACTTACAATGACAAAAACTTACTTGTGACCAAAGTTGAGTAGCATGAGGTTCGGTACTCGTACACAAGGGGCATGAGAGTTTCAACTTATAACTTGTCAAGCATATACTCATATTTGTGTCACTTTAACCTTAATCACTTCAAGATGCCAATGTTAGGGGAAATGAGAGCTAAAAGCTAGTAAGTACCATAATTTTTGGAAGCTCTTTATGAAACTTGAAATCCCTGCTTCTCTCTGTGAGGGGCCTTTCTTTTTTACTTTTATATTGAGTCTCCACCTTCTATCTTTATGCACCAATTAAGAGAGCATAGTTTTCATTCTTAGTTTAATGTGTATTGTCCCAAAACTTATTGATTAATCCATAATGTTGGTATTGCTTGTTCCTAAATTATTTGTATCTAGTCATCCTTATGAACTTTGAAGGTGTCCTATGTATTTATGTTTTGCTACTCCATGAGGGACAAGCTGAATACCACTCTTGCTATGTTTTCTATATGTGAAACAAACAAAGGTCTTTCAACGCATTGTTATTCATGATCTTTTGTTTGTACCTTTTCATGTTGCAACTTAGTTGCTACGTCTTATTGTTAGAACTACATCTTTTATGGTCATGTTTAGAGTACTATGATCCTAACTATCAATGCTTTACAATACCTTGATCAAGATTGTGATGGTGCATGTCACCTAAAAAATTATTCTTTTTATCACTTACCTACTCGAGGACGAGCAGGAGTTAAGCTTGGGGATGCTTGATACGTCTTAAACGTATCTATAATTTTTTATGTTGCATGCTTGTTTTGTATCAACCTTCTTATGTTTTGTCTACACTTTGAGGTATTTTTATACATTTTTTGGAACTAACCTATTGATAAGATGCCGTAGTGCCAGTTGCCTGTTTTCTGCTGTTTTTGGTTTCAGAAAAGCTAGTAAGGAAATATTCTCGGAATTGGACGGAGCAAAAGACAAAGTCAATATTTTACCGGAGCGAAGACGGAGTCAAAAGGGCAGCCAAAGTGGGGCCACGAGGTGGCCACACCTAGGGCTGGCGCGGCCACCCCCTAGGGCGCGCCACCCCATGGTGTGGGCCCCTCGGGCGCCCACCGACCTTGCCCCTTCGCCTGTATAAGCACCCGATGCAGAAACCCTAAACACCCGATCAGAAATCCACGAAACAGTCCGTAGCCGCCGCCACCATCATCCCTAGATCGGGAGGATCCGAAGCTCTTCCCGACACCCTGCTGGAGGGGATAGATCATCCCAAAGGCCTTCTTCATCACCATGCCAGTCTCCGGAGTGATGCGTGAGTAGTTCACCTTTGAACTATGGGTCCATACAGTAGCTAGATGGTTGTTTATCCTCCTCCGTGCTATCATGTTTAGATCTTGTGAGCTCCGTTCATGATCAAGATCATCTGTTTGTAATCATACATGTTGTGTTTGCGAGGATCCGATAGATATTGAGATACTATGTCAGATTGACTATTGATTCTATCAAGTCTATGTTATTTGTGATCTTGCATGCACTCCGTTGCTAGTAGATACTTTGGCCAAGTAGATGCTTGTAACTCCAAGAGGGAGTATTTATGCTCGATAGTGGGTTTGCCTCTAGTAATCTGGGAGAGTGACAGAAACTTCTAAGGTTGTGGATGTGCTGTTGCTACTAGGGAGAAAACAACAATCCTTTATCCATGGGGCAATTGTATTGTTTACTTTACACACTTTGCTTAATGCAAGTATCTGTTGCTTGCAACTTAATACTAGAAGGGGTTCGAATGATAACCTGAAAGTGAATTATTAGTCATAGATGTCGTTGGATTATGGTCTATGTATTATATTGTAATGCCCAATCAAATCTCGCAGGAGTTAAGATGTCTAGTATATGCATTGTTATGCTTTCTCAATCTGTTAATTGCCCCGCTGTAATTTGTTCACCCAACATACTATTTATCTTATGGAGAACACCTCTAATAAACCGTGGACCCCGGTCAATTCTTTATCATTGCTATACCATCCACTGTTTACCGTTACCGTTTATTTACTACAAACAATCACTATCTTCCACACTATACGTTTAATCTTTTGTTTTCATCAAACCGATGAGATTGACAACCTCACTGTAAGTTGGGGCAAGTATTGTGGATTGTGTTGTGTAGATTTCCAAGTTATTAGCAATACCTTAGAGTTGTTTTCTTACTTCTACTGGTTCGATAACCGTGGTTTCATAACTGAGAAAAACTTGCTGCTGTGCTTATCATACCTTCTCTTGGGGTTTCCGACGAGCTCTACATATCCGAGCCATCAGCCAGCAGTGCGCAGAGGAAGGATGTCATGGTGCCGCTCGAGTCAACGGCTTGCTCCTCCTCCTCCTCGCTATGCCAGCATGCAACCATTGATGCCACGATAGCGCGCATGGGCTGACGGGCATGGACAAGCTGTCATGGTCTCATGGTTTGCGCGGTGCGTGAGCTAACGTTGCTCGACACCTGCATGACGTGCTCTGGGCTTCCGGCGCTTCGCTTTTGATGTCATCTTCAAGAGGGGCTTGACCCGGGCTAGCTTAAGCTCCACATGTCCATGCCAGAGCGCTCGCCAGGCTCTCCGCCATGCGCGACGCGACGTCATATCCATTGTTCTGGAAAGAGAAACGGCTGCACAACGTCGTTTCCAAGAGAGTGCCGAGGAAGTTCACCCGCAACGCCAGAAGCTAGGCGTCGCCGGCAAGCACGACATCCCGGTTCATGGCCTGGCGCACGCCGCCATGGACGACAAGTACCTCTGCGAAATCATGGTCAACTTCTTCCTCGCCAGCAGTACGACTTCTCTCGAGACTCCCGCAGTGTTGTGCTGTGCCGACCACTTGCTGCTGCTGCTTCATCACGACTCACGACTAGGCTAGCAGCGACATTGTGAGATGCGTGCTGATGTGCGCTTTTATCGGTTTCACTAGGTCCAACTCGTCTCAAACCAACTCGTGATTTGTTTCTTGCGGTTTAGTCGGTTTGTTGTAACTAAACCGCCATAAACTGCTGACCCGGTGCGGGCTGATGGTTTGGCCAGTTTGAGACCATACAGTAATCCTACCCTAGGAAAAAAACCGTCTCTCTCCTGCTGTTCCAATCAATCTGAAGACTCGGATCTAACCGCCGCAGATATAGAGCGGCATATACTAATCTTGCACATTCCCCCCTTCCTCTTGCTCTTCCCCCGCTCGACGGATCACCCTCTCCTCTCCCGCGCGTTCGCCGATGGCGACGGCACTTGCGAGCCGCGTTGAGTCCTGGGTGCGGGACCAGGCGGCGCGGCTGCCCCCCTGGGCGCCGCCGCTCCCCGTGCCGCGGTGGCCCTGGCCCCCGCCGCGGGCTCCCGCGTGGCCCGGCGACCGCCGGCGCCAGCAGGAGCGCATGTTCCGAGAGGAGTTCGAGCGCCGCCGCATTCAGCTCCGCGAGCTCTGCCGCGCCGTCCGTGTCGACACCGTCGCCGAGCTCCAGGAGTTGCTCTGCGCCATGGTCCTCGCCGAGTGCGTCTACAAGGTCCCCTAACCTTCCACACTCTGCCCACCTTGTGTTTCTGTGACCCGATTCCGGTGGGGTAGATATACCTGGAGCTAGCCTTTTGTGGCTGTTAATACAAACGATGCAAGTGGCAATATGGAACTATTTCTTTTCCAATAATGTTTATAAGTTGAAGGTTTTTGTCCAGTAGTTGGTTATGGAACTAGCAGCATCTTCTGTTGGGGAAAGGTGAATCAGAGTGGCAGGTGCCCATGTATGAGCCAAGTATAAACATGTCAACTCTGGAAAATTATGTCTCATTCATCATCTCGTGCTCTTCCTGGGGACAATCATGTGAGGTTAAGATCTTTCGGGTAGTCGTTTAATATGGTTAATCTGCATCAACCCCTTCTTGGCATAGCATAACTCATTAGTGTAGACTTTTTGGATTTTACGGTCATTTCATATGTGTATGAGCATTTGTGTGCCAATATGAAAATATAAGGAGTATTATACATTAATACAAGTAAAGTAGTAAAGAAGGCTCTCCAAGATCCCAGTAAATAAGCCACATGCATTGTGAAAACCATAACCAAGCCGATAAATCCATTCCTTCCTTTTCTTTGAGCCCTATGAAATTTTTCAAAGGCCCTCTTTTGAAATCTCAACACAACTGAGCAGAACTTCGTACATCTGACTTTGTGGAACTATGTCAAATGATACTTCCATTCTGAACATGCCAGCAGCCCATTGTTAACAAGCTTCGCAAGGTTATGGGTAGTATGTAGCCTTACTTTTAGCGACTTCCAAAATGTGAAAAGTTTCCAGTCAGAAGTCCCACATGAGAACAAGAAAGCTCCAACACCTCTGAGTAAAGAGCAGCCAAATAGTAAGTGCTGTCTAAATCACCTGAACGTCAAAGAGCTAATAGTTAATATTCCACAAAATGTACTCCCTCCGTCCAGAAATAACTGACTTGAGTTTGTCTAGATTCGAATGTACCTAGACGTATTTTAGTGTATAGATACATTCAAATCTAGACAAACCCAAGTGAGTTATTTCTGGACGGAGGGAGTACTTTCTCATTACCTCATGCTGAAAAGGGGCATACCCAGTGCTGAAAGCTCCCACTCATTGTGGGGTCTGGGAAAGAACTTTCTAGGCAGCCTTTTTTTCAAAATGGGGAGCTGCTCCCGGCCTCTGCATCAAGCGATGCACACAGCCTTTTTATTGCATAGTTTAAAGATATTCAAATTATTACAATCATGGACCAGGTAAGCACTGGCGGAGCTCCAGCCAAATTGTTGGGCGGGCCAGCCCAAAGAAGAGACCCGATTTTTTCCATTCATGGGCCAATTTTTCTCTAACTCTTCGGTATTTTGGGATGAGCTGGGCGGGCCGTGGCCCGGTTTTGCCACAACAGAGCTCCGCCACTGCAGGTAAGGCTGAGACATGTATCAACCAGTGAAAAATGAAAAGCAGCATAAAGCTGTCCATTCTGAAGTCTCCTAGTATGCCGCCAACCAGTAGCCTGGAAATAGCAGTTCTGTGCAACCATCAGCAGCCGGTTGCATCCAGTATCCAAAGGCTCCCGCTGATCCGCCGGGAGGAGATGAGACCATAGTTGTATCCAGTGTGCAGCCAGCCGAATAACCTGCAAAAAAGTTTGTTCCATGTTGTTTGTTAAAAGCAATACTATTTCTGGCTGTCCACATGGACCAACATAAAGATGAAACGCCAATCTGTAGTCTAGCCTTATTTCTCCTGTCAACCCCATTTAACCAATTACCAAACATATTAGTGATATTAGTGGGTTGTGGTATATTGTAAGTGAAATATATCACGCGCCAAATGATATGAGCAAAGGGACATGTCATAAACAAATGCTCAACTGTCTCCAATGAGTCACAGAAACAACACTTTTTACATCCATTCCAATTCCGTTTAGCTAGATTGTCTTTAGTTAACAGGACTTTGTTATTCAGGAACCACATGAAGACTTATCTTAAGCGGGACTTTCAACTTCCATAAATACGTAGGTAAGAATCTTGTATGGCCATTCATCAAGTCCAAGTACATAGATTTTACCGTAAAGGAACCCGTAGGAGTAAGTTTCCAAACAAATTTATCAGGAGTGTCCGTAAGCTGAACTGTAATTAGGCGCTGGCATATATGTAACCACGTATTCCATTTATTACCAGTTAATGTCCTCCTCAATTCAATATTCAGTGGCGTTTGTCCAAGAACATTAGCAACCATAACATGTTTGCATTGAGCAATATTATATAAAGAAGGGTATTGTTGAGAATTTCAGGCAGCCTTTCCCTTGCTTTTTATGCAAGGAGGTTGATTGGAACCCAGGACCTCCAGGACACAAGTGGAGATACTCTACCACTGCGCCAGGTCCGCCCTTCATAAACCGCATGCTGAGTTAGAACAAAATTCATGGAAATGAATACCAGATGCTTGGGCATGCAGTTCATCCATACCCTTATAAGCAACTTATCACATCTGCGGCAATAGTTATTGGATGACTGAGCATTAGTCCTGGGTCACCTAGCACATTTGCCCATCATGATTATGTTAATCCCCTTACCTATATTGACCTATTCTTTTAATATGTATCACCTTCTCCCCTTTGGTGTCTTCAAT
The DNA here is from genome assembly GCA_916181665.1 of Avena sativa. Lineage (NCBI taxonomy): Eukaryota > Viridiplantae > Streptophyta > Magnoliopsida > Poales > Poaceae > Avena > Avena sativa. The sequence continues at coordinate 115,963,605 of OV702298.1, forward strand.
TGTTGTACACATTCCCTCTATATGATTGGCGTTTGTATTTGGGTTGATGTTGCTCAGCACAGTAATAAAATGTACTGTTTGTTTTTTCTTTTGATAAAGTTCATTTCATTTTCTAACTACATGTTACCGAGTCACCCTTTTGTGCATTGCAGAGGCCTGTTTCTGAGATGATGAGATATATCAACAAGTTTAAATCTGATTTTGGCGGGAACATTATTTCTCTTGAGCGTGTTCAACCATCTTTGGACCATGTACCACATCGGTATGCCTTAATCTGAACTTCACACTTGTTGCCCAATATTATGGGTTCTTGATAAGACCTTTTTAATCAAGCACCTAAATAAAGCGCAATATGGCATGCTTGAATAAGTCTAGTAGAGCAAATAATCATGTGCTGTCCTTGCTTTAGATAAGCACTTTTCGGTGCCATTAATATTTCACAAAGAGTGGGCCTTCTCTGGTGATGATGTGGATTGTGGTGTAGTCTTGACAATGCTACTCCCTCCGTCCCAATTTATGTTGCATATAAGGTTTTATCAGAGTCAAACTTTACAATGTTTGAACAAGTATTTTGATACAAATATAAATTTATACAATGTCAAATTAGTATTATTAGAATTGGCTTAAGACATATTTTTATATTATATGCATTTCGTATTATATATACTAGCTGAATGCCCGTGGGCTGCTACGGATCGATTTTTATTGTCATAGTTACAGATCTCTGTTAACACGCAAATTTGTTATTCACAAGGAACAATTCAATCGCACAACCAACACATAAAAACAAACCATGATTAGTTCTTGAAATTCATCAAGAACCCAATCTTCAACAAAAAGACCGATTCATGTAAGTTTAGATGGAAAATAGCCATTGAATGTTCATGAAAACTCAATTCTTTTATGAATATAGTCAAAAGAGGACCATGCCTGCATGTCATGTTGTTGTCAATATATATGTTCCAGCCAAGTTAATTTCTAACTTCGATGCTCATACAGTATTGCGGTGCTATGATCATACATGAAACAAAGAAGAGGCCAAGCCGGTAAATTAATTGAATTGGCAAGTGTCACTCACCATTATTATCTCTTGTCTTAGTATTCAGTAGAAGGCCGAGACACGCAGTGCAGTTTATTCTTCCTTAATTGGCACAACTCTAGGTGAAGTTATGGTTCAGCCCTCCCATATGCAGTCTCCAATCTAGTCCAGAGACACATGCCATTGAACTCCGGCAAAAATCAAAACTGATAATCCCGTTTATCTTCCCCACTTCTAATGATCACCTATCAACACTACTATGACTGCTCTATGACACTAATTAAGTACTTCCTCCGATCCATATTAGTTGACTTAGATTCATCTAGATACAAATGTATGTAGTCAATTTTTAGTGTTAGATACACCCAAATCTAGATAAATTTGAGTCAACTAATATGGATCGGAGGGAGTACAAAATAGAACAAATAAAGATGATGTTCCAAGTGAAACAGTTTACTTCCAAAAATCCCTGTAACAGTTTACTTCCAAAAATAGATCCATGTAACAACAGTCAAAACACAGTGCCACACAACCGAACCAAGTGACCACAAGCTAAATCGATCATAGTTCACTGTCTGCCCATGCCTGAGTCCCGGGCGTGGCCGGCCGACGAAGTGCATGCCGCTGCCAGAGCACCACCTCGCTTGTCGTTGTGCTGTCCGTCGCCAAATCCGGCACTGATGGGCGCGTGGATCCACCATGGTAATCCTGTTGCCTCCATCAATCCATCAGGGGTTGGTTGATCACGTAATCAATGTTGAGCATGACTGAACGACCAGAGCAAGCCAGAATGCCATATCGAACTGACCGAGCATTTTCAGCAGGGTTGCCCCACAATCGTGTATTTGGGACGACCGGTGGGAGCGCCCGTCCGGCGGGATCTTCTAGATGCAGCCGCCCAAGGCCATCGGCTGCCACCGCTGCTCAGGACCAGGTCGCCGCGCGACTGAGCGAAGCCTTCGACTGCAGCCCTCAGAAAAAAAAACCTAGCACATCTCTGTACAAAAAAACTGTCAGAATAGGATAAATCAGATCAAGGACCAGGAAGCCTGGCTGAACGACATCAGGACCCATCGGCGGGGAGATCTTGGAGGCGGCAGCGAGGAGCTCTTGTAGGCAGTGGCGGGGATCTCTTGTAGACAGCGATGGGGATCCGTTATTGCTGCTTGCGCCGGTGGAGATCTCGTGGCTTTGGATGGTAGCTGGGATGACAATGAGTTTGATTCTTGCACCAGCAAGTTAGGGCTCAGGCCGCGGGGTCGATTCAATCTTTGGCGAGCTCCCTGTGGTGGCGTGGGACCTCATAGCGACGATGTTGAGCTTCTGGCGGCAGTAGCGAGCTCTAGCTCGATTCACGCAACAGAGAGGACCAATCAGACATCTAGGTTCAGTTCCTGCCTCTGGTAACTCAATTCGGTCGTCGGAGAACTCAATCCGCTAGCAGCGAGCGTCAATCTGGTGAATCGGGCGGGCGCTAGAGAGGAAAGAGGCGTACTGCGGGTCGATAAGGAAGACAGGGCCGGGCTTGTTATTTTCGAACGGTTATTATTTTTGCTTACGCGTGGTATAGTGGGTAATTTGTCATACGGTGGAAGGGCAAAATCGTGCAACAAAAAATCGGAACAAAAAGTTTGGAAGACGAACCTACCTCTGTGTCAATTAGTAGATAGATTCATATTATTTTGTATTCTTGGTTAAACTTTGCAAAGTTTGACTTGCACGCAAAATTATGCGCAACATATTATGGGCTGGAGGGAGTATACCAAGGTTTCTCAGTGAACAAAATTATGTTTTTAGTGCCAGTTTCCCCTTTGCTTTGAATTTGGAGTGTACTAGCCATGTGAGTGTCATAGTTAATTCCAACATTACCAGGCTGGAGTATGTTATTGATTAGCACACAGCTTTTTTGCCGATCTTGATGACTTCCCTGCATGGATAGGCCCTACACACTGCTATGGTCATATGGCCTAAGATAAATTCACTCCATGGGAGAACCCATACGAGGTCGAGTTTCATCATTGTAAACAAGCAAAATAACTGAGACTCAGATACATCGTATATGAATCTTGATATAGCCAAAATAAGAAACAAATGCTTTAAGTTTTGTTTTTGGTGGGCACTGAGCAGAACCTTCAACAAAAGATAGGTAAAAGCCTAACTTTCAGGTCACTTGGATGATCTGGAAGCACATGAATGACTGTGTCTTCGAAGGATCCCAACCATCTGCCCTGCACCTCATCAACAAAATCAAGGACGAGGCAAGATTATGGGCTAGAGCTGGAGCACACGGCCTTCAAGTTGTGTTGCCTAACACCTGGGATGTACACTAATTTTTCAGTCCCCTTTTCACCTTGTAATGAAACCTCTTAGGAGGGTGTATGCAAACTCTATCCAATGAAATGAAACGCAAAAGCCTTTTGCGTTTTCTCGAAAAAAAAACTTTCAGGTCACTTACTGACGGGACATATGCACATGGAACGTGCTGTGAGCCTACTATATTGGGCCCGGAGAGTAAATGAATCTAGAGCAATCAATTGCCTTGTTTGTGCTGTGTTTGTGAATCTAGAAAGTTATGTGTTGCACAGACCAGAAGTGTTTGAAGACCCACAAACTATACAAATGGCATGGGGATATCAGGGCACACCAGGGCACGGTTAAGATGCCATACATACCACACTCAGGATTTGCTTGCATCCACATTTTGATTGTCCTCATTATTAGTTTGACCAGTTATTTAATTGATTCTTAACCTTGATCTCATTTGGACATCTACAATCAAGTTTTACTTCGTTAAATCTTGACACAATCTAGCATTCTTTAGATGTGATGTTTTCTGTAGCTCAAATAATGATATTTTTCTCATGATATCGCTGCTTTTTTAATGTATCTATTTGTGAAATCATGTAGATATCTGTTAGCGGAGGCTGGTGACACTCTGTTTGCTACATTTATCGGCACAAACCAATACAAGTAAGAATATTTTGGGGAACTCTGTGAAATGTTTACCATGTTTACAATTGCATCAAGTTCTCCTGTGTTTTCCTTTATAGAGATATTATTGCTGATGTGAATATACTCCAAGGAACCGTATTTCATGAAGATACTGCTCAGGATTCGGCTGATGCTATTGACTCTGAGCAGAACAGCGACCAAAATGGCGAAGACAACATTGGGGTATCTTGTCGAGAAAAACCAAAACAGTTACTAAAATCAGAACCTGCTGCACACCGAGTATGCATTAGCTGTAATTATGGTTCAAAAGGTTCTCATTGTTTCTAAAAACTGATTCAGCGTGGTCATAACTTGTTATCCTAATATGATAAATCATGTAGGGTTTTTTAGCTCGTGCTAAGGGAATCCCAGCACTCGAACTATACAAACTTGCACAGAAAAAGAACAGGAAGCTTGTCCTTTGTGGACATTCGCTTGGTGGAGCGGTAGGTCATGCCTAACCTGTAGCATCTTCCCTTATTTTTTTGACTGCATGCATCTTACCCTTGTTAGTACTCATGTGGCTCAAATTGTATTACAGGTAGCTGCTTTGGCTACTCTTGCAATATTAAGAATACTATCGTCGGCGTCTATAACTAAAGAGGCTAACAGGCTTCAAGTGAAGTGCATCACGTTTTCTCAGCCACCTGTCGGGAATGCTGCATTAAGAGAGTAAGTTTAGTTTGAATAGCTAGAAAGTGGCACTTAGTACACATATTAGGATTACATATTATATTAGTTTATTTTAATTAATGGTAACCACTTCTTATTTGTTCCTATTTTCATGCATTAGCTATGTTCATCAAAGAGGATGGCAAAATTACTTCAAATCCTACTGTATTCCAGAGGACGTGGTGCCCCGTATTCTGTCACCTGCATACTTTCATCACTACAATGCCCAAACACCTGAAGCATCTTTTGTAAATACAACTGTTGTAAAATCTCAAGAAAATAAGGAGATAAGTACTGCAAGGGCCAAAGGTAACAATGGGGAGCAACTTGTTCTTGGTGTTGGCCCTGTTCAAAAGTCACTCTGGAGACTTTCAAAGCTTGTTCCCTTGGAAGGAATTCGGAAGAGTTTAATCGTATTTCAAAAACAAGCAAATATTTTTGGAAAGGCATCGACACAGTTGGATAGTTATTTGCAATCAAAGGTTGATGAATCAGAAGAAGAGCCACGGTCTCTTGAAATTCAAGAAGGTTCAGAAGGAATTGCTCTTACCCCTTTATCTGATAATTGTGGAGGGTTGGCTGAAGAAAACATTAGGTCTGAAAAAAGTAATGCATCTGAAGTTGCCGGTTCCCAGCGATGGGGTAGAGTACCTTCTTTGCCTTCATATGTACCTTTTGGTGAGGTCAGTATTATATTCTTTTGATTTATTTACTCCAGCGGATGGCTCTTATTTGTAGCTCCCATTGATGTGACATCTTTACTGTCATTATTGTCTCAAAATTTGCTTAACTTATCACTTTATCAGACCACTGCTGAACAGCTACAGTTTATTTTGAAAATATTTCCCGCTTCTTGTTTAGTTGTGTATGTTTGCTCACATTACAGATTCTCAAATTATTATTTTCTTTTCCTTTCACTTTTGAAATGGCTGCACTTGCTATTTGTTATTCTTTACTTCTGCAAAACGTGTTTAGTCCCAGACTTGCCCATGTTTAAAATAGAACGATAGCGCATGTTTTGATCTAATAGCATCTCCTACAGATGCACTAAAATAGGGCGGCACCCAAAGAACTGCTTTTTTTTGGCGCTGGAGGGCAAAAAAGGTGCTCCATCAGATATGCCCAAACCCTGGATGTGCGCAAATTTTTTTTTGTGCATGCCCAAAAAAAGCCCAATCACGCGCTGCATATTTGCGGCACGCACTGCTGCACGCTGCAAAATCTCACCCCGCGTGCAGCCAAACGGCCACGCTGAAGTTTCCGCGGGCGACGCCTCCTCCCGCTGTGACCACCGCCGGCCACTGGACTGCCATGGACGGCGTCTCTGACGCGAACCCCGCCCACTCTGGAGCTTGGCCTCATCGTCCTCTTCATCTGGGCAGAAGGAATTGAGCTGGAAAGCCCTGCAGTGTCGCCTGCACGTCTCTGTCAGATTCGCCGCGTCATGACCGCCATCTTCCTTGGATTCGGTGACATACGGCGACATGTTCGGCGGGGGAGGGGCTCCTCGGCCTGCTGCAGCGGCGGCGTGGGAGGCGCTGATGTGTGGACGGTGGTCAGCAGGGCGGCGAGTGATCCAAATCGATTCCTCCTGCCTGATTCCTTAATCTAATCCTTGCCTGTACTCTATGTTAGGAGACGGTGCTAGCTGTGGCCCCCAAATCGATTGCGTGCCAAAGTCTGCATCCATGAGACGGAGCTAGCTGAGTCCTGCCTTGCGTGCAATTGATCCGTTTATGGATTCGATTTATGAAAAAAACTTCTTTTTTGAAGATTCAGTGCAGCGCAGATGTGTGCGAGATGTTGAATTTCTTTTCTCCTGCCCCCTGTGTGCGTGTACGAATTTTGGTGAGAATTGAGCTCGGTGACCGGCGATGGTCGGATCCGCCTCTCTCCCTCCCCACCGTCAGATTTCATCCCCGCTGCCCTATTTTAGGGCATCTGGAAAAGCTGCAGCTTCTGCGTGCCCTATTAGGGCATCTGGAAAAGCCGAAGCTGGTTTCGTGCCCCAAAACTGCTAATTTGGTGCCCAAAAACCAAAAAGTGGTGCCCTGTTATTGGGTATCTGTTGGAGATGCTCTAAATTTTCTTGTTTGTTGACTAGCGCAGCACCTCAGGTTACTGTAGGCTTGCATGCACATGGTTCCACAAGCATTGGATAATTACTTGATCGCTAGCATTCTAGTATATGGTGGCACTCTTTTTCATTTTTATAGGAATGCATTCTCAGTTTGTGAATTTCTAGGGCAACAGTTGTGTCAGCAGCGAAGCTTTGCTGGGGGTGGGGTGGGGTGGGGGGACACACCAAATTTTCTATTTTTCTCCCTAAAAACTGCCTTCATGCATGTGCCTAATGTGTACATGCACAAAGAGCACTTCTAGCAGATCGCCAGATCCTGCATATTTCCGACCCGCAAAACATGTATGCGGGAAACCGCATCGCAGTTTTTTGCGCGGAAAAGTGGCCACGCGGAACAGACCCCGCATAGGGGTACTGCATATCGGAATATTCTTTTCTGCAGTACCAGTTTGCGGGATCTGGTCTGTGCTGTAGTCCGAAGCCACGAAACACAATTTTCAGGGTTTTAGGGATGCATGCAGGAATTCGTTATACACAGTCAAAATTTAAACAAGACAAAGTAAAATTTACCGCACAGTTCAAACCGAAACATAACATAGTTCAAATCGACGCAAAGTTCACATTAAAAAGATGGCTAGGGAGCTGGTTGCCTATGTTCAGTGGAGGCAACAATAGCAGCAACGGTGGTGGCGGTGGCAGCAGCTTCATCGGCAGTAGTAGCGACTGCAGCTCTTCGTGATGTCATGATCTCTGTCCTTCTCATCTCCCACCATTCTAGCTTCAGAGGATCCATCGTGCTTGGATCCATCATCATGATGGCGTTCTCCTTCCATGATGCTTTCCCTTGTCTTCGCCTCCTCGAGACGTATCCTATGTTCCTCGAACTCCGCCTTGCGCCTTTCATCTTCTCTAATTTGCAGCCACCTCAACCTTTTATTTTCTTGCTTCTTCTTGGCCCATTGCAACCTGACTTGCAATTGTTGACATGCCAACGATTGCTTTGACTTCATCATCTCATCCATCAACCTCTCTTGCTCCAACTTCCTCTTCAACTCCGCCTTCACTTTCTTCGTTCCATCCGGTCTACCTCTCTTTTTGTCCTTTTCGTCATCATCGTTGCCCTCATCGTCCAAAGAAATGGTACCTCCATTTCTTGGTGGAGGTGCCTCTTGATCCCTCAACCTCCACTTCTCACCTCTCTCTAGCAACTTCCAACAATAGTGTAGAGTGAATAGCTTCTTGGATGCGGCCATGGCGTTGTACCTCTCTTGGGATACGCGATCCTAAGAAAAAAGTTAAAAACAAATAAAGCATGGTTTTAAAGGCGTTAAGGCGTCTTAGAGCGGTTTGGGGGCGCTTTGATGCCTAAGCGATGCCTAGGCGGGCGCTTTGGACCCCTAGGCGCCTAAAGTGGTCGATTTTCCAAGGCGGAGGGGGCGCCTTGATGCCTAGGCGTTGGCGCCTAGGTGACGCCTTTAAAACCATGAAATAAAGACATGTAGCAAACTCACATATTCGTCAATATTGACGCCACTCAGAGGTGCTGCCCTCACTTTCTCAAGACAAGCAAACCATCGGCTACAACATGCCTTGATCACATCATACCGGCTTTGAAGAGATCTCATGTTTCTTGTTGACTTTGGGAAAATGATCTGATGGTATTTATCTCTGATTCCTAGGCGGGCGCTTTGGACCCCTAGGCGCCTAAAGTGGTCGATTTTCCAAGGCGGAGGGGGCGCCTTGATGCCTAGGCATTGGCGCCTAGGTGACGCCTTTAAAACCATGAAATAAAGACATGTAGCAAACTCACATATTCGTCAATATTGACGCCACTCAGAGGTGCTGCCCTCACTTTCTCAAGACAAGCAAACCATCGGCTACAACATGCCTTGATCACATCATACCGGCTTTGAAGAGATCTCATGTTTCTTGTTGACTTTGGGAAAATGATCTGATGGTATTTATCTCTGATTCTTTGCCAATACTTCGTTCGGTTTTGATCATCCCCGGTCACTGCATCTGTTGACACCATCTCCCGTTCATTGACAAGTGCAATGCCTTCAGCTTTAGTGTAGTTGGCAAACCTCACCGATTTTGCCAGCCGCTCCAGCTTCAAATGTTTCCTCATCAACCTCCTCCAACTCTTCGTCCGGTCGGCTTCAAATTCTTGATCAAACCTGGAGAGTGGCTTGGTCCCTATGTCGACCGAACTTTCATCCAACATCTGGCGGTAGGATGTTGGCACCGCGTGCAATTCGAAGCTGCTATCCGACAGTAGCGTTCATTCTAACTATTCCCCTTCTAATTAGGACAACCAAAAAGGACAAATCGAGGGGGCGGAGGTCGATAATTCGTACCTTTATTTCGAAGGAGGCGTCGGTGTTGTCGCGGGGGGGGGGGTGGGGGGGGGTTCTTCCACCTGTTTTTTGCCGCGCCTTGCCGCCGGCTTGGGCTTGGTAGCTGATTTCTTTGGTCGCGCGTGCGGCCACAACGCAGGGGGAAACCCAGATCCTTCCGCGCTGGTGTTGCCAGACGTGTCCGTGGGGATGGGCCCGCGGGGTTGAGGCCGGAGTATCCGTTCACGACGCGAGTGCCCAGGCGCTTGCATTTCGGCGTGGTGGCCACCGACACAGGAACAACTATGGGGGCCTCGAGCAAGCGAACGACCACCAGAGGTAGTTACTGGTCCACGGCGGCATGAGCGAGGGGAGGGAACGGCGGATGGCGTGGGGGGTGGCAGATCGGCGGTGGCGGCGGTGCGCGGGCGGGAACATGAGTCGGTGAAATGTCCCTCCCTCCAAGCTCTACGTCTCGATGCAGGAAACCGGAAATCCTGGCCCCAGATCCACATATATCCAGGTTGACAATGGGGGTATGCAGTTCCCTGCAAAAAAAATTACGGGTCGGCGGATTTTGCGGTATCTGCACGGGCCCCAGTTTGACTTTGGCATAGGAAGTTTTGCGGCAGTATCTCCGCAAAAATAGCGGTTATTTTGCGGTCAGGGTGTTTTGCGGTATCTGCTAGAAGTGCTCTATGCTCCGCCATTGTCTGCGTCCCTATCAGATTGATATTGTGCATAGGAAGTTCAGAAGAGTTACACTGACTCTGCTTGCTTCTTTTGCATCAGCTTTATGACTCATGCTCATGTTTTTGTTTCTGCCTTTTGCCTACTGGTCTATTTTTAATATTTCATTACATCTGGACATAATCATGCAATGTAAAGGTTTAGTTCCGTGCATATTTTGTCCATACTACCAAAATTCGGGGTCTGCAATATCTGTCAAGCAAATCTTATCAGATTATTATCATGAAGCAACCACATATATTTCATTAAAAGAAAATGAACTTACATGAAGCAACACATGTGGACACTAAAAGACAGACCAGGATAAAGTGATTATCCTAAAAACTTTCCAGATAGAAAACTAAGAGATTGAGAAATACAAAACGATCCCTAGAGTTGCCTGCAACCATCAAAGCCAGCTGCCAGGGCAGCAAGCGTAGGGAGAGGGGACCAGCTCCCTGGCCGGTGGAGATCGGGAGGGAGGTTGGTCGCCGCTGCCTCACGCGAGAGGAGCTAGCCCTTATCCCTGAGACACCATGTTGAATTTTTTTCATGAAAATAATAGAGCTTCCACTTCTGTTAATGGCATTAGCGGTTACTGTTCCATACTGATGTATTTGTTTCTGCCGTTTGCCTGGTTCAGTTTTTATATTTCATTACATCTTGACATAATCATGCAATGTAAATGTTGAGTTCTGTTCATATTTTGTCCATACTACTAAACTTCAGGGTCTGCAATATTTGAAAAAAAAATCTTATCAGATTATCATAAAAAGAATAGAGCTTTCACTTCTGTTAATGGCATTGATTTTAATGTTTTCCAGCTTTACCTGTTGGGTGATTCATCAGTCAATACACTTTCAGATTTAGAATACTCCAAGATGACGTCGGTATGAACTTTTTATTTCGGTCTCGTTCAATTCTTAAATAAATAAATTAGGGATCATGTATTGTTTCTCTTGTGTTATGATGTTTTGTCATATTGGATCTACTCATTTCTCTTGCTATGTTCTGGCAAAGGCATTTGCAGGTGCAGTCTGTTATAACAGAGTTAAGAGAGCGCCTTCAATCACACTCAATGAAGTCCTACAGAGCCCGCTTCCAAAAGTAAGATATTTTAATTGTGTTCAGTAAGCACATTAGAACAAATTCTCACCCAAAACTTCCATTAGCTAACTAAAAGCTATACATGGTTTTCTCAAAATAAGAAAGGAAAATATTTTCGGAGAAACCAAAGGAAATATGCATTATTTTGTATCTCTTTTCTTTTGCTACAAGCATTTGTCAAAAGACTACTTAGCACTAATATGATCTTTATGCAGAATGTATGATGTGTGCATGTGTGCAAATGCCCCCCTTTTTACGGGCATCGAGCAATTGCAACAGTTTTCACATCTACAACAGCTACTTGGTCTGACAGCCACTGATTCTGTTGAACTTGGTCACATTGTGGAGCCTCCTGCTATTAGAACTGCCACTTCTATTCTTCCTCTTGGATGGACTGGCCTTCCTGGTGGCATAAGTGCTGAACCACTGAAAGTTGATATTATTGGACATGGTCTTCATATGTGCACTCTTTTCCAGGCTCAGATAAATGGAAGCTGGTATGTTTTGGTCTAGGCCAGATTTTTACAAGTTTGTGAGCTTAGCAAAATCGATTCTACTTGATAAAGCATGGTACACTTGCAGTTTGACTTTCCCTATAAACTATTTTTCATATGTTCTTCTAGAACTGTTTTGCCTTGCATCCTAGGGATACACCATACTTCAGTTCACCAAGACTGTCAATGTCATAGTACTTGGAATGTATGTTGCTGGAAACTAACAATCAAATAACTAATCAGCTACCAAATGGGACAAATTCAGTTTGATTTGTATAAGAAAATCAAGGCTCAAAAAAGCGCTAAGCGAGCGGTGAGGCACCACTCAGAGGAATTGAAGCTTAAGCGTTCTGTACGGAACCCCACGGGCACGTACAAACAGAAAACAGGGAAGCAATTCTGGGCATTCGGGGGCAAAGGAGAAGTAGAGGAGAGTGGTTCTTGCTCCAGGGAAGGAGAGACGGCGGAGGCAGGGAAGGGGCTATGCCTGTAGCGCCGCCATTGTTGCTGTGCATGTGTGCGTGAAAGTGAAGAACTGAGAGAAAGAGATGAGGAGAGTGGATGGGTGACTCAGATTAGAAAGGATAAATGCTCAGATTGGGTTAGCAGACTAGGGTTTGATAATGGGCTTTATTGGGCCAGCTTTGTAGCACAAAGGAGACCATTCACACGAGTCTCTTACACCCTTATTGTGCTAGTGGGCCTTCTCAGCGCTTAAGTAGTCGCTTATGGCCTAAGCGAAGCGCTTTGCCATCGCTCAGCACTTAAGCACACGCTTAGTTCTGCTTTTTTGAACGTTGAAGAAAATAATGAAAGAGAAGAATTCAGTCAACCATTGAAGTGTAACCCCGAAATTGATCCTTCGTGTTTCTTACTGAGAAGCTGTAGGGACGGCGCAACAGTAAAATTGAAAAGGAGGATATACAAAAGGGGTGGGAATATACACAAGGGGAGAGAGGAGAGGGGCTGTACAGGCCTGGAGAACAACTGTAGAAAGAATTTAATAGAGTCAGGGGCGAACATCCTTAGCTAAATGAAAGAATAGCTCCTTTTAAAAAAACTAGAGCCAAGAGCTAAAACCGGGACTAATGTTGTTGAAGATATTCATGCTCTTCTGCTTCCAAATGCACCAGACAGCTGTGATGAACTCTTCCATTAAGAATGGCTTGCCAAAGGCAGTTTTGTGGAGGAGAGAATAATTAGCATCTGTGCCATGATCAAAATGGCTGCCTATCTGGTGACAACAGCCCGTACTGAAGGGCAGCTCTAGAATAGGCAGTCTCTGGACTCAAGGAGGAAGCAGTTATGATTGTCTGTAACTTCAATGTTTCGTCTTTGAAGCATATCATTTGTGTCAAGGACACTGCCTTGAGCTTAGAGGTCATTTGAAGTACCAGACCCATTTGAAGGAGACGAGGGCTTGAATTTCCTCAAAGCTGTGATCATAAACCTGTAAGGAAGACTAGCCATCATTGCCCAAGACATCCTTAGTGTTTAGTAATTACAACAGTTTCGTCCCTGAAGTTTAAAAATTGTCATGTTGGTCTTTGCGGCTTACAAACTGATCAAGGGAATCCATGTAATGATGAAATGTCTCTTGGTGTGTTCATGCCATGTCGGGGACCCCTTTCTTAAGAGTTGTTGATCCATTGCTTCATTTGCATCTTCTTTGATGTTTTGTTGAGCTGTTTCTTGCTTGATCATTGTCCCATACATAGAACGTTCAAATTTAATAATAATAAACGATGAGTTTCAAGAATCTCGCAATCTGGACTCCAGAGACAGGCAGGCCTTTCCTGCGTCACTATGTTGACAGAGAAAGAATATTGACCGATCCGGGGCACGTCATCCCAGCGGTGTCTTTGACCTACTCTGTAAACCTTAGGGACCAAAATGGCTTTCTTTAAACTTTAAGAGCAAAATTGACTTATCCAAACCTGAGGGACCATATCAGTCATTAGCGCAACATTAAATGCATATATGGCGTTTTACTTTGTTAATATGTTGTCACATTTCTTGTAACATTTAAGCATCCAAAAGTAACCTCGGAACCAGTAAAAAGTGCAACCTTTATAGTAATATCATGATTGATATTTGCTTCATCTCTTAGCCGAATAAGAACTACCTCCATTCCAAAAAACATGGTGTATAATTTTTTTTCCAAAGTCAAACGGTTTAAAGTTAGACCAAATTTATAGAATAAACTATCAATATTTACAAAATAAATTAGACATAATATGAAATTTCAAGATTTATCAAATGATATAGATTTTGTATTATAGGTGTTGATATGCTTTTCTATAAACTTGGTCAAACTTTATGTTATTTGACTTTTGAAGAAATTTATACACCTTCCTTTATGGAATGGAGGTAGTATCAAATATCATCAATGTTTTAATTGGGTATTATTTGCAGCATAAGAATGCCTGCTTAGGAAAACTATACACGCTATCTGTAAATCCATCTCATATATGGAGATATTCTCGAATCCTACAATCATTAGTATGGTTTGCATAAATATATAAGTATGGTTTGCATAAATATATAAGTATGGTTTGCATAAATAATGCTTTTTTGGAGAAACATTTTCTATGTTTGCATTTGCATTTTGTACCCATCAATGAGTTACCCTATGAAATAACCTTTTCTGTTTTCTGTTATGCTTTAGGACTTGAAAATTCCTCTGCAATCCCTCGGTTCCAAACTAATTGACTCAAATCTGTTTAGACAAAATGCGTTTAGGTACATGCGTATCTAGAAAAAGTTGAGTCAATTAATTTGGAACGGATGGAGTATTATATTTGCATGTATCAGAGCATTCCCTTGTGTAATAAAAAGTATTCATATACAGGTATTCAACAGTCATTGAAAACCTAGCATCTGCTAGTTCGTATTCATCAGATCAACCTACACTGCAAAAAATGCGGATTTTAGTTGGGCATCCGCTAAAGCAATCACCAAATTACACTAGTGAGGACTTCATGGTTCCTGTGGTCACAGGTGTTAATTTGAATCTGGATTATGGATTTGAGTCCTTTTTTGAAGAGAAAGGTTGTTGCAAGGGTTTGAATGAATTTCTTATATATGGCACAAGTGATTTTGTAACAGTATGTAAAGAGGTCTATGTTAGGACCCGGAGAGTGCGATTGCTTGGACTAGAGGTACCTCCATATCTTTGGGTGTGATAATTTCTTATGTTCCATGGAAATACTGAACTGGGAAGTATTTATGCATGTAGGGTGCAGGTAAAACTTCCTTAATAAAAGCAATGTTAGGGCAAGTTAAAGAAAGAAACAATGCAGTTCTTGAGTGCATACATGTAGACTTGCATGGCAAGGGAGTATCAAATGGATTGTGCTACTTAGATTTGGCAGCAGTGAAGTTGCAGGTATTGCAGTTATTTTTGTTCTTTGCTCAACAGTTTCAGATGCAATTTTATATAATATTGCGGAAGGCATAGATCTGATAATACATGTTTGGCGCTGTTGATCTTTCATGGTCTCCAAAGTTAAAATTTGACCGTCAAACTGTTGTAACTTTGACCACCGTAATACCAATATCTTTTGAAACTTTGTCACTTAATAGACGTCATGACGGTAGTAAATTCTATCACTTAGTGGCGCTTGCCTTGTATTTTTGTAAAAGCAATCACTAAGTTAAACTTTTAGAGAATTAGCTCCTAGCACTTATCCATTGAACTCTCTATCAGTACAACGTTAATCATTATGAACTTTTGTTCTAACAGGAACTACCTCTAGAAGTTAGGCGCTTCAAAGAAGAATTGCAGTTAGGAGTAAGTGATCTCAGCAGGAAGATGGACCTAATTATTGTTGTGCATAACCTAGCACATTGTATTCCGCAGTATTACCAAACCAACACTTGTAAACCTGAGCCAGCTCTTTCACTTCTCTTGGATGAAGCCAAGGCTCTTGGTGTTCCTTGGATTCTTGCAATAACTAACAGATTTGCTGTCAGTGCGCATGAACATAACACATTAATCAGCTCAGCTATTGAAGCATATAAAGCTTCTCCTGACAACACCAAGGTTGTCAACTCGTCTCCATTTCTAATGCCAAGTTCGATTAGTAGTCTGCGTCTTATCAGTTCAAGCAGTGGCGATTTGGCGAAAAAGGATCCTTCGGGCAGAAGTGCTTTTCATCCAGTAAACTTTGTGCTGTCACCATTTCAGAGGAAGGACATTGTTATGCACGTGGAGGGTATTACTGCTCTTCGACAACATCTACATCAAGTAATTGTGAGTAATGAAGAACCAGCTTTTGAGGTACGTCTCTTTTGTCGCATGTTTATGTTTTGGTGAAATGGGGAAAGGAGACTTTTCAGAAACTTTCAGTCTTGATAGTGAGTTTATTGCCACACAAAATATGTAATTTGTCTCAAGGATCGTCTCTTTTTTCATTTTCCTGTATGTTCTCCTTTGAAATTCAATTGTGGAATATCTCCGCCATGTCATAGGATGAGAGCTCAATACTATGGCAGCCAGGAAATAAAGGATCATCCTCGCAGAGTGCATTATGCTTATTTCTTGCTGGCTGTAACTCTGAACACTGCATGCTTCGACAGGAGCTTGCTCGTGAGAGATTATCGCTGGAGCTTGCAAGAGAGAAGGCGGTGTCTCCTCAAGCGAAGCAGCCACGAAAAAGAGACGGGTCCGTGACAGCTGCTGCTGTAGGTGCATCACTTGGTGCAGGCCTGGGGATTGTAATGGCTGTAATAATGGGAGCTGCATCAGCCCTCCGTAAGCCGTGATACATATATGTTTCCTATTGATTTAATTGACGGCACCAGCGTAAGCAAGGGAAAAGAGAATTTCTACTACTCCCTCCGTTTTAAAATATAAGATGTTTTAATTTTGTGAAGCAAATATATCTAGACTACATTCCTCCGTTTCAAAATATAAGATGTTTTAGCTTTATGAAGCAAATGTATCTAGACTACTTTTAGTATGTAGGTTCGCTAAGATTTGGAGTGAATCTAGACACTAAAAAAGTCTAGATATATTTTATTTACAAACCTAAAACATCTTATAAAACGGAGGGAGTATTAAATAGGTAAAACATTATCTTTCCTAAGTACACCTCACCAAATGCACACAAGCCAATCACCACCGTAGGATAAGGCCCACCTAATACGATCTCATAGCTAAGATGGACCTAATCCACCTGTGGTGTGCAGTTAGCAAATAATCTGGCAGGATGCCCTGCCTGCGGACGAAAAGTTTTGCGCCCCGTAGACTTGCACATGATTTGTTAATCAAGAGGGCAGAAAAAAAAAGCTAATATCAGTTACTGCGATATTTGGAGCTTGAAGAGAGAGAGGGAGAGAGAGAGGGGGTTTCTTGCCCCTGATCCCCACTCCAGTCTTTGCGGTGAGTCACATCCATCGTCGTTGCTGCGTTCCTTTCCTCCACCGTGTTAAGCCAGACGTCGAACGGCAAACTGCGACGAGAGGTGGGCTTGGAAACCAGTTTGTGTCCCTCCCATGGATCATATCATGAAGTTCCACTGTCCCTCCCACGGATCACATCATGAAGCTCCACTGTGACGAGAAGTGGACTTGAAAGCCAGTCTGTGCCCCTCCCATGGATCACATTATGAAGCTCCTCGAGGACAACGAAGAGGAGCCTAGCCCGACACCAAACCCTTCCTACCTCCTACTACATGACAACGAAGAGGAGCCTAGCCCGACACCAAACCCTTCCCACCTCCTACTACATTTTCTTCTAGTTATTGGGTGGAACGGAAACGCTAAATGCTGGTTCGAAGTTGTGCATGATGAGATTGGGGCACTTCGACGCCCATCTCGAGGCCCTCATGGTGGCGCTGAACTGCAGGGTTGAAGGCAGGGTCAACAACAGCGCCATCGCCGCTGCCTCTTCGTTGAACCCACTGGACCACGTCGCTGGTGAGCCATAGGCCAATTCCCCTCATATATAGTTTCTATTCTGAAACCGAATTCAGTTCAACACGTATTTTCCCCAAAAATCAGGTGTGAGTAAGTTGCTCTTGCTTTTATATTTAGCTGAATTTTGGAATCAAGAAACATGATGCAGAATGGAGATCCTTATTTGGTATTAACTAGCTTTGCTTGACCAAATCTATTGGCTTCACGCACATGCGCCTTGGCGTTGTTGGTCTGAAGCTATCACAGCTCTGCACCATGTCACCGGGTAAATGCTATTCTGTTTTATATTTTTCTAAAGCAGTAATCATCGTACTATATTATATTACAGACATGTGAATGCTAGCCTTTTTTTTCTTAATTTCCCGTGAGATACTTATATTGATAAAGTTTGAAAAGAAAACAGACGCTACATTGCATGTAAGTAGATTGATCTTTTTGCAAAAAATTATATACTTTGTGTTCCTTTTCTAATTATTCTACATGTCTGAGATTATATACACTTCTACCTATTGAACTGTAAATTTTTTCTCATGCTACCTTCTCATGCCTAGATAACACCCATGTGAACACTAGCTAGCTTGTAGCATCCCAATTATCTAACAATTGTAATGCTACTTGTCTATTATATATATTGATACTTTCTACATATCATTCTTGCATTGCATAATATCATGCTCATGTCACCATGCCACCTTGTATTTGAGCATCATATGAAAACACCCTTTATTTGGTTCTTCTTTCATATGCATTTGTATTCTTATTAATTGTATTTTCCCCTTGATATGTTGTGGTTGGTTCTTGATATATTGCTTAATTTAAAACTCCATGGTTCCACCCATAAGTTCCACCACCCTAGTCATATATGAGCCATTGCCTTTCTTTTGCTATTTAAATCTAGCTCATGTGTGTTGGATGGATCCACTTCTAATTCTACATGCTCCCATACATGATGTATGTGAAAGTGTAAGATGGTTAACCTAGAGGGGGGGGGTGAATAGGTTTCTACAAAATTCTTTATAATCTTTTGCAAGTTTTAGGCTTTGCGGAATATAAGTGAGCCTAAATGCAAACTAGGTGAGGCAACCTAGATGATGAACAAGATACTTCAAGCTCGAAGGCCATCACAAGGTAAACAACACAAGTAAGAGATCGGTTAAGGAATAACCGAAGCACGCGGAGACGAAAATGTATTCCCGTGTTCACCACCTTTGGGAAGGGGGCTACGTCACGTTGGAGACGTGTGAGATTCGACGAAGGATTCCTCACGCGCCACAAAGGCTCACCTTCTTCTCCGAGCCTATCCCACGAAGGAATAACTCACTTACTCGTGGTAGACTTTTAAGGTAGTCTCCAAACCCTCACAAACTTTCCACGGAGCAAATCACAAGCCGAATGCCTCCGGGCGACCCTAGCTGCCTAGGGTTCCCCATAAACCCAAGAGTAACAAGCTAACTCGATAAACTCAAGGGGGAATGAACTTTGGCTTGGTGGAAACGTAGATCAGGACCTCCTCTTCCTTTCTACCAAATGGATTTGGATTTGGTTGGGTAGAATGGGAGATCCTCAAGCTTTTGTGCTTCAACAATGGGGAAGAGAGAGATCTTCAAGAGATGAATGTTTGCTCAAATGCCTAACCTCTCAGTGGAGAAGAAAGGGGTATATATAGTATGGGGAGAAAAATAGACGTTTGGGGGGTCCTGCGACAGAACCGGCAATAAGTCCAGTCGGACCGAGTTGCTCGCCGGAAATTCCGGCGACAGCTCCGGCGGACCGGACCACACGCCGGAAGTTTTGGCGGCGACCGAAATTCTCGGCGAACAACCGAAAGGCCATGTAGTAAGCCATATCGGTATACACCGAGAATTTTCGGCGGCGATCGGAAATTCCAGTGGCGACCGAAAATTTCGGCGACAGCACCGGCGCTGCCGACACTTTTTCCGATTTCGCAGTAGCCCCTTTGGACTCATTTTTCAGGGCTATTTTCTCTATTTCTTCGAAAGGGTGTGTGGTGATGGATAATGAGAAGTATATTTGGTGTAGAACAACCCCAAAGAGCGCATCGAGATCACCCCTCTTAATAGTGCGGTGTTTCCTATTTGACTCAAGAGTAAATAAGAGAGAAAAATAAATAACACCACATGCTCTTCATATAGAGATGAATGGGGGTCACACATCACCTTTCACCAACTAACTACGGACTCTCACCTGTAGAGAAGCTAGTGAAAACATTAGTCCGCTCTCTAGCTTCGATGTCATAGTTAACCAAAACACTAGATAAGGGCTATTTGCCCTTTCAATCTCCCCCTTTTTGGTTAACGATGACAAACCGAGCTAGAGTCAAAAGATGATATTATGATACGATTAGATCTAGCACATAGTGATAGGAAATCCAAGTACAATAAGGGAACTACAAAGTTGTCCAGACACACACACAAATGGTTCGATAGAGCAAATAAAAGCACAAGCCCATGAGAGACAAACGAACAAAGTAGGACTTGTGTAAGAGGAAAGTCATGAAAGAAGTGACTCTATTCTCTCTTCCCCTTTGGCATCGAGACCAAAAAGGAAGAAAGGAGTGGAGAGAACGATCTAGCCAGCGAAGTTCTCCTCATCGTCATCATCATCATAGGATTCTTCCTCCTCTTATTCTTCTTCGTCGTCACCCTCCTCTTCGTCCTCGTCCTCACCATCATCATTATTCCATGTAGGGGTAGCGTGACGCTGAGAGGAATTGGAAGTGGCAAACCCGGGGAACATAGATGGATCAAAACCCCTAAACATGTCCTCATCTAGCGGGGGATTCTCAAAGTTGACATAAGGGATAGGAGCTAAAGCATTGCCCAAGTCTGGCACTGGTCGACCACGTTCTATCAAGAAATCATTGTGCTGCCTCCTATTCTCCTAACTGAGCTCCAAACTGCGATGGGCAATATCATATGAGGAGCGACACATATCCCACAAGCTGTTGAAGAAACGGGCAAAAGACCTTTCTTGCGAGGAAGAGCACGGGGAAGGTCCCGACGAGAGAGCGAGCCACCAGCAGAAAGAGGATCATGAGCAAGCTTGGTCCGGAGCTCAGATGGCATCATCTGAGGGAGATCCACATGAGAGCCCCAACGAGGTAAGGTGTAACATCCCAGCATTAGAGCTTAGAAATAAGCTGAACCCAGATGTGTGCATTGCATTCATGCATAGAAAATCCGAATAATTTTCGCGCTTTTAAAAACAGAACTTGTCAAATTGATTGAAGCTTCTCTTAACTTGATGGAATTGAAGTAGATCATCAAGTTAACTGCGATAAGTTTCAATATGACCTTTGCTAAAACCTTATTTGGTTGAACATGATTTGGTCTAAGGGTAGACCAGATATAATAAAATGTCACTCATAATACATTGCTTAAATGATTCATATATGATCCTTAAGGGATCATATCATACTATTCATCATATCAACCTATGAATACTAAGTTAAGATTACCACTAAAATAATAAAAATGCAATGATTAATGCTGACCTATCTTATTCTTATCTATTCTTACTATGAGTATCATAGTAATACCTAACCTTAAACTCTTTAATGAGTTGGAGTTGGAAAGAGACTAAGTCAAGATCATCCACTATATATCTTTCTTTCTATAGCAATCTTTATGGAACTTATCTTAATATCTGTTGTTCATCAATGATGGGTAGTTCCCCATTGATTCACAAATTCTTTAACTATCAATCCTTGATCTACTATTTCTTGATCTTATCATAACATCCACTTAAATCTTTTAAAGAGGGCATAGTCCATAAATAACCTTAATCTAATATGAGATACTAAGAAGATAATTTCAAGATAATGGAAAAGTAGGATTGATAAAGCCTTGATTAGCCAACTAAGAACTTAAGCAATAAATGATTTAAGGATTATAATGGTGATGCTTTAGCCACCAATATTGAATGCTTATATTTAGTATAAGTAATACTGTTGGGTAGAACATGATTGGAACCTTAGTAGAGATAAGTTATCCTAGAGTAGTCATTGCAAGCCACATAAATATAATTTAGGGTTGGAGTAAAGTGAATATAGGATGATATTATTCAATTAAATCTAGTATAGCATAGAGTTATAGAAATGGTGTTATTCATCTTAAAGGATAGTCAACTTTAGAGAAAGGTAGTTGGATGCATACAACTAATAGAGATACATTAGTAATGAATGATTAAGGAAGATTATGAGTAGAGTTTGAGGGAACTATTTGTTGGATGGAAGGCTATCAACAGTAGAGTAGTAAATACAACCAAGCAAGGATATGAGGAAGTTATGAAATACTTTAGTATCAAACTCATTGGATTCATCCATGAGTTTAGAAGGTTAATCAGTGAATGAGAATAGTACTATGAAGTAAAACTCATCATGTTAATCATGATGATAGATAGAAAAAGGTAGTATATCTAGGAAAGGAATTCCTTAATAAGAAGTCTAGAATTATGAATTATGGAAGATAGTAATTCTTGGTAAACAATCAACTCTAAATCTTAGAACCAAGTATAATTTCATATTAAGAATTCCTCATCTTATATCTATATCACTTGACAGGAACATTTCCCTACAACAAATCACATAAACACATCTCTGACAATTCCAACTATCATAATTAAATGTGCTTAGGAGTATCTTTATCAATTCCTTTCTATAAAACATTCAAGATATAACTTTCAAGTACTAAAGGTGATGTCATCAAATATCCCAAACAGAAAACAATATGCTTAGTTATTGAATCTTTAACCACATCCATAAAGGAGTCTAAGTATATTAAAAAAACCTAAACCCTAGGGTAAATAATCATAATCCAAAATCCTAAACCTCTTTGTTTATCATAATAGAATATATACAATGTCATTTTCCAAATTAATGGAAGTAGTAAAAACCATATTAATTTCTTTCATATTTCATGCATCAAATAATGATATAGGATCATTACACATATAAAAATTTATATTCAAACTCTGAGCCAACTAAAGTTAAGTCTTATAAACAAATAAGAATACATCATTCAAGAAATCCATAACTAAAAGAGGAGAGAAAAGTAATAAGAAAAGTTTCTACATATTATTAAAAGGGGTTCATATTGAGTAAATAAAAGAAATACAAAAAGATTATATAATAAAAGTTCACAAATGATACTAAATATATTTTAGTATTATTGCAATTATCCAGCAAATAAATCCTACAAAGAAAAGTTCAAAATATAAATCAAATTCAAATCTGAAAAGGAAAACAAAAAATAGAAAAAGGTAAAAGAAATAAAAACATTACCTGGCCGTGGCCCAACATCTCTGTACTTATCTGACGCCCATGTGAAGCCCACAAAGGCCCAGTAACCAGCTCAGCTCATTTTATTCTGTGACTGACGAGTGGGGCCAGGAAAGGACTGCGGGTTGAGAGGAAAGAAATGCCAGGGGGTTATCTGCAAAACAGCACGTCGTCGTCATCCTCACGCACACAGACATCTCGCTGGAGGAGCTCGCCGCCGCTCGATGTCATCATCATCGTCCTTGTGCCAAGATCAACGCCGCCGTCGCCAGGAGAGGATAAGGAGGCCACCGCGACGTCCTTGCTCGTCCTCATCCTCAATTTCCCCCTCTATAGCTCTCTCTCTCTCTCCATTTCTTCTTCTGACCTGAGAAACCTAGCTCGGAGGTGAGCTGGAGCCGGTGATTCCGTGCTCGCCTCGGCCATGTAAGACCACGGTGGAGACCGCCGTGCTCTTCTCGTCCGTTTGCCCCAACTCGCCCTAGCGAAGAAGGCGTGAATCAACCCAATCGAACCCTCGTTCCCGACGCTGTTCGTCGACCTCGCCGGCTTCTCCGACCGCGCCTCACCAAACCAAGCATACCATCGCGTTCCTGGTGAGTCACTGAATCTCCTAGTATGCGTAGATCTTTCGTTTGCTTCCTAAATCCACGCCACCGTGATCGACCGCAAGCACCGCCGTATGAGCTCGTCGTCGGTTGACCTCCAGTGACCAAATAGGGGCGGCGCCACCACCAATAGGTTCACCTCGATCTCCTCTGTCCAACAAACTTAGCCACAACCCCGCGCATGCACCAGATCGATCGATTGATCCTCAACCAGTGAGGATCAACTCGAGTGACATCATGCTCACCTCAGGTTCGAACCACGTCAGCTAGTTTGACTGGTCTTTGTCTTGCGTGGCTGATGACATGGCCTTGGGCCCATGTGTCATCAGCTAGTTTGACTGGTCTTTGTCTTGCGTGGCTGATGACATGGCCTTGGGCCCATGTGTCATCGACTGGGAGTAGAGAGAGGGTCAGTAACAAAATACATTTTTTTAACCTAAGTGCTGAGGTGGACATAGGCCCACTGGTCAGTGACTTAGGCTAGTATTAGGTGCGGTGTAAAAAGTATTTCCTGTTTAAGAAAGAAATAAAATGTTATAAATTCAATTAATAATATTTCAGAAATCAAATAAATGCTTAAATCTTGTTTAATTAATAACTTTTGATTTATAATTCAGAAAAATGTGTATAATATATGAAAATTTGCAGAAAAATAAAATCTACAACTTAAAATTATTATCAAAAATTATTATGATTATTATTTAAATAAATATTATTTAATAAAGATTTTATAAGTAATAAAACTTTGATAATTCATATTTTAATAATTGTAAATGTTATAATATGAATAAAATACCAAAAATCCTAGCACAATAGGAATTATAATTTAAAATTATAATCATGCATTATTATTTCACTCAGCTAAATATTTATTATTTATTAAGTAATTATAAAGTATTAAGAATTGTAAAAATCATATCTTATTATTTATAAATCACAAAAAAATAAATATAATATACCAAAATGATCACAAAAATAATACCTACATGATAAAAATAAAATATTCCACTTTTGAGTTAAATAAAAATTCAACTATTTTAATAACTCAAATTTAAACTTATTTACTTAGTTTAAAATTCATATAAGTGTTAATAACACTTAATAATATTTCTAAAATTAGTCAGTTAAATTTAATAAATACTATTAGTCTTGAATATTAATAATATAAGCCATAATGGTTTAAAACATTACAAATACCTTAGTATTAAATTATCTTCTACTTTAAGTAAGAATTATATTCTAAAAAGATTTCCACTTATAAAATTAACCTTAAAGAACAACTTATAAATACACCAAATCCTTTCCATCTATGTTAACTACCAAATTAGAAAAACTACTACAACAGTATAGAAAGTTCAAAAGTAGTTAAGTGACAATATATCTTGGTTTATAAACCATACTCACTCATCTATAAAAGGTAAATGATACTACTCCATTATAGAATCAAGAAACCACTACACCAAGTAAAAGGATAACCAATCTTAAGTAACCTAAAGGAAACATTCCAGATACACAAGATACAAATGTTATAAGTATTATACTTTCAAAACTAGCTATATTTTAAAGTTAACTTTAGTCTCCAAGAATCTAAATATAATACAATAAACATTACTATATGTTTTACAATTAACTTTGGTCTGAAGTACTTAAGTTATAAAAACATCTTAAACCCAAACCATTCGAGCAAACATAAATAACAGCTACCCAACTCAATTAACCACAAAGCTTGTTTAGACCTTAGAAGAGAAACCTTTTCTTTGAAGGTTATTTTTTTTGCCACTTCAAACAAGAACTCTTCTATAAGCAATCTTGACTAGTATATCATAAGTATATATTTTATTGCTACATATGTGTTACTCACAACCACTCATAAGCTCTAATAGAAGCACAAATGTGAAACTTATCTAAAAGGACCACACATTCCAAAGTAACCATTTCCGAAATCCAAACCCTAGGACAACGTTATCCCCGGGATTTGAATTTAGAACGTGCATCACATTACTTATGCATAAAAGCATATTCCTTCTTTAAACATTAGTCCTTACCGGACCAAGGATACTGATTTCAGATTTTGGATCTTATACTGACTCGAAGACCGCGAGTGCATAATCTTGCAATCACAAAAGGCAAGTTCACACTTGCTCATTTCCTTTGTTTATTTTCTGTAAAGTATTTTACAAATCCAGTGTTGTCATCACCTGCATTTGAAAAAGATCTGAAAACACTATTTTCGATAATAATGTGAACTATTGGTTACTGATCCAGGGTGATTAGCTAATCTATTAAATCTAACAGTTGGAATACCACTATTCAGAACTATATCACCTAGGACTTAACAACCAATGTCGCCAGTGATTCTTGCGCCGTATATTACGCGTTGACCATGAGATTTGGAATGGGACGGAGAAGTCAGCCGTATCTTCTTCCTCTCGCATGAAGCCGGATGTGCAGGTCGTGGCTGTTATCCTCGAAGCGTGCATATTAATTAGTAATTCATAGAGGATATGCAGCATATGGGTGGGAACCCTCAACGTCCCACGATAGTTCTAACATCTAACAGTTTGTATAAACCATTGTCGTAATTCTTTATGTGGGAATGGTGTACACCAAGGAGGCATGCGAGGTCGCGAAGGGGGCAGTGATTGGCTTGGATCATCTTCTAGGCCCCACATCATGGAATTGTGGACAGGAATAAGCTGCCCGGTTGTGCAACAAAGAGTTGATCTCTCATGGGTAAAGTAACGCACCTTTGCAGAGTGTAAGAACTGTAACTTGTTACTCCCTGTTCCGGGAAGGAACGCGACGGGAAGGGAACTCCATGAAAGTTCTGGTAAACCCGTGAAGGCTGACGGACATAGCTTTTCAGAATAAAAGCAACCTTTGAAGAAATGTTTATGAAAACTTGCATTGCCTACGACCTATGGTCTGTGGCTGTAGTTATAGTGCATCAAACACTCATTTTCTAGTGAATTTGCTGAGTACGCTCGTACTCAAAGTATCTTCTTAACCCTTGCTAGATTCCAAAGCCATTAAGACGATGTCTACACCAAGTTATGCTCCAGGAATCATCAAAAGCTAAAGCTCTTCAATGAAGTCAACATATACATCAACTCAAGTGAAGACGAAGTTACTGATTAGATAGGAATATAATCTCTAGCCAAAGAACCTAATTCTGCAGTGTATTGCAATAGCAGCAATGCCAATTCCTTAGTTAAAATACTACTTTTAGTAGTATAATAGTTCTTGTGTTGTTTATATTTGATTCTTCTTCGTAAGAAGTTCTTTCTCTCTCTTTAACCTAGAGTGTTCTCTAGATCTTGTGTAAAGAGTGAGTTGTAACCTTTAGCCATGTATTGGACCCGCTGTGTTTCTGTTGTGCCATTCTGAGGGATGTAATACTAGTGAACGGTGTTTCATTGGTGTTATGTCAACGACTATAGTATACTACATGCAGTGGTATGCTGAGTCACCGCATAAGGTAAACTCCTCCATATCTTCACACGGACCTTTGGGAATAGCAGATGCAGGGACGATGTCCTCAATTAGACGCTGAACATATTGACAGAAATTGGGAGTCATGCGCTTCTCGATGGACCGCTGAATCTCATAGTAGATGAAATCACACCCATTGATCTTCCGGAGGAGACGAGGATCACAGTAGTACAGCAGGTTCTTGTGGTGACCACGGACATCAACTGCATCACCAGCCTTGCTCAGAAGATTGTAGCGGAAGAACCGAGCAAGCACCATATAGTAGTAGTACATGCCTGACAAGCTGGGAGGTTCATGGCTGGGCTCGCTAGGGTAGCATGAAAGGAGCTGGTTGTCACTGAAGGCCTTCTCAGAGTGAATGCAGAAGCCAGCGACACGGTCAAGAGGGTAACCCAGAGCATTGCAGAAATCATCAAAGGAAGCCAAGTACGACTTGGCGCCGGTCATCAAAGTGAAAGTGCGAGCATCATCAGTGTGAAAGTAAGCAGTGCAGAAGAACTGGCGAATGAGGTCTGGCATGAGCTTAACCTTGATAGTAGCAAGACCAAAGACATCCATCTGCTTTAGGGCCACATCCACATGCTCAAAATCTGTAGAGAAGTAATGAGCATAGTGGTCCTCATTGAGATACTTGGGAGGAACAAAGAAACCCTGCCTCATGCGAGTTGGCTCATTGTAAAAGTCATCCCAAAAGCACTTCTGAGTGTCAGTCCAGAACATCTTGTCAGCCCCAAGATAAGTGCGGTTGGGAAAGTGGTACAGATTCTGCCTCCTTAAGTCCCTCCACTGATTCACAGAGATATCCGAAGCAGTATTGTAGTTGGGAGGAACTTATTCTTTAGTAGGACCAAGAATGGATTTTCCCTTGGGAGCTGATCATTCAACAGAGGCTCTCTTCTTCTGTCCACTTGCAGAACCAGAACCCCCTGCGATAGCAGCTGCTTGTTGACGCTGAGTGAGGCGAGGAGGACGAGGAGGCCGCTGAATAGTAAGCTTTCTCTTTTTGCCGGTGTCTGGCTCAAAATCGTTGTGGTCAGACGCTGCACAAGAAGCACACAAGAACGCAAGGTAAAGAAAGCAAATGGGTGTATATGCCATAAGAGAGCTCACAAGAACACATGTTGAAAGTTGGGCAAGCGCATGGACAGAAAAGCAAGCAAAAGAGCAGTGTCGGCTCCAGGTCTGGCAGAACCGATCCTGTCGCCGAAATGATTGGCGATGGTTCCGGCGAACCGGAAGCTCGACCGGAATTTCCGGCGAGCATTTCGGTCGACCAGAACGGTGACCGGAAATTTTGGCGACGATATCGGCTCAACCGGGCCTGGGACCGAAAATCCAGGGCAATTGATTGGACAACTGTCCATGACTTAGTACTTGCGCAAAAAACAACATGTGGGAGAATGATGGTGCTGATGTGGAGCACCTCGTTGGAAACCCCAAGAGCAAGGTGTGATGAGCACAACAGCAAGTCTTCCCTCAGTAGAGACCGAGGTTATCGAACCAGAAGGAGGAAGGAAACGTCACACAGGTGTTGCAAGCAACACAGAGACCTGCACAACACAAACTCAAGACTTTGCCCCAACGAATCAGTGAGGTTGTCAAGCTCACAGGTTTGCTGTAACAAAAGATTAAACGTATGGTGTGGAAGCTAATGGTTTGCAGCAAGTAAATAAGTAACAATGGAAGATGTATCAATGGTAAAGATTGGACCGGGGTCCATAGTTCACTAGAGGTGCTCTCCTTAGATAAACAACATGGCATGAAGGGTAAACAAATTACAACAGGGCACTTGACAGGAACAGAGCAAGGCATAACAATGCAATTACTAGTCAGAAAGATCCTATGAGATTCGATTGGGCAATATAACAAGATACATAGACAGCCATCCAACTGCATCTATGACTAGAATTCCGCCTTCAGGTTATCATCCGAACCCCCTCCAGTATTAAGTTGCAAGCAACAGACAACTGCTTTAAGCAAAGTGTGTAAGGTAAACAGTCCACATGTTCCATGAACAAGAGACCGTTGTTTTCTCCCTAGTAGAAACAACACATCTACAACCGAAGAGATTTCTGTCACTTCCCTTGGAAACTAGAGGCATGAACCCTCTATCGAGCATAAATACCCCCTCTTGGAGTCACTAGCAACTACTTGGCCAAGATAGCTACTAACAACGGAGAGCATGCAAGATCACAAACAACACATACATGATAGAATCATAAAGACAAAACCATTAATCAAACCAACATAATAATCTCAATATCCATCGGATCCCCGCAAACACAACATGCATGATTACAAATATATTAGATCTTGATCATGAACGAAGCTCACAAGATCTATACATGAAAGCACAAAGGAGGAGATACAACCATCTAGCTACTACATGGACCCATAGTCCAAGGTGGAATTACTCACGCATCATGCCGGAGAGAAGGCCTCCGGGATGATCTCCCCTCTAGGAGGGTGCCGAGAAGAACTTCAGATCCCCCCGATCTAGGACGATGGTGGCGGCTACAGACAGTTTTGTGGAGATTTGATCGGCTGCTTAGGGTTTCTGCATCGAGGGCTTCTTATAGGCGAAGGGGGAGGCCGAGGAGGCGACCAGGGGGGCCAAACCCTAGCCAGGCGCGGGCCCACCCCTGGCAGCGCCTGGGGGGGTCTGGCTGCCCTGTCCCGCTTCCTCGTCTCCCTTTTAGACTTCTTGTTTCCCATGGAAAGTAATTGACTTTGACGTTTGTCCCGTCCAATTCCGAGAATATTTCTTTACTAACTTTTCTGAAACGAAAACAGCAGAAAACAAGCATCTGGCACTGTTGCAACTTGTTAATAGGTTAGTGCCAGAAAACATGTAAAAAGCACCTCAAAGTGTAGACAAGTAAAGCAAAGTAGATACCAAACAAGCATGGAGCATCAAAAATTATAGATACGTTTCCAGCGTATCAGAGAACAGGGGTGAAACTAGGATGGTACTAGCCTAGTTACTCTACTAGGGGTAGAGTAAACTAAGGGATCACAAGCTTGACCATGAAAGCTAGGGTTTCACCACCAACAATAAGGTAGAAGGGAGAGGAAAGAGCAAAATACCCTCAGATGCTGAAGAAGAAGCCATGCCCCCCCTTGCCAAAGATGGCCAAGAATAAAGCACCACACGAGAAAGAGGGAGAGCACTCCCCAATCTCCCAATGCGGGCAAGGAGAGAGCAAAACCTTCGGTGAGAACACTTGTAGAGGCCCGATCTACAACTTGGTGGAGTGGGGAGGGATTTGGGTGGAGGGAAGGGCCTATGGGAGGGTGGGGAAGCTCGAGGCGGCAACCATGGAGGAGGGGAGGGCGCTGGGAAGAAAGAAGGAAGAAGGTGGAACTGCCCCACGCGCGGGCTATAAATACCCACCTCAGAATTTTTTTGGCAATAAGTCTGGTCGAACCAGTGCCCACGTCGGAATTTCCAGTGAGAACATCGGCGAACCAGCCCCGTGACCGATATTTCCGGTGGCGACCGAAATTTTCGGCAGAGAACCAAAAACACGTACTGTAAGGGTTTTCGGTATGATGCCGGAATTTTTGGTAGTCACCGGAATTTTCGTTCGCCAGGCCGGCGAACCGGAATTGTTGCCGAAATTTTTCTAGAGACAGCGTATGAGCAAATTTTTCTGGAGATGAAAAATTGTGAGAAATCATATGAGAATATACACAAGATCCAAATGAGAACCAGATAAAGCACTGTCCATATGGCAAGGTCATGAAGAAAAAACGAAGAGAAACCATGGACATAGGATTTAGCTTGGAATATCAAGGCACCCAATACACAAAACCAACCATTTGGTGGAGGACTTCTCCCCTTATGTTTAAGCACACATGTCATGGCGCCTCAAAGATATATGCTTGGACCCATATCATGACTCGAGATCAATTTATGTTGCACACATAGGTAAGCATCAAACCAAGACATGGTAAAATGACCATCCCTATATGTGTTGCACAACTAGGCTACATAACACGTTAAGAGCAAGAATATAGTGCAAGAAGCAAATCAATCCATGTTTTGAGGATCTAGGATACCGAGTTCTCGCCTCAACATGACAAACCAGGCTTCATCCAAAGGCTTCGTGAAGATATCGGCCAATTGGAACATCGTACCCACATGAGTGAGATTGATATCACCATTTGCGACATGGTAATGTCGCAAGTGGTGGCGAATGTCAATATGTTTGGTGCGGCAATGTTGCACGAGGTTATTGGTGATCTTTATTGCGCTTTCATTGTCACATAGAAGAGGCACCATACCAAGAGACACACCATAGTCTTTCAACGTTTGCCTCATCCATAACAATTGAGCACAACAAGATGCCGCAGATATGTATTCGGCTTCGGCGGTGGATAGGGCTATGGAGTTTTGTTTCTTGGAAGACCAACTCACCAATGACCGGCCAATAAATTGGCAAGCCCCGGAGGTTGATTTCCGGTCAACCTTATCACCTGCCCAATCGGCATCCGAATAGCCAACAAGATCAAAGGTTGACCCCTTTGGATACCAAAGCCCGAGAGTAGGAGTGAGAACAAGGTACCTAAAAATCCGTTTGACCGCCATCAAGTGGCACTCCTTGGGAGTGAATTGAAAATGAGCACACATTCCAACACTTAACATGATATCCGGCCTAGAAGCACAAAGGTAGAGAAGGAACCAATCATAGAATGATATACCTTTTGATCCACGTCCTTCTCACCAACTCCAAGTCCAAGTTTTCCATTTAGTGGCATGGGTGTCTTCATGGTATTATCCTTGGCCATCTCGAACTTATTGAGCATATCCTTAATGTACTTCTATTGAGAGATGAAAGTGCCATGAGTAAGTTGCTTTATGATGAAGCCTAGAAAGAGCTTTAACTCCCCCATCATGGACATCCTAAATTTCATAGTCATCAACTCGGCAAAAGCTTTGTTATGATATTCGTTAGTTCCACCAAAGATAATATCATCAACATAAATTTGAACAATAAATAAGCCACCCCCTTTAACCCGTTTGGTGAAAAGGGTGGAATCGACCTTACCCACGCTAAACCCATCCATGAGTAGAAAATCCCTAAGGTGCTCATACCAAGCACGAGGAGCTTGCTTTAGTCCGTAGAGAGCCTTATGGAGTAGACACACATGGTTGGGATAGCGTGTGTTTTCGAAACCCGGGGGTTGAGATACATATGCAACCTCTTTCAAGGGACCATTAAGAAATGCACTTTTCACATCCATTTGATAAAGCTTGAAGTTATGGAAAGATGCATAAGCAAGCAAGAGACGAATAGCTTCAAGATGAGCAACGGGCGCAAAGGTGTCCTCATAGTCAATACCTTCTATTTGGGCATACCCTTGCGCCACTAACCTTGCTTTGTTTCTTGTGACGACCCCGTTCTCATCTTGCTTGTTCTCGAACACCCACTTGGTCCAAATGATATTGATGCGATGATCTTTAGGCCTCTCCACTAGAGACCAAACTTCATTGCGGGTGAAACACTCGAGTTCTTATTGCATGACAATGACCCAATCCGGATCCTCCAAATCCTCATGAACCTTGAGGGGCTCAAAGTTGGACACAAAAGCATGATGCCCACAAAAGGTTGTGAGGTTCTTCTTCTTGGCACGGGTCTCGATCCCTCTTGATATGCTTCCAAGGATATTGTTGACTTGAAGTCCACTTGCAATGGAGGCGGCCTTGATCTTCTGAATTGTGCCTTCATGATAAACGAATTCATCTTTTGAGGGGCCTTGATCATTGCCACCATCTTGAGCTTGACCTTGGGATGGAGGAGATTGATCTTCTACTTGGTCTTGCTCAAAGGGTTGAGGGCTTGGTTCTTGTTCTTCGGTTTGCATGGCATCTTGAGTGAGATGTTGATCTTGTGGTGCATTTGATGGCTCAACTTGAGTAGAGCTCGGCTCTTCTTGAGTTGAGCTTGATTCTCCCCATCATATTGTTGAACATGAATGTGAGACTTGGTGGGCAAGATATGCCCAATACCCATGAACTTGATGACTTGAGAGGAATCACCATCACCTACATCACGAGAAGAAACTTGCCCCTCATGGGGGCCATTATTCTCCAAAAACTCCACGTCACAAGATACTTCAACACAACCATTGGTTTTGTTGCAGTATCTATAGACATGAGAGTTTTCCGCATAACCAACAAATATACCCTCTATAGTTCTAGATTCGAATCTACCGAGATTTTCCTTTTTGTTCTTGACGAGGCACTTGCATCCAAAGACACAGAAGTAGTTGACATTGGGCTTATTACTTGTGAGAATATCGTATGGAGTCATGTCAAAGGGAGATCGGAGGAAGAGTCGTTTCGTGTAGTGGACCGCGGTAGCAATGGCTTCTCCCCAAAATTGTGGGGGGACTTGAATTCACTCAACATTGTTCTTTCCATCTCAATGATTGCCCGGTTCTTACTTTCAACAACACCATTTTGTTGAGGGGTATATGGAGCTGAGAATTCATATGTTGATGGCCCGAAGAGATCCAAATGAAGGAGCTCCAATGGTCTTGATGTGGCCACCTTGGTAATGGAAGGATAATGCTTCCCAATTTGCTTTCCTGAAATGCAAGCACTACACACACGATCTTTCTCAAAGGAGACACCGGTTAGTCCAATAATATGCTCACCCTTTAGGAGTTGATTGAGATTTCTCATGTTGACATGACCTAGGCGACGATGCCAAAGCCATCCCTTGTCAGCCTTGTCCATTAGACATGTAGGAAGAGATTGGCTCTCTTTCAAGAGGTCAACCACATAAAGGTCGTCTTCCACGTGTCCAATGAGAACCAAGCTGAGATCATCACCCCTAAAGACCTTCACAAAAGTTCTAGAGAAATAGGAGTCATAGCCGGCATCCGCAAGATGTTTAATCGAAAGAAAGTTGTAACCAAGGTTTTCAACATGTAAGACGGTCTCTAGAGTCAAAACCTTGGAGATCACCAACTTACCATAACCTAGTACCTTTCCTTTAGATTTGTCTCCAAAAGTGATGCTTGACGTTGAGTTGACATCGTGAATGAATTGGTCTAGCCCACTTCTACCTCCGGTCATGTGATTGGTGCATCCACTATCAAACACCCATTTTGATCCACCGGAGGCATAACCCTACAAAATCAATTCTTTGATTTAGGAACCCATTGAGTAATGGGTCCCCTGGCATTAGCAACAAGATCCTTTGGTACCCAAATTGAGTACCATCTATAAGCATAACCATTTCGAGGGCCAACATATTTGGCATATACATCTCCTTGAGTGCCCTTACATAGCACATAGGAAGGATTAGACTTTCCCGCATACTTATGATTGAGATTGCCCCTCATGGATCCCCATACACAACATTCCTTTTGACTTGGTTAACCACCTTGTCACCTTCTTTTACAAAGGTTATCTTCTTTGGTGGAATAGCATTGCTCGTGTTGTTCTTTGGATCAAAACTGACACCTTCCTTGGAAATTTTTGTCTTTTGACGGGATAGAATCTCATCTAGGATCTTTCCCTTGGAGGTAGGTGCACGGCTCTCTTTCTCAAGTTGGTCTTTCAACTTATTATTTTCCTCAATGAGGAGAGTTTTATCAAAGGTAGAGTTAGAGGTACAAGAATCATTTTCAACAATAATTGGTTCCTTCAATGTACCAAGAGCCTTATCATAGGACACCCGAAGTTGGTCATGGTTCTCTCCAAGTTTTATGAGCTCACGCTTGACAAGCAAGCTAGCCTTTTCAAGGTTCTCAATGTCTTTGGTAAGAGAAGCATGCGCAACCTCAAGCTCTTTCTTTGAGGCATCAAGCTCTTGAGACAAAGAGTTAGCCCTATCAATAGTGTCCATGTCTTTTGCTTTATCAATTTCAAAAATTTCAATTTGTAGTTTAAGAAATGAATTGGTATTCTTTTCCTCAGAAAGCTCTTGCTCAAGAAGATTGGATCTTTGTTTCTCATCATCAATATGAGATTCCAAGCTATCAATGGTCTCATCACGTGAGCTAACAAGTTCCATTAATTGCTTGACTCTAGCACGAGCAATGGGAGGAAGAGACTTCATGATAGCATACATTTCTTTTATATACTTTTCACCAAATTCATCACTATCACTATCACTATCATGATTACTCTCAAGATCATCCAAGACACTAGATAGGGATGGAGGAGAGACAATTACCTTGGAGCTTCTTGCCATAAGACAAGAGCCGGTGATCTTGGGAATAGGAGAACTCTCGATGTAGTCCTTGGCGTAGTCGTAGGTGAGAGGTGAACCGGGTTCAACATATGCCAAACCGGTCACACCCACCACTTTCTCCTGATCCCCACACTCCACGTCGGACTCGTCCTTGGAGCTCCTTGCCATGAGGCAAGTGGCGGTGACCTTGGGAGTAGGAGAGTCGTCGGTGTAGTCCTTGGTGTAGTCGTAGGTGAAGAGAGACCCAGGTTTGGCGAAGGCCAAACCGGCCACTCCAACCACCTTCTCTTCATCCTCTTCCTCCTTGTCGGATATGTATTCTTGACCTAGGAAGCCCTTTCCATCATGCCTTTTGTTCCTCTTGTATCTTTTGTTGATGGGGTTGGGCTACAACCTTGGTTTGGCACCCTGTTCATACTTGGGCTTGTCAAGCCTCTTCTCATATGGACATTTATCAGCAAAGTGGCTCGACTCATCACAATTGTAGCATGTCCTTTTCTTCTCACTTGATCCCATTGAATTTCTCCTTCTTCAAAACTTCATGTTCTCGGTGAAGAGAGCAAGTTGAGAGAGCATATCATCAACTCCATCAACATCGCTTTGTTCATCACTAGCATCATCTTCTTGCACATGATTGGCCTTTAGTGCTAGAGAGTGAGATGACCCAATAGCACGGTTGATCTCCTTGATCTTTTGCCCTTCATCCGCCAAGTTATCCGTGGCAAAAAGATAAGAGACTAGATCATCGGGAGTGAATTGATTAGCTCTATCAAGGAGTTGCAAGTTTAAGGCAAGCTTCTTATCGGTGACCGCGATCATAGAGACAATCTTGGACTTGATAAGCTCATCATTCAAATTGAATCCATCATCATACTTCTCACATCCTAGGCCACCAATCTTCACGCGGAGGGCAACAAGTCTCTTGTATGCTTCAATGATAGTCTCACCATCATGGTTCATGAACATGTTCATCTATGACTTGGAAGCTTCATACTTGGATTTTTGAATAAGAGACGTTCCCTCTTGGAGAATGACAATCCTATCCCAAAGATCCTTGGCGGTGGGGATGTCGCTGACTTGATCATGGAGAGTGCAGTGAATGGCACTCCTTATCTTGTCACAAGCTGTCGCATTTAGCTGATGGTCGTAGTACTCTCCCGGAGTGAGGTTGTTGGGATCATGAGGGTGGAAACCGGTGCACACAATCTCCCAAAGCTCAACGCTATAGCTGCGAAGATGAGATTCCATAGAAGCTTTCCAATGACAGAAATGAGTTCCATCATAATGAGGTGCAGGACCCGAACCATTAATATGAGGCATGATGTTCTTTTGCTTAGGATAAACATAAGGAAATTGATTATGGGGCGTGGAGAGTTTTGACAAGCCGGTCTCATGAGCGGACTCAGCATCCTTATCCTTTTCGGTGTCCATTGGTCTCCCTTGAGGTACTACCAATGGGTTACCAAGAAAAGCCCCATCGCCAATGGCCTTAAGTTGTCCTTCTAGGTAACTCATTTGAACAAGGAGATCGGAATCAGCCTTGGCCTTTTCAAGGGCACCCTTGGCTAGGATCTCGCGAAGCTCCTTGACCGAAGAAGTCTTATCCTCCTCATCATCAGAGAAAACCATCTTTTCTCTTAGGCGGTAAAGCCCTTAAAAGAGCCCTTGGCTCTGATACCAATTGAAAGTGTACAATGGTTAACCTAGAGGGGGGGGGGTGAATAGGTTTCTACAAAATTCTTTATAATCTTTAGCAAGTTTTAGGCTTTTCGGAATATAAGTGAGCCTAAATGCAAACTAGGTGAGGCAACCTAGATGATGAACAAGATACTTCAAGCTCGAAGGCTATCACAAGGTAAACAACACAAGTAAGAGATCAGTTAAGGAATAACCAAAGAACGCAGAGACGGAGATGTATTCCCGTGTTCACCACCTTTGGGAAGGGGGCTACGTCACGTTGGAGAGGTGTGAGGTTCCACGAAGGATTCCTCACGCGCTACAAAGGCTCACCTTCTTATCCGAGCCTATCCCACGAAGGAATAGCTCACTTAATTGTGGTAGACTTTTAAGGTAGTCTCCAAACCCTCACAAACTTTCCACGGAGCAAATCACAAGCCGAATGCCTCTAGGCGACCCTACCCGCCTAGGGTTTCCCACAAACCCAAGAGTAACAAGCTAACTCGATGAACTCAAGGGGGAATGAACTTTGGCTTGGTGGAAACGTAGATCGGGACCTCCTCTTCCTTTCTACCAAAGGATTTGGCTTTGGTTGGGTAGAATGGGAGATCCTCAAGCTTTTGTGCTTCAACAATGGGGAGAGAGAGCTTCAAGAAATGAATGTTTGCTCAAATGTCTAACCTCTAAGTGGAGAAGAAAGGGGTATATATAGTATGGGGAGAAAAGAGCCATTTGGGGGGGTCCTGCGACAGAATCGGCAATAAGTCCGGTCGGACCGAGTTGCTCGCCGGAAATTCCGGCGACAGCTCCGGCGGACCGGACCACACACCGGAAGTTTTGGCGGCGACCAAAATTCTCGGCTAACAACCGAAAGGCCATGTAGTAAGCCATATCAGTGTACACCGAGAATTTCCGGCGGCGACCGGAAATTCCGGCGACAGCACCGGCGCTGCCGACACTTTTGCCGATTTCGAAGTAGCCCATTTGGACTCATTTTTCAGGGATATTTTTCTCTCTTTCTTCGAAAGGGTGTGTGGTGATGTATAATGAGAAGTATATTTGGTGTATAACAACCCCAAAGAGCGCATCGAGATCACCCCTCTTAATAGTGCGGTGTTTCCTATTTGACTCAAGAGTAAATAAGAGAGAATAATAAATAACACCATGGGATCTTCATATAGAAACGAATGGGGGGTCACACATCCCCTTTCACCAACTAAGTGCGGACTCTCACCTATAGAGAAGCTAGTGAAAACATTAGTCCGCTCTCTAGCTTCGATGTCATAGTTAACCAAAACACTAGATAAGGGCTATTTGCCCTTTCAATATGTTGTTTTCACAATATTAAATATGTGGAGCCTCATGGCCACCTTTGCATGCTATGGGAGTATAATATCCTCTCTAGTTTCCTTATGGCATTTATTTGAATAAGTAAGCATGTTTGAATATATATGAGGCTACAAAGTTATCTAGTGGCACACACTAGCTTTGGCCATTATATTCAATTATGATTGCATCTCATTTATTCCATGTGGAGAAGCAAGCTTGAATAATCAAGTTGGGCCTTTATTCAAGTTTGAAGCATGTGTTAATAAATGACCACATGAAACCTGGATGTTCGCACATCTAGAATTAGTGGCATTTATTGCTTGTGCATGGCCCATGAAAGCTTTTCTTTGAGCTCACCATCTTCCTCTATATTGGTTTTATTTTTGGTTTTGGGAGGAGTTTGCAAGTTTGAATTTCAACTAGATGGTCATGTTCAAACCAAACACTCTAGATCACCTCCTCTCCTTACCCTTGTTCTTTTGTTCACTTTGTTCTTATGGATCTTAAGGAAGCTTATATAATGGGATTATCTTTGGAGACAAACCAACAAATAAAAAAAGAAAAGAAAAAGAAAACAAGTAACTATCTAGCTAACCTATTTACCTAGACCTAAAACCCCATCTACCCTAACCCCATCTATCTTATGCCTCTAGAACCTGTAGCTAAACCCTAATTACCTAAACACACACTATAGAGCTGAGTTCATCTAGCTAAAAACCATAACCTTAAACCCCACTCTAACCTAGCTACACCTAAAACCCCACCCCTTTTCTAACCCTGGTAGCCCGACGCCACCCTCCCTGGCATGTCCTAGTTCAGGCCCACCTTCTCGTCCCGACAACTAAACCCTAGCGCCCCTCCCTACACCGAATCCTACTATCGACCCCCTCCCCTCCTTGGTCCGTCTCCAACCAACCAGTGGACAGCGAGGCCAACACACTGTTGATCTTCTTGACGAACACGTGAGCACCAACCGAGCGAGGACAACACCCCACACCGAGTGCATGCTCCCTCCTCGCTCCCTTGCTTTGCTTGGCATAAAGTAGTAACAGTAGAGGCGATCTTCCTCTCAACCACTCCCTCTCCATACTTCCCCATCGAGATCTGAAGCCCATTCTTCTTCTTCTTCTTGTTATTCTTCTTCTTCTTCTTCTTCTTCTTCTTCTTCTTCTACTTTCCCAAGCAAACCCCACCATAGCCATGTCCTAGCTTCTCCTCCTCGCCATCCACCGCGTTGGGCTCCTGATCCGCATCGCAACTGAAGGCATTGACTTGTGGAGGTGATGGGCATCCCCTCCCCTTCTTCACAGAGTAACCAACATTGACTTGGGGCCGAATGGATGCATGAGGAACCGGGGAGGGAGGGTGCAATAGATCTGCACACGAAGAACAGTGAAGACACACAGAGACAACCGTTAAGACCAGGGTCAGATGTCTTATTCCTTTGTGTATTGTGGTTACAAGTGCTCCTTGAACTATTTTCCAAGTAGCTACTGAGAACTAGAGGAAGAAGAAGTGTCCAGCCCCTATAACCCTAGCTCTACTCCTCCTTATATACTGGATGGGAGAGGCTAGGTTTCAATGTGGGTTCTAGGTTTTACATAATGGGATTTAGCTTTATCCAACAGGAAGGGTTACAGGTCATGTCCTCTGGTCCAGGACCCATTCAGCAAAGTGGTGCATGCCAACGGTACTACAGTACACAGCCTCCAGTCCTTTTTGTCAGCCGACAACGCTCTCCTTAATGATCAGCTTTGGCCCACTTGGTACAGTGGACATGTAGCACTGTCAGGGCCATGCGGCAGCCTGTTTGGTGACGCATGGAGCCAGAAGTGTACACAGGAAGGAGCATATCTCCCTTCATGATTTGGATCTGGCCTCGGTGACTCGGCCTCAGTGTACATGAAAGTAAGAACCACACATATGTTTGTGCCGACATACATTATATGTCGTCTGGGTCTTGCCGTTATTACTCGGCGGATGTAGGCCTAACTTAAACAAGATCAGTCCGAGTCAACCTTATCTTTCACCACTTATGACCCTACCGGGGGTTATCCCCCCGACATTAGTCCCCGAAGCTATCAATGTCTAGCAATTTTAACTGATAAGCCTTGGAAGGTTCCTTTAATGAATCTAGAACATTTCTTTTTGATCTGACATATACTATGTTAGCCCAACTTTCTCGACTCAATATTGGTAGTTGATGACTTACTTCCGAGTGATATTTTGTCCTCTTATGCCGAGTCTTGTCCAATCTCAACTCTTTGCTCTTTTCCTCGGGGTCTCCGATATTTTCTGAGTCTCCCTTGGATTTATATTATTTTATCCTGGGTGGCACGTAATCATCACACTTTGCCACATTTTTCTCAAAAATCCTAACACGTCGCACTGTTTCTACTACGTAGTGACAGTTATCACTATAGCGGTCACGTCACGCAGCGCCTTGGTTATTGTTTTGACCGATCCACTACGATGTGGCAAGCGGTTCTTGTGCACGTGTATGACCTGATGTGATGGTTCCTCGCATACACGGCCACAGTGTAGCCCTGGCGCATTGGAGATCCCACTATGGTTGTTTTCACTTCGCCCTTAAGTAGGGGAGTGGGGAACAAAACCCCACTTCCTTCCTCACTTTTACCCTTTCATCTTCCTTGCCCCGCCGTTCTCCGCTCTGGTTCTTGTGCTTCTCCGCCGCTGCCTCAAGTTTTCTCTGCCGTCACCGAATTTCTTCTCAGGCGACGTGCGAATCTTTAAATGACTGTCATTTCGTTGCTGTGATGGGGCCGCGGCAATCCTTGACTCTTCTAGATGATGAGGCGGTCATAGAACTGGAGGAGCCCATGGACCGTTCCCCTAGTTTAGTAGAAACAAGAAACTCCGCCCCCGAAGCAGCCATGCCAGAAACCGTCTCACTCGGCTCAGCCGGGTCAGTTGCAACCCGCAGCGCACAGACAACAGACTTTTACTTTTAGTAAGATGCCTTCTCAGTTGCATCCAGCAGAAAACAACAACAACGACATCCACAACTATGCCCAAAACCAGGTCTGTTGTGGATTTGCTAAAGAAGACCACAGCTGCTTCCGGGTCAGTTATCATCGACAGGCGGCTTTCCCTTCATGTCAGCCCAGCCATAGCCAGAAGTAGAAGTGGCCCATCCGCCAAAGGAAAAGGTCTTGTTTTTACCCGAATGCTCAACGGCCAAAGTTTCAGCTCCGCCGAGCAATATGCTATGGACTAGAATGACGCCAATAGCTATGAAGTTACTTCTGGCAATTCTCACGCACAAGCGCACCAAGGAATGCCAATTGGTCCTCCTACTACGGCTGAGTTAATGAACTCTGTCGTATTGTCGACAAGTACGCCATAGGGGGTCCTGAAGGCGTTGAGAAGATGGGGTGTGAGATGTACGGTGTTCTGGGAGCGGTGAGCACAAGTTTACCCAGGTTCAGATCTAACTGCGGTGATCGGATCCTACTCCTGCTAGCAACCTAGTAATATATCGACGAGAGCCAGATGTTACAACGGATTACAAGAGAGGTTTGACTATGCGAGTAGGTTGTGGTTGATCTATGATATGGTTCCCTAAAGGCTCCCTCAGGTACGGTTTATATAGTCACCAGTGCCTAGGGTTATAGGAGAGACCTATCCGGTTACGTTACAGAGT
The DNA here is from genome assembly GCA_916181665.1 of Avena sativa. Classification (NCBI taxonomy): domain Eukaryota; kingdom Viridiplantae; phylum Streptophyta; class Magnoliopsida; order Poales; family Poaceae; genus Avena; species Avena sativa. Next base: position 116,005,254 of record OV702298.1, read on the forward strand.
CGGTAACTAGATACAACTTGGACTACAAGTAATATTATAGGCCTAAGTCGGTAACTCTTCTGGGCCTTGTCGTAGCCGGAAGTGACTCCTCCTCTTTCTCTAACTGGGCCGCCCGTGAAGCAAATATCTAACCCGTTGGTGGGCCACCTTGGTTAGTGAGTCCCATGGGTAAACCCGGAAAGTATATCCCCAACAGTAGCCCCAGAAGTCTCTAAGATCCAAAGTCGGATAAATCGTCTAGCTTGATGTTTTTTCGTCTTGAGAATCTTGAAGGGTTCCTGAAAACTTCATCCAGTAGTGTAGGATTCCGAGTCTTATCTGAGTCGGATATGTATTCTTGACTTCAGTCATTTTCCTTCTCATTTCAAAACATGAGCCGGATTTGAACAGTGCCATGCTGTGTGACAACTTTTTAAGACCAGGTCTTGTCATTGACAAAGATCCTGTCAGCACGACCGTTGGTGGTCCCGTCCTTTACAGAACAGAACACCGTTTCAATGCCCGCATGTGAATCAAGGGGGCGAAGACGTCGCGAGGAAGCCTCCTATCTATCTCCTATACGCGTGGGGCAAATCACGCGGATCAGCACGAATCTTGGCGCGGAGGTTAATAAAATAAGAAATCCCTTTCTCCCAGATTCATTCCTCGCCGCTCTTCATTGCATCCTTGTACTCCTCAAGGGCTTCGCATCTACTCCCATCTACACACACAAAAAACCCTTAGCGCCGCCAGTCTTTGACCTTCTTCAGCGAGATGGAAACGCCATCCAGCTCTAGAGCGGCATCGGCGACATGCACGGCGGCAGCGGATGAGAGGAAGCTACGGGGCCTTTGGGTCCCAAGTGCCATGTATAACGCCGAGCTCCAAGTCATGAAGGACGAGGGTTACCTCGTCGCTGGAGCATGGCAGAGCGACACTGGAGATGCTGTTCTCACACCGCGCGACGGCGAGCGAGTCCTCTTTGGTACACACGTCGACCGTGGCCTTAGTCTTCCACCATCGGAGTTCTTCACTGAAGTTCTCCAACATTACTGTGTGCAACTTCACAATCTCTCTCCCAACTCTTTGCTTGAGCTTAGTGCTCATGCAACTCTTAGTGAGGGTTTCCTTGGTATTAGGCCAAGTCTCACCCTTTTCCGGTACTACTATGGTACCCGGAATAACTCTATTAGTGTCGATGTTCCTTACACCACCGGCACCCTTAGCTTAGTCCTTACGAGAAATGGAGTTTATCCTAGGATTAATGCTAGTGAATCAGTAAAAAGATGGGCCAATTTTTTTCTTTTATCATAAGGATATTCCGGCTCCAGACAAGGCGGAAGGTCTTCCGGCCTTCGTCGATGGTGCTGCTCCCCACCAAGAATCATGGGATGTAGAAGCGCCGGAACTGTCCAAAGACTTAGTCCTCACCAAAAGGCGGATCGACTTTTTGATGAAGAATAAGGGGCTCCGTGGATCCGACTTGATCCACTGCTGGCTAGATCGCCAGATCCATCCATTGCAGTATCACGAAGACCGCTTGATGCATACGGTCACCGGAGACCGAAAAGATAGCCTGAGGGTCAGTCCGACTCGCATCTCTGCGAAGGACTGATGTGCTCAGATCACTGTAGAGCTTCGTTGGGAGACCCCAAGAGGAAGGTATGATGAGCACATCAGCAAGTCTTCCCTCAGAAAGAAACCAAGGTTATCGAACCAGTAGGAGGAAGGAAACAACCCAAAGGTGTTGCTAGCAACTTGGAAACCTGCGCAACACGAACTCAAGACTTTGCCCCAACGAACAGTGAGGCTGTCAAACTCACCGGTTTGCTGTAAACAAAGGATTAACTGTATGGTGTGGAAGGCAATAGTGGTTTGCAAACAGTAAAGAGTAACAGTGGAAGATGTATCGATGGTAAAGAATGGAACGGGGTCCATAGTTCACTAGAGGTGCTCTCCCTAAGATAAACAAACATGAAATGCTGGGTAAACAAATTACAGCGGGGAAATTGATAGGACAGAGCAAGGCATAACAATGCAATACTAGACATTCATGATCCTATGGGATTTGATTGGGCAATACAACAATATATATAGACCGCCATCCAACTGCATCTATGACTAGTAATCCACCTTTAAGTTGCAAGCAATGGATAACTGCTTTAAGCAAAGTGTGTAAGGTAAACAATCCACTTGTTCCATGAACAAGAGATCATTGTTTTCTCCCTAGTAGCAACAACACATCTATAACCTTAGAGATTACTGTCACTTCCCTAGATTAAATAGAGGCATGAACCCACTATCGAGCATAAATACTCCCTCTTGGAGTCACTAGCATCTACTTGGCCAAGATAGCTACTAGAAACGGAGAGCATGTAAGATCACAAACAACACAGACATGATATAATCAATAAGATAGAACCATTAATCAATCTGACATAGTAATCTCAATATCCATCGGATCCCTGCAAACACAACATGCATGATTACAAATAGATGATCTTGATCATGAATGGAGCTCACAAGATCTAAACATGGTAGCACAAAGGAGGAGAAACAACCATCTAGCTACTACATGGACCCATAGTCCAAGGTGGAACTACTGACGCATCATACCGGAGGCTGGCATGGTGATGAAGAAGGCCTCCGGGATGATCTCCCCTCCTACAGGGTGCCAGAAAGAGCTTCAGATTCCCCCGATCTAGGGACGATGGTGGCGGCGGCTCGACTGTTTCATGGAATATTGATCAGTTACTTAGGGTTTTGGTATCGGGGGCTTATTATAGGCGAAGAGGCGAGGCAGGAGGGCACCCAGGGTGGCCGCACCCCCCAGGCGCGGGCCAGTCCTGGCCGCTTGATACGTCGGAAACGTATCTATAAGTTTTGATGCTCCATGCTTGTTTTGTATATAATTTTCTTTGATTTTTCTATACTTTGAGGTGTTTTTATATCTTTTCTGGAACTAACCTATTAACAAGTTGCCACAATGCTACTTGCCCGTTTTCTTCTGTTTTTGGTTCTAGAAGGGCATAAAATCAATATTCTCGGAATTGGACGGGACAAAAGCCAAAGTTATTATTTTCCCCGCAGCAACATGGAACCACGAAGCAGAGCCGGAGGGGGGGGGGGCATAGGGTGGCCGCACCCTCCTAGGCGCGGGCAAGCCTTGGGGGCGTCTGGAGGGGGTGTGGCCCCCCTGGACCCCCACTGACCTTGATTCCTGCGCCTATAAGAAGCCTCCGACCCAAAAACCCTAGCCAATCCAGAAGAAATCCACGAAAAGCTCCGTAGTGCCGCCGCCACAGAAGGGGAGATTCAGGGGACATAAAGTCTCTATTCCGGCACCCTGCCAAGACAGGGAAGTGCCCCCGGAGCCATCTCCATCGATCTCCACCACCATCTCCATCACCGTTGCTGATTCCCATGATGAGGAGGGAGTAGTTCTTCCTCAGGGCTAAGGGATCTACCGGTAGTTATGTGTTCATCTCTCTCTATGCATGATCTTGTTGTGGCCATGAGCTTTGTAATCAAGTAGATCTACCTTGCTACTCAAGTGCTTCATTAGATCTCCGCTCTCCCCATGTGTGTGAAAGTGACAGCGTGCACGCCATGGTGGCACTTTGGTTTGAGTCTACATAAATACTCTTTGTGCTTTAATAGATCTATGCTTTTCCCCACGTGTGTGAAATTGACAACATGCATATAGTGTGTGGCACTTTGGCTAGGTTGAATATTTGTTATGATTTATATTTGGAGTTGGATGCCTCTATGAAATTGTGGTATTTGTTGGAACCATCTAGTGCTCAAGGTGACAGTGTGGGGTTATCTAGAGTGGGGAAGGCCCTACCATGGATTAGAGTGTCCAACCGGAGAGTAGTCAGGGTAGTATCATGAAGAGAGGATATTTATATGAGAGAGTGTTCACTAGTGAAAGTATGATCCCTAGGCCTTGTTTCTAAACATTGAAATACCGTTTGCTACTAGATCTGTTGCATGTTTGCTTGCTTCCATCTTTATTCCGTTTGCCGGGGAGGTTTTGGTCCTTTACCTTACCTCACCATCAAGCTCTTTTCTAGCACCATTACCACTTGTATCTCACTATCTCTTCGCCGAACTAGTGCACCTATATTAGGTGTGTGTTGGGAGACAAGAGACTTCTTGTATCTTAATTGTAGGGTTGCTTGAGAGGGGATACCTTTGACCACTTCCTCTCTGAGTTCGATAAACCTTGGGTAATCCACTTAAGGGAAACTTGCTGTTGTTCTACAAACCTCTGCACTTGGAGGACCAACAACTGTCTACAAGAATAGAAGTGCGTAGACATCAAGATCTTTTCTGGCGCCGTTGACGGGAGGTAAGGTAAAAGGTACTCACATCCTCCGGTGTGAGTGCTCGAAGTTATTTCCTTTAGATTCTGCGATTTTGCCTTTTTGTTTCTTGTTTTCACTAGTTAGGCTTAATGGAAAACAACAAAAAAATTAGAGAGCTTTATAGTATCTATCTTGAGTTAGGACATGAAGTGTTTGAAGAGAAAATTAAAAAACCTATGGAGCTTTATTTGCATGCTAATAGAAATGTTATTAGTATGAATTCTTTGGACACCATTATTGCTAATGCTATGGAAAAGTCTAAGCTTGGGGAAGCTAGTTTTGATGAAAATGATCTTTTTAGCCCTCCAACTTTGGAAGATAGCTATTATATTGCTTATGATGATACCAAACCTCCAATATATGATGATTGCAATGATGAATATGATATTTTCAGTACACCTACTATTGAGGAGAAAAATAATTGTAATTACACTATGCCTCCTATATTTGATGATTATGGTGATGAGAATAATAATGATAGCTATTTTGTTGAATTTGCTCCCACTACAATTAATAAGAATGACTATTCTTATGTGGAGAGTAATAATCATTATATGCATGTGGCTCATGATAAGAATGTTTTATGTGATAGTTATATTGTTAATTTTATTCATGTTGCTACTGAAAGTTATTATGAGAGAGGGAAACATGGTTTATACATCTCAATAATATTAAGTTTCCCCTCTTTATGTTGAAAATTTTGAAGTTGCACTTGTTTTGCTTTCCTATGCTTGTTTCTTTGTGCTTTCAAGACTTGTTTATTTACAAGATTCCTATGCATAGGAAGTGGGTTAGACTTAAATGTGTTTTTAATTTGCTTCTTGATGCTCTCTTTACTTCAATTCATATTTCTTATGTGAGCATCTTCTCAAACCAACAAGCCTAACTTAAAGGCATTAAAGAAAAGTACTTGTTGGGAGATAACCCAAGAGTTTTCTTGAGTCTTGGAAGTTATTAATTCTGTAATGACCTCTCCTTATCCTTTTTGTTTGCTTTTTGTGCCAAGAATGACCTCTAATGAGAGGGAAGTAAGATTTGGGGAGTTGCTGTCCTGAAACAGATTTCTGTCCTCCACCATAAACATTCGTGAGGAGTCTCTGTAAGTCATATTGAGCTGAAAATTTACGAATAAATCCTCCAGTATGTTAGATAACTTTCTTTAGTTCAACACTTTTTGATTTGAGCAATATAAGATTTTCGAAAAAATCAGTTTCTACCTGCTAGTCTGTTTTGATAGATTTCTGCCATTATTTGCATTTGCTTCTTATTGATTCCTTTTTAGTTCTCTTTTTGGGGAATTGAGATTTTTGAAGGAGTTACTATAGTAACTTGTGTTTTTAGTGAATAGCCTTGCTGTTCCAAAGCTTTTCCTAAAGGTCTATCATCTTTTAAAAACACTAATGTTGCTAATAAAGATTGTGTGAAGTTTTGTATGAAGGAAAAATTTCAGGTGTAGAGAGAGAATGATGTAATGAGATGAAGAATGGAAAAAAGCTCAAGCTTGGGGATGCCACCCCGTGTCACCCCAAGAAATATTCAAGAGGTACAAGCGTCAAAGCTTGGGGATTCCCAAGGCATCCCCTTCTTCATCAATAAAAATCTCAGGTCTTTCTAGACACTTCGTTTTTATTGTTTCATGCATTGTTGTGTTGTTCTTGGAGCGTCTTAGTTTTCTTTTTTGGTTTTAATTTTCTTAGTTTTCTTGAGTAAGTTGGTTGGTTACACCACACTTATTTTGGAGAGATGCACACTCTATTTTCATTGCCTAGAACACTCTAGTTTTCACTCTTATTGTTTTGTGAGTATTCTCTTTTGCTAGCACTGTGTTTAGCCTTGGTTTTCTTGTGCTTTCAGCTTAGAACTTTTTAGTTCTTCCTTGTGGATTTGTGAGACAAGATCACTGATCTTTATTTATTATTATCTTTGTGAGTTGTTTCAAATAAGTTGCTTGGTGTTGGAAAGGAGTAGTAAGTTCTTTCTTGTAAGTGCAAAGGGAGCTTGTTTTGACCGTGGATTAGACTTCAGCATGACATTCTAGGTGTTGTTTTGACCTTATTCTTAGTGATTATTGCTGTAGCATGTCTTGTTCCAAATAATTGGGATTTCTTAGTGTGCCTTGAAGAAATTATGCGTTGTTCTAGCATGCAAAAGCATAGTATAGTGGTATTCTCCTTTGATGCTTTGTTTGGGTTGACTTGGCACATGCTCACACCATGTTATTACTATGACAAGTCACCATAGCCTCTATGATCATTTAGTCCTTGACTTGTAGTACCACTCTATGCTTTGATTATTAATGTTTTATTGCTCTGCATGATTATGTCCATTATTGCTCTCTTAGTTGGTTGCTCCTAGTCTTTTGCTAGCCTCCACTTGTATGAGTAAGCTCTACTCATGCTTCCAACTCCCAAGAAACCAAGTTATTCCAAAGTGTCCACTATAAACTCCTACACATGGTGTGTTACACCATTCCAAGTATATTCTTGTTTTCAACTATCTTCCAATTAAAAACTATTTTGTTATGTGAAAACTTAGTGATTAAAGCCCTCACGAACTTGATGGCACACTTTATATTCTTTGCCCCTAATAAACTTGAACCATTGTGACAACTTTTGTATATGCTTGCACTTACAAGTTGGAATTAGCAGAACCGTGCTGTCACGGGGAACGTTTTCAACATTGCACTTGTACTTTGTACTCAGTTGATATCATGCTCTTTTGTCTATGGATGTCACCGGTGTGAAATAAAGAGGGAACTTGTAAGTCCATGGAATTTGTATTTTGTGTTAGAGAAACTCCTGGGCCGCTAGCCTAAGCCATGCCTAATCATGGTGGAAACTTGCAGCATCACCATAGTGACATCTATGAAGCATTCTTCTTATAAAAAAGAGACACATTGAGAAAAGAGGAAAGAGAGAAAAAGCACCATATTCCATGGTACATAAGAAGATGCTGAGATGCTCATTGTCTGCTTGCCTTGTCATTTTGGTTACGGGATAGCTCCTGTACCATGTGCAAGGGGTACCCCGTTGGCGGTTCTCTATGATATTCAAATACTTACAATCACAAGAACTTACCTAGACCCAAAGTTGAGTATGCATGAAGTGTGGCCCTCGTATTCAAGGGGCATGAGATTGCCAACTTATACTTTGTCAAGCATATACTCCAGCTTTGCCACTTTAACCTTAACCACTTCAAGATGCTTATGATAGAGGCAATGAGGGATGAAAGCTAACAAGTGCCATAATTTTTTGGAAGCTCTTTTTGAAACTTGTAATACCTGCTTCCTTTATAAAAAAGGATGTTCTTCCACCATTATTTGAGTCTTCACCTTCTACCCTTAGGCACCATTAAGAGAGCATAGTTGTCATTCTGTGTGCAGTGTTCCAAATCTTATTAATTGATGCATATTGTGATATTACTTGTTCTTGTGCTATTTGTTTCTAGTCACCCTTGTGAACTTTGAAGGTGTCCTATGCATCTATATTGCTACTCTATGAGGGACAAGCTGATTGCCACTATGCTATGTTTTTGTATGTGAAACAAACAAACGTTTTTCAATGCATGTTATTCATGATCTTTGTTTGTAGCCTTTCATGTTGCATGCATAGTTACTATGTCCTATTGTTATAACTCCATCTTTCATGCACATGTTTAGAGTTCTTTGATCCTTGCTTTCAATGCTTGCAAATGGTTAGATCTTTATTGTGAGGGTGCATGTCACCTAAAAAATTATTCTTTTATCACTTACCTACTCGAGGACGAGCAGGAGTTAAGCTTGGGGATGCTTGATACGTGGGAAACATATCTATAATTTTTGATGCTCCATGCTTGTTTTGTATCTACTTTGCTTTGCTTTGTCTATACTTTGAGGTGTTTTTATATCTTTTCTGGAACTAACCTATTAACAAGTTGCCATAGTGCCAGTTGCCTGTTTTCTTCTATTTTTGGTTCCAGAAGGGCAGAAAATCAATATTCTCAGAATTGGACGGGACAAAAGCCAAAGTTATTATTTTCCCGGAGCAACATGGAACCACGAAGCAGAGCCGGAGGGGGGCCACAGGGTGGTCGCACCCCCTAGGCGCGGGAAAGCCCTAGAGGCGCCTGGAGGGGGTGTGGGCCCCATGGACCCCAACAACCTTGATTCCTGCGCCTATAAGAAGCCTCCGACCCAAAAACCTTATCCAATCCAGAAGAAATCCACGAAAACCTCCGTAGCGCCGCCGCCACCGAAGGGGAGATTCGGGGAACAGAAAGTCTCTGTTCCGGCACCCTGCCGGGACGGGGAAGTGCCCTCGGAGCCATCTCCATCGATCTCCACCACCATCTCCATCACCGTTGCTGATTCCCATGATGAGGAGGGAGTAGTTCTTCCTTATGGCTAAGGGCTCTACCGGTAGCTATGTGTTCATCTCTCTCTCTATGCATGATCTTGTTGTGATCATGAGCTTTGTAATTAAGTAGATCTACCTTGCTACTCAAGTGCTTCATTAGATCTCTTCTCTCCCCATGTGTGTGAAAGTGACAGCGTGCACGCCATGGTGGCACTTAGGTTTGAGTCTACATAAATACTCTTTGTGCTTTAATAGATCTATGCTTTTCCCCACGTGTGTGAAAGTGACAGCGTGCATATCGTGTGTGGCACTTTGGCTAGGTTGAATATTTGTTATGAGTTATATTTGGAGTTGGATGCCTCTATGAAATTGTGGTGTTTGTTGGAACCATCTAGTGCTCAAGGTGATAGTGTGGGGTTATTTAGATTGGGGAAGGCCCTACCGTGGATTAGAGTGTCCAACCAGAGAGTAGTCAGAGTAGTATCATGAAGAGAGGATATTTATATGAGAGAGTGTTCACTAGTGAAAGTATGATTCCTAGGCCTTGTTTCTAAACATTAAAACACCGTTTGCTACTAGATCTGTTGCATGTTTGCTTGCTTCCATCTTTATTCCGTTTGCCGGGGTGGTTTTGGTCCTTTACCTTACCTCACCATCAAGCTCTTTTCTGGCACCGTTACCACTTGTATCTCACTATCTCTTCGCCGAACTAGTGCACATATATTGGGTGTGTTGGGGACACAAGAGACTTCTTGTATATTAATTGTAGGGTTGCATGAGAGGGGATACTTTTGACCACTTCCTCCCTGAGTTCGATAAACCTTGGGTAATCCACTTAAGGGAAACTTGCTGCTATTCTACAAACCTCTGCACTTGTAGGCCCAACAACTGTCTACAAGAATAGAAGTGCATAGACATCATCGTGCGACCAGGGGGTGTGGCCCCCTGGTGGCTCCCCTCCATCTCGTACTCTCGCTCCGTGTTCCCCATGGTAAAATATTGACTTTGGCTTTTGTCCCGTCCAATTTCAAGAATATTGATTTTCTACCTTTTCTGGAACCAAAAACAGAAGAAAACAGGCAACTGGCACCGTGGCATCTTGTTAATAAGTTAGTCCCAGAAAACATATAAAAATACCTCAAAGTGAAGACAAAGCAAAGCAAAGCAAATACTAAACAAGCATGGAACATCAAAAATTATAGATACGTTTACGAGGTATCAAACATCCCCAAGCTTAAATCCTGCTCGTCCTCGAGTAGGTAAGTGATAAAAAGAATAATTTTTGAGGTGACATGCACCATCAAAATCAAGATCAAACCATTTGCAAGCATTGAAAGCTGGGATCAAAGAACTCTAAACATGAGCATAAAAGAAGAAGTTCTAATAGTAAGACAAAGTAACTATGCATGCAACATAAAAGGTTACAAACAAATATCATGAATACCAATGCATTGAAAGACGTTTGTTTGTTTCACATATAGAAAACATAACATAGTGGCATTTAACTTGTCGCTCATGGAGTAGCAAATAAATGCATAGGACACCTTCAAAGTTCATAAGAGTGACTAGATACAAATAGTTCATGAGCAAGCAATATCACCAATATGCATCAATCAATAAGTTTTGGGACAATGCACATAGAACTAAGAATGGCAACTGTGCTCTCTTAATTGGTGCCTAAGGATAGAAGGTGGAGACTCAATATAATAGTGGAAGAAAGTCCCTTCATAAAAGGAAAGCAAGGATTTCAAGTCTCATAAAGAGCTTACAAAAATTATGGTACTTGTTAGCTTTCAGCTCTCATTGCCCCTACCATAAGCATCTTGAAGTGATTAAGGTTAAAGTGAACAAGCTATGGAGTATATGCTTGACAAAGTATAAGTTGGAAATATCATGTCCCTTGAGTACGAGGGCCGCTCCTCATGCTACTCAAAGTTAGTCACCGGTAAGTTTTTGTCATAGTAAGTACATGTGTATCATAGAGAACCGCCAACGGGTACCCCTTGCACATGATACAGGAGCTATCCCATAATCAAAATGACAAGGCAAGCAGACAATGAGCATCTCAACAATCTTCTTATTTACCATGGGAAAATGGTGCTTTTTTCTCTCTTTCCTCTTTTCAATATGTCTCTTTTTTATAAGAAGAAACCTTCATAGATTGCTCACTATGGTGATGCTACAAGTTTCCACCATGATTAGGCATGGCTTAGTCCAGCGGCCCGGGCATTTCTCTAACACACATACATAACTCCATGGACTTACAAGCTCCTCTTTCATTTCACACCGACGACATCTGCAAACAAAAGAGCATGATATCAACTGGGTACAATGTACAAGTGCAATGTTGAAAGTGTTCCCCATGACAACATGGTTCTGCTAATCCCAACGTATAAGTGCAAGCATATACAACAAAGATGACACAATGGTTTAAGTTTATTAGGGGCAAGAAAAATAAAGTGTGCCATCAAGTTTGTGAGCGCTTTAATCACTAAGTTTTCACATAACAAAGTGACTTTTCAATTGGAAGGTAAATGAAACAATAATATACTTGGAATGGTGTAACACACCATGCATAGGAATTTGTAGTGTACACTTTGGAATAACTTGGTTTATTGGGAGTTGGATGCATGAGTAGAGCTTACTCATACAAGTGGAGGCTAGCAAAAGACTGGGAGCGACCAACTAAGAGAGCAATAATGGCCATAATCATGCAGAGCAACACACCATTACTAATGAAAGCATAAAGTGGTACCACAAGTCAAAAACTAAATGATGATAGAGGCTATGGTGACTGGTTCATAGTCATAACATGGTGTAAGCATGTGCCAAGTCAACCCTAACAAAGCATCAAAGGAGAATATCACAATACTATGCTTTTGTATGCTAAAACAACGCATGATTCTTTCAAGGCACATTAAGCAATCCTAATTGTTTGGAACAAGTCATGCTACAACAATAATCACTAAGCATAAGGCCAAAACAACATTTAGTATGACATGCTAAAGTCTAAGTCACAGTCAAAGCAAGCTCCTCTTGTACTACTAAGCAAGAACTTCCTACTCCTCTCCAACACCAATCAACTTATTTGAAACAACACATCGAGAATGAGGGTCCAAACTACTTTATTCAAGCAAACTAAGAAAACTAAAACCAAAAACAAAAACTAAGACGCTCCAGAACAACACATCTTGTGCATAAAACAATAAAAACGAAGTGTCTAGAAAGACCTGAGATTTTTATTGATGAAGAAGGGGATGCCTTGGGAATCCCCAAGCTTTGATGCTTGTACCTCTTGAATATTTCTTGGGGTGACATGGGGTGGCATCCCCAAGCTTGAGCTTTTGTTCATTCTTCATCTCATTACATCATCCTTTCCTTACACCTGAAAAATTTCCTTCATACAAAACTTCACACAATCTTCATTAGCAACATTAGTGCATTCAAAAGATAATAGACCTTTTGGTTTAGTTTCAAAACAGCAAAACTTTCACTAAAAACACAAGCTACTATAGCAATTCCCTCAAAACAATCAGTTTCCCAAAAAGAACCCAAAAAGGAATCAATAAGAAGCAAATGCAAATAATGGCAGAAATTTGTCAAAACAGACCAGCAGGTAGAAACCGATTTTTTTGAAGACCTTATGTTGCTCAAATCAAAAAGTGTTGAACCAACGAAAGTTATATAACAACCTGGGGGATTTATTCAAATAATTACATCTCAATACGACTTACATAGATTTTCACGAATTTTTACGGTGGAGCACAAAAATCTGTTTCAGGACAGCAACTCCCCAAATCTTACTTCCCTCTCATTAGAGGTTATTCTTGGCACAAAATCAAATAAAAGGATAAAGAGAGGTTATTACAGAAGTAATAACTTCCAAGATTCAAGAAAACTATTGGGTTATCTCCCAAGAAGTACTTTTCTTTAATGCCTTTAAGTTAGGCATAGAAAGATGCTCACATAAGAAATATGAATTGAAGTAAAAGAGAGCATCAAGAAGCAAATTCAAAAGACATTCAAGTCTAGCCCACTTCCTATGCATAGGAATCTTGTAAGAAAATAAATCAAAGAAGCACATAGTAACAAGAATGAGTAGATAAAACAAGAGCAACTTCAAAACTTTCAGCACATAGAGGGGTGTTTCAGTACCATGAAAACTTCTACAACCATATTTTCCTCTCTCATAATAATTTTCAGTAGCCTTATGAATAAACTCAACACTATAACTATCACATAAAGTATGCTTTTAATGATCTACAAACATATAATTTTTATCAAGCTCAAAAATAGTGGGATTAAAACCTTCAAACCCACTTTTAACAATTTTATAACAAGATGACTGATCATTCAATATAGGACCATCATCTAGAGATTTATCATAAACATTTTCTAACCAAAACTCTTTAGTACCATGCATTTCAAAGTAAGGCACAAATATAGGATTATCATAGATAATAGGAGTATAACTATTATCACAAGTTTTACCGATAGTAGATATTTCAAAAGAATCCACAGGAACATAACATTCATCCTCCTTTGGTAAGCATGGGGGACAATCAAATAATGTAAGAGGTAAATAGTTACTCTCATTATAAGGTAGGCATGGGTAGATCCATTCTTCATCCTTTTGTTCATCACTCTCCTCCTCATTTTCATCTAATGAGCTTTCAGGTTTAGCAATTTCTTCTTCTATAAACCCCTGCAAATTGTGGACACATTCTTGTGCATGAGAGAGTCTCTCTTTATAATCAATGATATAACAATTACTGCTAAAATTTTATATGCAATGATCAAGGATAGAAGAGACCATATCTTTAAGGTCTTTACAAGCAACACAGGTTTCATAGTTTTTAGACATGAAGGATTCTATTTCAGAAGCTTCCATAAAGAAAACAAATTGCTCTACTTCTTCAAACCCAAGATGAATATAGTTATTCCAATGATAGTTCATAATTACAAATTCTTTACTAAAGCCACATTGGAATTTAAGATGTTTAGTATCCTGTTGAGAGCAACAATTTATATCATGGCGTTTAAGCAGAATTTTAGCAATTAGATCCAACCTTTTTAACATGGCTCTCATGACTTTTCCCTTATAAGAATCTCTATACCTTATAAAATCTTCCATGGAGGTTCTAGCAGGCGGTGGTTCATCTACTACCTTAGCAGTGATAGTAGTTTTCCCAAATAGGAAACCGAGTGGGTTATCCATAATGAAATAGTGACTGGAGCAGAACTAGACATAAAAACAACTTGAAGTAGGAACTATTTTTTTGTGTGTTTTTGATAAAAGAAAGCAAACCAAATGAAACTATTTTTTTGGATTTTTGATAAAAAGAGGCAAACAAAACAAGGCAAAAGAAACTAAGCAAAACAAAAACAAAGTAAACAGAAAGGTTGTGAAGGACTCCCCTTGTGAAGCTGTCCTTAGCCTCCCCGGCAACGGCGCCAGAAAACAGCTCGATGCGCTCAGATCACTATAGAGATTCGTTGGGAGACCCCAAGAGGAAGGTATGATAAGCACATCAGCAAGTCTTCCCTCAGAAAGAAACCAAGGTTATCGAACCAGTAGGAGGAAGGAAACGACCCAAAGGTGTTGCTAGCAACTCGGAAACCTGCACAACACGAACTCAAGACTTTTCCCCAACGAACAGTGATGTTGTCAATCTCACCGGTTTGATGTAAACAAAGGATTAACTGTATGGTGTGGAAGGTAATAGCAGAAAGTAAACAGTAATAGTGGAAGATGTATCAATGGTAAAGATTGGACCGGGGCCCATAGTTCAATAGAGGTGCTCTCCTTAAGATAAACAAACATGATAGAATCAATACGATAGAACCATTAATCAATCTGACATAGTAATCTCAATATCCATCGGATCCCCGCAAACACAACATGCATGATTACAAATAGATGATCTTGATCATGAATGGTGCTCACAAGATCTAAACATGGTAGCAAAAAGGAGGAGAAACAACCATCTAGCTACTACATGGACCCGTAGTCCAAGGTGGAACTACTGACGCATCATACCGGAGGCTGGCATGGTGATGAAGAAGGCCTCCGGGATGATCTCCCCTCCTGCAGGGTGCCAGAAAGAGCTTCAGATCCCCCCGATCTAGGGACGATGGTGGCAGCGGCTACCGACTGTTTCATGGAATATTGATTGGGTACTTAGGGTTTTGGTACCGGGGGATTCTTATAGGCGAAGAGGCGAGGCAGGGGGCACCCGGGGTGGCTGCACCCCCAGTAGCGGGCCAAGCCTGGCTGCGCGGCCAGGGGGTGTGGCCCCTGGTGGCTCCCCTCCGTCTCGTACTTTGGCTCCGTGTTCCCCACGGTAAAATATTGACTTTGGCTTTTGTCCCGTCCAATTCCGAGAATATTGATTTTTTGCCTTTTCTGGAACTAAAAATAGAAGAAAGCGGGCAACTAGCACTGTTGCATCTTGTTAATAGGTTAGTCCCAGAAAACATATAAAAATACCTCAAAGTGAAGACAAAGCAAAGCAAAGTAGATACTAAACAAGCATGGAACATCAAAAATTATAGATACGTTTACGACGTATCAAGGACTAGAAGACCCAAATGCAGTTTTTGATTAAGGAGTGGGTGGCGAAGAAGATCCCCAAAATCTCCATGAAAATGTTCACTGCTGATCATCCTCTGACTCCGGTAAATATTTTGACTTTGTTTTAAGCTTTTTTTGCTCTTTTCTGCCTCGTCATCCGACTTTACTTTTATTGATGCTTTCAATACTTATCAGCTCAAGAAACTCCCCGAATCTGAGCTTGCCCTTGTTGAGGGCTATCTCTCTGACGACTCGGAAGTGATAGAGGACGACAAAGTGAAGGAAGTTCATGCCTCTACTTCCAAGAAGCGTAATGCCAAGGAAACTGTTGTTACTGCTGGCACACAAGTGCTGCTAGTGGTTAAAAGGTAACCATCTAGTGTTTTTAGTACTTTGTACATAGTTTCTTTCTGAAGCACACCTGACATTCATTCATGTGTGTTTTAGAGCTAAGTCTGTTTTTAAGAGAAAGTTGAAGTCGGAAAGCAAGCCAGCCGAGCAACTGCGACAGTAGAAGCTTCCACTATCTCTAGCGATGCCTCCTCCAACTCCCAGCAGTACTCAAACCTCAACACCAGAGGTTTCTGTCTCTCCTAGTGCAAGTTCCGTCATCCC
The DNA here is from genome assembly GCA_916181665.1 of Avena sativa. Classification (NCBI taxonomy): domain Eukaryota; kingdom Viridiplantae; phylum Streptophyta; class Magnoliopsida; order Poales; family Poaceae; genus Avena; species Avena sativa. The sequence goes on from OV702298.1 coordinate 116,021,126, forward strand.
TAACGCTGCCACGACCTTGCAAGCCCTGGTTACCATTGGTAGCCAGCAACTGACAAGGGTGAACCCGTCAAGGGTAATGATCCCATGGTAATGTCGCCAGGGAAAATCGATAAGATGGCCGGCTCTACTGCCTCCAGCCTGAAGCAGAAGAAGAAGGAGGAGATTCTCAAGTTGGCGCAATCCAGTCTCGAGAAGCAAGTCCTTACTCCAGAAGCAGCGAGCCAGGAGATGGAGGATGTTAAGCTGGTGAACCTCCTGGACCAAATTTTGGTCTGGGATAAAAAGATGGAGTCTGGCGATCTTCCAGCAACAAGTGTTTCTCCCCTCTTCCTTGCCAAGAAAGTGTTCAAGAACACGAAACTCGGATTTGAAATGCTGCACTTGGAGCATGTTGTAAGTTTTCCGATTCTCGTTTCTAGTAGTTTGTTATCATATCCTCTAGCCCCCAAGCATAAAGTCGGATAAACATCCTAGCATAAGATCCGAGTTGATACTTATAGGATGCAAAATAACGATCCCCCAAGGCTCATGCTGGATTTTGAATTTGTTAAAGTTGAAGCCCGAGTCTTAGTATCCGTCTGACAGTACTCCGTCTTTAACTTATAGAAAGTTGCATCTTACAACCAGGATTTGGCCAAGAACATTTGCAATAAGCGCAAGGAGATTAAAGCCTTGCGTCTTGAGAATTCCAAGCTGCAGGTTGATAAGGATGAGGCGGAAGGTAATATTTTTCTGACATTAACCTTAGTGATTGGCATAGTCGAACCTGTTTAGCTGACTGATAATTTTTCCTTTGCAGAATTGCTGAACCAATCCAGCAAGATGGTGGAGGAGGCCAAAAACTTAAAGGTCTTACAAATGGAAAATGCTAAACTCCGGGACGAGCTTGAGAAGCTTAAAAATGAAATAGAGAAATCCGTGAATACCGTCCTGGAGTCTAGCAATATGGCGACCGAGAGGCTCGAGAAGCTGTTGGCCCTCCGCGATAAACAACTTGATGATTTGAGGAAGGATTTCGATAGCCAGAAGGATCTAGCCCAGGCCACAGAAGCAAAACTGAAGAGTCTCCGTGAGGAGCATTCTCAGTGGAACCACTATGTTCTAGGTAAGATTTCCGACTTTTACTCTTCCTTTGACTTTCGACTTTCTTTGAGTCAGATTTTGATTTTTTGGTTCTTTCCCAGATCCTCTGCATCTTTCCGACTCCTCTTCCTCTGAACCTTGTCTCGAGCGCATCAAACTTATCGTAGATGTTCTTTTCGACTTCCACTAAACACTTGAAGAGGCTGGCGAGTCGGTTAGACTTTCTGGCTTAAACAACTTGCCAGTGCTCAAGGTGAGGGACAAAGTGAAGGAGATTCCGAAGCTTATCGAGGATTGGAAGATTTCCTACGCCCGGACCGTTGCATAGACTTCCCTCACTATGGTGATGAGTCACCATAGTGATATGGAAATCTGGCACGTCACCAAGGGCATCACCGACAAGGACGATGAGGGTAACCCACAAGGCATCAAGGCCATCCAAGAATCTTGCACGTGTTATGCTTGTCGCATGGCGGAGATGACGAACTATACAACGCCATTCTTCCAATCCGTCGCTGTGCCTCCTTCTCCTAAAGAGCCAGAAGATAGCCTCGTCGAAGATGAAGAAGCTTCCGAGTCTCCAGAGCAATATGGTGACGATGTCGACTCTAGCTCTCCAAGGTGTCCACCACCACCGCCTGAATCTGCAACATAAACATTTGATGCATTATCCTGAACCTTTTCATTTGGTCTATAATAATGGGAACAATATTTTGTTTTGAATGTCCTGGTATGTAAGAACTGATGCTTTACTACTTAGCACTTGTATATATTTTAATATTTGTTCTCGAAATTTTCTAAAGCACTGCGTGTTTATACTTATAATTTTATATGTCTCTCTGCCTCGTCCATTTTATGAGCGGGCCAACCTTTAGCCCAGAAACTCTGCCAAGTCAATGGAGCGCAATTGCTAAACCAGTTTAAACTCAGAAACAAAGCCGGCCTCCGGTACCAAAAATTCATTAATCGGAATATGCCCGCGTCAGAGCAATCAGATAAAAACACCAAAGTATAAACAGAAAACTATATTTACACCCTAAGGTAACATTTTTTATGGATATTCAAAAATCATAACCAGAACGAACATGAGCATAAAGTACTTTCAAGCATCCTAGGATTTTTAATCGGAAATAAGATGGCAAAAAACTTCTCAAAATAAATATATGAGAAAACCAATACTTTATTTCTCTTTGAACATGTACATATACGATTACAAGGAAATATAACTAAGAATAGAAGGGATGTAGCTATGCAATGTTCAGTGGACAGTCTAATTCATTCGGGTCTGTACTACCGTCAGCTCTCTTTATCTTCTGAGTATCAGGTCTTTCCTTAATTGGTCTCACATCAGTTAAATAATATGACCCGTTATGTAGAACTCGGCTGATCATAAAAGGTCCTTCCCAAATCAGGGAAACTTTGTGCTTTCTCTTTTGCATGAGTCGGAGAACCAAATCGCTCTTCCTGAAAGAATGATTTTGCACTCTTTGACTATGATGCTTGCATAACTTCTGCTGATAGGTTGTAGATCTCTGCTCAGCAACGACGCAAACTTCTTTGACTATGTCGAGATCATCTTGTCAGGACAGTTCTGCATCTTCTTCGATATACACTTTGACTCAAGGAGACTGATAAATTAAATCACTTGGAAGAACTGCTTTTGCACTGTAGACCAAGAAGAAAGGATTGTATCCAATTGATCTGTTGGGAGTTGTACGCAAGCTCCATATCAGAGAAAATATTTCTTCCACCCAAGCCCCCATGGCACGACAAAGTGGTGCCTCGAGACGAGGTCGGAGTCCTTGTAAAATGAGACCGTTTTCTCTTTAAACTTGTCCATTAGCTTGTGGATGTGCGACTGATGCAATATCAAGTTGGATCCCTTGTTCTTTGCAGAATTCGGCTAACTCTCCCATGGAAAAGTTGCTCCCGTTGTCGGTAATAATACTATGCGAATATCCGAATCTAATGATTACATCCTCGACAAACTTTCTGGCTGTGGCTCCATCACAATTTGTTACGGGTTTTGCCTCAATCCATTTGGTAAATTTATCCACCATCACTAGTAGGTGAGTAAATCCACACTTTGTTGTACGAAATAGTCCTACCATATTAAGCCCCCAGACCGCAAATGGCCATGTAATAGGGATTGTTTGCAGCTGATCAGCTGGAATGTGTGCTTGATAAGCGTACTTTTGGAAGCATTTGCACGTTTTGACTAGTTTCTCGGCATCTGTCTTAGCTGTGAGCCAAAAGAATATGTGTCTAAAAGCTTTTGCCACTAAAGATTTTGCTGCAGCATGGTAACCACACTTGCCTTCGTGGATATCTCGCAAGATTTCCACTCCTTCAGGAGAAATACAGCGCTGGAAAACCCCAGAAACACTCCTCTTATAGAGCTCACCATTTATTATCATATAGGATTTTTCTTATCGGACGATCTGCCGGCCCAGAACTTCTTCTTCGGGTAATTTTCCGTATATCAGGAAATCCAGATAGGGTTTTGTCCATCTAGGAATTATAGCTAGAACTGCTACTAAAGGTGAGTCGTATTTCGTCAGATAGTCCCATCAACTCCTAAGATGGAGGGAACTTTTAGGTGCTCTATAAAAGCGCCATCCAGGACTTGTTTCTGCATAGAGCCTATCCTTGATAAAGCATCTTCTTCCTCATTTTCTGCTCGAGGGATGTGTTGAACCTCAAAATCCTTGAACGATTTAGATAATTATCCACAACAGCTTTGTAAGCTGCCATGTGTTTGTTTGCATTGCAGATATCGGATACTTGCTGAGCAAATAAATCAGAGTCTCCATAACACATAAGTCTAGATACGCCAATATTTTTGGCCATGCATATTCATGTAACAGTGCTTTATACTCGGCAATATTATTGGTCATCGTGAAGTGTATCTATAACACATAGAACATCTTATCTCCTTCGGGTGACTTGAGCACCACGCCAGCCCCCGAGCCTCCTCGTTCTTTTGACCCGTCAAAATGTAGGGTCCAAAATTCCGAGTTTGGAGGACTTGTATTTTCTGTCGTCTCTGTCCAATCAGCGATGAAATCGGCAAGTATCTAGGATTTGATTTCTGTTCGTGGCCTGTACTCGATGTCGAAAGACGCAAGATCTATTCCCCACTTTGTGACATGTCCTGTGGCGTCGTGATTTTTGATTATATCTCGCAGGGGAGCAGTTCTCACCACTATGATCTTATGCTTTTGAAAGTAATGTCGTAGCTTTCTAGAAGCACAAAATACTCCATAGGCTAGCTTTTGGTAGTATGGATAACGTTGCTTCGACTCTGTCAGAACCTCACTCAAGTAGTATGTTGGACGTTGCACCTTATGCTCATAGCCTTCTTCATCGTGCAACACTAATGTTACCACACTTATGACTTTGTTAGTCGCTACGACGTAAAGTAACATAGGCTCCCGTGGCTCTAGTGCTGTGAGGATTGGTGGATTCGAAAGTAGATCTTTCAAACTTTGTAGGGCAGCGTCGGCTTCCTGGGTCCATACAAATTTATCGGTTTTCTTCAAGAGTTTTTACAAAGGCGCGGCTCTTTCTCCGAGTCAGCTGACGAACCGACTCACTGCTGCAATGCAACCAGTGAGACGTTGCACGTCCTTCAGGCGATTCGGCTTGGTAATGTTGAGTATAGCCTTGATTTTGTCTCGATTCACCTCTATGCCTCTTTCAGACACGATAAAACCTAACAATTTTCTGGCTGGAATTCCAAAGAAACACTTCTTTAGGTTTAACATTATGTTTAATTTTTGAAGGCTAGCTAATGTTTCCTCTAAGTCAGAAATAAGTGTTTCCTTCTTTTTGGACATCACTGCTATATCATCTACGTATACATGGATATTGCATCCGATTTGATCGTTAAGGCAACGCTGCATTGTGCGTTGATATATAGCTCCTGCGTTCTTTAAGCCAAAAGGCATAGTTTTGTAGCAGAAGGTTCCGAAAGGTGTGACGAAAGACGTCTTGAGTTGAACCGATTCTTTCATCGGTATTTGGTGATATCCGGAATATGCGTCTAGATCCGGATTTCTATTCAACCACTTCTTCCACTATAGGAGCGGGTTGGGTGTGTTCATGTTCTTCGGGGATCTTGAACTCTTCCACCTCTGTGGACAGAGTAGACCTGGACTTTTCTTTCGTCATGGTCATCACCTCAAGGGTGGGTTGGGCGAGACCAGTGAAGTCAAGGTAGATGTCGATATCGCCGATGGACATGATGGTGTAGCTTTTCACGGGCTCTTTAGCCGGGATCCAGGTCTCGTCGATAAGAACGAGAGGGACATCACTGGTGTAAACCACGCGACCCATGGCGATTGTTTCACTGATTCTTGCACGTGAAGATTCCGCCTGGAACAAAGTTCCGTAAGTCACCTTCCCCACGGTGGGTGCAAACTGTCGTCGGATTGTGGACAAGTACACCATAGGGGGTCCTGAAGGCATTGAGAAGATGGGGTGTGAGATGTACGGTGTTCCGGGAGCGGCGAGCACAAGTTTACCCAGGTTCAGATCCGACTGTGGTGATCGGATCCTACTCCTACTAGCAACCCGGTAATGTATAGGCGAGAGTCGGATGTTACAACGGATTACAAGAGAGGTTCTCCTATGCGAGTAGGTTGTGGTTGATCTATGATATGTAGCCCTAAAGGCTCCCTCAGGTCCGGTTTACATAGTCACCAGGGCCTAGGGTTACAGGAGAGACCTATCCGCCTACGTTACAGAGTTGGTAACTAGATACAGCTTGGACTACAGGTAATACTATAGGACTAAGTCAGTAACTCTTCTAGGCCTTGTCGTAGCTGGAAGTGACTCCTCCTCTTTCTATGACTGGGCCGCCCGTGAAGCAAAGCTCTAAGCCGTTGGTGGGCCACCCTAGTTAGCGGGTCCTGTGGGTATACCCAAAAAGTATATCCCCAACAAACTCGGCTATAACCATAATGATAGGTGATGAAAGAGTTAATGAGGTACACATGATTCACTCTTTTATGTTTTGAGTGCCCACATATATCTCCTAGTCCCCAAGGTTATGGCCGAGTGAAGTATTCACTCGGTTATAAGCTTAGAGAATGAATCATAACTCACTAGCTATTTGCCGAGTATCATAGTTATATTTATATAATATCTTTGGTAGAACTCAAATCCTCATTTGTCGAGGTTTAAGTCGAGTTTTACTCGGCTTAAGGTTCATATGGTCACATTCTCACTTCTCCTTGTATTTTTCAAATTTCCTCTAACGCTCGCACCAAAACTTTCCAAACCCTGCTTCTGAAGTACAAGAAAATCTCTGCTGAACACAAGGACCTGCAGGCCGAGATGCAGGGCAAAGGTATATACTCATGAATGCTTGGTTTTGTCTCCTTTCGATAGTTTGCCGGGTTAACCCTTTCTTCTTTATTCATTTCAGCAAGTGGTGAAGCCAATGTGGAAAATCTTCACAAGAAACTCTCTGACCCTGAAGGTATTCCCTTCTCTGTGATTTTACCTCTACATTGCTTGAACCCATCTCTCTATGGTTTTATATCGCAACGCAGCTGAGAAATCCTTACTTGCAGAAAAACTCCAAGAAAGTGTGTCTATGCCGAAACCGATGATTCACTTTCTAGAACAAGCAGGGCAGCACCAACTCGATCTCAAGAAGGAGCGAGAGGAAATATCTCGATGTTAGAAGCAAATTGCTGATATGCATAAGAAGCACAAAGTCGAGATTGAGGGTGTTCGCCAGGAGTATGCTGAGGAGAAGGGCCAGCTGGAGGGCAAAATCCAGAAAGGTGAGGAGCTGCTTAAGAATACCGAGTCTCTATTGACTTCGGCTCAACAGGACCACGAGGCACTTTATAAGAAGTCCAGGACCTAGCAATCGGAGCTTGGACGAATCAATGCCTATCTCGGTAGTGAATTCTTTCTTTTTGTTTTTCTTTCCGACATTCCTTCATAACTTTGTCATTTTCTGACATTTCCTTGTTTTCAATCAAAGCCATTGAGAAGTCTAGATCCAAAGAGGGCGAGTCTACCTCTTCCTCCATCGAGAATACCATTGACGAGCATCTGGTTACCCTTTCTCCTTGCACCAAGACGGTGAAATCTTACGGGGTGGATCTTCTCAAAGATGGCATTCGTGTTTTTAAAATGTCGTGGCCCAAGGATACGACCCCATATAAGATTCTAGAGCTGGCTGAGTGACTGATGCTTGCTGAGGAAAGACTTGACCAGTTGCGCGAGTCAGCTGGCCGGGTTACCACTGACAAGGCTCTGTCCTTTGTGCTCTCCTGGTACGAGACCATCAATCTCGACGTCTTGCAGAATATGCGGGAGGGTGCCAAATGGACTACTTATCCGAAGCTCATCAAGCAATGCCAAGAAAGGGCTTACGCCTTCTTGCAATATGCAAATGTGCATGCTTGGCGTGATGGTCCGAGTTTCCTGGACATGGTGGAGGAGGTTGAAGAGGAGCTCTCAGAAGAAGAAGAAGAAGAAGAGGCATGTGATGAGGGCACCGAGACAGACACCCCTGCAACAACTGATGCGTTTATCCCAACTGCCGACACTCCTATTCTGGGATCAGGCCCTACCGACTCAACTGATGGCCCTGCAACCTCTTATGCTAAAAAACTTTAAATTCATTCAATCCCCGGTATGCCGGGTGCAAATGTAAGATATACTGTAGTTATTTTTTATGTCCTTTTACACTATCAAAACTTTTAAGTGGGGGATTAACGCCAAATCACTTTTGGGCAAGTCCCCGAGTTTCTTTTCTTGTTCTCCTAATTTCATAACCTTGTATCTTATCTACCTTTTTGGCGTTCGATGTATGAGTCTCAAGGTCATAAGAATTAATTTAACAATACTCAAAACTTTGAGATTTGACATAAATTCATTCGATATAAAGGCCGACATATCCTGCAATGGGTTAGTCACAAAAGATAAATGTCAGCTCGCTCGCTTTTCCTTTCCTTAGTGGCCAGGATCGCACGCGCCGCCCTGGTTCCAATGCACATGCTGGACATGCAGCCATTGGTCATTGACGGGACAGATGTCTCGGCCCTCATTCCGTTCTTCGACCGCCTAGTGATGGAGGTCCAAGCCTTGCGCCCGAGGGTGGATGAGGTGCTGCAGGCGGACGGTGCGCGCGTCGCAGTGGCCACCTCCAAACTCATGCTCCCTCGCGTGTACGCTTTGGTGCCTAACTTCCCCTTCTTAGAGCTGCTGGTGACCTTCGACGATGGGCTGGCGCAGCTCAGTGCAAAGAAAGTTGTTGCCCCGAACATTGTCGCCATGGAATCTTGGATGAAGCGTGACACATGATGTTTGCCACACGATTCCCACCTTCATTATCATCTTCCTCTTTAGTTTCCCTGAAATGGATACCTTGGTCGCACCGTTAGTCTGTAATAATGAACTATTTTACCTCTTGTCATGCCAAGTATGTTTCCCTTTTGTCTTTCTTTCCTTCTTATTTTTTTAAAAACATCACATTGCGTGGTATCCAGATGCATATTGATCCTGCACAAGATAACTCCCTCACTGGTAACAAGGAGGTTGGAGTTGAGTGGGGGCACAACAAGCAGGGTGTATCGAGGCATCCCCCGCAACCAGCCCCTACCCGTACTCAACTTCAATCGCTCTCTGCCCATTGCAAGGTTTTGAATGACAAGGTTCTCAGATATTCTGACTCTGGGAGGTTCTGATTGTGGAATCTTGTCGTTGATTATGGGTGAGGCATTGCCTCTGGGTTACAACGGATTACATTAGGCTGGCCAGACCTCGTAAGTCTGTACTATCGCATTTGCCGAGAAACTTGAACCCTGTTCCCGGGCTTTCTATGGTGGCTTATATGACCACCAGGGTGCCTTATATGGGCCTAGCTATCATGCACACGTAATTCACCGATTTTTTCCGAGAAAACTTCTGTTCCTGGGCTTTTGAGAGGTTGTGAACAGAGTTGTGATTCAGACGGTTGGGTGTTTTAGGGGTAGTATTTGCGGAGGTGGTACCTACGCAAGTGCTTGATATTCCAATAATTCGGCATGGGCTGGCCATCCTCGGATTCTAGTCGGACTGCGCTAGGTCTGGTTATGTGTGCTACCCGGAAAGGCCCCTCCCACTTAGGTGACAGTTTGTTCATTCCCTTGGTGTATAACTTTGTCCTGCGGACTAAGTCCGTAGGCTCCAGTTCATGAGAACAAACCCGCCGGCTGTGATACCGGCACAAGATTTGCTGATAGTGGGCTTGTCGCACTGCTGCTCGACAACATACTTCTTCCAAATATTTGATATCGTCGACCCTTTCGGTGCGCTGGATGATGTCGTCATAGGCGCAGACCCATTGGGAACTGTATCTGAGCTCCGTTGGCAGGACAACCTCCGCCCATAAATGAGGGAGAAATGCCTGTCGCCATTTCTCGGTTAGGCATCGTTCGCAGGGCTCACAAGACCATCATGAGTTCTGCAATCTAGTTCCATCTTATCATCTGAAAGTGGTCAAAAGTTTTGGTTCGAATCCCTCGAAGCACTTCCACATTTGCATGATCCACCTTCCCGTTGCCCCTCGGATGGGCGACAGATGCGTAGCAAATCTTGGTGCCTATCTTATTTCACTATTCCTTGAAAGATTTGCTTGTGAACTGCGTGTCATTATCAGCGATGATGTTGTGGGGCACCCCGAAATGACAAACAATTCCTCGAATGAACTTTATGGCTGCCAGGGCGGTTACTGCCTGCACCGGCTCCACATCCACCCAGTTGGTGAACTTGTCAACAACCACCATTAGATATTCATACCCTCCGACTACCCTAGGAAACTTCCCTACGATATTCAGCCCCCAGGCCATGAACGGCCAGGAGGCCAGGATCGTTCGCAAAGCTTGTGTGGGCTGTCGGATGCTCTTTGCGTGGAATTGGCAGGCATCACACATGCATACCAGGTGCTCCGCATCAGCCAGAGTTGTAGGCCATTAAAAGCCCTGACGAAAAGCATTTCCAGCCAATGCTTAGGAGGCGACGTGGTTCGCATAGGTCCCTTCATGGATGTCAGCCAATAACGTGTGCCCTTGTTCTCTTGAAATGCATCGGAGCTTGAAATGCAGCGGAGCTTGACTCCGTACTCCCTCTTACGGTACAACTCACCTTCGATGAGACAGTACATGGTGGCTTGCCGCACGATGTGATCGGCCTACTTGTCCTCCTCGGGTAAATCTCGATTCTTTAGGTAGCGGAGGATCTCAGCTGCCTAGGAGGGAGAGGCGTCTTCTACCATTGCCATTGTGTGCTTTTCAGGGATTGGGTCCTTGCCGGGCATGCCAATCCGACCCTTCCGGGGCTTCTCTTTCCCTGCGACCCTTGCAGGGGCGGCAAGAAGGGATCTGTTCCCAGATGAAACGGATACAGAAGGCTTTGTCAACCTCTCTAGGAAGACCCTAGGAGGGACTGGTCCCCCTTGCGCGGCGAGCTTGGAAGGCTCATCAGCAATGAAGTTGTCCCCCTGTGGGATGTGCTCCACGTGCAGCCCGTGAAAGCGGCGCTCCAATAGCCTCACCTCGTCAACATAGGCCGACATTTGCGGGCAACCGTATTCTTTGATGACTTGGTCGACCACAAGTTGCAAGTCACCTCGCACCACCAGCCGTTTTATGCCGAGGCCGGAAGCGGCTCGTAGACCCTCAAGCAGGGCTTCGTATTCTGCCACAATGTTGGAGCTTTTATCTTCGTCCTTGAAATCAAGGTGGACCGCGTACTTGAGTTGTTCCCCGAAAGGGGACACAATGAAGACCCCTGCTCTAGATCCATGGTAGCCGAAGGATCCATCAAAGTACATGACCCATCTCCCTTGGTCTTCATTCCCGGGAGGCTGGAATGTTCTTCCATTTCCTTGCAGTGCATATGTGTCCACTCATTGATGAAATCAACAAGTGCTTTGCTTTTGTTAGCCTTGGTGAGGGCAAAGCGCAACTCGAACTCAGAAAGCTCAGTTGCCCATTCTGCGATCCGCCCCATCACTTCCCGATTACGTAGCACACTCTCTAGCCCATAGTCACTAACAACAGAGATGCGGTGGGCCTAGAAGTAGTGTCGCAGTTTCTGGGAAGCGATTAGGACTCTGAGTAGCATCTTCTGGGCTAGGGGTACCTTTCCTGGGAATCACGTAGTACCTCGCTGACAAAGTAGACAGGGCGCTGTTCCATCCCCACCTCCTTTGGTTTCTCCGAGCTTTTGGGCTCGGGAAAAGCCTCTCCTTCCCCCTGGGTTGGGGAAGGCAGGCCTTCTATCTTGTTGACAACCTCATCTATTCTGGGGCCCTTCGACCGCTCCACTACCAAAGATGCACTAACCACCTGGGTGGTGGCAGCAACATAGAGTAGAAGCAGTTCTCCGGGTCATAGAGAGACGATGATGGGGGAGAGGAAGGGTATTTCTTGAGATCGAGGAATGCCTTCTCTGCCTCCGGGGTCCACTCAAAGGCCCCCTTCTTCTTCAGGAGTTTTAAATACGGGAGGGCGCACTCGTCCAAACGGGAGATGAAGTGCCCCAATGTCGTGATGCACCCATTAAGGCGCTGCACGTCTTTTACCTTTCGGGGAGGCTGCATGTCCTCCAGGGCCTTAATCTTGTACAGATTAGTCGTGATTCCCTAGTGCAAAACTAGGAACCCAAGGAGCTTCCTAGAAGGGACACCGAAGACGCACTTCTCTGGGTTAAGAAGCAGAGATGCATGGCCCTCTAGAAGGTGGCCCCATCGTGCTTGAGCCCAAAGGGCATACACATGTAGCAATAGCACCCCATCGGGGTTATGAATGCTGTCTTTTCCTCGTCCTCGACCGCCATTCGGATTTTATGGTAGCACGAGAATGCGTCAAGGAAACATAGTAGGTCACACCCAGCAGTGGAGTCTATCACCTGATCGATCCGCAGCAGCGAAAAAGGATCTTTCGGGCAAGCCCGATTCTGGTCGGTGAAGTCGATGCATAGCCTCAAATTTAGAGTCGGCTTGGGAACCACAACGGGGTTGGATGTCCAAGTAGGATGGAGGACCTCCGACACAACACCGACCCTCACCAGCTTGCGCACTTCCTTCATGATGAAGTCCTAGCGGTCGTGATCCTGGTGCCGAACCTTCTGCCAGACAGGCCAGGCCCTAGGGCACATTGCCAGGTGGTGTTCAATGACCTCCCTCGGAAGTCTAGGGAGATCCGAGGGATCCAAGGAAAATGCATTGGTGTTGTCCGGTAGGAAAGAGACAAGCCTAGCCTCCTTCTAGGGAGATAACTGATTCCTGATGGTGATGAAGTGAGCCAGGTTATCACCCAGCGGCACCTTCTTGGTAAGTCGAGGCTCGTCCTGGAGCCTTTGCTTCCAAGGGGTGGCAGCCACGCCGGTGGCCTTTTCCCCCAGGTCTTTGGTAGGAAGGCCTCCCACTTCGCCTGGTGGAGGTGTCTCATGCGTGACTGCACTTTTGCTGGCCTTCTCGCCTTCCCGAGCCGCGAGACGTGGTCGAGTTTGCAGTGGGGCAGCGACGCTTGGTACTGAGCATGGGTCAGTGTCTGCGGCGGTGTTCGAGCACCGTGCATGAGGCTCGGCCTCCAAGCCCCTAGTCATGGGAGGCCCATGAGAGAGAGCTCGTGCAGCTAGCGTGTTCATCGCTGCAGGGCCAGTTTTGACACCAGAAGCTTTCCTTGCCGCCATGGATGGAGACGACACGGTCAGCGACGATGATGATGACGATGCGAATGTCGATGATGATGAAGCTCACAAAACCGTTGATGCTAAAGCTGATTGTCGAAGCCGAAAACACAAGCGCCCCCTACCTAGCGCGCCAGATGTCGCATCTCGCTGACACAGTCATCGGGGATGTTGGACACCCCCTATTTGTTCGGTAGTGGGCACGAAGGCATTCCGTCCTCAGAGTCATCGTAGAAACCTGTTGATACGGTCAGAAAGCACACACAAAGCACACACGATCATTTTTACCCAGGTTCGGGCTGCTCTCTGGATAACAACCCTACGTCCTGCTTTGGTGGATTATCTGGGGTGGATAGATGTACAAGACGATGATCTCAGTGGTGCCAGGGAGCCGCTTTCTCTCTAGCTTCTACACTTCCCGGACTTCCTCTTCCTCACTTCTCTTACTATTTCCTCTCTCCTTCTTCTCTGGCGTGGAGGTGGATCTTAGCTTTCTCTCTTACATCTATGGTGTGTCCAAATCTCTCCAACTATATGGTTGTCCAAAAACCCCGTCTCAATGGCTCAGTGCCTCCTTTTATACTTCAATGGGTCACTACCAGGGCCAGCGTGGATCACCGCTCGGGGGCGTTCCCGGGCTCAATAGAGGCGTGCTACACAGTTTTTAGGAAGATGGGTGGTTCATGTGGCCAATGGGTGGCCACGGGCGGTGCACAGGCACAATTGATGGCCACACGACATCTTAGGCTATGACCCGCCAGGACCTTCTGTGGCACGCTGCAGCGGACCGCAACATCATGATGATGTCTAGCAGAGCAGGTGCGTCACCTATTCCCAAGTTTGGGCCTGATGTGTTTTGTTAGGATCGGTTGACTTCTCGTCTTGGGTCGTGCCTGGCCCAGGAGGGGATATCTTCTAGTCCTTCCGGGGGATCGGGTCCGCTCCTCTACTCCGCTGCCCCTATTCGCGCCCTTACCCTCCTTTCTGGTAGCCCCCGGGAGGAGGGTTTGGACTGCCTCGCACGCGTCGTTGTCCTTCTCTCCTCGTCCAAGCCTGGCTGGCTGGACGTGGCTTGTCTCATAGTGTTACGTGGCTTGTCTCATAGTGTTCATCTCATCTTGTAGGCACCTACATCATATCTGGTGCTTAGTATCCATGTCTCATCATACCAAATCCATACCTACTTGGAGCACATGATGCTTGCGTCCTAGCGATGCTCCCGTCAACTTATCCTTGCATGCACAGAGCTACTGACCGGTGGGTCCTGGCCCATGCTCCAAGGCGCAATGTGAGGACCCTTGATCCCATTACGCCGACAAGATGCATGGCATATTTGTGAATCCTACTACTTTATGTAAAAGCATAACTGAAAAAATACAATGATCACAATCATTGATACCTTTTCTTTAACATGAAGAGTCACATTCTAGAACACATTCCGTTGCACTTCTCAACATTCTGATGCATGGTCGCAGACCTTCATCATGCTCTTACTTTATTCCATCCACACCATTTTCGAGAAATGCACTTTCTCGAGAATGCACCAAACTTTTAGCAATAAGGGTTTTTCCTTTTCTTTGGTTCTAGTCATGGAATTTGTATTACAAAGTTTCCAAGGACTTGCTCATTATTGTTTTTGTTTTATCATATAAATCCAGAAACTTTCATGAATTGTAGATAGTTTACTTTTATTCTAGATGAGTGTTGCTGATACCTTCAATCCAGATTCACGGATGTAGTATAATAGCTTTTCCCCTATAAGACCTAGGCTTAATCGAACATTGGAAATCAATGCTAAAAGGAAATAAAAAGGACATGTCTACAAGACTTTGTTTCTTTTTTTACCTTAGTTTACTGGACCAATCTAGTTTACTTTTATAGTGGGTTGAATCAATGGATGGAGATAGGCCAGGGTTGAAGATCCACCTGCAGCTGCACATCATATCGGATAAAAGATAATAATAAGCATAGTCATGTGTAATGTTTGAATGGAGATAATATCTTGTGGGCAACACATCCTAATATACTAGAGCCCCTGTGATGCAGCGGGCATAGCAATAGTCTTTTAATCCAACCGAGTGCACACCGAAGAAACGGGCTACACACGATTATTAAGTGAAGAACACAACTTAAAGAATTAAGTGGTGATGTTATTGTGATCACAAATGGGCCGCGAAGTGAAGACTGTACTACCCTTTCTATCACTGAGGTTCCTATGAGATCACCGCTATCCAAGTATCTCACCTCAAGCCTTTATTAATCTATGGGATCTTGGGTACCTACAAGTACACAGATCGAGACAAGAGACAAAGAAACAAAAGATACAAATCTCAGTTGCAAATAAAATACAATACTCCCATGATTAGATGCACATAATTGATGCGAGGTTTCTCCCCAACCCGCATCCCATGAGGACTACTCACTGATAACAAATAGATCTAGGATAGAAAACATTGCAAAAAATACTTAGATTAAAATCGAATATTCTTACAATGGTCGCCAAACCACAATGAGATCTAAAGTACAAAGCAATGGGTGTGGCTAATGGATGGGATGGATGAACAATGGTGTGGATCTCCTTTGGTGGTGTTGTGATGAAATCTGAGAATGGCAGCTCTTTGGCTGGCGACTGGAGCCTCAAAATATATTGGCGTCTTCCCGAAAGTCGTAGGGTTTGACGAGATGGAGCCACCACCACCTGGTACGGGCAGATGGTATGGGTGGCCCCACCCGTACTAGTGGTCATTAAGCTCACCGATGCATGGAATTGGCTTCCCAATTACTTGGCTGTTTATACTTCCTCAAAATCCTTCAATATGACTCATGATTTCGCATTAAAACCCATGATTTCATGCACAACATAATTCAAAACAAGGTTTTGCATATCTTTGCAATTATTAGTCATTAGTGGCAAGGATTGAGAGTTTCTTGTCAATTGCTTGACTAAAAACAATGTTTAAATGCGGTGGAAGATGGAAAATATTGGAGCCATCAACTTCCCCAAATCTCAAACCTTGATCACCCTCGATCAAGAAGAAACAAAAAAACCATAAGGAATTCAGCGTTTAAACTTGAAACAACGAGAATAAGAATTCATTTATGATTGGTAGTCATATGTGCATAACAGTTCATTCATTTGAGAGGCTTATCAAAGTTAGAGAGATAACAAGAGTACTACACAGGATTCAGTAAGTCAAGATAATCAAAGTAGAGTTTAATATTAATATGAATAATGAGAAGTATAGCAATCAATCAAATTCTTCAAGTTAACTCTTAGCTTGCCAAGGAACACTAGGATCATGATTAAGTGAGAGAGTTTCATGTCCTAAGTAGTATAACAATGAAGAGTCTTGTTTACACCCACATCAATAAATCAAGTCTATCTAAAACACTTCTAATCCAATCATTGTCTTTGAAGAAAAAATCGTAGAGTAGTAATGAGACCATGCGAAGGACTTGTTATGTGGATCTTCAAAGATATCCTTTTCTTTTTGTTCTTTGATAGATTGATGGCTGTTTCTGTTCCAAGTGCTTGCACAAACTTTGAGAATACTGAAGGGAATATGCCTTAGAGGAAAATAATAAAAGGTTTATTATTCTCATATCCCAATAAAGTTCATAATAGTTTCATATTGTGCTTTAACTGTATCAAGTGGAAACATTGATGCAAGTGTGATATGAAACATAATTCCCTAGTATCCTCTATTGATACTAGTTCGTTGGTCAATCGATGATCAAGGTTTCCTAATCATGTTGGTTCTTTGGCACTAGTTGACCACGAGGTCACATCATTGGTGAATGATGTGATGGACATCCCTCAAAGATTGCAATAGTCTAAAACGAAGTATCCTTCTCCTTAGACCGTGAGATCATATTAATCACTATTTCCCGAGGCTGATTTGACTGCATCAAACATCACTCAGTGAAATGGTGATTATAAAGGTGTATGTTGGGTATTCCAGAGGTATAGGTTGAGGCCTATGAATCAAGAACGGGATTTGTTCACCCAGTGACGGGTAAGATACAGTCAGGCTGACTTGGTGAGATTACATCCATAAATGTTGCAACATGTGACTATGTCACAGGGATGTAATATCGCGGTAACAAGTAAACAGTACTTGTCGGTAACAAGATTGAACAAGGTATGGATATAACTAACGATAATATCTCGGACAAGTAGTATCGAAGAAACAAAGGGCAATGGACTCGATGTTTATGGTTCAAATGGCATCTTCAATCTGGAATGCACATGGGTCATTATGGACATCAGGGTCCCGATGTTGATCATTGATGCAAGAGGAGTCTTGGTCATGTCTGTGCCATTCCTGAGCCATGAGGGGATCCACTTAAGGGTGCGACAAGCTTGAGATCATCCGTAAGTTGAAATCATATATAAGAAATATATAGCCGGAATTGTCCCGTGAAGAGAGATCCGAAGATGTTCGAAGAAAGAAAGGAAACCGAAAAAGTTCCGGTGAGAGGACCGGAATCGTTCCAAGAGTTCCAAAGCTGTTCGAAGGATATAGAAAGGGAACTGAAATATCACATCCCAAAATTTTCCAAATTTTGAAATGTGAAAAAAATAAATAAACAAAATAAAACTTTGTTGAAAATTAGGGTGAGAAGAAAATTTTTGAATCCAATTGGAAACTTTCAAACCTATTTTGATCAAATAAATCCTAAAGGGATTTAAAAAGATAAACAATTAATAAAGAAAGTTTTGATAATTGGAATTACAATTTTGGACCTTTAAATAAAAAGTTATGGTTTTTATAAAACAAAGGTAGAATTATAAATAAGGATTATTTTATAAAGCCAAATTAAAACTTGGCCAAGCTTTTGAAATAAAATATTTCTATTTGATAAAAAGAGTAAAGGTCTATTTAAATTAAATAATGAGGATTTATTAACATCCAATTTTATTAAATTAAAGGCTTTTCCATTTTAAATAAACACTAAAACTTATTAATTTATTTTAAATAAGATTTCCAAGTGTTTTATTTATTCAAATAAAACCTACTGAAATGGTTTTGATATTATTTTAGATTTCAAACAGAGTTTTAAAATAAATCAAATCCTATTTGAATTATTAACTAAGGTCTTTTTATTTTATTATTAATGGATCCTAAAAAGAATAAAAATTATTTTGTTTTGGACTTTAGTTTGTGTTGTTAAACAGAACTAAAAAGGATACAAAGTTTGGTGGAAGTTTGAATTCATTTGGTGTTTGAATTGTTTGAGTGAAAATCAAAACAGAAATTCAAAATAGAAAAAGAAAAAGCTTACAGAATAAAAAAAGTGAAACAAAACGACCCAACCCAACAGGCCCACTAAGCCCAGCTCCAGCCGAACTAAACCCCCACGCGCGAAACGTTTTTCACCCCCACCCGCACCCGCAGAGCCACAGACAGGCAGGCCCCACTCCTATTTCCTCCACCTCGCTGACAGCACGGCCCCACCCTCCTGTTCATCGTCTCCACCATGACCTCGTCGCCCTGCCGTTGCTGCCTTTGATTGCGATGATGAATTCGCGTTATTACCGCTGTTATACCTTGCCGTGACCACGCCCATTTAATCGCCCCAGTCTCCTCTCTCTTTCCCCCCAAACACCGCCTCCCCTCTGCCCCAGGGCTGCCCCAATTGAGAGCTCGAAACCTTCTGTCTCCGACAACTTCCCCAACCAATTCCAGCGCCGTCCAGCCTCGCCTCGACTCCCACTGCACACTAGCCTATTCTCCACCTCCAGGCGCACCTGCCAGTGCCTCCTGTTCGCTCGCGCTTGCCCCAGAGCGTCGGCAAGGACAAGCTCAACGCGCCGCCGCGTCTGTCCTTTCTCCGGCGACCTCCCCCTGGTAAGCTCAGACCTCCCCAGCACCTCTCAGTGATGCTCCCTTACTCGCGACCCTCGTGCGCACCTAACCGTGCCTCTCCTTTGCCTTAGCGCGGTCCCGAACAACGCCAGCGACGACAACCCGAGAGCACTGCCGCCCGCAGCTACTCCGACGAGCGATTACTCCCGCCCCCGTGCGCCCCTTGCCTCCTCGCGACCACCTTGAGCTTCACCTCGACCTCGCGAGCACGGTGAGACCCTCCTATGTCTTCCTTGCTTCCTGGTTCATCGGCTAGCACACCGTCTGACCATGCGCCGCCGCCAGCCACCGTCGGCGCCGCTCGAGTTAGGTCAAGTCAGTATGCACCGTTAGATGTTAATCCAGTGGATGAGAATAGAACTTAAACGAAGAGGTACGAGCGCATCTGAGCCGAGCAATCTAACTTAAATCCTACGGTTCGCAGAGGCCGATCCACACGAAGCGGTACCGGCCAATTAGATCACGCCGCGTGGCACTGGTTTGATTTAAAACAAAATTCTGAATCTGATTTGTATGCAAACTTGTAAAATTCATAACTTTAAATCTATACATCCAAATTTTGCAAATTTTATATCAATGGAATCAGAAGAACATGTACTTTGCAACCATGCACTTTTTCTAATGTTTGCTTCTGGAAAATTGGTTGAATATACAGAAACATGTGTAGGCTTATTTTGAATATAAAAATTGTTCTAGATAAAATTTTAATGTGAAATCTTTGCAAAATGGTTTGTTGTGAACTTACTGACCCTAGGAACCAACTCATGGATTTAAAAATGAATTTTGTGAAGTTTAGGATTAAATACTTGAATTAGCTCATTTCTAGTCAAATAAAATATTGATTTTGATATGGAAATGATTTTTGAGTAAAACCTTGGGAAATGATTTGATTCAAACCTTCTGACCCTAAACACCAAGTTTTGTGAATTAACAACTTATTTGATGAACAATATAAAATTATTGCTTTGATAAAAGCATTTTCAACCACATAAAATAATGATTTGATTTAGAAATGGTCTATAGATAAAACCTTTTTGCAAATGGTTTACCACTTTAGAAAATGACCACTTTGAACTTTATAATGTTTAGAGCCTATTAGAAACCACCTTTGCAAATAAAACTATCCTTTGCATGCTTGCATGCATGACCTTCTTTCTATTATTTTATGTGTGATAAATTGTTTGAATATTGGTTGAAATGCTAGTTTAATTGTGTTTGCTTGATTGAATTGTAGTGGAATTAGAAGAGTGTGATATTTGCAAGATCAAGAAGTGAACCAACATTCTCTACTAAAAAGGCAAGTGACACTATCATCCAAGTCCTACTATTTTCATTACACTTAGTGGATTTTTGAAACATGCATGATAAGCTTTACTATATTTTATGCTATGCTAAATCCTAATAGGATACCCCTATATATTCCTTAGTGGAAACATTGTAGTTGTAGTATGCTTAGCCCAGCTATATATTTGGGATGGAATACATGTTATGATTATATGAAGTATTGAAAAGACTTATGTTTTATATAATAAAACAAGTACTCAATGAACCACCTGGGTGGACAAGGATACTCAAGGTTGGACAAGGTGGCAACAAAAGGAACCATGTTTATATGGAAATCTCTTTTTGTTGTGCACTAGAAGAAAACCACCCAGGGACTTAGAGATTGAACATGTTTCTCGTACAGTGGATTCCGTGTACAGCCACATGCTAAATGGGCTCTGGCTTAGTCAACTACATAGTGGAAGACCCATGCATTGGCATCTTCAGTTTTACTAGATTTGTGCTAGGGAACTTGGAACCCTATATTGGTGCCTGGATGACAAGCTAGCATTGTGTATTGGGAGGACTCCTATGGAAAGACTGTCACATTCTCAATCTGCCAGTACTCCATCTTGGTGAGTACTTATCCAGCGGCCACTGGTGGCATCAAGATGAGATTGTGTCATGTGGGTAAAGTGTACAACTTCTGCAGAAGATCAAATTCTAAGTACTTAGCCGTGTCCCCGGTTACAGACAACTCTGAGCAACTAAGGCCTGAAGCTATGGAAGATCTCGACATTCCAATTTCTCAAAGTTAAAACTCGAGGGGGACAACAAGGGATTTTGAAGCACTTGGAGTTTTCCAAGAAGTTCAGAAAGATTTGACAAAAGATCAAAACTATTTTGAAAAGATAGGATAAAACTATATTGCTTTCTGCAAATGAGCTTAAACCCCACTTAGCCAAATATGCATGTAATGATAGGATCCACATATTTCTACATAGTAGTGAAACTTGCCAATATAATTCAAATGTATTGACCCTTGTGGCTGCAACTTATTATGTTGCAGGTTTGTTTGATGCTAAGTGTGTTGATTAGGATTACAAGTCTACAACCAACATGTTTGCCTGTGGCACTTTGAAGATGAAGGACCCCATGCTTATAGATATTCTGCTGCAATGTAATGTGATAGCCAAATGAGCTATGTAAGATGTAATGAATTATTTTATTCCTGGTTATAAAGTTGTATTATGACCTTTGTTTCTTGATATTACATCTTAACTGTGGATGCTAGCTATTGATCCAGGGACTAGCATTGTAAACACAGGGATCTCTACCTTATTAAAGGTTGGGAACCTTACATGAAAGGTGTTTCAGGTTGAATTGGATTTTGTAATATGTATGTACATATTAATTAATGTAATTAATATTAAATATAATATTAAAATCTAATTTCAAGGGTTATTCCACTAATGCGCCAAGTTCACTAGGGAAAAAGGGTTCATGAGGGAAATCGGAAGGGACAAGGGCCTTAGAGCCTAGGGTTTGGCGCCTAGGACTGCCCCCTCACTGGCCGGAGGCTAGGGTTAGGGTTTGGGGTGCCCTAGGGCTTTGTCCCTTGGCTATTGCCTCTCTCCCCCTTGGGCCGCCGCCTGGTTGGCTTGGGGGAGGGGCAAGGCTGCCCCTGCCCCTATATAAAGAGGCCCCCTTCTCCCCTTTGGAGGATAAACCAATGCGGTTGATCCCATGAGTTGGGAGCTCTCCTCCTCCTCTCCAATCTCTATCTCTAGTTGTCTCCATGCGTTGGTATGGCCCAGGGCTGTTCGCGTAAGAGATGATGCACCTGCAGCACGCCGTTGTGCTGCAAGGATTCCATAGCTGGAGATCTACTTCCGGAACATACTCCCGGCGTGATCGGGGAGACGGAGGTTCTCGTTGTACACCATATATGTATGAAGCCACGAGGTGCAACACTTGAGGCACTTTGGATGTCGTGAGACGGACTGCTGCATGGTGATGGAGCAAGGGGTGACCCACGAGGAGCTTTGCGACCTTGAGGTCGACTACGAGCACGACTACATCAACCACGTTCATCTAGGAACAGTAACTGCTTTCGAACTACAAGGGTATGTATTTGAAACCTATTGACCGTTACTGCATTACTCGTAGATAGATCTTGGGCAATCGAGGTTTCCCGCGTAGTAATTTTTTGATTTTCTGCCCAGAACCCCAATAGTGGTATCAGAGCCGATCTATACATAGTAGTGTTGTACAGCCAGTACGCACATGTGTTGTGCGGGCAGTGATGCTATAGTTGTTACCCTCCCATGTGTACTTGCTTATATCACGGGATTGTTTGATGAAGCGGTCCAGACCGAACTTACGCGTAAGCTTACGCGAGACTGGTTCCACGCTGAACATACGGATGGTTCCGTATAAGTGGCTAGCGGGTGTATGTCTCTCTTACAATAGTTGATATAACATTTACAATTGAGGGCCCCAAAAGTGGTGTAGTAGAGACAATTGTATGGATCCATGTTGTGCTTGGAAAGTTTGTAGATTAGAAACGGTTCTATTGCAAAAGCCCTAACAACCACGTAAAACTTGCAATAGATAAAGTAGAGGTGTCTAACTTTATTTTAAAGGAGGGGCATGTGATTTGATATAGTCATGGTCGTTATGAAGGTAAAGTAGTTTAATTTTATGTTACTAAGTTTTGTAGTAATAGCCATTATTCCGATGGATGACCTACTGGTGGCGTCGTGGACTTGGGGTCAAAACTGGTGGCACAATGGAGATCATGCCATTGGCACGATGGAGATAATGCCAGTGGCACGATGGATATCATGTCGGAGCTCTCTATGGAGATCAAGGCGAAAGAAGGACCATATCATATCACAAATATACATGTGATGTTGATACCTGTTTTGCATCTTATTGTGTGCTAGTATTAAATACTCAACGACAACATAGATAAGATGATCCCTATTAAAACCAATATGGAATTAGCAAGCCTAGCATGTGAATACATGACCTCAAAGTTCCAATGAAAGTGTTCCCCTTGTGTGTGCACCACCAAGATATTTCTTCATTATGAAGCCGGCCGTGAAGATCGGGGGCTAGACATATCTACGTTCACATATAGTGGGTGTAAGAAAGGTTACACTGCAATACACACAAGTTTGAGTTGGCGAGCCTAGCATGTGCAGACATGGCCTCGGAACACAAGAGATCGAAAGATCGAGCATGATTCACATGGATGATGTGATTGGCATTGGAGAATGTCAACCTTTGAAGCTATGTTGCCGGACGTGACGATCGGGGGTTGCATTGTGGATTGGGATCGTGTGATCGCTAAAATTATCCAGGGAATGACGATTTCAGTGGGAGCTCAATTATGAATTGAACTTGTATTATGAACTAAGTCTAGATGTCTATTTGCAAATATCTTAGTAGATCATGGCCTATATCATTGAAGTCCTTTTAGAACATGAGAAATTTCTTGCTAGATATGGAACTTAGCAGAAGGGTCCAACTTCATAGATTAATACCCACGCCCGAGGGATATCCTCGTAATAAGCTGATCTTCTCTTCTTGATACAATGACCATTAGGAGATAATCCAATGACTACACAAGTTTGTGTTTTCTCCACAAATCATCTAAAAGGGGTCATTCTCTATTTGATGGAGATTTGGACTACTATTTTGAATTCTGCAAAATAAGATGAGTTTTCCTCCATGATGGATGAAAACAGAATATTTGGAGAATCACTTAGCAATCTTGCATTAGAGTTGAGAACTCTCAGAAGGGCTTGATTGTAATGGAGGTCATGGACGAAAAGGGTATATGTGTAACACCCTCGCATCGGCCCTATGCAAGTTTTAATGATTCCCGCCAAACCCGCATAGATACGATTCAAAGGTGCCCACCAGGCACTTTCGTGCGGGTGGAAAACAAAGTAATACCATTACACATTAGTCCACGATGGAACCCACAAAACATATATATACAAGACAACTCCATGAGTCAAGAAAACAGATATACAGTACAAAGATCCAAATCACCTTGACAATGATACAGCGTCCGAGTACAGACAAGATGCAAATTGAGCTAAGAGCCCTGAAGAATAACCAATGGTGTCCTTTACCCTGCCCAGGCCAAGCCGGAAGGGTAACCCTGCTAATGACGTTGATCTCAAACCTGCTCAACAAAACAGGGTGCCGATAAAGGGCAAAAGAAAAAGGGAGTAGTCAGTACTGAGGCCAGTAAAAGGAGAGTCTTAGAATTCGGCGGTCCTCGCCTACATAGGTAGGGTGGACTAAAGCGGCTGCGAAGCAGGCGCTAAAAAAAATATAGAGACTCGATACAACTGGCGGCTATCAGAGAGAGATAAGAAAGACCTATTCGGATCCAACCTGATACTAACACCAAACATAACCATCCTGGAGTTTTCCCCTCGAGACCAAACGAGGAAGTTAGACCGAGGAAGTCACACGGTTGGGAGTTTTATTCATTCCATTATAGTTGCAGCAATTACTTGTCATATATAGATAGCATGAGTCATCCTGATATAATAAGCAGTGGGTGTTTTTAGTTGACCATTCCGCTGTAGTTGCAATACTTACTAGTCAGATACAAATAGCATGAGACATCCCAAATCCAGCAGTTGTTGGTACTTTTATTTAGCCATTCCATTATAGTGAAGCTGATTACTAGTCATTTCAAAGTCAAATTTATAGCACTACTTTAGTTATAGTTGTCTATGATCGAGATACTGTGCTTAAAGTCATCCATAACCGTGGACATGACTTTCAGAAAGATTTACCCTGCAAGAGTGCACAAATATCAACACAAGCACAATCAACCTCGGAAAAACCAAATGAAAACCCAATGAGGCATCACGACAAAGCAATCACAAGGTTCATAAAATATTTCAGGGGCCACCCCACTAAGCTACCCACTACGAAGTCGGCCAGCTCTGCGACGGACCAAGGTTGTGTGGCGACAACTGTAAACGACTGGGAACCCGAAAGTGTGACCGGGCTTGTCAATACAGCGGAAACGTGGCACGAGGTTCCTAAACAGTACAGTAGTAAATGCTCTCCATGAGCAACAGTAGTAAATAAAGCAGTAGCATGGCATAAGTATAGGATATTAATAAATCCCCAAACTAGTTTGTGGCCCCAAGAAATAAGTTATGACTTAAGCTCTGGCTAAGGGGATTCATCGTCCTGCCGACGGATAGTGCGATAGTTTATGATGCACAAGTATAAGGGGTGTATCGTAGTACTTTCGATAAATAGGAGTGTCGATCCCAACGAGGAGCAGAAGGTGTTGACTAGTGGTTTGGATCAGGAATTCTCTGTAAATACTTAGCAAATGGATTTTTAGGTTTTTTTGATAAAGCAAAGAAATAAAGTGCTAGAAAATAAAAGGTAACAATAAATGGAGCAAGTGGCCCAATCCTTTCTTCAGCAAAGTACAAGCCGGTTGTATTACTTATGAGGACCAAACGTTCTCGATGACACATGGGAATACTGTCAAGTGCTTTCGCTTCATATAGTTGATTAATCTTCTTTGGTTGAATAAGTGTTGTGTGGGTGAACCTATGCTAATGTACCAACCTTACTTGGACTAATACATACTTGTGATTAAACCCCTTGCAAGCATCTGAAACTATAATAAAGTAATTAAGATAAAAATCTAACCACAACATTAAACTCTAAGATCCTACACTCCCTTGTGCAAAGGTTTCCTAACGGGGGTTCAAGTTTCTGTCACTCCAGCAACCCCACAATTAGTAGCCAATTACACAATGCATTCCCCTAGGCCCATAAATGGTGAGGTATCATGTAGTCGACATTCACATGACACCACTACAAGAATAACACCACAACTTAAATATCAAACCATTGAATATTTCTCAACACAATTCCACTACTAACAACATGACTTCTCCCATGTCCTCAAGAACTAAATGAACTACTCACGAGACATCATACAGATCAAGATCATAGATGATATAATGACGGATAACAATCTGAACATAAACAATAATTCAATGATTCCACTCAAAAGCATCAACTACAAAAGTAATCAACATCGAGAAAGTTTCCCCTAAGAACTATGCAAGATTCAACCCAATTGTTACAGCAGGATGGAGTGGTGATGATGGTGCTGGTGGAGATGGTGGTGAGGATGATGATGATGATCCCGATGAAGTCTAGCTTGATGACGGTGTTGATGGCGACGATCTCCCCTCTCCGGGAAGGAATTTCCCCGACAAAATTCTGCCTGCCAGAGAGCTCTTTCTCTCTCTGTAGTTTCTGCCCCGTAGAGGCGACAGAATCTTTCTGTGGTCGCCCCTCGAGTATTAGGGTTTTGAGGGGATAATATAGGCGAAAGGGCGAAGCCAGAGGTAGGCCAGGGTGGCCACACCACCTGGTGGCGCGGCCTAGGGGGCCCGCGCCAGGGGGTGGTGTGGGCCCCCTATGGCCCATCTCCGTCTCCCCGTTTCGCTTCCTTCCTCTTCTGGAAAAATAGGAATTTCCATATATTTTATGGAATTTTATGCTCTTCGCAAATATTGCATCTGGACACTCCTTTTCCATCATAATCCTTACTCTGTTAGTTCATCCTCCAAAGTCATCCAACCATGCAAAAATAGATTAAATAACATAAGTATCACCTCTTAATATGAAATCTATCAACGAATAACAACAAATTATGATATAATATAGTGATGCAAAATGGACGTATCAACTCCCCCAAGCATAGACCTCGCTTGTCCGCAAGCGAAAACTGAGCTCAATAAACATGACCACGGGTTTATGGAGTCAAGTGTCGATAAAAATAATACGGACAAGAAGCATCACATTCACCAATACACAAATCATAAAAGAAAACAAATCACCATTATATAACTTAACTTGCAATGAGTATGGGAGTCCCAAATAAAGATTTATAAAGAAAAATCATAATTGGTAATGGCAAACTTTGTTCTTGGTCAGAGAACAGTTGACAAATCATACTTAGTTTTAAGCAAAGCTTTTGTAATGAAGTTTATAACATGAATCTTTTGCTCAAACATAAAGGGATTTTCACAACGATAGCTTTCAAAGTAATATTCATTCAGATAAGAGTTTTGTGCGAAACAAGGAAGATAAGAAACATTATTGAATAAATCATCATATGAATTACTGAATCCCAACAACTCAAATTCTTGCTGGAGATAGAAAGGAATAGGTTTACTGACTCAACATAAAAGTAAAAAGATAGGCCCTTCATAGAGGGAAGCAGGGATTTCAAGTTTTATAAAGTGCTTCCAAAAGATTCTGGTACTTACTAGCTTTCAACTCTCAATGTCCCTATCATAAGCATCTTGAGGTGATTAAGGTTAAAGTGAACAAATATGGAGTATATGCTTGACAAATCATAAGTTGGCAATCTCATGTCCCTTAAGTACGAGGGCCGTTCCTCATGCTACTCAACTTTAGTTACTGGTAAGTTCCTGTCATTGTAAGTATATGTGTATCATAGAGAACCGCCGATGGGGTACCCCTTGCCCCATGATACAGGAGCTATCCCATATCAAAATGACAAGGCAACAGACAGTAAGAATCTCAGTGATCCTTTTATTTACCATGAGCATGGTGCATATTTTTTCTCTGAGGATGCTTCATAGATTTCTCACTATGGTTATACTGCAAGTTTCCAGCATGATTAGGCATGTCTTAGGCTAGCCGCCCAGGCGTTTCTATAACACATATACATAACTCCATGGACTTACAAGCTCCCCTTTTATTTCACACCGCCGACATCCGTAAACAAAATATCATGATATCAACTGGATAATATTTACAGGTGTTGAAAGCATTCCCCATAACCGCATGCTTCTGCTAATACTCAACTTATAAGTGCAAGTATATACAACTTAGATGACACAATGTTTCAAGTTTATTAAGGACGAGAAAATAAGGTGTGCCATCAAGTTTGTGAGAGCTTTAATCACTAGTTTTCACATAACAAATAAGTTTTTAATTTGGAAGATAGATAAAACTTGAGAATTTACTTGGAAAAGAAATAATGCTAATAGGTAGATATGATGGACACAAATGGCATAGGTTTTGGTTCAAGGATTGGATGCATGAGAAGAATTCCCTTTCAGTACAAGTTTTTGGCTAGCAAGGCTGGGTAGCAAGCATAAGGGTTGAAGGAAACAAGCAAACATACAAGTGATAGAAACAATCATGCAATCTTCCTTAAAAACACAAAAGATCTTAACTAAAGAATACTAAGCTTATGAGACAATCAAGAAAGAAAGAAAATAATACAATATCTATAAGTACCTTTCTCTTTTCCTTCAATCCTCAAAAAGTGTCGCTACTGACCAAAGCTAGGTTTGCCAAAACCAACTAAATTTACTTGATGCTCCCAAAGTGATACCAATACTAATCAACAAGATCAATCATATAACAGAAATTGCAAACTAAAATAAGATGTGCAAAAGTAAATGATGAAACTTCTCATTAATATTCCATAACGGCACTCACACCAAGGGATACATAGATAACCAACTAGAGGAGAGATACTTCCACAATTTAAACCATCCTATAAGATAACTTCTTATTCAAGATATGACTCTACTAAAAAGGTAAAAAGATGAAAGATAATGATGTGATACTGCGGCACTCCCCCAAGCTTGGAAGAAACCAAGGGGATGCCAAAACCTGATGACGAATTAATCCTTCGGTGGTGGTGGTGTTCTCATGATCGGAGTGAGGAAATCCTCCAGCATCATGCGAAGCCTATTATTCTCCTCTTGAAGTATATCCAACTTTCTCCTTAGGACTCGGTACTTATCACAAAATTCATCAGTTGCTCGAAGGGCTTCCACTGCCGCAGGGCAGGAACTGAGGTCTGGAATTGAGGTCATCATCCCCTGCATATTATGAGAAAAAGCACGACCAGTGTTAATTGCCCCTACAAGAGTAGGTTTCTTCCCCTTGATCCTGCAGCAATCTGTCCCTCCATGCCTGCTAACATGTTCTTTACTTCCTCCTTGACGCTCTGATCAATTTCTTCACGCCTAGCTGTGATCCTTCTTCCACCCATCCTATGAAAGTTCCTTGCTCAAGATCGCGGAGGAGCTTGCACCGGCGTTGCAACTCATAGTCCTCCGAAAAGGAACCCTGGAATGACATCTGAACAGAACAGATTGAAACAAAAACACGACGAGAACACGATATCCGGACCTTGGGGGGTCCGAGGGATTATGTATTACGAAGTTTTATGACATAAGGAAGGCACTGGGCGAAAACGGGACGGAGACGGGCTCCGGGGTGGTCACACCCCCTGGTGGCGCGGCCAGGTGGGCCCGCGCCACGGGGTGGTGTGGGCCACCCAGGCTCCATTTCCTTCCCTGTGTCAACTCATCACCTTCCGTATGGAATAAAAACTGCAAAAATATAAATTGAAAAGTTTTTCACGACCCTTTTCTTACTAGAACCGTTACCTATTCTAAAATGGACTCTGCAGGTTCCTGAATTTGATCTTTAATAAATTCTTCCGGAGTCACCATTTTAATAATATCAACATCTTCATTATAAGAATCTCCAGAAATATAATGTTTAAGCCTTTGACCAATCTTCATCTCCTTACATCATGCTCTCCAACATTTGAAAATTTCTTTCATACAAAGCTTCACACAATCTTCATTATCAACATTAGTGTATGCAAAGATAATAAACCTTTGGGTTTAATTTCAAATGAAGTCCATCAAAACATAAGCTACTAAAACAACTCCTTTCGAAAACCCAAAAGAATTCAAAAAGGAAATCGATTAAAGAGGCAAATGCAAAATGGAAGAAATCTGTTAAAATAGACCAGCAGGTAAAAAACGATTTTTTAAAAGACCTTATGTTGCTCAAATCTAAAAGTGCAAAACTAACGAAAGTTAGATAATAACTTGGGGAACATGCATAGAAATTACAGCTCAATCCGACATACTGGAATTTTTCACGATTTTTTATAGTGAAGCACAAAAATCTGTTCTGGGACAGCAACTTCCGACATCTCACCTTCTTCTCAATAGGGGCTAATCTTGACACAAAAACCCAAAAAAAGGATAAGGAGAGGTTATTAGAAAGGTAATAACTTCCAAGACTCAAAAAAACAAAAACCGAAAGCAAACTAAAATGGGTTGTCTCCCAAAAGCTCTTTCTTTATAGCCATTAAGATAGGCATGATAATTTCAATGATGCTCACATAGGAGATATGGATTTGGAGTAAAAGAGAGCATAAAGAAACAAATATCCAACACATTTAAGTCTAACCCACTTCCTATGCAAGGGAATTTTGTAAGAAAACAAATTATTAAAACAATAAGCTACTAGTATAGGAAGGCAAAACAAGTGCAACTTCAGAATTTTTAACATAAAGCGGGGAAACTTAATATTATTGAGATGCATAAAACCATGTTTCCCTCTCTCATAATAAATTTCAGAAGAATTATGAATAAAATTAACAATGTAACTATCACAAGGAACACTCTTATCATCAGAATGAGCATATTTAAAATCATCAAAAAGAGGTTTAAGGTCAAAAACTGGATCAATAGAAGCAAGTTGTTCAACTCTAAAATCCTCACTAGGCAATTCATTTTCATAAGAAGCTTTTAGAAAATTTGGAAAAATTAAACTCATAAGATTCTCCATGAAATTTAGTTAAAATTTTCTCCTTCCTGCAATCTATAATAGCTCCACAAGTGCTCAAGAAAGGTCTACCAAAAATGAAAGGACAAGTTTTACTAGCAGCTGAACCAAGTACTAGAAAATCAGCAGGATATTTAGTCTTACCACAAAGAACTTCCATATCTCTTACAATACCAATTGGACAGACGGTCTCTCTATTAGCAAGGTGAATAACCACATCAATATCTTCAAGTTCACAAGGACCAATCTCATGCATAATTTCTTTGTAAAGCTCATAAGGAATATCACTATAAATTACACCAATATCACATAAACCATAATAGCAATGTTCACAAATTCTAACAGAAAGCACAGGGACACTAGCTCTTCTAGATTTACTAGGATGTGAGACAATATTAGAAGCATCTTCACAAACGATAATGTGCCCATCTTCTACATTTTTAGTGACAAGGTCTTTTACAATTGCTACTACAGGTTAATATTTATTTGTTCACCAGGTTCTACAACTTTCTTTGTACTTTTGTTAACCACATTAGCAATAATATAATGTTCCTTTGACTTAACAGGGAAAGGTATTTTATCAATATAAGGCTCAGGCAAAATATGATCAATAGTATAAACTTCAGTATTTCTAGCAGGAACATGATTAACAATATCTTTATAAGGTGCATGGTACTTGTTCCACTCCTTTTTAGGAATTACAATATAAGAGGCAAAGGCCTTAAAACAATTGGCAATACTTTGAGAATCAAGACCATACTCAGTACTAATATTATGAAAGTCATCAGTTCCCATAAAATATTTAATGCATTCATAATCATAATTTATACCTAACTTTCTTCCTTTGTCATTCTCCCATGCTTCCGTATTTTCTTGAATACGGTCTAGAAGATCCCATTTAGCTTCTTCTTTCAGACGTGTGAATGATCCAACAAAAGAAGCATCTAGTAAATCCTTATCATGAAGAGAAAGTCTTGCATAAAAGTTATTAATAATAATATTATTAGGGAGCTCATGAATAGGACATTTGAGCATTAGTACCTTCAGCCTCCCCCAAGCTTGGGCTGTACTCTCTCCATCACGAGGCCAAAAGTTATATATTTGATTCCCGTCTTTATGAATCTCACTAGGAGGATAGAATTTAGAATAAAAGAGAGGCACAATTTCCTCCCATTCCATAGATTGTCCATTCTTCAGCAACTTATACCATTCTTCAGCTCTTCCTTTCAATGATATGGAGAGTAATTTTTTCTTAACCTGTTCCGTTGTGATACCTTCACACTCAAACAAACCGCATAATTCATGGATAAAAATCAAGTGATCACTAGGATGGACAATTTCATCCCCAAAATAATAGTTATCCATAACACGATCAACAATTTTTGTAGGTATTTTAAAAGGATCTATCTCAGCAGGTGGTGGTTCATCTACTACCCTAGAAGTGGTAGTAGTTTTACCACGTAGGAAACAAAGTGGGTTATCCATATTGGAAACAAAGTAACAAACAGAAACAATACTCACAGTAGAAATTTCCTTTACAAGTTCCACTCTTCAATAGCACTTCACTTCCTGGCAACGGAGCCAGAAAATAGTCTTGATGACCCACAAGTATAGGGGTGTATCATAGTACTTTCGATAAATAGGAGTGTAGATCCCAACGAGGAGCAGAAGGTGTTGACTAGTGGTTTGGATCAGGAATTCTCTGTAAATACTTAGCAAACAGATTTTTAGGGGGTTTTGATAAAGCAAAGAAATAAATTGCAAGTAAATAAAAGGTAACAATAAATGCAGCAAGAGGCCCAATCCTTTCTTTAGCAAAGGAAAAGCCGGTTGTATTACTTATGAGTACCAAACGTTCTCGAGGACACATGAGAATACTTTCAAGTGCTTTCGCTTCATATAGTTGATTAATCTTCTTTGGTTGAATAAGTGTTGTGTGGGTGAACTTATGCTAATGTACCGACCTTACTTGGACTAATACATACTTATGATTAAACCCCTTACAAGCATCCGCAACTACAAGAAAGTAATTAAGATAAAAACCTAACCACAACATTAAACTCTGAGATCCTACACTCCCTTGTACAAAGGTTTCCTAACAGGGGTTCAGGTTTTTGTCACTCCGGTAACCCCACAATTAGTACCCAAGTACACAATGCATTCCCCTATGCCCATAAATGGTGAAGTATCATGTACTCGATGTTCACATGACACCACTAGAAGAATAACACCACAACTTAAATATCAAACCATTGAATATTTCTCAACATAATTCCACTACTAACAACATGACTTCTCCCATGTCCTCAAGAACTAAATGAACTACTCACGAGACATAATATGAATCAAGATCAGAGATGATATAATGATGGATAACAATCTGAACATAAACAATAATTCAATGGTTGCACTCAAAAGCATCAACTACAAAAGTAATCAACATCGGGAAAGTTTCCCCTAAGAACTATGCAAGATTCAACCCAATTGTTACAAGGGGATGGAGTGGTGATGATGGTGCTGGTGGAGATGGTGGTGAGGAGGATGATGATGCTGATCCCGGCGAAGTCTAGCTTGATGATGGTGTTGATGGCGATGATCTCCCCTCTCCGAGAAGGAATTTCACGGGCAGAATTCTGCCTGCCGGAGAGCTCTTTTTCCCTCTGTACTTTCTGCCCCGCAGAGGCGGCGGAATCTTTCGGTGGTCGCCCCTGGAGTATTAGGGTTTCAGGTGGATAATATAGGCGAAAGGGCGAAGCTAGAGGTGGGCCAGGGTGGACACACCACCTGGTGGCGTGGCCCAGGGGGGCTGCCCCAGGGGGTGGTGTGGGCCCTCCTATGGCCCATCTCCGTCTCCCCTTTTGGCTTCCTTCGTCTTCTGAAAAAATAGGAATTTCGGTATATTTTTTGGAATTTTTTGCTCTTCGCGAATATTGCATCTAGACAACGCTTTTTCCATCAGTATCCTGACTCCGGCAATTCATCCTCCAAAGTCATCCAACCATGCAAAAATAGATGAAATAACATAAGTATCCCCTCTTAATATGAAATATACCAATGAATAACAGACAATTATGATATAAGATAGTGATGCAAAATGGACGTATCAATAGTCAAGAAATAGGTATCAAGTACTCGGGATCCTACGAGACACAAGTGGGCAGTTAAAAACCAAATAACATTTATTGCCCACCGATGCCTCTACATTATTTACCTACATTCAATAGTAGTTATTAAATTGTAATTAAAGCCATGATCATCTCCACCATTAATCATGAGGCATTTCTCCAACAAATGTGGAACATCGACATCACGAAGCAACACCTGATCAAGCAACTATGACTCGCAAGGCCGATTATCTACCAAACAAAAGGTAATAGGAGGTGTCCAAGGCAATATAGAGGCTGCAAGGGATATCACGGGTATGAAACTAAAGCATCACAACACGGATAACAATATATCAATAGGAGGAAATAAAGACTATAAAAGTAAGATATGTGGAAAAAGGG
This sequence comes from Avena sativa, assembly GCA_916181665.1. Taxonomy (NCBI): domain Eukaryota; kingdom Viridiplantae; phylum Streptophyta; class Magnoliopsida; order Poales; family Poaceae; genus Avena; species Avena sativa. The sequence goes on from OV702298.1 coordinate 116,055,261, forward strand.
AGAATGCTCGCCTGGAAACATTGCCGAAGGTTCATCCGAAGATCGGGGCGACACTCGCATAATCATCGGCCTAATCCGTGAAGAAGCAAATCACTGAAAGAAACACCGGATGCACTATTTAATACTACGACAGAAGATCGGGCATGATGCATGTATGATGTATGTCATGGCAAAGATGCGGTGCAATCTGGCAATATTAAGCGAAACTAGGTCCCGACAATTAATTAGGTGGTTTTTGTTATCTAGATACCCCGAAATTTAATGTTGTAGTAAAAAGGAAAAATACGGCAACGGTTCACTACACAAATTTAAATAGGGGTAATATAAGACTAGAAAAGCCTGCATATTGTCCCTATATTTAATTATGAGGTGAATCGACTAAAAGACCCCAAAACACATGATATGTATGAGATATATAACATTTATAGAAACAGAGGCTCGAGAAGGTTCACATATGTCAGATCGACGATCTTGGGCTCCAGGGGTTCGGGCTCGGGATCAGGGTCTTCGGATTCTAGAAGTGGATCTTATCGTCCGGTGTCCGGGGATCTTCGGCTCTCTATCGATGCACATGAGGTTCTGGCTTGGTCACCGATGGGGAACTTGGGGCTTCGGGGCTTGATCGTTGATGTCGGGCTCAGTTCTCGATGTCGGTAGGTCTTGGTGTTGCCGGTTCTTAGGATGGGGCACTTCAAGTCCATCTTTGATTTGCCAAGCAGAAGTAGTCGATGTGGTACTTGTCTACATGGGGACCTGGATCATCCGCACAAACATCACATCAAAAATAATCCACCACCACTCAATGCATCTTACTCCATGCTGACATCAACCCATCACGGGTACAGCAGATGGCCACCAACCCGATGCCGAAAATAGTTTTATTTATTTTATGTTTTATAAAAGCTTTTACAAATAGTTTTTAGGCCAATAAAAGATCCAGACAGACCGGACCTTATACTTTGAAATAAGAGGGGGTACTGTAGAAAGCAAAATTGGGCTTTTGAAAAATAGTTTTAGGCGAACAAATGCATGATGATGTCATGATGATGCGCGCAGATAAAACAACAAGCGATTCTAGTGGTTGTTTTACCCGGGGTGCTACAATGTCAGATATACAAAGTTATAAATGCGATTCTTGCAAAACTCGTTGTAGTTTATGAAGTATTGGATATTTGTCCAATTTTGTGAAAACAGGATGGTCTGCTTGAGAATTGCTCGAATTGAGGCAATGTGGCTTAATGACGGCAAGAAAACTAGTTGATGGTCGGCATCACTCTTTCCCTCAAAATTTATCATTTGGATTAGTTGACTTGAATAAAATTTGTAATCCCTGTTTATGTGTCTTGATTTTGGCAAGATGATTATTCATATGAATAAGTTACAATCCAGTTATACTGTTATCATGATAATACCTTTATGGTCACATTATGATTATAAATAAGCTATTCTCATCACTATGTTATGATAATGGTTTAAGAATTTATAAAGGATTAGAATGCTAAAAGATATCTAAAGGTTAATAACAAAGTGACACTATTGTTTAAGTCAAGGTGGTTATTGCATGTTTTTCACTCAGATGAAAATCGAGGTCTTAGATATTTTATCTTGAGACTCTGCAAAACCATACCTTGTTTGGAAAGATGACTAAAACTTTTCATTCCAGTAAAACGGTGATATGCGAAGTAATGTTGAATCTTATACATGGCGATGTATCATATTTTCAAAAAATAGTGGAACTCATTATTTCATTGTTGAATTAAGTGAATAGGTGTATTTACTTAATGAAACAAAAGTTTTGAAAGGATTTGATTATTCAAATGAATTCAAAACAAAGTAGGGTATGGAATTAATAGGAATACAAAGTCTGTTCGATTTGATCGATATGACTAAAGTATTAAGTTAAAGTTTGGCATACAAAAGGACTTGTGAAACTTGTTTCACAAATTATGATAATTGGACATAATGAAGGTGTTGAAATGTCTAGATATCATAATCATTTTGTATTAGATATATATATATATGGTCTAATATTATCTCTTATCAGGGTTATTGTTATCGTTTAGAGTTCAAGATAGAAATGAGCAAACACTCTTTTGAAATACAAAGGAACATCTAAGGATTCGTGGAAACAACACCATAAGAGTTATGACACATTTGAGTTTCTAGAGGTTTCGATGATTTGAAATCGTGGCGAATAAACAAGTCTTTGTAACGTATTATTAGGCAACAATGAATACATGTTCCATAGAGGGCAAACCTGTTATTATCCTAGGTTTATGTGTCTTAATGAAAGATACATGTGGAACAAAGTAAAAGTTCAAAACACGTTACTTTGACCTTACCTCCTGATTGTTGAGTGGCGCAGCAAAATGTTTCGTGAAACTAAACTCTACAAATAGTGGAGAAACTAATGATTATGATCATACAGTTTTAGTGAATACTTTTACAAATGAAAGTAGGATTCAAGAATATATATTCTGCAAGTTTGCGCAATTAAATCTTGATTCACTTGTCATGTTTTGAACAAGACATATCTACGAATACAAAGAAGCGTGATGGACCTAAATGCAAGAAATGACTAGGAGTCATGAAATCCTATATTAAGTTACATTTAAGATTGGGAAGTAATATGTTACTTGATCTTATTAAGTAAATATGTTTACTTGATATTTCTAAATGACTACAAAGTCAGATGAAATAAATGAAGCTTAATGGAAAGACATAAAGCTCAATTTGTTACAAAGGATGTTTGGACAAATTCAAGGAGTTGACTACAAATGTAGCGATGCTTGAGTCTATTGGATGAACACCAGCAATATATGGATGTTGGGAACTCGTAGCTAGAATTCTCAATTTGATGATGATCGAAGAATTTTGGAATGTCCAAGATTGTTGAGAGTAATTTCATTTGAGTGGGAGCATATTGGCTTGGCTTAACCTTAATATGTAGGAGACATATTTTTGAGTGGAAGCTTAATGACTTGGCTAAGACTCAATATGTGGAGACATATTTTGAGTGGGAGCTAAGTGAAATCCCTGGATCTCATATGGATGACATTTTGAGTGGGAGCTAGTCCTTGGATCTCATATATGGATGCCATATTTGAGTGGGAGCGTGTTATCATTCTAAAATATGTAGATAACATATTTGAATGATGTGATTGGTATTAATAATAGTTAAGCTAGTAAATATGGTTGAAGTTGAAGAAGTTATGAAACAATGGAATCTATCGAGATAGATTGAAAAGTTAAATAAATATTATTGTCAAATGCTTCCTGGACTTGATTCTGAAGAGGTTCAGAATGTCCTAGGTAGGATTCTAAAGGAGTTCAGAATGGAACAAGGTGAAGAAATAAGTTCTTACTTGTATGAAGCATTGAGTTAGGCTCAGTGTTACAACTATGGTTAAAAGAAAGAAAGAGATGTGTTGCATCTCCTATGCCTCAGTCGTAGGTTCTTCCATGGAACCATATTGTATACTCGACATAATTTGACCCAAAGGATCTGGTTGAAAGAACATGTATTGAAGTGATTCTAGAGTTAATCACTGAACCAGAGTTAAGATTGTTCATGAATTGCAAGAAGCGAAGCTAGGCACATAGTTTCATGTTATGCACTAGGATCTACATAATATAAAAGTATGTTTTGGCTAAAGAAGTTTGACTTATCTAAGTGTGTTTCCGGAGTTTACATGATAACACTGAAGGTTAAACTGACTCAATGATCGGCATTGTAAACAATAGAAACAAAGTCTCACACACCAAAATGAATACTTCAAACCATTATGAGATAATGGAGGGAATGTCAAAATTAGGAAGACATTCATGATTTGCAAATGACATACTGATCTGGTAAAACAGAACAGGGACATGATGTTTCTCATGAGTAGCATGATCAATAAACACATATGGGGATATGGTTTATGATTAGTAAATGCCAGCTAGATTATTTGTACTCTTGTGCAAGTGGGAGACTAAAGGGAATATGCCCTAGATGAAAATAATAAAAGGTTTATTATGGTCATATCCCAATAAAGTTCATAATAGTTTCATGTTGTGCTATAACTGTATCAACTGGAAACATTCATGTAGGTGTGATATGAAACATAAGTCCCTAGTAGCCTCTATTGATACTAGTTCGTTGGTCAATCGATGATCAAGGTTTCCTAATCATGTTGGTTCTTTGGCACTAGTTGACAACGAGGTCATATCATTGGTGAATGATGTGATGGACATTCCACAAATATTGCGATACGATAAAGTCACGAAGTTCATCTTTGCAATAGTCAGAAATGAAGTCTCCTTATCCTTAGACCGTGAGATCATAATCACTATTTCCTGAGGTTGTTTGACTACATCAAACATCACTCAGTGAAATGGTGATTATAAAGGTGTATGTTGGGTATTCCAGAGGTACATGTTGAGGCCTATAAATCAAGACATGGATTTTTTCACCCAGTGACGGGTAAGATACAGTTAGGACGACTTAGTGAGATTACATACATAAATGTTGCAACATGTGACTATGTTACGGGGATGTAATATCGCGGTAAAAAGTAAACAATACTTGTCCGTAACGATATTAAACAAGGTATGGTTATACCTAACGATCAGATCTCGGACAAGTAGTATCGAAGGAACAAAGGGAAATGGACTCGAAGTTTACGGTTCAAACGACATCATCAATCTGGAATGCACAGGGGTCATTATGGACATCACTGTCCTGATGTTGATCATTGATGCAAGAGGAGTCTTGGTCATGTGTGTGCCATTCCCGAGCCGTGAGGGGATCCACTTAAGGGTGCAAAGATCTTGAGATCATCCGTAAGTTGATCATAGATAAGAAATAGAATGCCAGAATTGTTTTATGAAGAGAGATCTGAAGCTGTTCGGAGAAAGAAAGGAAACTGGAAAAGTTCTGGTGAGAGGACCGGAATCGTTCCAGGAGTTCTGAAGTTGTTCGGAGGATATAGAAGGGGAACCGAAAGGTGTTTCAGGTCGAATCGAATTTTTTAGTATGTATTTACATATTAATTAACGAAATTAATATTAAATATAATATTAAAATCAAATTTGACGGGTTATTCCACTAATGGGCCAACTTCCCTAGGGAAAAAGGGCCCATGAGGGAAATCGGAAGGGAGAAGGGCCTTGGCGCCTAGGGCTGCCCTCCTCCCTGGCCGGCGGCTAAGGTTAGGGTTTTGGGCACCCTAGGGCTGCCCCCTTGGCTGCCGCCTCTCTCCCCCTTGGGCCGCTGCCTAGTTGGCTTGGGGGAGGGGCAAGGCTGCCTCCTCCCCCCTATATAAAGAGACCCCCTCTCCCCTTTGGAGGAAACACTAATGCGATTGATCCCATGAGTTGGGAGCTCTCCTCCTCCTCTCCAATCTTTCTCTCTAAATGTATCCATGCATTGGTATGGCCCAGGGTTGTTTGCGCAAGAGAAGATACACCTGCAGCACGCCGTTGTGCTACAAGGATTACATAGCCGAAGATCTACTTCCACAACGTACTCCCAACTTGATCGGGGAGACGGGGGTTCTCGTTTTACACCATATGTGTATGAAGCCACGAGGTGCAAATTGAGGCCCTTTGGATATCTTGAGATGGACTGCTACATGGTGATGGAGCAAGGGGTGACCTGCGAGGAGCTTCGCGACCTTGAGTTCAGCTACGAGCATAACTACATCCACCACATTCCTCTCGGAATGTTAACCGCTTTCGGACTTTGAGGGTATGTATCAGAAACCTCTTGGCCATTTCTACGAGGGCAATTGGGGATTCCTGCGTAGTAATTTTTTTTGATTTTATACCCAGAAACCCAACAAATACCAATACTTTTTCCCATACATTGAAACTTATGACAATCATGTCATCAACTCATAGCCGAAATCCCGGGTTATACCATAGATCGTTCAAAAGCTAGCGGAGTTGTTGGCATCCCAAAGGTGTGCACTAGGAACATAAAAGCATAATTTTTTCTCTCTTTTTATGAGCTAGTACCACGGTTTGATCCACAAGTTTAGCTTTGGCATGCATCACAATTACCACTAGACTTTATTTCAATCAAACAACTCCTTTTATGAGTGTCGTCAAGACTATCAAAATGTCTATGGGGTGAAGTATCTTCAAGGGTATACTCTCAAGACAATCATTCATCAAACAAGTTGTAAATTTTAGAATTTTTCTTATTATACTTGTTTGGCATTATTATTTCCAAGGCAAGAATCGGTTAGATAAAAGAACTAGAGCAAGAGCTTCAACAAATAATCATCATACTAATAAAAAGCTTTACTCTAACTAAATTAAATTACTCCCACATGGATCGCATCTTAGCAAATCGACCAACTAAGATAAACAACTCAAACTTCAAAAGTGGGAGACATAGGGCATACCTCTCAAAAGCGACTTCATGATTTTCTTCCTTATAGGGATGTGTTTCTTCAAAACTCAAACTTAAAAAGTGGGAGACATAGTACATACCTCCCATAAGCGACTTCATGATTCTCTTCCTTATAGGGACGTGTTCCTTCAAAAATCAAACACGATTACTCTCATAATAATATCAAAGCAAACCGGCAAAGTGCGAATCCACATTTATGAAAAAAAGGAAAAACAGAGAAATATTTTTGTATTTTTGAGGATAGGGATTAAAGAATAGAAAATATCTTGCGACCAAGCAAGGGTTTTCAAGAAAATTAAAACAAAGCAAACTAAAAAGCAAAGGAAAAAAGCGAAATGTTGGAACAAGCCAACACGAGTGTTTCAAAGCTCCCAAGGAGCTAGAGTAAAACCTCGTTATTACACAAATAAATTTGCTAGGGGAACACATCCCCAAGCTCAGGCTTTTGCAAGCCCTTTTGTTTCTCATTATGGTGGTGATGGATAGTTTCCCATGTTCCATTGGTTGTTCCAATCATGGAACTAGGCGGCGAGGCTTGTAGTCGCATCTCAAAGGTGGCTGGAGAGGTTGTTCATGTTTTGAATATTTCCTTCGAGTGCATAGATGTATTCATAGGTATAGTAGTAGTTTGGAGGCTGCTCATCTTGTTTGGGTCCTTTTTCTACTTTTTCATCTTCTCATCCTCCTCCCACGGGTATTTCTTGTTGGGCTAGATTAGCCTCAACCTGTGCGTCAAAACACAAACATCCGTCCTCGATAGAGAATATACCATTAGGAAAAGGAGCTGGGATCAAGTGATCCGCTCCAAGTATATTAAGGAAATATCTTCCATGAGTTTTAGAAACCATACCACATTCTTTTAGAGTAGGGAGACCGAGACGATGACTTCCTACCAATGGTTGGATGTTACCTAGGTTGATATGAAGTGCGCGTGCAAAAACGGTCACAACTCCCCCTTCACATATGGGTCCACGAGATTGAAGAATCTGATGCTTAAGGTAAAACACAAGCAAAGCGCCCAAATTTGGCATTAAGTTACAGTTAACAATAGAAGCTTTTGCGAGGATCAACATGTCCTCTTCATTAATTCTAGTAAACTTACCACGTGCCTGCAAGGTGTTAGCAATTACATAAAACAGATAGAAAATAGTAGGATGATCAATTTGGTTTCCCTTGGGTGTGTTTCCACAAATTCTCATCAAATTAAAGTACTTCCAAGATGCATGATTTAGAACAAAAGCAGTTGTGCGTAAGAATGACAATTTTACCCATGGGTACGGGTACCCGTGGATACCGTACCCGCATGGGCAGGGTATGAGCATACTTTTATACCCATGGGTAATACCCGTATCCTACATATTAAGTCAAGGGTACGAGCATAGATATAGGCTTGTACCCATGGGTATACCCATACTCTACCCATTCAAACTGACATGTAAATCTTAAATGTAGAGTTTTAACCTATGTAGCCGAGCAACCTAGGAATTTGTATGAGATTGTGATTTCTAAACTTGGATAATTTTCATGTACTCGTATACCTATTATTAACTAGATATCGCTTTTTTTGGTCAAATATGCTATTGATGAATATAAAATTGTGATTAACTTGTGTAATATTGGATCTACCTGTCGGGTAACCGCCGGGTATGGGCATGGTGTAGCATCCCAATTGTCTAACAATTATAATGCTACTTGCATATTATATATTGCTACTTCCTACATGTCATTCATTGCATCATCATTATATCATGCTCATATCACCAAGCCACCTTGCATTTGAGCATCATATAAAACCCCCCTTATTTGATTCTTATCTCATATGCATTATATTGTGTCACTTGTATTTGCCTCTTGATAAATATATTTGCTTATTGATACTTTGTATTTGGTTTTTGATATATGTTAAATGCCCAATTGGAGATGGGGGCATATGTTTTAGTTTCCTTCCATCCACTAACTTGTCCCCTATCATGTTCTATTGAGATCATCTTCTTTTTCTACCATACTTTTGTATGTGGACTTGTTATTTTCTTTTGGTACTTAAATCAAGCCATATATAAAAGATGTGGATCCTTTCTATATTCCTCCATGCTACATCTTGATTGATCCAACTATTCTACATTGCCATGTACATGCCCACTCTCTAGAAACCCTTGTGTTGGCAATCTCTTTTTTATCTCAAGTACAACTATACATATTCCTATTTTCTAGATGTCATCATGCACGTGTTGATGCATATGCATGTCACAAGCAATATGAAGCACTACAGGAGAAGGTGAATACGCCGACGGCATGCCGTCGGCGTAGACTGGCCCGACGGCTGCCGTCGGCGTACAGCCCCGTAGGCATAGCCTCTTCTCCCGTCGGCATAGAAAAGCCGTCGGCGTATATAGCTAGACCATATGGGGCCCACCTAGATGACTAACGGCCATTTGGCTAAGCCGACGGCTTTATCGTCGGCCTAGATTTTTCAAAAAAAAAATCCAATTTTTTTTTCAAATTTTTTTAACATTTTTTAATTGTTTAACTTGTTAATCTCACATGGACATTTTTTATTCTAAGTATATTTAGTCTCAAGTAAAATTGTACAATTAGTCAAACTTTCCAACCGGTCACCCATCCTAATACTACTCCAGCCCCAGCACGCTTAACTTCTTCGTTCCTTCCACATGAGCTTCCGACAAACAAACTAGAACTTGTTGTGAATATTATCATATCAAACCTATTAACCATTACACTATAATGTTAGACATATTTGTTTTTTTACATTCCATACAATTTTTTGAGTAAACAACAATAAATAAGTAATAATAATCTTGAATTCAAATAAAAATAAAATAATTTTATTTATTTTGCTTTTTTATTTAAATTTGAATAATTCATATCTACAAATCCGTAAATCACAATTCGACAAATAATATATCCAAATCGATCAGAAAAATGAGAGGAATCCAAATATGACATCCCTATTATCTATTCAATTATATATCATAAATTTTAAATTTTAGACCAACTGAAACTATGTCAAGATTCATGAAACACCCCATTTTTAGCACTCGAAAAATAAAAAATGGTTTTTTTGTGCGACGAAAAGGAAAACTTTCTCCTGCAACATTGTTCGCCATCCCATGATATACACGAGTGCATAATATGGGCACGTTAGCGCAAACTATATCGCGATTCTAGCAATAACATTGGTCATTTGACCTGAAATCTAGGAAACCTCGATTGAGATAGGTCATTTTGTGAAGGGTTTTTTGAGACACGATCAATATATTAAGTTTTACATTTTTCCATGCAACTATGTCACATAATATGACACCACGCGAAGGTTTTGCATTGTTTCAATCGTTTTTTAATTTTTTATGCCTGTTTCAAACTATCGTCAAACTTTCTAAATCGAGGGGCATGAAAATTCTTAGCTCGGGGCTGAGCCTCACTAAACTTGCATTAGATATTTGATGAAATAGCATATTTTGAACCTAAAAATGATTTTTGCAAACAATCATGAGCATCATATCATTTACATGTAGTTCAAATCTTACTCATTTCCTACTGATTTGGCAGGAATTTGTCTTTTTCACGAGAGGTGCACGGAAAGGTTTGAGATATCCCGCTTGGGAAACTGTCCATTCAATATGGTCTAGTATTTTTTAAAAATGTGTTATTATCATTTTGAAACTTTCATTTGGTGGTTGCTTCACAAAAACACCCCTTTTTTGCACTCGAAAAATGAAAAATGGCTTTTAGGTGCGACGAAAAGGAAAACTTCCTCCTGCAACATTGTTCACCATCCCATGATACACATGTGTGCACAATACGGACACATTATCGCAAACTATACCACGATTATAGCAATAATATTGGTCATTTGACCTGAAATCCAGAAAACTTCGATTGAGATAGGCCATTTTGTGAAGGTTTTTTTAACACTCAATGAATATATCAAGTTTTATATTTTTCCATGGAACTATGTCATATAATATGACACCATGCGAAGGTTTTGCATTGTTTCGATCATTTTTTAATTTTTTATGCCAGTTTCAAACTATCGTCAAACTTCCTAAATCGAGGGGCATGATGATTCTTAGCTCGGGGACGAGTCTCACTAAACTTGCATTATATATCTGATGAAATGGCATATTGTGAACCTAAAAATGATTTTTACAAAAAATCATGAGCAATATATCAAGTACCTGTAGTTCAAATCTAACTCATTTCCTACCGATTCAACAGGAATTTGTCTTTTTCACGAGAGGTGAACGGAAAGGTTTGAGATTCCTAGGTTGGAAAATTGTCCATTAAATATGGTCTAGTATTTTTTAAAAATGTGGTATTATCATTTTGAAACTTTCATTTGGTGGTTGCTTCACAAAAACACCCCGTTTTTTGCACTCGGAAAATGAAAAATGGCTTTTCAGTGCGACGAAAAGGAAAACTTCCTCCTGCAACATTGTTCACCATGCCATGATACACATGTGTGCGGAATATGGACACATTATCACAAACTATACCGCGATTAGAGCAATAACATTGGTCATTTGACCTGAAATCCAGAAAACCTCGATTGAGATAGGCCATTTTGTGAAGGTTTTTTTAAGACTCAATGAATATACCAAGTCTGGTATTTTTCCATAGAACTATGTCATATAATATGATACCACGCGAAGGTTTTGCATTGTTTCGATCGTTTTTTAATTTTTATGCACATTTCAAATTATCATCAAACTTCCTAAATCGAGGGGCATGATGATTCTTAGCTCGGGGACGAGTCTCACTAAACTTGCATTAGATCTCTGATGAAATAGCATATTGTGAACCTAAAAATGATTTTTACAAAAAATCATGAGCAATATATCATGTACCTGTAGTTCAAATCTAACTCATTTCCTACTGATTCAGCAGGAATTTGTCTTTTTCACGAGAGGTGCACGGAAAGGTTTGAGATTTCTAGGTTGGGAAATTGTCCATTCAATATGGTCTAGTATTTTTGAAAAATGTGGTATTATCATTTTAAAACTTTCATTTGGTGGTTGCTTCACAAAAACACCCCTTTTTTGCACTTGGAAAATGAAAAATGGCTTTTCGGTGCGACAAAAAGGAAAACTTCCTCCTGCAACATTGTTCACCATCCCATGATACACATGTGTGCACAATATGGACACATTATCGCAAACTATACCGCGATTATAGCAATAACATTGGTCATTTGACCTGAAATTCAGAAAACCTCGATTGAGATAGGCCATTTTGTGAAGGTTTTTTTAAGACTCAATGAATATACCAAGTCTGGTATTTTTCCATGGAACTATGTCATATAATATGACACCACGCGAAGGTTTGCATTGTTTCGATCATTTTTTAATTTTTTATGCACATTTCAAACTATCATCAAACTTCCTAAATTGAGGGGCATGATGATTCTTAGCTCGGGGACGAGTCTCACTAAACTTGCATTAGATCTCTGATGAAATAGCATATTGTGAACCTAAAAATGATTTTTACAAAAAATCATGAGCAATATATCATGTACCTGTAGTTCAAATCTAACTCATTTCCTACAGATTCAGCAGGAATTTGTCTTTTTCACGAGAGGTGAACGGAAAGGTTTGAGATTCCTAGGTTGGGAAATTGTCCATTCAATATGGTCTAGTATTTTTGAAAAATATGGTATTATCCTTTTGAAACTTTCTTTTGGTGGTTGCTTCACAAAACACCCCTTTTTTGCACTTGGAAAATGAAAAATATGTTATACGATTGTATTTTTTATGTATTTTTTTGAGTAAAAATATATAATATTTGAGTTTATATAGATATATCTTATTTTTCTGCAAATTTTGATATATTATATGTATTTTTCTGAATTTAAATGATTTAGTTATGATATTTCTAAGATTAATGTGGCAAAAGAAGAAAAATAGGTACGCCGACGGCAAAGCTGTCGGCATAGGTCTGTCGTCGGCGTAGACTTGACGCCATTGCTCTGCCATTAGCCCAATGGACTACGCCGACGGTCATGTTTACGCCGACGGCGGCCGTCGGCCTATTTATTCTACGCCGACGGCAAAACTGGGCCGATGGCCCGTCAAGCTACGCCGACGGCCCCGATATTTTGCCGTCGGTGTATAAATAGGCCGTCGGTCTATTTAGTTATTCCCGTAGTGAAGGGTCCCTTCCTATTCTTTTTCAAAAGGTGTGTTTATTCAATTCTTTGGAGCTTGGGTTTTGAATTTGCAAAAAATCAAATATATTCTTCAGGTTTTCTTATTTAACTAAAAGCAAAAAGTAACACTAAGTACGTCTAAAGTTTTGGCCTAAAACTAGTTCCGTCTAGTCTAGTTTACACAATATACAAACTCCAATTCCCTTTTTCTTTGCCAAAAATCATTGCCCCAAATCTAGTTCTTTTCAATTTTGGGATCAGCTGCTAGTTCTTTTCCTCTAAACACTCTCTGGTTATTTTGATACAAATCTTGTTGTTCTTCGTACTACAATTTTCGAAAGGTTCATGCAAAAATTCAATTATCCGGAGCATGCTCAGAATCCAGCTATCGAGAGGGAGAAGCAGCAGCGCTAGCAGCGACCGCAGTGCAGCCTCGCGAGTTTCCAGTCCACCCGGCGCCCTTCTCCCGATTCCTGCATGGCCAGCGGCCCAGACCAACGGAGCCACCAGGCCATTCTCTTCTTTGCCTTCTTCCTCTGTATGAGAAGAGAAGAGTGCGACCGAGCGAATCACGCAGCAGCGAGCCGCTACTTTCCTCTGACCCGGCGCCGAGCGTCCGCAACCACCGCGGTGCCTCCTCTTTCTTAAGCCACATCGCCGAAGCCCTGCCAAACCCTAGCCGCACCTCTATCCTTCCCCTCTGTTTTTTTCCCCTCCGCCGCTGCCATGGCCGTCGGGGAGCGCTGTATCCTGCCTCCCGGAGCAGCGGGTCGCAGGAGGAGCACCGTCGTCATCCTCTGCGTCAAGCACACAGCAACATCGGAGCCAAAAGTGCCAGGAGTTGCCTCCCCCTCGTCGTCTCCCCGACGTACGCGTTGCGTCCTACTGCACCGAGTTCACCGCCTCGCCGTCTTCCTCCTCGCTGAAGGACGGGAGCCAGAGCCGCTCGGGGTCGTCGCCAAGGCCGCCGTCGTCCATGCCCGGGCGTCTTTGTTGACGCTCTGCCAGGTCTGTGTTCTTTGCACACTGAAAATCAACACAGCTGCGCGCATGGGGCAGTCTAGTTCAGCTGGCTTGTTTTGCAAATGCTTTGATTCATCTGCTGTGTGATAGCTACGTAGCTGCTTGTACGCGTTGTTGCTACTCCTGTCCTTCCGTTGCACGTCAATCGCAGCCAGCGGCAGATCCAGAATTTGGACACAGGGTGGTCCACCTTTAAAAAAAGTTTTTTAATACAACTAAAGCAAGGCAGGTCGGTCCGCAGTCCCCTGCTCCCTCGTCCCTTTTCTAACCATCTTGCGCCGCCACTTGTTGTGTCGCCGCCTCCCATCTTGCAGCGATGCTCTCCTTCTACCGACATCCAGCGTCCACCAAGGCGAAGGACATGGAAATGAGTGGGTATCGTCGGGTCCCCGGTACCTGGCGGGTGTCAGGTATGGTGAAGATCTAAACCCGACGACGGGTTTGGGGACGGGTTGCGGGGGAGGGTCAGGTACGGTTATGGGGTAGGGGCAAACCCGGCCCCGAACCCGGCGGGTGCCATCTAGAGGGACCGCAGGAGGGAGGAATGGTAGGGAGGAGGTGTGTTGGTTGCCGGGTGTCAGGCGAGGTGGGGCGACGACGAGGCACCAAGCTCGGGAGATGGGCGGTGGTCTCCATATCAAACGAAGGAAGGCACGAAGCGAACAACTAAACGAAGGAGGCCATCTTGGGCGATAGGCGGCGCTGTCTAATATCGAATGGAGGAAGTCATGAAGCGAACGACTGAACGAAGGAGGCCAGCTCATGTTTTTTCCTGGGATCGACTCGCTGCTAGTGTTCTCTAGAATGGCCTTTTTTCTACTCTCTCCATTTCGAAAAGGATGTCTTAAATTTGTCAAAAATTGGATGAATCTACTCCATCCGTTTCAAAATATAAGATGTTTTAGGTTAGTGAAAAAATGTATCTAGACTTCTTTTAATGTGCAGATTCACTCTAAATCTGAGTGAACCTATATACTAAAAGAAATCTAGATACGCTTTGTTTCACAAAGCTAAAACATCTTATATTTTGAAACGGAAAGAGTATGTACTAAAATATATCAAGTTTAATTTAAATTTAGTCAAATTTATGACATTCTTTTCAGGATAGAAGAAGTATTTTTACCCTGGCCACCCTATGTATCCGCCTATGATCGCAGCAGCAACGACGCCCCGTCCCTCATTGGTCCAGCTTGTTACCGTCTCTGCTCCGTTGCACGCGCGTGTTCTATTCAAGCTCTAGTTGCGTCTTCTGTCTGTCAGCAAGCACCTGAAAACCAGCTCCCGGATCCACTTTCAACCCGTCGATCCACTAACCAATTACCAACTATTTTTAGCCTAGTGTTTAGCCACAGGAATTCCTCCACAACTTCCCTAAATTGAATGCCAGATCACAGTGAAGTCAATGTTTTTGTCTAAAGTTTCGCTCGCTGTGTTTGTCTCTCTGAACCTGAACTGTCGACCCAACCAAATTGGCTTGTGATTTTCTCGGTGATATGGCCTCGACAAAACACCCCTGATCGGCAAGATCCGCTGCATTGTTTTGAAAACTTCCTAAAATGAAACTTGTAGATCTAAACATCCTCTTCAAATCATTACTTTACGGAGTTCCAAAATTCAGTATGTATCTCTCAATCTTTCGTCCAAAATCGCCGGAGCTAGCTATTTTTGCTCCTGGCAATTTTCTATTGATCAGATCCATCCGGATCCATCCTTGATCTTTTCCTTTTCTTCAACCATGGTCTCACAAGTCATTGATTTTGGGTAGAACCCAGCCTGGTACAAAAATCCCAGAAACCTTTTCCTTTTTCAACTAAAAATTTACATAAATTGAATATATTTGAATTTATTCATAACTTTTGAAATATTTGGAATTTGCACAAACTTACCAAATGAAAAGTGAATCATTCTCAGATTTGAATTCAAACCTAATTTTCAAATTTGACCAAAGTTGACCCTAGCTAGTCAAACCCTTAACTTTTGATTATATTTGAATTGTTTTGTATTTTATAATAATTTTAAATTATTAAATTCAAATAATGCAAATGATATATGTTTTGTAATTAGAAAAATGTGAGGAGTATGAATATGCTATTTATAATATCCTTTGAACAATTTAAAATTTTCGAATTATTAAATGTTGTTAAATGTCCATTTCTTAATAATTGCATAACTTTAGTTTCATAATTCCGAATTCGACAAATGATATGTCCAAATCGATTAGCTCGACGAGCCCGTTCTAACTATGCATACCATGATATGTATTGAAGCATGCATCATATAAATATTTATGGGGAAGCAATGTTTATGTGAGCAAAACATGATTAAAAACTTAATAAGATGCTTTCATCTTATACCCCACACCTCACCTATACCATGCTATTCTATGCCATATAAATTGTGCATCATACCATCATGGCATACTTTTTTGATTATTGCATATGATTTATATGATGGTGCTATGTATTTATTTCAGCCCCTTGTGTGTTTGGTTTTTATCCGGATAGACGCCAAACAAGGAGAATATCAGGAGCCTTAGGAGTTTTACCCGGATCTATCTGATTCTACAGCTGAACTTTCAGGCAACCATATCCCCATGCTTGCACTACATATAGTACCTATTACATCTATCTTATTCTTGCATCATTGAGTCGCAATCCGAATTAAATTAAATCCCAAGTATTGCATAGCCTTTACTTTTAAACCCCACCGAAACTTGTTCCCTCAATCCCATGAGCCATTACTACAGGAGTTGTTTGAGTCATGAGAGTCGTAGAGTTGCATGTGTAGGGTTTGTGAGAGTCTTGCCAATAAGGTACTTAAACAACTAAAATTGAGTAGTAATGAGATAACTAAAGAAAGCTGCACCGGTGGACAATAGTTGAGATCTGGTTTTTATCCGCTCATTTGTGTCCAACTAGGACCCGAGTACGTGATACCTGTTCCTTGAATATCGCACTATCCACATGTGGACGCCTTTCTGGGTTCCCTTGGACTTGAACTTGATTCTGAAGAATGTTTTGGGGCCACAATTAGTTCAGGTTTTATGCGTTACCTACTGTCTATATGCCATGTTTATTATCTTTTGCTCGATCAGTGTTATTGCTGTTGCGCACGTGAGACACTTTGTCACCGGAATATTTTGTCTACGACCTCTTCTCGCGTGACATGTCCATGCAACCTCTGAGTCCATACGAGACTTAGCTATACCTCATACGGGTAGCTCCTTTGGGTGGCCTCTAAAACATTCTCTAGTCTCTTGGAATCCTCGTTGTTTTTATTCATTTGCTTCTTCCAAGGTTGAGCGTGCGTGTGTTGCTATTTGTGCACCCCTGCAGGGTAAATCTTTCTGAAAGCCATGTTCGCGGTTATGGACGACTTGGAACACAGTATCTTGATGATAGACAAGTATAACTAAAGTACCGCTTTTAAATTGACTAAGGCTTGACTTGTAATAGTGCAATATTCATGGAATGATTAATAAAATTGCCAATAGATGGGATGTTCTTCTGCCTTCTTGATCGGGTACAGGGAGGTGGGAGAATGATGTTTATTTATGTTGATATATTACTGCTGGGTAATTAACTGTTGTTTAATTAACGAGCGTCCGTCTATCATTGGTTAGTCGGATGTTGTAGCGTGTCTCTATAGAACTGCTAGGCTTCACTTTTTCTGCAGTTGTGTCACCCTCAGATTGTTCCCTTTAGATGCATAAAGACTTTCTGAGTCACATAGGGTCTCACACGATAAAATATTGGTTTAGATGGACAAGTATACTTTAAGGAAGGTTACGGGTTCAAAGAGACCAATGATGGTTTCAACGATCGTCTGGCATAGAGATTCCGGGGATGTAGATCCGTGAGATCTATGGGCAGGATGTGCGAATTTTCAGGACATCTTATGCCAATTTGCTTCTTATCCGTACACA
Source organism: Avena sativa (assembly GCA_916181665.1). NCBI lineage: Eukaryota > Viridiplantae > Streptophyta > Magnoliopsida > Poales > Poaceae > Avena > Avena sativa. Next base: position 116,072,772 of record OV702298.1, read on the forward strand.
GATTTTGTCTTCTGCTTCCGCTTGATACTCTAATGTGTGATGTATGAGTATGTATCCTAAACTATTAGAACTATCTAGTAATTTGGATCTTGCCTTATAGCGTTGAATATTTCTATTTCTTTTAGATGGTATCACTCTGATGTACTCTTGTATATCACTGACATACACACTTGTGCATGTTATGTTGTCGCATGCCTGTCGACTACGCCGCTCGTACGTGTCCCGATGTTCTTGCAAAGTGTATGGGGTGTTGTCTGATACCGTGCCCTATTCCGCTCAGACGGGACCTACCTTTGGGTGGCCCCGGGCCTCCTAAGTAGGACACCTCATGCACTTTGGGTTCATTTCAGGCATGTTACTTAGAGTGTAGTGTCCGAGGTATTACATCTGGTATCAGAGCCATTTCTTCCTTCAGGGTCTCAACAAAGATGGTCGTTATTAGTTTAGCAAAATAATTTGATAGTTATGTATATTAGGGAAAAACTAAACGCGAGAGTAGGATTGCTTCCATTTTTCTTCTTACTCTCCCATCCATCCTTTTCTGGTAAGGAAGTGTAATGTTTATCAATTCTCTTCTAAAAATTCAAACTAGGATTCACGTGTTCTAAGTTTTCGTAGTACCACAGGATGTGTTAAATCCTTTGTCAATATGTTGCATCCTTGCAATCTGCCTTTGGTTATCAACTGTTGCTATATTCCATACCGACAAGATTTTTGTAAACCGACGCTATCTATACGATTCCTTGTAAACCGACACGATCTTGTTAAGTGTGATCGTCTTTCCTGCTAGCTTTCACAAAATGTGGAGTTGTTAATCTCACTACACGATGAAACAAGCATGGAGGCACATAAACTGCGGCATAAGCAACTTATGGAGGCAACCAATCTGCCGGCAAAGGTTTTTTGCCGGCAGATATAGCTGCCCTCTATAAACCTGATGGCAAAGATATTTGCCAGCAGCTAATTATTTAGCGGCAGATCTACTGCCGTGGGATAATTCTTTGTCGGCACATACCTTACGCCGGCAGTTGCATTGCCAAGACGTTTCTACCGACAGTTTGTTAGCCACAATTTTTTATCGGCAGTTAGATTGCCATAAATATCCTACTGGCAGTTTCTCTACCGTCAAATTTTGTACCGGCAGTTGGGCGGTTGGTATTTCTCTACCAACAGGCAGATCGCCACAATTTCTACCCGCTGGCTAAAATAATCCACCAGCATGCACACCTTTCTAGGCCCACTGCCAAAATCAATTCACAATATAAACCAAACTTCATAGATTGATCTCAGTTAATACATGTTGCATAGATAGATCATTTCAAAAAGAATAGTTTGATCACATATATACATTAGTTCTCACATTTTCATAATTCATTTAACAAGATTCACATAAGTGCAACACAGGTCAAGCGCATACATATGTCTAGTTGATCTAATTGCTAGTTATATAGCTACTGACTAATACATCAGCCCACCAGAAGTGCAACATTCATAAACATTTTAAGACACTCCAGCTAGAAAACGAAAAAGGATCTCTAATCCAACCACCAGTGTCATCACAACCTTGCATGGTACGAACTAGCATTCCTGTTGACCTGAAATAAATGAAAAGGGTGAAGATGAATGAAAAGTGACAAGTCTGTAATGGTATATAGGATACAAGTCAGAATGAAATACAAAGGAGAAACAAGCACAATTTAAATGCACGAGTGTTGTCTGATATGATAAAACAGAGTTATTTTACAGTTTGAAAAACACTCGAGCAAGCACAGTTTGAATAGTTATAATAATTCCTACAAGGGCATAATATTATGTTCCCTCTTGCTGAATGTGTAAAAGAAAACTGTATAAATCAAGCCACACCATCAGTATAAGTTGGCGTGTGCCTAGCCTCACTTATCCATATCTAGTCCATTTTTATTAGTTGTACTAAGATAGACCTAAAACAAATGTAACACAAATCAATGATGAGAAGAAAAATCACAACTCAACATAGTATTCACAAAACAAATGCAACATAAATGAAATATATGCAGAAATGTCACAAATCACCATAGTCAAGTGAATTTCAGGGAAGAACTATGACAACAACAAGCATACCTTCAATTTAGGATCAAAAGAATGGTGAAGACCTCGAGGCTGTTGAACCCGCAATCCACCAAAACAACCTGCAACAAAGCCCGATACAAACTCCACTATCAAAGCTGGACAAAAACTACCAAATCAACATACTGTATGCATCTTGGCTAAGACCACGGCTGAAAGCATAGTAGCTAGTAACCACTATCGCACTATCTTTAACTAGCTGTGAGGTAATTCAATTCATGCCTATGCCTGAACTTATACTGAGAGCACTATATGAAGTTTCTGGTATGCTTTGAAGCCCCGATTCTGATCCCCATCTTAATAAGTCAATAATCATCACCCGATACTGTTGGGGCTACACCTTGTAGCCCCATCTTCGTCTACCTCTCACCTATCTCTTGTGTAGAAGAAGATGGCACTTGCTTGGTAGAAGAACTTGCTTGGCAGAGAGGCGCTTCTCCTTGATAACCAAAGAATACATTAAGAGGGAAGAAGAACTTGCTTGGATGAGAGGCACTTCTCCTTGATAACCAAAGACTACATTTTTCTGCTGCGGTTACTTTTCTCATTAACTCAATGCACTATATATACAAGAGGCTAGCACACACGGACGACTCCTCCACTAACCACTACATGCACGCACTCCACTTCCTGTATTTACTCCAGCATGCACACGACTCGGCCAGCTAGCTAACTAACTCCATGCATCAGACCGATTCACTCGGCTTACACTAGAACATGCGACCATGTCGTTTCACACGGCTAGACATCTCCTGCACACTGCATCGCACAATGGCAGTTCGCCATTGACGACAAACAAAGCTTCAATAGCCTGCAAGTTCTAGATCCTAAACTACATGCAAACTGAAAAGTAAACATGCAGATACAAAATCAAGATTAAAAGGTTAATAGATACTACAAATGTTTGGCCAATATCCAAATCAAAAAATACCATGTGAGGTTGTTCAGTTCATGTCTACTGAGTATATACATCTATTGATACTCATATTGCCTGTAACTTTTCTAGCTTATCTTACAATTAGTACCATGCAAATTTCTCATGCAATGAACATGTAAATTATAGATGCTCACAATGCGTCAGTTTAGAAAAGCAAAATTGCATCAATCAATTCAGTGATTCAGACTCCGGATGAATATAGAACACAACATGGACTGAAGCTAAACTGCATCCTAAAATCAGAGGGGAATGTCAATAGAGTCATCATAAAATACCATGGACCAATGTTGCATTTTACTTCCTGTAGTGCACCCTGTACCATCAGCAGTTTAGTTTCATCCCCTAGTTCGGTTTGTTTGCCTCTCCATTGCACTTTTTCTTCTACTTAAGGACAAGCAATATCATAAAATGAGGATTATATCCTGGAACGTGAGGGGGCTAGGAGACGCTGGCAAGAACATCTTAATCTTCACAATACTAGTTGATTCAAATGCAGAAATAATTCTGCTACATGAAAGTAAACTTGAGAAGATTATCCAATTTAAAGTCAGGAAGTTCCTACGAGCCAAATACACAGGGCACATGATACAACCTGCAGAGGGTACATCTGGAGGGCTACTACTGGCTTGGACTGAAAAAGCATTCGATGTAGCTCTATTTATGAAAAATAGATACTCACTAACTGTCATAGTAGCTTCCACCTCCGATGACACAATTGTGACTATTGCGAATGTCTATGCGCCCTGCAATCAGACTGGCAAGCAACTTTTCTTTGAGGATATGACACAACTACATCAGAACATCACCACTCCATGGGAACTAGCTGGAGATTTCAATATATATAGATATGTAGATGAAAAGAATAACAACATCTTCTGGGCTGAGATGGATAGTTTCAATGATTGGATAAATCTACTAGGACTAATGGATGTTGAGATTTACAACTCCTAGTTCACCTTGTCTAACAAAAGAAGGGAACCTATGCTAGTCAGGTTGGATATGGTACTTATCAACCTAACGTGGGCACAAAAATATATCAATTTAGAGTGTAAAAAGTTGGGAAGACCAACGTCTGACCACAAGCATGTACTATTGTATAACAGCATCCCCATAAACAAGAACCCGATCTTCAGATACAAGGATTACTGGCTAAAAAAGATGATCTGGTAAACATAACCAAAGGCATTCTTAGCAGAGATACAAGGACAATGACAACAATCACAAGATTAAGTTATAGACTGAGGGCAATCCAAGCTGCAACAAGGGCATATTTCAAGAAAATACTCACAGGTTAACAGAGCAAAAAAGAGGACACGGAGGGGGAAATAAATTACCTTCTTTTGCTATTGGTCTTGCTGGATGATGACTCTCAACCTTGAAACATGTAGATCGGGCTGGACAGCAAACTAGAGCTCTCCTCGGACAAGACCTGCAGGGCACCGAATCGAAATAAGGACGGAGAGGAAGATGGAGGGAACGGGAAGGAAGATGGAGGGGGTGGGGAGGAAGAAGAAGGACGATGGATGAACTGCTTACCTTGCTCTCCTTGACGGCAACAAACGGTGGCGATGGGGGGCAGCTGCGGCGGCGGAGCGTGTCTATGGGTGTGCGGAGATGACTATAGCAGTGCAGTGCGTAAGCGCGTCGGAGACGGCGGGTGGGCAGCGGCAGGTGGGCGAGGCGGCGATGGTGGGAGCACGAAGGGCGAGAGCGAGATTTAGGGATTTGTGAGTTAGGGATCTGGGGCGTTTCGTACCTAGTGATTTCGCTCAACGCGCCACTGGGCTTCGTCACGTGCCAATATTTTGCTCACTGGGCCAATTTTCCACCTCGTGAGTTTGGCCTACCGCGCTAAATTCTCTACCGGCAGCCCAGGTTCCCTCCGGTGCATCTGTTCTGGCAGTTTACCTGCCTATAAATATTTAACCTCCTGCCGGCAGTGAATTTCCTCTGATCTAAAACCTTTAGCAGCAGTTTACCATCCACCTTGCATCTATCCCAGCAGTAAACTTATACTGGCAGTAGAATTGCCTCTGTAAATCAACTTTTCCTGGCAGTTGTTTGCCTCCATGCTTGGTCCATTGTGTAGTGTCTCTATCTGTTAAGATGTTTTTCGCATTTATTGATATTTTAATGCCGAAAAATACGGAATTTTTTCCTTTGTTTTTCTTTGATACATCTGTGTATGCACACTCTTTTTGAGTTGTTTGTGATACACTTTTCATCTTCTTTTTGGTTGACATGTCCACGCTATCTCGATCTTTTGCTACCGGCGTTTCAATCGGGAGTTTTTACTTCATATTCAAATTCTTTTGGGGTTGAATACATAACGTGTGCCGATCCAATACTTGTGATTGTAATTTGGTCCTTGGTATAGCTATATGACGCTTATCATGAGTATAATATGGTCAATGCTATCAATCTAATCCTTTAATGTTGGTGGTTATATCTTGTGATTTTGATTTAGACCGTGATCATATCTATATCATATTCAAGTATCTTTGGCAATCCCGATTTTTCTTCAGGAACCATGGTGGTTGATCATGCTTCACATCTTTGGGACTCCATATCTGCAAGGTTCTCTCTGATCCAGGAGAATCTCATTCGTTCATCTGTGATAGCTTTGCGTACTGCACGAGTTATCATTGATTCTCATCCAAAATCTTTTGTCTTTGCAACAGGTGATCCGATCAACTACGCGAACAAGTCGATATCTCTTTCCTCATCAGAAGGGCCAGATAATCTATTCTCCCAATGCATAATTTAATTCAATCCGTCGGATTCCATAAAGACTTTCTAGATCCTTCGTAATCTCTCTATGCTAGACCTTGGTGTTGTATCGTTCTGACTATGGAATCTATCTTCTATTCAATGAGCTTCCTTTGTATCTTTACTGGTGGTTTGGGAACTTCGATGCGACAACATCATCATCATCTTTATCTGTTTGTTTTCGACGAGATGTTTGCATCAAATCTTTGTTCTCTTACGATTCCTCATGTTTTCTGTTTGTCAATATCTTCTTTTGAATTATAGGAGTTGGGTTGCACGAGTTTTCCTATTCATGTATGGGTAATGATTTGAGTGCGGGATGGAGTCATGACCATACCACTACTCTTATCATTTGCTCTTGTATATTGAATTAGTGGGTTTATGCGATTTTACTCTATTCCATGCAAGTTAGAAGTGGTTGATCTTTTTATACTTTTACTTCCACATAATCATGGTTTTATCCATTCAAGCACTGATTATTGGATTTTGCCTATCTGATCATCGTGCTAACCCTGTCATCCTCTTTAGGATGGAGAGTCCTAATCAAGATCCTGCACTGCCACCAGCCTTGGGACAAGTGCTTATCAAGATAACAAAAGCCATGACCAGGATGCAAGACAATCAACGTCGAAGCATTGCTGATTTCAGTCTGGTATCAATTCAGAGTTTCCTTAAACTGAAACCTCGCATGTTCGATGGTTCTAGAGAGCCATTGGAAGCCAAAGATTGGATTCGTGAAACAAACACCGAGCTCTCAACATCGCATTTGTGGCACAACAAGATCGTGTTCTCTTTGCAACACACCTTCTTCTGAATCATGCTTGGTACTGGTGGGAAGGCTATCAAGAAACACAAGATCCGGATGCTGAAACCACTTGGGATGAGTTCCAAACTGTTTTCAAGATGCATCACATTCCTGAGTCAGCTGTGGAGAGAAAATGTGAGAAATTCCTTCAACTTACTCAAGGCAATAAGTCTGTGCTAGAATACAAGACCGAATTCAACCATCTCACTTACTATGCTAAAGAGGAAGTGTCTACTGATGCTAGAAGGCAAGAGAAATTCCGCAAAGGACTCAAACCTGAGTTGAAGTATGCTCTCAACCTTTTCAAGTGCTCAACCTTTGCTGAGTTGGTTAATATGGCACTGAAAGAGGAATATGTCCGTGAAGTGTTGGAAGACTCTCGCAAGCACCTTCGTGATAATGGTTCTTCTTCTTCAACCTTGCCACCTCAGAAACATAGGATTTGGTTACCTTTCGGTGCGCCTGCACCACTCACCTACATGCCAGGGCGCTCAACTTATATTCCCCGTCCACCTGGTCCAACAAGTTTCCAGATGCAACTAAGGCTAGATGTTCAGAAGCAACAAATGCCAATAGTTCCAAGAACTAGAGTCATCTATCACAAGTGCGGTGAAGAGGGACACATCAAGCCCAAATACCCACAGAACAAGTTCCATCTAGCACCACCTCGCTCTTCTGCGACACTAGCAATGGTTCGTGTTCCTCGTCCTGATCTGGCTTCCACCTACAACAAAAGGCCTAGACATTCTTGGGTAAACTTTGTCAATTCAGTTCACTAGATAGATCCTCAGGAGTTGTTATGGGAACCTTGCCCGTGAACTCGATGTCAGCAAATGTTCTCTTTGATACGAGAGCCTCACATTCTTTCATATCACAAAAGTTTGCTCAGACTCATGACTTTGTTCTGGAGAGTTTGCCAACACCTCTCGTGGTTTAGTCGCCAGGAAATCAATGTCTTTCATCAAAGATAACCCTTGGGAACCAAATTGAAATTGGCAACCACTTGTTCCTTGATTCACTCATAATCCTTGGCAACTCTGACATTGATGTCATCTTGGGCATGGATTGGTTAAATGCCAACAAATCTATGATCGATTGTGCTGAACACTCCGCTTCTCTTAAAATTCCTGATGGCTTCATTATCTACTCACCAAATAAAACACCTACAATTCAACTCCTCTCCTTGAGTTCCTTGAAAAATCTTTCTCCTTCAGATATGTAAGCCATACTCTGTGGTAGGTGGCTTTCCAATATCTTTCTTCGAAATTCTATCAATCACTCCAAGGAACACCCCATCAAATTCTAGAAAAGGAAGAATGGTAGACTCGCAACAAGTCTATTGGGTTTTGCAAGCATTCCGCCGAAGAAGCTACATGAGGACATGAAGATTTATTTTTTCTAGGAATCTCGGGGCGAGATTCTTGTTTAGTGAGGGAGAGTTGTAGCATCCCAATTGTCTAACAATTGTAATGCTACTTGCATATTATATATATTGCTACTTCCTACATGGTCATTCATTGCATCATCATGACATCATGCTCATGTTACCATGCCACCTTGCATTTGAGCATCATATAAAACCCCTATTATTTGATTCTTATCCCATATACATTATATTGTGTCACATGTATTTGCCTCTTGATAAATGTATTTGCTTCTTGATACTTTGTATTTGGTTTTTGATATATGTTAAATGCCCAATTGGATATGGGGGCATATGTTTTAGTTTCCTTCCATCCCCTAACTTGTCATATCATCTTCTATTGAGATCATCTTCTTTTTCTACCATACTTTTGTATGTGGACTTGGTATTTTCTTTTGGTAATGAAATCAAGCCATATATAAAAGATGTGGATCCTTTCTCTATTCCTTCATGCTACATCTTGATTGATCCAACTATTCTACATTTCCATGTACATGTCCACTCTCTAGAAACCCTTGTGTGTTGGCAATCTTTTTTTAATCTCACCTACAAGTATACATATTCCTGTTTTTTAGATGCCATCATGCATGTGTTGGTGCATATGCATGTCACACGTGTTAGGAATAGACAAGTTGTATTCCTCTGGGGCCAAAGGCCACAATATATATTATAGGTACAGGCCAAATATGCAGGAAGCCCCCTAACATATGGGGGAAATACAATATACAGATATATACATCTAACACCCCCCTCAAACTCATGGTGGATCCACAACACTGAGTTTGGAGAGTAAGAAATCATGCTGCGCTCGGGTCTGTGCCTTTGTAAAGAAATCCGCCAACTGTAAATCTGAAGGCACATACTGAAGTGCAACAACCTGAGCCTGCACCTGAGCACGTGTATAGAAAGCATCAACACCAATATGCTTGGTAAGCTCATGCTTGACCGGATCACGTGCAACACTAATAGCACATGTACTGTCAGACAAAACCAGAGTGGGTGTGGTAATAGAGACCCCAAAATCCGCAAGTAACCACCGTAACCAGGTCACCTCAGCAGTCAACAAGGCCATAGCACGCAACTCAGCCTCAACACTCGAACGGGAAACCGCTGTCTGTTTCTTCGTATTCCAAGCAATGAGAGAACCACCAAGAAACACACAGTAAGCAGAAAGTGAACGACAATCCGAAGGATCACTCGCCCACGTAGCGTCCGAATAGCACTGGAGCTGGAGAGAGCTGGAACGAGGAAAGAAAAGGTGTCGAGTGATCGTACCACGAAGATAACGAAGAACACGGAGAAGATGACTATAGTGAACAGTGGTAGGAGCAGAGACAAACTGACTCAGAATATGAACAGGATAAGAGATGTCAGGATGAGTGACAGCAAGATAAACTAGACTCCCAACAAGATGACGATAATGCGTCGGATCAGAAAGAGGATCACCATCAGTAGGTTGAAGCTTAACATTAAGCTCCATAGGGGTCTCAACAGTGCGCTCATCCCCAAGAGCAGCACGAGCAAGAAGATCCTGAATATACTTTTCCTGAGAGATGTAAAAGCCATCAGAAGTGGAGGAAACCTCAATCCCAAGAAAGTATCGAAGAGGACCAAGATCAGTCATAAGAAACTGATCACGAAGACGAGCCTTAACAAAGGCGATATACTCAGGATCATCACCAGTAATGATCATATCATCAACATAGAGAAGAAGAAGAGTGCGTCCACGAGGAGAAGTGTGAACAAACAGCGCTGGATCATGAGCACTAGGGGAGAAACCAGCAGCAGTCACTACAGAAGCAAAGCGCTCAAACCAGGCACGAGGGGCCTGTTTGAGGCCATAAAGAGACCGTCGAAGACGACAAACCATCCCCTCGGGAACAGAATACCCAGGAGGAGGCTGCATATAAACCTCCTCACTCAACTCACCATTGAGAAAGGCGTTCTGAACATCAAGCTGAGACACATACCAGTGACGAACAGAAGCAACAGCAAGAAGATTACGCACAGTGGTCATATGAGCCACAGGAGCAAAGGTCTCATCATAGTCACGACCATGCTCCTGCTGAAAACCACGAGCCACAAGACGCGCTTTATAGCGCTCAAGAGATCCATCAGAGCGGGTCTTAATCTTATAGACCCGCTTACACGTGATAGGACGAACACCAGGAGGGGGAGAAACAAGATCCCAGGTGCCAGTGCGCTCAAGTGCAGCAATCTCCTCAGCCATGGCCAGCTGCCATTCAGGATGATGCTCAACATCCCGATAAGAAGTCGGCTCGGAGGCAACAGAAAGACCATACTGACTAGGAGAGTAACGATCAGGGGCACGACGCTGACGAACATGACGAGTAGAGGGAAGCTCGTCAGAGGAAGACGAACCAGGAGACAACGATGAAGAAGAAGGAATAGCAGAGGAAGACTCCGGAGAACGAGGAGAACTAGGAGAACTAGACGGAACAGAGGAGGACGGTGTACAAGAAGAGACATCAGGGGTAGGAGATCCTGAAGAAGACACAATAGGAGTAGAAGGAGTAGACAGAGGGGGTGTGTCAGGAAAGAGAAGAAACGAGATATCTTCCACCGAGTAGGTACCAGCGGTGGGACGAGGATAGAAAGGACGCGTCTCATCAAAAGTAACATCACGAGAGATACGCATCCAACGACCAACGAGGTCCCAACAGCGATAACCCTTATGCTCATCACTGTATCCAAGGAAAACACACTCAACAGACTTAGCGGTCAGTTTGGTGCGTTCGCGAGGAGCAAGGAGAACATAGCAAACACAACCAAACAAGCGAAGCATGGAATAGTCTGGAGACTGTCCAGATAGGCGCTCAAGAGGGATGCCACCCTGTAGAGCGGCAGAAGGCTGAATATTGATGAGGTAAGCCGACGTAGCGATAGCCTCAACCCAGAAATGCGACGGAAGAGAAGAAGCAATCATCATGGCACGAGTGGTCTCAAGAAGATGGCGATGCTTACGCTCAGGAACACCATTCTAAGCATGTACGCCAGGACAGGAGAACTGAGCAAGGGTGCCCTTCTCAGCAAGAACACCTCGCAACATCTGGGAGATATACTCACCAGCAGAATCAGCACGAAACACACGAATGGGGGTAGAATATTGAGTACGGACCATAGCCGCAAAATGCTGATATATGGAGAGCACCTCATTACGAGAGCGCATAAAATACAACCAAGTGTACCGAGAGAAATCATCAATGAATAAAATATAGTAGCGATGGCCCCCTTTCGAAGCGAAAGGAACCGGACCCCAAACATCTGAATGAACTAAATCAAAAGGTCACTGAGATACAGACGCGCTAGTAGGATAGGGAAGCTGAATCTGTTTACCCAACCTACAGCCCTGACAATGTAAAGACCCATCTCCTGAGACAGACCCCAGAAGACCACGATGAACTAATGACGAAAGGCGAGAGTCACAAAGGTGACCAAGACGATGATGCCACTGCTGAAAGGAGCTGGTAGCAGAGGCGACGATCGAAGAAGAACTGGAAGATGAAGTGGCAGCGGAAGGAACACGAAGCCAGTCTAACTCCCAAAGTCCTGAAGAGACACGGCTGCGAGGGCCAGCTCCAACCAGGGACTGCGTGCGACGGTCCTAGACAACACAAGAATCAGCATCAAGAATGACGCGACAACCAGAGTCTAAGCTAGCTAGCAGAGAACAGATTCATCTTAAGAAGAGGGACATGAGAAATATCAGGAACAAAAAAGGAAGAAGTAGAGAGGGTGCCCCGACTAGAAACAGGGAGAGAGGTACCATCAGCTGTGAAAACACGGACAGGAGAAGGGAGAGAACAAAGAGCGGACAGAAAAGAAGACTCAGAGGTCATATGAAAAGAAGCTCCAGAATCCAGATACCATGGGGACGTACCTGACTGTGTAGAAGGTGGTGGCCGCACAGGGCCTGAAGAATCAGTCACAGAACCAGCAGTGCCTGTCGAAGAAGAGCCTGTAGCAGCAAGCAGACCGCGAAGACTCCTGATAATGTCCTGATCGGAGAGAGCAACTGCTGAAGATCCAGTAGGAGCCGACTGCCCACGAACCTGGTGCTGCTGACGTAAGCTGGGATCCCGTGTATAACAGGTGGCCCAAGTGTGGCCATCCTTGTTACAGTAAGAGCAGTGACGAAGAGAATCACGACGACCCTGACCACGAGCCTGCTGGTGCTGACTCTCGCCCTGAAACTGCTGGTGCTGACTCTGACCCTGACCTGGAGGAGTGGGTAGTATCGGCGGCGGCACAGAGGACCGCGGCTGAGTCGAGGGAACCGACGGCATAGGAAGACCACGGGTAGCAAGCACAGATGGAATCGCAAGAAGACCAGCACCACGAAGACGGGTCTCCTCAGCCCGAAGCTCAGACAACACCTCAGATAGCGGAACATGACCACGAGCGTTCAACTGAGCACGCCGGGGCTCAAACTCCTAGCGGAGCCGTGACAGAAACTCATAGATGCGGTGAAACTCCAAATCCGAATGCACAATCTGGCAACACGAGCATGTGCCACAAACAGCAGTACAAAGAGAATCAAGCTGACGCCAGATAGCAGCACTCTGAGTATAGAACTCATCAATAGTAGAATCACCCTGCTGGAGAGCATGCTCCTGGCGAACCACAGACAGGTAAAGAGCATCCCCAGACGGTTGATAGAGCTGACGAAGATGAGCCCACTGAGCAACAACAGTAGGGAGACTCATGAACTCAGCAGCATACTGTGGCAGAACACTGGAGGTGAGAACAGCAGCAGCACGAGCATCCTCATCAACCCACTGAGTGTAAGCAGTCAGAGCGTGTCGATAGGCCTCAAGATCAGAAGAGTACTGCTTGAACTTCAGGTCATAAGCAGCAACAACACTATCATCAGCACTCTAAGCAGCATCCTTGGCCTCCTGAGAAGCATCAGCACCGAGAACAATCGGCGTCGGCGGAAGAGGAGCCACAGGAGCAGGGGGCACGGCGGACAGGAGACCTCGCCGGAGAGCACACCCCAAAGACGGAGACCGCGCATGTGAACGCGCATAAAGGCAGCGAAATCAGGGTAATTCGCGCCATCGAAAATCACCGGGCAGCGAGGAATCGCAACATAACCCAAGGAAGAAGACATATCTCTTTTTTTTAACAGATCATAACTAGACTGACTGGTGCGACGCAAGCTGACGTCAGCAGACAAAATCGGACGAGATTTTCGATGCAGCCAGACGGGTATAGGTGCAAAGCACAAAGGACAAGCTGAGGGCGGACGGTGGCGGGCCCAAGCGGCGGTGAGAGATACCAAGGAGGGTATGCAGGAGGTAGGTGTAGATGATTTTTCAGATTTGTATGTATGTGTGTAGATGTTGCAGAGGCAAAGGACGGGATGGCAGAGCGCGTGGCAGAGCGCAGAGGGGGTGAGGTGTAGATGATGGCGGGGCCCAAGCGGCGGTGAGAGATACCAAGGAGGGTATGCAGGAGGTAGGTGTAGATGATTTTTCAGATTTGTATGTATGTGTGTAGATGTTGCAGAGGCTAAAGGACGGGATGGCAGAGCGCGTGGCAGAGCGCAGAGGCGAGTGAGGTGTAGATGATGGCAGGGCCCAAGCGGCGGTGGGAGTATATGCAAGAAACACGCACGGGCAAGGACTTCAAGCGGCCAGAACGGGAACCGGCGGTGGCCGAGGCGAGCTGACGGCGGCGGTGATCACAAGGAGAGGACTGGTGGGCACGGAAACCCTAAAACCGGCTCTAATACCATGTTAGGAATAGACAAGTTGTATTCCTCTGGGGCCAAAGGCCACAATATATATTACAGGTACAGGGCAAATATGCAGGAAGCCCCCAACATATAGGGGAAATACAATATACAGATATATACATCTAACAACACGCAATATGAAGGGTCCCTTCCTATTCTTTTCCAAGCGGTGTGTTTATTCAATTCTTTGGATCATGGGTTTTGAATTTGCAACAAATCAAATATATTCTTCGGTCCGTTTAAAAATTACAAAAGGTTTTCTTATTTAACTAAAAGCAAAAAGTAACACTAAGTACGTCTAAAGTTTTGGCCTAAAACTAGTTCCGTCTAGTTGGAGTATATACAAACTCCAATTCCCCTTTTCTTTCCCAAAAATCATTGCCCCAAATCTATTCACGTTTGGGATCAGCTGCTAGTTCTTTTCCTATAAACACTCTCTGGTTATTTTGATACAAATCTTGTTGTTCTTCAGATTCTAGGCATCGTAGTGCAGTTTTCGAAAGGTTCATGCAAAAATTCAACTAACCGGAGCTTGCTCAGAATCCAGCTATCGAGAGGGAGAAGCAGTAGGGCTACCAGCGATCGCAGTGCAGCCTCGCGAGTTTCCAGTCCACCCGACGCCCTTCTCCCGATTCCTGCATGGCCAGCGGCCCAGCGCAACGAAGCCACCAGCCCACCAGGCCATTCTCTTCTTTGCCTTCTCCCTCTGTATGAGCAGAGAAGAGTGCGACCGAGCGAATCACGCAGCGCCGAGCCGCGATCCGGCGCTGAGCGACCGCAACCATCGCGGTGCCTGCTCTTTCTTAAACCACAGCGCCGCAGTCCCGCCAAAACCTAGCCGCACCTCTATCCTTCCCCTTTGTTTTTCCCCTCCACCGCTGCCATGGCCGCCGTGGAGCGCTGTTTCCTGCCGCCGTTCTAGTCGCCTCCCGGAGTAGCGGGTCGCAGGAGGAGCACCGCTGTCATCCTCTGCGTCGAGCGCACAGCAACAGCGAAGCCAAAAGTGCCAGGAGTTGCCTCCCCCTCGTCGTATCCCGGCGTACCCGTTCTGTCCTACTCCTACTGCACCGAGTTCACAGCCTCGCCGTCTTCCTCCTCGCTGAAGGACGGGAGCCAGAGCCGCTCGGGGTCGTCGCCAAGGCCGCCGTCGTCCATGCCCGGGCGTCTTTGTTGACGCTCTGCCAGGTCCATGTTCTTTGCACGCTGAATATCAACACAGCTGCGCGCATGGGCAGTCTAGTTTAGCTGGCTTGTTTTGCAAATGCTTTGATTCATCTGCTGTGTGATAGCTACGTAGCTGCTTGTACGTGTTGTTGCTACTTCTGTACTTCCGTTGCACGTCAACCGTAGCAGCAACGACGCCCCGTCCCTCCTCGGTCCAGCTCGTTACCGTCTCTGCTCCGTTGCACGCGCGTGTTCTATTCAAGCTCTAGTTGCGTCTTCTGTCTGTCAGCAAGCACCTGAAAACCAGCTCCCGGATCCATTTTCCCGGATCCATTTTCAACCTGTTGATCCACTAACCAATTACCAATTATTTTTATCCCAGTGTTTAGCCACAGGAATTTCTCCACGACCTCCCTAAATTGAAAGCCAGATCACAGTGAAGTCAATGTTTTTGTCTAAAGTTTTGCTCGCTGTGTTTTTCTCTCTGAACCTCAACTGTCGACCCAACCAAATTCAGTTTCGGCTTGTGATTTTCTCGGTGAGATGGCCCCGACAAAACACCCCAGATCGGCAAGATCCACTGCATTTTTTTCGAAAACTTCCTAAAAGGAAACTTATAGATCTAAACATCCTCTTCAAATCATTACTTTACGGAGTTCCAAAATTCAGTATGTATCTCTCGCAATCTTTCGTCCAAAATCGCCGGAGCTAGCTATTTTTGCTCCTGACAATTTCCTATTGATCAGATCCATCCGGATCCGTTATTGATCTTTTCCTTTCGTTCAACCACGGTCCCACCAGTCATTGAATGTGGGTAGAACCTAGCCTGGTAAAAAAACCCCAGAAACCTTTTTCCTTTTTCAACTAAAAATTTGCATAAATTGAATATATTCGAATTTATTCATAATTTCTAAAATATTCGGAATTTGCAAAAACTTACCAAATGAAAAGTGAATCATTCTCATATTTGAATTCAATCCTAATTTTCAAATTTGACCAGAATTGACCCTAGCTAGTCAAACCCTTGACTTTTGATCATATTTGAATTGTTTTTTATTTAATAATAATTTTAAATTCATAAATTCAAATAATGTAAATGATATATGTTTTGTAATCAGAAAATTAGAGGAGTATGAATATGCTATTTATAATATCTTTGAACAATTTAAATTTTTCGAATTATTAAATGTCCATTTCTTAATAATTGCATAACTTTAGTTTCGTAATTCCGAATTCGAAAAATGATATGTCCAAACTCATTAGCTCGACGAGCCCATTTTAACTATGCATTCCATGATATGTATTGAAGCATGCATCATATAAATATTTATGGGGAAGCAATGTTAATGTGAGCAAAACATGACTAAAAACTTAATAAGATGCTTTCATCTTGTACCCCACAGCTCACCCATACCATGCTATGCTATGCCATATAAATTGTGCATCATCCCATCATGGCATACTTGTTTTCTTACTGCATATGATTTATATTTTGGTGCTATGTATTTATTTCGGCCCCTTTTGTGTTTGGTTTTTATCCGGATAGATGCCGAACAAGGAGAATATCAGGAGCCTCAGGAGTTTTACCCGGATCTATCTGATTCTACAGCTGAACTTCCAGGCAAGCATATCTCCATGCTTGCACTACATATAGTACCAACTACATCTATATTATTCTTGCATCATTGAGTCACGATTCGAATTAAATTAAATCCCAAGTATTGGTTTTACTTCTAAACCCCACCGAAGCTTGTTCCCTCAATCCCATGAGCCATTACTACATGAGTTGTTTGAGCCATGCGAGTCGTAGAATTGCATGTGTAGGGTTTGTGAGAGTCTTGGCAATAAGGTACTTAAACAACGAAAATTGAGTAGTTATGGTATAACTAAAGAACGCGGCACCGGTGGGCAATAGTTGAGATCTGGTTTTTATCCGCTCACTTGTGTCCAACTAGGACCCGAGTACCTGATACCCGTTCCTTGACTATCGCACTATCCACATGTGGGCGCCTTTCAGGGTTCCCTTGGACTTGAACTTGATTCTGAAGAATGTTTTGGGGCCACAGTTAGTTTGGGCTTTATGCGTTACCTAATGTCTATATGCCATGTTTATTATTTGTTGCTCGATGAGCGTTATTGCTATTGCGTAGGTGCGACAGTTTGTCACGGGAATGTTTTATCTATGATCTCTTCTCGTGTGACAAGTGCACTTAACCTCTAAGTTCGTACGAGACTTAGCTATACCTCGTATGGGTAGATCCTTTGGGTGGCTTTTAAAACATTCTCTATTCTCTGGGAATGGTTCTGTAGTAAAGCCTCGTTGTTTTTATTCGTTTGCTTCTTCCGAGGTTGAGCGTTCATGTGTTGCTATTTATGCATCCCTGCAGGATAAATCTTTCTAAAAGCTGTGTCCGCGGTTATGGACGACTTGGAGCACAATTTCTCGATCATAGACAAGTATAACTAAAGTACCGCTTTTAAATTGACTAAGGCTTGACTAGTAATAGTGCAATATTCATAGAATGATTAATAAAATTGCCAACGGATGGGATGTTCTTCCGCCTTCTCATTCGGGTACGAGGAGCTGGGCGAACAATGTTTATTTATGTTGATATATTACTGATGGGTAATTAACTGTTGTTTAATTAATGAGCGTCCATCTATCATTGGTTAGGCGGATCTGGTAGCGTGTCTCTATAGAACTGCTAGGCCTCACTTTCGTTGCAATTGCGTCACCCTCAGATTGTTCCCTTTAGATGCACAAAGACTTGCTGAGTCCCTTGGTGTCTCACACGATAAAATATTGGTTTAGATGGACAGGTATACTCCGAGGAAGGTTACGGGTTCAAAGAGACCGATAATGGTGGCAACGACCATCTGGTATTGTGATTCTAGGGATGGAGATCCGTGAGATCTGTGGGCGGGATGTTCTTATTTTCAGGGCATCTTATGCCAATATTCTTATCAGTACTCAGATTTTTTCTTCCGCTTCCGCTTGATACTCTGATGTGTGATATATATGAGGATGTATCCTAAACTATTAGAACTATCTAGTAATTTGGATCTTTCCGTATGGCATTGAATATTTCTATTTCTTTTAGATGGTCTGGCTCTCATCTACTCTTGTATGCCGCTGACATACACACTTGTGTATGTAATGTTGTCGCATGCCTGTCGACTATGCCGCTCGTATGTGTCCCGATGTTCTTGCAAAGTGGATGGGGTGTTGTCCGGTACCATGCCCTGTTCCGCTCAGACGAGGCCTACCTTTGGGTGGCCCCAGGCCTCCTCGGTAGGACACCTCATGCACTTTGAGTTTATTCCAGGCATGTTACTTAGAGCGTAATGTCCGCGGTATTACACATGGGTAAAGTTTTTACCCGTGGGTACGGGTATGGGTAAAGTTCTATACCCCTTGACTACATGGGTATGGATATGGTATTGCTCTACTCTAACACCATACCATGTCCATTGCCATCCTTAGTTGTGCGTACATCAGTGGTGTTGTTGGAAAAACTAAAACATTGATCCCATTGGTCGTGTGTTAGGATGTACTCACGATTCATAAGGAGGAACTTGACGCAATCAAGTCCGGGACTTTGTTCCATGGTACAATAGTAATGATCCACCGTATGGGTCAAGGTGCTGAGGTACTTAAGTGTAAGCGGCGATATGTGGAGACATCCTGAAAGACAAAGTCATACAAACCAACATTGTTGCAAAGTAAATCGAAATCTGCACGAATGCCAAGTTGGTTTAGGATATAGGGACACACGCACTTGGTGGACTTGATTTCTCGGAGCTTGAAACGATTGAAATGGTTCAGCTGAAACTCCTCAGTTAATTTGGTACCAAGTCACTCGGGGGTCAATGTATCAATGGGTGGTGCTAAGGATTCCACAGCCGCTACACGTGTACGACTCCTCGTGTTCATCTAAAAAACAATAACATAGAATAAATAAGTAATAATAAAAATTTCTAATGATAAATTTTGATCCAATAGAAACATAGCAGATGTGATTCTCTATACTAGTTATAAAAGAATATTCCTCTAAAACAATACTAAGCATGCTCAATATCAGGATTGAATCAAGAACAAGACCTAAGTCTAGATTGACAATGGTGAATGATTAAGTGAAGCTTTTGCAAAAATAAGCTGAGGATCGGATGAGAATCATACCTTAGATCGATTAAATGCGAGGAATTGAAGAAAGATTGAGTAAATTTGAAGATCCAATGGAGGTGGTTTGAAGTTTGGAGGAAGAAGAAAGAGAGATTGGTTTTTGGGGATTTTTAGGTTACCTCCTCGGACAGAATATGATGGCCGCTTACGTAGTACATGCGGGCGGTACGGCCGGAGCCCGCCCATACCGGGTGACATACCTTGGAAGCGACGACTGCTCCCTGTAGGTGCACTCGGTATGGACGCGCGGTATGGTCGCACGCACCCATACTACTCGTTGTTATCTATACAGTAATGCTCACTTGAAATCTGATGTTTACTTGAGGGTACAGTACGGGCGCACCGTACGGGCGCGTTCGTCCATATCAGTGGTCATTAATGACACTGACTCATGCGGCAAAAATCAAAGTTTGTATTTTTCTATGACTCGAGGTGGTACGGGCGCATGGTACGGGCCTCTCTGGCCGTACCACAGGTTGTTAAGTGCACTGTGAGCTGCAAAACTTTAAGAATTTGATTAGTAGCTTCATGTGCCTTTGCACATCTTAACATAAGTCAAAATAACAACAACCATACTTCATAAAAATTCAGCAATACTCTTTTGGCCATATTGACATGGATATACCCTACGGGTACCCGTTGTTAGCATACCTGGTCCAGCCCAACGGAAGGCCCACTCGACGACCTGCCAAGGTCCACGACACTCATGGCGTTTCGGCTGCTTTGAAGCCCATATGGACACGGACTTCCAAGCGCACAAGACAAGGAAAGATCAATACTAGAGTTTGAATACAACTTGTAACCAAATCGTATTGGCACCTGAGACCTAGCCTCTCTATATATAAAGGCTAGGAGAGTCCAACGAGGAGGACATGACACACGATACAATAGACTAGACCATAATAGATCTACAGATCCAGGGCACCTCTCACCGCATACACACCTCCATGCCAGATTGCATGTGCGCACCCATGTAATTTTCGGTTCCGCCGTAATCTCAAGAGCAGACAAGCAGGAGTAGGGTTTTCCCTCCAGGGGCCTGAACCTGGGTAAACCTCATGTCCCCGCGTTTCTTGTTTGCTAACGGTTCCACGATCTCCAGCATCCCCACCTTCTCCAAAACCCAAGCTTATAACAATGGGCATTGACGAGATTAAACCTCGTCAATTGGCGCTGTTTGTGGGAACGGGGACACTGATCGTGCGAACGTGACGGTCCCATCAAACTCGGCAATCTACGATTTGCCGATCTCAGGAGATCAACCTCTACTTCAGTCTCGCGCAAGATGAGAAGAAATTTATGCCACGTGCTCGCGTTTTCAAAATCGCCGCCGCAATCGAGCGCAGCTAATCCGATCTGCTAAGCCCAATCGATCTGGCCAAATACGCGAGTACCAACCACCAGATCGATCAATCTAATTGGAGTCTCTAGATGAAAAAGGAAGAAGCCGGAAGCTTTGGAGCTGGCGGCTACGTGCCGGAAGCATAATTTGCATACTGCATGGATTTTGCGGCCGGAGATACTAGTCACATGTATTGAAACATGTAAGATCAATCAGCAAAGTCAAGGAGCTCCATCGATCTTGAATTTCCATCAAATATCAGAGGCGTGCAACTTTCGAGTCCTTCTCCTACCCGGCGTCAAATCACGTCGACCCGATTAAATTTAGATCATGAAAGCTACGAAACCAACCAAAGAAAACGACCCATACGTACAACCGAAGAAAACGACCCGATGTGATCTTCGATTGCAGCGACCGGTTGCATCAGCGTCAGCGACCGCGAAATAGGGGCTCCTTCGACTCCGGTCATCCTCTATGATCTTCAGCTCCAACTACTCGGGGGCTCGGAGGCTCCCTCCGCTTAGGTTATCAGCCGTGGCCTTCGGCTCCAGTAACCCGTTGTGGTCTTCGGCTCCGATGTATGGCCTTTGACTGCGGCGACCCGCTGCTTTCTTCAAATGAGGTAACGCGATACATCCTTTGGATGCGACGACCCAGTGTGGTCTTCGATTGCGACAATCTTCAGATGCAGAACTCCCTGCCGCCATCGACCCCAGGAACCCGTCGCCGCTATGACTGTGGTCTGCCACGTCGACCACGTCCGCTGCGTGACCCGCTACCGCGTCAACTTCTCCATGGAAACAACCAACAAAGCTAAGTTTCCCTCTACTTAGAGCTGATTTCCTTTTTAACTCGCACTCAAAACACTCGGGGGCTGCGCCCACTTCGAGTAACCTAATGTGCCATCGGCTCCACTCAGTCGAGCACCTTGAACGCGACAGCCCGAGTAGCTGATTCTGCCTGATCATCGAATCCTTGAACTCCGAGTAACTAGGCAAGGTACTAAGTGAAAGAACATGTGGGCCCCCATGTGTGGTTTTGGTAATTAATGACAATCTTTATGGACTAATGTGTGTATCAAGTTGTACTTGTAGGAATTGTCCATTAGCATTGCTTGGAGCATGTGTTGACTTCAAGATAAGATGAAATGAGAAGAAGATGTGTTGTGCAAGCTCAAAATGCGCCATCTATAGAAGATCTCATGTTTGATGCTTGCCATCCTCGGTGATCATGGATCGATGATGAGGAATCAAGAAAGGTGTCCATCTTGAGAAGGACAAGATCGTCTACATCGAGCTCAAATGGATTGCTCAAGGCAAAGGTATAATATTGATAGGTTTTCCCTTTTGCCGGTCTCATGTTTGTTGGGAGACCGGGTTTAGGATAGATAACCGTACTATCAAGAGGGGCTCTCGAATGAGTAACTCGGTCACATCGTTCGGAGAGAGATCAAACCTTTGCATACTTGCATCATCATATTTGGTTGTTATTTGGTCTTATCCATGTGAGGATATAGAGCATGTGGTAATCTCCATAACAAGCTCTAGTTCATCAAAAAACGGATTTCCCTTTTATATCTTATTGCGTTTTGATCTTGGAGGTTTTACCGGTTTGTATTTTAGAGATAGGTAAAACCTTCCATTATTTGGTTCTTACTCATGTGAGGATTTATATCTTGTGTTAATCTCCATGACAAGCTCTAGTTCATCGAAAACGGATTTCATATGCATTTTCTATTACGTTTTTGATGTTGGAGGTTTTATCGGTTCGTCTTTTTGATAGAGGTTAAACCTTTTGTCATTTGGATCTATCCTCCCTTGCTGAACTATAATGTTTATTTTCATGATCTTTTAGATCTGGTTGTCCTCTTCGAAACGAGCCCAAGATCATCAAAATCGGAGTCCGGATGCAAAAGTTATGGCCGTTTTCGTTCAGGGATGACCGGTAGTACCGGACCAGGGTCCGGTAGTACCGGAGGTCCGGTAGTACCGCCCCTTAGTACTGGTCGGTACTGAATAAGGTGCGTTTGGCGACCTGGGATCCCCAGGGAATGTCCGGTAGTACCAGGAATATCCGGTAGTACCGGAAAAAAGTCCGGTAGTACCGGGATTCGCGTTTTTGGGCTTCAACGGTTGGATTTTGGGGGGACCTATTTAAGGGGCCTTCTTCCCCAATGGTTCCCCAACGAATCTTGCAAGTTTTCCCCTCCATTGTTGACCTTCGAAAGCTTGCTATCTCTCAATCCCTCCAATGATTCTTGCCCATATTTGAGTGGAAGAGAGAGGAGATCTAGATCCACATTTTGACCAAACCAAAACATCTCTTTGTGAGTGTATCTTTGGGGATCTAGATTTTGGGGGATTTTGTGTCCCTCTTTGATTCCTCCTCTCTTGTTCCCCCAATAGCTTTAGTAGCTTTGTTGGAACTTGAGAGTGAGGGATTTGAGCACCTTTGTGGTGTTCTTTCCATTTGCATTCGGTGCATTGGTTTGAGTTCTCCTCAGAGGATTTGGTTCGTGTTACTCATTGGAGCTTGTCCCTCTTGGGTTCTTGGAACCCTAGACGGTTTTGTGGCCTTGGTGGCATTGTGGCCTTGGTGGCGTTTGTTGGGAGCCTCCAATTAAGTTGTGGAGAAGTGCCCTAACCTTGTGAGAGGTTCCGGTTGCCACCGACAAGTGCACCGATAGTGGAAGCGTGGATCGATCCCGTTGGGGTGAGATTCACCAGAGAATAAGGGAGGCCTTTTGTGGCGTTGGTGGTTTGATACCACCCCCTCTCCAAACGAGACGTACTCCATGTTGGGAGGAACTCGGTAAAATATCGGTGTCCCCGCGTGCCTCGGTTATCTCTATACCCGAGATCTTTACTTATGCACTTTACATTGTGATAGCCTTCGTGCTTGAAGTAATATATATCTTGCTATCACTTTGTTGCTTGTATTGCTTAGCATAAGTTGTTGGTGCACATAGGTGAACCTTAGTTGTTCTAGGTTGTGCTTAACAAAGTAAACACTAGTTTTATTCCGCCTTTGTTGAGCCACTCTAGGAAAAGTTTTAATCGCCTATTCACCCCCCTCTAGGCGACATCCGTATCCTTTCAATTGGTATCAGAGCCCGGTCTCTCATTTTAGGCTTCACCGCCTTGAGAGTAAAGATGTCGACTAGAGGATTAGTGCACAAGGACACGCTCACATTCGATGGCACAAATTATGATGTTTGGAAAATTCGCATGCTTAATTTATTTCGGGAAATTCACCCAATTATCGAGGGATATCTATATGTGGGCCTCTCTTCTCCTATGGATACCCAAAACGAATCTTTAGTGGAGAAGTTGAACTCTCATATAGATGCTCTAGCTACTAAAATTCTTTTGCATGTTGTGAGCAATGTAGTTCTTTCTTCTATCATGCCTTATTCAAGCGCTCGTGAGATATGGACCAAGCTTCAAGATAAATATAGCAAGTCCAACATTATTGAGGATGATTGTGTTGCTTCCACTTCCGGTCGAGATGAGTTCTCATCGTCTACCACTTCATCAACATGTGATTTTTCACAAGGTAATGATATGGTGAGTGGTGATAGAAATTGCAATATGGATAGTGATATTAATATTTGTAATCCTTCATCCCTATCTAGTTGCAATGATCTATCTTTGGACCTTAACACTTCTAGCACTCAAAATTCCTCACATGCTTGTGTTAATAGTCCTTGTATATCATTTAGAAATGACTTGAATAAATCTCATGATGATATGCTCATGTTGTCTTGTTGCCATGATAAAAATGCTTCCATTTCCTCTAGTGCTTGTGTTTCTAACCACGTAGAGGAAAATGAAGATTCTATGGGCCAAGACAAGGTCTTGAAGAGAGCTACAAGTGCAATCTCATCATCACCTTCCTCCGGTTCTCACATGTGCCTTATGGCTAAGGGAACAAATGTAACCTCTTTGAATCCCATTGTATCTCATGATGATGATGATGAGGTTGAGAATGATAATGATGATTATAGAAGTAAGTATGATATTACCTCTATTAAGAAAATGGGAGAGGTTGTCTATAGCGCTCTCTTCAAAAATAAAATTGCTTCCTCCAACTTTCTTGAAATCTTGAATTGTGCCATAGAAGGCAATGATCTTATTGAGGAGCAAGAAAACTTAATTGATGAAAAGTTTGCACTTGAGCGTGAGTATGCTAATGAAGTTGCACAACTAAAGGACTCCCTTGAAGAAGAACAAACCACCAAAGAATCTCTTGAGGAGACTTTTACTCTAGAATTATCTAGGGTAAAGGAATACCATGATAGAGAACTTGCGGTGGCTAACTCCTTCAAGATTAAAAATGATGAACTTGAAGTTTCTTATGCTAAACTTGTTGAGGATTTTAAGCACCTCGAAAATGGCTCTCGGGTCGTTAAGATGGAGCTCATCAAACTCACCGAGTCACATGAGCAACTTAAAGCTTCATATTTAAAAGAGCTTGACAAGTTTCCCTCACCTCTTGCTAATAATGATGATGCTTGTGCTACTAACTCTATTTCTTGTGAAGCATCTATTTTGAAGGAGAATGTTGAGCTAAAGGCTCAACTTGCATTGCTAACTAGCAACTATGGGAAATTAGAAGAAAGTCATGTTAAGCTCTCGAGCTTGCATGAGGATCTTCTAGTCTCCCATGGTAGGCTAAAGTTAGCTCATGAGGCCATCGTGTCAAAGGTAACATCTAGTGGGCCTCATGTGGACATTAGCACTATATCTACTCCAAATGTTATATTGTCATGTGCTAGTCCTTGTAATTCATCCTCTCATAACCATGATATAACTCGTGATGAATTACATTCCATGCCTTGTTGCTCTAACAATGTAGCATCTACTTCCTCTAGTACTTTGTTGAAACTAACCATGTAGAGGAAATCAAAGAGCTCAAGGCTCAAGTCACTTCTTTGAAGAATGACTTGAAAAGGGGTCATCAAGGGAAGGCTGCACTCAACAAAATCTTGAGTGTGCAAAAATCCCCTAATGACAAGAGTGGGCTTGGATTCAACTCCAATGTCAAGAACAAGTCCACTATCAAGTTGAAGCACAAGGACAACAAGAAGAATGGCCAAGATCAAGTCAAGAATCCAGCCAACATTGTTTGCTTCAAGTGCAAGGAAGAAGGGCACCATGTTAGATCTTGCCCATTGAAGAAAAAGCCTCTTAGTGTGAAGCATCAAGGGAAGCGGCCTCAAGTTCCACCTCAAGTCATCAATGGGCCTCTTCCTAAGAGCACTACTCGAGCCCTTCCTCGAGGTGTGGCTTCACCTAAGAAGAAAAATAGAAAGGGTAGAACTTGCTACATATGCCGTGAGAAGGGGCACATTTCTTCCGCTTGCACTATTGGTAACTCCTCATCCCATCCTATCTTGATTGATGATGCTTATTCACTTCGTAAGGATGAGGTTGTCAATGTGTTTGCCAAATTGTTGGTGCTCAATGTGGTGTCAAGAAAAGAACCATTTGGGTTGCCAAGCCTATTGTGACTAACCTCTTAGGACCCAACTTGGTTGGGGACCAACAAGCCAAAACTTGATCAATAGGTGTGTTTTGGAGGGCATTGGAGTCTTGGCTACAGTATGAAGAATTGAGGGATCTTCATCAATTATTATTGTCAAGCCAAGCCATTTGGATTATCATGATTATATTATATTTCCAATGTTCCTCCTTGCGGTAACATATGCTAAACTCTTTACATTGAAAGTTACTCGCCCCCTTGTGCATGTGTTGGTTTTGTATCTTCCATGTTTTTGTACATGTTGTGCTATCCACTTAATTATCTTGAAATCAAGATTATTTGTGTATGATTAGGTGGCACACCATGTATGTGTGTTTCTTGTGTTTGAGACTTGCTTGGTTATATTTGGTATCCTATTTGGCTCTTGTGAGAAATTAATGGATTATCCTATTTTGGGGGAGTGTTATGCTTGGGCATTCCACAATCCTAAAATTGTGTGTACATGAGGAATACCACCTAGTACTTATATTGGATTCTTGTCTAGTCTCTATGTGGTATAATTCTCATGAGAAATTTAAGTTTTATAATGTCCATTAATTATCTATATTTGTATCCTTTTGCCTCGTGTTGTTTTTATGGTAGTATCACATTATGGGGGAGTCTTATGCTTAGTGCATATTACAATCCTAGAAAATGTGAATATTCGAGGTTGTGTCACTTAGAATTGATACTGATAATTATCTAGCGCCTATGTGACACATTGGCTCATACAAGTTCCAATTTGCATGAATGGCTTTATTGATCTTATTTTGGATCTTGTATATGAGAGTGTTTCTTGGTATGCATTTCCTCATATTTAGATATATATATCCTCATGGAAACCATTTGCTTCAAGTTACTCTATTCACTAGTGATTGTGTGACTTGGGGAAGCTACCAAGAATCTTTCGAAGTATCATGCTCAATTTCTTATATTTAGTTATATGCTTCTTGTTGTGACTATGATCTTGGATATCCATGCAAGGTACCTTGGGAAAATTATTCTATTTCTTGTCCTTGGACAATGAGTACCCAACTTATGGTAGAATTTATTGATCATATTCACTTTGGACCTTGCTTAATTTTATCCTATATTTGGCCAAGAAAATGTTTTGTGTTGTCTCCCAAGCCTTCCTTGCTTCTTGTGGATATTCTTATTTTATTGATATCCTCTTGTGTTTTACTTATTATAGGTACTAGTGATGATCCCATTTGTGTGCATTTTGCATTTAAAAGGAAAATCCTACATAATGCACTATCTATGGGGGAGCTCTCCTATATTATTTAGAACACTCATATTTATACTTCTTTGTTTGGTCCATATCGGGTTTTATGTGCTTGGAACCTCAATCTTTTCATTTTGGTATTTGTGCCATCATGAGAAGTTTGGGGAGTTTGGTTTCTTGTTGGAACCTTGCTCTTTTTGGGAGTTGGTTTTGTCTCACTTTTTTCATGATTTAACCATTTTAGAATGAGATAAATCCTTGAGCATTTTTATTTCTATCTATCTTTTGCTCCTTTGGTTTTAGCCTAGTTCATTTGTTGAATTTGTGATCTTTCATGTGTTGAATTGGTTCTTGGATATAATTTGGACATCGTTTGTCGAGTCACACCCTTGTGTGTGCAATCTCGATTTACTTGGTGTTTTTTTAAATTGTATCTTCTTTTTGGTTCTTGAAAGCTTTATGCATGCATATTTACTATATGTTTATATTATGCCATGCTTGCTTTCTTTGATCCAATATATAGGGGAAACTCCACCAAATCCCATCGGCTAAGTTGTACATGAAATTCAATTTCATATCAATATGCACATATTAATGTGGAGTCTCTCCTATGTATTGTAGTTGAACTAACTACTTTGGACCCAATTAGTTTGGGGACCATTTTGTACTTAAATGTGTTTTAGGTACATTGGAGATATATTGGATGCTTGTCTCTTAAATTTGAAGAAGTGGTGCTTACAAGAAAATTTGAGGCAAGCTATAGGATGATCAACGAATTCATATCTTCTACATCCTACCAATTATATCTCGGTAACGAGTATCTCTTTCTCATGCATATTTATCTTGCTTCCAACCTTTTGTAGGTTGCATCTTGGCATGAATTTTTGTTATTATATTTATTGTTGTATCTCTAGCCATGGTATTAAAAGAACTCTCTATTGTAAATGTGTATAAGTTTAGATGAGTGCATATAATTGGGACTATACAAAATCATGCATATGAGCCATCAATCCCAAATATGTCAATCTAGAAATTTTATTGCCTATCTTTTCCTCAACTTCTCTCATGTGCAATAGTGAGATTTTGCTAGTTGTTTATTCCTTGTGATATTTGTTGCCTTTCTCCATATATTCCAACTTTCTCCTTTCCCTTGGTGATAGTTGTAATATATGTAGGGTGTTGGTGTTTGAAGTTCATTAATGTACAATAAGATATATTTGAGCCCTTGGCCATGCTTTGAAGCAAAAATCTTATTGGTATATGTTGTGACTTCATTTTTGCTTTCATGTGCTTTATTGTGTATCTTCCTTGTGTGTGCTTGTT
Source organism: Avena sativa (assembly GCA_916181665.1). Classification (NCBI taxonomy): domain Eukaryota; kingdom Viridiplantae; phylum Streptophyta; class Magnoliopsida; order Poales; family Poaceae; genus Avena; species Avena sativa. The sequence continues at coordinate 116,101,333 of OV702298.1, forward strand.
TCTTTATGGGCATACGTCATTGTGATGTTATCCACTTAGAAACATATACACATATGAGAAGATAATTTTAGTTGAGATTTTACTCCTTGAATACCACCTTTTATTCCTTTTATTCTTCGGTGGATTCCAAATTTATTTGCCTATGAGTGCTCATTCCTCTTGTTTGCATCTTCGGGCACTCATATTTGTTCTCTCATGCCTTGTATTGTTAAATGAACTTGGATGAGTGAGGATTCCATGATTATGCACCTTGTTCCCAAATGCAATTATCATAATTGGTGCATTATCTTTGGGGATCTCATCTAATCCATTTAATAATGCTCATTTATCTTTTTTCTCATTTATTGCGTCTTAAATGTTTATGGGGAAGTGAGTATTCCATATTTGTGCATTTTTGTATTGAAATACAACGATTCTAAAGTGCACACAAATCTTGGGGAGCTTCTCTATTTTATTTAAGCATTTATTTGATCTCTCATTTGTTGTGCTTGAAATGCTTATGGGGGAGCAAGGATTCCATATTTGTGCAATATGTATTCTAATTCATTTATGTTGAATAGTGCACAAATCTTGGGGAGCTTCTCTATTTGTTATTTAAAGCACTCTCTTGGTCATATCATAATATCTTGTAGGTTCCATTTGAACTCATTTGTTGTTTTCAATTGGTTTGTGGGACCTTGTAATTGCTTGCATCATTTGACTTTATTTATTTTGGCAATCTTCGGGTCCTCGATATAGTTCTACTACATCCCAAGTATTCATCATTGGATATGTGCGAAGGCACACCTTTGGAGGAATTATTATTATATTTGCCTTCTAGAACTTGTCACCCATTTCGGCAATCGATGCCAATGGGGGAGAAGTTTTAGAGGGTTTAAGGGAAGTTGGTTTATGCATTGAGTTTGTTCTTGTGCATTTGCCTCTCATGCTCTTGCATCTTTGTCGTTGCTTAGCATGTGGTATATATAGTGGAAACTCCACCAATGATAATGATTGGCAATATATGCAATGAAATTCAAGTTCATCACACATGCATAGATTGTGGGAGAGTTTTCTCTATATATGGTGGTACCAATATCACATACTTATGTAGTATTTGATATTGGTGTTACCAGTTTGTTCATTAAAATTCCTTATATAAACCCTCTTAAAGGGATTGTCATCAATTACCAAAAATGGGGGAGATTGAAAGAACATGTGGGCCCCCATGTGTGGTTTTGGTAATTAATGACAATCTTTATGGACTAATGTGTGTATCAAGTTGTACTTGTAGGAATTGTCCATTGGCATTGCTTGGAGCATGTGTTGACTTCAAGATAAGATGAAATGAGAAGATGTGTTGTGCAAGCTCAAAATGCGCCATCTATAGAAGATCTCATGTTTGATGCTTGCCATCCTCGGTGATCATGGATCAATGATGAGGAATCAAGAAAGGTGTCCATCTTGAGAAGGACAAGATCGTCTACATCGAGCTCAAATGGATTGCTCAAGGCAAAGGTATAATATTGATAGGTTTTCCCTTTTGCCGGTCTCATGTTTGTTGGGAGACCGGGTTTAGGATAGATAACCATACTATTAAGAGGGGCTCTCGAATGAGTAACTCGGTCACATCGTTCGGAGAGAGATCAAACCTTTGCATACTTGCATCATCATATTTGGTTGTTATTTGGTCTTATCCATGTGAGGATATAGAGCATGTGGTAATCTCCATAACAAGCTCTAGTTCATCAAAAACGGATTTCCCTTTTATATCTTATTGCGTTTTGATCTTGGAGGTTTTACCGGTTTGTATTTTAGAGATAGGTAAAACCTTCCATTATTTGGTTCTTACTCATGTGAGGATTTAGATCTTGTGTTAATCTCCATGACAAGCTCTAGTTCATCGAAAACGGATTTCATATGCATTTTCTATTACGTTTTTGATGTTGGAGGTTTTATCGGTTCGTCTTTTTGATAGAGGTTAAACCTTTCGTCATTTGGATCTATCCTCCCTTGCTGAACTATAATGTTTATTTGCATTATCTTTTAGAGCTTGTTGTCCTCTTCGAAACGAGCCCAAGATCATCAAAATCGGAGTCCGGATGAAAAAGTTATGGCCATTTTCGTTTAGGGATGACCGGTAGTACCGGACCAGGGTCCGGTAGTACCGGAGGTCCGGTAGTACCGCCCCTTAGTACCGGTCGGTACTGAATAAGGTGTGTTTGGCGACCTGGGATCCCCAGGGAATGTCCGGTAGTACCGGGAATGTCCGGTAGTACCGAGAAAAAGTCCGGTAGTACCGGGATTCGCGTTTTTGGGCTTCAACGGTTGGATTTTGGGGGGACCTATTTAAGGGGCCTTCTTCCCCAATGGTTGCCCAACGAATCTTGCAAGTTTTCCCCTCCATTGTTGACCTTCAAAATCTTGCTATCTCTCAATCCCTCCAATGATTCTTGCCCATATTTGAGTGGAAGAGAGAGGAGATCTAGATCCACATTTTGGTCAAACCAAAACATCTCTTTGTGAGTGTATCTTTGGGGATCTAGATTTTGGGGGAATTTGTGTCCCTCTTTGATTCCTCCTCTCTTGTTCCCCCAATAGCTTTAGTAGCTTTGTTGGAACTTGAGAGTGAGGGATTTGAGCACCTTTGTGGTGTTCTTTCCATTTGCATTCGGTGCATTGGTTTGAGTTCTCCTCGGAGGATTTGGTTCGTGTTACTCATTGGATCTTGTCCCTCTTGGGTTCTTGGAACCCTAGACGGTTTTGTGGCCTTGGTGGCATTGTGGCCTTGGTGGCGTTTGTTGGGAGCCTCCAATTAAGTTGTGGAGAAGTGCCCCAACCTTGTGAGAGGTTCCGGTTGCCACCGACAAGTGCACCGATAGTGGAAGCGTGGATCGATCCCGTTGGGGTGAGATTCACCGGAGAATAAGGGAGGCCTTTTGTGGCATTGGTGGTTTGATACCACCCCCTCTCCAAACGAGACGTACTCCATGTTGGGAGGAACTCGGTAAAATATCGGTGTCCCCGCGTGCCTCGGTTATCTCTATACCCGAGCTCTTTACTTATGCACTTTACATTGTGATAGCCTTCGTGCTTGAAGTAATATATATCTTGCTATCACTTTGTTGCTTGTATTGCTTAGCATAAGTTGTTGGTGCACATAGGTGAACCTTAGTTGTTCTAGGTTGTGCTTAACAAAGTAAACACTAGTTTTATTCCGCCTTTGTTGAGCCACTCTAGGAAAAGTTTTAATCGCCTATTCACCCTCCCTCTAGGCGACATCCGTATCCTTTCACTAAGACTAAGGGTAATCAGGATAACGAAAAGGCCTAGCAAACAGTGCAAAAGTGTCGACTCGATCGGCACCAGAATTTTACTTTACAAGCCAACAGGCAAATATTCTTTACAAGATACAAATACTTTACAATTTTTTATATTTTCTGCAGCTTACAAGGACGCCGGACTACATCGCGCTATCGTATTGGGTCCTCCAACGGAGTCGACTAACGCCAAGACCCGAGTCGACGCATTCCTCGGATGACCACATCAATCATCAACAAAAGCGGCGCTAGATGCGCATCCGACAGAATAAACGGCGTCGACTTCATCCGGAACATCGATTCCTTCTAGATAAACATCGCGCGACTCTGCTACGTTGACTCCTGGATCCTTATGCGTAAGACGCTGACTCGATTAAACTTCTGGGTCAGTGGTTTCTCCTTGTATGAGTCTCCACTCGAGTCTACGACTCGACTAGACACTCGGGGCTACTCCTATCAGGAGTGCTGGTCGCGCACCCGATGTACTTCCGGGTCAGCGATACGCCCACGATATTTACGACTACAACCGCATGATAAAAGACTCGAGTCTCTGCCCGAGTCTACGACTCCCCCAGACACTCGAGGGCTACTCCAAATTAGAGCGTTGGTCGCGCACACAAAAGGTCTTCGAGTGGCACGCTTCGATTCCTCACTCGTATCAACGATTCGACAGAGGACTCGGGGGTACTCCCATAGGGAGCGCTATTCGCGCATTCAAAAAATAAAGCAATTCATGGGACATCTTCAAAGTCATCCGAAGAACTTTTGGGTCGCCATATGTAACATCCCAAAAATATAAAACATTGATCATCAAACTCTAAGCACTAAAATTAGGGTTAACAAAAACTGTGATTAATTAAAATCGTATGAATGCATGTGTGTATGTGATGATTTGATAAATGCATGAATGAACTTGTGTGATTAACCTAAATAGCAAGAAATGGTTTAGAGATGAAAATAACATCATATAAAATAGTCCCAAGCAGAAACAAACAAAGAAAAAAAATCAAAAACAAATCAATTAAAGCAAATGGTCATTTTTGCCAATCTTCCTCACTAGGTCACTTTGAGTGTTCCTAGTCCAAGATTTCAAATAGAAACTTTTCCAATTCTTTTCACCCCTTGCTAAACCAAGTAAAAGTGAAGAAAGCCCACATTTCAAACTTGCAGAAACATTTGGCAACCTCATTTGAATCGCAAGTAAAAATTGAATCTTTATCATATGTGAAGATCACATATTTTCAAAACCCAACCAACCAGTGCCCCTTGACTAATCTAGCTAACCAGAGACTCCCTAGTATGTGCCTAGCAAACCCACCAAGTTTAAATCCAAAATTCAAATTTGAATCTCTTTCGGCCATTTCATCAAACACCTTATTTGCAGCAAACAAACAAAGAACAAACACTATATTGAGCAGTGATTTTGGCCAACCTTCTTCCCTCTCTAGCTCTCACTACACTCTTAGTAGATGATCTAGCCCAATTAACAACCCTTAGCACTACTGTGAGCTTGGCATTGCCATTAATGGTGACCATGCCGAGCCTAACTTGACACCCACATGTCGACAAAGAGCTAGGAGAAGCACGAAGCCTAGCAAGCATGTCTGGAGAACTGACCACCGTCCACCGCCACGCCCTGTCCAAGCCTCGAACACTGCCAGCCCCTGGACCACACGGCAAGCTCATGCCAAACCTCTCTGCGTTCGAGCCGAGAGAGCTCTAGTGCGCCACACTCGACCAGGGCCCACGCGCCACCCTCGCCGCTTGCAGACGTGATCGCCAACACTCCAGCACCCCGCTAGACAACCTCGTTCGCCGCCATGCGGACCACGCATGCTGTGCGCCATTAAAATCACCGTTGGACCCGTCCAGTGTGTCGACGCGTTCCGACCGATCAGCACCGCCCCACGCCTTACCACCACGCCGTTGAGCTCGCCAAGGAGCACAACACCGTCCTATCGTTGCCCATGCCATTAGCCCTCTATGCCGTCGACCACGACGAGATCGGCCCGCGCCCGTCGGTCCCCATCAGCCACTATAAAAGGAGGCCTCCTCCGTTCGTTTTCTTCACACCAGTTCACTCCCCACCTCTCACTGATCACACCCACTCACATTCGGAGCAAGGCGAGCACCTGGTGGCTGGAATTTCACCGGAGTTAGCCGCTACAGAGGAGGAGAGGCGCCGTCGATTGGAGCCACCCCAGGTGAAGTTGCCGGTACCAGGAGAATCGTTATTGTCGTGTTCGTCGTTCGCCCCCATTGCCGACCATCGTTTGAGCCCCGGTGAGCCTCCCACGACCCCTACCCGTCGCGCTAGGGTTCTGTCTCGCCGGCGCTGCCTGATGTGGATGATAAACCAGAGCCGTTCGATTAGAGTTAGATCGTGCGGCCTAGATCACCCCGTACCGCTTCGCCCCTCACTGTCTCACTGACACGTGGGGACAGCCACTTAACCCGCCCGCACGTGCGCTGTGCGTAGTGGGCCAGCCCAGTTAAACGTCCCGCGCGACCCAACAATTCAAACTTAAGTTTATTCATTTAAATTCAAACACAGTTCTATACCTAGATTCAAAAATCAACCCAGCTCGATTCACTAAACCAAATGCATGAAACCAATTTTGTTAGAAAGGTACTGGAATGCTTAATCCAATCCCGTTGGATTCAAACCATTTAGATTTATAGATCACCCATGGTAAAAATAACAAGGCAGAAGCTTTTCTGCATTCAAATATTTTTGAAAATTCAACCATAAGAGCTTTTGAGTTGATTCCAACTCTCAAAAATCACATTTAACCATACCATTCAGAATATATAAAAATATATAGGTTTACTTATAGAAATAATATCAAGTAATAAAATAATGCCACATAGGCATTTCTAAGCACTTTAATTAATTAAAATAAATAGGTTAAACCTTATTAAATTGTGACACCACTTTAAATCACATTCCCATGTACTGAAATATGTGGTGATGACATGTGTCAACATGATCCCATGTTTGAGTTGGAGAATATTAAATCTTAAGTAGTTTTTCAATGGGTAGAAATTACTTTTCTTAAATAAAATAAATAAGACAAGTGTTTTAATCCTTGTAATGCTAGTGATGATGATAGATCATCTAGTGTGAACCTTTCTGTGATGTTTAGAAATAGTTAAGTATTGTTTGGTGATTGTGTACCTCGTATTTATTTATAGATGCTAGTACCGACCGAGGATACGAGGAGGAAGGAGAATACTACGAGGAAGAAGCCGAGGAGAACTTCAACCACTGCTCTGCACAAGGCAAGCCTATACCTGCAACCTTGCAAGCTAACACTTGCAAGATACCCTACTTATGCAAGCTATTACTTGCTTGTTACTATGCCAACTATATGCCTTAAGCATATGTAATTATACCCACTTGACACACCATCCAAGTTTTACTTGCAAAAGTTTCTAAGATTAACTCGGTACTTGCAAGAGTGTTGTTTGATTCTAGAGCATCGCACTCATTTGTCATTGAAGAATTTGCATGCACTAGTAAGATTCAACCAACCTAATTGAAGAATGTTATGATTGTTCCAATACCTGGTTCAACCACCAAAGCTAGGCAAATTTGCAAAGCCGTCCCTATTCGAATCCATGGCATAGATTTTTATGCTAATCTAATAGTACTCAGAACTAAGGGTTTGGAAGTAGTACTAGGAATGGATTGGGTCCAAACACAAAGGATTAATTGACTGTGCCAATAAAGCCATAACCATGATCAGTACAGCCGGGATATCAGTCGAGCATGTATCTGAAACCTTGCCCCGTCAATTCAAGTGCAACAAGAGTATAGCCCAGCCAACCATTGACCAAGTCTGGATAGTCTGTGAATACCCCGATGTATTTCCAGATGTTTTCCCAGTATGCCCCCACATCGGGATATCGAGTTTATCATTGAACTGATCCCTGGAACCGGACCCATAGCCCAGAGACCATATAGTATGAACCCGTCTGAACTAGCAGAACTAAAGAAGCAACTGGATGCTATGCTGGAAATTGGATTGATTCAACCAAGTGCGTCACCATGGAGACCCCTGTCTTGTTTGTGGACAAGAAAGATGGAGGTAACCGTTTGTGTACGGATTATCATAAGTTGAATGATGTCACCATCAAGAACAAGTACCCACTGCCGAAGATAGAAGAATTGTTTGACCAGTTGACTGGTGCCAAAGTGTTTTCTAAGATTGATCTTAGAACTGGCTATCATCAACTCAAGATTCACTCAGAGGATATTCCAAAGATTTCCTTCACCACCAGATATGGATTATATGAGTATACTGTCATGTCTTTTGGATTAACCAATGCCCCCGCTTATTTCATGAATCTCATGAATAAGATTTTATGGAATTCCTGTATAAGTTTGTCGTTGTTTTCATCGACGATATTCTGATTTATTCCAAATCATAAGAAGAACATGAGCTACACCTAAGGACCATTCTTGGAACCCTTAGAGAGCATCAGCTGTATGCCAAGTTTAGCAAATGTGAATTCTGGTTATAGGAGGTAGGATTCCTCGGACATATCGTATCAGTTGGAGGAATTGCTGTTGACCCTGCGAAGGTGAAGGATGTTGAAGATTGGCAAGCCCCAACCACTCAAACCCAAGTTCGTGCATTTCTCGGATTAGCGGGATACTACCGCAAGTTTGTAGAAGGATTCTCGAGTATTGCAAGACCCATGACCCAATTGCTGAAGAAGGACAAGAAGTTTGAATGGACGGACAAATGTGAAGCGAGTTTTCAAGAACTCAAGAGAAGATTGATTTCAGCCCCAATCTTGATCATGCCGGATATCACGAAGCCCTTTGATGTGTATTGTGACGCATCCAAGATCAGTCTCGGATGTGTGCTAATGCAAGAAGGCAAAGTTATATCTTATCTATCCCCACAACTGAAGCAACATGAACAAAATTATCCAACCCATGACCTTGAACTAGCAGCCATAGTTCTAGCCCTGAAGACATGGAGGCATTACCTTATGGGTAACCGTTGTGAGATGTATTCGGATCACAAGAGCCTGAAGTATATATTCACTCAGAAGTAGCTGAATATGAGGCAGAGAAGATGGATTGAGCTAATCAAGGGCTATGATCTGGACATTCACTATCACCCCGGTAAAGCCAATGTGGTAGCAGATGCCCTTAGCAGATTGCCGTGCCGCTTGAACTCCATGATTTTGAAGGATCAACCAAGTTTGCACAAAGAGATGGAAGATTTCTGAATGGAATTAGTGAGTGAAGGATTTTTGGCTAGCATAGAACTTCAACCCACATTGATCAGCCATATCAAAGAGGCACAGAAAGGAAATGCTAGTATCGACGGAATCAAACGTCGTATTGGTATAGGCAAAGTACCCGGATTCGGCGAAGACGAAGAAGGAGTTCTGTGGTACAAAGGACGTCTCTGTGTACCAGCAGATTCGGAATTGAAAGAAGTGATTTTGAACGAAGCCCATGATACTATTTATTCTATCCACCCTGGAGGAACAAAGATGTATAAGGATTTGAAGGAGCAATTTTGGTGGCATAAGATGAAGAGAGAAATCGGAAGCTATATCGCCAAGTGTGATATATATCAGAGAGTCAAGGCGGGACATCAAAGACCTGCAGGACTGTTGCAACCTTTGCAGATTCCGGAATGGAAATGGAATTCAGTTGGAATGGACTTTATCACCGGATTGCCTACTTCTAGTAGGGGAAATGACTCTATTTGGGTCATAGTGGACAGATTGTCCAAAGTCGCCCATTTCTTACCAGTCAAGACCACATACAAGAGTTCGAAGCTAGCAGAGTTATACATCGCTAGAATTGTCAGTTTGCATGGAGTCCCCAAGAACATTGTATCGGATCGAGGAACTCAGTTTACCTCGAGATTCTGGAAGAAAGTCCAAGAAGGTTTAGGAACCCGACTGGATTTCAGCACAGCATATCACCCTCAGACCGGTGGACAAACAGAGCGAGTAAATCAAATACTCGAGGATATGTTGAGAGCATGTGTGCTAGAGTATGGATCTAAATGGGAAGACTGTCTGCCTTTCGCAGAATTTTCAAACAACAACAATTATCAAGCTAGTCTTCAAATGGCCCCATTTGAATTCATGTATGGAAGGAAGTTTCGCACCCCTTTGAATTGGTCGGAAGTAGGAGAGAGTTAGATTTTCGGACCCGACGTCCTACGAGAAGCAGAAGAGAAAGTTCACAAGATTCGTGAGCACCTCAAGACCGCCCAGTCAAGACAGAAGAGTTACGCTGATAAGAGACATTGAGACCTCGCTTTCAATATAAGAGATTTTGTGTATCTCAAAGTGTCGCCTTTGAAGGGAATGCAGCGTTTCCAGCTCAAAGGAAAGTTAGCCCCCAGATATATCAGACCTTTCAAGATTCTGAATCGTTGAGGAGAAGTATCATATCAATTGGAACTTCCAGAGGAGATGTCAGCAGTACACAATGTGTTCCATATATCATTACTTCGCAAATGCCTTGAAGTTCCGGAGAAGACCGAAGTGTTCAAGAACATTGAACATCGGACCATAGAGATCAAAGATGACCTGACATATCCTGAAGTACCCATCCGTATTTTGGAAGAAGCTTTCAGAACCACCAGGACCCAAAGCATCAAGTTTCTCAAGATTCAGTGGAGCAACCACACTGAAGAAGAAGCTACCTGGGAGCGAGAAGATCACATCAGGACGGAGTTTCCCGATCTCTTTAAATCCTAGGTAATCTTTTTTCTTATTTTTAAAATCTCGGGACGAGATTTTGTTTAAGGAGGGAAGGTTTGTAACATCCCAAAAATATAAAACATTGATCATCAAACTCTAAGCACTAAAATTAGGGTTAACAAAAACTTTGATGAATTAAAATCATATGAATGCATGTGTGTATGTGATGATTTTATAAAAGCATGAATGAACTTGTGTGATTAACCTAAATAGCAAGAAATGGCTTAAAGATGAAAATAACATCATATTAAACATTTCCAAGCAGAAACAAACAAAGAAAAAAATCAAAAACAAATCAATTAAAGCAAATGGTCATTTTTGCCAATCTTGCTCACTAGGTCAATTTGAGTGTTTCTAGTCCAAGATTTCAAACAGAAACTTTTCCAATTATTTTCACCCCTTGCTAGACCAAGTAAAAGTGAAGAAAGCCCACATTTCAAACTTGCAGAAACATTTGGCAACCTCATTCAAATCACAAGTAAAAATTGAATCTTTATCATATGTGAAGATCACACATTTTCAAAACCCAACCAAACCAGTGCCCCTTGACTAATCTAGCTAACCAGGGACTCCCTAGTATGTGCCTAGCAAACCCACCAAGTTTAAATCCAAAATTCAAATTTGAATCTCTTTCGGCTATTTCATCAAACACCTTGTTTGCAGCAAACAAACACACAACAAACACTATAGTGAGCAGTGATTTTGGCCAACCTTGTTCTCTCTCTAGCTCTCACTACACTCTCAGTAGATGATCTAACCCAATTAACAAGCCTTAGCACTACTGTGAGCTTGGCATAGCCATTAATGGTGACCATGCCGAGCCTAACTTGCCACCCACATGTCGACAGCGAGCTAGGAGAAGCACCAAGCCTAGCAAGAATGTCTGCAGCACCGACCACCGTCCACCGCCACCCCCTATCTGTTGGGGATATGCTATATGGGTATCCTCATAGCATGTCTCTTATCCGACTAACCCGGGTGGCCCATAGTCGGTAGCATGGCCTATGGCCTGCTGGGCAGCCCAGTTAGGTGGATCTAGAAGGGAGGCCCATGCCGGATAAATGAAGGCTACAGTGGAGTCACCAGCGTACCCGGAGCCTTGGAGTGCAAGATACACAAGACTAGTAATAGACGGTGTAGGACTCTGTAACCTGTCCGGCTAGGACTTTTCCCTGTAACCCTAGGATCTGACGACTATATAAGTCGGGCCTATGGGAGCCTTTAGGGCAACGATAACTTAGACTTTCTAGTCACCTCACACAGCGAACCTATCTCTGTAACTCGGCGTATTGCGATTATAGTGATTTATAGCAGGAGTAGGATTCCGCCACCGTTGTGGGATCTGAACCTGGGTAAGCTGTGTTACCTCGTACCCGTCAACCTTCCTCCTTACCCCACGTCTCTAAACACGCACTGTGAGGACCCCTCCATGGCGTACTCGTCGGCAATTCCACAGTTGGCGCCCACCGTGGGGCAAGAGGCGCTTTAGGCTCTTCAGCGGGCAAGGACCAAGATCTTCGCGGGAATCGGCAAAACCGTAGCCATCGGTCGTGTTCTCTTCTACGACAATGTTCCGATCGTCCCCCCCGACGAGTTCTGGATCCCGGCGAAGACGAACCCTACGCGGTGTTCGATCGTTCCTATCAGAGACATCCACCTCTTCATTGGCGAAACCGACTCGGGCACTAGTTCTCTGGGAGTCAGAGGAGAATCAAGACCCGCACGGACCGCCTACGGGCAGGATACGTTTGCGGAAGGATCGATGTCGGACCTCTCCTCGGAGTTTGCCGACAAAGATCGGAAAAATTCAAGACCCACCCAAACCGCCCCTGTGCAGGATATAAAGGTGGAAGATCACTGCAAATCCGCCGGCTTTGTCCATGCGTCTGGACAACAGAGATCCAAGTTTGTCGGCGTGGTTACCATCTTCGATCTGGTGCTCTGCGTTCAGAGAGAGGGCGAAAAACCCCGCGGTTACCTGGCCAGGTGGCTCCATATACGAGCCGATCTGGCCAACTATCCCAATGATGATGCCATCTATCACTTTGTGGAAGGACTGGACCATGGCACGCTTCTCCGACATTCTCTAAGACGACAACAAGCGACAGGACGTCTCACCTTCGAAGGCATGGTGAACACCATCAACAACTACGCGGAGGCTGAAGCGGCAGCTCAGACAGCGCTTGCGCTCATTGACAAAGCCCCTCCAATTCAGCCACCTCCACCACCTCCTCCGGCCGCCATCGTCGCAGTAGCACCACCACTTCCAGTCATCGTCGAGGCCGTTGCACCTCCACCGCCCGTCATCGAGGAAGTCCTGTCACCCTCCGACTCTGTCATTGACGCGCTTTATGCTAATTTCAGTGCAGATTCAGAGGAAATAGACTTCAGTCCAGAAGAGCTAGACTCCGCTATGCAGGAGATGGAGGAGGAGTACTCGCGCGATGAGCAAGCTAATAACACCGTCATGTCTCGAGGGGTGTTCGTCACCATTGGGACAACGATGGACGAAGACCATCCCGGGCAAGCTCCGCCTACGGCACTGGATAAGTGGAAGGGGCCGCTAATTGCTGACGACATTGATCGCGCAAAGGTCATGCCTCCTCCGCCTAACCCAGTGCAGCAGCCGCAGGAACTCGGCACCGGTCCGAGCAACAACAACACCGCGAACTTGCCGCCCCCAGCATCCACGTCAGCAGCAGCCCATGTTACTCCAGCTGATAGAGTGATGTACGGCAATCTCCTCGTTGAGCCTCTAACCATTGATCATATCCGGAACGTGACTCAGCTTGACGAGAAGCGCCATCATCTGCTGGAGGAGGCACAAGCCATCGCGGAGCAAGGCACTAAACTAGATCGAGATCTGGTCAACACGCAGAAGTCCATAGAGAAAGCAAGAGCAATGGAGGCCGAGTACAAGACTCTGCTGCAGCAGCAGAAGGCTAAGAAAGCTCCGACTCGCATCATCAACGATCCTGGTGTACGGCGCAACCTAGGATGGGCTCCCTCGAAGCCGGCACAGGCCAAGCCATACATCGATAGTGAAGGCAAGCAGGTGATGCCCACCCCACTCCTTAACCTCGCCGTCGCCAAAACCCTTCTGGAGCAGGATAGATCGCCTGAGGCAGTAGAGCAGGTCTACGACCTAGTGGCCAAGGCGGTAAAGCAGCAGGAAAAGGCCACCTCAAAGAGGCTTGAGTCTGACCCAGCGCTCTGCCGATCTAGCCAGTATAAACCGCCAAGGGACAGATCTCCTCAGGATGTCGGATCGCGGACGGGTTCATCAGAACGAAGACGGAGGGATGCGCGCAACAGGAAGGATGCTATCCCCATATCCTCTGACCACGGAGAAAGATCCCAACCTCGCTGCCCATCGCCACCTCCCTGATCCCCCCGACGTCAGGAAGATTACAAGGCTCACCATCGTACGAATATGTCCCCTCCAAAGCAGTGTGGCATCGTCATCCGCGACAACGCGGCACAGACCCGTCATGATGGAGAGCGCCACCAAGGACATAAGAGCAGGTCACACCATGACCCTCCGCGTCCGGCAAGCAACCGTGACATGCGTGGGGCGTCACAGGAGGGTAACAGCAAGAAGGCTAACCCACCGCCACCTCCGCCTCCGTCACCACCAAGCAGTCACCATGACGGAAGAGGCCCGCGTCATTCACGCAGCCCATCCCCTGTTGACAACAAGAAGAACCCGGAGCCATACGATGCACGTTCACGGATCGATAAGATCCACGAGGCCCGGGAAGGACCATACCTGGGACCACGTTGCTTTGGACCTGCAGTACGGTCCGCAACTTACCCCAAAGGTTTCCGGATTGACAAGACCATCAAGCCCTATGACGGCACCGCCAAACCCGCCACATGGTTGCAGGACTACGGCAACACGGTGGAGATTGCTGGAGGCAACCCCAACGTCGCCGTCAAGTACCTCCCGTTAATGTTGGCGGGTACGGCCCGTCAATGGATAGACGACTTGCCGGAGAAATCCATCTACAACTGGCTGGACATGCAAGAAGCGTTCACCAAGAACTTTGAGGGTACATACAAGCGTCCCTGCACTATGGGCGATCTACAGCGGTGCGTGCAAGAGAAAGACGAGACATCTCGCGCCTACCTCTCCCGCTGGCTGGATATGAAGAATTCCTGCGCAGGAGTGCACGCCCAGACCGCCATGGCCGCCTTCATCGATGGATTGGAAAGGGGCACGTTACTCCGACATAAGCTAAAGCGCTTGCAGGACAATCATCATCTTGACTTGAATCAGATGATTCAGTTAGCTAGTGAGTTCGCAGCTGCCACCGACGATGCTCATGGCTCTTTGCCGGCAACGGCCGTTCCAACCCAAGCTCGGAGGAATAGCAGTACAAAGCGGAAAACCGCTCCAGAAGAAAATCAATCTACCGACATGGTCGCCATGACTTTTGCAGGACGAGGAGAAGGCGAACAACATGGCCGAGGAAGGGGAGCAGGCCATGGGCAGCAACGAGGAAGTGAAACCAACTCGGCGCCGCTCCGCATCCCCCAAACGTATGAAGAGTACCGCGATATGCCATGCCTCGTACACCTCGATGTCAATGGCAAGGCCACCCATACCAATCGACACTGCAAGTTCGTCAACGACCTCAAGGAAGACCCGGAGTCCGGCTACAAGCAAAGTCGTAAGAACAGACCGCGAGGCAAGGGCAAGGGGAAGAAGAAGGAAGAGGAGTCCAAGGATTCAAGTGACATGGACGAGGACGTTGACCCCAAGCATGCCACCAAGAGCGACGACAAGGGCAAGAACCCCTTCGCAAAGAAGGCCCCAGTCTACCACACTTTCCTTGGCACCCCCACCGTCCGACAACAGAAGACCTCTCTAAGGATCCTGATGGCCACTCTCCCCCCAGTCCCCCAATACCTGCGCTGGTCGGAGGTTCCAATCACTTGGGACAGGACGGACCACCCAGACCTTGTGCCCACGGAGAACCAATACGGCATGGTCATCAACCCATTGATTGACGGCGTGGAGTTCACCAAGTGCATGGTGGATAGTGGAAGCATCATCAACATCATGTACCTGGATACACTGCAGAAGATGAACTTGACGGAGGCAAACCTAAGGCGGACCAACACCATGTTCCATGGCGTAGTTCCTGGATGAGAAGCTCGGTCCCTTGGGTGCATTACACTTCAGGTAGCCTTTGGCGACATTAATAATTACCGCCAAGAGCGCATGACCTTTGAGGTGGTACCCTTCAAGAGCGTGTACCACGTCATATTCGGCCGCGACATATTCCACACGTTCATGGCCAAGCCATGCTTCGTCTACAACAAACTCAAGATACCCGGACCAAACGGTGTAATCACCATATCCGGAAGCTTTACCAAGGCAAGGGACTGCGAGATCAATGAAGCAGCCGTTGCAGAAGCTGTCCTCTACAGCGAAGAATTCAAGGAGATCCAGAGCAAGGTCAATGACTCAGAGATGCCCACGTCGAGAAGCAGACCTCCGACTCCGCTCCTGCGTTCAAGGCCGCCATCGAGACCAAGCCGGTGGAACTTGTGGTAGGCGATGCCTCCAAGATCGTCGCCATTGGGACGAACCTGGATCCCAAATAGGAAAGCGCGCTCGTCGAGTTCCTCCGTGAGAATAGGGACATCTTTGCCTGGCAACCTGCCGACATGAAAGGTGTACCTAGGGAACTTGCCGAGCACAGCTTAAACATAGATCCAAAATGTGAACCAGTGAAACAACCTCTACGACACTTCGGAGATGAGAAGAGATGCGCCATTGGCAAAGATATAGCTAGGTTATTTAAGGCTGAGTTTATCCGAGAAGTCCTTCACACCCGATGGGTGGCCAATCCTGTACTTGTCCCCAAAAAGGGAACCAATGAATTAAGAATGCGCGTTGATTACACCGGCTTGAACAAAGCATGTCCCAAAGATCCGTTTGCTTTGCCTCGCATTGACCAAGTCATTGACTCGACGGCTGGCTCAGAACTTTTGTGTTTTCTCGATGCATACTCAGGATACCACCAGATCAAGATGAGGAAGTCGGACCAATTGGCCACTTCGTTCACTACCCCATACGACACGTTTTGCTATGTCACGATGCCCTTTGGGCTGAAAAACGCAGGTGCCACCTACCAGCGGACAGTGCAACGTTGCCTTCATGACCAAATTGGTCGGAACGTCCATGCCTATGTGGACGATATCGCGGTGATGTCTAAAAAGTCAAATGACTTAATCTCTGACTTAAAAGAAACCTTTGATAATCTCCGGAAATACAACATGATGCTCAACCCTCAGAAGTGCGTCTTCGGGGTTCCAGCCGGCAAACTGTTGGGCTTCATCGTTTCCTAGCGTGGAATCGAGGTCAACTCGGAGAAAATCAAGGCCATCTTAAACATAACCCGTCCGACATGCCTAAAGGACATCCAACGACTAACAGGTTGTGTTGCAGCAGTTAGTCGGTTCATCAGCCGACTTGGAGAGAAGGCTCTGCCACTGTACAAGTTGCTGAAGAAGGCGGACAAATTCACATGGATGGACGAGGCAGATGCAGCATTGAAGAAGCTCATGGAGATTCTTTCCTCAGCGCCCATCCTTGCAGCACCCGAGCCTGGTGAGCCCCTGTTAATTTACATGGCGGCAACCAACCGGGTTATCAGCATCGTCGTCGTGGTAGAGCGGAAGGAACCAGGCTATGAGCACGGAGTGCAACGTCCAGTTTACTATGTAAGCGAGGTCTTGACGGAGTCCAAGCAGCGTTACCCACACTACCAAAAGATAGCCTATGGAGTATTCCTTGCTTCTCGGAAGTTGAGGCATTACTTTCAGGAGCACCCAATCACAGTAGTGAGCAAGACTCCACTGTCCGACATTATCAACAACAGCAACGCCACAGGAAGGGTCGCGAAGTGGGGCATTAAACTTGCCGCCTTCGAGATCACCTATAAAAGACGCGACGCTATCAAGTCACAAGCCCTGGCGGATTTTATTGCAGATTGGACGGAGATGCCGGATGCCACTCCGTTTCCAGAACCAGAATACTGGGTGATGCACTTTGACGGATCAAAGCTGCTCAATGGCTCGGGGGATGGTGTATTGCTACAGTCACCAAAAGGAGACAAGCTACACTACGTTCTACAGATCCACTTCGAGGCTACAAATAACATGGCGGAGTATGAAGCACTCATTCACGGACTGCGTGTAGCCAAGGATATTGGCATCAAGCGCATAGTTTGCTGTGGAGATTCCGACTTGGTTGCCCAGCAGGTGGCTGGCACCTGGAATGCGCGGAACCCTATGATGGCGGCATATCGCGACGAAGTGGACGAGATAGCCAAGAGCTTAATGGGCTACGAAGTCAAGTATGTGCCTAGGGAGCAAAACGAGGCGACTGATCTATTGTCTAAACTTGGATCAGGGCGAAAGCAAATTCCACCAGGAGTTTTCCTAGAGCATCTACGCACACCATCCGTGAAGGGCGCCGACATCGACAACCCGGATAGAGATGATTCTTTCGTCAACATGGTGACAAAGACCCCTCCGGCATGGACAAAACCGTTCATGGAATATCTCGAACACGAAACTTTGCCCGACGACGAGGTCGAAAGACGGCAGATAGTACGACGAGCAAAGGGTTATACCATAATCAATGGACAACTCTACAAAAGGAGCACTACTGGTGTATACCTGAAGTGTGTTTCCCAGCTAGAAGGTATGGAAATCCTACGAGAAATCCATCTCGGAGATTGCGGGCATCACGCTGCTCCTCGATCGTTGGTCGCGAAAGCCTTCCGGCAAGGATTCTACTGGCTGACCGCGAAGGCGGACGCCGACAAGCTGGTTGAAACATGCACAGGATGCCAGTATTATGCCTGACAACCACATGGCCCTGCTGAAGAATTGCGAACAATACCAATAACTTGGCCGTTTGCAGTCTGGGGGCTAGACATGGTGGGACCGTTACAAACGGCACCGTGTGGATTTACGCATCTACTTGTAGCAGTTGACAAATTCACCAAATGGATAGAAGCTAAACCCATTAGAAAGCTTGATGGGGCAACTGCCCTCAGGTTTGTCCGGGATCTAGTGGTGAGATTTGGTCTCCCACACAGCATCATCACCGACAATGGAAGCAACTTGTCACTCGGAGAAGTGGAGGCCTACTGCTGGGACAAAGGCATCCGACTTGACCTTGCGTCTGTGGCACACCCACAATCCAATGGTCAAGTTGAGCGAGCCAATGGATTAATTATGCAGGGAACCAAGCCATGTCTTGAGGCACCTCTACATAGAGCAGCTGGAGCCTGGGTGGAAGAATTTCCATCTGTGCTGTGGAGTTTACGAACTACACCCAATAGATCCATCGGCTACACCCCTTATTTCATGGTATATGGAGCAGAAGCCATCCTACCTTCCGACATCCTCCACGATGCACCAAGAGTTGCCGCCTACGACGAAGATGATGCTGAAGAATCCAGACGCCTAGATGTGGACCTTCTCGAGGAGGAGCGCGTTTTGGCATGCCAAAGATCCGGCATCTACCAGCAGAAGCTACGCAGCTACCATAGTCGCCGCGTTCGGCATCGCTCGTTTAAAGAGGTGGATTTAGTGCTCCGACTTAAGCAGAAGAAGTCGCACAAACTATCCCCGCCATGGGAAGGACCGTTCATCATAAGCAAGGCGCTGCTCAATGGGTCTTACTACCTTGTCGACAATCGTGAGCTCAAGGATAGACCCAACGAGGATCATAAGCGTAAGCGACGTGACCCGGATGATGACTACCCGGAGCTTGATCGGCCATGGAACATAGCACAGCTACGTCCTTTCTACACTTAGCATTTTTTATCTAATCGTGTACCTCTTATATGATCTAATGAAATAAAGCTCTCTGGTTCACTCATATTGCTGAGTCTTTTACCTCCTTTAGTGTTCATTTTTTGGATCATATAAACCTTTATGCACAAGCTTTGCGTTTGCACTTGTGAAAATTCCGCCTACGGGCGTTAGCTTAAAGTTTTCTGGTCTACACGTTCTTTGTTGTTTTTATGTGGATTCTGGAGTAGTGACTTTCGGCACTTATTGTCGGTGATTTTGTGCTAAGGTTATTGACGGTGCCATTGGGCATCATCACCTAAGCGCATGGTTCCGACAACGAGTCTTCCGACTCACGAAAAGTCAAGCATAAGAACCAGAGTAACGGATAAGCCAGCACTTGCTTAAACAATATATACATACTGGGCATTAATTCTTAAGTAGCAGGATACGACAACCACTGTTTTCCGCCTTAAGATTACATCACCAAGTTTTTTCAATGCACACTCCAGAGGTGAAACAAGAATTACAAAGTGTTTTTCACTCCTTGGGTGCAGGGGACTTGGAGACCGCATCATCACCAGCCGGAGATTCACCCTCAGCGTCACCACTGTGAGGAGACTCGGAGGATTCAGGGTTGGCGTTATCAAGAAAGTTCCTGGGCACGAAGATGTCGACGTCCACCAACTCGGCAACCCTGGTGTCATAGCCCGCGAGTGATGACAGGGTGGCTTCGTGATCGATCTCCTTGCCATCATCATCCACGTCGGGGATACCAGATGTCACCGTGTCGATGTCGGCACCTTCATAGTGTGCCTTCACCATGGACAACGCCATCCTCGCGCCAGCCCGTGCACATGAAGCTTTCCAGCTCGCGACACGCTCGGGACCTCGGCCCAGAATCTCCGAGTACTTCACCATGGAGTCGGAGGCCTTGATATAAATTTGGAGGGGCTTGGCAATCTCCTTGGCTTGGGTGATGGCGGTATTGATGAAGTTGCCGGCAAGAATCATGCATTCCTTGTCCGAAGGAGGCGAGCGAGTTAATCCCATAGGCGCTAAAAATTCCGACAAGAATTGCATGAGTTCAATAAATTCTATGTATCCAGACCACAGAGCTACAAGGCGGAGAACACTTACTAAAGATGCTGGCCTTAGCCTGCCAGACGACGTCCGCCAAAGATTCCTTCTCTTGTTGGTGGAGCTTAAACGCCTCGCTATGGTGAAGGTTTTGCTCATCGGCAGCTTGCTTTTGATCCTTTAGGATCGCAAGCTCCTCCTTCAAGCGATTGATCTCCGCGGAGGCGGAGTCCTGCAGGGCTTTCATGGAATCCTCGTGCATCTTCAGCATTTCTTCCCTCTCCTTCTTAAGGATCTTGTTCTCGCTGTCCAGCTGCTGGATGTGCTTGGACTGCTCGACAATATCCTTGGCCTTGGCGACATGCTCTGCAAGTCGGAGAAAACAAAGTACACAGTGAGTACTTGAAGAAGGAAGGCACAAAAGTAAGACGGAAGTGCGCAAAAAGAAAACAGACTCTTGTTTTTGATGATCTGTTCCTTCAAGATGGCGGTTTTACCCTTTTCAGCTTCAAGGTCCGCGCGCATCTTCTGGTACTTATCGTTGGCCATGCCTCTCCGAGCATTCTCGTTCTGTGGAAACAAAAACAAAGTCAAGCCGTTGTTTAGTCCGCTTAGAGACTCTAGTCGGAAATTTTCCACTTAGATGCTCGGGGGCTACAGTGAGAGTTTTTAACTTACCAATATGCTTAGCTTTTCTTTAAGCATCTAGTCAGAGCTAATTCAGTTCTCAACTAGAAGCTTGGGGGCTACAGTATAAAGTTTTAACTCAGAAAATGCTTAGCTTTTCTTTAAGTATATAGTCGGAACTAATTCAGTTACAACTAGAGGCTTGGTAGCTACAACACTTAAAATTATGAACACTATGTATGCTACTCTTAAAGCATCTAGTCGGAATAATTCATTCCATCTAAATGCTTGGGGGCTACAGTGAGAGTTTTTTCTAACTTAGTCACTCTTAGAGCATATAGACGCAAAGCCAATGGTTTTCCGTCTACATCCTCGGGGGCTACAGTGGGATACTCATATGAAATGCAAAAGGTAAAGTAAAACTTACAAGTGCGATGATCTCGAGGTTTGTAGCACTCTCGGCCAGCAGCTTGCAAAGGAAACACTGTTACTTTGCAAGATGTCTGCTTGACGGAGTAGCTCCTCAAGACCGCACGTCGGAGATGATGACACTCCTCCAGGAACCATAGTTGTGCTACCCGACGTAAGCACCGGGAAAATAATCTTCGGCAACTCGAAGGGTTTCTGGGGAGTAGAGGCGCCGCCTTCGGCAGAGGTACCAGCACCCATCACCGCCTTGCCGCTACCGATGGCATCCTTAGCCGGAGCTTCAGCCATTTGAAGAGCAGTGCTCTCCTGCGTCGCCTGCTCGCCGACAACTGCGAGTTTGATAGAGGCGCCAGAATCCACTTCCATAGCGGAAGGGCCTGGTGCCTCCTGGGCTTGGGAGCTTGTTGGAGCGGAGGAGGGCTTGACCGCAGGAGTAGCAGGGGCGATGGCGGGGGAAGAGTCGCGATGCAACATATCTTTAATGTTTCTAGAAGCCCCAAGAGTCTTGGAGGACTTCTTGAGGCTGGTTGTGGCTTTCTTCCTGAAACGTGCAAAATGCATAAGTACAGGAATAAGACAGATAAATAAGACAATGTCGGAGAATAAGAAGCTTACACTAGGGGGGTGCTTTGGCAAACATCCCGATGGCTTTCTTCTTTTCCGCCTCCAGGGCGGCAGTACTCTTTTTGGAGGCTCCACCCTCCGTCTTCTTCTTCTTACCTCCGTCGGCAGCGTCAGAGGTGGAGCTCTTCCGCTTTCGCGCCAACGGGGCATCATCGTCGAAAACGACCGTGACTTCCTTCATCTTGGGATCATAGATTTGGGCGACCAAGTTGCCGTCCTCTAGATCGCTAAGCTGTTAAGTGAGAAATCATCATGTTAGACAGGATGATATTGGCAAGACGGAAAAACTGGAGCAATGTCATACACGGAAAATAAATACCTACCTTTGGGCACTTTCCGTCTACGAACATGTCGTAGGTGAGGGTGAAGCCACGTTTCTTGTCCTTCACCTTGACGATGTCCTTAAGGCGGAACTTGACGGAGTCGCTCGAGAAGGTGTCCTCGGAGATCCGGAGGGTATCCCTTCGGTCACCGGTGTACTCGTGCATAAGCTTCGTACGGTGCTGCAGAGGTTGGATCCGCCTGATGAAACAGCACATGGCTAGGTCCAAGCCGGTCAGACCCGTCTCTACGAACCACTCGATCCGCCTTATTGCGCGAGAAGCGTTGAGGTCGGAGGGAAGAGAGGCATGATACCGCCATGTGGGAACTTCAGCGGCGGCTCCATCCACGAAGTCCGGGTACGTTACTTCTCGGCCCGCCAAAGGAATGTCGGGGCCGTAGAAGTACGTCCGCTGCCAGTTTTTGCACAACTCGTGGCCGACGATGTGGGGGAACCGCCGGCCAGGTCGGATCTTGAAGCTTATGGTGCCGCAGTTTCTAAGCTCCTCCCTACTGTGTCCGGCTTCACGTTTGACGGTGAAGAAGTAGACAAACAAGTCTAACCTAGGCCTAATCCCTAGGTAACCCTCGCAAAGTGCCGCGAAGTTGCTAAGAACTAAGATACTATTGGGGGAGAGGTTGTGGGGTTGGACCTTGAAGTGATTCAAGACGAACAGGAAGAAGTGAGAGATGGGCAGAGAAACGCCGCGTACCAATTGCGCCTTGAGGTACACCTTCTCTCCGGCTTGGGGAGAAGGGGTCACCTCGCCGGGGAGGTAACCCTCAGCAACCATCTCTTGGATGTCGCGGCCGGTGATGTCCAAGCCACGCCAGTCGCCTTTGTGCGAGTCTGGCTCCTCTTCCTGGGGCTCCAGCGCCGCCAGATTGTGGTCGCCGCCGGTGGTTTCTATCACCGCCGATGCGGGGATGACCAGACCCTCTTGGGGCACGACGACGGAGATCGCCGGCTTCGCTCGACGCCGCCATCGATGGGGATGAGCTGCTGCTAGCCATGGAGGAAGGAAAGAACGCGACTGGTGCAGGCAAGAGGCTAGGGTTTCTCGAGGTTTTCGCAGAGAGCTCGAGGAGGCGCGCGGCTGGAGGAAGAAGATGATGACGCAAGAGAATGGGGTGAAAAAGTGGCAAGTGTCCCACGGTTACTATTTGTCTTACTCTGC
Organism: Avena sativa; assembly: GCA_916181665.1. Lineage (NCBI taxonomy): Eukaryota > Viridiplantae > Streptophyta > Magnoliopsida > Poales > Poaceae > Avena > Avena sativa. The sequence goes on from OV702298.1 coordinate 116,124,458, forward strand.
GTCAAGATTCGTGCAGCTAATCGGACGGTTGCCGTGTAGACGACGTGTTCGTGGGCGTGCGCGGTAATTTCGCCACGTCTCCAACCGTCTCCGCCAACGGTTCGTATCGCTCGCGCGGGAAAAATGGATATGATTACGTTCTCTGCATGTGTGAGATACGAGGCGTCGCTGACCTACAGCCTATGTCGTCATAACTGACATGGTAGATGAGCCGTCCCATCGAAGATTCCGACATGGACGGATTTAATCTGACAACGGGAGTGTACGATGGAAGATTCAGCGTTTCTCCGACTTATTTATAGAAGACGGAGAAAACCTTTGCAGGGTTCTTTGGGAGGACTACAAGATGTTGCTTGACGATTTGCCGACATCCATCTAGACGGAGCATTCCACGGGAAGAGGCAAGACGGCGCAAGATCTCAGAGTTCTCCGGGGGCTACTGTTGGGGATATGCTATATGGGTATCCTCATAGCATGTCTCTTATCCGACTAACCCGGGTGGCCCATAGTCGGTAGCATGGCCTATGGCCTGCTGGGCAGCCCAGTTAGGTGGATCCAGAAGGGAGGCCCATGCCGGATAAAGGAAGGCTACGGTGGGGTCACCAGCGTACCTGGAGCCTTGGAGTGCATGATACACAAGACTAGTAATAGACGGTGTAGGACTCTGTAACCTGTCCGGCTAGGACTTTTCCCTGTAACCCTAGGATCTGACGAGTATATAAGTCGGGCCTATGGGAGCCTTTAGGGCAACGATAACTTAGACTTTCTAGTCACCTCACACAGCGAACCTATCTCTGTAACTCGGCGTATTGCCATTATAGTGATTTATAGCAGGAGTAGGATACCACCACCGTTGTGGGATCTGAACCTGGGTAAGCTGTGTTACCTCATACCCATCAACCGTCCGCCTTATCCCACGTCTCTAAACACGCACTGTGAGGACCCCTCCATGGCGTACTCGTCGGCAATACCACGACACTGTCCAAGCCTCGAACACTGCTAGCCCCTGGACCACATGGACAGCTCATGCCAAACCTCTTTGCGTGCGAGCTGAGAGCGCGCCAGTGCGCCACACTCGACTAGTGCCCACAGACCGCGCGCCGCCCTCGCTACTTGCAGACATGATCGCCAACACTCCAGCACCCCGCCAGACAACCTCGTTCGCCGCCGCGTGGACCATGCATGCTGTGCGCCATTAAAATCACCGTCGGACCCGCCCAGTGCATCGACGCGTTCTGACCGATTAGCACCGCCCCGCGCCTCGCCACCACGCCATTGAGCTTCGCCAGGAAGCACAACACCGCCCCCTATCGTCGCCCATGCCATTAGCCCTCTGTGCCGTCGACCACAACGAGCTCCGCCCGCGGCCGCCAGTCCCCTTCAGCCACTATAAAAGGAGGCCTCCCCCGCTCGTTTTCTTCACACCAGTTCACTCCCCACCTCTCACTGATCACACCCACTCATTCCCGGAGCAAGGCGAGCACCTGGTGGCCGAAATTTCACCAGAGTTCGCTGCTGTAGAGGAGGAGAGGCACCGTCGATTGGAGCCGCCCCAGGAGAAGCTGCTGCTACCAGGAGAATCGCCATCATCGACTTCGTCATTCGCCCCCATCGCCGACCATCGCCTGAGCCCCGGTGAGCCTCCCACGACCCCCACCTGCCGCGCTAGGGTTCTGTCTCGCCGGCGCTGCCCGACGTGGACGATGAACCAGATCTGTTCGATTAGAGTTAGATCGTGCGGCCTAGATCACCCCGTACCGCTTCGCCCCTCACTGTCTCACTGACGCGTGTGGACATCCACTTAACCCGCCGGCACGTGCGCTATGCGTAGTGGGCCGGCCCAGTTAAACGTCCTGCGCGACCCAACAATTCAAACTTAAGTTTATTCATTTAAATTCAAACACAGTTCTGTACCTAGATTCAAAAATCAATCCAACTCGATTGACTGAACCAAAATGCATGAAACCAATTTTGTTAGAAAAGTACTAGAATTCTTAATCCAATCCTATTGGATTCAAACTATTCAGATTTATAGATCACCCATGGTAAAAATTAGAAGGCAGAAGCTTTTATGCATTCAATCATTTTTCAAAATTCAACCATAAGAGCTTTTAGAATGCTAACTCTCAAAAATCACATTTAACCATACCTTTCAGAATATATAAAAATATATAGGTTACTTACATAAATAATGATCAAGTAATAAAAGAATGCCACATAGGCATTTCTAGGCACTTTAATTAATTAAAATAAAAAGGTTAAACCTTATTAAATTGTGACACCACTTTATTTATAGATGACATGATCCCATGTTTGAGTTGGAGAATATTAAATCTTAAGTAGTTTTCAATGAGTAGAAATGACTTTTCTTAAATAAAATAAATAAGACAAGTGTTTTAATCCTTGTAATGCTAGTGATGATGATAGATTATCTAGTGTGAACCTTTGTGTGATGTTTAGAAATAGTTAAGTATTGTTTGGTGATTGTGTACCTCGAATTTATTTATAGATGCTAGTACCGACCAAGGATACGAGGACGAAGGAGAATACTACGAGGAAGAAGCCGAGGAGAACTTCAACCACTGCTCTGCACAAGGCAAGCCTATACTTGCAACCTTGCAAGCTAACACTTGCAAGATACCCTACTTATGCAAGCTATTGCTTGCTTGTTACTATGCCAACTATATGCCTTAAGCATATGTGATTATACCCACTTGACACACCATCCTAGTTTTACTTGCAAGCTTCATATTTTATTTTCTTTATTAAAAGCTTTCTATCAAAAGTTTACTTAGTGACTTGTAGATTCCAGAAAGATAATTGAAGGTAGCATAAAGAGCATAAAACTTGACCTAAGTTAGATAATCTTGATGTCATCCCGAGGCATGAGATTTACTTAGATAAGATACACTTGTTTACCACACCTCATTAGTATTTTCCCCCACTTGTAGATGCTAGTGCTAAGCATAAAACTTGATCAACTTTAGATGGGAATACTTGGTGAAAATGGTTATGAAAACCTTAGAATGGTGAGTCATTCTATTGAAATGTTTTGACATGTGTTTCTGAACACCAGATGATTTTGATGATAAAAATATTAAGGCATGAGCCTTAGCTCTTTTATAGAACTGATGGTTGTCTGGATGCGATACCATTCCAATTTTACCGTACAACCACAATAGCCAAAAATTGGGTAGGGCTTGACTAAAATTTATATACCTTAGTATGGGTTCCCTTGCGGCCAAGGTCTGAGCTGAGGCTACCTTGTGAAGATTGTCCACCTGTGCAGTACCCAAGATGACAGTTGGTCATGGTTGGGAGGCCAAACTCACAGGAGAGGTGCCTATACTAGGGCGTGTAATTGAAAGGTTAGGATTGATTATCCGCATACTGAGTATGGTGAAGTCAGGATTTGTTCCTGAAGGATGTATCAAATGTTTTGGTGAAAGTGTACAATCTCTGTAGAGTGTCAAACTATTCGAATAGCCTCGTCTGCGGTTATGGACAGTTGGAGTGACGATACTGTTCCCCCGTCAGATGTTTTCAAAATGACTTGTGAAATGATTTGTGACTTTGACTTGGCCACAACAGAGTTGTGTTATGAAATTCAAGTTCCCACCGAGGTGTTCTAAAAATTTTCAACTAGCTTTCTTTGCTTTTGAACTTAGTAGAGTAAATCTGGCTTTTTCAAAACAACCCTAGAGCTTAGTATCCTACTAGAATAACCCCTTCACTAATTAGTATTAGTTTGCGAGTACTTAAAGAGTACTCATGGCTTTGTCCCTGGCTATTCCCGTGGCCAGACTATGAAGAGGAGTATCAGGATGAAGGACCGCATGAAGGTTACGACAACTAGGATCATCTCCCATCATCAGCATTTCCTGTGACCCAGAAGATGGAGCTTCGCCCATGCTATCGTTACTATTATGTTATTCCACTGCTTGAATTGTACTAAGAACTGGATCATGAGATCCTTATTTGTGTAAGACCTTATGTATGGTTTGTAATGGATGATGTACTGTGATATCCAAATCTGTTATGCCTTGCAAAAATGGTAATCCTGGGATTGCGATGTATGGCATAACAGGCATCTGTGATTAAAAATCCGGGTGTTGACACCGTAACCCGCAATCGATGACTATAAGTTTTTGCTCGAGTCTACGACTCGAACAGACACTCGGGGGCTACTCCCATAGGGAGCACTGGTCGCACACCCTATAATCCATTGTGTTGACTACATCCATAATGTCGACTCATTTAAAACAACCGGATAAATTCAGCTGACCCGATGAACTTTCAGGTGAAGTGCTGCGCACTCGTCACAACTTTCGACTCCGGCATCCAAATGCAAGGTTCAAGACAACTAAGTCTCCACCCGAATCTACGTTTCAGATAGAAACTCGGGGGCTACTCCTATTAGGAGTGTTGATCGTGCACCTGAGATATTGCTAAGGCTCTACTACAAAGCACCCGAAAGATTGAAGAGTCTCCAGCCGAATCTACGATTCTACTGAACACTCGGGGGATACTGACATGGATATACCCTACGGGTACCCGATGCTAGCATACCTGGTCCAGCCCAATGGAAGGCCCACTCGATGACCTGCAAAGGTCCATGACACCCATGGCGTTTCGGCTGCTATGAAGCCCATATGGACACGGACTCCCAAGCGCACAAGACAAGGAAAGATCAAGACTAGAGTTTGAATACAACTTGTAACAAAATCGTATTGGCACCCGAGACCTAGCCTCTCCATATATAAAGGCTAGGAGGGTCAAACGAGGAGGACATGACACACGATACAATATACTAGACCACAATAGATCTATAGATCCAGGGCACCTCTCACCGTATACACACCTCCACGCCAGATTGCATCTGCGCACCCCTGTAATTTTTGGTTCCGCCGTAATCAAGAGTAGACAAGCAGGAATAGGGTTTTCCCTTCGGGGGCCTGAACCTAGGTAAACCTCGTGTCCCCGTGTTGCTTGTTTGCTAACCGTTCCACGATCTCCAGCATCCCCACCTTCAACAAAACCCAATCTCATAACAATGGGCATTGACGATATTAAACCTCGTCACATGTGTTAGTAAAAAGAAAATATCGAGGATTACCTTATTTATTCTCCTCTCTCCAATGGTCTTATTGAACACTCTTTATTAAAAACAAAGAAAACAAAAACAAAAATAACTCAAAAGTAAAATTTATTTTACATGGTTTGCCTCCCATGAATCACTTCTAGTTACAGTCAATTTTCTTGGCCCTAATGGCAATCATTTAGGTTTGAGGAGTGGAATACCCACTTTGAAATAGTTGGCTTTCAAAGTAATTATACCATCATCATCATTAGGCTTGTCCTTTTTCCTAGGGAAGTGGACAATAAAGGATCTCTAGATGGTAGCCCTATTCTCACAATCCACACATGTAAATTAATCAAATCTTTAATAGTTCTTAGGTATGGCCTACCTAAAACTATAGGTGCTATGGGATCTTCTGGCATGTCCACAATAACAAGATCAACAAGAGCTGGACTACCTTTAATTTCAACAATTATATTTTATTTTATCCCAACAGCTTGTTTATAAGTTGAAACCTCTAGGTAGAGTCTTAATTCAGTAATAATGAATGGCGCCAATTTTAATTTATCAAATAAGATTTTGGAAATTGTTGAGATGATCGCACCAAGATCACAAAGTGAGGATATCTCATTGACTCCCAACTTAACTTTAATAGTGGGCTCAAATATATCATCTAGCTTAGCAGGAAGCTTATCAGCTACTATTTTATACTCCATATCTAAATCATAAACTTTAGATGCTACTTGTTGAATAAATTGTTGGTACATAACATCGTTACCTTGTTCTATACTAGGATTCTTTACGGTGATCATTTTTAATAGATCTTCCACGGTATATTCTGGTGTTGGCACATTGCTACAATCAAGCTATTTAGGTTTCTCTTCATTGGTTACCACCCTCATCATCTTGAGGTCTTGTGCCAGATTTGTCTCGGGGTTTCCAGCAAACTTTGCTAATATGAGAGCTTGGATCTCAGCTACTTTACCCAGCTGAGCCTCCACGGTCTTTGTCCTTTCCTGTAGAGCCTGCACATCATTTCTAATTACAATGGCCTGGTTAGATAATTTTCCTATACTACTCTCATGGTTCTCTATGATTTTAATAAGTATATTGTTTTGCTCGGTTTGAGCTTGTATAAAGGTTCTAACAGTTTGTTTAAACGAGAGATTGCCATGATTTTCTCCATTATTATTATTATCATAATTATTGTAAATAGCTCCTATAGGATTAGGATAATGTTTTTGAGAATTAGAAGCATAATGATTTTTCCATGCGGGATGAAAAGGAGTGCGAGCTATAAAATTAACATCATTAATATTGGTAGTGATAGAATTAAGTTGGGTGTCTTCTTTACCTTTTACTATGCTTAGAAGCTCGTCTACCTTAGATGTAAGCTCTTCATTATTTACCTCGGTGATTGAACTTACTCTAATCGAGGTTCTTTCTAGATGCTATTGGGCATGATTATTTTGCATATCATCAAGTAGTTTCGTTGCAACACTCACTTGCTTTCCCATGATTGTTCCCCCTACTGCAGTATCTAGCATGGACTTAGACATTGGGTTATGACCATTATAAACCAAATGTAATATAAGCCATTGTTCCATACCATGACTAGGATAGTTCATTACAGCTTCTTTCATCCTTTCCCGCGCAAGTGCTAGGGGCTCACGGTCTTCTTGTCTAAAGCTTGTAATGTTGGATCTTAGTTGCATAGTCCTAGCTGGGGGAAAAATTTAGTCATAAAAAATTAGTACATTCCTCCCGGGATTTAATAGTGCATTTTGGTAGAGCTAGCAACCAATCCTTAGCCTTACCTCTAAGAGAGAAAGGAAACAATCTTAGTTTAGCAGAATTTGGATCAACATCCTTAATACGCATCATGTCGCAAATTTCAGTGAAAGTGTTTAAGTGCAAACCTGAATTCTTAGAAGATGAGCCCCCAAATTGGTTCTGTTGAACCAAGATTAAATGGTTAAGCTTAATTTCATAATTTTCCACATCAACAGCAGGATGAGTGATATGTGTACGAACAAAATCATCAGTGGGAGTAGCATACTCCCCAAGTCTCTTTTGAGCCATGGAACTTATATTTTTGGTAACTTTTTTAAATTATGAAAAAAAATAAAAAGTAATTATTTTCTTGGGGTTTCAAATAGATAACAAGAAATTAAACAAATAGCAAGAATTAAACTACAAACTAATAATAAAACTAAAAACAAGGTCTCTAGTGACCTCACCAGGAATATTGAAATTTCTTCCCGGCAACGGCGCCAGAGAAAGGGTTGATATCTTCGATCCGGATTCACGGATGTAATATAATAGCCTTTTCCCTAGAATACCTAGGTTTAATCGAACCTTGGAAAGAAATGCTAAAAGGAAATAAAAAGGACACGTCTACAAGACTTTGTTTCTTCGTTTTACCTTATTTTACCGGACCAATCTAGTTTACTTTTATAGTGGGTTGAATCAATGGATGGAGACAAGACATGGTTGAAGATCCACCTCCAGCTGCACATCATATGGGATAAAATATAATAATAACCATAGTCATGTGTAATGTTTGAATGGAGATAATCACTTGTGGGAAAGACATCCTAATATACTAGAGCCCCCGTGATGCAGCGGACATAGCAATAGTCTTTTAATCCAACCGAGTGCACACCGAAGCAACATTCTACACACGATTATTAAGTGTAGAACATAAGCATTAAGTGGTGATGTTGTTGTGATCCCGAATGGGTCGCTAAGTGAAGACTGTACTACCCTTTCTGTCACTGAGGTTCCTATAAGATCGCCACTAGCCAAGTATCTCACCTTAAGCTTTTATCAATCTATGGGATCTTGGGTACCTACAAGTCTACATATCGATACAAGAGACAAAGAAACAAAAGATACAAAACTCAATTGCAAATAAAATACAATACTCTCATGATTAGATACACATAATTGCTACGAGGTTTCTCCCCAACCCTCAGCCGATGAGGACTACTCACTCATAACAAATAGATCTAGGTTAGAAAACATTGTGCAAGATACTTAGATTGAAATCGAATATTCTTACAGTAGTCGCCAAATCACAAGGAGATATAAAGTATAAAGCAATGGTTGTTGCTAATGGATGGGATGGATGAACAATGGTGTGTATATCCTTTGGCGGTGTTGTGATAAAATCTGAGAATGGCTGCTCTCTGGCTGGTGGCTGGAGCGTCAAAATATATAGGCGTCTTCAAAAAAGTCGTATCGTTTGTCGAGACGGAGCCTCCGCCACATGGTACGGGAGGACGGTACAGGCGGGCCCCACTCGTACCAGTGGTCGTTAAGCTCACTGATGCCTGGAATTGGCTTCCCAATTACTTGGATGTGTAGACTTCCACAAAATCGTTCATTATGACTCCTTATTTCGCATTAAAACCCATGCTTTCCTGCACAACATAATTCAAAACAAGGTTTTTCATATATTTGCAATTATTGGTCATTACTGGCAAGAATTGAGAGTTCCTTGTTAACTGCTTGACTAAAAACAATGTTTAAATGAAGTGGAATATGGCAAATATTGGAGCCATCAGTTGCCATTTGCATTCAATGGTCTTTACTAACACTACATCGTTCTATTTGGTTTAGTGCCACATATATCCCACTTAATGCCAACAAGGCATTTTGCAAATGTTCATATATTATCAATTAGTTTAATAATTCGAATAATTCACACATAATCAAAAACAACATATGAACACAAATAGAAATCATTCATAAAAGCATAACAACTCATTTGTGACAAACTCGTATGAATAACCGTCTCATAAAGTGTGAGACACACTAATGAAGTTCATATTCAAGTGATTACAATAATTATCCAAAAACTATAAATTAATGATAAATGTCAAGGGAGAGTGTCGTTGGCCATCATCATCATGCTCGCCATCAACACGCAACATCACCTCCTTTCTCGTAATCAGCTCTCATGCAAAAGAACCTATTTTTGTAAAACAAAACAATTATCAGATACTTCAATGCTTCAACAAATGTTTGAAAGATTATAAAATTTATAAACTTTGTATATCATATATACCTTAGCCATTGCTGACCTCTCCAGCAATAGGCTCAACCTTCACGCTTCTCAATCACGATATGAACTCATGGAAATCTTGCGTTTCAGTGTCACCTCTCTTGATGCAAAACCTGGCATACTCTTGGTAGCTGGGGGGGCAGCGACTGAAGAAGTACTCCTATTGCAAAAGAGTCATCCATCCAGTAGTCCATGAAATAAACCAACCTCATGTATGCATCATGCATGCGAATCAGGTGGTTCTCCAGGAAGATGTTTTCCTCCATCTGAATGGCGTGGAAATCACCCACCAACTCATGCTTCCATAGACGTACTTGGCCTATGAACTACGCTCTTAGCCGATCTACCATCACATATGGGTCAAGATCGGCCATGAGTGGGTGCAGTTCGTCCACCATTCCGTAACGCATGATTAGATGAATGAACATGGACATGTCACGACGAAAATAGCGGTCAACCCGCTGCTATGGGTTCTCTATATCATCCCGTGGCGCCTCTAAATCCATAACGTAGCATATGTAGTCAACCACATTATTCTTGGAAAGGAGAGAGTTTAGACGCACTAGCCAATACGGGAAGTTGGACCCATCTAACTTGAGTTTCTTGCCAGCTACCCAATCAACAACATCAAAATAAGCCTCGCGATTGGCCATGCTCTACATTAAAAATACAAAGGTTTTAGACTGAGTTTATGAAAATGTGAGTTCAGATAACTGCACTAGAAAAAATTATCCCCAAAAAATGTCTTAGTGATTACACGATCCTAATTCACTACATCACCCCCGATCGCCACGACCAGCAATATAGTTGCAAAGGTGGATGCCAACACATCAATCACATCATTCATGTTGAAGGGTTTCGCAGCATAGTAAATCAAAATTTTCTACGGATGCAAACAAGAAATCCAAGATCTAATCTAGGAGATGCAACCAACGAGATATATAGATGAGATCTTCATACCCTTGAAGAAATCGCACAGCAGAAACGTTCAACAGAACGTGGGTGATGTAGTCGAACTAGCCTTCTCCTCCTCGCGATCCGATCCGATCCAACATCGCAAGTGGCGGCGCCTCCGAGAGATGCACACGTACGGTGCTGCGACATCTCCTCCTTCCTTGGTCAGCAAGTGGGGTGGAGAGATGGATTGGATCTGCAGCACGACGGCGTGGTGCTTATGGTGGAGAATTTCTGCAGCAGGGGTTCGCATACGCGTAGTCGGGAGAGAGAGAGGTGGAAGGGCAACATGGCGGCTAGGGTTGGAGGAGTAGCAGGGGAGGGTACGCCCCTTCCCACCTTATATAGGGGCTGGCCGGCCCCCACTTGGCCCCTCCTCCAAGCCCTAGGGTGGCGGCCCCAAGGGTGGAGTGGGGGGCAAGTTTCCCCCTTCCTTCTAGAAGGTTTCCCTAGGGTTTCCCCTAGGGCTGGCCGGCTGGGCCTTGGGGGACTTGTTCCCCTGGCCCAAAGTGGCCAGGGCACTTCCCCTGAGGCTCACGCAGGCCTCCGATAAGTGGTCCCACGTTGGTCCCACTCCGGAAGCTTCTAGAACCTTCCGGTACAATACCGATAAACTCCAAAACGATTCCGAAATCCAAAAACTTCTTTCCTTTATATGAATATTATTCTCCGGACCATTCCGGAAGCTCTCGTGATGTACTGGATCTCATCCGAGACTCCGAACAAAAATTCATAAACCAATTATCCATTCTATCCTAGCGTCGATGCACGTTAAGTGTGTGACCCTACGGGTTTGAGAATATGCAGACATGATCTTCTATCAATAATCAACAGCGGGTCTGGAAACCCATATTGACTCCCACATATTCATCGATGATAATATCGGATGAACCACGATGCCAGGATTCAATTAATCCCATATATGTATTCCCTTCATCACGCGATATTTTACTTGCCCGAGATTCGATCGTTGGTATAGGCATACCTAGTTCAATATCGTTCATAGCAAGTACTTTACTCGTTCTGTAATCCGATATCACTTTGTGATTAACTCCTTAACCACGTGCTTGCAAGCGGTGTTGTATCGATTACCGAGTGGGCCCGAAGTATATCTCTCCGACTCGGGAGGGACAAATTCCATCTCGATGCGTACAACCCAACAAGTACTTTCCGATCACCTGAGAGACACCTTTATGATCACCCTCACATAGGATGACGTTTGATGACCTCAAAGATTTCTTCCGATACTAGGGAGTTGTATTATCTCATGGTCCAAGGAATACAATAATTGACATAAGAAAAAGCTTCGCAAAGATGAACACGATGACGCGATCTAATTGCTCTGCTTAATTTGGGTCTGTCCATCATATCATTCTCCTAATGACATGATCTCATTATTAACCGAAAACTCATGTCTATGGTTAGGAAACCTTAACCATGATCAATCAATGAGCTAGTCCATAGAGGCGTACTAGGGACATGGTGTTGTTCATAAACCACACAAGTATCAACGTTTCCGCTTAATACAATTCTAGCATGGAATATAAACTTTATCATGAACAAGAATTATAATAATAACATCTTTATTATTGCCTCTAGGGCATAATTCCAACAGTCTCCCACTGGCACTATAATCAATAATCTAGTTTACATCTGGCAACAATCTAACACCCATGGCATTAAGGTGCTGATCATGTTTTGCTCGTGGAAGAGGTTTAGTCAACAGATCTGCGACATTCAGATCCATATGTACTTTGCTAATCTTAAGATCTCCATCTGCTATATAATCTCGAATTATATGAAAACGGCGGTTGATGTGCTTGGTCTTTGGATGATATCTTGGTTCCTTAGCCAGTGCTATGGCACCAGTGTTGTCGCATAATATCTCCAGTGGGTCCAAGGCACTTGGAACCACACCAAGGTCAGTGATGAAGTTCCTGATCCAAACTCATTCACTTGACGCTTATGAAGCAGGCATGTATTCCGCTTCTGTTGTAGATCCCGCGATCACGCTTTGCTTGCATCTTCTCCAGCTCACAGCTCCACCATTCAAAATATAAACGTATCCTGTCTGAGATTTAGAATCATTCGTGTCGGTGTCGAAACTAGCGTCGACGTAACCTTTTACGACGAGCTGCTCATCACCTCCATAGACCAAGAACATTTCTTTAGTCCTATTTAAATACTTTAGGATGTTCTTTACGGCTGTACAGTGTTCCACTCCTGGATCACTTTGGTATCTGCTCGTCAAACTAAGAGCATTGGACACATCCGGTCTAGTACATAGCATGTCATACATGATAGAACCTATGGCCGAGGCATATGGCACTTTGCTCATAGTATCTCTATCGTTTACCATGGCTAGACACTGAGCCTTGCTCAATATCTTACCTAACAACATGGGCAATGAACCTTTCTTTGCTTTATCCATTCTAAACCTTTTTAGAACTTTGTCTAGATATGTACTTTGGCTTAAAGCTATTAGGCGTCTTTGTCTATCTCTATAGATTTTGATGCCTAATATATAAGCAGCTTCTCCTAGGTCTTTTGAAAAACATTTATTCAAATAACTCTTCACATCGTTAAGCATACCAATGTCATTTCCAATAATCAATATGTCATCCACATATAGTACTAAAAATGTCACCGAGCTCCCACTCACTTTCTTGTAGATACAAGCTTCGTAGCAATTTGGAACGAATCCAAAGCTCTTTATCACTTGATCAAAACGAAGGTTCCAACTCCGACATGCTTGCTTCAGTCCATAAATGGAACGCTGAAGTTTGCACACCTTATTAGCATCCTTAGGATCGACAAAACCTTCGGGCTGCATCATATACAACTCTTCATCAATGTTGCCATTGAGGAACGCAGTCTTGACATCCATCTGCCATATTTCATAATAATGAAATGCAACAATTGCTAATAAAATACAAATGGACTTAAACATCGCTACGGGAGAGAAAGTCTCATCGTAGTCAACACCTTGAACTTGCCGAAACCCTTTTGCGACAAGCCGAGCTTTATAGACAGTAACATTACCATCCGCGTCCGTTTTCTTCTTGAAAATCCATTTGCACTCAATGGCCTTACGGTCGCTAGGAGGGCCCACCAAAGTCCATACTTGGTTTTTGCTCATGGATCCCAATTCGGATTTCATGGCCTCTAGCCATTTCTCAGAGTCTGGGCTCATCATCGCTTCCTCATAGTTCGCAGGTTCACTATTGTCTAACAACAAGACTGTTGAGAAAGGGTTGCCGTACCATTCAGGAGTGGAACGTGACCTTGTCGACCTGCGAAGTTCAGTAGTAGCATCGTTCGAAGTTTCATGATCCTCGTCATTAGCTTCCTCTCTTGTTGGTGCAGACGGCACTGGAACAATTTCAGGTGCTGCGCTACTCTCCAACTCGAGAGAAGGTTCAATAACCTCGTCTAGCTCTACCTTCCTCCTACTCACTTCTTTCGAGAGAAACTCCTTCTCAAGAAAGGATCCGTTCTTTGCAACAAACACTTTGCCTTCAGATCTGTGGTATAAGGTATACCCAATCGTTTCCTTAGGGTATCCTATGAAGACGCATTTCTCCGCTTTGGGTTCGAGCTTGTCCGACATCAACTTCTTGACGTAAGCTTCGCATCCCCAAACTTTAAGAAACAAAAACTTAGGTTTAGCACCAAACCATAGTTCATACGGTGTCGTCTCAACGGATTTAGATGGTTCCCTATTTAAAGTGAATGCAGCGGTTTCTAATGCATAACCCCAAAATGATAACGGCAAATCTATAAGAGACATCATTGATCGCACCATATCTAATAGAGTATGAGTCTGGCGTTTAGACACACCATTGCGCCGTGGTGTTCTGGGTGGCGTGAGTTGCGAAACGATTCGTCTTGCTTTAAGATGCGTGAGAAAATCATAACTCAAATATTCACCTCCAAGATCGGTTCGTAGAAATTTAATTTTCCTGTTATGATGGTTTTCCACTTTGTTCTGAAATTCTTTGAACTTTTCAAACATTTCAGATTTATGTTTCATTAAATACCATATCTACTCAATTCATCAGTAAAAGTGAGAAAATAGGGATATCCACCGTGTCGAAACACTCATTGGTCCGCATACATCGGTATGTATGATTTCCAGTAAGTCCGTTGCTCGCTCCATTATACCGGAGAACGGGGTTTTGATCATCTTGCCCATGAGGCACGACTCACACGTGTCAATTGATTCAAAATCAAGAGACTCCAAAAGTCCATCAGAATGGAGTTTCTTCATGCATTTTACACCTATATGACCTAGACGGCAGTGCAACAAATAAGTTGGATTATCACTATCTACTTTGCATCTCTTAGCCTCAATGTTATGGATGTGCGTTTCATTGCTTTCGAGATTTAGAAGAAATAAACCATTCACAATAGGTGCATGACCATAAAAGATGTCATTCATATAAATAGAACAACCATTATTCTCTGATTTAAATGAATAACCGTCTTGCAATAAACACGATATAGATATGATGTTCATGCTCATCGCAGACACATAATAACACTTATTAAGGTTTAAAACTAATCCCGAAGGTAAAACTAAGGAGAGCGTGCCGACGACCATCACATCAACTTTTGATCCATTGCCAACGCGCATCGTCACCTCTTCCCTTGCTAGCCGCCATCTATTCCGTATCTCCTGTTTCGAGTTACAAATATTAGCAACTGAACCAGTATCATATACCCAGGCACTACAATGAGCGCTAGTAAGGTAAACGTTAATAACATGTATATCAAATATACCTTTAATGGTGCCAGGCTTCTTGTCCGCTAAGTACTTCAGACAGTTGCGCTTCCAGTGACCCTTGTCCTTGCAATAGAAGCACTTAGTGTCCGGCTTAGGTCCATACTTGAGCTTCTTCTCAACAGGGGCAACACGCTTGCCACTACCATTCTTGAAGGATTTCTTTGCACCCTTACCTTTCTTAAAGCTAGGGGTCTTGTTAACCATCAACACATAATTATCTTTCTTGATATCCACCTTCGCAGCTTTCAGCTTAGCGAAGAGCTCAGTGATCGTATCAGTGGAACCAATTTGATTGTGAGTAACTACAAAACCTTTGTAGCTAGGAGGGAGTAATTGCAGAAATCTGTCAATCTTGAGCTCTTCTGGAATCTTGCAGTCTAGTTGCTCAAGTCGTTGAGTGTAGCCCGACATCTTAATGGCGTTCTCACTAACGGAACTCCCTTCCTCCATCTTGGAGTTAAATAACTTCTCAGAGATCTCATATCTCTCAAAACGGGCCTGAGTCTGAAACATGGTTTTCAGTTCCTCAAGTATCTCAAAGGGCCCGGCAAACTCCTCAAAACGATTTTGAAGGTCCGGTTCCTAGCAAACAACATGGTACTATTAATCACTCCATAATCATCTTTGCGTGACCGATAAACAACTTTTTCATCAGCCGGCGCATCAGCAGCAGGGGAGTCACCTAGCGCTTTTGTAACACCACGGTTCTGAAAAGACCGTAGCTTCTATGTGACATGCCAATCCCTGGATCGGTTCATTGGCCCACAATAGAATAAGATGAATAACATAGCAAAATATCCATGTATCATAAATAACGAAGATCCAGAATATCATTATTACAATAAAAGCTTAGCTCAAGGCTAGCTCAATGTTATTCAAGTAGCAACATAAATATAGTAAATCCTCCATTCTTCAAATTGCCCACAAGTGAACAAGTGCCGAGTGGAGTACCGTGGCCTAAATCGATTACTCAGAATCGGAATATCCTGCAACATGAAAAGTAGCAGCCCCGAAGGGTCAATACATGGAATGTATGGCAAGTAGAGCTATTAAAGGAGACAATAATGATAACATCTACATGCATATTTGGCAAGTGGAGCTGTGGCTAGCTTGCATTTGCAAATACCTTTGTCCTACTTTCATAAACAGTTTTTGATTTTCTTTGAAAAGATCCCAATTAAGTTAACCCATAAATATTAAGGCAATTATGAAATTAGAATGAGCGAGAAACATGTCATGGAATCAATATCAAGCAACTCAGACGTCCATAACCGGGGGACACGGCTAATCGATTAGATTTTTACACCCTGCAGGGGTTAGTACACTTTACCCATGTGACTTGGCCAGCCCAGCTCGTACCATCACTCTTATTTTGGGTGACGATAGGGAGAAATCCAAGAAGAGACCGTTCGGGAAGCAGCTCCCCAATCCTGACGCGCACCGGTCCAAGCTACCAAAATTCTACATCTCTGGATGCGCGGGTTCGAGTTACCACAACCTACTGAGTCCAACCAACCGCTCATTTCATTATTGGCACATGGTTGTACACGTAAGCTACAAAATAAAGAAGCCAATCATTTTCTCTTGATACCTGGGTGCCTTTCCGCAATGATACCACCAAAAATTATCAATCCCATCACACCTAGGAGATTCATTGATTAAGTTGTTTTAGTTTTCACAAACCAACACATTTAGAAACAACTTTCAGTGATGTAACCCAGCCCTCGTTCATCATAGCATGGCTAAGCACATCTACAACGGTGGTTCATCTACAGGGAAAGCCCTACCACATAATATGTCATAGCATAGCGATAGTAATATCCTACACATGCATCTACAAAATACACGACAATGCATTAAAAATAGTAGGACAATGTCATAAACAAGGTAGCATCTACTTGCCTTGGTAGTTGGTGAAGTCGTTGAAACACTCGTTGCAATCACGCGCGTTGCACTCCTCGCAACCTATCGAGCAAACAATTGCATACAACATAAACAATAGCACACAAAGATCAAACAAATGCAACAAATGCATGTGTGGCAATTTAATAAGTCACAATGGTTGTTACTTTAGTTCTCTAAACAATACTGAAGTATATGATGCATGCAAGAGGCCAATTAATGCAATGGAGTACTTGTTATTCATAATTACTTGCCAATATAGGGTTTTTAATAGTTCTATTGTAACGCCTGTTCTAACTATCGAATTAAATTTGTTTCTTGGGTTTACTGGATAGAGGACGTTAATACGAACCAGTAGGCGTTGGATTCACCCTAATCGGAGTTATAGATCTTTTTAAATAGTTAAAATACTACAGAATGTACTATAATGCTCCTAACATTATACGTAATGTATACCTATAATTTTAATTCAGAAACTGGTTCTACTCTTTCTTGTGATTCCAGGGACATATTATTTGCAATTTTCTGAATAGTATTTATTTTCTTATGAATTTATTACTCTAAATAAGCCATTAAACCATTATTTAATTACTGCGAAACCTTACAGTATTTGCCTAAACCATTTGCATATTGATGATCCACATGGAACCAGCTTTCCATCGGTATATCATTTATATTTTTGTGATATGCAAATAATTTACTATGAACTTAATGATTTCTAAAGCCATTAAAACTAATTAAATTATTACGGTAAATATGTACTGTAAAGATTAGATCTAACCTGATATTATTAATCTACATTATAGTAGCTTCAATTTGATATATTGTTCATATTTTTCGGAGTTACAGATAATTTCCTATGAATTTATTAACCTAAAAGACCATTAAAACTAATTAAGTTACTGCAGTAACCACGTACAGTAAAAGTTGAATCTAATGCCATATTAATATCCTACACGTTTTTCTGAATCCATAGATATCTTATTTGCTTTTTTTGGTTCTACGGATCTTTTTATATGATTTTTGTAAGTTTACACAATTTTCTGCAAATTAAATTTAATTTCAAATCTACAGGGAATATTCCCTGGGAATATTCTATGCTGACTAGGACGCGGGGCTGACCTGACGTTGACACGTGGCGAGATCCGGTTGGCTCGTACCCCTTTGCGGAATCGATCTAATCCTGGCTGTTGGGATGAGATCTAATGGTTAGGAGAGGAGATTGACCCGATTTTGGCTCTGAATAGACAAGAAATAGATCTGTGTTAGAGAGACAAATCCATAGGTCAAATTGAAAAACTTAGAACATGAAAGTTGTGGGGAATAATTAGTCCTACCTTCTCACCAAAGGAATTTGGATTTGAAGAAACGAGCGCGAGTACATCTTGGATTTACACCGTCATATCTGAAATATTGCGGTGCGAAATTCTCCGGCTGTGGTGGATGAAAAGAGGTGAGGTTTGTCGGGATTGAAAGATTTCTACGAGTTATACAACTTTCATTCTTTGGCCGAAGGCAAACAACGAAGTCTAGATGGGTTAAGAAGCGAAATAAGATCCGGGCATGTGTAGATTCGGGATTTCGAGAAGGGAAACTCGTACAGCTGTGGCTCCACGAGTTTATATGGAGATTTAGGATGGTGTAGAGATAGGCCTTAAAGTAGGGAACAAGTAGAAACAAACGGAAGTCGATTCGGAGTTGTAGATAAAAAGTTATAGCTGTTTGAATAGAGATAGGTTTGACAAAACTGTTTCGCACGCTTTTTAAAGCATCTGGGACACCGATCGTGGCTGGCTGGTTCGGTCCGGTCCGGATGGGCCGGCCCGTTAGATTTTTATTTCTTCTTTTTTTCTTTTTCTTTTTCTATTTACTTGTTTCCCTCATATCTTTTGCATACGAACTTCAAACGACATGATTCTTGTTTCTAAAATTTTCTAAAATCGAATAGATCATTATAGGATCATATTTGTAATCTTTTTACTAGTTTGCAAGTAGTGGGTTTATAAATCCTTGTATATTTCATTTTATTTATATCTTTATTTGTTTGTATTTATTCCATAACTTTTTCATAATAGCTCCAAATGAGCTCAATTTTGTTTCTAAATTTTTTTGTAATATTTATTGGATCTTTTTAGGCTATAATTTAGCAATAATCGATGCCTTATCAACAATGGGTTTTTATAAAGCTAATTTAATTCCCTTTAGGAACAAAGTGGCACATACTATTTGGGGTTTTAGTCCTTTATTTTTATTTAGGAATTTTTCTTGATGCAAATATGCAATGCAATGCTCATGAATGTCATACAACATGCAATTTTTTTTCTAGTACCAATTTTCAAAATCTTGGGATGTGACAGACTAACCCCCTTAAGATGAATCTCGTCCCGAGATTCGGAATGGCTAGCAAGGTTATGGGTGTTGTTGTCGAGGCTAACCCCCTTAAGAAAACTGAACTTGGCATCCAAACATCTAATACTCAATTGTGGAATCTTGTGCTAGCTATCAATCCTTTCTAGTGGGTTCACTTCAACAGATCCTCTAGGTAACTTCATATGTAACTATTCTTATCCATGAGTGCCTCAATATGAATGAACACGATGTACCAGTATTTTAAACATTACAACTGTGATGTATGGATTAACCAGGGACTTACTAGTCGCGAGGTCCGGCTTGAAGCTCCTTCTCTGGGCATTTATAGGCATAATGTCCCGACTCATTGCACTTGTAGCAGGTGACAAGGCTGGGATCCCTTATTGGCTTCGTTTTGTCATCATGGCCGCTTTTCCTGTTTCCTTTGCGATTCTTCTTTTCTGGACATTGTGACGCATAATGTCCTGGATCTTTACAATTGTAGCACAATAGCTGGCTAATATCCCTCGCATGGGAGTTGTAGCAATTCTTCCTCTTCATGGGTCTCTCCAAGGCTAGGAGTTCTCTTAGTTCTTCTTCTTCATATTTCACCACAAATTCAGGAAACCTTTCTCGCTTCTTGGGGCAGTCACTAGAGATATGACCTTCTCCACATGAGTAACAACACTTTGTGGTCACATTGGGTGCGGACTTATGAGGCACGGCTCTGGTTTCGGCCTCCGCCATAGGGCTTGATTCTACATGGGTCTTCTTGAGAGCTTGATGCACTCCATCCTTGACTCCTTTATTCACTTGTTGTACCATGGGGTAAAGGTGACAATGAACAGGGACATGATCGTTCCCTTCACATAGAAAGCAAGTGACTTGGGATGTGGGGCACTCTCCAACTAGATGGTTTCCATCACAATAGGGGCACTGATCCTGATGCTCCTTGTATGTATGTCCTAAGTCTCCATAGACTTTGCAAGCTTGAAACTCCTTCAGAACATCCTCTCCAGTCGTTGATGCTTGGGAGATGGGACAAGGTCATAGTATAACTTCATTGAACTCCTCCCAAGTTAGTTTTCTGTTGTTGATGGCTCCATGCATCCTCCACCAAGTTGTATGGTCCAAATTCACATCATCCATCGCACGACGGGATGCCTTGCTAAAAGCTTCAATGTACTCCACAATAGTATGCTTTCCTTGGCGTAAATTGTTGAATCCTCTCTGACGTGAGTACATGACTTCAGATGAAATATGTGCATCATGGAATGCTTTCTGAAACATGTCCCATGTTACTTGTACTACGGGGTGAGTGGCTTGATACTTGTACCACCATTTTGCTACAGGTCCTTCCAATAAGTGAGTGGCAAACCTTACCTTCTCTTCACCTAGACAACCAATAGTCACTAGGATCTTTTTCACTTTTTTTCAACCAATTATACGCCACTGTAGGCTTAGAAAAGGTTGAGTATGTTAGTGGTTCGAGCATCAGAAATTTGCTGAGTAGGTTCTGCTGAGGCGGTGGCTTGTTATTGGCCAGGTATTCCGTCATTACTTGTGCTAGCTGTGCTTGTGATGCCATGAGCTTCTCCATTTCAGTAGATTGACGATGGGGTGACATCTATTGGTATAGCATAGACAAGTTAAAGATAGAAAGACTAGAGAAATAATACTACCCATAACTATATGGAACAAGCAATTGACACACAAACAATCAATCATCACAAACAACACTCAATCCAAAATAGTTTCATTTATGTTCCAGAAGTTTTGTTTTAGTGGCATAACAACCACAAAATAGTTTCCATTGACTAATATTCATTTGGGGGGGGGGGGTGAACCTACAATCATAAAAGCAATGGACAGATTCTGTCCTAAAACTACAGCAGCGTTCACGAAATTTGTTTGGGCACTCTAAAC
This sequence comes from Avena sativa, assembly GCA_916181665.1. NCBI lineage: Eukaryota > Viridiplantae > Streptophyta > Magnoliopsida > Poales > Poaceae > Avena > Avena sativa. The sequence continues at coordinate 116,145,524 of OV702298.1, forward strand.
TCATCAGGAATTTTAGCCAATTTTTGTGTATAGAGTACAGAGAGTTTAGAACCATCCCTATTTTTTTCAGATTTTTGCCAGTTACAAAAAAAATATGAAAATTCGTGCAGTACAGATATGTCAGCAGAAAACTGCAACAAAACTATCACGAATTTCTAATCAAAACCTTCATTAATATATTATGGAATCTCACAAAAATATTCTGGAACTTTAAGGTATCAAATAGCACAACCTAAACATAATAAATCAACTATGAAACAAGTTCTTACAACAATCGATTGCTATATCTAAACGAGATCATATGAAACTATATGGTGGTCATCATCTAACTATTTTAAATCTAGCACTTTCCTGCACAACTGTTCATCTACAAGTTTGAACAAGATGAGATTAGAAAAGATAGATGAAGGATTACAAGAATCTAATAACTATAAAATTATGAGTTCATTGCTAGGGAGAGCCTTCCTTCTATATCATAAAAGAGAAGAGTATGAGAATTGAAATGATAAGAGATACTAGAAAGAAGTGTAAGAAGAGAATAGATAGAATCAAATAGTGTTTATAATTTCATATGGCTTTCCTATTCCAAACCTAGGTCACGATCCTACAGTCGACACACGGGCTCTGATATCATCTTGTAACACCACGGTTCTGAAAAGACCGTAGCTTCTATGTAACATGCCAATCCCTGAATCGGTTCATTGGACCATAATAGAATAAGATGAATAACATAGCAAAATATCCGTGTATCATAAATAACGAAGATCCAGAATATCATTATTACAATAAAAGCTTAGCTCAAGGCTAGCTCAATGTTATTCAAGTAGCAACATAAATATAGTAATTCCTCCATTCTTCAAATTGCCCACAAGTGAACAAGTGCCGAGTGGAGTACCGTGGCCTAAATCGATTACTCAGAATCGGAATATCCTGCAACATGAAACATAGCAGCCCCGAAGGGTCAATACATGGAATGTATGGCAAGTAGAGCTATTAAAGGAGACAATAATGATAACATCTACATGCATATTTGGCAAGTGGAGCTGTGGCTAGCTTGCATTTGCAAATACCTTTGTCCTACTTTCATAAACAGTTTTTGATTTTATTTGAAAAGATCCCAATTAAGTTAACCCATCAATATTAAGGCAATTATGAAATTAGAATGAGCGACAAACATGTCATGGAATCAATATCAAGCAACTCAGATGTCCATAACCGGGGGACACGGCTAATCGATTAGATTTTTACACCCTGCAGGGGTTAGTACACTTTACCCATGTGACTTGGCCAGCCCAGCTCGTACCATCACTCTCATTTTGGGTGACGATAGGGAGAAGTCCAAGAAGAGACCGTTCGGGAAGCAACTCCCCAATCCCGACAAGCACCGGTCCAACCTACCAAAATTCTACATCTCTGGATACGCGCGTTCGAGTTACCACAACCTACTGAGTCCAACCAACTGCCCATTTCATTATTGGCACATGGTTGTACACGTAAGCTACAAAATAAAGAAGCCAATCATTTTCTCTTGATACCTGGGTGCCTTTCCCCAATGATACCATCAAAAATTATCAATCCCATCACACCCAGGAGATTCATTGATTAAGTTGTTTTAGTTTTCACAAACCAACACATTTAGAAACAACTTTCAGTGATGTAACCCAGCCCTCATTCATCATAGCATGGCTAATCACATCTACCAACGGTGGTTCATCTACAGGGAAAGCCCTACCACATAATAGGTCATAGCATAGCGATAGTAATATCCTACACATGCATCTACAAAATACACGACAATGTATTAAAAATAGTAGGACAATATCATGAACAAGGTAGCATCTACTTTCCTTGGTAGTTGGTGAAGTCGTTCAAACACTCGTTGCAATCACGCACATTGCACTCCTCGCAATCTATCGAGCAAACAATTGCATACAACATAAACAATAGCACATAGAGATTAAACAAATGTAACAAATGCATGTATGGCAATTTAATAAGTCACAATGGTTGTTACTTTAGTTCTCTAAACAATACTGAAGTATATGATGCATGCAAGAGGCCAATTAATGCAATGGAGTACTTGTTATTCATAATTACTTGCCAATATAGGGTTTTTAATAGTTCTGTTGTAACGCCTGTTCTAACTGTCGAATTAAATTTGTTTCTTGGGTTTACTGGATAGAGGACGTTAATATGAACCAGTAGGCGTTGGATTCACCCTAATCGGAGTTATAGATCTTTTTAAATAGTTAAAATACTACAGAATGTACTATAATGCTCCTAACATTATACATACTGTATACCTATAATTTTAATTCAGAAACTGGTTCTACTCTTTCTTGTGATTCCAGGAACATATTATTTGCAATTTTCTGAATAGTATTTATTTTCTTATGAATTTATTACTCTAAATAAGCCATTAAACCATTATTTAATTACTGCGAAACCTTACAGTATTTGCCTGAACCATTTGCATATTGATGATCTACATGGAACCAGCTTTCCATCGGTATATCATTTATATTTTTGTGATATGCAAATAATTTACTATGAATTTAATGATTTCTAAAACCATTAAAACTAATTAAATCATTACGGTAAATATGTACTGTAAAGATTATATCTAACCTGATATTATTAATCTACCTTATAGTAGCTTCAATTTGATATATTGTTCATATTTTTCCGAGTTACAGATAATTTACTATGAATTTATTAACCTAAAAGACCATTAAAACTAATTAAGTTACTGCAGTAACCACGTACAGTAAAAGTTGAATCTAATGCTATATTAATATCCTACACGTTTTTCAGAATCCATTGATATCTTATTTGCTATTTTTGGTTCTACAGATCTTTTTATATGATTTTTGTCGATACAAAATTTTCTGCAAATTAAATTTAATTTCAAATCTACAGGGAATATTCCCTGGGAATATTCTATGCCGACTGGGACGCGGGGCTGACCTGGCGTTGACATGTGGCGAGATCCGGTTGGCTCGTACCCCTTCGCAGAATCGATCTAATCCTGGCCGTTGGGATGAGATCTAGTGGTTAGGAGAGGAGATTGAACCGATTTTGGCTCAGAATAGACAAGAAATAGATATGTGTTAGAGAGACAAATCCATAGGTCAAATTGAAAAACTTAGAACATGAAAGTTGTGGGGAATAATTAGTCCTACCTTCTCACCAAAGGAATTTGGATTTGAAGAAACGAGCGCGAGTACATCTTGGATTTACACCGTCATATCTGAAATATTGCGGTGCGAAATTCTCCGGCTGTGGTGGATGAAAAGAGGTGAGGTTTGTCGGGATTGAAATATTTCGACGAGTTATACAACTTTCGTTCTTTGGGCGAAGGCAAACAACAAAGTCTAGATGGGTTAAAAAGCGAAATAAGATCCGGGCATGTATAGATTCGGGATTTCGAAAAGGGAAACTCGTACAGCTGTGGCTCCACGAGTTTATATGGAGATTTAGGATGGTGTAGAGATAGGCCTTGAAGTAGGAAACAAGTAGAAACAAACGGAAGTCCATTCGGAGTTGTAGATAAAAAGTTATAGCTGTTTGAATAGAGATAGGTTTGACAAAACTGTTTCGCACGCTTTTTAAAGCATCTGGGACACCGATCGTGGCTGGCTGGTTCGGTCCGGTCCGGATGGACCGGCCCGTTAGATTTTTTATTTCTTCTTTTTTTCTTTTTCTTTTTCTATTTACTTGTTTCCCTCATATCTTTTGCATACGAACTCCAAACGACATGATTCTTGTTTCTAAAATTTTCTAAAATCGAATAGATCATTGTAGGATCATATTTGTAATCTTTTTACTAGTTTGCAAGTAATGGGTTTATAAATCCTTGTATATTTCATTTTATTTATATCTTTATTTGTTTGTATTTATTCCATAACTTTTTCATAATAGCTCCAAATGAGCTCAATTTTGTTTCTAATTTTTTGTAATATTTATTGGATCTTTTTAGGCTATAATTTAGCAATAATCGCTGCCTTATCGACAATGGGTTTTTATAAAGCTAATTTAATTCCCTTTAGGAACAAAGTGGCACATACTATTTGGGGTTTTAGTCCTTTATTTTTATTTAGGAATTTTTCTTGATGCAAATATGCAATGCAATGCTCATGAATGTCATACAACATGCAATTTTTTTTCTAGTACCAATTTTCAAAATCTTGGGATGTGACAGCTTTCTCAAGTACATAGTCCTTTTGTCCGCCAGTGAGAATGATTCTGAGATTGCGGAACCAGTTGGTGACGTTAGACCCATTGTTCTTAAGCTTTTCTTTCTTAGCAAAAACATTGAAGTTGAAGTTGGACTTAGCCATTTGATCTACAAAATTTGCAAATAAAATTTAGACTATGTTCATGATAACTAGTTCAACTTAATCAAATTAGATGAACTCCCACTAAATTCAACATCCCTCAAGTTGCTTAATGAACACGATCCAAATTCACCACACCTAATCCGATCTTCACGAGAAGAGATGTGGTTTCAATGGTGGACAACAAGTGTCGATCATATCATTCATATGGCTCATGTTTAACCTTTCGGTTCGTGTGTTTCGAGGCCATGTCTGTACATGCTAGGCTCGTCAAGTCAAACCCAAGTATTTCCGCGTGTGCAAAACTGGCTTGCACCCGTTGTATGTGAACGTAGAGCTTATAGCACCCGATCATCACGAGGTGCTTGAATACGACGAACTTTCACAACGGTGCATACATGGAGAGAACACAATTTTATCTTGATCTTTAAGTGAGGAATCCTCTTATAATGCTACCGTCGCGATCTAAGCATAATAAGATACATAAAAGGATAAACATCACATGCATATAATTTTATGTGACATGGTATAGCCAATCTCCGCGCAATGATCTCCATCTTGTGCGCGCCAGCATGATCTCCATCACTCCACCATGATTGCCTCCACCACGAATAGCAACTACAACTATTGCTAACTGCATAGCGATAAAGTAAAGCTATTACATGGCATATAAGAAGTTGACACACAGGTCATACACAATTATAAAGACAACCATATGGCTCCTGCCGGTTGTGAACTCATCGACATGCAAGTCGTGAAATATTACAAAACATGATCATTGCATACATCTCAATTCATACACATCCTGTCTTGGGCCATACCATATCACAAAACACTCCCTGCAAAAACAAGTTAGACGCCTCTACTTTGTTGTTGCATGTTTTACGTGGCTTATGGGAGTAACAAGCTAAGAACGATTCTTGCCTATGGAAAGCCACAACGATGATATTATGGTTGCCAAAATCCGTTGTAAATCCCATGACTACTATAGTGAGAGAAACTGGCATCCACCAGCCGCATGTGTGGAACAAGCCACACGTCAAGTGCGGAGCCAGTCTCACGAACGAGGTCGCGTAAAGTTGGCCTGGACCGCTTCGATCTCACTATGCCGCCCATAAGAAATACACAACAAGAGGTTTGCAATAGAAAACATCAACGCCCGCAACAAGCATGTTGCGTTCTACTCGTGAAACACATCTACGCATAGATCTAGCTCTGATACCACTGAAGGGTTTCGCAGCATAGTAAATCAAAAAAATTCTAAGGATGCGAACAAGAAATCCAAGATCTTGGTTTCCATGTCACCTCTCTTTATGCAAATCCTGGCGTACTCTTGGTAGCTGGGGGGCAGCGACTGAAGAAGTACTCTTATTGCAAAAGAGTCATCCATCTAGTAGTCCATGAAATGAACCAACCTCATGTATGCATCATGCATGCGAATCAGGTGGTTCTCCAGGAAGATGTTTTCCTCCATCTGAATGGCGTGGAAATCACCCACCAACTCATGCTTCCATAGACGTACTTGGCCTACGAACTACGCTCTTAGCCGATCTACCATTACATATGGGTCAAGATCAGCCATGAGCGGGTGCAGTTCGTCCACCATTCCGTAACGCATGATTAGATGAATGAACATGGACATGTCACGACGAAAATAGCGGTCAACCCACTGCTGTGGGTTCTCTATATCATCCCGTGGCGCCTCTAAATCCATAACGTAGCATATGTAGTCAACCACATTATTCTTGGAAAGGAGAGAGTTTAGACGCACTAGCTAATACGGGAAGTTGGACCCATCTAACTTGAGTTTCTTGCCAGCTACCCAATCAGCAACATCAAAATAAGCTTGGCGATTGGCCATGTTCTACATTTAAAATTACAAAGGTTTTAGATTGAGTTTATGAAAATGTGAGTTCAAATAACTGCACTAGAAAAAATTATCCCCAAAAAATGTCTTAGTGATTTCACGATCCTAATTCACTACATCACCCCCGATCGCCATGACCAGCGATATAGTTGCAAAGGTGGATGTCAACACATCAATCACATGATGCATGTTGAAGGGTTTCACAGCATAGTAAATCAAAATTTTCTACGGATGCAAACAAGAAATCCAAGATCTAATCTAGGAGATGCAATCAACGAGAGAGATAGATGAGATCTTCATACCCTTGAAGAAATCGCACAGCAGAAACGTTCAATAGAACGTGGGTAATGTAGTCGAACTAGCCTTCTCCTCGCGATCCGATCCGATCCAACGCCGCAAGTGGCGGCGCCTCCGAGAGATGCACACGTATGGTGCCGCGATGTCTCCTCCTTCCTTGGTCCAGTAAGTGGGGTGGAGAGATGGATTGGATCTGTAGCACGACGACGTGGTGCTTATGGTGGAGAATTTCTGCAGCAGGGCTTCGCATACGCGCAGTCGGGAGAGAGAGAGGTGGAAGGGCAGCAGGGCGGCTAGGGTTGGAGGAGTAGCAGGGGGAGGGTGCGCCCCTGCCCACCTTATATACGGGGCTGGCCGGCCCCCACTTGGCCCCTCCTCCAAGCCCTAGGGCGGCGGCCCCAAGGATGGAGTGGGGGGCAAGTTTCCCTTTCCTTCTAGAAGGTTTCCCTAGGGTGGGCCGGCTGGGCCTTGGGGCCTTGTGCCCCTGGCCCAAAGTGGCCAGAGCACTTCCCCTTAGGCCCACGCAGGCCTCCGACAAGTGGGCCCATGTTGGTCCCACTCCGGAAGCTTCTAGAACCTTCCGGTACAATACCGATAAACTCTGAAACGATTCCGAAATCCAAAAACTGCTTTACTTTATATGAATCTTATTCTCCGGACCATTCCGGAACCTCTCGTGATGTCCTGGATCTCATCCTAGACTCCGAACAAAAACTCATAAACCAATTATCCATTCTATCCTAGCATTGATGCACGTTAAGTGTGTGACCCTACGGGTTCGAGAATATGCAGACATGATCTTCTATCAATAATCAATAGCGGGGTCTGGAAACCCATATTGATTCCCACATATTCATTGATGATCATATCGGATGAACCCCGATGCCAGGATTCAATTAATCCCATATATGTATTCCCTTCATCACGCGATATTTTACTTGCCCGAGATTCGATCGTTGGTATCGGCATAGCTAGTTCAATCTCATTCACAGCAAGTACTTTACTCGTTCCGTAATCCGATATCACTTTGTGATTAAATCCTTAACCACGTGCTTGCAAGTGGTGTTGATATCGATTACCGAGTGGGCCCGAAGTATATCTCTCCGACTCGGGAGGGACAAATTCCATCTCGATGCATACAACCCAACAAGTACTTTCTGATCACCTGAGAGACACCTTTATGATCACCCTCACATAGGATGACGTTTGATGATCTCAAAGCTTTCTTCCGATACTAGGGAGTTGTATTATCTCATGGTCCAAGGAATACAATAATTGACATAAGAAAAAGCTTCGCAAAGATGAACACGATGACACAATCTAATTGCTCTGCTTAATTTGGGTCTGTCCATCATATCATTCTCTTAATGACATGATCTCATTATTAATTGACAACTCATGTCTATGGTTAGGAAACCTTAACCATCATCAATCAATGAGCTAGTCCATAGAGGCGTACTAGGGACACGGGGTTGTTCATAAACCACATAAATATCAAAGTTTCCTCTTAATACAATTCTAGCATGGAATATAAACTTTTCATGAACGAGAATTATAATAATAACATCTTTATTATTGCCTCTAGGGCATAATTCCAACACATGTGACTCGTGATCGATCTTTTAATCATCTCATGTTCTGAGGCCATGTATGTACATGCTAGGCTCGCCAATTCTAACTCGTGTGTATTGCAGTGCAACATGGCTTACACCCACCGTATGCGAACACAGTTATGTCTGACACACGATCGTCATAGTTTGCCTCATAACAGAGAACTTTATTGGTGGTGCACATACAAGGGGAACACTATCATTGGAATTATGTTATTAGGGATCATCTTATTAATGCTACCGTCGAGTATCTAATACTTAGCACACAACAATATACACATAACAAAATACACCAAATGTAAGTGTGATGTGATATGGTTCTTCGCACTGTGATCTCCATCTGGCGCCTCCGGGTTCGGCGCCAGGGTGCCGGCGCCTCCGGCTTGCAGTCCACCACAATTATGATCATTACTATGACTTAGAAACATAAAGTAAACCACTTTACATTGACTATGACCATATCACATCACAACGCCCGTGCAAAACAAAGTTAGACGCCTCTACCTTATCTTTGCATGTTTTACATGGCTGTTAGGGCTTTCGCGCAAGAACTATTCTTACCTACGAACTTCAACTACAATGCTGATTAGATAATTGTTTCTACTACACCCCTTTGGGGACCTCCTTTGTAAATGCTATATCAACTAATGAAAGAGAGACAAACACCTGCTAGCCACTTATATAGAACAAGCCGTATGTTGAGCGTGGAAACAGTCTCGCGTAAGAGTACGTGTAAGGTCGGTCCAGGACGCTTCACACTAGTAGGAAAAGGCCTGGTGGCGACGTTCGGAAAAGGAGGTTGATACGCACAATTTGCATCACCATTCTATATCATAATTTATCTCTATTCATTGATATATGTCTTATTATGAGGTATTACTTATGGCTTTTCATCTGTTTATGCATGTTGGATGATTCTTGGAGGATGGACTGCCGGAGTCTGGATTCTGATGGAAAAGAGGGCATTTTCATGCAATTTCGCGAAGATCAGAAAAATACCAGAAAATATGGGAAAATATTACTTTCCCGAAAGACAGAGGAAGCCAGAAGGGGAGGCGAAGAAGGGCCACAGGGGGCCCACACCCCCTAGGCGCGGGCCCACCTAACCTCGCACCTAGGGCAGGTGTGGCCCACCTGCCCGGCCTCCGACTCTGTCCCTTCGCCTATATCTTCCCTACGGAACCCTAAGCCTCGGAGAGCGACCACAGATAGATTTCCGCCGCCTCTGGGGGGCGGAAAACACCGAGAGAGAAAGATATCTCCGGCAAACACATTTCTGCCAGGGGAATTCCTTCCCGGAGAGGGGAGATCATCGCCATCAACACCGTCATCAATCTAGGATTCATCAGGATCATCATCATCATACACACCATCATCTCCACTAGCACCATCATCACCATTCCGTTCCGTTGTAACAATTGTGTTGGATATTGCTTTAGTTCTTAAGGGAAACTTTTCTGGTGTTAATTACTATTGTAGTTGATGCTTGTGAGTGGAACCAATGGATTATTGTTTACGTTCAGATTGTTATCCATTATCATATCATTTTTGATGTTGATCCATATGATGTCTTGTGAGAAGTTCGTTTAGTTCTTGAGGACATGGGAGAAGTCATGTCGTTATTAGTGGATTTGTGTTGAGTTATTATTCAATGGTTTAGTATTTAAGTTGTGGTGCTATTCTTCTAGTGGTGTCATGTGAACATCGACTACATGATACTTCACCATTTATGGGCCTAGGGGAATGCATTGTGTATTTGGCTACTAATTGTGGGGTTGCCGGAGTGACAGAAACCCGAACCCCCGTTAGGACACCTTTGCACAAGGGAGTGTAGGATCTTAGAGTTTAAGGTTGTGGTTAGATTTATATCTTAATTACTTTCCTGTAGTTTTGGATGTTTGCAGGGGGTTTAATCACAAGTATGTATTAGTCCAAGTACGGTTGGTACATTAGCACAGGTTCACCCACACAACACTTTCAACACCAAAGAAGAGTACTCAGCTATTTGAAGCGAAAGCACTTGACAGAATTCCCATGTGTCCTCGAGAACGTTTGGTCTTTATAAGTATTTCCACCGGCTTGCCCTTTGCTAAGAAAGGATTGGGCCACTTGCTGCGTTTGTTCTTTATTACTTGCACTTCGTTTTGTTGCCTTATCAGAAAACAACTAAAAATCCGTTTGCTAAGTATTCACAGGGATTTCCTGCTCCACACCACTGTTCAGCACCTTCTGCTCCTCGTTCTGATCGACACTCCTATTTATCGAAAGTACTATGATACACCCCCTATACTTGTGGGTTATCAGAGGTTTGTGGCGTTGAACACGCACGCCACTACTCTCGCACCACTAGTAGAAGGTAGTGGTGGCGTACGGGCTGAACGCCACGAGTAGTTGATGTAGTGGTAGCGTGTACACTAACCGCCCTGACTATTAGTCATAATAGTGGCATTTACTGCAATTGCCGCCAATATGAGTCATAATAGTGGTGTTCCTATTATTTTGAGCGCCTCATCTGAGTTTTTGAATATTAAAAAAAATCTGGTGCATCAAATTGAATATTCACAGCACAATAGGATATATTCATACAGTCAACTATATATTCATACAGTCAACTATATATAGTATTCACAGGGATTTCCTGCTCCACACCACTGTTCAACACTTTCTACTCCTCGTTGGGATCGACACTCCTATTTATCAAAAGTACTACGATACACCCCCTATACTTGTGGGTTATCAAGACTATTTTCTGGCGCCATTGGTGGGGAGTGAAGCGCTATTGAAGAGTGGAACTGGTAAAGGAAACTTCTACTGTGAGTATTTCTTTTGTTACTTCTTGTTACTTTGTTTCCAATATGGATAACCCACTTGGTTTTTTGTTTGGGAAAACTACTACCACTGCTAGGGTAGTAGATGAACCACCACTTATTGAGATAGATCCTTTTAAGATACCTACGAGTATTGTTGATCAGTATGGATAATTATTATTTAGGGGATGGAACTGTCCATCCCGGTGATCACTTGCTTTTAATCCATGAATTATGCGGGTTGTTTAAGTGTGCAGGTATCACAACTGAATAGGTGAAGAAGAAGTTACTCACTATATCCTTGAAAGGGAGAGCTGAAGAATGGTATAAGCTGCTGAAGAATGGACGATCCATGGAATGGGAGGAGATGACATCTCTCTTTTATTCTAAATTCTATCTTCCCATTGAGATTCATAAGGATAGAAATCTGGTATATAACTTTTGGCCTCATGATGGAGAGAGTACAGCTCAAGCTTGGGGGAGACTGAAGTTACTAATGCTTAAATGTCCTATTCATGAACTCCCTAACAATATTATTATCAATAACTTTTATGCTAGGCTTTATCTTCATGATAAATATTTACTAGATGCTTCTTGTGCTGGATCATTCACATGTATGAAGGAAGAAGCTAAAATGGATGTCTTAGACCGTATTCAAGATAACACTGAAGCTTGGGAGAATGACAAAGGAAGAAAGTCGGGTATAAACTATGATTATGAATGCATTAAATCTTTTATGGGAACTTATGACTTCCGTGATATTAGCAATGAGTTTGGTCTTGATTCCCAATGTATTGCCAACTGTTTTAAGGCCTTTGCCTCTTATATAGAAATTTCCAAAAAGAAGTGGAATAAGTACCATGCTCCTTATAAAGATGTTATTAATCATGTTCCGGTTAGAAGTGTTGAAGTTTGTACTACTAATCATATTGTGCCTGAACCTCATGTTGAGAAAGTTACTTTCCCAGCTAAGGTCAAGGACTATTATATGATTATTAGTGCAAATAACAAAGGTACTAAGAAAACTATGGAGCCTGATGAGAAATTCAATGTTGAGCCCGTGGTAGCTATTGTGAAAGACCCTGTCACTAGAAATATAGAGGATGAGCACATTGTTTTCTGCGAAGACGCTTCTAATATTATCTCCCATCCTAGTAAGGCTAAAAAAGCTAGTGTTCCTGTGCTTTCTGTTAAAATAGGTGATCATTGCTACTATGGTTTATGTGATACCGCTGCTAGTTCTAGTGCTATTCCTTATGAGCTTTAGAGGTAAATTATGCATGAAATTGGTCCTTGTGAGCTTGAGGACATTGATGTGGTTATCCAACTTGCTAATAAGGAGACCATTTTCCCTATTGGTATTGTAAGAGATGTGGAGGTTCTCTGTGGTAAGATTAAGTATCCTGCTGATTTTCTAGTGCTTAATTCTGCAGCTAGCAAAACTTGTCCTATCATTTTTGGTAGACCTTTCTTGAACACTTGCGGAGCTATTATTGATTGTAAGAAGGAAAAGGTTTTAACTAAGTTTGATAAAGAATCTTATGAGTTTAACTTTTCCAAATTTGCTAAAGCTCCTTGTGAAGACAGGTTTCCTAATAAAGATTTCAGGATGGAACAACTTGCTTCTATTGATCCGGTTTATGACCTTGGACCTCTTTTTGGCGACTGTAAGTATGCTCATTCTTACGATAAAGTTGTTGCCAGTGATAGTTATATTGTCAACTTTATTCAAAGTGCTACTGAGATTTATTATGAGAGACGTAAACATGGTTTTATGCATCTCAATAATGTTAAGTTTCCCCGTTTTATGTTGAAGGCTTTGAAGTTGCATCTATTTTGTCTTGCTATGCTTGTGGCTTTTTGTTTCAAAAATTTGTTTTCTCATGATAACCCCATGCATAGGAAGTGGGTTAGACTAAAATGTGTTGGTTATTTGCTTCTTGATGCTCTCTTTCACTTCAAATATTTATCTCCTTTGTGAGCATCCTTGAAAGTTTCAAGACTAAATTAAAGGCATTAAAGAAAAGTACTTGTTGGGAGATAACCCAATAGTTTTGTCGAGTCTTGGAAGTTATTACCTCTGTAATAACCGCTCCTTATCCTTTTTGTTTTGGTTTTTGTGTCTTGTCCAACTACTTTTGTGAAGTAGAGGAGTTGTGAAAAGTGGCTGTCCTGGGACAAATTTTTGTGCTGTATTGTAAAAATTCGTGAGGGATCTCAGTACATCGGATAGAGCTGAATTTTTATGAGCTTGTTCTCCAAGTTGTTACCCAACTTTCATTAGTTCTACACTTTTTATTTGAGCAACAGAAGGTTTTCGAAAAAACCAATCTTTATCTGCTGGTCTGTTTGACAGATTTCTGCCATCATTTGCATCTGCCTCTTATAGAAACCTTTGTTTTGATGGGTTTTCAGTTGAAGTGTGAACCTAAAGGTTATTGTTTTTGCTTACACTAATGTTTTCATTGAGTTTGTGCAAGGGTTTTGTATGGAGGAAATTTTCAGGAGAAGGAGAAAAGGAATCTGCAGAGTTCGTCTTTGAATTGGTAAAAGTGGTGAAAATGGAAGGTTCATGAAACCCCAATCTTTTTATATTTTTGACGTTTTTAATACATAAGGGAAGTTACGAGACAGAACTGAAGAGGAATCGGAGTCCGGGGTGGACAAACCCACCCCAGGCGTGATCCCAGCCTGGCCGTGCCTAGAGGGGGTGTTCCACACTCGAACTCCGTCTTCGCCTCATTTACGCGTTAAAACCTTCCTTATGCTTTGAAACTTCGTAATATATAACCCCCCAGATTCCTCGAGGTTCTTGCATCGAGTTTTCATCGTGTTTTTGTTTCAATCTGTTTCTGTCAGGCAAATTTATCAGTTTTGGATCTACAATGTCTCCCTTTGGATCACCCATGGAGGATTACTCTGCGGATGTCCTCAACCCATACATGTATGAGTTGAAGATCCATCCCAGGGAGCTGATTCTCAAAGATGGGAGGGTACAGATGAAAGAAGTTCAAGGCCCCAAGGGAGAAGGAAGTATGGAAGATAGGATGGAAGCATTGGAGCAGGAGGTTTTCAGGTACAAGAAGATGGCAGAACGCGAGGTGGATGTTATTCACAAGATAAGTTCAAAACTCATCACTAAGCATGAGGAAGAGGTGGCTGAACTCCAAGAAGAAATCTTGTCGCTCCGTCAAACCACCAACCAATTACAAGCACAGCTCTACGACATTCAAAATCAAAACTGTGAGTATGAGGCTAGATTTGCTCGCATAAGCTCTGCTGCTAGTTTCAGGATTGCAGAGTCAAGGACATCCTTTTTGCATGGGGAACCTTTGCCTTGGAAGTTTGATGATGACAAGAGAACACCACCACCACCGAAGGAGTAACTCATCATCAGGTTTGGCATCCCCTTGGCTTGTTCCAAGCTTGGGGGAGTGCCGCGGTATCACCACCATTATCTTTTACCTTTTTTTAGTGGATTCATATCTTTGGTAGAGAGGTTATATTATTGGTTGGTTTGCATGTGGAAGTATATCTCCTTTAGTTGATTATCTATGTATCCCTTGGTGTGAGTGCCTTTATTGGATTATTAATGAGAAGTCTCATCTTTTACTTTTTGCACTTCTTATTTTAGTTTGCAATCTCTATTATATGATGGATCTTGTTGATCAGTATTGGCATCACTCTAGGAGCATCAAGTGGATCTAAATTGGTTTTGGCAAACCGAGTTCAGTAGCATTACTTTGAAATAAAAAAAAGAGAAAAAGCTTACAGGTATTTTGTATCATTTGTTTTCTTTCTTGTTGGCTCATAAGCTTAGTATTCTTTATTTAAGATCTTTTGTGTCTTCAAGGAACATTGCATGTTTGGCTTTATTACTTGTATGTTTGCTTGTATCTTTCAACTCTCTTGCTTGCTACCCAGCCTTGCTAGCCAAAAACCTGTTTTGAGAAGGCATACTTCTCATGTTTCCAAATCCCTTTGAACCAAAACCTTTGCCACTTGTGTCCACCATATCTACCTAGTAGCTTTTGCTATTCCAAGCAAATTCTCAAGTTTCATCTACCTTTCGAATTATAAAGTATTTTGTTATGTGAACACTAGTTAGTAAAGCTCTCATGAACTTGATGGCACACTTTATTTTTTTCCCCTAATAGACTTGAACCATTGTGCCATCGAAGTTGTATATGCTTGCATCTATACGTTGTAATTAGCAGAACCGTGCTGTAACGGGGAACGTTTTCAACATTGCACCTGTACTTTGTACTCAGTTGATACCGTGCTCTTTTGTCTATGGATGTCAACGGTGTGAAATAAAGAGGGAACTTGTAAGTCCATGTCGTCTGTATTTTGTGCTAGAGAAATGCCTGGGCCGCTAGCCTAAGCCATGCCTAATCATGGTGGAAACTTGCAGCATCACCATAGTGAGCTATCTATGAAGTATCCTCAATAAAAAGCTATGCACATAGTAAATAAAAAGATCGCTGAGATGCTCATTGTCTTCTTGCCTTGTCATTTTGGTTATGGGAAAGCTCCTGTACCATGTGCGAGGGGTACCCCGTTGGCGGTTCTCTATGATACAAAAATAATTACAATGACAAGAACTTACCGGTGACCAAAGTTGAGTAGCATGAGGAGTGGCCCTCATATTCAAGGGACATGAGATTGCCAACTTATATTTCGTCAAGCATATACTCCATATTTGTGCACTTTAACCTTAATCATCTCAAGAGGCCTATGCTAGGGGCAATGAGGGCTGAAAGCTAGTAAGTACCATAATCTTTTGGAAGCTCTTTATGACTTGTAATCCCTGCTACCCTCTATGAAGGGACCTTTCTCCCAGTTACCAGTTTGAGTCAGTAAATCTACTTCCTCTCTATCCCCAGCAAGCATTTGAGTTGTTGTGTTTCAAGCATTCATATGGTGATTTATTCAATCATGTTCTCTATCTTCCTTGTTGGCACAAGACTCTTATTTATTGAGTATTACTTTGAAAGCCTTCACTTGTGAAAAACCTTTTTGAGCAAAGAGTGCTCCTATTGTAAAACTTCGACAAAAAGATTTTTGACAAACTATTTGCTAGGTGTTCTCTGACCAAGACCAAGTTTGCCAATTCCAATTATGATTTATCTTTATGCATCTCTATTGTGACTGTTGTACTTGGTTGCAAGCTAAGTTATATAATGGTGAGTTGCTTTCTTCTATGAGTTGTGCAATGGTAAGTGTGGTGCTTCTTGTTCGTATTCTTTTATTGAAACTTCACTCCATAAATCTGTGGACATATTTACTGAGCTCAGTTTTCGCTTGGGGACAAGCGAAGGTCTAAGCTTGGGGGAGTTGATACACCCAATTTTCATCACCATTCTATATCATAATTTACCTCTATTGATTGATATATGTCTTAATATGAGGTATTACTTATGGATTTTCATCTGTTTATGCATGTTGGATGATTCTTGGAGGATGGACTGCCGGAGTCTCGATTCTGATGGAAAAGAGGGCGTTTTGATGGAATTTCGCGAAGATTAAAAAAATACCAGAAAAATATGGGAAAATATTATTTTCACGAAAGACAGAGGAAGCCAGAAGGGGAGGCTAAGAAGGGCCATAGGGCGCCCACACCCCCTAGGCGCGGGCCCACCTGACCCCGTGCCTAGGGAAGGTGTGGCCCACCTGCCCGGCGTCCGACTCCGCCCCTTCGACTATATCTTCCCTATGGAACCCTAAGCCTCGGGGAGAGACCATAGATAGATATCCTCCGCCTCTAGGGGCGGAAAACACCAAGAGAGAAAGATCTCTCCCGCAGACAGATTTCTGCCGGGGGAATTCCTTCCCAGAGAGGGGAGATCGTCGCCATCAACACCATCATCAAGCTAGGCTTCATCGGGATCATCATCATCATCCACACCATCATCTCCACCAGCACCATCATCACCACTCCGTTCCGCTATAACAATTGTGTTGGATATTGCTTTAGTTCTTAGGGGAAACTTTCCCGGTGTTAATTACTATTATAGTTTATGCTTGTGAGTGGAACCATTGGATTATTTTTTATGTTCAGATTGTTATCCATTATCATATCATCTTTGATCTTGATCCATGTGATGTCTTGTGAGTAGTTCGTTTAGTTCTTGAGGACATGGGAGAAGTCATGTTGTTATTAGTGGATTTGTGTCGAGTTATTATTCAATGGTTTAGTATTTAAGTTGTGGTTTTATTCTTCTAGTGGTGTCATGTGAACGTCGACTACATGATACTTCACCATTTATGGGCCTAGGGGAATGCATTGTGTATTTGGCTACTAATTGTCGGGTTGCCGGAGTGAGAGAAACCTGAACCCCCGTTATGACACCTTTGCACAAGGGAGTGTAGGATCTCTTAGTTTAAGGCTGTGGTTAGATTTATATCTTAATTACTTTCCTGTAGTTATGGATGTTTGCAGGGGGATTAATCACAAGTATGTATTAGTCCAAGTACAGTCGGTATATTAGCACAGGTTCACCCACACAACACTTACAACACCAAAGAAGAGTACTCAGCTATTTGAAGTGAAAGCACTTGACAGAATTCCCATGTGACCTCGAGAACGTTTGGTCTTTATAAGTATTTCCACCGGCTTGTCCTTTGCTAAGAAAGGATTGGGCCACTTGCTGCGTTTGTTCTTTATTACTTGCACTTCGTTTTGTTGCCTTATCTAAAAACCACTAAAATCCGTTTGCTAAGTATTCACAGGGATTTCCTGCTCCACACCACTGTTCAGCACCTTCTGCTCCTCGTTGGGATCGACACCTATTTATCGAAAGTACTATTATACACCCCCTATACTTGTGGGTTATCAGAGGTTCGTGGCGTTGAACACGCACACCACTAATCTCACACCACTATTAGAAGGTAGTGGTGGCGTACGGGATGAACGCCGCGAGTAGTTGATGTAGTGGTAGCGTGTACACTAACCGCCATGACTATTAGTCATAATAGTGGCATTTCCTACAATCGCCACCAATATGAGTCATAATAGTGGCGTTCCTATTATTTTGAGCGCCTCAGCTGAGTTTTGGAAAATTAAAAAAAAATCTGGTGCATCAAATTGAATATTCACAGCACAATAGGATATATTCATACAGTCAACTATATATAGTAGCACATCATTATAGTCAACTACATATATATAGTTGAGCTAGCTAACTACATAGAACTAACTACTAGTCCCCAAAAGGATTATCGACAATAATGTCCGTGCCATACCTAATGGCAGCAGCAGGAATCTCCTCATCCGGAGAAGCGTCAGAGTCTGTCGATGGTTCAGGGCATAGGTAGTTTAAGTAGCTCATGCGATCTACAAAGAGATGGAAGACCAACTTCTCCTAGGCTCCCATCTTATAGGCATCGACCATCTCAGTCCACCTCCGGCCATCGAAACAGGTGCGGTTCGCCTCGTTCATGATTTGGATCCTATAGGTCTATGCAAGTTGCTTTAGAGACTGTAGATCAACCTAAAACTATCCCTGTTGGCACAATGACCAATCGAAATGGTCCAGGAACTAAAATCTAAACTTGCAGTATATGTTCCGCATATAGAATCATAAGAAAGCAACAATTAGCACATAATTCGTTTGTTGGGTATATATAGTTTGATTGCTTGTGAATGGGTATACCATACTAATGTCACAGTCAAAAGGGAGTACTCTGACAACCTTCTTGTTCTTGCACCCTTGGTAACCACAATGCTCACACCCATAATCATTCATTATACCTATATATGATCATGCAAACTTAGTTATATAGACCATTTTAGCATCATAAGTAGCATAATATATAAACATAACACATAATTAAGATTAGCTAGCATCATAAGTAGCACAATATATCAACATAACACATAAGTAGTACGATAGGTAGCATAACAGTCAAATGAGAACATCCTAAACTCAAGTAGACCGAGTGTCAGTGACGTCGTCGTCACGCAAGCTGTCCTAGAAAGAGGACGTCAGGCTGCCAGAGTCGTCCTCCTGAGTGCCAGAGGGGCTGGGCTGACAATGCTGCTGAGTGCCGGAGGGGCCAGCCTCGTTCTGCCCATGCTGCGGCTGCCGCCACTGCCGGATCTTGCTAAGGACCTCGTACTGGACCGCCATCACCTGGGGATCAAGTACGAAATCCCTTGCGGTGACCCAACATAACACTGCATGATGTAGTACACTATAGTCGTTGACATAACACCAATGGAATACCGTTCACTAGTATTACATCCCTCAGAGTAGTACAACATAAACACAACAAGTCCAAGACATAACTATAGGTTACAACTCGACTCTTTACAAGAGATCCAGAGAACACTCTAGGTTATAGCACGAGAAAGCAATTCTGACAAAGAAGAAGTAGAAATAACAACTCATAACTTATGAAGCTAATAAACTAGTATCTGAAGTATTGGGTTTGCATTGCTGCTTTTGAAGTACTCTAGAAAAGTAGGTTCTATGGTTAGAGTTTGTACTTCTATCTAATCAACAACTTCGTATTCACTTTAGTTGGTGTATATGTTGACTTCATTGAAGATCTTGAACTTTTGGTGATGATTCCCTTGAGCATAAATTGATGTAGACGTCGTCTCTATTGGCTTTAGAATCTAGCAAGGGTTAAGAAGATACATTGAGTATGAGCATAGTCAGCAAGTTCACTAAAAAGGAGTGTTTTATGAACTAGCTATATCCACAGACCATAGGTTATAGGCAATGTAGGTTTTCGTAAACATTCCTCCAGAGGTTGCTTTTATTCTGAAAAGATATGTCCGCCAGCCTTCACAGGTTTACTTCATCGGATTGTCAACAAGTACGCCATAGGGGTCCAAAGATGGGGTGTGAGATGTCGGATGTTCCAGGAGCAGTGAGCACAAGTTTACCCAGGTTTAGATCTGACTGCGGTGATCGGATCCTACTCTTGCTAGCAACCCAGTAATATATCGGCATAAGCCGGATGTTACAATGGATTACAAGAGAGGTTCGCCTGTGTGAGTTGATTGTGGTGTTACACTATGGTTGCGTGTATTGTTTTGCCCTAAAGGATCCCATAGGGCTGGTTTATATAGTCACCAAGGCCTAGGGTTACAGGAGAGACCTATCCGACTACGTTACAGAGTCGGTAACTAGATACAGCTTGGACTACAAGTAATACTAAAGGCCTAAGTCGGTAACTCTTCTGGGCCTTGTCGTAGCCGGAACTGGCTCCTCCTCTTTCTCTGACTAGGCCGCCCGTGAAGCAAAGCTCTAACCCGTTGGTGGGCCACCCTGGTCAGCGAGTCTTGTGGGTATACCCGGAAAGTATATCCCCAACAGTAGCCCCCGGAAGTCTCCAAGATCCAAGGTCAGATAAATCGTCTAGCTTGATGGTTTCGTCGTCTTGAGAATCTTGAAGGGTTCGCGAAAACTTCTTCCAGTAATGTAGGATTCCGAGTTAGTTGAGTCGGATATGTTTTGTTCTGACTTTAGTCTCTTCCTTGCTCAGTTTGAAACATAAGCTGGATTTTACAGCGGTGTGCGGGCTGACAACTTTTCAGACCAGGTCATGTCACTGACAGAAGTCCTATCAACATGACCGTTGGTGGGTCCACTCCTTACAGAACAGAACGCCGTTTCAATGCCTTCACGAAAATCGTGGGGGCGGAAGAGTAGCGAGGAAGCTAACTCCCCCTCTCCCATACGCGTGGCGCTAATCGCGCGTCTTAACGCACGAATCTTGACACAGAGACAAATAAAAGAGAGGAGAAAACCCTTTCTCTCAGATTCATCTCTCCATCGATTCATTCATTGCCTCATCGTACTCCTCGAGCATCCCGCACCCATTCCCATATGCACATCCCAAAAATCTCTCTCCACCACTAGTCCTTTTTCTCCAAGGAGTGGCGGAGGTTTCGTCGGCAGCGAATGAAAGTAAGATGCGGGGCCTCTGGATCCCTAGCGCCATGGATGACGCTGAACTCCAGGTCATGGAGAAGGAAGGACTCATCATCGCTGGCGCGTGGCAGAGCGCCTCAGGGCATGCTGTTCCCGCCTCGCGCGATGGCAAGCGGGTGCTGTTCGGCATGCACATCGACCGTGGACTCAGCTTGCCACCGTCGACTTCTTTGTCGAGGTCCTCAATCATTATGGTGTGCAACTTCATAACCTTCCTCCCAACTATCTGCTCGAGCTTAGTACTCATGCAGCTTTGTGCGAGGGGTTTCTTGGCATTAGGCCAAGTCTCACCCTTTTCCGGTACTAGTATGGTACTCGGAAGAACTCCATCACCTTACACTACCGACACCCTTAGTTTAGTCCTTAGGAGAAACCGAGTTTATCCTAGGACTAATGCTAGTGAATCCGTTAAACGCTGGGCTGGAACCTTCTTTTATCACAAGGATATTCCGGCTCCTGGAAAGGCGGAAGGTCTTCCGGCGTTCACTGACGACGCCATTCCCCACCAGAATTTATGGGACACGGAGGCGCCTGAGCTGTCGGATATCTTGATACTCGCCAAGAGGCGGATTGAGTTTCTGATGAGGCACAATGGCCTCCGTGGACCCTACTTGATCCACTTCTGGCTGGATCGCCGGATCCAGCCTCTGCAGCATCACAGAGATCGCCTCATACACTCCTTCACCAGTGACAAGAAGGACATCATGCGGGTTAGCCCAAACCGTATTCTAGCGAAGGACTACAAGACCCTTATGCAGTACTTGATCTAGGAGAGAGTGGAACGCAAAGTTCTGGATGTCTCCCTAAAGATGTATACGTCCAACCGTCCTCTAATTCTGGTAAATATTTCGACTCTGCTTTTGCATTTCGTCGTTCTTTTCTGTTCTTTCTCCGACTCTATTTTTACCGATGGTTTTTGACTTTGTTAGATCGATAAACTCTCTGAGTCTGAGCTAGCTCCACTAGAGGGCTATCCTTCAGACGATCCGGAGGCGACGGAGGATGATGAGGTGCAAGAAGTTGCCGCCGCCTCCAAGAAGCGCAAGGTGAAATAAGTTGTTGTTACTGCTGGTAGCCAAGTTCTGCCAGTAGTTAAAAAGTAAGAACCCTGTCTTTTATTTTCAGTACTTTTATACCTTTGTTTCTTTCCAGAGCACACCTGATATTTGGATTTTTGTGTTCTAGAGCTAAATCAGCTTTGAAGAGTAAGACTATGCCGGACAACAAGCCGGGCAAGAAGATGCGTTAGCAAAAGCTTGTTATTTCCCCTGCTGTGCCGCCACCAACTCCATCCAGTACTCCATCAGCACAGGAAGCTTCTGCCTCTCCTGATGATGGCAACGTCTCGAAATCCCTGGTCACCATTGATGATCAGTCAACTAACAAGGGTGAACTCGTCAAGGGTAATGATCCCATGGTAACATCTACAGGAACATTGGATAAAGTGGCTGGCTCCATTGTCTCTGGCCTGAAGAGGAAATAAAAGGAAGAGATCATCAGACTGTCTCAATCTAGCCTTGAGAAGCAAACCTTGACCCTAGAGGCAGCAAGCCAGGAGCAGGAGGACATCAAGCTGTTTAGCCTCCTGGACTAAATTTTGGTCCGGGATGCTAAAGTCGAGTCTGGAAAATTCCCAACGATGAATGTTCCTTCCCTCACCCTTACCAAGAAGGTGTTTCACATCACGAAGCTCAGATTCGAAAAGTTGCACCTGGAACACATTATAAGTTTCCGATTCTTATTTGCATTTATTATCATATCCTCTACCCCCCAAGCATAAAGCCGGATAACCATTGTTGGATTTGAGTTGATTCTTTTTAGGTTGCAAAAGAACAATGTAGTGTAGCCCCCAAGGCTCGTGCTGTAATTTTACTTAGTTAAATTTGCAGCCCGAGTCTTAGTAGCCGTCTGACGGTTTTCCTTCTCTAAACTTACAGAAAATTGCATCTTCCAACCAGGAATTGTTCAAGAACATTAGCAATAAACGCAAAGAGATCAGAGCTTTGCACCTTGAGAATTTGAAGTTGAAAATTGAGAAAGATGAAGCAGAAGGTAAACTTTTTTGACTTCCTCTTTGTGAGTTAACTTTTGTCATAGTCAAACTTGTTTTGTCCGACTGATATTTTTCCTTTGCAGAACTGTTGTGCCAGTCCAACAAGATGGTGGACCAATCCGAGAACTTCAAGGTCCTAGAAATAGAGAA
Source organism: Avena sativa (assembly GCA_916181665.1). Lineage (NCBI taxonomy): Eukaryota > Viridiplantae > Streptophyta > Magnoliopsida > Poales > Poaceae > Avena > Avena sativa. The sequence goes on from OV702298.1 coordinate 116,168,592, forward strand.
TGCTGAACTCCGGGACAAGCTTGAGAAGCTAACTTTAGAATCAGAGAAGTCTGTAGCTGCTGTCCTGGAGTCAAGCAATCATGAGACCTTGAGGCTCGAGATGCTAATAGCCCTTCGAGATAAAGAACTAGCTGATCTCAAGAAGGACTTCAATGTTCGGAGGGATCTTGCCCAGGCCACAACTAGTGAACTGAACAACCTCTGCAAGGAGCATGCTCAATGGAATCACTCTGTGCTAGGTAAGATTTCTGACTTTTTTATTTTTGTTGATTTTTCGACTTCCTTTTCACTCGAATTTTGACTTTTTGATTCTTTTCCATCCCCCTTGAATATTTCCGACTCCCCTACCTCCGAACCTCGCCTCGAGCACATCAAGCTTGTCGGAGATATCTTGTACGATTTACGCCAAACTCTTGAAGAGGATGGTGAGTCCGTCACGCTTTCCGACTTGCATACAATGACAATGCACGAGGTGAGGGACAAGGTCAAGGAGATTCCGAAGCTTATCGAAGACTGGAAGATCTCCTACGCTCGGACTGCTGCTCAGACTGCACTTACCATGGTGATGAGCCACCACATCGAGATGGAAATCTGGCATGTCACCAAGGGTATTGCCGAGGAGGAGGATGAGGGTAACCCACAGGACATCAAGGCCATCCAAGAGTCTTGTGCAGGTTATGCTTGTCGTGTGGCAGAAATGACCAATTATACGACGCTGTTCTTCGGATCCATCGCCGTGCCTCCCTTGCCCCAAGAGCCAGAAGTTAGCATTGCAGCTTCCGAGTCTGAGATCGAGGGCGTCAATGCTGTCGACTCCAACGCTCCACCTTTTTCATCACCACCGCCTGACTCTGCAGCATAAACAGTTTTTATGCATTATTATAAACTTCTGGCAATGTAATGATGGAAACAATGATTTATTTGTGATGGTCTTGTAAAAACTACTGCTTTTACTATCGTATCACTTATGCTTATATATTTTTTATGCATGTGATTGAAAATTTCTAAAGGACTGTGTTTTATGCCTATACTTGTAGTTTTATCTGGCTCTCTGCCTCGTACCTTTCATGGGCCGGCCAACCTTTAGCATGGAAACTTTGCCGAGCAACAGAGCGCAATTGCTAAACCAGTTTAAGCTCGGAACAAAGTCGGCTTCTAGTACCAACAACTCATTACTCGAAAAATCCCCGCGTATAAGCAATCAGATAAAAACCAAAGTATAGACAATAAATTAAATTTTGTACCCTAAGGTAACACTTTTAGATATTCAAAAATCAGAACCAAAACAAACTTGAGTATAAAGTACTTTCAAGCATTCTAGGATTTTTGAAAAAATGACATGCTGTTTTGGAAATAATATGGCAAAAACTTCTCAAAGATAACATATGAGGAAACCGATACTTTATTTCACTTTGAACATGTACATATATGAATACAAGGAAATATAACTAAGAATAGAAGGGATGTAGCTGTGCAATTTTCCATGGACGTTCTATTTCATTCGGGTCTGTTCTGCCACCAGCTCTCTTTCTCTTTCGAGTATCATGTATTTCCTTGACCGGTCTCATATTGGTTAGATAATATGACCCATTATGTAGAACTCTGCTAAACATAAAAGATCCTTCCCAAATCGGGGAAAGTTTGTGCTTTCTTTTTTGCACAAGTCAGAGAACCAAATCGCCTTTTCTGAAAGAACGGTTTTGCACTCTCTGACTATGATACTTGCGCAACTTCTGCTGATAGGCTATAGGTCTATGCTCAGCAACGATGCGTACTTCTTCGATTATATCGAGATCATCTTGTTGAAAAACTTCTGCATCTTCTTCGATATACGCTTTGACTCATGGAGACTAATGAATTAGATCACTTGGAAGAACTGCCTCTGCACCATAGACCAAGAAGAAAGGAGTATAGCCGGTTGATCTGTTAGGAGTTATACGTAAGCTCCATATCACAGACGATAATTCTTCTGACAAAGCCCCCATGGCCCGACGAAGCGATGACTCGAGACGAGGTCGGATTCCTTGCAAAATAAGGCCATTAGTTCTTTCGACCTGTCCATTAGCTTGTGGATGTGCGACTGGTGCAATATCGAGCCAAATCCCTTGTTCTTCGTAGAATTCGGCAAGTTCACCCATGGAAAAATTGCTCCCATTGTCAGTAATTATACTATGCGGATATCCGAATCGGATGATTACGTCCTCGACGAACTTTCTGTCTGTGGCTCCATTGCAACTTGTTATGGGTTTAGCCTCAATCCACTTTGTAAATTTATCCACCATAACTAGTAAGTGTGTAAATTCACATTTTGCCATGCGAAACGGCCCTACCATATCATGCCCCCAAACCGTGAATGGCCATGTAATAGGGATTGTTCACAGCTGTTCAGCCGGAACATGTGCCTGATGGGCTTACTTTTGGCAGCCTCTGCATGTTTTGACCAGTTTATCGGCATCTGCCTTAGCTGTAAGCCAAAAGAATCTGTGTTGAAAAGCTTTTGCCACTAAGGATCTGGCTGCAGCATGGTGACCACACTTGCCTTCGTGGATTTCTCTTAAGATTTCCACTCCTTCTTCCGAAGAAATACATCACTGAAACACGCCAGAAACATTCCGTTTATAGAGCTCACCATTTATTATAGTGTAGGCCTTTGCTCGTCGGACAATCCGCCAGATCAAAACTTCCTCTTCGAGTAGTTTCCCGTTTATCAAGAAATCTAGATAGGGTTTTGTCCGGCTGGGAATTATAGACAAAACTGCTATTAAAGGTGAGTCGGATTTCGTCGGATAGTCCTCATCAACTCCGACTATGGAGGGGACCCTTAAATGCTCTAAGAAAGCGCCATTCAGTACTTGTTTCCGTGCAGAGCCTATCCTTGATAGAGCATCTGCTTCCTCATTTTCTGCTCGAGTGATGTGTTGAACCTCAAAACCCTCGAACGATTTGGATAGTTCATCCACAATAGCTTTATACGCTGCCATGTGCTTGTTTGTGTTGCAGATATGAGATACTTGCTGAGAAACTAAATCCGAATCTCCGTAACACATGAGTCTTGATATGCCAATGTTTTTGGCCATGCATATTCCATGCAACAATGCCTCATACTCGGCAATATTGTTGGTTGTCGTGAAGTGTATTTGCAACACGTAGAACAAATTATCTCCTTGGGGTGATTTGAGCACCACGCCAGCCCCCGAGCCTCCTCGTGATTTTGATCCGTCAAACTGAAGGGTCCAAAATTCCGAGTCTGGAGGACTTGCGTTTTCTGCCGTCTCTGTCCAATGTACAACAAAGTCGGCAAGTATTTGGGACTTGATTGCTGTGCGCGGCTTATACTCAATGTCGAAATCTACAAGCTCTATTCCCCACTTTGCGACACGTCATGTGGCATCGCAGTTATTGATTATATCTCGTAGGGGAGCGGTTCTCACCACTATGATCTCGTGCTCTTGAAAATAGTGGCGTAGCTTTCTGGATGCAAAGAACACTCCATATGCTAGCTTTTTATGATGTGGGTACCGTTGTTTTGATTATGTCAGGACCTCACTTAGGTAATAATTTGGCCGTTGCACCTTATGCTCGTGGCCTTCCTCCTCGCGCTCGACTACTGTTACCATACTTATGACCTTGTTGGTCGCTGCAATGTAGAGTAACATAGGTTCCTGAGGTTCTGGCGCTGCGAGAACTGGTGGGTTTGAAAGTAGATCTTTCAAACTTTATAGGGCAGTTTTGGCTTCCTGGGTCCAGACAAATTTGTTGGTTTTCTTCAAGAGCTTGTACAAAGGTGCGACTCTTTCGGCGAGTTGGCTGACGAACCGACTCACTGCCGCAATGCAACCAGTGAGACGCTGCACGTCCTTCAGGCGAGTCGGCCTGGTAATGTTTAGTATAGCCTTGATTTTGTCCCGGTTCACCTCTATGCCTCGCTTAGAGACGATGAAACCTAAAAATTTTCCGGCTGGAATTCCAAAGAAACACTTCTTCGAATTTAGCATCATGTTGAATTTTCGTAGACTAGCAAATGTTTCATCCAAGTCGGAAATTAATGTTTCCTTCTTTTTGGACATAACTAGCAAATGTTTCATCCAAGTTGCGTCCGATTTGATCGTTGAGACAATGTTGCATAGTACATTGATATGTTTCTCCTTCGTTCTTTAAGACAAAAGGCATAGTTTTGTAGCAGAAGGTTTCGAAGGGAGTGACGAAAGACGTCTTAATTTGATCCGACTTTTTCATCAGTATTTGGTGATATCCGGAATATGCGTCGAGAAAACAGAGTAGTTACGACCCTGCCGTTGAGTCGATAACTTGATCGATTCTTGGCAAAGGAAACGGATCTTTTGGGCATGCCTTGTTAAAGCGGTATAATCAACACACATCCTTAAATCAATGGTGTCCTTTTTAGGGACGAGTACAGGATTTGCCACCCAATCTGTATGGATGACCTCTATTATGAAATCCGGTAATTCTTGTTGGGCCAATTCCTTGGCTATTGCTTTGCTCTTTTCATCACCAAACCATCTTAAGGAATGTTTGACGGGTTTAGCGTCAGGGTACACATTAAGAGAGTGCTCGGCAAGTTCCCTAGGTACTCTGGTCATGTCAGAAGGCTACCATGCGAAGATATCACTATTAGCGTTGAGGAACTCGACAAGCGCGCTTTCCTATCCGTGGCCTAATCCTACCCCTATGTTCGTTGTCTTTGAGGGATCATCTTCCTTCAGCGACATTTTCTTCGTCTCTTCTGACGCCTTGAACTGCAAACTTGGCTTCAGCACCTCATTCATCATAGCGGACATCTCGGACGGATTGATGGTCTTCTTGATTTCCTCGGATTTCTCCGTATGGTGATTACACCCTTTGGACCTAGAAGTTTGATCATGTTATAGATGTAACAGGGATGAGCCATGAACGCCCAGTAAGATGGACGTCCGAAGATGGTGTGGTAAGCACTTTTGAAAGGTACCACCTCAAAAGAGAGTGGCTTGGTACGGTAGTTATCTCGGGTTCCGAATGTCACGTCCAGAGTAATCTCACCTAGAGAATCCGCCTGTCTGCCTTCTACAATGCCATGGAAAGTTACACTTCTGTAACTCAACTGGCTCTCGTGTAGCTTCATGCGGTGGAGCGTCTCGATGTAGAGGATGTTAATGCTGCTTCCACCATCCATGGGTGTTTTAGAGAACTCATAGCCATCAATAAGAGGATTGACGACCAAAGGGTATTTTCCCTGACGATGTGTTTCCTCGGGTGATCTGAGCAATCAAAGGTGATGGTTACCTCCGACCAATCCAGAAACTCTGGAACAGCCCGAACCGTGGCATTGAGCTCACAGAGAACCGCCTTCTTGTCTTTGGCAGGTTGGGATTCAAGGAAGCAGACGTATGTGTCTTTCTTAGTCGGAAAAGTCTTCTTTCCATCCGACTTGGGCTCTGCAGTGGCTTCCGCCTCTTCCATGTCGGAATCTTCCTTGGGTTCCTTTCCTTTCTCGGAATTTTTCTTTCATTTTCATCGCTTGGCTCTGTAGCCAGCGGATTCATCTTTCTTGATGTCGTCATTGAAACGACACTCGGCATTTGTGTGGGTAGATCCTCCGTTATTATCCAAGTGGTGGACACATGGATTATTGGCAATGTCGGCCCAGGTATAGGTTCTTCTGGGTTGCTGATATCCTTTGCCCTGAATTCAGGAAGTTCCACGGCCTCTACCTCGGCCGCCTCCGCACCCTCCTCATCCTCCAGATTAGAACGTTGCGTTGACAACTGCGTTTTCTGGAGCCGGCTTTTCGTCCGAGGTGTTCTTGTGCTTTTGAGTTTGTTTTGGCTGTTTAACCGCATTGGGATTGGCCAGAATATTTAGTAGCCCTTCTGAATCAATCGTCATCACCGTATTTTCTTACCGTTTCTATCATTTCTCCCAAATCTGTGACATGGTCACGCTTCAGTCTGTGATGTAAAAGTCCGACTAGAAGTCTTGCAATAAAAGCTTCTATCGCAGTTTGCTCATTTACTCCCTCGCAGGAGTTCTTCGTGTCAATCCAGCGTCCGAGGAAATCCCGGCAGGTTTCTCCAGGTCTTTGTGTGCAACGCTGCAAGTCTCCGACTGTGCAGGGACTTATGTATGTTCCCTCGAAGTTTGAAAAGAACGCACTTTGCATATCATACCAGTTGTGAATTGAATTCTTTGGTAGTTCATTGAGCCATGATCGAGCCGTCTTCCTCAACATGAGTGGGAGATATCGGACAACAACCAAGATGTTTCCTCCTTTGGTGATGCAGCAGGCTTGGAAGAAATCCTAGAGCCAGGTATCTGGCCGAGCTACGCCGTCATAGGGCTAAATGTGTTTGGCAATACCAAAGTCAACAAGAAATTTGGTCTAACGTATGCGTGGTCCAAAGCACTTGGGTCCCACGTACACGTCTTCTTCCTCGTACCGCCGCGCCTCTATGTTTGATTCAATTCGATGGCGAGCGTCATTTGGCGAGAGAGATCTGTGCCTTGGAGGCTCAAGGCCTCTTTGTAGTGGTTGTTTTGCCGACGATGGTCCTGATGAGGGACCATCGCCCCGATGGCGTCTTCAGACGCAGCCGGAATAACTCTTGCCCAGTCACGCGCCGACCGGCGAGAGTGGCCGTTTGAGCCGGTTCTTGAATTCTCTTCTTCTCCACGGGGACGATAGCGTTGGTTCGTATCCCTGTTGAGCCTTACATCAGTGCTTTGGTCAGCGCCAGTGTGACAAAACTTGACATTGAGGCCAGTTTTCCACTAAATGATGCGGCCGTTTTCTGCTGCTTTAATCCTTTGTCCAGCAACATGACGCACTGTTGGACCTGCTGTGGAGACGGATTGTTGGCGAGGATGGCTTGAGTTGCAGCAGCGTTTTCCAACGGCATGCTGTAGACTCGGATCTTCTCTCCATCGTTTCCGTCGAATAGATATTTGTGGATATCCGGGTTCTTGTTTGCAAGAAACGGACCTCCCCTTGTCTTGTATGGGTGTCGCTTGAAATCTGACTAATATTTGGCAGGATCACTTTCTAACTGCTGCCTTATCTTGATGATGCGCATGACCTCTTCGAGTAGAAACAGGCGGTGCTTTTCCAGGTCCTCAGCCCTTTTCTCCAGCGCCTCCGGTGTAAGATCCGAAGTCGTTAGGATTGGAATCTTGAGAGCATCTCCATAAATTTCACGTGCATCCTTGGTGACGACGTGTCCATCCACATGAGGGTCGATCAAGGTGGTATTAATCGGATCTCCGTCCTGATTCTCCATCTCGATCTCTTCATCAACTTTTTCTTTGTTGGTTTCTTCGACATCCGGCTCTACCGGTGTCAGATTTTTGTTGTTGTTCTTCTTCTTCTTTGACCGCCCAGCAGCCTTACCGTGCGTACCGGTGGCAAAGATGGCTTTTGGTCTGGTATCGGGGGATAAAATTCCTTCGGTACTTTCCATCATGGTTGGCTTGTGGACCTCGGAGGAATCTCCGGTGTCCATATCATCCTGCGAGGTGTAGCTTTCATCCATGCTATCATATGGACTAGGAGAATTTTTCGGCTCACCTTGCATTTGCTTGGAGATGTGTTCTTGTTCATACTCCTCCATCTCTTTATCGAAGTCTCAAAGTTCCGGTGACGTTATTGACTTCTGAGGGGAGCCAGCTAAGTCGGCGTTTTCTTCAATTGCGTCTAGGACCGAGTCGCTACCAGCTCCAGCATCGACAGAGTCGGATCCAGAGCTTATGTGGTACACGAAATAGTGCTTCTTCTTGTTCATGTTCTTGAATTAGTGACATAGCTGGGTTTCCGCCTCCTCCATCTCAAAGTTCTCCTTGATGTCGGCGATTGCTTCGTAATTTATGTAGGGGTGTTTCATCATCTCCTTTATCCTGTGCTTCAAGGGTAGTTTTTCTGCTACGACGTCCTGGAGGACGGATCCATAGAGGATATATTCCTCATCCGTGTACCCAATCTCGTTGGAGAGATCAGATCCAGATTCTTCTTTCACCTCTTCTTCCACCATAGGTATGGGCTGGGTGGGTTTGATTTTCTCCGGGACCTTGAACTCTTCCGCCTCTGCGGACAAAGTAGATCCAGATTTTTCTTCCGCCATGGTCATCACCTCAAGGGTGGGTTGGGCAGGATAAGAGAAACCGAGATAAATATCGATCTCGCCAATGGACATGATCGTGTAGGTCGTCGCGGGTTTTGAAGCCGGAATCCTGCCATCGTCGAGAAGGACAAGAGGGACATCACTGGCGTAGACCATGCGACCCATGGCGATAGTTTTGTCGATTCCTGCACGCGCAGATTCCGCCTGGAACGATGCTTCAAAGGTCACCTGCCCCACGATGGGCGCTAACTGTCGTCGGATTATCGACAAGTATGCCATAGGGGGTTCTATTGGCGTTGGAAACATGGGGTGTTAGACGTCGGATGTTCCAGGAGCAGTGAGCACAAGTTTACCCAGGTTGAGATCCGACTGCGGTGATCGGATCCTACTCCTGCTAGCAACCTAGTAATATATCGGCGTAAGCCGGATGTTACAATGGATTACAAGAGAGGTTTGCCTATGCGAGTTGATTGTGGTGTTACGCTATGGTTGCGTGTATTCTCTTGCCCCAAAGGCTCCCATAGGGCCGGTTTATATAGTCACCGGGGCCTAGGGTTACAGGAGAGACCTATCCGGCTACGTTACAAAGTCGGTAACTATATATAGCTTGGACTACAAGTAATACTACATGCCTAAGTCGGTAACTCTTCTGGGCCTTGTCGTAGCCGGAACTGGCTCCTCCTCTTTCTCTGAGTGGGCCACCCGTGAAGCAAAGCTCTAACCCGTTGGTGGGTCACCCTGGTCAGCGAGTCCTGTGGGTATATCCGAAAAGTATATCCCCAATAGTTTACTATAACTTTCATGGAGTTCTTTTCCTGTCGCATTCGTAGCTCCTTCCCGGAACAGGGAGTAACAAGTTACAGTTCTTACACTCTGTAGAGGTGCGTTACTTTACCCATGAGAGAACTTAGCCTTGTTGCACAACCAAGTCATGAGCTTGTCCACACTTCCTTGGTATGGGGCCTGGTCTAAGATCGAAGCCAATCACTGTCCTTCTCTGAGACCGCACATGGAACATGACTACGCAAGCAGGAATACCTCTGTTAACCCCATATAGGCAAATATAACCCTGGCAACCCCTTGGAGACTACAGTGAGAAGATCATGTCCCTGTCAACCCCCACCAAAGTGGTAGATCTAACTCCAACAGATCCTCATGAATAATATAGACACGGATATCACGGGAACATAAGGGTTCCCACCCATGCCGAGTCCTCGCTGGGAATCTACACGTTCATGATAAGGTCATCCATTCATGTGAAAGGAAGAAGATCCAGCTGACTTCAGTGTCCCATTCCCAATCTCATGGTTAACATGTGATATATGGCACAAGGATCACTGGCGACATTGGTTGTTAAGTCCTAGATAATATGTTCATTTACCACCGGAACTTTCATAGTAGGTTATTATCTCTTGGTAAATAACCCATAATCATATTATTATGAAAATAGTGTTTTATGACTCTTTTTGAATGCAAGTGATGACAACACTGGATTTGCAAAATACTTGATATAAAATAGCCAAAAGACATGAGCAATTGTGAACTTGCCTTTTGTGATTGCAAGATTATGCACTCATGGTCTTCGAGACAACAGAAGATCCAATATTTGAAACCAACATCATTTCTCTGGTAAGGACTAATGTTTAAGGAATCAAGATGCTATTATGCATACATAATGTAATGCAATTTGCTAAATTGGGATCCCCGCAATAAGCGTCAATGGTCTAAGGTTTTTGAGAGTGGGAATGGTTTCTTTAGAATGTGTTTCCCTTTTAGATTTGTTTCACACCTATGCTTCTTATTAAGGTCGGTGAAAGTGTGTGAAACAATATGTATGTATAATAATTAGTATACAATAATAAAGCACACAAATGTGGAATGCTACCCAAAGACTTCTTATATAGAGATTGTTAATCAATCAGAGCTTTTGTGAAAATGCTTATGTCTTTCTTTATAATGTATCTTAAAATAATAAATTTTGAAGAAAAGTTTTCTTTAGAAAATAGAAACATTACACTTGAAGTTAACTAGTATTAGAGTTTCTTTTATCTTAACTCTACTTAGTAATAAAGGAAATAGTTGCTACAATGAACTAACACTTTACTTGTATTTGGAATTTATATGCCCTTGGTATAAGATGGTACTACATCTTCTTACTTCATAATATATCATAGGGTTAAATAAAAATAACAATACTCTTATTTGACTGGTGGATTATTGTTATTGTAAATGAATGTGATAATCCATTCACTTAGGATTTAGTTACCAAATTGTATAATATAGATATGATATTACTTGAACTATTTTAAGAATTATCTTGATATTTTTAAATATCCTTATTAACTTGTAAGAGTAATGATAGTAGAAAGGTTTTAACAATTTAGAATATTACTGGTAAGGCCTTTGTAATTGCTAAATTCTTTTTGGGAAAATAATATACAACTATTTGTGAATAGTAATTTAACAAAATGGTATTTAAATTATTTTGGACTAGTTTGACTTAATCCTATCAATACTTAAGATTAACTCTATTTCTAGACCTCAAATGGATACTTTAAGAAATATTAGCAATTTTTTATTTACTATCTTATGAATTAATAGTTAAAGAAATACATTTAAATTCAAGTTATTAGAGTATTAAATTTTTATTTAGTTCCAACTTGGAATGTTACATTTTTAACATGTAGATATTATTTCTGTGATCATTTTGATATATTATATGTATTTTTTATGATTTTTAAATATTAAAATATGATTTTTATAATATTTAATACTTTATAAACACTTAATAAATAGTAAACATTTAGTTAAGTGATATAATATTTTGTGTTTATACTTTTACACTATATTTCTTATTTTTCTCATTTACCATTATTAAAATATGAATTTCCTAAGTTTTATTATTTATAAAATCTTTATTAAATAATAATTATTTGATCTGGCAACAAAATAATTTATGATAATAAATTTAAATTGTAGATTTTATCTTTCTAAATATTTTGATGTATAATATATATTTTCTAAATTGTAAAACAAAATATATTAAATTTGTAAGATTTAATCAATTTCTAGAATTAATAAACTAATATTTAAAGGATTTATTGCGTCAGAGTGACATCAGCATGACAATACTATTTGGATAAAACATTTTTTATACAACCTAAATCTACCTCCACAGACACTGACTTGTGGGGTCTCCACCTCATCAGCATGCAACATCAGCGAAGCGGGACCCGACAAGGTTTGACTCGGCTTGACCGCGTGCTAACAACACCATGGCGTCACGATGATGTCATCCCGATGGAGCTCCTCCCAAATCGAGCATGGACTCAGCGAGCTAGCGCGCGCGAGGTTTCCTAGCTAAGCATATCAGGTGCAGGGGAGCGTGCTGAACGATAAAGGGGTGGCGTCGCTCTTTTTTGATCATTGGAGTGTGGTGCATAACAGCAAATCGCGGCGGTGCACAGCAAAGCATGGTGGTGTCTCGATACAGGAAGCAAACAAAGCAAAGGAGGGCAGCAACATGCTCAGTAGCTCACTAAGAATCTCGTGGAAGGTTCGGTGAAGCGAATCGTGGCCAAAATCAAAGTGGTCAATGACAGCCGAACTTCGGGAAGGAGGTCTCAATACGAGCGTTTAGGGCTTATTCGTCTTGTGCCGCTTGGGGAAATCGAGCTAGAAGATCAAGATAGGCTCGATGGTGGGTTCAACAATAGAAGGGTTGGTCGAGAACAGTGGCTTCCCAAAGCTTCGGTGGCCTAGGGTTTTGGTGCTGGCAAAAGGAGATAAAGAGAGAGGGCGCATACGAGATGGAGGACGTGGGAAGATAAGCATGGCTCGTCAACGTTCTTATCCAGCTTCGTGACGGTGGCGAGCATCTTGGTGCGACTGCAACGACGGATGGTGAGGAGGCGTCCAATGAGGTGCTTCTAGTAGACGAGGAAGATGACAACGAGGAACTTTTATAGAAAACCCCCTATATTACTTTAGGCCTCAACCCGCGGTACTTGCTCCCCAGGTGGTCCCATCTGTCAATGAGAGAATGAGGGTTCTTGGGATGGTTTGGTACTGGGCCGTGATGAAGTGAGCGGTAAAGGAAAGCTTGTAGCGTTGAGCAGCAGATAGAGCAAAAAGTAATGGGCCTCAGGCCAAATCCTGGTTATTTTATTTTTCTCTATATCGGTTTCCTTTTTTACATATATGTATTTAAACAATTGTTTTCTATTTTCTTTATATAATTTCCTTTCTAAATAATTAAAAATATAGGAATGTATGTAGGGTTCTTATACGAGGCTTTATTATAATAATGCACTCCCTTTATTTACTATTTTTTTACATTAACAAAACCCTTTTTTGATTTGATTTTTACTAAGTTTGAAATGGTCAATGCTTTCATAGGACATTTTGAATACTATAGATATCCCATATATTTATTTGGTTTCCATAATATTTTTTGTATATTGATAAAGTATAATTATATGAGAGGATCCTTTACTAACTAAAATAAGCAAGAGTTGGGTTTTTATATCTTTTCTTATTACATAGAGAATGATCCAAATATGTTTTTCATTCTATTTGGATTAGTGGAACTTTAAAGTGTTTGTAAAGACTAATATTAGACTTGTAATCGTTTTTACACTTGGCATTCTACCATGATGGCTCTAAATATTGGAGTTGTTCAATATTGAGATTCAACTATTTAGACCCCCTTCACTCTAGGGTTTTAAATTATTCTTTGAAAATACCCTTGTGGTTCTTTAAGGACATTACAAGCAATTTTACTACTTAAACTATAATGAATGTATATTAGGGTTGGACTTCATATTATATACCTTCCCGCAAGGATACTAAGCATAGACAAACTCACTATGTTCCTTTAAACAACCAAGAATGAGCTCTTATCTAAAGTATTCCCCATCTTCTTAATATGGTTTATTCTTGGTAGGAAGATATTACATAATAGTTAGTAGTAAACATTACTTATATGACAAATGTAATTCTTTATCATGTGACAACTATTTAGATTTTGGAAGAATGGATTAGACATGGGACCTGTCATTACTTGATATATTCTTGATTAAAGATTTCTCATGGATTCCTATCTTTAATACTTCATTATTCTTGACTCCTATTTAAGGAATTCCTTTCTTAGATATACCAATTCTTCATATTCATCATTATGTATTAACATGATGATCTTTACTTCACAAGTATATTATTACCAATACTTCCTCCTTCTAAATTTTGTAAATCCAATGAGCTTGACACTAAAGCTCAATATGATCTCATCTCTAGAATGCTCTTAATGAATCCCAATCCACTTGAATGATTACTCTCTTTCTTAATTAATTACTTTGTAATCTTTACTTATGAATCTCAGAAGCTTGTCACTGAAGATTTTCATATACTTATCATAGTTATACTTTCTTCACTTTATCTAGAAATTATGACCTCCAATTTATCAAGTAGCTACTTTTAATTTCAACCATACACTTTCTTTATCATCCATCAGTAATATTCCTCCAATAAATGTCTATAGCAACTCCTACTTCACCTCAAGTGTTTGCTATTCTCTAAGAGGAATAATCCTATTTTTATAACTCAATGTTTCTCTAGTATGAGATTGGGCATACAATCTTAACTTTAGTTACCTCTAGTAACTCCTTTTCCAACTTCACATTATACCATTGTGATTTGTTAGGACTAATCCTAAGATAACACATATATATATACTAGGGTTTAATTATGTTATATCCACCACTATCACTTATGCATCATGTAATCAATCACTCTTAGTAACTTAAGCATGATCATTATAATCCATTGATCATTTATGGTTTAGGTTTCCAGTTGACTAATCAAGACTTCATCAATACAACATTATAGTTTCGAAAACGGCAATGCATTTGATACAATGGGTGAGTTGAAAATGATTTTTGACACACATGCTGCTGTAGAGAGCTACAACGCTTCAGAAAAGTTCTTTAGCTGCATGATGGAAGAGCACAGCTCTGTTAGTGAGCATGTACTCAAGATGTCGGGTTACGCCGATAAGCTTGTGTCCTTGGGAATAAGGATTCCCATTGACTTAGGCATCCATCGTGTTCTGCAGTCTCTACCACCTAGCTATAAGAGCTTCGTGATGAACTATAATATGCAAGGCATGAAGAAGTCTCTCCCCGAGCTTCTGTCAATGCTTAAAACTGCAGAAGTGGAGATCAAAAAGGAACATCAAGTGTTGATGATCAATAGGAACACTGGTTTCAAGAAAGACAAGAAGGGAAAACGGAAGGGAAGTAAGCGCGGCAAGCCTGTTGCTGTGCCTGAAAAGAAACCCCGAGTTGGACCTAAGTCTGATACTGAGTGCTACTATTGTAAGGGGACTGGCCACTGGAAGCGCAACTGCCCCAAGTATTTGGCAGACAAGAAGGCCAGCAAGGCAAACAAAGGTATATATGATATACATGTTATTGATGTGTACTTGACTAGTGCTCGTAGTAGCACCTGGGTATTTGATACCGGTTCAGTTGCTAATATTTGTAACTCGAATCAGGGGCTGCGGAACAAGCGACCGCTAGCAAGGGGTGAGGTCAAGATGCGTGTCGGCAATGGATCAAGCGTTGATGTGATCGCCGTCGGAACGCTGCCTCTCCATTTGCCGTCGGGATTAGTTATAAACTTGAATAATTGTTATCTAGTGCCTGCACTAAGCATGAACATTGTATCTGGATCGTCTTTGATGCGAAGTGGTTATTCATTTAAATTCGAGAACAATGGTTGTTCCATTTATATGAATGAAATCTTTTATGGTCATGCACCGATGATGGATGGTTTATTTCTATTAGATCTCGATGATAATGTTACACATATTCATAATTTTGATGCTAAAAGGATTAAACTTAATGATGATATATCCGCATATATGTGGCACTGCTGTCTAGGTCATATTGGCGTTAAACGCATGAAGAAGCTCCATTCGGATGGACTTTTGGAATCACTTGATTTTGAATCATTTGATACATGTGAGCCATGCCTTATGGGAAAGATGACTAGAATGCCGTTTTCCGGTTCAATGGAACGGGCGGCAGATTCATTGGAAACCATACATTCTGATGTATGTGGTCCAATGAGTGTGTCGGCGCGACGTGGATATCGTTATTTTGTTACTTTCACGGATGATTTGAGTAGATACGGTTATATCTACTTGATGAAACACAAGTCTGAAACCTTTGAAAAGTTCAAGGAATTTCAGAATGAAGTGGAAAATCATCGTAATAGAAAGATCAAATTTCTATGGTCCGACCGTGGAGGTGAGTATCTAAGTTACGAGTTTAGCACTCACATGAAAGAGTGTGGAATTGTTTCACAACTCACGCCTGCCGGAACACCATAGCGAAATGGTGTGTTGGAACGTCGTAATCGTACTTTATTAGATATGGTTCGATCTATGATGTCTCTAACGGACTTGCCGTTGTCATTTTGGGGTTATGCACTAGAAACTGCTGCATTCACTTTAAATTGGGCACCATCTAAATCCGTTGAAATGACACCGTATGAATTGTGGTTTGGAAACAAACCTAAGCTGTCATTTCTTAAAGTTTGGGGATGCGATGTTTATGTGAAGAAACTTCAACCGGATAAACTCGAACCCAAAGCGGAAAAATGCGTCTTCATAGGTTACCCTAAGGAAACTATTGGGTATTCATTCTATCACAGATCCAAGGGCAAGGTTTTTGTTGCCAAGAATGGATCCTTTTTAGAGAAAGAGTTTCTCGCGAAAGGTGTGAGTAGTCGGAAGGTAGAACTCGAAGAGGTTATTGAACCTTCTCTTCAAAGTATGGCGAGTAGCGCAGCGCCGGAAGTTATTCCGGAGTTGGCTCCACCTGTTGAAGAGGGAACTAATGATAATGATCATGAAACTCCGAAAGAGAGTACTACCGAACCTCGCAGGTCAAGCAGGACACGTGCAGCTCCCCAGCTGTACGGAAATCCTGTCATGAATTTCATGGTTGATGAAAATGATGACCCTGCGACGTATGAAGAAGCGATGATGAGCCCGGATTCCAACAAATGGTTAGAAGCCATGAAATCCGAGATGGAATCCATGTATGAAAATCAAGTTTGGAACTTGGTGGAATTACCTCACGACCGAAAGGCCATGGAGAACAAATGGATTTTCAAAAGGAAAACTGATGGTGATGGTAATGTGACCGTCTATAAAGCTCGACTTGTCGCAAAGGGGTTTCGACAAATTCAAGGAGTTGACTACGATGAGACATTCTCTCCCGTAGCGATGCTAAAGTCAGTTAGGATTATGTTAGCAATTGCTGCATATTTCGATTATGAGATATGGCAGATGGATGTCAAAACCGCGTTTCTCAAAGGTAATATTGAAGAAGAGTTGTATATGATACAACCAAAGGGTTTTGTCGATCCTAAGGATGCTAACAAGGTGTGCAAGCTTCAGCGATCCATCTATGGATTGAAGCAAGCATCACGAAGTTGGAATCTCCGCTTTGATGAGGTGATCAAAGATTTTGGATTTGTCCAAACTTATGGAGAAGCTTGTATTTACAAGAAAGTGAGTGGGAGCAATGTGGCATTTCTGATATTATATGTGGATGAAATATTATTGATCGGAAATGATATAGCTCTTTTAAACAGTGTTAAAAGTTATCTAAACAACAAATTTTCAATGAAGGACCTAGGTGAAGTGTCATACATATTAGGCATAAAGATCTATAAAGATAGATCTAGGCGCCTAATAGGGCTATCGCAAAGTACATACATTGATAAGATTTTAAAGAAGTTTAAAATGGACGGAAGTAAGAAGGGGTTCTTACCTATGTTGCAAGGCAAGACATTGAGTAAGACTCAAAGTCCGGCTTCGGCGGAAGAAAGAGAGATAATGGACAAAGTCCCCTATGCTTCAGCCATAGGCTCTATAATGTACGCCATGCTATGTACAAGACCGGATGTGGCACATGCTATTAGTTTGACTAGTAGGTACCAATCGGATCCAGGTTCGGAACACTGGATAGCGGTCAAGAATATCCTTAAGTACTTACGAAGAACTAAGGATATGTTTCTTGTATACGGAGGTGAAGAAGAGCTCGTCGCTAAGTGTTATGTTGACGCTAGCAATGACACTGATCCGGATGACTCTAAGTCTCAATCCGGATACGGATTTCTCATGAATGGCGGAGCGGTTAGTTGGAGGAGCTCCAAACAACCTGCGGTAGCGGGATCAACAACGGAGGCCGAATATGTTGCTACTTCAGAAGCGGCTCAGGAAGCAGTTTGGATGAAGGAGTTCATATCCGAACTAGGAGTGGTTGCAAACACGTTGGACCCAATGGTGATCTATTGTGACAACAATGGTGCCATTGCCAATGCCAAAGAGCCAAGGTCTCACAAGCATTCCAAGCATATTAAGCGCCGGTTTCACTCCATCCGCGAGCATGTCAAGGATGGAGATATAAAGATTTGTAAAGTACATACGGATCTCAATGTAGCAGATCCGTTGACTAAAACTCTCCCTAGAGCAAAACATGATCAACACCAGAACTCAATGGGTGTTAGATTTATCACTATGTAACTAGATTATTGTCTCTAGTGCAAGTGGGAGACTGAAGGGAATATGCCCTGAGAGGCAATAATAAAGTGTTTATTATGTGTATTCCAAGTATATGATAGATGTTTATTTTGCATGCTATAATTGTATTAATACGGAAACATTAATACATGTGTGTTTAATAAACAAACAGAAAGTTCCTAGTTATGCCTATCTCATAAACTAGCTCGTTGATTAACAAGATGATCAAGGTTTCCTGATCATGGACATTGGATGTTGTTAATAACGGGATCACAACATTAGTGTAATGGTGTGATGAGCATTCATCCGAAGTATAGCATTACGATGAAAGTCATTGAGTTTATATTGCTATAACAACTTACGAAGTGATCCTAATCCTTAGACCATAAGATCATGTCAATCACTAACACCGGAAGAGTTTCTTGATAACATCAAACGTCACACCATAATAGGGTGATTATAAAGATGGATTCAGAACTAATAAAGTGTTATGTTGAGGCTCATGGATCGAGAGTGGAATTTCTTCATCCCGATGACGGATAGATATACTCTAGGCCCTCTCGGTGATATCACATTGATTAGCTTGCAAGCAAGTGATTTGATCACTAGAATGTTATATCACGGGAACGAGAAAAGAGTGCATGTCAGTAACGAGATCAAACTAGGTATGGAGATACCGATGATCGAATCTCGGACATGGAATATATCGTGAAACAAAGGGATTAAGATACTAGCGTAAAAGGTTCCGACGATCACAAGAAAGTCATCGTTGAATGTGTGGGAATCAGTATGGGTCTCCAGATCCCGCTTCTAATTATTGATCCGAGAGGGGTCTCGATCATGTCTGCATTATTCATGAACCGTAGGGTGACACACTTAAGACACACCGACATCCAATTGGAGCAAAAGTTTCATGCCGAAAGAATAAACAAGCGCAGGAATTTATTTCACTAGATACCGAAACAGGATTTTGGGTGAAATTGCATAAAGTGGTTATGCATGTGAAATAGTATTCTAGCAAGGGGTTATTTGTGAATTTTTGTCATTAAAGTAATTGACAAAATTCTGAATAAAATAAAAGAGTTTTATTTAATGAGAGTTTGCATTAAATTTGGTGGAAATTTAATGGGAATTTGAGTGGATTTTTGAGTGGAGAAAATTGAAGGGCCATTTTGTGAGTGGAGTGTCCACCCACATGAATGAAGGAGGGGAGGGGGCAGCCCCCATGGCCGGCGGCCACCCCCTTGGGTGCCCCCCTCCTCCTATAAAAGGAGCCCCTCCTCTCACTTGTCTCACACACCTCCTTGTGAAGGATCTCTCTCCCCCTCTAAAATTTATCCCCCATGGTCTCGGACTAGCGAGATACATGTTCCCGGTGGCTATTCGGCAAGAAAGAGTTGTGCTTCCGCTGCATCGCTGGACCGAGGAGGCGGAGGTTGCTCGGTGCCTCGAACGTGTGTGCGAGCACGGATGCGCTGCTGATTTGCGGCACTAGGACTTCCTCTCGATCTTGAGATCGGCAAGAGATTGTCTACATCAACAACGAGTTGAACTCGTTAAGCTTTGTCGGTCTTCAAGGGTATGTTCTCTACGGATATACATCCACCCGTTGTTTGTATCTAATAGATAGATCTTGGTACATAGTTCACATCGTAGGAAATTTTTTGTTTTCTATGCTACGAACCCTACAGTGGTATCAGAGCCGGATCTATGCGTAGATGCTTTACACGGGTAGTACACATATGAGTATGTGGGCGATGATGATCATGTTTTTGCTCCTTTGTTGTAATTTTGGATATAGGTGGCATAGTGGGATGAAGCGGCCCAGACAAACTTTACATGTCCTCGCACATGAGACCTGTTCCACGCTTGACATGCAACTAGTTTGCATAAGTGGCTAGCGGGTGTCTGTCTCTCCTACTATAGTCAATATCTATTTTGCAACGAGTTGTCAACAATTTGGTTATCCTCGTTGTGGTTCATGTTCGTAGGTAAGAACGGTTCTATCTCGAAAGCCCTAAGCCACGTAAAACTTGCAATGGATAAATTAGAGGCGTCTAGTTTAGATTGTTGCTGGGCTAGTGTTATGATATGGTGATGTTGTAAGTAGAAGTATGAGATGATACTCTTACAACACACATAGCGTGTAAACTCCATGGACCTTGGATTTACACATATAGGTATGATAGTGATCATACCACGATGCACATTATAGAGATCATATGCGGAAACCATATCATTTCACTAATAAACATGTGATGTTTGATAGCATCTTATATTGCTTGTTTAGCGCTTTGTTAGCATAATAAGATGATACCTCATTTAAATATCAAGATAAGAATGTGTTCTTCCTTTAGTATGCACCGATTATGTTTTCGTCGCTCCAAGACATCACGTGATGATCGGGTGTTCTTGGATCAACGACCATATTTTGGGTGTAAAAAAGTTACACACGAGAATACTAAGGTTCTAACTTGGCGAGCCTAGCATGTACAGACATGGCCTCGGAACACGGACCGAAAGGTTAAGCATGAGCATATAGTAGATATGATGCCCATTTGATGCTCGCCTTTGAAGCTATGCCGACTCACGTGATGATCGGACTTGGTATAGTGGATTTGGTTCATGTAATCACCAAAAAGGCACGAGGGATGTCGTTTTTGAGTGGGAGTTCATTCGTAATATGGATTAGTTGGACTCAATCTATCATACACTTAGTCTAAACTTTACAAATTCTGTTGTAGATGGCACCACCTGCTTTTAATTTCAATGTGTTCATGGAGAAAGAGAAACTAGCAACAAACGGTAGCAACTTTACCGAATGGGCCATGAATTTGAGGATTCTCCTCTCTGCTGCACAAAAACAATACGTGCTAGAAGCTCCACTAGGCCCCCCACCTTTACAGGATGCCCCTGACGAGGAGAAGAATGTCTATCAGACTCGTCAGGAGGACCACAACTTAGTTCATTGCGGCATATTGTATGGGCTAGAGCCGGAACTTCGAAAGCGTTTCGAAAACGGCAATGCATTTGATACAATGGGTGAGTTGAAAATGATTTTCGACACACATGCTGCTATAGAGAGCTACAACACTTCAGAAAAGTTCTTTAGCTGCATGATGGAAGAGCACAGCTCCGTTAGTGAGCATGTACTCAAGATGTCGGGTTACGCCGATAAGCTTGTGTCCTTGGGAATAACGATTCCCATTGACTTAGGTATCCATCGTGTTCTGCAGTCTCTACCACCTAGCTATAAGATCTTCGTGATGAACTATAATATGCAAGGCATGAAGAAGTCTCTCCCCGAGCTTCTGTCAATGCTTAAAACTACAGAAGTGGAGATCAAAAAGGAACATCAAGTGTTGATGATCAATAGGAACACTGGTTTCAAGAAAGACAAGAAGGGAAAACGGAAGGGAAGTAAGGGAGGCAAGCCTGTTGCCGTGCCTGAAAAGAAATCCCGAGTTAGACCTAAGTCTGATACCGAGTGCTACTATTGTAAGGGGACTGGCCACTTGAAGCACAACTGCCCCAAGTATTTGGCAGACAAGAAGGCCGGCAAGGCAAACAAAGGTATATATGATATACATGTTATTGATGTGTACTTGACTAGTGCTCGCAGTAGCACCTGGGTATTTGATACCGGTTCAGTTGCTAATATTTGTAACTCGAATCAGGGGCTGCGGAACAAGCGACCGCTAGCAAGGGGTGAGGTCAAGATGCGTGTCGGCAATGGATCAAGCGTTGATGTGATCGCCGTCAGAACGCTGCCTCTCCATTTGCCGTCGGGATTAGTTATCAACTTGAATAATTGTTATCTGGTGCCTGCACTAAGCATGAACATTGTATCTGGATCGTGTTTGATGCGAAGTGGTTATTCATTTAAATCCGAGAACAATGGTTGTTCCATTTATATGAATGAAATCTTTTATGGTCATGCACCGATGATGAATGGTTTATTTCTATTAGATCTCGATGATAATGTTACACATATTCATAATGTTGATGCTAAAAGGATTAAACTTAATGATGATATATCCGCATATATGTGGCACTGCCGTCTAGGTCATATTGGCGTTAAACGCATGAAGAAGCTCCATTCGGATGGACTTTTGGAATCACTTGATTTTGAATCATTTGATACATGTGAGCCATGCTTTATGGGCAAGATGACTAGAACGCCGTTTTCCAGTTCAATGGAACAGGCGACAGATTTATTGGAAATCATACATTCTGATGTATGTGGTCCAATGAGTGTGTCGGCGCGAGGTGGATATCGTTATTTTGTCACTTTCACGGATGATTTGAGTAGATACGGTTATATCTACTTGATGAAACACAAGTCTGAAACCTTTGAAAAGTTCAAGGAATTTCAGAATGAAGTGGAAAATCATCGTAATAGAAAGATCAAATTTCTATGGTCCGACCGTGGAGGTGAGTATCTAAGTTACGAGTTTAGCACTCACATGAAAGAGTGTGGAATTGTTTCACAACTCAGGCCTGCCGGAACACCACAGCGAAATGGTGTGTCGGAACGTCGTAATCGTACTTTATTAGATATGGTTCGATCTATGATGTCTCTGACGGACTTGCCGTTGTCATTTTGGGGTTATGCACTAGAAACTGCTGCATTCACTTTAAATCGGGCACCATCCAAATCCGTTGAAATGACACCGTATGAATTGTGGTTTGGAAACAAACCTAAGCTGTCATTTCTTAAAGTTTGGGGATGCGATGTTTATGTGAAGAAACTTCAACCGGATAAATTCGAACCCAAAGAGGAAAAATGCGCCTTCATAGGTTACCCTAAGGAAACTATTGGGTATTCCTTCTATCACAGATCCAAGGGCAAGGTTTTTGTTGCCAAGAATGGATCCTTTTTAGAGAAAGAGTTTCTCGCGAAAGGTGTGAGTAGTCGGAAGGTAGAACTCGAAGAGGTTATTGAACCTTCTCTTCGAAGTATGGCGAGTAGTGCAGCGCCGGAAGTTGTTCCGGAGTTGGCTCCACCCGTTGAAGAGGGAACTAATGATAATGATCATGAAACTCCGAAAGAGTGTCCTACCGAACCTCGCAGGTCAAGCAGGACGCGTGCAGCTCCCGAGCTATACGGAAATCCTGTCATGAATTTCATGGTTGATGAAAATGATGACCCTGCGACGTATGAAGAAGCGATGATGAGCCCGGATTCCAACAAATGGTTAGAAGCCATGAAATCCGAGATGGAATCCATGTATGAAAATCAAGTTTGGAACTTGGTGGAATTACCTCACGACCGAAAGGCCGTGGAGAACAAATGGATTTTCAAAAGGAAAACTGATGCTGATGGTAATGTGACCGTCTATAAAGCTCGGTTTGTCGCAAAGGGGTTTCGACAAATTCAAGGAGTTGACTACGATGAGACATTCTCTCCCGTAGCGATGCTAAAGTCAGTTAGGATTATGTTAGCAATTGTTGCATATTTCGATTATGAGATATGGCAGATGGATTTCAAAACCGCATTTCTCAATGGTAATATTGAAGAAGAGTTGTATATGATACAACCAAAGGGTTTTGTCGATCCTAAGGATGCTAACAAGGTGTGCAAGCTTCAGCGATCCATATATGGATTGAAGAAAGCATCACGAAGTTGGAATCTCCGCTTTGATGAGGTGATCAAAGAGTTTGGATTTGTCCAAACTTATGGAGAAGCTTGTATTTACAAGAAAGTGAGTGGGAGCAATGTGGCATTTCTGATATTATATGTGGATGGCATATTATTGATCGGAAATGATATAGATCTTTTAAACAGTGTTAAAAGTTATCTAAACAGCAAATTTTCAATGAAGGACCTAGGTGAAGCGTCATACATATTAGGCATAAAGATCTATAGAGATAGATCTAGGCGCCTAATAGGGCTATCGCAAAGTACAAACATTGATAAGATTTTAAAGAAGTTTAAAATGGACAGAAGTAAGAAGGGGTTCTTACCTATGTTGCAAGGCAAGACATTGAGTAAGACTCAAAGTCCGGCTTCGGCGGAAGAAAGAGAGATAATGGACAAAGTCCCCTATGCTTCATGCTATGTACAAGACCGGATGTGGCACATGCTATTAGTTTGACTAGTAGGTACCAATCGGATCTAGGTTCGGAACAATGGATAGCGGTCAAGAATATCCTTAAGTACTTACGAAGAACTAAGGATATGTTTCTTGTATACGGAGGTGAAGAAGAGCTCGTCGCTAAGTGTTATGTTGACGCTAGCTTTGACACCGATCCGGATGACTCTAAGTCTCAATCCGGATATGTATTTCTCATGAATGGCGGAGCGGTTAGTTGGAGGAGCCCCAAACAACCTGTGGTAGCGGGATCAACAACGGAGGCCGAATATGTTGCTACTTCAGAAGCGGCTCAGGAAGCAGTTTGGATGAAGGAGTTCATATCCGAACTAGGAGTGGTTGCAAACGCGTTGGACCCAATGGTGATCTATTGTGACAACAATGGTGCCATTGCCAATGCCAAAGAGCCAAGGTCTCACAAGCATTCCAAGCATATTAAGCGCCGGTTTCACTCCAGCCGCGAGCATGTCAAGGATGGAGATATAAAGATTTGTAAAGTACATACGGATCTCAATGTAGCAGATCCGTTGACTAAAACTCTCCCTAGAGAAAAACATGATCAACACCAGAACTCAATGGGTGTTAGATTTATCACTATGTAACTAGATTATTGTCTCTAGTGGAAGTGGGAGACTGAAGGGAATATGCCCTGAGAGGCAATAATAAAGTGTTTATTATGTGTATTCCAAGTATATGATAGATGTTTATTTTGCATGCTATAATTGTATTAATACGGAAACATTAATACATGTGTGTTTAATAAACAAACAGAAAGTTCCTAGTTATGCCTCTCTCATAAACTAGCTCGTTGATTAACAAGATGATCAAGGTTTCCTAATCATGGACATTGGATGTTGTTAATAACGGGATCACAACATTAGTGTAATGGTGTGATGAACATTCATCCGAAGTATAGCATTACGATCAAAGTCATTGAGTTTATATTGCTATAACAACTTACGAAGTGATCCTAATCCTTAGACCATGAGATCATGTCAATCATTAACACCGGAAGAGTTTCTTGATAACATCAAACGTCACACCGTAACATGGTGATTATAAAGATGGATTCAGAACTAATTAAGTGTTATGTTGAGGCTCATGGATCGATAGTGGAATTTGTTCATCCCGATGACGAATAGATATACTCTGGGCCCTCTCGGTGATATCACATTGATTAGCTTGCAAGTAAGTGATTTGATCACTAGAATGTTATATCACGGGAACGAGAAAAGAGTGCATGTCAGTAACGAGATCAAACTAGGTATGGAGATACCGATGATCGAATCTTGGACATGTAATATATCGTGAAACAAAGGGATTAAGATACTAGCGTAAAAGGTTCCGACGATCACAAGAAAGTCATCGTTGAATGTGTGGGAGTCAGTATGGGTCTCTAGATCCCGCTTCTGATTATTGATCCGAGAGGGGTCTCGATCATGTCCGCATTATTCACGAACCGTAGGGTGACACACTTAAGAGACACCGACATCCAATTGGAGCAAAAGTTTCATGCCGAAAGAATAAACAAGCGCAGGAATTTATTTCACTAGATACCGAAACAGGATTTCGGGTGAAATTGCATAAAGTGGTTATGCATGTGAAATAGTATTCTAGCAAGGGGTTATTTGTGAATGTTTGTCATTAAAGTAATTGACAAAATTATGAATAAAATAAAAGAGTTTTATTTAATGAGAGTTTGCATTAAATTTGGTGGAAATTTAATGGGAATTTGAGTGGAGAAAATTGAAGGGCCATTGTGTGAGTGGAGTGTCCACCCACATGAATGAAGGAGGGGAGGGGGCAGCCCCCATGGCCGGCGGCCACCCCCTTGGGTGCCCCCTCCTCCTATAAAAGGAGCCCCTCCTCTCACTCGTCTCACACACCTCCTCGTGAAGGATCTCTCTCCCCCTCTAGAATTTATCCCCCATGGTCTCGGACTAGAGAGATACATGTTCCCGGTGGCTATTCGTCAAGAAAGAGTTATGCTTCCGCTGCATCGCTGGAGCAAGGAGGCGGAGGTTGCTCGGTGCCTCGAACGTGTGTGCGAGCACGGATGCGCTGCTGATTTGCGACGCTAGGACTTCCTCTCGATCTTGAGATCGGCAAGAGATCGTCTACATCAACCACGAGTTGAACTCGTTAAGCTTTGTCGGTCTTCAAGGGTATGTTCTCTACTGTTATACATCGGCCCGTTGTTTGTATCTAATAGATAGATCTTGGTACATAGTTCACATCGTAGGAAATTTTTTGTTTTCTATGCTGCGAACCCTACAAGAGCTTCGTTGGGAGACCCCAAGAGGAAGGTATGATGAGCACAACAGCAAGTCTTCCCTCAGAAAGAAACCAAGGTTATGGAACCAGTAAGAGGAAGGAAATGACCCAAAGGTGTTGCTAGCAACTTGGAAACCTACACAACACAAACTCAATACTTTGCCCCAACAAACAGTGAGGTTGTCAATCTCACCGGTTTGCTGAAAACAAAGGATTAACTGTATGGTGTGGAAGGTGATGATGGCTTGCAGAGAGTAAATAGTAACAGTGGAAGATGTATCAATGGTAAAGATTGGACCAGGGTCCATATTTCACTATAGGTGTTCTCCTTAAGATAAACAACATAACATGCTGGTGATGGTTCCCAGTGTTGACGTGGGAGCGCTTCGTTGGAAACCCCAAGAGCAAGGTGTGAAGAGCACAATAGCAAGTCTTCCCTTAGTAAGAAACCGAGGTTATCGAACTAGTAGGATGAAGGAAACGTCTTAAAGGTGTTGCAAGCAACGTGGAAACCTGCACAACACAAATTCAAGACTTTTCCCCAACTAACAATGAGGTTGTCAAGCTCACCGGTTTGCTGAAAACAAAGGATTAATTGTATGGTGTGGAAGGTAATGATGGTTTGCAGCAAGTAAACAAGTAACAGTGGAGGATGTATCAATGGTAAAGATTGGACCGGGGTCCATAGTTCACTAGAGGTGCTCTCCTTAGATAAACAAACATGGAATGAATGGTTAACAAATTACAGCAGGGTAATTGACAGGACTGACAATGCAATACTAGACAAAAGGATCCTATGAGATTCGATTGGGCAATACAACAATATACATAGACCGCCATCCAACTACATCTATGACTAGAACTCCACCTTTAGGTTATCATCCGAACCCCCTCCAGTTTTAAGTTGCAAGCAACAGACAACTACTTTAAGCAAAGTGTGTAAGGTAAACAATCCACTTGTTCCATGAACAGGAGACCGTTGTTTTCTCCCTAGTGGCAATAGCACATCTACAACCAAAGATATTTCTATCACTTCCCTTGGAAAATAGAGGCACGAACCCACCATCGAGCATAAATACCCCCTCTTGGGGTCACTAGCAACTACTTGGCCAAGATAGCTACTAACAACAGAGAGCATGCAAGGTCACAAACAGCACAGACATGATAGAATCAATAAGACAAAACCATTAATCAATCTGACATAGTAATCTCAATATCCATCGGATCCCCGCAAACACAACATGCATGATTACAAATAGATGAAATCTTGATCATGAACGGAGCTCACAAGATCTAGACATGAAAGCACAAGGAGGATATACAACCATCTAGTTACTACATGGACCCGTAGTCCAACGTGGAACTACTCACGGTTCATACCGGAGGCTGGCATGATGAAGAAGAAGGCCTCTGGGATGATCTCCCCTCCGGCAGGGTGCCGGGAAGAGCTTCAGATCCCCCTGATCTAGGGACGATGGTTGCGGCGGCTACTGACGGTTTCACGGAATATTCATCGGGTGCTTAGGATTTCGGCATAAGGGGCTTCTTATAGGCGAAGTGGCGAGGCTAGGAGGCGGCCAGGGGGCCCACACCCTACCCAGGCACGGGCCCACCCTAGGCCTCACCTTGGGGGGTCTGACCACCCTATGGCGCCCCTCTGTCTCTCCTATGGACTCCATGTTTCTCCTCGTTGAAATATTGACTTTGGATTTTGTCCCGTCCAATTCCGAGAATATTTCCTTACTAGCTTTTTTGGAACCAAAAATAGCAGAAAACAGGCAACTGGCACTGTGGCAACTTGTTAATAGGGTAGTACCAGAAAACATGTAAAAAGCACCTCAAATATGGACAAAGCAAAGCAAAGTAGATACTAAACAAGCATGGAACATCAAAAATTATAGATACGTTTTCGACGTATCAAGCATCCCCAAGCTTAACTCCTGCTCGTCCTTGAGTATATAAGTGATAAAAGAATAATTTTTTAGGTGACAAGCACCATCGAAATCAAGATTAAACCATTTGCAAGCATTGAAAGATGGGATCAAAGAAATGTAAACATGTGCATGAAAGATGGAGTTCTAACAATAATACAAAGTAACTATGCATGCAACATGAAAGGCTACAAACAAAGATCATGAATAACATGCAATGAAAAACGTTTGTTTGTTTCACATACAGAAAACATGGCATAGTGGCATTCATCTTGTCCCTCATAGAGTAGCAAATAGATGCATAGGACAATTTCAAAGTTCATAAGAGTGACTAGATATAAATAGCAGAAGAACACGGAATTTCAACAATATGCATCAATCAATAAGTTTTGGGACACTGCACATAGAACTAAGAATGGCAACTATGCTCTCTTAATGGTGCCTAAACGTAGAAGGTGGAGACTCAATATAATAGTGGAACAAAGGTCAACACCCGGATTTTTAATCCTAGATGTCTGTTATGCCATACATCACAATCCCAGGATTACATTTTTATGAGAAATAACATATTTGGATATCACAGTACATCATCCATTATAAACCATACATAAGGTCTTACACAAATAAGGATCTCATGATCCAGTTCTTAATACAACTCAAGCAGCGGAATAATGTAAAGATAACGATAGCGTAGGCGAAGCTCCATCTTCGGGGTCATAGGCAATACTGACGATGGGAGATGATCCTAGTTGTCGTAACCTTCCTGCGGTCCGTCATACTGATACTACTCTTCATAGTCTGGCCACGGGAATAGCCAGGGACAAAGCCATGAGTACTCTTTAAGTACTCGCAAACTAATACTAACAAGTTAAGGGGGTTTTTGTAGTAGGATGCTAAGCTCCAGGGTTGTTTTGAAAAAAGCCAGATTTACCTCTACTAAGTTCAAAATCAAAGAAAGCTAGTTGAAAGTTTTATAACACCTAAGTGGGAACTTGAATTTCATATCACAACTCTGTTGTGGTCAAGTCAAAGTCATAAATCATTTCATAAGTTGTTTTGAAAATATCTGACGATAGAACAATATGGCCACTCCAACTGTCCATAACTGCGGAAGCGGCTATTTGAATAATTTGACACTCTGCAGAGATTGTACACTTTCACCATAACATTCGATACATCCGTCAGGAACAATCCTGAATTCACCATACTCAGTATGCGGATAATCAATCCTAACCTTTCCATTACACGCCCTAGTATAGGCACCTCTCCTGTGAGTTTGGCCTCCCAACCATGACCAACTTTCATCTTGGGTACTGCACATGTCGACAATCTTCACAAGGTAGCCTCAGCTTAAACCTTGGCCGCAAGGGAACCCATACTAAGGTATATAAATTTCCAGTCAAGCCCTACCCAATTTTCGAGTATTGTGGTTATACGGTAAAACTTGGAATGGTATCGCATCCAAACAATCATCAGTTTTATAAAGGGCTAAGGCTCATGCCTCAACATTTTCATCATCAAAATCATCTGGTGTTCAAGAACATATGTCAAAACATTTCAGTAGAATGACTCATCATTTTAAGGTTTTCATAACCATTTTCACCAAGTGTTCCCATCTAAAGTTGACCAAGTTTTATGCTTAGCACTAGCATCTACAAGTGGGGGTAAATACTAATGGTGGGTAATAAACAATTTAAGTGTATCTTATCTAAGTAAATCTCATGCCTCAGGATGACATTATGATTATCTAACATAGGCCAAATTTTATGCTCTTTATGCCACCTTTAGTTTTCTTTCTAGAATCTACAAGTCACTATGTAAACTCTAAGAGAAAGCTTTGATAAAGATAATAAAGTGTTAAGCTTGCAAGTAAAACTAGGATGGGGTATCACATGTTGTAAGCTTGCTAAGTTAATAGCTTGCTCAGTCAACTAATAGTATTAGGCTTGCAAGGTTGCAAGTATTGGCTTGCATAGATATCAGTATAAGCTTGCTAAGTTGCAAGGGTTAGCTTGCCTTGTGCAGAGAACTGGTTGAAGTTCTCCTCGGCTTCTTCCTCGTAGTATCCTCCTTCCTCCTCGTATGCTTGGTCGGTACTAGCGTCTATAAATAAATACGAGGTACACAATCACCAAACAATACTTAACTATTTCTAAACATCACTCAAAGGTTCACAGTAGATGATCTATCATCATCACTAACATTACAAGATTAAATCACTTGTCTTATTTATTTTAATTTGAGAAAAGTAATTTCTACTCATTGAAAAACTACTTAAGATTTAATATTCTCCAACTCAAACATGGGATCATGTTGACACATGTCATCACCACATATTTCAGTACATGGGAATGTGATTTAAAGTGGTGTCACAATTTTATAAGGTTTAACCTTTTTATTTTAATTAATTAAAGTGTCTAGAAATGCCTTTGTGGCATTCTTTTATTACTTGAACATTATCTCTGCAAGTAAACCCATATTTTATATATATTCTGAAAGGTATGATCAAATGTGATTTTTGAGAGTTGGAATCAACTCAAAAACTCTTATGGTTGAATTTTTAAAAATGTTTGAATGCAGAAAAGCTTCCGCCTTGTTATTTTTACCCTGGTTGATCTACACATCCAAATGGTTTGAATCCAACAGGCTTGGATTAAGGATTTCAGTACCTTTCTAACAAAATTAGTTTCATGCATTTTGGTTCAGTGAATCGAGTTGGGTTGATTTTTAAATCTATGTACAGAACAGTGTTTGAAATTAAATGAATAAAACTAAATTTGAATTGTCGGGTCGCGTGGGACGGTTAACTGGGCCGGCCCACTACGCACAGTGCACGCGCGGGCTGGTTAAGTGATTGTCCCCATGCGTCAGTGAGACGGTGAAGGGAGAAGCGGTATGGGGCAATGTGGACCATGAGATCTAGTTCTAATCGAACGACTCTGGTTCATCGTCCACGTCGGGCAGCGCCGACGAGACAGAACCCTAGCGTGGCAGGTGGGGGTCGTGGGAGGCTCACCGGGGCTCAGGCGAGGGTCGACGACGGGGGCGAATGACAAATTCGACGACGGCGGTTCTCCTCATACCGGCACCTTCTCCTGTGGCGGCTCCAATCGACGGCTCCCTTCTTCTCCAGCAGCGGCGGGCTCCGGCCAAATTTCGGCGATGCGCTGCTCGCCTTGCTCCGGGAAGAAGTGGGAAGTATCAGTGAGAGGTGGGGAGTGAGATGGTGTGGAGGAATCGAGCTGGGGAGGCCTCCTTTTATAGGCGAGCAAGAGGGGCAGCAAGGCGTGGGCTGAGGTCGTCGAAGGTGACGATACAAGCGACTTTTGGCGTGGCTGAGGCTAGGGGATGGTGCGTGGTCTCTTGGCGATCGTTGCTAGATTAAAGGCGAGGCGTAGGGCGGTGTGATTTGGTCTGGAACGTGCGGTGCTCTGCGCGGTACCGACGGCGAACTTCACGACGTGCGGCGGCTACGGGGTATGGTCGAGGAAATGAGCATGTATAGTGGTCTCCTGGGACGGTGGGGTTCATGCTGGCGGGCGGCAAGGGCTCAAGGTGGTTGGGTTGAGTGGGAATGGTGCATGCACGGTGGTGCACGTCGGCATGGTCGACATCGGCGTGGCACGGCATTTCCGGCGGTTCCTGTCTCTGTCTTCGAGCTAGGCCTGGTCTAGACGGGGCGGTGAGGCATGGGGAACATGCCATACAAGGTTGGCGGAGCTAGTTCTTCCTATAGCTCGCTGTCCACATTGGAGTGGCAAGGTGAGGCTCGGCCTGCTCACCATTGATGGAAATGGCAAGCTCACAGTGGTGCTAGAGGTTAATAACTAAGCTAGATGATCTACTAAATGCTTGTTGCAACCAGAGAGGGAACAAGTTTGGCCAAATTTACTGCTGCAAATAGTGTTAGATGTTTGTTTGATTTGTATCTGCAAGGTGTTTGATGAAATGGCCGCAAGAACTTTGAATTTGAATTTTGGATTCAAACTTGGTGGGTTTGCTAGGCACATACTAGGGAGTGTCTGGTTAGTTGGATTAGTAAAGGGGCATTGGTTTAGTTGAGTTTTGAAAATGGGTTATCTTCACATATGATAAAGATTCAATTTTGAATTGTGATTTGAATGAGGTTGCCAAATGTTTCTGTAAGTTTGAAAGGTGGGATTTGATTCACTTTTACTTGTTCTAGCAAGGGGTGAAAAGAATTGGGAAAGTTTCTGTTTGAAATCTTGAACTATAAACACTCAAATTGACCTAGTGAGCAAGATTGGCAAAAATGACCATTTGCTTTATTTGATTTGTTTTTGATTTTCTCTTGATTTGTTTCTGCATGGAAATGTTTTATATGATGTTATTTTCCTCTTTAAACCATTTCATGCTATTTTTGGTTAATCACACGAGTTCATTCATGCATTTATCAAATCATCTCATTCACACATGCACTCATATGATTTTAATTAATCAAAGTTTTTTTTAACCCTAATTTTAGTGATTAGAGTTTGATGATCATTGTTTTATATTTTTGGGATGTTACAAACCTTCCCCCCTTAAACAAAATCTCGTCCCGAGATTTGAAAAAGGAAGAAAAAGATTACCTAGGAATTAAAGAGATCGGGAAACTCCTTCCTGATGTGATCTTCGCGCTCCCAGGTAGCTTCTTCTTCAGTGTGGTTTCTCCACTGAATCTTGAGAAACTTGATGCTTCGAGTCCTAGTGGTTCTGAAAGCTTCTTCAAAAATACGGATGGGTACTTCGGGATAGGTCAGGTCATCGTTGATCTCTATGGTCCGGTGATCAATGTTCTTGAAAACTTCGGTCTTCTCCGGGACTTCAAGGCACTTGCGAAGTAACGATATATGGAACACATTGTGCACTGCTGACATTTCCACTGGCAGCTCCAATTGATATGATACCTCTCCTCGATGATTCAGAATCTTGAAGGGTCCGATATATCTGGGGGCTAACTTTCCTTTGAGATGGAAAAGTTGCATTCGTTTCAAAGGCGACACTTTGAGAAACACAAAATCTCCGATATTTAAAGCGAGGTCTCGACGTCTCTTGTCGGCGTAACTCTTCTATCTTGACTGGGCGGTCTTGAGGTGCTCACGAATCTTGTGAACTTTCTCTTCTGCTTCTCGTAGGATGTCAGGTCCGAAAATCTAACTCTCTCGTACTTCCGACCAATTCAAAGGGGTGCGACACTTCCTTCCATACATGAATTCAAATGGAGCCATTTGCAAACTAGCTTGGTAACTGCTATTGTATGAAAATTCTGCGAAAGGCATATAGTCTTCCCATTTATATCCATACTCTAGCAAACATGCTCTCAACATATATTCGAGTATTTGATTTAATCACGCCGTGTGTCCATTGGTTTGAGGGTGATACGCGGTGCTGAAATCTAGTCGGGTTCCTAAACCTTCCTGGACTTTCTTCCAGAATCTCGAGGTAAACTGGGTTCCTCGATCCGATACAATGTTCTTGGGGACTCCATGCAAACTGACGATTC
Organism: Avena sativa; assembly: GCA_916181665.1. NCBI lineage: Eukaryota > Viridiplantae > Streptophyta > Magnoliopsida > Poales > Poaceae > Avena > Avena sativa. The sequence continues at coordinate 116,202,101 of OV702298.1, forward strand.
TAGCGACGTATAACTCCGCTAGCTTAGAACTCTGGTATGTGGTCTTGACTGGTAAGAAATGGGCTACTTTGGATAATCTGTCCACTATGACCCAGATAGAGTCATTCCCCTACTAGAAGTAGGCAATCCGGTGATAAAGTCCATTCCAACGGAATCCCATTTCCATTCCGGAATCTGTAGCGGTTGCAATAGTCCTACGGGTCTTTGATGTCCCGCCTTGACTCTCTAACAGATATCACACTTGGCGATATAGCTTCCGATTTCTCTCTTCATCTTATGCCACCAAAATTGCTCCTTCAAATCCTGATACATCTTTGTTCCTCCGGGGTGGATAGAATAAATAATATCATGGGCTTCTTTCAAAATCACTTCTTTCAATTCCGAATCTGCTGGCACACAGAGACGTCCTTTGTACCACAGAACTCCTTCTTCGTCTTTGGCGAATCTGGGTACTTTGCTTGTACCGATACGACGTTTGATTCTGTCGATATTAGCATTTCCTTTTTGTGCCTCTTTGATATGGCTGATCAATGTGGGTTGAAGTTCTATGCTAGCCAAAAATCCTTCACTCACTAATTCCATTCGGAAATCTTCCATCTCTTTGTGCAAACTTGGTTGCTCCTTCAAAATCATGGAGTTCAAGCGGCACGGCAATCTGCTAAGGGCATCTGCTACCACATTGGCTTTATCGGGGTGATAGTGAATGTCCAGATCATAGTCCTTGATTAGCTCAATCCATCTTCTCTATCTCATATTCAGCTACTTCTGAGTGAATATATACTTCAGGCTCTTGTGATCCGAATAAATCTCACAACGGTTACCCATAAGGTAATGCCTCCATGTCTTCAGGGCTATAACTACGGCTGCTAGTTCAAGGTCATGGGTTGGATAATTCTTTTCATGCTGCTTCAGTTATTGGGATAGATAATATATAACTTTGCCTTCTTGCATTAGCACACATCCGAGACCGATCTTGGTTGCGTCACAATACACATCAAAGGGCTTCGTGATATCCGACATGATCAAGATTGGGGCTGAAATCAATCTTCTCTTGAGTTCTTGAAAACTTGCTTCACATTTGTCCGTCCATTAAAACTTCTTGTCCTTCTTCAGCAATTGGGTCATGGGTCTTGCAATACTAGAGAATCCCTCTACAAACTTGCGGTAGTATCCCGCTAATCCGAGAAATGCACGAACTTGGGTTTGAGTGGTTGGGGCTTGCCAATCTTCAACATCCTTCACCTTTGCAGGGTCAACGGAAATTCCTCCGGCTGATACGATATGTCCGAGGAATCCTACCTCCTATAACCAGAATTCACATTTGCTAAACTTGGCATATAGCTGATGCTCTCTAAGGGTTCCAAGAATGGTCCTTAGGTGTAGCTCATGTTCTTCTTCTGATTTGGAATAAATCAGAATGTGGTCGATGAAAACAACGACAAACTTATCCAGGAAGTCTATAAAAATCTTATTCATGAGATTCATGAAACAAGAGGGGGCATTGGTTAATACAAAAGACATGACAGTATACTCATATAATCCATATCTGGTGGTGAAGGCAGTCTTTGGAATATCCTCTGAGCGAATCTTGAGTTGATGATAGCCAGTTCTAAGATCAATCTTAGAAAACACTTTGGCACCAGTCAACTGGTCAAACAATTCTTCTATCTTCGGCAGTGGGTACTTGTTCTTGATGGTGACATCATTCAACTTATGATAATCCGTACACAAACGGTTACCTCCATCTTTCTTGTCCACGAACAAAACAGGTGATCTCCAAGGTGATGCACTTGGTTGAATCAATCCAATTTCCAACATGGCATCCAGTTGCTTCTTCATTTCTGCTAGTTTAGATGGGTTCATACTATATGGTCTCTAGGCTATAGGTCCGGTTCCAGGGATTAGTTCAATGATAAACTCTATATCCCGATGTGGGGGCATACCGGGCAAAACATCTGGAAATACATCAGGGTATTCACAGACTATCCGGACTTGGTCAACGGTTGGCTGGGCTATACTCTTGTTGCACTTGAATTGATGGGGCAAGGTTTCAGATACATGCTCGACTGATATTCCGGCTGTACTGGTCATGGTTATGGCCTTCTTGGCACAGTCAATTAATCCTTTGTGTTTGGACATCCAATACATTCCTAGTACTACTTCCAAACCTTTAGTTCCGAGTACTATTAGATTAGCATAAAAATCTATGCCATGGATTCGGATAGGGACGGCTTTGCAAATTTGCCTAGCTTTGGTGGTTGAACCAGGTATTTGAACAATCATAACATGCTTCAATTTGGTTAGTTGAATCTTACTAGTGCATGCAAATTCTTCAGTGACAAATGAGTGTGATGCTCCAGAATCAAACAACACTCTTGCAAGTAATGAGTTAACAGAAAACATACCCAGCACGGCATCTGGCACTTCTTGGGCTTCTTCAGCATGCATGAGAAAAAGACGGCTGTTGCGGTTGAGCGAGTTCCCTAGGGCAAACCTTCTTCCAGGCTGAACATGACGCTGCTACTGAGCTAGGGCATTTGCATTGGGGGCTTCGGCAATCTTCTTGGGGCACTCATTGGAATAGTGACCCTTGGTTCCACATTCATAACAAATCACTTGCGACTTGTCCTTTGCTGCAACAGGCACATCATTGCTTCTAGTCCTTGGAGCAGTGTTGGTGTTGGTAGCGGCATTGTTGTTGTTGAACTTGGGTGGTGCATGAGTGAAATTGCTAGAGTTGTTGTGATTTCCTCCGGGCCTTGGGTTTCCACGGTTGAGATAGGTCGTACAGTTCATCGAGGGTCTATTGGTTCTCGGGGCAAATCGTGGAGATGGGTTGGGGCGATACTTTGGTGTATGGTGTGTTCCTGGTTGATGTATCATGCGGCGCTTGCGGTTCTCATTGGCTTGGTTGATCTTTCCTTCCATCTGAATGGCAGAATCAACTAAGGCTTCAATGTCAGCAAAGGGGATATTGACTAACACTGTCTGCATCTCATCGTGCAGACCATTCAGGAATCTCTCTTTCTTGTTGTCTTCAAAGTCGATCTCATCCGGGGCATACCTAGCTAATGACAAAAATTTGTCACGGTATTCCACTATGGTCATCCTTCCTTGCTTCAGTTCTCTGAATTCATCCCTCATCCTCTTGATTAAACCCGGTGGCACATGGATTCTGCTTAACTTGACCTTGAATTCATCCCAAGTCATCATCTGACCTCCGGTCATTGCACGAACGCTATTCCACCATGCTCTTGCATCTCTGGCCAGATAGTGGGTGGCGAACAGAACTTTCTTGTTGGCTTCCACTCCTACGACTTCCAGATTGTTCTCCATGGTTTGCAACCAATCATCTGTATCTAGGGGCTCTTCTGACTTAGTGAAAACAGGTGGATTGGTGTTCTGGAAATTCTTGAGCTTAGATCCATGGTTGTCCTGATTTCCATGGCCTTGATTGTTGTTGGCCATCTGGGCGATGTGTTGAAGGGTGGCTAAGTTGGCTTGACGCTCGGCTCTTTCAGCTTCGCAGTCAGAAACCAACATTTGTAAGATCTGCAACATTAGGTCCGGGGATGAACCGCTTCCTCCGCGAGGCATCTGAAGATTGAGATAGATCATGAGAAAAGAGGGAAATTTCTAAGGTTCAGGGGTTGTTGCAAAGTTTTTGAAGTTTGACTCAGATTTTTCTAGCAACTTGCTTTTCATTCATTCATAGCACACAGTACAAACACACACCACAACAAAGGAAAACATATGGTTTTAAGAACCATTCTGGGAATCTATGATATAGTGGGACCAAATACAACTCACTAACGCTAGTGCTCAAGTGCTACTACTGCTCGGAGTCAGTGTCCTCATCATCCTTATCATCATCATCATCATCGATGAAGGCGAAATCATCCTCATCGGTGAAGAAGTCCATGGCCTGATCCTCTAGAAAGTCATCATTATCACTGAGATAGGAGTAGGGGTCTCCACGAAGGTCTTCCCCTGCATTCTCCCTCTCCTCCAACTGCATGTCTCTCTCGTGGATGGTCTCCTCCAAATCCGTGATCCCGTGGCAAAGACAGGCAATGATGCGCTCCTTCTTGTCGAGCTAACGGCGACGAGACTTGCGATCCTTCACTAGCATGGCGAGGGTCTGATCCTTCTTCTTGGATATGGCGTACTTGTGGTTGGCGTAGGAACGGGCATTGTCCAACTCCTTCTGACGGTCGTACATCATGAAGCTGAGGTGTTCCAATTGAGTCTTCAGCTCGGGGTGATATGGGGCCTCCAATGGCTGTCCCATAACATCACGCTTTGGGTAGAACTCAAAACGGGTACTCCTTGATCTGATTGATACTCTGCCCACACAGACGGGCAAGAGCTTCCTCCATTGCCCTGGACAATCCATCGAGCCAGTTGTTCTCTCTGAAGGTGAACTGAATTCCCTCGGCAGTGGGAGGTTCAATCTTTCCTCGGAGACTTGCAACAACTAGCCACTACAAATCTTCTCCTTCCTGATCATTGAGCTGAGCTCCGAAGAACTCGTGGTGCGGATGCTCCAGCATCTCCGACAGCTGGTCCAAATCATGCTCAAAGATGAGGTCTCCTCCATTCCCCAACTGATAAAACTTGTTGTACTTCACGTCCATATGAATGTAGGATGAGTAAGTTAGTAGAGTGATCAAGTGTGTCAAATTTTATGTAAGTTTGCAAGAATTATTGAGGAACATGAATTTTCATGAAAGAATCCAAGTGATAATAATGAGAATAAGTTTTTGTAAATACTCACTTCCTTTGGTTTTGAAACTAAGTTTTTGATTCAAACGTCCATTCTAACTAGGGTCTCCTATGGCCAGGATGGCTCTGATACCAACTTGTCAACACCCGGATTTTTAATCCCAGATGCCTGTTATGCCATTCATCGCAATCCCAGGATTACCATTTTTGCGAGACATAACAGATTTGGATATCACACTACATCATCCATTACAAACCATACATAAGGTCTTACACAAATAAGGATCTCATGATCCAGTTCTTAATACAACTCAAGCAGCGGAATAACGTAAAGATAACGATAACATAGGCGAAGATCCATCTTCGGGGTCGCAGGAAATGCTGACGATGGGAGATGATCCTAGTTGTCGTAACCTTCCTGCGGTCTGTCATCCTGATACTCCTCTTCAGAGTCTGGCCACGGGAATAGCCAGGGACAAAGCCACGAGTACTCTTTAAGTACTCGCAAACTAATACTAACAAGTTAAGGGGGTTTTTGTAGTAGGATGCTAAGATCTAGGGTTCTTTTGCAAAAAGCCAGATTTACCTCTACTAAGTTCAAAAGCAAATAAAGCTAGTTGAAAGTTTTATAATAGCTAAGTGGGAACTTGAATTTCATATCACAAATCTGTTGTGGTGAAGTCAAAGTCATAAATCATTTCATAAGTTGTTTTTGAAAATATCTGACGATAGAACAGTATGGCCACTCCAACTGTCCATAACCGCGGACATGGCTATTCGAATAGTTTGATACTCTGCAGAGATTGTACACTTTCACCACAACATTCGATACATCCGTCAGGAACAATCCTGAATTCACCATACTCAGTATGCGGATAATCCATCCTAACCTTTCAATTACACGTCCTAGTATAGGCACCTCTCCTGTGAGTTTGGCCTCCCAACCATGACCAACTGTCATCTTGGGTACTGCACAGGTGGACAATCTTCACAAGGTAGCCTCAGCTTAAACCTTGGCTGCAAGGGAACCCATACTAAGGTATATAAATTTCCATTCAAGGCCTACCCAATTTTTGGGTACTGTGGTTGTACGATAAAACTTGGAATGGTATCGCATCCAGACAACCATCAGTTTTATAAAGGGCTAAGGCTCCTGCCTCAACATTTTCATCATCAAAATCATCTGGTGTTCAAGAACATATGTCAAAACATTTCAGTAGAATGACTCATCATTCTAAGGTTTTTATAACCATTTTCACCAAGTGTTCCCATCTAAAGTTTACCAAGTTTTATGCTTAGCACTAGCATCTACAAGTGGGGGTAAATACTAATGGTGGGTAATAAACAAGTGTATCTTATCTAAGTAAATCTCATGACTCAGGATGACATTAAGATTATCTAACTTAGGCCAAATTTTATGCTCTTTATGCCACCTTTAGTTATCTTTCTAGAATCTACAAGTCACTATGTAAACTCTAAGAGAAAGCTTTGATAAAGAAAATAAAGTGTTAAGCTTGCAAGTAAAACTAGGATGGGGTATCACATGGTGTAAGCTTGCTAAGTTAATAGCTTGCTCAGTCAACTAATAGTATTAGGCTTGCAAGGTTGCAAGTATTGTCTTGCATAGATATCAGTATAAGCTTGCTAAGTTTCAAGGGTTAGCTTGCCTTGTGCAGAGCAGTGGTTGAAGTGCTCCTCGGCTTCTTCCTCGTAGTATCCTCCTTGCTCCTCGTATCCTTGGTCGGTACTAGCGTCTATAAGTAAATACGAGGTACACAATCACCAAACAATACTTAACTATTTCTAAACATCACTCAAAGGTTCACACTAGATGATCTATCATCATAACTATCATTACAAGATTAAAGCACTTGTCTTATTTATTTTAATTTGAGAAAAGTAATTTCTACTCATTGAAAAACTACTTAAGATTTAATATTCTCCAACTCAAACATGGGATCATGTTGACACATGTCATCACCACATATTTCAGTACATGGGAATGTGATTTAAAGTGGTGTCACAATTTTATAAGGTTAACCTTTTTATTTTAATTAATTAAAGTGACTAGAAATGCCTATGTGGCATTCTTTTATTACTTGAACATTATCTCTGCAAGTAAACCCATATGTTTTTATATATTCTGAAAGGTATGATCAAATGTGATTTTTGAGAGTTGGAATCAACTCAAAAACTCTTATGGTTGAATTTTGAAAAATGTTTGAATGCAGAAAAGCTTCTGCCTTGTTATTTTTACCCTGGTTGATCTACACATCCAAATGGTTTGAATCCAACGGTCTTGGATTAAGCATTTCAGTACCTTTCTAACAAAATTAGTTTCATGCATTTTGGTTCAGTGAATCGAGCTGGGTGATTTTTAAATCTATGTACATAACTGTGTTTAAATTTAAATGAATAAAACTAAATTTGAATTGTTGGGTCGCGCGGGACGGTTAACTGGGCCAGCCCACTACGCACAGCGCACGCACGGGCTGGTTAAGTGGTTGTCGCCATGCGTCAGTGAGACGGTGAAGGGCGAAGTGGTATGGGGCAATGTGGACTGTGAGATCTAGTTCTAATCGAACGGCTTTGGTTCATCATCCACGTTGGGCAGCGCCGGCGAGACAGAACCCTAGCGTGGTAGGTGGGGGTCGTGGGAGGCTCACTGGGGCTCAGGAGAGGGTCGGAGACGGGGGCAAATGATGAAGTCGATGACGGCGGTTCTCCTTGTACCGGCAGCTTCTCCTGGGGCGGCTCCAATCGACGACTCCCTTCTTCTCCAGCAGTGGCGGGCTCTGGCCAAATTCCGGCGATGTGTTGCTCGCCTTTCTCCAGGAATAAGTGGGAAGTATTAATGAGAGGTGGGGAGAGAGATGGTGTGGAGGAATCGAGCTAGGGAGGCCTCCTTTTATAGGCGAGCAAGAGGGGTAGCACGGCGTGGGCTGAGGTCGTCGGAGGCGACGGTACAGGCGGCTATCGGCGTGGCTGAGGCTAGGGGATGGTGCGCGATCTCTTGGCAATCGTTGCTAGCTTAAAGGCGAGACGTAGGGCAGTGGGATTTGGTCTGGAACGTGCGGTGCTCTACGCGGTACCGACGGCAAACTTCGTGGCGTGCGGCGGCTACGGGGTATGGTCAAGGAAACGAGCATGTCTAGTGGTCTCCGGGGACGGTGGGGTTCATGATGGCGGGCGGAAAGGTCTCAAGGTGGTCGGGTTGAGTGGGAACAGCGTGTGTACGTGGTGCGCATCGGCATGGTCGATAGCGGCGCGGGCACGGTGTTTCTGGCGGTTCCTGTGTCTGTCTTCGAGCTAGGGCTGGTCTAGAGGGAGCGGTGAGGCATGGGCAGCATGCCAGACAAGGTTGGCGTAGCTAGTTCTTCGTCTAGCTTGCTGTCCACATTGGAGTGGCAAGGTGAGGCTCGGCCTGCTCACCATTGATGGCAATGGCAAGCTCACAGTGGTGATATAGGTTAATAACTAAGATAGATGATCTACTAAATGCTTGTTGCAACCGGAGAGGGAACAAGGTTGGCCAAATTTACTGCTTCAAATAGTGTTAGATGTTTGTTTGATTTGTATTTGCAAGGCGTTTGATGAAATGGCCGCAAGAACTTTGAATTTGAATTTTGGATTCAAACTTGGTGGGTTTGCTAGGCACATACTAGGTTGTGTCTGGTTAGTTGGATTAGTCAAGGGGCATTGGTTTGGTTGAGTTTTGAAAATGGGTGATCTTCACATATGATAAAGATTCAATTTTGCATTGTGATTTTAATGAGGTTGCCAAATGTTTCTGTAAGTTTGAAAGGTGGGCTTTGATTCAATTTTACTTGTTCTAGAAAGGGGTGAAAAGAATTGAGAAAGTTTCTGTTTGAAATATTGAACTAGAAACACTCAAAGTGACCTAGTGAGCAAGATTGGCAAAAATGACCATTTGCTTTATTTGATTTGTTTTTGATTTTCTCTTGATTTGTTTTTGCATGGAAATGTTTTATATGATGTTGTTTTCCTCTTTAAACCATTTCTTGCTATTTTAGGTTAATCACACAAGTTCATTCATGCATTTATCAAATCATGTCATTCACACATACATTCATATGATTTTAATTAATCAAAGTTTTTGTTAACCCTAATTTTAGTGATTAGAGTTTGATGATCATTGTTTTATATTTTTGGGATGTTACAAAATGCCCTTCATAAAGGTAAGTAGGGATTTCAAGTTTCAAAAAAAGCTTCCAAAAATTATGATACTTGTTAGCTTTCAGCCCTCATTGCCCCTATCATAAGCATCTTGAAGTGATTAAGGTTAAAGTAAACAAAGTATGGAGTATATGCTTGACAAAGTATAAGTTGGCAATCTCATGTCCCTTGAATACGAGGGCCGCACCTCATGGTATTCAACTTCAGTCACCTGTAAGTTCTTGTCATTGTAAGTACATGTGTATCATAGAGAACCACCAAAGGGGTACCCCTTGCACATGGTACATGAGCTATCCCATAAATAAAATGACAAGGCAAGCAGACAATGAGCATCCCAGCGATATTTTTATTTACTATACGCATAGCTTTTTATTGAGGATGCTTAACAGATTGCTCATTATGGTGATGCTGCAAGTTTACACCATGATTAGGCATGGCTTAGGCTAGCGGCCCAAGCGTTTCTCTAACACAAAATACATAACTCCATGGACTTACAAGCTCCCTTTTTATTTCACACCAGCGTCATCCATAGACAAAAGAGCATGATATCAACTGTGTACAAAGTACAAGTGCAATGTTGAAAACGTTACCCACGATAGCATGGTTCTGCTAATTCCAACGTATAAGTGCAAGCATATACAACTTAGATGAAAAAATGGTTCAAGTTTATTAGGGGAGAGGAATAAAAAGTGTGCCATCAAGTTCGTGAGGGCTTTAATCACCAAGTTTTCACATAACAAAATAGTTTTTAATTAGAAGATAGCTAAAAACAAGAATATACTTGGAATGGTGTAACACACCATGCATAGGAATTTATAGTGGCCACTTTGGAATAACTTGGTTCTTGGGAGTTGGAAGCATGAGTAGAGCTTACTCATACAAGTGGAGGCTAGCAAAAGACTGGGAGCAACCAACTAAGAGAGAAATAACGGTCATAATCATGTAGAGCGACAAAACATTAGTAATCAAAGCATAGAGTGGTACTACAAGTCAAGGACTAACTGATCAAAGAGGCTATGGTGAATTGTTCATAGGCATAACATGGTGTGAGCATGTGCCAAGTCAACCCAAACAAAGCATCAAAGGAGAATACCACAATACTATGCTTTTGTATGCTAAAACAACGCATGATTCTTTCAAGGAACACTAAGAAATCCCAATTGTTTGGAACAAGTCATGCTAAAGCAACAATCACTAATCATAAGGTGAAAACAACACCTAGCATGGCATGCAAAAGTCTAAGTCACAGTCAATGCAAGCTCCTCTTGCACTTTCAAGCAAGAACTTTCTACTCCTTTCCAACACCAATCAACTTATTTGAAACAACAGCGAGAACGGGGATCCAAACTACTTTATTCAAGCAAACTAAACAACTAAGAAAATAAAAAGAAAACTAAGACGCTCTAAGAATAACACAACAGTGCATGAAACAATAAAAACGAAGTGTCTAGAAAGACCTGAGCTTTTTATTGATGAAGAAGGGGATGCTTTGGGAATCCCTAAGCTTTGACGCTTGTACCTCTTGGATATTTCTCGGGGTGACACCAGGGTGGCATCCCTAAGCTTGAGCTTTTGTCCATTCTTCATCTCATTACATCATTCTCTTTCTATACCTGAAATTTTCCTTCATACAAAACTTCACACAATCTTCATTAGCAACATTAGTGTATTCAAAAGATAATAGACCTTTGGGTTTAGCTTTGGAACAGAAAAACTTTTCACTAAAAACACAAGATACTGTAGCAAATCCTTCAAAAATCTCAATTCCCCAAAAGAGAACTCAAAAAGGAATCAATCAGAAGCAAATGCAAATAATGGCAGAAATCTGTCAAAACAGACCAGCAGGTAGAAACCGATTTTTTCGAAGAACTTCTGTTGCTCAAATAAAAAAGTGTTGAACTAACGAAAGTTAGCTAACATACTGAGGGATTTATTAGTAAATTTTCATCTCCATCCGACTTACATAGGCTCCTCCCGAATATTTATGGTGGAGGAAAAAAATCTGTTTCGGGACAGCAACTCCCAAATCTTACTTCCCTCTCATTAGAGGTCATTCTTGGCACAAAAAAGCAAACAAAAAGGATAAGAAGAGGTCATTACTGAAGTAATAAGTTCCAAGACTCAAGGACACTCCCAACAAGTACTTTTCTTTAACACCTTTAAGTTAGGCACAAGAAGCAAGAAATCAAGTATTTTCAAATGAAGAAGCATTACCCCTCTTGCTCCTACCTTTCTTACCTTTCTTCTTCTCTTTAGGGAAAATACGATTTCTTACTGGAGGAGAAAAATGCATAATTCCTTTTACCACATCTATTATTTCTCCAAGGTGTTTCAGTAGGGATCTTCCAAGTGTAATCTGTCATTTGCCTACACATTCAATAACAAGATAATCAGTAGACACCATTTTCCCTGAGATTTTTGTAAACACAGCTTCATCTATTCCAATGGGTAATAAAGTGGAATTATTGGTAAGACATATTTCTTCTCCTCCTTTATAACGTCCCCAAAGACTCAAAGACTCATAAATATCTTTAGGTATAAGGCAAAATTCATACATGATATCACAGCGAGCATCAAAAGTTGCACTATTTATAGTGACTTTGATTGTGGGAAACCACCTTAAAGGCTCATAATTAATTGGAACATAATTATGGTACTCCCTAAGTGTGTGTGATAACAACTATTCAAAGCAGCAGTACTGGACTCAAGAGTGTTCAACCTAGAAAAAATATCTATGAAAAAGGAATCGAACTTGCGAGGCATATTATAAATTATAATCAATTTCTTTATGGCATCAAAAGCTTCATCCTCAGTACATTGAAAAATATCTTTCTCACCGACAGCATCCAAAGCATATCTATAACAAAGAGCAATACCGTGGTAGAAACTGTTAATAACCAAGCTAAGACTCATCTTAGGCTCAGTTTCCCTTTGTAAAGCAGAGATTCTAGACCAAGCTTCTTTGAAACTCTCTTCACTTTTTTGCTTAAAAGTGAAGATCTCTTCCATAGGTGTCATAGAGATTGGACCAAAACCAGACATGGTAGCAACTAGGGCAGAAACTAATTTTTGTGTTTTTGATAAGAGAAAGCAATCCAAACTAAACTATTTTTTTTTGAGTTTTTGAGAGGCAAACAAAACCAAGCAAAAGAAACTAAGCAAACTAAAAACAAAGTAAAGAGAAAGGTTGAGGAGGACTCCCCTTGTGAATACGTCCTTAGCCTCCCCAAGATCAAGGTGTGAAGAGCACAGCAGCATGTCTTCCCTCAGTAAGAAACTGAGGTTATCAAACTAGTAGGAGGAAGGAAACGTCTCAAAGGTTTTGCAAGCAACGTGGAAACCTGCACAACACAAACTCAAGACTTTGCCCCAACGAATAGTGAGGTTGTCAAGCTCACCGGTTTGCTGAAAAGAAAGGATTAACTATATGGTGTGGAAGGTGATGATGGTTTGTAGCAAGTAAACAAGTAACAGTGGAGGATGTATCAATGGTAAAGATTGGACCGGGGTCCATAGTTCACTAGAGGTGTTCTCCTTAGATAAACAAACATGGCATGAAGGGTAAACAAATTACAGCAGGGGAATTGACAGGACTGAGCAAGGCATAACAATACAATACTAGACAAAAAGATCCTATGAGATTCGATTGCGCAATACAACAATATACATAGACCGCCATCCAACTGCATCTATGACAAGAACTCCACCTTCAGGTTATCATCCGAACCCCCTCCAGTTTTAAGTTGCAAGCAACAGACAACTTCTTTAAGCAAAGTGTGTAAGGTAAACAATCCACTTGTTCCATGAATAAGAGACCGTTGTTTTCTCCCTAGTGTAAATAGCACGTCTACAACCGAAGAGATTTTTGTCACTTTCCTTGGAAAATAGAGGCATGAACCCACTATCGAGCATAAATACCCCCTCTTGGAGTCACTAGCAACTACTTGGCCAAGATAGCTACTAACAACAGAGAGCATGCAAGATCACAAACAACACAGACATGATAGAATGAATAAGACAAAACCATTAATCAATGTGACATACTAATCTCAATATCCATTGGATGACCGCAAACACAACATGCATGATTACAAATAGATGAGATCTTGATCATGAACGGATCTCACAAGATCTAGACATGAAAGCACAAGGAGGAGATACAACCATCTAGCTACTACATGGACCCGTAGTCCAAGGTGGAACTAATCACGCTTCATACCGGAGGCTGGCATGATGAAGAAGAAGGCCTCCGGGATGATCTCCCCTCCTGCAGGGTGCCAGGAAGAGCTTCAGATCCCCCTGATCTATTGACGATGGTGGCGGCGTCTATAGACGGTTTCGTGGAATATTCATCGGGTTCTTAGGATTTCAGTATTGGGGGCTTCTTATAGGCGAAAAGGTTAGGCTGGGAGGCTGCCATGGGGCCCACACCATGCCCAGGCGCAGGCCCACCCTAGGCCGCGCCTGGGGGGGTCTGGCGACCCTGTGGATCCCCTCCGTCTCTCCTCTGGACTCCATGTTCTCCTCGATGAAATATTGACTTTGGCTTTTGTCCCATCCAATTCCGAGAATATTTCCTTACTAGCTTTTCTAGAACCAAAAACAGCAGAAAAAGGCAACTGGCACTGTGGCAACTTGTTAATAGGTTAGTACTGGAAAAGTGTGGACAAAGCAAAGCAAAGTAGATAATAAACAAGCATGGAACATCAAAAATTATAGATACATTTCGAACGTATCAGCTGGGTAAACAAATTACAGCGGGGCAATTGATAGTACAGAGCAAGGCATAACAATGCAATACTAGAAATTCATGATCATATGAGATTTTATTGGGCAATACAACAAGATACATAGACCCCCATACAAATGTATCTATGACTAGTAATCCACATTCAGGTTATCATCCAAACCCCCTCCAGTATTAAGTTGCAAGCAATGGATAACTTCTTTAAGAAAAGTGTGTAAGGTAAACAGTCCACTTGTTCCATGGACAAGAGATTGTTGTTTTCTCCCTAGTAGCAACAACACATCTACAACCTTAGAGATTTCTGTCACTTCCACAGATTAAATAGAGGCATGAACCCACTATTGAGCATAAATACTGCCTCTTGGAGTCACTAGCATCTAATTGGCCAAGATAGCTACTAGAAATGGCGATCATGCAAGATCACAAACAACACAAACATGATAGAATCAATAAGATAGAACCATTAATCAATCTGACATAGTAATCTCAATATCGATCGGATCCCCACAAAAACAACATGCATGATTACAAATAGATGATCTTGATCATGAACGGAGCTCACAAGATCTAAACATGGGAGAACAAAGGAGGAGAAACAACCATCTAGCTACTAAACATGGTAAGTGATAAAAAGAATAATTTTTTTGTGGCTAGATGCACGATCAAAATCAAGATCAAACCATTTGCAAGCATTGAAAGCTAGGATCAAAGAGCTCTAAACATGAGCATGAAAGAAGAAGTTATAAAAGTAAGACAATGTAACTATGCATTCCACATGAAAGGTTACAAACAAAGATCATGAAATAACAATGTATTGAAAGACATTTGTTTGTTTCACATACAGAAAACATAGCATAGTGGTATTCAGCTTGTCCCTCATGGATTAGCAAATAAATGCATAGAAAACCTTCAAAGTTCATAAGAGTGACTAGATACAAATAGTTCATGAGCAATCAATATCAACAATATGCATCAATCAATATGTTTTGGGACAATGCACATAGAACTAAGAATGGCAACTATGCTCTCTTAATGGTGCCTAAACGTAGAAGGTGGAGACTCAATATAATAGTGGAACAAAGGCCCTTCATAGAAGGGAAGCAGGGATTTCAAGTCTCATAAAGAGCTTCCAAAAATTATGGTACTTGTTAGCTTTCAGCTCTCAATGCCCCTATCATAAGCATCTTGAAGTGATTAAGGTTAAATGAACAAACTATGGACTATATGCTTGACAAAGTATAAGTTGGAAATCTCATGTCCTTTGAGTACGAGGGTCGCTCCTCATGCTACTCAACTTTAGTCACCAGTAAGTTATTGTCATAGTAAGTACATGTGTATCATAGAGAACCGCCAATGGAGTACCCCTTGCACATGATACAGGATCTATCCCATAATCAAAATACCAAGGCAAGAGTATAATGAGCATCTCAGCAATCTTCTTATTTACCATGGGAAAATGGTGCTTTTTTCTCTCTTTCCTCTTTTCAATATGTCTCTTTTTTATAAGAAGAAAGCTTCATAGATTACTCATTATGGTGATGCTGCAATTTTCCACCATGATTAGGCATGGCTTAGCTAGCGGACCAGGCGTTTCTCTAACACACATACATAACTCCATGGACTTACAAGCTCCCCTTTCATTTCACACCGACGACATTCGCAACCAAAAGAGCATGATATCAACTAGGTACAATGTACAAGTGCAATGTTGAACCGTTCCCCATGACAACATGGTTCTGCTAATCCCAACGTATAAGTGCAAGCATATACAACATAGATGACACAATGGTTCAAGTTTATTAGGGGCAAGAAAAATAAAGTGTCCCATCCAGTTTGTGAGAGCTTTAATCACTAAGTTTTCACATAACAAAGTGACTTTTTAATTGGAAGATAGATAAAACAAGAATATACTTGGAATGGTGTAACACACCATTCATAGGAATTCATAGTGGACTTTGGAATATCTTGGTTTATTGGGAGTTGGATGCATGAGTAGAGCTTACTCATACAAGTGGAGGCTAGCAAAAGACTAGGAGCAACCAACTAAGAGAGGAATAATGGCCATAATCATGCAGAGCGACAAAACATTACTAATCAAAGCATAAAGTGGTACCACAAGTCAAAAGATAAATGATCATAGAGGCTATGGTGACTGGTTTATAGTCATAACATGGTGTGATCATGTGCCAAGTCAACCCAAACAAAGCATCAAAGGAGAATACCACAATACTATGCTTTTGTATGCTAAAACAACGCATGATTCTTTCAAGGCACATTAAACAATCCTAATTGTTTGGAACAAGTAATGCTACAGAAATAATTACTAAACATAAGGCCAAAAAAACATCTAGCATGACATGCTAAAGTCTAAGTCACAGTCAAAGCAAGCTCCTCTTGTACTACTAAGCAAGAACTTTCTACTCCTCTCCAACACCAATCAACTTATTTGAAACAACACAACAAGAACGGGGGTACAAACTACTTTATTCAAGCAAACTAAAACCAAAAATTAAAACTAAGATGCTCCAAGAACAACACATCTTGTGCATGAAACAATAAAAACGAAGTGTCTAGAAAGACCTGAGATTTCTATTGATGAAGAAAGGGATGCCTTGGGCATCCCCAAGCTTTGACGCTTGTACCTCTTGAATATTTCTTGTGGTTACATGGGGTGTCATCTCCAACCTTGAGCTTTTGTCCATTCTTCATCTCATTACATCATCCTTTCCTTACACCTGAAAATTTTCCTTCATACAAAACGTCACACAATCTTCATTAGCAACATTAGTGCATTCAAAAGATAATAGGCCTTTGGGTTTAGTTTTGAAATAGCAAAAATTTCACTAAAAACACAAGATACTGTAGCAATTCCCTCAAAAACCTCAATTTCCCAAAAAGAACCCAAAAAGGAATCAATAAGATGCAAATACAAAATAATTACAGAAATTTATCAAAACATACCAAGCATGTAGAAACTGATTTTTTCGAAGACCTTCTGTTGCTCAAATCAAAAGGTGTTTAACTAATATACGTTAGCTAACAACCTGGGGGATTTATTCAGAAAATTCCAGCTAAATTCGACTTATAGAGATTTTACACGAATTTTTATAGTGGAGCACAAAAATCTGTTTTGGGACAACAACTCCCCAAATCTTACTTCCCTCTCATTAGAGGTTA
Organism: Avena sativa; assembly: GCA_916181665.1. Classification (NCBI taxonomy): domain Eukaryota; kingdom Viridiplantae; phylum Streptophyta; class Magnoliopsida; order Poales; family Poaceae; genus Avena; species Avena sativa. The sequence continues at coordinate 116,218,947 of OV702298.1, forward strand.
TTCTTGGCACAAAAGGCAAATAAAAAGGATAAGGAGTGGTTATCTCCCAAGACTCAATAAAAATATTGGGTTATCTCCCAAGAAGTACTTTTCTTTAACGCCTTTAAGTTAGACACAAGAAGCAAGAATCAAGTATTTTCAAATGAAGAAGCATTAACATCAAACCTTGCTTTCAAAGTAGGAGCAAAAAGCAACTTATCTCTCCTTATAGGGAAATGTTCAATACCTTTCTGGAATGGAAATTGATATTTAATGGTGCCTTCTTTCATAGCAATGATTGCACAAACAGTTCTAAGAAAAGGTCTTCCCAAAGTAATAGGACAAGAAGCATTGTATTCAACATCCAAAACATAGAAATCAACAGGGACATAAGCATTGTTAAAAATAATGTGAACATCATTAACACTCCCCATGAGTTTCTTTTTAGCATTATCATCAAGTGGGACATCCAAATAGCAATCTTCCAAAGGTGGAAAATCAAGAATTTCATAAATATTTCTAGGCATAATAGAGATACTAGAACCAAGGTCACATGAAGCTTTGAGATCAAAGTCATTCACTTGCATATTAATGATGGGTTCCTAACTATCTTCTACTTTTATAGGAATAGAGGCTTTGTGTTTCAACTTTTCTTCCTTAATTTTAATGAGAGCATTTGTAAAGTGTTTGGTGAAAGCCACATTCATATCACTAGCATTAGGACTTCTAGCAAGCTTTTGTAGGAACATAATCACTTCAGAGATATTGCAACCATCAGGATCAAAATCAAACTGAGCATCACTGGTAGTAGATTCATTAGGTTTATGCATTGTGGTAGGAGGAATAGGGACTTTTTGTGGTTTATTGGCATCCATATTGGTGGTGGTGATAGTGCACACAATATTGTTTCTAGCAATTTCAGCTTCTCTTTCGCACTTAGCATGTAGTTGAGCTAACAGTCTAAAATTTTCATCAATAGTAACTTGTATGGCATGAGTAGCAACAAAGGTACTTTCCAAGGTTTCAGGTTTAGCATCCATTTTATTAATCAAAGAGGACTATGCTTCAGACAAAGATGAAATATTTTTCTCAAAATTCAAAAGCTTTTCCTCCATAGTGTTGTTGAAAGTGGTTTGTTTACTAATAAAGTCTTTGAGCATGACTTCAAGTTCAGAGGGAGCACTTCTAGTATTGTTGTAGGAGTTTCCAAAGGTATTGCCATTATTAGGAGGATAAGGCCTATAATTGTTGTTACTACCAAAATTATTCCTATAAGCATTGTTGCTGAAATTGTTGTTTCTAATGAAGTTCACATCAACTTGCTCTTCTTGAGCAACTAAAGAGTCTAAGGGAAACTTATTTGGATCAATATGAGCTTTTCCATTAACAAGCATAGCCATGATAACATTAATCTTATCACTCAAAGAGGAGGTTTCTTCAACAGAATTTACCTTCTTACCATGTGGAGCTCTCTCAGTGTGCCATTCATAATAATTAACCATCATATTATCAAGGAGCTTTGTTGCAGCACCCAAGGTAATGGTAATAAAGGTACCTCCAGCAGCTGAATAGGTTTCTTGAGGAGAAGTTTAAACCTGCATAAAAAGTCTGGATAATCATCCAAGCAGTAAGTACATGAGTGGGACAATTCTTAACCAAAGATTTCATTCTTTCCAAAGCTTGAGCAACATGTTCATTATCAAGTTGTTTAAATTTCATTATTTCACTTCTCATAGATATGATCTTAGCAGGAGGATATTATTTACCAATAAAAGCATCTTTGCACTTAATCCAAGAATCAATACTATTTCTAGGCAAGGATAGCAACCATTCTTTAGCTTTTCCTCTCAAGGAGAAAGGAAATAACTTGAGCTTAATAATATTTGCATCTACATCCTTATATTTCTGCATCTCACAAAGTTTAACAAAGTTATTGAGGTGGGCAGCATCATCATCAGAACTAGCACCAGAAAATTGCTCTTTCATCACAAGATTCAACAAAGCAGGCTTAATTTCATAAAAGGTAGCATCAGGAGCAGGTGGAGCAATAGGTGTACTTAGGAAATCATTGTTGTTTGTGCTAGTGAAGTCACACAACTTGGTGTTCTCAGCAGAGTTCAATTCCTGTCCAATTCCGAGAATATTGATTTTCTGCCTTTTCTGGAACCAAAAACATAAGAAAACAGGCAACTGGCACTGTGGCATCTAGTTAATAGGTTAGTCCCAGAAAACATATAAAAATACCTCAAAGTGAATACAAAGCAAAGCAAAGTAGATACTAAACAAGCATGGAACATCAAAAAATTTAGATACGTTTACGACATATCAATGACTATGCCTACTTGATCCAATAAGGTTACTCCTAGGTAACTATCTTCATAATTCATCCTTATAATCCACTGGTTACCAACATATATCTTTATTTAAGATAACTCTTCTATTCATTCAGGAGTGAGTTAACTCCATCTATTATCAGATTGATTTGATTCTCTTCATACACTCCCATTCTATAGATGATATCTAAAACTAGCATTCCTAATTACATCTTCTTACTTCTTAATCTAAAGGCTTTAAAGTGAATCCTATGATAAGGACAATAGTTGATATATCATGAATTGATCTGTTTAGAATTTTGTAACATCCAAAAAATCATAATTTGAAAAGTTTGCATATCATTCATGCATTCATAAGCATTTGATTATTTTCAAACCAGATTTCAAAATGAGAAACCATTCTTATGCCTATTATTTTATGCTAGAAAGGCAAAGGTTATATTTTACTCTCAAAGTATGAGAAAACCTTGTTATGATTAGAAATATTTCAAATATGAATGTAAAGCTTGCACAAAATTCTCAAAAACAAAATTCAAATATGAAACCATTTTATGCCTATTATCTATAATCATATTAAGGCATGGTTTTATTTTATTTTCCTTTATGTCAAAGTGCCTTGGATTAAACAGTAAGGTTTTACACTCATTTGAGTACAAGGTTTTCACTGCAAAAATCCAAAAGAAATTTTAATTCAAACTCATTTGAAAAGCATTTGAAAATGATTTCAGAAAATCAAAACAGAAAATAGAAAAGGAATAAAGAAAAAGAAAAGGGCCTGCGCCAGCCTTCCAGCCCAATAACAGAAGCAGCCCAACAGCCAGCCCACCTGGGTTTTCCCCTCCTCTCTATTTCTCACCCGGGCGCGCACCCCTCCTCTCACTGATGCTCCGGTCCCACCTTCCCCGTCATCGTCGTCCCCAAACCCCGCCCACGACCGAGCCCTCCGCCGTTTCTTCCCCCCTTCACTGCCGCATTTTAATTTGAGTAATTGCCGTTGATTCCGTGCGCAATCCCCGCCCCTGCTCTGGCTACTTAATCCCCTCTCCCTCGTGGCCATTTCCCCCAACACAACCAGCCAGAAGCACCACCAGGCTCCGCGAATTCTCGCTTGCACCGCCGCAACACCGAGCAGCTCCGGCGAGCCATCACGGTGAGTCTCGAGCGCGCCTTGCCTTCTAGTTCACACGAACTGCTTCGCCATAATCTTGCGCATGTTCTCATGCATTCGGTTTGTTCTAAATTGCCCTAGGTCGTCGTCCCCGTCCACCTCTGCAAACGACAGAGCCGCCGCTCAACTCCGTCGAGCAATCCCCGTAAGATACGAGCGCCCCTCGCCTTCTAGTTCAAACCCACTTGTTTGCCTGGACCTTGCGCGTGTCCTGATGCACTTTTTTTGCATTGGGGTGATCCAGGTCGTCGTCTTCGTCACCGTTTGCATCGACCCGACGCTGTCCGCAACTCTGACGAGCTCCCACGGCCGCAGCAGCTCGCCGCCGTCCAAGACGAAGCCACCTTGAGCATCCTCGCATCCTTGCGACGCTGGTAAGCATCACCACCGCCCCTAGCCCCCTATGGAATCGCCGGAGCACCATTGCCAGTAGCGCCGCCACCAGCACCCATTTGCGCCGCCCATCCATGGTCGTTCGATCGGACGTCGTTGGATCTAGATCTAGCGCGTAGGATTAGATCACTTATTGAAGGGGTACGAATAGATCTGGCCCGTGCGATTTCATTTAAATCGTGCGGCTCTCGTTGATCGATCTGGCCGAACCGGTACGGGCCAATCAGACACGCCCACGTGTCTGGGATTTTAATTTAAAATCTATTTTTGAATCTATTAGTTATTCAAACTTGTAAATTCAATATCTTTTGTTTTGTTTCTCCAAAAAATGGAAATAATATACCATTGGAATCACAAAAATAAATACTACACATCTGTAGGCTTGGTTTTGTGATTTTATTATATTAAAATAGAATTTTATGCAGAAACATTTGTAGGCCTATTTTGTGTATAAAAATTATTTGTAAAATGTTTTAAAAGACAAATAAAGTTTATTTGGTGTATAAATGTTTAGTTTATTGTTTAGTACTGTTTTACTTGTCTTGTTTGGTTTAGAAAAATCATCATATGGCATTTGCATGCATTCATATATTTTTGCTTGATTATTTGAAATATGAATTTGCTGCTATCATTTTATGTGTAGATTTTGGTGCTAGTGGTGATTGTGACTGTGAGAATTGGTGTTACTCCCCCAACTACCAAGGCAAGTGGTGCTTCATATTTTTGTCCCAATATTTTTGACTATGCATTAGTGATATTTTGTATAGGGATTGCATGATATATTTTGCTAAGTATCTATATGCTATGCTTGGGAAATCCTAGTAGTTGCAGAATTGTTAGAATTTTCTCTAAGTTAAGATACTTGCTATTGCCATGCTTAGCCTAGATAGTAGCAACCAAGGGTGGAATATATACATATGCTATGGAAAATTTTACTAAGTGTTTGACTTGTGTTTTGCTTAATAAAAACAACTAAGTGAATGAAACACCTGGGTGGAATGGTTTTTTGGGTTATGTTGAGTGGTTACACAAGGCCCATATCTATGGTCTACCTTGTGTATCACACTTGTGGAAAGGCACCCAGGAACAAAGGGATTTGAGATGCCATATGTTAAGAAGCTTCTAGTGCAGCCACATGGAAATATGGCACTGCCTTGATCATATAGGTTGCAATAACTTAGCCATTTGGACAGTTGGTGGTAGGGTGATAGGTTGGAACGCGTTCATTTGGTCTAAGGGAAGGCTTCTGAAAGGTCTCTTCTTGAAGAATGTCAAGTCTTGTGGGGAAAGTGCACCACTTCTCGAGAAGGAAAAATCTAAGTACTTAGCCGTGTCCCTGGCAATGGACAATTTGAGCATCAAGACATGCAAGCTATCAAGAATCTCCTCATCCCAGTTTCTAAATTAAAAACTTGTGGTTGAACAAGGGTAAAGGTTCACCAATGTCTATTGGTGGTTCCTTGGGAGTTTTTGCCAAATAAAAACTTAGTGTTTTCAACTGATAGGTAAAACTTATTTTGAGAAAAGCAAGCCTAAGCTACACTTAGCCAAATTCATGTAGAATCTAGATACTATTATTCTACTAAGGTATCACTTGCCAATACTATTCTAATGTATTGACCCACTGTGGCTGTAACTTGTGATGTTGCAGGTTACTCTGATGAGGATTAGGGTTCTGAGTCTACACTCAACATGCTTGCTTGTGGCACATGAAGATGAATACTTTTATTTATATTGTTAAGTTAAACTCTTGTAGTAGCCTATGGCTATGGAGTTGTAAAATACTATGTTATCTCTGGAATGACGATGTAATAATGACCTTTGTTTTTGTGTACTTCATCTTAAACTGTGGATGCTAGCATTTGATCCAGAGACTAGCATTGCAATCACAGGGACCTTTACCTTTATAAAGGTGGGGTCTTACAGATGGTATCAGAGCACGGTGTTTCCTGTAGGATTATGACCCTAGGATTGGATTAGACTAAGAAACCACTAAGAAAAAATTTCAACACTTTGAAAATTCCACACTTGTCTTCTTCTTCTTCTCGTAAACTTTTCTAATATTCTTTCTAATCTATATTTGTAGATGAACTCCATCAACGAAGCAGTGAGGAAGGGACCACTCATGACCATGACTTAGGAGTGTGAGACTGAATTTCCCAAGGCACTCAAGAACCTTATGGTTACCATGGGGATACATGGTGCATTTGTGTACAAGGGATTCCCTGTGATGGATGAAAGAGAAGAGTATTGGTGGGTGCAACTTCACTTGTACAAAAACAAGGAAGGCAACCACAGGGAGTCAGGATTTTGCATGGTCACCAACTCTGAAATGCACACAACATTATTTGACTCTGCTTAGAAATGCAGCTTGGAATGCCATCAAGGAGCTTGGTGATAGACTCAAGTGCAGAATGCTCAACACCCAAAATGACCTTAGAGAAGAAAAGAAGCATACCCAAGAATTAATGACTACCAACCAACAACTAAGGGGAGACATCATAGACTTAATATGGGAGTCTTTTGAACAAGATAGACATATGGACATTAAGGATGCCCTGATAGCTATTTTGTCTAGTGAGTGAGAGTTGTAACGTACTTCGTTAGTTGGACCACCACACTTATCGTTTTTACTTCCAAAAATTTGTTTAAGTTATGTTGAACCTTTGGTGTTTGTAATGGATTTGTGTATGCCATGACTTGTGTGTTTGTTGCTAAAGGATGTGCTTGTTATATTTTGTCTTGTGAATTTTTCTCTACTAGTGTTTGTTCTAACTTTTCTCTATCTTATAAAAATAGATGCCTAATGTTGTTATCAGCACGGTCGAGGAGTTCAAGGGAACTTGTTTTGGTACTTGTCTCATTGAGCTCACTAGTGTTATCAACCTTACACTTCCTAGCATCACGACACTTCAGCTCACCAAGTTTGAGAGGAAGGACCTATGGGGCTTCAGAGTCACACAGCCGAGACGCCAGGCAGAGCCACCCATGGAGGCTATCACTTTCAAGTTGATGCATGAAGACAAGGAGAAAGGATTAGATGTAGTCATGCAGGAGTTACTTGGGTGCCTGGTAGGGAGACACTCCATCGAGCTTAGAGGTATTTACTTTCACCCCTTCGGGAGATGCAACGAGGATGTTGAGGCTATAGAGTACGAAGATGCTGCTAGAGAGACGATGGAGCCGATTCGTCTGTACCTTCAGGACCTAGAGGGTCTTATTAGACACCTTGATACTGATAGGACCAACGTCATGCTTAGCAATGAAGAGCTCCAGGTTCAGCTACGAGAGAAGGACAAGCTCTTCGCAGACCAAGACGAGATCATCAAGGAAATGGAGGCCAAATTTGAAAGCCAGGACAAGAAGTTCAAGAGCCAGGAGAAAAGAGTCCAAGACAGGAACAAGAAGATCCGAGAGATGAAGGAAGAGCTAGAGGCCAAGTACTTCGAGCTTGAGCACCAGCAGGGAGTGATCGAGAGGCTTCGCTCACAGAAGAGGGCTCTTAGGGCCAAGATTGAGGCCTTGACTACTAGTGTTAAGGAGTACAAGAGCGCCATGGAGAATGCAGGTCTTACCTCGTTGATGTGGAGATTGATGCGGAGGAGTAGTGTAGAATACTCGATTATCTTTCATCTACCGTACCTTGTTTATTGAGTCGCAATGACCATCCAACATGTGGATGGCTTGCTATGGTGTGTTTGCATTTTCAAAACTTGTTGTTTATGTCATTCAAACTCTATGTTATTTTGGTGCTTGGTTATTGTGATGATTCTATGTGATGTATTGTGCATGTTAAGCATCTATGGGTATCTCATTCTTATCCTTATTAAAACCACAGATGCCTCCTCGACGTGCCAACCCCAACCAAAACAACAACAACAATGTCACTCTCGAGATGCAACAGTTGATGACAACGCAAGCTCAACTAATGCAGATGATGAAAACATTCCTGAAGAACCAGAACCAGAATAACAACAACAACAACAACAACAATAACAACAACAACCAGAATAATCCGCCAGGATTTGACATGCTCACCAGATTCCTTAGACTAAGGCCTGCAAAGTTCTCGGGAACCACTGATCCAATGGTGGGCAATGACTAGTTAAGTTTAGTGAACAAGGACTTAGTGACTATTGGCTGCACCGACGAAGAAAAGGTCAGATTCGCAGCACATCTTCTTGAAGGGCCAGCAGCAACCTGGTGGGACAACTTTCAGATCACCACTCCCATTGAGGATGTGACTTGGGCTATCTTTGAGGACGGTTTCCGTACAGCTCACATCTCATCCGGAGTGATGAATTTGAAGAAAAAGGAGTTTCACAATCTGAAACAGTGTCACCGCAGTGTGGCCGAGTACATTGAAGAGTTCAACAGTCTGGCGCGTTATGCACCGGATGAAGTTGATACAGATGCCAAGAGGAAGGAGAAATTCTGTCGTGGTATTGCCGACGAGTACGCCATGGAGGGGTCCTCACAGTGCATGTTTAGAGACGTGGGGTAAGGCAGACGGTTGACGGGTACGAGGTAACACAGCTTACCCAGGTTCAGATCCCACAACGGTGGCAGAATCCTACTCCTGCTATAAATCACTATAATGGCAATACGCCGAGTTACAGAGATTAGGTTCGCTGTGCGAGGTGACTAGAAAGTCTAAGTTATCGTCTGAAGTTGTGCCCTAAAGGCTCCCATAGGCCCGACTTATATAGTCGCCAGGTCCTAGGGTTACAGGGAAAGTCCTAGCCGGACAGGTTACAGAGTCCTACACCGTCTATTGCTAGTCTTGTGTATCTTGCACTCCAAGGCTCCGGGTACGCTGGTGACTCCACCGTAGCCTTCCTTTATCCGGCATGGGCGTCCCTTCTGGATCCACCTAACTGGGCCGCCCAGCAGACCATAGGCCATGCTACCGACTATTGGCCACCCGGGTTAGTCGGATAAGAGACATGCTATGAGGATACCGATATAGCATATCCCCAACAGTAGCCCCCGGAGAACTCCGAGATCTTGCACCGTCTTGCCTCTTCTCGTGGAATGCTCCGTCTAGATGTATGTCGGAAAATCGTCAAGCAATATCTTGTAGTCCTCCCAAAGAACCCTGCAAGGTTTTCTCCGTCTTCTATAAGTAAGTCAGAGAAATGCTGAATCTTCCATCGTACGCTCCCGTTGTCAGATTAAATCCGTCCATGTCGGAATCTTTGATGGGACGGCTCATCTTCCATGCCAGTTATGACGATGTAGGCTGTAGGTCAGCGACGCCTCATAACTTACACATGCAGAGAACATAATCATATCCGCTTTTCCGCGCGAGCGATACGAACCGTTGGCGGCGGCAGTTGGAGACGTGGCGAAATTACCGCACACGTTCACGAACACGTCGTCTACGCGGCAACCGTCCGATTAGCTGCACGAATCTTGACGCAGAGTAAGATAAATAGTGACCGTGGGACACTTACCACTTTTTCACCCCATTCTCTCGCGTCATCGTCTTCTTCCTCCAGCCGCGCGCCTCCTCGAGCTTTCCGCGAAAACCTCGAGAAACCCTAGCCTCTTGCCTGCACCAGTCGCGTTCTTTCCTTCCTCCATGGCCAGCAGTAGCTCATCCCCGTCAATGGCGGCATCGAGCGAAGCCGCGGCGAAGCCAGCGAGCTCCGTCGTCGTGCCCCTAGAGGGTCTGGTCATCCCCGCCTCGGCGGTGATAGAAACCACCGGCGGCGACCACAATCTGGAGGCGCTAAAGCCCCTGGAAGAGGAGCCAGACTTGCACAAAGGCGACTGGCGCGGCTCGGACATCACCGGCCGCGACATCCAAGAGATGGTCGCTGAGGGTTACCTCCCTGCGACGGAGGGGTTCGCCTGGCGGGCGGCGCCGGCCGGCGAGGTGACCCCCTCTCCCCAAGCCGGAGAGAAAGTATACCTCAAGGCGCAATTGGTACGCGGCATTTCTCTGGCCATCTCCCACTTCTTCCTGTCCGTCTTGAATCACTTCAAGGTCCAACCCCACAACCTCTCCCCCAATAGCATCTTAGTGCTTAGCAACTTCGCGGCACTTTGTGAGGGTTACCTGGGGATTAGGCCTAGGTTAGATTTGTTTGTCTACTTCTTCATCGTCAAACGTGAAGCCGGACACAGTAGGGAGGAGCTTAGAAACTGCGGCACCATAAGCTTCAAGATCCGTCCTGGCCGGCGGTTCCCCGACATCGTCGGCCATGAGTCATGCAAAAATTGGCAGCGGACGTACTTATACGGCACCGACATTCCTTTGGCGGGTCAAGAAGTAACGTACCCAGACTTTGTGGACGGAGCCGCCGCCGAAGTCCCCACATGGCGGTCCCACGCCTCCCTTCCCTCCGACCTCAACGCTTCTCGTGCAATAAGGCGGATAGAGTGGTTTGTAGAGACGGGTCTAACTGGCTTGGACCTAGCCATGTGCTGGTTCATCAGGCGGACCCAACCTCTGCAGCACCGTACGAAGCTTATGCACGAGTACACCGGTGACCGAAGGGATACCCTCCAGATCTCCGAGGACAACTTCTCGAGCGACTCCGTCAAGTTCCGCCTTAAGGACATCGTCAAGGTAAAGGACAAGAAGCGTGGATTCACCCTCACCTACGACATGTTCGTAGACGGAAAGTGCCCATAGGTAGGTATTTATTTTCCGTGTATGACATTGCTCCAGTTTTTCCGTCTTGCCAATATCATCTTGTCTAACATGATGATTTCTCACTTAACAGCTTAGCGATCTAGAGGAGGGCAACCTGGCCGCCCAAATCTACGATCCCAAGATGAAGGAAGTCACGGTCGTGTCCGACGATGATGCCCTGTTGGTGCGAAAGCAGAAGAGCTCCACCTCTGACGCTGCCGACGGAGGCAGGAAGAAGAAGACGGAGGGTGGAGCCTCCAAAAAGAGTACTGCCGCCCTGGAGGCGGAAAAGAAGAAAGCCACCGGGATGTTTGCCAAAGCGCCTCCCCTAGTGTAAGCTTCTTATTCTCCGACATTGTCTTGTTTATCTGTCTTATTCCTGTACTTATGCATTTTGCACATTTCAGAAAGAAAGCCACAACCAGCCTCAAGAAGTCCTCCAAGACTCTTGGGGCTTCTAGAAATATCAAAGATATGCTGCATCGTGACTCTTCCCCCGCCATTGCCCCTGCTACTCCTGCCGTCAAGCCCTCCTCCGCTCCAACAAGCTCCCAAGCCCAGGAGGCACCAGGCCCTTCCGCTATGGAAGTGGATTCTGGCGCCTCTACCGAACTCGCAGTTGTCGGCGAGTAGGCGACGCAGGAGAGTGCTGCTCTTCAATTGGCTGAAGCTCCGGCTAAGGATGCCATCGGTAGCGGCAAGGCAGTGGTGGGTGCTGGTACTTCTGCCGAAGGCGGTGCCTCTACTCCCCAGAAACCCTTTGAATTGCCGAAGATTGTTTACCCGGTGCTTACGCCGGGTAGCACAACTATGGTTCCTGGAGGAGTGCCGTCATCTCTGACGTGCGGTCTTGAGGAGCTACTCCGTCAAGCAGACATCTTGCAAAGTAACAGTGTTTCCTTTGGCAAGCTGCTGGCCGAGAGTGCTACAAACCTCAAGATCATCGCACTTGTAAGTTTTACTTTACCTTTTGCATTTCATATGAGTATCCCACTGTAGCCCCCGAGGATGTAGACGGAAAACCACTAGTTTTACATCTATATGCTCTAAGAGTGACTAAGTTAGAAAAAACTCTCACTGTAGCCCCCAAGCATTTAGATGGAATGAATTATTCCGACTAGATGCTTTAAGAGTAGCATACACAGTGTTCATAATTTTAAGTGTTGTAGCCCCCAAGCCTCTAGTTGTAACTGAATTAGTTCCGACTAGATACTTAAAGAAAAGCTAAGCATTTTCCAAGTTAAAACTTTATACTTTAGCCCCCAAGCTTCTAGTTGAGAACTGAATTAGCTCCGACTAGATGCTTTAAAGAAAAGCTAAGCATATTGCTAAGTTAAAAACTCTCGCTGTAGCCCCCGAGCATCTAAGTGGAAAATTTCCGACTAGAGGCTCTAAGCGGACTAAACAACGACTTGACTTTGTATTTGTTTTTACAGAACAAGAATGCTCGGAGCGGCATGGCCAACGATAAGTACCAGAAGATGCACGCGGACCTTGCAGCTGAAAAGGGTAAAACCGCCATCTTGAAGGAACAAATCATCAAAAACAAGAGTCTGTTTTCTTTTTTGCGCATTTATGTCTTACTTTTGTGCCTTCCTTCTTCGGGTACTCACTGTGTACTTTGTTTTCTCCGACTTGCAGAGCATGTCGCCAAGGCCAAGGATATTGTCGAGCAGTCCAAGCACATTCAGCAGCTGGACAGCGAGAACAAGATCCTTAAGAAGGAGAGGGAAGAAATGCTGAAGATGCACGAGGATTCCATGCAAGCCCTGCAGGACTCCGCCTCCGCTGAGATCAAACGCTTGAAGGAGGAGATTGCAATCCTAAAGGATCAGAAGCAAGCTACCGATGAGCAAAACCTTCGCCATAGCGAGGCATTTAAGCTCCTCCAAAAAGAGAAGGAATCCTTGGCGGACGTCATCTGGCAGGCTAAGGCCAGCATCTTCAGTAAGTGTCCTCCGCCTTGTAGCTCTGTAGTCTGGATACTTAGAATTTATTGAACTCATGCAATTCTTGTCAGAATTTTCAGCGCCTATGGGCTTAACCCGCTCGCCTCCTTCGGACAAGGAATGCATGATTCTTGCCGGGAACTTCATCAATACCGCCATCACCCAAGCCAAGGAGATTGCCAAGCCACTCCAAATTTATATCAAGGCCTACGACTCCGTGGTCAAGTACTCGGAGATTCTGCGCCGAGCCCCCGAGCGTGTCGCAAGCTGGAAAGCTTCATGTGCATGGGCTGGCACAAGGATGGCGTTGTCCATGGTGAAGGAGCACTATGAAGGTGCTGACATCGACACGGTGACATCTGGTATCCCCGACGTGGATGATGACGGCAAGGAGATCGATCACGAAGCCATCCTGTCATCACTCGCGGGCTATGACACCAGGGTTGCCGAGTTGGTGGATGTCAACGTCTTCGTGCCCAGGAACTTCATTGACAATGCCAACCCTGAATCCTCTGAGTCTCCTCACAGTGGTGACGCTGAGGGTGAATCTCCGGCTGGTGATGATGCGGCCTCCAAGTCCCCTGCACCCAAGGAGTGAAAAAACACTGTAATTCTTGTTTCACCTCTGGAGTGTGCATTGAAAAAACTTGGTGATGTAATCTTAAGGCGGAAAATAGTGTTTATCGTATCCTGCTACTTAAGAATTAATTCCCAGTATGTATATATTGGTTAAGCAAGTGCTGGTTTATCCGTTACTCTGGTTCTTATGCTTGACTTTTCATGAGTCGGAACACTCGTTGTCGGAACCATGTGCTTAGGTGATGATGCCCAATGGCATCATCAATAACCTTAGCACAAAATCGCTGACAATAAGTGCCGAAAGTCACTACTCCAGAATCCACATAAAAACAACAAAGAACGTGTAGACCAGAAAACTTAAGCTAACGCCCGTAGGCGGAATTTTCACAAGTGCAATCGCAAAGCTTGTGCATAAAGGTTTATATGATCCAAAAATGAACACTAAAGGAGGTAAAAGACTCAGCAATATGAGTGAACCAAAGAGCTTTATTTCATTGATCATATAAGAGGTACACGATTAGATAAAAAAATGCTAAGTGTAGAAAGGACATAGCTGTGCTATGTTCCATGGCTGATCAAGCTCCGGGTAGTCATCATCCGGGTCACGTCTCTTAGGCTTATGATCCTCGTTGGGTCTATCCTTGAGCTCACGATTGTCGACAAGGTAGTAAGACACATTGAGCAGCGCCTTGCTTATGATGAACGGTCCTTCCCATGGCGGGGATAATTTGTGTGACTTCTTCTGCTTAAGTCGGAGTACTAAATCCCCCTCTTTAAACGAGCGATGCCGAACGCGGCGACTATGGTAGCTGCGTAGCTTCTGCTGGTAGATGGCGGATCTTTGGCATGCCAAAACGCGCTCCTCCTCGAGAAGGTCCACATCTAGGCGTCTAGATTCTTCAGCGTCATCTTCGTCATAGGCGGCAACTCTTGGTGCATCGTGGAGGATGTCGGAAGGTAGGATAGCTTCTTCTCCATATACCATGAAGTAAGGGGTGTAGCCGGTGGATCTGTTGGGTGTAGTTCGTAAACTCCACAGCACAGATGGCAATTCTTCCGCCCAGGCTCCAGCTGCTCTATGTAGCGGTGCCTCAAGACGTGGCTTGATTCCCTGCAGAATTAATCCATTGGCTCGCTCAACTTGACCATTGGATTGTGGGTGTGCCACAGACGCAAGATCAAGTCAGATGCCTTTGTCCCAGTAGTAGGCCTCCACTTCTTCGAGTGACAAGTTGCTTCCATTGTCGGTGATGATGCTATGTGGGAGACCAAATCTCACCACTAGATCCCAGACAAACCTGAGGGCAGTTGCCCCATCAAGCTTTCTAATGGGTTTAGCTTCTATCCATTTGGTGAATTTGTCAACTGCTACAAGCAAATGTGTAAATCCACACGGTGCCGTTTGTAACGGTCCCACCATGTCTAGCCCCCAGACTGAAAACGACCAAGTTATTGGTATTGTTCGCAATTGTTCAGCAGGAACATGTGGTTGTCGGGCATAATACTGGCATCCTGTGCATGTTTCAACCAGCTTGTCGGCGTCCGCCTTCGCGGTCAGCCAGTAGAATCCTTGCCGGAAGGCTTTCGCGACCAACGATCGAGGAGCGGCGTGATGCCCGCAATCTCCGAGATGGATTTTGCGTAGGATTTCCATACCTTCTAGCTGGGAAACACACTTTAGGTATACACCAGTAGTGCTCCTTTTGTAGAGTTGCCCATTGATTATGGTATAACCCTTTGCTCTTCGTACTATCTGCCGTCTTTCCACCTCGTCGTCGGGCAAAGTTCCGTGTTCGAGATATTCCATGAACGGTTTTGTCCAAGACGGAGGGATCTTTGTCACCATATTAACGAAAGAATCAGCTCTATCCGGGTTGTCGATGTTGGCGCCCTTCACGGATGGTGTGCGTAGATGCTCTAGGAAAACTCCTGGCGAAATTTGCTTTCGCCCTGATCCAAGTTTAGAAAATAGATCAGCCGCCTCGTTTTGCTCCCTAGGCACATAGTTGACTTCGTAGCCCAAGAAGCTCTTGGCTATCTCGTCCACTTCGTCGCGATATGCCGCCATCATAGGGTTCCGCGCATTCTAGGTGCTAGCCACCTGCTGGGCAACCAAGTCGGAATCTCCACAGCAAACTATGCGCTTGATGCCAATATCCTTGGCTACACGTAATCCGTGAATGAGTGCTTCATAGTCCGCCATGTTGTTTGTAGCCTCAAAGTGGATCTGCAGAACGTAGTGTAGCTTGTCTCCTTTTGGTGACTGTAGCAATACACCAGCCCCCGAGCCGTTGAGCAGCTTTGATCCGTCAAAGTGCATCACCCAGTACTCTGGTTCCGGCAACGGAGTGGCATCCGGCATCTCCATCCAATCTGCAATAAAATCCGCCAAGGCTTGTGACTTGATAGCATCGCATCTTTTGTAGGTGATCTCGAAGGCGGCAAGTTCAATGCCCCACTTCGCGACCCTTCCTGTAGTGTCGCTGTTGTTGATAATGTCGGACAGTGGAGTCTTGCTCACTACTGTGATTGGGTGCTCCTGAAAGTAATGCCTCAACTTCCGAGAAGCAAGGAATACTCCATAGGCTATCTTTTGGTAGTGCGGATAACGCTGCTTGGATTCCGTCAAGACCTCGCTTACATAGTAAACTAGTCGTTGAACTCTGTGCTCATAGCCTGGTTCCTTCCGCTCTACCACGACGACGATGCTGATAACCCGGTTGGTTGCCGCCATGTAGATTAACAGGGGCTCACCAGGCTCGGGTGCTGCAAGGATGGGCGCTGAGGAAAGAATCTCCTTGAGCTTCTTCAATGATGCATCTGCCTCGTCCGTCCACGTGAATTTGTCCGCCTTCTTCAGCAACTTGTACAGTGGCAGAGCCTTCTCTCCAAGTCGGCTGATGAACTGACTAACTGTTGCAACACAACCTGTTAGTCGTTGGATGTCCTTTAGGCATGTCGGACGGTTTATGTTTAAGATGGCCTTGATTTTCTCCGGGTTGACCTCGATTCCGCGGTGGGAAACGATGAAGCCCAACAGTTTGCCGGCTGGAACCCCGAAGACGCACTTCTTAGGGTTGAGCATCATGTTGTATTTCCGGAGATTATCAAAGGTTTGTTTTAAGTCGGAGATTAAGTCATTTGACTTTTTAGACATCACCGCGATATCGTCCACATAGGCATGAACGTTCCGACCAATTTGGTCGTGAAGGCAATGTTGCATTGTCCGCTGGTAGGTAGCACCTGCGTTTTTCAACCCAAAGGGCATCGTGACGTAGCAAAACGTGCTGTATGGGGTAGTGAACAAAGTGGCCAATTGGTCCGACTTCGTCATCTTGATCTGGTGGTATTCTGAGTATGCATCGAGAAAACACAAAAGTTCCGAGCCAGCCGTCGAGTCAATGACTTGGTCAATGCGAGGCAAAGCAAACGGATATTTGGGACATGCTTTGTTCAAGTTGGTGTAATCAACGCACATTCTTAATTCATTGGTTCCCTTTTTGGGGACAAGTACAGGATTGGCCACCCATCGGGTGTGAAGGACTTCTCGGATAAACTCAGCCTTAAGTAACCTAGCTATCTCTTTGCCAATGGCGCGTCTCTTCTCATCTCCGAAGCGTCGTAGAGGTTGTTTCACTGGTTTACATTTTGGATCTATGTTTAAGTTGTGCTCGGCAAGTTCCCTAGGTACACCTTTCATGTCGGCAGGTTGCCAGGCAAAGATGTCCCTATTCTCACGGAGGAACTCGACGAGCGCGCTTTCCTATTTGGGATCCAGTTTTCGTCCCAATGGCGATGATCTTGGAGGCATCGCCTACCACAAGTTCCACCGGCTTGGTCTAGATGGCGGCCTTGAACGCAGGAGCGGAGTCGGAGATCTGCTTCTTCGACGCGGGCATCTCTGAGTCATTGACCTTGCTCTGGATCTCCTTGAATTCTCCACTGTAGAGGACAGCTTCTGCAATGGCTGCTTCATTGATCTCGCAGTCCCTTGCCTTGGTAAAGCTTCCGGATACGGTGATGACACCGTTTGGTCCGGGTATCTTGAGTTTGTTGTAGACGAAGCATGGCTTGGCCATGAATGTGTGGAATATGTCGCGGCCGAATATGACGTGGTACACGCTCTTGAAGGGGACCACCTCAAAGGTCATGTGCTCTTGGTGGTAATTATTAACGTTGCCAAAGGCTACCTGAAGTGTAATGCACCCAAGGGACCGATCCTCCCGTCCATGAACTACGCCATGGAACACGGTGTTGGTCCGCCTTAGGTTTGCCTCCGTCAAGTTCATCTTCTGCAGTGTATCCAGGTACATGATGTTGATGCTGCTTCCACTATCCACCATGCACTTGGTGAACTCCACGCCGTCAATCAGTGGGTTGATGACCATGGCGTATTCGTTCTCCATGGGCACAAGGTCTGGGTGGTCCGTCCTGTCCCAAGTGATCGGAACCTCTGACCAGTGCATGTATTGGGGGACTGGGGGGAGAGTGGCCATCAGGATCCTTAGAGAGGTCTTCTGTTGTCGGACGGTGGGGGTGCCAAGGAAAGTGTGGTAGACTGGGGCCTTCTTTGCGAAGGGGTTCTTGCCCTTGTCGTCGCTCTTGGCGGCGTGCTTGGGGTCAACATCCTCGTCCATGTCACTTGAATCCTTGGACTCCTCCTCCTTCTTCTTCCCCTTGCCCTTGCCTCGCAGTCTGTTCTTCCGACTTCGCTTGTAGCCGGACTCCGGGACTTCCTTGAGGTCGTTGAAGAACTTGCAGTGTCGATTGGTATGGGTGGCCTTGCCGTTGACATAGAGGTGTACGAGGCATGGCATATCGCGGTACTCTTCGTACGTTTGGGGAATGCGGAGCGGCGCCGAGTTGGTTTCACTTCCTCGCTACTGCCCACAGCCTGCTCCCCTACCTCAGCCACGTTGTCCGCCTTCGCCTCGTCCTGCAAAAGTCATAGCGACCATGTCGGTAGATTGCTTTTATTCTGGAGCGGTTTTCCGCTTTGTACTGTTGTTCCTCCGAGCTTGAGTTGGAACGGCTGTTGCCGGCAAAGAGCCACGAGCATCATCGTCGGCAGCTGTGAACTCACTAGCTAACTGAATCATCTGATTCAAGTCAAGCTGATGATTGTCCTGCAAGCGCTTTAGCTTATGTCGGAGTAACGTGCCCCTTTCCAATCCATCAATGAATGCGGCCATGGCGGTCTGGGCGTGCACTCCTGCGCAGGAATTCTTCATGTCCAGCCAGCGGGAGAGGTAGGCGCGAGATGTCTCGTCTTTCTCTTGCACGCACTGCTGTATATCGTCCACAGTGCAGGGACGCTTGTATGTACCCTCAAAGTTTTTGGCGAACGCTTCTTGCATGTCCAGCCAGTTGTAGATAGATTTTTCTGGCAAGTCGTCGATCCATTGATGGGCCGTGCCCGCCAACATTAATGGGAGGTACTTGACGGCAATGTTGGGGTTGCCTCCGGCAATCTCCACCGCGTTGCCGTAGTCCTGCAACCATGTGGCGGGCTTGGCGGTGCCGTCATAGGGCTTGCTGGTCTTGTCAATCCGGAAACCTTTGGGGTAAGTTGCGGACCGTATTGCAAGTCCAAAGCAACGTGGTCCCATGTATGGTCCTTCCCCAGCCTCGTGGATCTTATCGATCCGTGAACGTGCATCGTACGGCTCCGGGTTCTTCTTCTTTTTGTCAACAGGGGATGGGCTGCGCGAACGACGCGGGCCTCCTCCGCCATGGTGACTGCTTGGCGGCGACGGAGGCGGAGGTGGCGGTGGGTTAGCCTTCTTGTTGTTACCCTCCTGCAATGCTTCACGCCTGTCACGGTTGCTTGTCGGACGCGGAGGGTCATGGCGCGACCTGCTCTTATGTCCTTCGTTGTGCTTTCCGTCATGACGGGTCTGATCCGCGTTGTCGCGGATGACAATGCCACATTGCTTTGGTGGGGGCATATCCGTGCGATGGTGAGCCTTGTAGTCTTGTTGACGTCGGGGGGATCGGGGCGGTGGCGATGGGCGGCGAGGTTGGTCTCTTTCTCCATGGTCGGAGGATATGGGGATAGCATCCTTCCTGTTGCGCGCATCCCTCCGTCTTTGTTCTGATGAACCCGTCCGTGATCCGACATCCTGAGGAGATCTGTCCCTTGGCGGTTTGTACTGGCTAGATCGGCAGAGCGCTGGGTCAGACTCAAGCCTCTAAGAGGTGGCCTTTTCCTGCTGCTTTACCGCCTTGGCCACTAGGTCATAGACCTGTTCCACTGCCTCGGGCGTTCTATCCTGCTCGAGAAGGGTCTTGGCGACGGCGAGGTTAAGGAGTGGGGTGGGCATCACCTGCTTCCCTTCACTATCAATGTATGGCTTGGCCTATGCCGGCTTCGAGGGAGCCCATCCTAGGTTGCGCCGTACACCAGGATCGTTGATGACGCGAGCCGGAGCTTTCTTAGCCTTCTGCTGTTGCAGCAGAGTCTTGTACTCGGCCTCCATTGCTCTTGCTTTCTCTATGGACTTCTGCGCGTTGACCAGATCTCGATCTAGTTTAGCGCCTTGCTCCGCGATGGCTTGCGCTTCCTCCAGCAGCTGCTGGCGCTTCTCGTCAAGCTGAGTCACGTTCCGGATATGATCAACGGTTAGAGGCACAACGAGGAGATTGCCGTACATCACTCTATCCGCTGGAGTAACATGGGTTGCTGCCAACGTGGATGCTGGAGGCGGCAAGTTCGTGATGTTGTTGTTGCTCGGACCGGTGCCGAGTTCCTGCGGCTGCTGCACTGGGTTAGGTGGAGGCGGCATGACCTTTGCGCGATCAGTGTCGTCTGCAATTAGTGGCCCCTTCCCCTTATCCAGTGCCGTAGGTGGAGCTTGCCCGGGTTGGTCTTCGTCCATCGCTGTCCCAATGGTGACGAACAACCCTCGAGACATGACGGTGTTATTAGCTTGTTCGTCACGCGAGTACTCCTCTTCCATCTCCTGCATGGCGGAGTCTAGCTCTTCTGGACTAAAGTCTATTTCCTCTAAATCTGCACTGAAATCATCATAAAGCGCGTCAATGACAGAGTCGGAGGGTGCCAGGGCTTCCTCGATGACGGGCGGTGGAGGTGCAATGGCCTCGACGATGACTGGAAGTGGTGGTGCTGCTGCGACGATGGCGGCCGGAGGCGGTGGTGGTGGTGGTGGCTGAATCGGAGGGGCTCCGTCGATGAGCGCAAGCGCTATCTGAGCTGCCGCTTCAGCCTCTGCGTAGTTTTTGACGGTGTTCACCATGCCTTCGAAGGTGAGGCGTCCTGGCGCCTGTTGCCGTCTTAGAGAATGTCGGAGAAGCGTGCCATGGTCCAGTCCTTCCACAAAGTGATAGATGTCATCATCATTGGGGTAATTGGCCAGGTAATCGCGGGGGTTTTCGCCCTCTCTCTGAACGCAGCGCGCCAGATCGAAGATGGTAACCACGCCGACGAACTTGGATCTCTGCTGTCCAGACGCACGGACAAAGCCGGCGGACTTGCAGTGATCTTCCACCTTTATATCCCGCACAGGGGTGGTTTGGGTGGGTCTTGAATTTTTCTGATCTTTGCCGGCAAACTCCGAGGAGAGATCCGACATTGATCCTTCCGCGAATGTATCCTGCCCGTAGGCGGTCCGTGCGGGTCTTGAATTTTTCCGATCTTTGCCGGCAAACTCCGAAGAGAGATCCGACATCGATCCTTCCGCGAACGCATCCTGCCCGTAGGCGGTCCGTGCGGGTCTTGATGCTCCTCCGACTCCTAGGGAACTAGTGTCCGAGTCGGTTTCGCCGATGAAGAGGTGGATGTCTCCGATAGGAACGATCGAATACCGCGTAGATTCCCGCGACCGATGGCTACGGTTTCGCCGATTCCCGCGAAGATCTTGGTCCTCGTCCCCTGAAGAGCCTAAAGCGCCTCTTGCCCCACGATGGGCGCCAACTGTCGTGGTATTGCCGACGAGTACGCCATGGAGGGGTCCTCACAGTGCGTGTTTAGAGACGTGGGGTAAGGCGGACGGTTGACGGGTACGAGGTAACACAGCTTACCCAGGTTCAGATCCACAACAGTGGCGGAATCCTACTCCTGCTATAAATCACTATAATGGCAATACGCCGAGTTACAGAGATTAGGTTCGCTGTGCGAGGTGACTAGAAAGTCTAAGTTATCGTCTGAAGTTGTGCCCTAAAGGCTCCCATAGGCCCGACTTATATAGTCGCCAGGTCCTAGGGTTACAGGGAAAAGTCCTAGCCGGACAGGTTACAGAGTCCTACACCGTCTATTGCTAGTCTTGTGTATCTTGCACTCCAAGGCTCCAGGTACGCTGGTGACTCCACCGTAGCCTTCCTTTATCCGGCATGGGCCTTCCTTCTGGATCCACCTAACTGGGCCGCCCAGCAGACCATAGGCCATTCTACCGACTATGGGCCACCCGGGTTAGTCGGATAAGAGACATGCTATGAGGATACCCATATAGCATATCCCCAATAAATTCCTTGAAGGACTGAATGATGAGTTGAACCTGCAGCTGTCTGTTGCCTATGTCCCAACCTACCAATCACTTTGTGACAAGGCTACCATCTTGGAGAACAAGATGAAACAGGTTGAGAGCAGGAAAAGGAAGCATAGCTTTGATAAGCACAACTTGGGGTCGTCTCACAAGCGTTCCCATCATGATGATAGTGGGAGTTCTGGATCCCACAAACATGGAAAGTACAACAACCACCACAACCACAACCGTCATCATGACAACAAGCATCGCCGCAATCATGATAATGATAAGTATAAGAACCACAAGAGTGGACACAAGAGCCACCACAGTGGAGGTGGAAGTGGAAGTGGGAGTCAGCTTGTAAAGAAAGATCTCAGTCTGGTTGAATGCTTCAAATGTAAGAATATGGGGCACTATGCTAATGAGTGCCGAGAAAAGAAAGTTGATGGTGCCAACAAGCCCAATCCCTTCCAAAAGGGACAAGTGAACCACATCAATGTGGAAGAAATCTATGAGGAATCTGATGCTGTGGCTGGTAAGTTCAAACTCAATTTTGTTCCAGCACTTGTTCTTTTTGATACTGGTGCATCACATTCATTCATATCAAGAGCATTTGTTGATAGAAATGAACTTCCAGTTGAAACTATTGGATGTCCTATAAAATTAAATTCTCCTGGGGGAGAAATGTTAGTGAACTGAGGATGTCATGATCTAGTGATAGAATTTGGGAGGTATAAGTTTCCCGTTAGTTTGATAATCCTGGATTCCCAAGGATTTGATGTCATTTTTGGAATGGATTGGATGACTAAGTACGAAGGAGTACTAGATTGTTCCAATCGTACTATCACACTCATAACCCCGGATAAGAAATGGATTAGATTCAAGTCTAACTTTGAATCAAAAGGGAGTAAGCGAAATTCTCTTAAGGGGGTTAGCATAGACAATGTGCTAATTGTGAGAGAATATCTGGATGTGTTTTCAGAGGAATTGCCGGGAATGCCACCAGATAGAGATGTTGAGTTTTTGATTGACTTGCTGCTAGGATCAGGACCAATAGCAAAGAGACCTTACAAGATGTCAGTTGATGAGTTGAAAGAACTCAAGAAACAACTTGGAGAACAGTTGCAGAAAGGATTTATTCAACCAAGTTCTTTATCTTGGGGTGCACCGGTTTTGTTTGTTGAGAAGAAAGATAGTAGTCAAAGGTTATGCATAGATTACCGATCACTCAATGAGGTGACTATCAAGAACACGTATCCTTTGCCTAGAATCAATGAATTGTTTGATCAGTTAGAAGGAGCCCGTGTGTTCTCAAAGATTGATCTTCGATCAGGCTACTTTCAGCTAAATATAAGGGAACAAGACATACCTAAGACTGTTTTCACCACTAGGTATGGATTGTATGAGTACACCGTGATGCCATTTGGGTTGACAAATGCACCAGCCTACTTCATGAATATGATGAACAAGGTATTCACGGAATTTCTTGACAAATTCGTTGTCGTTTTCATCGATGACATTTTGATCTATTCCAAGATCAATGAAGAGAATGAAGAACATTTGCGATTGATACTTGAGAAGCTTAGGGAATATAAGTTGTATGCCAAATTCAGCAAGTGTGAATTCTGGCTAAATGAGGTTGGTTTTCTTGGACACATTGTATCAGGAGATGGCGTAGCAGTTGATCCCGCCAAAGTGTCAGCTGTAACTGAATGGGAATCTCCTAAGTCAGTGAAAGAAGTTCGTAGTTTCCTTGGCTTGGCAGGATACTATAGAAGATTCATTGAGAATTTCTCAAAGGTAGCTAAGCCAATGACGGAGTTACTTAAGAAAGACAAGAAATTTTATTGGACTTAAGGATGTGAACTCAGTTTCCAAGAGTTGAAGAAGAGACTAGTGACAGCACCAGTCTTATGTCTACCAGATTTGGAGAAGGATTTCCAAGTTTATTGTGATGCATCTCACCAAGGATTAGGTGCAGTTTTGATGCAAGAAGGGAAAGTTGTGGCTTATGCCTCGAGACAACTCAAAACTCATGAAGCGAATTACCCTACTCATGATTTGGAGTTAGCCTCTGTTGTCCATGCACTCAAAACATGGAGACATTATCTTTTGGGAAAGCGGTGTGAAGTGTTCACGGATCACAAAAGCTTGAAGTATATCTTCACTCAGAAAGAAATCAACATGATACAAAGAAGATGGCTAGAACTCATCAAGGACTATGACTTGAGTTTGCAATACCACCCCGATAAAGAAAATGTTGTAGCGGATGCATTAAGCCGTAAGGTTTATGTGAATGGCCTTACTAAGGGAGAATTGCCAGGTGATTTGTGTGCCCAATTCAAAGATCTCAGATTGGAGATAGTACTTGAAGGACATCTCATGTCATTGGATGTTCAACCCACCTTGTTGGACAAAATCAAGGAAGCCCAAAAGATAGACAAGGAAATTGAAGAGATTAAGGAAAAGATTAGCAAAGGGAAAGCCAAAGGATTCCATGAAGACGAATAGGGTACTTTATGGTATGGAAAACGTATCTGTATTCCGCATGATCCGGAGCTTCGGAAACTGATTTTACATGAAGCACACAACTCACCATATTCCATTCATCTGGGTAACACCAAAATGTACATGGATGTGAAGGAAAGATTTTGGTGGAACAATCTCAAGAAGGACATCGCCGAACATATTGCTTTGTGTGATGTATGTAGTAGAGTGAAAGCGGAACATCATAAGCCAGCAGGATTGTTACAACCACTACCTATTCCTGATTGGAAGTGGGAAAATATTGGCATGGATTTCATCACTGGACTGCCAAGGACTAGATCGGGATATGATTCCATTTGGGTCGTAGTAGATCGCCTAACTAAAGTGGCTCATTTCATACCCGTGAAGACAACCTATAAAAGTGCCAAGTTAGCCAAGATTTATATGAGTAGGATTGTGTGTCTGCATGGGGTACCCAAGAGTATTGTGTTTGATAGGGGAACTCAATTCACTTCCCATTTTTGGAGGCAACTGCATGAGTCATTGGGAACGAGATTGGAATTCAGCACTGCTTTTCATCCCTAGACTGATGGACAGACAGAAAGGACAACCCAGATTCTAGAGGATATGTTGAGGGCATGTGCCCTATATTATGGAGCTAGTTGGGATGAAAGTCTGCCTTACGCGGAATTCTCTTACAACAACATCTATCAAGCTAATATTGAAATGGCACCATTTGAATTTCTCTATGGGAGAAAGTGTACTACACCATTGCTATGGAATGGTGTTGGAGAAAGAAACTTGTTCAGGCCAGAACTAATCAAGGAAGCTGAAGATAAATTCAAGTTGGTAAAGGACAGATTTAAGATAGCATAGTCCCGACAAAAGAGCTACGCAGATCCCAAGCATAGGGAAGTCACCTATGAGGTGGGTGATAGAGCTTATCTTAGAGTATCACCACTTCATGGAGTGAAGAGGTTTGGAGTCACAGGAAAATTGGCCCCAAGATATGTTGGACCATTCAAGATTCTGAGCCGTAAAGGAGAAGTGGCATATGAGATTGAATTGCCTGAATCATTGTCTGCCATTCACAATGTATTTCACGTAAGTCAGCTAAAGAAATGCCATCCAGAGATGGAAGAGACTTCTTTGAAGGATACTATACCCTTGGAAGAGGTCCAATTGGAAAGTGATGTCACCTATGAAGACAAGCCTATCAAGATTCTTGAGACTGCAGAAAGAGTTACTCGGACAAAGACTATGAAATTCTGCAAAGTTCAGTGGAACCATCATTCTGAGGAAGAAGCAACATGGGAAAGAGAATATGATCTTCGGAAAGACCACCCTTACCTATTTGCTAGCCAATCCGAATCTCGAGGGCGAGATTCACCTTAAGGGGGTTAGATTTGTAACATCCCAAAAATAATAATTTTAAAAGTTGGCATATCATTCATGCTTTCATAAGCATTTGATTATTTTCAAACAAGATTTCAAAATGAGAAACCATTCTTATGCCTATTATTTTATGCTAGAAAGGCAAAGGTTATATTTTACTCTCAAAGTATGAGAAAACCTTGTTATGATCAGAAATATTTCAAATATGAATGTAAAGCTTGCACAAAATTCTCAAAAACAAAATTCAAATATGAAACCATTTTATGCCTATTATCTATAATCATATTAAGGCATGGTTTTATTTTATTTTCCTTTATGTCAAAGTGCCTTGGATTAAACAGTAAGGTTTTACACTCATCTGAGTACAAGGTTTTCACTGAAAAAATCCCCTCTGGCTACTTAATCCCCTCTCCCTCGTGGCCATTTCCCCCAACACAACCAGCCAGAAGCGCCGCCAGGCTCCGCGAATTCTCGGTTGCACCGCCGCAGCACCGAGCAGCTCCGCCGAGCCATCACGGTGAGTCTCGAGCGCGCCTTGCCTTCTGGTTCACACAACCTGCTTCTCCATCATCTTGTGCATCTTCTCATGCATTCGGTTTGTTCTAAATCGCCCCAGGTCGTCGTCCCCGTCCACCTCTGCAAACGACAGAGCCGCCGCTCAACTCCGTCGAGCAATCCCGGTAAGATACGAGCGTCCCTCGCCTTCTAGTTCAAACCCACTTGTTCGCCTGGACCTTGCACGTGTCCTGATGCACTTTGTTTGCACTGGGGTGATCCAGGTCATCGTCATCGTCACCGTTTGCATTGACCCGACACTGTCCGCAACTCCGACGAGCTCCCACGGCCGCAGCAGCTTGCCCCCGTCCAAGCCGAAGCCACCTTGAGCATCCTCGCATCCTTGCGACGCTGGTAAGCATATCCACCGCCCCTAGCAACATCTGGAATCACCGGAGCACCGTTTCCAGTAGCGTCGCCACCGCCAGCACCCATTTGCACCACCCATCCATGGTCGTTCGATCGGACGCCGTTGGATCTAGATCTAGCGCGTAGGATTAGATCACTTATCGAAGGGGTACGAATAGATATGGCCCATGCGATTTCATTTAAATCGTGCGGCTCTCGTGGAACAATCCGGACGAACCGGTACGGGCCAATCAGACACGCCCACGTGTCTGGGATTTTATTTAAAATCTGTTTTTGAATCTATTAGTTATTCAAACTTGTAAATTCAATAACTTTTGTTTTGTTTATCCAAAAAATGCAAATAATATACCATTCGAATCACAAAAATAAATCCTACACATCTGTAGGCTTGGTTTTGTTATTTTCTTCTGTTAAAATAGAATTTTATGCAGAGACATTTGTAGGCCTATTTTGGGTATAAAAATTATTTGGAAAATGTTTTAAAAGCCAAATAAAGCTTATATGGTGTATAAATGTTTAGTTTATTGTTCAGTACTGTTTTACTTGTCTTGTTTGGTTTAGAAAAATCATCACATGGCATTTTTATGCATTCATATATTTTTGCTTGATTATTTGGAATATGAATTTGGTGCTATCCTTTTATGTGTAGATTTTGGTGCTAGTGGTGATTGTGACTGTGAGGATTGTTGTTACTGCTCCAACTACCAAGGAAAGTGGTGCTTCATATTTTTCTCCCAATATTTTTGACTATGCATTAGTGATATTTTGTATAGGGCTTGCATGATAATTTTTGCTAAGTATCTATATGCTATGCTTGGGAAATCCTAGTAGTTGTAGAATTTTTAGAATTTTCTGTAAGTTAAGATACTTTCTATTGCTATGCTTAGCCTAGATAGTAGTAACCAAGGGTGGAATATATACATATGCTATGGAAAATTTACTAAGTGTTTGACTTGTGTTTTGCTTAATAAAAACAACTAAGTGAATGAAACACCTAGGTGGAATGGTTGTTTGGGTTATGTTGAGTGGTTACACAAGGCCCATATCTATGGTCTACCTTGTGTATCAAACTTGTGGAAAGGCACCCATGAACAAAGGGATTTGAGATGCCATATGTTAAGAAGCTTCTAGTGCAGCCACATGGAAATATGGGCTCTGCCTTGATCATATAGGTTGCAATAACTTAGCCATTTGGATAGTTGGTGGTAGGGTGATAGGTTGGAACACATCCATTTGGTCTAAGGGAAGGCTTCTGAAAGGTCTCTTCTTGCTGAATGTCAAGTCTTGTGGGGAAAGTGCACCACTTCTCGAGAAGGAAAAATCTAAGTACTTAGCCGTGTCCCCGACAATGGACAATTTGAGCATCAAGACATGAAAGCTATCAAGAATCTCCTCATCCCAATTTCTAAGTTAAAAACTTGTCGTTGAACAAGGGTAAAGGTTCACCAATGTCTATTGGTGGTTCCTTGGGAGTTTTTTCCAAATAAAAACTTAGTGTTTTCAACTAATAGGTGAAACTTATTTTGAGCAAAGCAAGCCTAAGCTACACTTAGCCAAATTCATGTAGAATCTAGATACTATTATTCTACTAAGGTATCACTTGCCAATACTATTCCAATGTATTGATCCACTATGGCTGTAACTTGTGATGTTGCAGGTTACTCTGATGAGGATTAGGGTTCTGAGTCTACACTCAACATGCTTGCCTGTGGCACATGAAGATGAATACTTTTATTTATATTGTTAAGTTAAACTCTTGTACTAGCCTATGGCTATGGAGTTGTAAAATACTATGTTATCTCTGGAATGACGATGTAATAATGACCTTTGTTTCTGTGTACTTCATCTTAAATGTTATCTCTAGCATTTGATCCAGGGACTAGCATTGCAATCCCAGGGACCTTTACCTTTATAAAGGTGGGGTCTTACAAATTGATAGATCAATAGTTGATCACTCAACATTGATGTTCATCAAATATTAGAACATGGTTCAATAGAGACGATAAGGATTGGTAAGGAAAGAAAGATATGGGGTGAAGGTTCTTGACTTTATTTCCTTCCTACTCCATAAGTGATAATGAATTAGTGTTTAAGAAATACCATGATGCTCTTAGTAGAAATATATAAGAATAAGATAGATCAAGATTTAATTATTGAATTCTTGTTACTTGAGTTATATTCTTAACTTGGTATCCAAGAGTTGTGTTAATGAATGCCATGATATGATCTCTTAAGAATCTGTTATTAATCATTAAACACATTGTTGTGGTTTAATTTTATTATATTTGATCTACCCTTAAATCAGATCATCTTTACCCAAAATAAGGTTTTAGCAAAGGTCATATTAAAACTCATCACAATTACCTTGATGATCTACTTCAGTTCCATCAAGTTAAGAGAAGATTCAATCACTTTGAAAAGTTTTATTTAAAAGCGCAAAAATAATCTAGATTTTCTATGCATGAATGCAAGGCACACACCTAATCTCAACTTATTTCTAAGCTCTGATGCTGGGGTGTTATAGTCTCTTCCCCATAAAATAAACTTCGTTCCTGGAGTTTGTACTCTCTTACGTTTTGGAATGAGGTATTGACTTGTATTGATCACGATAGTTCTCAACTCCATGGTAATCTCAAAGAGGAATAATTGTGGTATCCCATATCCAATTCTTTTTCCTTGAATCCTCTTCATACTCGACAATATCCAACTCTTGTTTCCAACTTATCCTATAGTTTCTTTTACGTTAACTCCTTAGGGATATGTCCTCATTATAAAATCCTTACCTTGGAACCTCTTCTTTAGTTCATTAACATGTCTAGTTATCCTAATCCAACTCCTTTACTTGATTGCTGACCTTCCTTTTCTATACTATGTAAGGTCTAGGAAGTCTGACTAAAAGAGAGTTTTAGATTAATGTCAACACCCAGATTTTTAATCCCAGGTGCCTGTTATATCATACATCGCAATCCTAGGATTACCATTTTTTTGAGACATAAAATATTTGGATATCACAGTACATCATCCATTACAAATCATACATAAGGTCTTACACAAATAAGGATCTCATGATCCAGTTCTTAATACAACTCAAGCAGCGGAATAACATAATGATAATGATAGCGTAGGCGAAGCTCCATCTTCAGGGTCACAGGCAATGCTGACGATGGGAGATGATCCTAGTTGTTGTAACCTTCCGGCGTTCTATCATCCTGGTACTCCTCTTCATAGTCTGGCCACGGGAATAACCAGGGACAAAGCCATGAGTACTCCTTAAGTACTCGCATACTAACAAGTTAAAGGGGTTTTGTGGTAGGACACTAAGCTCTAGGGTTGTTTTGCAAAAAGCCAGATTTACCTCTACTAAGTTTATAAGCAAAGAAAGCTAGTTGCAAAATTTATAATACCTAAGTTGGAATTTGAATTTCATATCAAAAAACTATTGTGGCCAAGTCAAAGTCTCAATTCATTTCATAAGTCATTTTGAAAACATCTGACGGGGGAACAATATGGCCACTCCAATTGTCCATAACCGCAGACGCGGCTATTCGAATAGTTTGACACTCTGTAGAGATTGTATACTTTCACCACAACATTCGATACATCCGTCCGGAAGAAATCCTGAATTCACCATACTCAGTATGCGGATAATCAATCCTAACCTTTCAATTACATGCCCTAGTATAGGAACCTCTCCTGTGAGTTTGGCCTCCCAACAATGACCAACTGTCATCTTGGGTACTGCACAGGTGGACAATCTTCACAAGGTAGCCTCAGCTCAGACCTTGGTCGTGAGGGAACCCATACTAAGGTATATAAATTTCCAGTCAAGCCCTACCCAATTTTCGGGTATTGTGGTTGTACGGTAAAATTGGAATGGTATCGCATCCAGACAACCATCAGTTTTATCAAGGGCTAAGGCTCATGCCTCAACATTTTCATCATCAAAATCATCTGGTGTTCGAGAACACATGTCAAAACATTTTAGTAGAATGAGTCATCATTCTAAGGTTTTCATAACCAGTTTCACCAAGTATTCCCATCTAAAGTTGATCAAGTTTTATGCTTAGCACTAGCATCTACCAGTGGGGGTAAGTACTAATGAGGGGTGGTAAGCAAGTGGAGATTAGTTAAGTTTAATCTCATGCCTTAGGATGGCATCAAGATTATCTACTTAGGCCAGATTTAATGCTCTTTATGCAACCTTCAATTATCTTTCTAGAATCTACAAGTCACTTAAGTAAACTCTAAGAAAAGCTTTGATAAAGAAATAAAGTATAATGCTTGTAAGTAAAACTAGGATGGTTTATCAAGTGGTATAAGCTTGCAAGTAAAACTTGCATGGTTTGGCTTGCTAAGATAGTGGTATAAACTTGCTAAGTTACAAGTGTTAGCTTGCCTTGTGCAGAGCCGTGGTTGAAGTATTCCTCGGCTTCTTCCTCGTAGTATCCTCCTTCCTCCTCGTATCCTTGGTAGGTACTAGCATTTATAAATAAATACGAGGTACATAATCACCAAACAATACTTAACTATTTTCAATCATCACATAAACGTGTACTATAGATGATCTAGAATCATCACTTAACATGACAAGATTAAAGCATTTGCCTTATTTGTTTTAATTTGAGAAAAGTAATTTATACTCATTGAAAATCTACTTAAGATTTAATATTCTCCAACTCAAACATGGGATCATCTTAACACATGTCATCACCATATATTTCAGTACATGGGAATGTGATTTAAAGTGGTGTCACAATTTAATAGGGTTTAACCTTTTTATTTTAAATAAATAAAGTGACTAGAAATGCCTATGTGTCATTCTTTTATTACTTGAACATTATTTCTGTAAGTAAACCCATATGTTTTTATATATTCTGAAAGGTATGATCAAATGTGATTTTTGAGAGTTGGAATCAACTCAAAAGCTCGTATGGTTGAATTTTGAAAAATGTTTGAATGCAGAAAAGCTTCTGACTTGTTATTTTTACCAAGGGTGCTCTACAGATCCAAATGATTTGAATCCAACGGGATTGGATTAAGCATTCTAGTACCTTTCTAACAAAATTGGTTTCATGCATTTTTGTTCATTGAATCGAGCTAGGTTGAATTTTGAATCTATGTACAGAACTATGTATGAAATAAATCGAAAAACCTAAATTCAAACGGTTGGGTTGCGCGGGAGATGCTAATGGGCCGGCCTAGTGTCACTCTGCAGTGCGGGGCTCGGCTGACAGGGGGGTCTACCAGTCAGCGGCTCATAACAGGCGAAGCGGTACGGGGATGTGTGGGTCATTGGATTAGAATGGAGATCGACGGCTGGGGATCGTCGTCGACGACGAACCTGTCATCGGCGAGCTCGAACCCTAGCGGCTCAGTGGGGGTGCATAGGGGGATACCAGGGCTCCAGTGACGACGGTGAGGCGGGCAAACGAATGAGTGGTCGACGACGAGCTCAGGAACGGTCGAGGCAGCTCCGGGGGTGGTCGCAATCAGCGACGCCCTTCTCCTCTAGAGGCGGCTTGCTCCGGTGCAATTCCGGCGAGCTGCTGCTCCCCGTGCTCCGGCGAGAGGTGTGGGACGATCAGTGAGGTGAGGGGAGTCGAGTGGTGTGCTGCAAACGGCTGGGGGTGGCCTCCTTTTATAGGCTCGACGACGATACCAAGAGGGATGGGCAGGCGACGGTGGCGACATGGCTACGGGCTGCTAGAGGCATGGCTGAGGGTGGCGATCGACGCGTGGTCTCCTGGCGATGCTCTAGAACTTAAATGCGGGCTTAGGGGCGGTGGTAATCGGTCGAGCGATGCTGGCGCTATGAGCGGCAGAGGCGGCGTCTTCGACGACGAGCGGTGACATGGTTATAACCTACGGGTACGTGACTTCAGTATACCTGGTCCAGCCCAAGGAAGGCCCACAACAGATATACGCTGGCCCATGAAGATTTTCGGGTGGCTAAGGCCCATGACGCCTTCGGATCCTTGGAGAGCAAGACTAGCGGAGATAGGAAATTCAAAGGGGTAAAACCCTAGAACTTGTAACCGACTAGGACTATGCCCGGGACCTGCCTAAGTCTATATAAAGGCCAGAAGGGCACGTCCTAGATCCCTCGACTCATACTTTCGCACACGCATCCACGCCAGATCGAATCTGCGCACCCTGTAACTTCCGGTTCCATCATAATCAAGAGCAGACAAGCAGGAGTAGGGTTTTCCCTCCGGGGGCCTGAACCTGGGTAAATCTCGTGTCCCCTGGTTGCTTGTCTGTTAACCGTGCCACGATCTCCAGCATCCCCATCTTCTCCAAAACCCAAGTCCATAACAATGGGCATTGACAAGATTAAACCTCGTCAATTGGCGCCGTCTGTGGGAATTGGGGCTGCTGATTGTGCGGTCGTGACGGTTCCGACCCGATCGATCTACAACTCCGCGGCGACGGAGAATCACCTCCTCTTCGGCGCCTTCGACTTCACCGCCCACTCGCCGGCCACCATGAAGGATTTCGAGCCCGTAGGCGACGGACTCGAAATTTTGTTCGGGAGCTTCTGCTTCCAGGTGGGACAAACTGGCACCCTCCGCCTCCCTGAGCGGGTGCCTGTGACGTCAATCAGGCCCGCTTCATGGGCTCCGCATCCCGTGCTACGCACGTCACCATCGACAGATGAGTTCTACAGCAGCAGCAGCTGCAACTCCGATCTGTGCGATCCACCTTCGGATGAAGGGACCTACGGTTCTGGATCCGAAAGCTGCGGCAGCAGCCAACCAATCTGCAAGCGCTATCTGTGCGCCGCAGTCATCCAAACCGACGAGGAAACGCCTAACCCGCCGCCCAACCGAAACAGCGAAAACGGCGAAAACAGAAGAAGCTAGTCCCCCCACCCAACAGGGAAAGCAACGGCCACGTCATCCAACTTAGCAAAGAAGGATGGGTGCAGGCGCGCTGTGCCGTCGCAGGCGACAACATCCTACCTGCAGACGCCTCACGTGACCTACTGATGGCATACCACTACCTCCTCATCGAGGAGCACAAGAAACAAGTCAAGATGCAGGAGACACTCGACAAACGCAAGCAAGCAGCCTCCGAGTCCAGCGCGCGACGAGCTGCGCTCTCCGCCGCGGCACCCGACTCTAGCACAAACGGAAACCAGGGAAACAAGCACCGCTCTCGGGTGGAAAACATGGATCCCAAGGAGCGGCATGACGTGACCCGAACTCTCCACACATCGTTCATGGATATGGATGCCGACGGCAACATCATCCCGAAGACGCCACAAGTTGCGATCATGGCAGCCACTGCGTATCTCACGGCTCACCCACCTCCGGAGGGGGAACCGAAAAGGGCCATGCATAGGTCCGCACTTACCGGACTAGGACTAATCGGAGCTGCACTCCACGAAGACGCTCCTGCGGAGCCAAAGAAGAAAGCTTCGGCCAGGCGCGACCGGAGCCCCACCCCCTCATCCGAAGAGGAAGAGGAGCACGATCTTCCTCGAAGGAAGAAGAGCTCGCACCACCATAAACACGACTACGACGCCAGAGACAAGCTTACGCAGCGCAAGATCGACAAAGCACGCGCCAAACGCGCATGCTCGTCTGAATCTGAGATGGATGAAGATGAAGGAGAACTCTGCGGAGCTCGATGCTTCAGCAGATCCGTTCGGCGAACACAAATGCCACGCAACTTCAAACTTCCTTCGGATACTCCGAAGTTCAACGGCACGCAAGATCCAAAGTCCTGGCTCAGCGACCATCTGTCATCCGTCAAGCTTCACGGAGGCAACAAAGAAACCGCCATGCAATGCCTTCAGCTGCAGCTGACAGGCGTGGCGCGGGTCTGGCTCAGCAGCCTATCATCAGGATCCATCCGAAGCTGGGAGGAGCTCGCTTATAGCTTCATCCGAAATTTCAAAGGCACCAGCAAGAGGCCCGCCTCAATCGAAGAGTTGCGAGCCTGCACTCAGAGAACGGGTGAATCTATTCGCTCGTACATAATACGCTGGTCTACAACCAAGAACTCCGCAGCACACATCTCCGAAGAGAGGGCCATCGACGCCTTCAGGGACGGCGTCAAGCGCCAAGACTTCAAGGAGGAACTTGGGCGCGTAAAGCCCAAGACACTCGACCACCTCATGGAAATCGCCAACAGTTCGGCAGACGGCGAAGATTGCATCCAGCGACCGCAATCAGATGAAGAGGACGACTACGGCCGAAGACGCGAACGCCGCAGCAAGAGGAGACCGCGCGTCTACGAGGAACGCGACGGACCCGACATGGTCGCGGCCGGCTACGCCGACCGCCGTAACGACAATAGCCGCAACAGCGGAGGGTACCGCAGCGGAAACTTCCGCGACAACGGACGACCAACACATCCGTGGCAATGCCGCGACCACGACAATGGACCTTCAGCATTCGACAAACTTTCGGGTCCATGCACCATCCACTTCTACATCGACAAACAGGATGGCAAAAAGAAAGCCAGCCACATGCTCAAGGACTGCCGCGAGTTCCAGAAGCTCAGCGAAGGCATGGTACAGATGAGGCAACAAGCTCCAATTCCTGCGTTTGGAAACGCACCTGCGCCAGGTGAAATAGCACACGGAGCTCCTCCACCGCCGCCTATTGGAGGCCCAAATCAAGCAGTCGCACCAGCGCAAAACAATGCCGGGGTCCCATACCCCCCACCGAAGGGAGCACTAAATATGATCCAGAAGGGACGCCCCACCAACAGGGTGCAGAAGAAAATCACCCAACAAATCAACTTGGCCGTGGCAACTCGGCCTGCAATCCATGAGTACCTCAGCGGATCAGAGTCCTGCATCACATTCACTCGCGCGGATCACCCTTGCCAGATCCCTCGCCCAGGTCATGCTGCCCTGGTGCTGGAGGCGCAGATCGGAGGCTTCGAGATGAGTCACGTCTTCATGGACGGCGGCAGCGGCATCAACCTAATGTTCGCAAGCACTCTAGCAGCTATGCGGATCCGGCAATGCAGCCTGGAACAATCAGACACAACGTTCCACGGCATCGTCCCAGGGAAAGGCATATTCCCCCTGGGCAAAATAGGGCTCGACGTCATCTTCGGGAAGCCGGAGAACTTTCGGCAGGAGCGCCTAGAATTCGAAGTGGTGGACTGGCCGTCGCAATACCATGCCATCTTGGGGCGCGTAGCATTCGCAAGGTTCCTGGCCATCCCACACTACGCATACCTACTACTCAAGATGCCAGGACCAAGGGGCGTCATCACAGTCCACGGGAGCTTCACCCGATCGGACCAATGCGACAGGGATTTCAACAAGATCTCCCAGTCTTTCGGCATGCAAGACGAGCTTGTAAGGCTCCGCGAGGTGACGGACAATGGGCTACCCCCAGTCACAAGGCAAAACGCACCTGACATGTCCTTCGACCCCAACGTCAACACCAAGAAAGTGCAGGTACATCCGACAGACGCCTCCAAGACGGCGCTGATCGCCAATGACCTCAGCACCGCATAGGAAGGCGCGCTCGTCGAATTCCTCCGTGAGCGTTGGGAAATCTTCTCCTGGTGTCCTGCGGACATGCCAGGAGTTCCCAGGGAATTCGCCGAGCATGCACTCAATGTCTTTCCAGACACCAAGCCAGTCAAGTAGTCCATCCGAAGACTGTCGGAGCCACGAGCCGAAGCTATCGGCAAGGAGATCAACAGATTACTCGCAGCAGACTTCATCCGGGAAATCAAGGAAAGCGAGTGGCTGGCAAACACGGTGATGGTCCCGAAGAACGACACGGACATCCTGCGGATGTGCGTAGACTTCACGTCACTAAACAAACACTGCCCAAAGGACCACTTCCCTCTTCCTCGGATCGATCAGATCATCGATTCGACTGCAGGTTGTGAGAAACTCTCCTTCCTCGATGCCTACTCAGGCTATAACCAGATTCGACTCAAGGTCGAAGATCAAGAGAAAATGGCGTTCATCACACCGTTCGGAGTATACTGCTACAACACAATGCCCTTCGGTCTAAAGAACGCGGGTGCCACGTACCAGCGATGCATGCAGGCCTGCCTCAAAGACCAGATCGGTCGCAACGTCCAAGTCTATGTCGACGACATAGTAATAAAAACCAAGGAGGCAAAGACACTTATCGACGATCTCCGCGAGACGTTCGACAACCTTGATCGCTACAGGATCAAGATCAATCCAGAAAAGTGTGCCTTCGGCGTCCCCTCGGGCCAGCTGCTCGGATACTTCATCTCTCAACGAGGGATTGAGGCGAACCCGAAGAAAATCAGAGCCATCATGACAATGGAGAAGCCGAAAAACGTCAAGGGCGTCCACCAGCTCGCAGGACGAGTAGCGGCACTAAGCAGGTTCATCAGCCGTATGGGCGAAAAGGCCCTACCATTCTACCAGCTGCTACGCAAGGCAGACAAGTTCGAGTGGACACCAGAAGCCGATGACGCATTCGAAAGCCTCAAGCGACTACTCTCCACCTCGCCAGTTTTGGTCACGCCAAAGGAGCGCGAACCCCTGCTACTGTACATAGCAGCCACACACCAGGTGGTTAGCACCGTACTCGTGGTCGAACGACCCGAAGAAGGCAAGACTCACGGAGTCCAGCGCCCAATTTACTAACTCAGCGAGGTTCTCACTCCAACAAAACAGTGGTACCCGCACTACCAGAAGCTAGCCTACGGCGTGTTCATGATGGCTCGACGGCTGAGCCACTACTTCCAGGAGCATCAGGTGATGGTCGTCAACGAGGCACCCCTGAACAACATCCTGAATAACCCAGAGGCCACAGGACGCGTGGCCCTGTGGGGCATCGAACTATCACCCTTGGACATCGTCTACGAGAAGCGACATGCAATAAAATCTCAAGTCCTTCCGGACTTCCAGGTGCACTGGATGGAGCTGCAGCTGCCAGACACCCCAGACATGTCGCAGTCCTGGACAATGCATTTTGACAGCTCCAAGCGCGAGGCCGGAGCAGGGGCAGGAGTCATACTGACCTCCCCGCAAGGCGACAAGATGAAGTACGTTCTTCGGATGAAATTCAGAGCCTCCAACAACGAGGCCGAATACGAAGCCCTCATCCATGGCATGAAGATGGCAAAAATTTGCGGCGCAACGCGCCTGGTCATCTACGGTGACTCCAACCTCGTCGTCCAGCAGACGATGAACGAGTGCGACGCACACGCCGAAAACATGATCGCGTACCGCGCGCTCTACAACGCACTCGAAGGAGAATTCGACGGCTGCGAGCTTCGGCACGTCGGAAGAGAAAGCAACAAGGAAGCCGATAGACTCGCCAACATCGTCTCCACTTGCGCAAAGGTGCCACCAGGTGTGTTCCTCGAACAAATCTGCGTGCCATCCATCAAGCGAAAATTCCCCAAGGGATCACCCGAAGAAGCAGAACACTCGGGGGCTACGCTACCCGAAGGTCATGAAGGACCCGAAAAGTTGGACACCGAAGTGGCCATGGTCAACCTGATGCAGGTCATGGCAGTCGAAGAAACTTGGACGCGACCGTACCTCCAGTTCCTGATAAACGGTGAACTACCTGACAGCCCGACAGATGCCAGGCGCATATCTTGTCAGTCAAAAGCCTTCACCATCATCAACGGCGAATTGTACAAACGCAGCATCACGGGTGTACTACAACGGTGTGTCACCATCGACGACGGCAAGGCCATACTCCAAGACATCCATGAGGGCATCTGCGGCTACC
Organism: Avena sativa; assembly: GCA_916181665.1. Classification (NCBI taxonomy): domain Eukaryota; kingdom Viridiplantae; phylum Streptophyta; class Magnoliopsida; order Poales; family Poaceae; genus Avena; species Avena sativa. The sequence goes on from OV702298.1 coordinate 116,256,985, forward strand.
ACGCAGGCAGCCGCTCCCTTGTCGCCAAAGCTCTACGAGCAGGATTCTACTGGCCAACGGCCATGAGCGACGCAAAGGACATCGTCCGAAGATGCAACGGGTGCCAACGGTTCGCCGACAAACCGCACGCACCTGGGTCCGAACTTCGACCCATACCCATAGCTTTGCCTTTTGCTCAATGGGGCCTCGACATGATCAGCAAACTGCCAAAGTCCTCGAAAGGGGGAAACGTCTTCCTCCTGGTCGCAGTCGACAAATTCACCAAGTGGATCGAGGCCATGCCAGTCACCAACCAGAAGGGCAAAACCGCCGTCAAATTCTTTGAATCCATTGTCTACAGGTTCGGCGTACCGCACAGCATCATCACCGACAACGGATCGAACTTTATCTCCGAAGAATTCCAGGACTTCTGCAAAGGCCTCGGAATCAACATCACATATGCCTTAGTGCCACACCCGCAAACAAACGGGCAAGTGGAAAAGGCCAACGGCCTAATCGGCACCGGCATCAAAAAGCGCCTCATGAGCTCACTCGAGCACAAAGCTGGAAATTGGACGAAAGAGCTACCGCCTGTCCTGTGGAGCTTACGTACTACGCCAAACAGCTCCACCGGCTACACACCGTTCTTCATGGTGCACGGAGCTGAGGCCGTGCTCCCAGCCGAAGTACGCCACCAGGCTCCACGAGTCGTCGCTTACAGCGAAGCCGAGTCCACAACTACACTCGAAGACGCCGTCGACACACTCGACGAAGCGCGGGATATAGCAGCAGCTCGATCAGCGGTGTACCAGCAGAGTCTCCGCAACTATCACAGCCGCCGGCTGTGCCCAAGGTCCTTCGTCGAAGGAGACTTCGTCTTGCGACTCAAGCAAAAGCGACCGAACAAACTCGAGTCACCATGGGAAGGACCCTACGTCATCACCGAAGTCATCCCAGGTGGCGCCTACTGCCTCAAGCACGTGGAGTCTGGAGTCGCATACTCCAACCCATGGAATATCTCGCACCTGCGACGATTCTACCCGTAGCAATCTACCCCCTTTTACTTTCAATAAGGCTTTCAGCCAAGGCTACCCAGCCGAACCATGTACCTCCTCCATTACGATATAAATAAAGATAAGTGTCTCGCCCCCAACCTTCGGTTGACTATTTTCTGCAACTTTATTACATGCTACAAACGCACTCGGGGGCTCACCCCACCTCACGATTTCATCGACTGAGGACCAAACGTGTACACCTGAGTAGCTGACCACGTCAGGCAAACGAAAAGGACACGTACTCAATCAAAGCACTACGTGCTCACAAATAAGAAAACCTTTACAACAAAGGGCACAAACACGCCCAGCCGAAATATACAAAATTTACTTCTCTCTGTCTATTTTCAGGTCCTACCTACTCTGAAGAATAACCTGAGCACGCTGCTCAAACAAATCTATAATCTGTTCGGCATACTGCCTTACAGCCGCGTAATGCGGACGCATGTTCCACTCGCCACCATCCGGTCGAAGAGGTGGCCCAGTTGCCACAGCAGCCAAATCTACGTCAGGGCGGTGCACCCTCACAAGAGACAAGGCAACCTTCACTCCTGCGACGAGCTGCTGCCGCACCAGCTCCTTGACATTGCTGGCACTCCGAAACCTCGACAGAAGACCTACGAGGATCGTCGGCACAGCATCCAAAGGAAACATGACGTGCAGCACCGAGGAAAGTGATGTCTGCACCTGGCGGAGCACCCACGAAACCTGATAGACACGATCCTGCACCGTCGCCAGAACCATGGCACGGTCGCGATCCATCCAGAAGAAGCCGCCGGCCTCCATGTCCTGTTGAGTCAAACAATTGACTCGAACAGCGACACGCTCCTTTTCTTCCCTTGGAGCAAGATTGGCACCTGCGACAACCGCACAAAACAAGAATAAGGCCAGCAGGCTCACCCGAAGAACTGAGCTACAACACGAAAGAAGGATCAACTTACATTGCAGTTGCTCGGACAGCCGACCCAGCTCCGCCATCAAATACTCCTCTCTGGCTGCACCACGATCTGCCTTGGATTTCCAAACATCGGCGCGACCGCGTAACCCGAGCAAATCCCTCTCCAAGCTACGCACGCGATCTCGAAGAAAAGCGAGCTGCGAGGAATCATCCAATGATGGTCGCAAGGGCCTTTCGGATGAAGCGTCAACTGGGTCAGCACCCAAAGGAACCTACAGCAGCAGAAAAAAGAAAGGAACACAGACATTCAGACAGGGATGGAGTCCAACTCGGAGAAATTCATTAAATATATAAGGCCACTGCATGGCACAAGGATGGTACTACAAAAGATATTTACAACAAAAGTAAAACTACATACTACCCTACATCTACTATGCCTAAGGCGCAGGGCACTGAGTCGCCTCGGAGCCAGACTGCCTAGCTTTGGCCTTGCCCTGCTGCCGCAGCGCGTACTCAGACAACAAGTCAATGAGCTTGGGCCCATATCGTCTGCAGCGAGCGGAGTAGGCAGCGAAGGCTACCTCGGATCCATCCGTAGCCGTCGGCATCCGCGAAGTGATCTGGGGCAAGTCCAGCTCCGCTCCAGCTGCCATGGCCATCGCCAGCCCGACGGACGCGCCGATGCCCTTCTGCTTGCGTTTGTACACTGCAGGCGCTTCGGTTGATAGAGCCTCCGCCAGGGCATCCACATCTTCAAGGGATGCGCCCTTCGGGAAGAGCTCCTGGTAGAAGCGACCAAGGACCTCTTTCACCGTGGCAAGGGAGTTGACGACGGTGCTGCAGCGGTCTTCGACCGCCACAGTGGCATCATCTAGAGCACTCCCGTGCTCCAGAGCACCATGGTCGAACTCGATGCCTGCGGCATCTGAGACAAAAACGAAGGAAAACATGAAGAAAGGCAACATAGAAGAAGACCCGTAGAAAAGGAAGCAAGTACGAAAGCTAGCACTCACCCGAAATAGCCTTGGCAGCAGCCATGAGCTTCTCCGCCACCCCCCTTTCACGAGCAGCCGCAACGGTGGCCAACTGCTCCTCACGATCTGCGGCCTCCTCCTGCAGACGCTCCTTCGCTTCGGCTGCTTTCGACAGCTCCAGCTCAAGGCGCTCTTTTGCGCCAACGGCGGCTTCAGCATTCTGCTCCGATTGACCAAGGCTCTTTTTAAGAGCATCGACCTCACGGAGAGAGTCGTTATGCTCCTCTGCATTTAAGACAAGCAAGTGTCAAAGAACAGGACAAGATAAACATGAGAAGTACTAAAAGGCAGACGCATACCTTGAAGCTGCCGCAGTTTCGCCTCCAGCGTCAGGCGTTCCTCCACCAGTCGCTTGGCCTCTTGGACAAAAGGCTGCAGAAAAAGGCAATAGCGGTAAGAACAAGACTTGGGGGCTACGCCCAAAACAAAGAAGCAAAAACAACATCATCACATGAAGACACTCGGGGGCTCCCCCCGTGACAGGAAGCAGAAAACTTACGTGCTCCGAAGGCGAGCCCGAAGGCCCGCCTGCGAAATTCTGAGGCGCAACCACCAGCCTCTCCCGCACAGGAGGATCTGGAGCGGCGCCACCCGAAGTCGCCACCGTATGAGGAGGAGGCGACGCAATGTTCGACTCCCCCATCATCTCCCCCGCTCCATCACTAGAGCCGTCGGAGGATTGTCTGCATACAAACCAATCAGCACAAGTACAAAAAATCATGAAGGGAAAAGGACAACAGTACAACAAGAAAACTTACGAGCCCAATACGCTCAGGTCGAAGATAGTAGAAGCCCTTCGGGCCCTCTTCTCCTCTTTCTTCTCTTCCTTCTTCTCCTCCTTCTTTTCTTCCTTCTTCCGCTTTGCTGGCGGGTGCGGAGCAACAGCTCACACAGGAATGGCAGGAAGGGGAGAGGAAGAACCTCCATGACCATCACTATGACGCTCATGGCCCAGAGGATTTCTGGGAGTCGGAGGAGTTGAGGCATCCGAAGACTCGCTCGAGCTCCGTGATCGCTTGCGCGTATGGTCCTCACTCGACTCGTCGGCATCCTCCGCCGGAGATCGCGCCGAAGGAAGCTCGGACACGGAATCAACCACCTCATTATACGGGGCATTCGGATATCTTTCGGGCAATGGTGGTACCATGCCCGGTACTTTGAAGCTCTACAAGATGAGAAGAAACTTTGTTAGCAAACAAAGGAAACAAAAGCACACTCAACAAAAATAAAAGGGAAGCACTACGTGCACAAATCTACACCTTCAGCACGACCAACGTCGAAGAAAAGGGAGGAGTCAGCGACTTCCCCGGGATTTCTTCTCCGGCCTTGAACTTTAGCAGCACGCGAAGATCCTTGTCAAGATTCCCCTCGGAGATTTTCTCACTCGAAACCCTCATCGGATCCCGGCGCCCGGAATAAAGAAACATCGGGTGCGCCCTCGCTTGGAGAGGCTACACCCGACGCTCAAGGAATGTCCGGATGATGTCCACGCCATTCACCTCCTTCTCAGGAATCAGTTGGAGATCCTCCACCCGACGGTAAAGGGCCTCTATCTCCTCCGCCTCACCGTCTAAGATTTGGTTTTTCCAAGACCTTTTCTTCTCAATCTTTTGGTGCAGAGATGAACTGGTGCGGTGAAAACCAAACCACGATTTCACCGAGGATTATAACAGCGAAGACGACGCACCCTGGTCGTCCATCGAGAAGACCTAACGCCAACGGTAGATCTGGCCGTACACGTGTCAGCACCAAAATGAACCGTCATTACCACGCCGTCCACTACGCGCGGTAATCGAGGACACGCCGTAATCATCTCCACACCACGCATGACCAATCAATTCAAAGTCAGCAAGTGGGACCCACGCTTCGTCTAGTCAAGTCATCTCTGGCGCAGCAGACGCTTGAGGTCATCGGTCGTAAGCACTGACATCATCAAAAGCTATACTAGCACCACTTCGGCTCCACAGCTAAGAGTACTCACTCGAATCTACGATTCGACTAAATACTCGGGGGCTACTCCTATCAGGAGCGCTGGCCGCGCACCCGACAGACAAATGAGTACAAAATTACTTCTCTGAGTCCTACGTCGAGTCTACGACTCCACTACGGACTCGGGGGCTACTCCCATAGGGAGGATGGATTTAAGCATCCGAAAATTTTCGAGTCCTTCGGACTTAACGACTGAAACAACACTTGAACTAAAGTCTCCGTTCGAGTCTACGACTCAAACAAACACTTGGGGGCTACTCCCATAGGGAGCGCTGGTCGCGCACCCTATGAAATCTTCGACTGTGATCTTCCGGATCAGCACGCAAAAACTTTTTGGCAACTCTGCCCCAACAAAAACGCTAAGTGAGCAACAAATCTCCTTGGCCACCCAAAGCACCTCCGCGGTGACAAACATTCGGATGCTGTGTCTGCGACACAAAGATAAGACCTACAGATATCATCTGATGGCCTGGCAACGCACCTGACTGCGCTCTGCTAGTATGCAGCCGTATCAACAGGTACGATGAAAAATCCCGACGGACGTGTTGGGTACACCAATTAAAACCACTGGAATTCCACTCCTGTAAGTCCTCCGCGGCCTGAGTCGAATTACGCCAGCATATGTTCCAGGTCCGGGTTGAGGGACCCGAACCTGAAGAAGATCGTGTCGTTTCGTCCTAAGACAGTTAACTGACCCTGATCTGTCGGGTGAGTCAGGCACACGCATCAACAATCCCTACGCTCATATACTATTAAAACATAGTTGCACCCGAAGAATGGAAGAGTCCTCAGCCGAATCTACTATTCGACTGATCACTCGGGGGATACTGACATGGTTATACCCTACGGGTACGTGACTTCAGTATACCTGGTCCAGTCCAAGGAAGGCCCACAGCAGATATACGCTGGCCCATGAGGATTTTCGGGTGGCCAAGGCCCATGACGCCTTCGGATCCTTGGAGAGCAAGACTAGCGGAGACAGGAAATTCAAAGGGGTAAAACCCTAGAACTTGTAACCGACTAGGACTATGCCCGGGACCTGCCTAAGTCTATATAAAGGCCAGGAGGGCACGTCCTAGATCCCTCGACTCATACTTTCGCACACGCATCCACGCCAGATCGAATCTGCGCACCCTGTAACTTTCGGTTCTGCCGTAATCAAGAGCAGACAAGCAGGAGTAGGGTTTTCCCTCCGTGGGCCTGAACCTGGGTAAATCTCGTGTCCCCTGGTTGCTTGTCTGTTAACCGTGTCACGATCTCCAGCATCCCCATCTTCTCCAAAACCCAAGTCCATAACAATGCGCATTGACGAGATTAAACCTCGTCAAGCAGTGACTATGAGGCATTGGACGGCGAACGGGGATGTCTGGCGTGCTCCCTGGGTCGTGGCGAAGCGGTGGGCATGGGCTTCGGTCGAGGGGCGGCGTGTGAACGTGTGCTGGGTGCGGCGCTCTGGGGCATGCTCGGCATGTCGCAGTGGCACTGGGCGCAGGGTGTTCTCGGTGGTCCACGGCCGGGCTTGGCTCGGGGAGGGGACAGTGGGCGGTGGTGAGGTGCTGGCTAACTCCCAGACATGGCGAGAGAGGGGGTGGTGGTCTGCTGCGGTGGCGACCAAGTTGGCTGGCAAGGTGGGCTCGGCTTGTTCACCATTGATGGCAATGGCAAGCTTACAGTGAGGCTAGAGGTTTCCAACTAAGGGGGTGTTTGTTTGGGCTTTCTCTGGCTTTCCACTGAAAAAAGCAGACAAACGTAAACAAACGGACTGTGTTGGCTGTGGGCTTCGTCAAAGCTACCTAGTAGAATAGGCAGACAAGAGGAAGCACCCGCAAAGGTGCTTCCCGTGGCTTCCCGCACACCCCCGAAACGTTTCCAGTAATAGGACATATCGTTTGGAGATATTTACCAAAAGATTGCCACCGCAGGGTTCCTAAAGTATCTTCTCATAAAAAAAACTGGACCAGCGAGTTCCGTCTTCCTCCCAGCGTCGCCAGCTCGACTCCTGACGGCAACCAGCTCCGACCCTGCCGCCATATGACCTCCTCCCCACCCTCGATTACATCGTCCCAAGATGACCACCTCCCCGACCGAGGTCGTCCTAGGCATATGTGAGGCCACCATCCTGTTCTTGTAATCTGAGCTCCGACCTGTGATTTTGGTATCTGTGATTTTACTCCGATTAGCAATAACATAGATCGTGACATCCACTTCAAGGTCATGTGGTTTCTGGCTCATGCACACGCCATTCCATTCGGAAGCTGATGCCACGGTCGTTTATGCACATGGCATGGGTAGTAGCAACAGCACATGGCAACCGGTCATGGCACCAGACCGCTCGGAACAAAGATCTGTCAAGAATTTTACTCTGATTTTAAGAAAATGATACTCTCTCAGACCCATATTAATTGACTTACATTTGTCTAGATTTTAATGAATCTAGACACTATTTAGGATATAGGTTCATTCAATTTTGACAAATTCAAGTCAATTAATATGTGTCAGAGGAAGTATGCTAAACACATGCATTATTATTGTTGCTTGAGCTCGAGGAGATAGTTGTGAGTGGACTACACGGCTGACATGAACTATATCTGATAAATCATTTTTATGTCTACAATTGTGAATTCATGGTATTTTCTAGTGACAGATACGGGCCTTATATGCTTCGATCAACAATTATACATGTTCTTAAAATTCTAGGGTATTACAGATAATTCTTTAGCACACAGCTAGACAGCAGTCAAGTTGCCAAACAGTCAAACTCAGAAAAGCTGCTTTCTCTGCACAGCAGCTTTCCCTGGACAGCAGCACAGCTAGCCACAGCCCAAACAAACACGCCCTAATCTAGATGATCTAGTAAATGTTTGTTGTGAGCTAGAGAGGAAACAAGTTAGGCCAAAACACTATTAAAATAGTGAATTTGATTTGGTTTAAATTCTGCCTGCCAAGTGTTTGATGAAATGGCCGCAAGAAACTTCTTTTTGAATTTTGAAAAGATTTCTGGTGGGTGTGCTAGGCATGTGCTGGAGACTCCGTGGTTTCTTGGGTTTTGAAAATTTAGCTGGTTTGAGTGGTTTTTTAAATAGTGGGATCTTCCCATATGAGATAGATTCAATTTTAAACTGTCATTTAAACTTAGTTTTTGAACGTTTTTGGAAGATCACAAAGTGGGCCTTGGTACCTCATTATGTGTACTAACAAGGAGTGCAAAGATCCACAATTATTTCTATTAAGTTTTAAGTGTTAGGAATAGCCAAAGTAGGCATGATAGTTAATTTGGCAAAAGTGACCATTCACTTTATTTATTCATTTTGAGTTGTTTGTCTTTGGGAAAAGCTTAGGAATGATTTAGATGATGTTTATTTCACCTAAGAATCATTTTACAAGCAATGAATCATAGAACCATGGCAATTCAAAAGAACTTCAAATTTAAATACACATACATATGAATGCTTTCATATTTGAGATGGAAAAGTTTTTGTTAACCCTAAATTTGATGATTAGCATTTGATGATCCATGTTTAATATTTTTGGGATGTTACAATTAACTTAAACCATAACTATGCTAATAATACTATATTTGGATTGGCTACAACATGGTTTGCCTTAGTGGCCTTTCTTGACATTGGTTTTGGATTCATTTAACCTAATCCAATCGGAGTTTCCTATTCCTCTACACATGTCCACTTGGATGTGCTCTGTTACCTCTAAAGGACCACTTCAGAGTTGTTTTATTTAGAACTAGTCCGTTTGGTTAACCTATTTTATCTCCTTCAACGTTTTACCTTATCAAGCTTTAGAAAATATTTTGCTATCACCTTAAGTACTTCTTCAACTTCCATTTATTAATTATATTAAGGTCTGAGCCCTACTACCTTAAGTATCCTTCGATCTTTCATCTTGACATACTCCCAAGAGTACTTTTATCATGATGATTTCTTATATCCTTATGAAAATAAGGCTTAATGTTGTCGTAGTTTAGTACTTATTCTCCAACCTCTACTAAGAAATTCAGATAAAAATACTTCCATTTACTGTTTACTCCCTCCTTGGGATTTACTAATGGTGTATATAACTAGGGTGTTGGTCTCTATCCAACTTATACTTTACCTCTTTAAGGTTTCACGGAAGAACTTACGGTATACCCACACAATTGTGGATCTCCGAAGTGAATCTTACAACTTTATTTGTGTTACTTACTGTTTGGACATTCTCTCTTTGGTTGGCCTGATTTCGTGAAGCGTCTTGAAAGATAGTCGCTTAGCAAGATGACCTAGTTAACTAAATCAAACAAATACCTTTATGTCTTACTTACTGTTTGGACGTTCTCTCTTTGGTAGGCCTAATTTCATACTCCTTTATGTCTTACTTATCTTAGGCCATGTTTTATGCTCTTTATGGAATAGCAAGATGACCTGATTAACTAAATCAAGCAAATACCAGCTGCGGACCCTAGGGTGTATGGATTACCCTATGGTTTTTGACGTACTACTCGCACTCTCTGAATTGTTAGAGCCTGAGTACCATTTTCTATTCCAATACTTCTTCAGTGTACCTATTCATGGTGCTTCCATGAGCCTAGTACAACTACTTCATAATTTTCCTAGCAACATCACCTACTTTGAATGAACTTAAGTTCGTCACTTATTCTTGCTCCATAAATTTTCTACACCAATCTTCCTTTTTATTGCTGACTAATAATGATCTGGGCTTGATCCATCCTTCAAATTGTGTTGATACACCTTATACTTGGCTTCATTATTCATATAAGTCTTCATCTTACACTACTAGGAAAATGATTATAGATAGATTTTAATTCTGTGGCGCATATAGGAAAAATGCTCCACTAAAATTAATTCTGTGGCGATATAGCAAATTCTCCACAGAATTCTTGCAATTCTGTGGGTCATATAGCTATATGAGCCGTGCATATAGCCATATGCGCCACATAATTTCTATGGGTCTGACACAGCACATGGACAGGCCAGAGGCTGTATGCGTCACAGAATGTCAAAATTCTATGGCGCATATAGCATATGCGCCACTGAATTCTCACTTTCTGTGGCACATATAGCTATATGCGCCACAAAATTTTGACATTATGTGGAGCATTTGCCATATGCGCCACAGAATGTGCGAAACGGATCTAAAAAATCTTGTTTTTAGAAGGCATATAATATAATATATTAATTATTGTTTTTAATAGGCAAATATATTAGTTCTTGCTTTTAATATATTATTACCATCCTTAAAATATATAATAATATATTAATTCTCGTTTTTAATAGGCAAATATATTAGTTCTTGCTTTTAATATATTATTACCATCCTTAAAATATTTTTTAAAAATAAAAAAAGATGTGGCCCCCAGTAATCAAACCTGGGGCATCAGAATAGAGGAGCAAGCGCTGAACCAATGTGGTAAGAAGTGTGTTCTGTTAAACAACAGCGCAACGCGTCTTGTGTACCATCTCCAACAATTCTGTGGCACATATCAGAATAGATGCGCCACAGAATTCTGGGACTTGGCGGTTTTGATGAGGCCCGACTAACCCTTCTTCCGCAAATCGACCAATACGGCCAGAACCCTAGCTAGCACGCCTCCGTTCTCGCTGCCATGCAGCGCTTGCCCGTCGTTCCACTACGCCGCGCTCACCCCATCGTGCCGCTATGCCATGCCCGCCGTCCACCACCGCCACCAACACCCCGCAGGTGACCCCCTCCCCTCCTTTCCTGCCCCCTTCCTTCATTGTCTGCTACCTCTGGCCCACGTTTACCTCGCCGTAGCCTCACAGAGCACTAGAAGGAGGAGGCTCCGGTGTCCAAGACCACCACCACCCCGCAGGTGACCCCCTCCCCTCCTTCCTTGTCCCCTTCCTTTCCTGTCCCCCGTTATCTTTGGCCCATGCTGACCTCGTCGTGGCCTCGCAGAGCACCAGGAGAATCCAGGACCACCGCCACCACCACCTCGCAGGTGACCCCCTCCCCACCTTCCCTTCCCCCTTCCTTCACTGTCCCTTCCTTGCAGGTTACCACTGGCTGCAGCGGGTGGAGTTGCTGCTAGACGATGATGTACTAGTTGAAGTAGATGCTATACTGGTCGATGTAGAGGTGTGGCAGGATGGCGTGTAGATGCTGTACCGGTCGATGCATGTCCCCGAACTCGTGGTTCATGGCGTAGCCCATGGCGCGGTTGTAGGCGTCTAAGATGTTGCCGCTGCTGAAGTTGCACAACTTGAGGATGGACTTGTAGGTGATGTCGGAGATTATGGCATGCGTCCACTAGTAGGTCACCGTGCCCATGTTGTCATAGTAGTTGTCTGTCACCGCGTTCCCCACTTGAGATTGAAACATTCACATGAGGAAGTGCGATTGGTTTAGTGGCCGAAATGCTGTGGCAGCTTTGGTCAGTAGTGTTACTCACAAGGATTCCCTTGAGGTTGATGATCGGGTGCTGTGAAGCCCTGTTGTACTCGACGACTTCCTTGACAAATAGGGGACATAGTTGCCTGGTAATAGAATAAATAAATAAGGAATTTAGCCAAGTATGCTTGGAAATATACTTGTCATATGGCACTGTCATGGTGCTATTATGGCACCGATAACACCATGGAATTTATTCCTGTGCTCTGAAAACAAGAGCAGCGACAGGAATACCACCTCATATCATGGTTTCTGAAATTACACAGACTTACCGGCGTATTTAAAATGCAAACACAACTTGATGCAAAGCTTATTTAGATGCAAATAGTACTACTAGATGCAAAGCTTATTTAAAATGCAAACAGTACTAGATGTAAAGCTTCTGACTACTAGATGCAAAGATTATTTAAAATGGAAACAGTACTATATGCAAAGCTTATTTAAAATACAAACATTACTAGATGCAAAGCTTATTTAAAATGCAAACAGTACTGAATGCAAAGCTTATTTAGATGCTAGATTCTGACTACTAGATGCTGGAGCACTATCTGGAGCTACTGTTTTTGCACTATTTTGGTGCAGTTTTAAATCTGGAATTTTTGCTTTTTGTATGCTGCTGGAGCACCTATGTGTGTGTCGTAACATCCCAAAAATATTAATCAAGATTATCATGTTCCAATCACCCAAGTTTAGGGTTAACAAAAACTTTTGTTATTAAAATCAATATAAATGCATGTGTGTATGTGATGAATGCATGAATGCTTGCAATGACTTGTTTGATTGCTATGAGTGGCAAGGTTTGGTTTAATGATGTAAACAAAATCATATAAATAATTTCCAAGGAGAATCAAAAGAAGAGAAATTCAAATATAAACATTATACGCAAATGGTAATTTTGACCAAAGTTAACCACTACACCACTTTGAGTATTTCTAGTCCAAGTTTTCTAATAGAAACAAATCCAATTCTTTTCACCCCTTGCTACACCAAGTAAAAGTGAACCCAAGCCCACTTTGCAAAACCACAGAAACATTTTGCAAATCTATTCAAATGACAATTCAAAATTGAATCAAGTGTAGGTACTAAGATCACCATTTCTGAAAAACCACTCTAACCAGTTCACCTTGACAAACCCAAGCAACCAGATACTACCAAGTATGTGACCAGTACACTCACCAAATTTCATTCAAAAATTTCAAACTAAATTTCTTTCGGCCATTTCATAAAACAGTTGGTGAACACAATAAGCACTGTCTAACTTCTACTGTTTTGATCAAATCTTGGTCTAATTCTTGTCTCCCTTTGCCCACCCTTGTCTCCCCTAGTGAGCACACCTGCATTGAACAACCTAGCAAGCTACCATTGCACCAGTGCCATGCCAACCTGAGCTTCCCCTTGCCAGCCGACCATGGCTAGCTAGCAGGAGCCATCACCATGCCTAGCCACCATGTCCAGGAGGGAGCTGACCGTCCACCGCCACCCCCTGTCTAGCCCTCGCACGCAGCCAGGCCCTGGACCACCCTAGCACAGCCGCGTCCTTTGTCTCTGCACCATGCCGAGAGCACAGTAGAGCGCCGCACCCGACACACTCGCACACGCCACGCCTCGCCTTCGCCGCTCGTGCCTGCAATGACCACGACACTAGTAAGCCCCTCCCCAGACATCCCCGTTTGCCGACGCGCGACCCGTAGCACCCGTGCGTTGTCAAAACCACCGTCGGTGCCGCACAGAGCATCGACCGTTCCCGACCATTTTCGACCTCCCCTTGCCGCGCCATTACGTGTTGCAGCATCGCTAGCAGATTGCGCACCGGCCTACACCCTCCGCCATTCCTTTAGCTCGCTGTATCATCTACCCCGTCGAGCTCCGCCCATGCCGCACTACCTCTCTCGCTCGATTATAAAAGGAGGCCACCCCAGCCTCAATTCTCCACACCATTCCACTCCCCACCTGTCACAGAACCTCCCACACCTCTCCCGGAGCAAGGCGAGCTCCACATCGCCGGAATTTCACCGGAGTCTGCCACGGAGGAGGAGAAGATGAGCTGTTGATTGGAGCCACCCTAGTAGCCGCCGTGACCACCGCTTGAACCGCCATCATTAACAACGTCGTTCGCCCCCAACATCAACCCTAGCTGGAGCCCTGGTGAGCCTCACATGACCCCCACCACCACGTTAGGGTTTAGACCTCGCCGGAGCTGTTTGCCGTCGACTATGAGCCTCTACCATTAGATTAGATTCTAATCGCACGGTCCAGATTGCCACTTACCCCTTCACGTAGCCAGAGTCGCTGACACGTGGGGTCATCACTTAACTCATCCCGCGTTTTGCGCTGTGCGCAGTGGGGCCGGCCCAGTGAATTCCCGCGCGACCCAGTAGATTCAAATATAGATTTTTCAATTTAGTTCAAACTCTAGTTCTGTCAGTAGATTCAAAAATCAATTCAGAGAGATTCACTAAACCAAATTGCATGAAACTAATTTTGTTAGAAAGGTACTAAAATTGTTAATCCAATCCCGTTGGATACAAACCATTTGAAATTATAGATCATCTATAGTAAAAATAACAAGGCAGAGACTTTTCTGCATTCAAACATTTTTCAAAAATCAACCATAAATGCTTTTGAGTAGATTCCAACTCTCAAAAATCACATCTAACCAGACCTTTCTGAATATATAAAATATCTAGGTTTACTTCCATTAATAATTGACAAGTACTAAAAGAATGCCCCATAGGCATTTCTAGTCACTCTAATTAATTAAAATAATAATGTTAAACCTTATTAAATTGTGACACCACTTTAAATCACATTCCCAAGTATTGAAATATGTCGTGATGACATGTGTCAACATGATCCCATATTTTAATTAGAGGATATTAAATCTTAAGTAGTTTTCAATGAGTAGAAATTATTTTCCAAAATAAAATAAATAAGACTAAGCCTTTAATCCTTGTGATGATTGTGATGATGCTAGATCATCTAGGGTGAACCTTTGTGTGCCAAATAGAAGTAGTTAACTATTGTTTGGTGATTGTGAACCTCGTATTTATTTATAGACGCTAGTAACGACCAAGCATACGAAGAGGAAGCAGAGGATAACTTCAACCACTGCACTACTCAAGGCAAGCTCACACTTGCAACTTTGCAAGCCATCTTAGCAAGCTACCACTTGCACGTTTCTTAACCATGCAAGCTAAGCTAAATCATGCAAGCTAATACTTGCAAGCACCACCATACCACTTAACCTATTGAATGCCTTAGGCATATTTGGTTATACCCCTTTATGATACCAAATCCCAGTTTTACTTACAAGCTTTATTCTTTTATTTCTTTATCAAAACTTCTTTATTGCTTTTACTTAGTAACTTGTGAATTTTGGAAAGATATTATAGGTAGCATAAAGAGGATAAAACTTGGACTAAGTTAGTTAGAACTAGATGTCATACTGAGGCATGAGATTAGATTTAGATAGTCACACTTGATTAGCACCCCTCATTAGTGACTACCCCTAACTTTAGTGGCTAGTGCTAAGCATAAAAATTGATCAATTTAGATGGGAATACTTGGTGAAAAGTATTATGAATTCCTTAGAATGATGAGTCATTCTAATGAAATGTTTTGACATGTGTTATGAACACCAGATGATTTGATGATGAAAATGTTGAGGCATGAGCCTTAGCCCTTTATAAAAGCTGATGGTTGGGTTCGGATGCGATACCATTCCAATTTTACCGTACAACCACAATACCCGAATTTGGGTAGGGCTTGACTGGAAGTTTATATATCTTAGTATGGGTTCCCTTGCGGCCGAGGTTTGAGCTGAGGCTACCTCGTGATGATTGTCCACCTGTGCAGATCCCGAGATGAAAGATGTTCATGGTTGGGAGGCCAAACTCATAGGGGAGGTGCCTATAATAGGGTGTGTAATTGAAAGGTTAGGATTGATTATTCGCATACCGAGTATGGTAATTCAGGATTGTTCCTGACGGATGTATCGAATGTTGTGGTGAAAGTGTACAATCTCTGCAGAGTGTCAAACTATTCGAATAGACGCGTCCGCGGTTATGGACAGTTGGAGTGGGCATACTGTTCCGTCGTCAGATGTTTTCGAAATGACTTGTGGAATGAACTATGACTTTGACTTGACCACAACAGGGTTGTGAACATGAAAACTAAGTTCCCACTTAGATGTTATAGAACATTAAACTAGTTTTCTTTACTTATAAACTCAGTTAGAGATAAACCTAGATTTTTGCAAAACAACCTAGAGCTTACGATTCCTATGTGAACCACTTTACTTGTTAGTGATAGTTTGCGAGTATTTAAAGAGTACTCGTGGCTTTGTCCTGGCTATTCCTATGGCCAGACTATGAGGAGGACTACCAGGATGATGGACAACAGGAAGTCTATGAAAACTAGGATCATCTCCCATCGTCAGCATTGCCTGTGACCCCCTGAAGATGAAGCTTTGACCATGCTATCGTTCTTATTATATTCTGATGCGTTGATTGTATTAAGACTGGATCATGAGATCCTTTATTTGTAAGACCTTTATTATGGTTTTTAATGGATGATGAACTATGGTACCAATCTGTTATGTCTCACAAAAATGGTAATCCTGGAATTGTGATGTATGGCATAACAGGCATCTGGGATTAAAAATCCGGGTGTTGACATGTTGGTATCAGAGCCATCCTGACCATAGGAGACCCTAGTTAGAATGGATGCTTGAATCAAAAACTTAGTTTCAAAACAAAAGAAGTGAGGATTTATGAAAACCTATTCTCATTCTTATCCCTTAGATTCTTTTAGGAAAATTCATGTCCTTCAAAAATTCTTGCAAACTTACATAAATTTGACACACTTGATCACTCTACTAACTTACTCATCCTATATTCTTATAGATGGATGTGAAGTATAGCAAGTTATACCAGTTGGGCAATGGAGGACAGCTCATCTTTGAATGCGAATTGGCCCAACTCTCGGAACTTCTTGAGCACCCGCACCCTGAGTTCTTCAGGGCACATCTCAACGATCAACAAGGAGGAGAACTACAATGGCTGATTGTTGCAAATCTTAGAGGCAAGATGGAAGCACCCACCTCAGAGGGAATCCAATTCACCTTAAGAGAGAACAACTGGCTAGACGGACTCGCTAGGGCTATACAGGAAGCTCTTGCCTGTCTGTGTGGGCAAAGCATCAATCAAATCAAAGGTACTCGCTTTGAGCACTACGCCATTGGAGGTACCAAGACACCCGGAGCTGAAGCATCACGTGGATCATCTCAGCTTCATGCTGTATGACAGGCAGAAGGAGTTGGACAACGCCCGCACATACGCCAACCAGAACTATGTCATTGCAGTCAAGAAGGACCAGACCCAATCCATCCTTGCGAAGGAGCGCAATACCTTTCACCGTATGTGTGACAAGAAGGATCGCATCATTGCTCGCCTTCATCACAAAGTGACAGACTTGGAGGAGACCATCCTTGGATACCATTAATCCTACCTTAGTGATGATGATGACTACCTGGAGGACCAAGCCATTGACTTCCACACTGATGATGATGATTCCGCCTTCATTGATGATGATGATGAAGCCACCGATTCCGATGAGTAGCAGCACTAGATCACTTTAGTAGAACTCACACATACAATAGCAATCACCATTTATGAGTTGTATCCGGTCCCATTGTATCGTAGTTTCACAGAATGGTTCTTAAAACCATCTGTTACCTTAGTGTGGTGTGTGTTTGTATTGTGTGCTATGAATGAATGAAAAGCAAGTTGCTAGTTGGAAAAACCTGAGTCAAACACAAAGTTTAAAAACTTTTCAAAAACAAAGCCATGAACCTTAGAAATTTCCCTCTTGTCTCATGATCTATCTCAATCTTCAGATGCCTCACGGAGGAAGCAGTTCATCCCCGGACCCAATGTTGCAAATCTTGCAAATGTTGGTTTCAGACCATGAAGCTAAAAGAGCCGAACGTCAACCTAACATAGCCACCCTTTAACACATAGCTCAGATGGCCAATAACAATCAAGGCCATCGAAACCAGGACAACCATGGATTCAAGCTCAAGAACTTTCAGAACACCAATCCACCCATTTTTAGTAAGTCTGAAGAGCCATTAGATGCTGATGACTGGCTGCAGACCATGGAGAACAACTTAGAGGTCGCAGGAGTGGAAGCCAATGAGAAAGTACTGTTTACCATCCATTATCTGGTAGGATATGCAAGAGCTTGGTGAAACAGCATCCGTACCATGAACGGAGGACAGATGATGACCTGGGATGAATTCAAACATAAGTTTAGCTAAACCCATGTGCCACCGGGTTTAATCAAGAGGATGGGAGATGAATTCAGAGAATTGAAGCAAGGGAGGATGACAGTAGTTGAGTACCATGACAAATTTCTTTCATTAGCTAGGTATGCACTAGATGAGATTGACACTGAAGCCCAGAAGCAGGAGAGATTTTTGAATGGTCTGCATGATGAGATGCAGACAGTATTAGTCAACATTCCTTTCACTGACATTGAAGCCTTAGTGGATTCTGCAATCCAGATGGAAGGAAAGATCAACCAAGCCAATGAGAATCGCAAGCGTCAAATGATGCATCAACCAGGAACCCACCATACCCCAAAGTATCGCCCCAACCCGTCTGCAGGATATGCCCCAAGAAACAATAGACCCCTGATGACCCGTCCGAACTATCCCAACCATGGAGGAGGAAACCACAACAACAACCCCGACAACTCCAACAATTTCAACCGTGCACCGCCCAAGTTCAACAACAACAACGCCAACAACACCAATACTGCCCCAAGGACTAGAAGCAATGATGTGCCTGTTGCAGGAGAAGACATGTCTCAAGTTACTTGTTATGAATGCGGAACCAAGGGTCACTACTCCAATGAGTGCCCCAAGAATCTTGCCGCATCCCCCAATGTGAATGCCCCAGCTCAACAACAACGTCGTTCAGCCTGGAAGAAGATTTGCCCTAGGGAACTCACTCAACCGCAACGGATCTTTGTTTCACATGAATGTTGAAGAAGCCCAGGAAGCGCCAGATGTCGTGTTGGGTATGTTTTCTGTTAACTCAGTACTGGCAAGAGTGTTGTTTGATTCTGGAGCATCGCACTCGTTTGTTACAGAAGAATTTGCATGCACTAGTAAGATTCAACCAACAAAATTGAAACATGTTATTATAGTTCAACTACCTGGTTCAACCACCAAAGCTAGACAAATTTGCAAGGTTGTACTTATCAGAATCCATGACATAGATTTTTATGATAATCTAACAGTACTTGGAACCAAAGGTTTAGAAGTATTACTAGGAATGGATTGGATGTCGAAACATAAAGGATTAATCGACTGTGCCAAGAAAGCCATAACCATGACTAGTACCGCTGGAGTATCAGTAGAGCATATATCTGAAACCTTGCACCATCAATTCAAGTGCAACAAGAGTCTAGCCCAACCAACCATTGACCACGTCAGAGTAGTCTGCGAATACCCCGATGTATTCCCAGATGTATTGCCCGGTATGCCCTAGATCGGGATATCGAGTTTATCATGGAACTAATCCCTGGAACTGGACCCATAGCTCAGAGAGCTTATAGTATGAACCCGTCGGAATTAGCGGAGCTAAAGAAGCAACTGGATGCTATGCTGGAGATAGGATTGATTCAACCCAGTGCGTCGCCATGGAGATCACATGACTTGTTTGTGGATAAGAAAGATGGAGGTAACCATTTGTGCACGAATTATCGGAAGCTGAATGATGTCACCATTAAGAACAAGTACCCACTGCCAAAGATAGAAGATTTGTTTGACCAGTTGACCGGTGCCAAAGTGTTTTCTAAGATTGATCTTAGAACTAGTTATTATCAACTCAAGATTCACGCAGAGGATATTCCAAAGACTGCCTTTACCACCAGATATGGACTGTATGAGTACACTGTCATGTCTTTTGGATTAACCAATGCCCCCGCTTATTTAATGAATCTCATGAATAAGATTTTTATGAACTTCATGGATAAGTTTGTCATTGTTTTCATCGATAACATTCTGATCTATTCCAAATCAGAAGAATAACATGAGCTACACCTAAGGACCATCCTTGAAACCCTTAGGGAACATCAGTTGTATGCCAAGTTTAGCAAATGTGATTTCTGGTTAAAGGAAGTAGGATTCCTCGGACATATTGTGTCGGCCAGAGGAATTCCTGTCGAGCCTGCCAAGGTTAAGGGTGTTGAAGAATGGCAAGCCCCAACCACTCAAACCCAAGTTCATGCATTTCTCGGATTAGCGAGATATTACCGCAAGTTTGTAGAAGGATTCTCGAGCATCGCAAGACCCATTACCCAATTGTTGAAGAAATATAAGAAGTTTGAATGGATGGACAAATGTGAAGCAAGTTTTCAAGAGCTTAAGAAGAGATTAATTTCCGTCCCAATCATGATTATGCCGGATATCATGAAGCCTTTTGATGTGTATTGTGACGCATCCAAGGTTGGTCTCACATGTGTGCTAATACAAGAAGGCAAAGTCATATCCTATCTATCCTGACAACTGAAGCAACATGAGCAGAATTACCCTACCCATGACCTCGAACTAGCACCCGTAGTTTTAGCTTTGAAGACATGGCGACATTACCTCATGGGTAATCGCTGTGAGATTTATTCAGATCACAAGATCCTAAAGTATATTTTCACCCATAAGGAGCAGAATATGAGGCAAAGGAGATGGATAGAGCTAATCAAGGACTATGACCTTCACATTCACTATCACCCCAGCAAAGGCTTGTATGGGAGGCCACGCGGGTTGTGGTTATTGCAGTCCTATACTTGCCACCCTTAGGACCTTGGGTTCTTGCCTCTTGAACCAAGATGAGCGTACAACCACACGGGGTTTGGGAACCCCTTGACCCCAACTTGCCTAGTATGATCCATGAGTCTGTAGTTTGAGCATTTATTCCGCACCCGCATGGAAAAAGTTTTTGGAAAATGGTGCAAGCATATAGGACGTGGCCGGGTGAAGGATGCTCCACATTGAACTGGATCCCGGTACACAGATTCGAGGACCGCCTGGGCGTATGGCGAACTACCGCAACCGGGAGCCCTTCTAGTGACTCATGGATTAGGCAAAAGTAAGGGAATGGTTTCGGTCGACCACCCTCTGTCAGCACACCAATTAAGTTTGTCAAGTGACGCTAAGAGTCTGTCGGCACATGTGGGTAAAGTTGTACACCCCTGCAGGGTATTAATCTTTTCGAAAAGCCATGTCCACGGATATGGACGACTTGGGAATGGACGTGGGATCATAGAGAAGAATAACCTAATCGTAAAACTTGGCAAAGTAATGTGTGCTTAAGGATGCTTCCTCATGGGTACGAGGGGTGATCCTAGTTGAGGTTTGATGATGATTACTTGGTGGATATCAAAGGATGACGATCAAAACTTTGGAGATGTCGTTTTCTTATCCTCTTTTAAAACACTCTGATTAGACGAGTTTCTCCTCCCTCTTGTTTTACAAACAAAGACATCTTTATGCGAAACAACTCCACCAGCTATAAGTCTTGCGGAGTACACCCTGTACTCACCCTTGATTTGTTGATACTTTTGCAGCAGAGTAAGTGTTACCATAGAAGATGAGTTTGTTATGGCATCGACATCGACGAGTAGCTTGGGGTTCCCGGCCGGCAGCCTGGAATCTATGGAATGGGACGTCATCGTTATGCTTCAGGACTCTTAGGCAATTTGTTAAGTTTGCTATACTTAATAGCATAATTTGCCTTCCGTTGTTTGATGTCTGAGGTCAGTAACCTTTGCTTGTAATTATTTTGGTTCTTTGCTCAGTTATGAGCTTGTTGTAATAATTTTTATGTCGTAGGGTCACTAATGTGTTTCCGATTCTTCACTGGATATTCTCGAGCTCAAGGTTCAGCTTATTTCAGACGGAGGTCTGAGATTTGTTTAGACCTGATCCCGGGGTGTCACAAAGATTGTGTGTTGGAATATGGATCAAAATGGGAAGACTGTCTGCCTTTCGCAGAATTTTCATACAACAACAGTTACCAAGCCAGTTTGCAAATAGCCCCATTTGAATTCATGTATGGAAGGAGGTGTTGCACCCCTTTGAATTGGTCGGAAGTGGGAGAGAGTCAGATTTTCGGACCCGACATCCTACGAGAAGCCGAAGAGAAAGTTTACAAGATCTGTGAGCACCTCAATACCGCCCAATCCAGACGGAAGAGTTATGCCGATAAGAGATGTCGAGACCTAACCCTCAATATCGGAGATTTTGTGTATCTCAAAGTATCACCCTTGAAAGGAATGCAACGTTTCCAACTCAAAGGCAAATTAGCCGCCAGATATATCGGACCCTTCAAGATTTTTAATCGTCGAGGAGAAGTATCATATCAACTGGAACTACCGGAAGAGATGTCAATCGTGCATAATGTGTTTCATATTTCGTTACTTCGCAAATGCCTAGAAGTCCTAGAGAAGACCGAAGTTTTCAAGAATATTGATCACAGAACCATAGAGATTAACGAGGACCTAACATATCCCGAAGTACCCATTCGTATTTTGGAGAAAGCCTTCAGAACCACTAGAACCCGGAGTATCAAGTTTCTCAAGATCCAGTGGAGTAACCACACTGAAGAAGAAGCTACCTAGGAACGATAACATTACATTAGGACTGAGTTTCCAGATCTCTTTGAATCCTAGTTTTCTTTTACCCAAATCTCAGGACAAGAATTTATTTATGGGGGGAAGGTTTGTAACATCCTAAAAATATTAATCAAGATTATCAAGTTTCAATCACCCACGTTTAGGGTTAACAAAAACTTTTGTTATTAAAATCAATATGAATGCATGTGTGTATGTGATGAATGCATGAATGGTTGCAATGACTTGTTTGATTGCTATGAGTGGCAAGGATTGGTTTAAAGATGAAAACAAAATCATCTAAATCATTTCCAAGCAGAATCAAAAGAAGAGAAATTCAAATATAAACATTATAAACAAATGGTCATTTTGACCAAAGTTAACCACTATACCACTTTGAGTGTTTCTAGTCCAAGTTTTCTAACAGAAAAAATCCAATTCTTTTCACCCCCTTGCTAGACCAAGTAAAAGTTAACCCAAGCCCACTTTGCAAAACCATAGAAACATTTTGCAAATCTATTCAAATGACAATTAAAAATTGAATCAAGTGTAGGTACTAAGATCACCATTTCTAAAAACCACTCAAACCAGTTCACCTTGCCAAACACAAGCATCCAGATAATACCAAGTATGTGACCAGTACACTCACCAAAATTCATTCAAAAATTTCAAACTAAATTTCTTTCGACCATTTCATCAAACAGTTGGTGAACACAGCAAACACTGCCTAACTTCTACTGTTTGTGATCAAAACTTGGTCTAATGCTTGTCTCCCTTTGCTCACCCTTGTCCCCCCAGTGAGCACACCTGCATTGAATAACCTAGCAAGCTACCATAGCACCAGTGCCATGCCAACCCGAGCTTCCCCTTGCCAGCCGACCATGGCTAGCTAGCAGGAGCCATCGCCGCGCCTAGACACCATGTACAAGAGGCAACTAACCGTCCACCGCCACCCCCTGTCCAGCCCTCACATGCAGCCAGGCCCTGGACCACCCCAGCACAGCCGCACCCTTTGTCTCTGCACCATGCCGAGAGCACGCCAGAGCGCCGCTCCCGACAAGCTCGCACACGCCGTGCCTTGCCTTCGCCGCCCGTACCTGCAATCACCACGACACCAGTAACCCCCTAGACATCCCCGTTTGCCGCCGCGTGACCCTAGCACCCATGCGTCATCAAAACCACCTTCGGTGCCGCGCAGAGCGTCGACCGTTCCCGACCATTTTCGACCACCCCTTGCCACGCCATTACGTCCTTGAACATCGCCAGGAGACCGCGCACCGGATGCAAAATTTAGACCCAATCCCAATGAGTTAGACCCAACCATGGGTCTAACTCATTGTTGTTGGGTCTAACTCATTGTTATTGGCTAAAAGGCACCAGCCTACACGCTCCGCCATGCCTTTAGCTCGATGTATCATCGACCCCGTCGAGCTCCGCTCATGCCGCACTGCCTCTCTCGCTCGACTATAAAAGGAGGCCACCCCAGCCTTAATTCGCCACACCATTCCACTCCCCACCTCTCACAGAACCTCCCACACCTCTCCTCAGAGCAATGTGAGCTCCGCATCACTGGAATTTCACCGGAGTCTGCCGTAGAGGAGGAGAAGAGGAGCCGTTGATTGGAGCCACCCCAGGATCCGCCGTGACCATCGCTCAAACCGCCATCGTAGACAACGTCTTTCGCTCCCAACATCAACCCTAGCTGGAACCCTAGTGAGCCTCACACGACCCCCACCACCGTGTTAGGGTTTAGACATCGCCGGAGCTATTCGTGATCGACGATGAGCCTCGGCCGTTAGATTAGATTCTAATCGCATGGTCTAGATTGCCACTTACCGCTTCACGTAGCCAGAGTTGCTGATGCGTGGGGTCATCACTTAACTAAGCCCGCGCACTGCGCTATGCATAGTGGGCTGGCCAAGTTAGTTTCCAAAAACTTTTGTTTGATGTTAGTGAAGTGTGTTGATTAGGATTACAAGTCTACAACCAACATGATTGCCTGTGGCACTTTGAAGATGAAGGACTCCATGCTATATAGTTATTTCTGCTGCATTGTAATGAGATAGCCAAATGAGCTATGTAAGATGTAATGAATTATTTTACTCCTGGTTATAACGTTGTATTATGACCGTTGTTTCTTGATATTGCATCTTAAACTGTGGATGCTAGCTATTGATCCAGGGACTAGCATTGTAAACACAGGGATCTCTACCTTATCAAGGTTGGGACCTCTACAGATGGTATCAGAGGACTGTGTTGCCTATAGGATTGTAACCCTAGGATTGGACAAAACCCCTTAGAAAAATATAGGAGTTGTATTTGTTCAAAAACTTATTTACAAATAATCTTGTAAACTCTTTCATCAACCTTTTTGGTTTTAATTCTACATCTCTTCCTTTTCAAACTTGATGAACAAAGCCTCATCATGAGTAAAGACTTCAACATGAGCAAAGACTTCAACATGAGCAAAGACTTCAACTTGAGCAAAGGACTTCACCAACTCAAATGACTTCAACTTTATTTTCATAAAGGACTTTAACTTAGACATCACTACAGACTACACGTGAGACAAGAATAAACTCAAGACTTGAAGACTAAAGAAACACAACTTAGAAGGAATCACCATCACCTTTGAAGTTTTGTGACCAAGATGCAAGAATTTTTCCAAGGAAACCATGACCTTATTCATGAAGAAACAACTAAGAAGAATGAAGTGATCTCAAGTGAACCATATAGTTGTACCACCATACTAGTGTTTAGTAAGATCAATTACACCAACTTATGTGGTGTAGGAAAAATATTTTGTTGCCTAAAAATGTGTTTGAACTTTTTTGTTTGATTGGAATGTTTGTTTGTGATTGCTTGCACATTGCTTGTGTGAATTGTTGTAGAATTCTTCCCTAGAAATGTTTTGCCTATTCTAATCCCAATCGGTCAACACCCGGATTTTTAATCCCAGATGCCTGTTATGCCATACATCGCAATCCCATGATTACCATTTTTGCGAGACATAACAGAATTGGATACCACAGTACACCATCCATTACAAACCATACATAAGTTTTTACACAAATAAGGATCTCATGATCCAGTTCTTAATACAACTCAAGCAGTGGAAATACGTAATAATAATAACGGTAGCGTAGGCGAAGCTCCATCTTTGGGGTCACAGGCAATGCTGACGATGGGAGATGATCCTAGTTGTCATAACCTTCCTAGGGTCCATCCTCCAGGTACTCCTATTCATAGTCTGGCCACGGGAATAGCCAGGGACAAAGCCATGAGTACTCTTTAAGTAATCGCAAACTAATACTAACAAGTGAAGAGGGTTTTTGTAGTAGGACACTAAGCTCTAGGGTTGTTTTGCAAAAAGCCAGATTTACATCTACTAAGCTCAGAAGTAAGAAAAGCTAGTTGAAGTTTTATAACACCTAAGTGGGAACTTGTATTTCATATCACAACTCTGTTGTGGTCAAGTCAAAATCTCAATTCATTTCACAAGTAATTTTGAAATCATCTAACAGGGGAACAGTATGGCCACTCCAACTGTCCATAACCGCGGACGCGGCTATTCGAATAGTTTGACAACTCTGCAGAGATTGTACACTTTCACCACAACATTCGATACATCCATCAGGAAAAAATCCTGAATTCACCATACTCAGTATGCGGATAATCAATCCTAACCTTTCAATTACATGCCCTAGTATAAGCACCTCTCCTGTGAGTTTAGCCTCCCAACCATGACCAACTGTCATCTT
This sequence comes from Avena sativa, assembly GCA_916181665.1. Lineage (NCBI taxonomy): Eukaryota > Viridiplantae > Streptophyta > Magnoliopsida > Poales > Poaceae > Avena > Avena sativa. The sequence continues at coordinate 116,282,792 of OV702298.1, forward strand.
GGGTACTGCACAAGTGGACAATCTTCACAAGGTAGCCTCATCTCAGACCTTGGTCGTGAGAGAACCCATACTAAAGTATATAAGTTTCCAGTCAAGCCCTACCTAGTTTTCGGGTATTGTGGTTGTATGGTAATTTTGATATGGTATCGCATCCAGACAACCATCAGTTTTATAAAGGGCTAAGGCTCATGCCTCAACATTTTCATCACCAAAATCATCTGGTGTTCGGAAACACATGTCAAAACATCTCAATAGAATGATCCATCATTCCAAGGTTTTCATAACCATTTTTCCACCAAGTATTCCCATCTAAGTTGATCAGGTTTTATGCTTAGCACTAGCATCTACAAGTGGGGGTAAGTACTAATGAGGGGTCGTAACCTAGTGGAGTTTAACTAAGTTCAATCTCATGCCTTAGGATGACATAAAGATTATCTAGCTTAGGCCAAATTTTATGCTCTTTATGCAACCTTCAATTATCTTTCTAGTATCTACAATCCACTTAAATAAAATCTAAGTAAAAGCTTTGATAAGGAAATAAAGTATAAAACTTGTAAGTAAAACTAGGATTGGTTTATCAAGGGGTTATGATCATATATGCTTAAGGCATATAGTTGGCATGGTAACAAGCAAGTATTTGCTTGCACATTCAACTAGTAGTATGAGGCTTGCATCAGTATCAGTATAAGCTTGCTAAGTTGCAAGTGTTAGCTTGCAAGTATTGGCTTGCATAGGTCAACTTGATTAGTAAGGCTTGCCTTGGACAGAGCAGTGGTTGAAGTTCTCCTCGACTTCTTCTTCGTAGTATCCTCCTTCCTCCTCGTATCCTTGGTCGGTACTAGCGTCTATAAATAAATACGAGGTACACAATCACCAAACAATACTTAACTAATTTCAATCATCACACAAAAGGGTCCTATAGATGATCTAGCATCATCACTAACATTACAAGATTAAAGCTTGGTTTAATTTCTTTTACTTTTAGAAAAGTAATTTCTACTCATTGAAAAACTACTTAAGGTTTAATATTCTCCAAACCAAACATGGGATCATGTTGACACATGTCATCACCACATATTTTAGTCCATGGGAATATGATTTAAAGTGGGAATATGAATTTTCATGAAATAATCAAAGTGATAAGAATGGGAATAAGTTTATGTAAATATTTGCTTTCTTTGGTTTTGAAACTAAGTTTTTGATTGCAAACGTCCAGTCTAACTAGGGTCTCCTATGGTCAGGATGGCTCTAATACCAACTTGTCAACACCCGGATTTTTAATCCCAGATGCCTGTTATGCCATACATCGCAATCCCAGGATTACCATTTTTGCGAGACATAACAGAATTGGATACCACAGTACATCATCCATTACAAACCATACATAATGTATTACACAAATAAGGATCTCATGATCCAGTTCTTAATACAACTCAAGCAGCGGAAATACGTAATAATAACGGTACCGTAGGCGAAGCTCCATCTTCGGGGTCACAGGCAATGCTGACGATGGGAGATGATCCTAGTTGTCGTAACCTTCCTGGAGTCCATCCTCCAAGTAGTCCTCTTCATAGTCTGGCCACGGGAATAGCCAGGGACAAAGCCATGAGTACTCTTTAAGTACTCACAAACTAATACTAACAAGTGAAGGGGTTTTTTGTAGTAGGACACTAAGCTCTAGGGTTGTTTTGCAAAAAGCCAGATTTACATCTACTAAGCTCAGAAGTAAGAAAAGCTAGTTGAAGTTTTATAACACCTAAGTGGGAACTTGTATTTCATATCACAACTCTGTTGTGGTCAAGTCAAAATCTCCATTCATTTCACAAGTCATTTTGAGAACATCTGACGGGGGAACAGTATGGCCACTCCAACTGTCCATAACCGCGGACGCGGCTATTCGAATAGTTTGACACTCTGCAGAGATTGTACACTTTCACCACAACATTCGATACATCCGCCAGGAACAAATCCTGAATTCACCATACTCAGTATGCGGATAATCAATCCTAACCTTTCAATTACACGCCCTAGTATAAGCACCTCTCCGGTGAGTTTGGCCTCCCAACCATGACCAACTGTCATCTTGGGTACTGCACAGGTGGACAATCTTCACAAGGTAGCCTCACCTCAGACCTTGGCCATGAGGGAACCCATACTAAAGTATATAAGTTTCTAGTCAAGCCCTACCCAGTTTTTGGGTATTGTGGTTGTACGGTAATTTTGGAATGGTATCGCATCCAGACAACCATCAGTTTTATAAAGGGCTAAGGCTCATGCCTCAACATTTTCATCACCAAAATCATCTGGTGTTCGGAAACACATGTCAAAACATCTCAATAGAATGATCCATCATTCCAAGGTTTTCATAACCATTTTTCCACCAAGTATTCCCATCTAAGTTGATCAGGTTTTATGCTTAGCACTAGCATCTACAAGTGGGGGTAAGTATTAATTATGGGTGGTAACCTAGTGGAGTTTAACTAAGTTCAATCTCATGCTTTAGGATGACATAAAGATTATCTAGCTTAGGCCAAATTTTATGCTCTTTATGAAACCTTCAATTATCTTTCTAGTATCTACAATCCACTTAAATAAACTCGAAGTAAAAGCTTTGATAAAGAAATAAAGTATAAATCTTGTAAGTAAAACTAGGATTGGTTTATCAAGGTGTTATGATCATATATTCTTAAGGCATATAGTTGGCATGGTAACAAGAAAGTATTTGCTTGCACATTCAACTAGTAGTATGAGGCTTGCATCAGTATCAGTATAAGCTTGCTAAGTTGCAAGTGTTAGCTTGCAAGTATTGGCTTGCATAGGTCAACTTGATTAGTAAGGCTTGCCTTGTGCAGAGCAGTGGTTGAATACTTAACTAATTTCACCAAATACGAGGTACTAGCGTCTATAAATAAATACGAGGTACTAGCGTAGTATCCTCCTTCCTCCTCGTATCCTTGTTCGGTACTAGCGTCTATAAATAAATATGAGGTACACAATCACCAAACAATACTTAACTAATTTCAATCATCACACAAAAGGGTCCTATGGATGATCTAGCATCATCACTAATATTACAAGATTAAAGCTTAGTTTAATTTCTTTTATTTTTAGAAAAGTAATTTCTACTCATTGAAAAACTACTTAAGATTTAATATTCTCCAAACCAAACATGGGATCATGTTGACACATGTCATCACCACATATTTTAGTCCATGGGAATATGATTTAAAGTGGTTTCACAATTTAATTAGGTTTAACCGTTTATTTTACTTAAATAAAGTGTCTAGAAATGCCTGTGTGACATTCTTTTATTACTTGAACATTATTTCTGTAAGTAAACCCAAATGTTTTTATATATTCTGAAAGGTATGATCAAATGTGATTTTTGAGAGATGGAATCAACTCAAAATCTTTTATGATTTAAATTTGAAAAATGTTTGAATGCAGAAAAGGTTCTGCCTTGTTATTTTTACCAAGGTTGATCTATAGATTCAAATGATTTAAATCCAACGGGCTTGGATTCAGCATTTCAAGACCTTTCTAACAAAATTGGTTTCATTCAATTTGGTGCACTGAATCGAGCTGGGTTGATTTTTGAAACTAGGTACAGAACTGTGTTTGAATTAAAATGAAAAAGTTAAATTCAAATGACTGGGCTGCGTGGGAAACGATACTGGGCCGGCCTGCTAAGCACAGCACTTACGCGGGCTGGTTAAGTTGCTGTCCCCACGGTTCAGTGAGACAGGGGGTGCGAAGCGGTACGGGGCAACGTGGTGCGTTTGATTAGAAGTAAGATCAACGGCTGAGGGTCGTCGTCGATGATGAACTAGTCACCGGCGAGCTCGAACCCTAGCGGCGCAGTGGGGGTCGTGGGAGGCTCATCGGGGCTCAGGCGAGGGTCGGCGAGGAGGGCAAAGGGCGAAGTCGACGACGGCGAACCTCCTAGTACCGACAGCTTCTCTTGGGGCGGCTCCAATCGCTGGCTCCCTTCTTCTCCAGCAGCGGCGGACTCCGGCCAAATTTCGGCGATGCGCTGCTCGCCTTGCTTCGGGACTGAGGCGGGGTGGCTCTGGGTGAGAGGGGAGTGAGATGGTGTGCTCAATTCGGCTGGGGGTGGCCTCTATTTATAGTGGCGAGAGGGGACCGACGGGCGCAAGCTGAGCTCGTCATGGTCGACGGCACAGAGGGCTATCAGCGTGGGCGATGGTAGGGGGCGGTGCTGTGCTCCCTGGCGAAGCTCAACGACGTGGTGGCGAGGCGTGGGGCGGTGCTGATCGGTCGGAACGCGGCGGTGCTCTGCGCGTGCCCGACGGAAGTTTTTATGGCGCACAGCGTGCATGATCCGTGCAGCGGCGAACGAGCGTGTCTGCGGGGTTGCTGGGACGGTGGTGATCGTGTATGCATGCAGCGAGGGTGGCGCGCGGTCTGTGGGTGTCTGTCGAGCATGGCGCACGGAGAGCGTCTCGGCATGGTTGCTGGTGAGCTGGGCACGGTCTATGTGTGTGGTCCAGGGGCTGGCATCGCTCACGGCTGGGACAGGGAGTGGCGGTGGGGTGCTAGCTTGCTCCCAGACAAGGTTGGCGAGGCTAGTGCTTCTCCTAGCTTGCTGTCCACACTAGGGTGACATGGTGAGGCTCGGCTGTTCACCATTGATGACATTGCCAAGCTTACAGTGGGGCTAGTGCTTAGTTAATTTCCTAGATGATCTACTAAGGTTGTTGTGAGCTAGAGAGGGAACCAGTTAGGCACAAATCACTACTCACAATAGTGTTTGGATTTTGTTTGATTTGAATTTGCAAGGTGTTTGATGAAATGGCCGCACGAATTCAAGTTTTGAATTTTGAAAAGATTTTTGGAGGGTGTGCTAGGTAGGTGCTGGTGAGTCTGTAGATGCTTGGGTTTTGAAAGTTGAGCTTGTTTGAGTGGTTTTTGAAAAAGTGGGATCTTCCCATATGATATAGATTCAATTTTAAAAGTTGAGCTTGTCTGTAGATGCTTGGGTTTTGAAAGTTGAGCTTATGTCTGTAGATGCTTGGGTTTTGAAAGTTGAGCTTGTTTGAGTGGTTTTTGAAAAAGTGGGATCTTCCCATATGATATAGATTCAATTTTAAACTGTCCTTTAAACTAGGCATTCAAATGTTTTTGGATGATCACAAAGTGGGCCTTCATACTTTGTTATGAGTACTATCAAGGGGTGCAAAGATCCAAACAAGTTTCTATTAAGTTCTGAAAGTTAGAGACATCCAAAGTAGGCATGGGAGTTAAATTGGTCAAAATGACCATTCACTCATTTTGTTTGTTTTGATTTATTTGTCTTTAGGAAAAGTGTGGGGATTGTTTAGATGATGTTTATTTCACCTAAGAATCATTTTACAAGCAAAGAAACACATAAAAAAGGCAATTCAAAAGAATTCAAAATGGGATGCATACACACATGCATGCTTTCATATTTTTATTTAGAAAAGTTTTTGTTAACCCTAATTTTGAAGATTAGAGTTTGATGATCCAAGTTTAGTATTTTTGGGATGTTACAAACCTTCCCCCCTTAAACAAAATCTTGTCCCGAGATTTGAAAAAGGACGAAAAGATTACCTAGGATTTGAAGAGATCGGGAAACTCCGTCCTGATGTGATCTTTGCGCTCCCAGGTAGCTTCCTCTTCTGTGTGGTTGCTCCACTGAATCTTGAGAAACTTGATGCTTCGGGTTCTGGTGGTTCGGAAAGCTTCTTCCAAAATACGGATGGGTACTTCGGGATAGGTCAGGTCATCATTGATCTCTATGGTCCGGTCATCAATATTCTTGAACACTTCAGTCTTCTCCGGGACTTCGAGACACTTGCGAAGTAATGAGATATGGAACACATTGTGCACGGCTGACATCTCTTTGGGTAGTTCCAATTGATACGACACTTCTTCTCGACGGTTCAGAATTTTGAAAGGTCCGATATATCTGGGGGCTAACTTTCCTTTGAGTTGGAAACGCTGCATTCCCTTCAATGGCGACACTTTCAGATATACAAAATCTCCTATGTTGAAGGCGAGGTCTCGACGTCTCTTGTCGGCGTAACTCTTCTGTCTAGATTGGGCTGTCTTGAGGTGCTCACGAATCTTGTGAACCTTCTCTTCTGCTTCTGTCTAGATCGGGTCCGAAAATCTGACTCTCTCCTACTTCCGACCAGTTCAAAGGGGTGCGACACTTCCTTCCGTACATGAATTCAAATGGGGCCATTTGCAAACTAGCTTGATAACTGTTGTTGTACGAAAATTCTGCAAACGGCAGACAGTCTTCCCACTTAAATCCATATTCTAACACACATGCTCTCAACAAATCTTTGAGTATTTGATTTACTCGCTCCGTCTGTCCGTCGGTCTGAGGGTGATATGCGGTACTGAAATCTAGGCGGGTTCCTAAACTTCTTGAACTTTCTTCCAGAATCTCGAGGTAAACTGAGTTCCTCGATCCGATATAATGTTCTTAGGGACTCCATGCAAACTGACGATTCTAGCGATGTATAACTCCGCTAGCTTCGAACTCTGATATGTGGTCTTGACGGGTAAGAAATGGGCGACTTTGGACAATCTGTCCACTATGACCCAGATAGAGTCATTTCCCCTACTAGAAGTAGGCAATCCGGTGATAAAGTCCATTCCAACGGAATCCCATTTCCATTCCGGAATCTGCAATGGTTGCAACAATCCAGCGGGTCTTTGATGTCCTGCGTTGACTCGCTGACATATATCACACTTGGCGATATAGCTTCCGATTTCTCTCTTCATCTTATGCCACCAAAATTGCTCTTTCAAATCTTGATACATCTTAGTTCCTCCGGGATGGATAGAATAAAGAGTATCATGAGCTTCCTTTAGAATAACTTCTTTCAACTCAGAATCTGCTGGTACACAAAGGCGTCCTTTGTACCACAGAACTCCTTCTTCGTCTTCGGTGAATCCGGGTACTTTGCCTGTACCGATATGACGCTTGATTCCGTCAATACTAGCATTTCCTTTCTGCGCCTCTTTGATCTGGCTGATCAAAGTGGGTTGAAGTTCTATGCTAGCCAAAAATCCTTCACTCACTAATTCCATTCGAAAATCTCCCATCTCTTTGTGCAAGCTTGGTTGCTCCTTCAAAATCATGGAGTTCAAGCGGCACGGCAATCTGCTAAGGGCATCGGCTACCACGTTGGCTTTACCAGGGTGATAGTGAATGTCCAGATCATAATCCTTGATTAACTCAATCCATCTTCTCTGCCTCATATTCAACTCCTTCTGAGTGAATATATACTCCAGACTCTTGTGATCCGAATAAATCTCAGAACGGTTTCCCATCAGGTAGTGCTTCCATGTCTTCAGGGCTAGAACTACGGCTGCGAGTTCGAGGTCATGGGTTGGGTAATTTTGCTCATGTTGTTTCAGTTGTCGAGATAGATAATATATAACTTTGCCTTCTTGCATTAGCACACATCCGAGACCGATCTTGGATGCGTCACAATACACATCGAAGGGCTTCGTGATATCCGGCATGATTAAGATTGGGGCTGAAATCAATCTTCTCTTGAGTTCTTGAAAACTCGCTTCACATTTGTCGGTCCATTCAAACTTCTTATCCTTCTTCAGCAATTGGGTCATGGGTCTGGCCATACTCGAGAATCCTTCTACGAACTTGTGGTAGTATCCCGCCAATCCGAGAAATGCACGAACTTGGGTTTGAGTGGTTGTGGCTTGCCAATCTTCGACATCTTTCACTTTTGCAGGATCAACGGCAATTCCTCTGGCTGATACAATGTGGCCGAGGAATCCTACCTCCTGTAACGAGAATTCACATTTGCTAAACTTGGCATTCAGCTGATGCTCTCTAAGGGTTCCAAGAATGGTCCTTAGGTGTAGCTCATGTTCTTCTTCCGATTTGGAATAAATCAGAATGTCGTCGATGAAAACAATGGCAAACTTATCCAGTAAGTCCATAAAAATCTTGTTCATGAGATTCATGAAATAAGCGGAGGCATTGGTTAATCCAAAAGACATGACAGTATACTCGTATAATCCATATCTGGTGGTAAAGGCAGTCTTTGGAATATCCTCTGCACAAATTTTGAGTTGATGATAGACAGTTCTAAGATCAATCTTAGAAAACACTTGGGCACCGGTCAACTGATCAAACAAATCTTCTATCTTGGGCAATGGGTACTTGTTCTTGATAGTGACATCATTCAACTTCTGATAATCCGTACACAAACGGTTACCTCCATCCTTCTTGTCCACAAACAAAACAGGTGATCTCCATGGTGACGCACTTGGTTGAATCAATCCAATTTCCAGCATGGCATCTAGTTGCTTCTTTAGTTCCGCTAGTTCCGACGGGTTCTTACTATAGGGTCTCTGGGCTATGGGTCCTGTTCCGGGGATTAGTTCGATGATAAACTCGATATCCCGATCTGGAGGCATACCGGGCAAAACAATTGGAAATACATCGGGGTATTCACAGACTATCCAGACTTGGTCAATGGTAGGTTGGGCTATACTCTTGTTGCACTTGAATTGACGAGGTAAGGTTTTAGATATATGCTCGACTGATATTCCGGCTGTACTGGTCATGGTGATGGCTTTCTTGGCACAGTCAATCAATCCTTTATGTTTGGACATCTAATCCATTCCTAGTACTACTTCCAAACCTTTAGTTCCGAGTACTATCAAGTTAGCATAAAAATCTATGCCATGGATTCGGATAGGGACGACTTTGAAAATTTGCCTAGCCTTGGTGGTTGAACCAGGAATTTGGACGATCATAACATGCTTCAGTTTTGTTGGTTGAATCTTACTAGTGCAGGCAAATTCTTCGGTGAAAAATGAATGTGATGCACCAGAATCAAACAACACTCTTGCAAGTACTGAATTAACAGAAAACATACCCAGCACGACGTCTGGCGCTTCCTGAGCTTCTTTAGCATGCATGAGAAAAAGACGACCGTTGCGGTTGAGCGAATTCCCTGGGGCAAACCTTCTTCCTGGTTGAACACGACGGTGCTGCTGAGCTGGGGCATTTGCATTGGGGGCTGCGGCATTCTTCTTGTTGGGGCACTCGTTGGAGTAGTGACCCTTATTTCCACAGTCATAACAAGTCACTTGCGACTTGTCCTTTGCTGCAACAGGCATAGCATTGCTTCCAGTCCTCGGGGCAGTGTTGGTGTTGGCGGTAGCATTGTTGTTGTTGAACTTTGGTGGGGCACGGTTGAAATTGCTAGAGTTGTCGGGGTTGTTGTGATTTCCTCCGGGCCTAGGGTTTCCACGGTTGGGATAGGTCAGACGGTTCATCGGGGGTCTGTTGGTTCTCAGGGCAAATCCTGGAGATGGGTTAGGGTGATACTTTGGGGTCTGATGGGTTCCTAGTTGATGCATCATGCAACGCTTGCGGTTCTCATTGGCTTGGTTGATCTTTCCTTCCATTTGGATGGCAGAGTCGACAAGAGCTTCAATATCAGCAAAGGGGATATTGACTAACACCGTCTGCATCTCATCTTGCAGACCATTCAGGAATCTTTCTTTCTTCTTGGCTTCAGTGTCGATCTCATCCGGGGCATACCTAGCTAATGACAAGAATTTGTCACGGTATTCCACTACGGTCATCCTTCCTTGCTTCAGTTCTCTGAACTCGTCTCTCATTCTCTTCATCAAACCTGGTGGCACATGGGTTCTGCTGAACATGACTTTGAATTCCTCCCAGGTCATCATCTGTCCTCCGGTCATTGCACGAACGCTGTTCCACTATGCTCTGGCATCTCCGGCTAGATAGTGGGTGGCGAACAGAAGTTTCTCGTTAGCTTCCACTCCGGCGACTTCTAGGTTATTTTCCATGGTTTGCAGCCAATCGTCGGCATCTAGGGGATCTTTTGAGTTAGTGAAAATAGGTGGGTTGGTGTTCTAGAAATTCTTGAGCTTAGATCCATGGTTGTCCTGATTTCCGTGGCCTTGATTGTTGTGGGCTAGCTGAGCTATCTGTTGAAGGGTGGCTAGGTTGGCTTGACGTTCAGCTCTTTCAGCTTCGTGGTTAGAAACCAACATTTGCAGGATCTGCAACATCGGGTCCGGGGATGGACCACTTCCTCCACGTGGCATCTGAAGATTGAGATAGATCATGAGAAAAGAGGGAAATTTCTATGGTTTTGGGACTTTGAAAAGTTTTTAAAGTTTGACTCAGATTTTTCTAGCAACTTGCTTTTCATTCATTCATTCATAGCACACGATACAAACACACACCACAACAAGGTAAACAGATGGTTTTAGGAACCATTCTGGAAACTACGATACAGTGGAACCGAATACTACTCACTACGCTAGTGCTCAAGTGCTACTACTCGTCGGAGTCGGTGTAGTCGTCATCCTCATCATTCTCATCGTCATCGATGAAGGCGAAATCCTCCTCATCGGTGAAGAAGTCCATAGCCTGATCTTCCAGAAAATCATCATCATCGCTGAGATAGGAGTAGGGGTCTCCACGAAGATCCTCTCCGGCATTCTCCCTTTCTTCCAACTGCATGTCTTTCTCGTGGATGGTCTCCTCCAAAGACGAGATACGGTGGCGAAGACAGGCAATGATGCACTCCTTCTTGTCGAGCTAACGGCGGCGAGACTTGCGATCCTTTGCTAACATGGCGATGGTCTGATCCTTTGTCTTGATAATGGCAGACTTGTGGTTGGATTAGTCACGACAATTATCCAACTCCCGCTGACGATCGTACATCATGAAGCTAAGATGGTCCAACCGAGTCTTCAGCTCGTGGTGGTATGGGGCTTCCAGTGGCTGTCCATTAGCATCACGCCTTGGGAAAAACTCAAAGCGGGTACCCTTGATATGGTTGATACTCTGCCCACACAGACGGGCAAGAGCTTCCTGCATGGCCCTGGCAAGTCCATCGAGCCAGTTGTTCTCTCTTAAGGTAAACTGAATTCCCTCAGCAGTGGGAGGTTCAATCTTTCCTCTAAGACTTGCAACAATTAGCCACTGCAGATCTTCTCCTCCTTGATCATTGAGCTAAGCTCCGAAGAACTAGGGGTGCGGACGCTCTAGAAGTTCCGAAAGCTGGTCCAAATCCCTCTCAAATATAAGGTCTCCTCCATTTCCCAACTGGTAAAACTTGATGTACTTTACGTCCATCTAAAAGAATATAAGATGAGTAAGTTAATAGAGTGATCAAGTGTGTCAAATTTTATGTATTTTGCAAGAGCTTTTGAGGAACATGAATTTTCATGAAATAATCAAAGTGATAAGAATGGGAATAAGTTTATGTAAATATTTGCTTTCTTTGGTTTTGAAACTAAGTTTTTGATTCCAAACGTCCAGTCTAACTAGGGTCTCCTATGGTCAGGATGGCTCTGATACCAACTTGTCAACACCCGGATTTTTAATCCCAGATGCCTGTTATGCCATACATCGCAATCCCAGGATTACCATTTTTGCGAGACATAACAGAATTGGATACCACAGTACATCATCTATTACAAACCATACATAATGTTTTACACAAATAAGGATCTCATGATCCAATTCTTAATACAACTCAAGCAGCGGAAATACGTAATAATAACAGTATCGTAGGCGAAGCTCCATCTTCGGGGTCACAGGCAATGCTGACGATGGGAGATGATCCTAGTTGTCGTAACCTTCCTGGGGTCCATCCTCCAAGTACTCCTCTTCATAGTCTGGCCACGGGAATAGCCAGGGACAAAGCCATGAGTACTCTTTAAGTACTCGCAAACTAATACTAACAAGTGAAGGGGGTTTTTGTAGTAGGACACTAAGCTCTAGGGTTGTTTTGCAAAAAGCCAGATTTACATCTACTAAGCTCAGAAGTAAGAAAAGCTAGTTGAAGTTTTATAACACCTAAGTGGGAACTTGTATTTCATATCACAACTCTGTTGTGGTCAAGTCAAAATCTCCATTCATTTCACAAGTCATTTTGAAAACATCTGACGGGGGAACAGTATGGCCACTCCAACTGTCCATAACCGCGGACGCGGCTATTCGAATAGTTTGACACTCTGCAGAGATTGTACACTTTCACCACAACATTCGATACATCCGCTAGGAACAAATCCTGAATTCACCATTCTCAGTATGCGGATAATCAATCCTAACCTTTCAATTACACGCCCTAGTATAAGCACCTCTCCTGTGAGTTTGGCCCCCCAACCATGACCAACTGTCATCTTGGGTACTGCACAGGTGGACAATCTTCACAAGGTAGCCTCACCTCAGACCTTGGCCGTGAGGGAACCCATACTAAAGTATATAAGTTTCTAGTCAAGCCCTACCCAGTTTTTGGGTATTGTGGTTGTACGGTAATTTTGGAATGGTATCGCATCCAAACAACCATCAGTTTTATAAAGGGCTAAGGCTCATGCCTCAACATTTTCATCACCAAAATCATCTGGTGTTCGGAAACACATGTCAAAACATCTCAATAGAATAATCCATCATTCCAAGGTTTTCATAACCATTTTTCCACCAAGTATTCCCATCTAAGTTGATCAGGTTTTATGCTTAGCACTAGCATCTACAAGTGGGGGTAAGTACTAATGAGGGGTCGTAACCTAGTGGAGTTTAACTAAGTTTAATCTCATGCCTTAGGATGCCATAAAGATTATCTAGCTTAGGCCAAATTTTATGCTCTTTATGCAACCTTCAATTATCTTTCTAGTATCTACAATCCACTTAAATAAACTCTAAGTAAAAGCTTTAATAAGGAAATAAAGTATAAAACTTGTAAGTAAAACTAGGATTGGTTTATCAAGGGGTTATGATCATATATGCTTAAGGCATATAGTTGGCATGGTAACAAGCAAGTATTTGCTTGCACATTCAACTAGTAGTATGAGGCTTGCATCAGTATCAGTATAAGCTTGCTAAGTTGCAAGTGTTAACTTGGAAGTATTGGCTTGCATAGGTCAACTTGATTAGTAAGGCTTGCCTTGGACAGAGCAGTGGTTGAAGTTCTCCTCGACTTCTTCTTCGTAGTATCCTCCTTCCTCCTCGTATCCTTGGTCGGTACTAGCGTCTATAAATAAATACGAGGTACACAATCACCAAACAATACTTAACTAATTTCAATCATCACACAAAAGGGTCCTATAGATGATCTAGCATCATCACTAACATTACAAGATTAAAGCTTGGTTTAATTTCTTTTACTTTTAGAAAAGTAATTTCTACTCATTGAAAAACTACTTAAGATTTAATATTCTCCAAACCAAACATGGGATCATGTTGACACATGTCATCACCACATATTTTAGTCCATGGGAATATGATTTAAAGTGGTGTCACAATTTAATAAGGTTTAACCGTTTATTTTACTTAAATAAAGTGACTAGAAATGCCTATGTGGCATTCTTTTATTACTTGAACATTAATTCTGTAAGTAAACCCAAATGTTTTTATATATTCTGAAAGGTATGATCAAATGTGATTTTTGAGAGTTGGAATCAACTCAAAATCTTTTATGATTTAAATTTGAAAAATGTTTGAATGCAGAAAAGGTTCTGCCTTGTTATTTTTACCAAGGTTGATCCATAGATTCAAATGATTTAAATCCAACGAGCTTGGATTCAGAATTTCAAGACCTTTCTAACAAAATTGGTTTCATTCAATTTGGTGCACTGAATCGAGCTTAGTTGATTTTTGAAACTAGGTACAGAACTGTGTTTGAATTAAAATGAAAAAAGTTAAATTCAAACGACTGGGCTGCGCGGGAAACTATACTGGGCCGGCCTGCTAAGCATAGCGCTTACGCGGGCTGGTTAAGTTGCTGTCCCCACGCGTCAGTGAGATAGGGGGGTGCGAAGCGGTACGGGGCAACGTGGTGCTTTGGATTAGAAGTAAGATCAACGACTGAGGGACGTCGTCGACGATGAACTAGTCACCGGCGAGCTCGAACCCTAGCGGCGCAGTGGGGGTCGTGGGAGGCTCACCGGGGCTCAGGAGAGGGTCGGCAAGGCGGGTGAACGACGAAGTCGACGACGGCGAACCTCCTGGTACCGACAGCTTCTCCTGGGGCGGCTCCAATCGCTGGCTCCCTTCTTCTCCAGCAGCGGTGTGCTTCGGCCAAATTCCGGCGATGCGCTTCTCACCCTGCTTCAGGACTGAGGCGGGGTGGTTCTGGGTGAGAGGGGAGTGAGATGGTGTGCTCAATTCGGCTGGAGGTGGCCTCTATTTATAGTGGCGAGAGGGGACCGACGGGCGCAAGCTGAGCTTGTCGTGGTCGACGGCACAGAGGGCTATCGGCGTGGGCGACGGTAGGGGGCGGTGCAGTGCTCCCTGGCGAAGCTCAACGACATGGTGGCGAGGCGTGGGGCGGTGCTGATCGGTCAGAACGCGGCGGTGCTCTGCGCGTGCCCGACGGAAGTTTTTATGGCGCACAGCGTGCGTGGTCCGCGTGGCGGCGAACGAGCGTGTCTGCGGGGTTGCTGGGACGGTGGTGATCGTGTATGCACGCGGCAAGGGCGGCACGCGGTCTGTGGGCATCTGTCGAGCGTATCGCACGGGGCGTGCTCTCGGCATGGTTGTTGGCGAGCTGGGCACGGTCTATGCATGTGGTCCAGGGGCTGGCATCGCTCGCGGCTGGGACAGGGAGTGGCGGTGGGGTGCTAGTTTTCTCCCAGACAAGGTTGGCGAGGCTAGTGCTGCTCCTAGCTTGTTGTCCACACTAGGGTGACATGGTGAGACTCGGCTGTTCACCATTGATGACATTGCCAAGCTTACAGTGGGGCTATTTCTTAGTTAAGTTTGCTAGATGATCTACTGAGGTTGTTGTGAGCTAGAGAGGGAACCAGTTAGTCCCAAATCACTGCTCATAATAGTGTTTGGATTTTGTTTGATTTGAATCTGCAAGGTGTTCGATGAAATGGCCACATGAATTCAAGTTTTGAATTTTGAAAAGATTTTTGGTGGGTGTTCTAGGTAGGTGCTGGTGAGTCTGTAGATGCTTGGGTTTTGAAAGTTGAGCTTGTTTGAGTGGTTTTTGAAAAAGTGGGATCTTCCCATATGATATAGATTCAATTTTAAACCGTCCTTTAAACTAGGCATTCAAATGTTTTTGGATGATCACAAAGTGGGCCTTGATACTTTGTTATGAGTACTATCAATGGGTGCAAAGATCCAAACAAGTTTCTGTTGAGTTCTGAAAGTTAGAGACAGCCAAAGTAGGCATGGGAGTTAAATTGGTCAAAATGACCATTCACTCATTTTGTTTGTTTTGATTTATTTGTCTTTGGGAAAACTATGGGGATTGTTTAGATGATGTTTATTTCACCTAAGAATCATTTTACAAGCAAAGAAACACATAAACAAGGCAATTCAAAAGAATTCAAAATGGGATGCATACACACATGCATGCTTTCATATTTTTATTTAGAAAAGTTTTTGTTAAAGATTAGAGTTTGATGATCCAAGTTTAGTATTTTTGGGATATTACACAATCGAATCCAAACAGATGACTTCTCCAAGAAACTCCAACATCAAGAATGGTGACATGAATAACCAAGAGATGCACATGAGAGAACAACTTCTAGCTACCCAAGCCCAGTTGAATCAAGTGACAACTCAGTTTTTAGCCAACAACAATGAGTTAGACCCAACCATGCAAAATTTTTTGGAAATCCAATCCCAATTGTTGCAAAGGATGACCAATCAAATGATCAACATGAGAGATAAACTTTCCCAAAGAGATTGTGACAACAATGATGTCAAGGATGATATTATGGAAGGAACTCAAGCTTGCAATATTTGTGGAGACATAGAACACACTTACAAATGCCCCACAACTCAAGTGACTTGTTTCCTATGTGAAGGAAATGATCATGTCCCTATCCAATGCCCCATCTATCCTATAGTTCAACAAATGAAGAAAGACGGAATGCATCAAATGTTTGGAAACCTCCATAAAGGAACAACTTCTACCAAGAAGGATGAAGGCAAAGTCAGAACCATGCCTCATAGAGCCATACCCAAAGTGACCACAAAGTGTTGCTACTCTTATGGAGAAGAAGGTCATATCTCTAGTAACTTCCCCAAGAAGAGAGAAAGATTTCCCACCTTTGAGGTGAGATATGAAGAACATGAACTAGAAGAACTCCTAGCTTTGGAGAGACCTAAGAAGAAAAATAAATTCCCTAATTCCAACAAGAAGGACAATAGCCAAGTGTAATGTTACAATTGCAAAGAGATGGGACACTATGCATCACATTGTCCAGAAAAGAAGAAAGATATTAGCCAACAGATGTGTTTCAAATGCAAAGAGCTAGGCCATTATGCAAACAAGTGTCTAGAGAAGTTACATCAAGATCCCAAGTAAGCCAAGATGTAATCTAGTTGAAAATCTTTTAAGGGTGGTAGTACCCTAGTTGCCATGAAGCCAACTTGTAACCTCTAGCCTTCCGAAATCTTGGGACGAGATTTCTTTTAAGGGTGGTAGCTTGTCACATCCCAAAATTTTCAAAATTTTGAAATGTGAAAAATAAATAAACAAAATAAATAATTGTTGAAATTTAGGGTGAAAAGAAACCTTTTGTTTCAAACTGGAAACATCAAAACCCTTCCCGAATAAAATTTGAATAAAAAGGAATCCAACAATTTTCAATCAAGTGAAATGCATTCATCAATGAATGTATCTTGAAATTTAAACTTGGGAAAATAAACCAAAACTCTAAAACCCTAATGGAAGAAAATCATCTCCAAGATATCTCTAAGACTATGGATTTTATCCACATAAAAATTCAGCAACAAACATTTATAAATGATAAAAAATAATAAACAAAAATATTATAAAATCATAGAAATTGGTTTCATTTAATTTTGAGCCATAGATAAAAACTTATGAGTTTAATATGGCAAAAGGAAATAATATCCAAAGATAATAAAGCTCCTAACTAAATCCATGCCAAAATTATGAACAAAGTAATCCTAAAAGGATTTAAAAAGATAAACAAATATTAAATAAAATAATAAAAATTGGAATCACCAATTTTGGATCTATAAATAAAAGATATGGATTTTATAAGGCAAAGGAAGAAATAAATAAATAAAGAAATAGGGAATATTTAAAAGATAAATTAAATATTGGCCAAATCCATAAGCAAATGGAATAAAGAATATGCAAATAAAATTATATGGCATTAACCAAATTCAACTCTATTTAAATAAAGACAAAATCCCTAAAGTAAATGATTAATTAAATCATGAGAAATAATAAATTGGAAATTTCCCAAGTGGAATAAAAATTATTTAATTAACTTAAATGGAATCAAAGAATTATTTGAATAAACTTTAAAAGGGGTTAAAACCATATTTGATTTGAATAAAGACAATTGCCGAATTTAAATGATTAAGAAATCATATTAAAATATTTTAATTATTTGCACTAATGAATAAATAAAACCTACTAAAAAAGGTTTGGTGAAAATTAGAATTTAAATAAGAGTTTGGAAATATAATAAAAATCTTATTTGAATAAAGGCAAGTGCCTATTTTAAATAAATAATAAACCATAAATGAATAAAAGAATTATTCCAAAATGGTCTTTAAAATACAATAATAAACAGTATCAAAAACTTGCTGAAAGTTTGGCAAAGATCTGAATTCAAATGGTGTTTGAATTATTTGAACAAAATTCAAAATAGAAAAAGAAAACAGAAAAAGAAAAAGGTTTCAGGTAGAAAAAATGGAAACAAACCAGCCCAGACCCAACTCACAGCCCACCTCTCTCTCTCCCCTGGCGAATCGTTTTCTACTTAGACTCGCACCCGCACCGTCCCTGACAGCAAGGCCCCACCAAACCTCTCCTCACTCGCTGATAATAGACCCCACTGCCGCGTCATCGTCTTCCTCCTCCCGCGACTCGTTCCTCCCCCTCACCTCGCCGTTTATGGCTTGATTTCCGCTGATTAATTCGCCTTAACGCCACGACCATTACTCACTGTGATCACGCCCATTTAACCACCTCCCTCCCCTCTCCTTTCCCCCCAGTCATCACGCCACCAGAGCCCCTAGGCTGCTCGAATTGCGACCTCAAACTCCCTCTGTCCGACGACCCTCCAGCCACAATTCCGGCCAAGCCTCACCTCCCCTCTGACTCTAACCTCCACAAGAATGATCCCCATCTCCTTGCGCACGTTCCCGTAGCACCAGCTCACTCGCACGCGTTCCGAAACATCGACAAGCACACCATCTGAGTGCTGCCGTCGTCTGCATCCGCTCCGGCGATGCCCCTGGTATTGTATAACTTCCCCTCTCCCTCTCTTTGATACGAGTATGATCCCTGACCCCGTCCGCATCTAACGCCACCATTTTCGTGTCCTAGCTCGCACCGTAGGTCGCCTCCATCATCGATAGTGAACGCCCATCGCCAGAAGGAACTACGGCGAGCAATCGACGACACATCTGAGCGCCCCTGCCTCCCCACGAGCACGTTGAGTATCAGCGGTCCATGGAAAATATGGTGAACGTCTTCCCCTTCTCCCTTGCTTCCTGTTGCATCGGAACCACCGCGGACAAAGCGCTCCGCCGCTCACCGTCGTGCCAGTGCCACCCATCTAGGGTTAGCATGCTATGAGTCGTACGATTTAAATCCAAGCGCTACATTAGATTCATTAATCGAAACGGTACAAGCTAATCTGTGCCGTGCAATGCAGCTTAGATCTAATGCCTTGTATTGCTCGATCCAGCCGAACCGGTACCAATGAATTAGAAACAGACACGTGGCCTGCCTAATGTTTAAAACAGAAAATAGATCGACTAGATGTTTAGATTTGTAAAATTCATAACTTTAAATCCACACGTCCAAATTTTGCAAACTTTATATCACTGGATTCAGAAAAATGAGTACTTTCCAACCATGCCCTTTGTTTAGTTTATTTGTTTCTGTAAAATTAGTTGTTTTTGCAGAAACATGTTGGCCTATTTTGATTATAAAAATTATTCTAAAAATGTTTTTAGGATAAAGTCTTTTGTTAATGGATTGATTTGAACCTACTGACTATAAAAACCAAATTTTGGATTTAAAAGTATATTTTGTGACACTAAGGAATAAATCCTTGAATAAAATCATTTCTAGTTAAATAAAAATATTTATTATGGTTTAAAAATGCTTTTTGAGTAAAATCTTTTGAAAATGGTTTGATTTAAACCCTCTGACCCTAAACCCTAAGTTTTGGGATTTAAAAATATATTTGATAAAACCCTAGTAAGTTATTACTTTGTTTAAAAACCATTTCTAATCAAATAAAATGATGATTTGATTTAAAAATGATTTTAGGTGAAACCTTTTGTAAATGGATTTGTTTTAAAACACTTTGACCCTAAATATTAATATTTGTGTATAAAAACATTTTGGCTAACACTAGAAATTATTACTTGAATTTAAATCATTTCAAGCAAAACAAAAATGATTTAAATGACCATTTTCACTAAATTGATTTAAAATGGTTTTGCCACTTTTATAAATGACCAATAGGTGTTTTAAAATGTTTATAGCCTATTAGAAACCACCTTTACAAATAAAACAATCTTTTGCATGCTTGCATTCATTGTTTTGATTTCTTTATTTTATGTGGTGAATTGTTTGAATGCTAGTTTGAATATTTGCTTGCTTGATTGAATTGTAGTGAACTTTGAAGAGTGTGACAATTACAAGATCAAGGAGTGAATCTATATTATCTACTAAAAAGGCAAGTGGTGCTTCATACTTTTGTCCTATTATTTTCACTATGCATTAGTGATATTTCTAAGTAGGACCTGCATGGAATTTTTTTACTAAGTATGCTATGCCATGGGAAATCCTAGTAGATGATGCCTTAGTAGAATTTTCCTAAGTTAAGATCCCTACTACTATCATGCTTAGCTTAGCTAGTAGAAAACAAGGGTGTATTATATTCATGCTATGAAATATTTCTAAGTCATTGACTTGTGTTTTGTTTAATAAAACAACTATGTGAATGAATCACCTGGGTGGAATGGTTGTGAATGGGTTATCTTGAGTGGTTACACAGGGCCCCATATTTATGGCCTACCCTAGTGTATCTCACTTGTGGAAAGCCACCCAGGAACAAAGAGGTTTGAGATGTCAAATGTTGAGAAGCTTCAAGTGCAGCCACATGGCAATATGGGCACTACCTGGATCATATAGGTTGCAATAACTTAGACAAATGAACAGTTCGTGGTAGGGGGTGATAGGTTTGGGAACGCGTCCATTTTGGTCTAAGGGAAGGCTTTTGAAAGATCTTGTCTCGATGCATGTCGAGTCTTATGGGGAAAGTGCACCACTTCTGCAGAAGGAAGAATCTAAGTACTTAGCCGTGTCCCCGACAATGGACAATTTGAGCATCAAGACATGGAATCTATCAAGGATCTCCTCATCCCAATTTCTAAGTAAAAACTTGTTGGTTTGAACAAGGGTAAAGGTTAACCAATATTCATTGGTTGTTCCTTGGGTTACTTTGACAAACAAAAACTTAGTGTTTTCAAATGATAAGGAAAATCTATTTTGAGCAAAGAAATCCTAAGCTCCACTTAGCCAAATGCATATAGATGATAGATACCACTATTCTACCATAGTATCACTTGCCAATACAATTCAAATGTATTGACCCTTGTGGCTGTAACTTATTATGTTGCAGGTTTGTTTGATGTTAGTGAAGTGTGTTTATTAGGATTATAAAGTCTACAACCAACATGATTGCTTGTGGAACTTTGAAGACGAAGGACTCCATGCTATATAGTTATTTCTGCTGCATTGTAATGAGATAGCCAAATGAGCTATGTAAGATGTAATGAATTATTTTACTCCTGGTTATAAAGTTGTATTATGACCTTTGTTTCTTGATATTGCATCTTAAACTGTGGATGCTAGCTATTGATCCAGGGACTAGCATTGTAAACACATGGATCTCTACCTTATCAAGGTTGGGACCTCTACAGCGGTGCACCACGCCGGTGCGCTGTCGTCGCCCTCCTCCGGGACCCCCTTATGTAGCGCCTCCTCCTACCTCCCACCATGGGTGGTGCACTTCATCGGCATCGGGGACTCCATTTAAGCACCGCCGCCCTCCTCCTAGACGCGCTCCTGCAGCGTCTGCTCCCGCACTCCATTGCATCTGTTTATTCTAGCTCCGCGCTAGAAAGGACAAGCGAGGAAGGGGATGGGGGAGGACGAAGCGATGCGAGGCGATTAGGGACTGGTGGCGTTGCGAGATCTCGTCCTAGAGAGGAAGAGAGTGGAAGTGGCAAGCAACACTAGTCGACTAGGGACTAGCGGCGACGCAAGCTCGGCCTGGGAAGGGACTGGCGGTGGCAGGAGGGGATTGGCGATGGGGAGGACGAATGCGAGGGGATTAGGAGTCGGTTGCTAGGGTTCCACTCGCGCTTGCTAACCGAGCACCACGCGATGCTTTTATACCCCGCACCGTTCCATGGCTTGATCTAGCCAACGGCCCAAATCCACCCAGTATCCCATCCAAGCGCTTAGAAGCTCCAATCACTGTGGTGAGCCCATGGGGGGCACCAATTATACTTCTAGTAAAGGTCCAAATTTTCTAATAGCATGTACTTTCACTGACAGAAAATAAGAGTTGTTGTATGTAACGACTCTGATAGGCATGCCAATAGCATACACTCTATGGATGCTTTTTACCACCATAACTAAGGGGAGCCAAGAAAATTGACGTTTCAGTAGCTAGAATGATCAGGTACAAATGTTTGAACCTTTATATCTGTAAGATTCATCTACATATGTATACATATAGCAATATTGATGCCGCTTTAAGCATAACTCTATTCTCTTAGGGAGAGGGGATACCGAAGTCTAAATAGTTACATTTCAATAGCGGGTAGACAAAATATGAACAAAGAAAAAAATATTGATGAACTTGACCAAGTTATCTTGCTGATGATGACTCTTAGAAAATATTTACATTTCTGAATAACTCACAGTTCAAAGTAACAACCAAAAAAGGAGGAGATAATCTACCTCCCGCACTATAGCGAGCCATGGCCAGAGGCAGAGATGAAGACAGAGGCAGACATGGGGTGGAAAGGAGGACGCCGGAACAAATCTTGAGGCGGTGCACCACGCCGATGTGCTGTCGCCACCCTACTTGGGACCCCGTCCTGTAGCACCTCCTCCCACTGCCCATCGCGGGTGGCACACATGCTAACTTTCTTATTATAATGCTAATATATCCTTAGGTCCAACTTTAAGCAGTGTAGCATTCATAAATAATTATCAAATAATGGTACAAAATTTCTAATAGCATGTACTTTCACTTACAGAAAATAAGAGTTGTTGTATGTAACAACTCTGATAGGCATGCCAACATCATACACTCTATGGATGCTTTTTACCACCATAACCAAGAGGAGCCAAGAAAATTGAAGTTTTAGTAGCTAGAACGATCAAGTACAAAGGTCTGAACCTTTATATCTGTAAGAGTCATCTACATATGTATAGCATATAGCAATATCGATGCCACCTTAAACATAACTCTGTTAGCTCAGGGAGAGGAGATACGAAAGTCTAAATATTTACATTTAAATAGCGGGTAGAAAAAAGATGAACAAAGAAAAAAATATTGATGAACTTGACCAAGGTAGCTTGCTGATGATGATTCTCAACAAATATTTACATTTCTGAATCACTCAAAGTTCAAAGTAACAACCAAAAAAGGAGGAGATAAGCCTGTACCGAGCCATGGCCAGAGGCAGGGATGAAGACAGATGTCGAAAGGAGGATGCTGGAACAAATCTTGAGGTGGTGCACCACGCCGGTGCGTTGTCACCGCCCTCCGCTGGGACCTACTCCTGTAGCCCTTCCTCCCACTGCCCATCACGGGTGGTGCACTGCGTCGGCTCCAGAGACTCCATTTGTGCACCATCGCCCTCCTCCTGGATGCGCTCCTGTAGTGCCTGCTCCCGCCCGCCATTGCTTTTGTCTCTTCTTGCTCCCCGCCGGGAAGGATGAGCGAGGAAGAGGATGGGGAGGATGAAGCGATGCGAAGCGACTAGGGACTAGCAGTGTCGCGATCTCTCGTCCTAGAGAGGAAAATAGTGGCGGTGGCAAGCGACACGAGGCGACTGGGGACTAGCGGCGACGCGAGCTCGGCCTAGGAAGGAAGGGACTGGCGGCAGAAGGAGGGGATGGGCAATGGGGAGGACAAGCACGAGGGGATTATTGGTTGGTGGCTAGGGTTCCACTCGCGCTTGCTGACCAACCACCATGCGGTGCTTTTTATACCCTGCACTATTCCATGGCTTGATCTAGCCAATGGCCCAGATCCACCCAATACCCCATCCAAGGGCTCAGAAGCTCCAATCACTATGGTGAGCCCATGGGGCACCAATTATAGTTTTCAATGACTTGATCTAGCGAACGGCCCAGATCCACCCAGTACCTATCAAAGGGCTCAGAAGCTACAATCGCGGTGCTGAGCCCATGGGGGCACCAATTATACTTTTGGATATCAACAACCAAATACAAAGTATCAAGAAGCAAATACATTTAATAAACAATGCATATGAAGAAGAACCAATAAAATGGTGTTTAATATGATGCTCAAATGCAATGTGGCATGGTGACATGAGCATGATATTATTCAATGAATGATATGAATGAAGTAGCAATATATAGAATAGGCAAGTAACATTGCAATTATTAGACAATTGGTGTAACATCCCAATTTCAGCAACCCTGAATTATTGTCCAAAAAGGCAAAAATCAGGGGGAACAAAAACTTTTTCTTGTTACATGTGCAATGTTTGTTTACTTGCTTGCTTATGCTCCCGTAACTGATTGTGTATTAGAGGTTATACTTCTTATCTCAACACTAGTTGACAAAAGCTATTTTACAAAAGAGATGTCTTGGCTCATCTTTCATTTTCTCAAATGTTCTAGCATTCAAAACCTGAGCCAAGATGACTTTGACAAAATAAAAATATTTTTACTAGTTCTATTAACAAAACTATGGAGAACTAAAATATAATCTCCTTATGTTTTCAAGATAGAACTCTTAACTCATCTTACTCCTAGGTTTTCCAAAACCTCTATTCAAAACCTCTTCATTCTAGTCTTGGTAGAAATACCAAGAGTTACTTATCTTACTTCAAAACCTAACCAATTCAAAATACCCATCCCTACCTCAATCTAGGATTGATGGTAACCCTAGTAGTAGTTGGATAAGTTTGATAGGATGAATTGCCTTGATCTGCTGTCTGATGGATTGCCTTGATCTGCTGATTGCATTGTTTGCTTAGGAACTAGAGTGAGCTAATCTAGTATCTCAGCCCTTAGGACCCATCTATGCTTGTGATCATCAATCTCATATCAAGCATCCAAGTCTGGACCTATCCTAAGCCACTAAGGTGATCATCTCCCCTCCTAATTAGATCAATCCAGGGATAACCCCTTCTAATTGTTCCAACTCAGTGAAGACCTAATCTAAAGTATGAAAGGAATATGGCCAAGAGGCAATAATAAAGTGGTTATTATCGTATTCCTTATTTATGATAAATGTTTATTTTGCATGCTATAATTGTATTAATATGGAAACGTTAATACATGTGTGTTTAATAAACAAAAAGTAAGTTCCTAGTTATGCCTCTCTTATAAACTAGCTCGTTGATTAACAAGATGATCAAATGTCATGGGAATGGCCATGGCAGATGCTGCAATTGGCAGCGAGTAGTAGAACGCGGGGCAAGGGCGGCCAGCCATCTGCGGTGCGAGATGAGGGCGGAGGCACAAGGGTTTACCCAGGTTCGCCCCCCCGGAGGGTAAAGACCTACTCCTGCTAGATTGTATTATGGTGAGAGTACAAGGGCGAGCTCGACGAGTAGGCGGCGAGTCACTTGGGTGTATGATTGAGCGTTCCTCTATGCGTACCCTAGGGAGGTTTATATAGGCTCACCTTGCTAGGGTTTACAGATCTACAACCGAATTGGTTAAGGATTCGGAGGGTCTTTGACCTAGTCCGACTGGGCCTAGCTACGCTTCTGGCCCTCCAGTTTCCAGTCGCCTGAATCCTCGCCAAGTCTCGATCCAGTCGCCGTCCTGCAGGCCCACTCGCTGGCATCTTGGGCCAATAGGAACCGTCCTGCTGGGCATACCCCGGTAGGCATATCCCCATCATCAAAGGTTTCCTGATCATGGATTGGATGTTGTTAATAATGAGGTCACAAAATTAGTGTAATTATGTAATGATGTGGACACCCAGTCAAATCGGCGGTGGACTCCTGAACAAAGGAAAGAACTAGTCATTTTAGTCGTAATAACGGCGACCAATCAGATCGCAGCTTGGCGAACGGGTCGGCAAATAATCAAGTCACTGTTATAGTGATCGGGTCGGCAAATCGTCGAGTCACTGAAGGCAGCGAGTCGAGTGGACGAAGTTGGACCATCAGCTTGGTCAAACTAGCCGTTGGGTAATCCAACGGTAATATCGGTGTAATTACCGCGTTGTAACGGCTCCCCGAAAATGGCGGGTAACAACCACTATATAAGGAGAGTGACTGGTGAGGGGAAAATGCTTCCCTCAGTTCCTCCGACCTTGCGCATTCTCGTTCCTCCATTCCGCGCAGCGACCAGAGCAACCCAGAGCGATTCGCATCCCTCGTTCCCCCAACCGATGGCCCCTCCTGCGGAACCTTGGGGCAGATCCAAGTGCATGAAGGCGTTGCTGAGATCGTTCGAGGAGGCAGGGATCCTCCACGCCGGGAGATGGCGCATCCCCGCGGACGGAGAAGTGATTCCAGATCCGCGCGAAGGGGAATTCGTTTTCTTCACCAGTCATCTGGAGCGGGGGCTCGGATTCCCCACTTACCTCTTCTTCCGACGCTTCTGCGTGTGACACCCCCAGGATCAGGGCTAAACAAATCCCAGACCTCCGTCTGAAATAATCTTAACCTTGAGCTCGAGAATATCAAGTGAGGAATCAGTAACACAATAGTGACCCTACGACACAAAATTTATTACAGCAAGCTCATAACTGAGCAGAGAACCAAATTATTACAAGCAGAGGTCACTGACCACAAACTTCAAACAACGGAAGGCAACTTATGCTATTAAGTATAGCAAACTTAACAAATGCCCTAAGGCCTAAAGCATAACGATGACGTCCCAGCCCATAGATTCCAGGCTACCGGTCGGGAACCCCAAGCTACTCGTCGATGTCGATGTAGTACGGAACTCGTCTTCAGGTGAACACTTACTCTGCCAAAATTATCAACAAAGCAAGGGTGAGTACAGGGTGTACTCTGCAAGACTTATGGTTGTGGAGTTGTTTTGCATAAAGCCATCTTTTGTTTGTAAAACAAGAGGGAGAGAAGAAGCTCGTCTAATCAGATTATTTTAAAAGGGGATAAGAGAGTGAGATATCCGAAAATATTGATCATCATCTTTTGATATCCACCAAGTCATCATCATCTGAACTAGGATCACCCCCTCATACCCATGAGGAAGCATCCTTAATCACACTTTGATCAGCCAAGTTTTACGATTAGGTTAAAGTTCTCTATGATCTTAGAATCCGGTCACCAAGCATTCATAACCGTGAACACAGCTTTTCGAAAAGATTATTACCCTGCAGGGGTGTACAACTTTACCCACACGCACCAACCGACTCTTAATACCAAGCTATTAGCCCTCTTCCTTGGAAGGATGGCAGAGGGTGGTTGGCCACGACCTTTACCTTGCTTTCGTCGAGACCATGAGTCACGCAATAAGTATGGTTCCACCATAACGGGTCAAATCCCGAAGTCGGTACTTAAAGATGTGAGGCTAGGTTGGTTAACAAGGGCTCCATCGACCCCAAGCAACCGCGGCCACGCTTACCTACCTGTTATGAATGCACCAACTTCACCCGACAAATCTTTCAAAATATTTTCTATGCATATGTCGAATGGAACGCCCGAACTATGTGACTCATGGAATCTACTAGGCAAGTTAATCAGGCGAGGGGTTCCCAAGCCCCGTGTGGCTGTATGCTCGTCTCGGTTCCAAAGGCAAGAACTCATGTCCTAGTGGTGGCGAGCATGGGACTAGAAAAACCACATCCCACCGTGGCCTCCCATACAAGCCTTAGCATGTTTAATCTCATATCACTGATCTCATATCATCATGTTTTCCTTTCATACTAGATTTTCTACATCTGATACATCATCTGGATGAACCAGACTCAACAGCTATGCATGGCTAAGCAGGACACAGATATAAGCTCTAGCAGTGCACACAAGCCAAACTTAGTTACGCTAGGAGCAGTGGATCAGGTAATATAAGCTCAACAGGGAGTAATGCAATAGATAGGATACTCTATATATTGATAAAAGACCATAGTAGAATCGTATGCATCATGGCAGGAATTGAAATGCTTTCAAAATCATAGGATTGTATCATGGTGGGGCTATGCTTGCCTTTGCCTGTTGATAGCAGATAAGCAGATCTTCGAAATCCTTGTACTTGACTTGGTTACAGTTGGTCAAGTATTTTTCGTCGATCTTCGATCTTCGACGGTGTTGATCTCGGTCTTCGATCTTGATCTCGATATCCTATTCTACCGGGAGGAACCAAACACCGGAAAGAAAGGGAAACAATCAACAATGGCATCGATGCAATGCTCAAGCAAAGATGATGATATGACAAGTTAAATTGCATTGAATGGAAACCCTAAAGCATGCTCGACCATTTAAACGGGGTTCCGAGGGGTGAAAACCCTAACTCGGAAAAACTCCGGAATATATGAGAGGGGTGCTTTTGTTCTTCTAATTAAACTTGTTATTTAAGTTGTTGAACAATGCATGATTATAGCTTATATAGCTAGGTTACATTTTTCTGAACAATTTGATATATTATACACATTTTTCTGATTTATAAATAATTAGATATTGAATTTACAAGTTTTATTCAAATTCTGAAATTATTAAAAGCTTGTTAAACTTTTTACACCCAGGCTAAAGCTAGCCACTATGGCTAACATGTGGGCCACAGGCCACATAGGCAAGCCACGCAGGCAAGTGGGACAGGGGGGCGGTTGGGTGTTTCTCACCTAGGCCTAAGCTAGCCGCTGCAGCTGACTACTCGGCCCGGTGCCACGTTGGCAAGCCATGCGGGCTCACCACACGGGCCTCGCCGGAGGTAACGGCCAGACGGCAGTAGAGGGCGAGCTAGGGTGCGAGCGGAATAGCGAGGGCGCGCGTGTTCGAACCAGATGGACGCGAGAAGCATTAAAATGGCGGCGCCGCTCCTGATTGGAAGCCGGAGGAACAACGGCGATAGCTGCTGGCGGCGGAGCACGGAGGCACTCGGCTACAGGGAAAACCAGGGAGGGAGAAGGCAAATGAAGGCCACTAGAGGAGGAAGGGGCTCACCATGGAGGCAAAGGAGGGGTCGGTGAGGCCGGAGAGGGTCGGGCCCGGCCGGAATCGACGGTGACGGTGGCGAAGCCTGTTGGAGACGGAGGGTCAATTACGGCGCCTGGGACCTCGTCTTCTGGCGCTGGCTGGGGCAAACGATGGAGACGAGCGAGGTGAAGCTCAAGGCGGCCTCGGTTGAGCGAGGGGAGGCCAAAGGCTGTGGGGCAACGGCGAGCTCGCGACTAGGGTTCTTGGGCAGAGTGAAGGAACGCGAGAGGTAGGTCTCTGGGAGGGGGAAGAGATAGGGATGAGGCAGAGGCGTGCCTGGGTGCTCCTTATCCTCTCTAGGGGGCGGCAGCAGTGCGAATCACGGCGCAACAATGACGGACGACGCCGGCGGCGACAGCGAGCAGCTTGGGCGGAGGAAGAAGACGACAAAAAAGAGGGGGTGAAGGGGTATGGGCCGGAGTGGGCCACGCTTGGGCTGTGGAGGAGCGCGCTGAGCGGCGGTTAGAGGGAGGAGAGGTCTAGGCCGGCCTGGGCTGCACGGCCTAGAGGCTCTGGCTGCTATTTTTTTAGTAAATCTCTTTTTCTTTTCTGTTTCGCATTTTCTCTTTGAATTTTCAAATCCAAAACTGCTTTGAGTATTCCAAAAATACCAGGGCTTTTATAAAACATAGTAAAATAGTGTGGGGCCCTTTTTATACAATTTGGGCTCCAATAATTTTGATAACTTTTCAAAATTCAAACAATTTTGAATAAGCTTTAAAGAGAGAGGGAAGATTAGGGTTTTAGGGTTTGACATTATTTTCTTTAATGCAATTTTAAGGCATGATGCTCATGATGCACAGAACAAAACCCTAATATATAGTTATCTAAAAGTGGGGTGTTACAGCTCTATTCCCCTTACGAGAATCTCGACCCGAGATTCCAAAGGTAGGAAGAGAGACAGAGAGAAGAAGAACAGGGTCACTCTAAAGATAAGAGGGAAACACACTAAACAACACAGAGTATCTCATGGTCAACTCATGGATGGAGTGTTTAGAAACAACTCTAAGAGGACAAACATGAAATACACCAAGGTAAAAGAGGAAACAAGAGGAGAAGGTTTCAAGTTATTAGATAGATGGTCTTGATAAGGATTGAGACCATGGAACTTGCAGCAGGTTTTGAAGCTTCGGAAGAAGAAAGATTCCAACAGAAAGAACATGACCACAGACTTCGATAGGGAATCTCTACTAAACGACTTAAGTAGAGATTTCAGGTTGCAAAGATATGGATCAACAAAACCAAGCTGTTGAACTACTTTTGAAATAGAAGAGTCGCTATTTCATTCAACAGGAGGCCAAGATGGAAAGGTGTTTTGGTGGAGAGGACTCACAAGAGTTGCAAGAACATGTAGCACGAGGATCTTCTGATTACAAAAATCATATTCACTCATATAACATAGTTGAGAAAACGAAGGAAACTCTTTATTTATCCAGGTATATCAAAATCTTCGCCAAAGATCATGATATCACTTTACACCACTAGATGAGTAGGTAAGAAGATTCCTGATGACACGAGAAGAAAGAAACTTCATTCTCAGACTTCAATTATTTGGCACAACCAAATGATTGCCAACATAAAATGGTCTGGAGGGTCGATCGAGAGATATTTAGCAACACTACTTTAAATGTTCTCCTTGATGTTCGAGAAATCAGACACCAAGTAAAGGTCAGACTTCGGATACAAAGGAACCATAAGCACAACTCCTATAATAATTCATAGAAGATGCCTCATGAAGAGTGGTTGATATTGCTGATTTAAGAGAATATGATAATAGGTCTTTCAATCTAAGTTTGTGTCAACCATTACATCAATCTTGCCAGATTTACAAAGAGACCTATGTCCAAACCTTGAGGAACACCAACCATCATTGCTGCTTGAGATTCAGCTTTGGTTAAGTGAAATGATACTTCAGACTCAGCATGTCCGAATAGAGAGTTTGCAACATTTACCGCGAAGGTAAGGTCACTAGATTCTCAAGACAGGGACTATAGTGTAAAGCTCCAAGAGACTGAACTAAATTGCTAGACCCATGTATTTATAACTTGTCGAGAGACAACTGCACACACATAAGGTGCTAACAACAAATTTACTCTCAAATCTCAGCATTTGATTGTTTATCCGACCGACTTGGTTCAATAAGAACTTAGATCTCCATGACCACAACTTTTGAGGCACATAAGCTATGAGCATTATGGCAGCCTCCAAAACAATTTCCGGCACTAGGCAACTCAGCACATTTAGCTAAGGTTCGTTAACCTTATCAAAGTTCTATTGTCCTCCCACTTAACTTTTGCGAAAAATTCCTTTTTCAAGAAACTTCACATTTCAAGCGACAAACCCCTTTGTCCTTGGTGTGATGGAGGAATATCCAATGGCTATTCAAAATAACCTACAAAGACATGCTCATCCGACTTTGGTTGTAAACATCTTACTTATGCTTAGCATACCAAAATTTAAGAAATGACAATTTGGGTTTTACCCCAAACCATAACTTCCATGGTGTCATTTCAACGGATCAAGATGGAGCTCTTTTTAGTGTAAAAGCGGTAGTCTCTAAAGCTTTTAATCTTTTAAAACATAATGGCAGTTTTATAAATAACACCTTTGATCCAACCATGTCAAACAAGGTTTCATTACAAATCTCAAACACTCCATATTCTTATGGTGTTTCGGGAGATGTAAATCTAGGTGTTTTGCTAAACTTGCAACTCAAATAAATCCCTTTATGATAAATCATAATTCATTTATTTTCCTTGTTACACTTGAAACACAAATAAATCCCTTTATGATAAAATCATAAATCATTTATTTTCTTGTTATAATGATTTTCCACTTCATCTTGAAAGTCTTTGAATGTTTTCAAATACTTCTATCTCATTAAGTGAATATTCACTCAAATTTCCAGAGAAAGCATATGAAGTTGAAATCCATCGCTTACGACTACACATAATGGACTACATACATCGATATGAATAAATCCAATATTTTAGTCATTCGTTCTTCTTTGGCCTTTGAACGAAGTTTTAATTATCCCGAGGAAAGTCTCACAAGCGTCACTTGATCAAATCAAAGACTCCAAAAATCCATGCATATGGATTTTCTTCATGTTTTCTTTCCAATATAATTTAATCGGTGATGTCACTTCACAAGTGATCTTTCAATCATTTGTCTTGCGACATTTTAGCATTAGGTTTTATGGATGTGATTTCTCCAACTAGATTTGTAAATCATCCATCTTATAAGGAATACGGTAATTATTTGAACAACCTTTGTTCTCATAATACCTGATTTAAATAATAATTACTAAAACAAATCTTGAAGTCAAGCTTTGATGTCAACGAGAAATACAAACAACGGTTTGTTTGCTTTCAATGAACATCATCACATATTCTCTTGCTAGTTACTTAGGCCATTGTGGTTCATGAATTTCGTCATTCTGTATGAAATTTCATACTAACCAATTCGGTATCCAATACCCAAGAACGACATTGTTTAACAAGCAAAGAATATAACCATAACATGTATATCATCTATATACCTAAATTGGATATTTCCAATCTTTTCTTTTCTGCCAAATATATTTTATAGATTCTCTTTCAGCATTTCCTTTTTCCTTTTAACAGAATCTATCAACATCAAAAGTGGCGCCATATACATGACACATAGTCCAAAGCGTGTATATTCAAATAATAATACCTTTGGACTTGCACTTTGAAGTAGATCACCATCATCAAAATGATCGGTATTATTTCAAAACTCCATTCTCTAGTAATCTTTTAGTGTAGTAAACACTTTACATACATCTTCTATTCATCCTTATCATGACGACTTTCATGATCAAGCTACTATAGCTTATAAAGGCGAATCATGAGTATAACATTACTTTCCAAAACCCTTTTGGATGATTAGGATGTCTAGCATATCCAACCTTTGCAAATTCTCATCCAATATGAGAACATATATTATACTCTATCATATTGCAACGAAAACATTGTTTCAGATATCGTTATATCTGCCACACATGATGGTTTTTGAAACAATTCTTTCAGCTCCTAGATAAACTTGATATTTAAATCAAGAATCATGGAGGCAAACATGATACTTAAGATACTAACACTGGAATTGTTACGCTTGATTTAATACCAATTATTAAATCTCACGGAGTAAATAAAGTTTGCTAAAAGTTTGCAATAGGACTTTAAACTTTGATTAACACTCAACACAAAACGATACCAGTTTGTAAAGTATATATCCAGAGTTCTATAGTTCTATTATCTCAATTACAACTAAGCATAAGGTGGTGAACGAATGCCAATGACTACAAAAAATTATGCAAATTCACTTTGATTTAATTTATGATAAATTGAGTTCTACTAATCCATATTAGAAATGAACTCCCACTCAAAAACGACATCCCTCGTGTCTTTTTGGTGATTACATGAACCAAATCCACTACACCAAGTCCGATCATCAGGTGAGTCGGCGTAGCTTCGAAGGCGAGCATCCATATGGTCATCATATCAAAACATATGACTCATGCTTAACCTTTCGGTCCGTGTTCCGAGGCCATGTCTGTACATGCTAGGCCCGCCAAGTAAGAACCTTAGTATTCGCGTGTGTAACTGTCTGACACCCGAGATATGCTCGTGGATTCAAGTACACCCGATCATCACGTGATGTCTTGAAGCGACGAAACATTGTCGGTGCATACTTAAGGAAGAACACATTTTTATCTTGATATCTAAATGAGGGATCATCTTATTATGCTAATAAAACGCCAAACTAGCAATATAAGATGCAACAAACATCACATGTTAATAAGTGAAATGATATGGTTCTTGCACTTGATCTCCATCATGTGCATCATGGTATGATCACTATCATACCTCTATGTGTAAGGCCAAGGTCTATGGAACCTACACGTTATGTGTGTTGTAAGAGTATCATCTTATACTTCTACTTACAACATCACCATATCATAACACTAGCCCAGCAAAAATCTAAACTAGACGCCTCTAATTTATCCATTGCAAGTTTTACGTGGTTTAGGGCTTTCGAAGATTGAACCGTTCTTACTGATGAACATGAACCACAACGAGGATAACTAAAAATTTTGACAACTCATTGCAAATTAGATATTAACTATAGTAGGAGAGATAGACACCCTCTATCCACTTATGCAAAACTAGTTGCATGTTAAGCGTGGAACAGGTATCATGTGTGAGGACATTTAAAGTTTGAGCAGGCTGCTTCATCCCACTATGCCACCAATATCCAAATTACAACTAAGAAGAAATAAAATGATCATCATCGCCCACATACTCATATGTGTACTACCCGTGCAAAGCATCTACACATAGATCCGGCTCTGATACCACTGAAGGGTTCACAACATAGAAAACAAATTTTTTCCTACGATAGGAACATCTAAGTACCAAGATCTATCTAAGATACAAACAACGGGTGGATATACATCCATAGAATACATACCCTCGAAGACCGAATAGCGTTAACGAGGTTGTACTCGTGGATGATGTAGACGAACGCTTGTCGACCTCAAGATCATTATGAAGTCCATCTGGTCCAGCCGGTCCAGCACCATCAAGTCCAGCACCGCAAAGCAGTGGTGCATCCGTGATCGCACACAAGTATGGGTACCCCGACAACCTCCACGCCCTCGCTCCAGTGAAGCAGCAGAAGCAAGAAATCCTTCCAGAAAAATCCACCGGGAACATGTATCTCGCTGATCCGAGACCATGGGGAAATTTTAAAGGGGGGAGAGATCCTTCGCGAGGAGGTGTAAGTGACAAGTGAGAGGAGGGGGTCTTTTTTGTCGTGGGAATGACCACGGCAGATGCTACAATCGGCAACGAGTAGTAGAACATGGGGAAAGGGCGGCCAGCCATCTGCGGTGCGAGATGAGGGCTGAGACACAAGGGTTTACCCAGGTTCGGCCCCCTGGAGGGTAAAGACCTACTCCTTCTAGATTGTATTATGGTGAGAGTACAATGGGGAGAGCTCGGTGGCTAGGCGGCGAGTCGCTAGGGTGTATGATGGCACGTGTCCTCTATGCGTCCTCTAGGGAGGTTTATATAGACTCACCTCCCTAGGGTTTACAGATCACAACCGAATTAGTTAAGGATTCGGAGATTCTATGACCTAGTCCGACTTGGCCTAGCTACGCTTCTGGGCCTTCAGCTTCCAGTCGCTTGAGTCCACGCCAAGTCTTGATCCAGTCGCCATCCTGCAGGCCCACTCGCTAACGCTTGGGCCAGTAGGAAACGTCCTGCTGGGTATACCCCGGTAGGCATATCCCCATCAGTAGTCCCCGAGGCCGTCGTTGATTTGTCGCAGGCGTTTGCTGGCAGTCGGAGTATGCGGGTCCAATGCGGAAGTCCAGACGAATCGGCAGCGGACTCCTGAACAAAGGGAAGAACTAGTTATTTTAGTCGCAATAACGGCGACCAATCGTGTCGCAGCTCGGCGAGCGGGTCGGCGAATACTTAGTCACTGTCATAGTGATCGGGTCGGTAATTCGTCGAGTCGCTAGGAGCGACGAGTCGAATGGATGAAGTTGGAGCATCAATTGGGGTCAAACTAGCCATTGGGTAATCCAACGGTAACTTCGGCGTAATTACCGCGTAGTAACGGCTCCCAGAACTGGCGGGTAGCAACCGCTATATAAGGAGAATGATAGGCGGACAGGGAAACGGTTCTTCTTTCTTCCCCCGATCTCGCTCATCTCCGTTTCCCCATTCTGCACAGCGATCTGAACAATCCAGAGAGCTCCGACCCCCAGGAATCTCCAACCGATTGCCCCCTCCACCGAGCCATGGGGAAGATCCAAATGCACTAAGGCGCTACTGGCATCCTTCGAGGAGGCTGGGATCCTCCGCGCCGGCAGATGGCGCATCCCCGCGGCCGGAGAAGTGACTCCGGATCCACGCGAGGGAGAGTTCATCTGCTTCACCAGCCACCTGGAGCGGGGGCTGGGCTTCCCAACTTCCCTCTTCTTCCGGCGTTTCTGCGCCTACTACGGAATCCAGCCATCGGATCTGGGTCCGCATAGTATCGAGCAGCTCGCCATCTTCGTGGCGTTCTGCGAGTGCTATTTGGGCTGTAGGCCCTACTTTCCCCTATGGCCAGACTTGTTCCACGGGAGAATCAGCTACGAGGAGTCAGGCGGCCCGATGCTAACCGCGGGCGGCCTGACATTCCAGCTGAAGGCGAAGGCGTCGTTCTTCTATCTGATGCTCCTCGCCAAGGCGGCGAACGAGTGGAAAAAGTTCTGGTTCTACGTCACCGAGTCGACTCCACACGATGAAGTGGCACTTCCAAGATACTCCGCCGACCGGCCCGAGCCGCGTCGGCTCCAGGTCGCCAAGCTCCCGCTGGACCAGCGGATGGTTGTTGATGAGATGCTGCAAACCATCCGCGCCCTAAAGAAGAAGGGCCTCCAGACCATCAACCTCTACAACTGCTGGCTTGGGCGGCGGATCGTTCCCTTGGCCAGCCACGAGCACTATATGTACGAGTACACAGGTAAGGACGACCCGACGAAGTCCTGCCTCGTTGAGTGGAGACTCAACGACTACACCCTGGCCCTAAAGAAGATCACTTAGGCGGTGTACCTTGATGCGAAGGCCGGGGCCGCCCCTTATACTGCCAGGCGCCTAGCTCCAACAGTACGTTGTTATCCTGTTAACACTCGCAGTCGCAGCTTGTGCACTCGCGGTCGTGCTAAGTCTGTTTGTTCTTGTTGCAGTTGTTCCAAGTGGTGGAAGGGTGGATTCCACCCGCGGATGATGAGAACTCGAGCTCGTTCGTCCAGGACGGAAGCGAGTCATCTCCCACCAAAGATGACGCCAACAGCGACGGGGATGACAACGACGATGACGGAGACGAGCCCGTGGAAGTCGCTGCCCCCACAGTTCGCAAGACCCGCGGGCAACACCAGCGCGAGCTCGAAGCGAGTAAAATCCTCAAGCCTCACGACGATGACGATGACAAGCTTCCCGAGCACACCTCACATCGTGAGGCCACGCCGTCGAAGAAGAAGAGGAAGAAGACGGCTCCGCCGAAGAAGAAGGCAAAGCCGGCGAAGCGGATATCTCCGCCCCGATCTGCGACCAGTTCTGATGCCACCAGCTCGGCTAGGGACGCAACGGCATACGCGACCGCGGCGCCGGACGCTGCCGCCCCCAGGGACGAGGCGCCGCTGGCGTCGTTACCACCTCCATTCGCCCCAATCGCTGGTGTGGGCGATGCTCCAGCCGCATGGGCCTCGCCTCCAAGGGAGGCTCCCGCATCAATTATCGCGGATGCTCCTGCCGTGGCTTCATCTTCGAAGAAGCCGTCAGTGTCTTGGGCACACGATGTGTTCGAGACGGGCCTCACTCGGAGGTTGGGGCCCGAGTTGGAAAAGTCGGCTAGCATCCGCACCAGTCTGCGGTTCATACCAGTCGCCAAGTGAGTGTTGTTCATTTGCTTGTTTTTCATTATAGTCGGACAGTCTTATTCATATCGTTGTTTCACAGGACTGGTGTTAAAAAGATCAGCCATCCCTCCGTGGCCAAGGTTCCGCCAGTCAGCACCGAGGCGGACTCCTCGCAGAAGAGGAAAGCTGATGAAGTCGCTGCTCCCGCCGAAGGCGTCAAGAGGTCGAAGGGCGACGACGTCGTCACGGTCTCTGATGACCGAGCGGTTGCTCCGAGCGATCATCCGACTACCGCGGACGTGGCCTCGAAGATCAACGAGGGTGTTGGCTCACCCGATGTGGCCGAGCCGGCTCCGAGTGGCGCAGCGGCATCTTCGGCGACCTTCCCTCGCTTCATGGTGAAAGCGGCCGCAGCAAGTGGCTCGGTGCCGACGAGCCGGATGCCTGGGGTCACCAAAGTGGAGGTTGAGCAGCGTCGCAGCCATACTCCGGTCGTGCTTGCGTCTGTGGATGCGCTGGAGCTTCACGACATGCTAGGTGCTGCCATCCAGGTATGTCGAGTCCCCGAGGATCGGGCCACTGAATTTCAGTGGTCGGATTCTTAATGTTTTTATGCCATCCAGTCCCCGAGTGCCTAGTCGCTGAATTTCAGCGGGTAGGCACTTAGGAATTTCATTATCCAGTCCCCGAGTGCCTAGTCGCTGAATTTCAGCGAGTGGGCACTTAGGAATTTCATTGTTGTTGACGTTGCAGTGTGTGCGCAGGGCCTGCATCGCGAATCGGCCGATCGGCTTGCTACAAAGTGTCGCTTGGAGAAGGAACTCATTGCCGTCCAGGAGATGAACAAGGGGCTTCAAGCAATTGCAGCCGAGGCGGAGGAGGTCCGCCGGGGCCTTGTCAAGGAGGCAAGGGCGGAAGCGAGCTCAGCGGAGGGGCGTGCGAAAGCTGCTGTTACTTCTGCCGCTGAAGAGCGGAAATTATCTCACGCGCTCGTTGCTGGGCTGCAGGATGACCTTTCTTCTCTTCAACGTTTCCTCACGGACCTCTGCCTCCTGCTGATTGGTAAGTTCTCCTTCACCTAATTCTTGGTGGCACTAACTTTATTGTGATATCGCAAGTCGCTTATTGTTTATTGATGTAATGCAGGCTGGATTACTGACAACGTGGAAGAAGCGCAGTCGTATGACGCGCGGTAGTGCGCGACCACTCTGGTCGACTCGGCCGCGTTGTCGGCGACTTGCCTTCGAGCATATCTGCAGGAGATATCGCCCACGGAGGTGATACCCAGTGACCTTGTCGAGGTATGGCGCTATCTGGAGAAGGCTCCGTTGGTGGTCGATTTCATGACGTGGTCGGCCTTCCGGCGTGGGGCAGCGACGGCGCTGAGCCTTGGGCTTGCCCATTTCCCGGAGGACTTCGACCTCGACGATGTCACGAGCGGCTACCCCTTGTCAACAGGCTCGGTGGAGATTGCCGAGGTGCTGAAGCTGATGGACCGGGCCGCGGTGTACTCCGACCGCGTTTGGGCGATGGGTGACCTCATCCCCTATCACGAGACGGTTGTCGCCCCCACGATCCTGATCCGAAGCATCGGGACTTCAAGGTTGAGAAGACGTTCCATGCGGCAATGGAGGGTGAGCTAACGACGTACCCGTCGAACCCGTACGTGCCCTTCATTCGTAACCGCAGGGGTGGCGGCGAGTCTGCGTCAAAACCTGCGGAGTAGAAGGGTTGTGCCCTTGGGCGTTAGTACAAGATAACTATTGAACTTTCCTTGTATTTTGGAACAACTTGTGCTGCTATAAAGGAAATTCGTGTTGTTTTGTCATTTGTTTTGTGACTTTGGATTTTGATTGAACGAGTCCCCGAGCGCGTCCGCCCTTTTATGGGGTTTATCTCGTTGTTATATGTTTGTTAACTTTTACTGAGTTGAGGTCGACTCGCCATGGCTCGAAAAGCCAGTCGCAAGGCGACTCCCAGGGGTGCTCTTTACTTGACCGCTTTCCCAGGCGTGAACGGGGTCGGGTTGCCGAGTCCCCGAGCGTGGTACTTGGTGGTTCTAGTCGCAAATCCAAGGTAGGTGAGGACTAAGTGCGTCTTTGTTAGCGCGTCTCTCCTGCCTAATCCGGAGGATCAGTCGCGTGGCGAGTCCTGGGCGCGCTCTCATACTTGGCGTTTTTCCCTAGTCGCTCGTATTTGGCTGGGTGTCAGTCCCCGAGCGTGGTACTTGGCCGTTCGGGTCGCTGTGGCGAGGATGCGGAGGACCTTGATCGCTGTGAGGAGCGAGTGCAGTTGTCTTGGCTCGTTGAGCCAGTCGTGCTAGGTGACTCCAATGGGGATCCGGGTTGGCATTTTTCGTGGACGTTACGAGGCTTGGAGTTTCCCAGTGCCCTCGTACCACACTACTTGGCCGCGCCGGTCGCTTTACCAGAGGTTGACTTCTGTGAGTAGCATAATGTTGTTATTACGAGTGCGAGTGGCACAAGACACGGAGAGTAAACACAATTTTCGGTGACCGATCTGCTTTATTTCATAGCGGGTGGAGAGTACATGTATGGAGTTCTAGGAGTAGAACTTCCGTAGGAGGTTTACATTCTATGGCCGCTTGACGTCGAGTTTCCCATCCCCTCGGACGTCGGTGAGGTAGTAGGTGTCGTTGCCTAGGACTCGCCCGATGGCGAATGGTCCCTCCCAAGGGGGGAGAGCTTGTGCATGCCCTTCTTGTCCTGGATTAGGCGCAGTACCAGGTCGCCTTCCTGGAAAGTGCGAGGCCCTACTCGCTGGCTATGCTAGCGGCGGAGCCCTTGGTGGTAGATGGCAGTGCGGGAGCGAGCTAGGTCGCGTGCCTCGTCGAGCTGGTCGAGTCGGTCTTGGCGTGCAAGGTCGTTTGCAACCTCTGTGTAGTTGACCACCCTTGGTGAATCGTGCTCGAGGTCGGTGGGCATGACTGCCTCGACACCATACACCATGAAGAAGGGGGTGAATCCTATCGACTTGTTGACGGAGGTGCGGATGCCCCAGATGATGGAGGGTAGCTCCTCGACCTAGCACCCGGCGGAGCGCTCGAGTGGGACTTGGAGCCGTGGCTTCAGGCCATGGAGGATGCTCTGATTGGCGCGTTCCGCCTGGCCATTGGACTCTGGGTGCACGACTAAGGCAAGGTCGAGTCGGATGTGGTGTTCCTCGCAGAACTCGGCCATGGCTCCTTTGGCGAAGTTGGTGATGTTGTCCATGATGATGCTGTTGGGGAAGCCGTAGCGGTAGATGACCTCACGGAGGAACTTGGTGGTAGTCTTCCCGTTGCATCTGCGGACTGGCTTGGCCTCCACCCATTTTGTGAATTTGTCGACTGTGACTAGGAGGTGGGTGAAGCCGGAGGGGGCCTTCTTGAAGGGTCCTACCATGTCCATGCCCCATACGGCGAATGGCCAGGTGATGGGGATTGTCTTGAGCGCCGAACTCGGCACATGGGTCTGGTTGGCGTATTTCTGGCATCCAGCGCACCTCTGGACGATGTCAACCGCGTCTGCGTGTGCGGTGAGCTAGTAGAAGCCTTGTTGCATAGCCTTTGCGACCAGAGAGCGGGCGCCAGCGTGGTGGCCACAGTCGCCGGAGTGAATGTCTTGGAGGATTTTGCGTCCTTCGGCGGGTTGAACGCAGCGTTGGAACACGCCGGTCACGCTGCGCTTGTGGAGCTCGTCGTTGATGATGACGAAGGACTTGCAGCGACGTGCTATCATCCGGGCGTCCGCTTCATCCGCGGGCAGGGTGCCTCCCTCCAGGTAGGCGACGTATGGGGTGGTCCAGTCGTTTGGCTCGGCGATTAGTGCGACCAGGGCTGCTTCTGGTTGCAGCGGGATTCCATTGTCGATCTCCCTTGGGGGTGAGACGGAGGGCTTGGTGATTGTGTCGAGGAAGACGCCAGCGCTTGGCGCGAGCCGAACCGAGCCGATGCGAGAGAGTGCGTCAGCCTCCTCGTTCTTCCGCCTGTCGATCCACTCGACGGAGTAGCCTCCGAAGTGTCTACCCAGCTGGTCCACTGCTTGGCGGTATGCTGCCATGGTGGGGGAGACGGCATCGCAGGTGTCGGTGACTTTCCCAGCGACTAGGTCAGAGTCTCCGTAGCAGCGCAGGCGGTGGACGTTCATCTCCTTGGCAGCTCGCATGCAGTAGAGTAGCGCCTCGTACTCGGCCATATTGTTGGTGCAGGGGGTGAAGTCGAGGTAGAGGACGTAGCGGAGCTTGTCGCCCTTCGGAGATGTTAGCACGATCCCTGCTCCTGCTCCGTCCGCGTTCTTGGAGCCGTCGAAGTGTAGGTTCCAGTAATGGAGGTATGGAAGCTTCTCTGGCTGCTGGGCCTCCTCCCAATCGGCGAGGAAGTCTGCGAGAGCCTGTGACTTGATCGCCTTGCGCGGCTCGTACTTGATGTTGTGGACGCAAATCTCGACGGCCCACTTGGCGACTCGCCCGGTTGCCTCGCGGTTGCGGATGATATCCTGCAACGGTGTTGAGGAGACGACCGTTATTGGGTGCTCCTGGAAATAGTGCGGTAGTCGCCGCTGTGCTCTGAAGATCGCGTATACCAATTTCTGTTATTGCGGGTAGCGCTGGAGCGACTCGGTGAGGACTTCGCTGATGTAGTACACTGGTCGCTGCACCGGGCGCTCCTTTCCTTCCTCTGGCCGTTCGACGACCATGACGGCGCTGACGACGCGTTCGGAAGCCGCGACATAGACCAGCATGGGTTCCTTGTTGACGGGGGCGGCGAGTAGCGGTGCTGCGAGTAGCACCTCCTTGAGATCGTGGAGCGCGTCGTCTGCCTCCTTGTCCCACTGGAAGGTAGGGTTCTTGTGCATTAGGCGGTAGAGGGGCATCGCCTTTTCTCCTAGCCAGGGATGAAGCGACTGAGATCCACGACTCGCCCGGCCAGCTTCTGGACGTCGCGCAGGCACTCGGGTCTGCCGAGGCGAGCGATCGTGTTGATCTTGGCGGGGTTCGCTTCGATCCCGCGCTTGGAGACGACGTATCCTAGTAGCTGTCCAGTTGGCACACCGAAGGTGCACTTCCCTGGGTTTAGCTTTATCTTGTATTTCCATAGGTTGGTGAATGTTTCCGCCAGGTCGGCGAGTAGGTCGTTCTGGCGAGCGGACTTTACCACCACGTCTTCGATGTAGACGTGGATATTGCGGCCAATTTGGCTCGCAAGGCACTCCTGCATGCACCGCTGGTAGGTCGCCCCGACGTTCTTGAGGCCGAAGGTCATGGCAGTGTAGCAGAAGGATCCGAATGGCGTGATGAATGTCGTCTTCTGTTCGTCCTCGACGGCCATTTTGATCTGGTTGTACCTAGAATAGGCGTCGAGGAAGCATAGCGACTCCGAGCCCATGGTGGAATCGATGATTTGGTCGATCTGTGGGAGGACGAATTGCTCCTTTGGGCAGGCGCTGTTTAAGTTTGTGTAATCGATACACATCCTCCAGGTCCCGTTTTTCTTCTCGGCCAAGACTGGGTTTGACAGCCACTTGGAGTACTTGATTGGCCGAATGAAGCCTACAGCGAGTAGACGCTGCACCTCTCGGCGATGGCTCGGCGGTGCTCTTCGTTGAAGGGCCGCAGCGACTGCTTAAAAGGTCGCACTTTGGGGTCGGCATTGAGTTTGTGCTCAGCGAGTTCCCTTGGGACACTGGGCATGTCAGAGGGCTTCCACGCGAATATGTCCCTGTCATCACGGAGGAACTCGATGAGCGCGCCTTCCTATGCTGGGCTCATGCCCGTCCCGATCGTCACCGTCTGGCTGGAGTCGCCTGGGACCAGCTCGACGATGCGGGTATGCGTCGTTGCCTCGAAGGCGGTATAGTTGCCGCCCTGCGAGTTGGGCTTCTTGAGTATGGTGGGGTTGTCGTTGTTGTCCCCGCTCGCGTACTTGGCAAGCTCCTCGGCGTGGCTGGCCTCTGCCACGATGACGGTGTCGGCGAGTTCGGCTCCTTTGGCCTTGCACTCAGCGGCCATGTCGGGGTCGCCGTGGATGGTGATGACGCCGCACGGCCCGGGTAGATTCATCGCGTTATACGCGTATTGGGGTGCTGCCATGAACTTGGCGAACGCCTGGCGCCCCAGGACGCAGTGGTAGGGGCTGTCGAAGGGCACCAGCTCGAAGACGATTCGCTCGGTGCGGAAGTTTGCCGGTGTGCCGAAGGTTACTGGCAGCATCACCTTGCCGATCGGGTACGCCTTCCGACCAGGGACGATGCCGTGGAATGTGGTGTAGGTCATCTCGATCATCGACTGCGGGAGCCGCAGTCGCCTGAAGGTGTCTAGGTACAGGATGTTGATGGAGCTGTCGCCGTCCATCAATGTTTTGGGGAGCCAGTAGTCTCCAACCTTGGGCTTGACCACCAGGGCGACTCGGCCCGGATACTCGATCCGTGGCGAGTGGTCCGCGCGGCTCCAAGTGATTGGTTGCTCAGACCAGTTGAGGAACTGGGGGATATCTATCTGGGCCACCATGTTGACGGCGACGACACGGGCGATGACCTTCTTC
This sequence comes from Avena sativa, assembly GCA_916181665.1. Taxonomy (NCBI): domain Eukaryota; kingdom Viridiplantae; phylum Streptophyta; class Magnoliopsida; order Poales; family Poaceae; genus Avena; species Avena sativa. Next base: position 116,326,205 of record OV702298.1, read on the forward strand.
TCACGCTTCGTGTTGAAGCCTATGAAGGTGTGGAGCGAGCCGGCGATGCTGCCGAATTATCCGCCGTTTGGCGGGTTGTTGTCGGGGTCTTCCCACGCGCGCCGTGCCTTCTCGATCTCCTTGAGAGAGTGGCAGTCGGCGGTCGTGTGCGTGGCGGGCTTTCCTTCCCTGCTGTGAAATACACAAGGTTGGTTAAGAAGGGCTGCGGGGTCGAACCTCGGCTTCGCCTTGTAGTTGCCGCCGTCGCGGCGTTGTCCCCCGTCGCGGCGGAAGCTCTTGGGCTCGCGCTGCGCGTATCTAGCGTTGGCGACGAAGTCGACTCGCCCATCACTGCGGCGCTTGCCGGTGAGGCGAGTGTTGCTGTAGCGTAACTCGGGTCGTCTCCCGTTGTCGTGGCCGCTCGTGCGGCGGTGTCCTCCCGACTCGTCGTCGGTTTCTTGGTTTGGGTCCTCCTCCGCGTACCTTTTTGCGATCTCCAGGAGGTCCGGTATGTTGTCGAGTGTGCGGTACGCTCGTTTGAGCTTGGCGACCAGGGGCTCGTAGCGGCACGAGGTTTTGAAGCAGTGGATCACGGTGTCTGGGTGGATTCCGACCGCGTTGTACCACAGATCTTGCCATCGTTGGACCCAGCTGCGGGTCGACTCACAGGGTCCCTGGACGCACCGCTCCAGGTCCTCGATGGTGGTGGCGCGGGTGTATGAACCCTCGAAGTGCCTGACGAAGGCCTCGCGCATCTCCTTCCAGGAGTCGATGCTATCCCCGGGAAGGGTGTTAATCCACTGCCTGCACGCCCCCTCCATCATCAAGGGGAGGTAGCGGGCGGCTAGTAGGTCGGTGTGGCCTACGATCCCCATCGCCATGAGGTAGGTATCCAGCCACACGGAGGGATCGTACGAGGGGTCGTACTTCTCTATTACCTTCGGTGCTTTGAAGTCACCGGGTATCTTTCGCCTCGGATCATCGGTCCGAAGCACTGGGGCCTGATGCAGCTCAGCGACCCCCTCGGCTCACCGTCGCGGCGGTTGGTGAAGGTGTGCCGCAGGTCATCAGGCTAGCGTGCCGCGCCAGCTCTGGTTGTGGATGATGTGGGTGCGGGCGTCGACGGGTTGTCCGTTGGCGGTGACGAAGTTTGTCGCCGGCCTAGGGTCGTTGGTGGGTCGGTGCCGCGTTCAGGTGGCGGGCAGTTGAGAGTGTTCGCCGCCATGGGGCGGCCGCTTGAGGCCGCTCTGCTGCCCGATGAACGCGAGTACATCCGACCCTGTGAGTCGACGCCTGCGTTTTGTTGCTCGACCGCTTTGGCGAGCAGAGCCCTGGCGTATTGGATCTGCAGGGCGCCTTCCCTAGTGGCTTCAATGTTGTCGACTGCTACTCGGCCCACGACGAGCTTGTCCATTGGGGTGGAGAACAACGGGAGGCCGTTCGCGTCTCTCTCCCGTGAGGAGACCACGATCCTTGGCTAGTCCCTGGGGGGTGTGCGGTTGGGTGGTGGTGGGGCGCCATTGGCCGTTGCTCCTGGTGGGGGCCGAGTGCTTCCTCCTGGCGGCGCGTTCTCGCAGATCGCGCGCTCGGCCGTGCGGGCCGGGTCGTTCTCGTCGTCGAAATTCAGGGCGCGCCCCTGGACGGTGGGGTTCAGGCGCGACCTGATTCGGAGTTGGTGGTAGCGCGACAGCTCCTGCGCTGTCACCTGCTCGAGGTGAAATTTTTCGCGCAAGGCTTGTTCCTTGCGGACTTTCTCCGCCAGCTTCAGGCGGAGTTCCACGACCTCCGTCGCCGTCGCGTTTGGAGGGATCGGCGTGGAGAATGGGTCTTATGGTGCGTCGGCGCCAGTTGCCATGTAGGTCGCGGCGTGGCGGCCGGTTCCGTCGCGGAGGTCGGCGGAGTTCTCCGACCCGGACTCGAAGTCAAAGATCCCGAGGATGGAGGGATCCTCGAAGTCTCCGGCATTGGAGGCCTGGGTGATGGAGCCCACGGGTGACGCGGCGACAATGGATCTGGCGAGTGATGCCGGGGTCGCCGAATCGGCGTCGTCGTTGTGGGCCGCATCGTTCGCGGCCGCGGTGGTTTCCACCATGTTGCTGTGGGCCGAGTCATACTCGGAGGCAAGGCGGTGGATCGTGCGGGCCTAGCTCTCAGAGAGCCGGTCGCGTGGCGGCGACTCGCGGATGCGAGCCGAGTCCTCCGATATGATGACGTCGGTGAGGCTGATCGTGCCGACCAGCAGGATCATGCTATGCGTGACGGGTCACGCCGCCGGGACGTAGCTGCTCGGCAAGATATGGAGCATCTCGCCGATCGCGATCATGCGGCCGGTGGCGATTGACTCGTTGATGGGCAGATTGGATCTCGCCGCAGAACACCGGCCTGACCGGCCAGGCCTCACGGTGGGGGCCACTATCGTGGGAATGACCACGGCAGAAGCTGCAATCGGCAGCGAGTAGTAGAACATGGGGCAAGGGCGGCCAGCCATCTGCGGCGCGAGATGAGGGCTGAGACACAAGGGTTTACCCAGGTTCGGCCCCCCGGAGGGTAAAGACCTACTCCTGCTAGATTGTATTATGGTGAGAGTACAATGGGGCAAGCTCGGTGGCTAGGCGGCGAGTCGCTAGGGTGTACGATGGGACGTGTCCTCTATGCGTCCTCTAGGGAGGTTTATATAGACTTACCTCGCTAGGGTTTACAGATCACAACCGAATTAGTTAAGGATCCGGAGATTCAATGACCTAGTCCGACTGGGCCTAGCTACGTTTCTGGGGCTTTAGCCTCCAGTCGCTTGAGTCCACGCCAAGTCTTGATCCAGTCGCCGTCCTGCAGGCCCACTCGCTGACGCTTGGGCCAGTAGGAAACATCCTGCTGGGTATACCCCGGTAGGCATATCCCCATCACTTTTATAGGGGAGGGGGCATCCCAAGGGGGCATGGCCGCCGGCCAAGGAGGGTGCCCACACCTCTCCCTCATTCATGTGGTGGAAGCTCCACTCACATAAAAACATCTCCACTCACAATTCCACTCACATGCATTAATTTTCCACCGTAATTAAGGCAAGCTCTCATTTAAATAAAACTCTTTTATTTATTTATTCAGAATTTTATTAATTACTTTAATAAACAAACATTCACATAAAACCCCTTGCTAGTATTCCATTTCACATGCAGAACCAGTTTCAGCAATTTCAACTGAAACAATTCCGGTGTCTAGTGAAATAAATTCCTGCGCTTTCCTTTTTCTTTATCTGGCATATTATTTGCTCCGAATGGTGTCGGTATACCTTAAGTGTGTCACCCTATGGTTCGTGAATAATGCAGACATGATCGAGACCCCTCTCCGATCAATAATCAGCAGCGGGACCTAGAGATCCATACTGACTCCCACTCATTCAACGATGACTTCTCTGATCGTGTGAACCTTTTACGCTAGTATCTTAATCCCTTTGTTTCACGATATATTACATGTCCGAGATTCGATCATCGGTATCTCCATACCTAGTTTAATCTCGTTACCGACATGCACTCTTTTCTCGTTCTCGTGATATAACATTGTAGTGATCAAATCACTTGCTTGCAAGATAATCAATGTGATATCATCGAGAGGGCCCAGAGTATATCTATCTGTCATAGGGATGAACAAATTCCACTCTTGATCCATGAGACTCACCCACCGACCATGTGACGTTTGATGTCAACAAGAAACTCTTTCGGTGTTAGTGATTGACATGATCTCATGGTCTGGATTAGGATCACTTCATAAGTTGTTATAGCAATATAAACTCAATGACTTTGATCGTAATGCTATACTTCGTATGAATGTTTATCACATCATTACACTAATGTTGTGACCTCGTTATTAACAACATCCAATGTCCATGATCAGGAAACCTTTGATGATGGGGATATGCCTACCGGGGTATGCCCAGCAGGACGTTTCCTATTGGCCCAAGCTGCCAGCGAGTGGGCCTGCAGGACGGCGACTGGATCAAGACTTGGCGAGGATTCAGGCGACTGGAAACTGGAGGCCCAGAAGCATAGCTAGGCCCAGTCGGACTAGGTCAAAGACCCTTCGAATCCTTAACCAATTCGGTTGTAGATTTGTAAACCCTAGCGAGGTGAGCCTATATAAACCTCCCTAGGGTACGCATAGAGGGCACATTCAATCATACACCCAAGGGACTAGCCGCCTAGTCGTCGAGCTCGCCCTTGTTCTCTCACCATAATACAATCTAGCAGGAGTAGGTCTTTACCCTCCGGGGGGACGAACCTGGGTAAACCTTTATGTCTCCGCCCTCATCTCTCACCGCAGATGGCTGGCCGCCCTTGCCCCGTGTTCTACTACTCGCTGCCGATTGTGGCATCTGCCGTGGACATTCCCACGATAGTGGCGCCCATCGTGGGGCCTGGACGGTCAGGCCGGTGTTCTGCGGCGAGATCCAATCTGCCCATCAACAAGACAATCGCCACCGGCCGCATGATCGTGATCGGCGAGATCCTCCAGATCTTGCCGAGCAGCTACGTCCCGGCGGCACGCCCCGTCATGCCCAACGTGATCTTGCCGGTCGGCACGATTAGCCTCTTCGTCGGCCTCACCGACGTCATCGTTTCGGAGGACTCGGCTCGCATCCGCGAGTCGCCACCACGCGACCAGCTCTCTAAGAGCCAGGTCCACACGATCCACCGCCTCTCCTCCGAATACGACTCGGCCCACAACAACATGGCCGAAACCGCTATGGCCACAGACGACGCGGCCCTCAACGACGACGCCGACTCGGCGACCCCGGCGTCGGCTGCTGGATCCAATGTCGCCGTATCGCCCGCGGGCTCCATCACCCATGTCTCCAACGCGGGAGACTTCGAGGACCCCTCCATCCTTGGGATCTTCGACTTCGACTCCGGGTCGGAGAACTCTGCCGACCTCCACGATGGGACTGGTCGCCACGTCGCGACCTACATGGAGACTAGCGCCGACCCCCCGCAAGACCCCATCTCCACGCTGATCCCACCGAACGCAACGGCAATGGAGGTCGAGGAACTCCACCTGCGGCCGGAGGAGGCAGTCCGCAAAGAACAAGCCGAGCGCGAAAAATTTCGCCTCAAGAAGGTGACAGCGCAGGAGCTCTCGCGTTACCACCAACTCCGAATCAAGTCGCGCCTGAACCCCAGCATTCAGGGGCGTGCCCTGAACTTCGACAACGAGAATGACCCGGCTCGTGCGGCCGAGCGCGTGATCTGCGAACGCACCGCCAGGAGGGAGCTCCCACCCCCCACCAGGCGCGACGGCCAACGGCGCCCCACCACCACCCAACCGCGCGCCCCCTAGGGACCAACCAAGAATTGTGGTCTCCTCGCGGGAGCGAGATGCAAATGGCCTCCCGCTTTTCTCCACTCTGATGGACAATTTTGTCGCGAGCCGAGCAGCGGTCGGCAACATAAATGTAACCGGGGAAGGCGCCCTGCAGATCCAGTACACCAAGGCTCTGCTCGCCAAGGCAGTCGAGCAACAAAACGCGGGTGCCGACTCACAGGGTCGGATGTACTCGCGTTCGTCAGGCAGCAGGGCGGCCTCGAGCGGCCGCCCAATGGTGGCGAATACCCTCAACTGCCCACCACCTGAGCCCCTGCAGCTCCAACATCGACCCGCGAACGCGGCACTGTCCACCAATGACCCACGGCCGGCGAACAACTTCGTCGCCGCCAACGGGTAGCCAGTCGACGCGCACACCCACATCATCAACAACCAGAGCTGGCGCGCACGCCAGCCCGACGACCAGAGGCATACCCTCACCAACCGCCGTGACGGCGAACCAAGGAGATTGCTGAGTCGAGTCAGACCCCAATGCTTCGGACCAATGATCTGAGGCGAAAGATACCCGGCCGTGTGGCTGGACACCTACCTCATGGAGATGGGAATTGGCGGCCACACCGACCTACTCGCCGCCGGCTACCTCCCCCTGATGATGAAGGGAGCGTGCAGGCAATGGATCAACACCCTCCCCGCGGATAGCATCGACTCCTGGGAGGAAATGCGCGACGCCTTTGTCAAGCACTTCGAGGGTTCCTACACCTGCGCTACCAACATCGAGGACCTGGAGCGATGCGTCTCGGGACCCCGAGAGTCAACCCGCAGTTGGGTCTAACGGTGGCAAGACCTGTGGTATAACGCAGCCGGAATCCACCCGGACACCGTGATCCACTACTTCAAGACTTCGTGCCTCTATGAACCCCTTGTCGCCAATCTCAAGCGAGTGTACAGAACACTCGACAACATACCGGACCTCCTGGAGATCGCCAAGCGGTACGCGGAAGAAGACCCAAACCAAGAAACCGACGACGAGTCAGGAGGAATTCGCCGCACGAGCGGCCACGACAACGGGAGGCAACCCGAGCTACGCTACAGCAACACTCGCCTCACCGGCAAGCGCCGCGGTGATGGGCGAGTAGACTTCGTCGCCAACGCCGGATGCGCGCCGCGCGAACCCAAGAGCTTGCGCCGCGATGGAAGTCAGCGCCGCGATAGCGGCAACTACAAGGAGAAGCCAAGGTTCGACCCCACGGCTCTCCTCAATCAACCATGTGTGTTTCACAGCAGGAAAGGGAAGCCCGCCACACACACGACCGCCGATTGCCACTCCCTCAAGGAGATTGAGAAGGCACGACGCGCACGGGAAGACCCCGACAACAACCCGCCAAACCCGCCAACGTGATGTCCCAGATAGATGTCCCCTAGTGCCTCAACTGGTCCGAGCAACCAATCACCTGGAGCCGCGAGGACCACTCGCCACAGATCGAATATCTGGGCCGAGTCGCCTTGGTGGTCAAGCCCAAGGTGGGGGACTATTGGCTCCCCAAGACGCTGATGGACGGCGGCAGCTCCATCAACATCCTATACATGGACACATTCAGGCGACTACGGCTCCCAAAGTCGATGATCGAGACGACCTACACCACCTTCCACGACATCGTCCCCGGCCGGAAGGCGTACCCAATCGGCAAGGTGACGCTGCCAGTCACCTTCGGCACACCAGCAAACTTCCGCACCGAGCGGATCGTCTTCGAGCTGGTGCCGTTCAACAGCCCCTACCACTACATCCTGGGGTGCCAGGCCTTCGCCAAATTCATGGCAGCGCCCCACTATGCATACAACGCGATGAACTCCCCGGGCCGTGTGGCATCATCACTATCCATGGCGATCCCTACATGGCCGCAGAATGTGAGGCCAAAGGCGCCGAACTCGCTGACACCGTCATCGCGGCGGAGGCCAACCACACCGAGGAGCTCGCCAAGTATGCGAGCGGGGTCAACAATGATGACCCCACCATACTCAAGAAGCCCAACTCGGAGGATGGCAGCTCCACCGCCTTCGAGGCAATGACGCACACTCGCATCGTCGAGCTGGTCCTAGGCGACTCCAGCCAGACGGTGACGATCGGGACGGGCATGAGCCCAGCATAGGAAGGCGCGCTCATCGAGTTCCTCCGTGAGAATAGGGACATCTTCGCGTGGAAGCCCTCTAACTCAACGCCGAACCCAAAGTGCGACCTGTCAAGCAGTCGCTGCGGCCCTTCAATGAAGATAGTCGTCGAGCAATCGCCAAGGAGATGCAACGTCTACTCGCTGCAGGCTTCATCCGGCCAATCAAATACTCCAAATGGCTGGCAAACCCATTCCTGGTCGAGAAAAAAACGGGACCTGGAGAATGTGTATTGACTACACAAACCTCAACAGCGCCTGCCCCAAGGAGTAGTTCGTCCTCCCACGGATCGACCAAATCATCGACTCAACAGCGGGTTCAGAGTCGCTATGCTTCCTTGATGCCTACTCTGGGTACAACCAGATCAAAATGGCAGTCAAGGACGAAGAGAAACGACGTTCATCACGCCATTCGGAGCCTTCTGCTACACTGCCATGAGTCCATGACCTTCGGCCTCAAGAACGCCGGGGCGACCTACCAGAGGTGCATGCAGGAGTGCCTTGCGAGCCAAATTGGCTGCAAAATCCACGTCTACATCGACGACGTGGTGGTAAAATCCACTCGCCAGGGTGATCTACTCGCCGACCTGGCGGAAACCTTCGCCAACCTGTAGAGGTACAAGATAAAGCGAAACTCAGGAAAGTGCACCTTCTTTGTACCTACTGGACAGCAGCTGTGATACGTCGTCTCCAAGCGCGGGATCGAGGCGAACCCCGCAAAGATCAACACGATCGCTCGGCTCGGCAGACCCGAGTGCCTATGCGACGTACAGAAGTTGGCCGGGCGAGTCGCGGCTCTCAGTCGCTTCATCCCCCGGCTAGGCGAGAAGGCGATGCCCCTCTACCCCCTAATGTGCAAGAACCCCACCTTCCAGTGGGACAAGGAAGCAGACGATGCGCTCCACGCTCTTAAGGAGGTGTTGCTCGCAGCACCGCTACTCGCCGTCCCCGTCGACAAGGAGCCCATGCTGGTCTACGTCGCGGCTTCCGAGCGCGTCGTCAGCGCTGTCATGGTCGTCGAACGACCAGAGGAAGGCAAGGAGTGCCCGGTGCAGTGACCCGTATACTACATCAGCGAAGTCCTCACCTAGTCGCGCTAGCACTACCCGCAGTACCAAAAATTGGTATATGCGGTCTTCAGAGCACAGCGGCGACTGCCGCACTACTTCCAGGAGCACCCAATAACGTTCGTCTCCTCAGCACCGTTGTAGGACATCATCCGCAACCGCAAGGCGACCGGGCGAGTCGCCAAGTGGGCCATCGAGATCGGCGTCCACAACATCAGGCACGAGCCGCGCAAAGCAATCAAATCGCAGGCTCTCGTAGACTTCCTCGCTGACTGGGAGGAGGCCCAGCAGCCAGAGAAGCTGCCATACCTCCATTACTGGAGCCTACACTTCGATGGCTCCAAGAACGCATATGGCACATGAGCGGGGATCGTGCTAACATCTCCGACGGGCGACAAGCTCTGCTACGTCCTCTACCTCGACTTCACCCCCTGCACCAACAACATGGCCGAGTACGAGGCGCTACTCCACGGCATGCGGGCAGCCAAGGAGATGAACATTAATCGCCTGTGCTGCTATGGAGACTCTGACCTCTTCGCCGGGCAAGTCGCCGGCACCTGCGATGCAGACTCCCCCACCATGGCGGCATACCGTCAAGAAGTGGACTAGCTGGGAGGCCACTTCGCAGGCTACTCCGTCGAGTGGATCAACAGGCGGAAGAACGAGGAGGCCGATGTACTCTCTCGCATTGGCTCGGCTCGACTCGCACCACCCGCCGGCGTCTTCCTCGACACCATCACCAAACCCTCTGTTTCCCCCCAAGGGAGATCGACATCGGAATTCTGCTGCCACCAGACGCAGCCCTGGTCGCACTAATTGCCGAGCCAAGTGACTGGACCGCGCCATACATCGCTTACCTGGAGGGAGGCACCCTACCAGCAGACGAAACGGAGGCCCGGATGATAGCACGCCGCTGCAAATCCTTCGTCATCGTCAACGGCGAGCTCCACAAGCGCAGTGTGACCGGTGTGTTCCAACACTGCATCCAACCCACTGAAGGACGCAAGATCCTCCAGGACATCCACTCCGGCGACTGCGGACACCACGCCGGCTCCCGTTCTCTGGTCGCCAAGGCCATGCGACACGGCTTCTACTGGCTCACCGCACACGCCGACGCGGTTGACATCGTCCAGCGATGCATCGGGTGCCAGAAGTACGCCAACCAGACTCACGTACCGAGCTCGGCGCTCAAGACAATCCCCATCACCTAGCCATTCACCGTATGGGGCATGGATATGGTAGGCCCCTTCAAGAAGTCCTCCTCCGGCTTCACCCACCTCCTAGTCGCAGTCGACAAATTCACAAAATGGGTGGAGGCCAAGCCAGTCCGCAAGTGCGACGGGAAGACCGCTACAAATTTCCTACGCGAGCTCATCTATCGCTACGGGTTCCCAAACAGCATCATCACGGACAACGGCACCAACTTCGCCAAGAGAGCCATGGCCGAGTTCTGGAAGGAACACAACATCCGACTTGACCTTGCCTCAGTGACCCACCCGGAGTCCAATGGCTAGGAGGAACGCGCCAACCAGAGCATCCTCCATGGCCTGAAGCCACGGCTACAAGTCCCACTCGAGCGCACTGCCGGGTGCTGGGTCGAAGAACTCCCCTCTGTCATCTGGGGCATCCGCACCTCCGTCAATAGGTCAACGGGGTTCACCCCCTTCTTCATGGTACAGTGCCGAGGCAGTCATGCCAACCGACCTCGAGCACAACTCACCTAGGGTGGTCAACTACACGGAGGCTGACAACGACCTCGCACGCCAAGACAGAGTCGACCATCTCGACGAAGCAGCGACCTAGCTCGCTCCCGCACCGCCATCTACTAGCAAGGGCTTCGCCGCTACCACAGCCGACGAGTACGGACTCGCACTTTCTAGGAAGTCGACTTGGTACTGCATCTAATCCAGGACAAGAAAGGAATGCACAAGCTCTCACCCCCTTGGGAGGGACCATTCGCCATCGGGCGAGTCCTGGGCAACGACGCCTACTACCTCACCGACGTCTGAGGCGACGAAAAACTCGATGTCAAGCGGCCATGGAATGTAAACCTCCTACGGAAGTTCTACTCTTAGAACTCCAGACATGTACCCCCTACCTGCTATGAAATAAAGCAGATTGATTCCTGCAAATTGCGTCTACTCTCCATGCCTTGTGCCACTCGCACTCGTAATAACAGCATTATGCTATTCGCAGAAGTTAACCTTTGGTAACGCGACCGGCACGGCCAAGTAGTGCGGTACGAGGGCACTGGAAAAATTCAGGCCTCGTACCGTCCACGAAAAAAGCTAACCCGGAGCCCCATTGGAGTCGCCTAGCTCGACTGGCTTCCCGAGCCAAAACGACTGCACTCGCTTCCAACAGCGACCCAGTCCTCCACATCCTCGGCGCAGCGACTCGAATGGCAAAGTACCACGCTCGGGGACTGACACCAACCCAAAGAAGAGAGGCTAGGGAAAAACGCCAAGTAAGAGAGCACGCCCAGGACTCGCCATGCGACTGATCCTATGGATCAGGCGGAGTGACGCTCCTAACACAACGCGCTTAGTCATCACCTACCTTGGGCATGCGACTAGAACAGCCAAGTACCACGCTCGGGGACTCGGCGACCTGACCCCGTTCGCGCTCGGGAAAACGACCAAGTAAAGAGCACCCCTGGGAGTCGCCACACGACTGGCTTCCCGAGCCATGGCGAGTCGACCCTAACTCACTAACAGTTCACACAACATATAAAAACGAGGTTAACCCCATAAAAAGGGCGGACGCGCTCGGGGACTCGTACAACCAACATTCAAGTCACAAAAGCAATGACAAAATAACCCGAGCATTCCTTCATAGCAGCAAAATTTGTTTCTCGTACAAGGAGAATTACATGGTTATCGTATACAAATGCCGAATGGCACAACATCCTATTCCGCAGGCTTTGATGAAGAAGAACCACCATCCTTGCGGCTGCGGATAAAGGGCACCCAGGGATTCGACGGGTACGTTGTAAGATCGCCCGCCATCGCTGCACGAAATGGTTGCTCCACCTTTAAGTCGCGGTGCTTCGGCTCAGGGTCATTGGGGGCGACGACCGTTTCCTGATAGGGAATAAGGTCGCCCATCGCCCAAAAACGGTCGGAGTACACCGCGGCTCGGACCGTTAGCTTCAACACCTCGGCAATGTCGACCGAGCCCGTTGACGAGGGGTACCCGCTCGTGACGTCGTCAAGGTCGAAATCGTTGGGAAAATGTGCCAGCCCAAGGCTCAGCGCACTCGCCGCTCCACGACGGAAAGCCTACCGCGTCATGAACTCCACGACCATCCGGGCCTTCTCCAAATAGCGCCATACCTCGACGAGGTCGCTGGGGATCACCTCCGTGGGCGAGATCTCCTAAAGATATGCTCGGAGACAAGTCGCTGACAGCGCGGCTAAGTCGACCAGGGTGGTCAAGCATTGCCGCGCATCGTACGACTGCGCCTCTTCGGTGTTATCACTGATCCGGCCTGCACCACACAAGCAAACAGTGAGCAAAGTACCAAAACCACAATGTGGTACGCGTGCTCGGAAAGTGGCTGAAGGAAAACTCACCAATCAGCGGGCGGCAGAGGTCCGTGATAAAATTCTGAAGAGCCGAGAGGTCATTCTGCAACCCGGCGACGAGTGCGTCCGTCACCTTCCGCTCCTCAGCAGCAGAAGTGACGGCTGCCTTGGCTCGTCCTTCCGCCGAGCTCGCTTCCGCCTTCGCCTCCTTGAGCTCACGCTCCAGTTTGGCGATTCGCTTCTCCGCTACGCTCAAGGCAGACTGAGCCGCCGTTAACTCACCCGCCAGGACAAGGCCCTGGCAAGCCTCCTTCACTGCAGCCGCACTACTTTCTGTTTCCAAAACAAAACGATCAACACTGCAACAAGTTCGCGACAAGTGCCAAACAAGCCAAACACTCACCTGTAGTCGCTCGAAGCTCCTCGTTTGTCTCCTGGACAGTCATAAGCTCCTTCTCCACGCGGCACTTGGCAGCAAGCCTCTCGGCTGACTCGCGCTGCAAGCCCTATGCAACAATCACAGCATCAACAATCAAAAATTCCTAAGTGCTCAGCCGCTGAAATTGAGCGACTAGGCACTCGGGGACTGGATGACAAAATTCCTAAGTGTCCAGCCGCTGAAATTCAGCTACTAGGCACTCGGGGACTGGATAACAAAATTCATAAGTGCCCAGCCGCTGAAATTCAGCGACTAGGCACTCGGGGACTGGATGACAAAATTCCTAAGTGCCCAGCCGCTGAAATTCAGCGACTAGGCACTCAGGGACTGGATAACAAAATCCTAAGTGCCCAGCCACTGAAATTCAGCGACTAGGCACTCGGGGACTGGATGGCGAAAAAATGTAAGAATTTGACCACTAAAATTCAGTGGCCAGATCCTCGAGGACTGGACATACCTGGATGGCGGCACCTAGCATGCCGTGAAGCTCCATCGCATCCACCGACGAAAGCACGAGCGGAGTGTGCCCGGAACGCTGCTCGACCTCCATACCTGCGGCCCCTGGGCATTGGCTTGATGGCACCGAGGCACTCGCCGTGGTGGCCCTCGCTACAAAGAGAGCGAACGTCGCCACCGCGACACCCGCGCCACCCGAAGGCGGCCCGACCGCCTCAATCGAAACCATGGGACCTGCCCGCTGCGACCCTGCGTCTTCCGATGCCTTCAGAGGTACGTCCACCGCAATCGGGGCTTCACTCGGGGCAGCCACTGGCTCATCTGAGATCGTGATGACTTCATCGCCTTTGGTTCTCTTGCCACTGTCGGCGGGAGCCTCAGTCTCGTCGCCCTTCCTCTTCCTCGAGGGGTCAGCCGGCACCTCCGCGGCGACCGATGGAACCTTGGCCACCGAAGGGTGACCTATGTTCTTTACTCCAGTCCTGCAAAGACGATTCCATTAATAACACTCGCCAATCGGCACACGAATCAAACAGACAGATGAAAGGCTGAGGAATACTCACTTGGCGACCGGAATAAATCGTAGGCCAGTGCGAATGCTGGCCGGCTTTTCCAATTCTGGCCCCAGATTCCGACTGATGCCCGTCTCGAACACGGTCTGTGCCCAAGACAGAGACGGCTTCTTCAAGGATGAGGTCGCGGCAGGGGGCTCATTGCCAATGGCTGCGGGAGCTCCTCTCGGCGGCGAGGCCCCTGCGGCTGGGGCGGCCACCAACTTGGTGACTGGAGCAAACGGCAGAGGAAATGATGCCAGCGGCGCCTCGTCCTCCACGACGGTCGCACCAGTCGCCGCAGCCGTGTGCGCTGCTATTTCTTCGGCCGCGCTGGTAGCGTCAGAGCTACTCGTGGACCGAGGCAGAGACGCCAGCTTGGCCGGCTTCGTCTTCTTCTTGGGTGGCGGCTGCTTCTTCTTCTTCGACGGCATAGCCTCACGCTGTGAGGTGTGCTCAGGGAGCTCGTCGTCATCGTCGTCGTGGGCCTCGAGGATTTTGCTGGCCTCGAGCTCGCGCTGGTGCTTCCCACGAGTCTTGCAGACCGTGGGGGCAGCAACCTACACGGCTTCATCTCCCTCGTCGTCACCTTCACCGTCGTCACCCCTGTCACTCCTCACATCGCCCTTGTCAGGCAACGACTCCCTCTCGTACTCGGCGGACGAGTTCGAGTTCTCGTCATCTGCGGGTGGAAGCCAACCTTCCACCACTTGGAACAACTGTAACAATCAAACAACATCAGCACAACCGCGAATGCAGAAACTGCGACTACGAGTGCAAGGGAAATAGAAACTCACCATTGGAGCTAGGCTCCTTGCGGTATGAGGTGCGACTCCGGCCTTTGCGTCAAGATACACCGCCTGGGTGATTTTCTTCAGGGCCTGGGTGTAGTCATTGAGTCTCCACTCGTCGTGACAGGACTTCGTCAGGTCGTCCTTGCCCGTGTACTCGTACATATAGTGGGCACGGCTGGCCAGGGGCCTAGGCCGTCGCCCGAGCCAGCAATTGTAGAGAATGATGGTTTGGAGGCCTTTCTTCTTCAAGTTGCGGATGGTCTGCAGCATCTCGTCGACGACCATCTGCTTCTCTAGCGGAAGCTTGGTGACTTGGAGCCGACGCGGCTCGGGCCGGTCGGCCGAGTACCTTGGAAGCGCCACCTCATCGCCCGGCGTCGACTCGGTCACATAGAACTAGCTCTTCTTCCACTCGTTCGCTGCTTTGGCGGGCAGCATCAGATCGAAGAATGACGCCTTCGATTTCAGCTAGAAAGTCAGGCCGCCCACGGCTAACATTGGGCCGCCTGCTTCTTTGCGGCTGATCCTCCCATGGAATAGATCTTGCCATAGGGGAAAATAGGGCCTGCAGCCCAGATAGCACTCGCAGAACGCCACGAAGATGGCGAGTTGCTCGATGCTATGCGGTCCCATGTTCGACGGCTTGATGTCATAGTAGGCGCAGTGTAACACCCCACTTTTAGATAACCATATATTAGGGTTTTGTTCTGTGCATCATGAGAATCATGCCTTAAATTGCATTAAAGAAAATAATGCCAAACCCTAAAACCCTAATCTTCCGTCTCTCTTTAAAGCTTATTCAAAATTGTTTGAATTTTGAAAAGTTATCAAAATTATTGGAGCCCAAATTGTATAAAAAGGGCGCCACACTATTTTACTATGTTTTATAAAAGCCCTGATATTTTGAAATACTCAAAGAAGTTTTAGATTTGAAAATTCAAAGAGAAAATGCAAAACAGAAAAGAAAAAGAGATTTACTAAAAAAATTGCAGCGAGAGCCTCCAGGTCGTGCAGCCTAGGCCGGCCTAGACCTCTCCTCCCTCTAACCGCCACTCAGCGTGCTCCTCCGTAGCCCAAGCGCGGCCCACTCCGTCCCATACCCCTTCACCCCCTCTTTCTGTCATCTTATTCCTCCGCCCAATCTGCTCGCTGTCGCCGCCAGCATCGTCCGTCGTCGGTGCGCTGCGATTCGCACTGCCGCCGCCCCCTAGAGAGGATAAGGAGCACCTAGGCACGCCTCTGCCTCATCCCTATCTCTTCCCCTCCCCAGAGACCTCCCTCTCGCCTTCCTTCTCTCTGCCCGAGCCATCGTTTGCCCCAGAGACCTCCATCGCTTGCCCCAGCCAGCGCCAGAAGACGAGGTCCCAGGCGCCGCAATTGACCCTCCGTCTCCGATAGGCTCCGCCACCGTCACCGTCGATTCCAGCTGGGCCCGACCCTCTCTGGCCTCACCGACCCCTCCTTTTCCTCCATTGTGAGCCCCTGCCTCCTCTAGTGGACTTCGTTTGCCTTCTCCCTCCCTGGTTTGCCCTGTAGCCGAGCGCCTCCGTGCTTCGCTGCCAGCAGTTGTCGCCGTTGTTCCTCCGGCTTCCAATCAGGAGCGGAGCCGCCATTTTAATGCTTCCTGCATCCATCTGGTTCGAACGCGCGCGCCCTCGCTAGTCCGCTCGCCCCCTAGCTCGCCCTCCGCCGCCGTCTGGCCGTTCCCTCCGGCGAGGCCCGCGTGGCTTGCCAACGTGGCACCGGGCCCAGTAGTCAGCTGCAGCGGCTAGCTTCGGCCTAGGTGAGAAACACCCAACCCCCCTGTCCCACTTTCCTGCGTGGCTTGCCTATGTGGCCTCTGGCCCACATGTTAACCATAGTGGCGAGCTATAGCCTGGGTGTAAAAAGTTTAACAAGCTTTTAATAATTTCAGAATTTGAATAAAACTTGTAAATTCAATATCTAATTATTTATAAATCAGAAAAATGTGTATAATATATCAAATTGTTTAGAAAAATGAAACCTAGCTATCTGAGCTATAATCATGCATTGTTCAACGACATAAATAACAAGTTTAATTAGAAGAACAAAAGCACCCCTCTTATATATTCTTGAGTTTTCCCAAGTTAGGGTTTTCACCCCTGAAACCCCGTTTAAATGGTCGAGCATGCTTTATGGTTTGAATGCAATGCAATTTAACTTGTCATATCATCATCTTGCTTGAGCATTGCATCGATGGCATTGTTGATTGTTTCCCTTTCTTTACGGTGTTTGGTTCCTCCCGGTAGAATACGATATGGAGATTAAGATCGAAGACCGAGATCAACACCGTCGAAGATCGAAGATCAACGAACAATACTTGACCAACTGTAACCAAGTCAAGTGCAAGGATTTCGAAGATCTGCTTATCTGCTATCAACAGGCAAAGGCAAGCATAGCCCCACCATGATACAATCCTACGATTTTGAAAGCATTTCAATTCCTGCCATGATGCATACGATGCTACTATGGTATTTTATCGATATATAGAGTATCCTATCTATTGCATTACTCCCTGTTGAGCTTATATTACGTGATCCACTACTCCTAGCGTAACTAGGTTTGGCTTGTGTGCACTCCTAGAGATTATATCTGTGTCCTGCTTAGCCATGCATAGCTGTTGAGTCTGGTTCATCCAGATGATGTATCAGATGCAGATAATCTAGTATGCAAGGAGAACGTGATGAGATGAGATCAGTGATATGAGATTAAACATGCTAAGTCTTGTATGGGAGGCCACGGTGGGATGTGGTTTTTCTAGTCCCATGCTCGCCACCACTAGGACCTGAGTTCTTGCCTTTGGAACCGAGACAAGCGTACAGCCACACGGGGCTTGGGAACCCCTCGCCTGATTAACTTGCCTAGTAGATTCCATTAGTCACATAGTGCGGGCGTTCCATTCAACATATGCATAGAAAATCTTTTGAAAGATTTGCCGGGTGAAGTTGGTGAATTCATAACAGGTAGGTAAGCGTGGTCGGGGTTGCTTGGGGTCGATGGAGCCCTTATTAACCAACCTCGCCTCACATCTTTAAGTACCGGCTTAGGGATTTGACCCGTTACGGCGGAACCATACTTATTGCGTGACTCATGGTCTCAGCGAAAGCAAGGTAAAGGTCGTGGCCAACCACCCTCTGCCAGCCTTCCAAGGAAGAGGGCTAATAGCTTGGCATTAAGAGTCGGTTGGTACGTGTGGGTAAAGTTGTACACCCCTGCAGGGTAATAATCTTTTCGAAAATCTGTGTTCACGGTTATGAACTCTTGTTGACCAGATTCTAAGATCATAGAGAACTTTAACCTAATCGTAAAACTTGGCTGATCAACGTGTGCTTAAGGATGCTTCCTCATGGGTACGAGGGGGTGATCCTAGTTTAGATGATGATGACTTGGTAGATATCAAAAGATGATGATCAATATTTTCGAAGATCTCGCTCTCTTATCCCCTTTTAAAATACTCTGATTAGACGAGCTTCTTCTCTCCCTCTTGTTTTACAAACAAAATATGGCTTTATGCAAAACAACTCCACAACCATAAGTCTTGCGGAGTACACCCTGTACTCACCCTTGCTTTGTTGATAATTTTGGCAGAGTAAGTGTTCACATGAAGACAAGTTCCGTACTACATCGACATCGACGAGTAGCTTGGGGTTCCCGGCCGGCAGCCTGGAATCTATGGGCTGGGACGTCATCATTATGCTTCAGGCCTCTTAGGCCATTTGTTAAGTTTTTTATACTTAATAGCATAATTTTCCTTCCGTTGTTTGATGTTTGTGGTCAGTGACCTCTGCTTGTAATAATTTGGTTCTCTGCTCAGTTATGAGCTTGCTGTAATAAATTTTGTGTCGTAGGGTCACTGCTGTGTTACCGATTCCTCACTGGATATTCTCGAGCTCAAGGTTAAGCTTATTTCAGACGGAGGTCTGGGATTTGTTTAGCCCTGATCCCGGGGGTGTCACAGTTCTTGGTATCGGAGCAGTACCGACCGTAGGAAAACCTTGCTATTGGTAGATGCTGAGTCTAGTGCTTGTGAAAACTATAAAAGCTGAAAAGTATTTGCGAAAACTCTAGTATGCTTCTTTTCTTCTTATCTAGTTTCGCTCTAACTCTAGGTTATCTTATCTGGTGTTGATTTTGGAAAAAATTTGATACCTCGTCTATTCTTTCAAAACTTAGGTGCCTTCTGGGCATGCCGTTTCTAAGCCAGTTGACCTAGTGTTGAGTTCTCTAGAGTTGTGTGTGTTGTGAATTCCTTGTTCCCTTTGCTCCTGTTCACATGAGAGATTCCTTTCTACCATGATCTCTTTATCTTTGGACCCACCATATTATATTATTGGATCTTCAGTGTTCTGTTCTAGGCTTCGAGGTTTCCTTTCACCTCGTGTGCCTCCTTTTTCTATTTTATTTGTTTGGGTACTTCAGAAGTTATATCTTCTTTTAGAAGCTACCTTGTGATTACTATCTTGTAGTGTACGCTGTGTCACTCAAGTAGTAGTTACTCCTTTCTTTGGGTTTAACCCTTGGACTTGAACTTAAGACCCCCAATTGTGCTGGATTCTGGTGTCGTGAATCTTGTACATGAAGCTGGCCTTTAACCCAAGATCCATCCTTTTGTCCTATGTTGTTAATGTTCACACATTACCTCAGGATGGCTTGTATTACAATTCTGGCCTTCAAGCTTGTGGTCTTTGTCGCGATAGAATTGTGACAACTAAGGACTTCCCCTACCACATGCTATGGCAGATGTTCTGTAATGGAACCAAAAAGATCACGACAAGAGTACTCCTCGAGAGTCTCACATATATACTCGTGACTCTGCCACACTTTACCCTTCTCTGCATTTGTTTTCAGAAGATTGTTGACTTATGCATCCACATCTTGGGATTCTATCCTAAGCATGTTCTGTTTTCCTTGTTATTTTCCGACCTTTGTTTACCAGTTGGTAGCCAAGTAGTAAATTGGCATTGGTGTCTTCTGATGAAAGATACTCTTGTGGTTCGTCAAGACAAACCATTTCGGAATGTTAGGAGAAACAAACTCCAATACCTCGTAATATCTAGGACCAGGTCAAAGTGTTGTAAATCGTAGATCAAGAGGCATTGATTGTCTTCCATCTGTTCTACCTTAAAGTATCACACTCTTTTATACTAAGAGGTCGTGCCAAGTTTCATGACCCCTTAATGAAGTGATGCTCCTACACATATTTACCCACCCTCCCTCGAGCTTTCGCGCTCGTGAGTGATGCGTGTGCGTAATAATGTGACCATCTGAGATTCTAGCAATTTTATTGTTTAGAACTCAAAGGACATTTGAATCATTCTTAGCGTGATTGGCTAACCCTTTCACTAAGCAAAGGATGATTGTGCGACCAAGTCCGCTATTCTGGTACACTCTCTTCGGTCAAAGAGTTAGGCTTGTGCCGAAGCTCTGAGACTACGTCTTCTTGCCTTACAAAGAAAGTTTCCTCTCGAACTAAGTGACATATCGGTGGTTCATGATATTCTAGATGTCTACTAGAAGTATCGCCATGTTGCCACATGACCGTGTTGTCAAGTTCTTGAGCAAGCAAGTTCTCTGAACTGCTCTTTTATCCAAGGAACCGAACTGGATACCCCTGAACTAGTTGGTTGAGCTTAAACAACAACTTGGGGAGTTGTAAGACAAAAGTTATATCCGACTAAGTTCTTTATAAAAGGGATGTTTAGTTTTGTTCGTGTTGAAGAAAGATAGCATTTCCTTTGTGGACATGTTATCTTCCCCTATCTTTGATTTGATTTGGGTTGTCATCAAATCAAACTCAGTTCCAAGGACTATCTTGATAATGTTTTTTCCCGTGATGTTTCACTTGACTACATTTTCATGTCTTTGGTCTGACCAATATTGTTGCCTCGTTCAAGCAACATATGAGTCCATCTTCTTGGAGTGTTTCGATAAGGTTGTTGTTGAGCCCATCGATGACATCCTTATCTCCTCCATGCTAGATAAGATTCATATGGAACAATTGGCATTAATGTTGGAAACTTTCAAGATCCATCTTCGTGTCAATTCGATGTATGTGTTCTGGATGTTAGTAGCAACCTTCACCGATTCATGTGCAAATGTTGAAGGATGTCATTGTGGATTCGAGTAGAGTTAGCTCCGTTCCCTAAGGACACATGTTTGACAATGATGAACCGACTACATGCAAAGAAGAGATGATGGGCCCTGACTCCATTAAATGGCTTGAAGCCATAAAATCCGTGATAGTTCCATACACGATAAAACAAGTTTTGAACTTGGAAGACCCTCTGGAAAGGTGTAAAAACCTATCGGTCGTATTTGGATCTATAAAGAAACAGACATGGATGTTTTACATCTATGAAATAGTCGACATGTTGTAAAGTATTTTACGACAATGTTCAAGGAGTTGAGTATGACAAGATTTGATCTTTCATAGCGATATTTAGTCTGGACGGATTAAAGTAGCAACCACTACATATAATTTGGTATAGGGTATATGAATAAACAAAACAAAGTTCTTCTAATAGAATGGTTACCTAGGACGTGTACAAGACATGGTCCAAATGGTTTTGTTCAATTCAAAGGATGCTAAAAGGGCATGCAAACTTCAATGGTTGAAGTAAGCATCGCGAAGTTGGAATCTTCACCGTGATGAAAAAAGAGTTTTCATCTAGAGACGATGAAGATGCTTGCATTTGCAAGAAATTAAGTGGGAGCGCTGAGACATATTTCTAATACATTATGTGGAGAACATCTTTTTGATTGGAAATGATGTATCTTTTATTGACAAAGGTTAAGAATTTCATTTCGATGAAATACTTAGGCAAAACACAAATATTTAGCATGAATGTCTATAGTGGATAGACTGTAATGATAATATGGTTGTGCCAAACATACATATATGAGATATTGAAGGAGTTCAATATAGAAACGACAAGAAACGGTTCTTGTCGCATGGAAAGGAATTGAATCGAGATTCAAGTGTATTGACACTTGATGAATGAAATCACAAGGATGTTTTGATCAATCATACCATGATATGTACACATCCAGATATGTCCTATGCTCTAAGTGTTATGAGCATATACCAGAATGAATCATAAAATGATCATTGGACGATAGTAAGGATATTCTTATGATCTTTTGGAAGAACTAAGAATATATTTGTGTAGAAGTGACAAACAATTACAAATAGTTCATTGTAAAGCGTTACATTGATACTAGTTTTTGTCACAAGATACAAATTAAGTTTATCTCAATTTAAACTATGGGTGGCACAATGAAATGGAAAGAAAGTTTTCATGATGGATTTGGATGAATTCGAAAGTTAAGACATTGTGACGGATACTACAACAAAAGGCTAAGTATATGACTGCTATAGTAGCAGCAAAGGAGGGAATTTGTGTCAAGTAGTTTGTTATCAAACTAAGGGTGTGGTTCACAATGGGCTAACACTAAAGATATATTGCACGACAATAGTATCAACATGGTTTAACCCCAAGGAACTAAAGGTCTCACCAAAAGACCAAATTTATACAATGCCATCTCATTGGAGAATGAGTGATGCGTGAAGACGCAAAGACATGCAAATACACAAGGACCTGAAACGTTAGATCCGTAGATTAAGTTAACCACTTGCAATTGCGTGTATGGAACACCAGAAAGCCATAGGTGTTCAATACGCAAAGTTTCTAAACTAGATTATTGTCTCTAGTGGAAGTGGGAGACTGAAAGGAATATGCCTGAGAGGCAATAATAAAGTGGTTATTATCGTATTCCTTATCCATGATAAATGTTTATTTTGCATGCTATAATTGTATTAATACGGAAACATTAATACATGTGTGTTTAATAAACAAAAAGGAAGTTCCTAGTTATGCCTCTCTTATAAACTAGCTCGTTGATTAACAAGATGATCAAAGGTTTCCTGATCATGGACATTGGATGTTGTTAATAACGAGGTCACAACATTAGTGTAATGATGTGATGAACATTCATCCAAAGTATATCGTTACGATCAAAGTAATTGAGTTTATATTGCTATAACAACTTATGAAGTGATCCTAATCCTTAGACCATGAGATCATGTCAATCACTAACACCGGAAGAGTTTCTTGTTAACATCAAACGTCACACCGTAACTGGGTGATTATAAAGATGGCTTCAAAACTACTAAAGTGTTATGTTGAGACTCATGGATCAAGAGTGGAATTTGTTCATCCCGATGAAGGATAGATATACTCTGGGCCCTCTCGATGATATCACATTGATTAGCTTGCAAGCAAGTGATTTGATCACTAGAATGTTATATCACGGGAACAAGAAAAGAGTCGGTAACAAGATTAAACTAGGTATGGAGATACCGATGATCGAATCTCGGACATGTAATATATCGTGAAACAAAGGGATTAAGATACTAGCGTAAAAGGTTCACACGATCACAGAAGTCAACGTTGAATGTGTGGGAGTCAGTACGGATCTCTAGGTCCCGCTGCTGGTCATTGATCGGAGAGGGGTCTCGATCATGTCTGCATTATTAGCGAACCGTAGGGTGACACACTTAAGGGATACCGACACCATTCGGAGCAAATAATATGCCAGATAAAGAAAAAGGAAAGCGCGGGAATTTATTTCACTAGACACCGGAATTGTTTCAGTTGAAATTGCTGAAACTGGTTCTGCATGTGAAATGGAATACTAGCAAGGGGTTTTATGTGAATGTTTGTTAATTAAAGTAATTAATAAAATTCTGAATAAATAAATAAAAGAGTTTTATTTAAATGAGAGCTTGCCTTAATTACGGTGGAAAATTAATGCATGTGAGTGGAATTGTGAGTGGAGATGTTTTTATGTGAGTGGAGCTTCCACCACATGAATGAGGGAGAGGTGGGGGCACCCTCCTTGGCCGGTGGCCATGCCCCCTTGAGCTTCCCCCTCCCCTATAAAAGTACCCCCTCCTCTCACTTGTCACTTACACCTCCTCGCGAAGGATCTCTCTCCCCCCTTTAGAATTTCCCTGTGTTCTCGGATCAGCGAGATACATGTTCCCGGTGGCTTTTTCTAGAAGGATTTGTTGCTTCTGCTGCTTCGCTGGAGCGAGGGCACGGAGGTTGTCGGGGTACCCGTACGTGTGTGCGATCACGGATGCACCACTGCTTTGCGGTGCTGGACTTGATGGTGCTGGACCGGCTGGACCAGATGGACTTCATAACGATCTTAAGATCGGCAAGCGTTAGTCTACATAATCCACGAGTACAACCTCGTTAACGCTATTCGCTCTTTGAGGGTATGTATTCTATGGATGTATATCCACCCGTTGTTTGTATCTAGTAGATAGATCTTGGTACTTAGATGTTCCCATCGTAGGAATTTTTTTGTTTTCTATGCTGCGAACCCTACAAAGTATGGATCCTTGTACTTATTTAACTTAGCATCCTCTCACAGTCATATACACTAGAACTCTATTCTAAAACCCTAACTCTGCCAAAATGGCAAAGTCTGGATTTCTTATCTAGATTCAATCTTTGGAGCTCTACCTTTTCCAACCTATGTGCATTATTGAGAATGTACTGGAACCATCTAGAGTACATCATTAGTACTACCAAAGCCCACTCTTTACCTTGGGTAAACCACTCTTAATCCAACCCATCCATGATGGTTTTGTTGACATCATGGTAATCTTTCATGCAAAACTAGTCCACATGCCTATTTTGGCAGAAGCTCACATCTATATGCCACCTCTCCTTGACCAAATATTTTCTTGGTTATGATCTACTAACAATGGCCTATCAACCCCCACTTCACTTGTTTCCATTGAAGCCTTGTGCTTCTTAAACCCACATTGTTTAGGAGGCTACCTGATGTATCTGCTATGGCAGCCTTATTTTCAACAAAGTTTGCCATCTCCTCCACACCACCTCAAATCCAAACACGCTCAACTCATGATTCCATGATCATCTATATGGCTTGTTCTATCCATCCATATACCCCTTTTCCATGGTGAGCTATGAGCTCCCTAATCCAACCCTGTTTTGGTGGCATGAAAATAACAAAACCCTAGATTCCCAAAAATATAATTTCTTTCCTTTTTACCCAAAACCCTTCAAAACCCAGGTGGACAATGATGTATAAATCAATCTTACATCATATAACTTGGTTAGGGTAGTTCCCCAAATAATTCCCGTAATTATTTGGAGCTTAAAACTATTTAAATTCTTTTTTGGCAAAACCCTAAAACCTATGTCTATAAAGGCAAGTTTGTTTTTATCCAAATCACCTTGCCAACTCAAGGCACATTTGATGCCTATATATACTATCCCATCTTCCCAACTCAAAAATAAATATTTTTGAGATCCTTTATTATTTCTTTTTGCCCTTTTTCTTAAATGGTAGAAACAAGAAATAATTCCCTAAAAATACTTTATCACCTCAATAAATCCCACTAAAATTCTCCAATGTGGGTTATAGTATTTAGGATAATGTCACATCAAAAAATAAGCTTGTCCCATGCAAAACTATCAAATAAGAATCTAGAAACTACTTCTGGACTTTTTGAGTATTGGAGTTTAAGTGCACCTTTAATCATCAGAAAAATCCCAAACAAATCTTGGAGGTGTAAAAGGACCATATCATTCTACCAGTACCCTTTCCCCATCTTGGCCAATGTAATTTTGTGGACTTCTTTCATAACTCAAGTTTTGATCAAATTTGGGAAACTAGTCAAATATTGATCCAAACCAACTCCAAACACCACCAAAGCTTGTCAAGTACTACACCACAGCATCAGCACTCCATCTTGGTCGAGAACTAAAGCCTTAGCTACTGTAGCATCTCCCCTCCCCTTCCCAAGTGTCATAGAGAGAATAAATAAAATGTGTGTGGCCACAAGCCCTTGCCCAGCAAAATATCTACTCCCCTCTCCCTCTCTGGTCGAGCTACAGGCCCCACACCACCCCCAGCACCATCCCTCTTGTCCAACCAGCAGCCCACACCTTGCCCCTTGTCCTAATGGACTTTGCCCACCCCCTCTCTTGTTTATAAGGCCCCAGGATAGTACAACTCTTCCATGCTCCCTCATTTCTCCCCCTTACCACCAGAGAGTCTCCCCCGAGATCACCTTCCTCCTCCTTTGCCCTGTCTTGGCTAGAAGAAGAAGAGAAAGAGCTCTCGGTTTCATTCCAAAAACTAGCATAGCTCCTGCTCCATTGCCTCCCCCTTGCTGCATGCTACCGTGCCGAACTCCCCTTGTCACAAGGAATCTGACCCACCCCTTTTTCTTGTTCAAGAAGGTCGGCAGCAAGCTCTCCTAGCGAGGACCGGCGGGCTCCTCTCGGGTGCGCCGGTGCGGGCACCCTCCAGACGACGAAACCAGGTGTGCCGCCCATCCCCGAGGTCGCCCCGGACCATCGCTCCTCGTCCCCCGCATCTCCGATCCGGCAGGCCCCCAGGTGAGCACCCCGAGCTTCGTCGATCCCGCTAGGGTTTCCACCCGAGCGCCCTTGCCGCGGGGAAGACGAAGCACGGACGCCGTTAGATCTGAGCCAATCTGGCGGCTCAGATCTCCCCATACCCCTACGAGGATGGGTGACGCTGGCGGGCCGGCCCACTCAGTACGGCTGGCCTCTATCCCCTGCAGGCGCAATAATACTGGGCGGGCCAAATATCCTCTATGCGGCCCACCCCCTTCAGAAATTAGACCAGCAAACCCTTCCTCTCTCTCTTTTAAATAAATATTTCTAGATCTGTAGGGTACATGTTTGAATTAATTCGAACTAAAATTGGAAATTGCTCCAAATTGCCCAGATCTAAAATTCCTTGGACACCTAGTGTTTTCCCTAACAAGCAGAGGCATTGGTTAGTTTTTTTAGTATTTAGAATAAATCTGATAAATCTTCTCCTCAGATCTGTCGAGAATCGCTAATAATTTTCTCCAGGAAGGTTTACTAATCCAAATACCCTGAGACCAATTTCTACTGGAAGGTATTATTCATGCCTTTCATACCCTACTAGCCCCACCTTAGTTTGCTTCCTAGTTTGCCCGTGATAAAAATATCAAAAGCAGAGACTTTCTGCCTTTAGAAAATTCTCTAGGCCAAACCAAATGAGGTTTGGACCTAATCCCAACTCCCAGTTGACACACCTAACCATATACTTCTAAATCCAGTAGCTCATATTTTTATGAGTCCCTATTGAATTTTAGTGAAATAAACTCTTCTGTGCATAGTTTATTAACTAACTAAATCATTACAGTCTCTATGTAACTCGAAAAAGGTTGATTCCAATTTCTACATAAAGGTATTTTCATCACCTAACATGTGTCTCTGGAATAAACTAAAAAGCTTCTACAAAGTAAATCTGATGAAAAAGACAAATCCCAGCTAGTACTGCCTTTGGGAATTTCTTGAGGGAATTCTGGTAAATGTTTTGAGGTGATTCCAACTCCTATTGATTCATTCTACCAAATACTACCTATTCACCCAAGGAAATAATTTTTGGAACTCTAGAGAAGTTCCGGTGAATTATTTCCTAAATCTAGAGCTTTCACCACTATAAAATCCTTTATAAACCAAGGGAAATTGATAAAATAGTGAAACCACTTTTCTTGGATTCATTTTATCAATACCTATCTGATGGTGTCATTTTTACACAATGGTATCATACAGATTAAGCCCTTGGTCAAAAACCATCCTAGGTAGTTACTAGACTCTAAATCAAAGGGATCCTTTTTCCCCATTGTCTCCAAATCTTCTCCCAATCCAATCAGATCAAACCTCCAACATCCTCCTGATGTTTATCATGTATCCATCCTTTGATTATTGTATGGTTTGATGATCGTATGCCTTGTATTGATTGAGGTGTTGTCTGTTTGCATGTATGCTCGATAACGACGATAGTTGCGATTGTGTGACGCCGAGAAGAAGGAAGAATCGGGTTATTTCTTATTGTTGTTATATTGCGTATTCTGGTGTTCTAAAGAAGTCAAGGGACATCTTGCAGGTCACATGCAAACCACCTTCTTGCTCATACACCTTGTCCTATTACTTTATCTATGCATGTTTTATCTACTCATTTATACAAAGTGCATTTGTTTTACTATAGTATACTTTATATGGGGAATGTTTGACTCCTTCAAATAACTACCCCCTTAGTACCATTAGGTACAACCCATTTGTTTATTACCTACCTTCCCTTAGTATTGTAGATGGTGTTTAACACCATAACCCCTTGGAGACCCCGTTTTAGCCTAAACAAAAGTGTAGGATGGGAAGACCCCGGAAAGGGACATACAAAATGTTTTATGAGAAAACCTTGGTGAGGCTTGGCCTACCAAGTGGTTTAGAAAATAAGAAGGGTTTTGTTTTACAAAAAGGTGGACAACAGATGGAGGAAAAATGTTTTCGAAAACAGCCGGGCTGGCCAGTTTTGAAGCTAGCGCAATTAACTCGTGCAACCACATTACTCTAGAATGGGACGGGGCTGGGCTGAAAGTTTGTCTGATCCGGTATAGGTGCCTCACACTACTATAGGGGTAAACAATCCCCGGAGGGTGGGCGTTCTCTGTCCAACGTTCCATGCGTAGCATCGACCGGGAGAAGGAATGAAGCGTCTACGGGCCTCCGCGCGATACTATGAGCCCCTCATTGAAAGCGCACACCCATCGAGGTGAAAAACGCGCTCCGGTTGGCTGGTTACTATATAGGGCGTCCCGGTTTGAGGGGATTAACCTCATAGGGTAGGCGCTTGTATCAGAGAGGGCATTCGGAAGGTCTTGACCTGTTGCTCGACCCACGATCAGTGTGGATCAGGGACGGGTAATCGGATGGTGTGGGTAAAGTGTACAACCTCTGCAGAGTGTAAATCTATTCGAATAGCCGAGTCCTCGGTTATGGACGATTGTGTTGGCGGTTGTACAACGGTGATGGTTTTGATTTCAAAAAGGAATTCGAAAAAGCAATGGCTCGAAAATGTTTTGACCATGGGATGGTCGGGAAAAAGGAGGAAGGAGTTTGGTCATGAGATGGCCGGAAGGAAAAACAAATGGGGTAACCAATCCTAGTGTTTTCTTAAAAAGTTTCAAAAAGGTTTCCAAAATGATTTACAGAAGTTCTTCATAAAGATATAGAGACATGCTATATCTACAAGAGAATCTAGTTTATAAAAGAACTTCTCTTGGAGCCCTCCTACCACAGCCATATTGCATATCTTTTATTTTTGCCTTCTTAAGGTGGTTTGCGAGTACATTCAAAGTACTCATCGACATTGTCCCTGGCTGTTTACTTGGCCAAATTGCAGATGTTAAGAAGTGACGAAGGTGTTGACGTCTATGCGAGCTAGGCCGTCTTCCCAGTTAGTTTCCTGTAGGTTAAGGCATGACATGGGCTCTGCGCTTGAAGGCTTCTGCTATTTATGTTGTATCGCCATAATTTCACAAATGTAAGTACTTGTATTTGTTAATTATGGATGTTGTAATGATACTTGTCGGTTATGCTCATGGCTCACTGATCTTTGGAACGTGAATTGCAGGCATAACGGGTATTCTCGGACCGTAAATCCGGAGTGCCACAATTGGGATGCTACAACTCTCCCCCACTAAAATGGAATATCGCCTCGAGATTCCTAGGAAAAGGAAAAAGACCAAGGAGAGGCGGGTGTTTGGAATGAAGTTGATCCTCACGTCTCCAAGATGATGAACAACGAGATTGTGCGACCACTACACCTTGAAAAACATGCTAGACTTGTTGCAAGTCTTGTTTTTTCTTATTTTAAACAAGAACTTGATGAATTGGAGGATTGTCTTGAAAAGGTAGGTAGGATGGACATAGCTCAAATGGTCTCGAGGAACACGATAAAGGAAAAGACCCACTTCTGAAAGGAATTTGAAAAGATGATGAATCCGGAATGGAAATAGACCTCATTAGGATTAAAGATCAATAGATGCATATGAAGATGATTCTTTCTTTCGTCGTAAAAAAAGAACGACTTTGGATAAGTTAACAACCACTATGAAAATAACACTGTTTCTTCCCTTAGATTTAAGAAATGAGCACCGAAAAACAATATTTCCTTCAAGCAATAGAGTTCCTTGATATCAATGGAGAGATTTGGGTTCCTGAATTCTCGGATTTGATTCTTCTTGTGCCGGTAACGACCAAATTATCATGCAAAGAAGGTGAGTAGATTTATCTCCTCGAGGAGTGACACGAGTTTATGGTGGAATCCTAAAAACAAAGTTGAAGATCTGGAGTTATTGTAGAGATGTTGATTGCTTTTCTTAACCATAAGGTTATTGCAATAGATTTGCAATTGATGACATCGCCATAATTGGCTATACCAAGAGAAAAGAATTGCCTAAAATAAGTTAGATATATCTTCCATCCATCTTGTTTGACTGTGTCGACTCCGGTAAAATGAAGAGAAAGGAGAAGATTTTGCATTTGCTTCCACGAGGTCCTTGAACATTTTACTCCATGTTGAGATAAATGAGGCCACCAACAATATATTATTGCTTACGTTCTTGAGAGAACACTCCAGAAAACAAGGACGAAAGTAAAAGTATCAAGAGATAAAGGCCACTTCTGTCTTCTGTGGAATGAGTAAAATCGCATTAATCCACCAATTCAATGTATAAGAGCGAATGATAAGAGTAGTCATATGGGGATCAGTCCATCGCACACCCAAAGCATTACTCTGCACATGAATGAGAAAATCATGCAACCAAACTACCAAAAACAGACTCAAGATCTTGACAAGGGGAAAACTCATGAAGCCCCATAAGAAAACAAGGATTAACGCAAACAATTCATGGATCCAAAGTAGATGAATGAGATTGTCGTCAGGTAGAGAGCCGCAAGCTAATAGAAAGATTTGAATGAAGATCATGAAGATAGATAAAAGGTTCAACAGATTATGGATAGAACCCAAACTTGGATAGAAGAATTATGAAAGATCTGGAAAATCTTCATGGTATCCGGTGGATTAAGGATAGGAGATAAAGCGAGAGTGTTTCAAAAGATTTCTTGGTGAGTCGGAGATTAAAATAATTTCTTGTCCTTCTTGAAAATATCTGAGAGATATTTAGCCATCTTGAGGAAAACTTCAACATAACGACCATGATAACTTGCCAAAACAAGGAAAATCTCTAGAGTTATTGGAATCTGATGAAGGAAGACGATTAACAATTGATTTGATGATTCCAGAATTGTAGCAATGTCTTTAGCAGAAGGACGTGGTCGAGATAGGTGACTTTAAAAAGTCAGAATATACACTTTGAGAACTTTACACAGATGCAGTATTCTCGAAACTTGAGAGGATGAAAAGAAGATTTTATTCATGTTCTTCCATTGATATAGGATAGGTGAGAATATCAACAAGATATACCACCACGAAAGATCAACATATAGAGCAAGGATTGTTGTTTAGCAAGATGCATTGAAAGAATAGACTATCTGGTCCTTTGAATAAGAAAAGGGATACTGACTTGTTCACCTTGTTGATAGAATCACTGGTTGAAATGAGGAAAAATTTGGATAAGAACCGATGATAACTCGTACATTTAAGAAAAGCTATTATAGATGAAAGGATGAGATTCTCTCATATCCAAGAGAACCATGTAGATATGGAGTTCAAATATGTGAAGCATGATAATAGATGATAATACACCATAGTGCCGTAAGAAACCTCTGGATTGCCAAGGATACTTGAATATGATATAGATATGATCGTGGTATAACTCAAAATCACAAAAGATAACCGCCATCATTTGGAGTATAAGATTGATAGCATTGACCATATTCCACTCATGATAAGCTTCATAAGCATAGGATCGGTATCATAGACATACCACCCTATCCACTTTGCAAGAACATCATATCAAGTGCGAGCGGCATAGTCGACAGGCATGCGAACAAAACATACACAAGTGTGCATATCAGCGACGTACAAGAGTACATCGGAGCAAAACCATCTAAAAGAAATAGAAATATTCAACACCATACAACAAGATATAAATATCCGAGATAGTTATAATAGTTTAGGATACATCCTCATATGTCACACATCATAGTATCATGTGAAAGTGGAAGACAAGATCTGAGTATGGATAAGAAGCAAATTGGAGTAAGACACCCTGGAAATAAGCACACACCGCCCACAGATCTCACGGATCTCTAACCCCGGAACCTCTACACCAGACGGTCGTTGCCACCATCATCGACCTCTTCAATCTAGTAACCTCACTCAGAATATTCCTATCCATCTGAACCAATATTTTATCATTTGAGACCCTAAGGAACTCAGCAAGTCTTTATGCATCTAAAGGGAACAACCTGAGGGTTGATACGTCCAAAATGTATCTACTTTCTGAACACTTTGCTATTGTTTCTTCTCTAAACTTATGTGATTTGGATACAACTAACACGGACTAACGCTATTTTCAGCAGAATTACCTTGGTGTCTTGTTTTTGTGCAGAAAATCAACTATCAGGAAAAATGCCGGGAAATATGCCAAAAACTATTTTTCACCAGAAGATCCAC
The DNA here is from genome assembly GCA_916181665.1 of Avena sativa. Lineage (NCBI taxonomy): Eukaryota > Viridiplantae > Streptophyta > Magnoliopsida > Poales > Poaceae > Avena > Avena sativa. Next base: position 116,358,046 of record OV702298.1, read on the forward strand.
GAAGCCATAAGGGGAGACAGAGAGGAGGCCTGGGGGGCCCAGACCCACCCCAGGCGCAGGCCCACCTGACCCCGCGCCTGGAGGGGGTCTGGCCACCCCAAGCAGCTCCTCGGCCTCCCTCCGCGCCTATAAGTTGCCTTCTGACCTAAAAACTCAGGGGGGTTCGATAGTTTTCCAGAAAGAGTTCCGCTCCGCCGCCGCCACCAGTAACCAAGATTTGGATCCAGAAACTCCGTTCTGGCACCCTGCCGGGACGGGGAATTTGGAGAGGATCATCGCCATCGTCATCACCAACGCATCTCCATCAACCACTGATGTTTCTCTCATCCATTAGTGAGTAATCCCCCACTGTAGGCTTGGGGATTGTAGGGATTGGATAAGTTCTATTATGTAATCGAATAAGATCTGTTAGGGCATAGTGCCTAGTATCTCTATTAGTGCTATTTGACTTTGTTGCAACTTGTTGTGCTTAATTCTTGTCACTAGGGCCCGAGTGCCATGATCTCGGATCTGAACTTATTATTGAATCATTATGATAGTATTGTTTGTGATCTTATCTGCAAGTTGTGTACACGTATCATTATCCGGATCCAAAGGCCCCAAAGTGATAATAATTGGGACAACCGGAGGGGGTGGCTGTGGTGTGAGGATCACATGTGTTCATGGAGTGTAAATGCTTTGCTCTGGTGCTCTATTAAAAGGAGGACCTTAATTGCTAGTATTTCCCTAGAGGCCCCGCTGCCACGGGCTGGCTAGACAGACACTAGTAGAAAAACGACCTTTCGTTTTTTGCAGCTCCAGCCTCTAGTCTCGGCCTTCTCTGAAATCGGGACTAGTGCTAACACTAGTCTCGGTATGTGAATTCTGCAACGGCTACATGGCCCCATATCACTAGTCTCGGTCCATGGGCAACCTCTAGTCCCGGCTGGTAACATAGGACGGGACTAGAGCTCTTGTGGGACCCATGGCTATATTTAGTCTGGGTTCTTGTTATAAGCCGGGACTAGAGGTCAACCTCTAGTCTGGGTTCATTTTACTACCCGGGACAACTTATTACCACTATATATGCCTGTTCGACCCAGCCAAAAGCATGGCCATTTCCTCCAAGTAACAGCTCAAGTTCATCCTCATTTTTTATCCAATTTGGTGGCAACTTTCAATCCAAGATTTGGTGGCATCATCTATCAATCCAAGCTTCTAAAATGGTTAGCAACTTCAATCATTCACCTCTTATTGTTATAGTTTAGCTCAATGCTCTAGAACTAGAATGAGGAGTTTCATGCTTAGAAGTGTAGAGGGAATTTTAGATGTGTAGTTTTAAGCATAGTTTGATTATACAAATAGCTACTGAAAGTTGAGATGTGCATTTGAAGAGTTTCGGATCTCAGAATTGAATAAGGTTTTCACTGCTAGAGCAATAATTAAATAGTCAACATTTTTATTAATAGTTTTGTCCAATTCAAAAATTAGTGCATGTAAAATTTTAATATGATAGAAAATCTTAATTCAAAAATTAGTGCATGTAAAAGTAATTGTAGTAAAAATGATCCAAACTTTTTATATGATAGAAAATTTTAATTATACTGCAGATGAGCCGAGAATGGATGTATGACGCTCCCCGGATGTGTGATGCCTTCATTAAAGGCATGCATTCTTTCCTCGAGTTGGTTGAGGCAAACAAGCGGAATGTTTTTATGTATTGTCCGTGTCGTGTTTGTCAGAATGAGAAGGATTACTCTTCATACAAAACCATTCACATCCACCTGATTCAATCAGGTTTCATGTCCGGCTATATTTGTTGGACAAAGCATGGAGAAAGCGGGGTTATGATGGAAGACAGCAAAGAAGAAAACGATGATAATTATCCAATGTTTCCTGAATATGGTGGCACTGCACTAGAAGACAATGAACAAGAAGAAGGTGAAGATCGGGCATTAGATGAGACTGCTGATGATCTTCGTCAGGCCATTCTTGATGCACGGAGCGAATGCAAAAATGAAAATGAGAAGAATAAGTTGGAGCGCATGTTAGAGGATCACAAAAAATTGTTTTACCCAAATTGCGAAGATGGCAACACAAAGCTCGGTACCACACTGGAATTACTGCAATGGAAAGCAGAGAATGGTTTATCTGACAAGGGATTTGAGAAGCTACTGAAAATTTGGAAGAAGAAGCTTCCAAATGATAATGAATTGCCTGTCAGTACATACGAGGCAAAGAAGGTCGTCTGCCCTCTAGGACTAGAGGTGCAGAAGATACATGCATGCATTAATGACTGCATATTATATCACGGTGAGGAGTATGAGAATTTGGATGCATGCCTGGTATGCGGCGCATTGCATTATAATACCAGACGAGATGACCCTGGTGATGTTGTGGGCGAGCAGCGCCCCAGGAAGAGGGTTCTTGCAAACGTTATGTGGTATGCTCCTATAATACCATGGTTGAAACGTTTGTTTAGAAACAAAGAGCATGCCAAGTTGTTGCGATGGCACAAATAAGAGCGCATGAAAGACTCGATGTTGAGACACCCCGCTGATGGGTCGCAATGGAGAAAAATCGATAAAGAGTACCCGAGCTTTGCAGATGATGCAAGGAACTTAAGGTTTGGTCTAAGTACAGATGGCATGAATCCTTTTGGAGTGCAGAGCTGCAGTCATAGAACCTGGCCTGTAACTCTATGTATATATAACCTATCTCCTTGGTTGTGTGTGAAGCAGAAGTTCATTATGATGCCAGTGCTCATCCAAGGCCCGAAGCAACCCGGCAATGACATTGATGTCAATCTAAGGCCATTAGTTGAAGAAGTAGTACAGTTGTGGCGCGACGAAGGTTTTCGTATGTGGGATGAGCACAAACAGGAACCATTTGACCTACGGGCGTTGTTGTTCGTAACCATCAATGATTGGCCTGCTCTTAGTAACCTTTCAGGACAGTCAAACAAGGGATACAATGCATGCACGCATTTTTTAGATGATACTGAAAGTATATATTTGGATAAAGGTAAGAAGAATGTGTACCGAGGGAATCGTCGATTTCTTTCGGCCAGGCATCCCGCAAGAAAGAAAGGCAAGAATTTCAATGGTGAGGCAGATCACCGGAAGAAGCCTATCCGCCCTACTGGTGATGATATATTTGGTATGGTCAAGGATCTAGAAGTAATATTTGGAAAGGGACCTGGCGGTCAATATGTTCCAAATGACGCTGACGGACATGTGCCATGTGGAAGAAGAAATCTATATTTTGGGAGCTACCCTGTTGGAAAGTTCTAGAGGTCCGCTCTGCAATCGACGTGATGCACGTGACGAAGAATCTTTGCGTGAACCTGCTAGGCTTTATGGGCGTGTATGAAAAGACAAAAGAAACACCAGAAGCACGGCAGGACCAGCAAGGTATGAAAGACCGAGACGGCGAGCATCCAATAAAGACAGATAAAGGACGTATAAGTGCTGCCAGCTATGCTCTTACCAAAGAAGAGAAGGAATTTTTTTTAAGTCCTAAGAAGTATGAAGGTCCCCTCTAGCTTCTCGTCGAATATAAAGGGAATAATAAATCTGGCAGAGAAAAAAATTCCAGAATCTAAAGTCTCATGCCTGCCACGTGCTTGTGACACAATTGCTTCCGGTTGCATTGAGATGGATTCTACCAGAAAATGTTCGACTGCCTATTGTGAACCTATGTGCATTCCTCAATGCTATTTCTCAGAAGGTAGTCGATCCAGAAATTCTACCGAGGTTACAAAATGATGTGGTCCAGTGTATCATTAGTTTTGAGCTGGTGTTCCCACCATCCTTCTTCAATATTATGACGCATCTGCTGGTACACCTAGTTGACGAGATTACTATTTTGGGTCATGTATTTCTACACAATATGTTCCCCTTTGAGAGGTTCATGGGAGTCTTGAAGAAATATGTCCATAACCGTGCTAGGCCAGAAGGAAGCATCTCAAAGGGCCATGGAACAGAGGAGGTCATTGAGTTTTGTGTTGACTTTATTCCTGACATTAAGTCGATTGGTGTTCCTGAATCATGGCATGAGGGGAGACTGACTGGAAAAAGCACACTAGGAAGGAAATCAATAATATGTAGGGACATACATTCTTTCACTCAAGCACACTACACGGTTCTGCATAATTCCACCTTGGAAGCTCCGTATATAAAGGAACACAAGGATATTGTATGCTCAAACAACCCGGGAAAGCATGACTCCTTGATTAGAGATGAACAAATGAAGACTTTTGGCGGTTGGTTGCAAACACATCTCATGAATAACAACACTATTTGTGATGATTTGTACTTGTTGGCTAGCTCACCATCTTCGACTATATGGACTTACCAAGGGTATGAGATAAATGGGAATACATTTTACACGATCGCCCAAGATAAAAAGAGCACCAACCAAAATAGTGGTGTCCGCTTTGATGCAACAAACGACAATGGGTCAAAGGACACATATTATGGTTACATAGAGGAGATATGAGAACTTGACTATGGACCTTCTTTGAAGGTCCCTTTGTTTCGGTGCAAATGGGTCAAGCTAACAGGAGGCGGGGTTGAGGTAGACAAAAAATACGGAATGACAACAGTGGATCTCAACAATCTTGCGTACATGAACGAACCATTCGTCCTAGCCAACGATGTGTCTCAGGTTTTCTATGTGAAGGACATGTCTAACAAACCAATAAAAAGAAAATATAAGCAAACAAATACATCATCAAATGATTATCCAAAGCGCCACATAGTTCTTTCAGGGAAAATAAACATCGTAGGAGTGGAGGACAAGACAGAGATGTCCGAAGATTATGACAAGTTTCATGAAATTCCTCCGTTTGTAGTGAAGGATGACCCAAGCATCATGTTACTTGATGAAGATGCTCCATGGTTAAGGCCACACGCTCATAAGGAAGTCATATGATGTATTCAGAATTTTTCCTGCGGCCGTTTTTTAGATGCAATCAATATGTACATATGCATGTATATCATTTTGTGAAGCTTTTACAAAGTTTGTTATTTTTTATGTTTTATAAGAATAATTATACTAACTTTCCATCTGACCGAAACTTTTAGTCCCGGTTGTAGCCACTAACCAGGACTAAAGATATTTCGCGCCATTTCCCACCGCTTCCCGGCATGTTTTCCCGCCCTTTTCCTCTGACCGAAGCTTTTGGTCCCGGTTGTAGCCACTAATCGGGACTAAAGACATTTCCCGCCATTTCCCATTGCTTCCCGCAATGTTTTCCCACCCTTTTCCTCTATATATAGGCCGACCGTGCCAACGCTATCCACACATCCACAACTTCCTCTCTCACAACAATGGACAGCGGCTACTAGGCCATTCTGACCCTCGAGGAGACCGAGGCGCTGTGCGCCTCCAGCTACCCTTGCCCTCTGGGCTACCAGCCGCCCGCCGGCTGGATGCTCAACGCTGGAGGGGTTCATGTCCCTCCTGTCCCTCAAGGTTCCGCATGCCAGGTGGCCATCACGAACCACTTCTACCACGAGCTCACGCCGGAGCAGCGGATGGATCCCTAGTCGGATCCTGACAACTATTACACCTGGAATGCCTTTTTTGCTAACCGGCGAGGAAGAGAGCTCTCCAGGTACGAGGGTGACGGCCCTCCCCCGATGAACCACAACGAAGCTAGCCGCCGCCTGTGGTGGGCGAACCGGACTATCATCGGCGTGATGCGCTACATCACCGGGGGAGACCATCCTCGCCTGCGGTGCCCACCAGGCCACCCGCCACAGAGCCACAAAAAGAAGGCCCTACCCCGCCCGGCGGTAGCGGCATCGTCTTCCAGGAGACCCCTCTCCCGCCCGCCGTGAATCCGATGCCGGATTGGAAGGTTCCCCTGGTATATGCCATGGCTGGGCTGAGGATCCCCGGAGTGGCAGGTGTCGATGACGATGATGATGACAATGACGAAGAAGACCCTGAAGCTGCGTACTATAGGACAAGGCATGATTATGACTAAAGGGGCGGCTTTAGTCCTGAGTGTTAGCTAGTCCCGGTTTGTCCGGGTTTTTAATATTGAGTGTTAGTCTCCCGGTTTGTGGCTGGACCTGAACTAAAGGGGGCCTTTAGTCCTGATTCCGTAGTCTCAATTTTTAAATATTAATAAATGTCTTGAGTGTATTAGTCCCGTTTTATGGTTGGACCAGGACTAAAGGGGGGCCTTTAGTTCCGATTCGTACTACGACTTTCCCAAACTATGAAGATGTTGTCCCGATGCGAACTTACCATGAAGATCTGATCTACAAACACGTGCGGTCACATATTAGGGAGTGCCTCTATGACCAGTTTCTTGGAGATGCCGGAGGACTGGGCTCCGGCGGCATCTCCCTGAAACTGGCCATAGTCGTGTCCCTGCTCTCGAAGACCATCTTGCAGCTTGTAACTTCTCTAACTAGATCAATATGCGTGGGAGCTAACCTAATTTCACATATTAGGGAGTGCCTCTATGACCAGTTTCTTGGAGATGCCGGAGGGCTGGGTTCCGGCGGCATCTCCCTAAAACTGGCCGTAGTGGTGTCCCTACTTTCGCAAACCATCGATCTTGGCGATGCCTCAAACTGGCTGGAGGACTTGCATATTTATAGTACAAGCAGCTCGGCATAGTGTCGACACTCACGACATAATGTTGACACTCACCCCTATTATTAGTGCTCACTCATGTTTTGACCCGGTTGGTGTCTCCAACCGGGACTAAAGGTTCAGCTTTAGTCCCGGTTGGCGACACCATCCGGGACAAGGTAAAATCTGCACGACATAATGTCAACACTCACCCATATCATTAGTGCTGCCTTCCCTAGCCTGCCTGGCCTAGTCCTACCTTCCCTAGCCTGCCGCAAGCTTTAGTCTTGGTCCATATTTTGTATGCTAATAGATTTACATTATAGATCTTTTTTTTCTGCAAAATTTGATTTATAATACATATTTTTCATCATCACAGAATAAAAGATATTGAAATAATAAGATTAATAAATTCAAACTCTAGTATACAAAAGATATTTTTTAATTCAACAAAATATTAGTTTTATAACAGAATATGCTAATAGATTTACATTATAGATCTTTTTTTCTGCAAAATTTGATTTATAATACATATTTTTTATCATCACAAAATAAAAGATATTGAAATAATAATATTAATAAATTCAAACTCTAGTATACAAAAGATATTTTTTAATTCAACAAAATATTAGTTTTATAACAGAATATGCTAATAGATTTATATTATAGATATTTTTTCTGCAAAATTTGATATATACTACATATTTTTCATCATAACACAACAAAAGATATAGAAATAATAATTTAAAAAAAATTAACCTCTAGTCCTGGCCCCAGCCTCCAACCGGGACTAGAGATTTTTGCGCGCGAGAAGGAAACGGCTCCGCGAAAAGACCTCTAGTCCCGGTTGGAGGATGGGGTCGGGACTAGAGGCCCCCCCTCTAGTCCCGGCTGGAGGCTGGGGCCAGGACTAGAGGTGGTGGGTATAAATACCCACCGCCCTCCTCCCGGCCTGAGCAACTGCCTGAGACGCCTCATCCAAATCGACGATGCCGCCAGGCTGCCGTCTGCGCCCGTGCCCCATCGGAAATCTCGCCGCCGCGCCCGCTCCCGTGCCCCGTCTTAGATCTTGCCGCCACCACTCACCGTTCCCGCGCCGCTGTCAACGTTCCCGCGCGGCGCCGCCGCCGTTCCTCAATGTTCCCGCGTGCCGCCGCCGCCGTCCCTCAACGGCAAGTGTTTTTTTTTCGTTTTTCAATTTAGTTTGTAATTTGTATATAATTTAGATATATATTTATAGTTTTAAGTATATATAATTTAGTTTGGGGTATAATGTAGAAATATCATTGTTTAGTTTTAAGTATATATAATTTAGATATATATATCGTTGTTTAGTTTTAAGTAGATAGTTTAGATGTATATTAGTTAGATATAAATTTGTTAGTATATTATTAAGGGATTTAGGAATATTTTAGTTTTTAGTATATATAATATTTCAGGATATTTTAGTTTGATATATAATTTTCTTTAGACATAATATTATTTAGTTTAGCGATATTTATGGATTTGTATATACAATTAGTTAGTATTTAGGATATTTAAAGATTTGTATATAATATTTGTTAGTATTTAGGATATTGCTACTAATATTTAGAAAATTATTACTATTATTAGAATATAATTATTTACCGCATTATTTCGGTCAAATCCATACCTATTTTAGGATATGCCCAGGCATCCTCATAGCCAACTCGGCCAGAGCGAGGGAGTACTACGGTCTAGCGGTGTTGTACGAGACTGGGCTCCGCCAGGCTAGCACTAGGAGGTGCTACCGTCAGGTACGCGTAGCTTGGTGAAGAATCCGGGTGTCGTCGTCGATCCGGATCTTCTTTGGTGGAGGTCACGTGGCCCAGGCAAGGTGCAGAGGGAGCCGGCCCCCGAGGACGTGGTACGACGTCGCGTCAGGGAGGAGGACGAGCACGTTCGTCGCTATATGGTGTGTTGGACGCTAGGGTGGCCCCTCATACCTGGTAGATTATTTAAGGAATCTCACCCTAGTTATAGTCTGGTGATGGTTCCGGCTATTTGGTTGGTCACATCCCGCGGCTCAGGAGCCGGTAGTCGATGTTGAGTTTGAGCGATGTTATCAGACAAGATGTTATTTTTTATATAATATTACTACTTTGTCGTTATTCGAGATGTATTATGACTTCTTTATTGTTTTCTGAGATGTTATTCGAGATGTTATATGATATTAATACTTTTGTTGTCATTCGAGATGTTATATAATTTTATTACTCATATATGCACATTATGTCATAGCAGTTATTCTATGGATCACTTCAACAGTAGAGAAGGTGAAGAGCCTTTATTTGATATGATACTGGGTGGTGGAGGACTGCTCCCCTATCAGGATGGAGCGCTCGTCGATCAGGATGGGGAAGAAGACTGTGGAGCAGAAGATGGCTCACAGTTTCTAAATGAGTATGGTGAGGGAATAGAGATAGAACCTCAAGTCGAAGCGCATACTAGTTTTAATTTCGATGATGGCTTGGAAAATGATGGACCAGCCTTGACAAAGTCTTGCGAGGTATATTATTAAGCCTCTTTATCACTAGTAGATAGATGCATTAATTGATTTTGTGTGTGTATATATTAACGAATGTTATTTCTTATTTTATACATCCACATCGACCAAGTCAGTTAAAAATAGTAAACGAGGACCGGCCAAAGGGAGGCCCGATGATGCGCATCTCACAACTGTTGAGGTCTCTCCAGTGGGCGTCCTGTTGCTTCCTATAAAGAACACAAACACATTTATTCATCAATGTGGATTTGTTTTTAGAGACAACATCCAGATCAGCATTATCAACTAGAATAAGCCAGCAAAGGCCGATGAATACTTTATGAGTTATGTCGAGGACAGATACAAAGACATACTATGGGATAATCTCATTCGCCATTTCACCCTACCGGTCTTAGAGACTAAGGAGGCCACAGATGATATGAGGTCCCAAGTTAAGCGTTTCGCTCTTAAGAAGATGGACAACAGTTCAATAACTATAAGAAAAGATTGTGCAATGAATATCTCGAGGAAGGAAAAGTTCCAGCATTCGAGGACTCACTAGAGAAGCAGCGGCCTCACTGGGAAAGATTTGTAGACTAAGAAATCAATAATAGCAAAAAAAAAGGTCCGCAACGAATAAAGAAAATGCTGCAAAAAAGAAATATCACCATACGATAGGGACAGGTGGCTACAGGACTTCCGTTCCTAAGTGGGAGGAAGCTGAGAAAGCCTTGCGTGCCCAAGGGCTCATTCCAGCTACAGAGGAATGGCCCATCAGAGTAAGGAATTGGTTAGTTGCCCATGGGGCAAAGTATGACATGGAAACAGGGGAGTTAATATTCGATGAAAAGTCCAATGTTGCTACACCCCATGGAGAAATTGTTAAAACAATTGAGGAGGTTAAAAAGGGTGACTTCAAACCCGACAGAGAGAACGACGAGCTGACAAAGGCCCTCGGGAATCCTGAAAAACCAGGATGAACACGAGGCTTTGGACCTTCTGTTCCGTGGAAGACTGGGTTTCCTCAGGACACTGAATCCTATAGAAGCCGAGCGAGGGCAAAGAAGCGGAAGGAGATAGAGGAGGCATCCCAGTTGCGTAGCGTGGAAAGAAAGAATGAGGAAATATATGCCATGCTAAAAGAGAAATAGAAGCAGATGGACGAAATGCGCCGGCAAGAGCCAACTCATCAGCGGCTAGAAGAAAGTGCCGGTGTCCCATCTCAGCGGAGAAGCAGTGTCGCTTCCACGGCAGCCGATCTGATAGATCGCTATCCCGTGGACAATATCACTGAGAAGACAAGCTGTGAGCTGCATGTGGGACTGATGAACTTATCCTTCAAGGCGGCTCTCGGCTATGCTTTATCTTGTGAACCTGAAGCACGCTGGCATTGCAAAGAGATTCCAGATGGCTATGCTCGTCTCGGGGTGGATGAGATTCTACCTCAATATGAATCACTACAACTTGACATCCCTGGACCTGAAGATGAGAGCACGCTAGGAGAATTCAGGGGCTCTATCATTCTATGGCGCAAGAAATACATCGTGTTTCCAGGCTCACCCAAGCCACCACCGTCTCCTCCATGTTAGCCGAGTATGCCTCCTTTAGCAAGTGCACATGAGGAGTGGGACGACCACCGTAGTGCGAGTCCACCGCACATCAGCCCACTCCTCCCCTGCCGCGTCATCCCACTCCGCCGCCACCATGTCAGACGAAGAAGGCGGTCTTTCAATCAACTAGTATAAATACTAGTCAGAAGAAAGCCAAAGGTAAAAAGGTGAAGAAAATCCCGCCTCCTCCTCCCAAGTTACCTTACGAGATGACTGATGAGAAAACCAAAGTGATCAGTGATGCCCAAGTTAAAGCCTTCTTTGCACCCAAATCTCCCGAGCCAAAACAAATATTTGATCCGAAAGACAAAAAGTGGGATAAGGGGTTTCTTGAGCAACCATCACAATATGAGATAAATAAGGCTGATGACTACAAATGTTGTCTGCTGAGAGTTGGTAGGAAGAATTTAGGAAATACTACTGCAAGTAGCGGTAATACTCCAGGAAATACTACTGCAAGAAGCGGGAAAAGAGAGGTCGCGCAACTCGGAATGCAGGCAAACAAATCGATCGCCCCACTCAAGGTGTTATCCAATATTGATCATCAGAATATTATAGCAATGGAATTTGCCAAAGGTGTTAATATTACAGTTGATCAAGCGTTAGGCCGGCATATCCCCATACAAGAGGAATTTGCATGGAGATTTGAATACGGGAATACTCTGGTCAGACCTGATGAGGTCAAATTTCTACCAACTCAAATGTGAAGACTACATGAGTGGTACGAGAAAGTCTCTACATGCGATGAAGAAAATCAATTGCCAGCGCTGCTTGTGAAAAATACAAGTGAGCATTTTAATGGTGAAGACCAGGTGCAAATTTATTTTGAGGAATTCTATATGTTATTCAAACAAGATGCCCTTGACTTAAGTCTCCTCGCTACCTATTGTCTGTAAGTGGTTCATTTATTTCTATGATAAAGTCTCTAATCTAGCTCTTTTATTACATGTAATTATCTTCACTATATGCTATTATGCAGAATGAAGAGCAATGAATGTGACCGGAAAAAAATCTTTGACACTGGGTTCATCGACCCACACCGGTTTAATTAAGCATCGCTAAAGGAATACCCCAAGGACACGGAGCGTAACTTGCTAAGGGTCTTATTGAGGCAACATTACAAACGAAGAATATTGTTTCCCTACAACTACAAGTAAGAGTGTTACTACCTTGTACAGATCACTTGATTCTACTAAGTGTAATTGATGAGTTACTGACATATATAAACGTGCGCAGCTATCACTGGATTCTGCTAACCATTGAAGTAGACGCTGGAAGAGTTAAAATCAAGGACTCATTAATGAGAGACGAATCAGAGTACGCATTCATTAAAGATGCGCTCTAGAGGTAATTTCAGTCATTATCGCACTATATCGGTCTCTTTCGTTCATATATATATCCTGAGATATCAAGTAACTAATAACACTTTTTTTTGCCGGGCAGGGTTTGGAAAGCTTTCACCAATGCTACGGTTGGTGAATTTAAAGACGAGCTTAGTTTTCATCGGATCGATGTAAGTAGTACGAGCTAGATCTGTGCATCTCTTCAATTCTAGTTTCAATACCATCATGTCATGCTTGATTATTATTTGATTGAAACCTTTTGTCGTAAAGTGCGAGAGGCAGCCACCAGGTACTAATATATGTGGATACTTCGTGTGCGAGTACATTCGCTCCGAGGTTAGTGAGCGGGATGGAGAGACATTTTTAGAAGTACATGAGGAATATATTCACAATTTTTGTTGACCGTCATTCATAATATTTGTTATGACTATTGATATTCATATTGACCTCCTTCTTTTATATATAGTTAGAAAGATTGCAGGAGAATCTCGATCCAAGGAAGCGTTTGGTAGCAATTCAAGAGGAATTGGCGGGATTTCTTGTTGACAATGTCATAAACCCAGAAGGAAAATATCATACCTCCGGCTACCCGTGAATTAATGAACTTGTAACCGAATAGACGGGTTGTGATCTCCATTTATTTATGTATTTATGTAATGTAGAATTATATGTAATTTAGAATTATATCTATATAATTATGATGATGTTGTGTGTAATGGGTTTCTTTGTTGCATGTCACTTTACGCCAAACGCAACTCTCCTCTACCTATCCTCCTGCCGCGGCAGAACCCCGCATTGGCTGCCATGGCAGAAAATGGCCCCAAAACTCTGCCGCGGCGGAAATCCCCATCGGCTGCCATGGCAGAAAATGGCCCCAAAAATCTGCCGCGGCAGAAAGGAACTAGTCCCGGCCCGTAATATGGACCGGGAGTAAAGACCACCCCCCTCCCCGCACTGCTACGCTGCCACGTGCACAGCCTTTAGTCTCGGCCCGTAACTAGACCCGGACTAGAGGCTAGGACCTCTAGTCCCGTTTCCGTAGTCCCGGCTGCCTATCCGGGACTAGAGGCCCTCTAGGACCGGGACTAGTGCCCCGTTCTCCACTAGTGAGAAGATGTTGTGCAAGTTCTCATTGCGAGCACGTATGACTATATTTGGAGCACATGCCTAGGATTATTTAGTACTTGGATGCTTGTTATTATTTATCGGTAATGCCCTAGATCTTGAAGTTACATGTTTAGACTCGTCCATGAAACGCCCATTCATCCATCCCTATTCCTACCGCACTGTTCCTACCATACGCCAACAACAAAGAAACAGCAATAGTGAAATAGTAGCAATAGACTAAAGTTAACTTTAAAGATATAGATAGACTTAGGCGTATTACTTCTGATACTTTTATCTTGTTCAATTTATTTTGTTTCATTAAAGTTATTTAAGAATGACATTACTTTTATTTGAGTAGTGGTTTCTTAACATTATAAATGTATAATAGGATTTATCTCCTTATAAGGGTGTGGTTATGGTTTGTGAATAAGTAAACAATATTATTTACTACTTATGAATTATCTTTGGATTTAGTTCATTATAAAGTTGTGAGTGAAACAATGGTAAAAGATTTTATTTGGTTAAAAATATCATTTTTGAATTTATAATTGTTAAAGATCTTTTTTAGAAAATAATCTACACTTATGGTTGAAGGATAATTCAATAAAATTGTATTTAAAATGTGTTGGACCAAGTTGACTTTATATTATAAATATTTAAGACTAGTATTAATTATTAGACCTAAATTGGCAATTTTAGAAATATTAACAAATTTTATTTACCCTTATATGAATTAACAACTCAGGAAATAGGTTTAAATTCAAGTTATTAAAGTATTTAAATTCAAGTTATTAAACTATTATCAAAAGTGGAATTATATTTTTAACATGTAGGTATTATTTTTTTTGATCATTTTGGTATATTACATTTATTTTTGTGATTTATAAATAATAAGATATGATTTTTATAAGATTTATTACTTTATAAACACTTAATAAATAATAGATATTTATTTAAGTGAAATAATAATACATGATTATAGTTTTAAACCATAGATATTATTTTTCTAAGATTTTTGGTATATGATTTATATTTTTATCATTTACCAATATTAAAATATGAATTATCAAAGTATTATTACTTATAATATCTTTATTAAATAATAATTATTTAAATTACTGACATAATAATGTTTGATAATAGTTTAATGTTATAGATTTTATTTGAAAATTTTCATATATTAAACATATTTTTCTGAATTATAAAACAAAAGTTATTGATTTAACAAGTTTTAATCATTTTATTAAATTTCTAAAATCTTTAAATTGGAACTTACAATGTTTTATTTATTTATTAAATAGACAATAACTTTTTACACCGTACCTAGACCTAACCTGGGTCACTGACTAGTGGGGCCTATGCCATGTCATTTCTAGAAATAATAAAATAATTCAATAAATGGTATTATGATATTGGCATGATGTCACGATGACATCAGCACAGTCTTCGAACCGTTTTCTACTAAGACTGGGCTAGTCCCACTCGCTGACTGGTGGGACACCTGCCATGTCACCCACCAATGGGGCAACTGACCAAGTCAATCCCGATGACCTAGTCAAAGATGACGTTGGTCGCCAGATTGATGAGGTCAGCACGACGGCACACGGCAGCACCGCCAATTTGTGGCCTCTTGTGGCATATGAACGCTTGGGTTCTACACTACCTATGTTGCCGAGTCGAACTAGAGTGTTTGCACGAGCGAATGATCACCGGAAATAGCTCCGGCGAGCTTAACTGCGGTGGTGCTCATCGACCTCACGACGAACTCGAGCTAGAGGTAAAATTAGGAAGCTACAATAGGGCAGGAGATGCATAGGCGTACCCTGAGCATATCTATGTGGTCCATGACGACGATGGTGACCGAGACGAGCATAAATTCACGGATTTCGGCGATCACCGTGGAAAGGGAATTGAAAAATTTGCTTCAATCCAAGCTCCACTTGTTGCAGTGCTCCACCTAGAGGATCTCGGAGACACGGTGCTTCTTCTTGACCATCCCGTGATCCTCAAGGTGGCCTGCATCAGTGGCTAGTCGGAGCTCACCGGCGGTGGATTCGGTGTTGTAAAGGAAATTAGAGAGGGAAAGAGAGATTGAGAGGATGGGGTGGATAAGGACATTGGTGTGGCTCTTCTCGCCCTACTTCTAGGTCCAGGCGAAGACGGAATCGTCGGCACGGCGGTGGAGACGGTCAAGATATAGCGGCGGCGTTGAAGCTCGTTAGGGGCACGAATCATTGTGTGACTCCTACTGGCGGACTCCTGGCGGCTACGGCAAAGCTCAGTGGGGTCAATCGCGTCCACGGGAGTCCAAAATGACGGCGGTGAGGTGGACTCGCCGTCGGCGTGTCGGCCATGCGAAGGAGGACGAAGACGATGGTGCTCCTCCCGCGTGGGTCCCACTTGCCAGCGAGATAGCGAAGAGGTATCCCGGCTGGGCCGCTGTTAGGTTGGTGCTGGGCTTCGGTGTGACACGCGTGAGCGACAGGAAGGGGAAGGAAAGATGGGCTTTGGGCTAGAAGGTTTGCTATGCTTCTTCTTTTTCAACTTTTCTGTTTTCTGTTTTCTTTTCTAGTTTTGTATTTACACCTTTGTTTTAAATTTTCCAGAAATTCTTCTTTAAAAAATTGTACTTAAGATTCTGGTATGAATTATTATTATTATATACTTTATTTATTTACTCTTTTTCCACTCTCTTATTCACAAACATATAAGAAGTTATTATATTAAATGGAATAAGTAGAAACTAGGGTTTTGGGGTTTAGGATTTGTTTATAATCCTATAAAAATGATTTCATTATTTCCTCTTTATGAATATAATGAGAATAGTTTAAGATAGCTAAGGACACACCGAGAATATATCCATATTTATTCTTATATAGAAATCATTATATAGGATGTTTTAATTATTAAAGTTCTTAATATAGTAACGTCTATTGTCCCAATTCCACTAATGCGTGAATATTGTTTTAATAATCTTGGTTATAACCTTACTTATATATTGACAGTCATGATTAAAATAGAAGTTAGGGTTTTGGATTATAAGTATTTACCATGAATTCTGGAAGTTTTAATATGGGAATATCCTTTTATAATTATAAATAAAGGTGAATGGTTAAGACATATTGCCTTTATGTTTACGATCTTTAATGATATCACCCTTTAAGATAGAAAGTTATTTTCTAGAATGTCTTATGGAAAAGAATTGATAAAGATAACTCCTAAGCACATATGGTTATAATATTTGGAAATGACAAAGATGTGCTTAATTGATTTGTTATAGGAAAATATTCCTATAAAGCTTTGTGGAAATAAGATGATAGATCAATCAGATGAAATGGATATTATGTTTGGTTAACGATTTAGGGTTTAGTGTTTACCAAGAATTCATATCTTCCATAATTCACAATCCTGGACTCCTAATTAATGAATTCCTTTCCTAGATATACTACTTCTTCATATCCAGCATCATGTGCTAACATGATGAGCTTTGCTTCACAAAAATATTCCTATCAATAATTTCTCCTCCTAAATCCATTTTTAAATCAATGAGATTAACACTAAAGATTTTCATAATCTTCTCATAACCATACTTGGTTATATCAAATACTCTACTACTGATAACCTCCAATCCAACAAGTAGTTACTTCTAACTCCATTCACACTCTTCCTTAATCATCCACCACTAATATTACTCCAGTAGATGTATAAATCACACTACTTTCCTCAAAAGCTTACTATCCTTTAAGAGGAATAACACTACTTCAATAACTCGATGCTACTCTAGCTTCATCTTAATTATAGTGTCTTATATCTACTTAAATCCAGTATCTTATATACAAACTTTACATCATATCATGGTGACTTGTCATGGCTAACCTAGAATAACATATTTGTACTAGGGTTCAATCATGTTCTATCCACCAATGTCACTTATACATGATATAATCATTCAATCTTGGTGACTAAGCATGATCATTATAATCCTTTGATCCATTATGGTTTAGATTTCTAGTTGGCTAACCAAGGCTTTCATCAATACAACATTGTTGTTGTATTGTGATTATCTGCTCAGTACCTCTAACTAATTAGAAGATATTACTTATTGACAATATCTACTTGATCCAATAGGATTACTCCTTAGTAACTATCTTCAATATTCATCCTTGTAATCTTCTTTGTTACCATACAAATATATAATCCATATAACTCTTCTATCATTTCAGTAGTGAGTTAACTTCATCAACTATTATATTGATCTTATTCTCTTCCAAAACTCCCATCCTATAGATGATATTTAAATCTAGCATTACCACTTACCTCTTCTTACTTCTTTATTTATAGACCTTAAGTGAATGCTATGATAAAGACAAGAGTTGCTAGGTCAAGAATTGATAGACTTAAGAATTGGTGAATCAATAGTTGATTTCTCAACATTGATGAACAACAGATATTAAGATAAGATTCAGTAGAGATGATAAGGATTGATATGGAAATAAAGGTATATGATGAATGAGCTTGACTTGGTTTCTTTCCTACTCAATCTCACTAAAGAGTTAAGGTTAGGTATTACCATGATACTTATGGTAGAAATACATGAGAATAGATCGGTAAAGATTTAGCTATTAAATTCTTGTTACTTGAGTCGTATTCTTAACTTAGTATTCATGAGTTGTGTCATGAATAGTATGATATGATTTATTAAGGATCAAATATAAATCAGTAAGTAATTTATTAGGGTTTAATCTCCTTTACCCAAAATAAGGTTTTAACAATGGTAATATTGAAACTTATCGCAGTCAACTTGATGATCTACTTCAATTCCATCAAGTTGAGAGAAGCTTCAATCACTTTGACAAGTTTTATTCAAAAGCATGAAAATTATTCGGATTTTCTATGCATGAATGCAATGCACACATATGTGTTCAGCTTATTTATAATCTCTAATGCTAGGATGTTACAAACTCTCCCCCTTAAAATAAACTTCGTCATCGAAGTTCGTAAACACTCACTTTTCAGAGTAAAGAATTGTTTTGTATTGGTTACGACATTTCTCAAATCCATGGTAACCTCAAATGGAATAATTGTAGTATTCCATATCCAGATCCTTTTCTTGCATTCTCATCATACTTGATAATATCCAACTTGTTGTCGCTAATATCCCAAAATTCCTTTTACTTTACTCCCTCAGTGATATTTCCTTAATATGAACTCCTTAAATTGGGGTATCTTCTTTAGTTGCTTACACTGATTAGGTATTCTAATCCAACTCCTTCACTTGACCCTCGAACTTCCTTATTATATTATATAAGGTCAAGGAAGTCTCACTAAAACAGGTTTTAAATTTCTATTAGTCAATAATTGTGGCCAAAAGACTAATCTTTGATTTATTATTGTATGAGTTGTACTGGTAGTCCTTCCAAAGATTGATATTGAACACATTTAGTCCATACCCATCAGAATTTCTTATTCCCTACACATGCCCAATTGGATGTGCTCTATTCCCTCTTAAGGATCACTTAAGAGCTATTTCTTTTAAAATTAGTCTGTTAGGATTAATCTATTTTATTACCTTCAAGCTTTTACTTTATCAAGCTTTAGATGATCTTTTGTCATCACCTTAAGTACTCCTTCAACTTCCATTTATTAATTACCTTAAAGTTTGAGTACTCTATCTAGAAATAGACTTCGGTCTTTCATCTAGGCATACTTCCAAAAGTACTTAAATAATGATGACTTCTTTTAACCTTATGAGAATAAGGCATAATGTTGTCATAGGTTAGTATTTCTCCAACCTTTACTCTGGAATTCAGGTAACAGTACTTCCGTTTACTGTTTACTCTCCCCCTTAGGGTTTATGAATGGTCTTTAAACTGTCTATATAATAACCATTGGCTTTGAGGTGTATCTATGTGACACCTCCGGGAACAAGGCTAAAAAAATCCTAGACCTTAGTCTGACATAAGATTAACCTTGAGCTCTAGGATATCTAGTGAAGAATCAGTAAAACAGCAATGACCCTATGACACAGAAATTATTACAACAAGCTCATAACTGTGAAAAGAACCAAAATATTAACGAGCAGAGGTCACTAACCACAAACATTAGACAACATAAGGAAAATAATGCTATTAAGTATAGAAAACTTAACAAATGGCCTAAGAGTCCTAATGCATAACGATGGCGTCCTAGCCCATAGATTCTAGGATGCCGGCCGGGAACCCCAAGCTACTAGTCGGTGTAGATGTCGTACCAAACTGATCTTCAGGTGAACACTTACTCTGCTACAAAAGTATCAACAAAGCAAGGGTGAGTACAAGGTGTACTCCGCAAGACTTATGGCTGGTGGAGCTGTTTTGCATAAAGCCATCTTTGTTTATAAAACGAGAGGGAGAAAAATCTCATCTGATCATAATATTTTAAAAGGGGATAAGAGAGCGACATCTCCAAAGTATTGATCATCATTTTTTTAATATCCACCACGCCAATATCATCTGAACCCCAACTAGGATCACCCTTCATACCCATGAGGAAGCATCCTTAAGCACTCATTGAACTACCAAGTTTTACGATTAGGTTATAGTTCTATATGATCTTAGAATTCAGTCACCAAGTGTTCATAACCGTGAACACGGCTTTTTGAAATGATTTAACCCTATAGGGGTGTAAACCTTAACCCACATGTACCAACTGAATCTTACTGCCACTTGACACACTTCCTTAGTGCCACAAGATTGATCTTCGGATCGTTGATCGATCCGTCGATCAGGAGCACCCTGGGATGCGGGGCTGGTCTCATTCGACTCAAAGCCTCGCATTGAGCCAGAAATGGGCGGCGCTGGTCGGGATGGTTGCGGGAGTCGCCGGCGGCGAGCACAACTGTGGCGGAGGAGAGAGGCGCACGACGCGGGCGTGATACAAAGAGCAAGGAGGAGAATGGAGGGGTGCCTAAGCACCAGCGGCTCACCACACATGCGATGGTGGTGTAAGGGAGGCGAGGAGAGGTCAGAAGGTGAGGAATCGAGGCGATGACTGCGGTGTCCGCCAATGCAAACAAGCTTGATTCCGGCAAGGGAGAAGCTTCCCGGCTTTCGTGGCTTGACGAGGACGATGACAACGACACGACACTTCTCCTAGGCAACTCCATGGAGCTCGGGGCGGCCGGAGACGGTGAGGCTCGATGGAGCCCAAGCGGGTAGGGTTTCGGGCTCTCGCGCACGGAGAGGGTCTAAGGAGGGAGAGGGTAAACTGAGCACAACGGGGCTCTTCGTGTAGGTGGTAGAAGGTACTTGTAGGCCTGCAGAGTAGCAGCGAGCATCGCGACACGGACATTGGTGATCGACGGAGGTTGCAGCGACACCGAGCTATGTGTATGCTCGAGGAAGACGATGACCGAAGGGGTACTGGGCCTAGGCTACGCATGGGCTTCGGCTGGGCTACAAGCTGCTGCGCGTGGTGATAGGGAGAAGAGGGAAGGGAGTTGGGTTGTACGGTTTGGCTGCTGCTCTGTTTCATTTCCTGAAAACAGTTTTCCAATTTCTATTTTATCTTTTGTTTTTGTATTTCCAAATCCTTTTCTGTTTTGAATAATTTTAAAATACCAATGGGGTTTGTAAAACTATCAAAATATTGTGGGGCCATTTTAGTCCATTTGGGCTCCATACATTTTGTAGTTTTCAAAGTACAGAAACCATTTGCAAGGTTTTTAAAGAGGGAGGGGAAACTAGGGTTTATGGTTTTGCATTATTTTTCTTTGCATGCATTTTTAAGAGATGATGCTCATGATGCACAAACAAAACCCTAATTAGTATTTAACTAAAACTGGGGTGTTACAGCTCTATCCCCCTTACAAGAATCTCGACTCGAGATTCCTAAGGTAGGAAGAGAGATAGAGAGAGAAAGAACCATGGTTATACTAAGCATAAGAGGGAAACACTCTAAACAAAACATTGAGTATCTCATGGTCAACCCATGAAGGAGTGCTCAGAAACAACTCTAAAATGACGACATGAAACACATCAAGGTAAAGGAGGAAACAAGAGGAGAAGGTTTCAAGTTGTTAGATAGATGGTCTTCATTAGGATTGAGACCATGGAACTTACAAAAGAGTTTAAGATTTTGAGAAAGATAGCTTACAACAGAAAGAACCTCTACTAAACAACTTAAGTAGAGATTCAGGATGTAGAGATATGGATCAACAAAACCAAGTTGTTGAACTACTTTTAAAACAGAAAGGTCAATCTTTCATTCAAAAGAAGGCCAAGACAAAAAGGATTATTTTGTGGAGAGGACTCATAAGAGTCACAAGGAACATGTATTAAGAGAAACTTTTTATTACCAGAGTCATATTCACTCTTAAAACATGACTGAGAAACGAAGTACACTATTTATTCATCTAGGTATATTAGAATCTTTGCCAAAGATCATGATATCACTTTACACCACTAGATGAATAGGTAAGAGGATTCCTGATGACATGAGAAGAAAGAAACTTCACTCTCAAACTTCAATTACCTAGCACAAACATTTTCCAACATAAAAGGGTCTAGAGTAGCAACCGAGAGACATTTAGCAAGACCACTTTAAATGTTCTCCTTAATGTTCAAGAAAGAAGACATCAAGTGAAGGTCAGACTTGGGAGACAAAGGAAACCATAAGAATAACTCCTATAATAAACCATAGAAGAATCCTCATGAAGAGTAGTTGTTATTCATGAATCAAGAGAATATGACAATAGGCCTCCCGACTAGTTATGTCAACCTTTACATCAATCTTGTCGGATTTACAAAGAGATCTATGTCAATTCCTTGAAGAACACCAACCATCATATCTGCTTAAGATTCATATTTGGTTAGGCGAAATGATACTTCAGACTCAACAGGTCCGAATATAAAGTTTGCAACATTTACCATAAAGGTAAAGTCACTAGATTCTCAAGACATGGACTATAGTGTTAAGATCCAAAATAATGAGCTAGATTTATATACCCATGTATTGGCAACTTCTCAAAAGACAACTACACATACATAAAATACTGACAATAAAACGCACATGTGTCCTTAAGGAACGGGGATAACTCTACTCGAATCCACGATGACATCTTTCAACTAATGAACGTGAATCGGATAAGGTTACTTCTAAGATCCAGAACATATACTTCAATATGACATGAAGACGGTTCTCAAAAGTTTCCAACATTAATGCCAATTATTCCATATGAATCTAGACTAACAGAGAGAAGACAAGTATGTCATTGATGGGCTCAACAGCAAACTTACTGAAACACTCCAAAAATATGGACTCATATGTTGCTTGAACAAGCCAAAAATACTGGTCAGACCAAAGGACATGAAGATGTACTCAAGTGAAACATCATGAGTAGAAACACCATCAGTATAGTCCTTGGAACTGAGTTTGATTTGATGATAATCTAGATCAAATCAAAGGTGGGGGAATATAACATATCCACAAAGGAGATACTATCTTTCTTCAGCACGAACAAAACTAGATATTCCTTTAAGATGAACTAGATCATATAAAACTTTTGTCTTACAACTCTCTAAGTTGTTGTTTAAGATCCACCAACTAGTTCAAGGGTATCCAGTAAAGATCCTTGGATAAAAGGGCAGTTCAAAGAACTTACTTCCTCAAGAACTTGATAATGTGATCATGTGGCGACATGGCGATACTTCTAGTAGACATATATAATATCATGAACCACCGATATGTCACTTAGTTCGAGAGGAAAATTGCTTGGTAAGGCAAGAATACATAATATAAGAGTTTCAGCACGAGCCTAACTCTTTGACCAAAGAGAGTGCACCAGAATAACGGACTGGGTAGCACAATCATCCTTTGCTTAGTGATAGGATTAACCAATCGAGAATGACACAATTTCTTTAGAGTTAACAACAACAATAATTGCTAAGAATCTCGAATGGCCACATTATTACGCACAAGCATCACTCACGAGCACGAAAGCTAGAGGAAGGGTGGGTAAATATGTGTGGGAGTATCACTTCATTAAGAGCGTCATGAATCTCAGCACGACCTCCTAGTATGAAAGAGGTTGATACTTTAAGGTGGAATAGATAGAAGCTAACAAGGCCTCTAGATCTTTGAACTATAACACTTTGACCTGGTCCTAGAAATGACGAGCTACTGGAGTTTGTTTCTCCTAGACATTCCGAAATGGTTTGTCTTGAAGAAACACAAGAGTATCTTTCATCAGAAGACACCAATGCAAGTTTACTACTTGGCTACCAACTGGTAGACAAAGGTCAGAAAATCATGAGGGAAAAGGACATACTCAGGATAGAATCCCAAGATGTGGATACATAAGTCAACAACCTTCCGAAAACCAATGCAGAGAAAGGGAAAGGTATGGAAGAGTCATGAGTATAGATGCTGGACTCACGAGGAGTACTCTTGTCGTGATCTACCATTAAAGAACATATGCCATATCTAGTGGTAGGGGAAGTCCTTAGTTGTCATAATTAAATCGCGACAAAGACCACAAGCTTGAAGGCTAGAATTGTAATACCAGCCATCCTGAGGTAATGTGTGAACATTTACAACAGGGGTCAAAGCAACGGATCTTAGGTTAAAGATCAGCTTCATGTAAAAGATTCACAACACTAGAATCCAACACAATCAGGGATCTTCGGTTCAAGTCCAAGGGTTAAAACCCAAGAAAGAAGTAACTACTACTTGGATGATACAACATACACTACAAAGTAGTAATCACAAGGTAGCTTCCAGGAGAAGGAATGACTTCTGAAGTACCCAAACAAGTAAAAAGGAGGCACTTGAGGAGAAAGGAGACCTCAAAGCCTAGAAAAGAATGTTATGCCAACATTATATTGTAGGTACCATAAAAATAGAGAGATCATGATGTAAAGGAATCTCTCAGATGAATAGGAGCAAAGGAAAACAAGGAATTCACAACACACACAACTCTAGAGAACTCAACACTAGGTCAACTGGCTGAGAAGCGACATGCCCGGAAGGCACCTAAACTTTGAAAGACTAGAAGAGATATCAAAACTTTTCGAAGTCAAACACAAGATAAGATGACCCAGAGTAAGATCGATACCAGATAAGGAGTAAAAGAAGCATACTAGGGTTTTCGCAAATACTTTTCATCATTTAAATAGTTTTCACAAGCACTAGACTTAACATCGACCAATAGCAAGGTTTTCCTACGGTTAGTACTTCTCTGAAACCAAAACCTGTGACATGCCCGGTATCAAGGCTAAACAAATGCCAGACCTTAGTCTGACATAAAATTAACCTTGAGCTCGAGTATATCCAGTGAAGAATCGGTAACATAGCAGTGACCCTGCGACATAGAAATTATTATAGCAAGCTCATAACTGAGAAAAGAACCAAAATATTACAAGTAGAGGTTAGTGACCACAAACATTAGACAACGGAAGGAAAATTATGCTATTAAGTATTGGAAACTTAACAAATGTCCTAAGAGGCCTGAAGCATAACGATGACGTCCCAGCCCATAGATTCCAGGCTGTTGGCCGGGAACCCCAAGCTACTCGTCGGTGTCGATGTAGTACCAAACTGATATTCAGGGGAACACTTACTCTGCTATAAAAGTATCAACAAAGAAAGGGTGAGTATAGGGTGTACTCTGCAAGACTTATGGCTGGTAGATCTGTTTTGCATAAAGCCATCTTTGTTTATAAAACGAGAGGGAGAAGAAGCTCATCTGATTAGAATATTTTAAAAGGCGATAACAGAGCGATGATGCGGCTCAGATCACTGTAGAGCTTCGTTGGGAAACCCCAAGAGGAAGGTATGATGAGTATAGTAGCAAGTTTTTTCCTCAGTAAGAAACCAAGGTTATCGAATCAGTAGGAGGAAGGAAACGACTCAAAGGTGTTGCTAGAAACTTGGAAACTTGCACAACACAAACTCAAGAATTTGCCCCAACGAACAGTGAGGTTGTCAATCTCACCGGTTTCCTAAAAACAAAGGATTAACCGTATGGTGTGGAAAGTAATGGTGGTTTGCAGAAAGTAAACAGTAATAGTGGAAGATGTATCAATGGTAAAGATCGGACTAGGGTCCATAGTTCACTAGAGGTATTCTCCTTAAGATAAACAACATAACATGCTGGGTAAACAAATTACAGCGGGGCAATTGACAGGACAGAGCAAGGCATAACAATGCAATACTAGACATTCATGATCCTAAGAGATTTGATTGGGCAATACAACAATATACATAGACCACCATCCAACTGTATCTATGACTAGTAATCCACCTTCAGGTTATCATCCGAACCCCCTCCAGTATTAATTTGCAAGCAACGGATAACTGCTTTAAGCAAGGTGTGTAAAGTAAACAATCCACTTGTTCCATGAACAAGAGATCATTGTTTTCTCCCTAGTATCAACAGCACATCTACAATCTTAGAGATTTCTATCACTTCCCAGATTAAATAGAGGCATGGACCCACTATTGAGCATAAATACTCCGTCTTGGAGTCACTTGCATCTACTTGGCCAAGATAGCTACTAGAAAGGGAGAGCATGCAAGATCTCAAACAACACAGACATGATAGAATTATTAACCAATCTGACATAGTAATCTCAATATCCATCAGATCCCCGCAAACACAACATGCCTAATTACAAATAGATGATATTGATCGTGACCGGAGCTCACAAGATCTAAACATGGTAGCACAAAGGAGGATAAACAACCTTCTAGCTACTACATGGACCCGTAGTCCAAGGTGGAACTACTCACGCTTCATACCGGAGGCTGGCATGGTGATGAAGAAGGCCTCTGGGATGATCTCTCCCCTCCGGCAGGGTGCCGAGATGATCTCTCCCCTCTAGGGACGATGGTGGCGGCGCCTATGGACTATTTCATGGAAGATTGATCGGGTGCTTAGGGTTTAGGTATCAGGGGATTCTTATAGGCGAAGAGGGAGGCCGAGGGGGTGCCCGACCCGGTTGCACCCCTCCCAGGCGTGGGCCATGCCTGTTCGTGTGGACAGGGGGTGTGGCCCCTCGATCCCTCCTCCGTCTTGTCTTCTGGCTCCGTGTTCCCCACGGTAAAATATTGACTTTGGCTTTTGTCCCGTCCAATTCCGAGAATATTCATTTTCTGACTTTTCTGGAACCAAAAACAACAGAAAAAGGCAACTGGCACTATGGCATCTTGTTAATAGGTTAGTCGCAGAAAACATATAAAAATACCTCAAAGAGAAGACAAAGCAAAGCAAAGTAGATACTAAACAAGCATGGAACATCAAAAATTATAGATACATTTACACGTATCAAGCATCCCCAAGTTTAACTCCTGATCATCCTCGAGTAGGTAAGTGATAAAAAGAATAATTTTTGAGGTGACATACACCATCAAAATCAAGATCAAACCATTTGCAAGCATTGAAAGCTGGGATCAAAGAACTCTAAACATGAGCATGAAATAACAAGTTCTAACAGTAAGACAAAGTAACTATGCTACAACATGAAAGGATACAATCAAAGATCATGAATAACAATGCATTGAAAGACATTTGTTTGTTTCACATATAGAAAACATATCATAGTGTCATTCAGCTTGTCCCTCATGGAGTAGCAATAAATGCATAGGACACCTTTAAAGTTCATAAGAGTGACTAGATACAAATAGTTCAAGAACAAGCAATATCAACAATATGAATCAATCAATACGTTTTGGGACAATACACATAGAACTAAGAATGGAAACTATGCTCTCTTAATTGGTGCCTAAGGATAGAAGGTGGAGACTCAATATAATGGTGGAACAAAGGCCCTTCATAAAAGGGAAGCATGGATTTCAAGTCTCATAAAGAGCTTCCAAAAATTATGGTAGTTTTTAGCTTTCAGCTCTCATTGCCCCTATCATAAGCATCTTGAAGTGATTAAGGTTAAAGTGAACAAAATATGGAGTATATGCTTGAAAAAGTATATGTTGGCAATCTCATGTCCCTTGAGTACGAGGTCCGCTCCTCATGCTAATCAACTTTAGTCACCGGTAAGTTCTTGTCATAGTAAGTACATGTTTATCATAGAGAACCGCCAACGGGGTACCCCTTGCACATGATACAGGAGATATCCCATAATCAAAATGACAAGGCAAGCAGACAATGAGCATCTCATCAATCTTCTTATTTTCCATGGGAAAATGGTGTTTTTTCTCTCTTTCCTCTTTTCGATGTGTCTCTTTTTATAAGAAGAAAGTTTCATAGATTGCTCACTATGGTGACGCTACAAGTTTCCACCATGATTAGGCATGGCTTAGGCTAGTGGCTGAGGCATTTCTCTAACACATATACATAACTCCATGGACTTACAAGCTCCCCTTTTATTTCACACTGACGACATCCTCAAGCAAAACAACATGATATCAACTGTGTACAATGTAGAAGTGCACTGTTGAAAGCGTTCCCCATGACATGATGGTTCTGCTAATTGCAACGTATAAATGCAAGAATATATAACATAGATGAAACAATGGTTCAAGTTTATTTAGGGGAAATAAAAAATAAAGTGTACCATCAAGTTTGTGAGAGCTTTAATCACTAAGTTTCACATAACAAGTTTAATTTGGAAGATAGATAAAACACGAATATACTTGGAATGGTGTAACACACCATGCATAGCAATTTAGAGTGGACACTTTGGAATAACTTGGTTTCTTGGGAGTTGGATGCATGAGTAGAGCTTACTCATACAAGTGGAGGCTAGCAAAATACTGGGAGCGACCAACTAAGAGAGCAATAATGGCCATAATCATGCAGAGCGACAAAACATTACTAATCAAAGAATAAAGTGGTACTACAAGTAAAAAACTAAATGATCATAGATGCTAAGGTGACTTGTTCATAGTCATAACATGGTGTAAGCATGTGCCATGTCAACCCAAACAAAGCATCAAAGGAGAATACCACAATACTATGATTTTATAAGCTAAAACAACGCATGATTATTTCAAGGCACATTAAGCAATCCTAATTGTTTGGAACAAGTCGTGCTACCGCAATAATCACTAAGCATAAGGTCAAAACAACATCTAGCATGACATGATAAAGTCTAAGTCACAGTCAAAGCAAGCTCCTCTTGTACTACTAAGCATGAACTTCCTACTCCTTTCCAACACCAATCAACTTATTTGAAACAACACGACGAAAATGGGGGTCCAACTACTTTATTCAAGCAAACTAAGAAAAAAACCAAAAACGAAAAGTAAGACGCTCCAAGAATAAAACAATTGTGCATGAAACAATAAAAAACGAAGTGTCTAGAAAGACTTGAGATTTTTATTGATGAACAAAGGGATTCCTTGGGTATCCCCAAGCTTTGACGCTTGTACCTCTTGAATATTTCTTGGCGTGACATGGGGTGGCATCCCAGGCTTGAGCTTTTGTCCATTCTTCATCTCATTACATCATTCTTTCCTTACACCTGAAAATTTCCCTTCATACAAAACTTCACACAATCTTCATTAGCAACATTAGTGCATTCAAAAGATAATAGACCTTTGGGGTTTAAGTTTAAAATAGCGAAACTTTCACTAAAAACACAGGCTACTGTACCAATTCCCTCAAAAAGTTCAATTTACCCAAGAGAACCCAAAAATAAATCAATGAAGAGGCAAATGCAAA
Source organism: Avena sativa (assembly GCA_916181665.1). Lineage (NCBI taxonomy): Eukaryota > Viridiplantae > Streptophyta > Magnoliopsida > Poales > Poaceae > Avena > Avena sativa. Next base: position 116,386,843 of record OV702298.1, read on the forward strand.
TAATGGCAGAAATCTGTCAAAACAGACCAGCATGTGAGAACCGATTTTTTAGAAGACCTTTTGTTGCTTAAATCAAAAACTGTTGAACTAACGAAAGTTATCTAACAACCTGTGGGATTTATTAAGAAAATTACAGCTCAATCCGACATATAGAGATTTTTCAGGAATGTTTACAGTGGAGCACAAAAATCTATTTCTGGACAGCAACTCCCCAAATCTTACTTCCCTCTCATTAGAGGTTATTCTTGGCACAAAAATCAAATAAAAAGATAAGGAGAGGTTATTACAGAAGTAATAACTTCCAAGACTCAAGAAAACTATTGGGTTATCTCCCAAGAAGAACTTTTCTTTAACGCCTTTAAGTTAGGCTTGATAGTTTGAGAAGATGCTCACATAAGAAATATGAATTGAAGTAAAAGAGAGCATCAAGAAGCAAATTCAAAACACATTTAAGTCTAACCCACTTCCTATTCATAGGAATATTGTATGCAAATAAATTAACAAAGAACAAAGGGACAGGCATAGGAAGATAAAACAAGAGTGACTTCAAAACTTTTTGCACACAAAGAGGTGTTTCAGTACCATGAAACCTTCTACAACCCTACTTTCCTCTCTCATAATAATTTTCAGTTGCCTCATGAATAAGCTCAACAATATAAATATCACATAAAGCATGCTTTTCATGGTCTACAAACACATAATTTTTATCAAGCTCAAAAATAGTGGGATTAAAACCTTCAAACCCATTTTTAACAATTTTATAACAAGATGACTAATCATTCTCAAGAGGTATGGGGTTCCAAGATAAAGTCAAGACCCCTCCAATCTCATTTTCAATAGCAGTACTATTAATATTATGAACCAATATACGACCATCATCTAAAGCTTTATCATAAACATTTTCTAAGCAAAACTCTCTAGTACCATGCATAATAGGAGCATAATTATTATCAAAAGAATTCACAGGAACATAACATTCATCCTACTTTGGTAAGCATGGGTGACAATAAAATAATGTAAGGGATAAAGATTTACTCTGATTAGAAGGTAGGCATGGGTTGATCCATTCTTCCTCCTTTTGTTCATCACTCTCCTCCTCTTTTTCCACTACAAGAAATCTGGTCTATTGCAACATTATTTATTGCTACAATGATATTTCGTTGCAAAAAAACACAATATTGCTACAAATTCCTTGATTATGGTAATAGGATGTATATATTGCCACAAATGAGTTTTGTCGCAATAAATACTCTTTTTATTGCAATAGAGGCTCTGTATTGCAACCACCCACATGGTCGTTGCAATATGGCTTCAATATTGCGACAAGCAAATTCCATTACGCGAGTTAGTAATTTTGTTGCAATAGAAACTAGGTCTCGCAATAAAATAGTTATTCATGGTAATATTCAGAAAGATATTGCGACAAATCTATCACGTTGCGATAGGTATAAATTTGTTGCAAAAAAGTGTATAACTATTGCAAAAAAATACACATTTGTCGTAATAGTGTTTATTTTTGGCCTCAGTTTAACTGCGTTGCAATAACTATTGTTTACTGCGACAAGTTGTGTATATGTGGTAATATGTAGATGATATTACAACAACCTAATTCTGTTGCAATAAAGAATAAGATATTGCAATAATATTTCATACAGTCAATGGCAGGCCTTCATGTGAGGCACCTACACGGGTCAGATATAAACTACAGGTACATGATCGGATGCTCATGATTTTTTATAAAAATCATTTTTAGGTTCAAAATGTGTTGTTTCATCAAAGATCCACTTCAAGTTTAGCGAGTCTCAGCCCCGAGCTAAGAATCTTCATGCCCGCCCTTCGAGAAAGTTTAACGATAGTTTAAAACGGGCATTATAAATTCAAAAACGATCCAAACAACATGAAACATTCGCGTCGTGTCATATTATATGACATAGTTAGAAGGAAAAATATCAAACTTGGTATATTGATTATGTCTAAAAAACCTTCACAAAATGACATATCTCGTTCGAGGTTTCTTGGCTTTCGGGTCAAATGACCAATGTTATGGCTAGAATGAAGGCATAGTTTGTGATAATGTGTCCATATTGTGCATAAGTGTGCATCATGGGATGGCGAACAATGTTTCAGGAGGAAGTTTTCCTTTTCGTCGCACCAAAAAGCCGTTTTCCATTTTTCGAGTGCAAAAAACGGACGGTTTTGTGAAGCAACCACCAAATGGCTGATTCAAAATACTACCGTCAAATTTTTCAAAAATACTAGACCATCTTACATGGATAATTTAATAACAGGGGGGATCTCAAATATTTTCTTCTATCCCTGGTGAAAAAGACAAATTCCTGCCGAACCGGCAGGAAGTGGGTTATATATGAACTACAGGTACACGATCGGATGCTCATGATTTTTTACAAAAACTATTTTTAGGTTCAAAATATGTTGTTTCATCATAGATCCACTTCAAGTTTAGCGAGTCTCAGCCCCGAGCTAAGAATCTTTATGCGTGTCGTTTTAAACAGACAAATGAAATTATGATAAGAATCACGACATAGTTTGTGATAAGTTGATGTTGATATCATATTTGGATTCCTCTCATTTTTGTAATCAATTTAGACATATTATTTGCCGAATTCCGATTTACAGATTTAAAGATATTAATTATTACATATTAAATAAAAAATACAAAAAAAATAAAATCTTTATTTTTTTATTTGAATTCAATAATATTTTTACTTATTCATTGTTGTTTACTTAAATAATTGCTTATAATTTCAAAAAATACAACCATGTGAGATGATGATATAAGAGTTAATAGGAATGATATCATACTATTGACAACAATGTGTAAATTGCTTTGCGGGAAGAGATTCTGAAGGAACGAGGAAGTTAAGCATGCTAGAGCTAGAGTAGTGGTAGAATGGGTGACCGAACGGGAACTTTGACTAATACTACAATTTAATCAATTATTAACTATAAATAATGTTAAAATGATTAAAGCGAGAGATTAAGGAGTCAAACAATTAAAAAAATAAAAAAATAAAAAAAAATTAGGCTATGCCGATGGCCTGTCCTGTGCCGACGGCCTGGCCGTCGGCGTAGCTCCAGGCTGGACCGTTATCGAAGACAGCCGTTAACTGACATGCGGGACCCGCTAAAAGACGCTATGCCGAGGGGGATAGCTGTGCCGAAGGCACGGAGTTGTGCCGACGAGGACGTATGCCGAGGGGGCTACACCGACGGCCACCGTCGGCACAGCCTGTGCCGACGGCAATTTGGCGTTGTGCCGACGGTAGCCGGCCGTCGGCGTAGCGAATTTTTCCTGTAGTGAAAGTTGTACTCATTTCTGTGAATGAAAAGTACAAGATGACAGAACAAAGTAGTATCTCTCCCGAAGTTTAATCTGATGTTTACCTACTAAGAACGGGTAATTCTTAGTCATTGTTATTTGTGTGTAAAATATAGTCCTTCTATTTGGTAGTAAGGGTATCATGTTCACTGCCAGCGAGCTTACAAGCCGTTATGAAGGCATTATATATGGGGGATATAGTATGGTTTGAGGAAGCGAAAATAGCTCAAACTAATTCTACGGACAGTGTCCATATAAATTGAATATCCGAGAGCATCTTAAAATCCCATGGAAAATTTGTTCTTTTGGCTATTTTTGCTTTATATTAGTGACAACAGAAAAAACATGCTGGTATTCAATGAAATTAGAAATTTAGTTGTACAATTGTGCTCAGCTCTCTATGCAGGCTATTAAATATGTAGAAATTAAGTGATGAAATAGTACAATAATAAATACCCACAAATGGTTTTAATATACTAGTCATGATGATTGAATTATATCTCCTTCTCTAGCCTGTAAAAACTATTTTGCTTCAAACTACCACACCTGTTTGTCACCCCATGCGTCACCTGTTCATAGGACGGTGTACAAATCTACTTCTATTCATTGGTTCCATTTAACACCATTCCATATCCTTACAAACCATCCTGGAAGTCCATAGTGTTCCTTTTGTTTTACGTAACTGGCCTTTCTAGCTCTTGGATGGTATATATCCATCTTTCCAGGTGATACGGTTCAACCAAGACTACAAGTGTAGTCCTAGAGTTGTCTTCCTATACATAATTTATAAACTATAAGTCTTTAAAATTTTATGAATATAATAATACAGTAGATATATGCCATTGTTATTTACGGTTACCTTTTTTCTTCTATTTGTATCAGACCATGTTTTCTTGTTTAAATGCTGCTGGGCTACTACAGCTGCCTACTGTCTACTGTAATTATTTTTATTCTACGTTCTTCTTGCAAATGTAACCTCGTGACATCTTGCATTACTGTAGCTTGCCAATGAAAATTACAATGGTCCTGAAATAATTTTATTGCGCATGTTATGTTGGACTAATTAATTTGAGCTAAACAATTTCTTTAAACAATTTCTTTATTTTTTGATTGCAGGATTCAAATATTTAATTGGACTGGACATTCAATATGCATCACGTATAGTTTAAGTTTTGCACTTAATTAGGATAGCACATTCAATATGTTGAATGATTGCTAAAATATTTATGGATATTTTCTATGTGAAATATGATATTTTATGAATCTGCATTAGATATATGTTGTTAGAATCATGTAATTGAATGCCCATATTTTTTTCGATTGCTCGATTACCATAAGTTTGTTTCGGTTGCAACAAGTTAGTACCACGGAAAATATAGTGTTGCATCATATCTTAGTCGCCACACCTACCACTTGTGTTGCACTAGGATATTGTCACAAAACGTTTGTATTGTCGCGGTAACTATCTGCCACAAATATTTTGGCCGTTGTAAGAACCATTTGCTGCCACCATATTCAGCTTTGTTGAAATAGTCCTTTCTCCACGAATTGTTTGCATTATCGCAATAGTTTACCGCGACAAGCATTTCGGCCGCTGTGATAGCCACTTGGTGCCACGAAATTCAGCTTTGTTCAAATAGTCCTTTCGCCATGAATCCTTGGCATTGGCGCAATAGATTCTCGCCATGGACATTTTGACCATTGTAACAACTATCTATCACCACCAAAACTAGTATGTTGCAATTTTTTGTTACCACGTTCGAAGAGTTGTTGCCATAAACTAATGCCACAAATATAGGGTTTGTGGCAAAAGAGGTGTACCCATGAAAACAAGAATTGTTGTTATAGGGCTTGGGTCTATTGCAACAATTGTCTATTGCCACGGAAGGGCATGCGCCACGAAACAGTGTGGTTGGAATAGGCTATCGCCACAAGGGCCTATCGCCACAAACGGCCAATCACCACGATTTTGATGGCTGTTGCATTAAGCTATCCCCACAAACTAAATTGTGGCATTAAGCACGTGCTGCCACGATGAAAAGTTTGGCAACTTGTCATATGGCCGTTGCAATAGCAAGCTTTCTTGCCACAATTTTGTTTTTCTGGCAACAACCTATTACCATGCATCCTGTTGCAACGCTTGGCAACGAAAGTCATGTTGTGGCAACAGGTACCTGTTGCCACAATTCGACACTTATTGCCACGAATCTTGTTGTTGCAATAGACCTGAATCCTTGTAGTGTTCATCTAATGAGCTTTCAGTTTCAACAATTTCTTCTTTCATAGGCTCCTGCAAGGCATTGGATTCTTCCGTTTGTGGAAAGCATCTATTAATATATTCATGAATATAGCAATTTTATTCCTTGTAATTATCAAAGCAAAATTTAAGTTTATCATAAACCTCATATTTATAAGGTGAATCATGAGTATTTTCAAGCAAACTAGCAAGTTCAAATGCACCCTTCCAAGCAATAAATTCTTCAATTTGTTCCACATCATAAAAGTCATAATTTCCTTTAACATAATAAGATATGGTAACATTATCATTATACTCACATTGAAAAGGGAGGTGTTTATACCTCCTACAACAACAAGCTTTATCACAGCAATAAGTAACATTATAAGTAGAGCACATGTTTCAAGCAATGGTATTCAATTTATCAATTTGTTCCCATAAGTGTTTCCCTTTTTGTGACAAGTGATGTTCCTTATAATAATATTTTTGTTCTGCCGTGAACCCACCTTGCCAATAAGAACTAGTTTCAAAGAAACCAACCATAGATAGAAAGCATGGCAAAGCAAGGCAACAACAGACCAACAACTATAGTAGGAAATAATTTTTTTGTGTTTTTGATAAGAAAAAGCAAACCAAACTAAACTAATTTTTTGTTATTTTTGATAAAAATTAGCAAGCAAAACAAAGCTAAAGAAACTAAGAAAAACAAAAACAAAGTAAAGAGAAAGGTTGTGAAGGAGTCCCCTTGTGAAGCCGTCCTTTGCCTCGCAACGGCGCCAGAAAAAAGCTTGATGCGGCTCAGATCACTTTAGAGCTTCGTTGGGAAATCCCAAGAGGAAGGTATGATGAGTACAGAAGAATTTTTTCCCTCATTAAGAAACCAAGGTTATCGAACCAGTAGGAGGAAGGAAACGACTCAAATGTGTTGCTAGCAACTTGGAAACCTGCACAACACAAACTCAAGACTTTGCCCCAACGAACAGTGAGGTTGTCAATCTCACTGGTTTGCTAAAAACAAAGTATTTACCGTATGGTGTGGAAAGTAATGGTGGTTTGCAGAAAGTAAACAATAACAGTGGAAGATGTATCAATGGTAAAGATCGGACTGGGGTCCATAGTTCACTAGATGTATTCTCCTTAAGATAAACAACATAACATGCTGGATAAACAAATTACATCGGGGCAATTGACAGGACAGAGCAAGGCATAACAATGCAATACTAGACATTCATGATCCTAAGAGATTTGATTGGGCAATACAATAATATACATAGACCGCCATCCAACTGCATCTATGACTAGTAATCCACCTTCAGGTTATCATATGAACCCCCTCCAGTATTAAGTTGCAAGCAACGGATAACTGTTTTAAGCAAGGTGTGTAAAGTAAATAATCCACTTGTTCCATGAAGAATGGATCGTTGTTTTCTCCCTAGTAGCAACAACACATCTACAACCTTAGATATTTTTGTCACTTCCCCAGATTAAATAGAGGCATGAACCCATTACTGAGCATAAATACTCCCTCTTGGAGTCACTAGCATCTACTTGGCCAAGATAGCTACTAGAAACGGACAGCATGCAAGATCTCAAACAACACAGACATGATAGAATCAATAAGACAGAATCATTAACTAATCTGACATAGTAATCTCAATATCCATCGGATCCCCACAAACACAACATGCATGATTACAAATAGATGATCTTGATCATGAACGGAACTCACAATATCTAAACACGGTAGCACAAAGAAGGAGAAACAACCATCTAGCTACTACATGGACACGTAGTCCAAGGTGGAACTACTCACGCTTCATACCGGAGGCTGGCATGGTGATGAAGAATGCCTCCAAGATTATCTCTCCCCTCCGGAAGGGTGCCGGGAAGAGCTTCAGATCCCCCTGATCTAGGGACGATGGTGGCGGAGGATACGAACTGTTTCGTGGAAGATTGATCGGGTGCTTAGGGTTTAGGTATCGGGGCTTCTTATAGGTGAAGAGGGAGACCGAGGGGGTGCCCGAGGCGGTTGCACCCCCCAGGCGTGGGCTAGGCCTGGACGCGTGGCCAGGGGGTGTGGCCCCCTCGAGGCCGTCTTCTGGCTCCGTGTTCTCCATGGTAAAATATTAACTTTGGCTTTTGTCCTGTTCAATTCCAGGAATATTCATTTTCTGACTTTTTTGGAACCAAAAACAACAGAAAACAGGCAACTGGCACCGTGTCATCTTGTTAATAGGTTAATCTCAGAAAACATATATACATACCTCAAAGAGAAGACAAAGCAAATCAAAGTAGATACTTTACAAGCATGGAACATCAAAAATTATAGATACCTTTACGACGTATCAAGCGACATCTCCAAAGTATTGATCATCATTTTTTCAATAACCACCACGTCATTATCATGTGAACCCCAACTAGGATCACCCCCTCGTACCCATGAGGAAGCATCCTTAAGCACTCATTGAACTACCAAGTTTTACGATTAGGTTATAGTTCTATATGATCTTAGAATTCGGTCACCAAGCGTTCGTAACCGTGAACATGTCTTTTTGAAAAGATTTAACCCTGCAGGGGTGTACAACTTTAACCACATGTACCAATCGACTCTTAGTGCCACTATAGAGGTCCCAACCAAATAATGTAGAGATCCCTGCGTTTACAATGCTAGTCCCTGGATCAATAGCTAGCATCCACAGTTTACGATGTAATATCAAGAAACAAAGGACATATTACAACTTATAACCAGGAATAAAATAATTCATTACATCTTACATAGCTCATTTGGCTATCTCATTACAATGCAGCAGATATAACTATATAGCATGGAGTCCTTCATCTTCATATGCCATAGGCAATCATGTTGGTTGTAGACTTGAAATCCCTACTCAACAAACTTCACTAACATCAAAAAAACCTACAACATAATAAGTTATAGCCACAAGGGTCAATACATTTGAATTGTATTGGCAAGTGATACTATGGTAGAGTAGTGGTATCTAACATATATATGCATTTGGCTAAGTGGAGCTTAGGCTTGCTTTGCTCAAAATAAGGTTTTCCTTATTAGTTAAAAACACTAAGTTTTTGTTTGTCAAATATCACCCAAGGAACCACGCATAGAAATTGGTGAACCTTTAACCCTTGTTCAACCACAAGTTTTTAACTTAGCATTTAGGATGAGGAGATCCTTTATAGCTTCAATATCTTGATGCTCAAATTGTCCATTGCCGGGGACATGGCTAAGTACTTAGGTTTTACTCTCTCGAGAGGTGGCGCACTTTCCCCACAAGACTCGACAGGCATCAAGACACGATCTTTCAGAAGCCTTCCCTTAGACCAAATGGACACGTTCCATCCTATCACCCTACCACCTTCTATACATCTGGCTAAGTTATTGCAACCTATATGATCCAGGCAGAAACCATATTGCCATGTGGCTGCACTAGAATATTCTCAACACTTGACATCTCAAATCTCTTTGTTCCTGGGTGGCTTTCCACAAGTGTGATACACAAGGTTGCCATCCTGGGCCTTGTGTAACCACTCAACATAACCCATTCATACCATTCCACCCAGGTGATTCATTCACAGAGTTGTTTTGTTTAGCAAAACATAAGTCATAGACTTAGAAATATTTCATAGCATGAATAATCCACCCTTGTTTTCTACTAGCTAGGCTAAGCATGATAGTCGCAAGAATCTTGACTTAGGGAAAATTCTACTAAGGCATCATCTACTAGGATTTCCCAAGGCATAGCATAGTATAGATACTTAGAAAATTTCCATGCAAGTCCTATTCAAAATATCACTAATGCATAGTCAAAATAATAGGACAAAATATATAAAGAACCACTTGCCTTTTTAGTAGAGGAACTAGGTTCACTCCTTGATCTTGCAATTGTCATACTCTTCAAAGTTCACTACAAGTAAATCAAGCAAGGCACAAATTCAAACCTAGCATTCAAACAATTCACATCACATAAAATAATAAAAACAAAGGAATGCATGCAAGCATTCAAAAGGTTGTTTTATTGAAAAAGTGTTTTCTAATAAGGGTATAAACATTTCTAAACACCTACTAGTCATTTATAAATGTGGCAAAATCATTTGAAACCAAGTTAGTGAAAATGGCCTTTTAAAATCATTTTTTATTTGCTTTGAAATGCTTTTATCCAAAGGAATACTTTCTAGTGTTAGCCAAATATGTTTTTAAACACAAATGTTAGTGTTTTTGGTCAGATTGTCTTAAAACAAATCCATTTGCAAAAGGTTTCATTCAAAAATCATTTTTAAATCATAGCAACATTTTTTGTTTTACTAGAAATGCTTTTTTTCAAAGGAATAATTCCTTGTGTTAGCCAAATATGTTTCTAAACAAAAATTGTAGTGTTTAGGGTCAGAGAGTTCAAAACAAATAATTTGCAAAAGGTTTTACTCAAAAAGCATTTTTAGAATAATTTTTATACACGGAATAGCCCTAATAATGTTTCTGCACAAACACCTAATTTTTCAGAAGCAAAATACTAAACTAAGGCCATAGTTGCAAAGTTTACATTTTTCTGAATCTATTGATATAAAATTTGAAATTTTTGGCCAAGCAGAACTATAGTTATGATTTTTGCAAGTTTACACATTCAATAGAACATTTTCTGGTTTTAAATCTAATTCCTAGCCACGTGTCTGCTTCCTATTGGGCAATACCGCTTCGTTCGGATCAAGCAACATGGGCCGCAGGATTTAAAGGGCATCGCACGGATCATATTGACTCATACCATTTCATTTAAGTGATCTAACGCATCCACAAGATTAGAATCTAACGGCTTAGAGAGCATCGACCAGAGATGGGCGGCGCTGGCGATGGTGAGCGGCGGTGGCAGCTCTGTCAGTGGTGGTCCGGCAAAAATAGGAAGCGAGGGAGAGGTCGGAGGGGCTCACAGTGTTCGCAGACTCGCGATGATGCTCAAGGTCGTCGTGGGAAGGCCAGGGGCGCATGGGGTCGTCGCCGATTGCTCGCCGGAGATGCTCCTGGCGTCGGGCACACACGGTCATTGACGGAGGCGAGGATACAAAGCATGCTAAGACAAGCCAACAGTGGTGTTAGATGCGCATAGGGACGATGATTGCACGAGCATCATCTAGAGGGAAGGGGATGGTCAGAACTCACCGGGGGAACTCGCCGGAGTCGAAGCAGAAGACGGTGGCGCACGGGCGAAGTCGTTGCTAACGTTCTGGGGCGCGCGCGAGCAAGTGGGAAGTGTCAGTAGATGCACGAGTGGCTGGTGAGCACGCTCGTGTGAGGTACGGGGCAGGGGGCGGTTGGAGTTAGCCGGAATGCCGCGGAGGCTCGTCGGAGGCAGTGGGGGTTCGAGCAGGAATTCTCGCAGCCTAGGGGCTCAATGGGCACGACGACTGAGGGGAAATAGAGCGGAGGGAGGGGCGATTAGACGATCTTGGTCACGATGAGGGATTACTGGCCATCAACGTGAATTAACACTGAGAAATCAATGGCAAAAACGACTAGGAGGGGTTGGGGGCGGGTTCAACGCAGGTTGAAGACGATGCCAGGTGGCTTGTGGGTCCGCGGGGTCAGCGGGGTTGAGGGTTGGTTCACGTGTGAGAGAAGAATGGCAAAGAGAGGGGGAGGTGTCGGGTGGGCTGGCTAATGGGCATGTGGCTTTGCTGGGCTGGGTAAGGTAGTGGGTTGGTTCTGTTTTCTATTTTTTTCTTCTCTGTTTTCTTTTTCTTTTCTGATTTCTGTTTTCAATTCAAACCTTTGATTTAAACTTCAATTTAAATTCAATATTTTTGCAAAACCTTTTCAGTAGGTTTATACTATTTAGTAGTGTGTTTAAATAATTCACTTTCAATTATTTCAAATATTTTCTTAAGATTTCTTATTTAATTAAATTTGGCCTTTTGTCTTTATTCAAATAAAATTTAATATGGTTCAAATCCATATTATTTTATTCAAATAATTCTTTTATTCTTTTTAAGTTAATTAGATAAATTTTAATCCACTTTGGCAATTTCAATTTTTTTTTCTCATGATTTAATTAATCATTTATAATAGATAATTTTGTATTTATTCAAATAAAATTTGAATATGGTTTAATCCCATATAAATTTAAATAATCTTTATTTTTTTATTTTTTATTTGGATTATCTTTATTCCATTTGCTTATGGATTTTGCGAAGATTTAATTTGACTTTTAAATATTCTTTATTTTTTCTTTCTTTCTTTGTCTTATAAAATCCATATCTTTTATTTATAGCTCCAAAATTGGTGATTCCAATTTGTATAATTTTATTTAATATTTGTTTATCTTTTTAAATCCTTTAGGATTATTTTTTCATAATTTGGTATGGATTTTAGCTAGGAGCTTTATTAGCCTTGGAACTTATTTCATTTTAATCTTATTAAATCCATAAGTTTTTATCCATGGCTCCAAATTAGGTGAAACCAATTTCTATGGTTTTATAATATATTTTTTTATCATTTTTTATCATTTATAAATGTTTGTTGCTGAATTTTTATATGGATCAAATCCATAGTCTTGGAGAGATCTTGGATATGATTTGTTTCTTTAGGGTTTAAGGTTTTGTTTTAAATTTTTCCAAGTGTTTTAAATTCAAGATTATTTCCATGCATGAATGCATTTCACTTGATTGAAATTTTGTTGGATGCCCTTTTATTCAAATTTTGTTCAAGAAGGGTTTTTGATGTTTCCATCTAGAAGCAAAAAGTTTCTTTTCACCCTAAAGTTCAACAATTGTTTCTTTTGTTTATTTATTTTTCACATTTCAAAATTTAGAGAATTTTGGGATGTGACAACCACTTGACACACTTCCTTGGTGTGCTGGCAGAGGTTGGTTGACCACGACCTTTACCTTGCTTTCACCAAGACCATGAGTCATGCCCTAAGGATTGTTCTACCATAATGGGTCAAGTCCCGAAGACGTCCCGTAGAGATATGAGGTGAGGTTGGTTTACCAGGTGCGCCATCTACCCCAAGCAACCTCGGCCATGCTTACCTACCTATTATGATGCACCTCCTTCACCGCCTTCAAGAACAACCAGAATGCATATGTCGAATGGAACGCCTAAACTATGTGACTCATGGAATCTACTAGGAAATTTAGTTAGTCATGAGGTTGTCCAGTCCCCGTGTGGTTATACGCTCGTCTCGTTTCCAAAGGCAAGAACTCGGGTCCTAGTGGTGGCGAGCATGGGACTACAAAAACCACATCCCACTGTGGCCTCCCATACAAGCCTTAGCATGTTTAATCTCATATCACTTCTGATCTCATCTCATCATGTTCTCCTATCATACTAGATTTTCTGCATCTGGTACATCATCTGGATGAACCAGAACTGATAGCTAAGTATGGCTAAGCAAGACATAGGTATAAGCTCTAGCAGTGCACACTAGCCAAACCTAGTTGTGCTAGGAGCAATGGATCATGTATTATAAGCTCAAAGGGAGTAATGCAACAGATAGGATACTCTATCTATCGATAAAAGACCACCGTAGAATCATATGCATCATGGCAAGAATTGAAATACTTCCGAAATCATCGGATTATATCATGGTGGGGATATTCTTGCCTTTGCCCACTGATAACCAGTAAGCAGATCTTCGGAAGCCTTATACTTGACTTGATTATATTTTGTCAAGTATTGTTCGTCGATCTTCGATGGTATTGATCTTGGTCTGTGATCTCGATCTCGATATTGTATTCTACCAAGAAGAACCAAACACCAGAAAGAAAGGGAAACAATCAACACATGGCATCAACGCAATGCTCAAGCAAGAATGATGATATGACAAGTTAAATTGTATTGAAATGGAACCCTATGGCAGGCTTGACAATTTAAGCGGAGTCCGAGGGGTGAAAACGCTATAACAGGTAGAACCTCGGAATCACCTATGGGGTTCAATTAGTTCTTCTAAGTAAACTTATCATTTAAGTTGCTTAACAATGCATGATGTTGATGCTATGAGATAGATCTCATTTTTCTGAAAATTTTGATATAGTATTCATATTTTCTAATTGAAAATAAATTAGTTATCATTTTTCTCGATTTAAATACATTATAAATCATTTTTAAAACAATTAAACAATTTTAGAATATATTAAATATTTATCCACTAGGTCCCACATGTCATATATTTAATCATTTTAGAAATTAATTTCTAAAAAGAATAAAAACCTGACAGACTAGGCCCATACGGTATTTATTATATCAAGAAAACAATTACAGAAAAGATTGAATAAAACAAAAGGGAATTATAACGTAGGCATGACGTCATGCTGACATCAGCCGGGGATTGATTTTTAGATCGTTGATCGATCCGTTGATCGGGAGCACCCTGGGATGCGGTGCTGGTCTTGTTCGACTCAGAGCCTCCCGCTAAGCCAGAAATGGGAGACACTGGGTGGGATGGTTGCGGGAGTCGCCGGTGGCAGCGGAGAGAGGCGCATGACGCGGTGCGATACAGAGAGCGATGAGGAGAATCGAGGGGTTCCTGAGTGTAGGGGTTCGTAGCATGGAAAACAAAAAATTATATTGCATGAACACATAAAATCCAAGATCTTATCTACGAGATTGGTGCAACAAGTTCATAGAGTAATAACCCTCGAAGATGCAAAGCATTTAACGAGATCGGATTCTCGTGGTTGATGTAGTCGTTAACTTTCCAATCTCAAGATCACGAAGACAATCCTTCTGACGCCACGTTTCGGCAGCGCTTCCACAGTCGGCCACACGTTTGGTACTCTATGAACACCTTCCTCTCCCTTGTTCCAGCAGGCAATGGAGGTTACAGATCTCCTCACGATTCCAGCAGCACAACGGTGTGGTGGTGGAGGTGGAGGAGTAGATCCCGCAGGGCTTTGCCTAAGCCAAAGCGGGTATGGTGGATTAGAGAGAGCCTCGGCGGCTAGGGTTTAGACACCGAGGGGAGGAGGTGGCGCCGGCGGCTAGGGCAGGGCTAGGCGGCGGTTTGGAGGGGGTCTAGGGCGTCAGTGGCTTGGGGGCGGTGGCCTAGGGTTTGGGATGAGGGCCGAGGGGTCGCCTCACCCCCTCCTTTATGGGTGGGAGAGGCGGCTAGGGGAGGCCGAGTCCTCCCCCAACTCTCCCTTGTGGGTTTCCTTTCCCTCCTCCACTTGGATTTATACTTCCCTTATTTTGGGATTTGACTTTTCAAACTAGACTTTGACTATTCAAACTAAATTTTGATTCCCATATCCTAGTCATGGCCGACTTGATCTAGGACACTAGCATCTCATCCTTCCGTCATGGAAGTGGACAACACTCCTTCACAGGAGGTCCCAGATGCTGCCATGGTGATCCCCGTTGCCGGCAAGCTAGCGACGCAGGAAAGCACCTCCTCCAAAGTGGTTGAAGCTCCATCTAAGGGTGCCACTGAAAGCGGTAACGAGTTGACGGTGGGAGGTGGATCTTCGGCAACCATGAACCAGGAATAGGCGCCTAAGATTCTATTTCCAACGCTCACTCTGAGCACCTCTGCCATGGCTCCTAGCACAGTATCGAATTCTCCTACATGCGGTCTTGAGGAGCTACTCAAACAGGCAGAGTGTTGGGAATATGCCCTAGAGGCAATCATGTATCATTGAATATGTGATGTGTATAAATATCTGATGTATAAATATCTGATGTGTATCATTGAATATGTGATTCGGTTGTGGAACTATACATTCATATTTTTGTACTAAATATCCTTGGTCATTGAGGTTATGCTGGATACACAACTTAGACCAATGTGAAAGTCGGCTAGATGACTCGGTTCCACTTGTCATGGGCATGGAGATGCCATTCCGACTTACACAGATTTGGCTAAAGAGTTTAGCGAGTCGGATTGACCCATATTGAGGTACAACGAACAAGTTGTCATTTGTATATCGCAATCAATGTAATCCTTCTACCTGAGGTTGTTGCATAGTCCGAGTTGAGGATCACCGACTTAGGTTCGTCAAACGATGATCCGAAACTGGGCAGTTATAAAGGCAGGGTTCGGGTCGACTCAGAATCAAGCTGCGTGATGTGAATAACCAAGATGGGATTTTGCCCCTCCACTCGGAGAAATATTCTCTGGGCCCTCTTGTGAGATATGATTCGGAAAGCTTGGCCATGCACGACTCAGTTAAGTGTTAACCGAGGCGATCGACTAAGAGTTAGTCGGGTGAATCACTTATCTCGGATCGAGAAGAGATTCGGACTATTTAAGGGATGACATATATTCGCCTATAGTCTGACAAGGTATATCATGAGGCAAAAGGGACTCGGACGCAAGTCACATTGGAAAGGCAAGTCGTCATGACTCTTTGGTACTTGGGAGTCGGCACATTCTGCTAGGAGGCTCTACCGACTGATCGATTGAGAGTCGGACTCTAATCGTGTCCAAGTAGCCATGAGTTTGTGGGGTCACACACTTAAGAGCGGGAGCAAGTTCAGATTGGATATGAACTGGAAATCTAGTTGGGTTGGACCCAAGACTGATTTGGACTGAGGCAGTGAGTCGGACTCACAGGGACTAATATTATATGGGCTTTAGTGAATGGGCCGTGCGAGCAGAGCCCACGTTCACTCCCTATATATAGTGGAGCACTGTGACCCAGAAAGGTTAATCGTTGATCGGTTAGGTCATCCATGTGCTGGAAACCCTAGCTCCACAACAGTCCTGCCATCGTACCGAACCTAGCAGTTCGCCGACGGTGCTCCTCCTTGCATGTGTGGATACCAACAGAGGTGTTGTACGATCAGCACCAGGACGATCGGATCGCAAAGGACTGCACTGCATCAACTGACGCGCTTCATCAGTAATCCGCAACTGCGCGTCTAGTGGTAAACCTCGTGGCCTTCTACCTCAGCTAGATCTTGGGATCACCATGTTAGAGGGGAATTTTTTTGTTTTATCTCTATGTGGCTTAACAGTGGTATCAGAGTGATAGCTTCTGGTTTTAGGCTCGAGATCTCGCATATGTGATATGCGGTAGGCTGTAGTGAGATCTATATGCCATTTTGGTGGTCGATCTATGAGATAGATCGGTTTTGTACAAGGTTGATTAGATCAACTGTACTCGGGGAATGGTAGATCTGATTTCCATGATCATACTGTTGAGGTCGTGGAACGACATACCCCTACCAGTCGGCTTCCGCCATCGGGATAGACTGTGACACGTAAATCCAGAGGTGATGATCGAAGAACAAGGAGTTATCTACCTAGATCACTTGGCAGCTAGCGGTGATGCTAAAGCTCACTAGCCGACTTGCTTATTTAGGATCCTGAGTCACTAAGTAACCATCGGAGGGGTGTTGGTTCTAGTGGGAGCATAAATTATTAAAGTGTTTGATATGCTTGCTCTTTTATGAATTCATGTCTTAAGTGTTTTGCATTTTTCTGTTGTAGATCATGGCACCAAGTAGCAGTCACTCTCAGATATCCGGTTTTGCATTGAGAACCATTCTTGAGAAAGATAAACTGAACGACACTAATTTTACCGACTGGTATCGAAATCTGAGAATTGTTCTCAAACAAGAAAAGAAGGACCATGTCCTAGACAACCCACTTCCAGATGAGCCGAATGAGAATGCGACTATCACTGCCACCAATGCCTACCGTCGGGCTAAGGATGAGTCCACGGATATTAGTTGTCTTATGCTTGCTCACATGGAACCGGACTTGCAAAAGCAGTTCGAGAATGTTGAGGCCTATGATATGATCGAAAGCCTCAAAAGTATGTTCTAGGCTCAGGCGAAGACTGAGAGGTATCAAGTCTCTCAGGCTTTGCTGAGTTGCAAGCTTAAGGATGGTGATCCACTGAGTCCGCATGTGATCAAAATGGTTGGTTACGTGCAGTCTCTAGAGAGGCTTGGCTACCCCATAAGTGAAGAGTTCTCTACGGATATAATTCTGAACTCTCTTCCTAGTGCATATGCGCAGTTCATTTTGAACTACCACATGCATGGTATGGATAAGAAGCTCACTGAATTGCATGGGATGCTCAAGCAGGCAGATGCGGATCTCAAGAAGGGCGCCAGTCAAGTGTTGATGGTGCATAATAAGGCTAAGTTCAAGAAGAGTTCTTGTACTAAGAATAAGACTAAGTCAGGAGGAAATCAGGCTCAGGACTCGGTCTCAAGCGCTTCCTCAGGGACTAAGCCATCTCCTTCAGCCGGATCCACTTGCTTCTACTGCAAGGCGGATGGCCACTGGAAGAGGAACTGCAGCAAGTATTTAGCCGACAAAGCCAAGAGTGGAGGTATGACTTTCGACTCAGGTGCACTTGTTTGCAATGGCATAGAAATATATCTTGCTGATGCACCTAATAGTTCTTGGGTATATGATATCGGATCTGTTATTCACATCTGCAACTCGTTGCAGGGACTTGTAAGAACTAGGAGCGTAGAAAGAGGCAAGGTTGATATTCGAGTCGGCAACAAAGCAAGAGTTGTTGCGTTGGAATTCGGCACGATGCAGCTTCATTTACCTTCCGGATTCATTATGGAACTGAATAATTGTTATTATGTTCCAGTGCTCAGTCGAAACATTATTTCTGCTTCATGTTTGATGAGGCAAGGCTATGAGTCGAATATCAAGAATAATGGTTGTTCTTTGTATTTGAATGATATGTTTCACGGCTTTTCACCCGTCCAGGACGGGTTATTTATTTTAAATCTTGATGGTGAGTCGGTTTATAACATAAATGTTAAAAGGTTGAAACCAAATGATTTGAATATGACTTACTTTTGACACTGTCGGCTTGGTCAGATAACTTGGAAACGCATGAAGAAGCTCCATGATGATGGACTCCTAACTTCGTTCGACTTGGAGTTGTTTGAGACATGCGAATCTTGCCTACTCGGCAAAATGACCAAGACACCTTTTATAAAGAGTTGCGAAAGGGCGTCCGACTTGTTGGGACTAGTACATAGTGATGTATGTGGACCAATGAGCACGACAGCCAGAGGTGGTTATGAGTACTTCATTACCTTCACTGATGATTTGAGTAGGTATGGATATATCTCCTTGATGAAACATAAGTTGGAAGCCTTTGAAAAGTTCAAAGAATTCTAGAATGAAGCACAAAATCAACTCGGCAAGAAAATTAAGTTTCTTCGGTCGGACCGAGGAGGCGAGTACATGAGCCATGAGTTTGATGACCATCTGAAAAGTTGTGGAATAGTTCCTCAACTTACTCCGCCAGGAACGCCACAAAGGAATGGTGTTTCGGAAAGGTGGAATCGGACCTTGTTGGACATGGTACGGTCAATGATGAGTCGGGCAGATCTACTTTATAATTTTGGGGTTATTGTCTAGAAACAGCGGCGTTCACACTAAAAGAGTACCATCAAAATCGGTAGAGAAGACACCACATGAGATGTGGACAGGCAAAAAGCCAAGTTTGTCTTTTCTTAAGATTTGGGGTTGTGAAGCATTTGTCAAGCGACTCCAGTCGGACACGCTTACGGCCAAGTCGGATAAGTGTATTTTCGTGGGGTATCCGAGGGAAACCTTGGGTTACTACTTCTACAACCGAGAAGAGGGCAAAGTGTTTGTCGCTCAGAACGGTGTCTTCCTTGAGAAAGAGTTTCTCAGTCGGGGAGTAAGTGGGAGAATGGTGTAGCTTGAAGAAATTCGAGAGGAAACGGCTAGTAGCGAGTCGGCAAAAACCTTGGAGGTTGAGCCGGTTGTGGTAACTGAGCCGGCAGCAGCACCTGTACTACGAAGATCGGCAAGATTACGAAGTGTTCGTGATGTATTACTATTAGACAGTGATGAGCCGGCAAATTATTCGGAAGCAATGGTGGGATCTAATTCCGAGTCATGGCTTCGAGCCATGAGATCCGAGTTAAAGTCCATGGATGAAAATCAAGTTTGGAACTTGGTTGATCTGCTAGACGGTGCAAGACCCTTCGAGTGCAAATGGGTCTTTAAGAAGAAAACTGATATGGATGGAAATGTTTCCATCTATAAAGCACGTCTTGTCGCGAAGGGGTTCCGAAAAGTTCAAGGAGTTGATTACGATGATACTTTCTCGCCTGTAGCGATGCTTAAATCAGTTCGGATCATGTTATCTATAGCAGCCTATTTCGACTATGAGATATGGCAGATGGATGTCAAAACGGCTTTCCTTAACGGAAATTTAACCGAGGACGTGTATATGATACATCCCAAGGGTTTGTCGATCCGGCTAATGCTGACAAGGTATGCAAACTTCAGAAATCCATTTATGGGTTGAAGCAAGCATCTCGGAGTTGGAATATTCGCTTTGATGAGGTAGTCAAATCGTTTGGCTTCATCAAGAGTGATCATGATTCTTGTTTGTACAAGAAGTTTAGTGGGAACAAAGTAAACTTTCTAATCTTATATGTGGATGACATATTATTGATTGGAAATGATGTCCAGATGTTGCAAGAAACCAAGGAATCATTAGAAAGGAGTTTCTCAATGAAAGACTTGGGTGAGGCAACATACATCCTCGGAATCCGGATCTATAGAGATAGATCAAGGAGGCTCATTGGATTGAGTCAGAGTACTTATTTGGACAAAGTTTTGAAGAAGTTCAACATGGAATCGTCTAAGAAGGGGTTCTTACCGATGTCCCATGGTGTAAAACTTAGCAAGACTCAGTGTCCTTCGACAACTGATGAGCGAAGTCGGATGAGTGCGATTCCGTATGCTTCTGTAGTCGGATCCATCATGTATGCCATGATTTGTACTAGGCCAGATGTTTCCTATAATCTAAGTGTTGTGAGCAGATACCAGGCTGATCCTGGAGAAATCCACTGGACAGCGCCTAAAAATATCCTAAAGTACTTGAGAAGGACTAAGGATATGTTTTTGGTTTATGGTGGTGAAGATGAACTCAGTGTAAAGGGTTACACAGATGCGAGTTTTCTTACCGACTCTGATGATTCTTGTTCGCAATCCGGATATGTGTTTATTATAAACGGAGGTGCTGTGAGCTGGAAGAGTTCCAAGCAAGAGACTGTGTCTACATCTACAACAGAGGCTGAGTATATTTCCGCCTCGGAGGCAGCAAAGGAGGCGGTTTGGATGAGGAATTTCCTCATGGATCTTGGTGTGGTTCAGGGCTCGTCCAATCCGTTAGACGTATATTGTGACAACAATGGTGCTATTGCACAAGCCAAGGAACCTAGACAACACCAGAAGAACAAGCACATACTCATGCGGTACCACCTGATTCGCCAGTCCGTGGATCATGGTGATATCAAGTTATGCAAGGTACACACGGATGCAAATATTGTGGATCCATTTACAAAGCCGTTACCACAACCGAAGCATGAGGCACACCTAAGAGCCATGTGCATTAGATGCCTAGACATGTGATGTCGGAAGATTGACTCTAGTGCAAGTGGGAGACTGTTGGGAATATGCCCTAGAGGCAATCATGTATGATGAGATTTCCCATTGTATTCATAATGATATGAAGGTATCCTTGTATAAACATCTGATGTGTATCATTGAATATGTGATTTGGTTGTGGAACTATACATTCATGTTGTTTGTACTAAATATCCTTGGTCATTGAGGTTGTGCTGGATACACAACTTAGACCAATGTGAAAGTCGGCTTGATAACTCGGTTCCACCTGTCATGGGCATGGAGATTCCATTCCTACTTACACAGATTCGGCTAAAGAGTTTAGCGAATCGGATTGACCCATATTGAGGTACAACGAACAAGTTGTCATTTGTATATCTCAATCAATGTAATCCTTAGACCTGAGGTTGTTGCATAGTCCGAGTTGAGGATCACCGACTTAGGTTCTGTCAAACGCTGATCCGTAACTAGGCAGTTATAAAGGCAGGGTTCAGGTCGATTGAGAATCAAGCTGTGTGATGTGAATAACCAAGATGGGATTTTGCCCCTCCACTCGGAGAGATATTCTCTGGGCCCTCTTGTGAGATATGATTCGGAAAGCATGGCCATGCATGACTCGGTTAAGTGTTAACCGAGGCGATCGACTAAGAGTTAGTCGGGTGAATCACTTATCTCGGATCGAGAAGAGATTCGGACTATTTGAGGGATGACATATATTTGCCTATAGTCTGACAAGGTATATCGTGAGGCAAAAGGGACTCGGACGCAAGTCACATTGGAAAGGCAAGTCGTCATGACTCTTTGGTACTTGGGAGTCGGCACGTTCTGCTAGGAGCCGCTACCGATTGATCGATTGAGAGTCGGACTCTAATCGTGTCCAAGTAGCCATGAGCCTGCGGGGTCACACACTTAAGAGCGGGAGCAAGTTCGGATTGGATCTGAACTGGAAATCTAGTTGGGTTGGACCCGAGACTATTTGGACTGCGTCAGTGAGTTGGACTCACAGGGACTAATATTATATGGGCTTTAGTGAATGGGCCGCGCGAGCAGAGCCCACATTCACTCCCTATATATAGTGGAGCACCGTAACCCAGAAAGGTTAATCATTGATCGGTTAGGTCATTCCATGTGTTGGAAACCCTAGCTCTACAACAACCCTGCCGTTGTACCGAACCTAGCAGTTCGCCGCAGGTGCTCCTCCTTGCACGTGTGGATACCAGCAGAGGTGTTGTACGATCAGCACCAGGACGATCGGATCGCAAAGGACTACACTACATCAACTGACACGCGTCATCAGTAATCCTCAACTACGCGTCTAATGGTAAACCTCGTGGCCTTCTACCTCAGCTAGATCTTGGGATCACCATGTTAGAGGGGAAATTTTTTGTTTTATCTCTACGTGGACCAACATAGAGACCCTCTGAGTTAACAAAGTTGCCTTTGGCAAACTGTTCATTGAGAGCACCAACAACCTCAAGATCATTGCAAATGTAAGTTTTCTATGCCTTTGCATTTCACATATAGTATCCCACTATAGCCCCAAGGATTTAGATGGAAAACCATATGTATTTTGGTCTGAATGCTCTAAGAGTGACTAAGCATGAAAATTTTCTACTATAGCCCCCAAGTATGTAGTTTGAATGAACTATTCTGACTAGATACTTTTAGAGTAGCATACAGAGTGTTTATAATTTTCAATACTGTAGGCCCCAAGCCTCTAGTTGAAACAGAATTAGTTCTGACTAGATGCTTAAAGAAAAACTAAGCATAGATTTGAGTTAAAAACTCGTACTGTAGCCCTCGAGCCTCTAGGTGGAACCAAATAATTCTGGCTAGATGCTCTAAGTAGACTAAGTAATCCTTTTGTATTTGCAGAATGATAATTCTTGAAGGGTGACCGCCAACGACATTTCCACAAGATGCACAAGGATCTTGAAGCCGAAAAGGGTAAAACCGCCTTCTTGAAGGAACAGATCCCCAAGGGCAAGAGTTTGTTATCTTTTCAGTTTCATTCTCAACTTGATCATATGTCTTTATCTTCCGACTACTCATTGTACTTTGTCATTTCTCCGACTTGCAGAAGCTATCGCCAAGGACAAGGATATTGTTGAGCAGTTCAAGCACATCCAAGAGATGCATGCAGATGGCTGCCGTGTAAGAATCTGCCAACACGGAGATCAACCGCCTTAAGGAGGAGATCGCGATCCTCAAGGAGCATAAAAAAGCTACCAACGAGCAAAATACTTGAAACCTTGAGGCGTACAAGACTCTCCGAAAAGAACATGGCTCCATGGTGGAGGTTCTCCAGCAAGCTGAGAGCAACAGTTTTGGTAAGCATTCTCTATATTGTACTTCTGTAAGTCAAGTACTTTTGATCTGATAAGGTGAACTCATTCCTTCAAATGTCCTTGTCATAATTGCAGCACCCATTGACCTAGCCAAAAATGCTCCTCCACCAAAAGAATGCATGGTTCTTGCCAGCAAGTTCATCGACACTGTGATCGCCCAGGCTAAAGAAATTGCCAAGCCCTTGGACATCAACATCAAGGCGGTGGATTCCGTCATGAAGTTCTCGGAGATCCTTTGCCGAGCCCTCGAGCGTATCGAAAGCTAGAAAGCTTCATGTACCCAGGCTGGCACTAGGATGGACCTAGCCATGGTCAAGGCCCACTATGAAGATACCGACATCGACATGGTGACCTCTGGTCTCCCCGACATGAACGAAGACGGAGAAATGATCGATAACGGTGTAATCTGGTATTCTCTCACCGGCTACGACACTAGGGTCGCCCAATGGGTCTAGGCGAACGTCTCCGTGCCCCTTGAGGTTATCTATGCTGACCAGTCTAGCTCCGAGTCCTTGAAAACCACCAACTTTGTTGAAAACCAAGATGGCTCTCCTGTCATCGACGACGCAGTTGCAAAGTCCCCTATGCCAGAAGAATGAAAACATTTTGTAATACTTGCTTCTTCTAGGATTGTATTTATGTGGAAAAACAATGTGGTTCACTTAAGGCGGAAATCTTTACTATAAGTTTCCACCTACTCAGGAACAAGTTCCAGCATGTATGTTGTATATATTTTTAAGCAAGTGCTGGATTGTCCATTACTTTGGTTTTTATGCTTGATCTTTCATGAGTTGGAAGACCCTCAGTCAGAACCATGCGCTCAGGTGATGATGCCCAATGACATCGTCAAAAACGTAAGCACAAAATCGCCGACTTTGAGTGTCAAAAGTCACTACTCCAGAATCCACATAAAAAACAACAAAGAACATGTAGACCAGAAAACTTAACCTAATGCTCGTAGGCATAATGTTCACAAGTGCAAATGCAAATCTTGTGCATAAAGGTTTTATATGATCCAAAAATGAACACTAAAGGAGGTAAAATAATCAGGAACATGAGTGAACCAAAAAGCTTTATTTCATTGATCATATAAGAGGTACACAGTAGATAATAAAATATGCTAAGTGTAGAAAGGATGTAGTTTTTCTATGTTCCATGGCCGATAAAGATCTGGGTAGTCATCATTCGGGTCACGTCGCTTACGCTTATGATCCTCATTTGGCCTATGTTCCAATTCACGATTATCAATGAGGTAATAGGAACCATTGAGTAGCGCCTTGCTTATGATGAACGGTCCTTCCCATGGTAGGGATAATTTGTGTGACTATTTCTTCTTAAGTCGGAACACAAGATCCCCCTCTTTAAACGAGCGATACCTAATGTGGCGACTATGGTAGTTGCGTAGCTTCTGCTGGTAGATGGCGGATCTCTGGCATGCCAGCATGCGCTCCTCCTCGAGCAGGTCCACATCTAAACATCTGGATTCTTCGGCGTCATCTTCGTCATAGGTGGCAACTCTTGGTGAATCGTGGAGGATGTCGGAAGGTAGGACTGCTTCTGCCCTATATACCATGAAGAAAGGGGTGTAGCTGGTGGATCTGTTGGGAGTTATTCATAAACTCCACAAAACATATGGCAATTCCTCCGCCCAGGCTCCAGCTGCTCTATGTAGCGGTGCTTCTAAACTTGGCTTTATTCCTAGACGAATGAGTCCACTGGCCCTTTCAACTTGACCATTAGATTGTGGGTGAGCCACAAATGCTAGGTCAAGGTAGATGCCTTTTTTCCAACAGTAGGCCTCTACTTCTCTGAGTGATAAGTTGCTGCCATTGTCGGTGATGATGCTATGTGGGAGACCATATCTCACCACCAGATCCTGGACAAATCTAAGGGAAGTTTCCCTGTCAAGCTTTCTAATGGGTTTAGCTTCTATCCATTTTGTGAATTTGTCAACTGATACTAGCAAATGCGTAAACCCACAAGGTGCCTTCTGCAATGGACCAACCATGTCAAGCCCCTAGACTACAAACAACCAAGTTATCGGTATGGTTCACACTTCTTGAGCTGGCACATGTGGTTGCCAAGCATAATACTGACACCCTACGCACATCTCAACTATCTTGTCGGTGTCCGCCTTTGCGGTCAACCAGTAGAATACTTGCCGAAAGGCTTTGGATACCAAAGATCGAGGAGCGGCGTGTTTCCCGCAATCTCGAGATGAATCTCATGAAGGATATAAATACCTTCCTGCTGGGTAACACATTTTAGGTATACACCTGTGGTGCTTCTTTTGTAGAGATTCCCATTAATTATGGTACATCCCTTTGCTCGACGTACTATTTGCCCACTTTCGACCTGGGCTATGGGCAAAGTTCCGCGTACGAGATACTCCATGAACAGTTTTGTCCAAGCCGAAGGGACTATTGTTACTGCATTAACAAATGAGTCAACTCTATCTAGGTTCTCGGGGTCCGCTCCCTTCACGGATGGGGTCCATAGATGCTCCAGAAAAATGCCTGGCAGAATTGGTTTGCTCCCTGATCCAAGCTTTGACAGTAGATCAGCCGCCTCATTTTCCTCCCTCTTAACATACTTGACTTTGTAGCCTTCCAATCACTTGGCTATCTCATCTACTTCGTCTCGATATGCCGCTATCATAGGGTTCCGCGTGTTCCAAGTGCCAGCCACCTGCTGGGCAACCAAGTCAGAATCTCCACATCATACTATGCACTTGATGCCAATATCTTTGGCTACACGAAGTCCGTGAATGAGTGCTTCATAATCTGCCATGTTGTTTGTAGCGTCAAAGTGAATTACAGGACAGAGTGCTGTTTTTCTCTTGTTGGTGACTGTAGTAGTACACGATCCCCCGAGCCATTGAGTAGCTTTGATCCGTCAAAGTTCATCACCCAATACTGATGCAACCCATCATACGGACGCTTTTACATCCCCGCCTCCTAGTCCCCCAAGTGTACCAATGACCCGCGCTCGAGCCAAGCTCCTACAAGCTAAGGTTAACTCGCTCGTCTCCTTGTGTGATTTTCATACACCCTTGGATGGCTTGCTACTTCGTGCCCATACTTTGTGCATCCTCAGCTATAAACCAATGAAGCATCGCCAAGGGAGGTACCAAAGGTAGCAACGATAAGACGCTCCAGGACAAACCGGCGCCAGGCCCGCCGAACTGGCCCGAGAGCAGACCGGCAGCGACCAAAAACATGTTCTGTAACGACCGGCCCCGGAACTCTTTGCAACGACCGGAACAGAACGGCAGTGACTGACAACATGTTTTGTAAGGCTTTCCGATACGTGACCGGAAATACTGGCGGCTACAGGAATTTCCGACACCAACTCCGGCGCCACCGGACCTCTCGCCGGAAAACCCTAGATTCAAGTCAAGTTTCGGGCTTGGCCCGTGTAACCCCTTATTTCGCCTAGACTTTACCTTTTTGTACCCAAACTACCCATGTTTATGTGGCTGGCCTATAAATAGCACCCATCCTATATCGTAATCCCTAGACTTGGATAATTGTAATTGAAGACACCCCTTGAGGATCTATCAATTGCTAGTCTCATGCTCCTTGACAAGGACCACCAATTATCCCTTGCCTCTTGGTTTTTGCCTTGTGCGTTCAAGTTGTACAAGTCCTTGGAGTTCAGTGTCTCGTCTCTAAGTAGTCAAGATCTCATCAAGCCTCTCACCCTCGTTGTTGGCCATGGGAGAGTGTCTTGCCCGATGCCGATCCTAGGGATTGTGTTGGACCGGTTGCCACTGGCATGAGCTATCGGCTTGTATCGTTTTTTTGTGTGTGTGTTCATCGAGTTCTTCGTGTGTGAGTTTGTGGATTTCACCCCTCCTCATCCCCCTGACTTCCTCCTTGATTTACACGGTATTCGTGAAAGATCGGGCCTCCCTAAGGGGTCAACCCTAACAAATAATCTAGTTCTGGTACGGGAGTATCACATGGCATCTTCGTCCAATATGCAATGAAATCCACCAATACTTGAGATTTGATAGTGTTGCGTCTATCGTAGGTGATCTCGAAGGCGGAAATCTCAATGCCCCACTTAGCGACCCTTCCTGTAGCATCGCTGTTGTTGATGATGTCGAACAGTGGAGCCTTGCTCACTACTGTGATGGGGTGCTCCCGGAAGTAGTTCCTTAGCTTGCGAGAAGCAAGGAACACTCCATAAGCTAGCTTTTGGTAATGCGGGTAACACTGCTTGGAATCCGTAAAGACGTAGCTTACATAGTAAACTGGTCGTTGTACTCCTTACTCATGTGTTGGTTCCTTCTGCTCCACCACGACGGCGATGTTGATAACCTGGTTGGTGGCCGCCATGTAGATTAACATAGGCTCCATTGGCTCAGGTGCTGGAAGTATAGGCACGGAACAAAGTATTATGTTTAGCTCTTTAAGCGTAGCGTCTGCCTCGTCTGTCCATACGAATTTGTCCGCCTTCTTCAACAACTTGTATAGTGGTAGAGCCTTCTCTCCAACTCGGCTAACGAACCGGCTTACCGCTGCAACGCAGCCTGTGAGCCGTTGAATGTCCTTCAGGCATGTCAGACAGTTTATGTTGAGGATGGCCTTGATTTTCTCCGGGTTGACCTCGATTCCACGCTGGGAAACGATGAATTCCTATAATTTGCCGGCTAGAACCCCGAAGACGCACTTCTTAGGTTAAGCATCATGTTATATTTCCGGATATTATCAAAGGTTTCCTTTAAGTCGGAGATTAAGTCATTTGATTTTTTAGACATCACTGCGATATCGTACACATAAGCATGAATGTACCGACCAATTTGGTCCTGTAGGCAATGATGCATAGTCCGCTGGTATGTATAACCTATGTTTTTCAGCCCAAAGGGCATCGTGACATAGCAAAACGTGCCATAAGGTGTGGTGAACAAGGTGGCCAATTGGTCCGACTTCCTCATCTTGATCAGCTGGTATCCTGAGTATGCATCTAGAAAACACAAAAGTTCTGAGCCAGTCGTCGAGTCAATGACTTGGTCAATGCGAGGAAAAGGAAACGGATCCTTCGGACATGCTTTTTTCAAGACGATGTAATCAACGCACATTCTTAATTCTTTGGTTCCCTTTTTGGGAACAAGTACATGATTGGCCACCCATTGGGTCTGAAGAACTTCTCGGAGAAAACTAGCCTTAAGTAACCTAGCTATCTCTTTTCCTAGGGCACGTCTCTTCTCTTCCCCGAAACATCATAAAGGTTGTTTCACCGGTTTGCTGTGACACCCCCGGGATCCGGGATAAAAAATACCAGACCTCCGTCTGACATAAGATTAACCTTGAGCTCAAGGATATCTAGTGAAGAATCGGTAGCACGGCAGTGACCCTACGACACAAAATTTATTAGAGCAAGCTCATAACTGAGCGAAGAGCCAAATTATTACAAGTAGAGGTCACTGACCACAAACATCAAACAACGGAAGGAAAATTATGCTATTAAGTATAGCAAATTTAACAAATGGCCTAAGAGACATGAAGCATAACGATGATGTCCTAGCCCATAGATTCCACGCTGCTGGCCGGGAACCTCAAGATACTCGTCGATGTCGATGTCATACAGAACTTGTCTTTAGGGGAACATTTACTCTTCTACAAAAGTATCAACAAAGCAAGGGTGAGTATAGGGTGTACTCCGCAATACTTATGGCTGGTGGAATTATTTTGCATAAAGCCATCTTTGTTTGTAAACAAGAGAGAGAAGAAGCTCGTCTAATCAGAATATTTTAAAAGAGGATAAGAGAGCGACATCTCCAAGTATTGATCATCATCTTTTGATATCCACCAAGTCATCACCATCTAAACCCTAACTAGGATCACCCCCTCGTACCCATGAGGAAGCATCCTTAGTCACACATTGATCTGCCAAGTTTTATGATTAGATTATAGTTCTCTATGATCTTAGAATTTGGTCACCAAGTGTTCATAACCGTGAACATGGATTTTCGAAAAGATTTATCCCTACAGGGGTGTAAAACTTTACCCACACGTACCAACCGACTCTTAATGCTAGATCATTAGCCCTCTTCCTTGGAAGGCCGGCAGAGGGTGGTTGACCATGACCTTTATCTTGCTTTCGCAAAGACCACGAGTCATGCCCTAAGGATGCTTCTGCCGTAACAGGTCAAATCCTGAAGCCGGTCCCTAGAGATGTGAGGTGAGGTTGGTTTACCAGGGGTTCCATCGACCCCAAGATGCCCGGTCCATGCTTCCCTACATGTTATGAATGCACCTTCACCCGACAAATATTTCAAAAGGTTTTCAATGTGTATGTCGAATGGAACACCCAAACTATGTGACTCATGGAATCTACAAGGCAAGTTAATCAGGAGAGGGGTTCCCAAGACCCGTGTGGTTGTACGCTCGTCTCGGTTACAAAGGAAAGAACTCGCTTCCTAGTGGTGGCGAGCATGGGACTAGAAAAACCACATCCCACCGTGGCCTCCCATAGAAGCCTTAGCACATTTAATCTCATATCACCTCTGATATAATATCATTACATTCTCATATCATACTAGATTCTCTGCATCTAATACATTATCTGGATGAACCAGCACTGACATCTATGCATGGCTAAGCAGGGCACAGATAATAGCTCTAGAAGTGTACACAAGCCAATCCTAGTTATGCTAGGAGAAGTGGATCAGGTAGTACCAGCTCAAAGGGAGTAATGCAATAGATAGGATACTCTATCTATCGATAAAATACCAAAGTAGAATCGTATGCATCATGGAAAGAATTGAAATGCTTTCAAAAACATAGGATTATATCATGGTGGAGCTATGCTTGCCTTTGCCCGTTGATAACCAAAAACAGAGCTTCAGAAGTGTTGTACTTGAGTTGATTATAGTTGTTTAAGTATTGGTCTTCGAGCTTCAACAGTGTGATCTCTAACTTTGATCTCGGTCTCAATTTCGATATCGATATCATATTCTACCGAGGAAGAACCAAACACCAGAAAGAATGGAAACAATCAACACATGCATCGATGCAACACTCAAGCGAGGATGATGATATGATAAGTTGAATAGTACTTAAATGTAACCCTAATACATGCTCGACCATTTAATCGGGGTTCTGAGGGGTATAAACCCTAATTCGAGAAAACTCCAGAATTACCTGTGAGGGGTTACTATGTTTTTCTAATTAAACTTGTGGTGAAAATTGTTTATCAATGCATGATTATAGATTAAATAGATAGATCTCATTTTTCTGAATAATTTGATATATTTTGCATATTTTTATGACTTATAAATAATTACTTATTGAATTTACAAGATTATAACATTTTTTGGAATTATTAAAACTATTATTAAACTTTTCTACATGATTATTACGACAGCATAGGCGTTTATAACTTTCCTCGCTGGGACCTGGGCTAGACTCTGTGACTGACTTGTGGGCCACAGGCCACGTCACGGCCACCTAGACGGTCAATGGTCAGCAGGCCCGCGGGCCACGTCACCCTGACACGAGCGTGACGTCAGCACGATGTCAACCCTCAGGCGGTGGTCGCCGGCGACGACAGAGGCCATGCCATCTCGCGCAGCTAGGCTCGTTAGAACGAGCGGGACGAAACGAACCTAACTATAGCGGCGCCGCCTCGATATGGTCATCGGAGACATGGATAAGGCGAGCAACAGTGACGGTGGTTGCAGATCGATGGTGAGCGACAAATACGGGGCGCGGGGAGGAAGGAGGGGAGGTGCCTGAGCACCAGGAGCTCACCACGATCGTGACAGAACAGTCCGCGAGGACGGGCGAGGTCGGAGATGGTGACGATGGCGGCGGCCGGAGCTCAGGAAGATGCGGTGGTTGCGGTCGATTTAGGAAGCGGGGCGTCGATTCCATCGTCTAGAATGACCAACACGTCAAGACGGAGCTCAAGGGGACATCGGCTAGGCATGGGGCGGCCGGAGACGATGGGGCACCGACAAGGTTCGAGGCTAGGGTTTCGGCAAGATCATAGGGGGAGAGGGACAGAGCGAGAGAGATAAGGGGATAAGGCCAGGGGAGGAGAATACGGGCACATCGCGGTTCTCTTATCCTCGCTCTAGAGAGGCGGTGCGTATCGCTGCGATGGGGCAGCATCGGGTGGCTGCGGCGGCGACAGCGAGCTGCCTGCCGTCAGCGAGGAAGACGACAGACATAGGGGAAAAGTGGTATGGGCCAGGAGTGGGCCGCTGTTTGGCCGCGGGGTGTTGCGTGCGGGTGGCTGGGAAAAGGGGAGGGGCTATGGGCCGGCCTGGGAGGGGTTCTGTTTTTTGTTTATATTTCAAATTCACTTACTGTTTGGAATCATTTGAAAATACAGAGGGCTTTGCAAAATATAGAAAATACAGAGGATCCCTTTTATTCAATTTGGGCTCCACTATTTTTGTGATTTCAAAATTCAAATCCATTTGAATGTGTTTGAGAGGATAAGAAGGAAAATATGGTTTAGGGTTTTGCTTTATTTCTTTAATGACAATTTAATATATGATGCTCATGAATGCACAATCAACCCTAATACATGAATAACTAAAACTGGGATTTTACAGCTCTATCCCCCTTCCGAGAATCTTGACCCGATATTCCCAAGGTAGGAAAAGAGACAGGGAGAGAAAGAAATAGGGTAACTCTAAGGATAAGAGGGAAACACACTAAACAATGCACAGAGTATCTCATGGTCAACTCATGGACGGAGTGTTCAAAAACAACTCTAAGATGACTACATAAAACAAACCAAGGTAACAGAGGAAACAAGAGGAGAAGGTTTCAAGTTGTTAGATAGATGTTGTTCATAAGGATTGACACCATGGTACTTCAGAAGAGATTAAGCTTCTGAAAAGAAAGGTTCCAACAGGAAGAACATGACCACAGACTTCGATAAAGAACCTCTACTAAAAGACTTAAGTAGATATTTCAGGTTTGGAGAGACATGGATCAACAAAACCAAGCTACTGAACTACTTTTGTAATAGAAGGGTCACTATTTCATCCAACAGAGGGCCAGGACAGAAGAGTGTTTTATGCTGAGGACTCATAAGAGTCACAAGGAACATGTAACAAGAGAAACTGTTGATTACCAAAATCATAATCGCTCTTCGAACATGATTGAGAGAACAAAGGAAACTCCTTATTCATCCAGAACTATCAAGATCTTAGCCAAAGATTATGATATCACTATTAGACCACCAAGATGATTAATAAAGAAGATTCCTAATGACACAAGAAGAAAGAAACTTCATTCTGAGACTTCAATTACTTGGCATCTCCATACGCTTTCCAACATAAAGGGTCTAGACGATCGACCGAGAGACATTTAGCAACACTACTTTAAATGTTCTCCTGGATGTTCGAGAAAGCAGACATCAAGTAAAGGTTAGACTTCGGATACAAAGGAAACCATAAGAACAACTCCTACAACAACTTATAGAAGTAGCCTCATGAAGAGTGGTTGTTATTCCTGAACCAAGGGGATATGACAAAAGGTCTTTCCAGCTAAGTGTGCCAACCATTACATCAATATTGACAGGTTTACAAAGAGACCTATGTCAAAATCTTGAGGAACACCAACCATCATATCTTCTTGAGATTTAGATTTGGTTAGGCAAAATGATACTTTAGACTCAGCATGTCCGAATAGAAAGTTTGCAACATTTACCACGAAGGTAAAGCTACTAGATTCTCAAGTTAGGGACTACAGTGTAAATATCCAAAAGACCGAGCTAGATTGCTAGAGCCATGTATTAGCAACTTGTCGAAAGTCAACTACACACATGAGGTACTAACAATAAAACACACATGTATCCTTAAGGGAAGAAAGATGAATCTTCTCGAATCCACGATGACATCTTTCAACAATTACATGTGAATCAAAGAAGGTCACTTCTAACATCCGAAACACATTCTTCGAAATAACACGAAGATGGTTCTCAAAAGTTTCCATTAATGCCAACTGTTCCATATGAATCTAATATAACATGGAGAAATAAGGATGTCATCGATGGGCTCAACAACAAACTTATCAAAACACTCCGAGAAGATGGACTCACATGTTGCTTTAACAAGGAAAAAGTATTGGTCAGACCAAAGAACATTAAGATGTACTCAAGTGAAACATCACGAGAAGGAACATCATCAAGACAATCCTTGTAACTAAGTTTGATTTGACGATAACCCAAATCAAATCAAAGGTGGGGGAAGATAACATATCCATGAAGGAGATAATATCTTTCTTCAACATGAACAAAACTAGACATCCCTTTACGAAGGAACATATATAGTCGGATAAAACTTTTGTCTTACAACTCTCCAACTTGTTGTTTAAGCTCAACCAACTAGTTCAGGGGTATCCAGTACAGATCCTTGGGGGAAAGAGCGGTTCAAAGAACTGACTTGCTCAAGAACTTGACAAGACGGTCATGTGGCAACATGGCGACACTTCCAGTAGACATCTAGAATATCACGAACCACCGATATTTCACTTAGTTCGAGAGGAAACTTGCTTGGTAAGGCAAGAAGACATAGTCTCGGAGCTTCAGCACCAACCTAACTCTTTGATTGAAGGGAATACACCAGAATAATAGACTTGGTACCATAGTCAAACTTTGCTTAGTGATAGGTTTAACCATCACGCTAGGAATGACTCAAATATCCTTTGAGTTCAAAGCAATTAGAGTTGCTAAGAATCTCAGATGGCCACATTATTATGCACACGGATCACTCATGAGCGCGAAATCTCGAGGAAGGGTGGGTAAATATATGTGAAAGGATCACTTCATTAAGGGGTCATAACACTCAGCACGACATCTTAGTATAAAAGAGTGTGACACGTTAAGGTAGAACAGATAGAAGCTAATCAATGCCTCTTGATCTGCAGGCTACAAAACTTTCACTTGGTCCTATATACGACGAGGTACTGGAGTTTGTTTCCCTGACATCCAGAAATGTTTTGTCATGTCGGGCCACAAGAGTATCTTGCATCAGAAGACACTGATGCACATTTACTACTTGGCTACCAACTGGTAGACAAAGGTCAGAACACAACAAG
This sequence comes from Avena sativa, assembly GCA_916181665.1. Lineage (NCBI taxonomy): Eukaryota > Viridiplantae > Streptophyta > Magnoliopsida > Poales > Poaceae > Avena > Avena sativa. The sequence continues at coordinate 116,421,207 of OV702298.1, forward strand.
GGGAAAGGAACATACTCAAAATAGAATCCTGAGATGTGGATGCATAAATCAACAACCTTCCAAAAACCAATGCAGAGAAGGAAAAGTGTGGCAGATTCACGAATATATATGCGAGATTTATGAGTGGTACTCTTGTCGTGATCTATTTGGTTCCATTAAAGAACATCTGCCATAGCTAGTGGTAGGGGAAGTCCTTAGTTGTCACAATTCGATCGTGACAAAGACCACAAGCTTGAAGACTAGAATTGTACTACCAACCATCCTGAGGTAATGTATGAACATTAACAACAGGGGTCAAAGGAATGGATCTTGGGTTAAAGATCAGCGTCATGTACAAGATTCACAACACCAGAATCCAGCACAATCGGGGATCTTCGGTTCAAGTCCAAGGGTTAAAACCCGAGAAAAGAAGTAACTACTACTTGGGTGACTTAGCATACACTGCAAGCTAATAAACACAAGGTAGCTTCCAAAAGAAGAACAACTTCTGAAGTACCCAACAAACGAAAAGGAGGCACTCGACGCGAAAGGAAACCTCGAAGCTTAGAGCAGACCACTACGGATCCTACAATATAGTATTGTCGACCCACAAGATAGAGAGATCATGATAGAAAGGAATCTCTCAGCAGAAACAAATCAAAGGGAGCAAGGAACTCACCACACATATAGCTATAGAGAACTTAACACTAGGTCAACTGGTTAAGAAACGACATGCCTAGAAGGCACCTAAGCTTTGAAAGACTTGAAAAGGTAGCAAAACTTTTCCAAATCAACATGAGATAAGATGAACCCAGATTATAGAGAAACTGGATAAGGAGAAAAAGAAGCATACTAGAGTTTTCGCAAATACTTTTCAGCTTTAAAATAGTTTTTCACAAACACTAGACTCAACATCGACCAATAGAAAAGTTTTCCTACGGTCGATACTGCTCTAATACCAAAACCTGTGACACCCCCGGAATCCGGGCTAAACAAATCCTAGACCTCCGTCTGACATAAGATTAATCTTGATCTCGAGGATATCTAGTGAAGAATCGGTAACATGGCAGTGACCCTACGATACAAAATTTATTACAGCAATATCATAACTAAGCGAAGAGCCAAATTATTACAACCAGAGGTCACTAACCATAAACATCAAAAAATTGAAGACAAATTATGCTATTAAGTATAGCAAACTTAACAAATGGCCTAAGAGGCCTGAAGCATAACGATGACGTCCCAGCCCATAGGTTCCAGGCTGCCAGCCGGGAACCCTAAGCTACTCATCGATGTCGATGTCGTACAGAACTCGTCTTCAGGGGAACAGTTATTCCTCTACAAAAGTATCAACAAAGCAAGGGTGAGTACAGGGTGCACTCCGCAAGACTTATGGTTGGTGGAGTTGTTTTGCATAAAGCCATCTTTGTTTGTAAATAAGAGAGAAGAAACTCGTCTAATTGGAATATTTTAAAAGAGGATAAGAGAGCGAATACTCCAAGTATTAATCATCATCTTTTGATATCCACCCACTCATCACCATCTGAACCCTAACTAGGATCACCCCCTCGTACCCATGAGGAAGCATCCTTAGGCACACGTTGATCTGCCATGTTTTATGATTAGGTTATAGTTCTCTATGATCTCAGAATTCGGTCATCAAGCGTTCATAACTATGAACACGGATTTTCAAAAATATGTAACCCTGTAGGGGTGTACAACTTTACCCACACGTACCAACCGACTCTTAATGCCAGATCATTAGCCCTCTTCCTTGAAAGGCCGGTAGAGGGTGGTTGACCACGACCTTTACCTTGCTTTCACCGATACCATGAGTCAGGCCCTAAGGATGGTTCCGTCGTAATGGTTCAAATCCCGAAGCCAGTCCCTTGATATGTGAGGCAAGGTTGGTTTACAAGGGGCTCCATCGACCCCAAGCAGCCTGGTCCACGCTTCCCTACCTGTTATGAATGCACCTTCACCCGACAAATATTTCAAAAGGTTTTCAATGCGTATGTCAAATGGAACGCCCAAACTATGTGACTCATGGAATCTACTAGGAAAGTTAATCAGGCGAGGGGTTCCCAAACCCCATGTGGTTGTACGCTCGTCTTGGTTCCAAAGGTAAGAACTCAGTTCCTAGTGGTGGCGAGCATGGGACTAGAAAAACCACATCCCACGTGGCCTCCCATACAAGCCTTAACACGTTTAATCTCATATCACATCTGATCTCATATCATTATGTTCTCCTGTCATACTAAATTCTCTACATTTGATACATTATCTGGATGAACCAGCACTGACATATATGCATGGCGAAGCAGGGGACAGATAATAGCTCTAGAAGCGTACACAGGCCAAACCTAGTTATGCTAGGAGCAGTGGATCAGGTAGTATAAGATCAAAGGGAGTAATGCAACATATAGGATACTCTATCTATCGATAAAATACCATAGTAGAATCGTCTGCATCATGGCAAGAATTGAAATGCTTTCAAAAACATAGGATTATATCATGGTGGGGCTATGCTTGCCTTTGCCCATTGATAACCAGAAAGCAGAGCTTCAGAAGCCTTGTACTTTACTTGATTATAGTTGTTCAAGTATTGGTCTTCGAGCTTCGACGGTGTTGATCTCTGACTTTGATCTCAGTCTCGATCTCAATCTCGATATGATTTTCTACATAGGAAGAACCAAACAACAGAAAGAAAGGAAACAATCAACACATGGCATCGATGCAATGCTCAAGCAAGGAGGATGATATGACAAGTGAATTGTACTTAAATGTAACCCTAAGACATACTCAACCATTTAATCAGGGTTCCGAGGGGTATAAACCCTAATTCGGGAAAACTCTGAAATTACCTATGAGGGGTTACTATGTTATTCTAATTAAACTTGTCATGAAAATTGTTTATCAATGCATAATTATATATCAAATAGATATATCTCATTTTTCTATACAATTTGATATATTATACATATTTTTATGACTTATGAATAATTACTAATCGAATTTACAAGATTATAACATTTTCTAGAATTATTAAAATTCTTATTGAACTTTTCTGCATGATTATTACGTTAGGATAGGCATTTATAACTTGCCTCACTAGGATCTTGGCTAGCCTCTGTGACTGACTTGTGGGCCACGGGCCACATTACTACAACCTAGACGGTCAACGGTCAGTCGGCTCGCAGGCCATGTCACCCTAACGCGAGCGTGACGTTAGCACGACGTCCACCCTCAGGCGGTGGTCGCCGGCGACGATAGAGGCCACGCCAGCTCGCGCGGCTGGGATCATTAGAACGAGAGGGATGAAATGAACCTAAATATAGCGGCGCCGCCTCGATATGGTCATCGGAGACACGACTACAGCGAGCGGAGGCGGCAACGATTGCAGATCGAGGGTGAGCGAAAGATACGGGGCGCGAGAGGAGGAAGGAGGGGATCTCACCACGATCGCAACAGAACGGTCCGTGAGGCCAGGCGAGGTCGGAGATGGCGACGAAGGCGGCGGACGGAGCTTAGGAAGATGCGGTGGTTGCGGTCGATTTCGGAAGCATGGCGTTCATTCCGTCGGCTAGAATGACTAGCACATCGATATGGAGCTCAAGGGGACATCGGCTGGTCACGGGGCAGCCGGAGACGATGGGCACCGACAAGGTTCAAGGCTAGGGTTTTGACAAGCTCACAGGGGGAGAGGGATAGAGCGAGAGAGGATGGGATAAGGCCAGGGGAGGAGAATACGGGAACGTCGCGGTGCTCTTATCATCGCTCCAAAGTGGCGGCATGCATCATGATGACGGGGCGGCATCGGGCGGCTGCGGCAGCGGCAGCGAGCTACCTGCCTTCAGTGAGGAAGATGATAGACAGAGGGGCAAAGGGGTATGGGCTAGGAGTGGGCCTATGCTGGCCCGCGGGATGGTGCGTGCGGGCGGCGGGGAGAAGGGGTGGGGCTATGGGACGGCTTGGGAGGGGTTCTGGCTGCTGTTTTTTTCTTTCTAGAAATGTTTTTCCAATTTCTTTTTCTGTTTTCTGTTTATATTTCAAATTCACTTACTGTTTGGAATCATTTGAAAATACATAGGGATTTGCAAAATAAAGAAAATATTGAGGGGCCCTTTTATTCAATTTGGGCTCCACTATTTTTGTGATTTATAAATTCAAATCCATTTGAATGTGTTTGAGAGGATAAGAAGGAAACTAGGGTTTTGCTTTATTTATTTAATGCGCAATTTAAGATATGATTCTCATGAATGCACAATCAACCCTAATACATGAATAACTAAAATTGGGGTGTCACATTTGCATTTTGGATCAATATTCAAGTTGTGCTCGACAAGTTCCCTATGTACACCTTTCATGTCGGCAGGCTGCCAGGAAAATATGTCCCTATTCTCACGGAGGAACTCGACGAGCGCGCTTTACTATTTGGGATCCAGGTTCATCCCAATGGTGGTGGTCTTGGAGGCATCGCCTACCACAAGTTCCACTGGCTTGGTCTCAATGGCGGCCTTGAAGGCGGGATCGGAATCAGAAATCTTCTTCTTTGATGTCGGCATCTCTGAGGCGTCGACCTTGCTCTGGGTCTCTTTGAATTCTTCGCTATAGAGGATAGATTCTGCAAAGGTTGCTTCTCCAATCTTGCAGTCCCTTTCCTTTGAAAAGATTCTAGATATGGTGATGACACTCTTTTGTCCGGGTATCTTGAGCTTTTTGTAGACAAAGCATGCCTTGGCCATGAAGGAATGGAAAATGTCGCGTCCGAATATGACGTGGTACACGCTCTTGAAGGGGACCCCTTCAAAGGTCATGCGTTCTTGGCGGTAATTATTAACATCGCTGAAAGATATCGGAAGTGTGATGCACCCAAGGGACCGAGCCTCCTGGCCAGGAACTACACCGTGGAATACAGTGTTGGTCCGCCTTAGGTTGGTCTCCGTCAAGTTCATCTTGTGCAGTTTATCTAGGTACATGATGTTGATGCTACTTCCACTATCCACCATGCACTTTGTGAACTTGCAGCCGTCAATCAAGGGGTTGATGACCATGGCATACTGGTTCTCAGTTGGAACGAGGTCAGGATGATCCTTCATGTCCCATGTGATTGGAACTTCCGATTAGCATATGAACTGGGGAACTGGGGGTAGGGTGGCCATCAGTATCCTCAAAGAGGTCTTCTATGCCCGGACAGTTGGGGTGCCAAGGAAAGTGTGGTAGATGGGGGCCTTCTTCTCTAAGGGGTTCTTTCCTTTGCCATCGCCCTTTTTGGCGTGCTTGGGGTCAACTTCCTTGTCCATGTCACTTGAATCCTTGGACTCCTCTTCCTTCTTATTTCCCTTGCCCTTGCTTCGCGACCGGTTTTTACGACTTCTCTTGTATCCGGACTCTAGGTCTTCCTTTAGATTGTTGACGAACTTGCAATGGCGGTTGGTATGAGTGGCTTTTGCCATTGGCATCGAGGTGTACGAGGTACATCATATCGCGGTACTCCTTGTTTGTTTGGGGAATGCCGGTCGCTGCCGGGATAGTATCACTACCGCGTTGCTGCGCACGACCAGCTCCTTGTCCTCGGCCATGTTTTCCGCCATCACCTCTGCCTGCAGACATCATAGTGACCATGTCAGAAGCTGGATTTTCTTCTGGCAGACTCTTCCGCTTATTGATGTTGTTCCTCTTGGCTTGGGTTGGAATGGAAATTGCCGGCAAGGAGCCACGAGCATCGTCGTCGGCAGCCATGAACTCATTGGCCAAGGAGATCATCTGATCAAGATCCAGCCTGTGATTGTCCTATAGGTGCTGCAACTTATGTCGGAGCAAAGTTCCCTTTTCCAAACCATCAATGTAGGCGGCCATAGCGGTCTGATCGTGCACTCCAGCGTAGGAATTTTTCATATCCAGCCAGCGGGAGCGGTAGGCTCGATATGTCTCGTCCTTCTCCTGGACACACCGCTGTAGATTGCCGACAGTGCAAGGACGTTTGTACGTGCCCTCAAAATTCTTGGTGAACACTTCTTGCATGTCCAACCAATTTCATATGGACTTCTCCGGCAAGTCATCGATCCATTGGCGGGTAGTGCCTGTCAACATTATTGGTAGGTCCTTCATGGCAATGTTGGGGTTTCCCCCGGTGATCTTGACCGTGTTGCTGTAATCCTGCAACCACGTAGCTGGCTTGGTGGTGCCTTCATAGGGCCTGATCATCTTGTCAATCTGGAAACCCTTGGGGTAAGTTATGGTCCGTACCACAGGTCCAAAGAAAAGTGGTCCCAAGTATTGTCCTTTCCGGGCCTCCTAAATCTTGTCCAAGAATGAACGTGCATCATATGGCTCCGGGCATGCTTTCTTCTTGTTGCCACCATGGGAAGGGTTGTGTGAACGATGCGGTGCTCCTCTGCCATGGTGCATACTAGGGGGAGACAGATATGTAGGTGACGTTGGGTTAGCCTTCTTGTTGTTGCCCTCCTACGACTCCTCACTCCTATCGCAGTTGGTTGTCGGACGCGGAGGGTCATGGCATGACCTGCTCTTGTGTTTATGATTTGCACTGCGCTCTTCGCCATGAGGAGGCTACTCCGTGTTGTCGCGAATGACGATGCCGCCCTGGGGCACTATAACACCCTCAGATCGGCCCTATGCAAGTTTTAGCGATTCCCGCCAAACCCGCATAGAAATGATTCAAAGGTGCCCATCAGGAACTTTTGTGCGGGTGGAAAACGAAGTAATACTATTACACATTGGTCCACGATGGAACCCACAAAATAGATATATAGAAAACCGACTCGACGAGTCAAGAATACAGATATACAATACAGAGATCCAAATCACCTTGAAAACAATACAGCATCCGAGTACGGACAAGATGCAAACGGAGCTAAGAGCCCTGAAGAATAACCAATGGCGTCCATAACCCTGCCTAGGCCAAGCCGGAAGGGTAACCCTGCTAACGACGTCGATCTGAAACCTGCTAAACAAAAAGCGGTGCCGACAAAGGGCAAAGGAAAAAAGAGAGCGGTCAGTACTGAGGCCAGTATACGGCGAATCTTAGAATTTAGCGGTCCTCGCCTACATAGGTATGATGGACTGAAGCGGTAGCACAACATGCACTAAACAACCTATAGAGACTCGATACAATTGTCGGCTATCAGAGAGAGATGAGAAAGACCTATTCCGAACCAACCTAATACTAACACCAATCATACCCATCCTGGTATTTCCCCCTCGAGACCAAACAAGGAAGTCAATCCGAGGAAACTCACACAGTTGGTAGTTTTATTCATTCATTCCATGGTGGTTATCCAACTTACTAGTCATATCAGATGCAAGTCATATTATAACAGTAAACTTTAGTTATAGTTGTCTATGATCGAGAACTGTGCTCCAAGTCGTCCATAACCGCGAACACGGCTTCTCGAAAATATTTAACCCTGCAGGGGTGCACCAAATTTCCACACGCACCTACACCCTTGTTGTCAGATCCGGTAGGTTCAAGATCACAAAACATACACCCAAAGGTGTGTCGACGGGGTTTCAGACACAATGTTTCCCAGACCCAAAGCATGCACATTGGAGCCACCCCACTAAGCTACCCGTAACGAAGTCGGCCGGTCTCCGAGACGGACCCAGGGTTTGTGTCGATAGCTATAAACGACTGGGAACCCGAAAGTGTGACTGGGCTTGTCGATACAGCGAAAACGTATCACGGGGTTCCTAAACAGTATAAGCGCTCCACGCGCAATCGTAAATAAAGCAGTAAAGCATGGCATAAGTACATGATAGTAATAAACCCCCAAACTAGTTTGTGTCCCCCAGTACAGTACTTTGAAATCAGGTACTAAATCGATGGGGGTGCCCACACACCCCACCTGTGGTTAGCGCGCTCGATCTCGGAACAGGTGTCAAGAACTCGGGGTCCTACTACGGGACACAAGTGGGCGGTTAAAAACTAAATATTGTCTATTACCCACCGGTGCATCTGCATTATTTACCTAATTTCAATTTTAATTATTAAACGGTAATTAAAGCCATGATCATCTCCACCATTAAGCATGTGCAAACCACCCAACAATGGTGGAACATCAAGGAAGTGAAGGAGCATCTAATCAAGCGACTACGACTCACAAGGTCGACTATCTATCAAACAACAAGTAATAGGAGGTGTCCATAGCAATATAGAGGCCGCAGGGAAGTATAAAGGGGTACGGAATCTATAGCATCGCAACATAGATAGCAATAGATCAACAGGAGGAAATAAAGACTAGAAATATAAAATAGGTAGAAAGGGGAAGAATGCTCGCCTGAAAAACATTGCCGAAGGTTCATCCGAAGGTCGGGTCAACACTCTCATCAACTCATCGGCCTAATCCATGAAGAAGCAAAGCACTAGAAGAAACACCAGATGAACTATTTAATACTACGGCAGAAAATCGGGCATGAGGCATGTATGATGTATGACATGGCAATGATGCGATGCAATTAGGCAATACTAAGCGGAACCGGGGTCCCGACAATTAATTATTAAGTTCATGTTGTTTAGATACCCTGCATTTTAAAGGTTGTCTTAACATGGCAAAATATATCACCGGTTTTCTACAGAATTTTAAATGAAGCCAATATAAGACTAAATTCGCCCGCATATGGTCTCTGTATTTAATTATGAGATGAATCGGCATAATCCCCCAAACCCCATGATATGTGTGAAAGCATGAAAATTTAATATGCAACAAAGATATATCATTTATAAAATCGGGGGTCTTGGAAAAAGGGGGGTCACACACATTAGATCGATGATCTTGGGGTCTCCAGGGGTTCGCGTTTGGCTCGGCCTTCAGAAAGGTCTTCGGGGTTCGGTCTTCGAATCACCGGAACCGTGAAGGAGTGCTTGTTGGTCTTCTCGGAATCCCTCGGGTTCATCTTTAGACATCGATGGTCTTCGAGGGCTCGCCCATCGGATCCATCAGTGATCTTCGGGTGCATCGAATCCATGTCAAGAACTTGGGGATGCAGCCCCGATAGTCTAGGGTCACATCAACACTTGTCGGTGTTCCAAAGATCTTGTTGGCATCGGGTTTTGACACGAACAAGGATGATCTTGTGCTGCAATAGGAGGAAGCCTGACTTGGGAACACACAAGCATGGACTTGGCCTCAAACAGTAGCACAGCTTCCCAAAAAGGACATCACGTAGCATCCGCGTTGAGGTCGGATACTCGGATTGAGGCCACATGGACATGGACAGAAAAGATACACATCATCAGGTGACCGCGAGGCGGTCACTGCGAGGTCAAGACGGCCCGGGGTGATGGAGAGCTTGGAGAGGAAAGCTGGTGACACGCTTGGTTGATGAACGGTGACGACGCGGAAGGGCGGTGCTAGGCTAACGACGGCAGCAGCGAGGGGGCATGGTCGGGCTCAGCAGGGCGACGAGCTCGATGGGGACAGGCGCTGCTGGGCGCGGGTCGATGGCGAGGAGGCGACCAGGGGTGACACCATGGCCAAGGCGAGACGGCGGCTCAAACAGTGGTGTGGATATGGTGCAGGAGGCGAGCGTGGGACTGAGGAGGTCGCGTGGTTGCCCTACCGTTGAGCGGAGGCGCGACACTCTGCGTCAGATGGAGGTGCGGCCTTGGCGGCAACGGACAGAGGTGGCGTGGCCCAGGCGGTGGAGGAAGAAGGGGGCGCCAGAGTCCCTGCGGGCGGCGCCATGGGGACACAGGCACGACAGGGAGGATAGGTCCCACGAGCGGAGGAGATGAGGTCGTCGACGGCGGCTCGGGGTGGTGAGCGATGGCGGCGGCGCTCGATGGATGGCAGGGAAGAGGAGGCGACGGTGGTGTGTGGGGATTGAGCAGGGCAGAAGGGCGCTTGCGGCTGTAGGGGAATCACGAGGGGAGCATGCGGGGTAGGTGGGGCCATGGAATGGCAGCAGGGTGGGGTTACGAGGGAGAGAGCACGAGGCTGGGTGGCTTTCTCGATCGCGTTCGCTGTGTCCTTTGTGCGCGCTTGCGTCCTACGAGAGGTGGGGCCAGGGGGTGACCGCGGGGTGGGGTGCAACGCGCGAGATGTTTGGGTGCCTGGCGGCGGTAGGGAGGGAAAAATGGGTGAGGTCTTGGGTTTGGAAAGGGTAGGGATTAGGGTAAGGATAGATTAGGATTTGGAGGTGGCCGGCTGGGCTTTTGGGCCTAGCTGGCTGCCTCCTATAAAATAATGCAAAAAAATTATTATTATTTTAGAAGACTTTTGTAAAATTTATTTTTAGACATATAAAATATTTAGAAAGAACTGAAGTTTGTATTTTGAAATAAAGAGGGGGAGTAATGTCAAAACAAAGATAGGGTTTTAGCAAAGGTATGCATGATGATGTTATGATGATGCACAAGTACAAACAACAGTGATTTTCTAGTAGTGGTTTTACTCGGGGTGCTACAATTCAACACCACTAACAATGGATCTCGCCCTCGAGATCCGCCTCATGCTACGGGTAATAAGGCCGATGATCTGAATCTTCTCGCGGTCTGAAACCATCATTTGCAAGAGTTGCAACATCAGGTCCGGGTCTGAGTTGCTTCCTCCGTGAGGCATCTGAAGATTGAGATGGATCATGAGAAAAGAGCGAAATTTCTAAGGTTCAGGGTTGTTTTGTAAATTTGTTGAAGTGTGACTCAGATTTTGCTAGCAACTTGCTTTTCATTCATTCATAGCACACAATACAACACACACCACAACAAAGAAAAACAGATGGTTTTAAGAACCATTCTGTGAAGCTACGATACAGTGGGACCGAATACAATTAACTAACGCTAGTGCTCAAGTGCTACTACTCTTTGGAGTCAGTGTACTCATCATCATCATCATCATCGATGAAGGAGAAGTCATCCTCATCGGTGAAGAAGTTCATGGCTTGATCCTCCAGAAAGTCATCATCATCGCTGAGATAGGAGTAGGGGTCTCCACGAAGGTCTTCTTCGGCATTCTCCCTCTCCTCCAACTGCATGTCTCTCTCGTGGATGGTCTCCTCCAAATCCATGATCCGGTGGCGAAGAAGGGGAATGATGCGCTCCTTCTTGTCGAGCTGACGGCGACGAGACTTGCAATCCTTCACTAGCATGGCGAGGGTCTGATCCGTCTTCTTGGCGATGGCGTACTTGTGGTTAGCGTAGGCATGGGCATTGTCCAACTCCTTCTGACGGTCGTACATCATGAAGCTGAGGTGGTCCAATTGACTCTTCAGCTCGTGGTGGTATGGGGACTCTAGTGGCTGTCCCATAACATCACGCCTTGGGTAGAACTCAAAACGGGTACCCTTGATCTGATTGATTCTCTGCCCACACAGATGGGCAAGAGCTTCCTGCATGGCCCTGGCCAGTTGTTCTCTCTTACAGTGAACTGAATGTCCTCTGTAGTGGGAGGTTCAATCTTTCCTCGGATACTTGCAACAACTAGCCACTGCAGATCTTCTCCTTCCTGATCATTGAGCTGAGCTCCGAAGAACTCGGGATGCGGACGCTCCAGAAGTTCTGAATGCTGGTCCAAGTCAGGCTCAAACATGAGGTCTCCTCCATTCCCCAACTGATAAAACTTGATGTACTTCATGGCGATCTATTAGAATATAGGATGAGTAAGTTAGTAGAGTGATCAAGTGTGTCAAATTTTATGTACTTGGCAAGAATTTTTGAGGAACATGAATTTTCAGGAAAGAATCCAAGTGATAAGAATGGGAATAAGTTTTTGTAAATACTCACTTCCTTTGGTTTTGAAACTAAGTTTTTGATTCAAACGTCCATTCTAACTAGGGTCTCCTATGGTCAGGGTGGCTCTGATACCAACTTGTCAACACCCGGATTTTTAATCCGAGATGCCTGTTATGCCATACATCGCAATCCCAGGATTACCATTTTTGCGAGACATAACAGATTTGGATATCACAGTACATCATCCATTACAAACCATACATAAGGTCTTACACAAATAAGGATCTCATGATCCAGTTCTGAATACAACTCAAGCAGCGGAATAACGTAATAGTAACGATAGCGTAGGCGAAGCTCCATCTTTAGGGTCACAGGCAATGCTACGATGGGAGATGATCCTAGTAACCTTCATGCGGTCCGACATCCTGATACTCCTCTTCATAGTCTGGCCACGGGAATATCCAGGGACAAAACCATGATTACTCTTTAAGTACTCGCAAACTAATACTAACAAGTTAACGGGGGGGTTGTAGTAGGATATTAGGCTCTAAGGTTGTTTTGCAAAAAGCCAGATTTACCTCTACTAAGTTCAGAAGAAAAGAAAACTAGTTGAAAGTTTTATAACACCTAAGTGGGAATTTAAATTTCATATCACAACTTGTGGTCAAGTCAAAGTCATAATTCATTTCACAAGTCATTTTGAAAACATCTGGTGGGGGAACAGTATGGCCACTCCAACTATCCATAACCGCGGACGCGGCTATTCGAATAGTTTGACACTCTGCAGATATTGTATACTTTCACCACAACATTCGATACATCCGTCAGGAACAATCCTGAATTCACCATAGTCAATATGCGGATAATCAATCCTAACCTTTCAATTACACGCCCTAGTATAGGCACCTCTCCTGTGAGTTTGGCCTCCCAACCATGACCAACTGTCATCTTGGGTACTGCACAGGTGGACAATCTTCACAAGGTAGCCTCAGCTCAGACCTTGGCTCGCGAGGGAACCCATACTAAGGTATATGAATTTCCAGTCAAGCCCTACCCAAATTTCGCGTATTGTGGTTGTATGGTAATATTGGAATGGTATCGCATCCAGACAACCATCAGTTTTATAAGGGGCTAAGGCTCATGCCCCAACATTTTCATCATCAAAATCATCTGCTGTTCGGAAACACATGTCAAAACATTTCAGTATAATGACATCCTTCTAAGGTTTTCATAACCATTTTCACCAAGTATTCCCATCTAAAGTTGATCAAGTTTTATACTTAGCACTAGCATCTACAAGTGGTGGTAAATACTAATGAGGGGTGGTAAACAAGTGGGGATTTGCTAAGTTCAATCTCATTCCATAGGATGACATCAAGATTATCTAACTTAGGCAAAATTTTATGCTCTTTATGCTACCTTTAGTTATCTTTCTAGAATCTACAAGTCACCATGTAAACTCTAAGAGAAATCCTAGCTAAAGAAAATAAAGTATTCAGCTTGCAAGTAAAACTAGGATTGGGCATTATCAAATGTATCTAAAGAAGCATGCTTAATGCAATGCATAGGTTCTCTAACTTTCATAGGTGCAAGGGTTAGCTTGCAAGGTTTCAAGTATTGGCTTGCCTTGAGAAGAGTAGTGGTTGAAGTTCTCCCTGGCTTCTTCCTCGTAGTATCCTCCTTCCTCCTCGTATCCTTGGTCGGTACTAGCGTCTATAAATAAATACAAGGTACACAATCACCAAACAATACTCAACTATTTTTGAACATCACACAAAAAGTCACACTAGATGATCTAGCATCATCACTATTATCACAAGGATTAAAGCACTTGTCTTATTTATTTTATTTGAGAAAATTAATTTCTACTCATTGAAAAATAATTTAAGATTTAATATCCTCCAACTCAAACATGGGATCATGTTGACACATGTCATCACCACATATTTCAGTACATGGGAATGTGATTTAAAGGGGTGTCACAATTTAATAAGGTTTAATCTTTTTATTTTAATTAAATAAAGTGGCTAGAAATGCCTATGTAGCATTCTTTTATTACTTGAACATTATTTCTGCAAGTAAACCCATATATTTTTATATATTCTGAAGGTATGATCAAATGTGATTTTTCAGAGTTAGAATCAACTCAAAAGCTCTTATGGTTGAATTTTGAAAAATGTTTGAACGCAGAAAAGCTGCTGCCTTGTTATTTTTACCATGGTTGATCTACAAATCCAAATGGTTTTAATCCAACGGGCTTGGATTAAGCATTTCAGTACCTTTCTAACAAAATTGGTTTCATGCATTTTGGTTCCGTGAATCGAGCTGGGTTGATTTCTGAATCTAGGTGTAGAACTATGTTTGAAATTAAATGAATAAAGCTTAATTTGAATTGTTGGGTCGTGCGGGATGTTTTACTGGGCTTACCCACTACACACAGCGCGTATGCGGGCTGGTTAAGTGGCTGTCCCCACGCCGTCAGTGAGACGGGGAGGGCGAAGTGGTACAGGGCAATGTGAATCGCACGATCTAACTCTAATCGAACGGCTACGGTTCATCGTCCACGTCGGGTAGCGCCGGTGAGACAGAACCCTAACGTGGTAGGTGGGGGTCGTGGGAGGCTCAGGCGATGGTCGGTGATGGCGGTTCTCCTGGTACAGGCAGCTTCTCCTGGGGCGGATCCAATCGACGGCTCCCTTCTTCTCCAGCAGCGGCGGGATCCGGCCAAATTCCAGCGATGCACTGCTCGCCTTGCTCTGGGAGTGCGGTGGGGTGGTTCTGGGTGAGAGGGGAGTGAACTGGTGTGAAGAAAGCTTGCGGTGGAGGCCTCTATTTATAGTGGCTGAAGGGGACCGACGGGCGCGGGCTGAGCTCGTCGTGGAGACGGTAGGGGGCGGTGCGGTGCTACCTAGCGAATCTCAACTGCGTGGTCTTGTGGCATGGGGCGATGCTGATCTGTCGAAATGTCGCGGTGCTCTGAGCGGGTCCGAAGGTGATTTTAATGTCGCACAGCGCACGTGGTCCGCGTGGAGGCGAACGGGCATGTCTGGGTTGCTGGTGGTCATCCCTGCAAGCGGCGAGGGCGGCGTGCGGTCTGTAGGTGCTGGTCGAGCATGGCGCACTGGCGTGCTCTCGGCTCGCGCGCAGAGAAGTTTGGCATGGGCATGTCGTGTGGTCCAGGGGCTGGCATTGCTCGGGGCTGGGATAGAGAGTGGCGGTGGACGGTGGGGTGCTTGCTAGACATGCTGGCTAGGCTTAGTGTTACTCGTAGCTTGCTGTCGACAATGGGGTGGCAAGGTGAGGCTCGGCCTGCTTGCCATTAATGGCATGGTATTGCTTACAGTGAGCTAGAGGGGTTAAACTAGTTAGATGATCTATTGAGGGTGTAGTGTGAGCTAGATAGGGAACAAGTTGGGCCAAATTTTACTGCACACTATAGTGTTTGATGTTTGTTTGATTTGTATCTACAAGGTGTTTGATAAAATGGCCGCAAGAGATTCAAATTTGAATTTTCGATTCAAACTTGGTGGGTTTTCTAGGCACATACTAGGGAGTGTCTCGTTAGTTGGATTAGTCAAGGGGCACTGGTTTGGTTGGTTTTGGAAAATGGGTGATCTTCACATATGATAAAGATTCAATTTTGAATTGTGATTTGAATGTGGTTGCCAAATGTTTCTGAAAGTTTGAAAGGTGGTCTTTGATTTACTTTTACTTGTTCTAGCAAGGGGTGAAAAGAGTTGGAAAAGTTTCTGTTTGAAATCTTGAACTAGAAACACTCAAAGTGGCCAAGTGAGCAAGATTGGCAAAAATGACCATTTGCTTTATTTTATTTGTTTTTGATTTTCTCTTGTTTTGTTTCTGCATGGAAATGTTTTATATGATGTTATTTTCATCTTTAAACCATTTCTTGCTATTTAGGTTAATCACACAAGTTCATTCATGCATTTATCAAATCATCTCATTCACTATGATTTAAATTAATCAAAGTTTTTGTTAACCCTAATTTTAGTGATTAGAGTTTGATGATCCTTGTGTTATATTTTTGGGATGTTACATGGCCCCCAGTACAATACTTTAAAATCAGGTACTAAATCTATGGGGGTGCCCACACACCCTACCTGTGGTTAGCGTGCTCGATCTCGGAACAGGTGTCAAGAACTCGGGGTCCTACTACGGGACACAAGTGGGCGGTTAAAAACAAAATATTGTCTATTACCCACCGATGCCTCTGCATTATTTACCTACTTTAAATTTTAGTTATTAAACGGTAATTAAAGCCATGATTATCTCCACCATTAAGCATGTGCCAACCACCCAACAACGGTGGAACATCGAGGACGCGAAGCAGCATCTGATCAAGTGAGTACGACTCGCAAGGTCGACTATCTATCAAACAACAGGTAATAGGAGGTGTCCATAGAAATATAGAGGCTGCAGGGAAGTATAAAGGGGTACGAAATCTATAGCATTGCAACACAGATAGCAATAGATCAACAGGAGGAAATAAAGACTAGAAATATAAAATAGGTAGAAAGGGGAAGAATGCTCGCCTGAAAAACAGTGCCGAATGTTCATCCGAAGGTCGGGTCGACACTCTCATCAACTCATCGGCCTAATCCGTGAAGAAGCAAAGCACTAGAAGAAACACTGGATGCACTATTTAATACTACGTTAGAAAATCGGGCATGAGCCATCTATGATGTATGACATGGCAATGGTGGGATGCAATTAGGCAATATTAAGCGGAAATGGGGTCCCGACAATTAATTATTAAGTTCATTTTGTTTAGATATCCAGCATTTTAAAGGTTGTTTTAACATGGCAAAATAAATCACCAATTTGCTACATAATTTTAAATGAAGCAAATATAAGACTAAATTCGCCTGCATATGGTATCCATATTTAATTATGAGGTGAATCGGCATAAGCCCCCAAACCCCATGATATGTGTGCAAGCGTGACAATTTAATATGCAACAAAGATATATCATTTATAAAATAGGGGGTCTTGGAAAAAGGGGGTCACACACGTTAGATCAATGATATTGGGGTCTCCAGGGGTTCGGGTTCGGCTCGGCCTTCAGAAAGGTCTTCGGGGTTCGGTCTTCAAATCACTAGATCCGTGAAGGAGTGCTGGTCGGTATTCTCGGAATCCTTCGGGTTCATATTTCTACATCGATGGTCTTCGAGGGCTCGCCCGTCGGATCCATCAGTGATCTTTGGGTGCATCGAATCCATGTCAAGAACATGGGGATGCAGCCCCCATGGTTTAGGGTCACATCAACACTTGTCGGTGTTCCGAAGATCTTGTCGGCATCGGGTTTTGACACGAACAAGGATGATCTTGTGCTGCAATAGGAGGAAGCCGGACTTGGGAACACACAAGAGTGGACTTGGCCTCAAACAGTAGCACAACTGCCCAAAAAGGACATCACGTAGCAGCCGCGCTGAGGTTGGATACTCAGATTGAGGCCACAGAGACACGAACAGAAAAGATACACATCATCAGGTGACCGCGAGGCGGTCGCTGCGAGGTCAAGACGGCCCAGGGCGACGGATATCTTGGAGAGGAAGGCTGGGGACGTGCTTGGTCGAGAAACGGTGAGGACGCTGAAGGGCGGTGCTGGGCTAACGATGGCGGCAGCGAGGGGGCATGGCCGGGCTCGGCAGGGCGACGAGCTCGGTGGGGATAGGCGTTGCTGGGCGTGGGACGAAGGAGAGGAGGCGGCTAGGGGCGACGCCATGGCCAGGGCGAGACGGCAGCTCGAATGGCGGTTAGGATACGGTGCAGGAGGCGAGCACGAGACCGAGGAGGTCGCGTGGCCACCCTAGCATTGAGCGGAGGCGCGGCACTCTGCGGGAGATGGAGACGCGGCCTTGGCGGCTGTCGGGGGGATAACCCCTGGTAGGGTCACGAGAGGGGAAACATAGCACAGCTGGGTTGGCTCCGAGTAAAGAAAGAACCAAGCCGGGTAAGAACGGCTGGGTAAGATAAGCATGTAATCCGACATACAAACTATGTTGGCCCGCATAGGACAAAGTTTTAACCCTTACAGGAACCGACGAGCCGAGTCGACCGAGGAAGGGCCTAGTCAAGAAGGACACGTGGCACCTTTTCGAGTAAGGTTTAGGAGGGACCATGGTAAAGCATGGTCAAAAGAGAAGGGCGACGCCGGGTGACACAAAAGGAGCCGGGTGACGCCCAAAGCATACGCTGACGTACAAAGTAACAACATGACACCAAAAGGAACAAGAAGCAGCGTACCAGAAGACCGTTAGCTGTCAAGCTTTATGGACCGGGCCTCTGGGCTTAGGGCAAGCCCATGACCCGGCCCACATTGTAGGGACCAAGATCCAAACAGTAAACCCTAGAACCCAAAGGGGTATTAGCTAGCTAGCACTGCCTATATAAGGGAGGGCATAGCAGTAGTAGAGGGAGGTTGGACCAAGGAGTGAACTAGTGCTGAGAACTCTAGCTTATACAACTCAAGGAGCACTTGTAATCTTTGGGGTATCAATCAAATTGCTAAGTCTGGAGAGTTCTTCTTGTTCTTCGTGCATGGCTCGACCGTGCACTCCCTCCCCGGTGACCACAAGCACCCATTCGGCCCCAACTTAAACCTACCCATGGCATCTGTCGTGCCACCACCATGACAGTCGGCGCCCACCGTGGGGCAGAAGCAGGTGCTTGATGGAGTCTTCATCTGGACGGGAAACATCATTGCCAAGAGCGGCGAGCGCGTCTACTCCGGCCTCATCCAGAGGTTTGGAGCGCTCAACTTCATCAGCAACAACGCGGGCTGCTTCGGGACCAAGCCGTTCCCTAGAGGTGGTTGCTTCATCAAGTTCGGTGAGCACCAGGTATACGTCGCGGTGCGCGTAGAGCACGCATATCCTGAGCGCGTCGTCCTGGCGCCGGATCCTCCAACGGCTCCTGTCGCTGGGAAACCACACCAACTCGTCTCCATGGAGGTAATGATGACAGCCCCAAACCCCGCAGCTCCCCTAGTAGTTCCAGTAGTGAATGAGAACGCAGAGGGAGGAAATCATGAGGAAACGCCAAGGGCTGCAAGAACAGCAAAGGCGTCGCTGGAAAAACCAGAGAACATAGCTAGGAGCAAGAGGGCTAAGGAGCTGCAGGAAGCGATAGACAAGTTGGCAGAGCCAGTGGCACATGCAACTGACCCGGCACGTGTGTAAGCCGAGTTGGAGGAAGCCAGGATAAAAGTCCTCGAGAAAGCCAAGGAGCTAGCATAGTTACAGTAGGACGTGGATATCACCATCCGAGAGCTTAACTCGGCAAATTGAGTCAAGGGCGCAAAGACCCGGCTTGATGCAACGAGATTGAGAGGAAGGAACCTCAACGAAGAGCTGGCAGATGCGACATCGAAGATAACACTGGAGAACAGCAACGAAACAGCCATGCATCCAACATATAACACAGTAGCAGCTAATCTGCCAGCAGCAGAAACAGCAATGGCAGAATTACCCCACTTGGAGGGGGAAGCAAAGAAAAGGCAACAAGAACGAGTCAATGAACTAGTAAAAGCAGTCAGCATGCTAAATGAGGCGTATTACAGAGCAAATCCGGGTAGTAGGGAGGTCACATCTGGTTCACTCGGCGAATCCTGTCCCGGCGAGATCAGTTGGGCACACAGCATCCTCACCCAGAGTGGCGCCTAGGCCGAGAAAATAAAAAAGTGTGGATTCTGGAAGAAACAAGCAGATGGTCGCCTATGATCCGGCACTGGTTCAAGGAAACCCGGCGCATGCGCAAGGGGCAAAAAGAAATAATCCCCAAGGAAATGCAAACCAGGAAAAAGCAGGGCAAAGAAATGACAACGGTGGGCAAAATTTTGCGCCTCATGCTAGGCGCGGAACTCACTCGGTAGGAGGAGGAAATCCAACTCCGAATAACGCACCAGCTCAGCCAGAAAGAAGACAGCAAAGCGCGGGAAAAGCAGTTCAACAGCCTGCTGACTCGAACACGAATAAGTATAATGATGGTTACTCGGCTATGGTAAATGACGGGTATGAACTGCCAGATCATGCATATCAAGCAATGGGAGCAAGATTCGGAGGCAGAAACCTTCAGCTGGATGATGCAAGGCTGAAGCTTGACCGAATAAAAATGGCAGAGATAATTGAATCGCAAGGTCCGCAGGGTCCACCGTGCTTTGGCCCAAGGATCATGAAGGAGGCACTGGTGCCAAATTTCCAGCTGGCCAGAGGGACAAAAACGTATGATGGAAGCACAAAGCCAGAGGACTGGCTCATAGATTATGGAACCGCTGTGAAGATCGCGCAGGGAAACTTGAGATGGGAAGTACGTTACCCACAGATGTTGGAAGGACCAGCTCAGGTATGGTTGAACAATTTGCCACCTGGAAGCATCAACAGTTGGATCGATTTTCACGACGCTTTCATGAGAAATTTCACGAGCACTTACAAGAGGCTGAATCACCCACAACAACTGGCAATGTGCAAGCAAAGACCGAATGAAACAGACAGGGAATTCCTCATAAGGTGGTGTACGATTCGTAACTCTTGTGAAGGGGTAATCGAGTCACAAGCAATCGCATGGTTTGCACAAGGATGTAGACATAGAAGTGTGTTGTGGCAAAGGTTACAAAGAGATATGCGGCAAGCCTGGAAGAGACGATAAGAATCGCTGACTCATATGCGTTAGGAGATCCGACTCAGCCGCTGCTCATGTCGGCAGACGGGATGACTGAGGCTCAGATCTATGACGCTGTCGGGTCGCAAAGGCTCCAGGAAAGATCCGAATACAGAAGCAAGAGAAGAGACGAAAGACCAGATTACATGTATGGTTCGACTCAGGTTGCGGCTGTGAGTCAGGATCATCCAGATGCTGGAAGCAGTCAGCATCAAAGGACAAATGGACAACAACAATGGGTGCCAAAGAATGACGGCAAAAGGCCATACGATCAGAGGAAGCAGTATCAGGACCGACAAAAATACACCTATGAGATGATGTTGGATCAGCCGTGTAAGTTTCACACGCCTAGTCCGAGTAAACCAGCCAATCACACGACGAGGCAATGCACTTGGTTTCAGAAAGGAGATAGAGTGGACTCGCCGAATAAGAAGCTTCCACCACCTCCCCCTCCACCACTTACAGGAGGAAATGCTCAGATAGTGGGAGAAGACAACATATATGAAAACAGGCAGCCGAGGTATCAGAATCAAGAAAGAAGAGAAGCTGTGCACCAAGTGCACAATCCAAGAGGTGACGACGCTCATGTCGGTCATGGAACTAGAAATGAGTACAGAGAACATCACTAGAGTTTTGTTGTCTTTGTCATAGAGCCAAATGACAAAAAGAGCCAGCAGCGACGAATGATGGAGATGAATGCCATGATGCCTGCAATCCCCAAGTACATGCATTGGTCTGAGCAAGATATAACTTGGAGTATAAAAGATCACCCCAAGATCATGCCAACCCCAGGAGGATATGTTCTGGTTTTGGATCCAACATTCATGGGCCCAGATATCAATGTCAAGTTTTCAAAAGTGCTAATTGACGGTGGCAGTAGCATCAACATCATGTATAAGGATACAATGCTCAAGTTAGGCATTACCATGAACATGCTAGAGCCGACTAAGACCACTTTCCACGGTATTGTGCCGGGATTGTCCTGTGAGCCAATTGGCAAGATCTGGGTCGACGTCTTATTCGGCAACAGAGAGAACTGTCGCACTGATGCCATAGAGTTTGAGGTAGTGGATTTGGTCAGATCATATCACGCCTTACTCGGCAGGTCGGCTATGGCAACATTCATGGATACTACACATATGGCTTACTTAAAGATGAAGCTGCCAGGCCCATGTGGGGTGATCACAGTTGAAGGGGACTACGAAAGATCTATTGCTTGTGCCTCAGACGGATCTTCACTGGCCTAGTCACTCGTCATAGCACAAGAGAAAAGTCAGATGTTGGAAGTGGCAGCATTGGCCAAAGCAGCACAAATGTCCATGCCGGCACAAACCAACCCGCATGGCAGTGTGTCATTTCAAGCTACCAAGGAAACCAAGAAGGTGCAAGTGGATGAAACTTTCCCAGAGCGCACAGTTACCATTGGGGCTGGCCTTACAGACAAATAGGAAAGCGAGCTCGCCAGCTTCCTCCGTGAGAATCGAGATATCTTTGCATGGTCCACTCAAGATCTGCAAGGAGTTCCGAGGGAGCTGGCTGAGCACTCTCTTCATGTAAGACCATATGCCAAGCCGGTGAAGCAACCCCTCCGCCGCTTCGCCGAAGATAGGAGGAACGTAATAGCTGCCGAGATTGCAAGACTTTTAGCTGCTGGATTCATCATGGAACTACTGCACCCAGACTGGTTATCAAATCCAGTCTTGGTCGAGAAGAAAAAAAGATGACCCGAACGTATAAGTGGTATGGCGCATGTGTATTGATTACACGAACCTCAATCAGGCGTGTTCAAAAGATCCATTTCCCCTGCCTCGGATCGATCAAGTCATAGATTCTACTGCTGGGTGTGAGTTGTTGTCGTTTCTGGATGCGTATTCAGGATTCCATCAAATACCACTGAATCCAAATGATCAAATAAAGACAACCTTTATCACCCCGTACGGGGCTTATTGCTATCGCACCATGCCATTCGGATTGAGAAATGCAGGCGCAACATATCAAAGATGCATGCAAAAATGCTTGCAAGATCAATTGGACAAAAATGTTCAAGTATACGTCGATGACGTGGTAATAAAAACCAAACAAAGTCATACTCTAATTGAGGACTTGCGTCAAACATTCGCAAACTTGAGAAGATTCCGGATGAAGCTTAACTCGGAAAAATGTACATTTGGTGTCCCGGCTAGCAAGTTACTCGGATTCCTTGTATCCAGCCGAGGAATCGAAGCCAACCCGACAAAGATCAGGGCCATCGAAAGAATGGAATTGCCAAAAACCCTCAATGATGTCCAGAAGTTTACTAGATTCCTGGCTTCGTTGAGCAGGTTTGTTAGTCGGCTTGGTGAAAAATCCCTACCACTATATCAGCTGATGAAGAAATCAGACAAATTCACATGGACATAGCAAGTTGATAGCGCTTTCCATGAATTAAAGAAAATGCTGGCAACAGCACCAATACTAGCATCACCATTATCCAAGGAGACAATGTTGCTCTATGTCGCCGCAACCAACAGAATTGTAAGTGCAGTAATAGTGGTTGAACGTGAAGAAGGGGGCAAATCAGTCCAAAGACCGGTGTATTACTTGAGCGAAGTGCTCTCTGTCTCGAAACAGAATTACCTGCATTATCAGAAGATGACATATGGGGTATATATGGCAGCAAAGAAGCTGAAACATTATTTTCAAGAACACCCAATCTGGGTAATATGCAAGGCACCTATCTCGGATATATTGGGCAGCAAATATGCCAGCGGCCGAGTCGCCAAATGGGCCATCGAACTGGCACCATACACTCTACAATATGATAGGCGAGATGCAATAAAATCTCAAGCTATTGCAGATTTCTTTGTAGAATGGATGGAAATGCAGTACGAACCACCACTGCCAGATCTGAATTACTGGAAAATGCATTTTGACGGGTCCAAGACAAAAATGGGTCTGGGCGCCGGGATAGTGCTCACATCTCCAAAGAGGGATCAACTGAGGTACGTGTTGCAGATTCATTTTGCTGCTTCTAACAACGTTGCCGAGTATGAAGCACTTGTCCATGGCATTAAAGTAGCCAAGGAAATTGGTATCAAAAGGATCATATGTTTTGGCGATTCGGATTTGGTGATTCAGCAACGCTACAAGAAATGTGTTCACCTATGACCTTCTTGTAGTGACGCGAAATTAAATCGTCATAAATCTATGACGATTTCGCACAAGATGGTCATAGGCCATTTAGAGAGGTCAAAACCATGTATAATTATGATGTTTTGTGTCGAAATCATCGTAATTCTATCAGATGAAATCGCCATAGTCTGCACAATACGGCTTAGGATCTTACTTGTAGCCTATTATGACCAATTTAAATTGTCGTAATGTCTAAATTCAAATTTATTAATATTACTAGTCGGCCACATCAGCAATTGGGCATATGTGTCATGTCTACGTGGCATTTCTTGCATAAGTGGTTTGTCTATGTGTTAATATTTATCTATTATAAATAATTTTACAACCAAGCTGACAGGAAGGCCCCACCACCGAACTGACGAGTTGGCCCCAGCACCAAACTGACAGGCAGGCCCCACCACGCAACTGACAGACAGGCCCCACCACCGAACTGACAGGCGGGCCCCACCCATACCCTGACGAGTTAACCCCACCAGCGAACTGATAGGCAGGCCCCACCCGCACCCTGACGAGTTAACCCCACCAGCGAACTGACAGGCAGGCCCCACCCGCACCCTGACGAGTTAACCCCACCGGCGAACTGACAGGAAGGCCCCATCTTATTTTGTGAAATGCCATAAAAATACGTCCCTTTAGGGGATCGAACCCGCGCCCTGTCGGTCACTCCCACGCACACTAACCAACAGGCCACAGGCTCGTTCTTGTAGAAAACAACGCCCCGATCCTTAATGAACTTAACCTCTTTTGTTGGGCCTGGGCCTAAATGGAACATATCCTCCTATTCTCCTCACGTTTAGTTTTTTCTTTAAACTTTTCTAAACGAGGCCCACATGCCATTGAGCCAGTCTAGATTTACACCGGTACAAAACACCCAACCACACCAATGTCCAGTCAGCGTCCTATGGCCCACCCGTCATTATCAGTGGCTCGCTCTCTCTAGGTGAGAAAAGTTTCTGTTTCTATCTATTTTGCTTTAAAATTCTAGAAAAATCTTTTATATGGCATAATTCATATCTTTTTATTGGTAAGTTAAAATAAAATGTTTTTTATATATAAATTGATCAAAAAAATATGAAGATTATATCTATAATTAATTATGAATAACTAAAATTCCAAATCTTTTTAAATATTTATAAATTACTTAAATCTTGCATAATTCATTATTTTTAATCCGTAAATCATAACTCGATAAATAATATGTCTAAATGACATATTTTAAACATGTTTTGCATCATTAATTAACCACACATTATCACAAACAATGTCGCGATTCTGGCCATAATTGTTTATGCATGTTTTAAACTATGGTCCAAACAGCGGGCATGAAGGTTTTTAGCTAGGGGTTGAGCCTCTCTAAACTTGTATTGGATCTCTGAAGAAATAGCATATTGTGAGTCTAAAAAATGATTTTTTCCAAAAATTATGAGCATCGGATCATGTACCTGTAGTTCAAACCGGACCCACTTCCTGCCGATTCGGCAGGAAATTGTCTTTTTCGCCAGGGGTGAACGGAAAGGTTTGAGATACCCCGGTTGGGACATTGTCCATTGTGAAGGATTTTTTGAGACATACTCAATTTACCAAGTTTGATATTTTTACTTGCAACTATTTCACATAATAAGACACCGCGCGAAGAATTTGCGTTGATCGGACCGTTTTTTATTTTTTTATGCTTGTTTCAAACTATGGTCAAAACGGCGGGCATGAAGGTTCTTAGCTAGGGGTCGAGCCTCACTAAACTTGCATTGGATCTATGAAGAGACATCATATTGTGACTCTAAAAATGATTTTTAACAAAAATCATGAGCATCGGATCATATACATGTAGTTCAAACTGGACCCACTTCCTGCCGATTCGGCAGGAATTTGTCTTTTTCGCCAGGGGTTGACGGAAAAGTTTGAGATACCCCGATTAGGTTATTGTTCATGTAAGGTGGTATAGTGTTTTTGAAAAATGGGATGGTAGCATTTTAAATTAACCATTTGCATCATTATTCGCCATCCAAAGATGCACATGCGTACATATTATGGGCACAGTATCAAAAAGTATGCCGTGATTCTTACAACAACAAAATAGTTACACCAGTTTCAAGCCGTAGTGATCGAGCCAGCCAAACACAATAGACAATCACATTGTCCATGGATCACCCCACCATTACATATCTTAGCCGTTCAGAGATCCATCAATCACAATAGAGCCAACCTAGCGTACATCACACTTTGGAATGAGTGAAACGCCCTAGTTCCAATAGTCTTGCACCGCAGAAGTGTTCAGGGGTATTTTTGTAACATCCACTATCCGAACCCTAGTCCCCTCACTCCCCTCGCACCTCTTCCCAGACCCCGCCGCCACTTATTCCTCTCTGTCTCCTCTCATCTTCTCAATGTCTCTAGGGTTTCTCCCCTGCAACCTAGCCGCCGCCTCCGTCCACATCCCTGCCCTCCGCCACCCACCCCCACCGCCACCACCCCACCCCGTGATGACAACCACGCGCGACGACAGTGGCGACAACATGAGAAACAACTGTTTATCCTCCGCCACGCCCCGCATCTCCTCCGCCACGCCCAGCAGCAGCACACCCCGCATGTCCTCCACCTCCATGCTCTATAGCACCCCCATCCATATATAGAGGGACATCCACCCAAACCCTAATCCACTCCCACCCTGCACAGCACTCCCACAAACAAACCCCCCTCGCGTTGTCGCAGCTGCCGCCACCATCGCCACCACCACAAACCCTTCCTCTTTGCTTCCCTCGCAAATACCCACCACGTTCGAGATGGATAGCCTCGTTGGCGGCGGCCGTGAGATCCATGAGGCCACCAGATCTATCATCGGGGTCACCGGATGTAGCAACATCTTAGCCCGATATATACACCCCTTCTCCCCCACTCTCTATCTTGATTTCTCTCTCAGTCCATCGCTCTTTCTTTGCAGGAACAGTAACCGGAGCTTGCATTTGCTGGCTAGAGACGTGGTGGAGTGCCTCGAGACGACCTCACCTCCAAGATCTGCAACCGCTATGTCGGCACCTCCACGCTCGGTATGAATAACCTCCCCTCACCTTTCCCATTGTACCCTGGAGAAGTATCCGTGCCCTCTAGGGAGAGGTTGCTGCTTGGCAATTATTTAGGAGGGGAGGACTTGGGGACATAAATTTCTAGATGCAACTTCTCAAATTCTGATTCCCCTTAGTTAAGATTTGGCTATATGCTAATATTGAACCACCACACAAAATTCTGAGCCTTTTGACTTCTATGGATGTATGCACTTTGTATTGAAAGAATGGAAAAACAACCTTAAGATCGTCAGATCATCCACCTGCTCATGTCACAAAGCTATCAGACTGAAATTGAAACAAATGGAGTTTAAAACAGATGTTGGCAGAGATATTTGCCAAGGATAGATTCATTCATGCTATCCTACTATTCCATTATCTCGTGAACTGATCATTGTAGTGCTTTGTACAAATAAGCCTCGAACATATTGTCACCAATCTGTAGTGCTCTGTTTGTATCAAGTGTTGTTTGGTTTTGCTCCAAGTAATTAGCAGCTAGTAGTGCAAATATCATACATTGTTGGTGTTTATCTCAGTTTTACCATGAGTTGTTCTTCTGTTCTGCGTTGCAGTTAATTAGTAAACTAAGCTATTGTTCTTTTCTTCTTTGCGTTAATTAGTAAACTATGTCTAGTATGAATATCTCTTCTGCCTCCAATTGTATTGATTCTATTGCATTCTTTCCTTTATAGCTGCAATATTTTCCCACAACTCAGTTGTGTTTATTGATTCTTGTGCATGGTGGTGGCGGCTACGGTTGCTGCCACAAGCAAGAAGGGGTTGGTCTCCTCTCTGATCTATTGCGCTAAGCCCATGGAGGACAAGATCAGGGAGATCACGTCGTGGGAGAAGTTCGTGCAGGACCGCATCAAGGTCGCCAGCGGCAAGGCTGGGAATCTTAGCGACTCTTTCCCCATCATGCACGACAAGAGCAAAGTCACTGTCATGGTGACCTACAACAACAACTTCTCCAAGAGGTATATAGAATTTTGCAGTAACTGATAAATTTGAATGATCTGTGTAAATATATGGTAACGACGTATGTTTTGTGTGATATGGCTACTATCTGGTTTTGTTAAATGTATGCAATTCATCTAGTTAGTCAAAGCAGGCTCAAACCTGATAGAGAAGTCTATATTTGGGTATATTTTTGTAGTTATTTAAATGTTATTGACTTCACTGAATCTTATACCATTATAAGTTGCTTGTTATGTAAACCTGCTAGAGAAGTCCATAACTTGATTTTTCTGCATGTCCTGATGCATGTACACACGAGGCTCAAACCTGATGCATGTCTTGATTTTTCTGCTATAAAATATATCAATTCAGTACCAGTATATTGTTTATGATGTTGATTTTTAATCCTAGAAATTCTGGATTGTTGCGAAGTAGTAAATGCCATCTTAATCAGTTTACTTATTTGCACTTTATTTGCTAGAGCAGTTTCAGTTCTAAACATAATAGCACATTTTCCATGAATAATTTTCTGTCAGTTCTCTATAGATTGATCTAATGTTGAACCTCATCTTATTATGCTATTGCAATCATGGTGCTTAACCTATTCTCATTAATTTTGTAGATTTGGCTTGGAAGATGGGAAGATTGGAAGCTTTTTTTGGATATGTCATCTATGCTTATATTCATTCTTCCATCCTGAGGAAAACCAGCACCCAGCAAAGTGATCTAGCTCAATAGAGCTTGTTATTTTGATATCAGGTTGTATTTTTATACCTGAATACCTGATATGTACTGTATATGAACATGTGATTGTAATGTATCTTGGTTGGTTGTTCTATGAAATTTTGTTGCTTTGTTTTACTTGATATGTATTGTATATTACAAATGGAAAACCGAACAGTTGGACCTAAAGAACACCTAAAAATTGGGTCCATATGACTAGTGAGACCTGAATTAAAATGGAAAACAAATTTAAAAAATTGACAAGTGGGCCATATCTAAATTGGACCTTAGAAAGGCTAAAGCCCAAAATTGCAACGGACTGTAAAAAGGCCAGAACAAAAATTGAATTGAATCTTAAAAGTCAAGGCCTAGAAAAGTAAAGGCCATAGTTATTGGGCTTAGCCCAAATAATCGGCCGCATTGGATCGGGATGAATTTGCACTACGACGATATCACTTCGTCATAATTTTTCCATGTCGGGCTAGCCACGTAGGATCTGACCTTGCTTGGCCAGATGCCCCATGACGATACTGGATCATCATAACGGTTATGACCATTCAATATCGTCATATATGGTTATGACGATTTCATAGAAAACGTCGTTGTGTGCAATTGCTGATGCTCGGTTTTTGACGATCTGTTTTTCGTCATAAGATCGTCATATATTGTAGAAAATGACGATTTTGTGACAAAAATGGAGGGTCATGTATCAGCAGATTCCTTGTAGTGCAAGTGTCTGGACATTGGGATGAGCTGGACGCAAACATGGCATTATATCGTTTCCACGTGCAACAAATTTCGGGATATTTTGACGGTTCTGAATTTCATCACATTCCTAGAGCAGAAAATGAGGCAGCAGATGTACTATCCAAACTAGGATCATCTAGGCAAGCAATACCACCAGGGGTAGCGCTGGAGCATCTCAGGAAGCCATCGATCAAGCCGTCACCAGAGTCCAAATCAATCAGGGTCATCCCGGCGAGTCAGGAATCAGATGCAGTGCCAATGGACATCGACTCAGGGGTAGGTTCGAGTCACTCGGGGACTGATCCGTTTAATTCAGGGATCGCCGAATCACACTCGGGGACTCCTCAGGTCATGTCGGCAGAGCATATGTCGGCGGAACCAATGGATATTGATGTTGAAGCAGACCCGGAACCACTAATACCAACGTGGGCACAGCCAATATTCAGCTATTTGAAAGATGGGACCTTGCCGAGTGATGAAACATTGGCAAGGCAAACAGCACGAAGAGCAAAAGCATACACCATAATCAACAAGGAACTATGCAAGCAAAGTATGACAAGTGTACTGCAGCGTTGTATCATCCCAGAGAAAGGCCAGGAGATCTTATTGGATATCCATCAAGGAGAGTGTGGGCACCATGCGTCATCAAGAGCATTGGTAGCCAAGGCATTCCGACATGGATTCTACTGGCCAAGCACATTGGCACAAGTGCAAGAGTTAGTCGGAAGATGCAATGGTTGTCAATACTATGCATCCAAGTCGCATTTACCAACGTCTGAATTGAAGACTATACCAATCACTTGGCCTTTTGCAGTATGGTGCCTAGATATGGTAGGACCATTCAAACCAGCAAGGGGAGGCATGACTCATATCTTGGTCATGATTGATAAGTTCACCAAGTGGATAGAAGTGAAACCAATCAAGAAATTAGACTGTAAAACAGCTGTCACATTCTTAAGGGATATAATCCTCAGATACGGTTACTCCACATAGTGTGATCACTGACAATGGCACAAACTTTTCCGAAGGTGCTTTTGCTCGCTTCTGTGGGAAACACCGAATAAGACTCGATGTAGCATCAGTTGCCCATCTAGAATCAAATGGACAAGTTGAACGGGCTAATGGCTTAGTTCTGTTAGGGATAAAACCCCGCTTAATGGAACCACTCCAGAGATCACCTGGTTGTTGGATAGAGGAACTACCCTCAGTACTGTGGAGCCTAAGAACAACTCTGAATCGGTCAACTGGTTATACGCCATTTTTCCTCGTATATGGGGCTGAAGCAGTTTTGCCTGCCGACATAGAATATGACTCGCCAAGGATAAGGCAATACTCGGAAGCCGAGGTAAAAGAGGATCGAGAAGATGGAGTAGACTTACTCGAAGAAGCAAGGGAACTGGCATTATCCAGATCTGCTATATATCAACAAAATCTCCGACGCTACCATAGCCGGAAAGTGCAACCTCGTGTTTTTCGAGAAGGGGATTTGGTCCTTAGGTTGGTGCAGCGCACACCAGGAATGCATAAGTTATCACCCCCATGGGAAGGTCCGTTCATTGTAAGCAAAGCATTGCACAATGATTCTTATTATCTCATAGACGCTCGTGAAGCGCAAAAGAACAAGGAGGACAGGTCAGGAGATGAGACCAAAAGGCCATGGAATGTGGCACTACTTCGTCCCTTCTATACTTAGGAGAAGCAATGCATGTATCACTCGAACTCTCATATGTCGTACGTGTGTGCCGGCTATGTGCTAATAATAAAATGGTATGGTTCGAAAAACTGACTCGGGGACTACCCCTTAAATTTTCCATCTCAATTATTTTATGTCGGCTGGCGTGATACCCGAAATTTATCTCGGAACAAGTACTGTTTACTCGGAAGAAGTCAACTCTTCGACTATGCTGTTGTCCGAAAACAGGGCTTCATGGCAAGCAAGAGAAAAAGATGTAAGACGGGTAAACACGAACGCCGGATAAGTATAAAGGAGAAACGCGAGTCGGCCTTAGTTTTTTGCCTAACTCTCTGCAGGTCGTGTTATACTACGTGTCGAGTAATCTCGGCTAAGTGATCAAAGTTTCATACCCGTTAACTATATCCTTAGTACTTTGAGACTCTAATGTCGAACACCGAAAAAGGTAGACAGGGGCCAAAGTCAAGGAAAGGTGACAAGGCAAAATCAAACTCGGGGACTTGCCCTTGAATAATTCACACTTAGAACATAACACAAATATATAAAGCCCATTAACAGGCGCAAAATCAAACTTAAAAGTGCAATGTATGTTACATATGTACCCGGCATACCGGGGATCTGATCAAAGTTCGAGTGTTTATTAGCCTAAGGAGCAGAAGAACTCGGAGGAGCACTCTCAGAGCCAGGAGTAGTTCTTGGAGCATCAGCCAGGTGAGGGGCATCTGTGGCCGGGTCATCCGGATCATCTGACTCGGTTGCCTCGATGTTGCCACCCTCTTCATCAGCAACTTCGACAGGCGGGTTGCCAAGATCAAGGAAGCTGGGCCCATCGCACCAAGCGTGCACCATGGTATACTCGATCATGGCATAAGCTCGCTCCTGGCGCTTCTTGATCAGCTCCGGATCATTCAGCCATTTGCCATCCCCCCTTATGCGAGCGAGAACATCAAGGTTGATGTCCTCGTACCATGAAAGCATGAAGGAGAGAGCCTTGTCCGCTGCAGCTCGGCCGACCGACTCGCGCCATTGATCCAGTCGGTCTTCAGTAAGGAGCAATCTATCGGCAAGGGGCTCAATGATATTGGGTGCATATTCATTCGGCCAGAGCATGCGAAAGGCGTGGATAGCCGACTTGAGCAGATCCATACCGCAAGACCTGAGGGTCTTGACCCGTTCAGACACTGCTTCGAGAAGCTCCTCCATAGACACCTCGCCGTCAGTAGGAGCACCAGCTTCGGCTCTCACTTTCTTCATGGCTCGGATGGCAAACATATCGGCCTCAGGAAAATTCACTTCAAGCAAAAAGAGAAAGTTAGCAAATAACAATGGCAGATGGAAGAAGTCCAGAAGGACTCATACAGTACGCAAAGAGTAAGAACTCACTACCAAGAAAGAAGTTGATGGCGGCGAGTTTGCTATGCCAAGTCCTGGACTTGGCTTGAAGGGCGAAAAAGTTCATATTTGCCGACTCGACCGATGATTCAGCCTCGTCGAGCAGCCTCTTGGTCTTCTCGGCGCTGGCGGCCTGCTGCTCATTCTTCTCAGCATGTTCCTCCCTCAACCCTTTCACCTCGGCCAAGTGCTTCTGCTCCGACTCGGCGATCAGCTTCTTCAGCCGAGTCACCTCGTCTCCCTCCTTCTGGATCTCGGTTTGCTGCTTCTCTACTTATTCGAAAAGATTACTTGTCAGCACTAGCAGAAAATTTCAGCTATCACATCAATGAAGCAAGAAACTTACTCTCGGCCTCGCTGATCTACGAGTGAAGAGCATTTATTGTGGACTGAGCGGAAGCTGCAAAAAAAGAACGAGAAAGGATTGAGATAATGAACCAAAGAAAAGAACGCCGAAAAGAAAAAAAACGGGTAAGGATATTACCTTGGCTGTGGGTGTCAGTCTGTAGCTTCTCATACGCAAGTTCGAGCTTGCGATGCGCCAGGACGAGAGCTTGGTGCTCCTTGGTGCGCTCGTTATGCATGAGCTGAACAAAGAGGATATACAATAAAGAAAGGTCAAGTCAAGCAGCCGGCTGAATCAAAGAGCTTAAGAGCTTACAGCCGAGTAAGTTCCTTACTCGACAGTAACCTCGAGGGCTAGGGATTGAAGCTCTAACATGAGTTTGGCATAAAGAAATCAAAGAGCTTACAGCCGAGTAAGTTCCTTCCTCGACAGTAACCTCGAGAGCTAGGGATTGAAGATCTAACATGAGTTTGGCATAAAGAAATTAAAAGATCTTAAGATCTTACAGCCGAGTAAGTTCCTTACTCGACAGTAACCTCGAGGGCTAGGGATCGAAGCTCTAACATGCAAGCTTGGGATTCAAAGATTAAAGAGATTAGTGAGAGCTTACGGCCGAGTAAGTGCCTTACTCAATCGTAACCTCGGGGACTAGGTGATATGCATAAAGGAAATACTCAACAGTACAAAAGAGAAGAAGTTATTTTACCTCGTTCACTTCGTCGGCACGGGCCATCAAAGAAATGGCCTGCTGGGTCATGTCAGAGACGGCCTTGGGGCCCAGCTTCAGTTTCTTGCCGGCACGGGTGCTGACCTCCTGCTCACCAGCTGCATTCCATGCCATGCCGTAAGGCTCAGCCGAACCTAGGCTCTTGCCACTGAGCGTCCGAGTGAGAACCTGACCCGTTTTCAGGGTGGTTCCCACATTGGCACGAGTTACTGCGGCACTAGCATGGAGGGTAACAGCCTTAGAGCCATCACCTGACCCGGCAGCCGCGGATTTGCCCCCCCTCCTACCCGTTGAAGTGATCATGGTCGCCAACATCGGAGGCCGGATCTGGGGAGCAGAACTCGAAGCGCAGACCAGCGTTGTCTACTTAGAGGATGTGGACTTTCCGGATGTAGGGCGAGCAGAGCCAGCAGCCTTGGGCTGGGTCTGGCCCTTTAACAGAATTGGAGAGCGAGCATGGGGATTTGGAGAAGATCGTGGAGCTGGCTGACTAGGCTCAGCGGTTTTGCTGGCTCCAAGATCAGGAAGTTGTTCATTCACACCAGCCTGAGGGCCGATGCCAGAGGAACTGGTGGCGGAAGGTTTCTCGGCGCTAGAGTCACGGGCACCAAGATCAGGAAGTTTCTCCTGGCCAGCGCCAGGGGCGTCAGCCGTATAACCCACCAGGTCTGACTGACACTGAGAGGCGTGAGCCTCAACAGTGGGAGCTTCGACCCGGACAGGACTCGGCACCATCGAGTCAGTTGGAGGAGGCGCAGGCCTTAGCGGCAAGGCAATGCTAGATGCATCTTGGCTTGCCGACAAAGGTGCGGTGCTGAAAACAACGAGACATATATAAGAAAACGTCAGTGACAAAAAATAAAAGAACAGAGAAGGCAGAGTGCAAAAACTTACCTGGTGACAACCGGGTCACGGACGACTCGGCGTGTGACTCGGCGCCCGACAGTTTGACGAGTCTCAGCCAGGCTGGCAGCAGCAGAGGCAGCAGGATCTGTTGGAGTGAGCTTGCTCTTCTTGGCCGGCTGGGTGCTGGAGGAAGCTCCGCGTCGCTTCGGCTTGGCGACGGGGACCTTGCCGACTCCACCCACAGCGAGAGGAGTGTCATGTACCTGGCTAGCTGCATAAGTAAATAACGGGCTTTACTCGGATAAGCTGGGAGATTAAGGTCACAAGGCATATACCTCCAAAAGCGTACAATCATCATCCTCATCATCGTCAGACCAATCTTGTAAGGGATTGCGAGATTGACTCTTACCTAAAGCTGAATCAGCCGCAGCGTGTGGGATAGGCACGAAGCACTCCAGGTCCTACTCGACCTCATCCGAGTCGGAGCGATCCCCGTTATAACCAGCAGGAGGGACAGTACTGTCAACAACCTAGTGAAGGAGATTCTGTGGAGGACAAACAGAATGAGAAACTAAAAAACTAAACTAGGAGTGGCAAAAGAGCTAAAGCCTACTCAGTGAGAAAGTGATTCGGAAAACTTAACCAGGGGACAGGCCTGACCTGGCTAAACGGTGGGCAACTCCAAGCCTAGTCATCTGCCAAGTTCAGTTTGAAGATTGAGCTTACTCGGTGGGCGATGGAGTCATGGGTGAGCTCCTTAGTGGAGTGCCGAGTGGGATCGTGAGAGCCACTCATGAAGCACATCTTGTGGCTCCTCGCTTGGATGGGGCTTACCCGGCATGAGACGAAGGAGCACATGAGGTCAGAGTCAGCAAGATGAAAGTTTTCATCCAGCGATAGCAACCTTTCCAAGATCGCGTTAGCCTCGTTTACCGCAGCGTCTTGGTCAGGCGGGTCAAGCTGCCAGTGCTTCTTGTTGGGAACCTTATCCGAGAAAGGAGTAAGCTGGATGTTATCGGTAGACCCGCTGTTTTTGACATAGAAGAAAGTCCTATGCCATTTCTTGCAGGAGTCAATACCAGTAACCCGAGGAAAGATGGAATCTCTCCTGGGCGTGATACTAGCAGCACCACACCGAGTCGGCCTCTTCTCAGATCGAGGAGCACCAGGCTGGGGAACAACCTGAACCTTAAAGCCAAAATATTTGGCCCACAAAGGAACTATGGTCCAAATTCCAAGGTAGGCCTCGCAAGAAGAGATGAAGCAAGAAAGAGAGCCAATCGCATTGGCAGGAAGATGGTGGGTCTGCAGATGGAAGGTGGAAAGGAATGAGGAGAAGAAGGTGCTCACAGGAAGAGCGAAACCGCGTTCAAAATGAGAAAGGAAAACCACCCGCTCGTTAGCTTGGGGTTTGGGAGAAATCTCACCGGTGGGGAGATGGCAATCCACTTGTAGTGGAATGCGTCTGGTAGAGCGGAGCCACTCCACTTCTTTGGTGGAGACCTCCGAGCCTTCCCAGCCGCCGCGCTCGCCGGCGGGAATCTCCTGCTCCTCAGCACCATCGGCGTCGTCGCGAGCATCCATGAGATCAGCAAATTCAGTCTCCTTCGCGGTTGGAAGAGGCTTGGAACAGCGTGGACCCATAGTGGAATGGAAAGAAGAAAGGGGCGATTGCAACACAAGGACAGGAGGAAGAGGAAACAGCAAAGGGGGCAATTTGATTTTGCGGGCGCAAGGAAGAAGAAAGGGCAAGGGAAAACTGAACGGGCGTGGGGGAAGTGGAAACCCCCAACCCCTACTTAAGGACAGTAAAAAACCCGGTCGTGGGATCTATATGTGCCGTGCGGCCAGCGTGTGGCCGTGTACCAGGATGGGAAAGCCAATCAGCAAGCGCCACGTAGCCAAGGATACACGAAAAATCCCGTGCCACGTCATGACTAGAAGGACAAGGGGTGCAGGTCGATGGGACTGCCATAGTGACGGGGAATAATTGCGCAGCCGTCACTGTGCCGCCAGAGCTTGGAACAAAAATTGAGGCAAGTAATCATGATTACCAATTGTCAGTGACTGAAGCGCACCGAAAATGACTCGGAATTGGCCAAAATAACTCATCTCGAGGCAAGAATGAGCCAAGAAGTCAAAGATTCGACCCGGAAATTGTCAGACTGACCCGACAAGGTGCAAAATTGCGACAAATAAAGACAAAAGCTAAGTTGCACTCACACAAAAGGAACCTGGAGACGCCTAACAGCTTGAACTACTAAACCTCACCAGCTTCGGGGACTAATGTCAGGGGATAACCCCTGGTAGGGTCACGAGAGGAGAAACATAGCGCAGCTGGGTTGGCTCCGAGTAAAGAAAGAACCAGGCCGGGTAAGAACGTACGGGTAAGATAAGCACGAAAGCCGACATACAAACTATGTCGACCCGCATAGGACAAAGTTGTAACCCTTGCAGGAACCGACGAGCCGAGTCGACCGTGGAAGGGCCGAGTCAAGGACACGTGGCACCTTTCCGAGTAAGGTTCAGGAGGGACCATGGTAAAGCATGGTCAAAAGAGAAGGGCGATGCCGGGTGACACAAAAGGAGCTAGGTGACGCCCAAAGCATACGATGACGTACAAAGTAACAACATGACACCAAAAGGAACAAGAAGCAGCGTACCAGAAGACCGTTAGCTGTCAAGCTTTATGGATCGGGCCTCTAGGCTTAGGGAAATCCCACGACCCGGCCCACATTGTAGGGACCAAGATCCAAACAGTAAACCCTAGAACCAAAAGGGGTATTAGCTAGCTAGCACTGCCTATATAAGGGAGGGCATAGCAGTAGTAGAGGGAGGTTGGACCAAGGAGTGAACTAGTGCTGAGAACTCTATCTTATACAGCTCAAGGAGCACTTGTAATCTTTGGGGTATCAACCGAATTGCTAAGTCTGGAGAGTTCTTCTTGTTCTTCGTGCATGGCTCGACCGTGCACTCCCTCCACGGTGACCACAAGCACCCATTCGGCCCCCAACTTAAGCCTACCCATGGCATCTTCCGTGACACCACCACGACAGCAGCGACGGACAAAGGTGGAGGGGACTAGGCGGAGGAGGAAGATGGGGGCACCGGAGTCCCTGTGGGCGGCGCCATGGGGACACAGGCACGACATGGAGGAGAGGTCCCACGAGCGGAGGAGATGAGGTCGTCGACGGCGGCTCAGGGTGGTGAGCGACGGCGGCGGCGCTCAATGGATGGCAGGGAAGAGGAGGCGACGGTGGTGTGTGGGGACCGAGCAGGGAGGAAGGGAGCTTGCGGCTGCGGGGGAATCACGAGGGGAGCGTGCGGGATAGGTGGGGCTAGGGAACGACATCAGGGTGGGGTTACGAGAGAGAGGGTATGGGGCTAGGTGGATTTCTCTATCGCGTTCGCTGTGTCCTGTGTGCGCGCTTGCGTCCGACGAGAGGTGGGGACGGGGGGTGAGCGCAGGGTGGGGTGCTGCGCGCAGGATGTTTGGGTGCCTGGCGGCGGCAGGGAGGGAAAATTGGGTGAGATCTAGGGTTTGGAAAGGGTAGGGATTAGGGTTAGGATAGATTACGGTTTGGAGGTGGCCGGCTGGGCTTTTGGGCCTGGCTGGCTACGTCCTATAAAATAATGCAGAAGTTTTATTATTATTTTATAAGACTTTTGTAAAATTTATTTTTAGACATATAAAATATTCAGAAAGAACTGAAGTTTGTATTTTGAAATAAAGAGGGGGAGTAATGTCAAAACAAAGATAGGGTTTTAGCGAAATATTTTTGCAAAGGTATGCATGATGATGTTATGATGATGCACAAGTACAAACAATAGTGATTTTCTAGTAGTGGTTTTACCCGGGGTGCTACAGGCACCTAGGCGGAGGCATGCTCATACGGTGGTGAGCCTTTGGGTCTTCGTGATGCCTGGAAGATTGGGGCGGTGGCAGCGAGCGGCGAGGGTGAGCCTTGCCTTAGTGGTCGGAAGATATGGGGATAGCATCATCCCTGTTGCGTGCGTCCCTCCGTCGTCGTTCTGATGAACCCGTATGTGATCCAACATTGTGAAGAGATCTTGCCCTCTGCTATTTGGGAGTGCTAGACTGGCATTATACTGGGTCGGACTCGAGCCTCTGAGAGGTGGACTTTTCTTTCTATTTGATAGCCTTGGCGAAAAGATCATAGACCTGTTCCACAGCTGCGGGTGATCTATCCTGCTCTAGTAGAGTCTTGGTGACAACAAAGTTGAGGACGGGCGTGGGCATGACTTGCTTTCCATCACTGTCAATGTATGGCTTATCTTGCGCCAGTTTTGAAGGTGTCCACCCCAAGTTACGCCGTACACCAAGGTCATTGACGACGTGAGCCAGAGCTTTCTTAGCCTTCCGATGCTTGAGCAGAGTCTTGTACTAGACCTCCAGGGCTCTAGTTGTCTCGATCGATTTTATGCCTTGGCCAAATCTCGGTCTAACTTTGTTCACTGCTTCACGATGGCCTACGCCTCCTCCAGTAGTTGTCGGCGCTTATCCTCGAGTTGGACAACGTTTCATATATGGGCCATGACCAGGGGCTCGACGAGTAGATTTCCGTACATCACTCTATCAGCTGAAGTGACTTGGGCATTCGTAGACATAGATGTTGGTGGAGGCGGATTTGCGGTGTTGGCGTTGCTTGGAACGATAGGGAATTCCTGCGACTATTGCACTGGGATAGTCGGAGGGGGTATGACCTTCGCACGATCATTGTCAGTGGCATCAACTGGTCCCTTCCCGTTGTCCCATGGCTTAGGCGGAGCGTGTCCAGTTTGGTCTTCTTCCATCACACTCCCAATGGAGACGAACACCTATTGGGATGTGATGGCCTTGTCGGTCTGCTCCTTATGATTGATCTCCTCCTCCATCTCCATGGTTGAGTCGAGTTCCTCCTGGTTGACATCCATCTCCTCTGAGTCCATGCTGATGTCAGCGTATAGTGCATTCAAAACAGAGTCGGAGGGGCGGGGGATTCCTCGATGAAGGAGGACGATGCCGAGGCAGCAGGACCATTGGCTGGCGGTGGTGGTGGCGGTGGCAGTGGTAGACCGG
The DNA here is from genome assembly GCA_916181665.1 of Avena sativa. Lineage (NCBI taxonomy): Eukaryota > Viridiplantae > Streptophyta > Magnoliopsida > Poales > Poaceae > Avena > Avena sativa. The sequence goes on from OV702298.1 coordinate 116,460,295, forward strand.
GTACGGCGATAGGCGGTGCCTGGACGACTCCGTCAGCAGCGGCGAATCTGTTGATAGTGCCGATCATCTGCTCGAAAGTGAGGATACCCGCGGCCTGCTGTCGCCTGAGCGTATGCCGGAGAAGTGTGCCGCGATCCAGCCCTTCGACAAAGTGGTAAACAACGTCATTGTCCAGGTAGTTCTCTAGATCAGCTCGTATCCGGAGCCATATGGCGAGGTAATATCGGGGGCTTTCGCCCTCTCTTTGAATTCAACGCGCCAGATAAAATATGGTTACCACACGGACGAAGTATGAACGCTGCTTTCCAGATGCATGGGCTAACCAGGCGGATTTGCAGTGATCTTCCACCATTATATCCTGCACAGGGGCGGTTTGGGTGGGCCTTGAATTTTTCCGATCTAAGCTGGAAAACTCCAAAGAGGGATCCGACGTCGATCCTTCCGCGAACGTGTCCTGGCCGTAGGCGGTATGTGCGGGCCTTGACAATCCTCTGACTTCTAGGGAACTAGCGCCCGAGTCGGTTTCTCCTGAAGAGGTGGATGTCCCTGATTGGGACAATTGAGCAGCGGGTGGGGTTCGTCTTTGCTGGGATCCAGAACTCGTCAAGGGGCTATCGAAACGTTGCCGGAGAATAGAACACGGCCGATGGCTACGGTTTGCTGATTCCCGCAAAGAGCTTGGACCTTGCCCGTTGTAGATCCTTGAGCACCTCTTGCCCCACCGTGGGCGCGAACTATGGTGGTATTGCGACGAGTACGCCATGGAGGGGTCCTCATAGAGCGTGTTTAAAGACATGGGGTAAGGCGGCAGGTTGGCGGGTACGAGGTAACACAACTTACCCAAGTTCAGGTTCCATGATCGTGGCGGAACCCTAATCCTGCTATAAATCATAATAAGGGAAATACGCCGAGTTATAGGGATTAGTTCGTTGTGCGCGATATGAGTTGAGTTGTTGCCCTAAAGGCTCCCATAGGTTCGGCTTATAAAGACGCCAGGTGCTAGGGTTACAGGGAAGAGTCCTAGCCAAATAGGTTACATAGTCCTACACTATATCCAACTAGTCTCCGTGTCTTGCACTCCAAGGCTCTGAGTATGTCGGTGACTCCATCGTAGCGTTCCTTTATCCGGCTTGGGCCTCCCTTCTGGATCATTCTAACTAGGCCGCCCAGTAGGCCATAGGCCTTTCCAACCACTATAGTCCACTCGGTTTATCCGGATTAGATACATGCAATGGTGGTATCCATTTAGCATATCCCCAACACCCTTGTTGGTGGTGTCGTCGATTACAAGACGGAGAAAGAATCTTTGTTAGTGGTGTCGGAGGACCTGCATGGAGCGAAAATATTTACAACATCGACCTTCTTCCCCGTACCATGAGGCGGATCTCGAGGGCAAGATCCATTGTTAGTGGTGTCGAACTATAGCACCCTAGGTAAAACCACTACTAGATAATTGCATGTCTTATTTCTGTGCATCATCATGATATCATCATGCATCTGTTTGCCTAAAAGTATTTTTGCTAAAAGACTATTTTGTTTTATGGATATTCCCCTCTTTATTCAAATCAAAACCCTAGATCCGTCCGGATATTTTATCTGTCTAAAACCTATTTACAAAGTGTTTTGTTTAAAAGAAAGAAAATAAATATTAAAACTATTTTGCCGAACAAGGGGAGGCAGACCAGCCATTAGACCTGGCCACCTACAACCCTGATGAGTGGAATTTATGTACACTTTTATATAAGTATATTATGCATATCAACCACCCATCTCATACTTTATCTAGCTGCATTTATGCCAAATATGCATGGTTTCTATTTTCATTCATTTTCATATGAGCTTTGCACATTTAGTAGTTTAGGTAGAATTTTATCCCTCTTCCTTGTCTTTGACATGTGTAGGTGTTGATGATGATTATGGATAAAAAAGGAAAAAGGAAAAAAGAGAGCATAATATGGAGGAGCTGCAGGGGCCAGATTTAGCCATTTTCTCGAAATAAAGATCCAAGACCACTGGGTTGTAGCCCTCGTCTATAGGAATCCAACAAGTCGAAAAACACCCAAATCGTAGTTCGTATGAAGAAACGTCAGCCAAAACACTCCGACACCCGAAAGTTTAACGACCAACTATACGACCGGAGCCATTTTTCCGACCATATAGTTTTGGCTGTATAGTTGGGAAAAAAGGTCAGAAACGACTTGTTTTCGACCCTGGACTGCTCTAGAACCTTCCCTAAGCCATATGACGGTATTGGGGGCGATCAAGGGCACTTCTAAGGCCTATATAAAGGTGGGGGGAGTTAAGAAACAAGGGGAGAACATCATAGCCCTTCAGGGGCGGAGCCCTGCCGCCGCCGCCACCCATCTGATCTCCACAGTGTTGGAGCTCTACCTCAACCACACCTCCAAGATCTAGATCTCCCTCAACACCATCACCATCAAGGCATCCAAGCAAGAAGAAAAGGTGGAGAAGGAAGACATCACCACCACCTTGCATCGATCTCCATCATCATCATCATCATCTCCATCTCCATCTCTCTCTTGTTTTTAGTAATTGTAAGATTGAACACAGTTGTGACATCATTATATATTTATATATGTTTTATTGTTCAGCAATGTGTGATTGATTGATTCAATTCTAGGTTGAGGTATGATCTAGTGCGCCAAGTTAGTATTTATTGCGATCTAAGATGAGTTAATGTGATCCTTTGGTCCGGAAGTGCCTTTTTTCCTTGCGGTGACGCGCGAGAATCATGCATAGTACACACAGAGTGACAGCTCGATAATCCAATGGGGGAACGTTTATTTGTCTAAGGAATCTCTTATAGATCACACATATATTTGCCCATCTAGTACTAGTGAGACCGAAGCCTAGAAGCCCTCTCTCATTCCATTCGATCCTACAACTACAATCTCTTTAATTCATATTCTCAGTTTATTTTTTTCTTGTTAAAAAGTTCTTTGTTATTAGATACTTTAAACCTCTCTCAATTATCGTTGTTCTAGTAGCTTGTAGAATAGGCTATTTCCAAACCATGGTTTGCGTGCGAAACATGGCCGCATTGACAATATAGTTGCACGGTCGTTTTGTTTCCGTTCGTCGATCTCCCATGGGGACAAACTCTTAAATATTTGATACTACAAGTGCTGCAATAACTCTATTGTTGGTGCAGGAATCCAGTCATCAAACCCCGACCCAACAAAACCCTAGCCTCTAGATCTAACCCTAAACCCTAGCCATTCAACGCCAAACTACCCCAGCCGCCACACCCTACTTACCTCACACAATACATGCGTGATCCCTACCCAACCCACGCGCCACACCCTACCGTTGTGACGCGGTACACACGACCCGCACGCGCGTGCAATGACCACCCCAGTGGCCGCTCTCACGCTCGCTCCTGCCCGCGCTTTACCCTGGCCCCACTCCCGAGCGCCCGCCCCATCCCCTCTCGCTTTTCCCCGCCTCGGATCCCCACCCCGACAATCATACCTGGCAGCACACACGATCCCACAACTCCCGCTACCCCACCTCAATCTCTCCACCCTGCATTGCCCCCACCCCCACGCGCTCACTCCCCTCGCCCTCAACAACCTCCATCCGCTGTTGTTGCTTGTTTCTCTCTGCAGCATGGCACCGCCTCACGGGCCTCCTCCCCATCGCCAAGCTTCGCGCGCTGCCGCTGCGTGGTCCTCGCCTGTAGCATCCCAATTGTCTAACATTGGAATGCTACATAAGAAATACAGACCAACACTACCATTGCTGTGTTTTTGTTTTGTGCATCATCATGACTACATGCTCATGTCATCATGCCACATTGCATTTGAGCATCATATCAAACCTTGCAATGTTTTTGTCTTGTTTGTATAAATGTTATCACCATTACCCTCTCCTCTCTTTGGTCTCTCAATATTTTGTTTATGCAAGATGGCCCCCACTTTCTAGGGTCCAATATATTTTCCAATTGTCTTATTCCATTGCAAAACCCCACTCCTTTCATTCTAGTAGAAATGCCTAATTTGAACTTTTATGAGGGCATCACCTACTCTTGTGCTATTTCCCTCTTGCCTTTTATTTGCCAAAATATCTTGTTCAAACCTTGCAGAAAATATTCAAAATTAAAGGTGTGAGTTAAGATGTTTGTTTGAATTTGAAACAAAATAAAGCAAACAAACAAATAAAAGAAAGCATATGGAGAGGGAACAATCCTGGAGCAACCCAGCAGAAGCCTGCCCACATGGAACTCCCTTCCCCTGCTTCCTCTAGGCGAGCCCAACTCGCCCCACCTGGCCCATACCCGTTCGACCGAGAGGTACACGCCGTTCCTGTTCATCCTTCCGGTCGCCTCCCTCCTCTCTTTGCAGACTGACGGAGGAGCAGGTGGACGTCGCTCCCCGTCATCTGCGTCACCACCCCTCCTCTATAAACCCACCAAGGTGAGGTCCCTCCAACCCTAGCCTCCTTCCCTCCCTTGCGTCGCCATTCACCCCTCTCCTCCCTCGTTTTCGTCCACCGCACATAGAGGAGAAAAACCACTACCTTCACCGGTGCAGTATGTCGATCCAGTCATCGCCATATACTTCATCATCTCGAACGGAGTTCGGTAACGGAACCACGATGCTATTACCGACCTTTCTGTAGAAGATCAAGAGCCGAAGCTTCCTGGATCGCTGGGAATTGGGATCTTCTTCCCGACGCCGAGCACGGTCTCGCCCGGAATTCGCCGCCCTCGCGCTTCCTCCGGCTTCCCCGAGCACTCTGACGCCTTCCCGGTGAGCTTACCTACCCGTTCCCTCCTTCTTCGATTTCATGCACCAAAGCCGCTGTTCCGCTCCCGCTGGAGCTCGAGTACGTCTGTGCCATATCGAGCTCGTCAGGGTCCTCCGTTCTCTGTTTTTGGGTTGTGCCTCTGTTTGATCTGTTTGAGGCAGGCCGTAGCACGCTCATGCAACACATCGCGAACACCCAGCGCCGTCTCTGTTGGACACCGTCGCCCATCCATGTTTGCTTCGCTAGAAAATTCAGAACCGAGCTCCCTATCACTTCTGTCAGTTTAACCGTGTGATAATCCTCTGAACCTCGCCGGATACGCGCACGACTGTAGCCCCGCGCGCACTCGCAGCGTCCATGTTTCCCTATGTTTTCCGATATGTACAGACCATCTGCGGCGCCGTTATACTTGGTGATCTATTACCCGATGTTCGAACTTCACATACCTTCAATCGTAACCCAATACATGGCCTTCATTCCATGGATTCATCCCCTAAAGATCGGATCATCTCTCTGGAAATCTGCCTGCAGTTTCGACAGTGTACGCCTGTGAGTTTTGCCTCTGTTCATCGCAAGATCGCATCACACCTAGTCCACCTCCGGCAGAACTCTTCGCATAAATCTTTTCTCCTATGTCACATCATCGCGTAGAACCAAAATTTGTTTCAAACGGAGCAAAGACGAGCTCACAATCATCTCGTGAAGTTCGTCCCACGGTCCCAGCTAGCTTGATTCTCTGATCGATATTTAGACTCGTTTCAGTTCTTTCTGTCAGGTCTAGATGCTTTTATAAAAACAACCTTGCCCATTTTCCTTCACCACCTGAAGTCCTCCCGTCACTCCCCGCCAGATGGGCCGCCCCATCATCTATCCTCTGCCCAGCGCGGTGGATAATCCATATTCAGCCAGCCCAATCCGTTTCCTTTTTTTCAGATTTAATTCAAACATTGTTCAAATCCTTCTCAAATACAAATTAGTTCATAACTTTTAATCTCTGTTTCCAAATAATACATATGAGATATGTTTTGAGATCATAACAATGCAAGGACTAATAATATTCCATCAAAATAAAAAAAATTAACAAATAAAATTTCGAATTATTTAAATACTATTAAATGGTCTTTTCTCAATAAATTCATAACTTTTACACCGTAATCCCGAATTCGACAAATGATATGTCTAAATCGATCAGTGCGACAAGTCCTTTGCAACTGTGCAATCCTTTCTAGAAATTGCATCATCCATCATACAGAACATGTAAATCAGAATTGTTTATGCGAGGAAAACATGATAAGTAAAATGGGAAAATAACTATGTCTCGTTAATAATGCCTCACTAATGTTGTATCACCAATGTTCTATACAAATGACATCTTATTAACATGGTTTGCATCATTATCATTCCATGTCATGCATCATATTATGATCATGCTGGTTCTTTCGCATTAGTTGTAATTGTTGCATCGCTTGTTCCTTTTAGTGCTTGCTTCTTCTCGGATAAGACGATAAGATAATGTGAGCTTCAACAAGTTATTCGGATATATCTTCGGCAGTGTTAACCAGGCGAGCACTCTCCTCCTTTCTACCTATTTTATATTTATAGTATTTACTTCCTCCTATTGATCTATTGCTATCCGTGTTGCGATGCTTTAGATTCCATGCACCAGTTATATTCCTTGCAGCCTCTATATTGCCTTGGACACTTTCTATTGCATGTTGATTGATAGACAGTTGGCCTTGCGAGTCATAGTTGCTTGCTCAGGTGCTGCTTCGTGTCGTCGATGTTCCACCATTGTTGGGTGGTTGGCACATGCTTAATGGCGGAGATGATCATGGCTTTAATTACCGTTTAATAACTAATATTGAAAGTAGGTAAATAATGCAAAGGCACCGTTGGGTAATATACAATATTTGGTTTTTAACCGCTCAATGGTGTCTCGTAGGACCCTGAGTTCTTGACACCTGAACCGAGATCAAGTGCGCTAACCACAGGTGGGGTGTGTGGGCACCCCATCGATTTAGTACCTGATTTCAAAGTACTGCATCGGGGGCCAAAAACTAGTTTGCGGCGTTATTACTATCTTGTATGTATGCCCTTCTTTACTGCTTTATTTACTATTGCGCGTGGAGCGCCTGTACTATTTTGGACCGCGGAACGATTTCACGGTATCGACAAGCCCAGTCACACTTTTGGGTTCCCAATTATTTACAGCCGTTCTCGCAAACCCTGGGTCCATCTCGGAGACTGGCCAACTTCGTTATGGGTATCTTAGTGGGGTGGCCCCCATGTGCTTGCTTTGGGTCTAGGAAACATTGTGTCCGAAACCCCGTCGACGTACTGTTGGGTGTATGTTTTGTGATCTTGTACCTACCCGATGTGACAACAAGGGTGTAGGTGCGTATGGAAATTTTGGTGCACCCCTACAGGATTTAATCTTTTCGAAAAGCCGTATCCGCGGTTATGGACGACTTGGAGCATAGTTCTCGATCATGACAACTATAAATAAAGTTTATTGTTATAATATGACTTGTATCTGATATGACTAGTAAGTTGGATAACCACCATGAAATGAATGAATAAAACTGACAACTATGGGAGTTTCCTCGGATTGACTTCCTCGTTTGGTCTCGAGAGGGGAATATCAGGATGGGTATGTTTGGTGTTAGAATCAGAATGGAACCGAATAGGTCTTTCTCATCCCTCTCTGATACTCGCCAGCTGTATCGAGTCTCTATAGGTTGTTTAGTGCATGCTTCGATGCCGCTTCAGTCCACCATACCTATGTAGGCAAGAGACGCCGAATTATAAGACTCGCCATGTACTGGCCTCAGTACTGACCACTCTCTTTTTCCTTTGCCCTTTATCGGCACCCCTTTTGTTCAGCAGGTTTGAGATCGTCGTCGTTAGCATGTTTACCCTTTCGGCTTGGCCTGGGCAGGGTTATGGACATCATTGGTTATTCTTCAGGGCTCTTACCCCAATTTGCATCTTTTTCGTACTTGGACGCTATACCATTTTCAAGGTGATTTGGATCTTTGTATTGTATATTTATATTCTTGACTCATTGAGTCGTTGTTGTATATGTATGTTCTGTGGTTTCCATCGAGGACTACTGTATAATGATATTACTTTGTTTTCCACTCGCACGCAAGTGCCTGGTAGGCACCTTTAAATCGTTTCTATGCGGGTTTGGCGGGAATCACTAAAACTTGCATAGGGCCAATCTGTGGGTGTTACATCACCGCCTCTCTGCCTCCCAAGCTCATCCACCCCGCCTTCCGCACTTCCCTTGTCGGTCACCGTCTCCTGAAGTGCCTGTGTCGTCGCCCCGTCGAGCCATCACCAAGCCCCAGCGCCAAGGCCGCGCCGCCTCTAGAGGCCCCCTCTCCATTTCCTGCATGGCGCCACCACCCAGCATGCGCCCTGCTCTCTCTGGACGCTGCTGCCTCTCAACGCCAGTAGGCCACTGCCATCGGTCCCGCCCCCTTCACTATGGATCCCTACCGCCGGCTGTGCCCTCTCCTCGCCGTTAAGCCTCCTTATCGGCGGAACCAGCGGCACGAACGTCACCACACTACAAGGCCAAGCCGCTAGGAAGCCTTCACCCTTCGCTGCAGTGACCTAGTTCTCGATGCCTCCTCCCTGCAATGTCGTGTTCGCTGACCCGGGCGCACCTCGCTTGTTCTTGATCTTGTGCTCCTTCCCTGATAGGCTCCCTTTATTGCTACAGTTACCCGAAGTTCAGAGACCAGATCGTCTTTGTCATTATCCATGTGATCATGTACAAGGCCTCCTACCAAGATCTTCGATGTCAATTCGATGTCCGATGCCGACCATGTTGTAAGAGAAGCACTCCGCTCAAGAACCATGTCTACCGAAGAACTTGTTGGTATCAATTCAAGATCGTCATCAAAGGGTGAAGCCGAACCCGAAAGTAATTGATATGGAACGTCGAGAACACCTGTCGGACCCGGTGATGCCGGCACCTCGAGATCTCCCTCATGGACTGCGAGACCTTTCTTGGATCCAAATAACAAACCCGAAAGACCGATCCGGTCGAACCCAAGAACTTCGCCTCGATGTGTGACCCCTTTCCGGAGACCAATATTTTTATAATATATATGTTGCATATAAATTGTTCATGTCGCATAAATAGTGTGTGGTTTGGGGGCATTATGTCGGTTCACCTCATAATTAAATTGGGATACCTTATGCGGGCTTTTCTAGTCTTATATTGGCTCTATTTAAATTTGTGTAGCAAACCGATGCCATGTTTTGCCTTGTTAAGCCAACATTTAATATGCGGGGTGACTAAACCACATGAATCTACTAATCAATTGCCAGGCCCCGGTTCCACTTAATATTTCCTAATTGCACCGTATCTTTTCCATATCATACATCATACGTGCATCATGCCTGATCTTCTACCGTAGTATTAAATAGTGCATCTGATGATTCTTCTAGAGCTTTGCTTCTTCATGGATTAGGCCGATGAGTTGATGCGAGTGCTGACCCAATCTTCGGTTGAACATTCGGTAATGTTTCTTAGGCGAGCATTCTCCCCCTTTCTACCTATTTTACATTTCTAGTCTTTACTTCCTCTTATTTATCTATTGCTATCTGTGTTGCGATGCTCTAGATTCTATACCACTTCATATCCCTTGCAGCCTATATTACCATGGATACCTCCTATTACCTATTATTTGGTAGATAGTTGGCCTTGCGAGTCATAGTTGCTCGCACAAGGGTTGCTTCGCACCGTTGGTGTTCCATAGTTGTTGGAGGCATGCCACATGCTTAATGTTGGAGATAATCATGGCTCTAATTACAAATTGATAATAAAAGGCCGAAAGAGTTAGAACTAATGCAGAGGCACCAGTGGGCAATAGATGTTATTTGGTTTTTAACTGCTCACTGGTGTCCCGTAGACCCAGAGTACTTCATATATGTTCCTTAACTATCGCACTATCCGCATGTGGGACCATGAATCACCTTAGCTAAAGCTCGATTCATTTCTTATTTGTTGGAGCCACAAACTAGTTTGTGGAGTTATTACTATCCTGTACTTATGCCATGCTTTACTGCTTTATTTACTACTGTTGCTCATGGAGAGTGTTTACTACTATACTATTTTGGAACCCCGTCCCACGATTTCACGGTATCGACAAGCCCAGTCACACTTTCGGGTTCCCAGTCGTTTACAGTCATTGTCAGAAACCGCTGGGTCCATCTCGGAGCCGACCAGCTTTGTAGCGGGTAGCTTAGTGGGTGCCTCCCTAAAATATTTTATGAATCTTATGATTGCTTCGTCGTGATGCCTCGTTGGGTTTTCATTTGGTTTTTCTGAGGTTGATCATGCGTGTGTTGCTATTTGTGCCCCTGTAGGCTAAATCTTTCTGAAAGCCGTGTCCACGGTTATGGATGACTCGGAGCACAGTATCTCGATCATAGACAACTATAACTAAATTAGTGCTACAAATTTGACTTTGACATGTCTAATAATGAGATTCACTACAACAGAATGATTAAATAAAAGTGCCAACAACTACTGAGTTTGGGATGTCTCATGTTAATTTGTATCTGACTAGTAAGTATTGCAACTACAATGGAATGGTTAACAAAAACTGTCCACTTCTTATGATATAAGAATGACTCGTGTTCTCTATATCTGACTAGTAAGTGATGCAACTATAATGGAATAAATAAAATTGACAACTATGTGAGTTTCCTCGGTACGACTTCTTCGTTTGGTCCCGAAGGGGAATACCGAGATGGGTATGTTTGGTGTTAGTATCAGGTTGGATCCGAATAGGTCTTTCTTATCCCTCTCTAATAGCCGCCAGTTGTATCGAGTCTCTATAGGTTGTTTAGTGCATGTCGCGCAGCCGCTTCAGTCCACCATAACTATGTAGGCAAGAGCTTCTGAATTCTAAGTCTCACCGTGTACTGGCCTCGGTACTGACTGCTCTGTTTTTTCCTTTTCCCTTTGTCGGCACCTCTTTTGTTTAGCAGGTTTGAGATCAACGTTGTTAGCAGGGTTACCCTTCCGGATTGTCCTGGGCAGGGTTATGGATGCCATTTGTTATTCTTCGGGGCTATTAGCCCCATTTTCTTATTATCTGTACTCGGATGAGTATCATTTTCAAGGTGATTTGGATCTTTGAACTGTATATCTATATTCTTGACTCCTTGAGTCGATGTTGTATATATATGTTCTATGGGTTCCATCGTGGACTATTGTGTAATGATATTACTTTGTTTTCCACCCACATGCCAGTGTTTGGTGGGCACCTTTGAATCATTTTTATGAGGGTTTGGTGGGAGTCGCTAAAACTTGCGTAGGCAAAATTCGAGGGTGTTACATTCCATACCCAAGATCTTCTTAAAATACAAAGATCATTCATATCAAACTCACTACTTAGGTGTGCCTTCAAAGTAGTGATTCCTTTCATGCTGTTGGCAACAATTAACATATCATCAACATATAACGGAAAGTATATAGGTGATCCATTAACAAAATTAAAGTAAACAAAACTATCATATTGAGACCTCTCAAAACCATGTGAGATCATAAATGAATCAAACCTTTAATACCACCGCGCTTTAAGACATAAGAGACTTATTTAACTTGCACACAAAATCCTCATTACCAGGTACTATGAACCCTTTTGGTTGGTCCATGTATATTTACTCCTCATGCGTCCATGCAAAAACGAAGTCTTGACATCTAACTTCTCAAGCTCAAGGTCCAACATAGCCACAATACTAAATAAAGTGCGAATGGAACTATGCTTTACAACTAGGGAGAATACATCATTATAATGACTACATGGAATCTAGCTGAAATCTTTTGCTACTAACCTTTCCTTATATCTTGAAGGCTCTTTAGGAGACAAACCTTCCCTTTTCTTGAAGATCCACTTGCAGCGGACCGCCTTATTTTGTTTAGGTAAGCGCGCAACATCCCATGTGCCATTTTTCTTAAACGATTGCATCTCTTCTTGCATATAAGAAACCCACTTCTCGCGGTCAACGGATGCAATGGCTTCATTGTTTGTATTAGGTTCATAATCGTTCTCCACCTGTTCAACACAACTCAAAGCATAATGAACAAGATTACACTCTTCAATTAAACAAGGACGAGGACCTTTATTACGCCTCGGTCTATCAGCAGCAATGGACTCACGTGGCTGCTGCAAAAGAGCAGGTGAGTGCTGAACAACAAAATCATCAATTTTTTCCTAATGTATATCTTCAACAACAACATGATTATCGATAGTTTCAACAGTTTTTTGCAGGTTCTCCACCTGCACAGTAACTCTCTTCTGTCCAACACAAACAAGCGAGGGATCTGATGGCAAGCTTTCATGATACATAATGGATTCATTGAAAACAATGTTCCTACTCAACAAAACCTTTTTAGTTTTAGGATTCCATAGTTTATATGCTTTAACTCCTAAACCATAACCAAGGAATATGCACATAACAGCTCTAGGCTCTAACTTGCCATTATAAACGTGAGCATATGCAGTGCAACCAAAAACTCTCAACTGTGAATAATCAATAGGCGAACCTAACCATACCTTAATGGGAGTTTTAAGGTAGCATGATGTGTTGGCCGCTTCAGCCTAGAAACACCTGCCCGTACATGCATTGGAAAACATACAACTATCCCTTGAGATGATGGTTCTGTTCATGCGCTCAGCCACGCCATTCTGTTGAGGAGTGTAAGGGATGGTGTGGTGCATGATCATACCATTGTTATTGCAAAACTCCTCAATCTCATTAGAACGGAATGTTTGATTTTCAGTATGGTGTGGTGCCTGATCATACCATTATCAGTATGTAGTACTTTTACCTTCCTTTTAGTTTGATTTTCCACCATAACTTTCCACTTTTTAAAACAATAAAAAACATCAGATTTATGTTTCAAAAAATATGGTTACACTTTTCTTGAGTAGTCATCAATAATAATAAGCATGTAATTAGCACCACCAATAGAAGTCTTACGAGAAGGTCCCCATACATCAGCATGCACATAATCTAGTATGCCTTTGGTGGTATGAATGAAAGCATTGAATTTAACTCTTTTATGCTTATCAAAAATAAAGTTCTCATAGAAATCACACTTACTCAAGATACAACCATCAATCAGCTCTCTTTTTACCAATTCTTCCATGCAATATTCACTCATATGCCCAAGACGCATACACAAAACATTAGTTTTACCACAATCATCAGAATCATTAGAAGTAATAGTAGCAACAATAAAAGGCAAAATGCTTCCTCTAAGAACATATAAATTAGCAGAATTCGTATCACCTATCATGTGAATAAGAGAACCTTTTGATACCTTTAGAACTCTATGCCCACCAGCATACTTGTACCCATCAACATCCATGGTACTTAGTGAGATCATATTTCTGGCCATGCTTGGTATGTGCTTTCTCAGTCAAGTACGTGTCACGCCATCATGTGTTCTCATCTTAACAGATCCAACACAAACAATATGGCAAGAGATGTCATTCCCACACACATAAAATATCTAGTCTATATAGACTCATATGAACTGAACCAATCTTTGTTACAGCAAATATGAAATGAACATACAATATCAAATATACATTCATCATCACGAGAAGCACAAGTAGCAAACATTCATCATCAGAACTCTGACAGGAAAAACAACAACCTTACCAGAACCTTTAGACTCATCTTTTGGTTGGTAAATTCTGTTCATTTTCTCCTTATGCTGAAGCTTCCAACAATCATCAATGACATGATTAGTTTTCTTACAATAACTACAGAACTTTTCCTTCCTCTTGGACTTCGAACAACCTCTGTCGTCCTTGCTCTCATCTCTGTTGTTGTAGTTGTTATTCCTTTACTTGGTCCTATCACGAACCTGTAGAGCTTCAACCTTGGATGACAACCCATCTACGTGCACCGTAGTTTTCATCTTTTCCCCCTTTCTTGAGGGCATCATGTATTTAGGCAAGGGTTAGTTCATCATGGCTCAACAATATTGTATCACAGAAATTTGTATAAGAAGCATAAGAGTAGAAGACCAAAATCCTCATCATCATAGTTTACTACCATAGACTGAAAGTCCGAAACAATCTCTTTAAAAACAGATAAGTGACTTATTATTGATCCACCTTTTTATTTTTCTTGCAGCCTACGTGAGAACAACTTCATCTTCACATGCATCTTACTAGTTAGATCCTTTGACACGCAGATCGTTTCCAGTTTCGCCCAAAGGGCAGCAGCATATTTCTTCGCCAACACTTCCTGCAAAATATTATTAGACAGATAAAATTGAATCAAATACAAAGCCTTACGGTCCTTCCGCTTCTCTTTGTCGGACCAACCCTTTGCATTTTTTTTCCGAATCCATCCAGCGCTTCATCCAGATCATAAGTTTGGGAGAGAATCTCCCGCATCTTCATGTGCCACAAGGAGAATCTTATGGTGTAGTCCACATGTGGTATATCGAACTTCAATGACGACATGTCATAAACCCTATATTGGAACCTAGGGCTCTAATACCACTTGTTATTGCGACAATAATATAAAAAAAATTACAGCAAGAGGACACAGATTTAACATGGAAAAACCTCTACAACAAAGAGAGGAAAAAACCACGGGAGCTAGCTAGGAAACTTCACTATAACAGGGAGTGTTTACAAATGCCGAGTATTTTTTAGATGCAATATTCGAGCCGGCGGCTTACAATAGGTATATATAGTGGTGAAAACCTAGGCATCAACGATCCATACCACGGGGTGGGGGGAGCCCGCTGCACCCCAGGTGTCCATGTTGGGCACCGTATGGGCCATGCTCCGCTCATCAAAAGTTAGACTCCTTAATGAATTTCGATCATACTTCCACAATTGCAAAGATCATTCTGAAAGCGAAGAGACGAGATTTGGCATACAACGGCAAATGCGTGTTTACCTTCGTCTTAGAAGTGGAGCAGTGCTTCATCATAAAATGCGGCAAAGATAAGGACAACTTGCAGAGAGATACTTCCGGATGAAGTGTCTATGATCATCGTATAAGAATGCGTTATCTATTGTCAAGATATAGCCTTGGCGATAGAGATAGGAGACGTTGCACTGTAGCTCCCTCGATGCAAGTACGCTTTTCATGAAGTCTATATTTTTAGCTGGTTTGAGACCGACACTGCGAAAGACCCCCTTTGTAAAATCGATGTAAATCAGAATGTCATGCTGCTTGTGGTCCTTCTAATTTGTAATATAATGGTCTTCTTTCATTCCGTGTGTCCGTTGCATGACCCTATCATTCTTGCAGACCATTTGTCTAAATTTATTTCTTTAAGTGACATTCACTTATGCTATTTTTTAATACTAAAGAGTCGTTGAGAATTTTAACTACGAGCTGCGCACCGAGGGTTATAGAGAGAAGTCTAGTAAGCATAACGGTAAGAAATCAAAAGTCACATCAATGGCGTTATTGGAAAAATATAAAAAGAAGAGTGAAGAAAAAAAGTTCTTATCTGCCAATTAATGCAAAATCACTGAGATCGTTCTCAATTCAAAAGTCTAAAGTCAGGGATTGACGAAAGAAATTCAACACAATAAATTTCGTATCCTCCTTTTAGGCCAAAAATGCCAATGTCATGTATATGCATACGTTCCTATGTTTATTTTTATTCATATCCACCATAGGAAATCTATGATTCACGAGGACGTTATCCATGTAATTCTAGATCATCTCACCCAAATTATGAAACTCTAAGATGATCAACATTCATATGTCAAAGACCTTTTCAATAAAAAAGAATCAGCCTAGAGGTCGATGGTAAAGAAAGAAGTGATCAAGCAAGTTGTCGAATCAAAAAAGATGATCACGAGTATGCTACTTCAGATTCAGTTTGAAATAATAAAGAGGCGGTCAAGTTTACGTTGGATACTAAAGGGAAGGAGCTAAAACAAGTAGTTTTTGAAAATCAAAGTGTCGAATCTGAACAAGAAAGGCTGAAAGTGCTCAAGATCATAAAAGAGTTTCTCCTATGAAAAACTAAATCATAGTCGGGATGCCCACTCGGCTTATCATGTTGGCCAGAGAGGAAACCGAAGCGGCTTAGTGCTGAGAAGAAGAAGAGCAAGAACATGGCGTGTGTCCCTAAGGGAGGACCTCTAGGCGGAAAGTATGTGTAAGCTCCTATTGTGAGAAGAGAAGTAGGATAAAGAAAGAAAATATCAAAGGTGGAAGGCGACCAGGCCGGAATTTTCCATCATACCATGAGATGTTTTGGTCGGCACAGCATCCATATTATTTATCTATGCTATTTATGTCTATGCCATGTAACTTATCTTTATGTTTTATTGGTTACACTCCATGGGCTTATGGATCCACGGATGTATCATAATTCTTTACATCACTAAAGTGCATTACAAAATAACTGTTCATTTCACTAGTTCCAAATTTGTTGCAAGTCCAAGAGGCTAAAATACTTGGAGTTCATAATCAGAGTTGTAGCTTGTTTATTTCGGTTATACATACTTTGGTGGATAAATTATTCAGGCCCCTGTCAGTAAACATTGATGATATTTATTTATTTTCCTAAGACCATTATCTGGTGTATTGTGTTCTCATAGTCCAGTTCAATCAGAGACCAAGACAAGCTATGCGTTCAATGAATATGATGATTATGCTTATCCTTTGATGATTTGTCTTATGAATATTTGATCCATGAAAGGACAAATTGTTTCTAACAACAGGGGTTTTCTAACATGGGTTCTAGCTATGTAAACCTGGCCAATCGTTGGATCGGCCTAAGGGAACATTCCACCACATATTTACTTAACTAAGAGAAAAATTGTGATAGAATTGCTTTTGTACTTATTCGCACCACGGTTAATTTTTTACGGTCATGGGATTTGACCGACCAACCTAGACACACCTATTTCATATCGTCGGTCGCATCAACCATGCATTTCTGGGAGACCGGCATGAGAAGTCAACTTGGACCCTACGACCACCCCTTATGCGGTAGCCGACAAGATCTAGTGGAGGTGAGTCTATGGTGTTGGGGGATCCGACAACGGTGGGGGCCTGGGGAGCCGTCAGGGTGAAGTTGGGGCAGCGCGTGGGATGCCAAAGCTGCGCTCCATGTAGGTCGTTCTGTCATCGCCTGTGTCATGGACTTAGAGCCGTCACACGGTTCGATGTAGGTGGAAGACCTGTGTCACGCGACGGAACCCTGGTGGTGTGCATAAGTTGGTGCGGTGGAGAACTGTTGCTTATACAGTTGTTTGCACAAATTGCTTCTTATATGTGTATTGATGTGGTGGTGTGAGCAAAGAGGATAACCTAGCGGCGGCCATCAAGAGCTCTAGGTTGGCATCATGTGGTGGCACAGCTATGGTGTTGGTGTGGTAACTGTGTGGCGCATGGACGAGGGAAGGATAGCTATGACACGACATGGTCATCAACGAGATTCCATGAAAGGACATGGATGGAGCTCAGTGGACACCTGCTCGACGGGATAACTGTTGGCAGTGGGACGTGGGGGTCTCTCATGGGGAGGAATTCGTGATAGCACGGAGCCTTCCCACGGCGGGGTAGCCGCGTACGGGAACGTTGGCGTTGGCCTAGTATGCGGGAGAGAGGGCCAGGGAGAGAAAAATAGAGAGGAGAGGGGAAACCATGGGCTATTTAGGGGCAGATGGACGTTGGGGTTCGAGGTGTAGGATGGCCTACTGTGAACATATGTTATACATCTTTGGACATGTGTAGGTAGTACCCATGGTAGCCTACTATCTTCCTTTTTTCCAATTTCACTATTTGTACATTCGTGATGAGCATAATATTGATATTGGTCTTGTCTCTCTAGTACAATGGAGATTATGTTTCCTTGATCCAATTTTGAAGCAATGTCCTATGTATTGATATTATTTATACTAGAGTTTTCTCTCGGGCGGTGCTGGCAAGCAGAATGCTTGACGATACAATCATGCTACATCATCTACGTATAAGAGAAAAACTAGAATTAATTAAATACCAACGCACATTTGTTAGGAAAATAGTCCAACAGCAGAGCGAAGACACATCGAGGACGGTTGTTACTTAGGCGAAGTAGTGGTGATGATGGCTGTTACTTAATAAGACTATACACATGTCAAACGAATGAGACATTTGATCAACATGGTCGTCCGAGAAAACGTAAATAACATGCACACATTCGTTATTTTACTATACTTATGTTACACAAATAATGAATCAACAATAAGTTTTAAGTCTCGGTCACACTACCGAAAAGGTAATGTACAAAAAAATAAGGTGGTTGAATATGGTGCAGGACAATCGCAGATTGCGATGCTCTTGTCGTCTAGTATAGTCGATAACAATTTTTTTTGCTGAACCCGGTGCAAACACAGACTCTCACAAATGCGTACACACACTCACCTCTATGAACAACGCACACACAATCTACTCCTATGAGCACCTTCGAAAGATTAAGTCTGAGAGGCTGGTCAACAACTATTATTATTCTGGTCCTTTCACGTGTCTGTACAAAGCAGATGATATGAGTGTAAGTTCACCGCAGGTGAAATAAGTTGTCAGTAAAAAAATAGATGAACATATTTACATTACGACCATGCACACATACATAGTTCAACTTTCCAAGCATACGTCCATACCGTCGACTTTGAAGACATTCTTCCCGTCGCCGCAGTCCTACCTTAAGCTCTCGATGTTCCATATATACTTCTTATAAAGCATAGCCAACACTTCACCCGGAAATTCTGAACCATGACCACGTATAAGTAGAAACTCAACTGATTTCCCAACAAACTCCTCGGCAACACGACCCTTGAGCTAGAATTCGGCTTCGGTCGAACCGTCCATGCAAACAACATAAAGGTCATAAGCGAATTTCCTAAGTTCAATGCGGCATCTTGAGCACTTCTTCGTATTAGACATGCCCAAATGCATACATATATAGTGGCACTCCACGCACGAAGCGAACCAACACGAGCGCTTGTTCGTGATAGTAATGATGCACTTGTATAGCTTGTTTTAGCAGGAACAAAAAATCGATCGACCATCTGAAGAATAAAAAGGACGTGTAAAAAGTAAGATATCACTCAGCAATGGACTACATGGATCAATAGCGTGCAACTGCACCGACATCCTGTGCTCTATCAACCATGAAGGTATCTGCAGTGCACGCGTTCAACACCGATGATGCTCAACATAGCTGCAACACGAAAAAATAAATCAGAATCGAACATCGACCATGGCCATAATACTGCAACGTGAGGCAAAAGAATGCGTACCTTGCCACGATGGAGACGACATGATGGTCGTCCGAGTCGATGTAACACTTGCAAACATCGGTCCCGCTAAGAGCGCTTCATCCTTGAGAAGTGACAACCATGCCAACAAAAATGACACTTAATGGCCTAGCATAACACACGAGTGACACCTTGTATGCAGCGAACTCGGCTGCTCGGTCACCCCAAAGAGCAACAGTCACTTCGTTGCCGCTACACAACATATAAGTATTAACCTTAAGAAAACAGAACACGCCGAAAAAGGAAAAAATCTTATGCCACGTACCCGATGTCTGTAAGGAGGATACTATGTCGTAGTATTGCCGACGAGTACGCCATGGAGGGTCCTCACAGAGCGTGTTTAGAGACATGGGTTAAGGCAGGAGGTTGGCGGATACGAGGTAACATAGCTTATCCAGGTTCAGATCTCACGACGGTGGCAGAATCCTACTTCTGCTATAAATCACTATAATGGCAATACGCTGAGTTACAGGGATTGGTTTGTTGTGCGCGATATGAGTTGAGTTATCCCTAAAGGCTCCCGCAGGTCTGGCTTATATAGTCGCCAGATCCTAGGGTTACAGGCGAAGTCCTAGCTGGACAGGTTACAGAGTCCTACCCGGTACACAACTAGTCTAACGTGTCTTGCACTTCAAGGCTCCGGGTACGCTGGTGAATCCTCCGCAGCGTTCCTTTATCCGGCATGGGCCTCCCTTCTGGATCCATCTAATGGGCCGCCCTGCAGGCCATGGGCCTTGCTACCAACTGTGGGCCACCCGAGTTATCCGGATTAGAGACATGCAATGGTGATACCCATTTAGCATATCCCCAAAAGTAGCCCCTAAAGAACTCTGAGATCTTGCGCTGTCTTGCCTCTTCAGGTTGGATGCTCCGTCTAGATGAATGTCGGCAAATCATCAAGCAATATATTGTAGTCCTCCCAAGAACCCTACAATGTTCTCCGTCTTCAACATGTAAGTCGGAGAGTTGCTGAATCTTCCATCGTACTCTTCTCGTTGCCGGACCGAATCCGTCCATGCCGGAATCTTCAGATGGGATGGTTCACCTGCCTATGTCAGTAGAGCAACATAGACCACAGGTCAGTGACGCCTCGTAACTCATACATGCATAGAACGCAATCATAGCCGTTTTCCCGCACGAAAGATGCGAAAGAATGCGGTGGGAACATGGCGAAATTTCCGCGCACGCACACGCTATCCACGCAGCAACCGTTCAATCAACTTGCACGAATCTTGATGCTGACTACTATAAATCATAACCGTGGTAATTCTTATTCTTTCACCGCATTCTTCCTCGCATCGTCTTCTTCCTCCAACAAACGCCTCCTCGAGCTCTCCGCGCACAGGAAAGAAAAAATCCTAGCTTTTCCCATCTCAGTGCCAGTATTCTTCCACACTAATGGCCAGCAACAACACCACACCGTCCATGGTGGCGACGAGCGAAGCCACGGCTAAGCCGGCGGGCTCCATCCACGTGCCTCCAGAAGGCGAGGTGGTGCCACGCACCGTGGTGGTGGAAACCAACGGCGGTGACCATATTCCAGTGGGGCTAGAACTGCTGGAACAGGAGGGCGATTCCCACAAGGGGGAGTGGCACGGCTCTGATATCACCGAGAGCGATCTCAAGGAGATGCTTGCCGAGGGGTACCTCCCCACTACGGAGGGGCTGGTCTGGCGGGTGGCGCCAGCCGGCGAGGTCGTCCCTTCTCCCCAAGACGGAGAAAAGGTGTACCTCAAAGCCCAACTGGTACGCAGCGTCTCCCTCCGAATCTCCGACTTCTTCATAGAGGTCCTTGGCGACTACTAGGTTCAACCTCAGGACCTTTCTCCGAATAGCATGCTCACGCTTAGCAACTACGCGGCGCTTTGTGAGGGCTACCTAGGAATTAGGCCTAGGCTAGATCTTTTTATATACTTCTTTACCGTCAAGAGGGAAGCCGGAGTGAGCAAGGATGATCTCAGAAATTGTGGAACCATTAGCTTCAAGATCCGGCTTGGCCGGCGGTTCCCTGATATTGTAGGCCATGAGTGCTGCAAAAACTGGCAGAGGACATACTTCTACGGCCCAGATATCCCTTTGGATGGCCTAGAAGGTATGTACCCTGACTTTGTCGATGGAGCTTCCGCTGAAGCCCCGACACTACTAGGAAAAGGGCCATTAGTGGCGCACTAGTGGTGCGCCACTAGCCTCGCGCTGCGGCTATATCTTACCCGTAGCGCACTGCCTGGTGCGCTACGGTTATATGGGGATAGGCATAGCGCACTACCAGGTGCGCCACGGGTAGGGGTACAGGGTGCGCCATGAATGTGTTTTTCAAAAACAAAAAAATGCAAAAAACACCCTCATTTTGAATTGCAAAAGCAATTGGGTCCATGCATAGCCGCCGCTGTCGTGTTGCCTCGTCGGAGCATGGCCGTGGCCACGACCTACCATCGTAGGTAGGTGTAGGAGGCCGTGGTCTCTCTAGTCCTGGCCGCCGTTGGTTGGTGAAAGGGAGGTAGAAAGAGAGGGAGGTAGGAAGAGATGGAGGAAGAGAGGGAGGAAGGGAGGTCGGTGAGGATAAGGATGCCACCATCGGCCGTCGTCACTGCGAGAAGGAGGAGAAGGTCGCTGTCGCGTTGTCTTCACTGCAAGGAGAAAGGACGCTAGAGCAAGGACGCCGGATCAAGGTGGCCAAAGAGAGGAGAAGGGGAAGGAGGAGAAGGAAAATGAGAAGGAAGAAGGAGAAGGAAAAGTGAGAAGGAGAAGGGAGAAGGAGAAGGAGAAGGAAAAGGAAGAAGGAGAAGGAGAAGGAAAATGGAGAAGGATAAGGAAAAGGAGAGGGATAGGTGGGCGGGTTGGTGATTCAAATTTGAATCCCGCCCAAGCTTATTTATGGCGCACTAGGTGGTGGTGCGCTACTGGTAAGTTTCATCTATTTTTTTCTGCAGGAAAAAACGGTCTTTTGACCGTAACTTTTTACTCTTTTCAAATTTTGAAAATCTAAATAATCTCTAAACGACCGGAGGTGGTTGCGAGCGTATGCAAAATCTTGTTCTCGTCATTCTGGTATATTATACGATTTTTTCGACATCGTATGCAAAAGTTACGGCCATTTTACCATGGCATGACTTTTTTTGCAAAGAAAGTGGAAACTCATGTTTGTTAATTTTCCTAGAAACTATACCACATTATCTACCTAAATATGAAAGGATTTTATTTTTTGAAGTGTTTATCATTTTATTTTATTTTTTGCAAAGCCTAAAAAGGCGATTCAGGGGGGGGGGTGGAGTTGGTTCACGGTAGTTAGCCGTAGGGCACTAGGGCAAGGTGCCCTACGACTAAGTTTACACATCCGTGGCACACATGGCATAGTGCACCACAGAACTTTCCACAACCGTAGCACACATACCCCATGTGCACCACGGTTGTTCTAGTTACTAGTAGGGCACTGCCCACAGGTGAGACACACCTATTTTACCCATGGGGCACTTCAACCATGTGAGCCACGGATGTGAGGATTGTTGGATTTATGCCCTAGAGGCAATAATAAAGATGTTATTATTATAATTCTTGTTCATGATAAAGTTTATATTCCATTCTAGAATTGTATTAAGCAGAAACTTTGATACTTGTATGGTTTATGAGCAACACCATGTCCCTAGTACGCCTATATGGACTAGCTCATTGATTAATGATGGTTAAGGTTTCCTAACCATAGACATGAGTTGTCCATTAATAATGAGATCATGTCATTAGGAGAATGATATGATGGACATACCCAAATTAAGCAGAGCAATTAGATCGCGTCATCGTGTTCATCTTTGCGAAGCTTTTTCCTATGTCAAGTATTGTATTCCTTAGACCATGAGATAATACAACTCCCTGGTATCGAAAGAAAGCTTTGAGGTCATCAAACGTCATCCTATGTGAGGGTGATAATAAAGGTGTCTCTCAGGTTATCGGAAAGTACTTGTTGGGTTGTATGTATCTTGATGGAATTTGTCCCTCCCAAGTCGGAGAGATATACTTCGGGCCCACCCGGCAATCGATATCAACACCGCTTGCAAGCACGTGGTTAAGGAGTTAACCACAAAGTGATATCGGATTATGGAACGAGTAAAGTACTTGTTGTGAACGAGATTGAACTAGGTATGCCGATACCAACGATCGAATCTCGGGCAAGTAAAATATCGCGTGACGAAGGGAATACATATATGGGATGAATTGAATCCTGGCATTGTGGTTCATCCGATATGATCATCGATGAATATGTGGGAGTCAATATGGGTTTCCAGATCCCACTGTTGATTATTGATAGAAGATCATGTCTGCATATTCTCGAACCCGTAGGGTCACACACTTAACGTGCATCGACGCTAGGATAGAATGGATGATTGGTTTATGAGTTTTTGTTCAGATTCTCGGATGAGACCCAGGACATCACGAGAGGTTCCGGAATGGTCCGGAGAATAAGATTCATATAAAGGAAAGCAATTTTTGGATTTTGGAATCGTTTTGGAGTTTATCGGTATTATACCGGAAGGTTCTAGAAGGTTCCAGAGTGGGACCAATGTGGGCCAACTTGTCGGAGGCCTAAGGGGAAGTGCCCTGGCCACTTTGGGCCAGGGGCACAAGGCCCCTAAGGCCCAGCCGGCCATCCCTTAGGGGAAACCCTAAGGGAACCTTCCAGAAGAAGGGGGGTGACTTGCCCCCCACTCCACCCCTTGGGTCGGCGCCCTAGGGCTTGGAGGAGGGGTCAAGGGGGCCGGCCAGCCCCCTATATAAGGAGGGCAGGGGCGCAACCTCCCCCCACTCCAACCCTAGCCTCCGTCCAACTGCTGCCCCTCCACCTCTCTCTCTCTCTCCCGACTGTGCGTAGGCGAAGCCCTGCCGCAGAAACTCTCCACCATAAGCACCACGCCATCGTGCTGCAGATCCAATCTATCTCTCCACCATACTTTCTAGACCAAGTAAAGGAGGAGACGTCGCTGAACCCTACGTGTGCATCTCTCGGAGGCGCCGCCACTTGCGGCGTAGGATTGGATCGGATCGCGAGGAGGAGACGGCGAGTACGACTACGTCAACCACGTTCTGTTGAACGTTTCCGCTGTGCGATTTCTTCAAGGGTATGAAGATCTCATCAATCTCTCTCGTTGATTACATCTCCTAGATTAGATCTTGGCTTTCTTGTTCGCATCCGTAGAATTTTTCTGATTTACTATGCTGCGAAACCCTTCAGTGGTATCAGAGCTAGATCTATGCGTAGATGTGTTTCACGAGTAGAACACAACATGCTTGTTGCGGGCGTTGATGTTTTCTGTTGCAAACCTCTTGTTGTGTATTTCCTATGGCACGGCATAGTGAGATCAAAGCGGTCCAGGGCAACTTTACGCGACCTCGTTCGCGAGACCGGCTCCGCACTTGACGTGTGGCTTGTTCCACACATGCGGCTGGTGGATGCCAGTTTCTCTCACTATAGTAGTCATGGGATTTACAACGGATGTTAGCAACCATAATATCACCGTTGTGGCTTTCCGTAGGTAAGAATCGTTCTTAGCTTGTTACTCCCATAAGCCACGTAAAACATGCAACAACAAAGTAGAGGCGTCTAACTTGTTTTTGCAGGGAGTGTTTTGTGATATGGTATGGCCCAAGACATGATGTGTATGAATTGATATGTATGTAATGATCATGTTTTGTAATATTTGACGACTTGCATGTCGATGAGTTCACAACCGGCAGGAGCCATATGGTTGTCTTTATAATTGTATATGACCTGCGTGTTAACTTCTTATACGCCATGTAATAGCTTTACTTTATCGCTAAGTAGTTAGCAATAGTTGTAGTTGCTATTCGTGGTGGAGGCAATCATGGTGGAGTGATGGAGATCATGCTGGCGCGCACAAGATGGAGATCATTGCGCGGAGATTGGCTATCCATGTCACATAAAATTATATGCATGTGATGTTTATCCTTTATGTATTTTATTATTCTTAGATCGCGACGGTAGCATTATAAGATGATTCCTCACTTAAAGATCAAGATAAAATTGTGTTCTCCCCATGTATGCACCGTTGCGAAAGTTCGATGTTTTCAAGCACCTCGTGATGATCAGGTGCTATAAACTCTACGTTCACATACAACGGGTGCAAGCCAGTTTTGCACACGCGGAAATACTTGGGTTTGACTTGACGAGCCTAGCATGTACAGACATGGCCTCGGAACACACGAACCGAAAGGTTAAACATGAGTCATATGAATGATATGATCGACACTTTGTTGTCCACCATTGAAACCACATCTCTTCTCGTGAAGATCGGATTAGGTGTGGTGAATTTGGATCGTGTTCACTAAACAACTTGAGGGATGTTGAATTTAGTGGGAGTTCATCTAGTAATTTGATTAAGTTGAACTAGTTATCATGAACATAGTCTAAATTGTATTTGAAAATTTTGTAGATCAAATGGCTAAGTCCATCTTCAACTTCAACGTTTTTGCTAAGAAAGAAAAGCTTAAGAACAATGGGTCTAACTTCACCAACTGGTTCCGTAATCTGAGAATCATTCTCGCTGGCGGACAAAAAACCTATGTACTTGAGAAAGCGCTAGGTGACTCCCCTGCTACTGATGCGCCGGCTGATGAAAAAGCTGTTTATCAGTCACGCAAAGATGATTATGGAGTGATTAAGAGTACCATGTTGTTTGCTATGGAACCGGAACTTCAAAATCGTTTTGAGGAGTTCGACGGGCCCTTTGAGATACTTGAGGAACTGAAAACCATGTTTCAGACTCAGGCCCGTTCTGAGAGATATGAGATCTCTGAGAAGTTCTTTAACTGCAAGATGGAGGAAGGGAGTTCCGTTAGTGAGCACACCATTAAGATGTCGGGCTACACTCAATGTCTTGAGCAACTGGACTGCAAGATTCCAAAAGAGCTCAAGATTGATAGAGTTCTGCAATCACTCCCTCCTAGCTATAAAGGTTTTGTAGTTACTCACAATCAAATTGGTTCCACTGATACGATCACTCAGCTCTTCGCTAAGCTGAAAGCTGCGGAGGTGGATATCAAGAAAGATAATCATGTGTTGATGGTCAACAAGACCACTAGTTTTAAGAAAAGCTAAGGGTGCAAAGAAATCCTTCAAAAAAGGCAGCGGCAAGCGCGTTGCCCCTGCTGAGAAGAAGCTCAAGTCTGGACCTAAGCCAGACACTGAGTGCTTCTATTGCAAGGAAAAGGGTCACTGGAAGCGCAACTGCCCAAAGTACTTAGCGGACAAGAAGGATGGCACCATTAAAGGTATATTTGATATACATGTTATTGATGTTTACCTTACTAGCGCTCGTTGTAGTGCTTGGGTATATGATACTGGTTCAGTTGCTAATATTTGTAACTCGAAACAGGAGCTACGGAATAGACGGCTAGCAAGGGATGAGGTGACGATGCGCGTTGGCAATGGATCAAAAGTTGATGTGCTGGCTGTCGGCACGCTCTCCTTAGTTTTACCTTCGGGATTAGTTTTAAAGCTTAATAAGTGTTATTATGTGCCTGCGTTGAGCATGAACATTATATCTGGATCGTGTTTATTGCAAGACGGTTTCTCATCAGAGAATAATGGTTGTTCTATTTATATCAATAACATCTTTTATGGTCATGCACCTGTTGTGAATGGTTTATTTCTTCTGAATCTCGAAAGCAATGAAACGCACATCCATAACATTGAGGCTAAGAGATGCAAAGTAGATAGTGATAATCCAACTTATTTGTGGCACTGCCGTCTAGGTCATATTGGTGTAAAACGCATGAAGAAACTCCATTATGATGGACTTTTGGAGTCTCTTGATTTTGAATCATTTGACACGTGCGAGCCGTGCCTCTTGGGCAAGATGATCAAAACCCCATTCTCCGGAATAATGGAGCGAGCAATGGAATTATTGGAAATCATACATACCGATGTATGCGGACCAATGAGTGTTTCGACGTGCGGTGGATATCGCTATTTTCTCACTTTTACTAATGACTTAAGTAGATATGGGTATATCTATTTAATGAAACATAAATCTGAAATGTTTGAAAAGTTCAAAGAATTTCAGAACGAAGTGGAAAACCATCGTAACAGGAAAATTAAATTTCTACGATCCGATCGTGGAGGTGAATATTTGAGTTATGATTTTCTCATGCATCTTAAAGCAAGCGGAATCGTTTCGCAACTCACGCCACCCAGAACACCACAGCGCAATGGTGTGTCTGAACGCCGAAATCGAACTCTATTAGATATGGTGCAATCAATGATGTCTCTTACAGATTTGCCGTTATCATTTTGGGGTTATGCATTAGAAACCGCTGCATTCACTTTAAATAGGGCACCATCTAAATCCATTGAGACGACACCGTATGAACTATGGTTTGGTGCTAAACCTAAGTTGTCGTTTCTTAAAGTTTGGGGATGCGAAGCTTACGTCAAGAAGTTGATGCCGGACAAGCTCGAACCCAAAGCGGAGAAATGCGTCTTCATAGGATACCCTAAGGAAACGATTGGGTATACCTTCTACCACAGATCCGAAGGCAAAGTGTTTGTTGCAAAGAACGGATCCTTTCATGAGAAGGAGTTTCTCTCGAAAGAAGTGGGTGGGAGGAAGGTAGAGCTAGACGAGGTTATTGAACCTTCTCTCGAGTTGGAGAGTAGCGCAGCACCTGAAATTGTTCCAGTTCCATCTGCACCAACAAGAGAGTAAGCTAATGACGAGGATCATGAAACTTCGAACGATGATACTACTGAACTTCACAGGTCGAAAAGGTCACGTGCCACTCCTGAATGGTACGACAACCATGTCTTAACCGTCTTGTTGTTAGACAACAGTGAACCTACGAATTATGAGGAAGCAATGATGAGCCCAGACTCTGAGAAATGGCTAGAGGCCATGATATCCGAATTGGGATCCATGAGCGAAAACCAAGTATGGACTTTGGTGGACCCTCCTAGCGACCGTAAGGCCGTTGAGTGCAAATGGATTTTCAAGAAGAAATGGACGCGGATGGTAATGTTACTGTCTATAAAGCTCGGCTTGTCACAAAAGGGTTTCGGCAAGTTCAAGGTGTTGACTACGATGAGACTTTCTCTCCCATAGCGATGTTTAAGTCCATTCGGATTTTATTAGAAATTGCTGCATTTCATGATTATGAAATATGGTAGATGGATGTCAAGACTGCGTTCCTCAATGGCAATATTGATGAAGAGTTGTATATGATGCAGCCCGAAGGTTTTGTCGATCCTAAGGATGCTAATAAGGTGTGCAAACTTCAGCGTTCCATTTATGGACTGAAGCAAGCATCTCGGAGTTGGAACCTTCATTTTGATCAAGTGATCAAGAGTTTTGGATTTGTTCCAAATTGCTACGAAGCTTGTATCTACAAGAAAGTGAGTGGGAGCTCGGTGACATTTTTTGTACTATATGTGGATGACATATTGATTATTGGAAATGACATTGGTATGCATAACGATGTGAAGAGTTATTTGAATAAATGTTTTTCAATGAAAGACCTAGGAGAAGCTTCTTATATATTAGGCATCAAAATCTATAGAGATAGACAAAGACGCCTAACAGCTTTAAGCCAAAGTACATATCTATACAAAGTTCCGAAAAGGTTCAGAATGGATAAAACAAAGGAAGGTTCATTGCCCATGTTGTCAGGTAAGATATTGAGCAAGGCTCAGTGTCCAGCTACGGTAAAAGATAGAGATACTATGAGAAAAGTGCCATATGCCTTGGCCATAGGTTCTATCATGTATGCCATGCTATGTACTAGACCGGATGTGTCCAATGCTCTTAGTTTGATGAGCAGATACCAAAGTGATCTAGGAGTCGAACACTGGACAACCGTAAAGAGCATCCTAAAGTATTTAAATAGGACTAAAGAAATGTTCTTGGTCTATGGAGGTGATGCGCAGCTCGTCGTAAAAGGTTATGTCGACGCTAGTTTCGACACCGAACCGGATGATTCTAAATC
This sequence comes from Avena sativa, assembly GCA_916181665.1. Taxonomy (NCBI): domain Eukaryota; kingdom Viridiplantae; phylum Streptophyta; class Magnoliopsida; order Poales; family Poaceae; genus Avena; species Avena sativa. The sequence continues at coordinate 116,489,379 of OV702298.1, forward strand.
TCAGAGAGGATACGTTTATATTTTGAATGGTGGAGCTGTGAGCTAGAGAAGCTGCAAGCAAAGCATGATCGCGGGATCTACAACAGAAGCGGAATACATGGCTGCTTCAGAAGCGTCAAGTGAAGGAGTTTGGATCAGGAACTTCATCACTGAGCTTGGTGTGGTTCCAAGTGCCTTGGACCCACTGGAGATATTGTGCGACAACACTGGCGCCATAGCACTGGCTAAGGAACCAAGATATCATCCAAAGACCAAGCACATCAACTGCCGTTTTCATATAATTCGAGATTATATAGCAGATGGAGATCTGAAGATTAGCAAAGTACATACGGATCTGAATGTCGCAGATCCGTTGACTAAACCTATTCCACGAGCAAAACATGATCAACACCGTAATGCCATGGGTGTTAGATTGTTGCCAGATGTAAACTACATTATTGACTCTAGTGAAAGTGGGAGACTGTTGGAATTATGCCCTAGAGGCAATAATAAAGATGTTATTATTATAATTCTTGTTCATGAAAAAGTTTATATTCCATGCTAGAATTGTATTAAGCGGAAACTTTGATACTTGTGTGGTTTATGAACAACACCGTGTCCCTAGTACGCCTCTATGGACTAGATCATAGATTAATGATGGTTAAGGTTTCCTAACCATACACATGAGTTGTCGATTAATAATGAGATCATGTCATTAGGAGAATGATATGATGGACAAACCCAAATTAAGCAGAGCAATTAGATCGCGTCATCGTGTTCATCTTTGCGAAGCTTTTTCCTGTGTCAAGTATTGTATTCCTTAGACCATGAGATAATACAACTCCCTGGTATCGGAAGAAAGATTTGAGGTCATCAAACGTCATCCTATGTGAGGGTGATCATAAAGGTGTCTCTCAGGTGATCGGAAAGTACTTGTTGGGTTGTATGTATCGAGATGGAATTTGTCCCTCCCGAGTCGGAGAGATATACTTCAGGCCCACTTGGTAATCGATATCAACACCACTTGCAAGAACGCGGTTAAGGAGTTAATCACAAAGTGATATCAGATTACGGAACGAGTAAAGTACTTGCTGTGAACGAGATTGAACTAGGTATGCCGATACCAACGATCGAATCTCGGGCAAGTAAAATATCGCGTGACGAAGGGAATACATATATGGGATTAATTGAATCCTGGCATCGTGGTTCATCCGATATGATCATCGATTAATATGTGGGAGTCAATATGGGTTTCCATATCCCGCCGTTGATTATTGATAGAAGATCATGTCTGCATATTCTCGAACCCGTAGGGTCACACACTTAACGTGCATCGACGCTAGGATAGAATGGATGATTGGTTTATGAGTTTTTGTTCGGAGTCTCGGATGAGACCCAGGACATCACGAGAGGTTCCAAAATAGTCTGGAGAATAAGATTCATATAAAGGAAAGCAGTTTTTGGATTTCAGAATCATTTCGGAGTTTATCGGTATTATACCGGAAGGTTCTAGAAGGTTCCGGAGTGGGACCAACGTGGGCCCACTTGTCGGAGGCCTGCATGGGCCTAAGGGGAACTACCCTGGCCACTTTGGGCTAGGGGTACAAGGCCCTTAAGGCCCAACCGGCCAGCCCTTAGGGGAAACCCTAAGGGAACCTTCCAAAAGAAGGGGGGTGACTTGCCCCCCACTCCACCCCTTGGGCCGCTGCCCTAGGGCTTGGAGGAGGGGTCAAGGGGGCCGGCCAGCCCCCTATATAAGGAGGGCAGGGGCGCAGCCTCTCCCCACTCCAACCCTAGCCGCCGTCCAACTGCTGCCCCTCCACCTCTCTCTCTCCCGACCGCGCGTAGGCGAAGCCCTGCCGCAGAAACTCTCCACCATAAGCACCACGCCGTCGTGCTGCAGATCCAATCTATCTCTCCACCATACTTGATGGACCAAGGAAAGGAGGAGACGTCGCTGCACCGTACATGTGCATCTCTCGGAGGTGCCGCCACTTGTGGCGTAGGATCGGATCGCGAGGAGGAGACGGCGAGTACGACTACGTCAACCACGTTCTGTTGAACGTTTCTGCTGTGCGATTTCTTCAAGGGTATGAAGATCTCATCAATCTCTCTCGTTGATTACATCTCCTAGATTAGATCTTGGCTTTCTTGTTCGCATCCGTAGAATTTTTTTTGATTTACTATGCTGCGAAACCCTTCACGGATTACCTATAGCCCTTTTCCTAGTAGTGCGTCATGGAGATCCCAATCCTTCCCTCCGAAGCCGAAGCCTCCCGCGTTGTTAGGCGGATTGAGTGGCTCGTAGACACGGGTCTGACCGGGTTGGACCTAGCCATGTGCTGGTTCATCAGGCGGATCCAGCCTCTGCAGCGCCGCGTGAAGCTCATGCACCAGTAGACCAAGGATAGGAAGGATAGCCTCCGCATCTCCGAGGATAACTTCTCGAGTGACTCCATCAAGCTTCGCCTCAAAGACATTGTCAAGGTGAAGGACAGGAACCATGGCTTCACCATCACTTATGACATGTTCGAGGGCGGCACGTGCCTAGAGGTACCTGTTTATTTTCCATGTATGACATATACTCCATTTCTTCCGTCTAGCCTTAACCATTGAATCTAACACTTTGGGATTCACTTAACAGCTGAAGGAACTAGACGAAGGTAGCATGGCTGCCCAAGTCTATGACCCCAAGATGAAGGAAGTCACCGTCGTGTCCGATGACGATGTTCTGTTGGCATGCAAGCGGAAGAGCTCCACCTCTAACGCTGTCGATGGAGGCAAGAAAAAGAAGACGAGGGTGGATCCTCCAAGATATCCACCGCCTCCCTGGAGGCAGAGAAAAGAAGAATCACCGGTATCCCGTTGACCAAGGCACCAACCGTTGTGTAAGCTTCTTAACATCTGACATTGTCCCTTTCTCGTCTTGTTCTTATACTTATACTTTTGCATGTTTCAGGAAGAAGTCTAGTATGAGTTTGAAGATGACCTCAAAACATAGGGGGATTCTAAAAACATCAACGAAATGTTTCACTAAGCATCCCCTGCCATCGCCCCTCCAACTCTGAGCGTCCAGCCTGCTACCGCACCGACAAGCTCTCCAGCAAAGGAAACGTCTGAACCTTCCGCCATGGAAGTGGACCCAGATGTTGCCGCGGAACTTGTTGTTGTCGGCGAGCAGGCGACACAAGAAAGCACTGCGTCCAACTGGCTGAAGCTCCAGCTAAGGATGCCACTGGTAGCAGTAAGGCGATGGTGGAAGGCGGAATTTTTGCCGTAGGCTGCGCCACTGCATCAAAGACACCAGCAGAGTTTTCGAAGATCGTCTACCCGATGCTTACACTGAGTAGCTAAGCTCTGGTTCCTGGCGCAGCGCCGACCTCTCCGACATGTGGACTTGAGGAGCTGCTCAAGCAGGCGGATATCCTGTGCGAAAATAGCCTTTCCTTCAGCAAGATATTTGCCGAGAGCGCCACCAACCTCAAGATTATTGCACTAGTAAGTTTTATATGCCTTTTGCATTTCATATGCAGTATCCCACTGTAGCCCCCGAGGATTTACACAGAAAACCATTGGTGTTTGTGTCTGAATGCTCTAAGAGAAACTAAGCTAGAAAACTTCGCACTGTAGTCCCCAAGTATGTAGTTTGAATGAATTATTCCGACTAGATACTTTTAGAGTAGCATATGCAGTGTTTGTAAGTTTCAATACTGTAGCCCCCAAGCTTCTAGTTGAAACAAAATTAGTTCCGACTAGATGCTTAAATAAAGACTAAGCATATTGCCGAGTTAAAAAATCTCAATGTAGCCCCCAAGCCTCTAGGTGGATATTTACAGCTAGATGCTCCAAGTAGACTAAGTAACATTGATCTTTTTCGCAGAATGAGAATGCTCGGAGAGGTGTCGCCAACGAGAAGTTCCACAAGATGCGTGCTGACCTTAAAGCTGAAAATGGTAAAACTGCCTTCTTGAAGGATCAGATCACCAAGAGCAAGAGTCTGTTTTTCTTTTCAATTTCACACTCAATCTTGGTCTTGCGACATTAACCTTTGACTACTCATTGTGCACTATTATTTCTCTGACATGCAGAAGCTATTGCCAAGGCGAAGGATATTGTCGAGCAATCGAAGCACATAGAACTGCTGGATAGTGAGAACAAAATCCTCAAGCAGGAGAGGGATGACACACTGAAGATGCATGAAGCGTCTATGAAGGCCGTGCAGGAGTCTGCCAACACGGAGATCAACTGACTGAAGGAGGAAATTGCGATCCTCAAGGAGCAGAAGAAAGCTGCCGAAGAGTAGAATAAACGCAACCTTGAGGCTTACAAGGTCCTCCGAAAATAACGGGACTCCATGGTGGAGACGGTCCAACAAGCCGAGGCGAGCATCTTTGGTAAGCAATCTCCGTCTTGTACTTCTATAAGCTAGGTACTCTGAACTGTTATGTTGTTGAACTCACGTATTCCATTGCTTGGCCGAAAATGCAGCTCCTATTGGTTTAACCAATACTCCTACTTGCCAAAGGAATGCATGGTCCTTGCCGGCAACTTCATCAGCACTGCCATTAAACAAGCAAAGGAAATTGCCAAGCCCCTAAACATCAACATCAAAGCGGTTGATTCTGTCATGAAGTACTCGGAGATTCTATGCCAAGCCCCCGAGCGTATCGTAAGCTAGAAAGCTTCATGTACCCGGGCTGGTGCAAGAATGTCGCTGGCTATGGTCAAAGCCCACTACGAAAATTCTAACATCGATACAGTGACCTCGGGTCTTCCAGAAGTAGACGATGACGGCCAGAAGATTGATCACAAAGCTATCTGTTCATCGCTCGCTGGCTTCGACACCAGAGTTCCTGAGTTGGTGGATCCAAACATCTTTGTGCCTCTCGAGATTATTGATGGCGACCAGCCCAGCTCCTCTGAGTCCCTCAAGACCAACGACTTTGTTGATGATCAGGATGACTCTCCTGCTACCGACGACGTTACCTCAAAGTCTCATGCGCCCGAGGAATGAAAAACACTTTGTAATATTTGTTTCCTCTGGATGGATGTAGGCGGAAAAAACTACATTTTTAATCTTAAGGCGGAAAACAATAGCTATATGTTTCCTGCTACTTAAGTACTAGTTCCAGCATGTATATATTTTTTAAGAAAGTGCTGGCTTATCCATTACTTTTTTTTATGCTTGACTTTTCGTGAGTCGAAAGACTCATAGTCGGAACTATGTGTTCAGGTGATGATACCCAATGGCACCGTCAAAAACCTAAGAACAAAATCACTGACTTCGAGTGCCAAAAGTCACTACTCCAGAATCCACATAGAAACAACAAAGAACGTGTAGACTAGAAATCTTAAGCTAACGCCCATAGGCGGAATTTTCACAAGTGCAAATACAAAACTTGCGCATAAAGGTTTTATACGATCCAAAAATGAACACAAAAGGAGGTAAAAGACTCAAGCATATGAGTGAACCAAAGAGCTTTATTTCATTGATCATATAAGAGGTACATAGTAGATAAAATATATGCTAAGTGTAAAAAGGACGTAGTTGTGCTATGTTCCATGACCGATCAAGATCCGGGTAGTCATCATCCGGGTCACGTCGCTTACGCTTATGATCCTCGTTTGGTCTATCCTCAAGTTCACGATTGTCAATGGTCCTTAAGACCCATTGAGTAGCGTCTTGCTTATGATGAATGGTCCTTTCCATGGCGGGGATAATTTGTGCGACTTCTTCTTCTTAAGTCGGAGCACCAGATCCCCCTCTTTAAACGAGTGATGCCAGATGCAGCGACTATGGTAGTTGCATAGCTTCTACTGGTAGATGGCGGATCTTTGGCATGCCCTTCCACAAAGTGATAAATAGAATCATCATTGGGGTAATGTTCCAGATCGGACCGTATACGGAGCCACCTGGCTAGGTAATCACGGGGGTTTTCACCCCCTCTTTGAACGCAACATGCTAGATCGAAGATAGTCACCATGCCAACAAACTTGGATCTCTGCTGTCTAGACGCACGGGCGAAGCCGGCGGACTTGCAGTGATCTTCCACCATTATATCCTGCATAGGGGAGGTTTGGGTGGGCCTTGAATTTTTAGATCTAAGCCGGAAAACTCCGAAGAGAGCTCCGACTTCGATCCTTCCGCGAACGTATCCTGCCCGTAGGTGGTCCGTGCGGGCCTTGACGATCCTCCGACTTCCAGGGAACTAGTGCCCAAGTCGGTTTCGCCGATGAAGAGGTGGATGTCCCTGATTGGGACAATCGAGCAGCGGGTGGGGTTCATCTTCTTCGGGATCCAGAACTCATCGGGAGGGACGATCGAAACGTTGCCGGAGAAGAGAACATGGCCGATGGCTACGGTTTCGTCGATTCCCGCGAAGATCTTGGACCTCGCTCGTTGTAGATCCTGAAGCGCCTCTTGCCCCACGGTGGGCGCCAACTGTCGTGGTATTACCAGTGAGTACGCCATGGAGGGGTCCTCATAGAGCATGTTTAGAGACGTGGGGTAAGGCGGGAGGTTTGCGGATACGAGGTAACACAACTTACCTAGGTTCAGATCCCACGACGGTGACGAAATCCTACTCCTGCTATAAATCTCTATAATGGCAATACGCCAAGTTATAGAGATTGGTTCGCTGTGCGCGATATGAGTTGAGTTATCTCTAAAGGCTCCCGCAGGTCCGGCTTATATAGTCGCCAGATCCTAGGGTTACAGGCAAAGTCCTAGCCGGACAGGTTACAGAGTCCTACACGGTACACAACTAGTCTAACGTGTCTTGCACTCCAAGGCTCTAGGTACGTTGTTGACTCCTCTGTAGCCTTCCTTTATCTAGCATGGGCCTCCCTTCTGGATCTATCTAACTGGGCCGCCCAGCAGGCCATGAGTCTTCCTACCAACTATGGGCCACCCAGATTATCTGGATTAGAGACATGACAGTGATACCCATTTAGCATATCCCCAACACACTACACGTGGTTACGACATAACAATTCCTTGTCCGCGCACCATGGATAAAAACCGCTAGGAGACTAGAAACGCTGGCAATATACCAACCACATCTGCGAGAATAAGAAGACATCACCACACAGAAGGAAGTCCTAAAACGGTGACCGAAAGAAAGATAAATAGGTATTTATCGACAAAGCACGAGACATCCCAACGAAAGCACCAAGGTCTGTGACTGCCACGGGATCACATTTGAGCATTAGGAATTCAGCTGGATATGGAACTACCTCATCAATGACAGTATCTCATGTGAGGCGAATCATGAGTCTGTACTTGACATCACGATAGGAAACTGGAGCGATGGAAACCTTAAACCGCCGGAGTGCGTACACGTGGACTTCAGTCAACCTCGACCTAAGCTCGCTAACATCTGCTTTTTCGATCTTGGCATAGATTCCGTTGCCCAGAAAATCACTTACCCGAGTCGCAAGCTAGGAAAAACGAAACAATGAAAGTTAAATTCATTGTTTCCCATACTACCTTCGAGTCCCGCGGGTACACTGAAAGTTAAATTCATTGTCCCGCGGGTACGAGGTAACACAACTTACCTAGGTTCAGAGAAGCATAATGCCTTAGAGTCAAGCAAGACTATTTCCACGTGAACAATCAGTTCATCGAAGACCCTTTTTTGACAATCGCACGCGCGAGACACCCTTACGACCACACAAGTGTTAGTTTCACCGTCCGAAGCTCCAATAGAAAACTAAACATAGGCATCTACCAATAAAAACACATACCCATTTAGAGATGATGACAGCAGGATATGTACACACAAAGAAAGAATAACAGTTGAAAAAACTGGAACTCCATACTACATACCGCAAAGAACACGTGGAATCGCTCACCTATAAATACCTAGAAGAAAGTCTTTCTACTCAGTCACCGTACCTGCGCTATGCACATGACACGTACATAAAGTCCTACGAATAATAGACCATAGTTTCAATAAAAACTCAAAGACAACATTAAAAACTAGATGTAAATCTAATTTTATCTAAAGAACGTCTATAGGTAGAGCCATGTCTAAATAACATACATTAGTAATACTCAGAGGCAGATAGAGCGCATGCAACGTCTTCGTGGAAAAACGAAAATAGTCGTATACTACCCTAAATTAGGAAGCGAGGCAAGCAATCCTTGGTAGGCAAAGGCTGCGAAGATGCAACGTTTCGTGAACCTTGCATGGCAAACCTGTAGTAGGAATAACAATAACAAAACCCAAATGGTGAAAAATAGAAGACACAGACAAACTCGACGTTATAGAAAGAGACTAACCGTGCCAAGAAGCAAGATAGGAGAACCATGCGCAACGGCATACGTCGAAAGAGGAAGAGACCTGCCAAAGATAAACAAACATAGTTAGCAAACAAAGAGAACAATAATCGAAAGCATAGCAAGAAAAGATAAGAAAGAAGGTGCACAAAGAGGCGAAGGAGAAGGGTATCAAACAATACCATGTAGAAGAAGCTTAGAAGGCGCAAAACACAGGAACCATAAATGCTACAAAAGTAAACCTACAAAATCACAGGAAACAACATGTAAGCAAGTACATGAAGGAGAAATGACGAAACAGGCCACCGGCATCCAGAGATTAGAGCTTAAAGAACCAACAGAGAGACACTCGACGGCCGCTCGAACTTGCCGGTAGAGAGCTATTGGTAAAGTTATGTATGCCCCTCATCACTATCTACCAAAGGATACTTGTAAGTTTCCTTTGATCTCAAGTAAAGAGTGTTTGAAAGGTTTTTGGTTGTATGCAGAAAAATAAATAAAAAATTAAAAGAAAGCAAGTAACAATATTGTATGAAAGAATGGTGGAATTCAATAGAGCTAAAACATTATCGGAGATGTAGGATACTCCTATAAGATAACATGCTTCTTGTGTCATGAAATGTCTAGAGATATCTCCATAATAAGATGTTCACTACAAGGCTCGTAGGAAGCCACTTTGTTGAGCTAACAGTGAGGTCACCTCTAAATAACCACTGCGATGCATGAGAGCAGTCACCCATACAGACCACCGCAATTAAGGGTTTCCCCGTGGATATCGTAATGACCTTAGTTAGTTCCTCTTTATTCCTCCTTTGACCGCGCAGTTCACGAGCCGACACCAATCTGTCATGGGGCCATTCCGGGTACGATCCCAAAGCACGTCCAAAGGATTTCTCCCTTCCTTTAGTCCCAAGGGCAAATGGTATGTGGTCGACTTTCACATACCATCTAAATAGAGAGATCAAACACAAATCATAAATCAATCATAGACTGGCAAGTCATATGGACATAAGAATAGATCATCTTTATTGCAAATTCATAATAGTGCTAGGATTTCTCTATCACCACAAGAAAAAAGGAACTACTCACACATGGAGCAATCAACAACATCATCATAATCAAATGGATAGATGAAAGTACTGAAATATATCTAGTGCAAACCACAATTGAATCTGGAATTACAACATGATCTAATGGATGAAGGATGGGAGTAATGGTGGTGCTGCAGATGCAGCGGTTGATGATGAAGGGGATGATGTGCTGTCCTCCCATGATCCGTGGATCAGCAGGGATTTCTCCCCAGCCAAGTTCCTCCTTCAGATCCCTTTCAGATGTGGTTTTTCGTGGTTTCTGGTGGCTGTGAATGTCGGATCCCCCTATCGTCTTTGCTAGGGGAAATTATTTGACGAGGCGGTCCCGTTGGCACCTGGTATGGGCGAACAGTACGGGTGCGCCCCGCCCATACCACAGGTCGTTATTAGCACTGGTTGCCTCTTCTCAATTGGTATTTTCCCAGGAGCGAAGGTAAATCCATAAAATGACTTTTATCACTTAAAAATATCATATTATAGTATAATATGATAGCTCTAATTGATATGTTCATAATAGAATTAATCATTCGGGATCCTATTGAAATAAATCCAAAAAGGTGCACGCGAACCCAATGAAATACAAAGGTCCCTACTCTATTTATGCAAAAACAAAAGGTTAATATGCTTCAATTTTGGACTCATCAACTCCCCCAAGCTAGGCTCTTGCTCGTCCCCGAGCAACATGGTGGCTTATGGATAAGATCATCATGTTCATGAGACACGAGTTGTTACAATTAATGAGGCAAAAATTAGAAACAGGAGTACAACATCGGATGTAAAGAAGCGCCAAGGGTATTATCATACCCTTACACATTCCATGACTTAGAGGCTTCCACACCTTCTCTAGTATTAATGAAATTATAAGAAGTTCCTAGTGATTTAACATATCATATAATCATTGAGTTTTGAAGTATCGAGCACTTGGTTTAGTAATAAAGATTCATGATCATTCTTGTTTTGTTCTACTCTCGATTCTTTTGATAGTTGCTGCCTTTTTTTGCTTATTTCGAATTTTGTCTATCTATTCATATATATTTTATTTTTTATTCTTTTCCCTTTTTTACTATAGCTATTTCATCATGCTCACTACTTTGATGGCTACAAAGAAAACTATTAATTATAATATGCTACCAGAATTCTTCTTATCATAGCCTAATCGATACTCTTATCGGTGTGAAAGTCCCTAAAATCATGACAGCTATACAAGTATCATAACACTCAACCTAGTTCAATCATATAATATAATAATCATGAATCATAAGATACTTCAAATATCATAAAGTCTCGGAACCCAATGGATATAAATCATCTCTCGAACAAAGGGAACTCGAAGTTGATGCAACTAATGCAAACTCTAGAATTAAAGTCTAACATGCATGCAGAAACGTAAACATGATAAAAACTATAAGATAGACTACAAGGTTCTCATAGATTCCCCTAGCTTGGAATCAAACCGGGTGGATCAAATAATTCCTTGCATTTATTTAATATTGTGGAATACCCTTTAGTCTGCAGAGGGGTAACCCCTTGAACCAGAAGGCTTGCTCAAAGCGTCTTGTTCGATGCCTCTAGGATCAAGATTCGGATCCGATGCTGCTTGCTAACTTTCTCCAACGGCTCCACAAGAGCTTTGTACATCTCTATTGTTTGTTTCTGAGTGTTTATGGATCGATGGCTTATGTTGAGTTTTGCTTTGATACCTTTCATTATCATCAGATCCATCTGGTCTAGATAACGACGCAACAGTTCAATATATTTAGAAGATCCTGGAGATTTTACCTCAATCTTTTTGATATGACGGTCGAGGGAATTCAATGATGCTTGAATCTTCTTCCCTTGTTCTTTTGCCTTCTTCAAATAGAACTCTCCATCTTCTTCTAAATCAAATTGTACTTCTTCGGAGTCTCCTTCTTTACCAACACCAAGGCTAAACACTTTATGCCCATCTTGTATTGTTTCTATAAGCTTGAATCCGTCCTCGACTTCCAACTCCTTATTTAATTCAGCAGCCTTGACTTCCTCCGTGATCCTTGAGGATGAAGCATGGGGATCTTCTCTCCCTTGAGCGAAACTCCATGGATAGGCCATTATTCTATGGTTCTTGGAAGGAAAAGGTGACACGGAGGAGACCTGTCTTGACAATAGAAACAAAGAGGCCTTCTAAGAAGGCTTCTAAGAGGTTAGAGTAAGGGAAAATACGTACTAGAAGAAAAAAGGATGGACAAGAAAAGAATCCTAACAAATGTGGAAAGAAATAAACGAGAAAGGAAGAAATTGCGACCGTAACGATCACTTGGTATGGGCGGATGCCCGTACCGCGTGCCCGTACCGGGTCATTCCCAGGCAAACACGGCTTCCAAGGCGGTAACTAGCCAACCGACTAAGCAGTACGGGCAGGTCCCGCCCATACTGTTTGTCCGTACTGACTTTTACCGACTTCATTTTTTGACACAAACGAATCAAAAAAAGTTAGACGATGTGATACCGTATCGGTAACGACCAGTGGTACTGGCGGATGCGCCCATACCGTGCGAGCATACAGAAACGACAAAAACTGAGACAAGGGTACCGCCTACTTAATGATACCGCCCACCCGTACCGACTTTGCAAAACCGACAATACAATCAGAAAACAAAAGGAAATCAAAAATGCAAAAAGAAATAGCAGAAAATTGTCCAGAACAAAGGTAACTTCAGATTTCATATACCTGAATTATCTAGAGAGAACGAGTTCAAATGAATACCTTCTCTTTTTTGGATTATCTTTTTCTTTTTCTTTTTGAACAAAGTGGGTTGAAGAAGATCACTAAAACCATTACAAAGAGAATTTGAGAATTTTCTTTTCAGCAATGTTGTTCCTACGGGTATGTAGATGGATGACACTTCTTTAGGTGGATCAATTTTGTGAACGTTCGTGGGTGTCTGCTCTATCTCCTCTTTTTTTGTAGAATCTGCAAATCAAATTCTTATAAAGAAGAGTCCAACGGATTATCCTTAGCTTTACGTTAGTACTTTTTAGGATTTCCTTTAGGCCAATACGATCAGTATGTACTCTCACTTTGGAGTTTTTAATATAAGATCTAAATTTATCACAGGAGAAAACTATAGCGACAAATTCCTTTTCTACCATGGGGTAATTCTTTTGGGCCCCGTTTCAGGTTCGGCTAGCATGATGAATGATATTGAGATCATCACCATCATACTGGCAAAGAATTTCTCCCACATCTTCATGACTAGCCTCACAAAATAACTCAAAAGATTTCCTCCAATTAGTTGGTTTAATAATGGGAGCTTCAATGAGAGACTATTTTAATATGTTGAAAGCATTTAGACACCTTTCATCAAAATTGAAGACAGTCCCTTTCTGAAGAGGATTAGTTAAAGGTCTAGCAGTTTTTGAAAATATAAAATCCAGCATGGCCTAGAAAACTCGTTATACCTTTCACATCTTGAGCAGGAGGTAGTCTTTCTATAGCTTCAATATTTTCTTTATCAACTTCTATACCCTTACCTGAGATTTTGTGAGCAAGTACTATACCTTCTTGAACCATAAAATGGAATTTCTCCTAGTTAAATACTAGGTTAGCGTCTTCACATCTCTGTAAAACATTATGAAAATTATGGAGATAATGAGTAAAGTAAGTTCCATAAACAAAAAAGTCATACATGAAGACTTCCATAATACTTTCAACATAATCACCAAATATAGCAGTCATACACCTCTAGAAAGTAGCAGGAGCATTGCAAAGACCGAAAGGCATACATCGATAAGCATAAAGACCTAAGGACAGATAAAAGTATTCTTAAGTTGATCGTTAGGATGAACAACAATTTGAGAAAAACCAGAAGAGCCGTCTAAATAACAAAAATGAGAATGTGATACCTTCGATCCGGATTATGGATGTAGTATAGCTCTTTTTCCCTAGTAGACCTAGGTTTATCGAATCCTCGGGAAGCATAAAGCAAAGTGATATTACTTAAATGGACCTTCGGGAGTTTTAGAATTCCTTTGAGTTTTCACCAGACCAAGAGTTTGCGATCTTTTTGTTGTTGTTGACGATGCAAAACATCTAATGGGAATAAAAGATAATAATAAAGTATGCATGTAATTTTTAGATCAAGATAATTATATGTGGGCAGTGCATCCATAATTTTTATCGCCTCCACAAACGCTTATAGCAATAACCTACTAATTTCATCCATAGAAGAAAGAGAACTAATGATATACATTGCGATGTCACCGTTAATCCCAAGTAAATCCCTCACATACACCCTTACTACCCCTTCTGTCACTGGGGTTCCCAACCTGCAGATCAGTCAACACTCACACTCCCTGTACCTGGATCAATCCTCGGGGTCTTGGGTACTTGACAAGTCCTTATATTGAGGCAAGAGAGGGTACTATAATCATCATGTCATACAAACTAATACATAATCCCATCTATGATAAATAACATGCACAAAAAGCTACATGGCTAGGCCGAAGCCCCTAGCCCAAGGAGAATTACTCAACAATCATAAACATTGTAATACAGATCATAAGATTGATAGAAAATAGTCTGACAATGTCGCCAATTGGAGAAGAGATCTACTATTACCAGTGGTGGATTATGGCTATGGTGGTGGAGAAGGGTTTGGAGATTAGATCTAGATCTATTCCTCGGGCGTGGCGGTGATATGTGAGAAACGTATCTATAATTTTTTATGTTCCATGCTTGTTTAGTATCCACTTTTCTTTGCCAACACTTTGAGGTGTTTTTATATCTTTTCTGGAACTAACCTATTAACAAGTTTCCACAGTGCCAGTTGCCTGTTTTCTTCTGTTTTTGGTTCCAGAAAGGCAGAAAATCAATATTCTCGGAATTGGATGGGACAAAAGCCAAAGTCAATGTTTTACCGTGGGCAACACGAAGCCAGAAGACGAGATGGAGGGGAGCCACAGGGCGGCCAGACCCCCTAAGCGCAGGTGGGCCCACCCCACACCTAGGTAGGGTGTGGCCCCCCTGGTGGCCCTCCTGGATCGCCCCTTCGCCTATAAGAAGCCCCCAATGCAGAAACCCTAGGCACCCGATCAAAACTCCACGAACCCGTCTGTAGCCACCGCCACCATCGTCCCTAGATTGGGGGGGATCTAAAGCTCTTCCCGACACCCTGTTGGAGGGGAGATCATCCCGGAGGCCTTCTTCTTCATCATGCCAATCTCCGGTATGAAGCGTGAGTAGTTCCACCTTCGACTACGGTCCATGTAGTAGGTAGATGGTTGTGTCTCCTCCTTGTGCTTTCATGTATAGATCTTATGAGCTTCGTTCATGATCAAGATCTAATCTATTTGTAATCATGCATGTTGTGTTTGCATGGATCTGATGGATATTGAGATTACTATGTCAGACTCATTAATGGTTTTGTCTATTTGATTCTATCATGTCTCTGTTGTTTGTGATCTTGCATGCTCTCCGTTGTTAGTAACTATCTTGGCCAAGTAGTTGCTAGTGACTCCAAGAGGGGGTATTTATGCTCGATAGTGGGTTCATGCCTCTAGTTTCCAAGGGAAGTGACAGAAATCTCTTCGGTTGTTGCCACTAGGGAGAAAACAATGGTCTCTTGTTCATGGAACAAGTGGACTGTTTACCTTACACACTTTGCTTAAAGTAGTTGTCAGTTGCTTGCAACTTAATACTGGAGGGGGTTCGGATGATAACCTGAAGGTGGACTTCTAGTCATAGATGCAGTTGGATGACGGTCTATGTATATTGTTGTATTGCCCAATCGAATCTCGTAGGATCTTTTTGTCTAGTATTGCATTGTTATGCCTTGCTCAGTTCCTGTCAATTGCCCTGTTGTAATTTGTTTACCTTTCATGCCATGTTGTTTATCTAAGGAGAGAACCTCTAGTGAACTATGGACCCCAGTCCAATCTTTATCATTGATACATCTTCCACTGTTACATGTTTACTTGTTGCAAACCATCATCACATTCCACACCATACTTTTAATCCTTTGTTATAGCAAACCGGTGAGCTTGACAACCTCATTGATTCGTTGCGGCAAAGTCTTGAGTTTGTGTTGTGTACGTTTCCACGTTGCTTGCAACACCTTTGGGATGTTTCCTTCCTCCTACTGGTTCGATATCCTCAGTTTCTTACTGAGGGAATACTTGCTTCTGTGCTCATCACACCTTTCTCTTGGGGTTTCCAACGAAGTGTCCCACGATAGTACTGGGCGCCATCAAGCTCTTTCTGGCGCTGTTGCATGCCGGGGAGGCTAAGGATGTCTTCACAAGGGGAGTCCTCCTCAACCTTTCTCTTTACTTTGTTTTTAGTTTGCTTAGTTTCTTTTGCTTGGTTTTGTTTGCCTCTTTTTATCAAAAACTCCAAAAAAATTAGTCTAGTTTGGTTTGCTTTCTCTTATCAAAAACACAAAAAAATTAGTTCCTGCTCTAGCTGCTGCTATTTTTGGCTTGCCCACCTTTGCCAAAATGAACTCTGCTGAGAACACCAAGTTGTGTGACTTCACTAGCACAAACAACAATGATTCCCTTAGCACTCCTATTGCTCCACCTGCTCCTGATGCTACCTTTTATGAAATTAAGCCTACTTTGTTGAATCTTGTGATGAGAGAGAAATTTTCTGGTGCTAGTTCTGATGATGCTGCTGCCCATCTTAATAACTTTTTTGAAGTTGTGAGATGCAAAAGTATAAGGATGTAGATGGAGATATTATTAAGCTCAAGCTGTTTCCTTTCTCCTTGAGAGGAAAAGCTAAAGAATGGTTGCTATCCTTGCCTAGAAATAGTATTGATTATTGGACTAAGTGCAAAGATGCTATTATTGGAATGTACTACCCTCCTGCTAAGATTATATCTATGAAAAGTGACATTATGAAATTTAAACAACTTGATAATGGACATGTTTCTCAAGCTTGGGAAAGAATGAAATCTTTGGTTAAGAATTGTTCCACTCATGGACTCACTACTTGGATGAGTATCTAGACTTTTTATGCAGGTTTGAACTTCTCTTCAAGAAACCTGTTGGATTCAGCTGTTGAAGGTACCTTTATGGGCATCACTTTGGGCGTTGCAATAAAACTCCTTGATAATATGATGGTTAATTACTCTGAATGGCACACTGAGAGAGCTCCACATGGTAAGAAGGTAAATTCTGTTGAAGAAACTGTTGGAGATATGCCCTAGAGGCAATAATAGAAGTGGTTATTATTATATCTTTGTGTTTATGATAAATTTTTAAATTCATGCTATAATAGTATTAACCGGAAACATTAATACTTGTGTGATTTGTAAACTAAATTAGAGTCCCTGGTAAAGCCTCTTTATAATACTAGCTTGTTGGTTAATAGATGATCGTGGTTTCTCGATTATGAACATTAAGATGTTATTAACAACAAGATCATATCATTAGGAGAATGGTATGATGGACATACTCCTATAGATAAGCGTAACATTAAAATCAAGTCATTTCAATAGTTCATTTGCTATAAGCTTTCTGATACATAGTAACCTAATTCCTTCGACCATGATATCATGCTAATCACCATCACCGGAAGGATGCTTTGATGACATCAAACACCACACTGTAACTGGGTGGCTATAAAGGTGGCATTGAGTGTTCGGAAAGTATGTGTTGAGGCACATGGATCAAGAGTGGGATTTGTCCATCCATATGATAGATAGATATACTCTGGTCCCTCTCAGTGGAATGTCATCCAATTGGCATGCAAGCATGTGACTGGCTCACAAGGGATCACATATCACGGGAACGAGAAAAGAGTACTTATCGGTAACGAGGTTGAACTAGGTATGCAGAGATACCGACGATTAGACCTCGGATAAGTAAACTATCGTGAGACAAAGGGAAATTGGTATCGTACGTAAGTGGTTCATTCGATCGCAAAGTAATTGTTGAAATATGTGGGAGCCATATGAATTTCCAGATTCCTCTATTGGTTATTAATCAGAGAAGTGTCTCGGTCATGTCCGCATAATTCGCGAACCGAAGGGAGACACACTTAAGGATTCGATGTTGTTTAGTAGATATGGAATATAAGTAGGGATACCGAATGTTGTTTGGAGTTTCGGATGGGATCCGGGATATCATGAGGAGATCCGGAATGATCCAGGGAATAAGATTCATATAAGGAAAGTCCGATTCCAGAGTTCGGGAATGATTTCGATGTTTTCATCGGAGAGGTTCTAGAAGGTTCACCGGACCGGAAGGGGAATGGTCCATGAATATGTCATGGGTAAGTGGAATGATTGGATCATATCCTAGGTCACTTGGTTTGGGCATTTGCAAGAGAGAATTAAAGCTCAAAATTGAAAGTCAAACGGGAGGTTTGAAAAGTCAAACTGGAACAATGGTTTCCTAGTGGAAGAAGGAAAGAGTCCTTCCTTCAATCCAACTTGGCTTTGGGTTTGGATTCAAACTCTCCCCTCCCAAGGCTGCCCCCTCTCATAAATAGAAGGGGAGGGCTACCCCAAACACCACAAGAGCCAGCCCTCCCCACCCATGCGCCGCCGCGCCGCCGCCTAGCACCGTCGCGCCGCCGTCGCCGCCTGGACGCCGTCGCCCTAGCCGCCGCCGACACCTCCTCCTCCTCTCGACCTTCTAAACCTAGATCATCAGGAAACCCTAGATCCACCATAACTCGCACCGGCTTAGGCGAAGCCCTGCGGGATCTTCCCTCTACCTCCGACACCACGCCGTCATGCTACCGGAATCGCGAGGAAAACTACAACCTCCGCTGCCTGCTGGAACAAGGGAGAGGAAGGTCTTCATCGAGTACCGAACGTGTGACCGACTGCGGAAGCGCTGCCGGAATGCAGCGCCGAAAGGATCGTCTACGCGATCTTGAGATCCGCAAGGGTACGACTCATCACCCACGAGAATCTGCTCTCGTTAACCGCTTTGGAATCTTCGAGGGTGAGTACTCTAATTGACTCGTTGCTACAATCTAGTAGATAGATCTTGGCTTGTTTGTGTGCACGCGGTAGAAATTTTTTGTTTTCCATGCTACGAACCCCTACAGAAACCTCCTCTTTGAGTGATAAGATTGATGTTATTATGGCTATGCTTGTTAGTGAGAAAGCTCCTTTAGATCCAAACAATGTTCCTTTAGCCTCTTTGGTTGCTCAAGAAGAGCAGGTTGATGTGAACTTCATTAGAAACAACAATTTCAATAACAATGCGTGTATGAATAATTTTGGTGGTAACAACAATTATAGGCCTTATCCTCCTAATAATAGCAATACCTATGGAAACTCCTACAACAATGCTAGAAGTGCCCCCTCTGAACTTGAAGTCATGCTCAAAGACTTAATTAGTAAACAAAATGCTTTCAACAAGACTGTGGAGGAAAAACTTTTAACTGTTGAGAAGAATATTTCCTCTTTGTCTGAAGCACATTCCTCCTTGATTAATAAAATGGCTGCTAAACCTGAAACCATGGAAAGTACCTTTGCTGCCACTCATGCCATACAAGTTACTATTGATGAAAATTTTAGACTGTTAGCTCAACTTCATGCTAAGTGGGAAAGGGAAGCTGAAATTGATAGAAACAATAGTGTGTGCACCATCACTAGAATGGATACCACTAAACCACAAGAACTCCCTATTCTTCCTCCTACAATGCCTAAGCCTATTGAGCCTACTACTAGTGATGCTAAGTTTTATTTTGATATAGATGGTTGCAATATTTCTGAAGTGATTTTTTTCCTGCAAAAGCTTGCTAGAAGTCCTGATGCTAGTGATATGCATGTTGCTTTCACCAAACACATTACAAATGCTCTTGTTAAGATTAAGGAAGAAAGTTAAAACACAAAGCTTCTATTCCTAGGAAAGTAGAAGATAGTTAGGAACCCATAATTAATATGCAAGTGAATGACTTTGATCTCAAAGCTTCATGTGATCTTGGTTCTAGTGTCTCTATTATGCCTAGGAAGATTTATGAAATGCTTGATTTGCCACCTTTAGAAGATTGTTATTTGGATGTCCCACTCAATGATAATGCTAAGAAGAAACTCATGGGGAGTATTAATGATGTTCTCATTATGGTTAACAATGCTTATGTCCCTGTTGATTTCTATGTTTTGGATGTTGAATACAATGCTTCTTGTCCTACTACTTTGGGAAGACCTTTTCTTAGAACTGTTGGTACCATCATTGATATGAAAGAAGGCACCATTAAATATCAATTTCCATTCAAGAAAGGTATTGAAAACTTCCCTATGAGGAGATAAAATTTGCTTTTTGCTCCTCCTTTGAAAGCAAGGTTTGATGTTAATGCTTCCTCATTTGAAAATACTTGATTTCTTGCTTCTTGTGCCTAACTTAAAGGCGTTAAAGAAAAGTACTTGTTGGGAGATAATCCAAGAGTTTCCTTGAGTATTGGAAGTTATTACTGCATTAATGACCTCTCCTTATCCTTTTTGTTTGATTTTTTGTGCCAATAATGATCTCTAATGAGAGGGAAGTAAGATTTGGGGAATTGCTGCCCCGAAACAGATTTCTGTCCTCCACCAAAAATATTTGTGAGGAGTCTCTGTAAGTCGGATTGAGCTAAAAATTTACGAATAAATCCCCCAGTATGTTAAATAACTTTCGTTTGTTCAACACTTTTTGATTTGAGCAACAGAAGATTTTATAAAAAATCGGTTTCTACCTGCTGGTCTGTTTTGACACATTTCTGCCA
The DNA here is from genome assembly GCA_916181665.1 of Avena sativa. Classification (NCBI taxonomy): domain Eukaryota; kingdom Viridiplantae; phylum Streptophyta; class Magnoliopsida; order Poales; family Poaceae; genus Avena; species Avena sativa. The sequence continues at coordinate 116,509,432 of OV702298.1, forward strand.
TTATTTGCATTTGCTTCTTATTGATTCCTTTTTGAGTTATCTTTTGGGGAATTGAGCTTTTTGAAGGAGTTTCTACAGTAGCCTGTTTTTTTAGTGAAAAGTTTTGCTGTTCCAAAGCTAAACCCAAAGGTCTATTATCTTTTGAATACACTAATGTTGCTAATGATGATGGTGTGAAGTTTTGTATGAAGGAAAAATTTCAGGTGTAAAGAGAGAATGATGTAATGAGATGAAGAATGGACAAAATCTCAAGCTTGGGGATGCCACCCTGGTTTCACCCCAAGAAATATCCAAGAGGTACAAGCGTCAAAGCTTGGGGATGCCCAAGGCATCCCCTTCTTCATCAATAAAAATCTCAGGTCTGTCTAGACACTTCATTTTATTATTTCATGCAGTGTTGTGTTGTTCTTGGAGCGTCTTAGTTTTCGTTTGGTTTGCTTAGTTTGTTTAGTTTGCTTGAATAAAGTAGTTTGGATCCCCGTTCTAGCTGTGTTGTTTCAAATAAGTCATTTGGTGTTGGAAATGAGTAAAAAGTTCTTGCTTGAAAGTGCAAGAGGAGCTTGCATTGACTGTGACTTAGACTTTAGCATGATATGCTAGGTGTTTTTTTGACCTTATGCTTAGTGATTATTGCTGTAGCATGTCTTGTTCCAAACAATTGGGATTGCTTAGTGTGCCTTGAAAGAATCATACGTTGTTTTAGCATACAAAATCATAGTATTGTGGTATTCTCTTCTGATGCTTTGTTTGGGTTGACTTGGCACATGCTCATACCATGTTATGACTATGAACAAGTCACCATAGCCTATATGATCATTTGGTCCTTGACTTGTAGTACCACTCTATGCTTTGATTAGTAATGTTTTGTCGCTCTGCATAATTATGGCCATTACTGCTCTCTTAGTTGGTTGCTCCTGACAAGAACTTACAAGTGACTGAAGTTGAGTAGCATGAGGTGTGGCCCTGGTATTCAAGGGACTTGAGATTGCCAACTTATACTTTTTCAAGCATATACTCCATTGTTTGTTCACTTTAACCTTAATCACTTCAAGATGCTTATGATAGGGGCAATGAGGGCTGAAAGCTAACAAGTACCATAATTTTTGGAAGCTCTTTTTGAAACTTGAAATCCCTGCTTCCCTTTGTGAAGGGTATTTCTTCCACTATTACATTGAGTCTCCACCTTCTACCTTTAGGCACCATTAAGAGAGCATAGTTGCCATTCTGTGTGCAGTGTCCCAAAACTTATTGATTGATGCATATTGTGATATTGCTTGTTCTTATGATATTTGTATCTAGTTACTCTTATGAACTTTGAAGGTGTCCTATGCATCTATTTGCTACACCATGATGGACAAGCTGAATGCCACTATGCCATGTTTTCTGTATGTGAAACAAACAAACATTTTTCAATGCATGTTATTCATGATCTTTGTTTGTAGTCTTTCATGTTGCATGCATAGTTACTTTGTCTTATTGTTATAACTGCATCTTTCATGCACATGTTTAGAGTTATTTGATCCCATCTTTTAATGCTTGCAAATGGTTTGATATTGGTTTTGATGGTGCATGTCACCTCAAAAATTATTCTTTTATCACTTACCTACTCAAGGACGAGTGGGAGTTAAGCTTGGGGATGCTTGATACGTCAGAAACGTATCTATAATTTTTGATGTTACATGCTTGTTTAGCATCCACTTTGCTTTGCTTTGTCTACACTTTGAGGTGTTTTTATATATTTTCTGGAACTAACCTATTAACAAGTTGCCACAGTGCCAGTTGCCTATTTTCTTCTGTTTTTGGTTCCAGAAAGGCAGAAAATCAATATTCTCGGAATTGGATGGGACAAAAGCCAAAGTCAATATTTTACCATGGACGACACGAAGCCAAAAGACGAGACGGAGGGGCGCCACAGGGCAGCTAGACCCCCCTAGGCGCGGGTGGGCCCACCCTACGCCTGGGTAGGGTGTGGCCCCCCTGGTGGCCCTCCTGGCTCGCCCCTTCGCCTATAAGAATCCCCCGATGCAGAAACCCTAGGCACCTAATCAAAACTCCACGAAACCGTCTGTAGCCGCCGCCACCATCATCCCTAGACCGGGGGGATCCGAAACTCTTCCCGGCACCCTGTTGGAGGGGAGATCATCCCGGAGGCCTTCTTCTTCATCATGCCAGCCTCCGGTATGAAGCATGAGTAGTTACACCTTGGACTACGGGTCCATGTAGTAGCTAGATGGTTGTGTCTCCTCCTTGTGCTTTCATGTATAGATCTTATGAGATTCGTTCATGATCAAGATCTAATCTATTTGTAATCATGCATGTTGTGTTTGCGGGGATCTGATGGATATTGAGATTACTATGTCAGACTCATTAATGGTTTTGTCTATTTGATTCTATCATGTCTCTGTTGTTTGTGATCTTGCATGATCTCCGTTGTTTGTAGCTATCTTGGCCAAGTAGTTGCTAGTGACTCCAAGAGGGGGTATTTATGCTCGATAGTGGGTTCATGCCTCTAGTTTCCAAGGGAAGTGACAGAAATCTCTTTGGTTGTAGATGTGTTGTTGCCACTAGGGAGAAAACAACGGTCCCTTGTTCATGGAACAAGTGGATTGTTTACCTTCACACTTTGCTTAAAGCAGTTGTCTATTGCTTGCAACTTAATACTGGAGGGGGTTCGGATGATAACCTAAAGGTGGACTTCTAGTCACAGATGCAGTTGGATGGCGGTCTATGTATATTGTTGTATTGCCCAATCGAATTTCATAGGATCTTTTTGTCTAATATTGCATTGTTATGCCTTGCTCAGTTCCTGTCAATTGCCCTGCTGTAGTTTTTTACCCTTCATGCCATATTGTTTATCTAAGGAGAGCACCTCTAGTGAACTATGTACCCCAGTCTAATCTTTACCATTGATACATCTTACACTGTTACCTGTTTACTTGCTGCAAACCATCATCACCTTCCACACCATACGTTTAATCCTTTGTTACAGCAAACCGGTGAGCTTGAAAACTTCACTGATTCGGTGGGGCAAAGTCTTGAGTTTGTGTTGTGCAGGTTTCCTCGTTGCTTGCAACACCCTTGGGACGTTTCCTTCGTCCTACTGGTTCGATAACCTCGGTTTCATACTGAGGGAAGACTTGCTGATGTGCTCATCACACCTTGCTCTTGGGGTTTCCAACGAAGCGTCCACGACAGTACTGGGTGCCATCAGACGGCTTCTGGTGGCAGGGAGAGTTGTGGTCGAAAAGAAGTGCTATTTGTCGTCACCCGAAGCCTCTTTATATAGGGGTCCCTTCCCGAAAGTTGTTATGTTTGACCTAATGGAGTCCATCGCAACTATACGGCCGAAACTATACAGCTGAAATAAATTTCCCGCCGTATAGTTGGTCGTTAAGTCTTTTGGATCCACTTCATGGCTCCTGGTTTCTTTGACGTGTTGGAAATCTCGTATCTTTGATATTTTTGTTGTGATTCCCATCATCATACGTCATTATCTGCACGGGAAAAAATAACAAGAAAGGATTACATACCCCTTTGATTTAGGAATTAGTGGCAGGGTTTAGAGAGATATTTCATCAAATATATGAATAATATCTAGTTTAAATGCGGACGTGGATGGATATATTTCACAGCCATCAACCTCCCCACCCTCGCTGGTGTACCCGCTACGACCAGACATTGAAGACTAATTGACCCCTGCAATATCGAGGAAATTACGGGAATTAAATAGATTAGGGTGGGCGGAGCAGGATCAAAGGTCCTACCAAGCACTACTAGAAATTGCTACGACCGTGCATCGAGCTATGGCGGCGGAACAAAATCCAGGTCATCATGGGCGGCGGACCTTCCTACGATCGGTACTGCCTCAACGTACAATGCATGTGGATGAAATAGGTCCTGGAGCCGTGGTTGACGTGCAGCGCGACAGTCCGTCTGACGCCACTGTAGGACGGAGACGTCGACACTCCGACGATGGCTGCTCTGTCCACCGGTGGGGTAGGAGCTGCTCGGGGCTGGGGGTTAGGAGCGGATGAGAGAGAGAGAGCCGACCTCACGTGTGTCATACACGACCCCACCTATCAATGTTTGGGGGAGTAGGTGCTCCGAGATTTTTGCATATTTTCCAATTTTTCATATCTGCCAAAAAATTACTTTGAAATTTCCATCTTTGCCACATGACCACCACATGTCAGTGACACACAAAATGGAAAATATGCAAGTTGCAATCTAAAACATGGCATATATGCAAATCCCCCTCCAGCCCCACATCATGGCCCCATCGGTCATTGGCTTCGACGACCCCACATGACGGCCCCATCGTTCATTGGCTTTGATGGACCCACAGAACGAACTTTTTCTTTGAAATTTGCATATTTGCCACATGACCACCACATGTTAGTGAAACACAAAATGGAAAATATGCAATTTGCAATGTAAAACATGGCAAATATGCAAATCCCCCTCTAGCCCCACATCATGGCCCCATCGGTCATTGGCTTCGACGACCCCACATGACGGCCCCATCGTTCATTGGCTTCGATGGCCCCACAGAACGAACCTTTTCTTTGAAATTTGCATATTAACCACATGACCACCACATGTCAGTGACACACAAAATGGCCAATATGCAAGTTGCAATGTTAAACATGGAAAATATGCAAATCTCCCTCCATCCCCACATCACGGCCCCATCGGTCATTGGCTTCGATAGCCCCACATGATGGCCCCATCGTTCATTGGCTTCGATGGCCCCACAGAACGGCTCCATATGTCATTGCCTGCACTAGCCACCCAATCAGCAAAAAAGCGGCCCACAAGTCAGCGAGAGATGGATGGTGGGTCCGACGTGTATCCTAGGCCCAGCACGTATCGGCCACAGCAGGACCCGCCCCAAAGCGGCCCCACCGGTCGGCATGTAACGGTCGAGGCCATGTAATGTAACGTAACGCTTAACGCATGACCCGACCCAATGCAGTCCCACCAGTCAGCATGTAACGGTCAAGCCTTTGACCTAATGTCATCCCTCCGTCCGAGCGCCTGCGAGGGATTCATAACATAGCGAGGGGAAAAGTGAGGAAACATTAAGCGGCTGGGGAAAACTTAGTACCAAGGGCACGAAAATAGAAATCCCTAAAATATAATCATGTAAAATTGACAGTGTGAGAGTTTTTCATGAAAAGCATATACACTAAAGTATATCAATTCTCCAACACCAATAAATCAAGACTTTTCAAACACTACTTTTCTATTCATTGTCCTTTAAGAATTTCAGTTGTTAAGTATTTGAGAGAATGCCAAAAAATTTCGTTAGTTTATCGGGCTATGATGGACACTCATGGCATCACTAAGGTTTTTGTTACTTTTGCATAATGAGTCCTCATATCAGCCAGAGGAGTGATTCCATCATGTTTACAGCTACCCGGGAGTTCCAAAAATCTTACCCATTATAGCATTGCTACTACGTATATTTAATCAACTCATAGCCAAAATCTAGGAGTTTCCTCCATGAAGATCGTTCGTAGGCTGGCGGAGTTGTTGGCATCCCATGAAGTTTGACACACATAAAGCTATATCATTCTGATGATTCACAAGTCAAACTTTGGCATGCTCACAAAAACCGCTAAACATATGTTCACTTGAACAAATCCTTTTAAAGAGGGCTATCAAGTCAATCATTATTTTTTGTGGTGTTGAGTGTCTCTAGGAATAAGCTTTCAATACTAAACACTACAACACCCAAGCCTTCAATTGTGAGACTTTTTATTATTTCAATTGTTTAGCAAATTTTTAGGCAAGACTTGGTTAACTACAAGAGCTGGAACAAAACATACTCAACTAAATACCCATGCAAACAAAATTTTACTACAATATAGCGACTCACTCCACCGATATAACATCTTAACATTCCTACTAACTAGCATGGGTTTCTCAAACTTCAAAAGTGGGGATTCATAAGGCATACCTCTCATGTTTGGTTCCATTTCTCTCTTCCCTTTTTATTTGTTTCTTGGAAACTCGAAGTCGGTCACTCTCCTTCAAATACATGAGAACCTCGAGGCGAAAATAAAATAAAGAGGGAAAATAAGGATAAATGGAGAAATCTTTTTGTGGTTTTTGAGAAGGGGAATTTAAAGAATAGAAAATTAGCGGCAAATCTCGGTTTGAAAATCTCAAACAAAAATAACTAAAGATAAAGTGTTGGAGAAACCAATACGAGTGCTTATAAACTCAAATAAAAGCATAACCTCGAAAATAAAATAAAGCAAATGAACGTTAAATAAAAACATATAGAAATCCACCCCAAACTTAGGCTTTTGCAAGCCCTTCAAATCATTGTTGTAGATCCAGTCCACAAATTGAGTTGATAAGTTAATTATTGTTTCTCGAAGGTTCAGGGCGAGATTATGCATCCCCTCCACAGTACCTCCAAGTTCTTGGAAGTCTTGATATGCAGCGAACCGGTTCAGTGGCTGCTCCTCTTGATGGGGAACTTCTTGCTCCTCCTCTTGGTCATCATCTGTAGCACCCCGGGTAAAATCACTACTAGAAAATCGTTTGATTGTTTACTACTTTGTGCATCATCAGGGCATGATGCATCTGTTAATCTAAAAACTATTTTTCTAAAAGCATCTCTTTGTTTTCTAAAATGCCCCTCTCTTTATTTAAATCAAAACCCGGTCTGTCCGGATATTTTATTTTGTCTACAACGTAGTTGCAACTGTTTTGGTTTACACAAAACAAAATAAATGTATTATAATATAAAACCCTATTTTATAAACCCCGGAGGAGACCGTCGCTCGGCCCAGCTAGCAGCAGTCTACAACCCCGACCTAATTCCCCAACCCAAACCCTAGCACCTAGTCCCTGCCTAAACTACCCTTGCCACCACACCCGACCCACTCACCACACACTGGAACCGAACCCACCCACCTACACGCACGCCTGACCCAACCCGTGGACACACACCACAAGCACGCACGCGGTACACGTGATCCCCACCCGGAACGCACGCAAGCTCCCTCGCGAACCCTCCCCAACCCCGCGCGCAACCCCGCTCGTGACCCATATCTCCCCCGTTTCCGAGCGCCGCCGCCGCCTCGCTCTTCCCTCGCTGGCGCTGCGGCGTCGCCCCGCGCCCTCTCTCCGTGGCACCCCTGCAGCGGCCCAGCCTCGCCTTCTCTGATCCCTGCCGCCGCGCTTCTCACGCCTCCACCTTGCCGCTCCCTCTCCTTCCCGGCAAATGCCACCGCGATGCCCTCCTCCACCTTGTCGCTGGCCTCCCTCGCTGCCAGGCCCCCCCGTCTCCCTCCCGCTCGAGCCTTCCCTTCCAGCGCGCGCCACTGCCTGGACCCGCACAGCCCGCTGTCCTTCGTTCCGACAGTCGCCGTCTGCAAGCCCCTACCTCCTCGACGTCCTCTCCGCACGCCCTTCATGTGTCTCGTACGTGCAACCGCCTTCTCTGTCTGTGCTGCTGCACACCAAGGGTCGTTTTTCCTCTGCGTGTTTTTTTTGTCGTTGCCACTCTCCTGCAAGGTGTTTGGGTTAATGCCTGAATGGTACATGGCATCCTCGCATTTGTTCCTTTGTTCCGTCTGTTTGGTGTATGTCTACTATCGTGCGTACTCGGTAAAAGATTATTGCAAGCCACACGAGGCCGACAAGTTTGTCAGCAAGATCTACATCGGTTCAATGTCGTGCCATGGACCCTCAAGATCTTCTTCCTGGACCTGAAGATCGGACCAAAGACCACAAGTTCCCCTTTCTCGGAGCCGATGATCGAAGAGCGCCATCTCAGAATGTCATGACCTACTCCTCGGATCCGATGGCCGAAGACTGATCCCGTCGAGACCGAACCTGAACCCTCGGAGCCCAAGATCCGCGAACCCACATGTGTGAACCTTCCTGAGCCTCTATTTTATAATTGTTATATATCTACTTGTTGCATGTAAATTGTTCATACTTGCATACATATTGTGTGGCTTGGGGGCCTTATGCCGATTCACCTCATAATTAAATATGGAGTCCATATGCGGGCGAATCTAGTCTAATATTGGCTCCATTTAAATTTGCATAGCAAACTGATGCCATGTTTTTCCTTGTTAATACAACATTAAAAATGCGGGGTATCTAAATAACATGAACCATCTAATTAATTATCGGGACCCCGGTTCCGCTTAATATGGACTAATTGCATTGCACCTTGGCATGCCATACATCATACATGCATCATGCTCGATCTTTTGCCATAGTATTAAATAGTTGCATTCGGTGTTCTTCTAGTGCTTTGCATCTTCACGGATTAGGCCGATGAGTTATGTGAGTGTCAACCCGATCTGCGGATGAATCTTCGTCAATGTTTTTAGGCGAGCATTCTCCCTCTTTCTACCTATTTTATATTTCTAGTCTTTATTTCCTCATATTGATCTAATGCTATCTGTGTTGCGATGCTCTAGTTTTCATACTCAAGATATCCCTTGCAGCCATTATATTGCCTTGGACACCTCCTATTACCTGTTGTTTGGTAGATAGTCGGCCTTGCGAGTCGTAGTTGCTTGCTTAGGTGCTGCTTTGCGTTGTTGATGTTCCACCATTGTTGGGTGGTTGGCACATGCTTAATGGTGGAGATGATGATGAATTTAATTACCATTTAATAACTAAAATTGAAAGTAGGTAAATAATGCAGAGGCACCGATGGGTAATAGACAATATTTGGTTTTCAACCGCTCACTGGTGTCCCATAGGACCCCGAGTTCTTGACACCTATTCCAAGATTGAGCGCGCTAACCACAGGTGGGGTGTGTGGGCACCCCCATCGATTAGTACCTGATTTCAAAGTACTGTACCAGGGGCCACAAAGTAGTTTGGATATTTATTACTATCCTGTACTTATGCCATGTTTTACTACTTTATTTACGATTGCGCGTGGAGCACCTGTACTATTTTGGAACAAACGTGGAATATTTTCATGGTATCGACAAGCCCAGTCATACTTTCGGGTTCCCAGTCGTTTACAACCATTGTCACAAACCTCTGTGTCCGTCTCGGAGACCGGCCGACTTCGTTGCGGGTAGCTTAGTGGGGTGCCCCCATGTGCTTGATTTGGGTCTGGGAAACACCGTACCCGAAACCCTGTTGACATACTGTTGGATGTATGTTTTGTGATCTTGTACCTACCTGATCTAACAACAAGGGTGTAGGTGTGTGTGGAAACTTTGGTGCACCCCTGCAGGGTTAAATCTTTTCGAGAAGCCGTGTCCACAGTTATGGACGACTTGGAGCACAGTCCTCGATCATAGACAACTATAACTAAAGTTTATTGTTATAATATGACTTGTATCTGATATGACTAGTAAGTTGGATAACCACCATGGAAAGAATGGATGAAACTGCCAACTGTGTGAGTTCCTCGGTTGACTTCCTCGTTTGGTCTCGAGGGGGAAATACCAGGATGGGTATGTTTGGTGGTAGTATCAAGATGGTTTCGAATAGGTCTTTCTTATCTCTCTCTGATAGCCGATAGTTGTATCAAGTCTCTATAGGTTGTTTAGCGCATGCTTCGCTGCCGCTTCAGTCCACCATACCTATGTAGGCGACGACCGCCGAATTCTAGTCTCGCTGTGTACTGGCCTCAGTACTGACCGCTCTCTTTTTCCTTTTCCCTTTGCCTGCACCCCTTTTGTTTAAGCAGGTTTTGAGATCGGCGTCATTAGCAGGGTTACCCTTCCTGCTTGGCCTAGGCAGGGTTATGGACACCATTGGTTATTATTCAGGGCTCTTAGATCAACTTCCATCTTGTCCGTACTCGGACGTTGTATCGTTTTTAAGGTGATTTGGATCTTTGTATTGTATATCTGTATTCTTGACTCATTGGGTCTTTGTTGTATATATATGTTATGTGGGTTCCATCATGGACTATTGTGTAATGATACACCCGCACGCAAGTGCCTGGTGGGCACCTTTGAATCATTTCTATGCGAGTTTGGCAGGAATCGCTAAAACTTGCATAGGGTAGATACGAGGGTGTTACATCATCCTCATCCAGAATCTCCTCCTCGCATTGGTGTTTCTCAACCGCAAGTCATAAAGCACGTGTCCCTCCTTGATAGACAAAAGACTATTAGGTAGACGAGCGGGGTAGAGACGCCCAGTTCCAACAATATGCAGGTAATAAACACCACCTCTCCTAGTGAGCATTCCACAAGCCTTTAAAGTAGAGAAACCAACACGTCGCTCACCTAGCACCAGTTGCAACTCACCTAGGTCGATGCCCAGGGCATTGGCAAGCACGGTCATGACGCCTCTACATGTGATTGGTCCTTGGCTTTGGGAGGATTGGTACTCCAAGTAGCGCACAACAATTGCACCCAAGTGGACTGACAAGTTGTCATAGTTGAAAGAAGCTTTTGTGAGGACTAAGATGTCCTACTAATTGAGTCTTGTAAACTCATTATGTGTCTGCAAGGTGTTAGCAATAACATAGAAAAAATAGAGAATAGCAGGATGTTGAATATTTTTCCATTTGCTGACTCTAGAAGTGAAGCTCATTCTATTATAGCAGAGTTCAGGGAGGTTATGTTGGGGATATTCTATATGGGTATCCTCATAGCATGTCTCCTATCCGGATAACCCGGGTAGCCCACAGTTGGTGTTGGAGATATGCCCTAGAGGAAATAATAAATGTAGTTATTATTATATCTTTGTGTTTATGATAAATGTTTACATTCATGCTATAATAGTATTAACAAGAAACATTAATACTTGTGTGATTTGTAAACTAAATTAGAGTCCCTAGTAAAGCCTCTTCTTAATACTACCTCGTTGATTAATAGATGATCATGGTTTCTTGATCATGAACATTTAAGATGTTGTTAATAACAAGATCATATCATTAGGAGAATGGTATGGTGGACATACTCCTATAGATAAGCATAGCATAAAGATCAAGTCATTTTAATAGTTCAATTGCTATAAGCTTTCGGATACATAGTAACCTAATTCCTTCGACCATGAGATCATGCTTATCACCATCACCGGAAGGATGCTTTGATGACATCAAACACCACACTGTAACTAGGTGGCTATAAAGGTGGCATTGAGTGTTCGGAAAGTATGGGTTGAGACACATGGATCAAGAGTGGGATTTGTCCATCCATATGACGGATAGATATACTCTGGGCCCTCTCGGTGGAATGACATCCAATTAGCTTGCAAGCATGTGACTGGATCACAAGGGATCACATATCACGGGAACAAGAAAAGAGTACTTATCAGTAACGAGGTTGAACTAGGTATGCAGAGATACCGATGATCAAAACCTTGGATAAGTAAACTATCGTGAGACAAAGGGACATTGGTATCATATGTAAGTGGTTCATTCGATCGCAAAGTAATCTTAGAAATATGTGGGAGCCATATGAATTTCCAGATTCCTCTATTGGTTATTGTTCGGAGAAGTGTCTCGATCATGTCCGCATAATTCATGAACCGTAGGGAGACACACTTAAGGATTCGATGTTGTTGAGTAGTTATGGAATGATGAGTAAGATACCGAATGTTGTTTGAAGTCTCGGATGGGATCCGGGATATCACGAGGAGATCCAGAATGGTCCGGAGAATAAGATTCATATAAGGAAAGTCCTGTTTCGGAGTTGGGGAATGATTCCGATGATTTCATCAGGAATGTTCTAGAAGGTTCCGGAAGGTCCGGCACTCCGGAGGAGAAGGGTACATGAATGTGTCATGACAATATGGAATGGTTGCATCATGTACTAGGTATCATGGATGAGCAATTAAAGGGAAAATCAAATCCTAGTTTGAAAAGTCAAACACCAATTTGAAAAGTCAAACGACAAGTTTGCTTGGTGGAGGGAGAGTAGGAAACCTACATGGGGAGGAAGTCCTCCTCCCTCCACTGCCGGCCAAGGAGGCCGACTTGGGGGAGGACTCCCTCCCCCTTGGCCGCGCCCTCCCACATATAAAAGGAGGGGCAGGGGTGCCCCTCTAGACCTACACCTCTCTCCACCAAAACCCTAACCCTAGCCGCCGGCCACCAAGTCGCCGCCGCCCTAGGGTTTGCCCTATCCGCCGAGTTGGGGCCCTCCCCAAGCCCTAGCCGCCGGCCTAGATCTCTCCGCTTGGTGCCTCTAAACCCTAGATCACCAAGGCCTCTCTCATAGTCCACCATACTCGCTCCGGCTTAAGGCGAAGCCCTGCGAGATCTCCCCTCTACTTCTGGTACCATGCCGTCGTGCTGCCGGAATCGCGAGGAGAGTGCTACAACCTCCGCTGCCTGCTGGAACAAGGGAGAGGAAGGTCTTCATCGAGTACCTAACGTGTGACCGACTGCGGAAGCGCTACCGGAACGCAGCGCCGGAAGGATCGTCTACACGATCATGAGATCCGCAAGAGTACGACTACATCACCCACGAGAATCTGCTCTCGTTAAACACTTTGGAATCTTCGAGGGTGAGTTCTTCTATCGACTCGTTGCTACAATCTAGTAGATAGATCTTGGCTTGTTTGTTTGTATGCGGTAGAATTTTTTTGTTTTCCATGCTACGAACCCCTACAGTGGTATCAGAGCCGTGTCTATATGTAGATCTGTTGCACGAGTAGAACACAATGGTCATTATGGACGGTGGTGCTTTTATTATCAATTGCTTCTTGTGTACTTTGCATCTTGTGGTATGATGGGATGAAGCGGCCCGGGCTAACCTTACATGACATCGTTCATGAGACTTGCTCCACGCTCAACATGCAACTTGTATTGCATAAGTGGCTTTGCGGGTGTCTATCTCTCCCATTATAGTATAGATCCAGTTTACAACAGGCACTTGATAGTTCAAACATCAACTTTGTGGTTCTTGTTCGTAAGTTAGATCGACACTTATTGAAAGCCCCAAACCACGTAAAAATGCAAAGAAAATTAGAGGCGTCTAACTTTGTTTTGCAGGGGTGTGCTGTGATGTGATATGGCCATGATGTGATTATATTTGATGTATGCAATGATCCTTATTGTAAGTTGGCAACCGGCAGGAGCCATATGGTTGTCTTTAAATTCTGTTAAGACCCACGTGTCTATTCAAAGTAGTTGTAATAGTTGAAGCTGGTGGACGACAACCATGAAGCGGCGTCATTGACCTTGACGCCATACCGGTGATGATGGAGATCATGTTCGTGCTTGAAGATGGAGATCGGAAGCACAAGAAGAAAGGCCATATCATATCACATACTATGAATTGCATGTGATGTTAATCCTTTATGCATCTTGTATTGCTTAGTTAACGACTGTAGCATTATAAAATGATCCCTCATGCACATTAATTTCAAGTTTTAAAGTGTTCATCCTTAGTAAGCACCATTGCTAAAGCTTGTTGTTTCGGAGCACCACGTGATGATCGGGTGTGTTAGATTCTGCAAGTGTATACAACGTGAGCAAGCCATATTTGCTCATGCAGAAGCTAAGGTTTGATCTTGACGAGCCTAGCATGTACAGACATGGTCTCGGAACACGGATCACCGAAAGGTAAAGCATGAATCATATAGTAGATATGATGAACATGTCGATTGTTCGCCATTCAAGCTACATCAACTCTCGTGATGATCGGTTTTGATGTGGTGGATTTGGTTCGTGTGATCACTAAAACAATGTGAGGGATATTTTTTTGAGTGGGAGTTCACCTAGATTAATTTAACTATTAATTAGAACTCAATTTGTCATAAACTTAGTATAAACTATTGCAAATATGTTGTAGATTAATGGCGGCCCCTACCATCAATTTTAATGCGTTCCTAGAGAAAGAAAAGTTGAAAAACAATGGAAGCAACTTCGCGGATTGGTTCCGCAATTTGAGGATTGTCCTCAATGCTAGTAATTTGACCTATGTGCTAGATGCACCGCTGGGTGACCCGCCTGCAGCTGATGCTACCGATGAAGTAAATAATGTTTACCTCGCTCAGAAGAATCAGTACTCCACAGTTCAGTGTGCTATCTTGTATGGTTTGGAATCGGAGCTCCAGAAAATGTTTGAGAACCATGACCCACATGATATTGTCCGTGAACTCAAATTGATATTTGAGACTCACGCGGCAGTTGAGAGTTATGAGGCTTCTGAAAAGTTATTTAACTGCAAGATGGAAGAGGGCAGCTCCGTCAGTGAGCATGTGCTTAAGATTTCTGGGCACGCAAACAAACTCCAAAGCTTGGGTATAGTGATTCCTAATGCTTTGGGGATTTACCGTGTCCTCCAATCACTACCACCAAGTTATAAGAACTTTGTGATGAACTACAACATGCAAAGCATGAACAAGCAGTTCCTAGAACTCTTCTCCATGTTAAAATCTGCAGAAGTGGAGATCAAGAAAGAGCACCAAGTGTTGATGGTCAATAAGACCACCAAATTCAAGAAATGCAAGTCTAAGCAAAAGGGTAACTTCAAGAAGGTTGGTAAGAAAGTTGCCGCACCGGCAAAGAAGACCAAGGTTGGACCTAAGCCTAATACTGAGTGTTTTTACTGCAAGGGAGAAGGTCACTGGAAGCGGAATTGCCCAAAGTACTTGGCGGATTTGAAGAACGACAACATCAAGAAGAAAGGTATATCCGATATACATGTTATTGATGTGTATCTCACTAGTACTCGTAGTAGTGCCTGGGTATTTGATACTGGTTCGGTTGCTCATATTTGTAACTCGAAACAGGTATTGTAGAATAAACGGAAGCTAGCGAAGAACAAGGTGACAATGCGCGTTGGAAATGGATCAAAGGTTGATGTGATAGCGGTCGGCACGTTACCTCTTCATCTACCATCGGGATTAGTTTTATACTTAAATAATTGTTATTTGGTGCCTGCGTTAAGCATGAACATTATATCGGGATCTTGTTTATTGCGAGACGGTTACTTGTTTAAGTCCGAGAATAATGGTTATTCGATTTATATGAGTAATATGTTTTACGCACATGCACCTTTGATAGATGGTCTATTCTTATTGAATCTCGATAGTGGAAATACACATATTAATAACATTGAAGCTAAACGTTTGAAATTGAGCGATAACTCGACCTATATGTGGCACTGTCGTCTTGGTCACATTGGAGTGAAGCGTATGAAGAAACTCCATTCCGATGGACTTCTTGAATCACTTGATTTCGAATTACTTGAAAGATGCGAAGCATGTCTGATGGGTAAAATGACTAAGACTCCATTTTTTGGTATGATGGAGCGAGCTACGGACTTATTGGAAATCATACATACCGATGTGTGTGGTCCAGTGAGTGTAGCATCGCGCGGTGGTTATCGTTATGTTCTTACCTTCACGGATGACTTGAGTAGATATGGGTATATCTATTTCATGAAACATAAGTCCGAAACTTTCGAGAAGTTTAAGGAATTTCAAAGTGAGGCAGAGAATCAACGTAACAAGAAGATTAAATTTCTATGTTCTGATCGTGGAGGTGAATATCTAAGTTACGAGTTTGGCGAGCATTTGAAGAAATGCGGAATACTTTCACAATTGACACCGCCACGAACACCATAGCGTAATGGTGTGTCCGAACGTCGTAATCGAACTCTCTTAGATATGGTTCGTTCTATGATGTCACTTACAGATTTACCGTTATCATTTTGGGGTTATGCATTAGAAACAGCCGCATTCACTTTAAATAGGGCACCATCTAAATCCATTGAAACGACACCGTATGAATTATGGTTTGGGAAGAAACCTAAATTATCGTTCCTTAAAGTTTGGGGTTGCGAAGCCTATGTAAAGAAGTTACAACCGGACAAGCTTGAACCCAAAGCGGAAAAATGCGTCTTCATAGGATACCCGAAGGAAACTATTGGGTATACCTTCTATCATAGATCCGAGGGCAAAATCTTTGTTGCTAAGAATGGATCCTTTCTAGAGAAAGAATTTCTCTCGAAAGAAGTGACTGGTAGGAAAGTAGAACTCGACGAGGTTGTTGAACCTTCTCTCTAACTTGCGAGTAGCGCAGCACTAGAAGAAGTTCCTGTGGCGCCTACACCAATAAGAGAGGAAGATAATGATGATGATCATGAAACTTCGGTTGAAGTTGCTACAGAACCTCGCAGGTCAACGAGAACTCGTACCACTCCTGATTGGTATGATCCGGTTATGAGTGTCATGTTGGTGGACAACACCGATGACCCTGTGACATAAGAGGAAGCGATGATGAGCCCAGATTCCAATAAATGGCAAGAGGCCATGAAATCCGAAATTGGATCCATGTACGAAACCGGATGGCCGGAAGGCTGTCAAGAACAAATGGATTTTCAAGAAGAAAACAGATGCTGATGGTAATGTTACTGTCTATAAAGCTCGACTTGTCGCAAAAGGGTTTCGACAAATTCAAGGAGTTGACTACGATGAGACTTTCTCACCAGTAGCAAAGTTAAAGTTTGTGAGAATTATGTTAGCAATCGCTGCATATTACGATTATGAAATATGGCAGATGGATGTCAAAACAACGTTCCTCAATGGAGACATTGATGAAGAGTTGTATATGATGCAACCCAAAGGTTTTGTCGATCCTAAAGACGCTAACAAGGTATGCAAACTTCAATGGTCCATATATGGGTTGAAGCAAGCATCCCGAAGTTGGAATCAACATTTTGATAAGGTAATCAAAAGTTTTGGTTTTATACAAACTTGTGGAGATTCTTGTATTTACAAGAAAGTGAGTGGGAGCTCTCTAGTATTCTTAATACTATATGTAGATGACATATTGTTGATTGGGAATGATGTAGACCTTCTTAATAGTGTCAAGGAATATTTGAATAATAGTTTTTCAATGAAAGATCTTGGCTAAGAAGCTTACATATTAGGCATAGAGATTTATAGAGATAGATCGAGACGCCTAATATCATTGTCACAAAGTACATATTTGGACAAAGTTCTAAAGAGGTTTGGAATGGAAGATAGCAAGAAAGGGTTCTTGCCCATGTTGCCCAATACGACCTTGAGTAAAACTCAAAGTCCTGTAACGACAGAAGATAGAGAAAGAATGAGTAAGACTCCCTATGCCTCAGCCATAGGATCTCTAATGTATGCCATGCTATGTACTAGACCCGACATTGCATATGCTGTTAGTTTGACTAGCAGATATCAAAGTGATCCAGGAGTGGATCATTGTACAACGGTCAAAAACATCCTTAAGTACTTGAAGAAGAACTAAGGATATGGTTCTTTCCTATGGAGGTGATGAACAGCTTGTTGTTAATGGTTACACCGATGCTAGTTGGAACACCGATCCGGATGATTCTAAATCACAATCTGGATACGTATTTACTTTGAATGGTGCAAAAATTAGCTGGAGGAGTGCAAAGCAAAGCATTGTGGAGAGATCTTCAACTGAATCGAAATACATAGCTGCTTCGAAGGCTTCACAAGAAGCGATATGGATAAAGGAGTTCATTACAGAGCTCGGTGTGGTTCCAAGTGCGCTGGACCCAATATCTATCTACTGCCATAACATGGGCGCCATAGCCAATGCGCAAGAACCAAGGTCACACAAGAAGCTCAAGCACATCAAGCTACATTTTCACGCTATTCGAGAACATGTCCAAGATGGTAACATAAAGATTTGCAAAGTACACATAGATCTGAATGTGGCGGATCCCTTGACTAAACCTCTCCCGAGGGCAAAACATGACCAACACCAAACTGCCATGGGTGTTCGGTATATTACCATGTAATCTAGATTAGTTGACTCTAGTGCAAGTGGGAGACTGTTGGAGATATGACCTAGAGGCTATAATAAATGTAGTTATTATTATATCTTTGTGTTTATGATAAATGTTTACATTCATGCTATAATAGTATTAACAAGAAACATTAATACTTGTGTGATTTGTAAACTAAATTAGAGTCCCTAGTAAAGCCTCTTCTGAATACTAGCTTGTTGATTAATCGATGATCATGGTTTCTTGATCATGAACATTTGAGATGTTGTTAATAACAAGATCATATCATTAGGAGAATGGTATGGTGGACATACTCCTATAGATAAGCATAGCATAAAGATCAAGTCATTTTAATAGTTCAATTGCTATAAGCTTTTTGATACATAGTAACCTAATTCCTTCGACCATGAGATCATGCTTATCACCATCACCGGAAGGATGCTTTGATGACCTCAAACACCACACCATAATTGGGTGGCTATAAAGGTGGCATTGAGTGTTCGAAAAGTATGGGTTGAGACACATGGATCAAGAGTGGGATTTGTCCATCCATATGACACATAGATATACTCTGGGTCCTCTCGGTGGAATGTCATCCAATTATCTTGCAAGCTGTGACTGGATCACAATGTATCACATATCACGGGAATGATAAAAGAGTACTTATCAGTAACGAGGTTGAACTAGGTATGTAGAGATACCGACGATCAAAACCTCGGATAAGTAAACTATCGTGAGACAGAGGGAAATTGGTATCATATGTAAGTGGTTCATTCGATCGCAAAGTAATCGTAGAAATATGTGGGAGCCATATGAATTTCCAGATTCCTCTATTGGTTATTGTTCGGAGAAGTGTCTCGATCATGTCCGCATAATTCACGAACCGTAGGGAGACACACTTAAGGATTCGATGTTGTTGAGTAGTTATGGAATGATGAGTAAGAGACCGAATGTTGTTTGGAGTCTCGTATGGGATCCAGGTTATCACGAGGAGATCCGGAATGGTCCGGAGAATAAGATTCATATAAGGAAAGTCCTGTTTCAGAGTTGGGGAATGATTCCGATAATTTCATCGAGAATGTTCTAGAAGGTTCCGGAAGGTCCGGCACTCCGGAGGAGAAGGGTACATGAATGTGTCATGACAATGTGGAATGGTTGCATCATGTACTAGGTATCATGGCTGAGCAAAACAAAGGGAAAAATCAAATCCTAGTTCGAAAAGTCAAACGCCAATTTGAAAAGTCAAACGGCAAGTTTGCTTGGTGGAGGGAGAGTACGAAACCTACTTGGGGAGGAAGTCCTCCTCCCTCCACCGCCGGCCAAGGAGGCCAACTTGGGGGAGGACTCCCTCCCCCTTGGCCGCACCCTCCCACCTATAAAAGGAGGGGCAGGGGTGCCCCTCTAGACCTACACCTCTCTCCACCAAAACCCTAACCCTAGCCGCCGACCACCAAGTCGCCGCCGCCGCCCTAGGGTTTGCCCTAGCCGCCGAGTTGGGGCCCTCCCCAAGCCCTAGTCGCTGGCCTAGCTCTCTCCCCTTGGTGCCTCTAAACCCTAGATCGCCAAGGCCTCTCTCATAGTCCACCATACTCGCTCCGGCTTAAGGCGAAGCCCTGCGAGATCTCCCCTCTACTTCCGGTACCACGCCGTCATGCTGCCGGAATCGCGAGGAGAGTGCTACAACCTCCGCTGCCTGCTAGAACAAGGGAGAGGAAGGTCTTCATCGAGTACCGAACATGTGACCGACTACGGAAGCGCTGCCGGAACGCAGCGCCGGAAGGATCGTCTACACGATCTTGAGATCAGCAAGAGTACGACTACATCACCCACGAGAATCTTCTCTCGTTAAACACTTTGGAATCTTCGAGGGTGAGTTCTTCTATCGACTCGTTGCTACAATCTAGTAGATAGATCTTGGCTTGTTTGTTTGTATGCGGTAGAAATTTTTTGTTTTCCATGCTACGAACCCCTACAGTTGGTAGCATGGCCCATGGCCTGCTGGGCGGCCCAGTTAGATGGATCCAGAAGGGAGGCCCATGCCGGATAAAGGAAGGCTACGGAGGAGTCACCGACATACCCAGAGCGTTGGAGTACAAGACACGCTAGACTAGTTGTAGGCAGTGTAGGACTCTGTAACCTGTCCGGCTAGGACTTTTCCCTATAACCCTAGGACCTAACGACTATATAAGTCGGACCTATGGGAGCCTTTAGGGAACGATCTCAGACAATCTCAGACAACCTAGTGTCGACTACGACGCACCTCGCACAGCGAACCAATCCTTGTAACTCGGCGTATTGCCCTTATAGTGATTTATAGCAGGAGTAGGATTCCGCCACCGTCATGGGATCTGAACCTGGGTAAGCTGTGTTACCTCGTACCCGTCAACTGTCCGCCTTCCCCCATGTCTCTAAACACACACTATGAGGACCCCTCCATGGCATACTCGTCGGTAATACCACGACAGTTGGCGCCCACCGTGGGGCAAGAGGCGCTTCAGGCTCTTCAGCGGGCGAGGACCAAGATCTTCGCGGGAATCGGCGAAACCGTAGCCATCGGTCGTGTTATCTTCTCCAGCAAAGTTCCGATTGTCCCTCCCGACGAGTTCTCGATCCCGGCGAAGACGAACCCTACGCGGTGCTCGATCGTCCCCATCGGAGATATCCATCTCTTCATCGGAGAAACCGACTCGGGCACCAGTTCCCTGGGAGTCGGAGGAGCATCAAGACCCGCACGGACCGCCTACGGACAGGATACGTTCACGGAAGGATCGATGTCAGATCTCTCTTTGGAGTTTGCCGGCAAAGATCGAAAAAATTCAAGGCCCACCCAAACCGTCCCTGTGTAGGATATAACGGTGGAAGATCGCTGCAAGTCTTCCGACTTCGTCCGCGCGTCTGGACAGCAGAGATCCAAGTTCGTCGGCGTGGTTACCATCTTCGATCTGGCGCGTTGCATTCAGAGAGAGGGATAAAACCCCCGCGATTACCTTGCCAGTTGGATCTGTATACGGGCCGATCTGGCGCATTACCCCAATGATGATGCCATGTATCACTTTGTGGAAGGACTGGACCAAGGTACGCTTCTCCGGCATTCTCTAAGGCGGTAGCAGGCTTCGGGACATCTCACCTTCGAAAGCATGGTGAACATCATGTATGGTGGATAGTGAAAGCAGCATCAACATCATGTACCTGGATAGTGGAAGCAGCATCAACATCATGTACCTGGATACACTGCAGAAGATGAACTTGACGGAGGCAAACCTAAGGCGGACCAACACCATCTTCCACGGCATAGTTCCTGGTCGGGAGGCTCGGTCCCTTGGGTGCATCACACTTTAGGTCGCTTTTGGTGATGTTAATAATTACCGCCAAGAGTGCATGACCTTTGATGTGGTCCCCTTCAAGAGAGTGTACCACATCATATTCGGCCACGACATATTCCACACCTTCATGGCCAAGCCATGCTTCTTATACAACAAACTCAAGATACCTGAACCAAACGGTGTCATCACCGTATCCGGAAGCTTTACCAAAACAAGGGACTACGATATTGGAGAAGCAGCCTACGCAGAAGTTGTCCTCTACAACAAAGAATTCAAGGAGATCCAGAGCTAGGTCGATGCCTCAGAGATGCCCGCGTCGAAGAAACAGATCTCTGACTCTGCCCCAACAGTCAAGGCCGCCATCGAGACCAAGCCGGTGAAACTTGTGGTAGGCGATGCCTCCAAGACCACCGCCATTGGGACGAACCTGGACCCTAAATAGGAAAGCACGCTCGTCGAGTTCCTCCGTGAGAATAGGGATATCTTTGCCTGGCAACCTGCCGACATGAAAGGTGTACCTAAGAAACTTGCCGACCACAGCTTGAATATTGATCCAAAATGTAAACCAGTGAAACAACCTCTACGATGCTTTGGAAATGAGAAGAGATGCGACATAGGCAAAGAGATAGCTAGGTTACTTAAGGCTAGTTTTATCCGAGAAGTCCTTCACACCCAATGGGTAGCCAATCCTGTACTTGTCCCCAAAAAGGGAACCAAAGAATTAAGAATGTGCGTTGATTACACCGGCTTGAACAAGGCATGTCCCAAAGATCCATTTTCTCTGCCTCGCATTGACCAAGTCATTGACTCTACGGCTAGCTCGGAACTTTTGTGTTGTCTCGATGCATACTCAGGATACCACCGGATCAAGGTGAGGAAGTTGGACCAATTGGCCACTTCGTTAACTACATCCTACGACACGTCTTGCTATGTCATGATGCCCTTTGGGCTGAAAACGCAGGTTCTACATACCAGCGGACAATGCAACGTTGCCTACACGATCAAATTGGTCGGAATGTTCACGCCTATGTGGACGATATAGCGGTGATGTCTAAAAAATCAAATGACTTAATCTCCGACTTAAAATAAACCTTTGATAATCTCCGGAAATACAACATGATGCTTAACCCTAAGAAGTGCGTCTTCGGGGTTCCAGCCGGCAAATTGTTGGGCTTCATCGTTTCCCAACGCAGAATCGAGGTCAACCCGGAGAAAATCAAGGCCATATTAAACATAAATCGCCCAACATGCCTAAAGGACATACAACGACTAATAGGTTGTGTTGCAGCAGTTAGTTGGTTCGTCAGCCGACTTGGAGAGAAGACCCTGCCAATGTACAAGTTTCTGAAGAAGGCGGATAAATTCACGTGGACGGACGAAGCAGATGCAACATTGAAGCAGCTCAAGGAGATTCTTTCCTCAGCGCCTATCCTTGCAGCACCCGAGCCTGGTGAGCCCATGTTAATTTACATGGCGGCCACCAACCGGGTAATCAGCATCGTCGTCGTGGTAGAGAGGAAGGAACTAGGCTATGAGCACAGAGTTCAACGACCAGTTTACTATTAGTGAGCAAGAATCCACTGTCTAACATTATCAACAACAGCGACGCTACATGAAGGGTCGTGAAGTGGGGCATTGAACTTGCCGCCTTAGACATCACCTAGAAGAGATGCGACGCTATAAAGTCACAAGCCTTGGCAGATTTTATCGCAGATTGGACGGAGATGCCAGATGCTACCCCATTGTCGGAGCCAGAATACTGGGTGATGCACTTTGACGGATCAAAGCTTCTCAACGGCTCGGGGACTGGTGTACTGCCACAATCACCAACTAGGGACAAGCTACACTACGTTCTGCAGATCCACTTCGAGGCTACTAACAACATGGCGGAGTATGAAGCACTCATTCACGGATTACGCGTAGCCAAGGATATTGGCATCAAGCGCATAGTTTGCTGTGGAGATTCCAACTTGGTTGCCCAGCAGGTGGCTGGCACCTGGAATGCGCGGAACCCTATGATGGCATCATATCGAGACGAAGTGGACGAGATAGCCAAGATCTTCTTGGGCTACGAGGTCAAGTATGTACCTAGGGAGCAAAACGAGGCGGCAGATTTGCTGTCTAAGCTTGGATCAGGGCGCAAACAAATTCCACCTGGAGTTTTCCTGGAGCATCTACGGACACCATCCATGAAGGGAGCAGACATCGACAACCCGGACAGAGTTGTCTCTTTTGTTCACATGGTGACAAAGGTCCCTCCGGCTTGGACAAAACCGTTCATGGAGTATCTCGAACACGGAAATTTGCCCGACGACGAAGTTGAAAGATGGAAAATAGTACGTCGAGTAAAGGTCTATACAATAATGAATGGACAGCTCTACAAAAGAAGCACTACTGTTGTATACCTTAAGTGTGTTTCCTAGCAAGAAGGTATTGAAATCCTACGCGAAATCCATCTCGGAGATTGCGGGCATCACGCCGCTCCCCGATCGTTGGTCGCTAAAGCTTTCTGGCAAGGATTCTACTGGCTGACCGCGAAGGTGGACGCTGACAAGCTGGTTGAGACATGCATGGGATGCCAGTACTATGCCCGACAACCACATGTTCCTGCTAAAGAATTGCGGACAATACCAATAACTTGGCCGTTTGTAGTCTGGGGGCTGGACATGGTTGGTCCGCTACAGACGGCACCATGTGGGTTTACGCATCTGCTAGTAGTAGTTGACAAATTCACCAAATGGATAGAAGCTAAACCCATTAGAAAGCTCGATGGGGCAGCTGCCCTTAGGTTTGCCCGGGATCTAGTGGTGAGATTTGGTCTCCCACATAGCATTATCACTGACAATGGAAGCAACTTGTCACTTGGAGAAGTGGAAGCTTATTGTTGCGAGAAGGGCATCCAACTTGATCTTGCATCTGTGGCGCATCCATAGTCCAATGGTCAGGTTGAGCGAGCCAATGGATTAATTCTGCAGGGAATCAAGCCACGTCTTGAGGCACCGCTACATAGAGCAGCTGGAGCCTGGGCGGAAGAATTGCCATCTGTGCTGTGGAGTTTACGAACTACACCCAACAGATCCACCGGCTACACCCCTTACTTCATGGTATATGGAGCAGAAGCCATCCTGCCTTCCGACATCCTTCACGATTCACCAAGAGTTGCCGCCTATGACGAAGATGATGCTGAAGAATCCAAACGCCTAGATGTGAACCTTCTCGAGGAGGAACGTGTTTTGGCATGCCAAAGATCCGCCATCTACCAGTAGAAGCTACGCATCTAACATAGTCTCCACGTACGTCAACGCTCGTTTAAAGAGGGGGATTTGGTGCTCTGACTTAAGCAGAAGAAGTCACACAAATTATCCTCGCCATGGGAAGGAACGTTCATCATAAGCAAGGCGCTACTCAATGGGTCTTACTACCTCGTTGACAACCGTGAACTGAAGGATAGACCCAATAAGGATCATAAGCGTAAGAGACGTGACCCGGATGATGACTACCCGGAGCTTGATCGGCCATGGAACATAGCACAACTACGTCCTTTCTACACTTAGCATTTTTATCTATTGTGTACCTATTATATGATCAATGAAATAAAGCTCTCCGGTTCACTCATATTTCGGAGTCTTTTACCTCCTTTAGTGTTCATTTTTGGATCGTATAAAACCTTTATGCACAAGTTTTGCAATTGCACTTGTGAAAATTCCGCCTACGAGCGTTAGCTTAAGTTTTCTGGTCTACACGTTCTTTGTCGTTTTTATGTGGATTCTAGAGTAGTGACTTTCGGCACTTATTGTCGGCAATTTTGTGCTTTGGTTATTGATGGTGCATTGGGCATCATCGCCTGAGTGCATAGTTCCGACAACGAGTCTTCCGACTCACGAAAGGTCAAGCATAAAAGCCAAAGTAATGGATAAGCCAGCACTTTCTTAAAAAAATATACATGCTAGAACCAGTTCTTGAGTAGCAGGAAATAACAACAATTGTTTTCCGCCTTAAGTTAACAAGTAGTTTTTCCGCATACACATTACAGAGGAAACAAATATTAGATAATTGTTTTTCATTCCTCTGGCGCAGGCAACTTGGATGCAACATCGTCAGCACTAGGAGAGTCACCTTCCTCGAAGTCGGTAGTGTTGAGGGACTCGGAGGAGCTTTGGCTATTGCCGTCAATGGTTTTCATGGGCACAAAGACGTTAGGGTCGACCAGCTCGGCAACTCTGGTGTCAAAACCCGTGAGCGACGCCAAGATAGCTTCTTGATTTATCTTTTGGCCTTCATCGTCTACGTCGGGGATACCGGAGGTCACCGTGTCGATGTCAGCATTTTCGTAGTGTGCCTTGACCATTGACAGCGCCATCCTTGCGCCGGCCCGTGTACACGAAGCTCTCCAGCTTGAGATACGCTCGGGGGCTCGACGCAGGATCTCCGAGAACTTCGCCACAAAGTACACCGCCTTGATGTTAATCTGGAGGGGCTTGGCTATCTCCTTGGTCTTCTTGATGGCGGTGTTGATAAAGTTGCCGGCAAGGAGCATGCATTCCTTTGTCGGAGGAGGCGACCGGGTTAACCCCATAGGAGCTACAAATTTCCGACAAAGGAGGACATGAGTTCAATAACACAAAAAGTTCAGAGTATCTAGCTTACAGAAGTACAAGGCGGAGAATCACTTACTAAAGATGCTTATCTCAGCCTGCTGGAGAGTTTCCGCCATGGAGTCCCGTTCTTGTTGAAGGATCCTGTACGCGTCCAGATGGCGCTGATTTTTCTCATCGACGGCTTTCTTCTGATCTTTCAGGATCACGATTTCATCCTTCAAGCGGTTCATCTCCTCGGTGGCAGAGTCCTGCAGGACTTTCATTGAGTCCTCATGCATCTTCAGCATATCCTTTCTCTCCTGCTTAAGGATCTTGTTTTCGCTATCCAGCTGCTGAATATGGTTGGATTGCTCAACAATATCCTTAGCCTTGGAAATGGCTTCTACAATTCGGAGAAATAATAGTACATATTGAGTACTCGGAGAATGTTGGCACAAGACCAAGTCGAAATACGAAAAAGAAAGGAAAAACAGACGCTTGCTCTTGGTGATTTGTTCCTTCAAGAAGACAGTTTTACCCTTTTCGGCTTCCAAGTCAGACCGCATCTTCTGGTACTTCTCGTTGGCCACGCCCCTCCGAGCATTCTCATTTTGTGGAAAGAAGAAAGTTAACGTTGTTCAGTCTACTTGGAGCATCTTGCCGGAAAATTTCCACCTAGAAGCTCGGGGGCAACAGCGAGAGTTTTTTAACTTAGCAATATGCTTAGTCTTTCTTTAAGCATCTAGTCGGAACTAATTCAGTTTTCGATTAGAAGCTTGGGGGCTGCAGTACAAAGTTTTTTAACTCAGTCATTTGCTTAGTTTCTCTTTAAGCATCTAGTCAGAACTAATTCAGTTACAACTAGAAGCTTGGGGGCTACAGTATCGAATTTATAAACACTGCGTATGCTACTCTAAAAGCATCTAGTCGGAATAATTCATTCAAACTACATGCTTGGGGGCTACAGTGAGAAGTTTTCTAGCTTAGTCACTCTTAGAGCATTTAGATGCAAAGACCTATGGTTTTCCGTCTAAATCCTCGGGGGCTACAGTGGGATACTCATATGAAATGCAAAAGGCAAATAAAACTTAGAAGTGCGATGATCTTGAGGTTTGTAGCACTCTCAGCAAGCAACTTGCTGAAGGATAAACTGTTTCCTTGCAAGATTTCTGCTTGCCAGAGAAGCTCCTCCAGACCGCATGTTGGAGATGTCGGTGTCGCACTAGGAACCACAACGGAGCTACCCGGCGTAAGTACCAGGAAGACTATCTTTGGGAACTCAATGGTTTTCTTAGGTGCGGAGGCGCCGCCTTCGGCAGACATACCACTATCCACCACCACCTTACCGCTACCGATGGCATCCTTAGCCGGAGCTTCATCCATTTGGGTTGTGGCACTCTCTGGCATCGCCTGTTCGCCGACAACGGTAAGCTCCGTGGAGGCACCTGATTCCACTTCCATGGCAGAAGGGCCAGATACATCTTTGTCATGTGAGCTTGTCAGGGCGGACATAGGCTGGATACTAGGAGTAACAAGGGCGATGGCGGGAGATGCGTGGGGAGAAACGTCATGATGCAACATATCCTTAATGTTTCTAGAAGCCCCCAAAGTTTTGTAGGTCTTCTTCAAACTGGTAGTGGCCTTCTTCCTGAAACGTGCGAAAAGTATAAGTACAGGAATAAGACAAGCAATGGACAATGTCAGAAAGAAAGAAGCTTACACAAGAGGGGTGATTTGGCAAAGGACATCCCAGTAACCTTTCTTTTCTTCGCCTCCAGGGAGGCGGTAGTCTTCTTGGAGGCTCCACCCTCCGCCTTCTTCTTCTTGCCTCCGTCAGCAGCGTCAAAGGTGGAGCTCTTCCGCTTTCGCGCCAACAGGACCTCGTCGTCAGACACGACAGTGACTTCCTTCATCTTTGGATCATAGATTTGGACAGCCATGCTATCCTCATCTATATAGCTGAGCTGTTAAGTGAAAACCCACCATTCTCGATGAGATGGTAATAGCTAGACGGAAGAACTGGAGTATATGTCATACACGGAAAATAACCAGGTACCTTTGGGCACTTGCTCTCTACGAACATGTCATAGGTGATGGTGAAGCCATGCTTCATATCCTTCACCTTGACGATGTCCTTAAGGCGGATCTTGACGGAGTCGCTTGATAAGTTGTCCTCGGAGATGCGGAGGCTATCCTTCCTCTCGTTGGTATACTCGTGCATCAAGTTCAAGCGGTGTTGCAGAGGCTGGATCCGCCTGACGAACCAGCACATGGCCAGGTCCAATCCGGTCAGACCCATCTCTACGAACCACTCTATCCGCCTTATAGCACGGGAAGCGTTGATGTCGGAGGGAAGGGAGGCCTGGGATCTCCATGTCGAGGCTTCGGCAGCAGCTCCATCGATAAAGTCTGGGTACGTCGCTTCTCGGCCAGCCAGAGGGATATCTGGGTTGTAGAAGTACGTCCGTTGCCAGTTCTTGCAGGACTCATGGCCGACGATGTGGGGGAAGCACCGACCAGGCCGAATCTTAAAACTAATGGTGCCACAGTTCCTGAGCTCGTCCTTGCCGGCTCCGGCTTCCCGCTTGACGGTAAATAAGTAGATAAAGAGATCTAGCCTAGGCCTAATCCCTAAGTAACCCTCGCAAAGCGCTGCGTAGTTGCTAAGCGCGAGGATGCTATTGGGGGAAAGGTTCTAAGGCTGTACTCGGTAATGGTTGAGGACATCTAGGAAGAAATTGGAGATGGGCAGGGAGACGCCGCGTACCAGTTGGGCTTTGAGGTACATCTTTTCTCCGGCTTGGGGAGAAGGAGTGACCTCGCCGGCCGGCGCTGCCCCTCGATGACTAGCTCTTTGATGTCGCGGTCCGTAATATCCAAACCGCGCCATTCTCCCTTGTGGGTATCGTATTCCTCCTCTAGCAGCTCCAACATCGCTGAGTTATGGTCGCCGCCGGTGGTTTCAAACACCACGGATTTGGGGATCACCAGGCCCTCTGGTGGAACGATGATGGTGCTTGCCGGCTTTCCCGTGGCATCCCCTGACGCCGCCATGGAAGGGGTGGAACTGCTACTGGCCATTGGTAGGTTGTGGTGGTGATTGAGAAAGGTCAAGGATCTAGGGTTTTTTTCATGGAGTGCGTAGAGAGCTCGAGGAGGCGCTCGCTGGAGTAAGAAGATGATGTAGAGGAGAATGAGGTGAAAAGTAAAATTTCCACTGCTGTTACAATTTATAACCTCCTTCATCAAGATTCGTGCAAAACGATCGAATGGTTGACGCGTGGACGACGTGTGCGGAAGCGTGCGCGAAAACTTCGCCACGTTGCCAACCGTCGCCGCCAACGGTTCGTATCGCTCACGCGGGGAAAACGGACATGATTGCATTCTCTGCATGTGTGAGTTACAAGGCTTTGATGACCTATGTCTACGTAGCCCTAGCTGTCATTGGCAGATGAACCATCACATTGGAAGATTCCGGCATGGACAGATCCAGTCTATCTACGGAAGAGTACGATGGAAGAATTCAACAATTCTCCGACTTACAAGTTGAAGACGGAGAAAACCTTGCAGGGTTCTTTGGGAGGACTACAAGATATTGCTTGACTATTTGCCGACATCCATCTAGATGGAGCATTCAAAGTGAAGAGGCAAGACGGCGCAAGATCTCGGAGTTCTCCGGGGGCTACTGTTGGGGATATGCTATATGGGTATCCTCATAGCATGTCTCCTATCCGGATAACCCGGGTGGCCCACAGTTGGTAGCTTGGCCCATGGCCTGCTGGGCGGCCCAGTTAGATGGATCCATAAGGGAGGCCCATGCCGGATAAAGGAAGGCTACAGAGGAGTCACCGACGTACCCAGAGCCTTGGAGTACAAGACACGCTATACTAGTTATAGGCAGTGTATGACTCTGTAACCTGTCCGGCTAGGACTTTTCCCTGTAACCCCAGGACCTGACGACTATATAAGTCGGGCCTATGGGAGCCTTTAGGGCACGATCTCAGACAATCTCAGACAACCTAGTGTCGACTACGACACACCTCGCACAGCGAACCAATCCCTGTAACTCGGCGTATTTCCCTTATAATGATTTATAGCAGGAGTAGGATTCCGTCACCGTCGTGGGATTTGAACCCGGGTAAGCTGTGTTACCTCGTACCCGTCAACCGTCGCCTTCCCCCACATCTCTAAACATGCACTATGAGGACCCCTCCATGGCATACTCGTCGGCAATACAACGACAGGTTATATGCTAGTAAAAGATGCGCGTAGAGCATTAGGATCATTGTTGGGTAAACCAAAACAATTGCACCATTCATCAAGTGATAATGAATAATTTTTGTTCATAAGTCGGAAAGAAATCATATCGTCTCCATGCAATATTTTAATAGTGCTTTTTAAAGAACTTAAAAATCAATGGTTAACCAGCGATAGGTAGGTGCATCATGAAATACAAAGTTTTGTAGGCCAAACCTATTGCATAGTAAATTAAAGTCAGCAGAAATACCGAGTTGGTTCAATATGACGGGGCAATCCCACTTGGTTTCCTTTACTTCTCGGTTTTTGATCCTGTTGAAATGATCACGGTGGGACTCATTCTAGAATCGTATCCCCATGCGTTCCTGAGATGCAGCCCAAGAAGAACTAGCAGCGACAAGAGCATGCATTTGGCTCCTTGTGTTCATCTTCTAAAAATAAATAACAAAGATAAAAATAAAACTTTTTGATCCAACAATAATAAGCATAGCATATTCCTCATCATAGTACACTAAAGAATCTCCCCTAAATAATAATCTAAGCAAGAGAATCTTGACAACTAGTTCAAAATAAGTCTCACCCTAGATTGATAATGACAATAGATTATACATGAATTCGCGAAAAGTAATTGGAGGATTAGAAGAGAAACATACCGTACATCACTTGTGTGCGAGGAAATCAAACAAAATTGAGTAGGGGTGAAGATCCCTTGAGGTTTTGAGAGAGTTTGGAGGTTGAAAAGAGAAAAAGGATTGAAGTTTTGGTGTTTTGGGTACCTTTCCGTGTGTTTAACTAGTTGGACGCAACTATACGGTTGCAACTATATGGCCGGAACAATTTGTTCCTGCCGTATAGTTGGTCTGACGGCAAAAAATAGGGTTTCTAGGGTTTCTTACCTCGTGGATGTAACTATACGGTCGGAACTTTTGTTCCCTCCATATAGTTGGTCGTTAAACCTTCTGTATCTGGAGAAGAAAAATTGTCAATGGATCAAATAACTATACGGCCAGAACTATACGGTTGGAATATTTATTCCAGCCATATAGTTGGTCGTTAAAGATAATGTATACATCAAAATAATTCTATTTGTTCAAGAATTATTTTTAGACTGAAAATTAGTAAAATACCATGTTTTGATAGAAAAATGACAGACTAAATTGTCGACCAACATTGGCATGTATAAAACAGGAATTTTTAGTACCACGGAATCTCTCCTTCTCACTAGAGTTTTCTAGGACTCTTTATTCTATATAAAACTTAAACTAAAACTTAAAAACTTTACTCAAACCTTTATTTCACATAGGTTGCCTCCCATATAGCGCTCTTTTATGGTCAATAGCTTGACCTTGATGTTGCTCACTTAGGCCAGATGACTGGAACACCCAATCCAAAATAGTTGGCCTTCAAAGTGATGGCCTCCTTCTCATCTTGCTTGGTTTTCTTTTTCCTGGGAAAATGAACGAGAAAAGGATCCCGCGAAGGCAATTGGAGCTTCATGTTCCTTTCATGCAGATTAATCAAAGACTTAATATTTCTTAAGAAAGGACGCCCTAATTTGATAGGAGCAGTAGCATCTTTAGGCATGTCAACAATAACAAAATCAATAACAGCAGGACAACCTTTAATCTATACTAAGGTATTCTCTTTAATTCCTACTGCTTGTTTGTAAGTAGAATCTGCTAGATGCAATTTTAGATCGATGATTTCAAAAGAGCCAAGATTTAACTTATTAAAAAGACTCTTTGGAATTGTTGAAACACTTACACCTAGATCACAAAGTCCAGCTATTTCATTAGTCCTAATTTTAATCTTAATAGTAGGCTCAAATATATCATCAAGCTTAACATGTAATTTTTCATCAATTTTCTTATATTCTTCCTCAAGCTCACGTACCTTTATTGCTACCTGATTTATGAAGTGTTGATACATGGCTTCCTCATTTCTTTCACTTACCGAAATCTTGATATTGATCCTTTTTACAAGATCTTCAACTGTGTAGTTTGGTGAAGGAGCATTGCTATAATCAAGTTCTTCAGGCTCCTCCCTTTGGATTCTTATCATCTTGAGGTCTTCTACTAGACTAGGCTTAACGTTTCCTGCAAATTTAGCTAGAATGAGAGTTTGAATCTCGGTTATCTTACCTAGTTGTGCATCAATAATCCTTGTTCTTTCTTGGAGGGCCTGCAAATCATTCCTCAAACTTACAACTTGGTTAGATAATTTACCAAGCATAGCATCATGGTTCTCCGTTATTTTAACTAGGATATTGTTTTGCTCATTTTGTGAGTCCATAAAAGATTTAAGATTTTCTTGGAGACTACTATTACTTCATGCCATATTATTATTAGAGTTACCAGCAGGACTAGAATAGTGTTTCTGAAAATTTGGATTATAATTCTTCTTCCAAGCAGGGTTATAATCATTATGAGCTATGAAGTCTATTTCTTCAATAGTTGGTTCGAGAGTAACTCTTACCAGGGTTTCCTTACCTTTGGCGGCAAATATGAGCTCATCCAAATTAGCATTGAGTTCTTCATTTTCTTGAGGTGTGATAGAGTTCACCTTCTTCATGTTTGATCTTTCCACATGACATTGGGCATGGTTGTCTTGCATATTGTCTAGCATCTGCTTTGCTTCGGTAATTTGCTTACCCCAAAATGTTACTCCAGCTGTAGTATCAAGCATAGACTTTGACAGGTTAAGAGCATTATAAAATAAATGGAGAATTAACCAATCTTCCATCCCATGGCCGGGACAGTTTCTCATGCATTCTTTCATTCTCTCCCATGCAAGCTCTAGTGGCTCACGCTCTTCCTATCTAAATCCAGTAATATTAGATCTTAGTTGCATAGTATTTAAAGGTGGAAAGAATTTAGTCATAAATAAAGAAGTACATTCCACCCATGATGCAATAGTATTTCTAGGCAAAGATAACAACCATTCTTTTGCTCTTCCTCTAAGACAGAAAGGAAATAAGCGCAACTTGACCGCGTCAGGGTCAATGTCACATCCCAAGATTTTCCAAATCTTGTAATGTGAAAAATAAATAAACAAAATAAAAGATTGTTGAATTTTAGGGTGAAAAGAAACTTTTTGTTTCTAAAGGGAAACTTAAAATCCCATCTTGAACAAACTTTGGTTAACATTTGAATACAACTAAATTCAAATCAAGGGGAATGCATTCTTCATAAATGCATCTGGAAATTTAAACACTTGAGAAACAAACCAAAACCCTAAAACCCTAAATGGAATAAAAATCATTTCCAAGTTATCTCCAAGCCTATGGATTTGATCCATATAAAAATTGGTCAACAAACATTTACAAAGGATAAAGAAAGACAAATTGAAATATATTAAAACCATATAAATTGATTTCATCCAATTTGGAACCATAGATAAAATATTATGAATTTAGTAAGATAAGGAATTGAATTCCCAAAGCTAATAAAGCACTTATCTAGAATCCATACAAAATGGTGAGCAAATAATCCTAAAGGGATTTAAAAGGATAAACAAAGATTAAATAAGATTTTACAAGTTGGAATCACCAAGTTTGGATCTCTAAATAAAAAGATATGAATTTTATATGATGAAGAAAGAAACTATTCAATAAGGAATATTAAAGACCAAATTAAATCTTGGCCTAATCCATTAAGCAAATGGAATGAATAGAATCCAAATCCAAATAGAATAAAAGGATAAAGAATTTCCAAAAATAAAATAAAATGGCATTAACCATTCTATCTCTATTTTAATAAAGAAAAATCTCTAATAAGAATAATTATATAATTCATGAGAAAATAGTATTTTGGAATATACCCAAGTGAAATAAAACTTGTTTAATTCAACTTAATTAAGATTAAATAAATCTTCCAAATAAACTTTAAGGAATTAAAACTATATTTAATTCCATTGGAATTAAAATAAAAACCCAATTCAAATGATTTAAGAATCATATTAAATACTTTCCAAATAATTCGAGATGAATTATTTGACACTCAAATAATCAAATAAAACTTACTGAAAGGTTTTGGAAGGATTTAGAATTCAAATGGAAATTAAAAACATTATTAAATCTTGAATAAATTAATACAAGGACCTACTTTAAATAATTAAAAAGGCACTAAAGGAATAAAAGATTTATTCTAATTTTGACTTCAGATTGTGTTAGCAATCGGTGTTTGAATATACAAAAAGGTTGAGAGAAGCTTGAATTCAAATAGAGGTTTGAAAAGTTTAAACAAAATCAAAACAGAATAAAAGAAATGGAAAAAGAAAAAGAAACAGGAACAAAAAAAATATATAAAAAGGACCTCAGCCCAACCAGCCGGCCCAACTGACCCAGCAGCAGCCCAACTAACCTCCCCGAAATGTTTTTGTTTCTCACTCAGACACATACCGCGCCCTCACTGACTACTGGCCCCCACCTATCCTCTCTCTCTCACTGCCAACGGACCCCCTGCGACCACGTCATCGTCTTCCTCCCCGTGATGAACTCGTCTGGCAGTTTCTGCCGTTGATTGCTCGAATCAATACGCGTAAATGGCCCAGTGAATTCCCCCTGCGACCATGCCTTCTTAACCACCTCTCCCTCCTCTCCATTTCCCCCTCAGTTCCCCACCCTAGTGTGCCCCTAGGCTGCTTAATTTCCTCCAAGAACGCCACTGTCTCCGGCGAACATTTTCTTCAATTCCGGCCAGCCTCCTCCTCCCCTCGCTTCCTCGAGCACACGAACGTGACCCCCAGGCTCTGGCGCACCTCTCTGCATCCTTAGATCACTCGCGCGAGCCCTGTATCATCGACTCCGTCTTCGTCTGAACATCGCCGCCATCTGCCTTTTCTCCGACGACGCCTCTAGGTAGTCTCTGACCGCGCCGTCCCTTCTCTATGATGCTCCCGCACTCCCTAATCTTCTACGTATCTAACGCTACCGTTATTTTGCCTTCTCGTGCGTTGTAGCCTTGCCCCCATCGACGTCTGACCGCACCCGACGCCAGGAGCATCTCCGGCGAGGAATTCCGACGACACCCGTGCGCCCCTTGGCTAACGAAGGCCACGTTGAGCATCAGTGCATCAAGGCGATTCTGGTGAGCCATTCCCCTTGTCCCCTTGCTTCCTATTTTGCCGGCTCCGCCGCTAGCCGAGCACCGCCGCCGCACAGCCGCCGCCAGCGCTGGTGATTAGTGGTCAAAGTAATTAGGACCGTAGGATCGTGATCGAAGGGATGCGATAGAAACTTAACTGAAGGGGTATCAATCGATCTGCGTCGTGCGATGTCACTTAAATCCTACATACTGAATCGCTCGATCCAACCGAAATGGTACCGACGAGTAAGAACACGACACGTGGCTCTGTCCGTTTGAAATAAAAACAGAAATGTCTATTAGATGTTCCAATTTGAAAAATTCATAACTTTCAAACCACACGTCCAAATTTTGCAAATTTTATATCAATGGAATCAGCAAGACAAGTACTTTCTGACCATGCACTTTGTTTAGTAAAAATCTTCTGGTAAAATGATTGTTCTTGCAGAAACTTGTGTATGCATGTTTAGAATATAAAAATTGTTCTAAAATGATTTTTGAGATAAAACCTTTGACAAATGGTTTGTTTTGAACCTACTGACCATAGAAATCAATTGGTGGTTTCAAAAATATATTTGGTGAAGCAAAAGAATGAATCTTTGATTTAAACCATTTCTAGTCAAATAAAAATAATGCTTATTTATTAAAAATGCTTTTGGGAGAAAATCTTTGGGAAATGTTTTGATTTAAACTCTCTTACCCTAACACCAAGTTTTATGACTTAAAAATATATTTGGTAAACCCTATAAAGATTGCTACTTTGATAAAGGCATTTTCAACCACATAAAATAATGATTTGGTTTGAAAATGGTTTATAGGTAAAATCTTTTGCAAATAGTTTTGCCACTTTATAAAATGACCAATAAGTGTTTTATAATGTTTATAACCTATTATAAACCACTTTTGTAATTAAAAAAAAGTTTGGCATGCTTGCATGCATTGTCTTGTTTCTATTATTTTATGTGATGTTTTGCTTGAATGGTAGATTGAAATTGTGCCTTGCTTGATTGATTTGTAGTGATTTGAAGAGTGTGATCATTGCAAAGACAAGGAGTGAACTTATATTCTATACCAAAAAGGCAAGTGATGCTTCATACTTTTGTCCCATTATTTTCACTATGCATTAGTGATATTTCTAAGTAGGACTTGCATGGAATTTTGCTAAGTGTAAACTATGCCATGGGAAATCCTAGTAGATGAAACCTTAGTAGAATTTCCTAAGTTAAGATTCCTACTACTATCATGCTTAGCTTAGCTAGTAGAAAACAACGGTGGAATATATATCCATGCTATGAAATATTTCTAAGTCTGAGGACTTGTGTTTTGTTTAATAAAACAACTAAGTGAATGAATCACCTCAGTGTAATGGAAGGAATGGTTTGTGTTGAGTGGTTCACAAGGCCCATTTCTATGGTTTACCTTGTGTATCTCACTTGTGGATGGCCACCCAGGAACAAAGAGATTTGAGATGTCAAATGTTGAGAAGCTTCAAGTGCAGCCACTTGGCAATATGGGCTCTGCCTGGGTCATATAGATTGCAATAACTTAGCCAAATGGACAGTTGGTGGTAGGGGTTTGATAGGTTGGAGCGCGTCCATTCTGTTCTAAGGGAAGGCTTCTGAAAGATCTTGTCTTGGTGAAACCAAGTCTTGTGGGGAAAGTGCACCACCTCTGCAGAGTGAAAAATCTAAGTACTTAGCCATGTCCCTGGTAAAGGACAATTTGAGCATCAGGACATGGAAGCTATCAAGAATCTCCTCATCCCAATTTCTAAGTTAAAATCTTGTGGGTGAACAAGGGATTGAAGGATCACCAATTTCTATTGGGAGATGCCTTGGGAAAGATTTTGTCAAGCAAAAACTTAGTGTTTTCAAATGATAAGGAAAAATCTATTTTGAGCAAAGCAAGCCTAAGCTCCACTTATCCAAATGCATATAGATGATAGACTCCACTATACTACCATAGTATCACTTGCCAATACAATTCAAATGTATTGACCCTTGTGGCTCTAACTTGTTGTGTTGCAGGTTTGTTTGATATTAGTGAAGTTTAATGATTAGGATTACAAGTCTACAACCAACATGTCTGCCTGTGGCACTTTGAAGATGAAGGACCCCATGCTATTGTTATATTCTGCTGCATTGTAATGAGATAGCCAAATGAGCTATGTAAGATGTAATAAATTATTTTATTCCTGGTTATAAAGTTGTATTATGACCTATGTTTCTTGATATTACATCTTAACTGTGGATGCTAGCTATTGATCCAGGGACTAGCATTGTAAACACATGGATCTCTACCTTATTAAAGGTTGGGAACCTTACAGTCAACATCTTTAATTCGTATCATATCACATATTTCAGTAAAAGTATTTAAGTGCATACCTACATCTTTAACAGCAGAGCCTCCAAATTAATTCTGTTGAACCAGACTTAAATAGTGGGGCTTAATTTCATAATCTTCAGCAGCAATTGTTGGCTGAGTAATAGGAGTACGCAAATAATCATTGTTGGGAGTTGCAAACTCCCCTAACTTATTTTTAGCCATACTTCCTATGTTTTTGGATTTTCTTAAACAAATACTAATGAAGATAAAAACAAGAATTAAAAGATTAACTAATTTTTTGGGTTTTTCAAAAAAAGACTGAAAGCAAACTAAAAAAATTAAAAACAAGAATTAAAACTAGCAAGGTTCCTACTAACCACACCTGGGTAGCTATTGCCTCCCCAGCAATGGCGCCAGAAAAAGGGTTGATACCTTCGATCCGGATTACAGTTGTAGTATAGCTCTTTTTCCCTAGTATACCTAGGTTTATCGAATCCTCGAGAAGCAGAAAGCAAAGTGAGATTACTTAAATGGACCTTTGGGAGTTTTAGAATTCCTTTTGTTTTTTCACCAGACCAAGAGTTTGTGATCTTTTTATTGTTGTTGATGATGGAGAGAGGAGGCATAGGGATTTCGGTTTCACCAGTAGCTGTGTAAAACATCTGATTGGGATAAAAGATAATAATAAATTATGCATGTAATTGTTAGAGCAAGATAATTATATGTGGGTAGTGCATCCATAATTGTTATCGCCTCCGCAACCACTTATAGCAATAACCTACTAGTCTCATCCATAGAAGAAAGATAACTAATGATAGCATAGTGATGTCACCATTAATCCCAAATAAATCCCTCACATACAGCCGTACTACCCTTTTTGTCACTAGGGTTCTGATCCTGCAGATTAGTCAATACCCACACTCCCTTTACCTGGATAAATCCTTGGGGTCTTGGTTACCTGACAAGTCCTTAGATTGAGGCAAGAGAGGGTACTATAATCATCATGTAATACAAACTAATACATGATCCCATCTATGATAAATAACATGCACAAAAAGCTACATGGCTAGGCCAAAGCCTCTAGCCCAAGGAGAATTACTCACACATAGAGATGAAATCAACAATCATAAAAATTGTAATAGAGATCATAAGACCGAAAGCAAATAGTCTTACAATGTTGCTAATTGGAGAAGAGATCTACTATTATAAGTGGTGGAGTATGGCTATGGTGGTGGAGAAGGGTTTGGAGATTAGATCTAGATCTATTCCTCCGGTGTGGCGGCTTCTGGTGGCAGGGAGAGTTGTGATCGAAAAGAAGTGATGTTTCTCGTCGCCCGAAGCCTCGTTATATACGGGTACCTTCACAAAAGTTGTTATGTTTGACCTAATGGAGTTGATGGCAACTATATGGCTGGAACTATACGGCCGTAATAAATTTCCCGCCATATAGTTAGTCGTTAAGTCTTCTGGATCCACTTCACGGCTCCTGGTTTCTTTGACGTGTTGGAAATCTCATATCTTTGACATTTATGTTGTGATTCCCATCATCATACGGCATTATCTTCGTAGGGAAAAATAGCAAGAAAGGATTGCATACCCCTTTGATTATTAGGCATTAGTGGCAGGGTTTAGTGAGATATTTCATCAAATATATGAATAATATCTAGTTTAAATGCGAACGTGGATGGCTATATTTCAGAGCCATCAGAATGCACACCTAGTCTCTCTAAAGTTTGATCTATAAACAGAAGTGGATAGTGATCTTTTCTGCTTTCTTTATTAAGTTTTATATACTCAATGCACATCCTGTGTCTAACAACAGTCCTCGTAGGTACTATCTCATTATGTTCATTTTCAACAATAGTAAATCCACCTTTCTTAGGAACACAATGAACATGACCTACCCATTCACTCTCTTCTACATGAAAGATGATTCCTGCATCCAACAAACGTATTATTTCTTTTCTTACCTCCTCTTTCATGTGAGGTTTGAGATGTCGCTGAAAGGCTACGATCAGCTGGGCTCCTTCCTCCATGAATATCCTATGGGTGGTTATCGAATTACTAATCCCCTTCAAGTCACTCATCGAATACCCAAGAGAATTTCTATGCATCTGAAGAACTTTCATTAGATTCTCCTCCTCTTTTTATGCAAGGTTAGAACTTATAATAACAGGAAATCTATTGGTATCATCAAGAAACTTGTATTTCAATTCCCTTCGTAAAGATTTGAGGATAGAAGGGGGAGGAGCCTCATCTCCCTTTCTTATAGGTTCTTCATATTCTTGATTAATCTCGGCATCCACCTCGGGTGTGGAGTCAAGATAATTATCCATTTCAGTTTTCTCTATGTGATATAGAATATTATTACTATTGACTAAGCTTCTTGCTAAATCATCATCAGGAGTCTCAATAACTACTGAGGCCAAATTGACAATATTACCTTCTTCCTCATGTTCGTACTCATCATCATCTAGTTCTTCAATAACTAGCTTATGGTCAAATTTGGAGAAATGAAAATCCATTTTCTCTTCACCAAACTTGAGAGACATAGTTTGTCTCTTGCAATCTATGTTTTGCTCCTGCAGTATTAGAAAAGGTCTTCCAAAAATTATGGGACAATAAACATCGGTAGGCATATCAATTAGCACAAAATCAATGGGATATTTGTATGGTAAAACATAAATTGGAACATCTCTAATTATTCCCATAGGGACTCTAATCGTTTTATCCATAAGAATTATAGTCATGTCTGTATCCTCTAGTTCGGCAGGTGCTAGTTCATTTTGAATTTTAAAATAAAATTTAAAAGGAATCACGTTAACATCTATCCCTATGTCACAGAGCCCATAGTAGGAAGTTCCTCCGAAAGTACAAGGGAGAATAGGCTTACCATCTTCTTTAGCTTTTACCTTACCTTCAACAAATTATGAAGCTTCAGTATCTATGTCAATCACGCTACAGTGAGCAAACATGGTTAGGATGTCTTATTTTCTCCTATACACTTACTTCTTCAGTTTTCCTTACTTGCTCTTCTTCTTCTAGCCACTTTAGGTATAGCTCTTCTTCTCGTTGATCCTCCAGCTGTTGATCCATCATATGTTTCCTTGTCGTCCTTGGGAGAGGAAGGGGTTAAACATATGGGGATACCTCCCATAATGGTTCAATAGGAGCTGTAATTATTGGATCATCTTCTACAGCTGGCTCAGGTGGCAGAGTGTAATGGAGCTAGTCCTTCTTAGGAGCCTCGATATGTTCTATAAAAGATTGAAGATTTTGCAAAACAATAAAATCATCAAGTTGAAGTTCATCAGCAGTTTCTTTCAGCTTACTAGATTCTTTATAAGCATTGAGACAAACATATTCAATTTCTATAACTCCTTCACTGCCTAAATCAAATCCCCATGTTTCTCTATTATGGAGAATACATTCTAAAAGTTCCCAAGCTTTAGCTATAGTTAACTCCATAAAAGAGCCTTCGAAATTGGTGTCTAGATCATGTTTAATTTCTTGATTAAGTCCTCCAAAAAAGATGTGTAAAACGTACCATTCAGGTAAATCATGATGGGTACATTTATGAAGTAGAGTCTTATACCTTTTGAAGGCCCTTCCCAAACCTTCACCTGGAAGGTTCTTGAAGTTTGTAATTGCCCTTCTTACTTCAGTAGTCTTAACCTTGCGAAAGAATCAAATCACAAATTCTCCTTTAAGTTTCTCCCAAGTTTCTATTTTATCTGCAGGGATAATTCCATACCAAGCTAAATTAGTATTGGTTAGAGATTGGCTAAAAAGTTTAAGTTTCAATTCATCATCAGAATAGCCCCTCAGTTTAATAGTCCAACATAGCTCGGTAAAATGCATTAAATGAGTGTAAGGATCCTCACCTAGATCATCTCCTGCAAAAGTGTTTTCTTTAATGATAGCGATAAAACGAGGATTGACCTTGTATTCTGGTTTGCTCCACTCGGGAATTCTTTGACAAGTCCCCTATTGAACTTACCGAGGTATTTAATTGCATCGAGCTGATTCATCAGTCTGAGTCTAGTCATGGTACTTACATGAATCTAGTAACCAACTTTATTAAAACAATGAGTAAAATAAGCACCCAAGAACAAAGACCAAAAGCGCTTAGCTCCCCGGCACTAGCGCCAGAAAATAGCTTGATGACTGCAAGTGCACAGATCAATTATAGCTAGTTTCGAAGTAAAGATATCGAACCCACAGAGAGATATTGTTAAAGGTCTTTATGCCCCTCATCACTATCTATGAAAGGATACTTGTAAGTTGCCTTTGATCTCAAGTAAAGAGTGTTTGAAAGGTTTTTGGTTGTATGCAGAAAAATAATTAAAACAATTGAAAGAAA
Source organism: Avena sativa (assembly GCA_916181665.1). NCBI lineage: Eukaryota > Viridiplantae > Streptophyta > Magnoliopsida > Poales > Poaceae > Avena > Avena sativa. The sequence goes on from OV702298.1 coordinate 116,551,060, forward strand.
GCAAGTAACAAGATTGTATGAAAGCATGGTGGAATTCAATAGGGCTAAAACGTTCTCGGGGGGTGTAGGATACTCCTCTAGCATGGTGTTGTCATTATTAATAATTTCAGATAACATACTTCTTGTGTCATGAAATGTGTGGAGAGAGCTTCATAATAATATGTTCATTACAAGGCTCGTAGGAAGCCACTTTGTTGAGCCAAGAGTGAGGTCACATCTAAATAACCACTGCAATGCTTGAGATAAGTCACCCATATAGACCACCGCAATTAAGGGTTCCCCATGGATATCGTAATTATCTTAAGGAGTCCCTCTTTATTCCTCCTTTGACCGCGTAGTACACGAGCCGGTGCCAATCTATCACGGGGCCATTCCGAGTACGATCCCAAAGCACGTCCAAAGGATTTATCCCTCCCTTTAGTCCCAAGAGAAAATGGTATGTGGTCGACTTTCACATACCATCTGAAGAGAGATATCAAATACAAATCATAGACCTGCAAGTCATATGGACACAAGAATAGATCATCTTTATTACAAATTCATAATAATGCTAGGGTTTCTCCATCTCCCCAAGAACGAAGGAACTACTCACACATAGAAGCAATCAACAACATCATCATAATAAAATGGATGGATGAAAGTACTAAAATTGATCTAGTACAAACCACAAGTGAATCTGGAATTAAAACAAGATCTAATGGATGAAGGATGGAAATAATGGTGGTGATGTAGATGCAGTGGTTGATGATGAAGGGGATGATGCGATGTCCTCCAATTATCCGTGGATTAGCAGGTATTTCTTCCCAGCCAAGTTCCTCCTTCAGATCCCTTTTAGGTGTGGTTTTTCGTGATTTCTGGTGGCTGTGAATGTCGGATCCTCCTGCTGTTTTCACCATGAGAAAGTATTTGATGAGGCGAACCTGATGGCACCTGGTACATGCAAACAGTACGGGCAGGCTCCGCCCGTATCATAGGTCGTCGACACTGGTTGCCTCTCCTTGTTTGGTATTCCCTAGGAGCGAAGGTAAATCCATAAAATGACTTTTATCATTTAAAAATATCATATTATAGTATAATATGACAACTCTAATTGATATGTTCATAATAGTCTCAATGATTTAGGATCCGGTTGAAATAACGACACAAACGTGTGCACGAATACAGTGAAATACAAAGATCCCTACACTATTTATGCAAAAGCAAAATTTAAATATGCTTCAATTTTGGACTCATCAAAAGTCTATAGAGAGAGGAGTAAGAAGAGAGAGGTAGGATGAGAATAACAGAGGTCAAGCATCGCTTATTGTATGCGGTGTAAGTGGCCCGAAGATCCACGGAAATCCACACGATGTCGTACGTAGGAAACGCGTGGCCTAGATGCAATCTAAACTGCTAATACCAGGATATGATGCAATCTAAAATGCTAATACCAGGATACGCACACATAAATGGTGCTATCACGTAGAACGTCAGATATAGCCCACCTAGAAGCAACAAAGAGGCGAGCATTAAAAGCATCTCACCTAGCGTGACGGTGAGGATTTTCACTACCAGCCCGGTCTTGGCGGCAAAGGTCTAATGTGCCATGTCGGTTTTCGTAGGCCCCCTGGACCGCGATAACCCGCTTATGGCGAGAGTCCGTGGTTCCCAATCGGCTATCGGTGGCTATCAATATCCCCCATGTCCGTGAGAAACCACAGACGACTATAGTCTACCACGCCACACCAGCTATGGGCGGGACAAGTGCATGCGAGAAACCGCAACCGTCATGGGCTCATTGCGCCACATTGTCTCTCGGCAGGACCCGCGATCGAGAGAAACCGCGATCAGTATGAGATCACAGCGCCACATTGGCTCTCGGAGGGACCCATGACCGAGAGAAACCGCAGCCGGCATGGACACATTTCGCCACGTAGGCTATGAGTGGGCCCTACCTCCCAGCGGGTGCAGAGCATTGTCACACTTGGAACGCCTCTCACCGAGTGTATTCCTACCCGCCTACGCTGACGGCAGGCCCATGGTGATTGTACAGTCCACCGTCCGATGACACAGAGTACGACGGCGTGCGCGACACCCATTCGTTGTCTGGAATCATTCACCCTGACCTGTAGTGGGTCCTGCCTCCCAGAAGGGTAGGGCTCCGTCATGACCATGTTGCGCGTCCTTTCTTGCGTCCATCCCACGACCGAAAATAATCCGGACGACGTGGATAGTAGTTTAGGTCGAAACAATCGAGCACTATTATGTACTCTGATATCTCCAGATGGTTCTTTTTTTAGAAGCCTAGTGTTGCTTAGAATATATTGGACAAAGAATCAGGAGGAATATGCATTTGTGCTATTCACGCTAGAACTTTTTATCGTTATAGGTGCTACATGTATTGGGTCTTCTAGTGTTTCAACAAATCATTTGATACATGTTTAAATGTATTTTTATCTTGAATTTCTTTAACATTGCTTATATATCTAGACATGAAAACTTAAGAGAAAATGAGTTGGCTCAAAAAAGATGCGTTATCCCATGGTGTACCACTTTTTCTGCATGAATCGTTGTTTTGTTTCGCCAACATAGGTAAGGACAGGTTAGGTTTCACCTCTTTGGACACTAATAAAAGATCTGGTGCATGTGAAGTTGAATACTGGATGAAGCCCATTGTTGAGTACTTTTTAAATCTTAGGAAATGGGTGAACATGATAGTTCGATAGATAATTTTCAAATACACCTTAATGGGGGAGGACATTTATTTCTGAGTGGTTGGTGCTACTTTTATACACTTGGATGTAGACCAGGAGAGACTTAATTTGAGAGATGTATATGGCGATATTTCACTACAAGAAAAATCATTATCCGCAACGGTTTGTTCCTCCAAGCATGGTAGGAGGTGCACTTTCTGCCACGATTTTTTCCTGCGGTAGATGGAAATCTTTGTTTTGTTTTCAAGACACCCTACTGCCACGGAATTGTTAGAAACATGGCAGAAGATTGGCCGAGCTGTGGTAGATGTTAGATTTTCTACTCCTTGTGCGATTTTGACTCTGGTCGATGCCACCGAAGTCTTTTGAAGTCTATGGGGGCGTGATGTCAGTGTCTCTAGCGAACCAATTTTTTTGGCTGCGCCATCCTATTTTGAACTTGGTAACAGTGCTCGATGGATCATCCGTTTAGTCAGGCTTATAGGTCCTAGATGTCAGCCTCTCATCTGAAGAAATAGTGCATGATGGACTATTTTTTGCTCGTGTCTCCCTGTTTTTGACTTGATAACGTTGCTCGATGCATCAGCCGTTTAGTTAGACTGATGGGTCCCAGATGTCAGCCTCTCTGTAAGAGAAACATGTGTATGATGGAATTTATTTTTCCAATTGTGCCTCCCTATGTTGGACTTGATAGCGTTTGTTCGATGCATCAGCCCTTTAGTTAGGCTGCTAGGTCCTAGATGTCAGCCTCTTTGTAAATGAAATATGTGTATGATGGAATTTTTTCGATCTCGTACATTGTTTTGATCTTGGGAACTTTGCTCAATGCATTATCCGTATACGGTCTGGCTACTGGGTCCTATATGTTAGCCTCTCATTAGAAAAAACATGTGCATAATGGAATTTTTATTTTTGCTGGTGCCTCCTGGTGAACTTGGCAGCATTGCTTGATGCGGCAGCCTTGTAGGGTCTGACTGCTGAGCCCCTGAGAGCCTCTCTATACGGCAAACGTGTGTATGTTCGACTTTTTTGTCACGAGTCACGACCACTGTTTGAACCTTGCCAATGTTGCTTGTTTAGCCGTGTTTGAACTGAGTTCTAGGTCCTCGATGCCAGCCTCTATGTACAAATATGTTGGATAATATATTACGCGTGATTGCTGGGTAATTAACTTTTATTTGCAAACCCGCCATTAAACATGAACTTGTAAAGGTTAAGGGGCATTGCAAGACGGTGCTGGTCGGCGATGACAACTATTAGTACAAAAATATTGCTACAACAAAAAATATAAATTACATATAATATACATATATATACACACGCTTAGGATTTGTACTCGATACTTCGGCTCACGTGAACTACTATGTTTCCACTACACTAGATAGAATAGATGACATAATAATGTCAAATTATATATACTAACTACAACTTATGTATTTTTCTTCTTAAAAATATATATACTAACTACAATGCTCCTACCATTTCAATTAAAAATGCTACATAATGAAGTGGTTCTAATAAAAATGGGCATAGGAAGATTGTAACATTCTAGGATTAACACCTCAAAGTAGACAGGACACGTGTTTGTGCATTGCATTCATGCATAAGAAAATCCGGAAAATTTTGCTGAAAAACTAAAGAAGCTATAGAGGGATCGAGATCTCTCTTGTTCTGATGGGAACATCAGGGCAGGTGCGATGGATTTCGACATGACCTCTACAGTATTTTTGTGTTTGAGGGGATAGCAATTCAAATTTGAATATTCAAAACATATATTTAAATTGCAAAAGAATAAAATTATAATTAGAAATGGTGTTACAATTATAAACACATCCTTGAGAGATGATTTATGATTGAGATATAATTAAATCACAAGTATCAAAATAAAGAAAAGAAAAGAATTAGTCTATAATATAATATGGATATATAATCATAGTTACAATTGAGTAAATGGAAACAATTCGATAAAATGAAATTATTACAATAATAATCTTTACATATATACATCTAGTATTGTTGTTCCTTTATAATAGAAGACTGAAAGTATATTATAGGAAACAAATAAAAGGAAAAAAGGAATTACATAAATGGAATAACTAAAAGAATTCTTTATTACAAGAAGATATATATATTACATTGTTTGCAAATGAATTATAAAAGAAAAACAAAACCCAAAACAATTCCCTACTATATTCCTTCATCTCCAACATCTTCATCTCTTCGACATAATAATGTCAAATTATATATACTAACTACAACTTATGTATTTTTCTTCTTAAAAATATATATACTAACTACAATGCTCCTACCATTTCAATTAAAAATGCTACATAATGAAGTGGTTCTAATAAAAATGGGCATAGGAAGATTGTAACATTCTAGGATTAACACCTCAAAGTAGACAGGACACGTGTTTGTGCATTGCATTCATGCATAAGAAAATCCGGAAAATTTCGCTGAAAAACTAAAGAAGCTATAGAGGGATCGAGATCTCTCTTGTTCTGATGGGAACATCAGGGCAGGTGCGATGGATTTCGACATGACCTCTACAGTATTTTTGTGTTTGAGGGGATAGCAATTCAAATTTGAATATTCAAAACATATATTTAAATTGCAAAAGAATAAAATTATAATTAGAAATGGTGTTACAATTATAAACACATCCTTGAGAGATGATTTATGATTGAGATATAATTAAATCACAAGTATCAAAATAAAGAAAAGAAAAGAATTAGTCTATAATATAATATGGATATATAATCATAGTTACAATTGAGTAAATGGAAACAATTCAATAAAATGAAATTATTACAATAATAATCTTTACATATATACATATAGTATTGTTGTTCCTTTATAATAGAAGACTGAAAGTATATTATAGGAAACAAATAAAAGGAAAAAAGGAATTACATAAATGGAATAACTAAAAGAATTCTTTATTACAAGAAGATATATATATTACATTGTTTGCAAATGAATTATAAAAGAAAAACAAAACCCAAAACAATTCCCTACTATATTCCTTCATCTCCAACATCTTCATCTCTTCTTAGTGATCCATGTAACATAAAACAATAAAGAGGAAGTGACAAACAAAATAAAAGAGGATTAGAGGGGGTTAGTGATACTCTCAGTTATAATAGTGTGGTGCACTACTTAGTCACATCATTGAGTTTTTATCAAGGGGCCAAATCATAACTGTTCTTATCAGACAATTGCCTCAGCACAACATCATTGGCATTAGACAGGGGCAAGTTCCACCAAGGAGAGATAAAAAGGTACAAGGGGTAGAATATCTGGAAATATCAAGTTTTTACTTGATCTGATCCACCCAGGAGAGGCATGCACACTAGTAGCTCAGTCAGCAGCATGCAGTGGTGTTGTTGTCAACACCACAGCCAGCCTAGGAAATGTACAAGAGGGTCAGCTGCAGCACAACTTGTAGTACATATCTGCACTTACACACTTCAACTTCTCAACAACAGTGCTTAGCCATAGTACCATCTTAAGAACACACTGTTCTTAGCACACCACCAAGAACGACCTTGTTTAACACCCAAATAATCATACAGATCAAATACACCATATATTCAGTCTCTAGTTGCTCCCTGGAGCCATCCAAGAGCTAGAACAAGGGGAAAGTAAAGGTCAGGCAGTAGCTTCAGGAAAAGAAGATCAGGCCACGACTGTATCAGAAGCACTAGAAAATGAAGGAGCAGATCAGCAAAGAATATGAGAGGTAGCTATGAATGGGAGGGCAAGTTGTAGCTGATCAAGAAGCCATTGGTGTATTTACTACACCAGTTAGCCAATAGATCAAGAATGCTTGTATTCCGGTATATCTATCTGCAAAGATCAACTCACCATAAGATCATCCACTTCATCAATAAATAGAGGTTTGTTTACTTTATACAATAGGTTGATATCCAATATCCTCAGTAGTATCTGTTCTTATCATTTTGTGTAGAGCATGAGGTTGGAGAGAGAGATCTCAGACAAGGTAGAAGTGCTACACCAGTATCATCCTAGATCTAGGAAAGCCATTCGAGTATTCATTCTTATTTATAAAAATAAATGAGGCCTCGGCCTTTGCATCATAGGCTGGAACATATTGCACACAACCATCATCAAGAGCTAGTGATCCTTGACCATTTAGATTAATCATCATAGCAGTAGATCCTACTCACTATGAATATGTTACTGTGCACCCTTCAATTGGGTTCCACAGTATTAATCTCACAGTAGAGGAAGCCACTAAAATTAATAAATCACCACATCCTCAAAGATATAGATTTTTAGATCATATACAATCAAATAGGATATATATATATATATCATCTTCCTAGTCAGGTAGCCTAGGAATCATTATAAGGTCATCTTAAACTAGCACATGCTTCTAAACCTCAACTCTACATCATTGGTTAAGATTAGATGACAAGCATAATATATGTGTTTATCATAGTGTTACTCAGCATTGGATCTATCTTAGAGATAACATTTCCACTTTGTACTCAATACTCACAATAGATGAATCAGATCCTATAAGTACATGAATCAATGATCAACCACAGCAGTTCATGCATAGATGGCCCTGCTGTTGTGCACACTCTAAAACAAGGCACCACAACAACAAAGACATTTAACAGAAGCCATTGTTTAGAATGAGATGAAATGCCAATATAGAAATCATCAAGATCCCTACCAGCAACCAAATGATGTCTCTAAATTATTTCCCTAATTTAAATAACCAGGAATCATTCGAATCTTCCATTGTCATGTTAATAGTATCATATTGTACATAGTTCATATTTATGTTCCCAAATTATTACCTTACATAAATTATCCAAATTCATCACTGAAGCAAAGCTTCAGTTAAGCTAAAATCCATCCAATATATTAATCAAAGCTATAGCCACCAATATCAATCATTTTCCTAAGACAATAGCTTAGGAATCATTTTTAATACAAATATCACCATATCCATTTATTTATTAAAAATCATAAGTAATGAACCAAGCCACCAATATTCAAGCACATATCCTGAATCAATAACCTCGATCTCACAATCACGATATTACCATTCTCACAACTTCACAACCCTAGAACCATGTAACTACCTCGGTGAATTACGCTCCTAGTACAAGCCTGGATGATCAGAAATGGTTGAAATAGTACGGTGGGGCCCAAATGCCACTCACAGGTAGACCTTTCGGCCGTCCCAACCATTTCCAAACATCGGGACAAGAACGGGCGGCGTAATCGGCAGGCGAAGGGATCAACTACATACACAAATGAGTATGTATGCAAGCCACCATACAATAGTACATCAGAGCCATTCCAACTAAAAAGAAAGGAAATATAGCAACGCCATACGGCAAGATCCAAATATCCTAGATAGATATAATAGTTTAGGATATCTCCTCATACATCAATCAACAAAGTATCAAGCGGAAGCGGAAGACAAAAATCCGAGTACGGATAAGAAGCAAATCGGCATAAGATGCCCCATAAATAAGCACATCCCGCCCACAGATCTCACGGATCCCCGTTCCCGGAATCTCTACACCGAATGATCGTTGCCCACATCGTCCGTCTCTTCCACCCAGTATCCATCTTGCGAGTGTACCTGTTCATCTGAACCAATAATTTATCGTGTGAGACCCTAGGGGTACTCAGCAAGTCTTTATGCCTCTAAAGGGGACACAACCTGGGGTGACGCAGTTGCAGCAAAAGATAAACCCTAGCAATTCTATAGATACTCGCTAACCATCCGCCTAACCAGAGATAGACGGATGTCCGTGGATTAATAACAACAGTTATAATGGTAATGTCCACAGATCCATCCTCCTCCTCGCTTACCTACGAGGAAGCGGACGAACAACCCCCCCATCCGTTGGCAGTTTTATTATCCATTCCATGAGTGTTGCACTATTTACTAGTCAGGTACCTAGTCTAGTCAGATTAAAAGCGGTGCTTTAGTTATGCTTGTCTATGATCGAGAAACTGTGCTCCAAGTCGTCCATAACCGCGGACATGGCTTTCAGAAAGTTTTACCCTGCAGGGGTGCACAAATAGCAACACACACTCGATATGCCTCGGAAAAACCAAATCAAAACCCAACGAGACAGTCACGACAAAGCAATTACAGGATTCAGAAATATTTCAGGGGGCCACCCCTTTAAGTAGATCCCGCAACGAAGCCGGCCGGCTCCGAGACGGGCTTAAGGTTGTGGAGGTGGCTGTAAACGACTGGGAACCCGAAAGTGTGGCTGGGCTTGTCGATACAGCGAAATCGGGCCACGATGCTAAACAGTACAGTGTGCTCCTCGCACAATTTAAATAAAGCAGTAAAGCATGGCATGCGTACAGGATAGTAACAAAACCTCAAACTAGTTTGTGGCCCCAAGAAATAAGAATGAATCAAGCTCTGGCTCAGGGGGGTCCATAAGGCCTCCCGGATGTGGATAGCGCGAATAATCTTGGAACATGAATCAAGTACTCGGGGTCTTACAGGACACAAGTGAGCCTGAAAAACCAAATAGCGAGTATGGCTCACCGATGCCACTTTCATTAGTTATCCCATTACTACTCCGGTTAAGTTGTTTAGGTACCTCATTATCCATCAGACACTCACATACCCTACACATGCTGTTCTACGACTCGCATGGCTCAAACAACTCATGTAGTAATGGCTCATGGGATGGAGGAACAAGCTTCAGTGGGGTTTAAAAGTAAAGGCTATGCAATACTTGGGATTCAATTTAATGCAATCGCGACTCAGTGGTGCAAGAATAAGAAAGAGGCAATAGGTACTATATGTATGCAAGCATGTGGTAGTGCTTGCCTGGCAGCTCAGTTGAAGCAAGTGATGGATCTGGGTAGTGCTCCTGGTTCTCTTGATATATCCCCTGCTCAGCGTCTATTCGAAGGAGAACCAAACAAACAAGGCCAACATAAATAAAGTGCACAAGCATATGAATTAAAATGCGACAAGCAATCAATCATGCCATGATGAATGATGCACAATTTGCATGGCAGTAGAGTAGCATGGCATGGGTGAGGTGTGGAATACAATAATAAAGCATTTTATTTAGTTTTAGCCCCAATTTATTCTCATATTAGTTGCTGTATACTTTATATTTATATGATGCATGCCTCAAAACAAACCATGGAATGCATAAACAGAAAGGTCTCGTCGAGCTAATCATTTTACACATATTATTTGTTAAATTTGGAGTTATAAAACAAAAGTTATTAATTTATTAAGTCAGAAGGGCAATTTACTGTAATTTAAATAAACTTGGAATTTTAAATGTTCAAAATATATTTTGGATTGCATATTTGAAATCCTCATATTTTTCTGATTTGAAAACATATATTATTTGTATTATTTGGATTTATATGTTGAAAGTTATTTAAAAACAGAATTAAATTTGAATTTGATTTAATTTGAAAAGATTTAAATTTAAACAGATTAAACACAGAGACTTTTGTCATCCAGACAGACCCAGACACAGACGCTGACGGGTGGGCCAACGCTGACTGGACTGCGCTGCGCGCGAAAAGCTTTTCTCACCGCAGCTTGCACTAGCCCCAGCAACTGACAGGCGGGACCACGACACAAGCGGACCCACACGTCAGTGGGCGGACGCGAGGCTGCCACGCGGCTCAGAGGGAGGACTGCGGGTTAGGCGCGCGGAAACGGAGGGGCTTTTCTGCATAACTGCAACGAGGCAGACAGCTGGGCCAGGCTGGCCCGCGGGTTTAGGGTAACAAAACGGAGGGGGGTATCGGCAAAACGTCCGCTCGCACTGTTTTTCTTCTCTGCCGCGATCGACCGATCGGTGCACGGCGCGGGCGACGCGGGGTTCGATCCTGGGACACGGGGGTGCGCGCTGCGGGGTGCAACCAGTGCGGCTAGGCTGGGTTTGGTGTCAGGTGGGGGTTACGCGGCTAGATAGGGCTTACGCGACGCCGAGAGCGTGCAGACGCGCGCGCCCGTCGGTGCACCGAGGGTGCTCGACGGTTGGTCCGGCGAATCTAGGGCGGCACGGCGAAGGGGACCATGTCCAGGGGGTTAAGCGGCTCACCGAGGGGCTGTCGATGTGGTCGGTTTGGCTCGAGGCGCAGGGGATCGGCGTCGACGCAGACGAACCGAAGCTAGGGTTTCGTGTCGGCCTCGCGGAGTACAACGGCGTACAGGTCTCCTCCTCCTCGACGGCGGGTACAGGCGGCCTCCTAGGCGTCTCCTCGTGCTTCCTCGACACCTAGAGCTCCTCGCCACCGGCTGCAGGTAAGGGGAACGGAGGGGACCGACGGTGGCCGGCGTCGGGTTAGGTGGTGGTGGAGAGGGAGAGGGAGGTGAGGCAGGGCCTCTGGGGTGGTTATGGCGTGGCAGAGAGGGGGGTGAGGCAGTAGATAAGGACGGGGGCAGGTAGATGGCGTGGGGGAGGGGAAGGTGGCGATAAAGGTGGCCTCGACCACCTCTGTCCTCTCCCTCACGTGCTTGGTCGGGGCAGTAGCAGGGGAGGCTGCAGGTGGGGTAGGGCGAGGCCAGGGAGGCAGGGCAGGCTCGGGCTAGGGCCCCTAGGGCAGAGAGAGAGAGAAAGAGAGGGAGAGGTGAGGCTCGGGTCTAGGGTTGGAGTTAGGGTAGGCTCGGGCTAGGGTTTCTTTGAGAGGTGAAGGGGTAGCTAGGGTATGGTGGTAGCGTCGGGGTAGGGAGAGAAGAGGTGAGGCCGAGAGAGAGGTGGTGGACTTAGGGTTAGGTGAGAGGGGTGTGGTACATTTGGGGTTAGCTTAGATGGGGTATGGGGTAAGTAGGTGATTAGATAGGATCTTAGCTAGGGTTTTAGGAAGAGGGTTAAAGAGAGAGGTAGGTTTAGAGAGAGGAGAGATTAGATGGAGTGGTCCTTGACAAGTTTAAGCATGCCCCAAGCAAGCTCCAACAAGATCAAGACTAGGAAAAGAGAGGACAAGGTGATGGGGTTTATACAAGATCTACTCAAAATGCAAAATACCAACCAAAGCTAGCAAAAGATGGTTCTTGCATGGCCCATGCAATCAGTTAATGCCATGCTTATTTTGTGAAAACAAGATTAATACATGGCATTATTATTATGCATTACCAAAAATTGGAGTAAGGCCCAAGCAAAGGAATTTAGAAAGAATTCCAAGTGGAGTATATGGAGGTGATCACATTGGATTATATTTAGGACGGGCTAGTGTGTATATGCCACTAGATGATTAATAGTCCAAACAATATCCCAACATGAGTTTCATTCCTTATTAATCCATATGGAAGCTAGGGAAGAGGGGTCCACTCACAAGGCATGCAAAGGTGGCCATGTGGCTCTCATATATCAATATTGTGAAAACAACATGATGCTAAGATGAGAGCATGTGGCAAAGAATTGGATCCATCCCAACCCACATGAGCTAGAAGTAAAACCAGTAAATGCCAAGCTCATATTTAGTTGGATGGTGGAATATAAGGTGGTGAAAGAAAAGGTGGTGGAGTTAATAAAAGATATGCCCCAACTCAACTTGGCATTTAAACAATATATCAAGAACCAAATACAATATCAAGAGGCAAATACAATTAATAATGCATATGAGATAAGAACCAAATCAAAAAGGGTTTGATATGATGCTCAAATGCAAGGAGGCATGATGACATGAGCATGATATAATGATGATGCAACAATTATATATTGAAGTAGCCATTATATTACTAGACCAAGTAGCATTACAATTGTTAGACAATTGGGATGCTACAACTCTCCCCCACTAAACAGGAATCTCGCCCCGAGATTCTAGGAAGAAGAAGACACAAAGAGGGTAGGATACTTGGCACGGAGCTCATCTTCACGTTCCCAAGTGGCTTCATCAACGGAATGGTGCGACCACTGCACCTTGCAGAACTTGATGGACTTGTTGCGAGTCCTTCTTTCTGCGACTTCAAGGATTTTTGTGGGGTGTTCTTGATAAGACAGGTCTTCTTGGAGATTGATAAGCTCATGATCCACGGTCCTGCCGGGATCCTTGAAGCACTTCTTGAGCTGAGAGATGTGGAAAACATCATGGACCTTGAGTTTTTCCGGGAGCTCAAGAGCATAAGCAACTTCTCCTCTTCTTCCACGAACTTTGAAAGGACCGATGTATCTAGGAGCCAGCTTTCCTTTGATACCAAAGCGGTGCGTGCCTCTCATGGGAGTGACACGGAGGTAAACGAGATCACCAGGGACATACTCCATGTCCGTGTGCTTCCTGTCATAATTGCTCTTCTGGCGACTTTGAGCAATCCTCAGATTTTCAAGAATGATGTGAACCTTCTCCTCCGCTTGAGTCACAATGTCAGGGCCAAACAAGATCCTTTCACCTGCACCCGACCAACCAATCGGAGTTCTGCATTTGCGACCATAGAGAGCCTCAAATGGTGCCATCTTTAGACTTTTCTGGAAGCTGTTGTTGTACGAGAATTCAGCATAAGGAAGACATTCTTCCCACTTCATGCCAAAAGAGATGACGCAAGCACGAAGCATATCCTCCAGAATCTGATTGATCCTTTCAACTTGTCCTTGCGACTGAGGGTGGTAAGCTGTGCTGAAGTTCAACTTTGTTCCCAAAGCATTTTGGAAACTTTCCCAGAACTTGGAAGTGAAGATGCTTCCACGGTCGGAACTGATCTCAAGCGGAACCCCATACAGAGAGACAATTCTGTTGATATAGAGCTCCGCCAACTGAATTGCAGAAATGGTTTCCTTGACGGGGAAGAAGTGAGCCACTTTAGAAAGCCTGTCAATGACAACAAAGATTGCATTGTTGCCCTTCTGCGACCTCGGAAAACCAGTGATGAAGTCCATCTCTACTTTCTCCCATTTCCATTCCGGGGGTTTCAATGGCTGTAGAAGACCGGAAGGTTTCTGATGGACAGCTTTCACTCTACGGCAGACATCACACTCCGAGACATACTTGGCACAATACCTTTTCAAACCAGGCCACCAATATTGTGTCTTCAAGTCCATGTACATCTTTGTGATGCCAGGGTGGATAGAAAGAACAGAATCGTGCGCCTCCTTGAGAACTTGCTCTCTCAAACCCGGGTAGTTCGGAACAAACATCCGGTGTTCAAAGAAAAGCGTGCCTTGATCATCAACGTGGAAGGACTCATACTTCGGAAGCTGAAGCCTAGAGATGATCTTTCTTGTGTGCGGATCACCAAGCTGAGAAGAGCGAACCTTTTCTTCCAAGAGAGGTGTTGCTAGAAGGTTCTGGAGATACCCTTGTTCCACAATTTCCAGGTTGAGCTGACGGAATTCCTCGCACAAGAGAGGCTGTTGTTCTTCCATCATGAGGTTGTTGACATAAGCTTTGCGGCTGAGCGCATCTGCCATGACATTAGCTTTTCCCGGAGTGTAGTTGATGGTCAAATCGAAGTCATTGATTGCTTCAATCCATCTCCTTTGCCTAAGGTTGAGATCAGGCTGAGTAAAGATATACTTCAGACTCTTGTGATCAGAAAAGATCTCACAACGGTTGCCAAGCAAGTAGTGCCTCCATACTTTCAAAGCAAAGACAACTGCTGCGAGCTCGAGGTCATGTGTGGGATAGTTGATCTCATGCATCTTCAACTGACGAGAGGCATAAGCAACAACTTGTTTTTCTTGCATGAGGACCGCACCCAATCCATGCAAAGAGGCGTCACAGAAGATCTGGAACGGCTTGGATGTATCCGGAGGAACCAAGACTGGTGTGGAAGTGAGCTTCTCTTTGAGTGTCTCAAAGCTTGCTTGACATGCAGGAGTCCAAAGGTATTTCTTGCCTTTCTTAAGGAGATCGGTAAGAGGCTTCGCTATCTTCGAGAAGTTCTGAACGAAGCGACGGCAATAACTAGCCAAACCAAGGAAACTCCGCACTTGCTTGACATTTACAGGAGGAAGCCATTCAACAATTGTCTTCACAGTTTTCGGATTGACTGCAATGCCCTTGGCAGAGATGACATGACCAAGATAGGTTACTTGAGGCAGCCAAAACTCACACTTGGAGAACTTTGCATACAAGCGGTTCTCACGAAGCTTGCTAAGGACACACCGAAGGTGTTCTTCATGCTCTTCCTGTGACTTAGAATAGACTAAGATGTCATCCAGGTAGACCACAACGAACTTGTCAAGATACTCCATGAAAACCGAGTTCATGAGCCTCGAGAAGGTGGCAGGTGCGTTGGTGAGACCGAAAGACATGACCGTGTACTCATACAGGCCATAGCGGGTGGTGAAAGCTGTCTTCGGAACATCTTCCTTGCGAATCTTGATTTGGTGATAACCACTCCTCAAGTCAAGCTTAGAGAATACCACAGCTCCAGCTAGCTGATCGAAGAGATCATTAATCCGCGGAAGGGGATATTTATTCTTGATGGTTTTAACATTGAGAGCCCGATAGTCAACACAAAGTCTATCAGTCTGATCTCGCTTCTTCACAAAGAGAGTTGGGCTACCCCAAGAAGAAGTACTATGCTGAATGAAACCCAACTTCTCTTGTTCATCAAGCTGACGTTTGAGTTCAGCCAACTCAGCAGGACCCATCTTATAAGGCCGCTTGGAGATAGGAGCGGTACTAGGTTCAAGCTCAATAACAAACTCAACCTCACGATTCGGAGGCATACCTGGCAACTCTTCAGGAAAGACATCTGGGAACTCACAGACCACCGGAACACTCTGAATAGCTTCCATAGCATCAACATTCAGAGCCGCCAAAGAGAAAAGTTGGATAGCAGGAGTCAGACTTGGAGAATAGACTATATGGCCTTCAGGAATCTTCAGAGAAACCGAGCGTTCAGCACAATCAATCATAGCTGCATTTGCTGTCAACCAATCCATGCCCAAGATGACATCAATGTCAGAATTGCCCAGAATGATTAAGGAAGCCGAGAACGAAGAGCCACCAATCTCAATTTGATTGCCATGGCTGATATAAGCAGCCCTCATGTTTGAACCAGGAGATAGGACCCTTAACTGCTTAAGGAGAGGTTCCATAGCTAACACATTCTCATCTGCAAACTTGGTTGACACAAAAGAATGCGATGCACCAGAATCAAACAAAACTCTTGCAGGAACTGAGTTAACAGGAAGCATACCCATCACAACTCCAGGTGCATGCTCAGCTTGAGCGGCGTTGATGCAGTTGGCACGAGCAACAGTAGACCCGGGCTTGGTGTTGATGTTGAGAGCCCGAGGTGGTGGTGCACGAACCATAGGAGAGCTTGCCGCAGATCTTGGTGGTGGTGGAGGGAGAGCTTTGTTCTTCATTGGACAGTTCCAGCTTGGATGCCCAGTTTCTCCACAAGTGTAACAAGCACCCCGTGGACGTGGAGCAACGTAGCCAGGGACTCCGCCAGGCGCTCCGGGGTAGTGGTTGTGGTAGCCCCCGGGAGCAGCAGTGAGGAAGTTTGGTGGCCTTGCCGCGTAGCTTGAAGGTCTTGGTGGAGCTGGGAGCGATGGTGGGGTGTTAGGAACCCAGACACGATGCTTAGAAGGAGCTGACATAGCTGAAGAGCTTGCTGCATCACGGCTGTGTTTCTTTGACTCCTCAAACACTTGCCTACTTGCCTCTTCCTGCAGAGCTGTATGCTGAAGTTCCAGAAAAGACGCCGGCCTTGCATGTGTGATTGCATACTTAATCGATGCATTGAGCCCTTGCCTGAACCTCTTTTGCTTCTTCTTGTCATCAGAGATCTCATCGCCACCATAACGAGACAGGTTCATGAAGTTCCTGATGTAGGTGTTGACATTATCATTGCCCTGCTTGAGGTTGAGAAACACTTCCTTCATCCTCTCCATGACAATTTCTAATAGATACTGCTCCTTGAAAGCTCCAGTGAACTGTCCCCAAGTAGGCTGAAAACCAGTGCAGTTTGCCTTCAGGTAATTCTCCCACCACAGAGCTGCATCTCCCTTCAGAAGGTGAGTAGCACACTTTACCCAATCTTGCTCAGGAACATCAGCAGTTGCCAGTAACCTTGACATCTCACGCAACCAATCATCAGCATCAAGTGGTTGATCAGAAACATCAAACTGGCGAGGGTTGAACTTCAGGAAGCTCTTGATGTCTCCTCGCTTGGGAGGTGGAGGTAGCGGCACAAACTCATTCCTCCTGACACTTTCCTCAAAGCGCTGCTGGTTCTGCTGCATTGCTGCCAAGGCATTGGCGATGCTTGACAACGCTGCCCCCAGTTCAGGTTGTATGTCCTCCTCAGAACGGCGTGGTGGTGCCATCCTGTTATTGATATAACACATAAGTCAGTACTATGATGGAGAATAATAATAATCCAAAATAGTACCAAGATGGAATTACTCAAGATTAAAGGATACAATTTACTAAGATGATATTAAAATATCAACAAAGTTCAAAGCACCTAGAAGATATTAAGCATATCGCACACGACTGAAAAGGAGTGTGGTACACAAATATATCAAAGAAAAATTTTCCACAAATTTCGGCATTAAAATACCAATAGATGCGCAAAACACTTAACGAATCAAGATTAGTGACTCTACCAATCCAATATACAAGAGCGAATGATAAAAGTAGTGGTATGGTCGCGACTCCATCCCGCACTCAAACCATTACTCCGCACATGAATAAGTAAAACACATATCTCAACACCTTCTTCTCACGACGAACCTAAAGATTAGCAACTACGGAAACGAACACCACAAAGAAGATAACGTCGGATAACAAAGAGTAAGACAGATCGCGTCGGTATACAATGAATCAGATAGATCGCGTCGGTTTGCAAAAGCCTGTCGGTATGGAACGTACCAACAGTTGATAACCAAAAGTCCGATAAAGATAACAACTTGGATGCAACAGATAGACAAAGATTTCACACACACACACACAACCTATGGTACTATGGAATCCCAGAACACGTGAATCCTAGTTTGAATTTAAGAAGAGGATTGAAAATGTTACACTTCCTTACCAGAAAAGGGTGGGTGGGTGGGTAAGAAGAAAAGTGGAAGAAGTCCTACTCTCGCGTTTTGTTTTTCCCTAATATACATAACTACCAAAAATATTTGCTAGACAGACAACGACCATTTGGCTAAGACCCTGAAGGGCGGGATGGCTCTGATACCAATTGTAACTACCTCGGTGAATTACGCTCCTAGTACAAGCCTGGATGATTAGAAATGGTTGAAATAGTACGGTGGGGCCCAAATGCCACTCACAGGTAGACCTTTCGGCCGTCCCAACCATTTCCAAACATCGGGACAAGAACGGGCGGCGTAATCGGCAGGCGAAGGGATCAACTACATACACAAATGAGTATGTATGCAAGCCACCATACAATAGTACATCAGAGCCATTCCAACTAAAAAGAAAGGAAATATAGCAACGCCATACGGCAAGATCCAAATATCCTAGATAGATATAATAGTTTAGGATATCTCCTCATACATCAATCAACAAAGTATCAAGCGGAAGCGGAAGACAAAAATCCGAGTACGGATAAGAAGCAAATCGGCATAAGATGCCCCATAAATAAGCACATCCCGCCCACAGATCTCACGGATCCCCGTTCCCGGAATCTCTACACCAAATGATCGTTGCCCACATCGTCCGTCTCTTCCACCCAGTATCCATCTTGCGAGTGTACCTGTTCATCTGAACCAATAATTTATCGTGTGAGACCCTAGGGGTACTCAGCAAGTCTTTATGCCTCTAAAGGGGACACAACCTGGGGTGACGCAGTTGCAGCAAAAGATAAACCCTAGCAATTCTATAGATACTCGCTAACCATCCGCCTAACCAGAGATAGACGGATGTCCGTGGATTAATAACAACAGTTATAATGGTAATGTCCACAGATCCATCCTCCTCCTCGCTTACCTACGAGGAAGCGGACGAACAACCCCCCCATCCGTTGGCAGTTTTATTATCCATTCCATGAGTGTTGCACTATTTACTAGTCAGGTACCTAGTCTAGTCAGATTAAAAGCGGTGCTTTAGTTATGCTTGTCTATGATCGAGAAACTGTGCTCCAAGTCGTCCATAACCGCGGACATGGCTTTCAAAAAGTTTTACCCTGCAGGGGTGCACAAATAGCAACACACACTCGATATGCCTCGGAAAAACCAAATCAAAACCCAACGAGACAGTCACGACAAAGCAATTACAGGATTCAGAAATATTTCAGGGGGCCACCCCTTTAAGTAGATCCCGAAACGAAGCCGGCCGGCTCCGAGACGGGCTTAAGGTTGTGGAGGCGGCTGTAAACGACTGGGAACCCGAAAGTGTGGCTGGGCTTGTCGATACAGCGACATCGGGCCAGGATCCTAAACAGTACAGTGTGCTCCTCGCACAATTTAAATAAAGCAGTAAAGCATGGCATGCGTATAGGATAGTAACAAAACCTCAAACTAGTTTGTGGCCCCAAGAAATAAGAATGAATCAAGCTCTGGCTCAGGGGGGTCCATAAGGCCTCCCGGATGTGGATAGCGCGAATAATCTTGGAACAGGAATCAAGTACTCGGGGTCTTACGGGACACAAGTGAGCCTGAAAAACCAAATAGCGAGTATGGCTCACCGATGCCACTTTCATTAGTTATCCCATTACTACTCCGGTTAAGTTGTTTAGGTACCTCATTATCCATCAGACACTCACATACCCTACACATGCTGTTCTACGACTCGCATGGCTCAAACAACTCCTGTAGTAATGGCTCATGGGATGGAGGAACAAGCTTCGGTGGGGTTTAAAAGTAAAGGCTATGCAATACTTGGGATTCAATTTAATGCAATCGCGACTCAGTGGTGCAAGAATAAGAAAGAGGCAATAGGTACTATATGTATGCAAGCATGTGGTAGTGCTTGCCTGGCAGCTCAGTTGAAGCAAGTGATGGATCTGGGTAGTGCTCCTGGTTCTCTTGATATATCCCCTGCTCAGCGTCTATTCGAAGGAGAACCAAACAAACAAGGCCAACATAAATAAAGTGCACAAGCATATGAATTAAAATGCGACAAGCAATCAATCATGCCATGATGAATGATGCACAATTTGCATGGCAGTAGAGTAGCATGGCATGGGTGAGGTGTGGAATACAATAATAAAGCATTTTATTTAGTTTTAGCCCCAATTTATTCTCATATTAGTTGCTGTATACTTTATATTTATATGATGCATGCCTCAAAACAAACCATGGAATGCATAAACAGAAAGGTCTCGTCGAGCTAATCATTTTAGACATATTATTTGTGAAATTTGGAGTTATAAAACAAAAGTTATTAATTTATTAAGTCAGAAGGGCAATTTACTGTAATTTAAATAAACTTGGAATTTTAAATGTTCAAAATATATTTTGGATTGCATATTTGAAATCCTCATATTTTTCTGATTTGAAAACATATATTATTTGTATTATTTGGATTTATATGTTGAAAGTTATTTAAAAACAGAATTAAATTTGAATTTGATTTAATTTGAAAAGATTTAAATTTAAACAGATTAAACACAGAGACTTTTGTCACCCAGACAGACCCAGACACAGACGCTGACGGGTGGGCCAACGCTGACTGGACTGCGCTGCGCGCGAAAAGCTTTTCTCACCGCAGCTTGCACTAGCCCCAGCAACTGACAGGCGGGACCACGGCACAAGCGGACCCGCACGTCAGTGGGCGGACGCGAGGTTGCCACGCGGCTCAGAGGGAGGACTGCGGGTTAGGCGCGCGGAAACGGAGGGGCTTTTCTGCATAACTGCAACAAGGCAGACAGCTGGGCCAGGCTGGCCCGCGGGTTTAGGGTAACAAAACGGAGGGGGGTATCGGCAAAACGTCCGCCCGCACTGTTTTTCTTCTCTGCCGCGATCGACCGATCGGTGCGCGGCGCGGGCGACGCGGGGTTCGATCCTGGGACGCGGGGGTGCGCGCTGCGGGGTGCAACCAGTGCGGCTAGGCTGGGTTTGGTGTCAGGTGGCGGTTACGCGGCTAGATAGGGCTTACGCGATGCCGAGAGCGTGCAGACGCGCGCGCCCGTCGGTGCACCGAGGGTGCTCGACGGTTGGTCCGGCGAATCTAGGGCGGCACGGCGAAGGGGACCATGTCCAGGGGGTTAAGCGGCTCACCGAGGGGCTGTCGATGTGGTCGGTTTGGCTCGAGGCGCAGGGGATCGGCGTCGACGCAGACGGACCGAAGCTAGGGTTTCGTGTCGGCCTCGCGGAGTACAACGGCGTACAGGTCTCCTCCTCCTCGACGGCGGGTACAGGCGGCCTCCTAGGCGTCTCCTCGTGCTTCCTCGACACCTAGAGCTCCTCCCCACCGGCTGCAGGTAAGGGGAACGGAGGGGACCGACGGTGGCCGGCGTCGGGTTAGGTGGTGGTGGAGAGGGAGAGGGAGGTGAGGCAGGGCCTCTGGGGTGGTTATGGCGAGGCAGAGAGGGGGGTGAGGCAGTAGATAAGGACGGGGGCAGGTAGATGGCGTGGGGGAGGGGAAGGTGGCGATAAAGGTGGCCTCGACCACCTCTGTCCTCTCCCTCACGTGCTTGGTCGGGGCAGTAGCAGGGGAGGCTGCAGGTGGGGTAGGGCGAGGCCAGGGAGGCAGGGCAGGCTCGGGCTGGGGCCCCTAGGGCAGAGAGAGAGAGAGCAAGAGAGGGAGAGGTGAGGCTCGGGTCTAGGGTTGGAGTTAGGGTAGGCTCGGGCTAGGGTTTCTTTGAGAGGTGAAGGGGTAGCTAGGGTATGGTGGTAGCCTCGGGGTAGGGAGAGAAGAGGTGAGGCCGAGAGAGAGAGGTGGTGGACTTAGGGTTAGGTGAGAGGGGTGTGGTACATTTGGGGTTAGCTTAGATGGGGTATGGGGTAAGTAGGTGATTAGATAGGATCTTAGCTAGGGTTTTAGGAAGAGGGTTAAAGAGAGAGGTAGGTTTAGAGAGAGGAGAGATTAGATGGAGTGGTCCTTGACAAGTTTAAGCATGCCCCAAGCAAGCTCCAACAAGATCAAGACTAGGAAAAGAGAGGACAAGGTGATGGGGTTTATACAAGATCTACTCAAAATGCAAAATACCAACCAAAGCTAGCAAAAGATGGTTCTTGCATGGCCCATGCAATCAGTTAATGCCATGCTTATTTTGTGAAAACAAGATTAATACATGGCATTATTATTATGCATTACCAAAAATTGGAGTAAGGCCCAAGCAAAGGAATTTAGAAAGAATTCCAAGTGGAGTATATGGAGATGATCACATTGGATTATATTTAGGACGGGCTAGTGTGTATATGCCACTAGATGATTAATAGTCCAAACAATATCCCAACATGAGTTTCATTCCTTATTAATCCATATGGAAGCTAGGGAAGAGGGGTCCACTCACAAGGCATGCAAAGGTGGCCATGTGGCTCTCATATATCAATATTGTGAAAACAACATGATGCTAAGATGAGAGCATGTGGCAAAGAATTGGATCCATCCCAACCCACATGAGCTAGAAGTAAAACCAGTAAATGCCAAGCTCATATTTAGTTGGATGGTGGAATATAAGGTGGTGAAAGAAAAGGTGGTGGAGTTAATAAAAGATATGCCCCAACTCAACTTGGCATTTAAACAATATATCAAGAACCAAATACAATATCAAGAGGCAAATACAATTAATAATGCATATGAGATAAGAACCAAATCAAAAAGGGTTTGATATGATGCTCAAATGCAAAGAGGCATGATGACATGAGCATGATATAATGATGATGCAACAATTATATATTGAAGTAGCCATTATATTACTAGACCAAGTAGCATTACAATTGTTAGACAATTGGGATGCTACAAACCACTAACTTAAATCAGTACCACTGGAGCACTTGCTCATCCAAATTCAAGGATTTTGGATAGCAAAAGATCATCAACAAAACACTCATAGAAGCACCGTGGATCAGAGCCATCAGCACTAAGGCTGGTCACATGGAATCAGAACTCATCGAGGGTGCAAGCACCAGGAGCGGAGGCGTGTCGAATTCATGGTGGCCATCGCCGATGCCGGGGTTGCGCAGTTATAGCTGCACCATCCCACGGGCGTCGAGGTGGAGGGCGACATGGCGCATCCTCACAGCAACACCACCACCACATCACCACCATAGTGAGGAGCTCGGCGGTGCATCAAGAGGCGTCAGGGTTGTAGCCCAAACGGTTGTCCCTCCAGCGATGGAGCTGAGGGAGATGAGGATGGGGAAGCAGGAGCTTGTGGCGAAGGAGGTCACACGTGACGAGCAGACACTAGGGCACCGGTGTCGTGCCGGCAGACCCAAGCTGCATGTCTAGGGTTAGCCGTTGGCAGGAGGTCGTGCGGGAGCTAAAGGACGTCAAGGCGGTGGGGAACATATGAAGGAGTTTGGGCGAGATAGCGCCAGCAAGCGCCAGCGGTGGCCGCTGGCGGCGACGGCCAGAGAGGAGGCAGACGGCGGCTCTAGCGGCGGTGAGATGAGTACAGGGAGCGAGAGAGGTGAGGCCCGTGCGGGGGTGCGTGTGTGAGTAATGTGAGAGAGATAGGGTTGGGCTAGGAATGGCCCAGCTAGATGGGCCTAGGTGGGCCGAGTAGGCCTAAAGGCCAGATGGTCTTATACATCATATTAAATTAAAAAAATGTAATATACATTAATTATACAATATTAGCTTACCACAATACCCTTAATAATATTCAAGCCCTAGAAAATGTAGGAAAATCTCAAAAATACCATCGATATAACAAAATGATCACAAAAATGAAATCCATGTAAGAAAAATATAAGACTACTTGTTGGGGTTAAATAAAATATCACTAAATATTAAAGTCACTAAAATTCTCAATAAATTATAAAAATATAAGAAAATATCCTAAAAATTAATAAAAAACATTTTTTGTGTATAAAAATAAACCTACTATTTTATAAAAATACTAACTTTATTCTTTTATAAATAAAATTTTAAGTTAATATTAAAAGACAAATGATCCTTTATGGAATTTTATAAACATAAGTATAAACTTAAAAATAAATAAATAATCATTTTTAAGGTCTTGAATAAACATATTACACAAGAAAAATATTGAATATATTAGTAGAAACGTTTTTAATATTTTAAAGTAATAAATCCTTGTCTATTATATATTTTTAAAAATTCTTTAAGAACATTTCTTATGTAAGAAATAATTATATTTCTTCGGAAATATTAAAACCTTAAAAATCAAATTACTAAAGTTCTAAACCATAACTAAGGTTTATAATAAAACTTAAGTGTAAATTATTAACTTTATAATATATTTTCAAACCTTAAATCAAAATTCAAAACCACAACCTTCAATATATCTTTATACATCATTCACTGATATTGATGGGGAATAATCTCAAAATCTAAGTAATAATTAACATGAATTTAAATCTAACACATTAATAATATCATCCAAATTATACTTTCATCTAATAATTGCATATTATTTTCATAATAGCAAAACAAATTTAATCTAACCATTCAATTAAATATAAAGTGAATAATTCCACACCTTAGTCATACTTATCATAAATTTACAACTTGGGAATAATTAAAACATGTTACACTTTTAAGTTTAGTTACCCTTTTAAAGTTAACTTTAGTCTCAAAGCTTATAAACTTCATGTCTAATAAACCACTTATGTTTTTATAGTTAACTTTGGTCTATTTCAATTAAGACATAAAGCATCTCTTATAAAAAACTAATTGATCAAATACCAAGAGACATCGATCGCATTATATTGACCATAAAGATTATTTAAACCTTGGAAAAGAAATCTTTTCTTCAAATGTTATTCTTTTTGCCACTTCAAACAACAAATCTTATAATAATATATCCAACTATTAACAATTAAACCCAAGGACTTTTATCATAGACACCAGATGACAATTAATCACAATCACATTATTTCATACGCTCCTTGTATATTTTAGATTATTAATACTTAAAGTTTAAATAGTTTTTTTAGTTAAGAAAATTTTCTTCAAAAGTTATTCTTTTAAGATACACTAAAAGCAATTCTTAAGCATTCCAAAATAAATATACTTAAGTAACCACCTTCATATAAGGAATCTTTAGATACCATTTTACACTTGATTATTTTTTTTTGTTATTATACTTGCATGTTGTTTCACAAACGCTCACGAGCCCTAACAAGAAGCACAAATGTGAAACTTATCTAAAAGGACAACACATTACAAAGAAACCATTTCCAGTATCCAAAACCTAGAACAACGCTTATTTCGGGGATTCAAGTTTATCAAATTGCATTATATTACTTATGCATAATAGCATCTTGCTTATTTAAACATTAGTCCTTACCGGACCAAGGATGCTGTTTTCAGATATTGGATCTTATATTGTCTTGAAGACCGTGAGTGCATAATCTTGCAATCACAAAAGGCAAGTTCACACTTACTCATGTCCTTTGATTATTTTTTGTAAGGTATTTTGCAAATCTAGTGTTGTCATCACCTGCATTTCAAAAAGGTCAGAAAACACTATTTTCATAATAATATGATTATAGGTTATGTACCATGAGGTAATAACCTATTATGAAAGTTCCGGTGGTAAAGGAACATATTACCTAGGACTAAACAACCAATGTCGCCAGTGATTCTTGCGTCGTAGATTACGCGTTAACCATGAGATTTGGAATGGGATGGAGAAGTCAGTTGGATCGGCTCCCTTTCGCATGCCAACGGATGACCGGTCCATTGCTGTAACTCCTCTTGTAGAGGGTTGGCAGGTTATGGGTGGGATCCCTCAACGTCCCACGGCTTCTAGTATCTATAAGGGTTGTACACCTTAGGCTGCTATTGGAAACAAGTTTTATCCTAGGCCTGATGTGCAATCCATCGGGTATGCGGGGTCGCGGAGAAGGACAGTGATTGGCTTGGATCTTAGGTTGGGCCTCAAACCAAGGAAGTTTGAACAGGGACATACTCCCGGCCATGCAACAAATATTAAGATCTCTCATGGGTAAAGTGACGCACCTCTGCAGAGTGTAAGAATTGTAACTTGTTACTCCCTATTCCAGGAAGGAGCTACGAACACGGCAGGAAAAGAACTCCATGAAAGTTCTGGTAAACCTGTGAAGGATGACATACATAGCTTTTTAGAATAAAAGCAATCTTTGAAGAAATGTTTACGAAAACCTGCATTGCCTACGACCTATGGTCTGCGGCCGTAGATATAGTGCATCAAACACTCCTTTTTAGTGAACTTGCTGAGTACGCTCGTACTCAACGTATCTTCTTAACCCTTGCTAGATACTGAAGCCAATACAGATGACGTCTACATCAACTTATGCTCCAAGAATCATCATCAAAAGTTAAATCTCTTCAATGAAGTCAAGAAAGTCAACATATACATCTACTCAAGTGAAGACGAAGTTGCTGATTAGATAGGAATATAATATCTAGCCATAGAACCTACTTCTGTAGAGTATTGCAATAGCAGCAATGCAAGCCCCAATAGTTCAGATACTAGTCTATTAGTATGTTGGTTATGAGTTGATTATTTCTGATTCTTCTTTGTAAGCAGTTTCTTCTCTCTCTTTAACCTAGAGTGTTCTCTGGATCTTTTGTAAAGAGTCGAGTTATAACCTATAGTCACGTATTGGACTTGTTGTGTTTCTGTTGTACCACTCTGAGGGATCTAATACTAGTGAACGGTGTTTCATTAGTGTTATGTCAATGACTATAGTGTACTACATCATGCAGTGATATGCTGGGTCATCGCAGCTGGTATCAGAGCATATGCTTTGACCTTAGGATTAAAACCCTTTTAGGAAGATCTATAGGTTGGATAATGACTATAGGAGCCATCTTATCTAAACCAAGTATTTTAATAAGTGGTGATGAGTATCCACTTGAGGATAACTTTGTCACCAGATACTTAAGTCATTCTTTTTTACGAGAAGTTATCCATACTTTCTTGGTGAAGTTCTATTTTGTGTCTTCCATAGGAGATATAACCTACCAAGATACTATAGGAAAGTCAATTGGTCACAGTAGAGTTGAATTAGGTTTTGGATGTCAATTAAAGTAATACAAATGGTGTATCATATCCATAGAATTTAAGTAAGGCGTTAAAAAATCTTATTGTTAATTAGTAACAATAGACAACATAATATAGACCACTAGAGCATGTATAGTTATAATGGGTAGTAAATCATGTGGGATTCACTTGAGAATTCTATGTGAGGAAGTGGAATTTTTTTAAGAATTCAATATATTAAGGAAAGAAGTAAAGTCATTAGGATAAGATTACTCTTAAATCATGATGAATAGGTAAAACATAACAAGATCATCGTGAGATTAGCTCCGAAACCATGATATAAGTGTAAATATGACAGGTACTTAGTAGTTGATCTCAGAATAAAGTAAGAAAATAACATGGTAGAACTATGATAGAAGTCATAGGTGCAACAAAATTCTAATAATCTTTCATTTAAGTTATC
The DNA here is from genome assembly GCA_916181665.1 of Avena sativa. Taxonomy (NCBI): domain Eukaryota; kingdom Viridiplantae; phylum Streptophyta; class Magnoliopsida; order Poales; family Poaceae; genus Avena; species Avena sativa. The sequence goes on from OV702298.1 coordinate 116,578,223, forward strand.
ACGGTTAGTCATTTGGAAAGATTATGTGAGGATAGCTTATTGGTAAAGCTTAGGTTGGATATAGTTAGTCATTCCAAAAGTGAGACAAAAGGTTAGTCAAAACCAAATTGAGACCACCTTTCTTAAGATTATTCTATTGCAATTGAGCAATTTGGGTAAACATTGAGGCAAAGAATAGTTTGACCCTAAGTGCTAAGTATCATAATGTAAACCTATACGAGGAGGTGTCATATACTACACAACTAAGCCTGAATTCTAGAGATAATATACTCAACTACTATATTCAGGGCTTAGAATATTGTGTGTCATATGTACCACATTTGGATTTATTGGTTTTTCTTGGATCTTCTTGATTGACTAGATCTGTACATGAAGTTTGACTTGGTGTGCAAATGCATGTTGCAACATCTAGTTAATACTTGATGAAATATAGACCTAGATAGAAATGGGAATTCGTGAAAGGGGGTGACGAGTTCCGAAGACCAAGATGAAGACTTACATGCAGAGTGAAGCAAAATATAAGGAGTATCAACACAATTTGAAGGATGGATCAAGTTCAGATCACTATTAGTCAGCAATAAGAAGGAAGATTAATGTAGGAAATATATGGAGCAACAATAAGTGATGAACTTAAGTTCACCCAAATTAGGTGATGCTATTAATAAGTTGATGAAGTAACTATACAAAGTTCATGGAAGTATCAAGAATAAGTACAAAGAAGAAGTTTTGGAACCAAAATGGTATTCAAGCTCTGACAATTCAGAGAGAATGCCGGTAGTACGTCGAAAAACCAAGGGTAATGCATACACCCTAGGATTGTCCCATAGCTGGTATCTTGTCCGCAGCTGGTATTTGGTTGACTGAGTTAACCATATCATCTTAGTGTTCCATAAAGAGCATAAAACTTTTCCTAAGTAAAGTAAGACATAAAGGAGTATGAAATTAAAGCGACCTTCTTTTGAGATTCTTCGCAAGATCAGGTCTATCAAAGCGAGAATGTGAAAATAGTATGTAAGACAAATAATATTGGAAGATTCACTTCGGAGATTCACAATTGTGTGGGTATATACCGAAAGTTCTTTCATGAGACCTTAAACAAGTAAAGTATAATCTAGACAAAGACTAGCATCCTAGTTATAAAGCCAATGTACACATGAAGATTAGAAACCATTAGTAAACCCTAAGGGGGAGAGTAAACAATAAAGTGGAAATATTGTTATATGACTCTCAGAGTAAAGGTTGCAAGATAAGTACTAAACTATGACAACATTAAGCCTTATTTTCATAAGGTTAAAAGAAAGTCATCATGAAAGTACTTTCAGAAGTATGTCTGGATAAAAGATCGAAGTTTGCTTCAAGGTAGTAGTGCTCAAACCTTAAGGCAATTAATAAAAGGAAGTTGAAGAAGTACTTAAGGTAATAATAAAAGATTATCTAAAGCCTGCTTAAGTAAAATCTTGGAGGATATAAATTAAATTAATCCTAACAGACTAATTCTAGAGGAACAAATCTTAAGTGATCCATAAGAGGGAATAAAGCACATCCAATTGGACATGTATAGAGGAAAAAGAAATTCCGATGAGTATGGACTAAATACGTTCTAAACCAATCTTCGGAAGGACTACTAGTATAAACCAGACAACGACAAACCAAAAATTTAGTCTTTTGGCCACAACTTTTCTCTAATAAAATTTAAAATCCTGTTTTAATGAGACTTCCTAGACCTTACATAATATAGTAATAAAGCTCGATGATCAAGTAAAGGAGTTAGATTAGGCTACCTAATCAAGGAAATGAACTAAAGAAGAGACCCCAATTTAAGGATATTATAATAAGGACTTATCCCTAAGGGATGATAGTAAAAGGAACTTTGGAGTATTGGAGACAACAAGTTTGAGAATTGTCAAGTATGATGAGAATTCAAGGAAAAGATCTAGATATGGGATACTACAATTATTCCCATTTAAGGTTGCCATGGAGTTTAGAAATGTTGTAACCAACATAAGACAATTCCTCATTCTGAATCGTGAGAGTATACAAACTTCGAGGACGAAGTTTAATTTAAGGGGCAGAGTATGTAACATCCCAGGATTAGCACCTCAAAATAGACAGGACACATGTTTGTGCATTCCATTCATGCATAAGAAAATCTGGGGAATTTTCGCGCAAAAACTAAAGAAGCTATAGAGGGATTGAGATCTCTCTTGTTCTGATGGAAACATCAGGGCAGGTGCGATGGATTTTGACATGACCTCTACAGTATTCTGTGTTTGAGGGGATAGCAATTCAAATTTGAATATTCAAAACATATATTTAAATTGCAAAAGAATAAAATTATAATTTGAAATGGTGTTACAATTATAAACAGATCCTTGAGAGATGATTTATGATTGAGATATAATTAAATCACAAGTATCAAAATAAAGAAAATAAAAGAATTAGTCTATAATATAATATGGATATATAATCATAATTACAATTGAGTAAATGGAAACAATTCAATAAAATGAAATTATTACAATAATAATCTTTATATATATACATATAGTATTGTTGTTCTTTTATAATAGAAGACTGAACGTATATTACAGGAAACAAATAAAAGGAAAAAAAAGGAATTACATAAATGGAATAACTAAAAGAATTATTTATTAGAAGAAGCTATATATATTACATTGTTTGCAAATGAATTATAAAATAAAAAGAAAATCATGCACGAGTACAACGCCGCCCATAGCTTCTGGAGGAAGCCACCAAGGTCGCCCCTAACCAGCGCCGACTGAACGCCACTGTGCACGAGTACAACGCCGCCCATGGCTTCGTCAGGCAAGTACAGCACCCGGGGCGCAATCTCGCGTCGAAACTGGACCGCGTCGTTGACTCGCGCGCGGGCGTGGCACGACCTGTTTACAGCACTGTCGCCAAAAACATGAGAGCGGCCGAAGCAGCGGCCATGGAGCTGAAACACCTCGAGGCAGAAGAGCTCTGTCGCCAGCAGGAACGCGTCTAGCTCCTCGTCTCCACCGCCAACAAGCAACAGGCCGAAGGCGGCCCCAGCCAAGCGGGCAACACCCGGGACATAGTCCTCCGCAAAGGCGCGGACTAGACGGCGCATGGAGGAAGCAAGCACCAGCAGGCGTCTTCCCCAGGAGGCACCGGGCGAAATAGCCGCCTGCATGGTGAATCCGGCAATCGCGGCCGCCATAACCGTGACGCCGCCGCCTCCAGCGCGAGTCACGCGCCGGCTGCAGGAGCTTCCCAAGGAAAGAAGGCACGCGCGCCGGAAGAAGGAGATGACGCAAATAAGGACCCACCCCGCGTCACGCCTGAACGGACGGCTCGGCCCCCGAGAACCATATGACGCACAAGAGTGCATCAACCTCTTGGTGTAGTGACGCACGCTGGAAGAAGAAACTCCGGCTGGACCGAAGTGTTTCGACCCGCGCATTCGGAACGAGCCGTTTCCAAAGGGTTTTTCGCTTCCAAGAGATACACCAAAATACAATGGCACGGGCAAGCCCGACGATTGGCTGGTAGACTACACCACCGCTGTGGGAATCGCCAACGGAAACCTCCGCCTGGCTGTCTGTTACGTCCCCCTCATGCTCGTCGACTCGGCAAGAACGTGGCTCAATAGCCTCGACGACAACAACATCAATTCCTGGTTAGACTTCAAAGAAGCATTCATTTGCAACTTCACCGGAACGTACAAGCGGCCGGGTCAACCTCGCGAGCTTGCCCTCTGCATGCAAGGAAAAGACGAGTCCGACCACGTGTACCTCACCAGGTGGACCAGCATGCATAACTCGCATGAAGGGGTACGCGAGTACCAGGCAATCGACTTCTTCACCAACGGTTGCCAAGACGGCACCATATTAAAACACAAGCTCAGCCGGGCAGACCCACAAACCATGGCCCAGGTCATGGCCATTGCAGATAAGTACGCTACCGCCGACGCGGCCATGAAGAAGCCTATAGTGGTGGACGACCAAGGACAGATTGTAACAGACGAGCAGGCAGAGCGCCGCCAGCCGGGTGACCATCACTCAAGGAGGAATGGCCATGACAAACCGTCATGGCAAGAGGAAAGACGACCAGCCCGATAATCGATACGACACCAAGAAAGTAGCAGCGGTGCACGAGGATCCGACCGTAGGTGGCAGCCAGAGACAGAGACCAGATGACAGGCCACCACAGCCCAAGTACACCATGGAGTCCATGCTCGATGGACCGTGCAAGTTCCACAACGGTGGCAGCAAGCCCGCGAACCATACGACGCGCCAATGTAGCTGGACGAAGAAGATGGCCGTAGCCGGCGGTATCCCACCACCACCTCCGCCACCAGCCGGAGGCCCGCTGGACAACAGGGAATGGTGCAACCGCCACGAGGATGACGAAGACGGTTACCCGCGCCAAGTGGGCAATTATCACATCTTCCTCGTGGAGCCGGAGACCAAGCACAACAAGAGGAGGCGCGAGGCAGAGGTGAACGCAATCATTCCCCCTGTTCCTCGGTACCTACATTGGTCTGACCAAGCAATCACCTGGAGCAAAGAAGACCAGCCGTCCGTGCTGCCGAACCCTGGCAGCTACGCGTTAGTCCTCGACCCCATCATCGTCTCCAAGAAGCACTCTTGCCATTTCTCCCGTGTGCTCATCGATGGAGGCAGCAGCATCAATCTCCTATACCGCAGCAGCCTCGAGTGGCTCGGCATCAGTGAGTCCCAGCTGTAGCCCTCAAGCACTTCGTTTCACGGGGCAGTCCTAGGTCCATCGCACTCGCCAATCGGCAAGATCCGACTGGATGTCATCTTCGGCAACAAGAACAACTTTCGTCGCGAGCCGATTTGGTTCGAGGTGGTGAACCTCTCTAGTTCCTAGCACGCCATACTAGGACGCCCAGCTCTCACTAAATTCATGGTGGTGCTGCACTACGCGTACCTCAAGATGAATCTACCAGGGCCAAAAGGAGTGATCACCGTCGACGGCTGCTACAAGCGCTCGATTGAGTGCGCCACGGACGGCTCCAAGCTAGCCGAGGCGATGATCATCGCAGAAGAGAAGCGCGTCATAATGAATAACATGGCGTCCCTATAGGCGGATATGCCGGCTGGAGAATCATAGTTCAAGCCATCCAAGGGCACAAGGAAGATCCTGTTGAACGAGGAGGACCCGAGAAAGTTCGTCCTGGTCGAAGACGGCCTTGACAACAATTAGGAAAGTGTGCTCGTCGACTTCCTCCGTGAGAATCGGGACATTTTCGCATGGTGCCCCAAAGACATGAGAGATGTCCCGAGGGAACTCGCCGTGCACTATCTCCATGTTCGACCGGATGCGAAACCGGTCAAACAATCTTTACGCCACTTCGCAGAAGAAAAAAGAAGAACCATTGGTGAGGAGATCAGACGGCTGCTCGTAGCCGGCTTCATCATGGAAGTTTTCCACCCGGAATGGCTAGCCAACCCAATGCTAGTTCTAAAGAAGAAAAAGACGTGGCGCATGTGCGTCGACTACACCAACCTCAACAAGGCATGCCCCAAGGATCCTTTCGCTCTGCCACGAATAGATCAGGTCATCGATTCCACGGCCAGATGTGACCTGTTGTCTTTTCTGGATGCTTCCTCGAGCTATCACCAGATTAAGCTCAATGTAACCGATCAAATAAATACATCGTTCATAACCCCGTACGGGGCTTACTACTACACCACCATGCCCTTCGGTCTAAAAAACGCAAGAACGACCTACCAGCGTTGCATGCAGAAATGCTTGCAGACGCAGATCGGTAGAAACGTGCACTCCTACATCGACGACATTGTCCTAAAGACCAAAGAGCAACACACGCTGCTCGAGGACCTGAAGGGAACGTTTGACAACCTCCACCGCTTCCAGATCAAGCTGAACCCGGAGAAGTGCGTCTTCGGCATCCCAGCCGGTAAACTCCTTGGTTTTCTTGTCTCTGAGCGAGGGATCGAGGCAAACCCAGAGAAGATTGGATCCATCGAGTGCATGGATTTGCCGCAGAACTTGTGCGACGTGCATAAGTTCATCGGGTGTCTGGCTTCCCTCAGCCGGTTCGTCAGCCGGCTGGGCGAGAAGGCCCTCCCCTGTACCAACTCATGAAGAAGACAGATAAGTTCGTCTGGACAGCTCAGGCAGCCGAAGCTTTTCGGGACCTCAAGCGCATGCTCACCTCACCGCCTATCTTGGCGGCGCCGGCCGCAAAGGAGCCAATGCTGATGTACATCACGGCCACCAATAGAGTCGTCAGCATGGTACTATAGATGGAAAGTCTAGAAGAGTGGAAGGCCTAGCCAGTCCAACACCCCGTGTACTACCTAAGTGAGGTGTTGTCACTCTCCAAGCAGAACTACCCCCACTACCAGAAGCTGGTGTATGGTGTGTACATGGCCGCCAAGAAACTCAAGCACTACTTTCAAGAGCATTCCATCCATGTGGTGGTGCTGGCTCCGCTCGCAGAGATAATTGGCAACAAGGACTCTATAGGACGTGCGGCAAAATGGGCCATAGAACTCGCTGCGCACAACATTTAGTACGAGCCAAGGACGGCGATCAAATCCCAGGCGTTGGCTGATTTAATCGTCGACTGGGAAGAGACACAGTACATGCCATCGGTGCCCGACTCAACATACTGGAAGCCACACTTTGACGGTCCTAGATGCGAGGAGGACTCAGAGCCGGAATCGTAATAACTTCGCCTAAGGGCGACCGGCTGGAGTATGTGCTCCAGATCCACTTCAAGGCATCAAACAACGTCACCGAATATGAAGGACTAATCCATGGGCTCCAGATGGCCAAGAATATAAGCTTTCAGAGAATAATCTGCTTCGGAGACTCGGATCTGGTGGTGCAGCAAGTCTCAGGCGAATAGGACACGAGGGACGCCAACATGGCCCTCTACTGTTTCTTCATTTAGAAGTTGTGCGCTTGCTTCGAAGGGTGCTAGTTCCACCACGTACCCAGGGCCAACAACGAAGTCGCTGACGCCCTGGCCAGAGTCGGTTCAACAAGACAGGCCATACCGCCTGGAGTCTCCCTCGAGCACCTGTGCAAGCCCTCCATCACTCTATCCCCGGAGTCTAACTCCATAGTGCTCAACGCAGACCCAGGAGCAACCGGGGCGGCGCACCCTGGGACTGCTCCACCACACCCAGGGACTTCCTCGCCGCACCCGGGGACTGCTCCACCGCACTTGGGGACTGCCTCGCCGCACCCGGGGACTGCCTCAACCGCAACCAGGGGTTGTCGCCAGCGAGCTTCCACCCGGTGAACCCCCTGACACTCTGGAGCCAGCTGCCCATGAGGAGATCAGACTCATCATGCAGACGTTGTACCCCATCCGGGAAACACCCGACTGGGTGAAGCCATTCATGAACTTCTTAGCCAAGGACGAGCTGCTAGAGGAGGAAGTGGCAATGCGACAAGTGAGACAAAGGGTAAGCGCATACACCATCATCAACAATGAGCTGTAGAAGCACAGCGTCGGAGGCATCTATCAACGATGTCTAAGCCAAGAGGAAGGAATCAAGCTCCTAGTGGACATACACCAAGGCGAATGCGGCCACCACGCTTCATCAAGAGGAATAGAAGCCAAGGCTCTTTGCCACGGTTTCTATTGTCCAACAGCTCTAAAGGACGCTCAGGAACTGGTCAGAGCATGCAACGGCTGCCATCGATTCGACCAGCTGAAGCACACGCCATCTGCAGCACTCAAGACAATACCAATTACCTGGTCGTTTGCAGTCTAGGGGCTGGACATGGTTGGACTGTTCAAAATAGCTCGATCCGGCATGACACACCTGCTCGTAGCCATAGAAAAATTTACCAAGTGGATCGAGGCCAAGCCCATAAAGAAGTTGGACGGAGCAACAGTGATCAAGTTCTTCACGTACATCATCATCTGATTCGGCTACCCACACAGCATCATCACGGACAACGGCACCAATTTCGCCAAGGGGCCTTTGCTCGCTTCTGTGGAGACAAGGGCATCCGCCTGGACCTAGCCCCGGTTGCGCACCCTCAGTCGAACGGGCAGTGTGAGCGTGCTAACGGCCTGGTTCTAGCTGGAATCAAACCAAGACTGATCAACCCACTCATCAGGTCACCTGGATGTTGGATAGAGGAGTTGCCAGCCGTGCTATGGAGCCTGCGCACCACCCCAAACCGTTCAATCAGTTTCATGCTGTTCTTCCTCAGCTATGGGGCAGAGGCTGTTCTCCCCACTGACATCCATTTTGATGCACCCCGCAAACAGCTCTACACGGAGCAGGAAGCCAAGGAAGCATGGGAGGACAGCGTGGACCTACTTTAGGAGGCACGCGAGCTAGCCTTGTCTAGATCAACAATCTATCAGCAGGACTTGTGCCGCTACAACGCTAGGAGGATCCAGCCCACCTCTTTTTGCGAGGGGGATCTGGTGCTGCACCTGGTCCAGAGCACGAAGGGAATGCACAATCTATCTCCTCCATGGGAGGGGCCATTCATCATCAGCTGAGCGCTGCACAACGACTCATACTACCTGATCAATGCCCAGCAGCCGGTGAAGAACAAGGCAGATCACTTAGACAAAGAAACCGAATGCCCATGGAACGCGAACCTACTCCGTCCATTTTACACTTGAGCTAGAAGTGTATGTATCTCCCTTTTCATGTAATAAATGAACAAGTTTGGAAGCCTCGGCACAGCCCCGAGGACTTTGTCCCAATTCGCGGACAAGCTAGGACTTCGTACCGGCCGACCCGGGCGCCCACGATTTCTACAAGCAGTTGAGTATTGTATGGGGCACCTAGATCCCACTCTTCAGTTCTGGCTTCAGACCACAAGCTGGCTGTCGAATCGGCAAGAGCAAAAGCTCGAAGTACCCCTACAAGAAAGTGCCCAGGGAGAAAGCAAAGGCGCCTAGGTGAACCGGCTGCGCCTGCCTGAGCTAAGACAATAACAACACAATGAAGTATCGCGGGGCACGCCAAGCTAGCTACTCCGTCGGTTCCGGCTGCAGACCGCAACCCGACTAGCAGCCGGCAAGGTCAATGCTCGAAAGGCCAATGCTCGCTGAGAAAAGGAACCTGTTAACGGCCTAGTTCGAAAGGGCACCATTTCCGTGTTCTATCTTAACTACGAACAAACGCACATAATGAAACGAACTCAAGCGATGCTGTGTCTTGTACTGCATGAGACACAACTTGGCAGGAAATAACGTGGCAAACAGCTTTGACCCGACTGGTTACCCCAGCTGACCCGAACCTCGGGGACTACACCCAGTGGGCGCGCTCCCGCGCATCCATCACCTCAAGCAGGGAAGCAAAGAGCTTCAACCCGGCTGGCTACCCCAATCGGCCCGAACCTCGGGTACTACACCCAGTGGGCGCGCTCCCGTGCACCCATCACCTCAAGCAGGGCAGCAAAGAGCTTCGACCCAGTTGGCTACCCCAGCCGGCCCAAACCTCGGGAACTACACCCAGTGGGCGCGCTCCCGCGCACCCATCACCTCAAGCAGGGCAGCAAAGAGCTTCGACCCGGCTGGCTACCCCAGCCGGCCCGAACCTCGGGGACTACACCCAGTAAGCGCGCTCCCGCGCACCTACCACAACAAGTAAAGTTGTCAAAGAGTTTTGACCCGGCTGGCTACCCCAGCCGGCCCGAACCTCAAGGACTATGCCTGATGATCACACGGCCACGAACCCGCACAAAAATGCAAGGACAAAAATGTCCAAAAAGAAAATAGACAAATTAAACTCAAGCCAAATGAGGGCATCAAGCCAATAAGCAGAACACAAAGGTTCCGCATAGAATTCAAAATTTTACAGCAAGGTTCACCAACAGGAAGAACTGTCGCAAGACAAGTTATCAAGGCAAATACTCCCGACATCCCAGGGATCAAGGCTCAGGAGTTGGACTTGTGGAAGGAGCATCGGCTGCTGGAGTAGGAGTCGGTCCGGCAGAAGGAGCACTAACGCTGGCCGCAGGAACTTGGCTGGAGGAGGCAATATCGGCGAAGTTCATGGGAGCTGGGATCCAGTGGAATGGCACTGTCTCTGAGGGGTCGCGGAAGTCACGCTCCAGATCCATGTACGTGCTGATCTTCACCCCGCAGGACCTGATCGTCAGAATGCTGTCGCGGAGGCCCTTGTAGCTGGTCCCAAGTCAGAAACCACGAGTAAGCACACCCAGATCCGCCTCCGGATACCAAGACTTCACCAAGGACAGCGCCATCTCCATGCTGCCACGCGCCACCCACTCCTTGTGGGTGTCCAGCACGTCGATGCCGCAAGGCAGGGCAACCACCAAGCTGGCAATGTCATGCGGCACGCCCGTCTTTGGCCAGGTGTACTGGAAAAATTTGTTGGCAACGGCGCGGAGACCATTTCTTTCCTCTGCTAGCACCTTGAATAGATCCCAGGCGGTCAGATCGCGGCCAGCCTCCTCCGCTGGCAGCTTCTCGAGGGACATTTCGGTAGACTCGGGGTAATGAGCTACAGTCGAAGGCAGGAGTAAGTGGCAAGACTCGGATTGGTTAACCACTATATAGAAGAGGCAAGGAGGAGAAAACTTACTAACGACCAACTCGGAGATCTCTTGAAGTTGTCGGGTCAGCTCCTCCTCCCGGGAACGGAGAGCCTTGACCGTCTCCTCCCTTCGGGCGGAGATTGACTCCAGGTTCTTCAGCGCCTCCGCCCGGATGCTAGCCGCCTTCTTGCACCTCTCCGCAGTGACCTCCAACTGGTGTTTGGCCTCGGCCAATTGGTCAAACTGCACCTGCCACGCTCTGTTTGACTCCTCTAGCCGGGAAACCTGAGCTTTGAGGCGCTCCACCTCCTTCTCCTTGTCCAAGATCATGGATGTAGGAGGATACCCGATGGTCAACAAAAAAGGTAAAAGGAGGCCAACCGCCCCCCAGGTGAGAAGAAGCAATCTTATGGCCCATCTCCGGAGTGTTCTTCACTGACTTCGAAAACACTTTTTGCAAAGAGAAAGGAGTAAGGAAAAGAGCGGAAATCCGGCTGCAAAACCTAGTGCGGGAAAGGTAAATGGGGAGAGACACCTACCTCCATCAAAACAGACAAATTTTTGGCCTCACCAAGGCCCCTTTCCATTACCTTAGCCAGGTGGCGAACCTGGCTAAGTGCAACGGGCGCCGCGCCCGAGAGCTGGGTGAGGATCACACCCAGTGTCAGCACAGTCGGAGCTGGCCTCTAGCCGGTCACAACAACCTCGTCTTACTCAGCGGTCTCGCCTGAAGTCGCAGTGACCACCAGCTCCCTCCCCGCCGAGCCAGAGGCACCCGGCTGGCCATCGCCCGCTGCAGCCTCCTCCGTCACTTCCGTGATGACGGGCCTGGCAGACTTGGCTGGAGCATCGCTCTAGGCCGGGCTCATGCTAGCCCTAGGACGGAGGAGGGGGTCTCAAGGTCCTGCGCTGTCATGAAGACCTTCCCACCCGCAAAGACGAGGGCACTTGGTGCAGCATTCCCGTGGCCGAGGAGCCCTGAGGATCCCCAGGCGGAGACGGCGGGGCAGGTGCAGCCGGTGTGGGTGTAGGCGGAGACCCTACCGCCTCCTCAACCACCGGAGGTGGGGGAGGGGCAACGACGACAGCACCGGAGCCACCCAGCGATATCGCCTCGCAGCACGGGGCATAAGTAAGGAAGACTCAGTAGAAATGGAAGAAAAACGAGGCAAACAGAGCCAGGGAAAACACTAACCCAATGATGGACGGCATGGTGACGACTTGGCATGCTCGGCGCGTCCGCTTCTGCTCAGCTGTAGCCAGCGTGGCAACGGTTGCCGCCCTCTTTCCCTGAGCTTTCTCCGCGGGCCTCTCCCGACCGGCCTCATCATTGACAGCATCGACTGCAACAAAAACAAATCTCAGCCACAACTCCACGGGCTAGGACAAAGGCAGGAGCCACACCCGACAATTACCATGAGGATCCGAGGGACCATCGTCCGACCGAACGGGAAACCTTTCGGGCTCTGTCTAGGGGTACTTCTTCGGCTTCCGGTCCGCCAGGAAGGTGGGGGAGCGTGAAGTCGCCGACGCCATCCTCAGCATGCTGCGCCGTAAACAACTACTGAAAAAGGGGAGCATAAGGTACCCAAGGAAAAACTACCAGGAAGAGAGATAAATACAAAAAAGGGAAGAAACCAGAGAGCAACTCACTCGTGGCGGCAGGCGTCCGCGGTGGTACGTCGGGCAGGAGTACGCCTAGTTCGCCTCCACGCGGAACTTGGAGATCATGGAGATCCAGTTCCGCAGGTCCTGGTACGGCATGTCCTTCCACGACATCCGCGTCGGGTCGTCAATGGTCGACAGGTGGCACATCTTGTGCGACTGCCTCTGAAGTGGAAGCACGCGGCATGCCATCCACGACAATGCAATATCTCGGGCGGTGATCCACTCCGTTGTCACTATTTCCTCCACCCGGGTGGCCATCCGGTTGATGTCCGCCTGGGCCCCCATCCCCTTCATCGTCCAGGCCTTCAGCGTCGAGGGCATGTTGACGAAGGGCGGCTGATAGATCCAGTCCACCTCCGTGGCATTGCTCACATAAAAGTATGAGCATTGCCACTGCTTGACGGTTTCGGGGAGCTTGAACCGCGGCATCAGCGAGGAGGGCCGCGGGTAGATGGCGCAGCAGCCCATCTACATCAGCGGGCCGTCCTGGACGGTATTCTAGGCCTTGAAGTGGAAGAACTTGAGGAAGTTCACCACCTCAGGCCACACCCTAAGGTACGATTTGCAGCATGCCGCATGATGCGACACCCGAGGTGGTGGAGTTGGAGCTCGAAGAAGACGAAGAGCTGAAGGAGAAAGGGGCTGAGGGGGAGGCCAAAGCCGCGGGCGAAGTGCGCAAGGAAGACGATGCGCTCCCCCAGCCGAGGTTCAGGCTCCCGCTCCCTCTCCGGCGTGAGCCGGTGCTTCACCAGCATCGACAAGGGGATAAACTTCCCCCACAGGTACTTGTAGACCAGATCATCGGTCACGAAGGACCTGCACCAGCCTCCGTGCTGCTCCTGCAGCATGTCGGCAAGTAGAGCGGCCGTGGCAGATGGTGGCTAGCAGCTACGGCAACCACAAAGAGGAGGCGCAGAGAGAAAAGTGCGAGTGAGCGCAGAGAGACAGGGAAGGAAGAGCTGGAGGAAGACGAAGTGCGAACCTCATTCCCCTCCAGGGCTCTATTTATCCCCGCACTACTAGGAAAAAGGGCATGCGTGGCGCACCTGGAATGGCCATCTGTGGCTCACTAGCAGTGCGCCACTAGCCTCACGCTGCGGCTATCTCCTAGCCGTGGCGCACTGGCTGATGCGCTACGGTTATGTCGAGATAGGCGTAGCGCACCTGCTAGTGCGCCATGGCTAGGAAGGCAGGTGCGCTACGGGTAGGATCTTCTGTGGCGCACGTTGTAGTGCGCCACGAAGCTGCGCAGGTGCGCTTTAGCTGTAGTGCGCCACAAAAGCTATGCCATGTGTGCCACGGGCGTTTTTTTTGTTTTTTTTTTAATTTCAGAGCCAGATGATATACAATACATATTATATACAATATTACAGGCAAATATACACAGAGATACAAGATATACAATTATATATATACACAATTTTCGAAACAAGATTGAAACAAATACATATAGATAAGTCTCATACATGAATACATAGTATAAGTTACATTGTTTCGATCAAGTTACAAAGTAGTTGGTGACATGTGAATACATGTGTCTCCAACAAGTTAGAGCTCGGAAGCTCGCCTAGACATCTAAACTAGCTAGACACAAACGCGGGATAAACAACCAAAGACGATAAGCATCACCGCGACGAAGGTGTAGGTCTTCATTCGGTTCCGCGCGGGGGCACCGTCGTCTCCTCAGCTTCCGTGCGACACATGGCCACGAGGCACTCCAGCCACACGACACTACGGCTTCGGATCCTTTGTGTCGTCGTGGCCCAGCACAAAAGATCCACAGGCGTTACCAGGAGACGAGGTGTGCGTGCCCGCCCCGAGAAACTGCTGCAGCAAGTGGCGCGCGCAGTTACCAAAAAACTAACGCAGCGACGCAGAAGTCTAACTGACACGATGTGCGCCAGAGCAACAGTCGTGGCTGGCGACATCACTAACCTCATCAAGTTGACGCTTCATCAACAGCTTTGCCAGTCGGTTGCTGCCTTCGTTGTTTACACCTAGTGGGCGGTCATCGATTCCGCAGCCGGTTGACTGCAGCCAGACCCGGTCAACAAAACACATCAAGATATAAAGGAGCTCGCAAGACCTTACCCACAGGCTAAGTCCTTATTCGCTCGGGGATTAGTGTCGGGGGGATAACCCCTGGGTGGGGAAAGCCAAGCCTAAGTAGGCCGGCTCCAGAAGATATAGGCCGCATGGCCATCAAGCAGTATAACACCAGCCGCCTGGCTAGCACCGCCAGGCTAGGATTGAAGCTTTCCCGACTAGCCCGTCTAGTCGGGTAGCCAGAAGAACCGGCCGGGTGGCTGCCTCCACCCGACTTATCTCGGATTCGATGGAAAGCGCAGAGGGGGAGATGCTCCTTGCGGGGTACGCCTCTGTCCCCCTTCGTCATCACCCAGGCTGGCGTGCTGTCACGACCTGCGCTACCCGACGAAGTTAAAGCAAAGTGGTCGGCTGACCACCAAAGCAGTCCGGGTGACTGTTAAAGCAAGGGTGATGCCCCAAAGGAAGCCCAGGTGACCGTTAAAGAAGGGGATGACGCCAAAAGAAGGGCGTACTGGGTCCTGGCCCACCGGCTAGACCCTGCAGGCGGCCCTGCCCTGTAAACCCATATCCAAACAGTAAACCCTAGAGCCCAAATTGTAATCTACCTCCCGCGACCAGTATATAAGGGCGGGTAGAGTTGGGGTTCTAGGTAAGTAATATACATATTAGCAAGATCTTGCCTCTAGTTCCATCTTCCTCTAGCCCTCGATAAGTAGCTAAGGAAACAACTCCAGGAGCACTTTTACTGGGCACTCGCCCCCCATATAGTTCATCTTGCAGGAGTAGGGGTGTTACCTCACCGAGAGGGCCCCGAACCTGGTTACATCGCTGTGTTTGCAGTTCTCCGTGCCCAACCCGTTGCATGAGCCACCGATTGCATCCGAGTGTCCCTATTTAGCCATCCCCGATGGCACTACCGTGTTCCACACCACGACAGCTGGCTCAAAACTTCTATGTTTTCTCGATGCATACTCAGGATACCTCGAAATCAAGATGCGAAAGTCAGACTAATTGGACACTTTGTTCACCACACCTTATGGCATATTTTGCTATGTCACAATGCCCTTTGGGCTAAAAACATAGGTCATACATAACAGCGAATAATGCAACATTGCCTCCATGACTAGATTTGTCGTAACATTCACGCTTATGTGGATAATATCACGGTGATGTCAAGTAAATAAAATGACCTAATCACCGACTTAAAGGAAACCTTTGATAACCTCTAAAAGTACAACATGATGCTTAACCCTAAGAAGTGTGTCTTCAGGGTTCAAGACGGCAAATTGTTGGGCTCCATCATTTTCCAACATGGAATCGAGGTCAACCCGGAGATAATCAAGGCCATCTTCAACATCAATCATCCTACATGCCTAAAGGACATCCAATGGATAATGGCTGTGTTGCAACAGTAAGCCGGTTCGTCAGCCGACTTGGAGAAAAGGCCCTGCCGGTATGGAAGTTGCTGAAGAAGGTGGACAAATTCATATGGACAGATGAAGCGGATGCTGCACTTAAGGAGCTAAAAAGGATACTTTCTTTTGCACCTATACTTGCATCACCCGAGTCAATGGAGCCTATGTTGATCTACATGGCGGCCACCAACCGGGTTATCAACATTGTCATCGTGGTGGAGCAAAATGAGCCAACGCATGAGTACGTAGTACGACAACAAGTTTACTATGTCAGCAAGGTCTTAACAGAGTCCAAGCAGCGTTACCCATACTACCAGAAGCTGGCTTATGGAGTTTTCCTTGCTTCTCGGAAGCTAAGGCACTATTTCCAGGAGCACCCAATCATAGTAGTGAGCAAGACTCCATTGTCCTACGTCATCAACCAACGATGCTATAGGAAGAGTGGAGAAGTGGGTCATTGAGCTTGCCGCCTTCGAAATCACTTAAAAAAGGCAAGACGCTATCAAGTCACAAGCGTTAGAGGATTTTATTGCAGATTGGACAGAGCTGTCAGAGGATACTCCTATGCCAGAGCCATAATTTTGGGTAATGCACTTTGACGGATCAAAGCTACTCAATGGCATGGGTGCTGGTGTGTTATTGCAGTCACCAATAGGATAGAAGCTACAATATGTCCTGCAAATCCACTTCGAGGCTACAAACAACATGGACGAATATGAAGCACTCATTCATGGACTTCGCGTAGCCAAGGATATTGGCATCAAGCGCATAGTTTGTTGTGGTGATTCCAACTTGGTTGCCCAGTAGGTGGCTGGCACATGGACTACGTGAAACCCTATGATGGCGGCATATCAAGATGAAGTAGATGAGATAGCCAACTGCTTTGAAGGCTACGAAGTCAAGTACGTCAAAAGGGAGGAGAATGAGGCGGCAGATCTGCTAACAAAGCTTGAATATGCTTGCAAACTAATTCCCCTAGGCGTTTTTTTGGAGCATCTATGGACTCCATCAGTGAAGGGAGAAGACCTCGAGAATCTGGATATGGTTGACTCATTTGTTAATGTAGTAACAGTAGTCCCTCCGGCTTGGACGAAATCATTCATGGACTACATCAAAGACGAAACTTTGCCAGCCGACGAAGTGGAAATCTGATAAATAGTACGTCGAGCAAAGGGCTATACCATAGTGAATGGGAAGCTCTACAAAATAAGCACTACAGGAGTATTCCTAAAGTGTGTTTCCCAGCAGCATGGTATGGATATCCTTCATGAGATTCATCTTGGAGATCGCGGGCATCACGCCGCTCCCCGATCGTTGGTCTCCAAAGCCTTCCGGAAAGGATTCTACTGGCTGACCGCGAAGGCGGACACCGACAAGCTGGTTGAAACATGCATTGGGTGTCAATATTATGCATGACAACCACATGTTCCAGCTGAAGAATTGCAAACCATACCAATAACTTGGCCGTTTGCAGTCTGGGGGCTTGACATGGTTGGGCCATGATGACCCACAAGTGTAGGGGATCGCAACAGTCTCCGCGGGTAGTATTACCCAATTTATTGATTCGACACAACGGGAGCCAAAGAATACTTGCAATCCTTAACAACTGAGTTGTCAGTTCAGCTGCACCTAGAAATAATTTTTGCTCACAGAATTTTATTAGTAGCAATAGTTTGTAGTAGCAACAGCAAAGCAACAGCAACAGCAACGGCAATAGCAATAGTGAAACAGTAGTACTAGTAATAGTAACGGTAACAGTAGGATTCGAGTGCGGTAGGCATACAGATGGATGAACGGGCGTTGCATGGACGAGTCTAAACATGTAACTTCAAGATCTAGGGCATTGCATATAAATAATAACAAGCATCCAAGTACTAAACAATCCTAGGCATGTGCTCCAAATATAGTCATACGTGCTCACAATGAGAACTTTCACAACATCTTCTGTCCAACCAGCCCGTGGCAGCGGGGCCTCTAGGGAACTACTGGCAATTAAGGTGCTCCTTTTAATAGAGCACCAGAGCAAAGCATTAACACTCCGTGAACACATGTGATCCTCACACCATAGCCATCCCCTCCGGTTGTCCCAAGTATTGTCACTTTGGGGCATTTGGATCCAGACAATGATATGTGTACACAACTTGCAGATAAGATCACAAACAATACTATAATAATGATTCAATAATAAGTTCAGATCTAAGATCATGGAACTCGGGCCCTAGTGACAAGCATTAAGCACAACAAGTTGCAACAAAGTAAATAGCACTAAAAGAGATACTAGGCACTATGCCCTAACAAATCTTATTCGATTACATGATAGAACTCATGCAATCCCTACCATCCCCAAGCCTACAGCGGGGGATTACTCACTCATGGTGAGGGAAACATCGATGGTTGATGGAGATGCGTTGGTGATGACGATGGCGATGATCCTCTCCAAATTCCCCGTCCCGGCAGGGTGCCAGAACAGAGTTTCTGGATCCGAATCTTGGTTTCTGGTGGCGGCGGCGGAGCGGAACTCTTTCTGGAAAACTATCGAACCCCCCGATGTTTTTAGGTCAGAAGGCAACTTATAGGCGTGGAGGGAGGCCAAGGAGCTGCCTGGGGTGTCCAGACCTCCCCCAGGCGCGGGGTTAGTGGGCCCGCCCCTGGGGTGGGTCTGGGCCTCCTAGGCCTCCCCTCTGTCTCCCCTTATGGCTCTGTGGATCTTCTGGTGAGAAATAGTTTTTGGCATATTTTTCAGGATTTTTCCTGATAGTTCATTTTCTGCACAAAAACAAGACACCAAGGTAATTCTGCTGAAAACAGCGTCAGTCCATCTTAGTTGTATCCAAATCACACAAGTTTAGAGAAGAAACAATAGCAAAGTGTTCGAGAAAGTAGATACGTTTTAGACGTATCAGGCCATTTCAAACGACACCTTGTGGGTTTATGCATCTTCTTGTAGCAGTTGACAAGTTCACCAAATGGATAGAAGCTAAACCCATTAGAAAGCTCGATGGGGGCAACAACCCTTATGTTCTCCCACATAGCAGCATCACCGACAATGGCAGCAACTTGTCACTCGGAGAAATGGATGCTTATTATCACGAGAAAGGAATCCACCTTGACCTAGCATCTGTGGCAAATCCACAATCTAGTGGTCAAGTTGAACGGGACAATGGACTAATTTTGCAGGTAATAAATCCACGTCTAGAAGCACCACTACATAGAGCAGCTGGAGCCTGAGCGGGGGAGTTGCCATCTGTTCTGTGGAGTTTAAGAACTACTCCCAATAGATCCACTGGCTACACCCTCTTCTTATTGGTAGATGGAGCAGAAGCAGTCCGATCATTCGACATCCTCTACGATGCACCAAGAGTCATTGCCTATGACGAAGATGACGCTAAATAATCCATACGCTTAGATGTGGACCTGCTCGAGGAGGAATGCGTGCTGGCATGCAAGAGATCTGACATCTACCAGCAGAAGCTATGCAGATACCATAGTCATCGTGTTCGGCATCGCTCGTTTAAAAAGAGGGATCTGGATCTTCGACTTAAGTAGAAAAAGTCACACAAATTATCCCTGCCATGGGAAGGACCATTCATCATAACAAAAGAACTACTCAATGGTTCCTATTACCTATTTGATAATCATGATTTGAAAGATAGGACAAGTGAGGATCATAAGGGTAAGCGACGTGACCCATATGATGACTACTCGGAGCTTGATTGGCCATGCAACATAGCTCAACTACGTCCCTTTTACACTTAGCATATTTTATTATATACTATGTACCCTTATATGATCAATGAAATAAATCATTTTGTTCACTAATATGTCTAAGTATTTTACCTCCTTTAGTGTTCATTTTTGGATCATGTAAAACCTTTATGCACAATATTTGCATTTGTAATTGTGAAAATTCTGCCTATAGGCATTAGCTTAAGTTTTTCTGTTGTTTTTATGTGGATTCTGGAGTAGTGACTTTAGCACTCTAATCCATCGATTTTGTGCTTAGGTTCTTAACGGTGCAATTAGGCATCATCGCTTGAACACATAGTTCTTGATGGGGGTCTTCCGACTAATGAAAGGTCAATAATAAAAGCCGAAATAATGTATAAGCCATCACTTGCTTAAAAAACAGACAACCAAACATGTTGGAACTAGATCATAAGTAAGTGGAGGCTTGAAGCCAAGTTTTTCGCCTAACAAACATCATTTTTTCTGCATATTACATACCATAAGAAAAATATTACAAAGTGTTTTTTATTTTTCTGGTGCAGGGGACTTCGAGGCTGTGCCGTAGGAGACATGAGAGTCTTCTTGTTCATCAATGAAGTCGGTGGTCTTCAAGGACTCGGAGGCTGCTTGGTCATTGTGGATAACCTCTAAAGGCACAAAGACGTCCGCCTTGACCAATTGGGCGACCCTGGTATCGTAGCCAGCGAGGGAGGACCAGATAGCATAATTATTGATTTTCTGTACATTCTCGTCCACATCGGGAAGACCAGCGGTCACCATGTCGATGTCGGCATCGTCATAGTGATCTTTGAACAAGGCAATGGCCATCCTAGCGCCAGCCCGGGTACAAGAATCTTTCCAGCTTACGATATGCTCGGGGGCTCGATGGAGGATTTCTGACTACTTCATGATAGATTCCACAACCTTGATGTTGATGTATAAGGGTTGGCAATATCTTTAGCCTAGGCGATGGTGGTATTGATGAAGTTACATGCGAGAACCATGCACTCTTTGGACGGCGGAGCATTTTCACCCAAGTTGGCTAGGCCAATGGGCTCTACATTTCTGACAAAGAAATTGAGGCCATGAGTTGAACAAATCTATTTAAAGTACATGGCTTACAGAAAATGAAGACGAAGGAAGCTTACCAAAGACGTTGCTCGGCTTGTTGGCATACCTCCGCCAAGGAGTCCCGTTCCTATCAGAGAGTCTTGTACACCTCAAGGTTACGCGCATTTTTCTCTTCGGCAGCTTTCTTCTGCTCCTTGAGGATCACGATCTCTTCTTCAGGCGGTTGATCTCCTTGTTGGAAGATTCTTGCACGGCCGCCAATGCCTCCTTGTGCAATTTGAGCGTGCCATCCCTCTCCTGCTTCAATAGTTTGTTCTCACTGTCGAGCTCTTGGATATGCTTGGATTTGTCGACAATTTCCTTGGCTTTGGCAACAACTTCCACAAGTTGGCGAAATAACAAGTATAATGAGTACTCGGAGAATGAAGTTACAAGACCAAGTTGAGAGAGAAATTGAAAAGAAAATAGACTCTTGTTTTTGGTGATATGTTCCTTTAAGAAGGCAGTTTTACCCTTTTCAGCTCCTCGCGAAGCTTGGCAAACTACTCATTGGTGGCAACCTTCCGAGCATTCTCATTCTGCAGGAATAAAGTGCTTAGTCTACTTGGAGCATCTAGTCGGAACTATTTATTTCAACCTAGAAGCTCGAGGGCTACAATACGAGTTTTTAAAACTCAAAGGTATGCTTTGTCCTTTCTTAAGCATATAGTTGGAACTATCTTTGTGTTTCAACTAGAGTATTGGGGGCTATAGTATCGAATTTTACAAACACTACGTATGCTACTCTAAAAGTATATAGTCGGAATTATTCATTCAAACTATATACTTGGGGGCTACATCACAAAGTTTCTTACTTAGTCACTTTTAGAGCACTCAGACCAAAATACCTATGGTTTTTCTTCAAGTCCTCGGAGTCTACAATGGGATATTATACACGAAATGCATAGGCATAAAAAACTTATGAAGGCGATGATCTTGAGGTTTGTGCCGGTTTCCGAGTACAATTTTCCAAAGGAAATTGTGTTACATCGAAGGATGTACGCCTGCTTAAGCAGTTCCTCAAGGCCATATGTCGGAGAAGTCGGTGCTGCACCAGGAGCTGAGGAAGATGGTGTTGGAACAATTCTTGGGCGCTGGGCCTGAAGGCCTCCGCCTGGCTCAAGGTCGCCGCAGATCTGCCTCCCACCACCAACTCCTTTCCTCTCTTGGTGGCATCCATAGCCGAAGCTTGAGCCACTTGAGAGGAGGTGCTCTCTTGTGTTTCCTGGTCACCGGGAACAACGACCATCTCGGCAACATCTGGGACCTATTGTGAGGGAATATTGTCCACGTCCATGATAGAGGGATCCGATGTTGCCATAGTCAGAGATCCGGCAGGAGCGGCAGAGGGATGGACGGCACGAGGAGGAGGAGCGATGGCGGGAGAAGCTTGGGTCAGCATATCACGAATGTTATTAGAATCCCCAACAGTCTTGGAGGCCTTCTTCAAACTCAAGTTAGTATTTTTTCTGAAACATACAAAATGTCAAAGTATAAGTATAGGAAGAAGCAATGCACATGACAAATTTGTAGGAAAATATACTTACACAACATTCGGTGCCTTGGTCAGAGGGATGCCAACTAATTTTCTTTTCTACGCCTCTAGGGAGGTGGTGGATTTCTTGGAGATTCCACTCTCCGTTTTATTCTTCTTGCCTCCGGTAGCAGCGTTAGAGGTGGAGCTCTTTCGCTTCCTGGTTGCCAGGACATCATTGTCGGACACGATAATGACATCCTTCATCTTGGGGTCATAGACTCAGGGAGCCATGCAGGTCTCCTCCAAATCCCCTAGCTGTTAAGTGATCATAGTGTTAGACGGACATGTGTATTAAAGGTGGAAAAACTAGAGTATACGTCGAAGCAAAGCAAATAATCAAAAGTTACCTTTGGGAACTCGTTGTCCTCGAACATGTCACAGGTGATGGTGAATCCACGCTTCCGGTCCATCACCTTGATGATGTCCTTGAGGCGAAGCTTGATGGAGTCACTAGAACTGTTATCCTGGGAAATCCAGAGGGTATCTTTCATGTCCTTCGTGTACTGACACATTAGCTTCTCGCTGTGCTGCAGAGGGTGGATCCGCCTTACAATCCAGCACATTGCAAGGTCACAGACGGTTAGACCCATGTCAACGAGCCACTCAATCCGCCTTATGGCACGGGAGGCTTCATTGTCGGAGGTAAGGATGACTTGGGACCTCCATGTGGTGGCTTCGGCGGTGGCCCCATTGATGAAGTCTAGGTATGTGCTTTCTCGTCTGACCAGAGGGATATCTATGCCGTAGAAATAGCTACGCTGCCAGTTCTTGCAAGACTCATGTCCCACGATGTCGGGGAACCGTCGGCCAGGCCGGATTTTGAAGCTGATTGTTCTACAGTTCCAAAGTTCGTCCTTGTTCACTCTGGCTTCCCTCTTGATAGTGAAAAAATAGATGAACATGTCTAGCCTAGGCCTAATCCCTAGGAATCCTTGGCACAAAGCTATATAATTGCTAAGTTCCAGGATGTTGTTGGGAAAGGTTCTAAGGTTGAACCTGGAAGTGCTGGAGGACTTAGATGCAGAAGTCGGAGATTGGCAGGTATATGTCGTGCACCAGCTGGGCTTTGAGGTATTACTTTTCTCCGGCGTGGGGAGAAGGGACCACCTCGCCCGCCGGCGCCGGCCGCTAGGCTAGATTTTTCATAACCAGGAGGTACCCCTCAGTAATCATCTCTTTGATATCTCTAGCAAAGATATCAAAGCCTCTCCACACTCCCTTGTGGGAGTCCATCTCTTTCTCCAGCGGCTCGAACGCCGCTGGAATATGGTCACCACCGGTAGATTCCACCACCACGGAGACAGGCACCTCCACCCCCTCCAGTGGGATCTTTACCGTGTTGGATGGCTTCATGGAAGCATCACCAGTCACCACCATGGAGGAAGGGGTGCTGCTGGCCATTGAGGAGGATGAAGTATATTAGAAGGTGGAGATGAGGCTAGGGTTTCTCTGTTCAAGGATCTCAAGGAGGTTCTTGGCGATAGGAATAATACAATGTGGGAGAGAATGTGGGTGAAAAGAAATTAACCCATGCAGTTAAAATTTTATAGCCTTGACATCAAGATTTGTGCAAAACGATCCAATGGTCAATGCGTGGATAACGCGTGTGCAAGCGTGCACGGATATTTAGCCATGTTCCCCCCGCCTCCTCTCTATGTTTCGAATTTTAGATAATCGCTATCATTATGTTTTCTGCATATGTGAGTTTCAGGGAGACACTAGCTACAGTGTATGTCAACCCACTGATAGTTGCAGACAAACAGTCCCATCTGAAGATTCCGACATGGATGGATCCTGTCCGGCTATGAGAAGAGTAAGATGGAGAGCTCAGTGATTCTCTGACTTACATATTGAAAACGGAGAATATTGCAAGGTTTTTTGGAGGACTACAAGATATTGCTTGACGAATTTCTGACATCACATAGACATAGCATTCAAACTAAAGAGGAAAGATGGCGCAAGATCTCGGAGTTCTCCGGGGGCTATTGTTGGGAATATGTTAAATGGGTATCACCATTGTATGTCTCTAATCCGGCTAACCTAGGTGGCCCACAGTTGGTAAAAAGGACCATGGCTGCTGGGTGGCCTAGGTAGACGGATCCAGAAGGGAGGCCCATGCCGGATAAATCAAGGCTACGGTATAGTTAG
This sequence comes from Avena sativa, assembly GCA_916181665.1. Taxonomy (NCBI): domain Eukaryota; kingdom Viridiplantae; phylum Streptophyta; class Magnoliopsida; order Poales; family Poaceae; genus Avena; species Avena sativa. Next base: position 116,602,400 of record OV702298.1, read on the forward strand.
CGACCAACCCAGGGCCTTGGAGTACAAGACACGAAGACTAGTTAGTATCAGTCTAGCACTCTATAACCCGTTCGGTTAGGACTTTTTCATGCAACCCTAGGTTCTAGCGCTTTTATAAGCCGGAACTTTGGGCGCCTTTCGGGAACAACTTAGCATAACATATAAATCATATCATCGCACACAACGAACCAATCTCTATAACTCGGTGAATTGCCATTATAGTGATTTACAGCAGGAGTAGGATTTCGCCACCGTCGTACCCGCCTAGCTGTGTTACCTCGTACCTGCCAACTCGCCGCCTTCCCCCACCTCTCTAAACATGATTTGTGAGGACCCATCCATGGCATACTCGTCGGCAATACCATGACAGTAGTATAGATGGAAAAAATATCGACTAATTCAACGGTTATATTCTGCAATATTTGACATATTCGACAGCATTACAAACTTACTGATTCTTCAGTACATACGATGAAAAAAAAGGCAGGTTTAACAATATAGATAATGTAATACAAAGATTTGACACATGATTAGAGTCTCCCTTTTTCTTCGGTGACCCTTTTCTTCCAACACCTCGTATGCTGCATGAGCCATTGCTAGACATGGATACTAGGCTTGCGTCTAAGGAAATTAAATCCAATCCATCGTTTAGACCAGATAGGGTCCTCACTTAGCTGTGTAGAAAGAAATGATAAAGAAAAACATCTAGACACTGATTAGCGAGTCCGTCTGCCATTTGATTCTCTTAGACATGGGTTTTGTACTAGACTCAGGGTCCAAAAAAATTGTGTAGAAACTACTCATTAAGTTTACGAGGTATGCCATTATAACACCTATCTGGTTCATCCTAATGTTAGTACATCAACTGCCTGGTATTATTTCATCCCTTCTACCTTTCTGCTATCTTATAGTGCATGTTCAAAATCATTAATCTGCTTAGATTATAGTTCTGTGTACATGTGGTACTTTAAAATCCACACCACTAAATATTTTATGTTATTCCACATGGAGATCTCAAAAGGGATATTGAAAATCATAGAGTGAATCGCCCTTACAATCTTGTAAGGGTTGTTGGTTTCTATTGTTGAATGCAAAACTTTGTCATAATGAAGCATGTTGATGTTTAGGAGTGGTATGGACCTATATGCACAGGAGAAACAATGTAGTACATGCATCGTCTATCCACTTACTAGATGCAGTGGCTGTCTACAACGAACAGAACTAAAAAAATATGACCTACAATGGGACTGCACAAATTGTAAGTCCCTTGTTTTTAGTGTGATGTGCTTAATGTTAGATGCTTGTTTACACGAGGCACTACCCGAGTCAACCAATGATTAGAAAAATATTACCTTCAACGGGATTGCATAAAAACCAATCGCAAGTCCATTGATTTATAATTCAATTTTCTCACTCAATCATGGTGTTGATCTATTCTTGCTATATTTGGCTCATGATCATAATCTATATATATATAGATTATCTCCTATACCATGTAAACTAGACCATGGTTAGGTGCTGCTGATTTAAGTATATCCACTTTTATGCTAATTTATAGTCTATTATGATATTTTCTGCTATATTCAAGAGTTGTCTGCACTCTACAGGTAGAAGCATAGTCTAGTGTCATATGCATGTCACTAGTCTAAGGTACTTCCCATGGTCTTGGTGGGGAGTAACTTAGACTAGTAAACATGCATGTGATACTAGTCCAAGTTACTCTACCAACATTGTGGGTAGTGTCATACGTGCATCACATGTGTGATACTAGTGCATAATACTAGCTAGACTATCCATAGTGGGAGTGTAATTGCTAGTATCATGCAATTTGTTTTGAAACGAGCTGGTGGTTTATATGGTGCTTGATTGCTTCATTTTGTTGATACTTACTCTATATGATGCACAAATTACTTGTGTTAAAAGAATTTCATATAGTTATTAATTTTATCTACCACTTCATGCTAGCGATACATTGTTTAAATACTTCATTGACCTTGTAAGGTACACAATATTTCATTGCCTTGTTTGTCTACTGGACTTCCTTAGTTGTTTAAATACTTACTTGATATATTGCTTGTTTTCTCAGGCATGATATTAGATCTCCAACTACATAATGATCTAGCTAGTTCATACGACATACCATTTTTAAACACTATTTTTGTTTTATAGATTAATGATTGTTGTTCTTACCAGTTCTAACAAGCTCAGGGAATCACTTGCACATCTTTTTATGTATTGGATATATTTCTATTGCGCAGTGATATGGCTAGTTGATGAGACATAGAGTGTCTAATTTCTTGATTCACTATATTCATTGCCACACTCTAGTTTAGGTAGTCTAAATGATACACACATGTTGATTGCTCGATTTGTTATATTTGGATAATGTTGGTTTTAAAATGCTTTGACAACGAACATGTTTTTCCCCTGCTATGCTATTGTAACTTAATTTTTCTTAGTTTCAGCCTACAAATAAAGCTAGTAAGGTAGAAGGCAGGGCTGCTACATCACTTGTAGCGGCCATTCTAGAGTTGATGTAACATTGGAACATGCTCGAATCGGTCTAGGATGTCGACCGTTCCTATTATTTCAGAAAGATATGTACGGGGCACATCTTTGATTGATCGCTTTGTTATGTCAGGCCAATAATGCATTAGAAATATTTCACATAAAACATGGCCGTGTGTTAGCTGGTATGCTCTGCTGACTTTTGTCTTTGTTTTAGGATGCACATGAAGCTATGGAGGCAGAAGGGAAGACCCGTACGTTAAGTGTGGAGGTCATTTCGCAGACCAGCAGTTACAATGGCTATTTCTTTCATAGGGCCACTACATTCACTGTTCCATTTTTCTAGCCAAAGAGGTGTTGCTATTGCACTCCAAATAATTGATTTAATTAAACAAGAAAAAATGAAACATACGCAATAGTCAACATTACACATGAAGAGATATGATGCAAATATGCCCTAGAGGCAATAATAAATGGATTTTTTTCATAAGTGTTTATTGTTATTTGCTATAATTGTATTAGTTCGTGATAGTAAGTATTTGGATGAAAACCCTAATACATATGTGGAATTATAAATAACATTTGACATTGCTAGTATCTCCTATAAGAATTGTTTATGTATCATTGATAGTCCTGATTTCCTGACTATGGGAAAGTACAAAGTGTTGTAGAGATGCCAATGATATATGAGATCGAAGTTGTTGAGAGTACAACATCGATGAATATACACAACATGATATAGCATGAAACACATTGTCAATATTGTTATCGGTAGTTTCTCATTAACAAGTATTACGATTACTAAAAGATCGTTAGATCGCAGGACACATATGAACTTGGATACGATATGGATGTGGCAGGATTCTCCAAAAATTACTCTGAGAATGAGTAATTATAAAGTTGGTCTTCGCTCTTACCGGATAGTATGTCAGTGTCTCATATGGTGTAGTTGTGTGAATTGATACTCCTGACGATGAAGAGATGCACTCTGGGCCCACTCATGTACTACGGTGTTCATCATTGTCTACATGGACAAGTGACGAAGTTGTTAATCACATGAACATCGAAAATACAAAATGATTAAATAGTACATATCGAGTAATGAGGATAACCTACGGTTTCACCTCAGGATATGTTAAGTATCGAGAAGCAATGCGACGTGTATCAAAGTAATATAAAAGGTTTGGACAATAAAAGAACTTCATGATTATATGCGGAGGAATGAGTTCTAGACATATCCGCATATATCTAAACCCATAAGGTCACACACTTAAGAGATTAATAGCATTTACAATGTGAGTGCGATTAAAGATTTGCGAATGAAGTAATTCAACTGTGAGTTCAGAGAGCCTCGGAATATTCAGAGGGGTCTAGAATATCGCTGAGAAGTGTTCAAAATTGTTTCACACACTTATGGAATGCATCAGTTAATTTAGGAAGTTTCTGGAACAATCTTAAGTTGTCCTAGATTTTTGGAGTATTCAGAATAATTAATAAAAGGTAGAAACCCCAAGTGGCACCATGGGCCAAAGGGGCCCATGGGACCCTAGGGTATGGAGCGCGTAGGGCGGGAGGGAAGTGTTCGAATTGGACCCCAAACCCTCCTCTCAGATGGTGTTGGGAGACAAGAGGGAAGGAGTTAGGGTTTGACCCCAACTCCCCTCCCTACCGCACTTTGAGAGAGGGAGAGGGGAGGAGGTCCTTTCTGGACTCGAATCCTGCTCCTACTTCTGCTTGGGCTGTGTTGGACCTATATAAGGACGGCGGGGGCAAGGACAAAGACACAAATTTTGAGAGGATTCCCTATACTATCCTACCGCCGCCCGCCCGCTCCCACCACCACCTTCCCACCCCTCCTCTAGGCACTGCCTCCTCCTGATGGCATCCTTCTTATTCTCGTTTCATCGTCTTCATCATCATCACATGGATATCTTCATCGCCTTCACGGAACGCTACCAAGTTCTACCTCTGGTTAGATCTAATCTTGTCAGAATGCGGAAGCTCTTATGGATCATCATGGACATGTTCCCGCTTCAACCATGTGCTTGATCATAGCTCGACGTGGTGCCATTAACCTTGTATATGTGGATACCAGTGGAGGTAATGCACCTGGAGAAGTTGATCGTGGGAGCCGTCTATGGGATAATACATCTCCTAGCGATTTGATAAGTCTTGTTGCAGGAATCAAAGATCGTCTTCATTAACCTCATCTTTGACAAACTTCCGCTAGTTCAGTCTTCGAGGGTATGATCTGTTGCCTCTCTCCTTGCATTGGACCTTGGTTATGCGCTAGATTTTTTTTGTTTTGCGTCGGGTGTTCCCCAATAGTGGTATTAGAGAGGTCTATGCATATTCACAAGTATGGATAGATTAATCGTTGAATTCCAACATTATTGATCTTGTTTTTCTTCCCAATTGTCAGAATTTTGATCTCGTCAGTATTGTGTGATTAATGGCCCGAGCCAAGTTTACGATATTTGGATTGAGACCGGTTTGTGAAGTGTACTTTGGGTGCATGAAACAACTTTGTCGGGTGCCTTTTTTCCGCAGTAGCTTGAGACAGATAGTTTGCACCCTCGGGTTCTATAGACTTGGTTAACGTCCGCATGGGGTGTCCTGCGTATCGACGAATTTCAGTGTTGCCTTCGAGGTATTCATAGCTCTTGGGTAAGATGCCCCAGATAAGTTAACTAGTAGGCAATTAATCATGATGTTTACTTACCACATAGGTAATGAATGTTTACCTATGAAAATATAGAGTCCGTAATCTTGTAAAGTGTGTTAGAAGTATCTAACTTGTTTTTGCAGGGAAGTGATGTGGTATAACTGAAGTTTGCAATGTGATGTATGAGATGTATTATGTTGCAATATCGTTGGGCATGAGTGGCAGGAGCCGCGATGATTTTCATATTATTATTGTAATAGCCGTAGTTGATTTTACTTTATTTGCTAGAGTAACAATATTTGTAAGTGCAAAGCATGGTGGTGATGATCAAGCAATGATGTAACTCGGTGCTATGCCCAAGTCGCACTAGAGAAGTATCCGGTGTCAGAAGACATTGATGATGGAGATCATTGGCGTGAAGTGCTATACCATATCACCATTTGAATTGCATGTGATGTTAATCCTTTTATGCACTTTATTTGTTGCATGCTAGTCGTAATAAATAGGCTGATCCCTCACTTAAAAATTATCAAGTTGAAAGTGTTCCTCCTAAGTTAGGCTCCACATAACATGGGATATGAACTGGTGCAGTTCATGCAACATGGGAACACATACCTACGTTCATAATTTGGGTGCGAACATGTCTCACAACCAGTATACTAAGGTTCCCTTGACATACTTGCTAGAACATATAGAGTATGGAACACAAGAATTGAAAGATTAACAAGAGTCATATAGTGATATCATTGGTATGATAACCTACCAGTTTTTCTCCCTGATATGCGACGTAACATTGGGGCCAGGATCATAAGACGTGCATTTTGAATCACTAACTATCAATTATGAGGGATATTTATTTCAGTTGGATCTACACTATAATTAAGATGTTAATTTTAGTAGTTCATTGATGACTAGGTTCCTGCATCAACTAGTGTAATTGTAACACCCTCGGATTGGCCCATTGCAAGTTTTATCGATTCCTACCAAACCCGCATAGAAACGATTCAAAGGTGCCCACCAGGCACTTACGTGCGGGTGGATGATGACCCACAAGTATAGAGGATCGCAACTGTCTTCGAGGGCAGTATTACCCAATTTATTGATTCGACACAAGAGGAGCCAAAGAATACTTATAAGCCTTAAGAACTGAGTTGTCAATTTAGCTACACCTAGAAATAGTTTTTCTCACAGTAGTTTATCAGTAGCAACAGTTTTGTAGTAGCAATAGCAAAGTAACAGCAGTAGTAAAACAAAGGCAGTAGTAACAATAGCACCAAACAGTAGGATATGAGTGCGGTAGGCATAGGGATGGATGGACGGGCGTTGCATGGACGATACTATTCATGAAACTTCAAGATCTAGGGAATTTGCAGATAAATAAGATAAAGCATCCAAGTACTAAACAATCATAGGTATGTGTTCCATCTATAGTCATACGTGCTCGCAATGAGAACTTGCACAACATCTTTTGTCCTGCCAGCCCGTTGCAGCGGGACCTCAAGGGAATCTACTAGAAATTATGGTACTCCTTTTAATAGAGTACCGGAGCAAAGAATTAACACTCCTTGAACACATGTGATCCTCACATCACAGCCATCCCCTCCAGCTATCCCAATTTCTTTCACTTCGGGGCCTTTGGTTTCGGACAATGATATGTGTACACAACTTGTAGATAAGATCACAAACAATACTATCATCATAAATCAATAATAGGTTCAGATCTGAGATCATGGCACTCGGGCCCTAGTGACAAGAATTAAGCACAACAAGTTGCAACAAAGTCAAATAGCACTAACAAAGATACTAGGAACCATGGCCTAACAATTTTATTCGATTACATGATAGATCTCATCCAATACCTACCATCCCCATATCCTACAGCAGGGGATTACTCACTCATGGATGGGCGAAACATGGATGGTTGATGGAGAGGCTACGGTGATGATGATGGCGATGATATCTTAAAATTCCCCATCCTGGCAGGGTGCCAGAATGGAGTTTCTGGTTCCGAATCACGGTTTCTGGTGGTGGCGGCGCAACATAACTCTCTCTGGAAAAAACGTCTACCCCCCCAGTTTTTAGGTCAGGAGGCTTCTTATAGGCGAAGAGGGAGGCCGAGGGGGTGCCTGAGGTGGCCACACCCCTCCCAGGAGTGGCCTAGGCTGGCCCGCGTGGCTAGGGGTGTGGGCCCCTCGTGGCCCTCCTCTGTCTCGTCTTCTGGCTCCGTGAGTCTACTGGTGAAATAGGATTTTTGGCATATTTTCCGGGGTTTTTCCTAATAGTTGATTTTCTGCACAAAAACTAGACACCAAAGCAATTCTGCTGAAAACAGCGTCAGTCTATGTTAGTTGTATCCAAATCACACAAGTTTAGAGGAGAAACAATAGCAAAAGTGTTCGGGAAAGTAGATATGTTTTGGATGTATCAACTCCCCCCAAGCTTAGCTTATTGCTTGTCCTCAAGCAATTCAGTTGAAAACTAAGTGCGATAAAAGAACTTTCACGAACACATTTTCTTCGTATGATGTAAATATTCTCAGCACACGAGTAGATACTTATACAATTCATAATAAGGAGTATGCAACTAAGTCTACTTAATAGTCATTTCAAGCTATGAATAGATTCCAACACATTAATAATAAATAGCATGAAACATAAACATAAGCAACATTGCAATGCTCATAAGAAGGTATGATGTAGTTCTATCTCGCTTGCCTTTGTTTGTGGAGCAAAACATAGATGCCAAGGCACCTCTGAAGTTCAATTGAAGACTAGAAGTAAAGATATCAGAGATACAAGCATCAAATTCATGACATAATTAACCAAGTTTTGAGACAAGCACATTACACTAAGAATGACAACTATGCTCTCAAGAAGGTGCTCATAGTAAGTGGTGACTCAATAAGGAAGTGAAAAGGTTTTGAAAAGTTTGAAAGGATTCAAAATGCTGAAAGTATGGTACTCATTAGCGTTGAGCTCTCATTGCCCCTATCTTAGGCATCTTTAGATGGTTAAGATGAAAGTGAGGTCCAATATGAATTATATGCTTGACAGACCATAAACTGGAAATCCCATGTCCCTTGAGTACGAGGGCTGCTCCTCATGCTACTCAACTTATTTTTGAGGGTAAAACAGTAGGGCAAAAAACCCCACTGCAATTTTTATATATTATAGAGAGTTACAAAAGAATATTTACAAAACTCAATCCACCTCAAAGAAGAGGTATAAAATTCTAATCAGCTATCTCCTGTCTAAATTGATTTCAATCCAAATTTTAAGGCCCTGATGATACTTCTTCTTAATTCTAAAAAGGACCCATCTTAATTCCTGGGCTACAATAGCCTTCCAGTTCTCCAACGACGCATGCTGATTATTGAAAATTTCGTTATTTCTGCAAATCCAAATGCCCCAAGATCCAAGTATCAGGATTTCCATTGCAAAAGGGACATTAAGATATTTTTTAATACTGGCTAAGGCTTCAAAGATATTTTGATCAGCCATATTGACCTGTGAAATTTCAGCCCAGCAGGCTCTTGCAAAGGGGCATTCCCAAAACAAATGTAGGCTGGTTTCTTCACTGTTGCAGCCCTGGAAAACACAGTCATAAGATGCCAGAGAAAAACATTTCCTTTTCAGAAGGTTTCTTGTGTTGAGCCTATCAAGCAGTAAGAGCCAGAAGAAGAATTTGTGCTTTTGCTGACAAGAAGATTTTCATAACCAAGAGAAATGTGGCTGAACCGGTTGGCAACCAGCTAAGGAGCAGTAAGCCTTTTTGACTGAAAAATTACTTCCCCAAATCTAAGACCAAATATCAGATTCCCCTTGCCTGCCAGTATTGAGAATTTGTTCAAGACTTTGATATTCCTGATAAGCTTGTTGAGATAAAGGAAGGTAAAAAAGGTCCTGAGTATTTGCAGTATGCAGGAACTCACTGACAGAGATGTGAGGGTTTTTTGCATATGAGAGGAGATGAGGAAGCTTATGTTGAAGGAAGCTATCATTCCACATATCAGACCAGAATAGTGTGGATTTCCCATTTCCAACCAAGCACTTTGCAAGTCCTTGAAAAATGTCAATCAGTTTTAAATGATCTTTCCACCAAAAGGATCCCTCGAGACTTCTTCCAGGGAGCTTATCATTATAGTAGTAAGTATTCCATACAAGGTGAACCCAAGGAATATCCTTGTGATTATAAAACTTATCCAAATTCTTCAAAAGAAGAGCAGAATTTTGAACATTAAGGTCTAGAACTCCCAATCCTCCCTGATTTTTGGGTCTACAAACTTTCTTCCATGCAACAAGAGCAGTACCTCTAGCTTGAACATCAGAAGTTTTCTTTCTCCACAAGCATTGCCTCATATATTTAACCAACTGCTCCTTGATAGTGACAGGAAGATCAAAACAGCTCATATAATATATGGGAAGGGAAGATAACACAGATTTGACTAACTGCAGTTTCCCCCCATAATTAAGAAAGTCAGCTATTCCACACAACCTTCTCTCAATTCTCTGAACAATAGGCAGGAAATGTTCCACGGCAGGTTTATTCAAGCCCAGAGGCAAACCAAGATAGGTAAAAGGCAAGGAACCAGTGAGGCAAGTAAGGGTATTAGCAAATTGCCCAAGCCTCTCAGAGTCCATGTTAATTGGCATCATGCTGGATTTGGAATAATTGACTTTGAGTCCAGTGGAGAGAGCAGAAGTATGTAGAATTGCCTTAAGGCACAAGAGTTGCACAAAATCAGCCTTAAGGATTACTAAAGTGTCATCTGCCTACTGAACCACAGGGAAGTCAGGACAGAACACATTTTCAGTGGGCAAAGAAAGAAGACCCAGGTTCATTGCCATATTGAGGATACTTTGAAGGAGATCAGCAGCCAGAACAAACAATAAAGGAGATAAAGGATCTCCTTGCCTAACACCTCTTCTGCAGTAAAATTTTTTCCTAGGCACACCATTTAAAAGCACAGAGGAAGAAGCTGACCCAAAGATCATCTGAATCCAAGAAATCCATTTATCTCCAAATCCTTTGGCTTTAAGGATATTAATAATTGCAGAATGCTCAATTCTGTCAAAAGCCTTCTCAAAATCCAGCTTAAGAATTAAAATTTCCTCCTTTGACTTGTGGCATTGATCAAGAAATTCAAATGCCCAACCTAAATAGTCTTGGATAGATCTTTGCTTGAGGAAACCATATTGATTCTTGTGAACAAGTTTAAGTATGACTTTTTGTAGTCTGTTAGCCAGAATCTTGGTGATAATCTTAAGGACACTATTTAGCAAAGAAATAGGCCTAAAATCAGCAGGAGTCAAAGGAGTAGCAATTTTTGGAATGAGGGTGATAAAAGAAGAATTAATGCTTTCCAAAGAGGCTTTCCATTCATAGAACTCCACAAGTAGGTGTTTCACATCATCCTTAATGATAGGCCAGCAAAGCTTCATGAATTCATTATTAAAACCATCAGGGCCAGGAGATTTATCATTAGGCAGATTTGTTATGACTTCATCAATCTCCTCATCAGAGAAAGGCTTTTCCAAAGCATCCCTTTCTTCCAGGCTTAAGCAGTCACCAGCCAAGTCATTAAGATTGAAATGCATTTCAGGCTTGTCAGAAGAGCCCATTCTATTTTTAAAGGAATTCCAAAGGAGATTTGCTTTGCCATAATGATCATAGACCTCAAGATCAGAATCACCCTTGAGCATGGAAATGTAATTATGTCTAAAGCTTATGGTAGCTCTGGAGTGAAAGAACTTGGTGTTCTCATCCCCCATCTTAACCCATTTAATTTCCCCCCTCTGTTTCCAATAAGTATTCTGGTCTTGTAAAAGAGAAATAATAAGATTTTTCAGGATATCTCTAAGATTCCACTCTTGAACAGTAAGAGTTCTCATTTCCTCCATGATATCAAGAAAGTCAATGGTGGCATTAACATTACAGATTTGTGCCTTTAGGCAAGGTAGCTGTTTGGCCCAAAGCTTCAGCCCTCTTCTCACATTTTTGAATTTAGCATTGATTTTTTTGCAGAATCCATAAAACCCACAGGAATGTTCCAGGCACTTTGAACAATAGCTTTAAACTCCTTATGATGCAACCAATGATTTTCAAATCTGAGCACCTGAGCTTTGGGAATCATTGTGCCAATGGAAATGACACAAGGAAGATGATCAGAGGTAGGCTTTGCAAGAGGAGCAACAAAAGTTGAGGGAAAACTCTGAGTCCAGGCAGCAGAAGTAAAAAACCAATCCAATCTTTCCAAGAGGGGATCTTTCTGCATGTTACTCCAAGTGAACTTTCTACCCTTAAGTGGTAACTCTACGAGACCCAAATTATTAATGGCTTCATTAAAGAGAAGCATACCATTCACATCTCCACCCAATTTATTTCTATCTAAAGGCTGTCTACAGAAGTTAAAATCTCCCACAATGAGCCAGTCCACATCATCAGGCATATCAATGCTGCCAAACCAATCTAAAAATTCAGACTTTTTTTCAGGTAAACATGGCCCATAAATGTTGGTGAGGATCCAGGATTCATTGGACAAGAGAGATGTCAAGGTGATGGAGATAGAAAACTCATTGAGAAAAGAAAGATGTCCAGAGAACAGGGAACCATTCCAAATGGTGATCAAACCTCCAGATGCACCTCTGGAGGGAAGAAATTCAAAATTGGTAAATTTGGAGGGGCAGAACTTTTTAATGTAGGAGCTATCAAAGTCCTCACGCTTAGTTTCTTGGAGACAGATAATGTCACAACCAGACTCATCAATTTTGTTTCTGAGAGCAATCCATTTTTTTCAGAATTGATTCCCCTGATATTCCAATTCAAGATCTTCCAAGTTCTTTTGTTATTCATTAAGAAACCAGGAGCAAGTATAGCTATGGGGTGATATAAATAGTGTAATCACCCAGGAGAGGAAACAACAATTACAGAGACAAAAGGCAATCCAATTCAGGGTACCACAGAGATAATCCATAACAAGTACCATCCACATTGTAATATCACAATCACAGAACACATAACAGGGAGTCAACAAGACTCCAGCAAAAGACATAGTTTGATACATTAAAACACTTAAGAAGAGGGCTTCTTCTTGGCTTACTGTCCACAGGTACCAGCAGCCCCAGGCTTCTTCTTGCCACCAATGCCCAAGCTGGAAGAGGGTCCTCCTTTAATGCTGCCTTTTGTAGGAGCCTTAACTGCCACTTCATTGGCCTTCCCTTTCTTGAGCAACCTCTTCTCCAGGTCCCCATCTTTTACCTTGCAGAATGAAGCAGCAAGATTTTTAACCACTTTGGAATTCAGACAAGGAGGAGCAGCATTACAAACCAGGCAATCAACAATTAGACAATTTATGTGACTTTTAAAACCCCCATTTAGTTCAACAATTCTAGGGCTTCTTCTCACCTCAGATTCCACATGAGGTTCCTTGCCCTTTCTCTTTCTAGCAGGGGTAGAGGGAGAGCATGAAGATTTATTGGATTCAATACCCAGGCAAGAAGGGGCCATCTGGGAAAAGCTCTCATTAGGAATGATGAAAGAAATTGAACTTTCCTCAGCAATAGGTTCTTTAATAATTTCCCATAAGGGAGAAGTAAGAAATCCCTTGACCCAATTAAACTTCTCAGGAGTAGCAAGCATGAGAGTAATGAAGTTAAACCAACTTACAGGAATATCACATTTAAGAGATCCCATTGAAGAAGATTCCTTCTGAATATGAGGGGCAAAATAATTCTCCCAGAGCTCCAAGCCTTGTTGGGAAAATCCCTGCTACTCAACTTTAGTTACCGGTAAGTTCTTGTCATAGTAAATACATGTGTATCATAGAGAACCGCCAAAGGGGTACCCTTTGCACATGATATAGGAGCTATCCCATAATCAAAATGACAAGGCAAGCAGACAATGAGCATCTCAGCAATCTTCTTATTTAACATGGGAAAATGGTGCTTTTTCTCTCTTTCCTCTTTTCTCATCTCTCTTTTTTTATTTTTCTAAATATCTATCTCTTTTTTTATAAGAAGAATGCTTCATAGACTGCTCACTATGGTTATGCTGCAAGTTTCCACCATGATTAGGCATGGATTAGGCTAGCGGCCCAGGCGTTTCTCTAAAACATATACATAACTCCATGGACTTACAATCTTCCCTTTTATTTAACACCAACGACATCCGTAAACAAAAGAGCATGATATCAACTGGGTATATATTTACAGGTGTTGAAAGCGTTCCCCATGACCGCACGGTTTTGCTAACACCCAGCCTATAATTTGCAAGCATATAACTTTCATGGACAGTCACAATGGTTCAGGTTTATTAAGTGCATGAAATAAAGTGTGCCATCAAGTTCGTGAGAGCTTTACTAACTAACTTTCTCATAAAAACCAAATATTTTATTTGGAAGAAAACAAGGCATAATGAATATGCACGGAATAGCAAATGATGCTAATAGGTATATATGGTGGACACTTTTGACAATATTGGTTTTGGGGAGTGGAAGCACGAGTAGAGCTCATACTCAGTGCAAGTGAAGGCTAGCAATATAAAGGGAACGACAAATGAGAGAGCAATAACTTTCATAAGCATGCTTGCAAAAAAATAGGACTAATTATGGCATGAAAGTGATATGAGAACTCTGAGGTAAAATAAATCATCGAGGCTTAACTGACTTTGTTCAGTCATATGCATGCGTGAGCATGTGCCCATCGATTCAAATGAAACATTCAGAGGAGGATACCACAATGTCATACCAAGTTATGAATTAAACAATGCAAGCAAACATTCATATGACATGCTACAAACTATTAGCAAGTTGGAGCTAATCATAAGAGAGCAAGAACTACTAAGCATCCATAAATAACATACACCTTACATGAACAGGCTAAGCATTCCCACAATGATGAGTATATGTACAAAAATGAAAACAAATAGAGTTCATTACCAACCTTTTACCACACCTCAAGTTGTCATTAACCTTCATTACTGCTCTTCACTTGTGTGGCTTGAATAATAATATGAAACCAAACTCCACCGAGAACTGTTGAACCCTGCAACAAACTTCACAAAACCAAAGAAGAACAGCAAATTTTTTTGGTGTTTTCAATTTTTAAAGAAAGCACTAAAAGCAAAAAAACAAATAAAGCAAAATATTTTTGGATTTTTCTGAAGGCAAACTAAATATAAAAAGGCAAAGAAACAAACCAAAAGAAGCAACGCAAATATTTTTGGTCTTTTTATGTTTTGGGAAAGCAGAAGCAAAAAACAAAAAGAAAGCGAAACATGGATACACAAAGAACCGACGAAACATGATATATAGATGAGTGTGGTGTCATTATACCTCCCCCCAAGCTTAGGCTTTTGGCCTAAGTGGGGCTCAATCCTATCCTGGCCAGGAAGGTGCGCCTTCGTAATGCAACGAAGAGGCCCCTTCATCCTGGTACCTGCACGAGTAAGCCCCTGTGTAGTGCATAGAGTGGTCATAAGAGGGCGCGTCCCCCCTGGTAGTGTCCGTGGAAACCATGAATACGCAGATGCTCATACATCTCCTCCTTGGAGCATGACCAAGATCCCCTGCAAATACTGAACAAAGTGTCTTATGGCAAAGGAATTTCCCTCTCTTCCCCATCAGTAAACATCATCCTGTAAACCAAACTCTCAAGGGTAGAGCTAGCAGTGACAAAGTGATGCGCTGTCATGGCAGCAAGATCAAGCCTCTAAGGAGCCAAAATTATATCATTTGGATTAATAGAAAGTTCTAAGACAACAACTACACGTGCAACAATAATACCCCCATAAATGGGTCGTCTAGTAGCTAGGCGACGAGCAATGAGAGAACCAAGATTATACCTGGTTTCATTGTTGAGTGCAGCGGCTAGAAAGGACAAATGATAGTTGGAAATATTGCTAGTGTTCTCCCTACCAAGAATACTAGTGGCAAGATAATAGGCAAAATATATGATAGCTGGGAGTTGAATATTTCTTATCTTCCCGCGCTGGGCCATGTGGTCATCATCATTAGTTACCCCGCGGTAGAGCTCCCACAAATGAGTGGGTCGAGCTGGAATCTTCTTCACCGTCCCAGCCATGCTAATACCCAAAATGTTGCAAAATTTCTTCAATGTCATGGTGATAGGCCTATCGTAGATTTTGAATGACACATCTGTCCTAAAAGGGTTGTTAGTAAAAGAGAAACTCTCCACAAAAGTTTTGCTGAGCAAAGCATATTGATCACTCTCATCCTGCATATAATCAGTTAGACCAACCCTCCTAACAAGAGTTAGGAAATCATTGAGAATCCCTGCAGCTTGCAAAAAGGTAAAACAAGGGAAGGTAGAAGGGTGCACATCTCCTTCATCTCCCTTGTTGCCAAAGCGCGGCGTAATAATATGCTCATTGTATGATGGCCTAGCTTGGGAGGATGATCTCGAAGGCCTTGTTCTCCTAGGTGCATCACTCTCAAACACTTCTCCAAAAGTGTGGTTGTCCATGACCCTTTTTTTGAAATTTTTAGACAAATATCAAACCAAATGATTTCCAAGTTGATAAATGATGAGGAACTATTATAGGAACATGCTAGAGGGCTAAACATGCATCAAAATGAAATCTCTAAGCATAGTACAAGCACGCAAGCTCACACAACTTGTCACCTACAGTAGCAAAATACTCAAGATACAATCCACCAATCAAAAATCTAATTGGACAAGCGGAGGAGGCACATACCGGAGAGCAATCCCTCCAAAAAACAGCAGCAAAGATTGGTTGAGCAAGGAGATCAAAAATCGGGAGCAAGAACAGCAGTAACTTGAACTTGAGAAAGTTTTCTAGTGTTTTGGGAGAGAGAAAGAAGTGGCTGGAAGGAGACAACTTGGAGGACCACGGGTGGGTCCCACCCAGGCCAGGCGCGCCCTAGGGCTGGCCGCGCCACCAGGGGGTGTGCTGGCCTGGTGGGTCCCCTGGGCCAATCCAGGTGTCCCTTTGTCTCTTTTTTTGAGGAAAAATTTAATATGAATTTTCTGGAATTTTTTGGGAAACTTTTTGTTGGCCAATTTTCAGGTTATGGAAATTGATTTTCTCGCAGAAAAAGATTTTTTAGAAGAAGCAAAAATAAAACCAAAACCAAAACTACAGAAGTTATAAGACACTCTAAAAAGAAAACAACTAGCAAAACTAAAACTAACAAGAAGAAGAGCAAATACTAGAAAGGAGAAAAATAAAAGTGAGCAAGTATAACCATTGTGAAAACATTTTTTTGTTCATTCAAATCCCATTGTTAACAAGGTTGATCAAGTCTTGTTACCAAAACAATTTAAAATGAAACAAAACTTTACATTTCACAAAATGATTATGTTACCTCAAACTTGATAGCAATAGTCCGAATCATAATAGTTTCAAAACTTTCTTGTGGAATGGGACAATATATTTATCTAACTTTGATGCTCTCAATATTTTCAATTGAATTCAGGCATAGCTCTTATCAATCTTCTTGGGAAATAGACAGTATGCTCTTTTTCATTAATATTAAAAGTTACTTTTCCTTGATTACAATTGATGACAACACCTGCAGTATTAAGAAAAGGTCTCCCAAGAATAATAGACATATTATCATCTTCAAGCATCTCAAGCACAACAAAATTAGTTAAAACCAAGCAATTATGAGCCACTTGAACAGGAACATCCTCACATATACCAACAGGAATAGTAGTTGACTTATCATCCATTTGCAAAGATATATCAGTTGGTATCAACTTTTCTAGCTAGAGTCTCTTGTAGAGAGAAAAAAGCATAACACTAACTCCACCTCCCAAATCACACAAAGCAGTCCTAACATAATTATTTTAATAGAGCATGGAATAGTTGGAATACCTGGATCACCAAGTTTCTTTGGAACCTTACCATTGAAGGAATAATTAGCAAGCAAAGTAGAAATTTATTCATTAGGAATCTTCCTTTTATTAGAGACAATGTCCTTCATATACTTTGAATAAGGAGGCAACTTGATAGCATCAGTCAAAGGAATTTGCAAAAATAAAGGTTTCATCCACTCACAAAACTTGTTATAGTGTTCTTCCTCCTTTGAGTGTTTCTTATTAGGAAGAGGCATAGGTTTCTGCACCCAAGGTTCTCTTTCACTACCATGTTTATTAGCAATAAAATCTTCCTTAGTGTACCTAGTGTTTTTAGTGTGCTTCTCAGGTTCTTCTTCAATTTCTTCCTTATCAGGAGCATCATTTTTATCATTACCACTTTCAGTTTCGGCATCAGAGACAGATATACTATTGGGATCTATAGCAGGTTCAGGAGGTTCCTCAACTGTTTTATGTTTCTTTTTCTTTCTCTTATGAGGACTACCACTATTTTCAGCTTGTTGAGAATCCTGTTAAATTCTTTTAGGATGTCATTTAGGATATAAAGGGTCTTGAGTGGCTGCACCACTCCTAATTCTAATTCCATAAGCATGTTTATCTCCTGAAGCATTAACTAGCACATCTTTTTGTACCTTAGCAAGTTGATCAATTTGGGTTTGAACCATTTGGAAGTGTTTAACAAGCATTTTAACATCATTAGTAGTTCTTTCCACAATATCTTTCAACTCATTAATAGCTCTAGAGTTTTCCAATAAATGATTCTGAACTTGTTTATTAAAATCACCTTATTTAACAATAAAAATCTCAAGTTCCTCTAAGCATTGATCAGGGGGTTTACCATAAGGAATATCATCTTCATCAAAGTGTTGGAGAGAATGTACCTCAATAGTGGATGAGTGGGGAATTGGCTTACATAATTCTTCTATAGGAGGTAGATTCTTCACATCTTTAGATCTAATACCTTTCTCCTTAATACATTTCTTAGCTTCTTTCATCACTTCATCATATAATTCAATCATTCTCCTCTTCTTTTGTGTTGGAGTTGGTTCAGGCGCAATTGGTTCAGGTGTAGTAGGCTCAGGTGTAATTGGCTCAGTTGAAGTCCAATCATCATAATTCTTGCTTATTTTAGCCATTAATTCTTCAGCTTCTGCAGGAGTTCTTTTCCTGAAAACACAATCAGCAAAACTATCCAGGTATGTCCTAGATTCATTAGTTAGTACATTATAATAAATATCAAGAAGCTCATTTTTAGGTAATGGACATCTAGGATGTGCATGAATCAAGGCACAGAACCTTGTCCATGACTCAGGCAATTTCTCTTCTTCTCCCAGTGTAATATCAAAAAGTTTCTGCAAAGCAGTATGTCTAGCACTGGGAGGAAACTATTTCTAAAAGAAATTAGCAATCAAGCAATCAGGGCTATCAATGGATCCAGTAGGTAATCTATTAAACCAAGCTTTAGCTTCTCCTTTTAGTGAAAAAGGGAAGATTTTAGTAACAAAGTACTTGCGCATCTTAACATCATCAGAAAATAAGGCACTCATAGTGGAAATCTCATTCATATGTGCCACAGCCTTTTCATTCCCAGTCCCACAAAAAGGTTCTTTCTCAACAATGTTTATATAGGATAAATCAAGAGAGAAATCATAATCTTTATCTTTAATGCTATGGGAGAAGTAGCAAACTTAGCATCAGGAGATAGTTTAGGTATAATGGTATGTCTCTCAAGGAGACTCCTAATAGCACTAGCATTGTGTGTGTTTTGACACTCTTCAATAAATTCATCAGTCATTTCAATGTAACCATCATTAATATCATATCTCTCTCTAGACTTAGGTGATCTAACATGTGTAATAGTGCCTTCACTAGGAGTTTCAGTGTTTCCCAAAATAGTTCTAGCAATAGTAGCATCTAGGAAAGGACCTAATGAACCACTCTCATCAAGAACAATAGAAGTAACATCTTGAGTATCAGAAGCAATTTCAGATTCAGCAGTAGTAGCAGTGTGTGTAGCATCTGTATGTGGTGGTGGTGTAACAGGCTTACTTATAACAGACGATGAATCAAGAGCAACAGAGGTGTTTAGAACTATACCTCTTCTTGTAGTGGATGGTAAAATAGCAAACTTTCCATCACGAGACTTCCCCATAATGAAAGGAATAGCAGTGACCAACAATAGATCGAAGTAAACTTACAAATGAAGCTATGCTCCCTGGCAACGGCGCCAGAAAATAGTCTTGATGACCCACAAGTATAGGGGATCGCAACAGTCTTCGAGGGTAGTATTACCCAATTTATTGATTCAACACAAGGGGAGCCAAAGAATACTTATAAGCCTTAACAACTGAGTTGTCAATTCAGCTACACCTGGAAATAGTCTTTCTCACAGTAGTTTATCAGTAGCAACAGTTTTGTAGTAGCAATAGCAAAGTAACAGCAGTAGTAAAACAAAGGCAGTAGTAACAATAGTACCAAACAGTAGAATATGAGAGCGGTAGGCATAGGGATGGATGGATGGGCGTTGCATGGACGAGACTATCCATGTAACTTCAAGATCCAGGGCATTTGCAGATAAATAAGAAAAAGCATCCAAGTACTAAACAATCATAGGCACGTGTTCCATCTATAGTCATACGTCCTCACAATGAGAACTTGCACAACATCTTTTATCCTGTCAGCCCGTTGCAGCGGGGCCTCAAGGGAATTTACTGGCAATTAAGGTACTCCTTTTAATAGAGTACTGGAGCAAAGCATTAACACTCTGTGAACACATGTGATCCTCACATCATAGTCATCCCCTCCGGCTATCCCAATTTCTGTTACTTTAGGGCCTTTGGTTCCAGACAATGGTATGTGTATAAAACTTGCAGATAAGATCACAAACAATACTATCATCATGAATTAATAATAAGTTCAGATCTGAGATCATGGCACTCGGTCCCTGGTGACAAGCATTAAGCACAACAAGTTGCAACAAATTCAAATAGCACTAACAAAGATACTAGGCACCATGCCCTAACAATCTTATTCGATTACATGATAGATCTCATCCAATCCTACCATCCCCATAGCCTACAGCGGGGGATTACTCACTCATGGATGGGGGAAACATGGATGTTTTATGGATAGGCATCGGTGATGATGATGGCGATGATCTCCTCCAATTCCCCGTCCCGGCAGGGTGCCAGAACATAGTTTTTGGTTCCGAATCACGGTTTCTAGTGTGGCGGCGCAGCGAAACTCTCTCTGGAAAAAAAGTCGAACCCCTCCCCATCTTTTTATGTCAGGAGGCTTATTATAGGCGAAGAGGAAGGCCGAGGGGGTGTCTGAGGTGGCCACACCCCTCCCAGGCACGGCCAAGGGGTGTGGGCCCCTCGTGGCCCTTCTCCGTCTCGTCTTCTAGCTCCGTGAGTCTTCTAGTAAAATAGGATTTTTGGCATATTTTCCAGAATTTTTCCTGATAGTTGATTTTCTGCACAAAAACTAGACACCAAATCAATTCTGCTAAAAACTGTGTCAGTTCATGTTAGTTGTATCCAAATCACACAAGTTTAGAGGAGAAAAAATAGCAAAAATGTTCAGAAAATTAGATACGTTTTGGACGTCTCAATAGAAAACAAAGTAATATCATTACACAACAGTCCACGATGGAACCCACAGATTATATATATACAACAACGACTACATGAGTCAAGAATACATATATTCAATACAAAGATCCAAATCACCTCGAAAACGGTACAACATCCGAGTACGGACAAGAAGCAAATGGGGTTAAAAGCCCGGAAGAATAACCAATGGCGTCCATAACCCTGTCCAGGCCAAGCCGGAAGGGTAACCCTGCTAATGACGTTGATCTCAAAACCTGCTTAAACAAAAGGGGTGCCGGTAAAGGGCACAAGAAAAAGAGAGCGGTCAGTACTGAGGCCAGTACACGGCGAGTCTTAGAATTCGACGGTCCTAGCGTACGTAGGTATGGTGGACTGAGCGGCAGCGCAACATGCACTAAACAACCTATAGAGACTTGATATAATTGTCGGCTATCAGAAAGAGATAAGAAAGACCTATGCGGAACCAACATGATACTACCACCAAACATACCCATCCTGGTATTTCCCCCTCGAGACCAAACGAGGAAGTCCTGCCGAGGAAACTCACACGGTTGGCAGTTTTATTCATTCTTTTCATGGTGGTTATCCAACTTACTAGTCATATCAGATACATGTCAAATTATAACAGTAAACTTTAGTTATAGTTGTCTATGATTGAGAATTGTGCTCCAAGTGGTCCATAACTGCGGACATGGCTTCTCAAAAATATTTAACCCTACAGGGGTGCACCAAAGTTTCCACACACACCTACATGCTTGTTGTCAGATCAGGTAGGTACAAGATCACAAAACATACACCCAACGGTATGACGACGGTGTTTCGGACATGACGTTTTCTAGACTCAAAGCAAGCACATGGGGGCCGCCCCACTAAGCTACCCGTAACGAAGTCGGTCGGTCTCCGAGACGGACCCAGGGTTTGCGACAACGGCTATAAACGACTGAGAAGCCAAAAGTGTGACTGGCTTATCGATATTGCAAAATCGTGCCGCGATCCAAAACAGTATAGGCGCTCCACGCGCAATAGTAAATAAAGCATTAAAGCATGGCACAAGTACACGATAGTAATAACGCCGGAAACTAGTTTATGGCCCTCGTTACAGTACTTTGAATTCAGGTACTAAATCGATGGGGGTGCCCACACACCCCACATGTGGTTAGCGCGCTCGATCTCGGAACATGTGTCAAGAACTCGGGGTCCTACGAGAGACAAGTAGACGGTTAAAAACTAAATATTGTCTATTATCCACCGGTGCCTCTGCATTATTTACCTACTTTCAATTTTAATTATTAAGCTGTAATTAAAGCCATGATCATCTCCACCATTAAGCATGTACCAACCACCCAATAACGGTGGAACATCAACAACGGGAAGCAACACCTGAGCAAGCAACTACGACTCACAAGGCCGACTGTCTATCAATCAATAGGCGATAGGATGTGTCCATGGCAATATAGAGGCTGCCGGAAAGTATAAAGGGTTACAAAATCTAGAGCATCGCAAAACAGATAGCAATAGATTAACATGAGGAAATAAAGACTAGAAATATAGAATAGGTATAAAGAGGGAGAATGCTCGCCTGAAAACATTGTCAAAGATTCCTCCGAAAAACGGGCGTCACTCGCATCAACTCATTGGCCTAATCCGTAAAGAAGCAAAGCACTAAAGAAAACACCGGATACACTATTTAATACTACGGCAAAAGATCGGACATGATGCATGGCATGACAAAAATGCGATGCAATTAGACAATATTAAACGAAAGCGGGGTCCCTACACCCACAAATATGTATGGAAGCATGTACACTGATATGCAACAGTTATATATGTCATATTATAAAAAATAGGGGTTGGGTCGGGGTCACACAATCTTAGACTCCAGGGGTTCGGCTCATCCGGATCGGTCTTCGGGCACCGACAACGGGGCCTTCAGGGTTCCGTGAAGCAGAGCTCGAGAGGCATCGTCTTCACGTTCGAGTTCCAGTTACGAGTGTCGTTGTCGATCTTGAAATAGCATCGATATTCTTCAAGAGTCACGCCTTGTCCGACCTTCGGAGGTGTCGGCCTTGGGTTGGCCGATTGTCGACGAGAAGATCTTGCCCAAATTTACTCAGAGGTCAGTGCACCCAAATAGATGGCCGATCACCACATCTCCGTCGTCGTTTCTTCTCGGGCACACGTGTAGGATCCCACACAATGAATTATCCAAAAACGGAATAGAGGCCCAACAACAAAGCTGGAGATAGACAAGTTCATACATTAAATGGAAAAGAGGCATGCGGGTTCTGCAGGAGGCCCCGTCGGTTAGAGGAAGCGAAGCCTAAGGGCAGCGCGAGGGCTACCAGGAACACCGCGAGGCCGGCATGCTACTTCCCATGGTGGGAAGGCGACGCCTGGGCATCGGCGGCCAGCAGCGTGGAGAAAGGGGAATTCGAGCAGGGTGCCGGAGAAGAGCGACGGAGCCTGGAAGACAGGGCCACTAGAGCTCGAGGAAGGGCCGGCGACGAGAGGCGAGGTGGCACGACCCTTGACGACAGCGGCTCACAGAGGAGAGGGCGCGGGCAGCAACTAGCGACGGAGAGACACCGGAGGCAGGGAGGCGGCTCGCCGGAGGAGACCAACACGGAGGGAGGCTGGCGAAGCAGAGACTGCTGGCCCACCGGCCGGAGGCGAGCATGGAGGGCGGCGGCGGCTCGGGATGCAGAGGCTCCGGCGGTGGCGCTCGGAAGGAGGAGGTGGGGGCCGCGCTCGGAGGAGGTCTCACGCAGGGAGGAAGAGGGCGGCAGCAGAGGAGCTCCTGGCGGCGGAGTGAGTCGCTGCGGCGGCAGGGCTCGCGATTTGGTGAGAGACGAGGTAGGGTCGCGGGGTCTGAGCTAGCGTGGCGGCGGGGATCGCGCGACCGAGGGAGATGGGGATCGCGACCGGTTCCAGTTCCAGGGTTAGTGGCGATCGAAGATGGGACCACGTGTGGTGTGGGAGGTGGCGACGGAAACGGGCCAGGGGACGTGCGTACCGTTAAACCTGGCCAACGGGCCGCGTTCTGACGTGCCGGCCCATTAGCCCGCGGAAAAAGCCCGGCACCAGCCCGGCCTAGCCTGCCGCATGCTGAGCCCGTGCCAGCCTGGCCGTGCCTAGGCCGTGGCCTCAGGCACACGTGTCAGTCCGGTATGGCCCGTTAGGCATGAGGCCAGCGACTCGCGTGAATAATTGATAAAAAGAGGACTCCCTGGAAGTTGAACTAAGACCTCTGTCTGTTCCGCGCACCACTCTACCACTGCGCCATCAAATCTTAGCTGTTATAGGAGCAGTTCCATCTCTATTATCCTTTCTTTTCATGGACATGCTAGAATATAGGCCCGTATGTATTAATGGTCCCGCGTGCTTGGCGTGCCACGAGCCGAAAGGTGTCGTGCCCGGGCCTGGGAAGCAGGCCCCCGTGCCGGCTT
Source organism: Avena sativa (assembly GCA_916181665.1). Lineage (NCBI taxonomy): Eukaryota > Viridiplantae > Streptophyta > Magnoliopsida > Poales > Poaceae > Avena > Avena sativa. The sequence goes on from OV702298.1 coordinate 116,626,491, forward strand.
GGCATGGCACGCCAGGTAACGGGCCGGGCCAGGAACGTTTAAGCCGGGCCGGGCCTGTGCCGTGTCGGCCCGGCCCGTTGGCCAGATTTGCGTACCGCGGAGGGTCGGTCGCTGGGGCGACAGAAGGGTTTCTAGAGAGTGGACATATACATGGCAATGTAGATTAGTTGGATCAATCAACATGTAGCATGAAGGAATAGAGAAAGGATCCATATATTTTATATATGGCTTGATTTAAGTACCAAAAGAAAATTCAATACCACATACAAAAGTATGGTAGAACAAGAAGATGATCTCAATAGAAGATGATATGCAAGTTAGTGGATGGAAGGAAACTAAAAGATATGGCCCCATCTCCAATTGGGTATTAACATATATCAACAACCAAATACAAAGTATCAAGAAGAAAATACATTTAATAAACAATGCATACGAATAAGAACGAATAAAAGGGTGTTTAATATGATGCTCAAATGCAAGGTGGCATGGTGACATGAGCATGATATTATGTAATGAATGATATGTAGGAAGTAGCAATATATAGACTAGGAAAGGAGCATTGCAATTGTTAGACAATTGGGATACTACATAGTGTTGGATAATCTGGCCCTTGGCAGGGTAGATAATCTGCCCCCCAAAACTTGGTTTTCCTGCATTTGAGTGGAAATAATTTGCAGAACTAAACACACAATTAAATAATCCTTGGCATTGTTATGTAACACACAAAACACTAGAGATTATGAAATGTTCTTTCAATCCCCCTTTTTGGTGTTCGATGACAATACTAGGATTTGCAATATATCCCTACTAACAACATCATTCCAAGGATAAAAAGACTACCCTAAATGTGTGAATATAGCAAGTTTGCATTTTAATACAAATGCACACATGTAGATACAATACTTTTCATGAATTGGAAACTAATCATGAATGATGTGTTCGAGAGGAATGCATCATACCACCCACCATGAAGTCCTCAATAATATAAAGATAGACACAAGATTAATCCCTTATTGAGACTTCTGAGAATAATATCATTGTGATGCATCCATAGAGATGATACCATAATTCCATAGAGATAAATCCATAATTTCCATAGAGAAAAATCAATAGTGATAATTGATACGTCGGAAACGTATCTCTAATTTTTTATGTTCCATGCTTGTTTAGTATCTACTTTGCTTTGCTTTGTCCACACTTTGAGGTGTTTTTATATGTTTTCTGGTACTAAACTATTAACAAGTTGCCATAGTGCCAGTTGCCTGTTTTCTGCTATTTTTGGTTCCATAAAAGCTAGTAAGGAAATATTCTCGAAATTGGACAGGACAAAAGCCAAAGTCAATATTTCACCGAGTAGAACACGGAGTGCAGAGGAGAGACGCAAGGGAGCCACAGGGCGGCTGCATCCCCCCAGGCGTGGGCCCACCCTAGGCTGCGCCCAGGCAGGGTGTGGGCCCCCTGGCCATCCTCCTGCCTCGCCTCTTCGCCTATAAGAATCCCCCGATGCCTAAACACTAAGTACCCAATAAATATTTCATGAAACCGTCTGTAGCCGCCGCCACCATCGTACCTAGATCGGGGGGATCTGAAGCTATTTCCGGCACCCTGCCGGAGGAGAGATCATCCCAGGGGCCTTCTTCTTCATCATGCCAGCCTTCAGTATGAAGCGTGAGTAGTTCCACCTTGGACTACGGGTCCATGTAGTAGCTAGATGGTTGTATCTCCTCCTTTGTGCTTTTTTGTCTAGATCTTGTGAGCTCTGTTCATGATCAAGATCTCATCTATTTGTAATCATGCATGTGTTTGCGGGGATCCGACGGATATTGAGATTACTATGTCGGATTGATTAATGGTTTTGTCTTATTGATTCTATCATGTCTGTGTTGTTTGTGATCTTGCATGCTCTCTGTTGTTAGTAGCTATCTTGGCCAAGTAGTTGCTAGTGACTCCAAGAGGGGGTATTTATGCTCGATAGTGGGTTGATGCCTCTATTTAATCTAAGGGAAGTGACAGAAATCTCTAAGGTTGTAGATGTGTTGTTGCCACTAGGGAGAAAACAACGGTCTCTTGTTCATGGAACAAGTGGATTGTTTACCTTACACACTTTCTTAAAGCAGTTGTCTGTTGCTTGCAACTTAATACTGGAGGGGGTTCATATGATAACCCAAAGGTGGACTTCTAGTCATAGATGCAATTGGATGGCGGTCTATGTATCTTGTTGTATTGACCAATCGAATATCATAGGATCATGAAGTCTAGTATTGCATTGTTATGCCTTACTCAGTCTTGTCAATTGCCCTAATGTAATTTGTTTACCCAGCATGCCATGTTTGTTTATCTAAAGAGAACACCTCTAGTGAACTATGGACCCCGGACCAATCTTTACCACATATTCCACTATTATTGTTTACTTGGTACAAACCACCATCACCTTCCACACCATACAGTTAATCCTTTGTTACAGCAACCGGTGAGATTGACAACCTCACTGTTCGTTGGGGAAAAATCTTGAGTTTGTGTTGTGCAGGTTTCCAAGTTGCTTGAAACACCTTTGAGACGCTTCCTTCCTCCTAATGGTTCGATAACCTCGGTTTCTTATTGAGGGAAGACTTTCTGTTGTGCTCTTCACACTTTGCTCTTGGGGTTTCCTGACGAAGCGCTCTCCGGCTCTATCAATAATTCCATAGATAACCGTGATCGATCCATAGTCTCATGACAAATCACATATTCTCACACAAACAAACCAATTAGCAAATAAAATAGTTCAATGCTAAATGGGCACAAGCAAGGACAAAAGAAAACGATAAAATGGCAAATGTGCTTGTGCCCGACCCATGCAAATCCCCTCGGCAACCTAATAGAACTACTTCTCCCCCTTTGGCATCAAAATGTCAAAAAGGAAAAAGAGCAATGCTAGTGGCCCGATAGATCACTCCTCGCCCTCATCCTCTTCCTCGTTGTAGGCTTCCTCAATATCATCATACTCCTCGTCCTCATCATTAGCGGCTAGTGGAGTAGGTTCCCTCTCTAGGGCAGGGAACAAGTGATGCTCCAACTCACCATACTTGATACCTGACGTGTTCTACTGAGCATACGGAGTAGGAGCGCACAGTGGAGGAGGGTGGCCTGGTGCCCCAAAGACATGGTATAGGATAAGCTGCTGAGTGTGAGCCATGTCATGTCGCTTCCTGTAAGCCTCGCACTATAACTTGTGAGTGTCAACCCCCATGCAAATAATGTTGCGCTGGAACCAGTTAAGTTCACTCACTTCTCGGGCAATAGATGGCATAGGGGGCCTTCTCCCACTCGCCCTAGCATGTCCCATAAAGGACTCTGGAGCTATAGAGGGGTGAGAGGTCTTCCTATACTTGTTATAGATCTTCTTGAATTTGTGTTCACCATGGAGTTTCCTACTAAAATCCTCATGGGGAAGCATATGCTTGATGAGCATCATGATGAAATGAGCATAGGGGATGGAAATCCTATTTTACAGAGCATTAGTCAACTCGTGGAAGATGAAATCCATTACATCCAACATGTAGCTCACAACAGGGTCTTCATAGGAGGCACAATCATATGCAAAGCCAAGCAACTGAACGATATGACCACAAATACTATCATTGTTCCCCCCACTCAGAGCGATCCAATCATGGAACATGAGCACCAGCTGAGCATAGAGTGGGGAGAGACTTGCCACCTTGCAAACTATACCATTCGGTCCACATCATGGTGAAAGTAATGTGTCCTTGTTGGGATTGATGGGGGTGATAATGCGATGACCACGTGGATGATCTCGGCCATTGAAAGGCTTTCCAAGAACCCGGGCAAACGTGTAGAAATCATCCTGCATAAAGTTGTCGCCTGTCATCCACTTCATGGTGCGACACTCATATCCACACACCACGAGAGTGGAGAAAAATGCTTCACCAGGGAAGTATCATAATAACACTGAAGTGCCATGAGATAATGTAGCCTCATCCATTAAGTCATAGCCAGAGCATCACAAATTAAGGCTTACGTCCTGCCTCGGTTAGATCCATAGGGCACATGGGACATATCTTGAAACTGGAGTAGACGTCGTCAAAGATGTACTTCTGATGAGCACACCAAAAGTTGGGATCCCCAAGCTCCTCATTGATGGCTCCAAAAATAGTGATCTTCTACCGCGTTTACAAATTGTTTTTGGTCAAGAAATTAACAAGAAGCTGTCAATCCTTGCCAATAACGACTAATAATTGCAAAGATATGCAAAACCTTGCTTTGAATTGTGTTATGTAGGAAATCATGCTTTGTAATGTGAAATCAGGAGTCATAATGAAGCTTTTTGAGGAAGTCCACATGTCAAAGTAATTGGGAAGCCATTCCCAAGCGTCAGCAAGCATAACGAACACTGGTACAGGTAGGACCCGCCCGTACCATCCACCCATACCAGGCGGCGGCGACTTGGTCTCGTCAAACCCTACAACTTTTGTGAAGATGCCTATATATTTTGAGGATCGAGCCTGCCAGGGAGCTTCCATTCTCAAAATACATCACAACACCACCAAAGGAGATCCACGCCATAGTTCATCCATTGTTCATCACTTCCATCATCCATCCCATCCATTAGCCATAGTCATTTCGTTGTACTTTAGATCTCCTTGTGATTCAGTGACCACTGTAAGAATATTTGATTTCATTGTAAGTATTTTGCATAATTTTTTGTATCCTAGATCTATTCATTATGAGTGAGTAGTACTCACAAGCTGCGGGTTGGGGAGAAACCTCGCACCAATGATGTGCATCTAATTCATGGGGGTATTGTGTTTTATTTGCAATTAAGATTTGTATCTTTTGTTTCTATGTCTCTTTTCTTGTTCTGTGGACTTGTTGGTACCCAATATCCCATAGATTGATAAAGGCTTGAGGTCAGATACTTGGCTAGCGGTGATCTCATAGGAACCCCAGTGATAGAAAGGGTAGTACAGTCTTTGCTTAGTGACCCATTCAGGATCACAACAACATCACTACTTAATACTTTGATCTATTATTTACACTTAATAAGCGCCTATAGCCCGTTGCTTTGGTGTGCACGCGGTTGGATTATAAGACTATTGATATGACCGCTTCATCACGGGGGCTCTAGTATATTATGATGTTGCCCACAAGAGATTATCTCCATTCAAGCATTACATGACTATGCTTATTATTATATTTTATCCCATAAGATGTGCAACTGCAGGTGGATCTTCAACCCTGGCCTATCTCCATCCATTGATTCAACCCATTATAAAAGTAAACTCGATTGGTGCGGTAAACTAAGGTAAAACAAAGAAACAAAGTCTTGTAGACGTGTAATATTTATTTCCTTTTAGCATTGATTCCAAGGTTTGATTAAACCTAGGTCTTCTAGGGAAAAGCCTATTATACTACATCCGTGAATCCGGATCGAAGGTATCAACCCTTTTTCTGGTGTCGTTTCCAGGGAAGCAATTTTGGTATCCTGGTGAGGTCCCTAGAGACCTTGTTTTTAGTTTTATTATTAGTTTGTAGTTTATTTCTTGTTATTTATTTGAAAACCCAAAAAATTAGTTACTTATTAGTTGTTTTCATTACTTTAAAAAATTACTAAAAATATAAGAGCCATGGCTCAAAAGTGACTTGGGGAGTATGCTACTCTCATTGATGATTTTATTCGTGCACCTATCACTCAGCCTGCTATTGATGCAGAAACTTATGAAATAAAGCCTAACCTTTTAAGTTTGGTTCAACAAAACCAATTTGGGGGCTCATCCTCTGAGGATTCTGGTTTGCACTTAAACACTTTTACTAAAATTTGCGATATGATGCGTATTAAGGATGTAGATCCAAATGTTGTTAAATTAAGACTGTTTCCTTTCTCTCTTAAAGGAAAGGCTAAGGATTGGTTGATATCTCTACCAAAGGGCACTATTAAATTTTGGGAGGAATGTACTAATTTTTTTATGACTAAATTTCCCCCAGCTAAAACTATGTAGCTAAGATCCAATATTACAAGATTTAGACAAGAAGACCGTGAGCCACTAGCGCTTGCGTGGGGAAGGATGAAAAGAAGTTTTAATGATGTGTCCTAGTCATGTGATGGAAGAATGGCTTATATTACATTTGTTTTATAATGGTCTTAACCCAATGTCTTAGTATATGCTAGATACTGCAGTAGGAGGAACAATCATGGGAAAGCAAGTGAGTGTTGCAAAGAAATTACTTGATGATGTGCAGAATAATCATGTCCAATGGCATGTGGAGAGAACCTCAAAGAGAGTAAGTTCAATTACTGAGGTAAATAATGAAGAGCTTACATCTAAGGTAGACGATTTACTTAGTTTAGTAAAAGGTAAAGAAGATACCCAAGTTAATTTTATCGCTACCGATGTCAATGATGTCAATTTTCTAGCTTGCACTCAAAAACCATGATGCTTCTAATGCTCAAAAACATTATTCTAATCCTGTAGGAGGTCCTTACAACAATTATGATAATAATGGAGAAAATCATGGCAATCTCTCGTTTGAGAAAACTATTAGAACTTCTATACAATCTCAAACAAAAATAATATGATTATTATAATCATGGATAACCATGAAAATAGTATAGGAAAATTATCTAACTAGGCCATTGCAATTAGAAATGATGTGTAGGATCTACAAGAAAGGTCAAAGACCGTGGAGGCTCAGCTGGGCAAGGTAGCTGAGAGCCAAGCTCTCATACTAGCAAAGTTTGCTTGAAATCCCGAGCCAAATCCGGTAGAAGACCTCAAGATGATAAGGGTGGTAACCAATGAAAAAAAGCCTGAAGAGATAGATTGCAGCAACGCGCCAACACCGGAATATACCATGGAAGATCTACTAAAGATGATCACTGTGAAGAATCCCATTACAGAACAAGGTAATGATACTATGTACCAACAATTCATACAAAAATTAGCATATAAAATTCGAGAGTTAGAGATGGAGTATAAGAGACTACCTGATAAGCTTCATGCTAAGGTAGATGATATATTTGAGCCCACTATTAAAATTAAGATTGGGGTTAATGAGATATCCGCACTTTGTGATCTTGGTGCAAGCGTCTCAACAATCTCCAAAAGCCTATTTGATAAATTAAACTTGGGGCCATTTGTCACTACTGAATTGAGACTCCATCTAGCGGATTCAACTTATAAAAAATTTATTGGGATAAAATAAAATATAGTTGCTGAAATTAAAGGTAGTCATGCTCTTATTGATCTTGTTATTATGGACATGCCTGAAGATCCCATGGCACCTATAATTTTAGGTAGGCCATTTCTAAGAACTATCAAAACTCTAATTAATTTATATGGGAAATGTGAGAATAGGGCTACCATCTTGATATCCTTTTATAGTCCACTTCCCTAGGAAAAATAAGGCCAAGTCTAATGATGACGATGGTATAATTAATTTAAAAGGCAACTATTTAGGAGTGGGAATCCCACTTATTAAACCTAAATAATTGCCATAGGTGTCAAGCTAATTGACCGAAACTATAACCTCTTCATGGGAGGAAACCCATGTGAAATAAAGTTTTTACTTTTGTGTTAGTATTGTTAGTTTTTTGTTTTGTTTGTTTGTTTTTAATAAAGAGTGTTCAAGAAGACCTTTGGAGAGAGGAGAAGAAATAAGGTAATCCTTGATTTTTTTATTAACACATGGCCTAAGTGGTATTGCTGATTTCTTATGTAGTATAGTTGTTGTTATTTTGTCTTTTAATAATATGTGTAAAGATTGCAGGGAGCTACTAATCCAATTCTTTGAGTTTTGCAGCTCACTAGCCGTCTAACAACTAGTAATACGGCTGGGAAGGACCATACCGTGCGCCCGTACCACCTCAAAGCATAAAAATATATAAATTCGGATTTTTGCCGTAGGAGACAGTTCTCGTAATGACCACTGGTATGGTCGGACGCTCCCATATCGCGCGGTCGTATCGTACGCTCAAGCAAACCATCATATTTCAAGCAAAGGTACCGCATGGATAACGACCAGCAGTACGGGCGCGCGTGACCATACCGCGCGTCTATACCAATTGCATCGCCTGAGGGGAATCGTCGCCCCCAAGGTATGTCACCCGGTACGGGCTGGCTCCGGCCGTACCGCCCGCCTGTACCATGTATGCGGTCGCCATAAGCACCCCAAGGAGGTAACCTAAATCCCCCAAAACAAATCTTTCTCTTTCTTCTTCCTTCAAAATCCAAACCACCTCCATTGGATCTTCAAAGTCACTCAATCTTTCTTAGATTACTCGCACTTAATCGACCTAAGATATGATTCTCCTCCGGTCCTAAAATTATTTGTACAAAAGCTTCACTCAACCTTTCATCATTGTCAATCTAGACTAGGTCTTATTCTTGATTTAATCTTGATACTAAAAATGCTTAGTATTGTTTTAGAGAAGTTTATTTTGTAGCTAGTGTAGAGGATCATATATGCTATGTTTCTATTAGACTAAAATATTTTATTAGCAACCTTTATTTACCTACTTTATTTTTGTTTTAGATGAACACGAGGAGCCGTACATGTGTGACGGCCATGGAGTCTTCCGCACCACCAATTGATATGTTGACCCCCGAGTCACTTGGTATCAAGTTCACTGAAGAGTTACAGCTGAACTGTTTCAACCATCTCAAGCTTCGAGAAATCAAGTCCACCAAGTGGGCATGTCCCTATATCCTGAACCAACTTGGCATTCGTGCTGATTTCGATTTCCTTTGCAACAATGTTGGTTTGTATGACTTTGTCTCTCAGGATGTCGCCACGTACCTCTGCTAGACACTTGATTTCCTCAGTACCTTGACACATAAAGTGGACCCTTATTGTTGTTCCGAGGAAAAAAAGCCAGGAGTTGATCGCATCAACTTCCGCCTTATGAACCATGAGTACACCTTAACACTCGACCAATAGGCTCAATGTTTTGGTTTTTCCAACAACACCACCAATATACACTCCACTACTTTTATGTTAAACCCTGCACCTTGGGAGTACTTTAATTTAATGAGAATTCATGGAATCACACCCAAGGGGAACCAAATTGATCATCCTGCTATCCGCTATTTGTTTTATGTTATTGCTAACACCTTAAGGGCACGTGGTGAGTTTACTAGAGTTAATAAGGAGGATATGATGATCCTCACAAAGGCTGCTGTTATTAATTGTAACTTAATACCAAATTTGGGCCCCTTCTTGTGTTTTACCTCGAGGACCCATATGCGGAGGAGGAATTGTAACCGTTCTTGCACACGCACTTCACATCAAGCTAGGTAACATCCAACCATTGAAAAGAAGTCATTGTCTCGAACTTCCCACTCTAAGAGCATGTGGTATGGTTTCTAAAACTCATGGTAGATACTTCCTTGATATACCTAGGGCGGATCACTTGATCCTATCTCCTTTCTCTAATGGTATATTCTCTATCGAGGATGGACGTTTGTGTTTTGACGCACAGGTTGAGGCAGATCTACCACATCAATAAATATCCATGGGAGGAGTAGGAGAAGATGAAGAAGTAGAACAAGAGGGACCCAGACAAGATATGCAGCCACCAAACTACTACACCACCTATAAAAGATATCTATGCACTTGAAGGGAATATTTAAAACATGAAAAACCTCTACATCAACCTTCGAGATGCTACTGCATACCTCGCCACCCAGTTACATGATCGGAGAAGCCAATGGAACATGTGAGACTATCCACTGCCACCACAATGAGCAACAAAAGGGCTTGCAAAAGCCTGAGCTTGGGGGTGTGTTCCCTTGGCAAATTTATTTGTGTAATAATGAGGTTGTAGTACAGCTCCTTGGGATCTTTGAAACACTTTTGTTGGCTTGTTCCAACACTTCACTTTTTAGTTTGCTTTTGTTTACCGTTTGTTTTTATTTTCTTAGTCCCATGCTTTCTCGCAAGTTCTTTTTCTATTCTTTAATCCCTATCCTCAAAAATACAAAAATAATTGTCTGTTCTTCCTTTCTTTTGTAAATGTGTATTCACACTTTGCCTCTTTGCTTTAATATTATTATGAGAGTAATCGTGTTTGAGTTTTGAAGGACCACATCCCTATAAGGAAGAAAATCAAGGTGTCTGTTGGGGATATACTTTCCGGGTATACCCACAGGACTTGCTGACCAGGGTGGCCCACCAACGGGTTAGAGCTTTGCTTCATGGGCGGATCAGGCAGAGAAAGAGGAGCCAGTTCCGGCTACGACAAGGCCCAGAAGAGTTACGGACTTAGGCCTATAGTATTACTTATAGTCCAAGCTGTACATAGTTACTGACTCTGTAACATAGCCGGATAGGTCTCTCCTGTAACCCTAGGCCCCGGTGACTATATAAACCGGACCTATGGGAGCCTTTAGGGAAACAACTCAATAGATAAACACAACCAACTCGCACAGGCGAACCTCTCTTGTAACCCGCTGTAACATCCGGCTTACCCCGATATATTACTGGGTTGCTAGCAGGAGTAGGATCCGATCACCGCATTCGAATCTGAACCTGGGTAAACTTGTGCTCACCACTCCTGGAACATCCGACGTCTCACACCCCATCCTTCCAACGCCACTAGGACCCCCTATGGCATACTTGTCGACAATCCGACAACAGTTGGCTCCCACCATGGGGCATGTGACCTTTGGAGCATCGTTCCAGGCAGAATCTGCGCGTGCAGGAATCAGCAAAACAATCTCCATGGGTCGCGTGGTCTATGCCAGTTATGTCCCTCTCATCCTGCTCAATGAGACCTGGATTCCGGCTTCATAACCCGTGACGACCTACACAATCATGTCCATCGGCGAGATCGATATCTATCTCGGTTTCGCTGAGCCCGCCCAACCCACCCTTGAGGTGATGACCATGGCGGAAGAAAAATCCGGATCTACTTTATCCGTAGAGGCGGAAGAGTTCAGAATCCTGGAGAAAATCAAAGCCACCCAGCCCACTCTTGTAGTGGAAGAAGAATCCAGATCCGATCTCTCTAGCGACATCGGATACATAGATAAGGAGTACATCCGCTACGGATCCAGCTATGCTGACGTCAAAGCGGAAACCAAGTTATACAAATACCTCAAGAACATGAACAAGAAGAAGCAATGTTTCATGTACCATATAAGCACTGGATCCGACTATGTCGATGCTGGAGCTGGTAGCGATTCGGTTCTACACGCAATCAAAGAAAACGCCGACTCACCTGGCTCCCCTAAAGAGTAAATCACATTGGAGGAACTTCAAGACTTCGACAAAGAGATGGAGGAGTATGAACAAGAGCACATCTCCAAGCAAATGCAAGGTGATCCGGAAACTCCTCCTAGTCCATATGATAGCAAGGATGAACGCTACACCTTGCAGGATGACATGGACACTGGAGATTCCTCCGAGGTACAAGCCAACCATGATGGACAGTACCGACGGAAGTTTTTCCCTCGGTACCGGACCAAAAACCTTCTTTGCCATTGGTACGCACGTTTAGACTACTGGGCAGTCAAAGAAGAAGAAGAAAAAGAATCCGACACCGGCAGAGCCGGATGTCGATGAAACCAACGAAGAAAAGGTTGATGAAGAGATCGAGATGTAGAATCAGGACAGCGATCCGATTAATACCACCTCGATCGACCCTCATGTAGATGGACACGTTGTCACCAAGGGTTCACGTGAAATTTACGGAGATGCTCTCACGATTCCAATCCCAACGGCTTCAGATCTTACTCCGGAGGCGTTGGAGAAAAGGGCTGAGGACCTGGAAAAGCACTGCTTGTTTCTACTTGAAGAGGCCGCGCGTCTTGTCGAGATGAGATAGCAGTTAGACAGTGATCCTGCCAGATACCACTTAGATTTCAAGCGACATCCAAACAAGACAAGGGGAGGTCCGTTTCTTGCTAACAAGAATCCAGATATCCACAAAGATCTATTTGACGGAAAAGATGGAGAGAAGATCCGAGTCTACAGCACGCCGGTGGAAAACACCACTGCAACTCGAGCCATCCTCGCCAACAATCCGTCTCCACAGTAGGTCCAGCAGTGTTTTGCATCGCTGGACAAAGGATTTAAGCAGCAAAAGACGGCCGCGTCATTTAGTGGCAAGATGGCCTCAAAATCCGAGTTTTGCCACACCGGCGCCAACGAAAGCGCTGACATAAGGCTTCGCAGGGATACGAATCAACGCTATCGTCCCCGTGGAGAAGAAGAGAATTCAAGAACCGGCTCAAACGGCCACTCTCACAGGCCAACACGTGACTGGGCAAGAGTTATTCTGGCTGCGTCCGAAGATGCCATCAGGGCAATGGTTCCTCATCAAGACCATCGTTGGCAAAACAACCTCCATAGAGAAAACACGGAAACACGCCGCCAATGAGAGGAGCAAGATAGGCTAAGGATGCCACCACCGAGCCGTCCGACTAGCAACGCCGAACGAAGAGATGATCCGGATCGTCCTGAATCAAGTAGGGACGATGCCCGAAGAAACAAGCATCAGATTCAGCACAATGAGGCTCCACCGCCACCACCACGTAACCCAGCCGGAAATAATCCACCAGGGACACCATTGCCTCCCAGCAGTGACCATGAAGGATCACGTCGCAGCCATGGAAGCCGCAAGGTCAAAGGCGGCAATGGTGAGAGGAGAAGCAGAAATCCGACTCCACCGTGCAGAAGCCGCGAGCCTCCAAGGCGCAGATCTCTCTCGCCAAATGATGCTTGCCATCGTATTGAATCAAACATAGAAGCGTGGAGGTACGAGGAAGAAGATGTGTATGTGGGACCTAAGTGCTTCGGACCACGCATACGTCAAACCCGATTTCTAGTTGACTTTGGTATTGCCAAACATCTTTAGCCCTATGATGGTGCAGCTCGGCCAGATACTTGGCTCCAGGATTTTTTCCAGGCTTGCTGCATTGCCCAAGGAGGAAACAGCTTGGTTGCAGTCTGATATCTCCCACTCATGCTGAGGAAGACAGCTCGATCATGGCTCAATGAACTGCCAGAGAATTCAATTCATAACTGGTATGATATGCAAAAGTGTGTTCTTTTCAAACTTCGAGGGAACATACAGGAGGCCCTACATAGTCGGAGACTTGCAGCATTGCACCCAAAGACCCGGAGAAACCTTCCAGGATTACCTCGGATGCTAGATCGACACGAAGAACTCCCGCGAAGGAGTAAACGAGCAAACTGCGATAGAAGCTTTTCTTGCAGGACTTCCAGTCTGACTTTTACGTCACAGGATGAAGCGTGACCACGTCACATATTTGGGAGAAATGATAGAGACGGCAAACAAATATGCTGATGCCGACGATGATTTAGAAGGGCTGCTAAATATTTTGGCCAATTCCTATGCGGCCAAACAGCCAAAACAAACTCAGAAGAACAAGAACACCTCAGACGAAAAGCCGGCTCCGGTCAACGCAACATTCAGATCCGGAGGACGAGGAGGGCGCGGAGGCAGTCGGGGTAGAGGCCAAGGAACTTCCCGAATCCAAGGCAGAGGAGACCAACAACCCGGAAGAACCTATACCTGGGCCGACATTACCAATAATCCCTGTGTCCACCACTTGGATAGTAACGGAGGATCTACCCGCACAAACGTCGAGTGTCGTTTCAACGACGACATCAAGAAAGACGAATACGCTGGCTATAGAGCCAAGCGACGAAAAGGAAAGAAAAATTCCGAGAAAAGAAAGGATCCCAAGGAAGATTCCGGCATGGAAGAAGCGGAAGCCGCTGTAGAGCCCAAGACGGCTGGAAATAAAAAAAATTCGACAAAGAAAGACGCATACGTCTGCTTCCTTGGATCCCAACCAGCTAAGGACAAAAGGCGGTTCTTCGTGAGCTCAATGCCACAGTTCTGGCTGTCCCACAGTTCCTGGACTGGTCAGAGGTAACCATCACCTTTGATCATTCAGATCACCCAAGGAAAACACATCGTTAGGGAAAGTACCCTTTGGTCGTCAATCCTATTATTGATGGCTATGAGTTTTCTAAAACACTCATAGACGGTGGGAGAAGCATTAACATCCTCTACATCGAAACGCTCCACCGCATCAAGCTGCGCGAGAGCCAGTTGAGTTACAGTAGTGTAACTTTCCATGGCATTGTACCAAGGAGACAGGTGGATTCTTTGGGTGAGATTACTCTGGATGTGACATTCAGAATCCAAGATAACTACCGGACCGAGCCACTCTCATTCGAGGTGGTACCGTTCAAAAGTGCTTACCACGCCATGTTCGGACGTCCGTCTTACTGGGCGTTCATGGCCCGTCCGCGTTACATCTACAACATGATTAAACTTCCAGGTCCAAAGTGCGTAATCACGGTACGAGGAAATCCAAGGAAGGCGCGAGAGTGCGACGAAGGATCTGCTGCCTTCGCCGAAGCCGTGCTGCACGCCCAGGAGTACCAGGAGATCAAGAAGACCATCAATCCGTCTGATATGCCCGCTACAAAGAACGAGGTGCTGAAGCCAAGTTTGCAGTTCAAGGCGTCGGAAGAGACGAAGAAAACGTTGCTTAAGGAAGATGATCCCTCCAAGACGACGAACATAGGGGTAGGATTAGGGCATGCATAGGAAAGCGCGCTCGCCGAGTTCCTGAAAGCTAATAGTGATATCTTCGCATGGCAACCATCTGACATGACCGGAGTACCTAGGTAACTTGCCGAGCACTCTCTTAATGTGTACCCAGACGCTAAACCCATCAAACAGTCCTTACGACGGTTTGGTGATGAAAAGCGCAAAGCAATAGCCAAGGAATTAGCCCGCCTAGAGTTAGCGGATTTCATAACAGAGGTCATCCATACAGATTGGGTGGAAAATCCTGTACTCATCCCTAAAAAGGACACCATTAATTTAAGGATGTGAGTTGATTATAGCTCTTTGAACAAGGCATGCCCAAAAGGTCCGTTTCCTTTACCAAGAATCGATCAAGTTATCGACACAACGGCAGGATCGGAATTACTCTGTTTTCTCGATGCATATTACGGATATCACCAAATACCAATGAAAAAGTCGGATCAAATTAAGACGTATTTCTTCACTCCGTTCGGAACCTTCTGCTATAAAACTATGCCTTTTGGCTTAAAGAACGCAGGAGCAACATATCAACGTACCATGCAACGTTGTCTCAACGACCAAATCGGATGCAACGTCTATGTATACGTAGACGACATAGCAGTTATGTCCAAAAAGAAGGAAACTTTAATTTCTGAATTGGATGAAACATTTGCTAGTCTACGAAAATTTAATATGATGCTAAATCCGAAGAAGTGTTTCTTTGGAATTCCAGACGGAAAACTGTTAGGTTTCATCGTCTCTGAGCGAGGCATAGAGGTGAACCAGGACAAAATCAAGGCTATCTTAAACTTTACCAGGCCGACTCGCCTGAAGGACGTATATCGCCTCACTGCTTGCATTGCAGCGGTGAGTCCTTTCGTCAGCCGGCTCGGCAAAAGAGCCGCATGTTTATACAAACTCTTGAAGAAAAGCGACAATTTTTTCTGGACACAGGAAGCCGAAACTGCACTGCAAAGTTTGAAAGATTTACTTTCAAACCCACCAGTTCTTGCAGCGCCAGAACCTCAGGAGCCTATGTTACTTTACATTGCAGCGACCAAAAGGTCATAAGTGTGGTAACAGTAGTTGAGCGCAAGGAAGAAGGCCACGAGCATAAGGTGCAATAGCCAACTTATTATCTAAGTGAGGTCCTGACCGAATCAAAACAACGGTATCCACGTCATCAAAAGCTAGCCTATGGAGTGTTCTTTGCATCCAGAAAGCTACGCCACTACTTTCAAGAGTACAAGATCACAGTGGTGAGCACCGCTCCCCTGCGAGATATAATCAACAATCGTGAGGCCACAGGACGTGTCGCAAAGTGGGGAATAGAGCTTGGAGCTTTCGACATTGAGTACAAACCACGTACAGCAATCAAGTCCCAAATTCTCGCCGACTTTGTTGTCAATTGGACAGAAACGGCAAAAAACACAGGCCCTCCAGACTCGGAATTTTGGACCCTTCATTTTGACGAATCAAAAGCACGAGGAGGCTCGAGGGCTGGCGTGGTGCTCAAATCACCCCAAGGAGATAAGCTGTTGTATGTGTTGAAAATACACTTCACGGAAACCAATAATATTATCGAGTACGAAGCACTGCTACATGGAATACGCATGGCCAAAAACATTGGCATATCAAGACTCATGTGCTATGGAGACTCGGATTTAGTTGCTCAGCAAGTATCCGATATCTGCAACGCAAACAAGCACATGGTAGCATACAAAGCTGTCGTGGATGAATTATCTAAATCGTTCTAGGGTTTTGAGGTTCAACACATCCCCCGAGCAGAAAATGAGGAAGCAGACGCTCTATCAAGAATAGGCTCTGTGCGGAAACAAGTATGGGATGGAGCTTTTTTAGAGCATTTAAGGGTCCCCTCCATAGTCGGAGTTGATGAGGACTATCCGACGAAATCCGACTCACCTTTAATAGCAGTTCTGGCTGTAATTCCTAGATGGATAAAACCCTATCTGGATTTCCTGATAGACGGAATACTACCGGAAGACGAAGTCTTGAGCCAGCAGATTGTCCGACGAGCAAAATCCTACACTATAATAAATGGTGAGCTCTATAAACGGAGTGTTTCTGGCGTGTTTCAGAGATGTATTTCTTTGGAAGGAGTGGAAATCTTACGAGAAATCCACGAAGGCGAGTGTTGCCACCACGCTGCAGCCAGATCCTTAGTGGCAAAAGCTTTTCGACATGGATTCTTTTGTCTTACAGCTAAGGCGGATGCCGATAAACTGGTCAAAACGTGCAAAGGCTGCCAAAAGTACGCTCATCAAGCACATGTTTCGGCTGAACAGCCGCGAACAATCCCTATTACGTGGACGTTCGCGGTCTGGGGCTTGATATGGTAGGACCGTTTCGCACGGCAAAATGTGGATTTACTCACCTAGTAGTGATGGTGTATAAATTTACAAAATGGATTGAGGCTAAACCCATAACAAGTTACGATGGAGCCACAGCCAGAAGATTCGTCGAGGACGTAATCATCAGATTCAGATATCCGCACAGTATAATTACTGACAACGGGAGCAACTTTTCCATGGGTGAACTTACCGAATTCGGTGAAGAATAAGGGATCCGACTTGATATTGCATCAGTCGCACATCCACAAGCCAATGGAGAAGTCGAAAGAACTAATGGCCTTATTCTACAAGGAATCCGACATTGCCTCAAGGCACCGCTTCGTCGTGCTGCGGGGGCTTGGGCGGAAGAATTACCGTCTATGATATGGAGCTTACGAACAACTCCTAACAGGTCAACTGTCTATACTCCTTTCTTCTTAGTCTATGGTGCAGAAGCAGTTCTTCTAAGTGATCTGATTCATCAAGCTCCACGAGTCAAGGCGTATATCGAAGAAGATGCAGAAGATTCTCGACAAGATGATCTTGATATAATCGAAGAAGTATGCGTCGTTACTAAGCAGAGATCTACAGCCTATCAGCAGAAGTTGCACAAGTATCATAGTCAGAGAGTGCAAAACCGTTCTTTTAGAAAAGGCGATTTGGTTCTCCGACTTGTGCAAAAGAGAAAGCACAAACTTTCCCCAATTTGGGAAGGACCTTTTATGTTTAGTAGAGTTCTGCATAATGGGTCATATTATTTAACCGACATGAGACCAGTCAAGGAAAGACCTGATACTCGGAAGAGAAAGAGAGCTGGTGGAAGCACAGACCTGGATGAAATAGACTGTCCATGGAATATTGCACAGCTACGTCCCTTCTATTCTTAGTTATATTTCCTTGTAATAATATATGTACATGTTCAAAGTGAATTAAAGTGTTGGTTTCCTCATATATTATCATTGAGAAGTGTTTTGCCATCTTATTTCCAAAAGAGCATGTAATTTTTTCAAAAATCCCAGAATGCTTGAAAGTACTTTATGCTCATGTTCGTTCTGGTTACGATTTTTGAATATCTAAAAAATGTTACCTTAGGGTACAAAATTTAATTTACTGTCTATACTTTCATTCTTTATCTGATTGCTTAGACGCAGGCATTTTTCGAGTAATGAGTTGTTGGTACTAGAAGCCAGCTTTGTTCCCGAGTTTAAACTGGTTTAGCAATTGCGCTCCGTTGCTCGGCAAAGTTTCCACGCTAAAGGTTGGCCGACCCATGAAAGGGACGAGGCATAGAGCCAGATAAACCGATAAGTATAGGCATAAAAACACAAAGTGCTTTAGAAATTTTTTAAGCACAAGCATAAAAATATAAGAAAAAGTGCTAAGATAGTAAAAGCATTAGTTTTTATAGGACCAGCACAAAAAAGTAAAACAGTGTATCCATCATTACATTTCCATAAGTTCAAGATAATGCATAGAAATTGTTTATGCTGCATGCGGTGGTGATGAAGAAGGTGGAGCACTGGAATCTCAGACTCGGAAGCATTGCTGACTTCTGGCTCTTGGGGCGAGGGAGGAGTGGCGACAGATTCGAAGAATGGTGTCGTGTAGTTAGTCATCTCCGCTACCCGACAAGCGTAACCTGCACAAGGCTCTTGGATGGCCTTGATGTCTTCTCCACGTGCCAGATTTGCATCTCGCTATGGTGGCTCATCACCATGGTCAGAGCTGTTTGCGCAGCAGTCCGAGCGTAGGAGATCTTCCAGTCTTTGATCAATTTCGGAATCTCCTTGACCCTGTCCCTCACCTTGTGCACTGACATTGTGTGCAAGTCGGAAAGCTTGACGGCTTCGCCAGCCTCTTCTAGAGTTTGGCGGAAGTCATACTAGACATCTCCGATGAGCTTAATGCGCTCGAGGTGAGGTTCGGAGGTGGGAGAGTCGGAAAGATTCATGGGGGCTGGGAAAGAACCAAAAATTCAAAATTCGGCTGAAAAGAAAGTCGAAAAATCAAAACAACAAATGTAAAAGATTCGGAAATCTTACCTAGCACAGAGTGATTCCACTGCGCATGCTCCTTGCGGAGATTGTTCAGTTCACTAGCTGAGGCCTGGGCAAGATCCCTCTGAATATCAAATTCCTTCTTGAGATCAGATAGTTCTTTATCTCGGAGGGCTAGGAGCGTCTCGAGCCTCATGGTCTCGTGATTGCTTGACTCCAACACTGTGGTTACGGATTTCTCCAATTCCATAGTTAGATTTTCAAGCTTGTCCCGGAGTTCAGCATTTTCTATCTCCAAGACCTTGAAATTTTTGGCTTGCTCCACCATCTTGCTAGACTGACACAACAGTTCTGCAAAGACAAAGTATCAGTCGGACAAAACAAAAGTTTGGCTATGACAAAAAAGATAATTGGCAAAGAAGAAGTCGGAAAAGTTTACCTTCCGCTTCATCTTTTTCAACTTTCAACTTTGAATTCTCAAAGCGCAAAGCCTTGATTTCTTTGCGCTTATTGTTAATATTCTTGAGCAATTCCTGGTTGGAAGATGCAATTTTCTGTAAGTTTAGAGACAGAATACCATCATACGGCTACTAAGACTCGGGCTGCAAATTTAACTACGTAAAATTACAGCACGAGCCTTGGGGGCTACACTACATTGTTCTTTTGCAACCTAAAAGCATCAACTCGGATCCAACGATGTTTATCCGACTTTATGCTTTGGGGCTAGAGGATATGATAATAAATACAAATAAGAATCGGAAACTTACAATGTGTTCCAGGTGTATCTTTTCAAATCCGAGTTTGGTGCTGTAAAACACCTTCTCGGTAAGGGTGAGGGAAGGAACATCCGTCGCTGGAAGTTTGCCAGATGCGAATTTAGCGTCCCGGACCAAAATTTGGTTCAGGAGGCTGACCAGATTGACGTCCTCCTACTCTTGGCTCGCTGTCTCTGGAGTAAAGGTTTGCTTCTCAAGACTGGACTGAGCCAGTGAAAGGATCTCTTCCTTTTCTTTCCTCTTGTGGCCAGGGACAGCGGAATCAACCACCTTATCCATCGTTCCTATAGACATTACCATGGGATCATTACCCTTTACGGGTTCACCCTTGTTAGTTGCCTGGTCATCAACGGTGACCAGGGCTTTCGAGATTTTGCCAGCATCAGGGGATGCAGAAGTTCCCTGTGTTGATGGAGTACTGGATGGAGTCGATGGAAGCACAACTGGGGAGATGACAAGCTTTTGCTTGTGCATCTATTTGCCCGGCTTGCTATCTGGATTTAACTTGCTCCTCAACGCTGATTTCACTCTAGAACACGAAAATCCTAGATAATAGGTGTGCTCTGGAAAATAAATAAAGGTACAAAGGTACTAAAGAAAGAAAGGTAGGGTGCTTACTTTTTAACTACTGGCAGCACTTGGCTACCAGCAGCAACAACTTCCTTCGCCTTACGCTTCTTAGAGGCGAGGGCGGCAACTTCTTGCACCTCATCATCCTCCATCACCTCCGGATCGTCTGAAGCATAGCCTTCTAGTGGAGCTAGCTCAGATTCGGAGAGTTTCTCGAGCTGACAAAGTCGGAAAGCATCGATGAAAATATATTCGGATAAAGAACAGAAAAGAACGACGAAACGCGAAAGCAGAGTCGAAATAATTACCGGATTCAGAGGACAGTTGGTCGTATACATCTTCATGGGAACTTCCGAAAATTTGCGTTCCACTCTTTCCTTGATCAAATATTGCACGAGGGTATTGTAGTCCGTCGGCGCAAGCCGGCTGGAACTGACCTGCATCTTGTCCTTCTTGTCGCTCGTGATCTGGTGCATGAGGCGATATCCGTGGTGCTAGAGAGGCTGAATCCGGCGCTCAAGCCAGTAGTGGATCAAGTCAAATCCACGGAGGCCCTCATGCTTCATCAAATATTCAATCTGCCTCTTGGCAAGGATCAAAGTATCCGACAGCTCCGGCGCCTCCGCGTTCCATGAATCTTGGTGGGGAGTGGCGCCGTTGACAAACGCTGGAAGACCTTCTGCCTTTCCTAGGGCCGGAACATCCTTATGATAGAAGAAAGTTCCGGCCCAACGTTTGACATACTCACTAGCATTAATCCTAGGACAAATCCGATTCCTCCTAAGGACTAAGCAAACAATGCCGGTGTCATAAGGCACACCGCCACTGATGGAATTCTTCCGAGTACCATAGTAGTACCGGAAAAGAGTGAGACTAGGCCTAATGCCAAGAAACCCCTCGCACAAAGCTGTGTGAGCACTAAGGTCAAGCAGAGAGCTGGGAAGAAGATTATGGAGTTGCACACCGTAGTAGTTGAGTACATCGACAAGGAAGTCTGACGGTGGCAAGCTGAGTCCATGGTCGACGTGATTGCTGAACAGCACCCTTCTCGCTGTCGAACGGGGCGGGAATGGCGTTCCCTAAGGCGCTCGGCCACACACCAGTGACAATGAACCCTTCGTCCTCCATGACTTGGAGCTCCACATTTTTCATGGAGTTGGGGATCCAAAGACCTCGCATCTTCTTCTCTTGCACCGCTGACGAACCCGCCGCCTCCGCTACTGAGGTCAAGCAAGAGGCCATGGATCTTGGAGGAAAAAGGGCTGGTGGGGGAAGGAGAGATTTTTTCTCAAAGGTGCGTAGATGGGAACTGGTGCGGAGCGCTCGAGGAGTACGATGAAGCAATGAATGAATTGATGGAGAGGTGAATCTGAGAGAAAGGGTTTTCTCCCCTCTTTATTTACCTCTGCATCAAGATTCGTGCGATGACACGCGTGATTAGCGCCACGCGTATAGGAGAGGGGGAGTTAGCTTCCTCGTGACTCTTCTGCATCCTCGATTTTTGCGCAGGCATTGAAACGGCATTATGTTTCGTAAGGAATGGAACCACCAATAGTCGTGCTGATGGAAATCCTGTCAGTGACAGGACCTGGTCTAAAAAGTTGTTAGTCCGCACGCCGCTGAAAAATCTGTCTTATGTTTCAAACCAAGCAGGAGAAAGACTAAGGTCAGAGCAAGGTATATCCGACTCGATTGACTCAGAATCCTACATTAGTAAAAGAAGTTTTCGGGAACCCTTCAAGATTCTCAAGACGAAGAAACCATCAACCTAGACAATTTATCCGACTTTAGACCTTGGAGACTTCCGGGGGCTACTGTTGGAGATATACTTTCCGGGTATACCCACAGGACTCGCTAACCAGGGTGGACCACCAATGGGTTAGATCTTTGCTTCACGGGCGGCCCAGTCAAAGAAAAAGGAGGAGCCAGTTACGGCTACGACAAGGCCCAGAAGAGTTACCTACTTAGGCCTGTAGTATTACTTGTAGTCCAAGCTGTCAATAGTTACCGACTCTGTAACATAGCCGGATAGGTGTCTCCTGTAACCATAGGCCCCGATGACTATATAAACCGGCCCTATGGGAGCCTTTAGGGCAACAACTCAATAGATAACCACAACCAACTTGCACAGGCGAACCTCTCCTGTAATCCGCTGTAACATCCGGCTTACGCCGCTATATTACTGGGTTGCTAGCAGGAGTAGGATCCTATCACCACAGTCGGATCTGAACCTAGGGTAAACTTATGCTCACCGCTCCTGGAACATCCGACGTCTCACACCCCATCCTTCCAACACCACTAGGACCCCCTATGGCGTACTTGTCGACAATCCGACGACAGTGTCACTTATGAGAGGTATGTCTTATGTCTCCTACTTTTGAAGCTTGAGTTGTTTATCCTAGTTGGTTGATTTTCTAAGATGCCATGCTAGTGGGAGTAATTTAATATGGTTAGAGTAGAGCTTTTTATTAGTATGATGATTAGTTGTTGAAGTTCTTGCTCTAGTTATTTTATCTAACCAAGTCTTGCCTTGGAAATAATATTGCCAAACAAGTACAATAAGGAAAGTATGAAATTTATGACTTTTTTGATGAATGATTGTCTTGAGAGTATACCCTTGAAGATACTTAACCCCGTAGATATTTTGATAGTCTTGACGTCACTCATGAAAGGAGTTTCATTGAATAAAGTCTAGTGGTAATTGTGATGCATGCCAAATCTAACCTTGTGGATCAAACCGCGGTACTAGTATACAAAAAAGGAGAGAAAAAGTTGTATGTTTCTAGTGCACACCTTTGGGATGCCAACAGCTCCGCTAGATTTTGAACGATCTATGGTATAAACCCAGATTTCATCTATGCATTGATGACATTAGTGGCATGCATGTCAATGTATGGATAAAAGTATTGGTACTCTCAAAGGTTGTGCAAGCACTTGTAAAAGAAACAGCCAGTGAACCTTGAAAGTAAAAAAAAAGAGATATGTATGAAGATCCACATAACAAGTCCTTGGCATGGTCTCGTTACTACTCTATGATTTTTTCCTGAAAGACAATGATTGGATTAGAAGTGTTTTTGATAGACTTGATTTATTGATGTCGGTGTAAATAAGACACTTCACTGTTATACTACTTAGGACATGAAACTCTTTTACTTAATTATGTTATTTAAACATCCTAGTCTTCCTTAGCAAACTGAGAGTTAACTAGAAGAATTGGATTGATTGCTACACTTCGAGTTATTTATACTTATATTAAACTTTTCTTTGATTATCTTGACTTATCGAAGCTTATATAGTATTCTTGACATCACTCTAACTTTGATAAGCCTTGCAAATGAATGAAGTGCTAAGCACATATGACTACCGACTGTAAGTGAATTCTTATTCTCGTTATTTCGAGTTTAAACGTTGAATTCCTTATAGTTCTTTTTTTTCTTGATCAAGGTCGATCAAGGTTTGAGAATCGGGGAAGTTGATGGCTCCAAAAATAGCCATCTTCTGCCGTGTTTAAACATTGATTTTGGTCAAGAAATTGACAATAAACTCTCAATCCTTGCCACTAATGAATAATAATTGCAAAGATATGCAAAACCTTGCTTTGAATTGTGTTGTGCATGAAATCATGCTTTTTAATACGAAATCATGAGTCATAATGAAGGTTTTTGAGGAAGTACACATGACCAAGTAATTGGGAAGCCATTCCCAGGCATCAGCATGTATAACGACCACTTGTACGGCAAGGCCCGCCTATATCGTCTGCCCATACCAGGTGGTGGTGGCGGCTTTGTTTTGTCAAACCCTACAACTTTCATGAAGACGTCTATATATTTTGAGTCTCCAGCCGCCAGCCAGGGAGCCACCATTCTCAGATCACATCACAACACCACCAAAGGAGATCCATGCCATAGTTCATCCATTGTTCATCACTTCCATCATCCATCCCCTCCATTAGCCATAGACATTGATTTGTACTTTAGATCTCCTTGTGATTCAGAGACCATTGTAAGAATATTGATTTCAATCTAAGTATTTTGCACAATGTTTTCTATCCTAGATCTATTTGTTATGAGTGAGTAGTCCTCACGAGTTATGGGTTGGGGAGAAACCTCGCAACAATCATGTGCATCTAATTCATGGGGGTATTGTGTTTTGTTTGCAATTGAGATTTTTATATTTTGTTTCTTTGTCTCTTGTCTCGATTTGTGGACTTGTAGGTACCAAAGATTCCATAGATTGATAAAGGCTTGAGGTGAGATACTTGGCTAGCGGCGATCTCATAGGAACCCTAGTGATAGAAAGGGTAGTACGGTCTTCGCTTAGCGACCCATCCGGGATCACAACAACATCACCACTTAATGCTTTGATCTATGTTTTACACTTAATAATCGTTTGTAGCCCGTTGCATCGGTATGCACTCAGTTGGATTAAAAGACTATTTCTATGCCCGCTGCATCACGAGGGCTCTATTATATTAGGATGTGTTGCCCATAAGATATTATCTCCATTCAACCATTACACATGACTATGCTTATTATTATATGTTATGCCATATGATGTGCAGCTGCAGGTGGATCTTCAATCTTGGCCTATATCCATCCATTGATTCAACTCATTATAAAAGTAAACTAGATTGTTCCGGTAAACTAAGGTAAAACGAAGAAACAAAGTCTTGTAGACATATCATTTTTATTTCCTTTTAGTATTTCTTTCCAAGATTCTATTAAACCTAGGACTTCTAGGGAAAAAGCTATTATCCTACATACGTGAATCTGGATAGAAGGTATCACTCATAAATATCATCCTCCAAGTACAAATCACGTTGACGGATAGATGAGTACTCAATAATTTTCATGTCCTTGTAGTTGACCCTAGAATGCTTGCCCTTTCTCTTGGAACCAACCCGTGACTTCTTCTCTTTCTTTGCCCGTTCATCCATCCTTTTAGCCTCTCTTTTCAGCCTCCTAAATTCAACCTCTTCAACCAGAACACCCTCTTCGTTGGTCCTGAAATAGCGAGCATGAGGACGGTGCTTATACGTTTGAGGCACACCGCGAGAACCACCCGTGAAAGGAATGAGGTAGGTAGCAAAAGATGAGGACACACAAGTATGGGAGGAATTTCTAAAAATAGTAGAAAAGCAACCACAACCAATGATATATCACACCATAATCTAAGACAAATTGAGCAGGTACAAACCTTCCAGGACAGATAATCCGGCCTAGCTAGGGCGGATAATCTAGCCCTAGCGAATTTTTGTAAATCGGCTTAGATTGATGGGGAGCAAAGAGATCGGGCACAATGGTTGATAGTCTACAATTTCTAGAATGCATATAGAACAAAGGGAAACCTCTAGACCGAGTTTCAACAACAAACACACAACTTCCATAAAAAAGAGAAGAATGGGAGTTACCCTCACTCATCGAAAGAAGTACTCGGATGAGAAGGTACCCGAAGGAGTTCAGAAGAAGATCAAGGGGAGGCCCACAAAATCCGGCAGCTGGAGAAGCACCGGGGAGGGCCAGAGTGGCTGGTGATGGATGGAGGAGAGAGGAGTTCAGGGTGGAAGTGGTTGCTTTGTTTGAGCCCTTCCACCCGACGCCCAGCCCTAAGAAGGCCAAACCGCCCGGGCCAGATTATCTTGCCCCCACTAGGGGCGGATAATCCGGCCCTCACTGAATTTTCCTATTTACACAGAGTTTAGGCCAACACACACGCAAACAAAACCCTCGCAAGTTTAACAAAGGAATTGTGTGCATGATAGATGTCTAGGGGAAGAGGAAAGGCTTAGGTTTAGATAGCCAAACTGAGATGGTACTACACACCCAAAATTGCAAACATCAAATCAACGAAAGGCAAATATTGGGTGTGTTTTCCATAAGAACACAAGATATGCAAGAAAATCCAATAAAATCCACGAAGAACCAACTCTTCTCAAAGAAGAGTGTGGTGGCCAAAGCCAAATTGTAGGAGTGAATGGTATGACACCTCGAAGATGTATCTTGGGTTCATGACCAATACTCATCAATAAGCTCACGTATCACATAATGATATTAAGAGAAATGATTTGTCTTACTTTCAGCATTATGGGGGAGGGTTAACCCAATTAATTAGGACCACACTCCCCCTATGTCCATGCTCACACCTAAACCAAATAGAGGAAGAGATATAAGTGAGTATGTAAGGGTAGTCGACTCAAGATCCTTGAATCCACGATATTTAGCTCATTCCTCAACTAACAAAATCTTGCTTCATCAAGTGGCTTCGTGAAAATATTAGCAAGTTGATTCTTTGTGCTCCCAAAAGATAAGTCAATATACCCCGAGTAACATGGTACCTAATAAAGTGATTACGTGTCTCAATATGATTTGTTCTTTTATGTTGCACCGGATTGTAAGAAATTTTGGTTGCACTTTCATTAGCACCCAAAAGAGGCACTTTGTCACAATTGACACCGTATTCCTTTAAAATTTGCCTCATCCATAATAATCGAGTGCACGGACTTGTAGCAGCCACATATTCAGCTTCGGCAGTGAAGAGATATATACAATTTTGTTTCCTCGAAGACCAACATAACAAGGATCTGCCCAAAAATTGACAAGTTCTAGAATTTGATTTTATATCATCCTTAAGACTATCCCAATCAGAATCCGTGTATCCACATAGAGTGAAATCAGATCCCTTCGGATACCATAGAACAAAATTAGGGGAATGAACCAAATATCGAAAGATTCTCTTGACTGCCACCAAGTGGCTTTCATTAGGAGCCGCTTGATACCTTGCAAACACTCCTACACTCAACAAAATATTTGGTCTAGATGCACAAAGGTAAAGGATAGAGTTGATCATGGACCGGTATACATTTTGATCCACATCTTTACCATTGGGATTCAACTCAAGATGACATTTAGTTTGCATTGCTGTAGCCACGCCTTTAAGATCCATCATCTTGAATCTCTTGAGCATGTCTTGGATGTATTTTTCTTGATTAATGAAATTCCCTTCTTGTAGTTACTTGATCTTGAATCCAATAAAGAACCTTAACTCTCTCATCATCAACATCTCAAACCTGTCAGTCATAACATTTGAAAATTCATCATTAAAATCTTGGTTACTGGAGCCAAAAAAATATCATCTACATACAATTGGCACAGGAAAATCTCCCCCTTAACCTTCTTGGTAAAAAGAGTGGGATTAATCTGCCCAGCCTCGAAGCAACTGTCTAACAAAAGCTCTTGAAGGTTCTCATACCATGCATGTGGGGCTTGTTTAAGGTCGTAGAGAGCCTTATCAAGTTCGTAGACATGGTTTGGAAAGTCGGGTCCTCGAAACACGAGGGTTTCTTAACATACACTAACTCATGTAGAGGGCCCTTAAGAAAGGAAATCTTAACATCCATTCGATGTAATTTAAAATTATGATGCGTAGCATATGGATAGACTCAAGGCGAGCCACCAGAGCATAAGTTTCCCCAAAGTCGACGCCTTCCACTTGTGATAAACCATGTGCAACCAATATTTCCTTATTTCTTACAACAATTACATTCGCATCTTGCTTGTTCTTGGAAATCCACTTTGTGCCGATATCATTGCGGCAATCTTTGGGATTCTCTACTAATTTACAAACCTTGTTGCACTCAAAATCATTAAGTTATTCATGCATAGCAACAACCGAATCTAGCTCTTCAAGTGCTTCAAAATCATTTTTAGGTTCCACCATAGAGATATGAGCTTGATGATCACTAAAGCTTGCCAACTCTCTTCTTCTAGACACCCTTCTTCTTATGTCACCCACTACTTTATAAAGTATATGACCTCTGAGTTCAAGATTTCTTTTAGCTCGAGCTTTGGGACGAGTTTCAATTCCTTGTTGTTTTTTGGAGGAATTTGTTCATCATTCGGGTCCTCGTCTTGACCATGAGCTTAACCTTGATCAACAGTTTGTTTAATAATGACAGTTGATGGAGAGACTTGCCCTTGATCTTTGTCAATACCCATACCAGGAGGCTGAAGTTCTTGACTTGCAGATCCGGATAAGCCGTCCAAGGGAGGGCACAGATAATCTGGCCTGGGAGTTTCATCTTCTTCCTGATCATTGTTGGTGCAAGATGGAGTTGGAATAGTAGGGCCAGATAATCCGGCCCCCTCTCTGGATTATCTGGCCTAGGAGTTCCATCTTGATTAGTTGATGGATGATCTTCAGAAGTTTGTGGTGTTGGTGAAGTAGTTGCTTCAACAAGTGGAGCTTGTTGATCTTGTGTAGATGAGGCCTCTACATGAGTAGAGCATTGTCCTTCCTGATCTTCCACAAGGGGTTCCTCAATAGGGCAGAAGAATCACACGCCTATTCTTCTTATAGAATCCTGGGGTATTTTAACATCTGTATCACAAACATTAACTTGCCCCACATGGGAGATTTCATTTTCATCGAACACCACACTATACGATTCTACAAAAATTCTAGAGGTCTTGTTGTAGATTCTATAAGTATGGGATTCGACACCGTAAACTACAAAAATACCTTGTAAAGCCTTAGACTCAAATTTAGATAAACAAACTCCTTGAGAATGAAACACTTACACCCGAATACCCGGAAGTAGGAAATATTTGGCTTATTACCAGTACGTATCGCATAAGGGGTCTTGTCCAAGATTTTGCAGAGGTAAACCGGTTTCGTGAATGACATGCGGTAGTTATAGCTTTATCCTAAAAGTCATACAGTGACTTGAATTCAGCCAACATAGACCTTTCCATATCCATTAAAGTCTGGTTTTTCCTAGCGGCTACACCATTTTGTTGAGGGGTGTACATAGTGAAATATTGATGTTTTATCCTGTAACATCCCTAAAATCATGTTTCAAAACTCATGCATATCATCCATGCATCCATGATCATTTAGGGTTCCTTTTCAAAACCAATTCAAAAACAGGAGCTTTGTTTGATTCCTTGGTGTCTTGGTTTAATGATTAAGTTTGGACAAAAATTTACAAAAACAAATATGATTTCAAAACCATCTTCAAAACATATTCATATCAAGTGCTATGACACTGTTTATTTTGATTATTTCAAAAGGGACCAAGCAAGTTCAGAGAGACCACATGGTTTTATGCCCAAAAATATGAAGGCTACACTTTACAAAAATCTAGAATAAGATTGAATTCAAACTCATTTGATGTAAGATCCCTCCTTTTTAAAGGAAAAAGGATCCTTGTGATTGCAATGCTAGTCCCTGGATCAATAGCTAGCATCCACAGTTAAGATGTAATATCAAGAAACAAAGGTCATAATACAACTTTATAACCAGGAATAAAATAAGTTATTACATCTTACATAGCTCATTTGGCTATTACATTACATTGCAGCAGAATATCTATAAACATGGGGTCCTTCATCTTCAAAGTGCCACAGGCAGACATGTTGGTTGTAGACTTTGTAATCCTAATCAACACACTTCACTAAATCAATCAAACCTGCAACATAACAAGTTACAGCCACAAGGGTCAATAGATTTGAATTGTATTGGCAAGTGATACTATGGTAGTATAGTGGAATCTATCATCTATATGCATTTGGCTAAGTGGAGCTTTAGGCCTGCATTGCTCAAAAATAGATTTTTCCTTATCATTTGAAAACTCTAAGTTTTTGCTTGACAAAAATCACCCAAGGCATCTACCAATCAAAGATTGAAGATCCTTTAACCCTTGTTCAACCACAAGTTTTTAACTTTAGAAGTTTGGATGATGAGATTCTTGATAGCTTCCATGTCTTGATGCTCAAATTGTCCTTTACCAGGGACATGGCTAAGTACTTAGATTTTACACTCTGCAGAGGTGGTGCACTTTCCCCACAAGACTTGGTTTCCCAAGACAAGATCTTTCAGAAGCCTTCCCTTAGACCAAATGGACGCGCTCCAACCTATCATTCCCACTACCACCAACTGTCCAGATGGCTAAGTTCTAGCAACCTATATGATCCAGGCAGAGCCCATAATGCCAAGTGGTTGCACTTGAAGCTTCTCAACATTTGACATCTCAAATATCTTTGTTCCTGGGTGGCAATCCACAAGTGTGATACACAAGGTAAACCATAAAAATGGGCCTTGTGTAACCACTCAACCAAAAACCACCAAGCAAGTCCCTTTCCACCTAGGTGATTCATTCACTTAGTTGTTTTATTAAACAAAACACAAGTCCTCAGACTTAGAAATTTTTCCATAGTGTGAATATATATTCCACCCTTGTTTTCTATTAGCTAAGTAAGCATGATAGTAGTAGGAATCTTAACTTAGGAAATTTCTACTAAGGTTTCAACTACTAGGATTTCCCATAGCAAGGTTTATACTTAGTAAAATTCCATGCAAGTCTTAATTAGAAATAACACTAATGCATAGTGAAAATAATGGGACAAAGTATGAAGCATCACTTGCCTTTTTGGTAGAGGGTATAAGTTCACTCCTTGATCTTTGCAATGTTCACACACATCAAGTCACTACAATTCAATCAAGCAAACAACATTTCAATCTACCATTCAAGCAATTCATCACATAAAATAACAATAACAAAACAATGCATGCAAGCATGCTAAAGGATTGTTTTATTTGGAGAAGTGGTTTCTAAAGGTTCACAAACATTTGAAGACACCTAATGGTCATTTTATAAAGTGGCAAAGTCATTTGCAAAAGGTTTCACTTCATATACCATTTTCAAAACAAGGTATCATTTTATGTGGTGTAGAAATGTTTTTACTAAGGCATTAATCTATAGGGTTCACAAAATATGTTTTCAAACCATAAAACTTTGTGTTTAGGGTCAGAGAGTTTATTTCCAAAACATTTCTCAAAGGTTTTCTTCCAAAACCATTTTTAATAAATAAACTATATTTTTATTTGACTAGAATTGGTTTTAAATCCAAGATTCATTCTTTTGCATCACCAAATATATTTTTGAAACCACAAAGTGATTCCTATGATCAGTAGGTTTTAAACACACCATTTGAAAAAGATTTTATCCCCAAAAACATTTTAGAACAATTTTTATAACCTAAACAAGCATACATAAGTTTCTGCAAAAACAAACATTTTAACAGAAGATTTTTGCTAAACAAATGGCATGGTTGACTAGGTCTTGCTTTTCTGAATCCTTTGATATAAAGTTTGCAAAATTTTGACGTGTAGATTTAAAGTTATGAAATTTACAAAATCACATATCTAATAGATCAAATTCTGTTTTTAAAACAAACTCTGGGACACGCGTCTTCTTCTGATTGGACAAAAATGGTTCGAATGGATCGCGTGCAGTGAGGCGTTGGATCAAAATGAAATCGTGCGGCACAGGTAGCTCCATACCGCTTTAGTTAGTCATTCTATCTCAACCTTACGATCTAGATCTGACGGTGCTAAGCTTACTAGGCAAAGATGGGCGGCGCTGCGGTGACTACTGGCGGCGGAGTTGTCGGACGACGACGGTGCCGACGCTACAGGAGGCGAGGGGGAAAGGGGAGATGCTCACCGTGTTCGAAACATCGTGGGGAAGCTCAAGGTGCTCTCGAGGAGGCAAGGGGCGCACAGAGTTCACAGCTATTGCTCACCGGAGTTCTTGTCCGCGTCGGGTGTGCTCAGTCGACGTTGGAGGCGAGGCTACGGGTCACGAGGAAACAAACGGGAAGCACGGTTAGACGTGCAAGGTCATGGTGATGATGTGTGCATGAAGGAGAAGGAGAGGGGCGGTTAGGTGCTTACGAGAAGAGTCGCCGGAGTAGCAAACAGACGGTGGCGCTACCGTTCGTCGATGTTGTCGACGCTGCAGAGCACGCTCGGGCGAGCTAACGTTACAGGAAGATTCGCCAGGATGTGGGGATCATGTGAGGGTGGTCGAGGGGCAAAGGGGCGGTGTCTACTGGCCAGAATCGATGGAGAATCTCGCCGGAGACAGTGGAGGGCAGGGGCAAAATTCAGCAGCCTGGGGGCGCGCTTGGGTGAGGAGACAGAAGGGAAAGAGAGAGGAGATGATGGCGTTTAAATATGTGTGGTCACGGCGGGGTATAACAGCTGCAGTAACACGAATTTAACTCACGAAGTCAACGCAGAGAACGCTCGGATGAACTGGTCGTGGGGAGGAAGAAGATGAGCTAGCGGTGGGGCCGTCTGACAGCGAGAGAGGGAAAAGGGAAATGGGGTCCACCTGTCTGTCGCTCTGCGGGTGCGTGTTTAGGTGGAAAACGTTTCGCGTGTGGGGGGAAAAGTTGGGCTGGAGCTGGGCTTGCTGGGCCAGATGGGTTGGGCTGTGGTTTGGTTCATTTTTTTTGTACTGAAAGCTTTTCTTTTTCTTTTTTTGATTTTCTGTTTTGAAATTCAAACAACAAATCAAACACCCAAATGATTTCAAATCTTTGCCAAACTTTGCATTGATTTCAGTTATGTTAATCAGCATAATTCAAAGTCCAAAACAAAATAATATTTTTATTCCTTTTAGGATCTATTTAATAATTAAATAAAATATTCCTTAGCTAATAATTCAAATAGGTTTTGATTTATTAAAATCTCCATTTGAAATCTAAATATTAACAAAACCAAATCAGTAGGTTTATTTGAAAGTATAAATACTTGGAAAACTTGTTTAAAATAATTTAACAAGTTTTGATATTTAATTAAAATGGTAAAACCCTTTATTTTAATAAAATTGGATATTAATAAATCCTTATTATTTTATAAATAACCCTTTACTCCTTTAATCAAAACAAAATATTTTACTTCAAAAACTTGGTCAAGTTTTAATTTGGCTCTATAAAATAATCCTTATTTATAAATCTACCTTTGCTTTATAAAAATCCAAATCTTTTTATTAAAAGATCCAAAAATAGTAATTCCAAATATTTTTAACTTTATTGTTTATTTATCTTTTTAAATCCCTTTAGGATTTTATTTGATCAAATAGGTTTGAAGGTTTCCAATTGGAATCAAAAAGTTTCTTCTCACCGTGAAAATCAATCAAAGTTTTATTTTATTCATTTATTTTTCACATAACAAGATTTGGAAAATCTTGGGATGTGACATTTGAAATCATTTGAAAAATATTCATGAAAATCAAATTAGAAAAAGAAAAGGGAAAAGGAAAAGAATAAAAACCAGCGCTGCAAATTGAGCCCAGCACCAGAACCGGCCCAGCAAGCCCACCCGGAGCAGCCCCTTCCCTCTCCCTCTTCCACGCGCGCAGACTTACCCCGCAAAGACTGCCAGTGGCCCCACGCCAGCTCACTCCCTTCTTCCCCAAATCCCGCGCGTGACCACGTCGTCGCCGGCCGTTTCCTCCTCTTCACTGCCGTGATCAATTCCATTGATTCACCGCGAGATTGTCGCCCCTGCTATGGCTATTTAATCACCACCTCGCCGCGGTCCTTTCCCCCCAAACACCCACACCCAATCGCCCCCAGGCTGCTCGTATTGAAGCTCGAACCACCGCTGCCCGACGAACTCCGGTGAAGTATTCCGGTGAGCCTCGTTTGCCCCTTGCCTGCTAAACCATACTATCATGCTCTCCTTGTTCTCGCGAAGCTTACTGTGTCCTTGGACTGCTTTGTAATGCCGAGAGCGTCGACTCCTTTCTCAACTAAGCTCCACCGACGATTGGCCCAATTCCGACGAGCAATTACGGTAATCTATGAGCGCCCTTTGTCTTCTCGTTGATACTGTCGTGCTCGCTGTGACCTTGTGCACCTCCTGATACTCTTGATTCATGCTAGGAAAGTCCAGAGCATCGGCCACGTCTCTATCCACGTGAACCCGACGCCGCCCGCAGCTCCGACGACCCCTAGCCGCCGCTACAGCACACCCCCGTCCCTACGGCGACCACGTTGAGCTTCCTCGTGCACGTGCGAGTCTGGTATGCAACATCACCATCCCCAACCCTTCTTAGAATCGCCGATCCATCGCCGGCAGAACCGTCGCCGCCGCTGTGCCCATGAGCGCCGCCGATTTAGAGTCAAGACGATTAGATCCACTGGATCTAGATCCAGTGGTCTAGATTAGACACCAGCCCGAAGAGGTACGGGCAGATCTGAGCCGCTGGTTTTAAGTAGATCTGACGGTGCGCGAGCGTGATCCAGCGCGAAGCGGTATTGTCCAATCAGATGCTGCCGCGTGGCCAGTTCTTTGATTTAAAATCAGATTTTATATCTATTAGATGTTTAAACTTGTTTAATTCATAACTTTTGATTCCCACGTCCAAATTTGACAAATTTTATATCATTGGAATCAGGAGAGAAAAACCTTTCTGTTTATGCAATGTGTTTAATGTTTTGCCGTGTTAAAATGGTTGTTTTTGCAGAAACATTTACAGGCATAATTTGAGTATAGTAATTATTTGGAAAATGTTTTTTATTCAAATAAAGTTTATTTTGGCTTGTTTTGTACTTGTTTATGATTCAGTACTGTGCAGTTGGCTTGTTTGGTGTAGAAAATCATCACTTGGCATTTTGCATGCATCCATATATTTTTGCTTGTATATATTTTGTATGTGATTTTGGTGCTATTATTTTATGTGTAGATTTTGGTGCAAATAGTGATTGTGATTGTGAGGTTTGTTGCTACTCTCCAAACTACCAAGGCAAGTGGTGCTTCATGATTTTATTCCTATGTTTTTCAACTATGCACTAGAAATATTTTGCTAGACTTGCATGAATATTTTGATCTATATTCTATGCTTGGGAA
The DNA here is from genome assembly GCA_916181665.1 of Avena sativa. Taxonomy (NCBI): domain Eukaryota; kingdom Viridiplantae; phylum Streptophyta; class Magnoliopsida; order Poales; family Poaceae; genus Avena; species Avena sativa. The sequence goes on from OV702298.1 coordinate 116,661,451, forward strand.
ATCCTAGTAGTTATAGAATTGCTAGAAATTTCTAAGTTAAGATGCTTATCTATGCCATGCTTAGCCTAGCTAGTAGCAACCAAGAGTGGTTATATATTCATGCTATGATAAAATATTTCTAAATCTTTGGACTTGTGTTTTTGCTTAATAAAACAACTAAGTGAATGAATCACCTGGGTGGAATGGAAAGATTGGTTTGTGTTGAGTGGTTACACAAGGCCCATTTCTATGGTTTACCTTGTCTATCTCACTTATGGAAAGCCACCCAGGAACAAAGGGATTTGAGATGCCAAATGTTAAGAAGCTTCTAGTGCAGCCACATGGCATTATGGGCTCTGCCTGGATCACATAGGTTGCAATAACTTAGCCATTTGGACAGTTGGTGGTAGTGGGATGATAGGTTGGAGCGTGTCCATTTGGCCTAAGGGAATGCTTCTGAAAGGTCATGTCTTGGTGAAAATCAAGTCTTGTGGGGAAAGTGCACAACCTCTGCAGATGGAAGAATCTAAGTACTTAGCCATGTCCCTGGTATTGGACAACTTGAGCATCAAGACATGGAAGCTATCAAGAATCTCCTCATCCCAATTTGTAAGTTAAAACTTGTGGGTGAACAAGGGTGAAGGTACACCAAGTTCTATTGGTGTTTCCTTGGAAAAGTTTTATCAAAGAAAAACTTAGTGTTTTCAACTAATAGGTAAAACCTATTTTGAGCAAAGCAAGCCTAAGATACACTTAGCCAAAAATGCATATAGTATCTAGTCTACCAATATTGTACTAAGGTATCACTTGCCAATACTATTCCAATGTATTGACCCACTGTGGCTGTAACTTGTGATGTTGCAGGTTATTTTGATGATGATTAGAGGTTATGAGTCTACACTCAACATGCTTGCCTGTGGCACATGAAGATGAAGACTTATTTATCTTATTATATATTTGAACTCTTGTATTAGGCCTGTGGCCATGGAGTTGTAAAAGACTATGTTTGTCTCTGGAATGATATGTAATAATGACCTTTGTTACTATGTACTTCATCTTAAACTGTGGATGCTAGCATTGATCTAGGGACTAGCATTCAAATCACAGGGATCCTTACCTTTATAAGGGGAGGGATCTTACAGATGGTATTAGAGCACTGTGTTGCCTGTAGGATTATGACCCTAGGATTGGAAACCACTAAGGAAAAATTTTCAACAACTTCCACACTTGTCTTTTCTTCTCATAAACTTTTCTAATCTTGTTTCTCATCTCTATTTGTAGATGAACTCCATCAACGAAGTCGTGAGGAAGGGACCACTCATGACTATGACTTTGGAATGTGAGACAGAATTCCCCAAGGCTCTCAAGGACCTCATGGTTGCCATGGGAATACATGGTGCAGCTGTGTACAAAGGTTTTCCTGTGATGGATGAAGGAGTTGAATACTGGTGGGTGCAACTTCACTTGTATAAAAACAAGGAACACAACCACAAGGAATCAGGATTCTGCATGGTCACCAACTTAGTGATGCACACCACATTCTTTGATTCAGCAAGGGATGCAGCTTGGAAGGCCATCAAAGAGCTTGGTGATAGAATCAAGTGCAGAATGCTCAACACCCAGAATGACCTTATGGAAGAAAAGAAGCATATCCAAGAGTTAGAGGCTACCAACCAACATTTAAGAGAGGACATCATAGACTTAGCCATTGAGTCATGTGATCAGGACCGACAAATTGCCTCTAGGGATGCCCTGTTAGCCAACTTGGCAAGTGAGATGGGATTGTAACGTACTTCGTTAGTTGGACCACCACACTTATCATTTTATTTCCCAAATGTTGTTTAAAATAAGTTGAACCTTGGATGTTTGTAATGGTTTTATGTATGCCATGACTTGTGTGTGTTGATTTCCAAAGATATGCATGTGATGCCTTGTCTTGTGATTTATCATTTAATTGTATTGATTCTAACTTTTTCTATCTTATAAAATAGATGCCTAATGTTACTATCAGCACGGCTGAAGAGTTCAAGGGAACTCGTTTTGGCACTCGTATTATTGAGCTCACTAGTCTGCTCAATCTCCCACTTCCTACCATCATGATGCTTCCCCTCACCAAGTTTGAGAGGAAAGACCTTTGGGGCTTCAAGGTTAATCAGCCAGGACGCCAGACTGAGCCTACCACGGAGGCAATCATCTTCAAGCTCATGCATGATGACAAGGAGAGAGTCCTAGAGGTAGTCATGTAGGATTTGCTTGGAGTTTACTAGGGAGACACTCTCGAGATATTAGAGGTAATCACTTCCACGCCTTCGGTAGACGTGATGAGGATGGTGAGGCCATTGACTTCGAGGATACTTCGAGAGAGACGGCAGAGCCGATTCGGCTATACCTCCAGGACTTAGAGGTTCTTCTTAGGCACCTAGATACTGATAGGACCAACGTCATGCTCAGCAATGACGAACTCTAGGTGCAGCTTCGTGAGAAGGACAAGCTCTTCGCAGAGAAAGATGAGATAGTCAAAGAAATGGAGGCCAAGTTTGAGAGTCAAGATAGAAATTTCAAGAGTCAAGAGAAGAGAGTCCAAGATAGGAACAAGAGGATTCGAGACATGACTGCAGAACTAGAGGCCAAAGACTTCGAGCTCGAGCATCAGCAAGGTGTGATTGAGAGGCTTCATTCACAGAAGAGGGCTCTCAAAGCCAAAATAGAGACCTTGACCACCAATGTTGAGGAGTACAAGACCGCTATGGAGAATGCAAGTCCTACACTTATTGATGAGGAGGTTGATACAGAGGAGTAGTGATGGCTACTCATTTACCGTTATTTATCATACTTTTGATTATTGAGTCACAATGACCATCCAACATGTGGATGGCTTGCTATTGGTGTGTTTACTTTTCAAAACTTGTTGTCTTTGTTGTTGAACTTTTTACTACTATGATGCATGTTTGGAGATTGTTTATGTGATGTATTGTGCATGTTAGCATCTATGGGTATCTCATTCTTATCTCTATTGAAAACCACGAATGCATCCCCGACGTGCCAATCCCAACCCCAACAACAACAACATCACCTCTGAGATGCACCAGATGATGACAGCTCAGACGCAGTTGATGCAAATGATGACCACGTTCATCCAGAATCAGAACAACAACAACAATAATAACAACAACAAGAATAATCAGAAAAACCCACCGGGTTTTGACATGCTTACCAGGTTCTTAAGACTGAGGCTAGCAAAGTTCTCAGGAACTACTGATCCTATGGTGGCCAATGATTGGATACGCTTTGTGAACAAGGACTTGGTAACCGTTGGCTGTACTGATGAAGAGAAGGTCAGATTTTGCAGCACACTTGTTGGAAGGACCAGCAGCCACTTGGTGGGATAACTTCCAGATCACCACTCCCATTGCGGATGTGACATGGGCTATCTTTGAAGATGGTTTCCGTACCTCTCACATCTCATCCGGAGTGATGAGTCTGAAGAAAAAGGAATTTCATAACTTGAGGCAGCGCAACCACAGCGTGGCTGAGTATATTGAGGAGTTCAACAATCTGGCACGTTATGCACCGGATGAAGTTGACACTGATGCTAAAAGGAAAGAAAAGTTCCTTGAAGGATTGAACGATGAACTGAACCTGCAGCTATCTGTGGCTTATGTTCCCACTTATCGGTCTCTTTGTGACAAGGCTGCTATTTTGGAGAGCAAGATGAAACAAGTTGAAAGCAGGAAGAGAAAGCACTCTGACAAGCACAGCTCGGAATTGTCTCACAGGCGTTCCCATTATGATGATAGTGGGAGTTCTGGATCCCACAATCATGGGAAGTACAACAAGCACCACAACCACAACCATCATCATGACAACAAGCACCACCGTAGTCATGACAATGACAAATATAAGAATCACAAGGGTGGATATAAGAACCACCACAATGGAAGTGGAAGTGGCAGTGGAAGCCAACCTGTCAAGAAGGATCTTAGTCAAGTTGAATGTTTCAAGTTGAAGGACCCAACAAGCCCAACCCTTTTCAAAAGGGACAAGTGAACCACATCAATGTGGAGGAAATTTATGAAGAGCCAGATGTTGTGGATGGTAAGTTCAAACTCAATTCTATTCCAGCACTTGTTCTTTTTGATACTGGTGCATCACATTCATTCATAACAAAAGCATTTGTTGATAGAAATGGGTTTTCAACTGAAAACATTGGGTGTCCAATAAAAGTAAGTTCTCTAGGTGGAGATATGATAGTAAGTCTTGGATGCCGGGATCTAGTAATAGAGTTTGGAAAGCATAAGTTTCCGGTGAGTCTGATAATCCTAGATTCCCAAGGACTGAATGTAATTTTGGTAATGGATTGGATGACCAAGTATGAAGGAGTACTAGATTGTGCTAATCGAACAGTTGCACTCACAACCCCGAAAAAGCAACGGATAAGATTCAAGTCTAATTTTGAATCGAAAGGAAGTAGGCTTAATTCTCTTAAGGGGGTTAGCATAGACAGTGGGCCAATTGTGAGTGAATATCCGGATGTGTTTCCGGAAGAATTGCCGGGAATGCCACCAGATAGAGATGTTGAATTTCTTATTGATTTGCTACCAGGATCCGGACCAATAGCAAAGAGACCGTAATAAGATGTCAGTTGATGAACTGAAAGAACTCAAGAAACAACTTGGAGAACAGTTGCAGAAAGGATTTATTCAACCAAGTTCTTCGTCTTGGGGAGCACCAGTTTTGTTTGTGGAAAAGAAAGATAGAAGTCAAAGGTTATGCATAGATTACCGTTCACTCAATGAGGTGACTATCAAGAACAAATACCCTTTGCCTAGAATCAATTACTTGTTTGATCAGTTAGAAGGAGCTTGTGTGTTCTCAAAGATTGATCTCCGGTCAGGTTATTTCCAGCTCAAGATAAGGGAACAAGACATACCTAAGACAGCTTTCACCACAAGGTATGGATTGTATGAGTATACCGTGATGCCTTTTGGTTTGACCAATGCACCAGCTTATTTCATAAACATGATGAACAAGGTGTTCATGGAGTTCCTTGACAAGTTTGTTGTCGTATTCATTGATGACATTTTGATCTACTCCAAGAGCAAAGAAGAGCATGAAGGACATTTGTGATTGATACTTGAGAAGCTTAGAGAACATAAGTTATATGCCAAATTCAGCAAGTGTGAAGTTTGGTTAAATGAAGTTGGTTTTCTTGGACACATTGTGTCAGGAGATGGTGTAGCAGTTGATCCTGCTAAAGTTTCAGCTGTAACTGAATGGGAATCTCCTAAGTCAGTAAAAGAGGTTCGTAGTTTCCTTGGCTTGGCAGGATACTACAGAAGATTTATTGAAAATTTCTCCAAGGTAGCAAAGCCTATGACTGAATTGCTAAAGAAAAACAAGAAATTTGCTTGGTCTGAGGGATGTGAACTCCGTTTTCAAGAATTGAAAAAGAGACTAGTGACAGCACCAGTCTTATGTCTGCCAGATTTGGAGAATGATTTCTAGGTGTATTGTGATGCATCTCATCATGGATTAGGTGCAGTACTTATGCAAGAAGGGAAAGTTGTGGCTTATGCCTCGAGACAACTCAAAACTCATGAGGTAAATTACCCTACTCATGATTTCGAGTTAGCCTCTGTTGTCCATGCACTTAAAACATGGAGACACTATATTTTGGGAAAGCGATGTGAAGTGTTCACAGATCACAAAAGTTTGAAGTATATCTTCACCCAGAAAAAAATTTACATGAGACAAATAAGATGGTTAGAACTCATCAAGGACTATGATTTGAGTTTGCAATACCACCCCGGTAAAGCAAATGTTGTAGCGGATGCTCTAAGCCGTCAGGTTTTTGTGAATGGCCTTACTAAGGGATAATTGCCAGATGATCTGTGTGCCTAATTCAGAGATCTCAGATTGGAGATTGTGCCTGAGGGACATCTCATGTCTTTGGACGTTGAACCAACTTTGTTGAAAAAGATCAAAGAAGCCCAAAAGACATATAAGGAAATTGAAGAGATTAAGGAAAAGATTGGCAAGGGAAAAGCCAAAGGATTCCATGAAGATGAACAGGGTACTTTATGGCATGGAAAACATATTTGTGTTCCACAAGACCCGGAGCTTTGGAAACTGATTTTACAGGAAGCACATAACTCACCATATTCTATTCATCCGGGTAACACCAAAATGTACATGGATATGAAAGAAAGATTTTGGTGGAATAATCTCAAGAAAGACATTGCCGAACATATTGCTTTGTGTGATGTATGTAGTAGAGTGAAAGCGGAACATCAGAAACCAGCAGGATTGCTGCAACCACTACCCATTCCTGATTGGAAGTGGGACAATATTGGTATGGATTTCATTACCGGATTGCTAAGGACCCGGTCAGGATATGATTCTATTTGGGTAGTAGTGGATCGCCTAACTAAAGTGGCTCATTTCATACCCGTGAAGACAACCTATACAAGTGCTAAGTTAGCCAAGATCTATATGAGTAGAATTGTATGTCTACATGGAGTACCTAAGAGTATTGTGTCTGATAGGGGAACTCAATTCACTTCTCATTTTTGGAGACAACTACATGAGTCATTGGGAACGAGGTTGGAATTTAGCACTGCTTTTCATCCTCAGACTGATGGACAGACAGAAAGGACTAACCAGATTCTTGAAGATATGTTGAGGGCATGTGCCCTAGACTATGGAGCTAGTTGGGACGAAAGTCTGCCTTACGCAGAATTCTCTTACAATAACAGCTATCAAGCCAGTATTGAGATGGCACCATTTTAGTTTCTCTATGGGAGAAAGTGTACCACCCCATTGCTATGGAATGGTGTGGGAGAAAGAAGTTTGTTCGGACCAGAACTAATCAAAGAGGTTGAGGAGAAAGTCAAGCTAGTTAAGGACAGATTGAAGATAGCACAGTCCCGACAGAAGAGTTACGCAGATCCTAAGCATAGATAAGTCACCTATGAAGTGGGTGATAGAGCTTATCTTAGAGTGTCACCACTTCGTGGAGTGAAGAGGTTTGGTGTCAAAGGTAAATTGGCCCTAAGATATGTTGGACCATTCAAGATTCTAAGTCGTAATGGAGAAATAGCTTATGAGATTGAATTGCCAGAATCACTATCTGCTGTTCATAATGTGTTTCATGTGAGTCAGCTTAAGAAATGCCATCCAGAAATGGAAGAGACTTCTTTGAAGGATACCATACCTTAGGAGGAGGTTCAATTGGAAAGTGATCTTGTAGGGTTCGCAGCATAGAAAACAAAAATTTTCCTACGATGGGAACTACGTACCAAGATCTATCTACTAGATACAAACAACGGGCGGATGTATATCCGTAGAGAACATACCTTTGAAGACCGACAAAGCTTAACGAGTTCAACTCGTGGTTGATGTAGACGATCTCTTGCCGATCTCAAGATCGAGAGGAAGTCCTAGCGCCGCAAATCAGCAGCGCATCCGTGCTCGCACACACGTTCGAGGCACCGAGAAACCTCCGCCTCCTCGCTCTAGAGATGCAACGGAAGCACAACTCTTTCTTGCCGAATAGCCACCGGGAACATGTATCTCGCTAGTCCGAGACCATGGGGGATAAATTCTAGAGGGGGAGAGAGATCCTTCACAAGGAGGTGTGAGAGACAAGTGAGGAGGGGGGCTCCTTTTATAGGAGGAGGGGGGCACCCAAGGGGTGGCCGCCGGCCATGGGGGGCAGCCCCCTCCCCTCCTTCATTCATGTGGGTGGATACTCCACTCACAAAATTCCCTTTAAATTTCCTCCACTCAAAAGTCCACTCAAATTCCCATTAAATTTCCACCAAATTTAATGCAAACTCTCATTAAATAAAACTCTTTTATTTTATTCAGAATTTTCTCAATTACTTTAATGACAAACATTCAAAAATAACCCCTTGCTAGAATTCCATTTCACATGCATAACCACTTTATGCAATTTCACCCGAAAACCTGTTTCGGTATCTAGTGAAATAAATTCCTGCGCTTGTTCATTCTTTCGGAATGAAACTTTTGCTCCAATTGGATGTCGGTGTCTCTTAAGTGTGTCACCCTACGGTTCGTGAATAATGCGGACATGATCGAGACCCCTCTCGGATCAATAATCAGAAGCGGGATCTGGAGACCCATACTGACTCCCACACATTCAACGATGACTTTCTTGTGATCGTCGGAACCTTTTACGCTAGTATCTTAATCCCTTTGTTTCACGATACATTACATGTCCGAGATTTGATCATCGGTATATCCATACCTAGTTTGATCTCGTTATCGACATGCACTCTTTTCTTGTTCCCGTGATATAACATTCTAGTGATCAAATCACTTGCTTGCAAGCTAATCAATGTGATATCACCGAGAGGGCCCAGAGTATATCTATCCGTCATCGGGATGAAAAAATTCCACTCTCGATCCATGAGCCTCAACATAACACTATATTAGTTCGGAATCCATCTTTATAATCACCCTGTTACGGTGTGACGTTTGATGTTATCAAGAAACTCTTCCGGTGTTAGTGATTGACATGATCTCATGGCCTAAGGATTAGGATCACTTCGTAAGTTGTTATAGCAATATAAACTCAATGACTTTGATCGTAATGCTATACTTCGGATGAATGTTCATCACACCATTACACTAATGTTGTGATCCCGTTATTAACAACATCCAATGTCCATGATCAGGAAACCTTGATCATCTTGTTAATCAACGAGCTAGTTTATGAGAGAGGCATAACTAGGAACTTTCTGTTTGTTTATTAAACACACATGTATTAACGTTTCCGTATTAATAAAATTATAGCATGCAAAATAAACATCTATCATATACTTGGAATACACATAATAAACATTTTATTATTGCCTCTCAGGGCATATTCCCTTTAGTCTCCCACTTGCACTAGAGACAATAATCTAGTTACATAGTGATAAATCTAACACCCATCGAGTTCTGTTGTTGATCATGTTTTGCTCTAGGGAGAGTTTTAGTCAACGGATCTGCTACATTGAGATCCATATGTACTTTACAAATCTTTATATCTCCATCCTTGACATGCTCGCGGATGGAGTGAAACCGGTGCTTAATATGCTTGGAATGCTTGTGAGACCTTGGCTCTTTGGCATTGGCAATGGCACCATTGTTGTCACAATAGATCACCATTGGGTCCCACGCGTTTGCCACCACTCCTAGTTCGGATATGAACTCCTTCATCCAAACTGCTTCCTGAGCCGCTTCTGAAGCAGCAACATATTCGGCCTCCGTTGTTGATCCCGCTACCACAGGTTGTTTGGAGCTCCTCCAACTAACCGCTCCGCCATTCATGAGAAATATGCATACGGATTGAGACTTAGAGTCATCCGGATCTGTGTCAAAGCTAGCATCGACATAACACTTAGCGACGAGCTCTTCTTCACCTCCGTATACAAGAAACATATTCTTAGTTCTTCGTAAGTACTTAAGGATATTCTTGACCGCTATCCAGTGTTCCGAACCTGGATACGATTGGTACCTACTAGTCAAACTAATAGCATGTGCCACATCCGGTCTTGTACATAGCATGGCGTACATTATAGAGCCTATGGCTGAAGCATAGGGACTTTGTCCATTATCTCTCTTTCTTCCGCCGAAGCCGGACTTTGAGTCTTACTCAATGTCTTGCCTTGCAACATAGGTAAGAACCCCTTCTTACTTCCGTCCATTTTAAACTTCTTTAAAATCTTATCAAGGTATGTACTTTGCGATAGCCCTATTAGGCGCCTAGATCTATCTATATAGATCTTTATGCCTAATATGTATGACGCTTCACCTAGGTCCTTCATTGAAAATATGCTGTTTAGATAACTTTTAACACTGTTTAAAAGATCTATATCATTTCCGATCAATAATATGTCATCCACATATAATATCAGAAATGCCACATTGCTCCCACTCACTTTCTTGTAAATACAAGCTTCTCCATAAGTTTGGACAAATCCAAACTCTTTGATCACCTCATCAAAGCGGAGATTCCAACTTCGTGATGCTTGCTTCAATCCATAGATGGATCGCTGAAGCTTGCACACCTTGTTAGCATCCTTAGGATCGACAAAACCCTTTGGTTGTATCATATACAACTCTTCCTCAATATTACCATTGAGAAACGCGGTTTTTACATCCATCTGCCATATCTCATAATCGAAATATGCAGCAATTGCTAACATAATCCTAACTGACTTTAGCATCGCTACGGGAGAGAATGTCTCATCGTAGTCAACTCCTTGAATTTGTCGAAACCCCTTTGCGACAAGTCGAGCTTTATAGACGGTCACATTACCATCAGCATCAGTTTTCCTTTTGAAAATCCATTTGTTCTCCATGGCCTTTCGGTCGTGAGGTAATTCTACCAAGTTACAAACTTGATTTTCATACATGGATTCCATCTCGGATTTCATGGCTTCTAACCATTTGTTGGAATCCGGGCTCATCATCGCTTCTTCATACGTCGCAGGGTCATCATTTTCATCAACCATGAAATTCATGACAGGATTTCCGTACAGCTGGGGAGCTGCACGCGTCCTGCTTGACCTGCGAGGTTCGGTAGTACTCTCTTTCGGAGTTTCATGATCATTATCATTAGTTCCCTCTTCAACAGGTGGAGCCAACTCCGGAACAACTTCCGGCGCTGCGCTACTCGCCATACTTTGAAGAGAAGGTTTAATAACCTCTTCGAGTTCTACCTTCCGACTACTCACACCTTTCGCGAGAAACTCTTTCTCTAGAAAGGATCCATTCTTGGCAACAAAAACCTTGCCCTCGGATCTGTGATAGAAGGAATACCCAATAGTTTCCTTAGGGTATCCTATGAAGACGCATTTTTCCGCTTTGGGTTCGAGTTTATCCGGTTGAAGTTTCTTCACATAAACATCGCATCCCCAAACTTTAAGAAAAAACAGCTTAGGTTTGTTTCCAAACCACAATTCATACGGTGTCTTTTCAACGGATTTAGATGGTGCCCGATTTAAAGTGAATGCAACAGTTTCTAGTGCATAACCCCAAAATGACAACGGCAAGTCTGTTAGAGACATCATAGATCGAACCATATCTAATAAAGTATGATTACGACGTTCCGACACACCATTTCTCTGTGGTGTTCTGGCAGGTGTGAGTTGTGAAACAATTCCACACTCTTTCATGTGAGTGCTAAACTCGTAACTTAGATACTCACCTCCACGGTCGGACCGTAGAAATTTGATCTTTCTATTATGATGATTTTCCACTTCATTCTGAAATTCCTTGAACTTTTCAAAGGTTTTAGACTTATGTTTCATCAAGTAGATATAACCGTATCTACTCAAATCATCCGTGAAAGTAACAAAATAACGATATCCACCTCGCGCCGACACACTCATTGGACCACATACATCAGAATGTATGATTTCCAATAAATCTGTCGCCCGTTCCATTGAACCGGAAAACGGCGTTCTAGTCATCTTGCCCATAAGGCATGGCTCACATGTATCAAATGATTCAAAATCAAGTGATTCCAAAAGTCCATCCGAATGGAGCTTCTTCATGCGTTTAACGCCAATATGACCTAGATGGCAGTGCCACATATATGCGGATATATCATCATTTAGTTTAATCCTTTTAGCATCAACATTATGAATATGTGTAACATTATCATCGAGATCTAAAATAAATAAACCATTCATCATCGGTGCATGACCATAAAAGATTTCATTCATATAAATGGAACAACCATTGTTCTCAGATTTAAATGAATAACCACTTCGCATCAAACACGATCCAGATACAATGTTCATGCTCAGTGCAGGCACCAGACAACATTTATTCAAGTTTATAACTAATCCCGACGGCGAGTGGAGAGGCAGCGTTCCGACGGCGATCACATCAACGCTTGATCCATTGCCGACACGCATCTTGACCTCACCCCTTGCTAGCGGTCGCTTGTTCCACAGCCCTTAATTCGAGTTACAAATATTAGCAACTGAACCGGTATCAAATACCCAGGTGCTACTGCGAGCACTAGTCAAGTACACATCAATAACATGTATATCATATATACCTTTGTTTGACTTGCCGGCCTTCTTATCTGCCAGATACTTGGGGCAGTTGCGCTTCCAGTGGCCAGTCCCCTTACAATAGTAGCACTCGGAATCAGACTTAGGTCCAACTCGGGGTTTCTTTTCAGGCACGGCAACAGACTTGCCGCCCTTACTTCCCTTCCGTTTTCCCTTCTTGTCTTTCTTGAAACCAGTGTTCCTATTGATCATCAACACTTGATGTTCCTTTTTGATCTCCACTTCTGCAGTTTTAAGCATTGACAGAAGCTCGGGGAGAGACTTCTTCATGCTTTGCATATTATAGTTCATCACGAAGCTCTTATAGCTAGGTGGCAAAGACTGCAGAACACGATGGGTGCCTAAGTCAATGCGAATCGATATTCCCAAGGACACAAGCTTATCGGCGTAACCCGACATCTTGACTCATTGCTCACTAACGGAGCTGTGCTCTTCCATCATTCAGCTAAAGAACTTTTATGAAGCGTTGTAGCTCTCTACAGCAGCATGTGTGTCGAAAATCATTTTCAACTCACCCATTGTATCAAATGCATTGCCGTTTTCGAAACGCTTTCGAAGTTCTGGCTCTAGCCCATACAATATGCCGCAATGAACTAAGTTGTGGTCCTCCTGACGAGTCTGATAGACATTCTTCTCCTCATCAGGGGCATCATCAAAAGGTGGGGGGCCTAACGGCGCTTCTAACACGTATTGCTTTTGTGCAGCAGAGAGGAGAATCCTCAAATTCATGGCCCATTCGGTAAAGTTGATACCGTTCGTTGCTAGTTTCTCTTTCTCCATGAACACATTGAAATTAAAAGCAGGTGGTGCCATCTACAACAGAATTTGTAAATTTTAGACTAAGTGTATGATAGATTGAGTTCAACTAATCCATATTACGAATGAACTCCCACTCAAAAACGACATCTCTCGTGCCTTTTTGGTGATTACATGAACCAAATCCACTATACCAAGTCCGATCATCACGTGAGTCGGTATAGCTTCAAAGGCGAGCATCAAATGGGCATCATATCAACTATATGACTCATGCTTAACCTTTCGGTCCATGTTCCAAGGCCATGTCTGTACATGCTAGGCTCGCCAAGTTAGAACCTTAGTATTCGCGTGTGTAACTGTTTTACACCCGAAATATGGTCGTGGATCCAAGAACACCCGATCATCACGTGATGTCTTGGAGCGACGAAAACATAATCGGTGCATACTAAAGGAAGAACACATTCTTATCTTGATATTTAAATGAGGGATCATCTTATTATGCTAACAAAGCGCTAAACAAGCAATATAAGATGCTATCAAACATCATATGTTTATTAGTGAAATAATATGGTTCCCGCATATGATCTCTATCATGTGCACTGTGGTGTGATCACTATCATACCTATATGTGTAAATCCAAGGTCTATGGAGTTTACACGCTATGTGTGTTGTAAGAGTATCATCTCATACTTCTACTTACAACACTACCATATCATAACACTAGCCCAACAACAATCTAAACTAGACGCCTCTAATTTATCCATTGCAAGTTTTACGTGGCTTAGGGCTTTCGAGATAGAACCGTTCTTACCTACGAACATGAACCACAACGAGGATAATCAAATTGTTGACAAATCGCTTGCAAAATAGATATTGACTATAGTAGGAGAGACAGACACCCGCTAGCCACTTATGCAAACTAGTTGCATGTCAAGCGTGGAACAGGTCTTATGTGCGAGGACATGTAAAGTTTGTCCGGGCCGCTTCATCCCACTGTGCCACCAATATCCAAAATTACAACAAAGGAGCAACAACATGATCATCATCGCCCACATACTCTTATGTGTACTACCCGTGCAAAGTATCTACGCATAGATCCGGCTCTGATACCACAGTAGGGTTCGTAGCATAGAAAACAAAAATTTTCCTACGATGGGAACTACGTACCAACATCTATCTACTAGATACAAACAACGGGCGGATGTATATCCGTAGAGAACATACTTTGAAGACCGACAAAGCTTAACGAGTTCAACTCGTGGTTGATGTAGACGATCTCTTGCCGATCTCAAGATCGAGAGGAAGTCCTAGCGCTGCAAATCAGCAGCGCATCCGTGCTCGCACACACGTTCGAGGCACCGAGCAACCTCCGCCTCCTCGCTCCAGCGATGCAGCGGAAGCACAACTCTTTCTTGCCGAATAGCCACCGGGAACATATATCTCGCTAGTCCGATACCATGGGGGATAAATTCTAGAGGGGGAGAGAGATCCTTCACGAGGAGGTGTGAGAGACAAGTGAGGAGGGGGGCTCCTTTTATAGGAGGAGGGGGCACCCAAGGGGTGGCCGCCGGCCATGGGGGCAGCCCCCTCCCCTCCTTCATTCATGTGGGTGGACACTCCACTCACAAAATGCCCTTTAAATTTCCTCCACTCAAAAGTCCACTCAAATTCCCATTAAATTTCCACCAAATTTAATGCAAACTCTCATTAAATAAAACTATTTTATTTTATTCAGAATTTTGTCAATTACTTTAATGACAAACATTCACAAATAACCCCTTGCTAGAATTCCATTTCACATGCATAACCACTTTATGCAATTTCACCCGAAAACCTGTTTCGGTATCTAGTGAAATAAATTCCTGCGCTTGTTCATTCTTTCGGCATGAAACTTTTGCTCCATTTGGATGTCGGTGTCTCTTAAGTGTGTCACCCTACGGTTCGTGAATAATGCGGACAGGATCGAGACCCCTCTCGGATCAATAATCAGAAGCGGGATCTGGAGACCCATACTGACTCCCACACATTCAACGATGACTTTCTTGTGATCGTCGGAACCTTTTATGCTAGTATCTTAATCCCTTTGTTTCACGATACATTACATGTCCGAGATTCGATCATCGGTATCTCCATACCTAGTTTGATCTTGTTACCGACATGCACTCTTTTCTCGTTCCCGTATAACATTCTAGTGTCCAAATCACTTGCTTGCAAGCTAATCAATGTGATATCACCGAGAGGGCCCAGAGTATATCTATCCGTTATCAGGATGAACAAATTCCACTCTCGATCCATGAGCCTCAACATAACACTTTATTAGTTCTGAATCCATCTTTATAATCACCCTATTACGGTGTGACGTTTGATGTTATCAAGAAACTCTTCCGGTGTTAGTGATTGACATGATCTCATGGTCTAAGGATTAGGATCACTTCATAAGTTGTTAGAGCAATATAAACTCAATGACTTTGATCGTAATGCTATACTTCGGATGAATGTTCATCACACCATTACACTAATGTTGTGATCCCGTTATTAACAACATCCAATGTCCATGATCAGGAAACCTTGATCATCTTGTTAATCAACGAGCTAGTTTATGAGAGAGGCATAATGTCACATCCCAAAATTATCCTAATTTTGGAATGTGAAATAAATAAATAAGATTTATTGATTGTTTGACTTTGTTGAAAATTCTCAAAGAGAAGAAACTTTTTGAATAGAAAATCCTCTCAACCTTGAATTCAAAATCTTATATTCTTTTGTTAAGACCTAAGTAGCCATATAGGCAAAAGGGCATGGATTGATTATGGATTGTAGAATTGGTGTGCAAGATTTCAAAATGAAAATCATGAAGCATTCATATGCATTTCATCCATGCAAAGTTCTCACAAACTAAATCCAAATCCTGGTATCTAAATCCTATAGTTGATTCGCCCAAATGTTCCTAAGGGTAATTAAATTGACTTATTAAAACCCACTGTTGCTAAGGCATAAATTATTGCTAAATCATAGCCTAAAGAGATCCAATTAATACTACAAAATTTTAGAAACAAAATTGAGCTCATTTGGAGCTAGTATGAAAAAGTTACGGAATAAATACAAACACATAAAGATATAAATAAAATGAGATATACAAGGATTTATAAACCCACTACTTCCAAACTAGTAAAAAGATTACAAATTTGATTCTATAATGACCTATTCGATTTTAGAAAAATTTAGAAACAAGAATCATGTCATTTGGAGTTCGTATGCAAAAGATATGAGGGAAACAACTATAAAAAAAAACTGAACGGGCCGGCCCACCCGGACCGGACCGAGCCAGCCGACCGAGCCGGGAAGGAGGATCGATCCCACTGCTTTAAAAAGCGTGCGAAAATTGATTTTCTATACCTATCTCTATTTAAACACTTATAACTTTTTATCTACAACTCCGAATCGACTTCCGTTTGTTTCTACTTGTTCCATATTCCAAGGCCTATCTCTACACCATCCTAAATCTCCATATAAACTCGTGGAGCCACGGCTGTACGAGTTTCTATTCTCGAAATCCCGAATCTACATATTCCTGAATATTATTTCGCTTTTTAACCCATCTAGACTTCATCGTTTGCCTTCGGTCAAAAAACGAAAGTTGAAGATCGCGTCGAAATCTTTCAATCCCGACAAACCTCACCTCTTTTCATCCACCACAGACAGAGAATTTCGCATCGCAATATTTCAGATCTTACGGTGTAAATCCAAGATCTACTCGCGCTCATTTCTTTAAATCCAAATTCCTTTGGTGAGAAGGTAGGAATAATGATTCCCCACAACTTTTATGTTCTGAGTTTTTCGATTTGACCTACGGATTTGTCTCTCTAACTCAGACCTGTTTTTTGTCTATTTTGAGCCAAAATCGGGTCAATCTCTTCTTCTAGCCACCGGATCCTATCCAGACGGTCGAGATCCAATCAAACCGGTGCGTGCCATGTCGTCATCCCGGTCATCTTTCTCATCAACGCCATGTCAACGTAAGGTCAACATCTAGTCCCAGTCCGCATGCAAAGTCAACCTGTCCAGTCAGCGAAATATTCCCTGCAATATTCCGTTCGAATTTAAATTTGCATATTATAGATCTAACTTGTAAAATTCATTAGAAATTCATACCATGTCCAAAAATTGCATATAATACACCAAATTGAAGATAATTTCACGTAGAATCATCTTATAAGAATAGATCCAACTTTTACTGTACGTGGTTACTGCAGTAATTTAATTAGTTTTAATGGTCTTTTAGGTTAATAAATTCATAAGAAATTATCTGTTACTCCGAAAAATATGAATAATATATCAAATTGAAGCTACTGTAATGTACTTTAATAAAATCTGGTTGAATCTAGCCTTTGCAGAATATTTACCCCGTAGAAATTTAATTAGATTTAATGTCTTTAGAAATCATTAAATTCGTAGAAAATTATTTGCATATCACAAAAATATAAATAATATACCGATATAAAGTTGGTTCCATGTAGATCATCAATCTGTAAATGGTTCAGTAAAATACTATAAGGTTTCGTAGCAATTAAATAAATGGTTTAATGGCTTATTTAGAGTAATAAATTCATAAGAAAATAAATACTATTCAGAAAATTACAAATAATATGTCCCTGAAATCACAATTCCGTGGAGGTTACAGATATAATTTTGGTTTGATTTTTAGGCAACAGAAACTGTATGAATCATTTAAAACCCATTAAACACTATTTAAATCATACAAAAATATCTATAACTCCGATTAGGGTGAATCCAACGCCTACTGGTTCATATTAATGTCCTCTATCTAGTAAACCCAAGAAACAAATTTAATTCTACAGTTAGAATAGGCGTTACAACAGAACTATCAAAACCCTTATATTGGCAAGTAATTATTAATAACAAGTACCCTATTGCATTAAATGAACTCATACATGCATCATATGATATATTAATGTTCATAAAACTAATTATAACCATTGTGTCATGTTAAATCATCATGCATGTTTTCGATCATCCTTGTTGTGTTTGCTATGTTTGCAATTGTTTTGATTGGAACTACCTTGTCCTCGTATTAGATTGTTCGGAGAGTGCGATTGCTGCGGAGAAATACAATCAACACCCATATTATCAACATAAGGCAAGTTACACCACTTGTTCATAATTTTGTCCCGGTTTTAATTCTATGCATGTGATCTTCAAAATTCTGTAGTATGCATGTGTAGGATGTTCTAGTAGAATTTTTCCTTAGTATTATTTTGCAAGTGCGATGATTTTGTAGTATGCCATGAGTAGCTCTATACTTAGGATTTTTCCACTCCTAATAGGTTATCCCTGTTTTTGCTAAGTACTGCTTGCTATGCTATATATACAAAGTACCGTTGGGGGTTCGAAAGACAATGAATTTTTCTAAGTATAAAGGCTCTCTAGAGCAAACTTTTCTTCTCAAATTCACTTCAAAATAAAACTAAGTTTTCTTCTAGGAAGAATGGTTGTTGGGACAACGAGTGAGATTTTGGTGGAGGACGGCCGCCCAGGAATCAAAGAAGTCTGCCATGTTTCAGAATTCAGAAGCTTCCAGTGCAACCACAATACATTATGGGCTCTGTCTTGGCCTAGTACTTAGTGGGAAACCTCACCTGGGTACCAACATTTGGAGGTTCTTGGCACGGTTGGATCCGGAAGGTAGAGGGGCTACTAAGGGAAAGCCTCGCCATGGTCTTGTCTATAAAAGGACTTGATCGTGGATTATGGGTAAAGTGCACAAACTCTCAAGAGTATTGCAATCTGATCGATCAGCCGTGTTCACGGAAACAGAACAACATTGAGCATCTGAAGGATGGAGCGTCTGAAGGATCTTCCTCTCTCTTTTCTAAAACAAAGTTTTGAAAACCCCATGGCGTGCGTAATATCGCTAATGGGTGGGATTTTGGGGAACTTGGTGTGTAATATCCAAGTGTCACTTGGTGCGTAATATCCAAGTGTTTGGTTGTTTGGACACTTGGTGCGTAATATCCTCGTGTGCCACTTGACCTTATTTTATCTAAGCAAATGTTTACAAAGTAGGGTAAAACTCTCTCTCTCTCTTTTCTCCATACTTAGAGAAAATTTTCTTTATGCAAAAGAACTCCAAAGCCTAAACTAGCCTTGCATGTAGAGTTAGTCTTTCCTTCCTTGGTGTAATTTGCCAATACATTCAAAGTATTGACCCAACTTGTTGGCTGCACATTTCATGTGCAGAATTTAGGAGATCGTTGAAAGGTGCGCTAGGATCGCGGGTCTTCACTCAACCTGCCTGTGGCATTGATGGGACTCCAAGTTGTATTTATATTGCTTCTGTTGTAATAATGTAAACTCTGGATTATTCGATTCATGTAATAAAGACTTGTGTTTTACATGGTATTTCATCGACTGTGAGTGCTAGCTATTGATCCAGGGACTAGCATGTTAATCACAGGGACTTAGGATCTTACTTGATCCGAGGTCACTACAGATGGTATCAGAGCATAAGTTGACTGTAGATCGTGACCCTAGACATGGAAAAACCTTAGGACAAATATTTTCTAAGTTATTTCTGAAAACTCTCATACTTCTCATCATCTACCTTTGGGGTTTTAAAATTTAAGTCTCTTCTTTTCAACATTAGAAAATGACCACTACACACTTCAAGAAGAAACTTTTCTCAAGATTACCTTTTCAAAGAAGATCATCTCAATGTTTCAATTAAGTTGGTACTTGAAGACCTCCATGAAAGATGTTCCAAGACTGATGATACAATATTAAAGACTTCAAAGGCCTTAAGTCAATGTTATTAACTAAAGAACTCGAAATATTGAAGATTATGAAGAACATGAAGACTATCAAGAGCACGAAGACTTTTGGAGACTCGAAGCCTCGAAGATTCCAAGTGACCTATTAGGAACCAAACCCGAATAAGATTTCGCTAAATATAGATGCGACAAATTGTTTGCTATCTTGTATGGTTTATTACCTTAGCTAATGAAAACCTGTTTTCTAAATAAAATTTCTTGTATGGGTTATTCTTCTTCTTCCATACTCCATTCGTTCCTACTCTAAACCTTGGTCAACTCGACGGATGGACCATATCAATAAGGAGGACAACGAACTCAACTCCACCAAGCGTAAGAGCCACGTCGATGCAAAGAAGTGGATGCTCCAGGTTGAAGAAAGAATGAAGGATGCCAACATTGAAGTCAACAGAATGCTTCATTATGCCACCCAATTCCTAAAGGACGACGCTCCAACTTGGTGGGAGATGTAACACACCATTGATGATCATCAAGGGGTGATATCTTAGGAAGAATTTAAAGTGGTTCTACTTCAATCTCGTCTCGTATACCAAAAATCCAAGAAGTTGAAGTCCCGAAACATTTAGCTTGCACGATCTATGGAGAAATAGGGCATATCACCAAGGAGCATCATGATCAGCGCCCCTACTGTTAAGGAAGGCACCCATCAGAAGAATGTCCCACCTCTCAAGTTACATTCTTCCTGTGCGAAGGGACCAATCACAACCCCGCTCAATGCACCTCTACCCGGTGGTACATCAACTGAATCAACAAGTCAGAGACGGAATGCGCCAAGACCTCATGAAGCTCCGCGAGGACACGACAAATACAAGGGATGGATTCAAGACTCTAGACACCGCACCCAAAGTCATCACTTCGCAATACTCGACATATGAAAGGAATGCCCATTTTCCCCAAACTGGCTCAAGGAAACGATCAAGGCTTCCAAATGTTGAGGTAGAGCATGAAGAACCACAAGACGGGATGTCCTTGCCAAAAAGGAGGAAGGATCTAAGAAAAAGTCCTATGCTTCCAGTGTCACAATCCTGGGCATTATGCTGATAATTGTCCAAAACATGTGAATGTAGCTGGAAAGGATAAAAACGACGATGGTAATAGCAATAGAAGACCTCTATTAGGAGAACTATCATATTTTATACTTATTAGATGTTCTTATATTTCTTGTCTATCTTTTCTATAACCTCTTCTTGTTCAAATTTGTAGTTGTCCATTCTTATGATACCTATGTGAGTGCTAGCTATTGATCCAGGGACTAGCATGTTAATCACAGGGACTTAGGATCTTACTTGATCCGAGGTCACTACAGATGGTATCAGAGCAGCATTCCGTGCTCGCACACACGTTCGAGGCACCGAGCAACCTCCGCCTCCTCGCTCCAGCGATGCAGCGGAAGCATAACTCTTTCTTGCCGAATAGCCACCGGGAACATGTATCTCGCTAGTCCGAGACCATGGGGGATAAATTCTAGAGGGGGAGAGATCCTTCACGAGGAGGTGTGAGAGACAAGTGAGGAGGGGGGATCCTTTTATAGGAGGAGGGGGGCACCCAAGGGGTGGCCGCCGGCCATGGGGGGCAGCCCCCTCCCCTCCTTCATTCATGTGGGTGGACACTCCACTCACAAAATGCCCTTTAAATTTCCTCCACTCAAAAGTCCACTCAAATTCCCATTAAATTTCCACCAAATTTAATGCAAACTCTCATTAAATAAAACTCTTTTATTTTATTCAGAATTTTGTCAATTACTTTAATGACAAACATTCACAAATAACCCCTTGCTAGAATTCCATTTCACATGCATAACCACTTTATGCAATTTCACCCGAAAACCTGTTTCGGTATCTAGTGAAATAAATTCCTGCGCTTGTTCATTCTTTCGGCATGAAACTTTTGCTCCAGTTGGATGTCGGTGTCTCTTAAGTGTGTCACCCTACGGTTCGTGAATAATGCGGACATGATCGAGACCCCTCTCGGATCAATAATCAAAAGCGGGATCTGGAGACCCATACTGACTCCCACACATTCAACCATGACTTTCTTGTGATCGTCGGAACCTTTTACGCTAGTATCTTAATCCCTTTGTTTCACGATACATTACATGTCCGAGATTCGATCATCGGTATCTCCATACCTAGTTTGATCTCATTACCGACATGCACTCTTTTCTCGTTCCCGTGATATAACATTCTAGTGACCAAATCACTTGCTTGCAAGCTAATCAATGTGATATCACCGAGAGGGCCTAGAGTATATCTATCCGTCATCGGGATGAACAAATTCCACTCTCGATCCATGAGCCTCAACATAACACTTTATTAGTTCTGAATCCATCTTTATAATCACCCTGTTATGGTGTGACTTTTGATGTTATCAAGAAACTCTTCTGGTGTTAGTGATTGACATGATCTCATGGTCTAAGGATTAGGATCACTTCGTAATTTGTTATAGCAATATAAACTCAATGACTTTGATCGTAATGCTATACTTAGGATGAATGTTCATCACACCATTACACTAATGTTGTGATCCCGTTATTAACAACATCCAATGTCCATGATCAGGAAACCTTGATCATCTTGTTAATCAACGAGCTAGTTTATGAGAGAGGCATAACTAGGAACTTTCTGTTTGTTTATTAAACACACATGTATTAACGTTTCCGTATTAATATAATTATAGCATGCAAAATAAACATCTATCATATACTTGGAATACACATAATAAACACTTTATTATTGCCTCTCAGGGCATATTCCCTTCAGATCTCACTTATGAGGAGAAACCTATCAAGATTCTTGAGACTGCAGAAAGAGTTACTCGGACTAAGACTATCAAATTCTGCTAAGTTCAATGGAATCATCATTCCGAGGAAGAAGCAACATGGGAAAGAGAAGATAATCTTCGGAAGGACCACCCTCACCTATTTGCTAGTCAACCCGAATCTCGAGGGCGAGATTCACCTTAAGGGGGTTAGATTTGTAACATCCCTAAATCATGTTTCAAAACCAATTCAAAACCAGGAGCATCTGTTGCTCATTATTTTATGTGAGCAACCATTAATCAAATACCATTCTCAATTGAGAGTATAAGTGTTTTAAACCAAGCTTTGTTTGCTTCCTTGGTGTCTTGGTTGAATGATTAAGTTTGGACAAAAATTTACAAAAACAAATATGATTTCAAAACCATCTTCAAAACATATTCATATCAAGTGCTATGACACTGTTTATTTTGATTATTTCAAAAGGGACCAAGAAAGTTTAGAGACCACATGGTTTTATGCCCAAAAATATCAAGGCTAAACTTTACAAAAATCTAGAATAAGATTGAATTCAAACTCATTTGAAATCATTTGAAAAACATTCATGAAAATCAAATTAGAAAAAGAATAAAAACCAGCGCTGCAAATTGAGCCCAGCACCAGAACCGGCCCAGCAAGCCCACCCGGAGCAGCCCCTTCCCTCTCCCTCTTCCACGCACGCAGACTTACCCCGCAGAGACTGCCAGTGGCCCCACGCCAGCTCACTCCCTTCTTCCCCAAATCCCGCGCGTGACCACGTCGTCGCCGGCCGTTTCCTCCTCTTCACTGTCGTGATCAATTCCATTGATTCACCGCGAGATTTTTGCCCCTGCTATGGCTATTTAATCACCACCTCGCCGTGGTCCTTTCCCCCCAAACACCCACACCCAATCGCCCCCAGGCTGCTCGTATTGAAGCTCGAACCACCGCTGCCCGACGAACTCCGGTTAAGTATTCCGGTGAGCCTCTCTGCCCCTTGCCTGCTAAACCATACTATCAAGCTCTCCTTGTTCTCGCGAAGCTTACTGTGTCCTTGGACTGCTTTGTACTGCCCCAGAGCGTCGACTCCTTTCTCAACTGAGCGCCACCAACGACTGGCCCAATTCCATCGAGCAATTACGGTAATCTCTGAGCGCCCTTTGTCTTCTCGTTGATATTGTCGTGCTCGATGTGACCTTGCGCACCTCCTGATACTCTTGATTCATGCTAGGACAGTCCAGAGCATCGGCAACGTCTCCGTCCACGTGAACCCGACGCCGCCCGCAGCTCCGACGACACCTAGTCGCCGCTACAGCACACCCCTGTCCCTACGTCGACCACGTTGAGCTTCCTCGTGCACGTCCGAGTCTGGTAAGCAGCATCACCATCCCCAGCCCTCGCTAGAATCGCTGATCCATCGCCGGCAGAACCGTTGCCGCCGCTGTGCCCATGAGCGCCGCCGATTTAGAGTCAAGACGATTAGATCCACTGGATCTAGATCCAGTGGTCTAGATTAGACGCCAGCCCGAAGAGGTACGGGCAGATCTGAGCCGCTGGTTTTAAGTAGATCTGACGGTGCGCAAGCGTGATCCAGCGCGAAGCGGTGTTGTCCAATCAGATGCTGCCGCGTGGCCAGTTCTTTGATTTAAAATCAGATTTTATATCTATTAGATGTTTAAACTTGTTTAATTCAGAACTTTTGATTCCCACGTCCAAATTTGACAAATTTTATATCATTGGAATCAGGAGAGAAAAACCTTTCTGTTTATGCAATGTGTTTAATGTTTTGCCCCTATTAAAATGGTTGTTTTTGCAGAAACATTTATAGACATAATTTGAGTATAGTAATTATTTGGAAAATGTTTTGTTATTCAAATAAAGTTTATTTTGGCTTGTTTTGTACTTGTTTATGATTCAATACTGTGCACTTGGATTGTTTGGTGTAGAAAATCATCACTTGGCATTTTGCATGCATCCATATATTTTTGCTTGTATATATTTTGTATGTGATTTTGGTGCTATTATTTTATGTGTAGATTTTGGTGCAAATAGTGATTGTGATTGTGAGGATTGTTGCTACTCTCCAAACTACCAAGGAAAGTGGTGCTTCATGATTTTATTCCTATGTTTTTCAACTATGCACTAGAAATATTTTGCTAGACTTGCATGAATATTTTGATCTATATGCTATGCTTGGGAAATCCTAGTAGTTGTAGAATTGCTAGAAATTTCTAAGTTAAGAAGCTTATCTATGCCATGCTTAGCCTAGCTAGCAGCAACCAAGAGTGGTTATATATTCATGCTATGATAAAATATTTCTAAGTCTTTGGACTTGTGTTTTTGCTTAATAAAACAACTAAGTGAATGAATCACCTGGGTGGAATGGAAAGATTGGTTTGTGTTGAGTGGTTACACGAGGCCCATTTCTATGGTTTACCTTGTGTATCTCACTTGTGGAAAGCCACCCAGGAACAAAGGGATTTGAGATGCCAAATTTTAAGAAGCTTCTAGTGTAGTCACATGGAATTATGGGCTCTGCCTGGATCACATAGGTTGCAATAACTTAGCCATTTGGACAGTTGGTGGTAGTGGGATGATAGGTTGGAGCGCGTCCATTTGGTCTAAGGGAAGGCTTCTGAAAGGTCCTGTCTTGGTGAAAATCAAGTCTTGTGGGGAAAGTGCACAACCTCTGCAGATGGAAGAATCTAAGTACTTAGCCATGTCCCTAGTATGGGACAACTTGAGCATCAAGACATGGAAGCTATCAAGAATCTCCTCATCCCAATTTCTAAGTTAAAACTTGTGGGTGAACAAGGGTGAAGGTACACCAATTTCTATTGGTGTTTCCTTGGGAAAGTTTATCAAAGAAAAACTTAGTGTTTTCAACTAATAGGTAAAACCTATTTTGAGCAAAGCAAGCCTAAGATACACTTAGCCAAAATGCATATAGTATATAGTCTACCAATATTCTACTAAGGTATCACTTGCCAATACTATTCCAATGTATTGACCCACTGTGGCTGTAACTTGTGATGTTGCAGGTTATTCTGATGATGATTAGGGGTTATGAGTCTACACTCAACATGCTTGCCTGTGGCACATGAAGATTAAGACTTATTTATCTTATTATATATTTGAACTCTTGTATTAGGCCTGTGGCCATGGAGTTGTAAAAGACTATGTTTGTCTCTAGAATGATATGTAATAATGACCTTTGTTACTGTGTACTTCATCTTAAACGGTGGATGCTAGCATTGATCCAGGGACTAGCATTGCAATCACAGGGATCCTTACCTTTATAAGGGGAGCGATCTTACATATCCCCTCTTCACTTAGAAATTCATTCAGGGTGTAGTTCTTGAACTCGGATCCATTGTCGCTTCTTATTGCCAAAATAGGGACATTGTGTTGTCATTTAACCTTATTGGAAAATTCAATGATAGTTTGTTGAGTCTCACTTTTTTGCTTGAAGAAGTAGACCCATGTATACCTTGAGTAGTCATCAACAATGACCAGATAATTCTTCTTCCCACCGAGACTTGCATGAGATGGAGGAACAAAAATATCCACATGAAGGAGCTCCAAGATCCTCTTTGATGATATAATTGTCTTCCTTTGATGAGGAGGATCATTATCTTTCCTTCAACATAAGCCCTGCAAACATGATATTTGGCAAAGGAAACATTTTATTTTAGTCCAAGAATGTGGCCACCCTTGTGAAGACTTTGCAAAGTTCTCATGTTGAAGTGGGCTAGACAGCGATGCCACAACCATCCCTCGTTGGCCTTTCCGAATAAGCGATCTTTAGATACTTTCTTCACAAGAGTACCACTATAACATCATCAATAAAAACTGCAAATCCCATATTACCAAGGGCACAAACAGAGAGTAAATTATACCCAAGGGTATCAACAAGCATGATGTCCACGAGAGAAATGTCGTGAGCAATTACAACCTTGCAAAGACCCAATACCTTTGAATTCGACTTATCACCATACGAGATGGCAATTTGATCATGATTAGGCCTCATCTCCATGATGATCTCCCTGCTTCCGGTCATCTCACCTATGCATACACTATCAATCGCCCATTTAGACCCATCGGAAGCATAGTCCTACAAGAGAATTACTTCTTGGTTTTAGGTACCCATTTTTAATGGGTCCTCTCATGTTAGTAACAAGGGTATTTGGAACCCAAATGGACCAAGCAATGTAATTATCATAAATACCAACATAACTAGCATAAAAATCACCATAATAATCACAAAATAGCTCATAGTGAATATTATTAGACCCTGCAAAACCATCATAATCAGTTTTGTCCTTCATGATGTTATTCTCCGTGGTGCTTTTCTTTGCTTGGAAATTCTTGGCCTTCTTCTTGTTCGTTTTCTTCTTGTTTTTGGGAACATATCCAAGTCCCTCCTTTCCATTGTTTGTCCTTTGCTTGCTCAGGACCTCATCAAGAACTTTCTTACCTTTGGGAAGTGATGACTTGTCAAGCTCATCTTTCAATCTAGCATTTTCTTCAAGAATATATTCATGAGCACACATGGAAGTAAAAGTTCTAGGAACATCATACTTTGTTAATCGAGTTTGGAGCTGATCATTAGACTCATTGAGAATAGAGTATCACTCTCCAATTCCTTGTGAGCAATGTCAAGTTTCTCTAATTTCTTGGAAAGTCTAGCATGAGCAGCCCTAAATTCAACCTTCTCCTTTTTAGTTTCTTTGCCTTTCCAATGGCATGATCACGTTACTTTACAAGTTTGGCCACAAGTTCATCATGTGACTCCTCAATAGACTCAAGCCTCTCCTCAAGATAATCCCGAATCTCTTCTACTTCTAGAGCATTTCTCAAGGATGCATCCTCTCTTTCAGTTCTGCCCTTTTCTTCAAGGAGATCTTCCGAGTGAACAAGTTGGCCCATGAGGGCCTCTAAGTGCATATTTTGTTCACCTTACAAGTTAGTAATAAAATGTTCCAAAGCCATAACTTCTTCCTTAACCTTATGTCTAGTGGAATCATCCATATCAGCATTCATATTAGTCTTAGGAATGGAAGTGGTGGAAGGTGATACCTCGGAACCTCTTTCCATAAGATAAGTGACGTTCTTATTGATGAAGTTCTCATTTGGAGAGTCGAAGAGCGACGTGGTAGGTGTAGATGTGGTGGCTATGGAAACCACCTCTCGTGAACCATCATCATCCTCTTCATCTTCACTTGTGGATGAGTACTCCTGTTGAGCTACCAACACAATTTTTGGTTGCTTCTTGTAAGGAACATTATTCTTGACAAATGGATTCTTACGAGGTGCCTTTGACTTCTCCTTGAGGACCATCCTACCCCCCATGATCTTCTCGACTTTGATAGGGGCACTTAGCTAAAAAATGCAAACGGTCTCCACAATTGTAGCAAGATCTCAGTTTTGGAATGTTTTCCTTCATTCCATTTGACTCGTTCTTGCATTCAAGTTCACTAGATTTGCGGGGTCCTTACAAAAGTTTCTTGCATAGAAAGCCATGTACTCAGCATGTGCCCATTTGATCTTGTCGGGGTAGTTCATGGAAACTATGTCATCTTCTTCTTGCTCGACCACATTGGCCTTAAAGGCAAAATTTATAACCTTTTGCATTCCAATAGCTCATGCACGAGTCTTTAGCATTCTTGGTGGCAACTTTTAATGCAACCATTTCTTGCATGACTTTGTTGGAAGTTATTTGGTGATAATTGTGTCTCCCTTGTAGGCTCTTCAAATCAGTGGGCTCAAATTGCATAAGAGCACTCACATATTTTCTCTTGATCCAAGAATCATCAACATGTGTAGCACCATGGTTTCTGAATGTTGTGGCAATGGACTTGAGTCTCCTATACATATCTTCGTGATCCTCACCATCCATCAGGTAGAACCCTTCAGCTTGGTTTCTTAGAGCATCATATCTGTTTCTTCTCATGCTCTATTTCCAACGAATAACTCGGTGAGGGCATCCCAAGATTCCTTAGTTGTGTTGAGAGTGTGGGATGTCCTTGGGACCCACACCAAGCGGAATCATGTGCAAAACCGTCACATTGAGTTGACTATCGACAACTTCTCTTCTTGTAAAATTTGTTGGATCTCTAATATGAAGACCTCTCTCGATGATCTTCCACAACTCAATAGATGAATTGCACACATGAGGATTTATCAAAAATTGCCACTAATTAAATATAGATGTCGTGATCTTGGGTGGATCAACCCTACTATTTTTATGAGGGTGAGGGATTGGTGTATCAGGTGAGTATAAGTGGGAAACCTCACTATAGCCCTCCTTACCACTACCCTTTTTTGAAGAGGAGTTTTTACTTTTATTGTCACCCTCTAACTCTTCTTCCTTGGAACTAGCCTTAGCTTTATCCTTCGAAATAGGAGTTGCAGGCTCCGAGTAAGATGGAGGAGGGGTTGTGATTGGCGAGAGACGCGCGATCATTTCATGCATATCTTGCATTTGGGTCTCCATGGTTTTGATCAAGGTTGTTTCCAACGTCTTGAGATCATCCATGGCGACCTTATCCATAGCATCACTACCATCTCCCCTAGTATCCACACTCTCTTAGGCGGTAAAGCCCGAATAAGAGCCGAGGCTCTGATACCAATTGAAATGGATCACATGGGCACCTAGAGGGGGGGTGAATAGGTGCTACTCTAATTTTTAATTATTTTTTAGATTTTAGGCTTGACACAAAGGTAAATTCTCTATATATGCAATTACAAATAATTTCCCTATATGCAAACCTATCTACTAATCGAGTAAAGGCGGTGAGAGGAATGAGGTAACCATAGTGGAGCATGCGGAAACATAGGATTTATTTTACCGCAGTTCCTTCCTTGTTAAGGGAAGTACGTCCGTGTTGGTGGCTTGGGTGGTAATAAGACCACCACGCCATAATAGGCCTCAACCTGTTCTCCGATGGATCTCGCCACCAAAGGCCTGATCCAAATTCCACTATTTGGTACCCTTCAAGGCGGGTGACATGGATATACCCCACGGGAACATGACATTGGTATACCTGGTCTAGCCCAAGGAAGGCCCACGTCAAGACACGCGGCCCATGAAGACTTCGGGTGGCCCAAGCCCATGGAAATTTTGACTCCTTGGAGGACAAGTCTAGATTAGATAGAATTTCAAAGGGTACCAACCCTAACCTGTAACCGACTCGAGCTAAGCCTGGGACCTGCCTATATATATAAAGGCCAGGAGGGTAGGACGAGAAGGATCTCTTCCACCATCGCATACACACCTCCACGCCAGATAGCATCTGTGCACCCCTATAACCATCGGTTCTGCCGTAATCAAGAACAAACAAGCAGGAGTAGGGTTTTCCCTCGGGGTCCTGAACCTGTGTAAATCCTGTGTCCCGCATTGCTTGTATGTTAACCGTTCCACGACTTCCAGCATCCCCATCTTTCCAAAACCCAAGTCCATAACAATGGGCATTGACGAGATCGAACCTCGTCAATTGGCGACGTTTGTGGGTATCGGAGACGTTGATCGTGCGGTCGTGACGGTTCCATCCAGATCAATCTACAACTCATCGGAAATAGAGAGTCACCTCCTCTTCGGCGCCTTCGACTTCACTTCCCACTCGCCAGCCACCCTAAGGGATTTCGAGTCCATCAGCGACGGGCTCGAGATGCTTTTCGGGAGCTTCTGCTTCTAGGTGGGGTAGACCGGCACCCTCTGCCTCCCAGAGCGGGTGCCTCCACCATCCATAAGGCCCGCTTTGTGGGTCCCACCTATCGGCGCGTTACACGTGTCGATGCTGACACAAGAGTCAGATGACAGCGGCAACTGCAACACAGATCTGTGCGGCCCTCCCTCAGATGAAGGAACCTACAGTTCTGGATCCGAAAGCTATGGCAACAGCAATCCAATCCGCGGGTGCTACCTATGCACAGTCGTCATTCACAACGAAACGGAACTACCACCAGGTTCGAGTGCATCCAACCCTCCTCTCAATCCGCAAGCTGAGAACAGAGGAACTGGGGGAAATGTGCCTAACAGGCCCAACGAGGGAGACGCTCACGCCACAACAAGATCAACCTCAACGAGGAAGGCTGACGCCAAGAGAGCGAAGCTGTGGCAGGCAACATCATCCTACCTGTGAATGCTTCACGGGACCTACTGATGGACTAACACCTCCTCCTCATCGACGAGCACAATCGATAGGTGAAGCTGATGGAGGAGGTTGAAAAGTGCAAGAAGGCAGCCGTGGAATCCAGCGTGTCGCAAGCTGCGCTCTCTGCCGCCTGTGGCTCCAGCTCGCATGGCAACAACGCCAACAAGTACTGCTCCCGCACGGAGCACATGCACCCCGCCGCACGACGTGAGGTCACCCAGGCCCTCAACACGTCCTTCATGTCAATGGACTCGCACGACAATGTCACGCCGAAAACACCGCAGCCTGCGATCATGGAGGCCACTACATATCTCGCGTCCCACCCACCACAGGTGGGTGACCCGAAGAGTGCGATGTACAAGTCCACGCTAGCTGTCCTCGGACTTGTCGGAGCCGTGCTCCACGATGAGGCTCCTACGGAGCCGAAGAAAAACCTGCGGTCAAGTTCAACCATAGCCCTACGCCCTCATCTGAAGACGATGAGCACGACCTGCCCTGACACCGCAAGAGCCCACGACGCCGTAGTAGCAAATAAAAAGATTGAAAAGAGCTCACCCAGCGCAAGATCGACAAGGCACGCGCCAAGCGCGCATGCTCAACTGAGTCCGACGAAGAAGACGACGAAGAGATGTGCGGCGCTAGGTGCTTCAGCAGATCCGTTCGGCGAACGAGGATGCCGAAAAATTTCAAGCTCCCTTCGGACAACACGAAGTTCGACATCACGAAGGAACCAAAGGCCTGGCTCGACGATCACCTGTCTCCAGTCAAGCTCCACGGAGGAAACAAAAACACTGCCCTACAATTCCTTCAGCTGCAGGTAACAGGCAATGCCAGAGTCGGGATCAGTAGCCTATCCTCCGGATCCATCCGAAGTTGGGAAGAGCTAGCATACAACTTCATCCAAAACTTCAAGGGAACCATCAAGAGGCCAACTTCGATCGAAAAGCTACGGGCCCGCACCCAACGGTCCAATGAGCCCATCCGCTCGTACATACTCCGCTGGTCCCACATCAAGAACTCCACCGCACACATCTCCGAGGAATGGGCAATCGACGCCTTCAAGGACGGTCCCAGCCGCCCAGATTTCAAGGAACAGCTTGGGCGTGTCAAGCCCAAGAGGCTCGACCACCTCATGGACATCGCCAACCGATGGGCGGATCATGAGGATTCCATCAGCCGAGCACATTCGGATGGCGAAGACGACTACGGCCGCATACGTGAATACCGTAGCAAAATAGGATCGTGCATCTACGACGATCGCGGTTGGATACGCCGATCGACACAACAACGGCAACCGCAACAGCGGATACCATGGAAGCAACTATCGTGATGGTGGGCGATCCACGCAAACGTGGCAATGCCGCAGCCGCGATGACAAGCCTTCAACATATGACAAGCTGTCTGGTCCGTGCACCATCCACTTCTACATCGACAAACAAGATGGTAAGAAGAAGGCCAGCCACATGCTCAAGGACTGTTGCGAGTTCCAGAAACTCAGCGAGGGTCTCACCCAAATGCGGCGCACCGTGAACCCTGGATTTAGGCCTGCACCCGTACCAAGCGACATCACCCACGGGGCTCCTCCACCACCACCCGCTGGACCGTCGAACCCAGCGATCGCACCAACACCAAATAATGGTGCAAGAGGATACCCGCCGCCAAAAGGATCCCTGATGATCCAGAAGGGACGCCCAACCAACAGGGTGCAAAAGAAGATCACCCGCCAAGTCAGCCTAGCCATGACCTCTCCACCAGCCATACCTGAGTACTTCAGTGGCTCGGAGTCCTGCATCACGTTCGATCGTTCGGATCACCCACGCCAGATCCCTCGCCTAGGTCATGCTTCCTTGGTGCTCGAGTAACAGATCGGAGGATTTGAGATGAGCCACGTCTACATGGATGATGGCAGCAGCATCAATCTGATGTTCGCCAGCACACTCGCAGCGATGAGGATCCCGCAGTGCAGCCTGGAGCAATCAGACACGACGTTCCACGGCATAGTCCCAGAGAAGGGCATATATCCCCTGGGGAAGATATGTCTGAACATCATCATGGACAGCCTGAAAACTTCAGGCGCGAGCGGGTAGAGTTCGAAGTGGTGGACTGGCCATCATAGTACCATGCCATCCTCGGGCGCGTGGCATTCGCAAGATTCTTGGCAATAACGCACTGTGCATACCTGCTACTGAAGATGCCAGGACCTAGGGGCGTCATCACCATCCACTGTGATAGAGACTTCAACAAAATCTCCCAATCGTTTGGTATGCAGGAGGAGCTCACGAGGTTCAGAGAGGTGACATACAACACGTGTGACACCCCCAGGATCAAGGCTAAACAAATCCCAGACCTCCATCTGACATAAGCTTAACCTTGAGCTCGAGGATATCCAGTGAAGAATCAGTAACACGACAGTGACCCTACGACACAAAATTTATTACAGCAAGCTCATAACTGAGCAAAGAACCAAATTATTACAAGCAGAGGTCACTGAACACAAACATCAAACAACAAAAGGAAAATTATGCTATTAATTATAGCAAACTTAACAAATGGCCTAAGAGTCCTGAAGCATAACGATGACGTCCCAGCCCATAGATTCCAGGCTGCCGGTCGGGAACCCCAAGCTACTCGTCGATGTCGGTGCAGTGCCAAACTGGTCTTCAGGGGAACACTTACGCTGCCAAAAGTATCAACAAAGCAAGGGTGAGTACAGGGTGTACTCCGCAAGACTTATGGCTACTGGAGTTGTTTTGCATAAATCCATCTTTGTTTATAAAACAGGAGAGGGAAGAAGCTCGTCTACTCAGAGTAATTTAAAAGGGGATCAGAGAGCGACACCTCTAAAGTATTGATCATCATCTTTTGATATCCATGAAGTCATCATCTGGACCCTAACTAGGATCACCCCCTCGAACCCATGAGGAAGCATCCTTAAAAACACGTTGATCTACAAGTTTTATAGAGGTTAAAGTTATGTATGATTTTAAGTCCGGTCGCCAAGTCGTTCATAACCGTGAACATGGCTTTTTGAAAAGATTATTACCCTGCAGGGGTGTACAAATTTACCCACACGTACTAACCTTCTCCTAATGTGTAACATCCCAAAAATACTAAACTTGGATCGTCAAACTCTAATCATCAAAATTAGGGTTAACAAAAACTTTTCCAATTAAATGTATGAAAGCATTCATATGAGTGTGTATTAAAATTTGGATTCTTTTGAATTGCCATGGTTCTGTGTTTCTTTGCTTGTAAAATGATTCTTAGGTGAAATAAACATCATCTAAACAATCCCCAAACTTTTCCCAAAGACAAACAAGTCAAAATAAACAAATTAGGTGAATGGTCACTTTGGCCAAATTAACTCCCATGCCTACTTTGGCTATCCCTAACTTTCAGAACTTAACAGAAACATGTATGGATCTTTGCACCCCTTGATATTACTCATAATAAGGTACCAATGCCCACTTTGTGATCATCCAAAAACATTTAAATGCTTAGTTTAAATGACAGTTTAAAATTGAATCTATTTCATATGGGAAGATCCCACTATTTCAAAAACCACTCAAACAAGCTCAAATTTCAAAACCCAAGCATCCACAGAACCCTCAACACATGCCTAGCACACCCACCAAAAATCTTTTCAAAATTCAAAACTTAAGTTCATGCGGCCATTTCATCAAACAGGTTGCAGACTCAAATCAACAAAATCAAAAACACTATGTTGAGCAGTGTTTCGGCCAACCTTGTTCCCTCTCTGGTTACAACTAGCCTTAGTAGATCAACTAGCAACCTTAACTAACCTCTAGCACCACTGTAAGCTGGCCATTGTCATCAGTGGTGAGTAGGCCGAGAGCACCCATGTCACCCTAGTGTGGACAGCAAGCTAGGAGAAGAACTAGCCGTGCCAACCTTGTCTAGCATGCAGCCCATGCCTCACCGCCCCCTCTCGACCAGCCCTAGCTTGGAGACAACGACCAAAACCGCCAGGAATGCCGCATATGTGATCATACCCACTTGATACCCCCTCCTAGTTTTACTTGCAAGCTTTATACTTTATTTCTTTATCAAAGCTATTACTTAGAGTCTACTTAAGTGACTTGTAGATTCTAGGAAGATAATTGAAGGTTGCATAAAGAGCATTAAGTTTGGCGTAAGCTAGATAATCTTGATGTCACCCTAAGGCATGAGATTGAACTTAGTTAAACTCCACTTGTTTACCACCCCTCATTAGTACTCACCCCCACTTGTCGATGCTAGTGCTAAGCATAAAACCTGATCAACTTTAGATGGGAATACTTGGTGGAAAATGGTTATGAAAACCTTAGAATGATGAGTCATTCTACTAAGATGTTTTGACATGTGTTTCCGAACACCAGATGATTTGGATGATGAAAATGTTAAGGCATGAGCCTTAGCCCTTTATAAAACTGATGGTTGTCTGGATGCGATACCATTCCAATTTTACCGTACAACCACAATACCCGAAAATTGGGTAGGGCTTGACTGGAAACTTATATACTTTAGTATGGGTTCCCTCATAGCCAAGGTCTGAGCTGAGGCTACCTTGTGAAGATTGTACACCTGTGTAGTACCCAAGATGACAGTTGGTCATGGTTGGGAGGCCAAACTCACAGGAGAGGTGCTTATACTAGGGCGTGTAATTGAAAGTTAGGATTGATTATCCACATACTGAGTATGGTGAATTCAGGATTTGTTCCTGAAGGATGTATCGAATGTTGTGGTGAAAGTGTACAATCTCTGCAGAGTGTCAAACTATTCAAATAGCCGCGTCCGCAGTTATGGACAGTTGGAGTGGCCATACTGTTCCCTCGTCAGATGTTTTCAAAATGACTTATGAAATGAATTGAGATTTTGACTTGACCACAACAGAGTTGTGATATGAAATACAAGTTCCCACTTAGGTGTTATGAAATTTCAACTAGCTTTTCTTGCTTCTGAACTTAGTAGAGGTAAATCTGGCTTTTTGCAAAACAACCCTAGAGCTTAGTGTCCTACTACAAAACCCCCTTCACTTGTTAGTATTAGTTTGTGAGTACTTAAAGAGTACTCATGGCTTTGTCCCTGGCTATTCCCATGGCCAGACTATGAAGAGGAGTACCAGGACGAAGGACCCCAGGAAGGTTACGACAACTAGGATCATCTCCCATCATCAACATTGCATGTGACCCCGAAGATGGAGCTTCGCCTACGCTACCGTTATTATTACGTATTTTCGCTGCTTGAGTTGTATTAAGAACTGGATCATGAGATCCTTATTTGTGTAAGACTTTATGTATGGTTTGTAATGGATGATGTACTGTGGTGTCCAAATCTATTATGTCTCACAAAAATGGTAATCCTGGGATTGTGATGTATGTCATAACAGGCATCTGGGATTAAAAATCCGGGTGTTGACATAATGCCACAATGATTAGCCCTCTTCCTTGGAAGGCCGACAGAGGGTGGTTAGACACGACCTTTACCTTGCTTTCGCCGAGACCATGAGTCATGCAATAAGTATGGTTCTGCCATAACGGGTCAAATCCCGAAGTCGGTACTTAAATATGGGAGGCGAGGTTCATTTACAAGGGGCGCTATCTACCCCAAGCAACCAGGTCCACGCTTCCCTACCTGTTATGAATGCACCTCCTTCACCACCTTCGAGAAGATCCATAATGCATGTCGAATGGAACGCCCGAACTATGTGACTCATGGAATCTACTAGGAAAGTTGGTTAGTCATGAGGTTGTCTAGGCCCCGTGTAGTTGTATGCTCATCTTGGTTCCAAAGGAAAGAACTCGGGTCCTAGTGGTGGCGAGCATGGGACTAGAAAAACCACATCCCACCGTGGCCTCCCATACAAGCCTTACCATGTTTATTATCATATCACCTCTGATATCATATCATCACGTTCTCCTGTCATACTAGATTCTCTGCATCTGATACATCATCTGGATGAACTAGACTCAACAGCTATGCATGGCTAAGCAAGACACAGATAAAAGCTCTAGTAGTGCACACAAGCAAAACCTAGTTATGCTAGGAGCAGTGGATCCGGTAATATAACCTCAAAGGGAGTAATGCAACAAATAGGATACTCTATCTATCGATAAAATACCACCGTAGAATCGTATGCAACATGGCAGGAATTGAAATGCTTTCGAAAACATAGAATTATATCATGGTGGGGCTATGCTTGCCTTTGCCTATTGATAACCGATAAGCAGATCTTTGGGAGCCTTGTACTTGACTTGATTATAGTTGGTCAAGTAATGTTCGTCGATATTTGATCTTCGACGGTTTTGATCTCGGGCTTCGATATCGATATTGTATTCTACCGGGAAGAACCAAACACCGGAAATAAAGGAAAACAATCAACACATGGCATTGGTGCAATGCTCAAGCAAGTATGATGATATGACAAGTTAAATTGTATTAAATTGAAACCCTGAAGCATGCTCGACCATTCGGGGTTCCGAGGGGTCCAAACCCTAACTCGGGGAAACTCCGGAATCACCTATGAGGGGTTACTATGTTCTTATAATTATACTTGTCATTTAAGTTGCTTAGCAATGCATGATTACAGCTCTAATAGATAGTTCTCATTTTTCTGAACATTTTGATATATTACACATATTTTTCTGACTTAAAATGAATTAGTTATTGAATTTACAACTTTAAACCATTTTCTGGAATTATTTAAATCAATTAAACTTGATTACTGCGTCATGCTGACATCAACACACGCCCTAAATTGTTTTACACAGAGGGCTGGGCTAGCCACAGTCACTGACTGATTGGGCCCTGGGCTAGGTCGGCAGGCCACGCTGGCGGGGTTTGGTCAACACCCACGTCATCGACACATGGACGCCACGGTGGCGCCACCTAGGCTCGCGAGAGAGCGCGTCGAGATGGCACCAGGGGCGACGGAGAAGGGAGAGCTAGGGCTTGTGACTAGGCCTACTCGAACCGGGGCTTCACTATGAACTTAAAGAGGATGCCGCCGCTCTTTATGGGTCACCACAGCAGCGACTATGGTGGTGACTGATGGCGGCGCACAACGGACTACGGCGGCAGCATACTACAGAGGGGTAGGGAGGAAGGGGAAGGGTTCATAGGGACCAGCGGCTCACCATGATGCCGATGGAGGATGCGGAAGGACCGGGCGAGGTCGAGAACAGTGGCAATGGTGGCGGCCGGAGCTGGAGCAGACGGTGACCGTGGCATCGATTCTTGGCGTGCAGGGTCGATTCCTTCAGCGAGGATGATCCTGAAGGCGTGGTAGAGCTCATGGTGACATCGGTAGGGCACGGGGAGGCCGGAGATGGCAGGGCGCCAGTGGTTCTGCCAAGCTAGGGTTTCAGCCAAAGGGGAAATCGAGTGAGGGAGGTCGCGAGATAGAGCAGGAGGGGATAAGGATGGGGCAGGGGCGTCGGCACGGTCTTATCCTCGTCAGGGAGCTCATCGGACGGCCAGGAGGAGGCGGTGGGATCGACGGCGACGCTGGCGACACCGAGCTGTGCGCCTGGGAGGAGAAAGACGGAGAGGAGAGGGAGTGTAGGGGTATGGGCCAGCGTGGGCCGCGCTTGGGCTGCTGCTGGGCTGCGGGAGTGCTGCACGGGCGACAGGGAGAGGAGAGAAGAGAGCTGGGTCGGCTGGGCTACGGCCTGGTTGCTTAGGATCCATTTTTTTTATTTTGCAAACTCTTTTCTTTATCTTTTTTGATTTTCTGTTTTGTATTTTCATTTCCAAATCTGTTTTGGATGTTTCAAAAATACTAGAGGGTTTGTAAAATATGGAAAATATTGTAGGGACCTTGTAATCCATTTGGGATCCATACATTTTGATACTTTTCAAAATATGAAAACGATTTGAATGTATTTCAAAGAGAGGAGGAAGATTAGGGTTTTTACAGTTTGCATTATTTCTCTTTGCGTGCATTTTAAGGAATGATGCTCATGATGCACAAACAAACCCTAATATAATATTTTACTAAAACTAGGGTGTTATAGCTCTATCCCCCTTACGAGAATCTCGACCTGAGATTCCAAAGGTAGAAAGAGAGACAGAGAGAGAAAGGAACAAGGTCACTCTAAAGACAAGAGGGAAACACACTAAACAATACAGAGTATCTCATGGTCAACTCATGGATGGAGTGTTCAGAAACAACTCTGAGATGACGAACATGAAACACGTCAAGGTAACAGAGGAACAAAAGAAGAAGGTTTCAAGTTGTTAGATAGCTGGTCTTCATAAGGATTGAGACCATGGAGCTACATAAGAGTTTAAGCTTGTGAGAAGGAAGGTTTCAACGGAAAGAAAATGACCACAGACTTTGATGGAGTACCTCTATTAAATGGATTGAGTAGAGATTTCAGGTTGTAGAGATATAAATCAACAAATCCAAGCTGTTGAACTACTTTTGACACAGAAGGGTCACTCTTTCATCCAACAGAAGTTCAACACAGAAAGGTGTTTTGGTGGAGAGGACTCATAATAGTCGCAAGGAACATGTAACAAGAGACACTACTGATTATCAAAATCATAGCCACTCTTAGAACATGGCTGAGAAAACAAAGGAAACTCTTTACTCATCCAGGTTTATCCGAATCTTTTCCAAAGATCAGGATATCACTTTACACCACTAAATGAATAGTTAAGAAGATTCCCGACGACACGAGAAGAAAGAAACTTCATTGTCAGACTTCAATTACTTGACACCACAAAATGATTGCCAACATAAAAGGGTCTGGAGGATTGACCGAGAGACATTTAGCAACACTACTTCAAATGTTCTCCTTGACATCAAGTAAAGGTCGGACTTCGGATACAAAGGAAACCATAAGAGAAACTCCTATAATAAATCATAAAAGAAGCCTTATGAAGAGTGGTCTTTACTGCTGAGTCTAGGTATATGGCAAAAGATCTTTCCGGCTAAGTGTGTCAACCATTACAAAAATCTTGCCAGATTATAGAGAGACCTATGTCAAAACCTTGAGGAACACCAACCATCATTGCTGCTTTAGATTCAACTTTTGTTAGGTGGAATGATACTTCAGACTCAGCATATCCGAATAGAAAGTTTGCAACATTTACCGCAAGGGTAAAGTCACTAGATTCTCAAGACATGGACTACGATGTTAACTCCAGAAGATGAGCTAGATTGCTAGACCCATGTATTTAGCAACTTTTCGAATGACAACTGCACACACATAAGATACTGACAACCAAACACACATGTGTCCTTAGGGAATGGAGTTAACTCTACTCTAATCCATGGCGACACTTTCATCATTTGCACGTGAACCGGAGATGGTCACTTCTAACATCCAGAACACATACTTCGAGATGACTCGAGGATGGTTCTCGAAAGTGTCCAACATTAATGTCAATTGTTCCATATGAATCTTGTCTAGCATGGAGAAGATAAGGATGTCATTGATGGGCTCAACAACAAAGTTATCGAGACACTCCATTAAGATGGACTCATATATTTGCATGAACAAGACAAAAGTATTGGTCAGACCAAAGAACATGAAGACGCACTCAAGTGAAACATCACAAGTAGCAACACCATCAAGATAGTCCTTGGAACTGAGTTTGACTTGACGATAACCCAAATCAAATCAAAGACGGTGGAAGATAACATATCCATGAAGGAGATACTATCTTTCTTTAGCACGAACAAAGCTAGATATCCCTTTATGAAAGAACTGGGTTGGATAGAACTTTTGTCTTACAACTCTCCAAGTTGTTGTTTAAGCTCAACCAACTAGTTCTAGGGGTATCTAGTAAGGATCCTTAGAGAAAGGTGCAGTTCAGAGAACTTGCTTGCTCAAGAACTTGACAACACGGTCATGTGGCAACAAGGCGATACTTCTAGTATACAACTAGAATATCATGAACCACCGATATGTCACGTGTTCGAGAGAAAACTTTCTTGGTAAGGCAAGAAGACTTAGTCTTAGAGCTTCGGCATAAGCCTATCTCTTTGACCAAAGAGAGTGCACCAGAATAACGAACTTGGTATCACGATCAAACTTCGCTTAGTGATAGGTTAACCAATCACGCTAAGAATGACACAAATGTCCTTTGAGTTCTAAGCAATGAAAATTTCTAGAATCTCAGATGGCCACATTATTACACACACGCATCACTCACAAGCGCGAAAGCTCGGGGAAAGGTGGGTAAGTATGTGTAGGAGCATCACTTCACTAAGGGGTCATGAAAATAAGTACGACCTCTTAGTACAAAAGAGTGTGATACTTTAAGGTAGAACAGACAGAAGCATATCAATGCCTCTTGCTCTGCGAATTACAACACTTTGACCTGGTCCTAGATATGATGAGGTACTGGAGTTTGTTTCTCCTAGAGATCCCGAAATGGTTTGTCTTGACGGACCACAAGGGTATCTTGCATCGGAAGATACCAATGCATATTTGGATACCAACTGGTAGACAAGGTCGGAAAACAACAAGGGAGAAGGAACATGCTCAGGGTATAATCCCGAAATGTGGATGCATAAGTCAGCAACCTTCCGAAAACCAATGCAAAGAAGGGAAAAGGTGTGGCAGAGTCACGAGGGTAGATGCGAGACTCATGAGGAGTACTCTTGTCGTGATCTATTTAGTTCCATTAAAGAACATCTGCCATATCTAGTGGTAGGGGAAGTCCTTAATTGTCACAATTCAATCATGACAAAGACCACAAGCTTTAAGGCTAGAATTGTAATACCAGCCATCCTGAGGTAATGTATGGACATTATCGGCAGGGAAAAAGGAATGGATCTTGGGTTAAAGATCAGCTTCATGTACAAGATTCACAACACTGGAATCCATCACAATCTGGGATCTTAGGTTCAAGTCCAAGGGTTAAAACTCGAGAAAAGAAGTAACTACTACTTGAGTGACATAGCGTACACTGCAAGGTAATAATCACAAGGTAGCTTCCAAAAGAAGGAACACCTTTTGAAGTACCCAAACAAACAAAAAGGAGGCACACGAGGCGAAAGGAAACCTCGAAGCCTAGAACAGAACACTGTGGAACCAACAATATAATATTGTGGGTCCAAAAGATAGAGAGATCATGATAGAAAGTAATCTTTCAGATGAACAAGAGCAACGGGAACAAGGAATTCACAACACACACAACTCTGAGAACTTAAGACTATGTGAACTGGCTTAGAAACGACATGCCCAGAAGGCACCTAAGATTTGAAAGACTAGAAGAGATATCAAAATTTTTCCAAAATCAACACCAGATAAGATAACCCAGAGTTAGAGCGAAACTGGATAAGGAGAAAAAGAAGCATACTAGAGTTTTTGCAAATACTTTTTATCTTTTAAAATAGTTTTCAGAACTACTAGACTCAACATCGACCAATAACAATGCTTTCCTACGATCGGTACTACTCTGATACCAAGACCTGTGACACCGCCGGGATCAGGGCTAAAGAAATCCCAAACCTCCGTCTGACATAAGCTTGACCTTGAGCTCGAGGATATCCAGTGAAGGATCGATAACACTGTAGTGACCCTATGACACAAAATTTATTACAGCAAGCTCATAACTGATCAAAGAACCAAATTATTACAAGCAGAGGTCACTGACCACAAACATCAAACAACGGAAGGAAAATTATGCTATTAAGTATACCAAACTTAACAAATGGCCTAAGAGGCCTGAAGCATAACGATGACATCCCAGCCCATAGATTCCAGGCTGTTGGTCGGGAACCCCAAGCTACTCGTCGATGTCGGTGCAGTTCCAAACTGGTCTTCAGGGGAACACTTACGCTGCTAAAAGTATCAATAAAGCAAAGGTGAGTACAGGGTGTACTCCGCAAGACTTATGGCTGGTGGAGTTGTTTTGCATAAAGCCATCTTTGTTTATAAAATAGGAGAGGGAAGAAGCTCGTCTACACAGAGTAATTTAAAATGGGATAAGAGAGCGACACCTCCGAAGTATTGATCATCATCTTTCGATATCCACCAAGTCATCATCTCGACCCTAACTAGGATCACCCCCTCGAACCCATGAGGAAGCATCCTTAAAAACACGTTGATCTACAAGTTTTATAGAGGTTAAAGTTATGTATGATCTTGAGTCCGGTCGCCAAGTCATTCATAACCGTGAACACGGCTTTTCAAAAATATTATTACCCTGCAGGGGTGTACAACTTTACCCACACATACTAAACTTCTCCTAATGCCACAATGATTAGCCCTCTTCCTTGGACGGCCGGCAGAGGGTCGTTGGACATGACCTTTACCTTGCTTTCGCCGAGACCATGAGTCACGCAATAAGTATGGTTCCGCCATAACGGGTAAAATCCCGAAGACGGTACTTAAAGATGTGAGGCCATGTTGGTTTACCAGGGGCGCTATCTACCCCAAGCAACCCGTTCCACGCTTCCCTACCTGTTATGAATGCACCTCCTTCACCACCTTCGAGAAGATCCAGAATGCATGTCGAATGGAACGCCCGAACTATGTGACTCATGGAATCTACTAGGCAAGTTAGTCAGTCATGAGGTTGTCCAGGCCCCGTGTGGTTGTACGCTCGTCTTGGTTCCAAAGGCAAGAACTCGGGTCCTAGTGGTGGCGAGCATGGGACTAGAAAAACCACATCCCACTGTGGCCTCCCATACAAGCCTTAGCATGTTTATTCTCATATGTCGTGGTGGTGGCACGGCAGATGCCATGGGTAGGCTAAAGTATGGGGCCAATGGATGCTAGAGGGATCCGGGGAGGGAAGATGTAGTGATTTCTACACACAGTTGACTAACAAGTAGATCTTTATTTCTCCTCTAAAAAGTTACAAGTGCTCCTAGAGATGTATCATGGAGAAGAAGAAGAAGACTGCTACACGATCCCTTTGGTGTAAAATGAATCGATCCCCCTCTCAGGAGCCCGTGACCCTCCTTATAAAGGGTTTCCTTGGTTCCTCCTAGGGCTGACGTGGCAAGCATATTCCAAGAATATGCTTGTCCCAAAGTCGTAACTCGGCGAACTCCTTTCCGTGTCCCCCTTCTATCGGCGAAGACCCAGATGCCCTCACATGTGTGCCTCGGGCTTCCTCACTATCACCTCCTTGATGCTTGTCTGCCCCTCTACAGCTCTGCTCTTTGTCCTTAGTGCTTGGTTCTATGTAGATTCCTCCTAGCCAGCATCTAGGGTTTGACTATGGGCTCCTTCCCCTTCTCCTGCAAGTTTCCCGTTACTCGGCCTCATCTCGCATAACTCGGCTCGGCCTCTACCTACATAAAAGTCAATCAACCTTATTCGGCCGACTTAGCTCACACTTCGGCCGAGTAATGTGTCAATCACTCTATATTTGCAAGCCTCAGCTTACCTCGGCCGGATCCTGCATGATTTGGCCGACTCAGATTATAATTCGGCTTAAGGTAAGGGAGACTCCTCCCTTATTTCCCCTATCTTGACCCTACCTGGGGTCACTCCCCCAACATCATATCACCTCTGATATCATCTCATCACGTTCTCCTGTCATACTAGATTCTCTGCATCTGATACATCATCTGGATGAACCAGACTCAATAGCTATGCATGGATAAGCAAGATATAAATAAAAGGTCTAGCAGTGCACACAAGCAAAACCTAGTTATGCTAGGAGTAGTGGATCAGGTAATATAAGCTCAAAGGGAGTAATGCAACAGATAAGATACTCCATGTATCGATAAAAGACCACAGTAGAATCATATGCAACATGGAAGGAATTGAAATGCTTTTGAAAACATAGGATTATATCATGGTGGGGCTATGCTTACCTTTTCCTGTTGATAACCGATAAGCAGATCTTTGGGAGCCTTGTACTTGACTTCATTATAATTGGTTAAGTAATGTTCGTCGATCTTCGATCTTTGACGGTGTTGATCTCGGGCTTTGATCTCGATATTGTATTCTACCGAGAAGAACCAAACACCGGAATGAAAGGGAAACAATCAACACATGGCATTGGTGCAATGCTCAAGCAAGTATGATGATATGACAAGTTAAATTGTATTGAATTGAAACCCTAAAGCATGCT
The DNA here is from genome assembly GCA_916181665.1 of Avena sativa. Taxonomy (NCBI): domain Eukaryota; kingdom Viridiplantae; phylum Streptophyta; class Magnoliopsida; order Poales; family Poaceae; genus Avena; species Avena sativa. The sequence continues at coordinate 116,706,107 of OV702298.1, forward strand.
CGACCATTTAATCGGGGTTCCGAGGGGTCCAAACCCTAACTCGGGGAAACTCTGGAATCACCTGTGAGGGGTACTATGTTCTTATAATTACACTTGTCATTTAAGTTGCTTAGCAATCCATGATTATAGCTCTAATAGATAGTTCTCACTTTTCGGAACATTTTGATATATTACACATATTTTCTGACTTAAAATGAATTAGTTATTGAATTTACAATTATAAACCATTTTCTAGAATTATTTAAATTAATTAAAATTGTTACTGCATCATGCTGACATCAGCACACGCCCTAAATTGTTTTACACAGAGGGCTGGGCTAGCCACAGTCACTAACTGATGGGGCCCTGGGCTAGGTTGGCAGGCCACGCTGGCAGGGTTTTGTCAGCACCCACGTCATCGACACATGGATGCCACGGTGGCGCCAAGTCGGCGACACGCAAGCACCACCTAGGCTCGCCGGAGAGCGCGTCGGGATGGCACCAGGGGCGACGGAGAAGGGCGAGCTAGGGCTTGCGACTAGGCCTACTCGAACCGGGGCTTCACTACGAACCTAAAGAGGGTGGCGCCGCTCTTTATGGGTCACCGAAGCAGCGGCTATGGTGGTGACTGACGGCGGCGCACCATGATGCCGATGGAGGGTGCAGAAGGGCCGGGTGAGGTCGATAACAGTGGAAATGGCGGTGGCCGGAGCTGGAGCAGAGGGTGACCGTGGCATCGATTCTTGGCATGTGCGGTCGATTCCTTCAGCGAGGATGATCCTCAAGGCGCGACAGAGCGCATGGTGACATCTGTAGGGCACGGGGAGGACGGAGATGGCAGGGCGCTGGCGGTTCTGTGAAGCTAGGGTTTCGGCCAGAGGGGAAATCGAGAGAGGAAGGTCGTGCAAGAGAGCGGGAAGGGATAAGGATGGGGTAGGGGTGTCGGCACGGTCTTTTCCTCGTCAAGGAGCTCGTCGGACGGGCAGGAGGAGGCGGTGGGATCGACGGTGGTGCCGGCGACACCGAGCTATGCGCCTGGAAGGAGGAAGACGATGAGGAGATGGAGTGAAGTGGTATGGGCCAGAGTGGGCCGCGCTTGGGCTGCTGCTGAGATGCGGGAGTGCTGTGCGTGTGACAGGGAGAGGAGAGAAGAGATCTGGGCCAGCTGGGCTACGGCCTGGTTGCTTAGGATCCATTTTTTTTGTTTTGCAAACTCTTTTCTTTATCTCTTTTGATTTTTTATTTTGTATTTTCATTTCCAAATCTTTTTTGGATGTTTCAAAAATACTAGAGGGTTTGTAAAATATGGAAAATATTGCAGGGACCTTGTAATCCATTTGGGATCCATACATTTTGATACTTTTCAAAATATGAAAACCATATGAATGTATTTCAAAGAGAGGAGGAAGATTAGGGTTTTTATGGTTTGCATTATTGCTCTTTGCATGCATTTTAAGGAATGATGCTCATGATGCACAAACAAACCCTAATATAATATTTTACTAAAACTAGGGTGTTACAACGGGGCACCCCCAGTCACCAGACAAAACGCACCCGACATGTCGTTCGACTCCACGGTCAATACCAAAAAGGTATAGGTACACCCGACGGATGCCTCCAAGATGGCGTTGATCGCCAACGACCTCAGTCTCGCATAGGAAAGCACGCTCGTAGAATTCCTCCATGAGCACTGGGAAATTTTCGCCTGGTGTCGTGCAGACATGCCAGGAGTTCCCAGGGAATTTGCCGAGCACGCACTCAATGTGATTCCGGATACGAAGCCCGTCAAGAAGTCACTCCGATGACTGTTCGAACCAAGAGCCGAACCGTTGTAATCGAAGTCAACAGACTACTCGACGCCAACTTCATCAGAGAAATCAAGGAGAGAAAATGGCTGGCCAACACCACGATGGTCCCCAAAAAGGACACGGACATCCTACGGATGTGCATGGACTTCACATCGCTCAACAAGTAATGTCCCAAGGACCAATTCCCTCTATCGCGGATCGATCAAATCATCAATTCGACTGCCGGATGCGAGAAACTGTCCTTCCTCGATGCCTACTCAGGCTACAACCAGATTCAACTGAAGGTCTAAGATTAGGAGAAAACGGCATTCATTACGCCATTTGGAGTGTTCTGCTATAACACTATGCCCTTCGGGCTGAAGAACGTAGGTGCCACGTACCAGAGGTGCATGCAGGCATGCCTAAAAATCCAGATTGGTCGTAACATCCAAGTCTATGTCGACGACATAGTGATCAAGACCAGGGAGGCCAATACGCTAATCGACGATCTCCGCGAGATGTTTGATAACCTTGATCACTACAAGATCAAGCTAATCCTAGAAAATGTGCCTTTGCCATCCCATCTTGCCAGTTACTTGGCTACTTCATCTCCCAACGGGGGATTGAGGCGAATCCGAAGAAAATCAGGGCCATACTAGCCATGGAGAAGCCGAAGAACCTCAAAGGTGTCCAGCAGCTGGCTGGGCGGATCGCGGCGCTAAGCAGATTCATCAGCCGCATGGGCGAGAATGCCCTACCTTTCTACCAGCTGCTGCGCAAGGCAGACAAGTTCAAGTGGACACCCGAAGCAAACGACGCATTCGAGGACCTTAAGCGGCTACTCTCCACCTCGCATGTCTTGGTCACGCCAAAGGAACGGGAACCTCTGCTGCTATACATTGCAGCCACACATCAGGTGGTAAGCACCGTACTCGTGGTCGAACGACCCGAAGATGGCAAGACCCACTGGGTCCAACGCCCAATCTACTACCTCAGCGAGGTACTGACTCCAACAAAGCAGAGGTACCCTCACTACCAGAAACTTACCTAGGTCATATTCATGATGGCTCGTCGGCTGACCCACTACTCCCAGGAGCATTAGATCATGATCGTCAACGATGCACCTCTATTCAACATCCTGAACAACCCCGAAGCCACGGGACGCGTAGCCTTGTGGGGCATCGAACTGTCTCCTCTAGATATAATCTACTTGCAGCGCACCGCCATCAAGTCTTAGGTCCTCCTTGAATTTCTCGTCCACTGGATGGAACTCCACCTGCCGGATACTCTGGACATGTCGCAGTTGTGGACGATGCACTTCGACGGCTCCAAGCATGAGGCCGGAGCAGGAGTCGGCGTCATACTAACGTCCCCTCAAGGAGATAATATGAAATACGTCCTTCAGATGAAATTTCGCGCCTCCAACAACGAGGCTGAATACGAGGCCCTCATCCATGGCATGAGGATGGCCAATATCTGCGGCACAACACGACTCGTTATCTACGGTGACTCGAACCTTGTCGTCCAACAGGCGATGAACGAGTGCGACTGTCATAGCGCTAACATGATCGCGTACCGCGCTCTCTACAACTCACTCGAAGGAGACTTTGACGGCTGCGAGCTTCGGCACGTCGGCAGATAAAGCAACGAAGAAGCTGACAGGCTCGCCAACATTGGATACAAATGCGCAAGGTTGCCACCAGGCGTGTTCCTCGAACAAATCTGCATACCCTCTATCAAGAGAAAATCCACAAAAGGTTCAGTCGAAGAAACAGAGCACTCGGGGGCTGCGCCACCTGAAGGACAGGAGGGACCCGAAAAGCTCGACACCGAGGTCGAGCTAGTCATCCTAATACAGTTCATGGCGGTTGAAGAGACGTGGATGCAGCCGTACCTTCGATACCTGATAAACAATGAACTGCCCGATGACCCGACAGATGCCCGACGCATATCTCGCCGGTCAAAAGCCTTCACCATACTCAATGGCGAGCTGTATAAGCGCAGAATTTCGGGTGTGCTCCAAAGGTGCGTCACCATCGGTGATGGAAAAACCATCCTCCAAGACATCCACGAGGGCATCTACGGCCATCATGCAGGCAGCCGCGCCCTAGTCGCCAAAGCTCTACGAGCTAGGTTCTATCGGCCAACAGCCATGAATGACGCCAAAGGCATCTTCCAAAGGTGCAACGCCTATCATAGGTACGCGGACAAGCCACATGCACCAGGATCCGAGCTGAGGCCCATACCGCTGGCCTGGCCCTTATCCCAATGGGGCCTCGATATGATCGGCAAGCTACCAAAGTCCTCGAAAGGAGGCCACGTCTTCCTCCTGGTCGCAGTCGACAAGTTCACCAAGTGTATCGAGGCCATGCCCGTCAACAACCAAAGCGGCAAAAATTGTAAAAACCCTAGTTTCAATAAATAGTAATTAGGGTTTGATTTGTGCATAGCATGAGCATCATCTTAAAAATGCATGCAAGAAAAATAACCACAAAACCCTAAACCCTAACTCCCCTCTCTATTTGAAACATTAATTTGTTTTTGAAAATATTTGAAAACCCCAACACCTTGGGAACCCAATTGGTTATAAAGGGTCCCTGCAATATTTTAAATATTTACAAAAGTTTTGGTAATTTGAAATTATAAAAAACAGAATTACAAAATGAAAAATACAAAGAGAAAAGAGAAAACAAAAATAGAAAAATAATTTGTAAACAAAAAAAACTCTTCCTCTCTCTCTGGGCCGAGCCATCTCCTTTCCACTCTCCCTACCGCCCACTCGCGCCCGCAGCGGCCCACCTGGCCCAACTCACGGCCCACGTACCCCTTCAATAGGTGGATTCGTCTTCCACCTCTGGATGCACTGTCGAGCGCTCGCCGCTGGCGTGCGCCATGATGCACGCCACCGCCCGCCGTCGTCTATAAGTCGCCCTCGTCGCTGCCGAAGAACCCTAGCTGCCTAGTTTCCCCTCTCCCCTCTCCTTTCAAGAACAAACCCTCACCCTCGATTGCAGGTGCTGTAGTGCCTCGCCGTCTCCGGCTACCCCTTGCCCAGCCAAGGTGTCCAGGAGCTTCGTCTCGTCGACCTCGTCATCCTCGTGAAGCCACACAAGCGTGGATGACTCTCCCTCGCTGGAATCGAGTTCATTCCCGACACTAGCCGCCGTAGTCATGTCGTCGATTCGCCGGCTCCCGACCTCGCCTCGCCTCCCCGAACCCTCCACTGGCTTCCTGGTGAGATAGCGGTGCTAACGCACCCCTCTACTCGCTCTCTCCCTCTCTATATCGCCGCCGCCACAACCACCCGCAGCCACCACCGTCGGCCACCATTGCACGCGTTACTCCGACGACCTCCCGCCAGCGGCGCCGCCTCTATTTGGCTCAGCGCGGCGCCCTGCATCAAACGCGCTCGCTCTCGCTCGCCCGCACGCCCCCTATCGACTGGCCCATGCTCGACCTAGGGCTTCCCCATTGATGACGTTAGCAAGGCGTCATGTTGGTGTCATATCCCCTTTTCTTTTGTTTTTATTATTTTAGTAAATGATTTCTTTAATTATTAAATCCCTGACAGGTGGGTCCATCCTGTAAGTGTAATAAGTATTTTCAGAAATGTTTCTGATTCATAAAAATGTTTAAGTAATTCTAAAATGTAAATTATTTTATAATATTCCAAAAATGATTTAAAATTGGGAAAAATCATAACTAATTCATTTTAAATCAGAAAAATACAAATAATAAATCAAAATGTTCAGAAAAATGAGACCTATCTCTTTAAGCCATAACCATGCATTGCTAATAAACTTTCATGATAAGTTTAATTAGAAGAACTAAATGTACCCTCTCATATACCTCCGGGGTTTCTCCGAATTAGGGTTTGGACCCCTCGGACTCCGATTAAAATGACCAAGCATGTATTAGGGTTTATTTCAATAACTTTTAACTTGGCATATCATCATCCTTGAGTGAGCATTGCATCGATGCCATGTGTTTACTGTTTTCCCTTCTTTCTGGTATTTGGTTCTTCTCCGGTAGAATACAATATCGGAACCGAGATAAAGATCGGAGACTGAGGTCAACACCGTCGAAGCTCGAAGACCAATACTTGACCAACTATAATCAAGTCAAGTACCATATGTCCGGAACTCTGCTTTCTACATACCAATTGGCAAAGGCAAGCGAAGCCCCACACATGATATAATCCTATGATTTCAAAGTATTTACATTCTTGCCATGTGCATACAATTCTAAAGTCTTTTATCGATAGATAGAGTAATCCTATCTGATGCATGGTTCCTTTGAAGCCTATATTCCCTGATCCACTGCTCCTAGCATAACTAGGGTTTGAGCTTGAGAAGTGTTGCTAGAGCTGTTACATCTGTTGTGCTTAGCCATGCTTAGCTGTTACCACTAATCCATCCGGTTGATGAATGAGAGATGCGAATGAACCTAGTTTGATAGGATGACGTGGTATGATTAGTTATAGATAATTAACATGTTAAGGCTTGTATGGGAGTCCACGTGGGTTGTGGTTTTTGTAGTCCCATACTTGCCACCCTTAGAACACCATGTTCTTGCCTCTTGAACCAAGACGAGCGTACATCCACACGGGGGCCTGGAAACCCCCTTGACCAATTAACTTGCCTACTAGATTACATGCGTCACATAGTTCGGGAGTTCCACTCGACATATGCATTCTAGCTCTTCTCGAAGGAGGTGAAGGTGGTGCATTCATACAGGTAGGTAAGTGTGGCAGGGAATGGGAGATGCCCGGCATCCGTAATCTCAAACCCTGTTCACATCATTAGGAACCGTCTTCGGGACTCGACCCATTACGGCGGAATCTCCCTAGTGCGTGACTCATGGTCTCGGCGAAATCAAGGTAAAGGTCGTGTCCAACCACTCTCTGCCGGCCTTCCAAGGAAGAGGGCTAATCTATAGTGGCATTAAGAATCGGTTTGTACATGTGGGTAAAGTTGTACACCCATGCAGGGTTATTAATATTTTCGAAAAGTCGCGTTCGCGGTTATGGATGAACTTGGGAATGGACATGAAGATCATAGAGAACTTGAACGTATTCGTAAAACTTGGCAAGTTAAGTAATGTGTGCTTAAGGATGCTTCCTCAGGGATCGAGGGGGTGATCCTAGATAGGTTCAGCCGATGATGATTCGGTGGATATCAAGAAATGATCAAAGCTAGAGATACCATTCTCTTATCCCCTTTTAAAATATTCCGATTAGTCGAAATTCTTCTCCCCCTTGTTTTACAAAACAAATATGGATTTATGCAAAATAACTCCACCAGCCATAAGTCTTGTGGAGTACACCATGTACTCACCCTTGCTTCGTTGATACTTTTGTAGCAGAGTAAGTGTTACCATTTAAAGATGAGTTCTTTATGACATCGACATCGACGAGTAGTTTGGAGTTCCCAGTCGGCAGTCTAGGATCTATGGATTGGACGTCATCGTTATGCTTCATGCCTCTTAGGCCATTTGTTAAGTTTGCTATACTTAATAGCATAATTTGCCTTTCGTTGTTTGATGTTTGTGGTCAGTGACTTCTTCTTGTAATATGTAGGTTCTTTGCTCAGTTATGAGCTTGCTGTAATAATTTTTGTGTCGTAGGGTCACTATTGTGTTATCAATTCCCTCTCTGTACGCTTTCGAGTTTTAGGTTAGGCTTATATCAGACGAAGGTCTGGTATTTGTCTGGCCCTAATCCCGGGGGTGTCACAGGTTTTGGTATCAGAGCAGTACCGACTATAGGAAACCTTTCTATTGGTCGATGTTGAGTCTAGTACTTGTGAAAACTATTTTCAAAGATGAAAATTATGTGCGAAAACTCTGGTATGCTTCTTTTTCTTCTTATCCAGTTTCTCTCTAACTCTGGGTCATCTTATCTTGTTTTGATTTGGAAAAGTTTTGCTATCTTGTCTCTTTCTTCAAAGTTAGGTGCCTCTTCAGGCATGTCGGTTCCCAGCCAGTTAACCTAGTGTTATGTTCTCTAGAGTCGTGTGTGTTGTGAATTCCCTATCACCCTTTGCTCTTGTTCATATGAGGGATTTCTTTCTATAATAATCTCTCTATTTTAAGGTTCCACAACATCGTTTCGATGGTTCCTCAATGTTCTGCTCTAGGCTTTGAAGTCTCCTTTCGCCTCGTGTGCCTCCTTTTTATTTGTTTGGGTAATTCAGAAGTCGTTTCCTCTCTTGGAAGCTACCTTGTGAATACTATCTTGTAGTGTATGCTTTGTCACTCAAGTAGTAGTTATTCCTTTCTTTGGGTTTTAACCCTTGGACTTGAACTTAAGATCCCCGATTATGCTGGATTCAGGTGTTTTGAATCTTGTACATGAAGCTAACCTTTAACCCAAGATCCATATTGTTGACCCCTATCGTTAATGTTCACACATTACTTTAGGAAGGTTAGTACCTTCTTGTATAGCCTTCAAACTTGTGGATATTGTCGCTATTGAGTTGTGACAATTACGGACTTCCCCTACCACATGCTATGGCAGATGTTCTTTAATGGAACCAAATAGATCACAACAATAGCTCCTCGTGAGTCCCACTTATATACTCGTGACTCTGACACACCTTAACCTTCCTGCATTGGTCTTCGGAAGATTGTTAACTTATGCATCCACATCTTGGGATTCTATTATGAGCATGTTCTTCCTTCTTTGTTGTTTTCCGACCTCTGACTACCAATTGGTAGCCAAGTATTAAATGGGCATTGGTATTTTTCAATGCAAGATACTCTTGTGGTTCGTCATGACAAACTAGTTCGGGATGTAAGGAGAAACAAACTCCAGTACCTCGTCATATCTTGGACCAGGTCAAAGTGTTGTAATCCGCAGATCAATAAGCATTGCTTAGTTTATGTTCTGTTCTACCTTAAAGTGTCACATTCTTTTATACTAAGAGGTCGTGCTGAGTTTCATGACCCTATTAATGGAGTGATGCTCTTACACATATTACCCACCCTTCCTCTGAGCTTTTGTGTTCATGAATGTTGCGTGTGCGTAATAATGTGACCATTCGAGATTCTTAGCAGTGATTATTGTTTTTAACTCTAATGACATTTGTGTCATTCTTAGCATGATTGTTTACCCTATCACTAAGCAAAGGATGATTGTGCTACTAAGTCCACTATTCTAGTGTACTCTCTTCGGTCAAAGAGTTAGGCTTGTGTCGAAGCTCCGAGACTATGTCATCTTGCCTTACCAAGCAAGTTTTCCTCTTGAGCTCTATGACATATCGGTGGTTCGTGATATTCTAGATGTCTACTAGAAGTATCGCCATGTTGCCACATGACCGTGTTTTCAAGTTCTTGAGTAAGAAAGTTCTCTAAACTGCACTTTCCTCCAAGGATCCGTACTGGATAACCCTGAACTAGTTGGTTGAGCTTAAACAACAACTTGGAGAGTTGTAAGACACAAGTTCTATCCAACTTAGTTCCTTCTTAAAGGGATGTCTAGTTGTGTTCGTGTTGAAGTAAGATATTATGTCCTTCGTGGATACGTTATCTTCCCTCCTTTGATTTGATTTGGGAAATCGTCAAATCAAACTCAGTTCCAAGGACAATCTTGATGGTGTATTTATTTGTGATGTCTTACCTAAGTGCATCTTCATGTCCTCTGGTCTAACCGATGTCTATGCCTCATTCATACCACATGTGAGTCCATCTTCTTGGAGTGTATAAATAAGTTTGTTATCGAGCCCATCGATGACACTCCTAGCCTCTCCATGTTATATCAGACTCATATGGAACAGTTGGCATTAATATTGGAAACTTTTGAGAACCATATTAGAGTCATCTCGAAGTATGTGTTCTAGATGTTAGAAGTAACCTTCTTTAGTTCACGTGCAATTATTGAAAGATGTCCACGTGGATTCGAGTAGAGTTACCTTTGTTTCCTCGAGAATCATTCCAAGTTAGTTAAGTATTCTTGATATGGTAGGTTGATGCCTTCATATTTCGAGAAGATCCTCTAAGCACACCAAGCCACTGACTGTTTTGTCACGGAAGATAAGAAGTCCAACAAAACTTCGATATCCTCCTAAATGTTTCCCAACAAGGATTCCGTTGTGTTTCGTTGCAAACAATTCATGTAGGTGCAATTATCTTTTGATAACTTGCTAATACATCTGTTTCGCAATCTTGCTCATCTTTTGGAGCTTAACGTTGAAGTCCGTGTCTTGAGAATCTAGTGACGTTACCTCTGTGGTAAATGTTGCACCCTTTCTATTCGGACATGTTGAGTCTGAAGTATCTCTCCACTTAACCAAAGCTAAATCTCAAGCAGCAATGATGGTTGGTGTTCCTCAAGGTTTTAACCTACGTCTCTTTGAACATCCAGAAAGATTGATGAATGGTTGTCACAATTAGCCGGAAGACCTATTGTTGCATTATCTTGAATCAGTAATAGCAATCACTCTTCATGAGGCATCTTCTATGATTTATTATAGGAGTTGTGCTTATGGTTTCCTTTGTTTCCGAAGTCTGACCTTTATTTGATGACTGGTTAAAGGCTTGGCAGTAGCCTGCTATCGGTGTTTCAAACATCAAGGATAATATTTAAAGTAGAGTTGCTAAATGTCTCTTGATCAATCCTCCAGACCGTTTTATGATGGCAATCATCTTGTTATGCCAAGTACTTGGAGTCTGCGAATGAAGTTTCTTTCTTCTTGTGTCATCAGGAATCTTCTCAACTATTCATCTTGGTGGTGTAAAGTGATATCATGATCCTTGGCAAAGATTTTGATAGTCCTGGATGGATAAAGAGATTCCTTTACATTTTCTTAAACATGTTCGAAGAACGACCATGATTTTGGTAATCAATAGTTTCTCTTATTACATGTTCCTTGTGACTCTTACGAGTCCTCTCGACCAAAATACTTTTCTTTCTTAGCCTTCTGTTGAATGAAAGAATGACCCTTCTATGTCAAAAGTAGTTCAACAACTTGGTTTTGTTGGTATCTATCTCTTCCACCTGTAAAACTCTACTTAAGCTGTTTAGTAGAGGTTTACCTTTCGAAGTCTATGGTCATGTTCCAGCTGTTGGAAGTTTCTTCCCTCAGAAGTCAAAACTCTTCTGCAAGCTCCATGGTCTCAATCCTTATGAAGACCAATTACCTGTTACCTTGAAACCATCCCCTTTTGTTTCCTCCGTTACCTTGGCGTGTTTCATGTTTGTTGGCTTTTGAGATGTTCACGAAAGATCTATCCATGAGTTGACCATGAGATACTCAGTTTGTGGTTTCGTGTCATTCCCTCTCTTCCTTAGTGTGAGTAGTCACCTTGAAGATTATGAAGCGCTTCGTTCACTCATCATGGAGGCATGGATCAACCTCTTTGAGAAGATTGTCGAAGTTCAGCGTAACTTTGTTCCTTCTATCTTCCTACCTAGGAATCTCGGGACGAGATTCTTTTAAGGGGGACAGAATTGTAACAACCCTAGTTTCATTAAATAGTAATTAGGATTTGATTTGTGCATAGCATGAGCATCATCTTAAAAATGCATGCAAGAAAAATAACCACAAAACCCTAAACCCTAACTCCCTCTCTATTTGAAACATTCATTTGGTTTTGAAAATATTTGAAAACCCCAAAACCTTGGGAACCCAATTGGTTATAAAGGGTCCCTGCAATATTTTAAATATTTATAAAAGTTCTGGTAATTTGAAATTATACAAAACAAAATTACAAAATGAAAAATACAAAGAGAAAAGAGAAAAAAAATAGAAAAATAATTTGTAAACAAAAAAACACTCTTCCTCTCTCTCTGGGCCGAGCCCATCTCCTTTCCCCTCTCCCTACCGCCCACTCGCGCCTGCAGCGGCCCACCTGGCCCAACTCGCGGCCCACGTACCCCTTCGACAGGTGGAGTAGTCTTCCACCTTTGGATGCCACAAGCATCTCGCTGTCGAGCGCTCGCCGTCGGCGTGCGCCAAGATGCGCGCCGCCGCCCGCTGTCGTCTATAAGTCGCCCTCGTCGCTGCCGAAGAACCCTAGCTGCCCAGTTTCCCCTCTCTCCTCTCCATTTGCGAACAAACCCTAACCCTAGGTTGCAGGTGCTGCAGTGCCTCGCCGTCTCCGGCCACCCCTTGCCCAGCCAAGGTGTCTAGGATCTTCTTCTCGTCGCCCTCATCATCCTCGTGAAGCCACGCAAGCGGGGATGACTCTCCCTCGCCATAATCAAGTTCATTCCCGATGTCGGCCGCCGCAGTCACGTCGTCGATTCGCCGGCTCCTCACCTCGCCTCGCCTCCCCGAACCCTCCACCGACTTCCTGGTGAGCTAGCGGTGCTAACGCACCCCTCTGCTCACTCTCTCCCTCTCTGTATCACCGCCGCCACAACCACCTGCAGCCACCGCCGTCGGCCACCGTCGCACACGTTGCTCCGACGACCTCCCGCCAGCGGCGCCGCCTCTATTTGTCTCAGCGTGGCGCCCTGCATCGAACGCGCCCGCTCTCGATCGCCTGCACGCCCCCTATCGACTGGCCCGTGCTCGACCTGGGGCTTCCCCATTGATGACGTCAGCAAGGCGTCATGCTGGCGTCATATCCCCTTTTCTTTTGTTTTTATTATTTCAGTAAATCATTTCTGTAATTATTATATCCCTGACAGGTGGGTCCACCCTGTAAGTGTAATAACTATTTTCAGAAAGTTTTCTGACTAATAAAAATGTTTAAGTAATTCGAAAATGTAAATTATTTTATAATATTCCAAAAATGATTTAAAATGAATTAAAATTGGGAAAAATCATAACTAATTCATTTTAAATCAGAAAAATACAAATAATATATCAAAATCTTTAGAAAAATGAGACCTATCTCTTTAAGCCATAATCATGCATTGCTAATCAACTTTCATGATATGTTTAATTAGAAGAACTAAATGCACCCTCTCATATACCTCCGGGGTTTCTCCGAATTAGGGTTTGGACCCCTCGAACTCCGATTAAAATGACCAAGCATGTATTAGGGTTTATTTCAATAACTTTTAACTTGGCATATCATCATCCTTGATTGAGCATTGCATCGATGCTATGTGTTTATTGTTTTCCCTTCTTTCCGGTATTTGGTTCTTCTCTGGTAGAATACAATATCGGAACCGAGATCAAGATCGGAGACTGAGGTCAACACCGTCGAAGCTCAAAGACCAATACTTGACCAACTATAATCAAGTCAAGTACTAGATGTCCGGAACACTACTTTCTGGATACCAACTGGCAAAGTCAAGCGAAGCCCCACACATGATATAATCCTATGATTTCAAAGTATTTACATTCTTGCCATGTGCATACAATTCTAAAGTCTTTTATCAATAGATAGAGTAATCCTATCTGATGCATGTTTCCTTTGAAGCCTATATTCCCTGATCCACTGCTCCTAGCATAACTAGGGTTTGAGCTTGAGAAGCGTTGCTAGAGCTATTACATCTGTTGTGCTTAGCCATGCTTAGCTGTTACCACTGATCCATCCAGTTGATGAATGAGAGCGGCGAATGAACCTAGTTTGACAGGATGTCGTGGTATGACAAGAGATAGATAATAAACATGCTAAGGCTTGTATGGGAGGCCACGTGGGTTGTGGTTTTTGAAGTCCCATACTTGCCACCCTTAGGACCCGATGTTCTTGCCTCTTGAACCAAGACGAGCGTATAGCCACACAGGGGCCTGGAAACCACTCGACCAACTAACTTGCCTAGTAGATTCCATGAGTCACATAGTTTGGGCGTTCCATTTGACATATGCATTCTGGATCTTCTCGAAGGAGGTGAAGGAGGTGCATTCATACAGGTAGGTAAGCGTGGCAGGGAATGGGAGATGCCCGGCATCCGTAATCTCAAACCCTGTTCACATCATTAGGGACTGGCTTCGGGACTCGACCCATTACAGCGGCATCTCCCTAGTGCGTGACTCATGGTCTCGGCGAAAGCAAGGTAAAGGTCGTGTCCAACCACTCTCTGCCGGCCTTCCAAGGAAGAGGGATAATATATAGTGGCATTAAGAATCGGTTGGTACGTGTGAGTAAAGTTGTACACCCCTGCAGGGTTATTAATCTTATCTAAAAGCCGCGTCCGCGGTTATGGATGAACTTGGGAACGGACATGAATATCATAGAGAACTTTAACATATTCGTAAAACTTGGAAAGTTAAGTAATGTGTGCTTAAGGATGCTTCCTCAGGGATCGAGGGGGTGATCCTAGATAGGTTCAGCTGATGATGATTCGGTGGATATCAAGAGATGATCAAAGCTAGAGATACCATTCTCTTCTCCCCTTTTAAATTATTCTGATTAGTCGAAATGCTTCTCCCCCTTGTTTTACAAAACAAAGGTGGATTTATGCAAAATAACTCCACCAACCATAAGTCTTGCAGAGTACACACTGTACTCACCCTTGCTTCATTGATACTTTTGCAGCAGAGTAAGTGTTACCATTTAAAGATGAGTTCTTTATGACATTGACATCGACGAGTAGTTTGGAGTTCCCAGTCGGCAGTCTAGGATCTATGGATTGGACGTCATCGTTATTCTTCAGGCCTCTTAGGCCATTTGTTAATTTTGCTATACTTAATAGCATAATTTGCCTTCCGTTGTTTGATGTTTGCGGTCAGTGATCTCTACTTGTAATATGTAGGTTCTTTGCTCAGTTATGAGCTTGCTATAATAATTTTTGTGTCATAGGGTCACTGTTGTGTTATAAATTCCCTCTTTGTACGCTTTCGAGATTTAGGTTAGGCTTATATCAGGCGAAGGTCTGGGATTTGTCTAGCCCTAATCCCAGGGGTGTCACAAAACTGCCGTCAAGTTTTTTGAGTCCATTGTCCAGGTTCGGCGTGCCGGATAGCATCATCATGAACAATGGCTCAAACATCATCTCAAAGGAATTCCAAGACTTCTACGAGAACCTCAACATCAACATATCATATGCCTCCGTGGCGCACCCGCAGACCAACGGACAGGTCGAAAAGGCCAAGGGCCTCATAGGCAACGACATCAAGAAGCGCCTTTTATGCCAACTTGAAAGGCTTATGGGAGCCTGGGCAGAGGAACCACCCTTCGTCCTCTGGAGCCTACAGACAACGGCGAATAGCTGAACCGGCTACACGTCCTTCTTCATGGTACACGGAGCCAAATCCGTGCTACATGCTGAGGTACGCCACAAGGCCCCATGGGTCATCGCCTACAGTGAAGCAGAATCATCGGTAGCGCTCGAAGACGCCGTCGACACACTCGACGAGGCACACGATATCGCTATAGCTCACTCAACAGTCTATTAATAGAGCCTCCGCAACTACCACAGCCATTGGCTGCATCCAAGGTCCTTCGTAGAAGGAGACCTCGTCCTACGACGCAAGCAAGAATGGCCCAAGAAGCTTGAGTCACCCTAGGAAGGACCCTACATCGTCATAGAAGTCATCCCAGGTGGTGCCTACCGCATCATGGACATCGCATTAGGAGTCTAATAATCCAACCCCTGGAACGTGGCACGTCTGCGACACTTCCAACCCTAGTTATCCTTTACTTTCAATAAGGCTACTCAGCCGAACAATGAACCACCTTGTTAGGCTATGAATAAAAGCTAAGTTCCTTGGCCCAAATATCTTTTCACCTTACATTATTTCTCGATAAATACGCTCGGGGGCTACGCCTCACCTCACGACCTCGTCGACTAAGAACAATGCATACAACCTGAGGTAGCTGACCACGTCAGGTTAACAAAAAGGACATGCACATAACAAAGCACCACGTGCTATTACATATAAAACTTTACAAAGGGCCTTAGCCCACTCGAATACATACAAATTTTACATCATCTGTTTCTCTTTACAGGGCCTAGTTTTTCTGGAGCATTATATTTTCCCACTGCTTGAACAAAACAATTTCCTCTGCATGCTGCGCCACAGCCGTATAGTGAGGGAGCATGTCCCATAAGCTGCCATCCGGTCGAAGGGGCAGCCCAGTCGCCACCTCCGCAGATTGACATCACGGCGATATAGCCGAACGAGTGACAAGGCAGCCTTCACCCCAACAATCAGCTGATGTCGCACCAACTCCTTGACGTGACCCACATTCCAAAATTTACCAAGAAGACCCAGGAAGGTTGAAGGCACAGCGTCCAAGGGGAATAGGACGGCCCAGATGGCCGCCAATGACGACCTCGCCTGCCTCAACACCCGAAGAGCCTAGTTCGTGTGATCTTGCACCGTCGCAAGGATGATGGCTCGATCATGGTCCATCCAGAAGAAGCCACCAGCCTCTAGGTCTTGCTGCGTCAAGCAGTTCATCTGAATGGTGACACGCTCTTTCTCTTCCCTCGGAATGAGATTCACATCTGCACAAAAATACGGAGTAATCCATCATGCAACACTGCACCCGAAAGAACATTAGTTCGTGAGGACTCACATTGCAGTTTCTCACCCATCTGCTGCAATTCCCCAAGCAAGAACTCCTCCCTGGCCATGGCTCGCTCAGCCTTGGACTTCCACACATCCACGTGGCCTCGAATGCTAAGAATGTCCTTTTCCAAGTGATACACCCAATTTGCATCACCATTCTATATCATAATTTACCTCTATTCATTGATATATGTTTTATTATGAGGTATTACTTATGGCTTTTCATTTGTTTATGCATGTTGGATGATTCTTGGAGGATGGACTACCGGAGTCTGGATTCTGATGGAAAAGAGGGTGTTTTGATGCAATTTCGCGAAGATCGGAAAAATACCAAAAAAATATGGCAAAATATTATTTTCCCGGAAGACAGAGGAAGCCAGAAGGGGAGGAGAAGAAGGGACACAAGGGGCCCACACCCCCTAGGCGCGGGCCCACGTGACCCCGCGCCTAGGGCAAGTGTGGATCACCTGCCCGGCCTCCGACTCCGACCCTTCGCCTATATCTTCCCTACGGAACCCTAAGCCTCGGGGAGCTACTAAATATAGATTTCTGCCGCCTCTGGGGGTGGAAAACACCGAGAGAGAAAGATCTCTCCGGTAGGCAGATTTCTGCCAGGGGAATTCCTTCCCGGAGAGGGGAGATTGTCGCCATCAACACTATCATCAAGCTAGGCTTCATCAGGATCATCATCATCATCCACACCATCATTACCACCAGCACCATCATCACCCCTCCATTCCGCTGTAACAATTGTGTTGGATATTGCTTTATTTCATAGGGAAAACTTTCCCGGTGTTAATTACTATTGTAGTTGATGCTTGTGAGTGGAACCATTGAATTATTGTTTATGTTTAGATTGTTATCCATTATCATATCATCTTTGATCTTGATCCATATGATGTCTTGTGAGTAGTTTGTTTAGTTCTTGAGGACATGGGAGAAGTCATGTTGTTATTAGTGGATTTGTGTTGAGTTATTATTCAATGGTTTAGTATTTAAGTTGTGGTGCTATTCTTCTAGTGGTGTCATATGAACTTCGACTACATGATACTTCACGATTTATGGGCCTAGGGGAATGCATTGTGTATTTGGATACTAATTGTGGGGTTGACGGAGTGACAGAAACCTAAACCCCCGTTAGGACACCTTTGCACAAGGGAGCGTAGGATCTCAGAGTTTAAGGTTGTGGTTAGATTTATATCTTAATTAATTTCCTGTAGTTACGGATGTTTGCAGGGGGTTTAATCACAAGTATGTATTAGTCCAAGTACGGTCGGTACATTAGCATTGTTTCACCCACACAACACTTACAACACCAAAGAAGAGTACTCAGCTATTTGAAGTGAAATCACATGATAGAATTCCCATGTGTCCTCGAGAACGTTTGGTCTTTATAAGTATTTCCACCGGCTTGTCCTTTGCTAAGAAAGGATTGGGCCACTTGCTGCGTTTGTTCTTTACTACTTGCAATTCGTTTTGTTGCCTTATTGGAAAACCACTAAAAATCCGTTTGCTAAGTATTCACAGGGATTTCCTGCTCCACACCACTGTTCAACACCTTCTGCTCCTCGTTGGGATCAACACTCCTATTTATGAAAAGTACTATGATACACCCCCTATACTTGTGGGTCATCACTAAGATGCGGAAACGATCACACAGAAAATCCAGTTGCGACGCTTCATCCAAAGATGGTCGCGGCTAAGGTGCAGTCGGAGTGACAACTGGAACCTCACCCGAAGGACCCTAAAGACAACACAAGCATTTTTGGCAGCAACTCCAAAGACAAACTTATATACATTAATAAAGCCATCTCGTGGCATAACTGAGCTTGTTCATCAGCAAAAGGTTATAGAAGGAACCAAGAGAAGAAACTACATCATCTACATTACAAAGGCCTAAGCACCCACATCCGGAGTGGCGTCGGAGCCAGATTGCTTGCTCTTAACCTCCTGTTGCTTCTTCGCCACGTAATGAGCTAGGACATCAATGAGCTTAGGCCCATAACGCTTACAACAAGAAGCAAGGAGGGCGAAAGCTACCTCAGATCCATCTACAGCCGTCGACATCTGGGACGTGATTTGCGGCAAGTCCAGCTGTGCTCCGGACGCCATCGCCATGGCCAACACCATGGAAGCACCAAGGACATTCTACTTTCGCTTCTACTCCGCCGAGGCCTCCTCTAACAGATCATCCGCAAGGGCGTCAACGTCTTCAAGGACAACAACCTTGGGAACGACCTCCTTGTAGAAGCTTGCAAGCACCTTCCTGACCTTCTCCAAGGAGCCAGCGGCGATGGCGCAGCGATCTTCGACCGCAGCAGGAGCATCACCCAACGCATCTCCATGCTCCAGCGCATCACGATCAAACGTGATGCCTGAAGCATCTGAAATAGATTAGAAGAAAGACTCGAATGTGAAATGACAAGTCGTAGTAGAAATAACACAACACCCAAACAAGGCAAGTGAAACTCACCAGAAATAGCTTTGGCTACAGCCATAAGCTTATCAGCCATCTCCTTCTCACGGGCGGCTGCTGCAGCCATGAGCTACTGCTCACGATCGGCAGCCTCCTTCTGCAGGCGCTCCATGGCTTCAGCAACATCAGCTGCCCTTTTCTCCTCCTGGCTGAGGCTCTTTTCGAGAGCGTTCAGCCTTCGGAGCACATCATTGTTTTCATCTGCAACATGAAGCAACAGAAGATCAATACAAGAACAGCCTTGGAGCAGACGAGCAAAAATAGTGTGCAAAATCACGCACCTTGAAGCTGCTGCAGGTTAGCTTCCAGCGCCAGGTGCTGCTGAATAAGGAGGTTGGCACCATGCACAAAGGGCTACAGAGGAAGGAAAACACAAGTCGGTAAATAAAGGGCTCGGGGGCTCCCCCTCCAACCAAAAAACGATCAACAAAGTCAAAACAACAAGGGCCCGGGGGATCCCCCCATGGAGTATGCAAGGTATCACTTACGTGTTCAGGTGTGGAATCCGAAGGTTTGAGAGCTGTCTTCTCACTTAGAGGAGTTCGGGCCATCATCCTTAGAGTCAGCCACCACCTAGGGAATAGAAGCCGTTGGCTTTGACTCCACCATAACTTCTTGAGTGTCCCTGTCAAGGGACTCCTCCGAAGAGTTGCTGGAAGCAAAAATCATATTAGCAATACATTGCAACTGCAAAAGACAAACAATAGGAAAAGTCCCTTACGAAGTAACTTGCGACTTGATGTCCGATAAGTTGAAGATGGAAGCCGCCTTCTCCTTCTTCTTCTTGGCCGGCGGCTGCGGAGCCACTGACCGCAGGGGCACAGCAGGATAAGGTGCAGACGACGCACAATCATCCTCACCATGCAGCTCGAGGAACGACGGACCCCTTGGATTTGGAGGAGTATACGCATCCAAAGACTCGCTCCGGGTGCGCTTTCGTGTCCGCCCTTCGCTCGCTTTGGGAGCGTCCGCAGTAGGAGACTGCGCCAGAGGAAGCTCAGACTCAGAATCCACAACTTCATTATCCGACGCAATTAGAAACTTCTTAGGCAGAGGGGGCATCATCCCTGCTACCTTGAGGTCGTGCAAACCAAAGACAGAAGATTAGTAACATTACAAGTTGCAAAAAACAATCAAAAAGCGCAACGCGCAAACTGCAAGTCTCAACCTACGGAACTGCATTCGCAGCACTGAAGGGGGAGGTCAAGGAATTCCCCGGGAGGTCCTCATCAGCCTTGTACTTTAGCAGAGGCTGAAGGGCTCTGTCAAGATCACCCTTGGATAGCTCCTCGGGTGAGACCCTCGTCGGGTCGCTTTGCGGCCAGCATATAAAAACATCGGATGCGCCATTGCTGGAGCGGCTACACCCGACGCTTGAGGAAGGTGTGGATGATGTCCATGCCATTGACCTCCCTCTCAGCCACCATCTGGAGCGCCTCCACGCGACGGTAGAGCTCCTGTACCTACGCAGTTTCACCCTCCAAGATGTGGTTCTTCCACGACCTCTTCGGGACAATTTTCTGAGCGGAGTCAAATGGGGAGAGACCATATTCTTGTCCATCCATCTTGGCGTCGCAGATGTAAAACCACTTCTTCCGCCAATACTGTACGGACTCGCACATGGAAAAGGAGAAGAAAAGAATAGAAGATCGAATATAGATGATGCAACCACCGAGCGGATAGACTCCGCCGGTGCCGAACTACCTCTTCACGGAATAGAACTGCCAGAAGAGGCCAAAGTGCGGCTCTATACCGAGCCAGCACTCGCAAAGAGTGATGAAGCAGGCGATCTGGAGAAGAGAGTTGTGAGACAAATTATGCAATTGAATCCCATAGAAAAGAGGAGTCCATGAAGAAATTCGTGGACAGGGAGAAATACCGCGGATGACAAAGGCGTAAAACATCACCTGAAACCCTTGGGGTGGGCGCGGGATTACCTCGTCACCGGGGAGGATGGCGTCCTCCTTGTTCCGGGGAATCAACCCAGAATCGTGCATCTTGCGTAGGTCTCCATCGCGCATCTCTGTGCGCTTCCACCCGCTGTCCGTGGCATGGATGGTAGCGGCAACCTTCTTGCCGCCGGCGGCGGCACTCGAACCAGCTCCAACAATGGACTTCTTTGGTTTTCTCATCTCGTAGCAGTGATGGTGGCGGTGTGCGCGCAAGAAGGAAGAGGGAAAATGCGAAGAATGTCTAGAACGTAGCAAAGGGAAGCGAAGCTCGTGAAAATGGAGGCAATGGAAGAAGAGAAAATGATGAAGGGTAAAAGAAAACTATTGTTTACCTACGTTATTAAAGGAAGAAGATGATGCATTAGAGTCGTTGATCCAGAAGCCCTAGCACGCACCTCAAATCTAACCCTACACGTGTCAACACTACACCTAACCGTCGCCAACACGCTATCCACTACGCACAGAAATCGAGGAGACGCCGTAATTTTCGCCACGTCTGCGTGTGACTAGTTAACATCAAGTCAGGTGGTGGGACCCACGATCGTCTCGTCACCTCGCCTCTCCAGCCATAGATGGTTGAGATCACCAATCTTCAGCACTAACGTCATCAAGGCAAGACCAAGCAACGACTCAAATTTTTTGGATGATTAATCAAGTACTTACTCAAATCTATGATTCAAGAAACTAATCGGGGGCTACTCCTATCAGGAGCGCTGGCAGCGCACGTGAGAAATGACTAAGGTAACTACACCTTGCAACTATCTTCGAGTTCTTCATCGAGTCTAGGACTCCACTACGGACTCGGGGGCTACTCCCATAGGGAGCATCGGCTGAAGCATCCAGAAAAATTGTGTCCTTCGGACCTATGTTGAAAACGACTGAACTAAAGTCTCTGCTCGAGTCTATGGCTCGAACAGACACTCGGGGACTACTCCCGTAGGGAGCGCTGGCCGCGCACCCTATGAATCCTTCAACTGTGATCCTTCGGATCAAATATGACAAAAAATATTTTTAGCAACTTTGCACAAACAAACGCTAAGTGAGAAGCAGTCTCCTTGTCCACCCGAAACACCTCCACAGTGATAAAACTTCGAATGTTATATCTGCGATGCAAAGATAATCCCTACAGATATCATCTAATGGCTTAGTAACGCACCTGAGTACGCTCTGCCAGTAAACTTACGTGTCAACATACACGATGAAAATCCTGACGGATGTGTTGGGTACATCACGTGAAAATCACTAGGTTTCGACTCCTATAAGTCCGCCATAGCCTAAGTCGAATCACACCAGCAATCGTTCTGAATTCTATTCCGAGGACTCGAGTTTGATGAAGATCGTGTTGTTTTGTCCTATGACAGTTAACTGGCCTTGATCTGTCAGGTGATCCAGGCACACACATCAACAATCCCTTTGAACTAAACATTTCTCCCTACAAAACAGATTCAACTACATAGCACCCAAAAGATTGAAGAGTCTTCGGCCGAATCTACGATTCGACTGAACACTCGGGGGCTACTGACATGGACATACCCCACGGTTACATGACATTGGTATACCTGGTCTAGCCCAAGGAAGGCCCATGTCAAGACACGTGGCCCATGAAGACTTCGGGTGGCCCAAGCCCCCATGGCGTTTTCGACTCCTTGGAGGGAAAGTCTAGATTAGATAGAATATCAAAGGGTACCAACTCTAATCTGTGACCGACTCGACCTAAGCCAAGGACCTGCCTATCTATATAAAGGCTAGGAGGGTACGGCGAGAAGGATCTCTTCCACCATTGCATACACACCTCCACGCCATATTGCATCTGCGCACCCCTGTAACCTTCGGTTCCGCCGTAATCAAGAATAGACAAGTAGGAGTAGATTTTTCCCTCCGGGGACCTGAACCTGGGTAAATCCTGTGTCCCGTGTTGCTTGTCTGTTAACAGTTCCGTGACTTCCAGCATCCCCATCTTCTCCAAAACCCAAGTCCATAACTATGGTCATTGACGAGATCGAGCCTCGTCAGCTGGAACCGGTGCCTTTACAACACTAGAAGGGCACACATCCACACCTGAATTGGAGGCTCCCATGATGAAAACAAGCTGCCACTAGAACAAGTTAATCAATAACCAAATTAGAGATCTCGATATTTGCAAGAAATACTAGATAAAGAATCCTCCAAGTGAATGGAGGGGAAATGAAGATCTTGATTGGTGCTGATGTAGATTTATGCCTCCTCCTTTGATTCCCCAAAGATTAGAGCCTTCGGCTGGTTGAACTAGGAGATCTCATGAGAATTATAATCAACATCTTTGCACTTTTTCGAATGAATCAAGAATTCTGACAGGAGGATCAATTGGGGTATTTATACCCCTTGCCAAAAGCCAGCTATTGGAAGAAAATGGGCCTGGATAGTCCGGCCTAAGTGGGCGCGGATAGTCCGGCCGGGACAAACATCTGTCCTGGAGTCAGATTTGCTAGGCCAAATGTCCGCCCCAATACCGCGTGATGCCCCTTGGCTACCTTTGAAAAAATTCCTTGGGGGGCGGATTATCCGACCCATACTAAAACTCTAGCCCTGGCCGGACAATCCAAGGAAAATTCCGCCCCCATACCATGTGACGTTCCTTGTCCCCCTTTGTCGATCAAGACAGGGATGGATAATCCGGGCCTTGGAAGGAGCAGATAATCCACCCCCAAAACTTGGTTTAGATGCATTTGAGTGGAAAATAATCTGTAGAACTAAACACATAATAAAATAATCCTTGGCATTGTTTTCTAACACGCAAAACACTAGAGATCATGAAATGTTCTTTAATGGACGAACCTCGGTACACATAGGAGAATGAACGATAGCCAAACCTCTTCCATGAGGAGTGAGAGGATGCGCTCAACTAGTTCACTGCATCATGGACAAGGTCTAGACGAAATAAGAGTTTCCTAATTATTACTAAAAGTTTATCTGAATCTAATATCCACATCACCCCAATTCTTTAGAGTCGTGAGACATCTACCAAGGAGGACGCGTGTCGCCATCATAGCGGAGCCCCTCTCTCCTGGGAGATAGACACTGCGAGTCTAGGATCACAATTCCCTCAAATGGCGGTGTTGCTTCTCACTAAGACGCTTCTTATTCAATGGGTAAGATCTAAGATGATGCCCTTCTTCCTTGCACTTGAAGCAAATAATGTTGGCCAGATTCTTGACTTATTATTGGCCTTTATTTTTGTTGTTCTTGAGCTTCATATTGATATTGGACTTGTTCTTGATATTTGAGTTGAATCCAAATCCAATCTTGTCATTGGGTGCCTTTTGCACACACACAAGATGTTGTTGAGTGCGGCCTTCCCTTCATGACTGTTATTAAAGTTAGTATTCATGTTCTTTGATTTCCTATACATGGTTAGTTTCAACACAAACATTAGAAGGAGTAGATATTTCATTGCTAGAATAATAATGCAAGGAATGTAATTCATCGCAAGATATAGAAATGTTATGAGATGAAAAATTATAAGGACTAACACATGGAAATATGATATTTTGAGTAGATATGGTGTTAATTTCCACATGAGGCTCACAATATGTTACCTCTGGTATAATAACCTCATTAGCTAATTTTAGCCTTTCTTGAGAGACTAGAAGATCCTCATGGGTGCTTGATATTTGTCCATGACTTTCTTCCAATTCCCCATACTTGCTAGTTAGCAAAGCCAAATTGGTCCTTTAGCTCAAAATTCTCCTTTAATATGGATGCTTCACAAGAAATTGAGTTAGTAGCACTAGAATCATTAACAATATTACTAGGATAAGGCAACTTGACAAGTTGTTTTGAGTATGAATCTTTAAGTTTCTCAAATGACTCAGCAAGTTTGATGAGCTCATACTTAACAACCCTAAATCCATTATCAAGTTGCTCAAAATCCTCAAGGAGTTTATCCTGTGAAACTACAAGTTCATCATTTTTAATTTTGAACTTACTTGCCACCACAAGATTCTAACATGGGCTTCCATCACTCTAGATAATTCCGAGCAATTGTCTCCTGAAGAAATTCCTTGGTTGTTTGTCCCTCTTTAAGAGCCTCATTTAGATCAATATCATTAGCATACTGATATATATAAAATGCACACATGAACTTTGTAGTTTATTGAAACATATTCACATGTATTTACATCATATACAATGATACATTCATCTTTTGCATTCATTTATGGGGTTGTACCAATGATCCCCTCTCTTTTGGTTCTAACTCTATCCGGCAGAAAAAACTTATGTTATTATATTCGATATTATAGGATATACAGGACTCCAAAAAGGGCAAGGTCAATGGGATCTGTTAGATAATTTACATACAAATCCAACAAGCTAAATCAGGACCTGAGAGGATCAACGAGCTGCAAATCGCAGACCTTTTACTGCAGCCTATGCCACCAGGGCATGTTGGTACCTTGAGGGTTGTCTCGCCATCTCCTTTCACGTACCTCCTTATATACCGAGAAAATCTACCCGGCTACAGGAAAGGAGCATTTCGTGAAATAGAGCATAGCCACCATCACGATCTTCATTCTTGGTGTCAGGTTGATACTGATATCCATGCCAGAGAGGGGGATTTCGATGCCTTGTTCACCACCATGTTCTAACTCTCCATCACCATGATTGAGTAGTCCTCTTTAGGCATGTGAGGTGTATGGGTATTGGATGATATTAATCATGTAATCATGCATATATGTCGAGATTTGAGGGATTTATCTTGAGTATGTTCTTGTATGAGTGTTGATGCACTTTTCCTATGTTTAATGCTTATTACTAGGGCCTGAGTGACATGATTTTATTACTGGACTTTTATTGACCCACCATATATATGAGTTTCGTATTTATCTGCAAAGTGTATTACCTATTGTTATGTCAAACCCGTGAACCCTAAAGTGACAGTTAGGGAAAACAAGGGTGATATGTGATAGTTTGAGGATTATGTATGTTCATGGATTGTTAATGCACTGTTCCAGGATATTTGAAAGGGTAGACCTTAATTTAATGTAGTTCCAAGTTGACCCCAGTGAAATGGGTAGGTTAGACAATATATGTTATGCAAATTTTCTTGGTTAGCACGCATAACTATATTTGGAACACACACCTACACACAATGGAATTACAGATGAACACCATGCTATTTCTATTTCTATTATATGATGAATCTTATTCATGCAATACCCCAATATCAGCTCATGCCTATGATTTTAACTACTGAAAGTTACAAGTTCAATACTTATGGTGAAAACTGGAAATTTGTTGCTATTGCTTACTTTTTTACTTTACTGTTTTGTTTCAACTATTGCAATCACTACTTGCTTCTTGAGAATATTGATACACACATGTGTGGTTGAGAGTTACATCTCAATTTCTAAAGTCTTATTGGTATTATTGTGCTCCCCTTGTGTCAAACTATAAATTTGGGCATACTTTCCATCAAAGATTTCAGCGATCCCCTATACTTGTGGGCATCAAGACATTTTTTGGCGCCGTTGCTGACATAGGTATTTCCAATGGGTGTTCCACTACTAGGAAATACCCTACCCATGGCGCACCATTTTTGGGCATCTGTAGCACATTAGTAGTGTGCCACAAGATCCGCACCACGGGTAAAATTTACCCATAGCGCACTGCCTCATGCGCTGTGGGTGTGGATACCTATTCGTGGCACACCTGCAAATGCGCCACACAGAGTAAACAAAGTGTGCTTCCAATATCTTTCCTATGGCACACCCTTCAGTGCGCTATGCGTCTGTGCATGGTGTGTCGCAGATACGGTCTCCACGGTAACCATCATGTGCGCCACAACTATATTTTTTTAAAATATGCTATCCGCATATATATAGATATACAGGTGTTCAATACATATATGAATACACAATTTTCAAAAAAGTAAACATGATAGAAATATATAATACAACCAAAGTAGCTATACATGAATACGCATAGATAAGTTACATTGGTTTTACCAAGTTCAACCAAAGTAGATAGGGACATGAATATACCGTCTCAACAAAGTTGTATCTCGCAAGCTCACTTAGATAGACATCTAAAGTAGAAACAGTACACGGGACATAAAAACAGGAATGATAAGCATAATCATGACGAAGGTAGAGGTCTTCATCTGGTTCTTCCTCCTAACTCCCTCTAGATAGCGCGCGTTCTAGCTTCCGCCTCCGCAATAGTGGTGTACCCTTTGTAGTTATTACCGCTTAAACGGAGAACCTATCTCCTGCAGTCTTCCCAATCGTCGTAGACTCCGGAAACCCGTCCCTTGTACATGACATACCACATCATCTACAATACGAATAACATTATACAAAAAAGCTAGATAGAGTTAACATGTCAGCAATAATAATTAAATGGTGGGTGAAAAAACATGTAGAAATCGCATATAAAGATACACTTATCAAATAGGGATAACTCAAAACGCATGCCTCATATATATCTAGGTTGTTGGACACATAAATATGCTACTATGGAACGGTCATCCAAGTAGTATGCACAAGACTTGGACTTGTGCAAATCACAAGGCTGACCATCCCATCACGACACATTCACATATATAGTGTGCCATGACATTTTAATCATCGGCATTTTCAAAAAAGACCAAAGTAAGCAAAAATTACTTGGATGTGTGCTTCATTCTCGAAAAAGGACCAATGTAAGAAAAAAAGGACCAAAAATTAAGCAAAAGAACTAAGCATTCATTCATATATAACCCTAATAAGAAAAATAAGTAAGAATTGGTTCATAACCCTAACAAATACCATCGATCACAATTAAGTTCATCGACCGTTGACACAAGTTTTTGTGGGGATAAAGTTTACATCACACAAGATCATTGATAGTTCAGAACAACAAGTAGGCAAACATCAAGACTTCTGACTCGGCTCGGGGAACAGGGGATGCCTTGTTTCATCATGAACGTCCTGAAGTGACCTTGCATTTTTAGGCGATCTACTATGTCACGGTTATTCGTTGAAATGCCTCTATAGAAGACCCCGCATGGTCATGACATCACGAAAGATGATTTTCCCAAACTTTTGTTGGATGCGATACATCTCATGTCTAATATGTGAATCATGGATCCTTTACAATCCTTGGGCTCACTGATGGAGATGAGCTGGCAGCGTAGCATTCTGTTGTTATAATAGGAACATCGTCATGTTATGGAGTGCGTAATAGGCTTCCTTCCGAATGCCTTCTGGCTGCATCATACAAGGGAACTCCGTTACATGGGTGAACATGTCCTTGCCAAACTTGACCTTCTTATGCATGAAGGTGATGCCTTCCGCTGATGCGTAGCCAGTGAGACCATTGTCCAGAACTTCCTTGATTTTTTCGTAGTTTTTGTTCTTTTCTACAATCCCTATTTTGAAATACGTGGCTTGCGAATGTTTCAGCAATAAGGATACAAGTGTGTAGTGTGCATCTCTGCACAAAAAAATTCAAACAGAATGTGTTGGAAAAAGAATGATGAAAATCTAATAAAGCATGTTATGGTGGCAATTGAATGACTTACTCAAGAAAGTAAGGCACGAGAATGTCTTCCTTTGTCTTGTTCGCCACCATGATGACTTGGAGGTATGAGGCCACGAATAGTCATTCTATGGTTCTTGCCAAGAACCAGTCACGCATGTAGTAGGGGTACACTATTGCGATGTCTGGGGTGTTCTCTCTGATGACCTATGTGGCCATACTAAGCGAAAATAGGCAGGCCATGGTATAGTGCAGCGGGTATAGGTGGAACATATTGAAGATGTCATCAAACCACAAGAAGAACATATTCGTGGGGACATTATCGACAAAGCCCAAGCCTTTTGGCACCTTAACCACGAATATAGGGTACATGGGGTCTTTCTCTCAAAGAAGGCGTTTCTCTACTGTTAGCACACCGTCATGCACACTCTTCATTTCTGAACTAGTGAGCCTGTACAATTTCTTAGTTAGCATCGGCTGACCCGCCACCACATGCATCCTCCATATAATATCCCTAGGTCTTGGTGGCCCCTCCCGAGACCAGATAATATTCTTTGTCGACGCCAGCAACTGGCTCGTGCTAGATATTCTTTTCCATCCGTTCTTGCTTTTTGGAGAGCAGGGAGGGACCGCAATCTATGCACCGGCCACCCTATGTATTGTGTCGGGGCTTAAAATAAAGTGTCGGTTGGATGTATCAAGTTCGGTGAATGCGCCAATTGGAGGCGTATCCTGAGAACCAAATAGATGCTTGTTGCAAGTGGGTTTCTCTACAGGGCCACCAGCTGGGTCACGAGCGTCTGTATCATGGTAGGGTTCTTCATCATTACTAGAATCATTCATGGATATATCGTCATCGTGTTAATGTACTAATCGATGTAATCTTCATCATCCTCATTCGGATCATGTGCCATGGGCATGTCAATATCATGCGACGCATCGCGTGGAGGTGACGATGGCAGAGGTGTGGGGGTCTTGCCATGGCTTGGTGCTGGCACGACATGGAGCATTGTTTTCTATGGGGTGCTGGCCTCAGCCGTCCCCAAATGAATAATTCTCTTCGGCCATAGCATGAATATGTCGAATCAATTTCTAAGGATAGACGACTCGTCTTCATTTGCTCTCGGGGGTTGAATGGGAGGTTCCACGTCGTCACAGCCTAGTAGCACCCAAATAATTTTAATCCTACGAACGCTATTTGGCATCTACTTTGACTGGAACATGCGGTGCATGGGTTGAATATGGTACCCTTGGAAACATCTCTCAACTAGCTGTTCAGGTAAATTAAGAGAGTGCATTGAACATCCTGTCGTCGGATTGTCGACAAGTACGCCATAGGGGGTCCTAGTGGCATCGAAAAGATGGGGTGTGAGAGTTAGATGTTCAACTAGTGGTGATCACTAGTTTACCCAGGTTCAGATCCGACTGCGGTGATCGGATCCTACTCCTGCTAGCAACCCAGTAATATATTAACATAAGCCGGATGTTACAGCGGATTACAAGAGAGGTTCGCCTGTGCGAGTTTTGATTGTGGTGGTACGATTGGTTATTCCCTAAAGGCTCCCATAGGGATGGTTTATATAGATACCAGGACCTAGGATTACAGGAGAGACCTATCCGGCTACGTTATAGAGTAGGTAACTAGATACAGCTTGGACTACAAGTAATACTACAGGGCTAAGTCGGTAACTCTTCTAGGCCTTGTTGTAGCCAGAATTGGATCCTCCTCTTTCTCTGAGTGGGCCGCCCGTGAAGTAAACCTCTAACCCGTTGGTGGGCCACCCTGGTCAGCAAGTCCTGTGGGTATAACCGGAAAGTATATCCCCAACAGTAGCCCCCGGAAGTCTCCAAGATCTAAAGTCGGATAAATCGTCTAGCTTGATGGTTTCTTCGCCTTGAGAATATTTAAGTGTTCCCAAAAACTTCTTTTAGTAGCATAGGATTTCGAGTCAGTTGAGTCGGATATGTTGTATTCTGACTTCAGTTTTTTCCTTGCTCAGTTTGAAACATGAGCTAGATTTTACAGCGGCGTGCGTGGTGACAACTTTTTAGACCAGGTCCTCTCACTAACAGGAGTCCCATCAACACGACTGTTGGTGGGCCCGTTCCTTACATAACAGAACATTGTTTCAATGCCCACGCAAGAATCGAGGGGGCGGAAGAGTCACGAGGAAGTTACCCACCTCTCTCCTATACGCGTGGCGCTAATCGCGCGTATCAATGCACGAATATTGGTGCAGAGGTAAATAAAAGAGATGAGAAAACCCTTCTCTCATATTTATCTTTCCACCACTTCATTCATTGTATCATACTCCTAGAGCGCTCCGCAGCCATTCCCATCTACATGCCTCAAGAAAATCTCTCTCCCCCACCAGTCCTTCTCCAAGAGCAATGGCGTCAGCCTTGGGCTCAGGAGCGGCGGCAGGCTCGTCAGCGGCGGATGAGAAGAAGATGTGGGGTCTCTGGATCCCTAGCACCATAGACGACACCGAACTCCATGTCATGCAAGACGAAGGACTCATCATCGCCGGCACGTGGCAGAGCGCCTCAGGGCACACCGTTCCCGCCCCGCATGACAACGAGCGGGTGCTGTTCGACATGCATATCAATCGCGTCCTCAGCCTGCCACCGTCGGACTTCTTCGTCGATATCCTCAATCATTACGGTGTGTAACTCCATAACCTCCCTCCCAACTCTATGCTCGAGCTTAGTACTCACGTAGCTCTATGCGAGGGGTTTCTTGGCATTAGGCCAAGTCTTACTCTTTTCTGGTACTACTATGGTACACGGAAGAACCCTATTAGCGCTGGTGTTCCTTACACTACCGGCACCCTTAGCTTAGTCCTTGGGAGAAACCGAGTTTATCCTAGGATTAACGCTACAGAATCCTTCAAACACTGGGCCAGAATCTTCTTTTATCATAAGGATATTCCGGCTCTTGGAAAGGCGGAAGATCTTCCGGCCTTCGCCGACAGTGCCGCTCCCCACCAGAAGTCATGGGATGCGGAAGCACCAGAATTGTCGGATATCCTGATCCTCGCCAAGAGGCGGATTGAGTTTCTGATGAAGCACAAGGGCCTCCGCGGATCCGACTTGATCCACTACTGGCTGGATCACCGGATCCAGCCTCTGCAGTATCCCGGAGATAGCCTCATGCACACCTTCACCAACGACAAGAAGGACAGCCTGTGGGTCAGCCTAAACCGGATTCCGACGAAGGATTACATGACCCTTATGTAGTATTTGATGAAGGAGAGGGTGGAACAAAAACTTCTGGATGTCTCCATGAAGATGTTCACATCCAACCGTCCTGTGACTCCGATAAATATTTCGACTCTAATTTTGTGTTTTGTCATTCTTTTCTGTTCTTTCTCCGACTCTATTTTCACCGATGCTTTTCAACTTTGTCAGCTCGAGAAACTCCCCGAGTATGAGCTAGCTCCACTAGAGGGCTATCTTTCAGACGATTCGGAGGCGACGGAGGATGATGAGGTGCAAGAAGTTACCGCCTCCGCCGCTAAGAAGCGTAAGGCGAAGGAAGTTGTTATCACTACTGGTAGCCAAGTGCTGCCAGTAGTTAAAAATTAAGCACCTTGTCCTTTTTTAGTACCTTGTACCTTTCTTTCTCTCTAGAGCACACCTGATATTTGGATTTTCGTGCTCTAGATCTAAAGTGTCTTTGAAGAGTAAGAACAAGCCGGACAGCAAGCCTGGAAAGCAACTGCATTAGCAGAAGCTTGTCATCTCCCCTGCCATGCCGCCACCAACTCCATCCATTACTCTAGCAACACTAGAGGCTTTTGCCTCTCCTTATGTTTGCAACATCTCAAAAGCCTTGGTCACCATTGGTGATCAAGCAACTAAAAAGGGTGAACCCGTTAAGGGTAATGATCCCATGGTAATTTCTACAGGAAGTATGGATAAAGTGGCCAGCTCTGTTGTCTCTGGCCTAAAGAGGAAGAAGAAGGAAGAGAACCTGCGGTGACCCAGCATACCACTGCATTATGTAGTATACTATAGTCGTTGACATAACACCAATGAAACACCATTCACTAGTATTACATCCCTCAGAATGGCACAACAGAAACACAGCAGGTCCAATACATGGCTAAAGGTTACAACTCACTCTTTACATAAGATACAGAGAACACTCTAGGTTAAAGAGAGAGAAAGAAATTCTTACGGAGAAGAATCAAAGACAAATAACGCAAGAACAATTCTACAATTAATTCTAGTATTCTGGCTAAGAGGTTGGCATTGCTGGTATCGCAATGCACTAAAGAAATAGGTTCTTTGGCTAGATATTATATTCCCATCTAATCAATATCTTCGTCTTCACTTGAGTTGAGATATATGTTGTTTTCCATGTCTTCATTGAAGAGCTGAAGTTGGCATGATAAGTCCTGGAGCATAACTTGATGTAAATGTCGTCTTAATGGCTTCAGAATCTAGCAAGGGTTAAGAAGATACTTGAGTATGAGCGTACTCAGCAAGTTCACGAGAAAAGGAGTGGTTGATGCACTACATCTACAGCCACAGACCATAGGTCGTAGGAAATGCAAGTTTTCATAAACATTTCTTCAAAGATTCCTTTTATTCTGAAAATCTATGTCCATCAGCCTTCACGGGTTTACCAGAACTTTCATGGAGTTCCTTTCCCGCCATGTTCGCAGCTCCTTCCCGGAACAGGGAGTAACAAGTTACAGTTCTTACACTCTACAGAGGTGCGTTACTTTACCCATGAGAGATCGACTCTTTGTTGCACAACCGGACAGCTTATTCCCGTCCACAATTCCATGATGTGGGGCCCAGAGGATGATCCAAGCCAATCACTTCCCCCTTCGCGACCTTGCATGCCTCCTTGGTGTACACCATTCCCACATAAAGAATTACGGCGATGGTTTGTACAAACCGTTAGATGCCAGAACTACCGTGGGACGTTGAGGGTTCCCACCCATATGCTGCATATCCTCTACGAATTACCAATTAATATGCATGCTACAAGGATAACAGCCATGACCTGCACATCCGACTTCATGCGAGAGGAAGAAGATACAACTGACTTCTCCGTCCCATTCCAAATCTCATGGTCAACGCGTAATATACGGCGCAACAATCACTGGAGACATTTGTTGTTTAGTCCTAGGTGATATATTTCTGAACAGTGGTATTCCAACTGTCAGATTTAATAGATTAGCTGATCACCCTGGATCAGTAACCAATAGTCCACATTATTATCCAAAAATAGTGTTTTAAGACCTTTTTCAAATGCAGGTGATAGCAACACCGGATTTGTAAAATACTTTACAGAAAATAAACAAAGGACATGAGCAAGTGTGAACTTGCCTTTTGTGATTGCAAGATTATGCACTCACGGTCTTCGAGTCAGTATAGGATCCAAAATCTGAAATCAGCATCATTGGTCCGGTAAGGACTAATTTTTAAAGAAGCAATATGCTTTTATGCATAAGTAATGTGATACGTTCTAAACGCGAATCTCGGGGATAATGTTGTTCTAGGGTTTGGATTTCGGAAAGGGTTACGTTGGAATGTGTGGTCCTTTTAGATAGGTTTCATTTTTGTACTTTTATTAGAGCTTATGAAAGTATATACTTACGAAATACGAGTCACGATTGCTTATGTAGTAGTTTTTGTTTGAAGTGGCAAAAATAATAACCTTCGAAGAAAAGGTTTCTCTTCTAAGGTCTAAACAAGCTTTGTGGTTAGTTAGTGATGGTTGATGTTATTGGTTTGCTCAAATGGTTTGTCTTGAGTTTCTTTATAATTTAACTACTTCAGACCAAAGTTAACTATAAAACATATAGTAATGTTTATAGTGTTATATTAAGATTATGTAGACTAAATTTAACTTTAAAACAAGGATAGTTTTGAAAGTATGATACTTATACATTTGTATCTTGTGTATCTGAAATGCTTTCTTTAGGTTACTTAAGAATGGTTATTCTTTTTATTTGGGTAATGGTTTCTTGATTCTATTATGGAGTAATATCATTTATCTTTTATAGATGAGTGAGTATAGTTTATAATCTAAAACATACTATCACTTAACTACTTATGGATTTATATAATGTTGTGGAAGTTTTTGTAATTTGGTGGTCAACATGGCTTAGAAAAGGTTTGGTGTATTCATAAGTTATTCTTTAAGGTTTTTATTATGAATTGAAATACTTTGAGAATAAAATCTTCACTTAGGGTTGATGATAATTTAATAAAAATATACTTATAATGTTTTAAACCATTTAAGCTTAATTTTATTAATATTTAAGACTAATACTATTTATTAAACTTAATTTACTCATTTTAAGAATACTAGTAAATTTTATTTATCCTAATATGAATTATTAATGAAGCAAATAAGTTTAAATTTGAGTTCTTAAAATATTTAATTTTTTATTTACCTCAGAAGTAAAATATTAGATTTTTAACATGTAGATATTATTTTTGTGATCATTTTGGTATATCACATTTATTTTTGTGATTTATAAATAATAAGGTATGATTTTTCTAATCCTTATTACTTTATAATTACTTAATAAATAATAAATATTTATTGAAGTGAACTAGTAATACATGATTATATTTTTAAATTAGAATTATTATTTTTCTAAGATTTTTGGTATTTTAATTATATTATTAACATTTATCATTATAGGAATATGAATTATTAAAGTTTTATTACTTATAAAACCTTTATTAAATAATATTTATTTAAATAATCATCATAATATTATTGGATTATAGTTTTAAGTTGTAGATTTTATTTTTCTGAAAATTTTCATATATTATACATATTTTTCTGAACTATAAATCAAAAGTTATTAATTAGACAAGATTTAATCATTTATTAAATTTTTGGAATATTATTAATTGGATTATAATATTTTATTTATTTCCTAACAGAAAAATACTTTTTACACCGTACCAAGAGTTAGCCCTAGTCACTGATCCGTGGGCCAGGGTCCACCTCATCTCTTAGGTGAAAGAAATACATTTGTTACTGACCCAGTATTTACCCCTCAGTCAATGACATATGGGCCCTAGGCCATGTCATCAGCCACATGGGCAAAGACCAGCCAAACTAGCTGACGTGGTTCAACCATGAGGTGAGTATGACGCAACAATGGCGTTAGCACCACCACCACCGTCGGTGAGTGGTCACCAGCGACGATCTACGACGTCCTAGCAAACAAAATGGACCTAGTTCGAATCAGCGCAACCTTCTGAACCTAAAAGTGGCGACGCCGATCGGAAATGGTCATCGGAGCTTTGGCTCCGACGAGCTCCGACGGTGGCCGATGGTGGCTTACGGTGAAACGGCAATTTATAACAAGATCAGGCGATTCAAGGATGCTGTAAGGTTCAGGAACTCACCCTGATGATGATAGAGCGGTCGGCAAGGACATGCACGGTCGGAAACGAGCTCCCCGAAGAGGATTCCGACGAACTGCTGCAAAGAGGAATGACAAAATTCACCAGCTCCAATTCTCCCCTTGATGCAAGATTCTACACCGAGGATCTACGGAGGAAGGCGCTTCTCCATGGCTGCTTAGAATGGTGTGGGAAGATGTGATTCGACGGTGAGGGGTGGCTCCAGTGAGCTAGGGTTTCGGCCCCGTTCGTATCTGAGAGGATAAGGAGGAATTGGAGATAGGGATTGAGGCAGGGCGTCACGGTGGCCTTCTTATCCCTCTCTGGAACGACGGCGAGCATCTTGGCACACGGCTGACGACGATGACGGCATCGAGCGGCGGCAATCTCCGCCAGCGAGCTGTCTGTGTGCGTGACGATGAAGACGATGCAACTTTTGCAGATAACCCCCTAGCAATTATTTCAACTCAACCCGTGGTCCTCTCCTGACCCCAGCTATCAGTCACAGTTAGAAAAGAACTGGGCTGGTTACTGGGGTGTTGTGGGCTGCACAGGGGCGTCAGATAGGTGTAGGGGTGTTGGGCCATGGCCAGGTTGTGTTTTTCTTTGTTTTATGCTCTTTCTATTTTCTATTTTCGTATTTAGATTTGAATTTGATTTATATTTTGAACTTTTCTTTGTAGCATTTCTTTGCTGGACAATTTCAATAATACTAAAGCATAGTTAGTATTATTTGTGAATTTTTATTATATATAATCTTGTTATATTCCTTTTATTTTATTAATACATGAACTCCTTTTAATATTTTGTAAAAGCTCTTCTTATTATTTTATTTTCCTCCTTTAGTTATGGATTTCTTGAATGATATATTCTTATTTGCTTATCAACTTAACTTTAGTTGGCTCATATTTTGAATAGAAACATTTATATGTGTAATGATCCTATACCATTATTTGATGCATGAAATATAAAAGACATTGATATAGTTATTACTACTTCCATTGATTTGGAACATGACAATGTATATATTCTATTGTAATAAACAAAGAGGTTTAAGGTTTTGTATTATGCATATCTACCCTAAGGTTTAGGGTCTTTAATATCTTTAGTCTCCTTTATGGATGTGGTTAAAGATTCAATAGCTAAACCTATTGTTTTCTGTTTGGGATATTTGATAGCCACACCTTTAGTACTAGAAAGTTATATCTAGAATATTTTATGGCAAATAATTGATAAAGATATACTTAAGTACATATAAATATGATGGTTGGAATTAACATAGATGTGCTTATGTGATTTGCTATAGGGAAATATTTCAATAAAGTGTTATCGACATCAGATGATGGATCAATAGTATGAGATAGTTATTATGTTTAATTTGAGATTTAGATTTGATTACTTACCAAGATTAAATAGGAGAATGATTCATAACATATAATTATATTTCACAATCTTGGATCTCTAATTTAGGAATTCTTTTCCTAGATATAATACTTCTTCCTATCCATCATCATGGTTAGTATGATGAGCTTACTTATTAAAATCTTCTTATTCCTATATCATTCTTCTAAACTCATGGATGAATCCAATGAGTTTGATATTAATGCATTTCATAGTTTTCTTTTATCATTGCTTGATTATACCCACTATCCTACTATTGAAAATCTTCAATCCAACAAGTAGTTCCTTCCAACTCCACTCATGACCTTCCTTAATCATCCATCACTAATATTTCTCTAATAGTTGTATGCATCCAACTACCTTTCTCTAAAGTTGACTATCCTTTAAGATGAATAACACTAATTCTATAACTCTATAGCATTATGTTGATCATGATATCTTGTCTCTACTTAACTCTAATATCCCATACTCCAACCCCACATTATGTTAGTATGACTTGTCATGGCTAATCTAGGATAATTATCTAGACTAGAGTTTAATTATGTTTTACCCACCAGTGTCCCTTATACAGAATATAAGCACATTCAATCTTGGTGACAAAAACATGATCATTAGAATCCTTTGATCATTATGGCTTAGGTTTCCAGTTGGCTAATCAAGGCCATTATCAATACAACCTTGTAGTTGTATTGAAATTATCTTCTATTTAGCTCTATTGGATTAAGAGATATAATTCATTAACTATACCTACTTGATCCAATAGGACTACTCCTAGTAACTATCTCCAGACTTCATCCTTGTAATCTTCTTTTCTATCAAGGAAGGATTTAGCTCCATCAACTATCTTATTGATTGGATTCTTTTCAATCATTCTTATCACATAAATGACATCTGAAACTAGAAGCACTATTCACCTCTCCTCAGTTGTTTCTTTGTAGACACTTATTTGTAGGCTGTGTTAAGATCAAATACTCGATAGGTTAAGAATGGATGAATCAATAGTTGATTTCTCAACATTGATGAATAATAGACATGGAAATATAACTCAACAAAGATGATAAGGATTGATATGGAAAGAAAGATATATATAGTGGATGATCTTGACTTAATCTCTTTCCAACTCCAACTCATTAAAGGAGTTTTTAAGGTTAGGTGTTACTATGATACTTATGATCTATGGAGATGAGATTAAGATATAGTGGTTACCTTCTTATTATTTGTTTTATATCCTTAACTTGGTACTTATGAGTGATTATAACGAATACTATAATATGATCACCTAATGATCAAATATAATTCACATTGTATTAAGGTTTAACTTATAGTACATTTGATCTACCCTTAGA
This sequence comes from Avena sativa, assembly GCA_916181665.1. Lineage (NCBI taxonomy): Eukaryota > Viridiplantae > Streptophyta > Magnoliopsida > Poales > Poaceae > Avena > Avena sativa. The sequence continues at coordinate 116,744,345 of OV702298.1, forward strand.
TAAAATCTCCCTTACCCAAAATGAGGTTTTAGCAACGGTCTTATTGAAACTTATCGCAGTCAACTTGATGATCTACTTCAATTCCATCAAGCTAAGAGAAGCTTCAATCACTTTGACAAGTTTTGTTTAAAAGCGCGAAAATTATTCGGATTTTCTATGCATGAATGCAATGCACACGTATGGGTTCAGCTTATTTCTAAGCTCTAATGCTGGGATTTTATAGAACCTCAGGCTGGCTCAGTCCAGCCTTGAGAAGCAAACCTTAACCGCAGAGGTCGCAAGCCAGGAGCAGGAGGACGTCAAGATGGTTAGCCTCCTGGACCAAATTTTGGTCCGAGATGCTAAGATGAAGTCTAGTGAACTCCTAGCGACGGATGTTCCCTCCCTCTCCCTTGACGAGAAGGTGTTTCACAACACCAAACTCAAATTTGAGAAGTTGCACTTGGAACACATTGTAAGTTTCCGATTCTTATTTGCATTTAATTTATTATCATATCCTCTAGACCCCAAGCATAAAGTCGGATAAACATCATTGGATCCGAGTTGATGCTTTTAGGTTGCCAAAGAACGATATTGTGTAGGCCCAAAGGCTCGTACTGTATTTTTACTTAGTTAAATTTGCAGCCCGAGTCTTATTAGCCGTCTGACGGTATTCTGTCTTCTAAACTTACAGAAAATTGCATCTTCCAACCAGGAATTTCTCAAGAATATTTGTAATAAACGGAAGGAGATCAAAGCCTTTCGCCTTGAGAATTCAAAGTAAAAGTTGAGAAAGATGAAGCAGAAGGTAATTTTTTCCGACATCCTCTTTGTCAATTAGCTTTTGTCATAGTCAAACTTGTTCTGTCCGACTAATATTTTTTTTGCAGAACTGTTATGCGAGTCCAGCAAGATGATGGAGCAATCCGAGAACTTCAAGGTCTTGGAACTGGAGAATGCTGAACTCCGGGACAAGCTTCGGAAACTCACTATTGAGTCAGAGAAATCCGTAGCTGTTGTCCTAGAGTCAAGCAACCATAAGACTATGAGGCTCGAGAAGCTGCTGGCCCTCCGAGATAAACAATTAGATGATCTTCAGAAGGACTTTGATAGTTAGAGGGATCTGGCCCAGGCCACAAAGAGCGAGATGAACAGCCTCCGTGAGGAGCATGCCAAGTGGAACCATTCTGTGCTAGGTAAGATTTCCGACTTATATTTTACGTTAATTTTTCGACTTTCTTTTTAGTCGAATTTTGAATTTTAGTTCTTTCACAGCCCCCTAAATCTTTTCGAATCTCCTACCTCCGAACCTCGCCTCGAGCGCATCAAGCTCATCGGAGATATCTTGTTCGACTTCCACCAGACTCTTGAAGAGGCTAGCATGTCGGTCAAGCTTTCTGACTTGCACACGATGTCAGTGCAAGGGGTGAGGGACAAGGTCAAGGAGATTCCGAAGCTTATCAAGGACTGGAAGATCTCCTACGCTCGGACTGCTGCCTACACTGCTCTTACCATGCTTATAAGCCACCACAGCGAGATGGAAATCTGGCATGTCACCAAAGGTATCGCCGAGGAGGACGATGAGGGTAACCCGCAGGATATCAAGGAAATCCAAGACTCCTATGCTGGTTATGCTTGTTGTGTGGCGGAGATGACCAACTATACGATGCCGTTCTTCGGATCCGTCGCCGTGCCTCCCTCGCCTCAAGAGCCAGAAGAGAGCCCCACTGAAGCAGCTTCCGAGTCTGAGGTCCAGGGCGACAATGTTGTTGGCTCCAGCGCACCACCTTCTTCATCACCACCACCTGGCTCCGCAACATAAACAATTTTTATACATTATTCGGAACTTTCGGCAATGTATTGATGGAAACAATATTTTGATTTTGTGCTGGTCTATAAAATCTGATGATCTTACTATCATAGAACTTATGTTTATATTTTCTATGCGTGTGCTCGAAATTTTTTGAAGCACTTTTTGGTTTATGCCTATACATGTCGTTTTATCTGGCTCTCTGCCTCGTCCCTTTCATGAGCCGGCCAACCTTTAGCACGGAAACTTTGCCGAGCAACGGAGCTAAATTGCTAAACCAGTTTAAACTCGGAAACAAAGCCGACTTCCAGTACCAACAATGCATTACTCGAAAAATGCCTGCGTCTAAGCAATCAGATAAAAAACCAAATTATAGACAATAAATTGAACTTTTTACCCTAAGGTAACATTTTTAGATATTCAAAAATCATAACTAGAACAAAAATAAGCATAATATACTTTCAAGCATTCTGAGATTTTTGAAAATGACATGCTATTTTGGAAATAAGATGGCACAAAACTTGTCAAACATAATATATGAGGAAACCAATACTTTATTTCACTTTGAACATGTACATATACGATTACATGAAAATATAACTAAGAATAGAAGGGACGTACTTATGCAATATTCCATGGTCGGTCTATTTCATCCGGGTCTGTGCTACCGCCAACTCTTTTTCTCTTCCTAGTATCCGGTCTTTCCTTGACCGGTCTCATATCGGTTAAATAATACGACTCATTATGCAGAACTCTGCTAATCATAAAAGGTCCTTCCCAAATCGGGGAAAGTTTGTGCTTTCTTTTTTGCACAAGTCGCAGAACCAAATCGCCTTTTCTAAAAGAACGGTTTTGAACTCTCTAACTATGGTACTTGCGTAACGTATGCTGATAGGTTGTAGATCTCTGCTCAGCAACGACGCATACTTCTTCTATTACATTGAGATCATCTTGTTGAGAAACTTCTCCATCCTCTTAGATATAGGCTTTGACTCATGGAGACTGATGAATTAGATCACTTGGAAGAACTGCTTCCACACCATAGACCAAGAAGAAAGGAGTATATCCGCTTGATATGTTAGGATTTGTACGTAAGCTCCATATCATAGACGGTAATTCTTTCGCCCAAGTCCCCGCGGCCCGACGAAGCACTGCCTCGAGACGAGGTCGAAGTCCTTGTAAAATAAGACCATTAGTTCTTTCGACTTGTCCATTAGCCTGTGGATGTGCGACTAATGCAATATCGAGTAGGATCCCTTATTCTTCGCAGAATTCGGCAAGTTCTCCCATGGAAAATTGCTCCCATTGTCAGTAATTATACTGTGCGGATATCCGAATCGGATGATCACGTCCTCAATGAACTTTATGGATGTGGCTCCATCGCAACTTGTTACGGGTTTAGCCTCAATCCATTTTGTAAATTTATTCACCATCACTAGTAGGTGAGTAAATCCACATTTTGTCGTGCGAAACGGCCCTACCATATCAAGCCTCCAGACCGCGAATGGCCATGTAATAGGGATTGTTCGTAGCTATTCAGCCGGAACGTGTGCTTGATGGGCGTACTTTTGGCAGCCTCTGCACGTTTTGACCAGTTTGTCGGCATCCCCTTAGCTGTAAGCCAAAAGAATCCGTGTCGAAAAGCTTTTGCCACTAAGGATCTGGCTACAGCATGGTGACCACACTGGCCTTCGTGGATTTTTTGCAAGATTTCCACTCCTTCTTCCAAAGAAATACATCGCTGGAAAACATTAGAAACAATCCGCTTATAGAGCTCACCATTTATTATTGTGTAGGCTTTCGCTCACCGGACGATCTGCTGGATCGGGAATTTGCCTTCGGGTAATTTTCCGTCTATCAGGAAATCCTGATAGGATTTTGTCTAGCTGGGAATTACAGCCAGAACTGCTATTAAAGGTGAGTCAGATTTCGTCGGATAGTCCTCATCAACTCTGACTATGGAGGGGACCCTTAGATGCTCTAAAAAAGCGCCATTCGGTACTTGTTTCCACGCAGAGCCTATTCTTGATAGAGCATCTGCTTCCTCATTTTCTGCTCGAGGGATGTGTTGAACCTCAAAACCCTCGAACGATTTAGCTAGTTCATCCACAATAGCTTTGTATACTACCATGTGCTTGTTTGCTTGCAGATATCGGATACTTGTTGAGCAACTAAATCCGAGTCTCCGTAACACATGAGTCTTGTTATGCCAATGTTTTTGGCCATGCGTATTCCATGTAGCAATGCTTCATACTCGGCAATATTATTGGTCGCCGTGAAGTGTATTTGCAACACATAGAATATCTTATCTCCTTGGGGTGATTTGAGCACCATGCCAGCCCCCGATCCTCGTCGTGCTTTTGATCCGTCAAAGTGAAGGGTCCAAAATTCCGAGTCTGGAGGACTTGTGTCTTGGGGATATGCTATACGAGTATCCTCATAGCATGTCACTTATCCGGATAACCCGGGTGGCCCATAGTTGGTAGCATGGCCTATGGCCTGCTGGGCGGCCCAGTTAGATGGATCCATAAGGGAGGCCCATGCCGGATAAAGGAAGGCTACGGTGGAGTCACCAGCGTACCCGGAGCCTTGGAGTGCAAGATACACAAGACTAGTAATAGACAGTGTAGGACTCTGTAACCTCTCCGGCTAGGACTTTTCCCTGTAACCCTAGGACCTGGCGACTATATAATTTGGGCCTATGGGAGCCTTTAGGGCATAACTTCAGACAACCTAGTATTGATTCATACAACCTCGTAGAACGAACCTATCTATGTAACTCGGCGTATTTCCCTTATAGTGATATATAGCAGGAGTAGGATTCCGCCACCGTTGTGGGATCTGAACCTGGGTAAGATGTGTTACCTCGTACCCGTCAACCGTCCTCCTTACCCCACGTCTCTAAACACGCACTGTGAGGACCCCTCCATGGCGTACTCGTCGGCAATACCACGACAGTTGGCGCCCACCGTGGGGCAAGAGGCGCTTCAGGCTCGTTAGCGGGCGACGACTAAGATCTTTCCGGGAATCGGAAAAACAGTAGCCATCAGCTGTGTTCTCTTCTCCGACAATGTTCCGATCATCACTCCTGACGAGTTCTGGATCTCGGCGAAGACGAACCCTACGCGGTGTTCAATCGTTCCTATCGGAGACATCCAGCTCTTCATCGGCGAAACCGACTCGGGCACTAGTTCCCTCGGAGTCGGAGGAGCATCAAGGCCCGCACGGACCACCTACGGGTAGGATACGTTCGCGGAAGGATCGATGTCGGATCTCTCTTCGGAGTTTGCCGGCAAAGATCGGAAAAATCCAAGGCCCACCCAAACCGCCCCTGTGCAGGATATAAAGGTGGAAGATCACTGCAAATCCGCCAGCTTCGCCCATGCATCTGGACAGCATAGATCCAAGTTCGTGGGCGTGGTTACCATCTTCGATCTGGCGTGTTGCGTTCAGAGAGAAGGCGAAAACCCCCATGATTACCTGGCCAGATGGCTCCGTATACGAGCCGATCTGGCCCACTACCCCAATGATAACGCTTTGTATCACTTCGTGGAAGGACTGGACCGTGGCACGCTTCTCCGACATTCTTTAAGATGGCAGCAGGCAACTGGGCGTCTTACCCTCGAAGAGATGGTGGGCACCGTAAACAACTACGCGGAAGCTGATGCAGCAGCCCAGATGGCGCTTGCGCTAAGGGATGGAGAACCTCCAATTCAGCAACCACCACCACCGCCTCCCGCCGCCATCGTCGCAGCAGCACCACCACCTCCAATCATCGTCGAGGCTGTTGCACCTCCGCCGCCCGTCATCGAGGAAGTCCTGGCACCTTCCGACTTTGTCATTGACGCGCTCTACACTGATTTCAGTGCAGATTCAGAGGAGATAGATTTCAGTCCAGAAGAGCTAGACTCCGCTATGCAGGAGATGGAGGAGGAGTACTCGCACGACGAGCAAGCCAACAATGCCGTCACGTCTCGAGGGGTGTTCATCACCATTGGGACGGCGATGGATGAAGATCAACCCGGACGAGCTCTGCCTACAGTGCTGGAAAAGGGGAAGGGGCCACTTATTGCCGCTGACGATGACCGCGCAAAAGTTATGCCTCCTCCGCCTAACCCAGTGCAGCAACCACAGGAACTCGGCACCGGCCCGAGCAACAACAACACCGCAAACTTTCCGCCTCTAGCATCTACGTCCGCAGCAGCCCAAGTTACTCCAGCTGATAGAGTGATGTACGACAATCTCCTCGTCGAGTCGCTGACCGTTGCTCATATCCGGAACGTGACCCAGCTTGACGAGAAGTGCCAGCAGCTGCTGGAGGAAGCGCAGGCCATAGCAGAGCAAGGCGCTAAACTAGATCGAGATCTGGTCAACACGCTGAAGTCCATAGAGAAAGCTAGAGCAATGGAGGCCGAGTACAAGACCTTGCTGCAGCAGCAGAAGGCTAAGAAAGCTCCAACTCGCGTCATCAACGATCCTGGCGTACGGCGTAACCTAGGATGGGACCCCTCGAAGCCGGCACAAGCCAAGCCATTCATTGACAGTGAAGGAAAGCAGGTGATGCCCACTCCACTCCTTAACCTCGCCGTCGCCAAGACCCTTCTGGAGCAGGATAGATCGCCTGAGGAAGTGGAACAGGTCTATGACCTAGTGGCCAAGGCGGTGAAGCAGCAGGAAAAGGCCGCCTATCAGAGGCTTGAGTCTGACCCAGCGCTCTGCCAATCTAGCTAGTACAAACCGCCAAGGGACAAATCTCCTCTTGATGTCGGGTCCCAGGCGGGTTCATCAGAACGAAGACGGAGGGATGCGCGCAACAGGAAGGATGCTATCCCCATATCCTCCGACCACGGAGAAAAGGCCCGACCTCGTTACGCATCGCCACCGCCCCGATCCCCCCGACATCACGAAGATTATAAAGCCCACCATCGTATGGATATGCCCCCACCAAAGCAGTGCAGCATCGTCATCCGCGACAACGTGGAGCAGACCCGTCATGACGGAGAGCGCAACCAAGGACACAAGAGCAGGTCACGCCATGACCCTCCACGTCCGACAAGCAACCGTGACAGGCGTGAGGCATCGCAGGAGGGTAACAGCAAGAAGGCTAACCCACCGCCTCCTCCGCCTCCGTCACCGCCAAGCAGTCACCATGGCGGAGGAGGCCCGCGTCGTTCACGCAGCCCATCCCATGTTGACAAGAAGAAGAAGAACCCGGAGCCGTACGAGGCACGATCGCGGATCGATAAGATCCATGAGGCCCAGGAAGGACCATACCTGGGACCACGTTGCTTTGGACCTGCAATACGGTCCGCAACTTACCCCAAAGGTTTTCGGATTGACAAGACCATCAAGACCTATGACGGCACCGCCAACCCGGCCACATGGTTGCAGGACTACGGCAACGCGGTGGAGATTGCCGGAGGCAACCCCAACATCACCGTCAACTACCTCCCATTAATGTTGGCAGGCACGACCCGTCAATGGATCGACGACTTGCCAGAGAAATCTATCTATAACTGGTTGGACATGCAAAAAGCGTTCACCAAGAACTTTGAGGGTACATACAAGCGTCCCTGCACTGTGGGCGATCTACAGCGGTGCGTGCAAGAGAAAGATGAGACATCTCGCGCCTACCTCTCCCGCTGGCTGGATATGAAGAATTCCTGCGCAGGAAGTGCACGCTCAGACCGCCATGGCCGCCTTCATCGACGGGCTGGAAAGAGGCACATTGCTCCGACATAAGCTCAAACGCTTGCAGGACAATCACCAGCTTGACTTGAACTAGATGGTTCAGTTGGCTAGTGAGTTCGCAACTGCCGACGACGATGCTCACGGCTCCTTACTGGCAACAGCCGTTCCAACTCAAGCTCGGAGGAACAGCAGTACAAAGCGAAAAACCGCTCCAGAAGAAAAGCAATCTACCAACATGGTCGGTATGACTTTTGCAGGACGAGGTGATGGCGGGCAACGTGGCCGAGGAAGGGGAGCTGGCCGTGGGCAGCAATGAGGCAGTGAAACAACCTCGGCGCCGCTCTGCGTTCCCCAAACCTACGAGGAGTACCGCGATATGCCGTGCCTCGTACACCTCGACGCCAACAACAAGGCCACCCATACCAATCGACACTACAAGTTCGTCAACGATCTCAAGGAAGACCCGGAGTCCGGCTACAAGCAAAGTCGGAAAAACAGACCACGAGGCAAGGGCAAGGGGAAGAAGAAGGAGGAGGAGTCCAAGGATTCGAGTGACATGGACGAAGATGTTGTCCCCAAGCACACCGCCAAGAGCGACGACAAGGGTAAGAACCCCTTCGCAAAGAAGGCCCCAGTCTACCACACTTTCCTTGGCACCCCCACCGTCCGACAACTGAAGACCTCTCTGAGGATCCTGATGGCCACTCTCCCCCCAGTTCCCTAGTACCTGCGCTGGTCGGAAGTTCCAATCACTTGGGACAGGACGGACCCCCAGACCTTATACCTACGGAGAACCAATACGTCATGGTCATCAACCCCTTGATTGACGGCGTGGAGTTCACCAAGTGTATGGTGGGTAGTGGAAGCAGCATCAACATTATGTACCTGGATACACTACAGAAGATGAACTTGACGGAGGAAAACCAAAGGCGGACCAACACCATCTTCCATGGCGTAGTTCCTGGTCAGGAGGCTCGGTCCCTTGGGTGCATTACACTTCAGGTTGCCTTTGGCGATGTTAACAACTACCGCCAAGAGCGCATGACCTTTGAGGTAGTCCCCTTCAAGAGTGTGTACCACGTCATATTCGGCCGCGACATATTCCACACGTTCATGGCCAAGCCATGCTTCGTCTACAACAAACTCAAGATACCCGGACCAAATGGTGTCATCACCGTATCCGGAAGATTTACCAAAGCAAGGGACTGCGAGATCAATGAAGCAGCCGTTGCAGAAGCTGTCCTCTACAACGAAGAATTCAAAGAGATCCAGAGCAAGGTCAATGACTCAGAGATGCCCGCGTCGAAGAAGCAGATCTCCGACTCCGCTCCTGTGTTCAAGGCCGCCATCGAGACCAAGCCGGTGGAACTTGTGGTAGGCGATGCCTCCAAGGTCACCGCCATTGGGACGAACCTGGATCCCAAATAGGAAAGCGCGCTCATCGAGTTCCTCCGTGAGAATAAGGACATCTTTGCCTGGCGACCTGCCGACATGAAAGGTGTACCTAGGGAACTTGCCGAGCACAGCTTAAACATTGATCCAAAATATAAACTAGTGCAAGAACCTCTATGACGCTTTGGAGATGAGAAGAGACGAGCCATTGGCAAAGAGATAGCTAGGTTACTTAAGGCTAGATTTATCCGAGAAGTCCTTCACACCCAGTGGGTGGCCAATCTTGTACTTGTCCCCAAAAAGGGAACCAATGAATTAAGAATTTGCATTGATTACACCGTCTTGAACAAAGCATGTCCCAAAGATCCGTTTGCTTTGCCTCGCATTGACCAAGTCATTGACTCGACGGCTGGCTCGGAACTTTTGTGTTTTCTCGATGCATACTCAGGATACCACCAGATCAAGATGAGGAAGTCACACCAATTAGCTATTTCGTTCACTACCCCATACGACACGTTTTGCTATGTCACGATGCCCTTTGGGTTGAAAAACGCAGGTGCCACGTACCAGCGGACAATGCAACGTTGCCTCCACGACCAAATTGGTCGGAACGTTCACGCCTATGTGGACGATATCGCGGTGATGTCTAAAAAGTCAAATGACTTAATCTCCGACTTAAAAGAAACCTTTGATAACCTCCAGAAATACAACATGATGCTTAACCCTAAGAAGTGCGTCTTCGGGGTTCCAGCCAGCAAATTGCTGGGCTTCATCGTTTCCCAAAACGGAATCGAGGTCAACCCGGAGAAAATCAAGGCCATGTTAAACATAAACCGTCTGACATGCCTAAAGGACATTCAACGACTAACAGGTTGTGTTGCAGCAATTAGTCGGTTCGTCAGCCGACTTGGAGAGAAGGCCTCAGTCTACCACACTTTCCTTGGCACCCCCACCGTCCGACAACAGAAGACCTCTATGAGGATCCTGATGGCCACTCTCCCCCCAGTTCCCCAGTACCTGCGCTGGTCGGAAGTTCCAATCACTTGAGACAGGACGGACCACCCAGACCTTATACCTACGGAGAACCAATACGCCATGGTCATCAACCCCTTGATTGACGGCGTGGAGTTCACCAAGTGTATGGTGGATAGTGGAAGCAGCATCAACATTATGTACCTGGATACACTACAGAAGATTAACTTGATGGAGGCAAACCAAAGGCGGACCAACACCATCTTCCATGGTGTAGTTCCTGGTCGGGAGGCTCGGTCCCTTGGGTGCATTACACTTCAGGTTGCCTTTGGCGATGTTAACAACTACCGCCAAGAGAGCATGACCTTTGAGGTAGTCCCCTTCAAGAGTGTGTACCACGTCATATTCGGCCGCGACATATTCCACACGTTCATGGCCAAGCCATGCTTCTTCTACAACAAACTCAAGATACCCGGACCAAATGGTGTCATCACCGTATCCGGAAGCTTTACCAAGGCAAGGGACTGCGAGATCAATGAAGCAGCCGTTGCAGAAGCTGTCCTCTACAATGAAGAATTCAAAGATATCTAGAGCAAGGTCAATGACTCAGAGATGCCCGCGTCGAAGAAGCAGATCTCCGACTCCGCTCCTGTGTTCAAGGTCGCCATAGAGACCAAGCCGGTGGAACTTGTGGTAGGCGATGCCTCCAAGGTCACCGCCATTGGGACGAACCTGGATCCCAAATAGGAAAGCGCGCTCGTCGAGTTCCTCCGTGAGAATAAGGACATCTTTGCCTGGCGACCTGCCGACATGAAAGGTGTACCTAGGGAACTTGCCGAGCACAGCTTAAACATTGATCCAAAATGTAAACCAGTGAAACAACCTCTACGACGCTTTGGAGATGAGAAGAAACGAGCCGTTGGCAAAGAGATAGCTAGGTTACTTAAAGCTAGATTTATCCAAGAAGTCCTTCACACCCAGTGGGTGGCCAATCCTGTACTTGTCCCCAAAAAGGGAACAAATGAATTAAGAATGTGCGTTGATTACACCGTCTTGAACAAAGCATGTCCCAAAGATCCGTTTTCTTTGCCTCCCATTGACCAAGTCATTGACTCGACGGCTGGCTCGGAACTTTTGTGTTTTCTCGATGCATACTCAGGATACCACCAGATCAAGATGAGGAAGTCAGACCAATTAGCTATTTCGTTCACTACCCCATACGACACGTTTTGCTATGTCACGATGCCCTTTGGGTTGAAAAACGCAGGTGCCACGTACCAGCGGACAATGCAATGTTGCCTCCACGACCAAATTGGTCGGAACATTCACGCCTATGTGGACGATATCACGGTGATGTCTAAAAAGTCAAATGACTTAATCTTCGACTTAAAAGAAACCTTTGATAACCTTCGGAAATACAACATGATGCTTAACCCTAAGAAGTGTGTCTTCGGGGTTCCAGCCAGCAAATTGTTGGGCTTCATCGTTTCCCAACGCGAAATCGAGGTCAACCCAGAGAAAATTAAGGCCATCTCAAACATAAACCGTCCAACATGCCTAAAGGACATTCAACGACTAACAGGTTGTGTTGCAGCAGTTAGTCAGTTCGTCAGCCGACTTGGAGAGAAGGCCCCAGTCTACCACACTTTCCTTGGCACCCCCACTGTCCGACAACAGAAGACCTCTCTGAGGATCCTGATGGCCACTCTCCCCCCAGTTCCCCAGTACCTGCGCTGGTCAGAAGTTCCAATCACTTCGGACAGGACGGACCACCCAGACCTTATACCGACGGAGAACCAATACGCCATGGTCATCAACCCCTTGATTGACGGCGTGGAGTTCACCAAGTGTATGGTGGATAGTGGAAGCAGCATCAACATTATGTACCTGGATACACTACAGAAGATTAACTTGATGGACGCAAACCAAAGGCGGACCAACACCATCTTCCATGGCGTAGTTCCTGGTCGGGAGGCTCGGTCCCTTGGGTGCATTACACTTCAGGTTGCCTTTGGCGATGTTAACAACTACCGCCAAGAGCGCATGACCTTTGAGGTAGTCCCCTTCAAGAGTGTGTACCACGTCATATTCGGCCGCGACATATTCCACACGTTCATGGCCAAGCCATGCTTCGCCTACAACAAACTCAAGATACCCGGACCAAATGGTGTCATCACCGTATCCGGAAGCTTTACCAAGGCAAGGGACTGCGAGATCAATAGCAGCCGTTGCAGAAGCTGTCCTCTAGAGCGAAGAATTCAAAGAGATCCAGAGCAAGGTCAATGACTCAGAGATGCCCGCGTCGAAGAAGCAGATCTCCGACTCCGCTCCTGTGTTCAAGGCCTCCATCGATACCAAGCCGGTGGAACTTGTGGTAGGCGATGCCTCCAAGGTCACCGCCATTGGGAAGAACCTGGATCCCAAATAGGAAAGCGCGCTCGTCGAGTTCCTCTGTGAGAATAAGGACATCTTTGCCTGGCGACCTGCCGACATGAAAGGTGTACCTAGGGAACTTGCCGAGCACAGCTTAAACATTGATCCAAAATGTAAACCAGTGAAACAACCTCTATGACACTTTGGAGATGAGAAGAAACGAGCCGTTGGCAAAGAGATAGCTAGGTTACTTAAGGCTAGATTTATCCGAGAAGTCCTTCACACCTAGTGGGTGGCCAATCCTGTACTTGTCCCCAAAAAGGGAACCAATGAATTAAGAATGTGCGTTGATTACACCGTCTTGAACAAAGCATGTCCCAAAGATACGTTTGCTTTGCCTCGCATTGACCAAGTCATTGACTCGACAGCTGGCTTAGAACTTTTGTGTTTTCTCGATGCATACTCAGGATACCACCAGATCAAGATGAGGAAGTCAGACCAATTGGCTATTTCGTTCACTACCCCATACGGCACGTTTTGCTATGTCACGATGCCCTTTGGGTTGAAAAACGCAAGTGCCACGTACCAGCGGACAATGCAACATTGCCTCCACGACCAAATTGGTCGGAACGTTCACGCCTATGTGGACGATATCCGACTTAAAAGAAACCTTTGATAACCTCCGGAAATACAACATGATGCTTAACCCTAAGAAGTGCGTCTTCGGGGTTCCAGCCGGCAAATTGTTGGGCTTCATCGTTTCCCAACGCGGAATCGAGGTCAACCGGAGAAAATCAAGGCCATCTTAAACATAAACCATCCGACATGCCTAAAGGACATTCAACGACTAACAGGTTGTGTTGCAGCAGTTAGTCGGTTCGTCAGCCGACTTGGAGAGAAGGCTCTGCGGCTGTACAAGTTGTTGAAGAAGGCGGACAAATTCACGTGGACGGACGAAGCAGATGCAGTACTGAAGCAACTCAAGGAGATTCTTTCCTCAGCGCCCATCCTTGTAGCACCCGAACCTGGAGAGCCCCTGTTAATCTACATGGCGGCAACCAACCGGGTAATCAGCATCATCGTCGTGGTAGAGCGGAAGGAACCAGGCTATGAGAACGGAGTTCAACGACCAGTTCACTATGTAAGCGAGGTCTTGATAGAGTCCAAGCAGCGTTACCCGCACTACCAGAAGATAGCTTATGGAGTATTCCTTGCTTCTCGCAAGCTGACGCATTACTTTCAGGAGCACCCAATCGCAGTGGTGAGCAAGACTCCACTGTCCGACATTATCAACAACAGCGACACTACGGGAAGTGTCACGAAGTGGGGCATTGAACTTGCCGCCTTCGAGATCACCTACAAGAGACGCGACGCTATCAAGTCACAAGCCTTGGCAGATTTCCTTGCAGTTTGGACGGAGATGCCAAATGCTACTCCATTGCCGGAACCGGAGTACTGGGTGATGCACTTTGACGGATCAAAGATGCTCAACGGCTCGGGGGCTGGTGTTTTGCTACAGTCACCAACAGGAGACAAGCTACACTACATTCTGCAGATCCACTTCGAGGCAACAAACAACATGGCGGAGTATGAAGCACTCATTCACGGACTACGTGTAGCCAAGGATATTGGCATCAAGCGCATAGTTTGTTGTGGAGATTCCGACTTGGTTGCCCAGCAGGTTGCTGGCACCTGGAATGCACAGAACCCTATGATGGCAACATATCAAGACGAAGTGGACGAGATAGCCAAGAGATTCTTGGGCTACAAAGTCAAGTATGTACCTAGGGAGCAAAACAAGGTGGCTGATCTACTGTCTAAACTTGGATCAGGGCGCAAGAAAATTCCGCTAGGATTTTTCCTAGAGCATCTACGCACACCATCTATGAAGGGAGCCGACATCGACAACCCGGATAGAGATGACTCTTTCGTCAGCATGGTGACTAAAGTCCCTCCGGCTTGGACAAAACCGTTCATGGAATATCTCTGAACACGGAACTTTGCCCGACGATGAAGTCGAAAGACGGCAAATAGTACGACGAGCAAAGGGTTATACCATAATTAATGGGCAACTCTACAAAAGGAGCACTACTGGTGTATACCTAAAGTGTGTTTCCCAACTAGAAGGTATGGAAATCCTACGTGAAATCCATCTCGGAGATTGCGGGAATCACGCTGCTCCTCGATCGTTGGTCGCGAAAGCCTTCCGGCAAGGATTCTACTAGCTGACCGCGAAGGCGGACGCCAATAAGATGATTGAGACATGCATGGGATGCCAGTATTATGCCTGACAACCACATGTTCCTACTGAAAAACTGCAAACGGCCAAGTTACAGACGGCACCTTGTGGGTTTACACATCTGCTTGTAGAAGTTGACAAATTCACTAAATGGATAGAAGCTAAACCCATTAGAAAGCTTGATGGGGCAACTGCCCTCAGGTTTGTCCGGGATCTAGTGGTAAGATTTGGTCTCCCACACAGCATTATCACCGACGGTAGCAACTTGTCACTCGGAGAAATGGAGACTTATTGCTGGGAGAAAGGCATCCGACTTGACCTTGCATCTATGGCGCACCCACAATCCAATGGTCAGGTTGAGCGAGCCAATGGATTAATTCTGCAGGGAATCAAGCCACGTCTTGAGGCACCTCTACATAGAGCAGCTGGAGCCTGGGCGGAGGAATTGCCTTCTGTGTTGTGGAGTTTACGAACTACAACAACAGATCAACCGGCTACACCCCTTATTTCATGGTATATGGAGCAGAAGCCATCCTGCCTTCCGACATCCTTCATGATGCACCAAGAGTTGCCACCTATGACGAAGATGACGCTGAATAATCTAGATGCCTAGATGTGGACCTTCTCAAGTAGGAGCGTGTTTTGGCATGCCAAAGATCTGTCATCTACCAATAGAAGCTACTCAGCTACCATAGTCGCCCCGTTCAGCATCGCTCATTTAAAGAGGGGGATTTGGTGCTCCGACTTAACCAGAAGAAGTCACACAAATTATCCCCGCCATGGGAAGGACCGTTCATCATAAGCAAGGCGCTACTCAATGGGTCTTACTACCTCGTTGACAATCGTGAGCTGAAGGATAGACCGAATGAGGATGATAAGTGTAAGCGACAAGACTCGGATGATGACTACCCGGAGCTTGATCGTCCATGGAACATAGCACATCTACATCCTTTTTACACTTAGCATTTTTTATCTAATTGTGTATCTCTTATATGATCAATGAAATAAAGCTCTCTGGTTCACTCATAATTCTGAGTCTTTTACCTCCTTTAGTGTTCATTTTTGGATCATGTAAAACCTTTATGCACAAGCTTTGCGTTTGCACTTGTGAAAATTCCGCCTACGGGCGTTAGCTTAAGTTTTCTGGTCTACACGTTCTTTGTCGTTCTTATGTGGATTATGGAGTAGTGACTTTTGACACTTATTGTCGGTGATTTTGTGCTCAGGTTATTGACGGTGCCATTGGGCATCATCACCTAAGCGCATGGTTCCGACAACGAGTCTTCCAACTCACAAAAAGTCAAGCATAAGAACCAAAGTAATGGATAAGCCAGCACTTGCTTAAAAAATACATACATGCTGGAAGTTAGTTCTTGAGTAGCAGGAAATAACAATCATTGTTTTCCGCCTTAAGTTACATAAACAAAGTTTTTTTCCGCATATACACCAAAGGTGAAACAAATATTACAAAGTCGTTTTTCACTCCTTTGGCGCAGGTGACTTGGAGGCAGCATCGTCACCAGCCGGAGAGCCACTCTCGAAGTCAGCGCTGTGGTGGGACTCAGAAGAATCTTGGTTGCCGCTGTCGATGGTGTTCATGGGCACGAAGACGTCGATTTCCACCAACTCGGCAACTCTGGTGTCATATCCCGCGAGTGACGACAAGATGGCTTCGTGATTAATCTCTTTGCCATCATCGTCGATGTCGGGGATGCCAGAGGTCACCGTGTCGATGTCGACACCTTCGTAGTGTTCCTTCACCATTGACAGCGCCATCCTGGCACCAGCCCATGCACACGAAGCTTTCCAGCTCGTGATACACTCGGGGGCTCGACACAGAATCTCCAAGTACTTCGCCACGGATTCCGATGCCTTGATGTGTATCTGGAGGGGCTTGGCAATCTCCTTGGCTTGGGTGATGGCGGTTTTGATGAAGTTGCCGGCAAGAACCATGCATTCCTTGGCCGGAGGAGGTGATCGGGTTAAACCTATAGGAGCTAAAAATTCCGACAAGGAACGCATGAGTTCAATAAATCAAAGTATCCAGACTACAAAAATCCAAGACAGAGAAAACTTACTGAAGATGCTGGCCTCAGCTTGCCAGAGGGTATCCGCCAAGGATTGTTTCTCTTGTTGAAGGAGCTTGTACGCCTCGCTATGGCATTGATTTTGCTCATCGGCAGCTTGCTTCTGATCTTTTAAGATCGCGATCTCCTCCTTCAAGCGGTTGATTTCCTCGGTGGCGGAGTCCTGCAAGGCCTTCATCGACTCCTCATGCATCTTCAGCATCTTCTTCCTCTCCTGCTTAAGAATCTTGTTTTCGCTATCCATCTCTTGAATGTGCTTGGATTGCTCGACAATAATTCTTGGCCTTGGCAATGGTTTCTGCATGTCGGAGAAAGAAAAGTACACAGTGAGTACTTGGAGAATATAGGCACAAAACCAAGTCGGAATGCGCATTAGAAAACAGACGCTTGCTCTTGGTGATCTGTTCCTTCAAGAAGGCACTTTTATCCTTTTCATCTTCTAGATCTGTACGCATCTTCTGGTACTTGTCATTGGACATACCCCTCCGAGCATTCTCGTTCTGTGGAAAAAAGAACAAAGTTAAAACGTTGTTTAGTCTGCTTGGAGCATCTAGTCGGAAATTTTCCATCTAGACGCTCGGGGGCTACAGCGAGAGTTTTTGACTTAACAATATGCTCAGCTTTCCTTAAGCATCTAGTCAAAACTAATTCATTTCTCCATTAGAATCTAGGGGGCTATAGTATAAAGTGTTTTACTCGGATATCTGCTTTGCTTTTCTTTAAGCATCTAGTCGGAACTAATTCAGTTACAACTAGAGGCTTGGGGGCTACAGTATTGAAATTTATAAACACTGTGTATGCTACTCTTAGAAGCATCTGGTCGGAATAGTTCATTCCATCCAAATTCTTGGGGGCTACAGTGAGATGTTTTCTAACTTAGTCACTCTTAGAGCATATAGATGCAAAACCTATGGTTTTCCGTCTACATCCTCGGGGGCTACAGTGGGATACTTATATGAAATACAAAAGGCAAAGAAAACTTACCAGTGCGGTAATATTGAGATTCATAACACTCTCGGCCAGCAGCTTGGCAAAGGATTCGCTCTTTCCTTGCAAGATTTCTGCTTGCCGACTGAGCTCCTCTAGACCGCACGTAGGAGATGTCGACACCGCACCAGGAACCAAAGCAGTGTTACCCGGTGTAAGTACCGGATAGACTATGGTTTTCTTGGGTGAGTTGGCGCTGCCAACGGCAAAAGTACCAGCTTCCCGAACCGCCTTGCCGCCACCGATGGCATCCTTAGCCAGAGCTTCAGCCATTTGTTGAGCGGTGCTCTCCTGTGTTGCCTGCTCGCCGACAACAGCGAGTTCAGTAGAGGCGCCAGAATCCACTTCCATGGCGGAAGGGCCTGATGCCTCCTTAGCTTGTGAGCTTGTCAGAGCACATGAGGGCTTGACGGCAGGAGTGCCAGGGCGATGGCGGGGGAGGCGTTGCGATGCAGCATGTCCTTGATATTTCGAGAAGCCCCCGATGTTTTGGAGGTCTTCTTGATGCTGGTCGTGGCTTTCTTCCTGAAACGTGCAAAATGCATAAGTACAGGAGCAAGACAGATATATAGACAATGTGGGAGAATGAGAAGCTTACACAAGTGGGGGTGCTTTGGCAAAGGGGATCCCAGTAACTTTTCTCTTTTCCGCCTCCAGGGTGGCGGTAGTCTTCTTGGAGGCTGCACCCTCCGTCCTCTTCTTCTTGCCTCCATCGGCAGCATCAGAGGTGGAGCTCTTTCGCTTCCGCGCCAATGGAACATCGTCGTTGGACACGACCGTGACTTCCTTCATCTTTGGATCGTAGATTTGGGAAGCCAGGTTGCCTTCCTCTAGATCGCTAAGCTGTTAAGTGAGAAATCACTGTGTTCGATAAAATGGTATTTGCAAGACGGAAGAACTGGAGTATATGTCATGCACGGAAAATAAATACCTACCTTTGGGCACTTGCCGTCTATGAACATGTCGTAGGTGATGGTGAAGCCACGCTTCTTATCCTTCACCTTGATGATGTCCTTAAGGCGGAGCTTGACGGAGTCGCTCGAGAAGTTGTCCACGGAGATGCGGAGACTATCCCTTCTGTCGCTGGTATACTCGTGCATGAGCTTCGTGCGGTGCTACAGAGGTTGGATTCGCCTGATGAACCAGCACATGGCTAGGAATAAGCCGGTCAGACCCGTCTCTACAAACCACTCGATCCGCCTTATGGACCGAGAAGCGTCGAGGTCGGAGGGAAGGGAGGCTTGGGATCTCCATGACAAGGCTTCAGTGGCGGCTTTGTCAATGAAGTCCGGGTACGTAACTTGTCGGCCAGACAGAGGGATGTCTGGACCGTAAAAATACGTCAGTTGCCAATTCTTGCAGGACTCGTGGCCGACGATGTCGGGGAACCGCCGGCCAGGTCGAATCTTGAAGCTTATGGTGCCACAGTTCTTAAGCTCTTCCTTGCTATGTCTGGCTTCACGTTTGACGGTGAAGAAGTACACAAAAAGGTCTAACCTAGGCCTTATCCCTAGCTATCCCTCGCAAAGTGCCGCATAGTTGCTAAGCACTAAGATACTATTGGGGGAAAGGTTCTGAGGCTGGACCCTATAGTGGTTCAAGACGGAGAGGAAGAAGTTGGAGATGGGCAGGGAGACGCCACGTACCAGTTGAGCTTTTAGGTACACCTTTTCTCCGGCTTGGGGAGAAGGTGTCACCTCTTCGGCTGGCGCCGCCCGCCAGGCAAATCCCTCCGTCGCGGGGAGGTAGCCCTCGGTGATCATCTCTTGTATGTCACGGTCGGTGATATCCGAGCCGCGCCAGTCGCCCTTGTGCGAGTCTGGTTCCTCCTCCAACGGCTTCAGCGCCGCCAGATTAAGGTTGCCGCCGGTGGTCTCGATAACCGCCGATGCAGGAATGACTAGGCCCTCTGGAGGCACGACGATGGAGCTCGCCGTCTTTGCCGTGGCTTCGCTCGACGCCGCCATTGATGGAGAAGTGCTGCTGCGAGCCATGGAGTGAGGATTGTGTGCGACTGGTGCAGATGGGAGCTAGGGTTTTTTCGAGAGTTCTCGCGGAGAGCTCAAGGAGACACGCGACTGGAGGAAGAAGATGATGCGAGGAGAATGAGGTAAAAAGTGGAAATTTCCCCACGGTTACTATTTATCATCCTCGGCGTCAAGATTCGTCCAGCTTGATCGGACGGTTGCCGCGTAGACGACGTGTTCGCGAACGTGCGCGGAAATTTCGCCACGTCTCCAACCATCGCTGCCAACAGTTCGTATCACTCTCGCGGGAAAATCGGACATGATTGCGTTCTCTGCATGTGCGAGTTATGAGGCGTCGCTGACCTAAGCCTACGTCGTCCTAGCTGACATGGGTAGATGTGCCGTCACATCAAAGATTCCGACATAGACGGATCTAATCCGACTACGGAAGTGTACGATGGAAGACTTAACATTTCTCTGGCTTACAAGTTGAAGACAGAGAAAGCTTTGCAGGGTTCTTTGGGACGACTACGAGATATTGCTTGACGATTTGCCGACATCCAACTAGACGGAGCATTCATCTGAAAAGGCAAGACGGCGCAAGATCTCGGAGTTCTCCAGGGGCTACTGTTGGGGATATTCTATACGGGTATCCTCATAGCATGTCACGTATCCGGATAACCCGGGTGGCCCATAGTTGGTAGCATGGCCTATGGCCTGCTGGGCGTCCCAGTTAGATGGATCCAGAAGGGAGGCCCATGCTGGATAAAGGAAGGCTACGGTGGAGTCACCAGCGTACTCGGAGCCTTGGAGTGCAAGATACACAAGACTAGTAATAGACGGTGTAGGACTCTATAACCTGTCCGGCTAGGACTTTCCCCTGTAACCCTAGGACCTGGCGACTATATAAGTTGGGCCTATGGGAGCCTTTAGGGCATAACTTCAGACAACCTAGTATCGATTCATACAACCTCGCACAGCGAACCTATCTCTGTAACTCGGCGTATTGCCCTTATAGTGATTTATAGCAGGAGTAGGATTCCGCCACCGTTGTGGGATCTGAACCTGGGTAAGTTGTGTTACCTCGTACCCGTCAACCGTCTGCCTTACCCCACATCTCTAAACACGCACTGTGAGGACCTCTCCATGGCGTACTCGTCGGCAATACCACGACATTGTGTTTTCTGCTGTCTCTGTCCAATCAACAACAAAGTCGGCAAGTATTTGTGACTTGATTGTTGTACGTGGTTTGTACTCAATGTCGAAAGTTGCAAGCTCTATTCCCCACTTTGCGACACGTCCTATGGCATCGCGGTTATTGATTATATCTCGCAAGGGAGCAGTGCTCACCACTGTGATCTTGTGCTCTTGAAAATAGTGTCGTAACTTTCTGGATGCAAAGAAAATTCCATAGGGTAGCTTTTGATGGTGTGGATACCGTTATTTTGACTCTGTCAGGACCTCGCTCAGGTAATAAGTTGGACGCTGCACCTTATGCTCGTGGCCTTCTTCCTCACGCTCCACTACTGTTACCACACTTGTGACCTTATTGGTCGCTGCAATGTAGAGTAACATAGGCTCCTGAGGTTCTGGCGCTGCGAGAACTGGTGGATTTGAAAGTAGGTATTTCAAACTTTGCAGGGCTGTTTCAGCTTCCTGGGTCTAGATAAATTTTTCGGTTTTCTTTAGGAGTTTGTATAAAGGTGCGGCTCTTTCGCCGAGCCGGCTGACGAACCGACTCACTTCTGCAATACAACTAGTGAGACGGTGCACGTCCTTCAGGCGAGTCGTCCTGGTAATGTTGAGTATAGCCTTGATTTTGTCCCGGTTCACCTCTATGTCTCGCTCAGATATGATGAAACCTAACAATTTTCCGGCTGGAATTCCAAAGAAACACTTCTTCGGATTTAGCTTCATATTGAACTTTTGTATACTAGAAAATGTTTCCTCCAAGTTGGAAATTAAAGTTCCCTTATTTTTGTACATAGCTGTTATGTCATCTACGTATACATGGACGTTGCATCCGATTTGGTCGCTGAGACAATGTTGCATAGTGCGCTGATATGTTGATCCTGCGTTCTTTAAGCCAAAAGGCATAGTTTTGTAGCAGAAGGTTCCAAAAGGAGTGACGAAAGACGTCTTAATTTGATCCAACTCCTTCATCGGTACTTGTTGATATCCGGAATATGCATCGAGAAAACAGAGTAATTCTGACCCTGCCATTGAGTCGGTAACTTGATCGATTCTTGGCAAAGGGAACGAATCTTTTGGGCATGCCTTGTTCAAAACGTTATAATCAACACATATCCTAAAATCAATGGTGTCCTTTTTAGGGACGAGTACAGGATTTGCCACCCAATCTGTATGGATGACCTCTTCTATGAATCCGGCTAACTCTAGCCGGGCTAATACCTTGGCTATCGCTTTGCGCTTTTCATCACCAAACTGTCGTAAGGGCTGTTTCATAGGTTTAGCGTCAGGGTACACATTAAGAGAGTGCTCGGCAAGTTCCCTAGGTACTCCGGTCATGTCAGAAGGCTGCCATGCGAAGATGTCACTATTAGATTTGAGGAACTTTACAAGCGCGCTTTTGTATGCACGGTCTAAGCCTACCCCTATGTTCGTCGTCTTGGACAGATCGTCTTCCTTCAGCGACGTTTTCTTTGTCTCTTTCGAAACCTTGAACTGCAAACTTTGCTTCAGCACCTCGTTCTTCATAGTGGGCATCTCAGACGGATTGATGTTCTTCTTGATTTCCTGGTACTCCTGAGCGTGCAGCATGTCTTCGGCGAAGGCAGCAGATCCTTCATCGAACTCCCACGCCTTCCTCGGATTTCCCCGGATGGTGATTACGCCCTTTGGACCTGGAAGTTTAATCATGTTGTAGATTTAAAAAGGACGGGCAATGGACGCCCAGTAAGCCGGACACCCGAAGATGGCGTGGTAAGCACTTTTGAACGGTACCACCTCAAAAGAGAGTGGCTCAGTCTGGTAATTGTCTCGGGTTCTGAATGTCACGTCTAGAGTAATCTCACCCAGAGAATCCGCCTGTCTCCCTGGTATAATGCCATGGAAAGTTACACTGCTATAACTCAACTGGCCCCCGTGTAGCTTCATGTGGTGGAGTGTCTTGATGTAGAGGATGTTAATGATGCTTCCACCGTCCATGAGTGTTTTAGATAACTCATAGCCATCAATAAGAGGATTGACGACTAGAGGGTACTTTCCTCGACGATATGTTTTCCTCGGGTGATCTGAGCGATCAAAGGTGATGGTTATGTCCGACCAGACCATAAACAGTGGGATACCCGGAACCGTGGCATTGATCTCATGGAGAACCGCCTTCTTTTATTTAGCAAGTTGGGATCCAAGGAAGCAGACGTATGCATCTTTCTTAGTCGGAAAATTCTTATTTCCGTCCGACTAGGGATCTGCAGTGGTATCTGCTTCTTCCATGTCAGAATCTTCCTTAGGCTCCTTTCCTTTCTCGGAATTTTTCTTTCCTTTTCGTTGCTTGGCTCTATAGCCAACGGATTCCTCTTTCTTGATGTTGTCACTAAAATGACACTCAGCATTTGTGTGGGTAGATCCTCGGTTACTATCCAAGTGGTGGACACAGGGATTATTTGCAATGTCAGCCCAGGTATAGGTTCTTCCGGGTTGCTTTTCTCCTTTGTCCTGGATTCGTGAAGTTCCACGGCCTCTACCCCGGCCGCCTCCGCCCCCTCCTAGTTCTCTAGATCCGAACACTGGGTTAACAATTGCATTGTCCGGAGCCGGTTGGTCTTCTGAGGTGTTCTTGCGCTTCTTAGATTGTTGTTTTGGCTGTTTGGCCGCATTTGGATTGGCCAGAATATTTAGCAACCCTTCTAAATCATCATCGGCATAACCATATTTTCTTGTTGTCTCTATCATCTCTCCCAAATCTGTGACATGGTCATGCTTCAATGTGTGACGCAAAAGTCCGAATGGGAGTCCTGCAATGAAAGCTTCTATCACAATTTTCTCATTTACTCCTTCGCAGGAGTTCTTCGTATCAAACCAGCGTCCGAGGTAACCCTGCAGGTTTCTCTGGGTCTTTGGGAGCAACGCTGCAAGTCTCTTACTGTGCAGGGCCTCCTGTATGTTCCCTCGAAGTTTGAAAAGAACGCACTTTGAATATCATACCAGTTATGAATTGAATTCTCTGGCAGTTCACTGAGCCACGATCGAGCCATCTTACTCAGCATAAGCGGGAGATATCGGACTGCGACCAGGCTGTTTCCTCCTTTAGCGATGTAGCAAGCCTGGAAAAAATTCTAGAGCCAGGCATCTGGCCGAGTCGCGTCGTTGTAGGGCTGAATGTGTTTGGCGATACCAAAGTCAACTGGAAATTTGGTCTGACGTATGTGTGGACCAAAGAACTTGGGTCCCATGTACACATCTTCTTCCTTGTACCGCCACGCCTCTATGTTTGATTCAATGCGATGGCGAGCGTCGTTTGGCGAGAGAGATCTGCGCCTCGGAGGCTCGTGGCTTCCGCGCGGCGTAGTCGGATTTCTGCCTCTCCTCTCACCATTGCTGCCTCCACCCCAGCGGCTTCCATGGCTACGTCGGGATCCTTCATGGTCGCTGTCAGGAGGCGATGGTGGCCCTGGTGGATTATTTCCGGCTGTGTTACGTGGTGGTGGCGGTGGAGGCTCATTATGCTGACTCCGATGCCAGTTTTTCTGGGCCCCGTCCCTACTTGATTCAGGACGGTCCGGATCATCTCTTCATCCGGCATTACCATCCAGACGGCTCAGTGGTGTCATCCTTAGCCGATCTTTCTCTTCTTGCTGGTGGCATGTTTCCGGGTCTTCTCTATAGCAGTTGTTTTACCGACGATGGTCCTGATGAGGAACCATTTCCCTGATGGCATCTTCGGACGCAGCTGGAATAACTCTTGCTCAGTCACGCGCCGGCTGGCGAGAGTGGCCATTTGAGCTGGCTCTTGAATTCTCCTCTTCTCAACGGGGACGATAGCGCTGATCTGCATCCCTGTGGAGCCTTCCATCAGCGCTTTGGTCTGCGCCAGTGTGGTAAAATTCCGACTTTGAGGCCAGCTTGCCACTGAATGACACAGCCGTTTTCTGATGCTTTAATCCTTTGTCCAGCAACGTGATGCACTGCTGGACCTGCTGTGTACATAGATTGTTGGTGAGGATGGCTCGAGCTGCAGCAGTGTTTTCCAACGGCATGCTGTAGACTCGGATCTTCTCTCCGGTTTTTCTGTCGAATAGATCTTTGTGGATATCCATGTTCTTGTTGGCAAGAAACGGACCTCCCCTTGTTTTGTTTGGGTGACCCTTGAAATCTGACTGCTATTTGGTAGGATCACTGTCTAACTGTTGCCTAAGCTCGATGATGTGCACGACCTCTTTGACCAGAAACAAACGGTGCTTTTCCAGGTCCTCAACCCTTTTCTCCAGCGCCTCTGGTGTAAGATCCGAAGCCGTAGGGATTGGAATTGTGAGAGAATCTCCATAAATTTCACGTGCACTCTTGGTGACGACATCTCCATCCATAGGAGGGTCGATCGGCATGGTATTGATCGGATCTCCATCTTATTCTCCATCTCGATATCTTCATCAACTTTTTCTTTGTTGGTTTCCTCGATGTCCGGCTCTACTGGTGTTGGATTTTTGTTCTTCTTCTTATTTGACTACCCAATAGCCTTAAAGTGCGTAACAGTGGAAAAGATGGCTTTTGGTCCGGTACCGGGGGATAAACTTCCGTCGGTACTTTCCGTAGTGGTTGTCTTGTGGACCTCGGAGGAATCTCGGGTATCCATATCGTCCTGCGAGGTGTAGCTTTTATCCATGTTATCATATGGACTGGGAGAATTTTCCATATCACCTTGCACTGGCTTGGCCGCGTGCTCTTGCTCGTACTCCTCCATCTCCTTGTAGAAGTCTCGAAGTTCTTGCAATGTTATTGACTCCTGAGAGGAGCCAGGTAAGTCAGTGTTTTCTTCGATTGTGTCTAGGACTAAATCGCTGCCAGCTCCAGCATCGACAGGGTCGGATCAAGAGCTTATGTGGTACACGAAATAATGCTTCTTCTTTTTTATGTTCTTGGGGTAGTGGTACAACTTGGTTTCTGCCTCTGCCATCTCAAAGTTCTCCTTTATATTGCTTATAATCGATGTAGGGGCGTCTCGTCATATCTGTTATCTTGCTCCTCAAGAGTTATTTTTCTGCTATGACATCGGCAAGGACGGATCCATAGCGGATGTATTCCACGTCCGTGTATCCGATCTTGTCAGGTAGATCAGATCCGGATTTTTGTTCTGCCTCTTCTTCCACTACAGGAGTGGCTTGGGTGGGTTCGATTTTCTGCGGGATCCTGAACTCTTCCACCTCTGCGGACATAGTAGATCTAGATTTTTCTTTCGCCATGGTCATCACCTCAAGGGTGGGCTGGGCGGGTTCAGCGAAACCGAGATAAAATATTGATCTCGCTGATAGACATGATCATGTAGGTCATCATTGGTTTCGAAGCCGGAATCTAGGTCTCGTTGAGAAGGACGAGAGGGACATCACTGGCGTAGACCACGACCCATGGCAATAGTTTTGCCGATTCCCGCACGCACAGATTCTTCCTGGAACGAAGCTCCAAAGGTCACTTGCCCCACGGTGGGCGCCAACTGTCGTCGGATTGTGAGACGTCGGATGTTCCAGGAGACGTCGGATGTTCCAGGAGCAGTGAGCACAAGTTTACCGAAGTTCAGATCCGACTGCGGTGATCAGATCCTACTCCTGCTAGCAACCAGTAATATATCGGCGTAAGCCGGATGTTACAACGAATTACAAGAAATGTTTTCCTGTGCGAGTTGTGATTGTGGTGGTATGATTGGTTGTGCCCTAAAGGCTCCCATAGGGCTGGTTTATATAGATACCAGGACCTAGGGTTACAGGAGAGACCTATCCGGCTACGATACAGAGTCGGTAACTAGAAACAGCTTGGACTACATGTAATACTACATGCCTAAGTCGGTAACACTTCTGGGCCTTGTCGTAGCCGAAACTGGCTCCTCCTCTTTCTCTGAGTGGGCCGCCCGTGAAGCAAAGATCTAACCCGTTGGTGGGCCACCCTGGTCAACGAGTCCTGTGGGTATACTCGAAAAGTATATCCCTAACACATCCGCTTGCGAAAAACATGTACGGCGTCAGAGATGCCATCAGAGTAATAAAGGGCAAGGAGGTAAAGCTACCACTTAGTAGTTTACCGTGATGATGTAGATCTCGGCTAATGTCGAGGCACCACATACGATGGTGGGAGTGCAAGTGATGGAGGGGCTGCTTGATGGAGCGGTGTCGGTTGCCGACATATTCACCCTACCGGGTGCATTAAGTTCCGATGCCGCTGCGATTGCGAGCGGAGTCACCATCACGTCCGGTGCCACGGTGATGGCGGGTGGAGTCACCAATGCATCCGGCGTTGTGGTGCTGGCGGGTGGATTCACAAACATGTAATTCATCAGAATCATCGACGCCACGTTGTTCGAGTGGCTACTGATGATGCTTGGAATCGGGCACGACCCTTGTCGACCACCCACATTCCAATTCGCTATTGACTCCGCCAAGGTAGGCAATATCTCGGTGAGGAAAATTTCCATGTTTTCTTGGACAATCTACGAAATCCGGGCCACTTGTGCCTTAAGTTCTTGAACCTCGCGGTTTTCCTCGTCGCTCCTTCCCACCACACGTGTCTTCTGCAGTGGACCATAATGATCCACCAATTCTTAGCCCTGACGCTGATGACACGACCAACCGACGACGACTTCTGCGTAACCGACATGATTTCCTTGGCCCGACTCATCACCCTGTTAAAAGGGTTGTCCTATCAGGTGGCCGCCGCCGACACCTGGGATGAGGACACTTGGATCCTGCACTAGAAATTTCCTCCTCCCGCAGAAGAAGTAACGCGAACCATTTAGAAACTCGACTTCATTGATTATAATGCAATCGACTTGATCCGCATAAATTAAATTCCTTACCACAAGAACCTCGAATGTATTCACCTTAGGATCCGTGGTGAGATCATTGGTTTTTGGGTCCAGATGGTAATGGGGCCTCATAATGTTTCGGAGCTGCCTATTTTTGAATTTTGCGGAGGGGTTAGTTTACTGCTTAGATCTATACTCGTCGTCCTCCTTATCCCCCTTGGGATCTGCAGCTCTATAACCACTAGATCCTAGATGGTGGTGACCTATATTCATCTCCTGCAACTCCTTCCAACGCCTACTCGAGGCCTCGTCTGCTTCGGATTTGTACCTTGCCTTGAAATCCCAGAAGTGAGATTTGGTGATTCTCATACTATTGGCACCAGGGGTACCCCGTCCCGCCAAGTTGTCAGGCCCACAGGTTGCGCCCTCTCGAGGCCTCACAAGGAGCACGGCCCTCGGGAGGCAAGAGGGAGCACGAAGCACATGCGAACATCAAGACCATCCTCGCCAAGGGCCAAAAGCCACCTGACGAGGCACCACGGAGCTCCAAATACGTCCCGCAAGATGACACACCAATGGCCGGTCCGTGTGACAACCAGTCCCCCTCGGGAAAGCAAGATGATGCCTACCCGTTGCGGTGCTAAAGGAGAGGTGATGACGCCGAGGAGCTACAGAGCCTGACATTTCCGGGGTGAAGGCGTCGGAGCAGGAGGACAGTTGTCAGCGATCTCAGCAGCACAGCTGGCCCGCGACCACGTGAACACAGCACGGACCAAAGTCATTTGGGCGGGAATGTGGCAACCCTTCCCGCCTAAGATTTGGGGGAAGAGGCCCAATGCCTCTATATAAGGAGACCATCGCATACCTTAGAATGAGTCGATCCCAGATATCTAACACCCTAGGAATATCACCACCATTTACCCTCGTGAAGCAGGCAAGCAATACAACAAATTAAGAGTATGGGCTTTACCTCCTCACGAGGGTTCCGAACTTGGGTAAAAAACCCTATGTCCACTCTCTGTCGTGCTGTTGCTCCGCCTTCGCCGCTGTCACCGAGACTCCTTGGGAACGCGTGGTTAGCCCCCTCTCGAACCAAGGGCTCACTAGACCCTAGTTCCTTTGCGGGACACAATCTCCGACATTCGGCGTGCTAGGTAGGGGCTGAGACATGATTCTGAGAATCTCAGCCGCGAACACCATCATGGTTGCGCATGGTAAGCCTCACGACAATTTCTCCTAGTGGGAGGGGATGAGGAAGCATGGGGGATCGCGTGGTGCCGCCTCCACAACCTCAACACCCTTTTGAGATAGTGGGATCCCCTCTCCGATCCCTCGCTCGAGGCTGAGCGGGGGGGACTCTTCTTCAAACACTCCATGACCTTGGGCGCGCCATGCCGCTCTCACGACGGATGTGGCTCTCCTCATGGTAAAAAAACTCCCTCTCTACTCACCTAATGAGGATGCGCGGGAGGACCGGCGGGCATGCCTCATGGTGATGGTGGATGTCACCCGGGACAACCCCGCAACATTAGGAGCGATGGCAAGTGATATAGACCATGGCACACCACCACCTCCGACTCTTACCGCTAGACTCGGGGCTCAGGAGGCAGGGAGCCATCAAGGGAGGCATGCCCCAGGGAGAGCTTGATCCAGGAAGAAGTATCCCACTCAGCCTAGGATGCCCATATAACCTTGGTGCGACACCAAGGATGCAAGTCCTGAGTCACCCAGGATATAGCGGCTGCGGGTCATCAGAACTGAGCGGCACTCACCGATGGCATCGAGACCCGCATCTCTAGATACCCCGCGCTCGCCGAACACGTTCGGAGGGTGGTGTGGCCACCCAAGTTCAAGCCGAAGATGCTACCACGGTATGATGGTGCCACCAGCCCTACCGAGTTCCTACATCTCTACACCATGGGCATGGAGGCGGCAGGCGTAGACGAACGCGTCCTGGCTAAGTCGCTCCCCATGAGCCTCGGAGCCAAAGCATGCGCCTGGATGCTGAACCTCCTAGAGGGATCCATTGACTCATGGTCCAAACTCTGCAACCTCTTCATCGCCAAATTCGGGGACATGGACGGGCCCCCATACACGTGTGAAGACCCCAAGAGGGTACACTAGTAGCCCGAAGAGACCCTTCGCAAATACCTCCAACGCTTTGACCAGAGCCTCGTTAACATTCGCAGGTCCACCGACGCCGAGGTCAATGCATCTTTTTCCTAGGGCGTCACGAATGGCCAGATGCTCAGCAATATCAGCCACCATGGAGAAAACCTATCCATGATAGTCGAGCTCTTCATGGTGGCTGATCGTTGTGCCAAGGCAGAAGATGGGAACCTGTTCGCCCACGGCAAAGCCAGGTCAACAGCCTCATCCAGGGAGCTAGAGGGAAAATCTGACCAGAGCACGGTGAATGCCACTAGGAAGCTTCCCCCAAGGAAAGGCATAGATAGCATGGCCAGACCACATCTATACTGCCTTCTATCAGAGACAAGGCCGTCGCACTGACGGGTGCGTCAAACTCAAGGAGGGTATGGAGGAGTATGATAACAAGAGGGGCGTGAATAGGGAAACAAGCACGAAAGGTCTGAGGGCCACCTCCCGAGAAGTATCGCCCGAAGACCCGGCTAGGGGAAGCCACGGCTTCAGGCAGCAGCAACCCAGCTGCTCACCGGAGAACTTGGAGTCAAGGACGCCCCTCATCCTCGGGACATGCATGCTATGCCTAGGCTCTGCCCTCCTAAGGCGACTCTCACCTTCTTTTCCCCCTCTGACAGATGATGTTTTTCGCCCCCGTGAGGGCAGGGTACCCGGGAAGGGAAACTAGCGCAACCACATCTGATTTCTTTTTGCCTCTTCATAAGTTGATTCGGTTTGCTGATGTGTTTCTTTCTTCCCACGTGCTCACCACATTCCCATATATCCATCATACAAGCGGGGATAGGATGGTGCCCATCACCAGATCACTCCCGTCAATGCCGAGGCCTAAAGTGTCGAGCGATGAACTTGCGGACTAGCTCCAGCGATAAGTCACCTCACCCATGGTTCCCGATACTTGAGACCCTCGCATGATGCATAAACGAAATGAGTCGGCACTAGAGACATGGCCTCTTCGGAGCACACTCATCGCCAAGAAGGGACGCTAGAACATGTGATACTCGTGGTTGCCTACTAGAGGGATCATCGAGCGTTCACGGGCCCCATGACACTCTCCTCCATAGGCTTACGGGGCAGCTCGTGAGGCACATTCCCTCCAGCAGCCTAAACTTTAGGACCTAAAGTGTCGAGCTCTAAACTTATGGTCTGGTTCTGGAAGTAAGTTACCTCACCCATGGTTCTTGGCACATAAAAACCCTCATGCTCGACCTACAGTATCCTTCTTGAGGGACCAGCATGAATTTTCCCTATGGCGTTTCCTCAAGAGTCTTACGAGGCGACTAGTGAGGCACATTCCCTCCCGCAGCCAAAACTACAGGACCTCAAGTGTTGAGCTCTAAACTTACAGACTAGTTCCGATGACAAGTCACCTCACCCACGGTTCCTGATGCTTGAGACCTTCGCACGACGTTGCATAGAACCTCAACAGCGCTCGTTTTCCCCTATGGACTTCTCCACAAGAGGCTCACGGGACAGCACGTGGGGCTATTACCCTCCAGCAGCAAAAAACTCATTGCGTCACCCACGATCCTCTCCCTGAGAGGCCAAAAGGGAAGTGCAAATCCTCAGCGGATTCATAAGAAAACATATGAAAAAGAGATTACACAGGTGCATCAGGCTCATCTACAGCCATCCTATCAAGGTCCTCTAGGCGGACTACATTGTTAAGGGGCCTTCCCCGAGGGACCCTGACATGGGTATGCCCTATGGGTCCTCTAGGCGGACTAAATCGGTAAGGGGCCTTCCCCGAGGGACCCTGGTCATCGATCTTGGAGTTGCGGATGTAGAACCACTTGTTCCTCCATCCTTGGATAGATTTGTAGAGGTCGAAGGTGAAATATTGAAGGTTGGGGTGGATGGATATTCTGCACCCACCCAGGGCGCACACCCCACCAGTTCTGGACTGTCCCTTCAAGGAATAAAGCTTCCTGGAGGCCAAAATGTGGCTCGGTTCCGAGGCAACACTCGCATAGCGTGATAAAGCACGCGATATGGAAAAAGGAGTTGGCCGATAAATGATGGATTTGAAGCCCGTAAAGAAAAATAAGCCGACGAAGAAATTCATGGGTAGCAAGGGAAAGACCACGGATGACGAAGGCGTAGAACATTACCCGAAAACCTTCGGGTGGATCCAGGATCACCTTAGACTTGGGGAGAATGGAGTCGTCCTTCTCCTGTGGGATCAGGCGCTCCTCGCGCAACCAACGCAAGTCCACTTCCCTCATCGTCGAGCACCACCAGCCACCATTGGTGATGTGGTCGGCGGTGGTGGTCTTCTTGGCGGCGCCTGTTGCGCTCATCCCAGCGGCGGCAAAAGAGGTCTTCTTTGGCTTGCCCATCTTCCTAGCATGGCGCACGGTGCAATGAGCATGGAGAAAATAAGAGGGAAAGGTACGGAGAATGTCCAGTGCAAAGGGCGCGTGAGCTCTAGAAATGGAGGAAGCAAATCAGCGAAGGAAGAAGCGAAGGGAAAAATTGCCACCGTTCCTTGCAGTATAAAAGGACGAAGACGATGATGCAGGACCCTCGATTCTTCAACCCTAACATGTGACCTTCATCGCATCATACACATGGCGGGTACCACTCGAACCATCGCAAGCATGCCGACCAATACGCGTGGAAATCGAGGTGATGCAGTAACTTTTGTGTAAACTATGAGTGACTAGTCAAATCCCAGTCAGAAAGTGGGACCCACGATTGTCTTGTCCATCGTTTCTGCTACTTCAGACGGTTGAGCTCACCATACGTCGGCAATGATGTCAACAAAAGCAAGGGGCCAGCAACGACTCTAATATTTCAACACAAGACAAAAGTACTTACTTGAGGCTACGACTCAACCAAATACTCGGGGGCTACTCCTATCAGGAGAGCTGGTCGCGCACTTGAAAAATTGTTAGGTTCCTGGGCAGTCGAATAAATTCATAAAGCTTCGAGTCCTTTGAGTCTGTGACTCCATTACAGACTTGGGGGGCTACTCCCATAGGTAGCATTGGTCGCGCATTCGAAAAAGTGTTGGCCTTGATGGCATTTGCAAGATCTTCTGAAGAACTTCCTGATTGCTATAACACACAACTAACGACTATAAGTCTCTGCTCGAGTCTACGACTCGAACAGATACCCGGGGCCTACTCCCATAGGGAGCGCTGGTCGCACACCCTATGAATCAAATGCTTCCGATTTTTCGAATCCTTCACGATTACAATAAAACATGAATCATAATTGGCAACTTTGCTCAGAATTATGCTAAGAGAGACAATGTCTCATTAGTCAACCAAAATGCCTCCGCGGCGATAAACTTTCGGATGATGTGTCTAAGATGCAAAGGTTAGACCTATAGATGCAATCTGAAAGCCTGGCAATGCACCCGAGTGCGCTCTTCTAGTAATATTCCATGTCAGCAGGCACGACAAAAAATCCTGATGAACGCGTTGGGTACATAACCTACAAACACTAGAATTCGACTCCTGTAAGACCTCTGTGGCCTGAGTCGAACTACGCCAGCACTTTTACGGATTCGAGTCCGAGGACTCGAGTCTGAAGTAGATAGAATTGGTTTCCCAAAAGGAGTTAACTGACCCTGATCCGTCGGGAGATTCATTTATGCATATCAATAATCCCTATGAACTAACATATTGACCCGAAACTCTTTCGGATTAAAATCGCTGAAAAGACTTAAGAGTCTCCAATCGAATCTTTGATTCGACTGCACACTCGGGGATACTGACATGGGTATGCCCTACGGGTGCCTAATGTTAGCCTATCCGGTCTAGCCTGGTGGAAGACCATACAGTTATCTACTCCGGATGGTGAAGCCCTGAAAGGATTCGGGTGACCCAGGCCCACGAAGTAGTAGGCTACTTGGAGCACACAACCAGTTTTAGATAGAAAACTCAAAGGGTAAAACCCTAATCTGTAACCGACTCGACCTACCCCAAGACCTGGCATCCCTATATAAAGGCCATGAGGGTGCAGTGAGGAGGGTGTCACCTCATACTCTAGCAAAAAATCTGCCAGATCTCATCAGCGCACCGCTGTAACCTTCGGCATCACCATCAATCAAGAATAGACAAGCAGAAGTAGGGTTTTCCCTTTGGGGCCTGAACCTGGGTAAACCTCGTGTCCTCGCATTGCGAATGTATTAGCTGTTCAGCAATCTCCAACGTCCCCTCCTTCTCCAAAACCCAAGTCCATAACAATGGGCATTAACGAGTCGAACCCTCGTCAAACCCTGAGGGGCTGAGAACCTCTCAGTCTAATGGCTCTGAAGCACTGCCTTCAGAAGACCCTACTTCATCCACGAGGAGCATGACCCTAGGGAGGCAAGAGGGAGCACGAAGCACATGCGAACGTTAAGACCAACCTTGCCAAGGGCTAGAAGCCTCCTGATGAGGCACCATGGAGGGGCACGTCGGTAGTTCCAAACACGCGCCACAAGATGGCATGCTAACGGCCGACCATTCCCGCTCGGGAAAGCAAGATGTTGCCTCCCCGCCGCAGTGCTAAAGGAAGGGTGATGATGTCGGGGAGCCACAGAGCCTGAAATTGCCACTTTGGTGCAAGGAGACTGGGGTGACGCGTCGGAGCAGGAGGACAGTCGTCAGTGATCTCAGCAGCACAGCTGGACCACGACCACATGAAGACAGCACACACCAAATTCATTTGCGCGGGAATGTGGCAACCCTTCCCGCCTAAAATTTGGGTGAAGAGGCCCAACGCCACTATATAAAGAGATCATCTCCTACCTTAGAATGGGTCGATCCTAAAGATCTAAAACCCTAGGCATATCACCACCATTGTACCCTAGAGAAGTAGGCAAGCAATACAACAAAGCAGGAGTAGGGGCTTTACCTTCTCACGAGGGTCCCGAACCTGGGTAAAAAACTCCTGTGTCCACTCTTTGTCGTGCTCTTGCTCCGCCATCGCCACCATCACCGAGACTCCTTGGGAACGCATGGTTAGCCCCCTATCATACCAAGGGCTCGTTGGACCCTAGTTCCTTTGCGGGACACAATCTCTGGCAATGATCATTGGGTAGGTCTTCTGGATCTTATCGAGACTTTTATCTTATTTAAATATCTTCTTTATCCAGGCTCTCCAGCTGTCCAGGGCGGTGTTTATCGTCGTGAGGGCCTATATTCTTTTACTTCATTCCCATTATAATTTGTGCTCTGGTAGTCATTCAGGAACTTGTATCGTGTGTGCAGCTTCTCGAAGATGAGTGTGCGCAAATGACCATTATCTTTACTTTAGGGATTCACGATGTTGATTGAGACAGTGGTCCGGGTGATAGACGCCAGTTGAAGACCGTACCCTTTGATGACTTGGTCAGGAGCCAAAGGATCCCCTATTGCGCTCACTTCGGTAATTTCATCTCTAACGGTGCCGACCGTGTTCGGGCGTTTTTCCTTCTTCTTCTTAGACGATTGCTACCATCTGCTATGCGCTCGCCGTCATCAATGGTTTCATCCTCGGCTCCCTCCATCTCCTCATCGGCATTTGTCTCTCCCTTGGTGTCCTCCATCTCATCATCGTCGCTCTCGGAAGGATGGTATTCTTCATCTCTTGTGGCACTTCTTTCCATCTGATCGGCCTCCTCCCAGAATAAGAAGTTTTATTGAGCTTTGACTTCTTCTTCAACGTTGATGCACTTAGAAGAGATGGCCTCGTCATTGTTCGACATATTTGCACTAAAAGGAAAATAATGATTAGAAATCCACGAAAAAAATCCGGCATGACCTTTGCTATTCTTTTATCCTAGGAGTGCCCGATTTTTGCCTAAACAGAAGTTAATCAACATTTTGGCAAAAATCAGGACTCATTTCAAATATACCTGCATTCACGACATAATCAAGTGCTTCATACAAGAACAAGCACAATTTCAGTACTTGCACTAAATCAAGTGGTTCATGCAGATTATACGCCAAATAAATGATTCATTAATTTGCACTGAACAAGTGTAGTACCAGATCATAGTGTAGAAATTTGATGAATTCTTCATCACCAAGTATAGAAGACAAAAGGTGCCTACTATATTCAAGGAAGTTATTCAAAAGAACCATTCACTCATGATAGAGACCAGATCATGATAGAAACAAATGCTTGAGAGATCAATTAATCAGTCATGCAACTTAAATCTAAATCAGGTGTGAGAAGCATACTTAAGTTAGAAACACAAACAAACCTCCTTTATTGAAATGTCAGGTGTGAGGAGATACATGATATATGAACAGATATCAAAGATGACATTATTTTACTGTACCATATGAAACAAGATAAGCAGAGCCATTACTTCTTAAAATGGTTGTACAAAAAAACATTTATGTGCAACATCGTTGCCCTTACAAATCTACGAGCAGCAGCACAACACTAACATGTTGTATTTCCAGGACAGAACTGGTAGAAAAATTGTTCGAAAACATAAGCGTACTGCGACCCAACACAAATGGGCCATGAGCACCACTCTATCAGGTTAGTAACACTAGCATTGGCACATATATCAAAAGCAAAGGCAGATGTAGGAAGAATTGAAATTTCTGAAATTAACAGAGTACTCCGAGAATAGCACATGCAACAAGATCGCAAATAATCCCTTGAATGCATAAGATGAATGCTCTCCCTGAAAATGAACTCTGAGATGACCAAGAGTTGCCCACATCTCATCCTTTTTGTGTATTGTTAGGAAATAGCATCATGTTCAGGACATTAAGATAACTACACAAGGACAACATGCATGAAAACTGAGAGCACAACAACTAGGCATGTTCACTTGAGATTTCATTTCAAGCATGTAATATGAAGTGTATATATATAACTTCAGTGAGTAAACTAGACATGACATAAGACTGGGAGAACTCCCAAAATTACACACAAAATTGTTGGGGTTCAGCGCCAGAATAAAATCCTAATGTCAGGTTCTATCTATCAGTAATGCAGTAACAAGAGGGGATACGGTATTCATACCTTTGAAGACTGAACACGGTTAATGTTCCACGGGGAACATGGGTTATGTGGTCGTACCGATGCTGACCTCAAGGTCGTTCCGAAGTCAAATGTCTTGGACTTCTCCGACAACTCATAGTGCCGCAAATGCAGCACCGCCTGCGGGAGTCACACACGTACGGTGTTTGATGACAACTCCCGCTTCTCTCCGATCCAGCCTAGATTGTGGAAGTAGATTTTTCGAATCCGAATCCCATAGCACGATGGCGCTCCACTGTAAGACCCCACCTTTATAAAGGTAAAAGTCCTTGTGATGCTAGTCCCTGGATCAATTGCTAGCATCCACAGTTTAAGATGAAGTACACAGAAACAAAGGTCATTATTGTAGGGTTCGCAGCATAGAAAACAAAAATTTTCCTACGATGGGAACAACTATGTACCAAGATCTATCTACTAGATACAAACAACGGGCGGATGTATATCCATAGAGAACATACCCTTGAAGACCAACAAAGCTTAACGAGTCCAAACTCGTGGTTGATGTAGACAATCTCTTGCCGATCTCAAGATCGAGAGGAAGTCCTAGCGCCGCAAAACAGCAGCGCATCCGTGCTCGCACACACGTTCGAGGCACCGAGCAACCTCCGCATCCTCGCTCCAGCGATGCAGCGGAAGCACAACTCTTTCTTGCCGAATAGCCACCGGGAACATGTATCTCGCTAGTCCGAGACCATGGGGAAATTCTAAAGGGGGGAGAGAGATCCTTCGCGAGGAGGTGTGATTTGAGAGGAGGAGAGGGGGGCCTTTTATAGGAGAGAGGGGGCACCCAAGGGGCATGGCGCCCAGCCATGGGGGCTGCCCCCACCTCTTCCACATTCATGTGGGTGGAGCTCCCACTCAAAATGAAAAGCCTCCACTCCCATTAAAAAGCCTCCACTCAAAAATCCACTCATATGCATTAAATTTCCACCAAATTTAATGCAAGCTCTCATTTAAATAAAACTCTTTTATTTATTTATTCAGAATTTTGTTAATTACTTTAATTAACAAACATTCACATAAAACCCCTTACAACATTTCAATTTCACATGCAGAACCAGTTTTAACAATCTCAACCGAAACAGTTCCGGTGTCTAGTAAAATAAATTCCTGCGCTTTCCTTTTCTTTTTCTGGCATATCATTTGCTCCGAATAGTGTCGGTATCCCTTAAGTGTGTCACCCAACGGTTCGCGAATAATGCGAACATGATCGAGACCCTTCTTCGATCAATAATCAGTAGCGAGACCTAGAGATCCATACTGACTCCCACACATTCAACGATGACTTCTGTGATCGTGTGAACCTTTTACGCTAGTATCTTAATCTGTCACATCCCAAGATTTTCCAAATCTTGTAATGTGAAAAATAAATGAATAAAATAAAACTTTGTTGATTTTCAGGGTGAGAAGAAACTTTTTGAATTTAAATGGGAACCTTCAAACCTATTTTGGATCAAATAAAATCCTAAAGGGATTTAAAAAGTTAAATAACAATAAACTTAAAAATATTTAAAATTCCTATTTTTGGATCTTTTAATAAAAGATTTGGTTTTCAAAGGAAAAGGTAGATTTATAAATAAGGATTATTTTATAGAGCCAAATTAAACCTTGGCCAATCTTTTTTTAAATGTTTGTTTTGATTAAAAGAGTAAAAGTTTATTTAAATAAAATAATAAGGATTTAATATCCAATTTTATTTAAGTAAAGGTTTTTTCCATTTTAAATAAACACTAAAACTTATCTATTTATTTTAAATAAGTTTTCCAAGTATTTTATATTCTCAATGAAAACCTACTGAAGTGTTTTGGTTTTATTTTAGATTTCAAAACAAAGATTTTAATAAAACAAATCCTATTTGAATTAAATGAATAAGGTCTATTCATTTAATTATTATTGGACCCTAAAATAAATGTTATTTTATTTTAAACAAGTTTTCCAAGTATCTTATATTTTCAAATAAAACCTACTGATTTTGGTTTTGATAAAATTTGGATTTCAAATGGAGATTTTATTAAATAAATCAAAACCTATTTGAATTAATAATTAGGGTCTATTTTATTTAATTATTAAATAGATCCTAAAAAGAATGAAATTAATATTTTATTTTGGGACTTTGGTTTGTGTTGATTAAACAGAACCAAAGCACAACACAAAGTATGTGAATGTTTGAATTGAATTGAATGTTTGAATTGTTGTTTGAAATTCAAAACAGAAAATAGAAATAGAAAAAGAAAAAGCATTTGAAAGAAAAAAATAGAGTCAGACTCGACCCAACTAAATCCAGCCCAGCTAAGCCCATTCCAGCCCAACCTAGCCCACCTCTACCTCTCAGCGAGCGAATCGTTTTCACCGCGAAAGAAACCCGCGAGGACACTGACGAATGGACCCTCCCCCTCACTCCCTTTCTCGCTGACACTAGGCCCCACAGCCACGTTCCCTTCTTCCCCACCCGCGGACTATGCCCTCCCCCTCGCCGGCCATTGCAGGCGAATTAAGTCTGGCGTAATACGCTTTAACCACGCCATTAATCGTCCCCTTGACCACACACGTTAAAGCGCCTGCCCCTCCTCTCCACTTTCCCTCTGTCGCCCCATCTCAACACGCCCCCAGGCTGCTCGAATCGTCTCCAAACCGCCACTGACTCCGACGAGGTCCGGTGCAAATTCCGACCGTGTCCTGCCACCCCTCGCCTCCTTGACCACACTCACATTCTCTCCTAGCCCTGGCGCTTCTCCCGGAGCTTTCCATTCACCCGCGGGCACACCAGAATGTCGGCAACAACAACAACCGCCGCCGCCACCGTCTGGTTCTTCTCCGATGACCTCCCTCTGGTAAACCAGACCACCCCGACCCCTCTCAATCACGCACACACCATCGCCGTGTCTTTGCGCGTCTGACCATGCGTTTCGTTTGTCTCCTAGTGATCCATAGCACCGTCCTCGATGACGACTGAGCATGGCCGAGGCGCAGCTCCACTCCGGCGAGTGATTAAGCCCGCTCTAGTGCGCCCCTCGCCAAGACGGCACCACCTTGAGCTTCCCCAGGCTTAAGTGAATGCGGTGAGTATCTCCCCAGCCACTCTAGCTTCCTGTATCGCCGGTGCCGCCACCGTCTGGCCGCTCCGCCGCTAGTAGCCACCGCAGCGCCGCCCATCTATGGCTGGCACGCTGTACACCGTAGGATGTAAATCCAAGAGCCACGATAGAACAGGATCGAAGGGGTATCGAGCGATCTGTGCCGTGCGATCAAGTTGGATCCTGCGGTCTGCGTCTGTCGATCCGACCGAAGCGGTATCAGCGAATAGAAACACGCCACGTGTCTCTGTTTAGTTGAATTAGAACAGAATTGATCTATTAGATTTCCAATTTTGTAAATTGCACAACTTTTGATCCACACGTCCAAAAAGTACAAATTTTATATCAATGGAATCAGTGGAACAAGCCCTAGCCAACCATGCCATTTGTTTAGTAAAAAGCTTCTAGAAAAATGTTTGTTTTTGCAGAAACATTTGTATGCTTGTTTAGATTGTAAAAATTGTTCAAAAATGATTTTGGGGATAAAATCTTTTGCAAATAGTGTGATTTGAACCTACTGACCATAGGAAACACTTTGTGGTTTCCAAAAATGTATTTGGTGAAACAAAAGAATGATTCTTTGATTTAAAACCATTTCTAGTCAAATAAAAATATGGTTTATTTATTGAAAATGTTTTTGGAAGAAAACTTTTGGGAAATGTTTTGTTTTAAACCCTCTGACCCTAAACACCAAGTTTTATGGTTTTAAAACATATTTGGTGAACCCTATAGATTAATGCCTTAGTAAAAATATTTCTACACCACAAAAATTGATACTTTGTTTTGAAAATGGTTTATGAAATGAAATCTTTTGCAAATGACTTTGCCACTTTATAAAATGACCATTAGGTGATTTAAAAAGTTTATGACCCATTAGGAACCACCTTTTCAAATAAAACAAAGCTTGGCATGTTTGCATGCATTACCTTGACTTTGTTATTTTATGTGATGTTTTGCTTGATTGGTAGATTGAGATTGTGCCTTGCTTGATTGATTTGTAGGGACTTGAAGGGTGTGATTGTTGCAAGGACAAGGAGTGAACTTAAACCCTCTACCAAAAAGGCAAGTGATGCTTCATACTTTTTGTCCCATTACTTTCACTATGCATTAGTGATTTTTCTAAGTAAAACTTGCATGGAATTTTGCTAAGTATAAACCTTGCTATAGGAAAACCTAGTAGATGGAACCTTAGAGAAAATTTCCTAAGTTAAGATTCCTACTACTATCAAGCTTAGCCTAGCTAATAGAAAACAAGGGTGGAATATATATCCATACTATGAAAAATTTCAAAGTCTAAGGACTTGTGTTTTTGGTTTAATAAAACAACTAAGTTAATGAATCACCTGGGTGGAATGGTAATTGCTTGGTGGTTTTTTGGTTGAGTGGTTCACAAGGCCCATGTCTATGGTTGACCTTGTGTATCTCACTTGTGGATGGACACCCAGGAACAAAGAGATTTGAGATGTCAAAATATTGAGAAGCTTCAAGTGCAACCACTTGGCAATATGGGCTCTGCCTGGATCATATAGGTTGCAAGAACTTAGCCATATGGACAGTTGGTGGTAGAGTTTGATAGGTTGGAGCGCGTCCATTTTGGTATAAGGGAAGGCTTCTGAAAGATCTTGTCTTGGGAAACCAAGTCTTGTGGGGAAAGTGCACCACCTCTGCAGAGTGTAAAATCTAAGTACTTAGCCATGTCCCTGGTAAAGGACAATTTGAGCGTCAAGACATGGAAGCAATCAAGAATCTCATCATTCAAATTTCTAAGTTAAAACTTGGGGTTGAACAAGGGTTATTGAAAACTCCAATCTTTGATTGAGAGATGCCTTGGAAACATTTTGTCAAAACAAAAACTTAGTATTTTCAAATGATAAGTAAAAATATATTTTGAGCAATGCAAGCCTCAACTCCACTTTGCCAAATGCATATAGATGATAGACTCCACTATATTACCATAGTATCACTTGCCAATACAATTCAAATGTATTGACCCTTGTGGCTGTAACTTGTTATGTTGCAGGTTTGATTGATTTAGTGAAGTGTGTTGATTAGGATTACAAAGTCTACAACCAACATGTCTGCCTGTGGCACTTTGAAGATGAAGGACCCCATGCTTATAGTTATTCTGCTGCAATGTAATGTAATAGCCAAATGAGCTATGTAAGATGTAATAAAATTAAGTTATTCCTGGTTATAAAGTTGTATTATGACCTTTGTTTCTTGATATTACATCTTAACTATGGATGCTAGCTATTGATCCACTGACTAGCATTGTAAACACAGAGGACTCTACCTTATTAAAGGTTGGGACCCCTACAGATGGTATCAGAGCGTTGTGTTGCCTATAGGATTTGTAAACCTAGGATTGGACAAAAACCCTTAGAAAGATAGGAGTTGTATTTGTTCCAAAACTTATTTACAAACAATTTTGTAAACTCTTTCCTCAACCATTTTGGTTTCAACTCTACATCTCTTCTATTTTCAACTTGATGGAAAAACCTACCCCATGACCAAAGACTTCACCATGTGCAAAGGACTTCATCAACTCTAATGACTTCAACTTATTCAACTCTAATGACTTCAACATCTTCAACTCTAATGACTTCAACATCTTCAGCATATTCACCAAGGATTTCAATCTTGGATGTCACTAAAGACAAGTGAGACAAGAGATCTTGCTCAAGATTTAGAAACTAAGGAAACACAAG
The DNA here is from genome assembly GCA_916181665.1 of Avena sativa. Taxonomy (NCBI): domain Eukaryota; kingdom Viridiplantae; phylum Streptophyta; class Magnoliopsida; order Poales; family Poaceae; genus Avena; species Avena sativa. The sequence goes on from OV702298.1 coordinate 116,786,731, forward strand.
TTAGAAGGAGCTCACATCACTTGAAGTTTTTTGACCAAGAGTTTTCCCAAGAAAACCATGATCTCATGCAAGAAGGAATCAACCAAGAAGGATAGAAAGATCACAAGTGAACCATATAGATGGACCACCATATTTTAGTTAAGTCAAACACAACAACTTATGTGGTGTAACAAAAATATTTTTGGTTGCTAAAAATATGCTTGAAACTTGTTGTTTGCGTGAAATGTTTGGCTTGTGATTGCTTGCACATTGCTTGTGTGAATTGTGATGTGTGTGATTAGAATTATTCCCTTAGAAATATTTTGCCTATTCTAATCCCAATCCAACCCACACAGATGACTTCTCCAAGAGACTCCAACATCAAGGATGATAACAACAACAACAACCAAGAGGAAAACATGAGAGAACTTATAGAAACCCAAAACCAGTTGAGCCAAGAGACAACTCAGCTTTTAGCCAACAACAATGGACTAGACCCAGCCATACAAAGGATTTTAAAACTTCAATCCCAATTGTTGCAAAGATTGGTTACTCAAATGATCAACATGGGAGAAAACTTCTCCCAAAGAACTAATGACAACAAGGATGACAAAGATGTTATTTTAGAAGGAACCCAAGCTAACAATACTTGTGGAGACAAGGATCATGCATCCAAGGAACATGAAGATCAATGCCCCAAGAAGAGAGAAAGATTTCCCATCTTTGAGGTGAGATATGAAGAACATGAACTAGAAGAACTCCTAGCTTTGGAGAGACCCAAAAAGAAGAAGAAGGACATAAGCCAGTTGCAATGTTACAATTGCAAAGAGAAGAGACACTATGCCAGTGAATGCCCAAAAAAGAAGAAGAACCAAGGAAACAGACAAGAGGCAATGATACCAAAGGAAAAGAAAGATATTAGCCAAGTGTGGTGCAACAACTACAAAGAGCTAGGACATTATGCAAGCAACTGTCCAGAAAAGATGAAGCACAAGATAAACAAGCCTATGAAGGATCTCAGCCTTGTCACATGTTTCAAATGCAAGGAGCTAGGCCACTATGCAAACTTCTGTCCAAGAAAGATACATCAAGATCCCAAGAAGGCCAATATGTAAACTAGTTGAATTTTTTTTAAGGGTGGTAGTACCCTAGATGCTTTTGAGCCAACTTGTAACCCTAGCCTCCCCAAATCTCGGGACGAGATTTATTTTAAGGGTGGTAGCCTGTCACATCCCAAGATTTTCCAAATCTTGTAATGTGAAAAATAAATGAATAAAATAAAACTTTGTTGATTTTCAGGGTGAGAAGAAACTTTTTGAATTCAAATGGGAACCTTTAAACCTATTTTGGATCAAATAAAATCCTAAAGGGATTTAAAAAGTTAAATAAACAATAAACTTAAAAATATTTAAAATTCCTATTTTTGGATCTTTTAATAAAAGATTTGGTTTTCAAAGGAAAAGGTAGATTTATAAATAAGGATTATTTTATAGAGCCAAATTAAACCTTGGCCAATATTTTTTAAAATGTTTGTTTTGATTAAAAGAGTAAAAGTTTATTTAAATAAAATAATAAGGATTTAATATCCAATTTTATTTAAGTAAAGGTTTTTTCCATTTTAAATAAACACTAAAACTTATTTATTTATTTTAAATAAGTTTTCCAAGTATTTTATATTCTCAATTAAAACCTACTGAAGTGTTTTGGTTTTATTTTAGATTTCAAAACAAAGATTTTAATAAAACAAATCCTATTTGAATTAAATGAATAAGGTCTATTCATTTAATTATTATTGGACCCTAAAATAAATGTTATTTTATTTTAAACAAGTTTTCCAAGTATCTTATATTTTCAAATAAAACCTACTGATTTTGGTTTTGATAAAATTTGGATTTCAAATGGAGATTTTATTAAATAAATCAAAACCTATTTGAATTAATAATTAGGGTCTTTTTTATTTAATTATTAAATAGATCCTAAAAAGAATGAAATTAATATTTTATTTTGGGACTTTGGTTTGTGTTGATTAAACAGAACCAAAGCACAACACAAAGTATGGTGAATGTTTGAATTGAATTGAATGTTTGAATTGTTGTTTGAAATTCAAAACAGAAAATAGAAATAGAAAAAGAGAAAGCATTTGAAAGAAAAAAATAGAGTCAGACTCGACCCAACTAAATCCAGCCCAGCTAAGCCCATTCCAGCCCAACCTAGCCCACCTCTCCCTCTCAGCGAGCGAATCGTTTTCACCGCGAAAGAAACCCGCGAGGACACTGACGAATGGACCCTCCCCCTCACTCCCTTTCTCGCTGACACTAGGCCCCATAGCCACGTTCCCTTCTTCCCCACCCGCGGACTACGCCCTCCCCCTCGCCGGCCGTTGCAGGCGAATTAAGTCCGGCGTAATACGCGTTAACCACGCCATTAATCGTTCCCTTGACCACGCACGTTAAAGCGCCTGCCTCTCCTCTCCACTTTCCCTCTGTCGCCCCATCTCAACACGCCCCCAGGCTGCTCGAATCGTCTCCAAACCGCCACTGACTCCGACGAGGTCCGGTGCAAATTCCGGCCGTGTCCTGCCACCCCTCGCCTCCTTGACCACACTCACATTCTCTCCTAGCCCTGGCGCTTCTCCCGGAGCTTTCCATTCACCCGCGGGCAGACCAGAACGTCGGCAACAACAACAACCGCCGCCGCCACCGTATGGTTCTTCTCCGACGACCTCCCTCTGGTAAACCAGACCACCCTGACCCCTCTCAATCACGCACACACCATCGTCGTGTCTTTGCGCGTCTGACCATGCGTTTCGTTTGTCTCCTAGTGATCCATAGCACCGTCCTCGACGACGACTGAGCATGGCCGAGGCACAGCTCCACTACGGCGAGCGATTAAGCCCGCTCCAGTGCGCCCCTCGCCAAGACGGCACCACCTTGAGCTTCCCCAGGCTTCGGCGAATGCGGTGAGTATCTCCCCAGCCACTCTAGCTTCCTGTATCACCGGCGCCGCCACCGTCTGGCCGCTCCGCCGCTAGTAGCCACCGCAGCGCCGCCCATCTATGGCTGGCACGCTGTACACCGTAGGATGTAAATCCAAGAGCCACGATAGAACAGGATCGAAGGGGTATCGAGCGATCTGTGTCGTGCGATCAAGTTGGATCCTGCGGTCTGCGTCTGTCGATCCGACCGAAGCGATATCAGCGAATAGAAACACGCCACGTGTCTGTGTTTAGTTGAATTAGAACAAAATTGATCTATTAGATTTCCAATTTTGTAAATTGCACAACTTTTGATCCACACGTCCAAAAAGTACAAGTTTTATATCAATGGAATCAGTGTAACAAGCCCTAGCCAACCATGCCATTTGTTTAGTAAAAAGCTTCTGGAAAAATGTTTGTTTTTTGCAGAAACATTTGTATGCTTGTTTAGATTGTAAAAATTGTTTAAAAATGATTTTGGGGATAAAATCTTTTGCAAATGGTGTGATTTGAACCTACTGACCATAGGAAATACTTTGTGGTTTCCAAAAATGTATTTGGTGAAACAAAAGAATGATTCTTTGATTTAAAACCATTTCTAGTCAAATAAAATATGGTTTATTTATTAAAAATGTTTTTGGAAGAAAACTTTTGGGAAATGTTTTGTTTTAAACTCTCTGACCCTAAACACCAAGTTTTATGGTTTGAAAACATATTTGGTGAACCCTATAGATTAATGCCTTAGTAAAAATATTCTACACCACATAAAATGATACTTTGTTTTGAAAATGGTTTATGAAATGAAATCTTTTGCAAATGACTTTGCCACTTTATAAAATGACCATTAGGTGCTTTAAAAAGTTTATGACCCATTAGGAACCACCTTTTCAAATAAAACAAAGCTTGGCATGTTTGCATGCATTACCTTGACTTTGTTATTTTATGTGATGTTTTGCTTGATTGGTAGATTGAGATTGTGCATTGCTTGATTGATTTGTAGGGAATTGAAGGGTGTGATTGTTGCAAGGACAAGGAGTGAACTTAAACCCTCTACCAAAAAGGCAAGTGATGCTTCATACTTTTTGTCCCATTACTTTCACTATGCATTAGTGATTTTTCTAAGTAAAACTTGCATGGAATTTTGCTAAGTATAAACCTTGCCATAGGAAAACCTAGTAGATGGAACCTTAGAGAAAATTTCCTAAGTTAAGGTTCCTACTACTATCAAGCTTAGCCTAGCTAATAGAAAACAAGGGTGGAATATATATCCATACTATGAAAAATTTCTAAGTCTGAGGACTTGTGTTTTTGGTTTAATAAAACAACTAAGTTAATGAATCACCTGGGTGGAATGTTAATTGCTTGGTGGTTTTTTGGTTGAGTGGTTCACAAGGCCCATGTCTATGGTTGACCTTGTGTATCTCACTTGTGGATGGCCACCCAGGAACAAAGAGATTTGAGATGTCAAAATGTTGAGAAGCTTCAAGTGCAACCACTTGGCAATATGGGCTCTGCCTGGATCATATAGGTTGCAAGAACTTAGACATATGGACAGTTGGTGGTAGAGTTTGATAGGTTGGAGCGCATCCATTTTGGTCTAAGGGAAGGCTTCTGAAAGATCTTGTCTTGGGAAACCAAGTCTTGTGGGGAAAGTGCACCACCTCTGCAGAGTGTAAAATCTAAGTACTTAGCCATGTCCCTGGTAAAGGACAATTTGAGCATCAAGACATGGAAGCAATCAAGAATCTCATCATTCAAATTTCTAAGTTAAATCTTGTGGTTGAACAAGGGTTATTGAAAACTCCAATCTTTGATTGAGAGATGCCTTGGAAAGATTTTGTCAAAACAAAAACTTAGTATTTTCAAATGATAAGGAAAATATATTTTGAGCAATGCAAGCCTCAACTCCACTTTGCCAAATGCATATAGATGATAGACTCCACTATATTACCATAGTATCACTTGCCAATACAATTCAAATGTATTGACCCTTGTGGCTGTAACTTGTTATGTTGCAGGTTTGATTGATTTAGTGAAGTGTGTTGATTAGGATTACAAAGTCTACAGCCAACATGTCTGCCTGTGGCACTTTGAAGATGAAGGACCCCATGCTTATAGTTATTCTGCTGCAATGTAATGTAATAGCCAAATGAGCTATGTAAGATGTAATAAAATTAAGTTATTCCTGGTTATAAAGTTGTATTATGACCTTTGTTTCTTGATATTACATCTTAGCTGTGGATGCTAGCTATTGATCCAGGGACTAGCATTGTAAACATAGAGGACTCTACCTTATTAAAGGTTGGGACCCCTACATAATCCCTTTGTTTCACGATATATTACATGTCCGAGATTCGATCATCGGTATCTCCATACCTAGTTTGATCTCGTTACCGACATGCACTCTTTTCTCATTCCCGTGATATAACATTCTAGTGATAAAATCACTTGCTTGCAAGCTAACCAATGTGATATCACCGAGAGGGCCCAGAGTATATCTATCCGTCATCGGGATGAACAAATTCCACTCTTGATCCATGGGTCTCAACATAACACTTTAGTAGTTCTGAAGCCATCTTTATAATCACCCAGTTACGATGTGACATTTGATGTCATCGAGAAACTCTTCCGGTGTTAGTGATTGACATGATCTCATGGTCTAAGGATTAGGATCACTTTGTAAGTTGTTATAGCAATATAGACTCAATGACTTTGATCGATGCTATCCTTAATATGAATGTTCATCACATCATTACACTAATGTTGCGACCTCGTTATTAACAACATCCAATGTCCATGATCAGGAAACTTTGATCATCTTGTTAATCAACGAGCTAGTTTATAAGAGAGGCATAACTAGGAACTTCCTTTTTGTTTATTAAACACACATGTATTAACGTTTCCGTATTAATACAATTATAGCATGTAAAATAAACATTTATCATAAATAAGGAATACGATAATAACCACTTTATTATTGCCTCTCGGGCATATTCCCTTCAGTCTCCCACTTGCACTAGACACAATAATCTAGTTTGAAAACTTTGCGTATTGAACACTTATGGCTTTGCGGTGTTCCATATACGCGATTGTAAGTGGTTAACATAATCTACGGATCTGACACTTTCAGGTCCATGTGTATTTGCATATCTTTGCGTCTCCACGCATCACTCATTCTCCAATGAGATGGCATTGTATAAATTTGGTCTTTTGGTGAGACCTTTAGTTCCTTGGGGTTAAAACACGTCGATAGTATTGTCGTACAATATATCTCTAGTGTTAGCCCGTTGCGAACAACACCTTAGTTTGATAACAAACTACTTGACACAAATTCCCTCCTTTGCTGCTACTATAGCAGTCATATACTTAGACTTTTGTTGTAGTATTCGTCACAATGTCTTAACTTTGGAATACATCCAAATCCATCATGAAAACTCCTTTCTATTTTATTGTGCCACTCATAGTTTAAATTGAGATAAACTTAGTTTGTATCTTGTGACAAAACTAGTATCAATGTAACGCTTTACAATGAACTATTTGTAATTGTTTGTCACCTCTACACATATATATTCTTAGTTGTTCCAAAAGATTATAAGAATATCCTCACTATCGTCCAATGATCATTTTATGATTCATTCTGGTATATGCTCATAACACTTAGAGCATAGGACATATCTGGATGTGTACATATCATGGTATGATTGATCAAAACATTCTCGTGATTTCACTCATCAAGTGTCAAAGTACTTGAATCTTGTTTCACATATCAAGTGTTGATACACTTCAATCTTGATTCAATTAATTTCCATGCGACAAGAACCTTTTCTTGTCGTTTCTATATTGAACTCCTTTAATATCTCATATATGTACGTTTGGCACAACCATATTAGCGTCACAGTCTATCCACGATAGACATTCATGCTAAATATTCGGGTTTTGCCTAAGTCTTTCATAAAAATGAAATTCTTAACCTTTGTCAATAAAAGATACATCATTTCTAATCAACAAGATGCCATCCACATAATGTATTAGAAATATGTCTCAACGCTCCCACTTAATTTCTTGCAAATGCAAGCATCTTCATCGTCTCCTGATGAAAACTCCTTTTCATTAAGGTGAAGATTCCAACTCCGCGATGCTTACTTCAACCATTGAAGTTTGCATGCCCTTTTAGCATCCTTTGAATTTTAACAAAACCCTTTGGACCGTGTCATGTACACGTCCTAGGTAACCATTCTATTAGAAGAATTTTTTTTTGTTTATTCATCTACCATATACCAAATTATATGTAGTGGTTGCTACTTTAATCCGTCCAGACTAAATATCGCTATGAAAGATCAAATCTTGTGATAGTCAACTCCTTGAACATTTTCATAAAATACTTTACGACATGTCGACTATTTCATAGATGTGAAACATCCATGTCTGTTTCTTTATAGATCCAAATACGACTGATAGGTTTTTACACCTTTCTAGAGGGTCTTCCAAGTTCAAAACTTGATTTCTCGTGTATGGAACTATCACAGATTTTATGGCTTCAAGCCATTTGACGGAGTCAGGGCCCATCATCGCTTCTTTGTATGTAGTCGGTTCATCATTGTCAAACAATAATGATTTACTCCCAAATCTAAGTATTTGATTGTTTATCCGACCGACTTGGTTCAATAAGAACTTAGATCTTCGGGACCACAACCTTTGAGTCACATAATCTATGAGCATTATGGCAGCCTCCGAAACCATTTATGGCGTTGTGCAACTCAGCACATTTAGCTAAGGTTCGTTAACCTTATCAAAGTTCTATTGTCCTCCCACTTAACATTTATGAAAAATTCCTTCTTCAAGAAACTTCATGTTTCAAGCGACAAACTCTTTTTGTCCTTGGTGTTATGGAGGAATAACCAATTGTTATTCGAAATAACCTACAAAGACATGCTCATCCGACTTCGGTTGTAAACATCTTACTTATGTTTAGCATACCAAAATTTAAGGAATGACAACTTGGGTTTTACCCCAAACCATAACTTCCATGGTGTCATTTCAACGGATCAATATGGAGCTCTTTTCAGTGTAAAAGCGGAAGTCTCTAAAGCTTTAATCTTTTAAAACATAATGGCAGTTTTATCAATAACACCTTTGATCCAACCATGTCAATAAAGGTGTTTTGCTAAACTTGCAACTCAAATAAATCCCTTTATGATAAAATCATAATTCATTTATTTTCTTGTTACACTTGTAACTCAAACAAATCCCTTATGATAAAATCAAAAACCATTTATTTTTTTGTTACAATGATTTTCCACTTCATCTTGAAAGTCTTTGAAACGTTTTTAAAATATTTCATACTTCTTTCTCATTAAGTGAATATTTACTCAAATTTCCGGAGAAAGCATATGAAGTTGAAACCCATCACTTACGACTACACATAATGGACTACATACATCGATATGTATAAATTCCAATATTTTAGTTGTTCGTTCTTCTTTGGCCTTTGAACGAAGTTTTAATTATCCTTAGGAAAGTGTCACAAGCGTCACTTGATCAAATCAAAGACTCCAAAAATCCATGAAAATGGAGTTTCTTCATGTTTTATTTCCAATATAATTTAAATAGCGATGTCACTTCATAAGTGATCTTTCAATCATTTGTCTTGCGACATTTTAGCATTAGGTTTTATGGATGTGATTTCTCCAACTAGATTTGTAAATCATCTATCTTATATGGAATACGGTAATTATTTGAACAACCTTTGTTCTCATAATACCTGATTTAAATAACAATTATTAAAACAAACCTTGAAGTCAAGCTTTGATGTCAACGAGAAATACAAACAACGGTTTGCTTGTTTTCGATGAACATCATCACATATTCTCTTGCTAGTTACTTAGGCCATTGTGGTTCATGAATTGTGTTGTTCCGTATGAAATTTCATACCAACTAATTCGGTATCCAATACCCAAGAACCACATTGTTTAACAAGCAAAGAATACAACCATAACATGTATATCATCCATATACCTAAATTGGATATTTCCAATCTTTTCTTTTCTGCCAAATATATTTTATAGATTCTCTTTCAGCATTTCCTTTTACTTTTTAAAAGAATCTATCAACATCAAAAGTGGCGCCATATACATGACACATAGTCCAAAGCGTGTATATTCAAATAATAATACCTTTGGACTTGCACTTTGAAGTAGATCACCATCATCAAAATGATCGGTATTCTTTCAAGATATATTCTTTAGTAATCTTTTAGTGTAGTACATATTCTATTCACCCTTATCATGACGAGTTTCATGATCAAGCTACTATAGCTTATAAAGGCGAATCGTGAGTATAACATTACTTTCCAAAACCCTTTTGGATGATTAGGATGTCTAGCATCTCCAACCTTCGTAAATTCTCATCCAATATGAGAACATATATTATACTCTATCATATTGCAACCAAAACATTGTTTCAGATATCGTTATATCTGCCACGCATGATGGTTTCTAAAACAATTCTTCTAGCTCCTAGATAAACTTGATATTAAAACAATCAAGAATCATGGAGGCAAACATGATACTTAAGATACTAACACTGGAATTGTTACTCTCGATTTAATACCAACTATTAAATTTTACGAAGTAAATAGAGTTTGCTGAAAGTTTGCAATAGGACTTTAAACTTTAGATTGACACTCAACACAATATGATACCAGTTCGTAAAGTATATATCCATAATTCTATAGTTCTATTATCTCAATTACAACTATGCATAAGGTGGTGAACGAATGCCAATGACTACAACAAATTATGCAAATTCACTTTGATTTAATTTATGATAAATTGAGTTCTACTAATCCAAATTAGAAATGAACTCCCACTCAAAAACGACATCCCTCGTGTCTTTTTGGTGATTACATGAACCAAATCCACTACACCAAGTCCGATCATCATGTGAGTCGGTGTAGCTTCAAAGGCAAGCATCAAATGGGCATCATATCTACTATATGACTCATGCTTAACCTTTCGGTCCGTGTTCCGAGGCCATGTCTGTACATGCTAGGCTCGCCAAGTAAGAACCTTAGTATTCGCGTGTGTAACTGTCTTACACCCGAGATATGCTCATGGATTCAAGTACACACGATCATCACGTGATGTCTTGAAACGATGAAACATTGTCGGTGCATACTTAAGGAAGAACACATTCTTATCTTGATATCTAAATGAGGGATCATCTTATTATGCTAATAAAACGCCAAACAAGCAATATAAGATGCAATCAAAACATCACATGTTTATAAGTGAAATGATATGGTTCCCGCATATGATCTCCATCATGTGCACCGTGGTATGATCTCTATCATACCTTTATGTGTAAGGCCAAGGTCTATGGAACTTACACGCTATGTGTGTTGTAAGATTATCATCTCATACTTCTACTTACAACATCACCATATCATAACACTAGCCCAACAACAATCTAAACTAGACGCCTCTAATTTATCCATTGCAAGTTTTACGTGGCTTAGGGCTTTCGAAGATAGAACCGTTCTTACCTACGAACATGAACCACAACAAGGATAACCAAATTGTTGACAACTCATTGCAAATTAGATATTGACTATAGTAGGAGAGACAGACACCCGCTAGCCACTTATGCAAAACTAGTTGCATGTCAAGTGTGGAACAGGTCTCATGTGCGATGACATGTAAAGTTTGTCCGGGCCGCTTCATCCCACTATGCCACCAATATCCAAAGTACAACTAAGAAGCAATAAAATGATCATCATCGCCCACATACTCATATGTGTACTACCCGTGCAAAGTATCTATGCATAGATCCGGCTCTGATACCACTGTAGGGTTCGCAGCATAGAAAACAAAAATTTTCCTACGATGGGAACAACTATGTACCAAGATCTATCTACTAGATACAAACAACGGGCGGATGTATATCCGTAGAGAACATACCCTTGAATACCAACAAAGCTTAACGAGTCCAAACTCGTGGTTGATGTAGACGATCTCTTGCCGATCTCAAGATCGAGAGGAAGTCCTAGCGCCGTAAAATAGCAGCGCATCCGTACTTGCACACACGTTCGAGGCACCGAGCAACCTCTGCCTCCTCGCTCCAGCGATGCAGCAGAAGCACAACTCTTTCTTGCCGAATAGCCACCGGGAACATGTATCTTGCTAGTCCGAGACCATGGGGAAATTCTAAAGGGGGGAGAGAGATCCTTCGCGAGGAGGTGTGATTTGAGAGGAGGAGAGGGGGGCCTTTTATAGGAGAGAGGGGGGCACCCAAGGGGCATGGCGCCCAGCCATGGGGGCTGCCCCCACCTCTTCCACATTCATGTGGGTGGAGCTCCCACTCAAAATGAAAAGCCTCCACTCCCATTAAAAAGCCTTCACTCAAAAATCCACGCACATGCATTAAATTTCCACCAAATTTAATGCAAGCTCTCATTTAAATAAAACTCTTTTATTTATTTATTCATAATTTTATTAATTACTTTAATTAACAAACATTCACATAAAACCCCTTACAACATTTCAATTTCACATGCAGAACCAGTTTCAGCAATTTCAACCGAAACAGTTCCGGTGTTTAGTGAAATAAATTCCTGTGCTTTCCTTTTCTTTTTCTGGCATATCATTTGCTCTGAATGGTGTCGGTATCCCTTAAGTGTGTCACCCTACGGTTCGCGAATAATGCGGACATGATCGAGACCCTTCTCCGATCAATAATCAGTAGCGGGACCTGGAGATCCATACTGACTCCCACACATTCAACGATGACTTCTGTGATCGTGTGAACCTTTTACGCTAGTATCTTAATCCCTTTTTTTCACGATATATTACATGTCCAAGATTCGATCATCGGTATCTCCATACCTAGTTTGATCTCGTTACCGACATGCACTCTTTTCTCGTTCCCGTGATATAACATTCTAGTGATCAAATCACTTGCTTGCAAGCTAACCAATGTGATATCACCGAGAGGGCCCAGAGTATATCTATCCGTCATCGGGATGAACAAATTCCACTCTTGATCCATGGGTCTCAACATAACACTTTAGTAGTTTTGAAGCCATCTTTATAATCACCCAGTTACGGTGTGACGTTTGATGTCATCGAGAAACTCTTCCGGTGTTAGTGATTGACATGATCTCATGGTATAAGGATTAGGATCACTTCGTAAGTTGTTATAGCAATATAAACTCAATGACTTTGATCGTAATGCTATACTTCGGATGAATGTTCATCACATCATTACACTAATGTTGTGACCTCGTTATTAACAACATCCAATGTCCATGATCAGGAAACTTTGATCATCTTGTTAATCAACGAGCTAGTTTATAAGAGAGGCATAACTAGGAACTTCCTTTTTGTTTATTAAACACACATGTATTAACGTTTCCGTATTAATACAATTATAGCATGTAAAATAAACATTTATCATAAATAAGGAATACGATAATAACCAGTTTATTATTGCCTCTCGGGCATATTCCCTTCAATTATTACATCGTCATTCCAGAGATAACATAGTCTTTTACAACTCCATAGCCATAGGCTAGTACAAGAGTTTAACTTAACATTATAAATAAAAGTCTTCATGTGCCACAGGCAAGCATGTTGAGTGTAGACTCATAACCCTAATCCTCATTAGAGTAACCTGCAACATCACAAGTTACAGCCACAATGGGTCAATACATTGGAATAGTATTGGCAAGTGATACCTTAGTAGAATATTAGTATCTAGCTACTACATGAATTTGGCTAAGTGTAGCTTAGGCTTGCTTTGCTCAAAATAGGTTTTACCTATCAGTTGAAAACACTAAGTTTTTTTGGCAAAAACTCGCGAGGAACCACCAATAAAAATTAGTGAACCTTCACCCTTGTTCAACCACAAGTTTTAACTTAGAAAATTGGGATGAGGAGATTCTTGATAGCTTCCATGTCTTGATGCTCAAATTTTCCATTACCGGGGACACGGCTAAGTACTTAGTTTCTTCCTTCTGCAGAGGTGGTGCACTTTCCCACAAGACTTTATTTTCACCAAGACAGGACCTTTCAAAAGCCTTCCCTTAGACCAAATGGACGCGTTCCAAACCTATCACCCACTACCACCAACTGTCCAAATGGCTAAGTTATTGCAACCTATATGATCCAGGCAGAGCCCATAATGCCATGTGGCTGCACTAGAAGCTTCTTAACATATGGCATCTCAAATCCCTTTGTTCCTAGGTGGCATTCCACAAGTGTGATACATAAGGTAAACCATAGAAATGGGCCTTGTGTAACCACTCAACATAAACCAATCCACCATTCCACCCAAATGTTTCATTCACTTAGTTGTTTTATTAAGCAAAACATAAGTCAAAGACTTAGAAATATTTTCCATAGCATGTGTATATAATCCACCCTTGGTTGCTACTAGCTAGACTAAGCATGGCAATAGCAAGTATCTTAACTTAGAGAAAATTCTAACAATTCTGCAACTACTAGGATTTCCCAAACATAGCATATAGATACTTAGCAAAAATTATCATGCAAGCCCTATACAAAATATTTCTAATGCATAGTCAAAATATTGGGACAAAAGTATGAAGCACCACTTTCCTTGGTCGTTGGAGGAGTAACAACAATCCTCACAGTCACAATCACCACTAGCACCAAAATCTACACATAAAATGATAGCACCAAATTCACATATCAAAATAAACAAGCAAAAATATATGAATGCATGCAAATGACATGTGATGATTTTTCTAACCCAACAAGACAAGTAAAACAGTACTGATCAAAAAAACCTAAGCATTTATATATCAAATAAACTTCATTTTTCTTTTAAAACATTTTCCAATTAATTTTTATACACAAAATAAGCCTACAAATGTCTCTGCACAAACAGCTAATCTTACAGAAGCAATTAATTAAAAAAAAGTAAATGGTTGGATAGAATTCTTTTTCCTGATTCCATTGATATAAAATTTGCAAAATTTGGACGTGTGGACCAAAAGTTATGAATTTTGCAAGTTTAAATGACTAATAGATCTAAATTCAGATTTTAAATCTAAACCCTAGCCACGCGGCAGCTTCTGATTCGCTGATACCGATTCGCACGGATCGATCGATGAGGGCCGTTGGATTAAAGTGACTGCACACAACCCAGATCTAAACGCACCGCTTCACTTAAGTTATCCATTGTATGCGTTGGATCTAGATCTAACGGTCCAAAACTAACAGACCAAAATTGAGCGGCGCTGCGACGGTGGCTGGCGGCGGCGCGCTCGGGCGGTGATGCTGCCAGAGATACATGAAGGGAGGGAGAGGGGGACGTTGCTCACCAGGTTCGTGACGATCTGCTGATGCTTGAGGTGGTCTTTGCAGGGACAGGTGCGCACGAGGTTGGTGTTGATTGCTCGCCGGAGTTCCTTCTAGCGACGGGCGCTTCTGTTCGTCGTCGTTGGCGAGGGTACAGATCATGCCAAGGCAAGAGAAGCAGCGTGTCATATGTGCAAGACGATTCTTGTCACGCGAGTGTCAGAGAGATGGAAAGGGGCGGTCGGAATTTACCACGAGAGGTCGTCGGAGTTGAAGCCGAAGACGGTGGCGCTCACTCGATTACGTTGCTGATGCTCTAGGGCACGCGCAGGCGAGCTAGTGCTACTGGGAGGTGCGCAAGGCAAAGTGGAGTGTGCTCGTGTGAACCAGAGGCAGAGGGGTGGTCGGGGTTGGCCGGAATTGGCGCTGCAGCTCGTCGGAGCAGCGGGGTCGCGACGTGGAATTCTCGTAGCCTGGGGGCGCTCGGGGCTTGGGGTTTGGGGGGAAATGGAGACGAGGCAGTGGGGGTTTAAGTAGCGAGCAGGGGCGAGGAATCCGCGCAGTGAATCAATGGCAATCAAGCCCGCAATCACGCGGCGGTGAATGGGGGAGAAACGGCCAGCGACTGTGTCCGCGGGCGTGGTTTGGGGGAGATGATGCTGACGTGGTGCAAGGCCCAGCGTCAGTGGCTGCGGGGTAGGGTTCGCACGGTGAGAGAGGGGGCAGAGGGGGAAATTGCCCGGGTGGGATTTTGGGCCGGTTCTGGTGCTGGGCTCAAATGGCATCGCCTATTTTTATTTTTTTCCTTTTCCCTTTTCTTTTTCTAATTTGATTTTCAGGAATGTTTTTCAAATGATTTCAAATGAGTTTGAACTCAAACTTATTCTGGATTATTGTAAAGTGAAATTTGCACATATTTGAGTGTGGAACATTGCTGTTCACTCAAAATTATATTGGCCCATTGAATTTAAAAATCAAAATCATGTGTTAATTAATTATTTTCCATAGGCATATGAATGGTTTTGAATTCATATTTTGTTTTGAAAATTTTGACCAAGCTTTGAAAATATCAATCAAACCTATGTTCAAATATTTTCTAGTTAAAACTAGTATTCTCATAATAGAGAGTAGCAATAAGGCCATTGCCTTGCTTACATAAAATAATATACAACAAATACTTCTGTTTTTGCAATCTTATTTGAAAATGATCCTAATATGGCTATGAATGCATGAATGATATGCAAACTTTGAAATCATAATTTTTGGGATGTTACATCCATAGTGAAGAAGTCCCTCGTTTGCGTATACCTAGCAATGGGGTCGCGGTCATGGGGGCGAGAGAGAATAGAGAGGCAGCTGGAGGCAATTCCCAAAGGTAGTAAGCCTTTATTTATTTTCCTGTACTTTAATTGCCTCCTATGGCTCTTCTTATATAGGGGGGAAGGGGACCCCCAATCCCCTTGGCCTATCCATGTGGGAATAAACAAAGGGAGGAGAGAGGTGAGGGCGAGGGGTTGACCGTCGTCCAGGGTCCCCATGGGCCCCGCATGGGAGCCTAGGGGCCCATGCGGCCACCTCCTCCCTTTCTCTCCTTTGCCTCTTTCCCTCATGGGCCCTTTCCCATATGGAAATTGGCCCAATAGGGAATTTAATCCTTTTATTTTATTAAATGAATATAAATAAATGATTAAATCACTATTTAACATTTAATTACATATTATTCAATTCCCGTGGCTATGGAACACCTTCATCCCACTACTGACATCCTCTGGACCTTCCCGGAACCATTCCGGTTTCTCTCTCTCTTTTCTTTGGTGATTCCCAATGGTTCGGGAACACTCCAGACATGGTTGATACCCCACTTGGACCAATGATCATCAGCGGGACCTGGAGGTCCATAATGACCACCTATGCATTCCATGAAACTTTTCATTGAACCATCAATGCTTTGTCCTATTCATTTTGTCTTTACGATACTTGTATTGTCTAAGATGTGATCAATGAAATCACCATGCCGAGTTCAACCTTGTTACAAACAATATCTACTTTACTCGATCTAACAAGTGATATGTAGCATCTCAATTGTCTAACAATTATAATGCTACTTGCCTATTCTATATTGCTACTTCCTACATGTCATTCTTTTGCATCATCATTATATCATGCTCATGTCACCATGCCACCTTGCATCTATTCGGTTCTTATCCCATATGCATTATATATTGTATCACTTGTATTTGCCTCTTGATATATTGTATTTGCTTCTTGATAAATTACTTCATGCCCAAGTTGAGTTGTGGGCATATCTCTTTTGAAATTCCACCACCTTTCTTTGGCACCACCTTATAATTAAACCATCCAAACCATATATGAGCCTTTGCAATTATTTTGGAATTTGTCTATATCGTATGTAATCAGATGGATCCACTTCTATTTCTACATGCTCCATATATGAACCATCTTGTTTTCAAAATATTGAATATGAGAAGCCTCATGGCCACCTTTGCATGCCGTGTGGGTAGAATATTCCACCTATCTTCCATATAACTTGTTTTGGAATAAGTGAGCATGCTTAAATATATATGGAGCAAATTAATCATATAGTGGGACACACACACTAGATTTGACCATTTATATTCATCTATGCTTATTTCCATCCACCCCATATGTAAAGAAATCTTGCACCTATGCTTAGGACTCAATTCAAATTTTTGAATGCATGCATGAGCCAAATGCCCACTTTTAATTATGGTTGTTTTCAAAACAAAGATGGTGGCATTTAATTCATTTGCATGACACATGCAATGTCCCTATAACTCTATTTATCCGAATTCATTCGATTTATGGCAGGGTGCTTGACGATTTGAATGAATACCATGGTTTCAATTCAAAATTCTATCAAATTATCTTCTCGGTTCACTTGCTTTTGTTTTCATTTGACCATGTGATTCTTTGCTTAGCTCATATATGTAAGAGTTTGGGGTTTTAAATCAACTAAAACTAAATCAAGTGCAACCATCTATCTAACATAAAAACCTAGCTTCCTAACTTCTTTCATTGCTAAGTATTAAACTTAAACCCTCTTAATCTCTCCCTTCTTCTATTCTTCCTCTATTTTTTATTTCAACAAGTTGGGACCCACTTACTAGGGTCTACTATTTTCCAAATTGTTTTGTTCATATTTTCTAAATCCAAATTCTAGTTATTTACTAACATGCCCAAATGATTATGAGGTATTGTTCTTGATATTACTCTACTCCCTCCTTTCTCTATTTAGAAAGGCTTCTACCTCCCTATTTAAAATCCCTACAAATTTTTAGGTGAGTTCAAAATGTTTTTCTTTGTAAAGGAAACAAATTAAAATGCTAAAGAGAAAACCTAACAACTAGAAAGAGTGAGCGAGATAGAAGCAAATTTCGGCCCTGTTCTTGACCAAACCCTCATTCCTCTTCGGCTAAACCAACCGAGCAGCCCACTCTAACTCAGCCCATCGAAACCTTCTTTTCCCTGGGTTTTCTTCTTTTTGTACAGCATGCATCGAGCGTCTCCATGTCGGCTATCTAGCGGTGGGACAGACGTCCTTCACGTGTCCCTCCTACCACATACCCCTGGTCCGAACCCAAGCCCTTAACCTCTACCTGCTCCCACCCTAGCGCAGCGCCGCCACATCCCCCTCGTTTCCTTTTTCTTCCCAGCCAAACCGAAAGCAATCGTCAGGTTCTCTATCATGTCATCGCAGCAAGCCTCCCCTACCATCTAGGCACACCAGGAGCTTCTCCATGTTGCTGTCATCACGATGGACACTGATATCTACACACGCTTCTATTCTTGTAGACAGTGTTGGGCCTCCAAGTGAAGAGGTTTGTAGAACAGTAGCAAGTTTCCCTTAAATGGATCACCCAAGGTTTATCGAACTCAGGGAGGAAGAGGTCAAAGGTATCCTTCTCAAGAAACCCTGCAATAAAGATAGAAGAAGTCTCTTGTGTCCCCAACACACCCAATACACTTGTTAGGCGTATAGGTGCACTATTTCGGCGAAGAGATAGTGAAATACAAGTAATATGGATGATTATAAGTGGTAATTGCAATCTAAAATAAAAATGGCAGCAAGAAAGCATGTAGCAGGACTGATTATAAAGGGTGTTTCAATGCTTAGAAACAAGTCCTAGCGATCATACTTTCACTAGTGGACACTCTCAATAAACACATAATATCTTCTCTTCACTATGCTACCCTGAACTACTCTCCGTTGGACGGTGTAGGGCTATAACATCACTCCTTAAAGTTCGCATTCCCCATCTAGGTAACCCCTCACTATCACCTTGAGCGCTAGATGGTTCCAACAAACACCACAATTTCATAGAAACATCCAACTCAAGTTATAACTCATGATAAGTATTTCTGTAATATTTATCCTAAGTGTCACACGGTGTGCAAACTGTCAACTTCACACACGTGGGGATAAGAAGGGATTACAATAACTAAAGCACTTGATTAGCAGAGTAGATCTAATGATTCAACTAGATTACAAAGCTCATGACCATAATAAGATCACGCATAGATAGAGAGAGAGATGAACACATAGCTACCGGTAGAGCCCTTAGCCTCGAGAGAGAACTACTCCCTCCTCATCATTGGGAGTCAGCAAAGGCGATGGAGATGGCGGTGGAGTCGATGGAGATGACTCCGGGGGCAATTCCCCGTCCTGCCAGGGTGCCGGAACAAAGATTTCTGTCTGCCGAATCTCGTCTTCGGTGCTGGTGGCGTTATGGAACTTTTCGTGGAATTCTGATCTGGTTCCTTGGGTTTCTACCTCGGGGTGTTTATATAGGAGAAGGGGAGAGGTCGGTTGAGGGCCAGGGGGCCCACACCATGCCCTGGCGCGGCCTAGGGTGGGCTCGCGCTAGGGAGTGGTACGGCCGCCATGTGGCACCTCTTCGTCCCCCTCCCGACTCCGTTTTCGCTCTGGTAAAATATTGACTTTGGCTTTTGTTCCGTCCAATTTCGAGAATATTTCTTTACTAACTTTTCTAAAACCAAAAACAGCAGAAAATAGGAAACTAGCACTACTGCATCTTGTCAATAGGTTAGTTACAGAAAATGTATAAAAAATCCTCAAAGTGTAGACAAAACATAAGATAGTTGATACAAAACAAGCATGGAGCATCAAAAATTTAGATACATTTACGACGTATCAAGCATCCCCAATCTTAACTCCTGCTCGTCCTCGAGTAGGTAAGTGATAAAAAGAATAATTTTGGAGGTGACATGCACCATCACAATCTTGATCAAAATATTGTAAAGCATTGATAGCTGGGATCATAGTACTCTAAACATGAGCATGAAAGATGTAGTTCTAACAATAAGACAGAGCAACTAAGTTGTAACATGAAAAGGTACAAACAAAAGATCATGAATAACAATGCACTGAAATACATTTGTTTGTTTCACATATAGAAAACATAGCATGAGTGGTATTCAGCTTGTCCCTCATGGAATAGAAAAACATATATGCATAGGACACCCTCAAAGTACATAAGGGTGACTAGATATAAATAGTTTAAGAACAAGCAATACCAAAATGATGAATCAATCAATAAGTTTTGGGAAATGCACATTAAACTAAGAAGGACAACTATGCTCTCTTAATTGGTGCATAAAGATAGAACATGGAGACTCAACATAAAAGTAAAAAATAAAGGCCCTTCACATAGGGAAGCAGGGATTTCAAGTTTCATGAAGAGCTTCCAAAAATTATGGTACTTATTAGCTTTGAGCTCTCATTGCCATCATAAGCATCTTGAGGTGATTAAGGTTAAAGTGACACAAATATGAGTATATGCTTGACAAGTTATAAGTTTAAAATCTCATGCCCCTTGCATACGAGTACTGAACCTCATGCTACTCAACTTTGGTCACAAGCAAGTTCTTGTCATTGTAAGTATATGTGTATCATAGAGAACTGCCAACGGGGTACCCCTTGACCCATGACATAGGAGCTATCCCATATCAAAATGACAAGGCAAGAAACAATGAGCATCTCAGCGATCTTTTTATTTCCTATTTGCATAGGTTTTTATTGAGGATGCTTCACATATGCTCATTATGGTTATGCTGCAAGTTTCCACCATGATTAGGCATGGATTAGGCTAGACGCCCAGGCGTTTCTCTAACACATATACAAACTCCATGAGCTTACAAGTTCCCCTTTTATTTCACACCGCCAGGATCCATAAACAAAAGAACATGATATCAACTGAATAGAATAAGTGCAATGTTGAAAGCGTTCCCCATGACAACATGGTTCTGCTATTTCACAACTTATAATTTGCAAGCATATAAGAAACATAGATGGGCACAATGGTTCAAGTTTATTAAGTGCAAGAAAGTAAAGTGTGCCATCAACTTTGTGGGAGCTTTAATCACTAATTTTCACACAAGTTTATATGGAAGATAAATAAATACATGAATATAGTTGGAATGGTGTAACACACCATGCATAGGAATTTATAGTGGAATCTTTGGTAACTTGGTTTCTTGGGAGTTGGATGCATGAGTAGATCTCATACTCAGTACAGGTGGAGGCTATCAAAAGACTGGGAGCAACCAACTAAGAGAGCAATGATGGCCATAATCATGCAAAGCGTCAAAACATTATTAATTAAAGCATAAAGTGATATCCCAAGTCAAAAACTAAATGATCGTAGAGTCTAAGGCAACTGGTTCATAGTCTTAACATGGTGTAAGCATGTGCCAAGTAAACCCAAATAAAGCATCAAAGGAGAATACTACAATATTATGCTTTTGTATGCTAAAACAACACATGATTCTTTCAAGGCACATTAAGCAATCTAAATTGCTTGAACAAGTCATGCTAAACAATAATCACTAAGCATATGGTAAAAGAAACATCTAACATGACATGATAAAGTCCAAGCCACAGTCAAAGCAAGCTTCCTTTTGTACCACTATAAGCATGAAACATTCTACTCTTTTCCAACACTAATCAACTTACTTGAAACAACTCACAAAGATAATAATCAATAAATAATAAGAGAGCTTGTCTCACCTAACTACAAAGAAGAACCAAATAGTTCTAAGAAAAAAGCATAAGAAAACTAAGGCTAAATTCAGTGCTAGCAAAAGAGAACACTCATAGAACAATAAGAGTGAAAACTAGAGTGTTCTAGGCAATGAAGAACTACGTGTGACTTCTCCAAAATAGGTGTGTTGGGGTCTGACCAACTTATTGTAAAAAACAAAACAAAATAAAACTAAAAACAAAAACAAAGATGCTCCAAGAACAACACATAGTGCATGAAGCAGTAAAAGTGTAGTATCTTGAAAGAAAACCTGAGATTTTTGTTGATGAAGAAGGGGATGCACAAGGAATCCCCAAGATTTGATCCTTGTACCTCTTGAATATTTCTTGGGGTGACACGCGTTGCATCCCCAAGCTTGGGATTTTTTCCATACTTGATCTCATCACATCATTCTCTCCCTACACTTGAAAACTTCCTTCATACAAAACTTCACACAATTTTCATTAGCAACATTAGTGTATGCAAGATAATAAACCTTTGGATTCAGTTTAAAGTTAAGTAAATCATCCCTTAAACATAAGATACTGTATAAATTCCTTTTAAAAGCTCAAGTGATCAAGAAGAACTCAAAAGAAATCGATTTAAGAGGCAAATGCAAATAATGGCAGAAATCTGCCAAAACAGACCAGCAGGTAAAGGCCGATTTTTTCGAAAATCTTGTATTTCTCAAATAGAAAAGTGAAAACTAACGAAAGTTGGGTAAATACGAGGGGCATGCACACAAAAAATTACAGATCATTACAACGTTTTTGGGATTTTTCACGATTATTTACAGCGAATCTCAGAAATCTGTTTTGGGACAGCAACTTCCCCAAATCTTAATTCCCTCTCATTAGAGGCTATTCTTGGTACAAAAACCAAACAAAAAGGATAAGGAGAGGTTTCTACAGAGGTAACAACTTCCAAGAATCAAAGAAACAAAAATAAACTGAAAGCAAAAATATAATGGGTTGTCTCCCAAAAGCTCTTTCTTTATAGTCATTAAGATAGGCATGATAATTTCGATGATGCTCACATAAGAAATATGAATTGAAGTAAAAGAGGGCATCAAGAGAAAATATAAAACAAATTTAATTCTAACCCACTTCCTATGAAAAATAATCTTGTAAAGAAACAAGTCATGAAAGCACAAAGCAACAAGCATAGGAAAGTAAAACAAGTGCAACATCAAAATTTTCAACATAAAGAGGGGAAACTTAATATTTTTGAGATGCATAAAACCATTTTCCCTCTCTCATCATAACTTCCAGTAGCATCATGAATAAAATTAACAATATAAGTATCACATAAAACATTCTTATCATGAGCCACGTGCATAGAATAATTATTACTCTCCACATAAGCATAGTCATTCTTATTAATTATAGTGGGAGCAAATTCAACAAAATAGCTATCATTATTATTCTCGTCACCATAATCATCAAATATAGGAGGCACATTGTAATCATAATTAATTCTCTCCTCAATAGTAGGTGGACTAAAAATATCATATTCATCATTGTTAATCATCATATATTGGAGATATAATATCATGATAACAAATTTTCTCCTCTATAGTAGGTGGACTGAAAATATCATATTCATCATTGTAATCATCATATATTGGAGGTATAGTATCATCATAAGCAATAGGATTGTTATCTTCCAAAGTGTGTTCATTTGTAAACATATCATCATTCAAAGGGACATCGATAGTACTAATAGTACAACAATTATTAACATCATCATTTTCAGAATTGGTACTGAAGAGATTTTCAATATCGAAAGTTGTGTCCTTTTCCCAATCATGATCACTACTATAGGTAACAGGCATAGGAACATCATTGAGTTCAAACTCATCAGCAAAAACTATAATACCAGCAACATGCTTAGGGTAAAATATCGTTTCCTCTCTCCTTTTACTCCTCTTCTTCTTCTTCCCCTCTTTAGGAGGGAGAGGCTTGAAAGGAAGCTTCTCCACATACCCTGGTTTATTGTTAGAGACAATAGAAGAAACTTTGGAGGATTCCTCCTTTTCATTAATAAGAACAAAACACATATTAGTCCTGTCATATTTTGGTAAAGTCTCATCTTTTATAATATTTTGTATGTAACTATTTGCGTGGCAATTTGATGGAACCCAGCACTTGTCGTGGGACGCTTCGTTGGAAACCCCAAGAGCAAGGTATGAAGCAGCACAGCAGCAAGTTTCCCGCAGTAAGAAACTGAGGTTATCGAACCAGTAGGAGGAAGGAAACGTCACACAGGTGTTGCAAGCAACTCAGAGACCTGCACACCACAAACTCAAGACTTTGCCCCAACAAATCAGTGAGGTTGTCAAGCTCACCGGTTTGCTGTAACAAAGGATTAAATGTATGGTGTGGAAGGTAATGGTTTGCAGCAAGTAAACAAGTAACAGTGGAAGATGTATTAATGGTCAAGATTGGACCGGGGTCCATAGTTCACTAGAGGTGCTCTCCTTAGATAAACAACATGGCATGAAGGGTAAACAAATTACAGCAGGGCAATTGACAGGAATTGAGCAAGGCATAACAATGCAATTACTAGTCAGAAAGATCCTATGAGATTCGATTGGGCAATACAACAAGATACATAGACCGCCATCCAACTGCATCTATGACTAGAAGTCCAACTTCAGGTTATCATCCGAACCCCTTCCAGTATTAAGTTGCAAGCAACAGACAACTGCTTTAAGCAAAGTGTGTAAGGTAAATAGTCCACATGTTACATGAAAAAGAGACCGTTGTTTTCTCCCTAGTAGAAATAGCACATCTACAAACGAAGAGATTATTGTCACTTCCCTTGGAAACTAGAGGCATGAACCTACTATTGAGCATAAATACTCCCTCCTGGAGTCACTAGCAACTACTTGGCCAAGATAGCTACTAAAAACAGAGAGCATGTAAGATCACAAGAAACACATACATGATAGAATCATAAAGACAAAACCATTAATCAAACCAACATAATAATCTAAATATCCATCGGATCCCCGCAAACACAACATGCATGATTACAAATAGATTAGATCTTATCATGAACAAAGCTCACAAGATCTATACATGAAAGCACAAAGGAGGAGATACAAACATCTAGCTACTACATGGACCCATAGTCCAAGGTGGAACTACTCACACATCATACTGGAGAGAAGGCCTCCGGGATGATCTCCCCTCCGACAGGGTGCCGAGAAGAACTTCAGATCCCCCCGATCTAGGGACGATTGTGGCGGTGACTACAGACGGTTTTGTGGAGATTTGATCAGGTGCTTAGGGTTTCGTCTTCAAGGGCTTCTTACAGGCGAAGGGGGAGGCCGAGGAAGCGGCCAGAGGGGCCACACCGCTCCTAGGCACGGGCCCACCCCTGGCCACGCCTAGGGGGGTCTGGCTGCCCTGGCCCGCTTCTCCTTCTCCCCTATGGACTTCTTGTTCCCCACGGAAATTAATTGACTTTAAACTTTGTCCCGTCCAATTCCGATAATATTTCTTTACTAACTTTTCTAGAACCAAAAACAGCAGAAAACAGGCAACTGGCACTATGGCAACTTGTTAATAGGTTAGGACCAGAAAACATGTAAAAAGCACCTCAAAGTGTAGACAAAGCAAAGCAAAGTAGATACTAAACAAAAATGGAGCATCAAAAATTATAGATACGTTTCCGACGTATCAAGCATCCCCAAGCTTAACTCCTACTCGTCCACGAGTAGGTAAGTGATAAAAAGAATAATTTTTGAGGTGACATGCACCCTCTGAATAAAGATCCAACCATTTGCAAGAATTGAAAGTTGGGATCAAAGAACGCTAAACATGTGCATGAAAGATGGAGTTCTAACAATAGGACATAGTAACTATGCATGCAACATGGCATGCTACAAACAAAGATCATGAATAACATGCATTGAAAAACGTTTGTTTGTTTCACATACAGAAAACATAGCATAGTGGCAATCAGCTTGTCCCTCATAGAGTAGCAAATAGATGCATAGGACACCTTCAAAGTCCACAAGGGTGACTAGAAACAAATAGCACAAGAACAAGTTATATCACAATATGCATCAATCAACAAGCTTTGGAACACTGCACATAGAATGACAACTATGCTCTCTTAATGGTGCCTAAAGGTAGAAGGTGGAGACTCAAATAATGGTGGAAGAAAGGCCTTTTATAAAGGAAGCAGGCATTTCAAGTTTCAAAAAGAGCTTCCAAAATTTATGGCACTTATTAGCTTTCAGCCCTCATTGCCCTTATCATAAGCATCTTGAAGTGGTTAAGGTTAAAGTGAACAAATATGGAGTATATGCTTGACGAAGTATAAGTTGGCAATCTCAAGTCCCTTGAATACGAGGGCCACACCTCATGCTACTCAACTTTAGTCACCTGTAAGTTCTTGTCATTGTAAGTATTTGCATATCATTGAGAACCGCCAACGGGGTACCCCTTGCACATGGTACAGGAGCTATCCCATAACCAAAATGACAAGGCAAGCAGACAATGAGCATCTCAGCAATCTTCTTATTTACCATGGGAATATGGTGCTTTTTTCTATCTTTCCTCTTTTCTCAATGTGTCTTTTTTTATAAGAAGAATGCGTCATAGATGTCCCTATGGTGATGCTGCAAGTTTCCACCATGATTAGGCATGGCTTAGGCTAGCGGCCCAGTCGTTTTCTAACACAGGATACAAACTCCATGGACTTACAGGTTCCCTCTTTATTTCACACCGGTGACATCCATAGACAAAAGAGCATGATATCAACTGAGTACAAAGCACAAGTGCAATGTTGAAAACGTTCCCCGTGACAACATGGTTTTGCTAATTCCAACGTATAAGTGCAAACATATACAATATAGAAGACACAATGGTTCAAGTTTATTAGGGGCAAAGAATATAAAGTGTGCCATCAAGTTTGTGAGGGCTTTAATCACTAAGTTTTCACATAACAAAATAGTTTTTAATTGGAAGATAGCTGAAAACAAGAATATACTTGGAATGGTGTAACACACCATGCATAGGATTTTATAGTGGAAACTTTGGAATAACTTGGTTTCTTGGGAGTTGGAAGCATAGGAAGAGATTACTCATACAAGTGGAGGCTAGCAAAGGACTGGGAGCAACCAACTAAGGGAGCGATAATGACCATAATCATGCAGAGCTACAAAGCATTACTAATCAAAGCAAACAGTGGTACTACAAGTCAAGTACTAAATGATCATAGAGGCTAATGGTTCATTGTCATAGTCATAACATGGTGTGAGCATGTGCCAAGTCAACCCAAACAAAGCATTAAAGGAGAATACCACAATACTATGCTTTTGCATGCTAAAACAACGCATAATTTTTTCAAGGAACACTAAGTAATCCCAATTGTTTGTAACAAGACATGCTACAGCAATAATCACTAAGGATAAGGTCAAAACAACACCTAGCATGTCATGCTAAAGTCTAAGTCACAGTCAGTGCAAGCTCCTTTTGCACTTCAAGCAAGAACTTACTACTCCTTTCCAACATCAAGAAACTTATTTGCAAAACAACACAGCGAGAACGGGGCTCCAAACTAATTAAGCAAACTAAACAAACTAAGCAAATCAAACAAAAACTAAGACACTCCAAGAACAACACAACTGTGCATGAAACAATAAAAACGAATTGTCTAGACAGACCCGAGCTTTTTATTGATGAAGAAGGGGATGCCTTGGGCATCCCCAAGCTTTGACGCTTGTACCTCTTGGATATTTCTTGGGGTGACACCATGGTGGCATCCCCAAGCTTGAGCTTTTGCCCATTCTTGATCTCATTGCATCATTCTCTCTCTACACCTGAAATTTTTTCCTTCACACAATCTTCATTAGCAACATTAGTTTATTCAAAAGATATTAGACCTCTGGCAAAGCTTTGAACCATCAAGGATTTTCACTAAAAACACAAGCTACTGTAGTAAATACTTCAAAAAGCTCAATTTCCCAAAAAGAACCCAAAAAGGAATCAATAAGAAGCAAATGCAAATAATGGCAGAAATCTGTCAAAATAGGCCAGCAGGTAGAAACCGATTTTTTTTTAAATCTTCTGTTGCTCAAATAAAAAAGTGTTGAACTAACAAAAGTTAGCTAACATACTGGGGCATTTATTAGTAAATTTTGATCTCAATCTGAGTTACAGAGACTCCTCACGAATTATTTTGGTGGGGGACAGAAATCTGTTTCGAAACAGCAACTCCCCAAATCTTACTTCTCTCTCATTAGAGGTCATTCTTGGCACAAAAAGCAAACAAAAAGGATAAGGAGAGGTCATTACCAAAGTAATAACTTCTAAGACTCAAGGAAACTCTTGGGTTATCTCCCAACAAGTACTTTTCTTTAACGCCTTTAAATTAGGGACAAGAAGCAAGAAGAATCAAGTATTTTCAAATGAAGAATTGCCCCTCTTGTTCTTTCCCTTTCTTACCTTTCTTCTTCTCTTTAGGGAAGATATGATTGCTTACCAGAGGAGAAAAGTGCATAATGCCTTTTCCCACATCTATTACCGCCCCAAAGTGTTTCAGTAGGGATCTTCCAAGTGTAATTTGTCCCTTGCCTACACATTCAATAACAAGATAATCAGTAGACACCATTTTCCCTGAGATTTTTGTAATCAAACCTTCAGCTATTCCAATGGGAAATATAGTGGCATTGTTGGTAAGAGAGATTTCCTCTCCGCCTTCAGTAATCCCCGAAAGACTCAAGGAATCGTAAATATCTTTAGGCATGAGGCAAAATTCAGACATGATATCACAGTGAGCATCAAAAAGTGTAGTGTTTATAGAGACTTTGATTATGGGAAACCACTTTGAAGGCTCAGAATTTATGGGAACATAATCATGGTAAGCCTTAAGCGTGTGATAGCACCTATTCATAGCAGCAATACTAGTCTCAAGAGTGTGCAACCTAGCAAAAATATTTGTGAAAGAGGAATCAGACTTGCCAGGTGTACCATAAATCATGGTTAATTTCTTTATGGCATCAAAAGCTTCATCCCCAATACATAGAAAAAAATCTTTCTCAGCCATAACATCCAAAGCATATCTATAATGAAGAGCAATACCATGGTAGAAACTATTAATAACCAAGCTAAGGCTCACCTTAGGCTCAGTTTCCCTCTGTAAAGCAGAGATTCTGGACCAAGCTTCTTTAAAACTTTCTTCACTTTTTTGCTTAAAAGTGGATATTTCTACCATATGGGAAATAAAGGTTGGTCAAAAACCAGACATGGTAGCAACTAAAGTAGGAACTAATATTTTTGTGTTTTTGAATAAAGAAAGCAAACCAAACTAGACTAATGTTTTTGGGTTTTTTGGAAAGAGGCAAACAAAACCAAGCAAAAGAAACAAAGCAAACTAAAAACAAAGTAAAGAGAAAGGAAGTGAAGGAATCCCCTAGTGAAGACGTCCTTAGCCTCGCCGGCAACGGCGCTAGAAAATAGCTTAATGGCGCCCAACACTTGTCGTGGCCGCTTTGTTGGAAACTCCAAGAGCAAGGTATGAAGCAGCACAAAAACAAGTTTACCTCGGTAAGAAACCGAGGTTATCGAACCAGTAGGAGGAAGGAAACGTCACACAGGTGTTGCAAGCAACGCGGAGACCTGCACAACACAAACTCAAGACTTTGCCCCAACGAATCAGTGAGGTTGTCAAGCTCACCGGTTTGCTGTAACAAGGATTAAACGTATGGTGTGGAAGGTAATGGTTTGCAACAAGTAAACAAGTAACATTGGAAGATGTATCAATGGTAAAGATTGGACCGGGGTCCATAGTTCACTAGAGGTGCTCTCCTTAGATAAACAACATGGCATGAAGGGTAAACAAATTACAGCAGGGCAATTGACAGGAACTGAGCAAGGCATAACAATGCAATTACTAGTCATAAAGATCCTATGAGATTCGATTGGGCAATACAACAAGATACATAGACCGCCATCCAACTGCATCTATGACTAGAAGTTCAACTTCAGGTCATCATCCGAACCCCTTCCAGTATTAAGTTGCAAGCAACAGACAACTGCTTTAAGCAAAGTGTGTAAGGTAAATAGTCCACATGTTCCATCAACAAGAGACCGTTATTTTCTCCCTAGTAGCAACAACACATCTACAACCAAAGAGATTATTGTCACATCCCTTGGAAACTAGAGGCATGAACCCACTATCGAGCATAAATACTCCCTCTTGGAGTCACTAGCAACTACTTGGCCAAGATAGCTACTAACAACGGAGAGCATGCAAGATCACAAACAACACAGACATGATAGAATCATAAAGACAAAACCATTAATCAATATCCATCGGATCCCCGCAAACACAACATGCATGATTACAAATAGATTAGATCTTGATCATGAACGGAGCTCACAAGATCTATACATGAAAGCACAAAGGAGGAGATACAACCATCTAGCTACTACATGGACCCATAGTCCAAGTTGGAACTACTCACGCATCAGATCGAAGAGAAGGCCTCCGGGATGATCTCCCCTCTGGCAGGGTGCCGGGAAGAACTTCAGATCCCCCCGATCTAGGGACAATGCTGGCGGTGGCTACAGAAGGTTTCATGGAGATTTGATCGTGTTCTTAGGGTTTTTGCATCGGGGGCTTCTTATAGGCAAGGAGGGAGGTCGAGGAGGCGTCCAGAGGGGCCACACCCCTCCCAGGCGCGGGCCCAACCCTAGCCGCACCTAGGGGGGTCTGGCTGCCTTGTCTTGCTACTCCGTCTCCCCTCTGGACTTATTGTTCTCCACGGAAAGTAATTGACTTTGACGTTTGTCCCGTCCAATTCCGATATTATTTCTTTACTAACTTTTCTGGAATAAAAAACAGCAGAAAACAGGAAACTGGCAGTGTGGCAACTTGTTAATAGGTTAGTACTAGAAAACATGTAAAAAGCACCTCAAAGTGTAGAAAAAGCAAAGCAAAGTAGATACTAAACAAGCATGGAGCATCAAAAACTATAGATATGTTTTTGACGTATCACAATTATCAATACAGTAAAGATGACAACCATGCAGGATGTTATTCATATCAAAAGCACTCATATCTACCAAAAAAATCTTGATAACTCTTCACACCCCAAAAATAATGTAAGTTTATCATGTTGATTAAGAGTGATCATGTTATCACAATACAAACTTGCAGTACTCATTAGATTATAAGGGCTATTATTATGGCCCGAGCATTGAAAATTGAAATGGCCCACTTTATAGCAAAGTTCATGAATAAAAGGATGGAGGGTCGACACAAACTTTTTTACCAAGATCATTTAGAGCACTATACCACGTTCTAGTTTTTTCATTCCTGTAGTGGATTCAATATTCTGCTTCGATTTGATTCTTTTCACAAGGTCTAAGTACTCCACAAAAATAAACATTCTTATAAGAAATAGTACTTTCAGAGGTATGAGCATGTTTATTGCAATCATTAATAACAAATTCATTTTTCATGCAAGTGTCTTTAAAAGGTTCATGATACATGTACCAATTTTCTTTAGGAGCATTAATATGAGAAGCAAAGGCTCTAAAATAATTAACAAGAATTTTAGGATCAAGACCATATTTAGAACTAAGCTCTTGAAAATTACAATTTCAACAAAAGACTTAATGCAATCATACTCATAGTTTATACCTGGTATTTTACCTTTGTCGTTATCCCAATCTTCGGTATTGCTTTGAATTGTTTAAAGAAGATCCCACTTAGCTTTGACCTCCTTACTTGTGAAGGATCCCCCTAAACAGGTATCTAGATAGTCCTTGTAATGTGTTGAAAGAATTGCATAAAAATTATCAATAACAATATTACAGGGAAGCTCATGAATGGGACATTTGAGCATTAGTGACTTCAATCTCCCCCATTCTTGGGCAATACTTTCTCCATCATGAGGATGAAAATTATAAATATAATTCCTATCTTTATGAATTTCGTGAGGAGGATAAAATTTAGAGAAAAAGAGAGATTCAAGTTCCTTCCACTCCAAATAATGAGGATCATCTAGTAGCTCATACCACTCCCTTGCTTTGTCCCTAAGTGATAAAGAGAATAGCTTTCTCTTAACTTGGTCCATTGAAATAGCTGCACACTTGAACAACTCGCATAATTCATGTATAAAGATTAAATCATCACCAGGATGGATAGTTCCCTCTCCAAAATAGCAGTTATTCATAACACGTTCAACAATCTCCATAGGTATTTTAAAAGGGACACTTTCAGTATGTGCATTTGAAATATCACAAGCATCATCAGAATTACCACATATGGGAGATAAAGTATTATCAGAGCAAAATTTCTCCTCTAAAGCTGGGGAACTAAGAAAATCATTTTCATTAAGACTAGCTTCCCCAAGCTTAGACGTTTCCATTGAATTAGTAACAAAGGTGTTCAAAAAATTCATACTAATAACATTGATATTAGCATGCAAAGAAAGTTCCATAGGTTTTTTAATTTTATTTTCAAACCATTCATGTTCTAACTTAGGAAAAATACTAACAAGCTCCCTAATTTTGTTGTTGTTTTCCATTAAGCCTAACTAGTGAAAATAAAAACAAGAAACAAAAAGATACAATTGCAGGATCTAAAGGAAATAACATCAAGCACTCACACACTAGCAACAGTACTAGAAGATAGCTTAGTAGCCAGAGGATGTAAGTACCCTTTACCTTACCTCCCTAGAAACGGCGCCAGAAAAGAGCTTGATGTCTACACACGCTTCTATTCTTGTAGACAGTGTTGGGCCTCCAAGTGCAGAGGTTTGTAGAATAGTAGCTAGTTTCCTTTAAGTGGATAACCGAAGGTTTACCGAACTCAGGAAGGAAGAGGTCAGAGGTATCCCTCTCAAGCAACCCTGCAATCAAGATACAAGAAGTCTCTTGTGTCCCCAACACACCCAATACACTTGTCAGGTGTATAGGTGCACTAGTTCGGTGAAGAGATAGTGAAATACATGTAATATGGATGATTATAAGTGGTAATTGCAATCTGAAATAAAAATGGCAGTAAGCAAACATGTAGCAGGACTGATTGTAAAGGGTGTTTCAATGCTTAGAAACAAGTCCTAGGGATCATACTTTCACTAGTGGAAACTATCAATAAGCACATAATATCTTCTCTTCAATATGCTACCCTGAATTACTCTCCCGTTGGACAGTGTAGGGCTATAACAGCACTCCTTAAAGTTCACATTCCCCATCTAGGTAACCCCTCACTATCACCTTGAGCGCTAGATGGTTCCAACAAACGCCACAATTTGATAGAAACATCCAACTCAAATTATAGCTCATAATAAGTATTTCTGTAATCTTAAGCCTAAGTGCCACACGGTGTGCACACTGTCAACTTCACACACGTGGGGATAAGCGAAGATTACAATAATTAAAGAACTTGAGTAGCTGAGTAGATCTACTTATTCAACTAGATTACAAAGCTCATGACCACAATAAGATCACGCATAGAGAGAGATGAACACATAGCTACCGGTAGAGCCTTTAGCCTCGAGAGCGAACTACTCCCTCCTCATCATGGGAGTCAGCAACAACGATGGATATGGTAGTGGAGTCGATTGAGATGACTCCGGGGGAAATTCCCCATCTGGCGGCAGGGCGCCGGAACAGAAACTTCTGTCGCCCGAATCTCGTCTTCGGTGGCGGCGGTGCTGTGGAACTTTTCGTGAAATTCTAATCTGGTTCCTAGGGTTTCTGCCTCGGGGTGTTTATATAGGCGAAAGGGATAGGTCGGTTGTGGTATAGGGGCCCACACCATGCCCTGGCGCCGCCTAGGGTGGGACCGCGCCAGGAGGTGGTGAGGCCTCCCTGTGGCGCCTCTTCGTCCCCCCTCTGGACTCCGTCTTTGCTCCGGTAAAATATTGACTTTGGCTTTTGTTCCGTCCAATTCCTAGAATATTTCTTTACTAACTTTTCTGAAACCAAAAAGAGCAGAAAAAAGGCAACTTGCACTACAACATCTTTTCAATAGGTTAGTTCTAGAAAATCTATAAAAATGCCTCAAAGTGTAGACAAAACGTAAGATAGTTGATAAAAAACAAGCATGGAGCATCAAAAATTATAGATACGTTTATGATGTATCAAACACCGAGTCGCTTGCCTGTTTAGGCCACCGCGAGCTCCTCTTCACCCTGATGGCATCTACAGCTCGAGATATTGTACACGGAGGATCACCCGCAGTACCGGGACGCCGTCGTCCGTACCCCGACATCGTGGCGCGCACTCGCGGTTGCCCTGTCGCTCGCCATCTCGGGCGCCCATGTCTTGTTGTCACTGTCGATGACTCCTAGCTTGCCAGCAGGACTAGGGTGAGCGCTGCTTCCGTTCTAGACCATTTATGCACCTTATTTGTCTCCATGTCATCACCATTTGTGCGTACCCCGAGCGCTAGCCATGAACGTGCATG
Source organism: Avena sativa (assembly GCA_916181665.1). Lineage (NCBI taxonomy): Eukaryota > Viridiplantae > Streptophyta > Magnoliopsida > Poales > Poaceae > Avena > Avena sativa. The sequence continues at coordinate 116,820,525 of OV702298.1, forward strand.
TACCTGTCAAGCGGGTTGTAATTCCTGCCATTGCTCTGCACGCTCACAATCTGCACCAGACGCACTGCACCCACACTAGGACATGCTGCCCTTGGGTCAACATCTCATGTCCTTCTCTTGCCGATGTGTTTATGATAAACACACGTATGCACTCTTCACACGCCGAACAGGAGCAGCAGCAGCCGCACACACCAGCACGCGCACCATTGCTCTAGTCACCGCCGGTCGCGGCCCTCACGTCCCCTGCTCCACCTTGTTGCCACTTTCCCCTGCACCTCACCCCGACACCGAGCACCACCGGAGCCAGCGTGCTATCACTACATGTGTGTGTCCAGACCTGCACGAGGACTACAGCAGTAGCAGCCGCGCCTGACAGCAGCAGCTTGTCGCGCCTCTATTTTCTAACATTGCCAAACTAAACTCACATGATCTTACCCTCTTGAATTTCGCTGATCGAACATGATAGAATGCAGAGAGCGTTTTGTGATGCGTAAATTTTGCAGCCTTTCAGTTGTTTTTCTCTGTTATTTATGCAATCTCAAAAGATCCACAAAAGTAGCTAACGATCAGATTGATGCTGACCGAGCTTATCGGTTGTGTCATCCCACGATGCTCGGTATCACTTGACCACTATATGCCGTAGTGAACACAAACTCCATGCCATCACATGGTGCGATCAGTGCGGCCTAATCTACTAGACAGAAATAAGCAAAAGAGTCTAATGTCTGAATCGTGAACACACTCATGTTCATACTGTTATTCTACTAACTGAATGAACACTACTAACTAAAAGTGTGCAGGTGAAGTCTTCAGAGACAGAGTGCAAAGTGCAGAGTTTGAATCAACACTTCACCCCCTCAAACTTGCACATCAATGACGCCTAGTAGGTGACGCGGTTCGTTGAACCGCACAGAACCAAGCGCCTTTGTTAGGATATCAGCCAGTTGTTCCTCTATACGCACATGTGCCACATCAACCTGTTCTTCTTCAATGCAATCTCTGATGAAGTGAAACTTTGTGTCCATGTGCTTGTTGCGATCATGGTGGACAGGGTTTTTACACCGGGCAATAACTGACTTGTTGTCCATCAGAAGCGTGTACTTGGTTGGAGCTCGCCCAATTAGATCACCTAGTAACCTGCTAAGCTATACTCCTTGACATGCAGTTGCTGCAGCGATATACTCTTCCTCACAAGAGGGTAAGGCCACCACCTTTTGTTTCTGTGAGGTCCAGGTGATGATGTTGTCACCCAGAAAGAAGGCAACTCCTAATGTACTCTTGTGATCGTCATGATCTCCAGCCAGATCGTTGTCACTGTATCCAAGCAGCACAAGAATCCCTTCACCCTTTTTGTAACAAGAACCATGTGACAGTGTTCCCTGAACATACCTTAGTATCTGTTTCAGTATTGCCCAGTGATTGATGCTAGGATTCTCCATGTATCGACTTGCAATCCCAACTGAGAAAGCGAGATCAGGTCGAGTATTTACTAGATATCTGAGGCTTCCGATTACACTTCTGTAAAGTTTCTTGTCAAATTTAGCAGCTTCGTCTGTCTTCTCCAGTTTCAATCTACATTCCATTGGATTACGAATGTTGTTGTAGTTGCTCATTCCTGCAGTTTCCAGAATATTTTCTGTATATCCTTTCTGGTGAAGCGAGATCATCCCTGCAGATTGAACAACCTCGATGCCTAGATAGTAATTGAGAAGTCCAAGATCCCTCATTTTGAAGATCCTATGCATCAGCTGCTTGAATTTGACGGTAGCAGTCACTTCCATGCTAGTAATGATGAGATCATCAACATAGACACCAATGAGCAAGAACAAGGCATCGTCACCGCATCTGTACATGGCGTGCTCCAGTGGACTTAGAGCGAAACAAAGTGAAACCAGCGAGGCATCTATCTTTGCATACCATGCTCTGGGTGCCTGTCGGAGGCCATATAGAGCCTTCTATAGCCTTAGGACCGTAGAATCCTTGCCAGCGACAATGTATCTCGGCGGTTGACTGACATACACCTCTCGGTGAGATTGCCATTCAGAAATGCAGATTTCACATCCATATGGTGCACCTCCTAGCCTGAGTGTGCCGCCATCTTTAGGAACAGCCTCACTGTCTCCATCCTGGACACTAGTGCGAACAACTCATCAAAATCCACCCCCCGTCCTTATGTGTAGCCCTTTTCAATGAGGCGGGCTTTATGTTTGATCATGTTGCCACCAGCATCTCTCTTCACCTTGAAGACCCATTTGAGGCCAATTTACTTGTGGACTCGAGGAAGTTCTGACAGCTTCCAAGTCTGGTTCTCGGTGATGGACGCCATTTCATCATCCATGGTCGCGCGCCACGCTCCATCCACGAGCGCCTCATCAACATTGCGAGGTTCCTCCGCAGAGATCAGGCACTTCTCCCGTGGCTCCCTCTACATCGTTCTCTATGGCATCGAGGATACAAGATAAGCGCTGGTACCTGATCGGCCCTGTGTTGGTGTCGCAACCATCGTCATGCATGGGTGGAGTAGCCTAGCATATGCCAGTGTAGGCATCGGGCATGCCTGACATGGATGCAGTGGTCGATGGCGTGTTGTCCAGCTGCGACATCATCATGGCGACACTGGTGGACGGCATGGCGCTCCGCACAGGTGCAGGAGATGAACATACGCCAGTGTCCTTCTCCACCATATCATCCTCAAGGACATACATGACAGTGAACGAAGTTCCCGCCGATTGCGACGCTCGCTCGGCTTCCTAGCTCCAAGCCATGCTTTCCTCAAACAAGACATCAAGGGATACCTGGAGTTTGTCAGTCGCCGGGTCATATATTTGGTAACACTTGGATGCCTCCTCATAGCCAATGAACACCATCATTGTTGAGCAATCATCCAGCTTGGTGATGCCTGGGCCGACCTTATTAACGTCTGCTATGCAGCCAAACACACGCATTGTAGGGGTTCGTAGCATGGAAAACAAAAAATTTCTATCGCATGAACACACAAAACCCAAGATCTAATCTATGAGATCGGTGCAACAAGTTCATAGAGTACTAACCATTGAAGATCCAAAGCGTTTAATAAAATTGGATTCTCGTGGTTGATGTAGTCGTTCACTTGTCGTTCTCAAGATCGCGAAGATGATCCTTCCGGCACCATGTTCTACTAGTGCTTCCGCAGTCGGTCACACGTTCGATACTCAATAAAGACCTTTGTATCCCTTGTTCCAGTAGGTAGCGAAGGTTGTAGATATCCTTGCGATACCTGAAGCATGATGGTGTGGTGGTGGAGGTGGAGGAGTAGATCCCGCAGGGCTTCGGCTAAGCCAGAGCGGGTATAGTGGATTAGAGAGAGCCTCAGCAGCTAGGGTTTAGACACCGAGGGGAGGAGGTGGCACCAGCGGCTAGGGAAGGGCTAGGCAGCGGCGTCTTGGAGGGGATCTAGGGTGTCGGTGGCTTGGGGGCGGCGTCCTAGGTTTTGGGGTGAGGGCCAAGGGGGCGCATCACCCCCTCCTTTTATGGGTGGGAGAGTCAGCTAGGGGAGGCCGAGTCCTCCCCCAACTCCCCTTGTGTGGTCGTAGACAAGGAGGGAGAGGCCCTCTCCCTTGTGGGTTTCCTTTCCCTCCTCCAATAGGATTTAGACTTTCCTTATTTTGGGATTTGACTTTTCAAACTAGACTTTGACTATTCAAACTAGAGTTTGATTCCCATATCCTAGTGTAACATCCCTAAAATCATGATTTCAAAGATTGCATATCATTCATGCATGCATATAGAATTGAGATCAACTTTAAAACTCATTTCAGAAAAACAGAAGCACATAGTGCTATCATTTTATGTGAGCAAACTTAAATCAAATGGCCATTCCCATTTGAGGGTTTGAATGTTTTAAACCTAGATTGTTTGTCTCCCTTGTTGAATGGATTGAGTGTGGAATTTGAACCAAGCTTTACAAAATGGAAATGGTTCAAAAACCATTTTTCAAACATTTGCAAATCAAGTGCAAGTCCCTGTTATTTTGTTTCTCCAAAAATGACCAAGCCTTTACAAAGTAACCACATGGTGTTATGCCTAGATTTGAGACTGTTGCACACTACAAAAACCCTAGAAAGATTGGAATTCAAAAGGAGTTTGAATTCATTTAAAAACCATTCCTGAAAATCAAAACAGAAAAGAAAAAGGAATAAACAAAAGAAAAGGGCCAGGCGCTCCTATTCTAGCCCAGCAGCAGAACCGGCCCAACTAGCCCACCCGGCCACTCTCTCGCTCGCTCGCACGCGCAGACGCACCCACGTGGTCGCTGACACTCGGACCCCACCCCCTCGCCGTCTCACTCGCTGACTGGTGGACCTCGACAGCTCACCCTCGTCTTCCCCAAATCGCGCCCGACCCCGTCGCCGGCCGTTTCCTCCGCCCATCACAGCCGCGATTGATTCTTCGCTTAATTGCCCCTGATTCCGCGCTTAATCGCCGCTCCCCTCTCGCCTACAAAACCCCCTCTGCACCGCGGTCATTTCCCCCCACTCTCCTCGCTCACTCCGCCACCAGGCTGCGCGCATTTGACCTCAAAACCCCACAGTACCGACAACTCCGGCGACTAATTCCGGTGAGCCTCGACCGCCCCCCTCTCTCTGGTTCAAACTATCATGTCCAGCGTGGTCTCGTGAATCCCCTGACACCTTCCTTTTGCTTTCTCGTGACCCAGGACGCCGTCCCCGTTCGTGCCCGCAACCGACCGAGCCGCCGCTCAACTCCGGCGACCAATCGCGGTAAGTCCCGAGCGCCCCTTGCCCCCTCTTGCATACGAGGATGTTCGCCTTCGTCTCGTGCATCTCCTAATCTCTCTGGTTCGTGCTAGGGTGACGCAAAACCTCGGCAACCAACTCGACAGCAACCTCCCGACATCGTGCACAACTTCGACAAGCTCCAGCAGCCCCATCCGTGCGCCCCTTGCCCAGCCACCTACACGTTGAGCTTCGCCTCGACCTCGCGGTTCTGGTAAGCACACCCTTCCTTCCCCGAACAATCTAGAATGCTAGCGCTGCCGCTGACAGAGCGCTCCGCCGCTCGCCATCGCCGCGCGCCGCCAGAACGTGGTCGCTTGATCTAGAGCCCTTGGATCTAGATCCAACACGTGCGATAGAACCACTTAGCGAAGCGGTATGTTTAGATCTGAACCGTGCATCGTTAGTTAGATCCTACGGCTCACGAGCGTGATCCGGAGCGAAGCGGTACGCGCCAGTAAGAATATGACGCGTGGCTAGGGTTTGATTCAAAACAGATTTGAAATCAGATTTAGATCCAAAATTGAAATGGCTATAACTTTTGATTCCCACGTTAGATTTTTGCAAATTTTATACCGTTGGATTCAGGAAGACAAGCTCTTTCTGTTTCTGCAATGTGTTTAGTGAAAAGTTTCTGTTAAAATGAGTTTTTATGCAGAAACTTGTTTAGGACTAGTTTGAGTATAGAATTTGTTTAGTAAATTTTAATGCTAAATAAGTTTAGTTAGCAAGTTTTTGACTTAGTTATGTTTCAGTAACATGCACTTGCTTGGTGGAGTTTTAAAAATCATCACTTAGCATTTTTGCATTGCATGCATATATGTTTATGTTTGTATATGAATTGTGTGTAATTTTGTGCTACCATTTTTGTGTAGACTTTGCTAGTGACTGTGATTGTGAAGAGTGCTACTCTCCCCACTACCAAGGCAAGTGGTACTTCATAAATATTTCCATCCCTATATTTTGTACAAGTATTAGAAATTTTTGCTAAGTCTTGCATTTTACTAATTTGCCAAATGCTATGTTGGGAAATCCTAAGTAGTTGTAGAATTGCTAGGAAATTTCCTAAGTTAAGTTACTATGCCATGCTTAGCCTAGCCAGTAGCAAACAAGGGTTGGGAAAGTATATACATGCTATGATGAAAATATTTCTAAGTCTTTGGACTTATGTTTTTCTTAATAAAACAACTAAGTCAATGAACCTCCTGGGTGGAGTGGGACTTGAATGGTGGTTTTTGGTCGAGTGGTTACACAAGGCCCATGGACATGGTTTACCTTGTGTATCTCACTTGTGGTATGCCACCCATGCACAAAGGGATTTTAGAGGCCAAGTGTTGAGAAGCTTATAGTGCAGCCACTTGGCAATATGGGCTCTGCCTGGATCACATAAGTTGCTAGAACTTAGCCATTTGGACAGTTGGTGGTAGTGGGAATGATAGGTTGGAGCGCGTCCATTTGGTCTAAGGGAAGGCTTCTGAAAGGTCCAGTCTTGGGAAACCAAGTCTGGTGGGGAAACTGCACAACCTTTGCAGATGGAAAATCTAAGTACTTAGCCAAGTCCATGGCAATGGACAACTTGAGCATCAATACATGGAAGCTATCAAGAATCTCATCACTCCAACTTCTAAGTAAAACTTGAGGGTGAACAAGGGTGAAGGACCTCAATGTCTATTGATGGTTTCTTGGGAAAGTTTTGACAAAGAAAAACTTAGTGATTTCAACTAATAGGAAAAACCTATTTTGAGCAAAGCAAGCCAAACTACACTTAGCCAAAATGCATATAGTAATATAGTCCACTTAAAATTTACTAAGGTATCACTTGCCAATACTATTCCAAAGTATTGACCCACTGTGGCTGTAACTTGTGATGTTGCAGGTTACTCCGATGATGATTAGGTGTCATGAGTCTACACTCAACATGCTTGCCTGTGGCACATGAAGATGAAGACTTATGTTTATTTACTTATTCCAAAACTCTTTTATTAGGCCTGTGGCCTTGAATTGTAAAAGACTATGTTTTATCTCTGGAATGGATGTAATAAATGACCTTTGTATCTGTGTACTTCATCTTAAACTGTGGATGGTAGCATTGATCCATGGACTAGCATTGCAATCACAGGGATCCTTTTCCTTTACAAAGGAGGGATCTTACAGATGGTATCAGAGCACTGTGTTGCCTGTAGGATTATGACCCTAGGATTGGAAACCACTAAGGAAAATTTTCAACTACTACTACACTTGTCTATTCTTCTCGTAAACTTTTCTAATCTTCTCTTCTCATCTCTATTTGTAGATGAACTCCATCAACAAAGCCGTAAAGAAAGGACCACTCATGACCATGACCTTGGAGTGTGAGACTGAGTTTCCCAAAATTCTCAAGGACCTCATGGTGGCAATGGAAATACATGGTGCATGATAGGCTGATCCAAAAAGAGTTAGAGAAAGAGAAGGAACATACCCAAGAGTTGGAAGCTACCAACCAAACCTTAAGAGGAGATATTATAGACTTAGTAATGGAATCATGTGAGCAAGATAGGCTGATTGGTTCTAGGAACATTGTGTTAGCCAACAGATCCAGTGAGATAGGATTGTAAACGTACTTCGTTAGTTGGACCACCACCTATCACCTTATTTTCCAAATTGTTACCTTAAAATAAGATTGGACCTTGGTTGATGTAATGGATTCATGTATGCATGACTTGTGTGATTTTGCTTTCCAAGGATATGTATGAGTGTTATGACTTTTGCTTATCTTGAATTGTATTGTTCTAACTTTTCTAGCTTATAAATAGATGCCTATTACCATCAGCACTGTTGAGGAGTTCCAGGTTACCCGCTTTGGTCCTCGTATCGTTGAGCTTACCACTTTGCTCAATCTCCCTCTTCCCACCATCATGGTGCATCCACTCACCAAGTTCGAGAGGAAGGACCTCTGGGGCTTCAAGGTGAACCATCCCGGACGCCAGATAGAGCCTACTACGGAGGCCATCGTCTTCAAGCTTATGCATGATGAGAGGGAGAGAGGCATGGAGGTAGTTATGCAGGACCTGATAGGATGTCTGCTAGGACGACACTCCAGACAGGTTAGAGGCACCCACTTCCACGTCTTCGGAAGACGGGATGAGGATGGGGAGTCCATCGACTTCGAGGACGACTCGAGGGACGCAGCAGAGCCGATACGTCTGTATCTCCAGGACTTAAAGTCTCTCATTAGGCACGTGGACACAGACAGGACCAATGTCATGCTCAGCAATGACGAGCTCCAGGTGCAGCTACGCGAGAAGGACAAGCTCTTCGTGCAGCAGGACGAGATAGTCAAGGAAATGGAGGCGAAGTTTGAGACCCAGGACAGGAAGTTCAAGAGTCAGGAGAAGCGTGTCCAGGATAGGAACAAGAAGATCCGGGACATGACTGAAGAACTGCAGTCCAAGGACTTTCGAGCTAGAGCAGCAGCAGACAGTGATAGAGAGGCTTCGTTCCCAGAAGAGGGCTCTCAAGGCCAAGATTGAGTCCTTGACCACTACTATTGAGGAGAACAAGACCGCGATGGAGAACGCAGGTCTTACCTTTGTCGAGGAGGAGATTGATGCTGATGAGTAGACTTGACTACTCGTTTGTCTTTTATTATCATACTTGTTATGTGAGAACTTGTTATTGGACCATTCGACATGTGGATGGCTTGCTACTTGTGTGTTTTACTTTGTGAACTTGTTATCTCGTTGCTGAACTTTTATCTTTGTGTCGCATGCTATGTGTTTGCTTGTGATGTAATGTGCATAAAAACATCTATGGGTATCTCATTCTTATCTCTATTTGAACAAACCACAGATGCCTCCCCGTCGCGCAAACCCCAACCCCAACAACAACAACATCACACCAGAAATGCAAAAAATGATGACTGCTCAAACGCAGCTGATGCAGATGATGACAACATTCATTCAGAACCAAAACAACAACAACAACAACAACAACCCCAATAACAACAACAATAACAACAACAACCCTCCGGGCTTTGATATGCTCACCAGATTTCTGAGATTGAGGCCAGCTAAGTTCTCAGGGACGACTGATCCCATGGTGGCCAACGATTGGCTACGTTTTGTAAACAAGGACTTAGTGACCGTGGGCTGCACAGATGCTGAAAAGGTCAGATTTGCAGCACATCTGCTAGAAGGGCCAGCCGCCACTTGGTGGGACAACTTCCAAATCACCACTCCTATAGATGAGGTGACTTGGGCTATCTTTGAGGATGGCTTTCGCACTGCTCATATCTCATCAGGAATAATGAGCCTGAAAAAGAAAGAGTTCCACAATCTAAAGTAGCGCCACAACAGCGTGGCTGAATACATTGAAGAGTTCAACAATCTGGCGCGTTATGCATCAGATGAGGTTGACACAGATGCCAAGAGAAAGGAGAAATTTCTGGAAGGCTTAAATGATGAGCTGAATCTGCAGCTGGTTGTGGCATATGTCCCCACTTATCAGTCGCTCTTTGACAAGGCTGCTATATTGGAGAACAAAATGAAGCAAGTCGAGAGTAGAAAGAGAAAGCACTCCAACAAGCACAGCTCGAGATCGTCTCACAAACGATCTCACTATGATGACAGTGGAAGCTCAGGATCCCACAAGCATGGGAAATTCAACAAGCACCACAACCACAACCGTCATGACAACAAGCATCATCGCAGTCATGACAATGACAAATACAAGAACCACAAGAGTGGACATAAGAGCCACCACAGTGGTAATGGTAGTGGAAGTGGAAGTCAGCCTGCTAAGAGAGACATCAGTCAGGTTGAATGCTTCAAATGTAAGAAAATGGGACACTATGCAAATGAGTGCCCCGAAAAGAAAGTTGAAGGACCTGTCAAGCCCAATCCTTTCCAGAAAGGACAGGTGAACCACATTAGTGTGGAGGAGGTCTATGAGGAGCCTGATGCTGTTGCTGGTAAGTTCAGACTCAATTCTATTCCAGCATTTGTTCTTTTTGATACTAGAGCATCGCATTCATTCATATCAAAAGCATTTGTTGATAGAAATGGGTTTCCAACTGAAAACATTGGGTGTCCAATAAAAGTTAGTTCTCCGGGTGGAGAAATGATAGTAAGTCTTGGATGTCGGGATCTAGTAATAGAATTTGGAAAACATAAGTTTCCAGTAAGTCTGATAATCCTAGATTCCCAAGGACTGGACGTAATATTGGGAATGGATTGGATGGCTAAGTATGAAGGAGTACTAGATTGTGCTAATCGTACTGTTGCACTCACAACCCCGGAAAGAAAAAGAATTAAATTCAAGTCCAACTTTGAATCCAAAGGAAGTAAGCTAAATTCTCTTAAGGGGGTTAGCATGGACAGTGTGCCAATTGTGTGTGAATATCCGGATGTATTTCCGGAAGAATTGCCAGGAATGCCACCGGATAGAGATGTGGAATTTCTGATAGATTTGGTACCAGGTTCTGGACCAATAGCAAAGAGACCATACAAAATGTCAGTTGATGAACTGAAAGAGCTCAAGAAGCAACTAGGAGAACAGTTGCATAAAGGATTTATTCAACCAAGTTCTTCATCTTGGGGAGCCCCAGTTTTGTTTGTGGAGAAGAAGGATAGAAGCCAAAGGTTATGCATAGATTACCGTTCACTCAACGAGGTAACTATCAAGAACAAATATCCTTTGCCTAGAATCAATGACTTGTTTGATCAGCTAGAAGGAGCATGTGTGTTCTCAAAGATTGATCTCCGGTCAGGCTATTTCCAACTTAAGATAAGAGAACAAGACATACCAAAAACAGCATTCACCACAAGGTATGGATTGTATGAGTATACCGTAATGCCTTTTGGCTTAACCAATGCTCCAGCATACTTCATGAATATAATGAACAAAGTGTTCATGGAATTCCTTGACAAGTTTGTTGTCGTTTTCATCGATGACATCTTAGTCTACTCCAAGAGCAAAGAAGAGCATGAAGGACACTTGCGTTTGATACTTGAGAAGTTGAGAGAGCATAAACTTTATGCTAAATTTAGCAAGTGTGAGTTCTGGTTAGAAGAAGTTGGTTTTCTTGGTCATGTTATGACAAAGGATGGTGTAGCAGTTGATCCTGCTAAGGTTTCAGCTGTGACGGAATGGGAATCTCCCAAGTCCGTGAAATAAGTTCGTAGTTTCCTTGGCTTAGCAGGTTACTACAGAAGGTTCATTGAAAATTTCACAAAGGTTGCTAAGCCAATGACTGAATTGTTAAAGAAAGACAAGAAGTTTGTTTGGTCTGAAGGTTGTGAAGTCAGCTTTCAGGAGTTGAAGAAGAGACTTGTGACAGCACCAGTTTTATGTCTGCCAGATTTGGAAAAGGATTTCCAGGTATACTGTGATGCATCTCATCAAGGTTTGGGTGCCGTACTTATGCAAGACGGTAAAGTTGTGGCTTATGCCTCGAGACAACTCAAAACTCATGAAGTAAACTATCCTACTCATGATTTGGAGTTAGCCTCTATCGTCCATGCACTCAAAACATGGAGACATTACCTTTTGGGAAAGCGTTGTGAAGTGTTCACGGATCACAAAAGTCTAAAGTATATTTTCACCCAAAAGGAAATCAATATGAGACAAAGAAGATGGTTAGAGCTTATCAAGGATTATGACTTACGTTTGCAATACCACCCCGGTAAAGCAAATGTTGTAGCAGATGCTCTAAGTCGTAAGGTATTTATAAATGGCCTTACCAAAGGAGAATTGCCAGATGATTTGTGTACCCAATTCAGAGAACTCAGATTGGAGATTGTGCCTGAAGGACATCTCATGTCTTTAGATGTTCAACCCACTTTGCTGGATAAGATTCGAGAAGCTCAAAAGACTGATAAGGAAATTGAAGAGATTAAGGAAAAGATTGGCCAAGGGAAAGCTAAAATTTTCCATGAATATGAACAGGGTACTTTATGGCATGGGAAACGTATCTGTGTTCCACAAGATCCGGAGTTGCGGAAACTGATTTTGCAGGAAGCACACAACTCTCCGTATTCTATCCACCTGGGTAGCACCAAAATGTACATGGACATGAAAGAAAGATTTTGGTGGAACAATCTCAAGAGGGACATCGCCGAACATATTGCTTTGTGTGATGTGTGTAGTAGAGTAAAAGCGGAGCATCAGAAACCAGCAGGTTTGCTTCAACCACTACCTATTCCTAATTGGAAGTGGGACAAGATTGGTATGGATTTCATTACCGGATTACCAAGGACCAGATCAGGATATGATTCCATATGGGTAGTAGTGGATCGCCTAACTAAAGTGGCTCATTTCATACCTGTGAAGACAACTTATACAAGTGCCAAGTTAGCCAAAATCTACATGAGTAGAATTGTATGTCTACATGGTGTGCCCAAGAGTATTGTATCTGATAGGGGAACTCAATTCACTTCCCATTTCTGGAGACAGCTACATGAGTCATTGGGAACGAGGTTGGAATTCAGCACTGCTTTTCATCCTCAAACCGATGGACAAACATAAAGGACTAATCAAATTCTTGAAGACATGTTGAGGGCATGTGCCCTAGACTATGGAGCCAGTTGGGATGAAAGTCTGCCTTACGCAGAATTTTCTTACAACAACAGCTATCAAGCCAGCATTGAGATGGCACCGTTTGAGTTTCTCTACGGAAGAAAGTGTACCACCCCATTGTTATGGAATGGTGTGGGAGAAAGAAGTTTATTCGGGCCAGATCTTATCAAAGAAGCCGAAGAGAAGGTCAAATTGGTTAAGGACAGGTTGAAGATAGCATAGTCCCGACAGAAAAGCTACGCAGATCCTAAGCGTAGAGAAGTCACCTACGAAGTTGGTGATAGAGCTTATCTTAGAGTCAAAGGAAAGTTGGCACCAAGATATGTTGGGCCATTCAGGATCCTAAGTCGCAAAGGAGAAGTTGCCTATGAAATAGAACTACCAGAATCTCTATCAGCTGTCCATAATGTGTTTCATGTGAGTCAGCTTAAGAAATGTCACCCAGAAATGGAAGAAACTTCTTTGAAGGATACTATACCTTTGGAGGAGGTTCAACTAGAAAGAGATCTCACTTATGAAGAGAAACCTATCAAGATTCTTGAGACTGCAGAAAGAGTCACAAGGACAAAGACCATCAAGTTTTGCAAAGTGCAGTGGAATCATCATTCTGAAGAGGAAGCAACATGGGAAAGAGAAGATGATCTTCGGAAAGACCACCCTCACCTATTTGCTAGCCAATCCGAATCTCGAGGGCGAGATTCACCTTAAGGGGGTTAGATTTGTAACATCCCTAAAATCATGATTTCAAAGATTGCATATCATTCATGCATGCATATAGAATTGAAATCAACTTTAAAACTCATTTCAGAAAAATAGAAGCACATATTGCTATCATTTTATGTGAGCAAACTTAAATCAAATGGCCATTCCCATTTGAGGGTTTGAATGTTTTAAACCTAGATTGTTTGTCTCCCTTGTTGAATGGATTGAGTGTGGAATTTGAACCAAGCTTTACAAAATGGAAATGGTTCAAAAACCATTTTCAAACATTTGCAAATCAAGTGCAAGTCCCTGTTATTTTGTTTCTCCAAAAATGACCAAGCCTTTACAAAGTAACCACATGGTGTTATGCCTAGATTTGAGACTGTTGCACACTACAAAAACCCCAGAAAGATTTGAATTCAAAAGGAGTTTGAATTCATTTAAAAACAATTCCTGCAAATCAAAACAGAAAAGAAAAAGGAATAAACAAAAGAAAAGGGCCAGGCGCTCCTATTCTAGCCCAGCAGCAGAACCGGCCCAACTAGCCCACCCGGCCACTCTCTCGCTCGCTCGCACGCGTAGACGCACCCACGCGGTCGCTGACACTCGAAACCCACCCCCTCTCCGTCTCACTCGCTGACTGGTGGACCTCGACAGCTCACCCTCGTCTTCCCCAAATCGCGCCCGACCCCGTCGCCGGCCGTTTCCTCCGCCCATCACTGCCGTGATTGATTCTTCGCTTAATTGCCCTTGATTCCGCGCTTAATCGCCGCTCCCCTCTCGCCTACAAAACCCCCTCTGCACCGCGGTCATTTCCCCCCACTCTCCTCGCTCACTTCGCCACCAGGCTGCGCGCATTTGACCTCGAAACCCCGCAGTACCGACGGCTCCGGCGACTCATTCCGGTGAGCCTCGACCGCCCCCCTCTCTCTGGTTCAAACTATCATGTCCAGCGTGGTCTCGTGAATCCCCTGACACCTTCCTTTTGCTTTCTCATGACCCAGGACGCCGTCCCCGTTTGTGCCCGCAACCGACCGAGCCGCCGCTCAACTCCGGCGACCAATCGCGGTAAGTCCCGAGCGCCCCTTGCCCCCTCTTGCATACGAGGATGTTCGCCTTCGTCTCGTGCATCTCCTAATCTCTCTGGTTCGTGCTAGGGCGACGCAAAACCTCGGCAACCAACTCGACAGCAACCTCCCGACACCGTGCACAACTTCGACGAGCTCCAGCAGCCCCAGCCGTGCGCCCCTTGCCCAGCCACCTACACGTTGAGCTTCGCCTCGACCTCGCGGTTCTGGTAAGCACACCCTCCCTTCCCCGAACGATCTAGAACGCTAGCGCCACCACTGACAGAGCGCTCCGCCGCTCGCCGTCGCCGCGTGCCGCTAGAACGTGGTCGCTTGATCTAGAGCCCTTGGATCTAGATCCAGCGCGTGCGATAGAACCACTTAGCGAAGCGGTATGTTTAGATCTGAACCGTGCATCGTTAGTTAGATCCTACGGCTCATGAGCGTGATCCGGAGCGAAGCGGTACGCGCCAGTAAGAATATGGCGCGTGGCTAGGGTTTGATTCAAAACAGATTTGAAATCAGATTTAGATCCAAAATTGAAATGGCTATAACTTTTGATTCCCACGTTAGATTTTTGCAAATTTTATACCGTTGCATTCAGGAAGACAAGCTCTTTCTGTTTCTGCAATGTGTTTAGTGAAAAGTTTCTGTTAAAATGAGTTTTTATGCAGAAACTTGTTTAGGACTAGTTTGAGTATAGAATTTGTTTAGTAATTTGTTTTAATGCTAAATAAGTTTAGTTAGCAAGTTTTTGACTTAGTTATGTTTCAGTATCATGCACTTGCTTGGTGGAGTTTTAAAAATCATCACTTAGCATTTTTGCATTGCATGCATATATGTTTATGTTTGTATATGAATTGTGTGTAATTTTGTGCTACCATTTTTGTGTAGACTTTGCTAGTGACTGTGATTGTGAAGAGTGCTACTCTCCCCACTACCAAGGCAAGTGGTACTTCATAAATATTTCCATCCCTATATTTTGTACAAGTATTAGAAATTTTTGCTAAGTCTTGCATGTTACTAATTTGCGAAATGCTATGTTGGGAAATCCTAAGTAGTTGTAGAATTGCTAGGAAATTTCCTAATTTAAGTTACTATGCCATGCTTAGCCTAGCTAGTAGCAAACAAGGGTTGGTAAAGTATATACATGCTATGATGAAAATATTTCTAAGTCTTTGGACTTATGTTTTTCTTAATAAAACAACTAAGTCAATGAACTTCCTGGGTGGAATGGGACATGAATGGTGGTTTTTGGTTGAGTGGTTACACAAGGCCCATGGACATGGTTTACCTTGTGTATCTCACTTGTGGTATGCCACCCAGGCACAAAGGGATTTTAGAGGCCAAGTGTTGAGAAGCTTATAGTGCAGCCACTTGGCAATATGGGCTCTGCCTAGATCACATAAGTTGCTAGAACTTAGCCATTTGGACAGTTGGTGGTAGTGGGAATGATAGGTTGGAGCGCATCCATTTGGTCTAAGGGAAGGCTTCTGAAAGGTCCAGTCTTGGGAAACCAAGTCTGGTGGGGAAACTGCACAACCTCTGCAGATGGAAAATCTAAGTACTTAGCCAAGTCCATGGCAATGGACAACTTGAGCATCAAAACATGGAAGCTATCAAGAATCTCATCACTCCAACTTCTAAGTAAAACTTGAGGGTGAACAAGGGTGAAGGACCTAAATGTCTATTGATGGTTTCTTGGGAAAGTTTTGACAAAGAAAAACTTAGTGATTTCAACTAATAGGAAAAACTTATTTTGAGCAAAGCAAGCCAAACTACACTTAGCCAAAATGCATATAGTAATATAGTCCACTTAAAATTTACTAAGGTACTTGCCAATACTATTCCAAAGTATTGACCCACTGTGGCTTTAACTTGTGATGTTGCAGGTTACTCCGATGATGATTAGGTGTCATGAGTCTACACTCAACATGCTTGCCTGTGGCACATTAAGATGAAGACTTATGTTTATTTACTTATTCCAAAACTCTTGTATTAGGCCTGTGGCCTTGAATTGTAAAAGACTATGTTTTATCTCTGGAATGGATGTAATAAATGACCTTTGTATCTGTGTACTTCATCTTAAACTGTGGATGCTAGCATTGATCCAGGGACTAGCATTGCAATCACAGGGATCCTTTTCCTTTACAAAGGAGGGATCTTACACCTAGTCATGGCCGACTTGACCTAGGACACTATGCCGCCACCCCCACTTGGGTATGGCACATCCATGTGTCCCCCTTCCGAGGTGGTGGACCTTATAGAACCTTCCAGAAGATTCTGGTGAAAACACCGAAAACATTTCTGATCCCCGAAATTGTACTTTCATTATATGAATCTTATTCTCCGGACCATTCTGGATCTCCTTGTGATGTCCTGGATTCAATCCGAGACTCCGAACAACATTCGGTCTCCAACTCATTTCCGTATCTACTAAACAACATCGAATCCTTAAGTGTGTCTCCCTACGGTTCATGAATTATGCAGACATGATCGAGACACTTCTCTGATCAATAACAATAGAGGAATCTGGAAATTCATGTGGCTCCCACATATTTCTATGATTACTTCGTGATCGAATGAACCATTTACATATGATACCAATTTCCCTTTGTCTCGTGATACTTTACTTATCCGAGGTTTGATCGTCGGTATCCCCAATACCTAGTTCAATCTCGTTATCGATAAGTACTCTTTACTAGTTCCATGATATGTGATCCCTTGTGACCTATTCACATGCTTGCAAGCCAATTGGATGACATTCCACCGAGAGGGACCAGATTATATATATTCTTCATATGGATGGACAAATCCCACTCTTGATCCATGTGCCTCAACACATACTTTCAGAATACCTAATGCCACCTTTATAACCACCCAGTTATGGAAGTGGTATTTGATGCCATCAAAGAATTCATCCAGTCATAGTGATTAACATGATATCATAGTCGACGGATTAGGTTACTATGTATTTGAAAGCTTGTAGCAAACAAACTATAAATGACTTGATCTTACGCTACGCTTACTATAGGAGTGTGTCCATCGTATCATTCTCCTAATGACATGTTATTATTATTAATAACATCTAATGTCCATGATAAGGAAACCATGATCCTCTATTAATCAACAAGATAGTTCTACAAGAGGCTTAATAGAGACTTCTTTTATGATTACAAAACACACAAGTATTAATGTTTCCGGTTAACACAATTATAGCATGGGATGTAAACATTTATCACAAACACAAAGATATAATAATAACCTTTTTATTATTGCCTCTTAGGCATATCTCCATTAGTCTCCCACTTGCACTAGAGTCAATAATCTGGATTACATTGTGATGTACCTAACACCCATGGAGTTCTGGTGTTGGTCATGTTTTCCCCTAGGGAGAGGTTTAGTTAATGGATCTGCCACATTCAGATTTGTGTGTACTTTGCAAATATTTATGTCACCATCTTGGACATGCTCGTGAATAGCATGAAAATGTAGCTTGATATGCTTCAGCTTCTTGTGTGACCTTGGCTCCTATCCATTGGCTATGCCACCCATGTTGTCACAGTACATGGCCATTGGGTCCAACGCACTAGGAACCACACCAAGCTTCGTAATGAACTCCTTCATTCATATTTCCGCTTGTGAAGCCTCCAAAGCAGCTATGTGTTCCGATTCAGTTGAAGATCTCACCACAACGCTTTGTTTAGCACTCCTCCAGCTAACTGCTGCACCATTCAAAGTAAATAGTATCCATATTGCGACTTAGAGTTATCTGGATTGGTGTTCCAACTAGAATCGGTGTAACCAATTACAACGAGTTGTTCATCACCTCCATAAGAAAGAACCATATCCTTAGTCCTTCTTAAGTACTTTAGGATATTTTTGACCATTATCCAGTGATCTACTCCTGGATCACTTTGATATCTGCTAGTGAAACTAAAATCATATGCAATATCTGGTCTTGTACACAGCATGGCATACAAGATTGATCCTATGGCCGAGGCATAGGGAGTTTTAATCATCCTCTCTCTATCTTTTGCCGTAGCTGGACTTTGAGTTTTACTCAACATCATATTTGACAACATGGGCAAGAACCCTTTCTTCCTATCTTCCATTGCAAGCCTCTTCAGAACCTTGTCCAAATATGTACTTTCTGAAAGCGCTATTAAGTGTCTTGATCTATATCTATAAATCTTGATGCCTAAAATATATGCAGCTTCGCCAAGATCCTTCATTGAAAAACTATTATTCAAATAGTCTTTGACACTTTTAAGAAGTTTTATACCATTCCCAATCAACAATATGTCATCCACATATAGTACTAGGAATGCTACAGAGCACCCACTCAATTTATTGTAAATACAAGCTTCTCCATACGTTTGTATAAACCCAAAGCTTTTGATCACTTTATCAAAATGTTGATCCAAATGCTTTAATCCATAAATGGAGCGTTGAAGTTTGCATACCTCTTTAGCATATTTAGGATCGACAAAACCTTTGGGTTGTACCATATACAACTCTTCATCAATGTCACCATTGAGGAACGCTATGTTGTCATCCATCTGCCATATCTCATAATCGTAATATGCAGCGATTGCTAACAAAATCCTCATAGACTTTAGCTTCTCTACCGGTGAGAAAGTGTCATCATAGTCAACTCCTTGAATTTTCAGAACCCTTTAGCGACAAGTAGAGCTTTATAGATGGTTACATTACCATCAACATTTGTTTTCTTCTTGAAAATCCATTTGTTCTCGACATCCTTGCGGCCATCCGGTAAGTCTACCAAAGTCCACACTTGGTTTTCGTACATGGATCCAATCTCGGATTTCATGGCTTCATGCCATTTGTTGGAATATGCGCTCATCATTGCTTCCTCATATGTCGCAGGGTCATCAGTGTTGTCCACCAACATGACACTCATAACAGGATCATACCAATCAGGAGTGGTACGAGTCCTCGTCGAACTGCGAGGTTAAGTAGTAACTTTGCTGGAAGTTTCATGATCATTATCATTAGCTTCCTCTCTTATTGGTGCAGGCGACATAGGAACATCTTATGGCGCTACGCTACTGTCAAATCAGAGAGAAGGTTCGATAACCTCGTCAAGTTCTACTTTCCTTCCAGTCACTTCTTTCGAGAGAAATTCCTTCTCTAGAAAGGATCCATTCTTGGGAGTGAAAATTTTTCCTTCGGATCTATGATAGAAGGTATACCCAATTGTTTCTTTAGGGTATCCTATGAAGACGCATTTTTCTGCTTTGGGTTCAAGCTTGTCGGGTTGTAACCTCTTTACATAAGCTTCGCATCCCCAAACTTTAAGGAATGACAACTTAGCTTTCTTCCCAAACCACAATTCATACGGTGTCGTTTCAACAGATTTAGATGGTTCCCTATTTAAAGTGAATGCGGGTGTTTCTAGTGCATAACCCCAAAATGATAACGGTAAATCTGTAAGAGACATCATAGACCGAACCATATCTAAGAGAGTCCGATTACGATGTTCGGACACACCATTATGTTGTGGTGTTCCTGGGGTATCAATTGTGAAAGTATTCCACATTTCTTCAAATGCTCGCCAAACTCATAACTTAGATACTCATCTCCATGATAAGATCGTAGAAATTTAATCTTCTTGTTACATTGATTCTCTACTTCACTTTGAAATTCCTTAAACTTCTTGAAAGTTTCGGACTTATGTTTCATGAAATAGATATACCATATCTACTCAAGTCATCTGTGAAAGCAAGAACATAACGATAACCACCGTGTGATGCCACACTCATCAGGACACACATCGGTATGTATGATTTCCAATAAGTCCATAGCTCGCTCTTAGTCATGTTTCCCATCAGACATGCTTTGCATCTTTCAATTGATTCAAAATCAAGTGATTCAAGAAGTCCATCGGAATGGAGTTTCTTCATACGCTTCACTCCAATGTGACCAAGACGACAGTGCCACATGTATGTAGAATTATCATTCAATTTCAAACGTTTAGCATCTATATTATGAACATGTGTATCACTACTATCGATATTCAATAAGAATAGACCATCTATCATAGGTGCATGACCATAAAAGATATTACTCACATAAATCAAACAACCATTATTCTCGGACTTAAATAAGTAACCCTGTCGCAATGAACAAGATCCAGATATAATGTTCAGGCTTAATGCAGGCACCAAATAACATTATTTAAGTATGAAACTAATCCCGATGGTATATGAAGACGGAGCATGCCGACAGCGATCACATCAACCTTGGAGCCATTTCCAAAGTGCATCGTCACCTTGTCTCTCGCTAGTCTTCGCTTGTTCTGCAACACCTGTTTCGAGTTACAAATATGAGCAACCGAACTAGTATCAAATACCCAGGCACTACTAAGACTACTAGTAAGATACACATCAATAACATGTATATCGAATATACCTTTCTGATTGATGTTGCCGTTCTTCAGATCTGCCAGGTACTTGGGGAAATTTCGCTTCTAGTGACCTTCTCCCTTGCAGTAAAAGAACTCAGTATCAGGCTTAGGACAAGCCTTGGGTTTGTTTGCAGGCGCAGCAGCTTTCTTGCCTCCCTTCTTGAAGTTACCCTTCTTCTTAGGTTTTCCTTGCTTCTTGAAATTGGTGGTCTTACTAACCATCAACACTTGGTTCTCTTTATTGATCTCCACTTATGCAGACTTCAACATAGAGAAGAGTTCTGGTAATGACTTATCCATGCGCTGCATGTTGTAGTTCATCACGAATTTCTTGTAACTAGGTGATAGTGATTAGAGGACACGATGAATACCCAACACATTAGTAATCGTTATTCCCAAATCTACGAGTTTATTCGCGTGCTTAGACATCTTAAGCACATGCTCGCTAACGGAGTTGCCCTCTTCCATCTTGTAGTTAAAGAACTTCTCGGTAGCATCATAGCTTTCAACTATTGCATGAGTCTCAAATATCATTTTGAGCTCACGAATAATATCATAAGGCTCATGGTTCTCAAAACTCTTCTGAAGATCCGATTCCAAACCATACAAGATAGCACATTGAACTGTGGAGTATTGATTCTTCCGAGTGAGGAAAACATTCTTTACCTCATCGGTAGCATCAGCTATAGGTGGGTCACCCAGCGGTGCATCCAACACATAGGTCAACTGACCAGCATTGAGGACAATCCTCAAGTTGCGGAACCAGTCTGCGAAGTTGCTTCCATTGTTTTTCAACTTTTCTTTCTCTAGGAACGCATTAAAATTGATGGTAGGGGCCTCCATGATCTACAACATTTTTACAAAGACTTTAGACTAAGTTTATGACAAATCAAGTTCATATTTAATACTTAAATTAACTAGGTGAACTCCCACTCAAAACAACATCCTTCACATTTTTTTAGTGATCAAACGAACCAAATCCACTACACCAAGCCCGATCATCACGAGAGATGATGAAGCTTCAAAGGTGAACAATCAACATGTTCATCATATCAATCATATGACTCCTACTTTACCTTTCGGTATTCCGTGTTCCGATACCATATATGTACATGCTAGGATCGTTAAGGTTAACCTTAGTATCCGCATGAGAAAATCTAGCTTGCTCTTGTTGTATGCACATGTAGAATCTATCACACCCGATCATCACGTGGTGCTTCAAAATGATGAGTCTTATCAACGGTGCCTACTAAGGACAAACACTTTATTACTTGATATTTAGTGAGAGGGATCATCTTATAATGCTATCGTCGCAATCTAAGTAATACAAGATGTATAAAAGGATTAACATCACATGCAATTCATAATATGTGATATGATATGGCCTTTCTTCTTGTGCCTTCGATCTCCATCTCCAAGAACGAACATGATCTTCATCACAGGAGTAGCGTCAATGTCAATGGTGCCGCTTCATGGTTATCCTCCACCAATATAAACTATTACAACTACTTTGATGAATAGACATGCAGGTCTTAAAACAAAATTTAAAGACAACCATAAGGCTCCTGCCGGTTTCCAACTTACAATAAGGATCATTGCATACATCATACATAATCACAATCATGGCCATATCACATCACAACACAATCCCTGCAAAAACAAGTTAGATGCCTCTAATTCTCTTTGCATGTTTTACGTGGCTGGGGATTTCGCATAAGAACCGTTCTAACTTACGAACATGAACCACAATGTTGATACAAGTATTTTCAAGTTCCCGTTGTAAATTGGATCTTCATTATGGTGAGAGAGATAGACACCCGCAAAGCCACTTGTGCAATGCAAGTTGCACGTTGAGTGTGGAGCAAGTCTCATGTATGATGACATGTAAGGTTAGTGATATGGGATGGCCCGATCTTCTCAGCAAGCACTTTTGGGCTTACTAATGCACCTAGTACATTCATGAGATTAATGAATCATGTTTTGGAGGAATTTATTGGTCGTTTTGTGGTTGTCTATTTTGATGATATTCTTATCTATTGCCACAACGAAACTGAACATTGTAGTCATATTCGACAAGTTTTGCAAGTGTTGCGTGATAATAAATTATATGCTAATCTTGGGAAGTGCACATTTGCAAAAGATAAGGTCATCTTTTTGGGGTATGTTATATCTAAGCATGGGGTAGAAGTAGATCAATCTAAAATTGAATCAATTCAGAATTATGCTATTCCCATGAATGTTAGTCAAGTGCGTAGTTTCCATGGATTAGCTAGTTTCTATAGGTGCTTTGTGAAAGTTTTTAGCACTATTGCTGCACCATTGAACGATTTGACTAAGAAAGGTGTGCCATTTGTGTGGGGCACAACCCAAGATATTGCATTTGATACATTCAAACATTTTCTTAATTCTGCACCATTACTTGCATTACCTGATTTTTCAAAGCAATTTGAAGTTGAATGTGATGCTAGTGGTATAGGTATTGGTGGCGTTTTGATGCAAGAGGGTCGCCCTATAGCATATTTTTCTGAGAAACTTACTGGTGCTAGGTTGAACTATACTATATATGATAAAGAATTGTATGCACTTGTTAGAGTTCTTGAAGTTTGGAAACATTACTTGTGGCCAAAAGAATTGATCATACATTCTGATCATGAAGGTTTGAAATATTTAAAAGCTCAATCAAACTTGCATAGAATATTAGCTAAATGGGTTGATTTTATTGAATCTTTTCCATATATCATTAAATATAATAAGGGAAAAGAAAATGTAGTTGTTGATGCTTTTATAGGAAAAACATGATATTAACCAATCTTGATGTTAAAATTCCAGGATTAGAGAGTATTTGTGCACTTTATGCAACTAACAATGCTTTTGTTGAACCATATCGTTTGTGTGCTCTTAGAAACACATGGGATAAGTATCATATACATGATGGATATTTGTTTAGAGCTAATAAACTTTGTATTCGAGAATCATTGTTGCGTTTGTTTTAGTGCATGAATCACATGTTGGTGGTTTGATGGGTCTCTTTGGGCATCAGAAGATATTTCTCATGCTTGCTGATTATTTTTATTGGCCCAAGATGAGGCGTGATGTGTACATATTTGTGAGCCGATGCATTACATGCCACAAGTAGAAATCAAAGTTGAAGCCTCGTGGTTTGTATACCCCTCTCTCTGCGCCTAGTTCACCATGGGAAGACATTAGTATGGATTTTTTGCTAGGTCTACCTAAAACACAGAGAGGGCATGATTCTATATTTGTGGTAGTAGATAGATTCTCTAAGATGGCTCATTTATTGCCTGCCACAAAAGAGACGATGCATCGCATGTTGCTAACCTGTTTTTCAGGGACATTGTGAGATTACATGGAATACCAAGGACAATTGTTTCTGATCGTGATGTCAAGTTTATTAGCTACTTTTGGAAGACCTTATGGGGTAAGCTAGGAATGAAGCTACTATTCCATACTACTTGTCATCCCCAGACATATGGTCAGACAAAGGTGGTGAATAGAACATTGTCACAGCTCTTGTGGACTATGATAAATAAGAATCTGAGGGAGTGGGAAGAATGTTTGCCACATGGGTTCGGTGTGTATCTTAGTTTTAGTCATGTGCGTTTACAACTCTTAGTTAGTCGCTGGCCCCTCTCTCTTAAATAGGTGGGCGCCGTATCTAGTCAAGTTAGACAACGTTAAAATATTTTGGAATTGATTCTTTTAAGAACCTCTGGATTACCTGTGATCGAGTTATACTTCTAAAATTGAGTGTGATCTGTTGTTCCATTGGGAATTAGTAGATTACAATCTATCATTCGTGGTCAACGGCTCCGTGTGCAAGAGCGTGGTGTTGTGAATATCCAACAGGGTTCGAGAGCTATTGCATTGACATTAGGGTTTGAGCGAGAGAGTTCATAGCTACAGGCTAGTTATCTTACATCCACCATCATCATCGACAAGTGCTTGCTGAGAAGATTGGGCCACCCCATATCATCTTGGTATCGACAAGTGCATGGGAGGTAGTCCAGCGGGCACCTCCTACAGAAAGACATCACCAAAATCCTGTAAAATAGTAGAGACACCAAGAGAAATAGGGGTCATGTCGTTAGAAACTAAAACCTCGCCCTTATACATGAGAACAAGCGGCATGGCACTAGAATCCTCTCGAAACTCTCTCATATATTCCTTGGTTGCTAACATTAATAGGTTAGGCACTCTCTCTATTTTTTTATATCACTATTTTTAGGCTCTATTACATGATGTACATATGCAACACTCTCACGCCTATCAACAGATGCATCCTTCAAGTTCACCTCTATCTTTTGTTTAGACTCATTTACAATCTGTTGTGGTGTCATTGGTTGCAGGTTAATCTTATTTCCCTTAAAATCCAAGTGATAAGTATTGGCATGGCCATTGTGTTGCACATGGCAATCATATATCCAAGGCCGACCCATTAATAGATGGGAAACAGTCATAGGAAGCACATCAAAATCAATAGAATCCTTGTATGACCCTATTTCAAAATTCACTCTGACCATAAGGTTTACCTTCATCTCACCACTGTCACTTAACCATTATATGTAGTATGGCTTGGGATGAGGTAAATATGTCAAATTCAGCTTGGCACATAATTCCTCGCTTGCAAGATTCCTGCAGCTACCTCCATCAATAACAAGTTGCAAGCTTTGTCAGGGCCAACGAGACCTTTTGTTTGGAATAAATTGCAATGCTGAGAGTCAACAACGGGATGCACACTAAGAATGCGTGGAGAGACCACTATAGTAGTCGCATGCTCAGGAAAGGCATACATACCTTCCTCATCATAATCTGCGTCGTGATCATCAGGATCAACATCGTCTCCACTCTCATACTCTCGTTGATCATGGAAAAAACATCACCTTGCGATTTGGACAATATCTCTTGTAGTGACCTCTACCTCCACAAGTGTGACACTCCATATCGCAAGTACGCGCAGTTGACATATTCGAACCCGAACTAGTAGAAAGAACATCGGGTTTCTTAGCATGAGAACCAAACGAGGGCGTGGGAACCGACTTGGTTGCTAATGGAGGAGGATGGCTAGCCGCTGCAAGGGACGCCATAGGTGGTGGCGTGTCCCTAGGGAAACGACTAGAAGCTAGAAATCTAGGACATGCCTTGGCCTCTTTGGCGAGCTGACACTCGACCTCTCTAGCATGATGCAAAAGCTCGTTCATGTTCTCATACTTGTGATGACGTACTATGCTCTTGATTGGCAACCTTAGATTGTTGAGAAATCGCTGCATGGTCATCTCAAGTGACACTCGGTTCTAGCACGTTGCATATGCATCTCCATGTAGTACTCATTAACTATCAAGTTCCCTTGCTTCAATTGTGTCAACTTGTCAAAAACTGAGCACAAGTAATTGGTGGGTACAAAGAGTTCCTTGAGGATACACTTCATCTCTCGCCAAGTCATCACTAGAAGGTCATTGTCATCCCTTCTATGCTGAACAAGTGCATCCCACCAATGCAAAGCATAACCATCAAAATCTGATGCTGCAAGCTTGACCTTACTTTCTTCAGTGCACTCATACAGACGCCAGAGCTTCTCTATCTTCAACTCCCATGTGAGGTAATCTTCTGGATCCATTGAACCTTCAAACTTGGGAATTGAAAATTTGGGCTTGCCCAATCCATCATCAATCGGCTGGTTAAGTATACGCTGAGCACGACCAATAGGAGAAAAACCACAACCATGTACAGGTGTAGGCGCAGGGGCATTAGGCCATCCCCTGCCCTGTGGCAGAGCAGCACCAGCAACACTCCCATCATCTTCAGTTCTTCATCTACTGGTTATTGTTGTCCTTTCTCTAGTGCAAGTGTCAAGGCCTCTATAGAACGCTGCAAGGCTGTGACATTGGTGCTGAGATCTGTTACTTGTGTCTTGATGGTGGCCATGTCCTGAACGTTTTCTTCCAAAGTCACTTGCACATCATGTATACTCTTATCAATGGCATTTGTTGAGTTGCTGAACACAAGAGTCAACTGGGACATAAATGTTTCATATTCGCGCCAATTGACAAGCTCATCATGCTTATTTTTCTGTGCTACAAGATCAGAAGCACTAGAAGACATCATTAGTAGATTAGTGAAATTAAACAAAATTTGTTTGGTGTCACTCAACTCACTCGCAACTGACAAGAAATTAGATCTTACTGTTCCAAAGTGAATAGATATGCATAACCAAAACAAGATCAAGACTGATGCACTAATGTGATGGATTGAATATCAAGGGTATAAAGAATGATCACAGGACACACAGGCTATTTATGGTGGAGCTGTAGGTATGGAATCCTAACTACACCGCAAACAAGTACTAGTGCTCATCGTACAAAAACCCAAGAAACACACACGTGGAGATAAACATGGAAATGCAACTATGAAGGGTGTTGCACTATTCTAGAGAGACACTAGCAAGGCTCAATGTCACAGGCACAAGATTGCTCAATCTACCGGTGCACAAAGAAATCACTAGGCCTCTTGCACAATTCACTTATTTTTTTATACAATCTTTTTTCTCTTTTTTCTTTTCTTTTGCTATATTCTATTTTTTTATATATTATGAATCACACTTTGATTCTGGCCAAATTATAAACACAGCACCACAACCTATGAGAAGTCTGGAGGAGCGTAAACTAGTCTCAATGGGCAAGTTCCTAACACCTATGTATGAATGGTTGTGGCTAAGGTTTGTAAAAAATGATGATCAAAAGTAGTGGTGGAAGTTATCGCGGCAGAAAAATGAGCTAAAAACATGCCGTGGCAGATGCGGCAGCGCGCGGCAGAAAAGCAGCCCAAAAACATGCCGCGGTAGGTCGGCAGTGCACGGCAGAAAAACGAGTTGGAAACGTGCCGCGGCAGGATACTCGGGCGCGGCAGAAAAAACAGCTCTAACCGTGCCGCGGCAGGACTCCGCGGCAGAGTCAGACACGGCAGAAAAAGACGCGTTTTTGTGCCACGGCAGAACAAGACTCTATATTATTTTTTTGTTTTTGTTGAATCCGAGTTGGGCAAGAGCAATATATGAGGACTCTTGGCTTGGCTTGGATCCGACTATGGTGATGGCAGCGGAAACTAGATGGGAAACAAGACTTGCAACTAGAAATAGAAAACTAACTACTAGAGGAAATCTAGATCAGGTATAAACGAGGAACACGACCAACAACTAGTACTTGAAAGTAATGCAATCCAGGCTATGGCAAATCTTTTTGTGAGGATGTTTCTGTATAGGACGAAAATTAACTAATCTATTGATGGATTCTGGATTGCTCACGAAGTAAACGAGGAAATCTGATACCAAGATGATATGGGGTGGCCCGATCTTCTCAGCAAGCACTTGTCGATGATGATGGTGGATGTAAGATAACTAGACCATAGCTATGAACTCTCCCGCTCGAACCCTGATGACAATGCAACATCTCTCGAACCCTGTGGGATATTCACAACACCATGCTCTTGCGCATGCAGCCGTCGACCATGAACGATAGGTTGCAATCTACTAATTCCCATTGGAACAACAGATCACCTCAATTGCAATTGTATAACTCGATCACAGGTAATTCCATAGGGTCTTAAAAGAATCTACTCCAAAATATTTTAACGTGGTCTAACTTGACTAGATACGGCGCCCACCTATTTAAGAGAGAGGGTGTGATGGCTAAGTAAGAGTTGTAAACACACATGACTAAAACTAAGATACATGACGAACCCATGTGAGCCAGCCCTTAGGCGCACAGGCATATCCCTTGTTGCGGAAGGATATGCAGCCTGAAGTGTGCCACCGCAGGACTCTGTCATGGCAGAGATTTAGCCCTTTTCTGTGCCGCGGCAGCTTGCCGTGGCAGGAATTGGCGGCGTTTCTCTGTCACGGTAGAGGTTCTGCCTAGTGTTGACCTTCTCCTTTGCAGCTCCTTGTGCTTCCTCCCTCTCCTCCCTCGCGCTTGCTTCATTGATCAACATGCCTTGCTCCATGTGCTTCATCTCCTCGCTCAGTGCTATGCCTTCTTTTCCCACGTACCTGATCATACAATAACACAAAGACTTAGGCAGTATAAAATTCTCATTAAATAAAACATCAAGCTCATTAAGAAAACAAATTCACCTGTTGTTCTAGTAGCTTAGCACAAGCTCTTGTAATTTGTCCAATTCTAATCTCATTGGACTGATCCTTGCTAGCAGCTGGAACATCATTAGTATTAACTGGGGTAGGTGTAATTATATGGTTGTCCTCATCAGTTGGCCCCGGCTACTTCATCGCACCATCCTGCAAGATGCAAAGTACGCAAAAATCAATTGACAACAAAAGCATCAACGCCCACAATAACCACTGTGTTCTACTCGTGCAACAGATCTATGCATAGACATAGCTCTGATACCACTGTAGGGGTTCGTAGCATGGGAAACAAAAAAATTCTATTGCATGAACACACAAAAGCCAAGATCTAATCTACGAGATTGGTGCAACGAGTTCATAGAGTAGTAACCCTCGAAGATCCAAAGCGTTTAACGGGATCAGATTCTCGTGGTTGATGTAGTCGTTTACTTGCCGATCTCAAGATCGTGAAGACGATCCTTTCGGCATCGCATTCCGGCAGCGCTTCCGTAGTCGGTCACACGTTTGGTACTCGATGAAGACCTTCCTATCCCTTGTTCCAGCAGGCAGCGGAGGTTGTAGATATCCTCACGATTCCAATAGCACGACGGTGTGGTGGTGGAGGTGGAGGAGTAGATCCCGTAGGGTTCGCGTAAGCCGAAGCGGGTATGGTGGATTAGCCAGAGCCATGACGGCTAGGGTTTAGACACCAAGGGAAGGAGGTGGCACCGGTGGCTAGGGCAGGGCTAGGCGGTGGCTTGGAGGCGATCTAGGGCGCCGACGGCTTGGGGGGTGGCCTAGGGTTTGAGGTGAGGGCCAAGGGGGTGCCTCACCCCTACTTTTATGGGTGGGAGAGGCGGCTAGGGGAGGCCGAGTCCTCCCCCAACTCCCCTTGTGTGGCCGGCGGCAAGGAGGGAGAGGGAAACCTATCCCTTGTGGGATTCCTTTCCCTCCACTAGGATTTAGACTTTCCTTATTTTGGGATTTGTCTTTTCAAACTAGACTTTGACTATTCAAACTAGAGTTTGATTCCCATATCCTAGTCATGGCCGACTTGACCTAGGACACCATGCCCCCACCCCCACTTGGGTATGGCGCATCCATGTGTCCCCCTTCCGGGGTGGTGGACCTTCTAGAACCTTCTAGAAGATTCCGATAAAAACACCGAAAACATTTCCGAACCCTGGAATTAGACTTTCCTTATATGAATCGTATTCTCCGGAACATTCTGAATCTCCTCGTGATGTCATGGATCCAATACAAGAATCCAAACAACATTCGGTCTCCAACTCATTTCCTTATCTACTAAACAACATCGAATCCTTAAGTGTGTCTCCCTACGGTTTCGGGAATTATGCAGACATGATTGAGACACTTCTCTGATCAATAACCAATAGAGGAATCTAGAAATTCATATGGATCCCACATATTTCTATGATTACTTCATGATCAAATGAAAAATTTATATACGATACCAATTTCCCTTTGTCTCGAAATAATTTACTTATCCGAGGTTTGATTGTCGGTATCTCCAATACCTAGTTCAACCTCGTTACTGATAAATAATCTTTACTCGTTCCATGACATGTGTTCCCTTGTGACCTAGTCACATGCTTGCAAGACAATTGGATGATATTCCACCGAGAGGGCCCAGAGTATATCTATTTATCATATGGATGGACAAATTCCACTCTTGATCCATGTGCCTGAACACATACTTTCAGAATACCTAATGCCATCTTTATAACCACCCAGTTATGGAAGTGGCGTTTTATGCCATCAAAGCATTCATACGGTGATTGTGATTAACATGATCTCATGGTCGAAGGATTAGTTAATACGTATTTGAAATCTTGTAGCAAACAAACTCTAAATGACTTGATCTTACGCTACGCTTACCATAGGAGTGTTTCCATCATATCATTATCCTACTGACATGATCTTGTTATTAATAACATCTAATGTCCATGATCAGGAAACCATGATCATCTATTAATCAACAAGCTAGTTCTACAAAAGGCTTACTAGGTACTTATTTTATGTTTACAAAACACACAAGTATTAATGTTTCCTTGTAATACAATTATAGCATGGGATGTAAACATTTATCACAAACACAAAGATATAATAATAACCATTTTATTATTGCGCCGAGCACAGGATGGTGCCGAGCGCTAGGCGTTCTTGCCGCTCCGTAGCATTGCATGTGTCCACTGCCTCCTAGAGGCCAGTGCCCTAGAGTTCGATCCTCATGAGAATCGCCGACTCCTGGTGACATAGATATACCCCACTGGTACACGACATTGGTATACCTGGTCTAGCCCAAGGAAGGCCCACATGAGGACACACAGCCCATGAAGATTTCGGGTGGCCCAAGCCCGTGGCGGATTCGACTTCTTGGAGGACAAGTCTAGATTGGATAGAATTTCAAAGGGTATGAACCCTAATTTGTAACCGACTCGACCTCACCCGGGACCTGCCTATCTATATAAAGGCCAGGGGTACGGCGAGAAGGATCTCTCTCAACTCACCGCATACACACATCCATGCCGGATTGCATCTATGCACCCCTGTAACTTTTGGTTCCGTGGTAATCAAGAGTTGACAAGTAGGAGTAGGGTTTTCCCTCTGGGGGCCTGACCTGGGTAAATCTTGTGTCCCTGTGTTTCTTGTCTGATAATGTCACATCCCAAAATTTTCCAAATTTTGAAATGTGAAAATAAACAAACAAAAGAAACAAATGTTGAATTTTAGGGTGAACAGAAACTTTTTGTCTCTAATTGGAAACATCAAAAACCTTACTTGAATAAAAATTAGAATGAAAAATAAACAAATTAATTGCAAACAAATCAAATGCATCCCTGCAAGGAGAATATCTTGAATTTAAAACACCTGCAAAAGTTAAACCAAAACCCTAAACCCTAATGAAAGATATCATCTCCAAGATCACTCCAAGACTATGGATTTCTCCCATATAAAAATTTAGCAACAAACATTTCCTAAATGACCAAAAATCGTAAAAAAAATATTATAAAACCATGGGAATTGGTTTCACTCCATTTGGAGCCATGGATAAAAACTTATGATTTTAATAAGATAAAAGAAAGTAATTCCCAAGGCTAATAAAGCTCCTAACTTAAAACTATACCAAATTGTGAACAAAGTAATCCTAAAAGGATTTAAAAAGATAAACAAATATTAAATAAAATTTTACAAAGTGGAATCACCATTTTGGAACTATAAATAAAAAGATATGAATTTTATAAGATAAAGAAAGAATTAAATAAATAAGAAATATTTAAAAGACAATTTAAATCTTGGCCAAATCCATAAGCAAATGGAATAAAAGTAATTCAAATAAAATAAAAGAATAAAAGATTATTTAAATAAAATTATATGGGTTTGTGAACCATATTCAATTTTAGTTAAATAAAGACAAATTACCTCCCTTTAATGAATATTAAATCATAAGGAAAATATTTGGATTTTTTTCCAAAGTGGACTAATTAAATTAACACATGTTTTGAATAAAGCTACAGAAAAGATTTGGAAAGTTTTTGAATTCAAATTAAAGTGGAAACAAATTGGTTTGAATAAAAAAAAGTAATATAAATAGAAAAAGGAAAAAGAATAAGAGCAAAAAATATAAAAAGCTAACCCTACCCAGCACCCTAGCCCAACCTGGCCCAACAGAAGCCCACCCGGCTCTCTCCTCTCTCCCTGTAGGATCTCTTCTCACCCGTACACACGCCCACCCCCTCGCTGACCCCGTGGACCCACCGCCATGTTGGCGTCGTCGTCTTCACCCGCGAAGGACCTGTTCTTCCCACTTTCCTCTGCCGTTTCTGGTCGGAGTTAAATCGTGTTAATTCGCCTAACTGTGCGCGTAATCTCCTCCAGCGACCAAGATCTCTTAATCTCCACCCTCCCCTCTCCATTTCACCTCAGATGCTGCACCCCGAGAGCCCCCAGCCTTCCCCCATTTTGGCTTGCACCACCGTGGCCACCGATGAGCTCTGACGCCGATTTCAGCGATCTCCGACCGCCCCCTGCCCCCTGGATCACACAATCCTGCTCACCAACCCCATATGCACCTACTAACACTCCCCGTTTGTTTTATCATGGCCTGGAGGCTCGGCTTCGTCCTTGCCTGCACGCCACCGACGACTGCCTCAACTCCGGCGAGAGGTTGTCGACAATTTCGTGCGCCCCTTTCCCTCTGGTAAGTTCCATCGTAACCACTGCACCCGTGCGCGTCTCCCTGAAGCTTTGCCTTGCTTTCTTATGCCCCAGGAGCTCGCCTCCGATGACGACAGCACGCACCCGACGCCGACGCGAACTCCGACGAGGAATCCCCGATGACCCCATGTGCCCCTTTGTCCACAGAGATCACCTTGAGCATCGCAACGACCCCGCGAACATGGTAAGCCACTGTGTTTCCTCCCTTTCTTCCTAGAATCACCGGAACGCCACCCATCTGACGCGCCGCTGCCGCGTACCGTCGCCAGCGCCGCCCATCTATGGTTAGTGCACCCTGAACCGCTGGATGTAGATCTAGAGGCTGTGATAGGTCACTTAAATGAAGCGGTACGCGTTGATCTGATCCATGGGATGTTAGTTAGATCCTATGGCTCATGTTGATCGATCCACATGAAACATTACTGACCAACTAGAACATGCCATGTGTTTGTGAGTTTGTTTTAAAATCTAGAATTTGATCTATTAAGTGTTTGAACTTGTAAAAATCATAACTTTTGATCTGTATGTCCAAAAATTACAAATCTTATATCAATGGATTTAGAAAAATGTGTACTTTGCAACTATGGCCCTGATTTGGTCATTTTCTTCTGAAAAATTAGGTTTTTATGTAGAAACATTAATAGGACTATTTTGGATATAAAAATTGTTCTAAAAATTATTTTTGAGTGAAACCTTTTGCAAATGGTTTTGTTTTGAACCCTTTGACCATAAAAACTAACATTGGAATTTAAAAAATATATTTTGTTAACACTAGGAATTATTCCTTTGAATAAAAATAATTTCTAGCAAAAATGATTTAAAAGACCTATTTTCTCTAACTTGATTTTAAATGAATTCCCACTTTTATAAAAGACCAGTAGGTGTTTTGAAATGTTTAGAACCTTGTTAGAAACCACTTTTTCAATAAAACAACCTTTTGCTTTCTTGCATGCTTTTCTTTGTTTTTATTGTTTTCTTTTGTTATTTGTTTGAGTGCTAGTTTTGAATATGTGCTTTGCTTGAATGAATTGTAGTGAACCTTGAGGGGTGTGACAATTGCAAGATCAAGGAAAGTACCTAGATTCTCTACTAAAAAGGCAAGTGATACTTTGGTCATCAAAATTCCTATCTTTTCAATATTGCATTAGTGATATTTTTGTAGTATGCATGATCGGTATATTGCTATGATATAGTAGATCCTATAGAATATATCTTGGTAGGAATCTTCCTAAGTGAAGTGACATGTTATGCTAGTATGCTTATCCTAGATATTAGAATACAAGGGTGGAATATTCATACTATGATATTATGCAAAGTCTATGACTATGTTTTCGATTAATAAAACAACATGTGAATGAATCACTTGGGTGGAAATGGGAAGATTGGTTTGTGTTGAGTGATTACTCACGGCCCATTTCTATGGTTTACCCTGGTATATCTCACTTGTGGATGGCCACCCAGGAACAAAGAGATTTGAAATGTTTTGTGTTGAGAAGCTTCCAGTGCAGCCACATGGCATATGGGCTTTGCCTTGACCAACTAGGTTGCAAGAACTCAGATAGACAGACAGACAATTGGTGGTAGTGATGATAGGATCGAACGCGTCTGTGCTAATCTGAGGGATTGTTTCTGAAAAGTCTAGTCTCAATGCATGTCTAGTATTGTGGGAAAAGTGCACCACCTCTCTAGAGGTAAAACCTAAGCACTTAGCCATGTACCCGGTAATGGACATTTTGAGCCTCAAAGACATTGAAATGATCAAGAATCTCCTCATCCCAATTTCTCCAAGTTAAAATTTGTTGGGTGAACAAGGGAAGCACCTGGTGTGATTCCAGTGTGCCATTGTGTGTTGAAATGTTTGAAAGAGAGAAAAACTATTTTCAAATGATAGGGAAAACTATTTTATGCAAAGGCCATCCAAAACTCCACTTAGCCATATATTCATGTAGATGATAGATCCACCATATCAATATGATATCATTTGACAATACAATTCAAATGTACTAACCCTTGTGGCTGTACTGATTATGTTGCAGCTTTGTTTGATAAGTTTTTTGAGTAGGGATTACAAGTCTACAACCAACATGATTGCCTGTGACACATGAAGATGAAGGACTCCATGCTATATAGTTATATCTGCAGCTTCATAATAAGATAGCCATATGAGCTATGTAAGTTGTAATGAACTATTTTATTCCTGGTTATAAGATGTAATATGACCTTTGTTTCTTGATATTACATCTTAAACTGTGGGTGCTAGCCATTCGATCCAGGGACTAGCACTATAAACACAGGGATCTCTACCTTATCAGGTTGGGACCTCTAAAGTTAACCGTTCCACGACTTCCAGCATCCCCATCTTCTCCAAAACCCAAGTCCATAACAATGGGCATTGACGAGATCGAACCTCGTCAATTGGCGCCGTCTGTGGGAAACGGGGACGTTGATCATGCGGTTCTGAAGGTTCCATCTGGAGCGATCTACGATTCATCGGTGATGGAGAGTCACCTCCTCTTCGGCGCCTTCGACTTCATCGCCCACTTGCCGGCCACCCTAAAGGATTTTGAGTCCGTCGGCGACGGGCTCGAGATGCTGTTCGGGAGCTTCTGCTTCCAGGTGGGTCAGATCAGCACACTCCGCCTTCTGGAGCGGGTGGGACCACCGTCCATCAGGCCTGCTTCGTGGGTCCCACCCATCGGTGCGTTGCACGCGTCGACGCTGGCAAGCGATTCAGATGACAGCAACAGATGCAACTCCGATTTGTGCAGCCCCCTTCAGATGAAGGAACCTACGGTTTCGGGTCTGAAAGTTGCGGCAGCAGCAGCTCGCGCCGCGAGCGCTACCTATGCGCCACCATAAACAATGGAGCGGACCCATCGCTAGGTTCGAGTGCAAATCCACCAGCCAATCCCCCTCCCAACCCGCAAACTGGGAACAGAGAGATCAGCACACTCCGCCTTCTGGAGCGGGTGGGACCACCGTCCATCAGGCCTGCTTCGTGGGTCCCACCCATCAGTGTGTTGCACGCGTCGACGCTGGCAAGCGATTCAGATGACAGCAGCAGATGCAACTCCGATTTGTGCGGCCCCCTTCAGATGAAGGAACCTATGGTTTCGGGTCTGAAAGTTGCGGCAGCAGCAGCCCGCGCCGCGAGCGCTACCTATGCGCCACCATAAACAATGGAGCGGACCCACCGCTAGGTTCGAGTGCAAATCCACCAGCCAATCCCCCTCCCAACCCGCAAACTGGGAACGGAGGAAACGGGGGAAACCCGCCTAATAGAGGCAACGAAGGTAGTGGCTACGAACAGATCAACCTTGACGAGGAAGGCTAGCGCAAAGCACGCGAAGCCATGGCAGGCAACAAAATCCTACATGTCGATGCCTCCCGAGATATTCTGATGGCCTACCACCTCCTCCTAATCGATGAGCACAGCCGGAAGGTGAAGCTGATGGAGGAGCTCAAAAAGCGTCAGAAGGCAGCTGCAGAATCCAACGCGCGGCGAGCTGCGCTCTCCGCCGCTGGTGGCTCCACTTCACATGGCAATAACGCCAACAAGTACTGCTCCCGCATGGAGCACATGGACCCCTTCGCGCGACGCAAGGTCACTAGGGCCCTCGACACGTCCTTCATGATGATGGACTCACACGACAACGTCATGCCGAAGAAGCCGCAGGCTGCGATCATGGGAGCCACAACCTATCTCGCGTCCAATCAGCCTCCGGTGGGCGACCCGATGCACAAGTCCGCGCTAGCAGGCCTCGGACTCGTTGGAGCTGCACTCCACGACGAAACCCCTACAAAGCTGAAGAAAAAAGATGTGGTCAAATAAATTTGAAACCGCAAACCCTCATCTGAAGAAGAGGAAGAGCACGACCTGCCCCGGCGCCATAGGAGCCCAGGGCGCCGCAGCAGCAACTACGATGCTCACAATGAGCTCACCCAACGCATGATCGACAAGTCACGTGCTAAACGCGTGTGCTCAACTGAGTCCGAAGTGGAGGACGACGGAGAGCTGTGCGGAGCCAGATGCTTCAGTAGATCCGTTCGGCAAACGCGGATGCCAAAAAATTTCAAGCTCCATTTAGACAACCTGAAGTACGCCGGCACGCAGGAGACAAAGGCTTGGCTCGACGATCACCTATCGTTGGTAAAACTCCATTGCAGCTTCATACGCAACTTCAAGGTCACCAGCAAGAGGCCAACCTATATCGAAGAGCTACGGGCCTGCACCTGACGGGCTAATGAGTACATCCGCTCATACATATTACGATGGTACCACATCAAGAACTCCGCCGAGCACATCTCCGAGGAAAGAGCAATCGATGCCTTCAAGGACGATGCCAGACGCCCAAATTTCAAGGAGGCTCTTGGGCGCGTCAAGCACAAGAAACTTGACCACCTCATGGACATCGCCAACCGATGGGCAGATGTCGAGGATTCCATCGGCCGAGGACATTCAGATGATGAAGATGACTACGGCCGCAGGCGCGGACGCCACACCAAAAGAATATCGCGTGTCTATGACGATCGTGATGGAGTTGACATGGTAACAACTAGATACACCAATCTACGCGATGTCGCAACTACAACAATGGATACCGCAACAGCAACTACCACGATAACAGGCGACCCACACAAGCGTGGCAATGTCGCAACCGCGACGACGAGACTTCGACATACGAAAAGTTGTCTGGTCCCTCCACCATCCACTTCTACCTCGACAAGCAAGATGGTAAGAATAAGGACAGTCGCATGCTCAAGGACTATCGAGAGTTCCAGAATATCAAAGAGGTCCTCACCCAAATGCGGTGCCAGACCATGAACCCTGGATTCGGACCCACACCCGCACCAGGTGACATCGCCCACGGAGCTCCCCCACCACCACCTGGCGGACCGTCGCAACCGCCGGTCGCACTAACACGAAACAACGGTGCAGGTGGGTACCCACCACCAAAAGGGTCCCTGATGATCCAGAAAGGGCGCCTAAACAACAGGGTGCAAAAGAAGATCACCCGCCAAGTCAGCCTGGCCATAACCTCTCCACCAGCCATACCTGAGTACCTCAGCGGCTCATAGTCCTGCATCACATTCGATTGTTCGGATCAGCCATGCCAGATCCCTCGCCCAGGTCATGCTGCCATGGTACTCGAGGCCTAGATCGAGAGATTCAAAATGAGCCGCGTCTTCATGGACAGCGGCAGCAACATCAATCCGATGTTCGCCAGCACACTCGCAGTGATAGGGATCCCGCCGTACAGCCTAGAGCAGTCAGACATGACGTTCCATGGCATAGTCCCATGGAAGATCTTATATCCCCTGGGCAAGATATGGCTCGACATCATCTTCGGTCAGCCCGAAAACATCAGGCGCGAGCGGCTAGAGTTTGAAGTAGTGGACTGGCCATCACAATATCACGCATCCTTGGCAGTACCGCACTATGCGTACCTGCTACTGAAGATGCCAAGACCTAGGGGTGTCATCACCATCCAAGGAAGCTTCACCAGGTCCGACAGCTGCGACAGAGACTTCAACAGAATCTACGAGTCGTTTGGCATACAGGAGGAGCTCACAAGTCTTCGAGAGGTGATAGACAACGGGGCACTCCCAATCACAAGGCAAAACGCACCTGATATGGCGTTCGACTCCATGATCAACACGAAGAAGGTGTAGGTCCACCCAACGAACGCCTCCAAAATGGCGTTGATCGCCAACGACCTCAGTCCCGCATAGGAAAGCGCGCTCATCGAATTCCTCCGTGAGCGCTGGGAAGTTTTTGCCTGGTGTCCTGTGGACATGCCAGGAGTTCATAGGGAATTCTCCGAGCATGCACTCAATGTGTTTCCGGATGCGAAGCCAGTCAAGTAGTCGATCCGTCGATTGTCTGAAACAAGAGCTGAAGCCGTTGGAATCAAAGTCAATAGACTGCTTGATGACAACTTCATCAGGGAAATCAAGGAAATCGAGTGGCTGGCCAACAACGTGCTGGTCCTGAAAAAGGACACGGACATCCTGCTGATGTGCCTGGACTTCACATCTCTCAACAAGCATTGTCTAAAGGACCACTTCCCTCTACCGCGGATCGATCAAATCATCGATTCGACTGCAGGATGCGAGAAACTCTCCTTGCTTGATGCCTACTTAGGCTACAACCAAATTCGGCTGAAGGTCGAAGACCAGGAGAAAATGGCATTGATCATGCCGTTCGGGGTATTCTGCTACAACACCATTCCTTTCAGGCTAAAGAACGCAGGTGCCACATACCAGAGATGCATGCAAGCATGTCTAAAGGACCAGATCGGTCACAACATCCAGGTCTATGTCGACGACATAGTAATCATGACCAGGGAGGCCAAGACGCTCATCGACGATCTCCGCGAAATGTTCGATAACCTTGATCGCTAAAAGATCAAGCTAAAACCAGACAAGTGCGCCTTCGGCGTGCCATCTAGACAGTTACTCGGGTACTTCATCTCCCAACAGGGGATCGAGGCGAACCGAAAGAAAATTAGGGACATACTGGCCATGGAGAAGACAAAGAACCTCAAAGGCGTCCAGAAGCTAGCTGGGCGAATCGCGGCACTGAGAAGATTCATCAGCCGAATGGGTGAGAAGGCCCTACCCTTTTACCAGCTACTAAGCAAGACAGACAAGTTCGAGTGGACACATGAAGCGGACGATCCGTTCGAAGACCTCAAGCGGCTGCTCTCCACATCACCTGTCTTGGTCACGCCGAAGGAACGGGAGCCTTTGCTGCTATACATTGCAGCCACACATCAGGTGGTAAGCACCGTACTCGTGGTCGAGCGACCCGAAGATGGCAAGACCCACGGGGTCCAGCGCCCAATCTACTACCTCGGCTAGGTACTGACCCTGACAAAGCAGAGGTACCCTCACTACCAGAAGCTCGCGTACGGCGTATGCATGACGGCGCGTCGGCTGAGCCACTACTTCCAGGAACATCAGATCATGGTCGTCAATGACGCCCCGCTGTCGAACATCCTGAACAATCCTGAAGCCATGGGGCTCATAGCCTTATGGGCTATCGAATTTTCCCCTCTAGACATAATATACGAGCGGCGCACCGCCATCAAGTCTCAGGTCCTCCATGAATCCTCGTCCACTAGATGGAACTCTAGCTGCTAGATACTCCAAACATGTCGTAGTCCTGGACGATGCACTTCGACGGCTCCAAGTGCGAGGCTGGAGGAAGGGCCGGCGTCATACTGACGTCCCCTCAAGGCGACAAGATGAAATACGTCCTTCGGATGAAATTTCGCGCCTCTAACAACGAGGCCGGATACGGAGACCTCATCCACGGCATGATGATGGCCAAGGTGTGCAACGCAACACGCCTCGTCATCTACGGCGATTCGAACCTTTTCGTCTAGCAGACGATGAACGAGTGCAACGCTCATAGTGCCAACATGATCGCGTACCATGCGCTCTACAATTCACTTGAAGGGGACTTTGATGGCTGCGAGCTTTGACACGTCGGCAGGGAAATAAATGAAGAGGCTGACAGGAACGCCAACATTGGCTCCACCTGCACGCGGGAGCCACCAGGAGTGTTCCTCGAACAAATCTGCATACCCTCCATCAAGAGGAAATTCCCAAAAGGCTCAGCCGAGGACAGGGGGCTGCGCTACCCGAAGGACAAGAAGGACCCGAGAAGATCGACACAGAGGCCGAGCTGGTCAGCCTGATGTAGGTCATGGTGGTTGAAGAGACATGGACACAGTTGTACCTTCGGTACCTGATAAACAATAAACTACCCGATGACCTGACAAATGCCCGACGCATATCTCGCCGGTCAAAAGCCTTCACCATCATCAATGGCAAGTTGTACAAGCGCAACATTTTGGATGTGGTCCAACGGTGCGTCACCATCGGTGACGTCAAAAGCATCCTCCAAGACATCCATGAGAGTATTTGCGGCCATCATGCAGGTAGTCGTGCCCTTGTCGCCAAAGCTCTACGAGCTGGGTTCTACTGGCCAACCACAATGAACGACGCCAAGGACATCGTACAGAGGTGAAACGCCTGTCAGAGGTACGCAGAAAAGCCACACGCGCCAGGATCTGATCTAAGGCCCGTACCGCTGGCCTAGCCCTTCGCCTAGTGGGGCCTCGACATGATTGGCAAACTGCCAAAGTCCTCACCAGGAGTCCACGTCTTCCTCCTGGTGGCAGTCGACAAATTCACCAAGTGGATCGAGGCCATGCCCGTCACCAACCAAAGAGGCAAAACTGCCACCAAATTTTTCGAGTCCATTGTCTACAGGTTCGACGTGCCCCATAGCATAATAACAGTCAACTGCTCGAACTTCATATCGAAGGAATTCCGAGACTTCTGCAGGAACCTCGGCATCAACATATCATACGCCTGTGTGGTGCACCCGCAGACCATCGGATAGGTCAAAAAGGACAACGGCCTCATAGGCAACGGCATCAAGAAGCGCCTCCTATGCCCATTCGAAAAGCTCACGGGAGCCTGGGCAGACAAGCTACCTTTGGTTCTCTGGAGCCTTCGCACAATTCCAAACAGTTTAACTGGCTACACGCCCTTCTTCATGGTGCATGGAGCCGAAGTCGTGCTACCCGCCGAAGTACGCCACAAGGTCCCACGGGTCGTTGCTTACAGCGAAGCCGAATCGTCGTTAGCACTCGAAGACGCCGTCAACACACTCGATGAGGCACGCGGCATCGCCGCGGCCCGCTCAGCAGTCTATCAACAGAGCCTCTGCAACTACCACAGCCGCCAGCTGCGCCCAAGGTCCTTCATCGAAGGAGACCTCGTCATGCGACTCAAGCAAGAAGGGCACAAGAAGCTCGAGTCACCCTGGGAAGGACCCTACATCGTCACCGAAGTCATCCAAGGTGGCGCCTACCGCCTCATGGACGTCGCATCAGGAGTCGAATACTCCATC
Organism: Avena sativa; assembly: GCA_916181665.1. Classification (NCBI taxonomy): domain Eukaryota; kingdom Viridiplantae; phylum Streptophyta; class Magnoliopsida; order Poales; family Poaceae; genus Avena; species Avena sativa. Next base: position 116,862,358 of record OV702298.1, read on the forward strand.
CCCTGGAACTTCGCACGACTGCGATGCTCCTACCCCTAGTTACCTTTTACTTTCAATAAGGCTATTTCAGCCAAGGCTACTCAGCCCAACAATGTACCTCCTCGTTTGCTATGAATAAAATCTAAGTTCCTTGGCCCAAATATCTTTTTCTCCTTACATTACTTCCCGCTAAGTACGCCCGGGGGCTACGCCTCACCTCACGACTTCGTCGACTGAAAACAATGCATACGACCTAAGTAGGTGACCACTTCAGGCTAACGAAAAGGACATGCACATTATAATCGCACCACGTGCCAATACATATACACTTTACAAAGGGCATTACCACGCACTCGAATAAATACAAACTTTACATTATCTCGTTTTTTCTTTGCACAACCTAATTGTTCTGGAAGATCACATTCGTACGCTCCTCAAACAAATCCATGATTTCTTCGGCGTACTGCGCTACAGCCGCATAATGACGGCGCATATCCCATACATTGCCACCTGGGGGAGGAGGTGGTCTAGCCGCTATCTCTGCGAGATTGACATCGCGGTGATGCAGCCGAACAAGAGAGAGTGTTTCCTTCACCCCAACAACCAACTGATGGCGCACCAACTCCTTGACGTGGCCTACATTCTGAAACTTCCCAAGAACACCCAAAAAGTTGGAAGGTGCAGCATCCAAAGGGAACATGATGGACCAAATGAACGCAAGTGACGACCTCGCCTGCTTCAGCACCCGAAGAACCTGGTGTACATGGTCTTGAACCGTCGCAAGGACGACTGCTCGAGCGTGGTCAATCGGTAAAAAGCCACTGGCCTCCAATTCTTGCTGCGTCAGGCAGTTCATCTGAATTGCGACGCGCTCCTTCTCTTCCTTCAGAATGAGATTCACAACTGCACAAGCAACGGGTGAGTCAAACATAAAGTACGGTGCACTCAAAAAGGCATTAGTTCACAAGGACTCACATTGGAGTTGGTCTCCCATCTGCCAAAACTTTCCAAGCAAGAACTCTTCCCTAGCAGCAGCTTGCCCAGCCTTCGACCTCCACACATCCGCATGACCGCATGTGCTGAGGATGTCTTTTTCCAAACTACAGACATGGTCACGCGGGAAGACCAACTGCGACGCATCATCCAATGATGGGCGAGGATCAGGCGCATGAGGAGTAATCATTGGAGCATCACCCGAAGGACCCTAGGGGTAAACAGGCAAATATGAAAAATTGCAAAGACTTTTGACAGCAGTTAAAAGATAGACTCATATACATAAATAAGGCCACCTCGTGGAGAAGTGGGACTTGTTCATCCCAAAGTTATTACAAAAGATAGCAGCAGTAAAAAAGCTACAATACAAGGGCCTAAGCACCAACATCCGGAGCAGCCTCGGAGCCAGACTGCCTGCTCTTGGCCTCTTGTTGCTACTTCACCGCATAATCGGCCAGGAGGTCGATGAGCTTAGGCCCGTAACTCTTATAGCGAGAAGCAAAAAAGGGCGAAAGCTACCTCGGAGCCATCCGCCGCCGTCGGCATCCTGGACGTGACTTGGGCTAGGTTCATCTTGGCTCCGGACACCATCGCCATGGCCAGCCCCATGGAAGCACTGATGCCCTTCTGCTTGCACTTGTACTCCGCTGGAGCTTCCTCCGACAGAGCATCCAGAAGGGAATCGATGTCGTCGAGGGAAATGCCCTTGGGGACGACCTCCTTGTAGAAACGGGCGAGCACCTTCTTGGCCTTCTCCAGGGAACCAACGACAGTCGAGCAGCGATCCTCGATCGCAGCAGCAACATCAGCAAAAACATCTCCGTGCTCCAGTGCACCACGATCAAATGTGATACCAGAAGCATCTGACAAGAAAAGGAAGAGAACACTCGACTGACAAAGGATAAAATGCACTCAAAAAACAGAACACCCAAAGGATATAAGAGCAACCTACCAGAGATAGCATTGGCAGCAGCCATGAGCTTGTCAGCCATGGATTTCTCCCGAGTGTCTACAACGACCACGAGCTGCTGCTCGCGATCTTCGGCCTCCTTCTACAGGAGCTCCTTGGCCTCCGCAGTATCCGCTGCCTTCTTCTCCACTTAGCTAAGGCTCTTTTCGAGAGCGTTCAGCCTTTGGAGAACAACATTGTTCTCATCTGCAGCATGAAGAGATTTCGGGTAAACACAAATTACAAACTCGGTGGACTCGAAAAATAACCAAGAGGACAGCTACACACCTTGGAGCTGCTTCAACTGACCCTCCAGCGCCAGATGATGTTGGATGAGGAGGTTGGCACTATGCACAAAAGGCTACAGAAGAGGCAAAAACAAACCCGATGAATAAAGGGCTCGGGGGCTCCCCCCACAAAGCAAAACACCAACAAGTCAAATAAATAAAGGACTCGGGGGTCACCCAAGGAGTAAAAGGGCAACACCTACATGCTCAGGTGTGGACTCCGAAGGCTGGCATGTCGCCTTCCGAGTCACGAATGCACGAGCTTCCCGCCTAGGGTAGCTCGAATCCTCGCCCTCGGAGCTGGCCACCACCTGGGGAAACAAAGCTATCGGCTTCGATTACGCGATCACCTATTCGGTGTCCCCGTCAAGGGACTCCTCCGAAGGGTTCCTGCAAGCAATCATCATATCAACAACAAGTTAAAACTACAAAGATGAACATGGAAGAAAGACTCAAACAAAATGGGTACACGCCGGTACCGGACAGAAGAACGAATGGAAATGATGCAGCCGCTAAGCGGATAAACACCTCCGGTACCGGACTGCCTCTTCACGGAATAGAGTTTCCGGAAGAGGCCAAAGTGTGGCTCGATACCGAGACAACACTCGCAGAGAGTGATGAAAAAAGCGATATGGAGAAGAGAATTGGGGGACAGATGATGCAACTGAATCCCGTAGAAAAAAGGAGTCCACGAAGGAATTCATGGACGGGCAAAGAAAGGCCTTGGACAATAAAGGCATAAAACATCACCCAAAACCCTTCGGGTGGGCGAGGAATTACCTCTTGGCCTAGGAGGATGGTGTCCTCCTTGTCCTTGGAGATCATCCCAGCATCGTGCAACTTGCGCAGATCCACCTCGCGCATATCTGTGCGCTTCCATCCGCCATCAGTGGCGCGGGCCGTAGCGGCGACCTTCTTGCCGCCGTTGGTGCTCGAACCAGCTCCGGCAGTTGTCTTCTTCGACTTTCCCATCTTGTAGCGGCGAGTGCGGCGATGTAAGTGCAAAAACGAGGAAGGAAAGGTGCGGAGAATGTCCAGTGTGCAAGGGACGACAGAAAGGATCGCGAAAATGGATACAATGGAGATTAGCAAATGACGAAGGGTAAAAAAATCACTATTTCCCTGCGGTATAAAAGGATGAAAATGATGTATATGAACCGTCGAATGAGAAGCCCTAGCATGCCACTCAAATCTCACCATACACGTGTCAGCACTACACCGAACCATCGCTAACACGCTGTCCACTATGCACGGAAACCGAGGAGGCGCCGTAATTTTCGCCACGTCTACGCGTGACTAGTGAATGTCAAGTCAGGCAGTGGGACCCACGATCATCTCGTCACATCATCTCTGTTGCCGCAGACGATTGAGATCACCAATTGCCAGCACTGACATCATCAAGGCAAATCCAGCAACGGCTCGAAGATTTCGACTGATCATTCAAGTACTTACTCGAATCTACGATTCGAGAAACTACTCGGGGGCTACTCCTATCAGCAGCACTGGCCATGCACCTGAGAAATTACTTTGGTAACATCACCTCGACATTATCTTCGAGTCCTATGTCGAGTCTGTGACTCCACTACGGACTTGGGGGCTACTCCCATAGGGAGCATTGGTTGAGCATCCGAAAAAATTGTTTCCTTCGGACTTACACTGCAAACGACTGAACTAAAGTCTCTGCTCGAGTCTACGACTCGAACAGACACTCAGGGGCTACTTCCATAGAAAGCGTTGGCCGCGCAGCCTATGAATTCTTCGACTGTGATCCTTCGGATCAAAATACGACAAAATATTTTTGGGAACTTTGCCCAAACCAACGCTAAGTGAGAAGCAGTCTACTTGGCCACCCGAAACACCTCCATGGTGATAAAACTTTAGATGTTGTGTCTACGATGCAAAGATAAGCCCTACAAATATCATATGATGGCCTGGTAACGCACCCGACTGCGCTCTGCTAATAAACTCCTGTGTCAACAGGCACAAGAAAAATCCCGACGGATGCGTTGGGTACATCACTTGAAAATCACTGGGATTCGACTCCTATAAAACCGCAACAGCCTGAGTCGAATCAGACCAGCAATCGTTTCAAACTCGAGTTTGATGAAGATCGTGTTGTTTTGTCCTATGACAATTAACTGGCCCTGATCCATTGGGTGAGTCAGACACACGCATCAACATTCCCTATGAACTAAAACATTTCTCCTTGAAATAACAGGCTCAAAAACATAGCACTCGAAAGATTGACGAGTCTCCAGCCGAATCTATGATTCGACTGAACACTCGGGGGCTACTGACATAGATATACCCACGGGTACACGACATTGGTATACCTGGTCCAGCCCAAGGAAGGCCCATGCAAGGACACGAAACCCATGAAGATTTCGGGTGGCCGAAGCCCGTGGAGGTTTCGACTCCTTGGAGGACAAGTCTAGATTAGATAGAATTTCAAAGGGTATCAACCCTAATTTTTAACTGACTCGACCTCACCCGGGACCTGCCTATCTATATAAATGCCAGGAGTGTACGACGAGAAGGATCTCTCTCAACTCACCACATACACACCTCCACGCCAGATTGCATGTGCGCACCCCTGTAACTTTCGGTTATACCGTAATCAAGAGCAGACAAGCAGGAGTAGGGTTTTTCCTTCGGAGACCTGAACCTGGGTAAATCTCATGTCCTTGTGTTGCTTGTCTATTAACAATTCCACAACTTCCAGCATCCCCATCTTCTCGAAAACCCAAGTCCATAACAATGGGTATTGACGAGATCGAACCTCGTCACCTGGTAATTCGTCTTGGTGAGGGTGGGGTAGGTGACACTCCCGCTGTCGTCGTCGCCCTCGCCACGACCTCTCGCACCACGATCTCACCACCACCACGCCGGCTCCGACTTCGCCCATGGTTCCGTGCATACGAGCCCTTCGGGGTCACTGACCTGTCTGAGGTTCGCCCTTTTGCTTCCGCCGCCGCTTTCTCTGTCGTCTTTGCAGTAGCCCGTGTTGCCGTAGACTCGCTCGCAACCGGTGGTGTTCCAACCATGGCTCTGATACCAATTGACGTTGCCAAACTAAACTCAGATGATCTCACCCTCTCGAATTCAGTCGATCGAACATGATAGAATGTAGAGAGGGTTTTGTGCTGCGTAAAGCTTGTAGCCTTTCAGTTGTTTTTCTCTCTTATTTATGCGATCTCAACAGATCCACAAAAGTAGCTAACGCCCAGATCGATGCTGGCCGAGCTTATCAGTCATGCCATCCCACGATGCTCGGTTCAAACGTGACCACTGGATGCAGCAGTAAACGCAAACTCCATGCCATCCCATGGTGCGATCAGTGCAGCCTAATCTACTACATAGAAATAAGCAAAAGAGTCTAATGTCTTAATCATGAACACACTACTGAATAAACACTACTAACTGAAAGTGCGCAGGTGCAGTCTTCAGAGACAGAGTGCAAAGTGCAGAGTTTGAACCAACATTTTCTTCTTCTGTTCCTAGCGTTGTTCCGTCCCCTACTATCCACCTCCGGCGTCGATGCTCACGATCATACCTTCCTGGATCTACCAGCTTCTAAATACAACCAAGATTACTCAAAATGATAGTCTGTAGCACTCGCAATTTGGCCCCTTTTTTGCTGAAATCTGTCTATCGAAGCATTATTTTCATCAGTATTTTAATCTGCAGCAGTTTCTTCTGTTCGTCGATGATTCCTGGCCTTTGTGGACATTCTTCGGAATATCTATCTGAAAAAATCCTATATAAAGAAGCACCCTCTCCAGCTTTTATTTTTTCGGCGATGCGAGTTTGCTAGCCATCTTCGTCGCAAGATCAATCGAGCTAGCTCATTTTCGGTAGAGACACCCCGCGCCCCTTTTTGCTTATAGACCCCTTTGGTTTTTGGACTCTCAACCCGTGGTCCTGCTGAGCGCATGTGTCAGCTCCACACCGGCTGTGCCCACGGTGCCCCCTCGCAGTGTGTGACCCACTAGTCAGTGGGCGAGGCTAGCACTTACACAAGTGAGAAAAGTGTCATCATGTTTTTTAAAAGAAATTCAAATCAATCTCATAAAATGTTTATAAATTAAATAATTCATATCCTTTGAATTAGTTTGAATTGGAGAAAACTTATAAAATGAAATATGAATGTTGTTTAAATATGAATTCAACCATGTTTTCATGTTTGACCAGAGTTGACTCTAACTAGTCAAAACTTTGACTTTGATCCCTTTTTAATATAATTTGAATTAAAATATTATTTTAAATTTATAATTCCAAATAATATAAATATTATATGATTTTGAATCATAAAAACATGAGGATTTTGAATATACTATTTAAAATATAATTTGAGTAATTTAAGATTTAGAAATAATCTAAATACTAATAAATGCCATTTTCATAATAAATTCATAACTTTAATTCCGTAACTCCGAATTCGATAAATGATATGTCTAAATCGATCAGCACGAAGATCCTGTTTTAACTATACATTCCCTGACATGAGTTGAAGAATGAATCATATAAATATTAATGGAACAACAATGTTTATGGGAGCAAAACATGACTAAAAACCTAATAAGATTCTTTATTCTTGTACCCCACACCTCACCCACGCCATGCTATGTTATACTATGTAAATTATGCATCATTCCATTATGGCATACCTTGTTTGCTTGTTCTATATGCTTTATATGATTGTGGGATGTATATTTATTTTGTCCCTTGTGTGTTTGATTTTTATCCGATTAGACGCCGAGCAAGGAGAATCAGGAGCCTCGGGAGTATTACCCGGATCTCACCTATTCTGCAACTGAGCTTCTAGGAAAGCAATTCTCCATGCTTGAACTACATATAGTACCTATTGCATCTATCTTATTCTTACATCATGAATCACGTCATGAATAAAATTGAATTCCACCTATTGCATAGCCTTACTTTAAAACCCCACCGAAGCTTGTTCCCTCAATCCCGAGCCATTACTACAAGAGTTGTTTAAGACATGCGAGTCGTAGAATTGCTTGTGTAGGGTTTGTAAAGAGTCGTTGAATAATATGGTACCTAAACAACTGAATTGAGTAGTAATGAGATAACTAAAGAGAGAGGCATTGGTGTGCAATATCTTCTATTTGGTTCTTTATGCTCACTTGTGTCTCGTAGAACCCTGAGTACTTGATTCTTGTTCCTTGACTATCACATTATCCATATGTGGGACCATGAATCTCCTTAGTCTTAGCTTGGGTCGTATTTAATTTCTTGGGGCCCCAAGTAGTTTGGGACGTTATTACTATCCTGTACTTATACCATGCTTTACTCCTTTATTTACCAATGTTCCTCGAGGAGCGTTTACTACTATACTATTTTGGAATCCTGCACCATGTTCACGCGTTATCCACAAGCCCAGTCTCACTTTCGGGTTCCTAGTCGTTTAAAACTGTCGTTGCAAACCCCATGGTCTGTCTCTGTGACACCCCCGGGATTAGGGCTAGACAAATCCTAGACCTTTGTCTGATATAAGCCTGACCTAAATCTCGAAAGCGTACAGAGGGAGAATTGATAACAAAACAGTGACCCTACGACACAAAAATTATTACAGCAAGCTCATAACTGAGCGAAGAACCAAAATATTACAAGAAGAGGTCACTGATCACAAACATCAAACAATGGAAGGCAAATTATGCTATTAAGTATAGCAAACTTAACAAATGGCCTAAGAGTCCTGAAGCATAATGATCCCAGACTGCCGCCTGGGAACTCCAAACTACTCGTCAATGTCGATGCCATGAGGAACTCATCTTCTATGGTAACAATTACTTTGCTGCAAAAGTATCAATGAAGCAAGGGTGAGTACAGGGTGTACTCCGCAAAACTTATGGCTGGTGGAGTTATTTTGCATAAATCCATCTTTGTTTTGTAAAACAAGAGGGAGAAGAATCTCGACTAATCAGAATATTTTAAAAGGAGATAAGAGAGCGGTATCTCCAACTTTGATACTCTCTTGATATCCACCGAATTATCATCAGCTGAACCTATCTAAGATCACCCCCTCGTACCCATGAGGAAGCATCCTTAAGCACACATTGATCAACTTGCCAAGTTTTACGATTAGGTTCAAGTTCTCTATGATCTTTGAATCTGGTTTCCAAGTCGTCCATAACCGTGGACACATCCTTTCGAAAAGATTAATGCCCTGCAGGGGTGTACAACTTTACCCACACGCGCCAACCGATTCTTAATGCCACTATAGATTAGCCCTCTTCCTTGGAAGGCCGGCAGAGAGTGGTTGACCACGACCTTTACCTTGCTTTCCCCGAGACCATGAGTCACGCACTAGGGAGATGCCGCCGTAACGGGTTGAGTCCCGAAGCCGGTCCCTAATGATGTGCGCAGGGTTCAAGATTATGGATGTCGGGCATCTCTTGTTCCCAGCCACGCTTACCTACCTGTTATGAATGCACCTCCTTCACCTCCATTCAAGAACATCCAATATGCGTATGTCGAATGGAAAGCCCGAACTATGTGACTCATGGAATCTACTAGTCAAGTTAGTTTTTCGAGGGGGTTTCGAGGCCCCCGTGTGGCTGTACGCTCGTCTTGGTCCACAGGTAAGAACTCAGGTCCTAGTAGTGGCAAGTATGGGACTGCAAAAACCACAACCCACTGTGGCTTCCCATACAAGCCTTAGCATGTTTAACTTTCATCTCTTATCATACCACGTCATCCTATCATACTAGGTTCATTCGCAACTCTGATTCATCAACCGGATGGACCAGTGTAACAGCTAAGCATGGCTAAGCACAACAGATAAAATAGTTCTAGCAACCCTTCACAAGCTCAAACCCTAGTTATGCTAGGAGCAGTGGATCAGGGGATATAGTCTTCAAAGGTAACATGCATCAGATACGATTACTCTATCTATCGATAAAATACTTTGGAATCGTATGCACATGGCAAGAATTGAAATGCTTGAAAACATAGGATTATATCATGTGTGGGGTTTAGCTTGCCTTTGCCAGTTGATATCGAAAAAGCAGAGTTCCGGACACCTGGTACGTGACTTGATTATAGTTGGTCAAGTATTGGTCTTTGATCTTCGGCGGTGTTGACCTCGGGCTTCAGCCTTGGACTTGATCTCGATTCCGATATCGTATTCTACCGGAGAAGAACCAAATACCGGAAAGGAAGGGAAACAATCAACACATGGCATCTATGCAATGCTCAATCAAGAATGATCATATGACAAGTTAAATTGCATTGAAATAAACCCCTAAGGCATGCTTGGCAATTTAATCGGGGTTCCGAGGGGTGCAAACCCTATCTCGGGAAAACCCCAGAGGCATATGAGAGGGTTCATTTTGTTCTCTAATTAAACTAGGTAAGTTGTGTAGCAATGCATGATTATAATGCTATGAGTAAGATCTCATTTTTCTGAACATTTTGATATATTATTTGTATTTTTCTGATTTAAAATGAATTAGTTATGAATTTCTTCAATTTTAATTCATTTTAAATCATTTTTAGAATATTAAAAAATAATATATATTTTGGAATTACTTATATATTTTTATTAATCAGAAACATTTCTGAATATGTTTATTTGACTTACAACAGGGGCCCACATGTCAGGGATTTAATATTTACAGAAATAAATTTCAAAAACATTTCAAATAAAAGAAAACAGGGAGATATGACCTCATGCTGACGTCAGCATGTCGTCAGCAATGGAGGTGCTCTCAGATCAAGCAAGCCCCCATCGATCTGCTGCACTCGGGGCCCCATCGATGGTTGGAAAGAGGAGATGAAGGTGGACCTATTAGTAGCGGCGTCGCCCTCATATGGTTGCCAAAACTTCGACTCCGACGAGGATCAGCGGTGGTGGGCGGTGGTGCTCGGAGAGGTGGTGATTCAGAGTGAGAGGGAGAGATTACGAGGCACTAGGAGGTGCAGGAGCTCACCACGAACATGGCAGTGAGGTCTGCGATGCTCGGGGAGGACGAACGGTGACGAATTGAAGCGTCGACTACGGGGGCCGACGGCGGGAACGAGCTCGATTCAGGCGAGGAGGGAGATCCCCGGCTTGCGAGCTTCAATAAGAAGGGAGAGGGCATCGGGGCGCATCCAACGGTGGCCTTGGCATGGCACGGGGTGGCCGGAGACGGTGACGTCATCGAGCTCCTATGATCTAGGGTTTCGGCCATGGCTCGGGAAAGAGAGGGAGAGGGGAGAAGTGGTGTGCTAGGTTTCTCCGGTAGCAGGGCGGGGCTTCTTGTAGGCACCGGTGGGTGGCAGCACGAATTGTGGAGCATCGCCGGCGGCGGACGGTGGAGGCAGCGACACGGAGCTGCTCTCTATCATCGTCGATGGAGGCGAAAGGGAGGAAAGAGGCCGAAACGGTATGAGGCCAGGCTGGGCCGCGAGTTGGGCCAGGTGGGGTGCAGGGAGTTGCTCTGAGCGGCGGGGAGGAGAGGGAAATGAGATGGGCTCGGCCCAGATTAGGTTTAGCTACAGATTTTTTTGTTTAAACCCTTTTTCTTTTCTATTTTCAATTTCTATTTTGTATTTCCATTTAAATTCTGTTTTGAATGTTTCGAGAATACAATTTTTTTTCTAAACATCTAAAATACTAGAGGGCCCTTATAACAATTTGGGCTCCATACTTTTGTACTTTTCAAAACTTTCAAAAGCATTTGAAAGGTTTTCAAATAGAGAGGTTGATCCATGCCACCATGACGAGTGGACGAATCGCTTCATAATCTTCGAGGTGGCTTCTCACACTAAGGAAGAGAGGGAATGACATGGAACCACAAACTGAGTAACTCATGGTTAACTCAGGGATTGATTTTTCACAAACATCTCTAGAGCCAACGGACATGAAACACGTCAAGGTAAGAGAGGAAACATAAGGAGTAGGTTTCAAGGTAATAGATAATTGGTCTTCATCAGGATTGAGACCATGGAGCTTGCAGAAGAATTTTGACTTCTGAGGGAAGGAGACTTCCAATAGATGGAGATACTTACTCTGACTTCGAGAGGTAAACCTCTACTAAACAGCTTGAGTAGAGCTTTACAGGTGGAAGAGATAGATATCAACAAAACCAAGCTGTTGAACTACTTTTGACACAGAAGGGTCATTCTTTGGTTCAACAGAAGGCCGAGACAGAGAGGTGTTTTGGTGGAGAGGACTCATGAGAGTCACAAGGAACATGTAATAAGAGAAACTACTGATTACCAAATTCATGGTCGCTCTTCGAACATGTTTAAGAAAGTGGGAAGGAAACTCTTTAATTCATCGAGACTATCAAAATCCTTTCCAAAGATCATGATATCACTTTACACCACCAAGATGAATAGTTTGGAAGATTCCTAATGACACAAGAAGAAAGAAACTTCATTCTCAAACTCCAAGTACTTGGCATAATAAGACGCTTCCATCATAAAAGGGTCTGGATGATCGACCGAGAGACATTTAGCAACTCTACTTTAAATGTTCTCCTTGATGTTCGAAACAACCAGTCATCAAGTAAAGGTCGGACTTCGGATCCAAAGGAAACCATAAGCACAACTTCTATAATAAATCATAGAAGATGCCTCATGAGGAGTGGTTGTTATTGCTGAATCAGGAGAATATGACAAAAGGTCTTTCCAACTAAGTGTGTGAACCATTACATCAATCTCGCTGAATGTACAGAGAGACCTATGTCAAAACCTTGAGGAACACCAACCATCATTGCTGCTCTCCATTTAACTTTGGTTAAGTGGAGAGATACTTCAGACTCAGCATGTCCAAATAGAGATGGTGCAACATGTACCATAGAGGTAAAGCCACTAGATTCCAAGACATGGACTTCAATGTCAAGCTCCAAAAGATGAGCTACATTTCGGAACCCATGTGATAGCAAGTTATCAAAAGATAATTGCGTACACATGAATTGTTTGCAACGAAACACAACTGAATCCTATTTAGGAAACATTTAGGAGGATATCGTAGTTCTGTTGGACTTCTTATCTTCCATGACAAATCAGTCAGTGGCTTGGTGTGCTTAGAGGATCTTCTCGAAATATGAAGGCATCAACCTACCATATCAAGAATACTTCGCACATGCTTAACTGACTTGGAATGATTCCCGAGGAAACAAAGACAACTCTACTCGAATCCATGGCGACATCTTTCAACATTTGCACATGAACTAGAGAGGGTTACTTTTAACATCCATAACACATACTTCGAGATAACACGAAGATGGTTCTCAAAAGTTTCCAACATTATTGCCAAATGTTCCACATGAATCTTTTCTAGCATGGAGAAGTTAAGGATGTCATTGATGGGCTCAATAACAAACTTACGTATACACTCCAAGAAGACGGACTCAAATTTTGTATGAACAAGGCAGAAATACTGGTCAGACCAGGGGACATGAAGATGTACTTAAGTGAAACATCACGAGTAAATACACCATCAGGATAGTCCTTGGAAGTGAGTTTGATTTGATGATTTCCCAATCAAATCAAAGGCGGGTAAGATAACATGTCCACAAAGGAGATACTATCTTGCTTTAGCACGAACACAACTAGGCATCCCTTTAAGAAGGAACTGAGTTGGATAGAACTTTTGTCTTAAAACTCTTCAAGTTGTTGTTTAAGCTCAACCAACTTGTTTAGAGATGTCCAGTACGAATCCTTGGAGAAAGGAGCGGTTTAAAGAAACAGCTTACTCAAGAACCTGACAACACAGTCATGTGGCAACATGGTAATACTTATAGTAAGACATCCAGAATATCACGAACCATCGATATGTCACTTAGCTCGAGAGGAAACTTGCTTCGTAAGGCAAGAAGACATAGTCTCAGAGCTTCAGTATGAACCTAACTCTTTGACTGAGGAGAGTGCACCGGAAAAACGGACTTGGTAGCACAATCGTCCTTTGCTTAGTGATAGATTAACCATCACGCTAGGAATGATACAAATTTCCTTGAAGTTCCAAACAATGAGAATTGCTAGTAATCTCAGATGACCACATTATTACACACACGCAACATTCCTGAGCGCGAACAAATCAAAGGAAGGGTGGGTAAATATGTGTAAAAGCATCACTTCATTAAGAGGGTCATGAAACTTAGCACGACCTCTTAGTATAAAAGGGTGTGATACTTTAAGATAGAACAAATGGGAGACAATCAATGCCTCTTAATCTGCGGATTACAACACTTTGACCTAGTCCGAGATATGACGAGGTACTGGAGTTTGTTTCTCCTTACAACCCGAAATGGTTTATCATGACGGACCACAAGTGTATCTTGCATCGGAAGACACCAATGCACATTTACTACTTGGCTACCAACTGGTAGACAAAGGTCAGAAACAACAAGCGGAAAGGAACATGCTCAGGTTAGAATCCCGAGATGTAGATGCATAAGTCAGCAATCTTCTGAAAACCAATGCAGATAAGGGAAGGAGTGGCAGAGTCACGAGTATAGAAGTGGAACTCACCAACAGAACTCTTGTCGTGATCTATTTGGTTCCATTAAAGAACATCTGCCACAGCATATGGTAGGGGAAGTCCTTTATCATCACTGTTCAATAGCGACAATATCCACAAGCTTAAAGGCTATACTAGAAGGTACTAGCCATCCTGAGGTAATGTGTGAACATTAACCACAGGGATCAACAAAATGGATATTGGGTTAAAGGTCAGCTTCATGTACAAGATTCACAACACCAGAATCCAGCACAATCGGGGATCTTAGGTTCTAGTCCGAGGGTTAAAACCCAAATAAAGGAGTAACTACTACTTGAGTGACAAAGCGTACACTACAAGGTAGTAATCACGAGGTAGCTTCCAAAAGAAGATACGACTTCTGAAGTACCCAAACAAATAAAAAGGAGGCACACGAGGCGAAGGGAAACCTCGAAGCCCATAACAGATCACTGTGGAACATAGACATGATGTTGTGGACCCATGGAACAAAGAGATCATGATGGAAAGAAATCTATCAATTGATACAGAACAAAGGAAACAAGGAACACACACACACCAGGCTCTAGAGAACTTATCACTAGGTCAATTGGTTGAGAACCGACATGCCTGAAGAGGCACCTAAGTTTTGAAGGAAGAGACGAGATAGCAAAACTTTTCAAAGTGAAAACAAGATAAGATAACCCTGAGTTAGAGTGAAACTGGATAAGGAGAAAAAGAAGCATATAAGGGTTTTCGCACATAATTTTCATCTTTGAAAATAGTTTTCACAAGCACTAAACTCAACATCGACCAATAGAAAGGGTTTCCTACAGTCGGTACTGCTCTGATACCAAAACCTGTGACACCCCCGGGATTAGGGCTAGACAAATCCCAGACCTTTGTCTGATATAAGCCTAACCTAAATTTCGAAAGTGTACAGAGGGAGAATTTATAACACAACATTGACCCAATGACACAAAAATAATTACAGCAAGCTCATAACTGAGCGAAGAACCAAAATATTTCAAGCAGAGGTCATTGACCACAAACATCAAACAACGGAAGGCAAATTATGCTATTAAGTATAGCAAACTTAACAAATTGCCTAAGAGGCCTGAAGCATAACGATGACATCCAATCCATAGATCCTAGACTGCCGGCTGGGAACTCCAAACTACTCGTCAATGTCGATGCCGTGAGGAACTCATCTTCTATGGTAACAATTACTCTGTTGCAAAAGTATCAATGAAGTAAGGGTGAGTACAGGGTGTACTCCGCAAGACTTATGGCTGGTGGAGTTATTTTGCATAAAGCCATCTTTGTTTTGTAAAACAAGAGGGAGAAGAATCTCGACTAATCAAAATATTTTAAAAGGGGATAAGAGAGCGGTATCTCCAACTTTGATCCTCTGTTGATATCCACCGAATCATCATTAGCTGAACCTATCTAAGATCACCCCCTTGTATCCATGAGGAAGCATCCTCAAGCACACATTGATCAACTTGCCAAGTTTTTTATGATTAGGTTCAGATTCTCTATGATCTTTGTATCTGGTTTCAAGTCATCCATAACCATGGACACGGCTTTTCGAAAAGATTAATACCCTGCAGGGGTGTACAACTTTACCCACACGCACCAACCTATTCTTAATGCCACTATAGATTAGCCCTCTTCCTTGGAAGGCCGACAGAGAGTGGTTGACCATGAACTTTACCTTGCTTTCGCCGAGACCATGTGTCACGCACTAGGGAGATGCCGCCGTAACGGGTAGAGTCCCAAAGCCGGTCCCTAATGATGTGCGCAGGGTTCAACATTATGGATGCTGGGCATCTCTTGTTCCCGGCCACGCTTACCTACCTGTTATGAATGCACCTCCTTCACCTCCATTCAAGAACATCCAATATGCGTATGTCGAATGGAAAGCCCGAACTATGTGACTCATGGAATCTACTAGTCAAGTTAGTTGGTCGAGGGGGTTTCTAGGCCCCTGTGTGGCTATACGCTCGTTTGTTCCATAGGCAAGAACTCAGATCCTAGTAGTGGCAAGTATGGGACTGCAAAAACCACAACCCACCCTGGCATCCCATACAAGCCTTAGCATGTTTAACTTTCATCTCTGATCATACCACGTCATCCTGTCATACTAGGTTCATTCGCAGCTCTGATTCATCAACCAGATGGACCAGTGGTAACAGCTAAGCATGGCTAAGCACAACAGATAAAATAGTTCTAGCAACGCTTCACAAGCTCAAACCCTAGTTATGCTAGGAGCAGTGGATCAGGGGATATAGTCTTCAAAAGTAACATGCATCAGATAGGATTACTCTATCTATCGATAAAATACTTTGGAATTGTATGCACATGGCAAGAATTGAAATTCTTGAAAACATAGTATTATATCATGTGTGGGGTTTCGCTTGCCGTTGCTAGTTGATATTGAAAAAGCAGAGTTCTGGACACCTAGTACTTGATTATAGTTGGTCAAGTATTGGTCTTCGATCTTCGACGGTGTTGACCTCGGGCTTCAGTCTTGGACTTGATCTCGATTCCATATCGTATTCTACAGAAGAAGAACCAAATACCGGAAAGAAAGGGAAACAATCAACACATGCAATCTATGCAATGCTCAATCAAGAATGATTATATGACAAGTTAAATTGCATTGAAATAAACCCCTAAGGCATGCTTGGCAATTTAATCGGGGTTCCGAGGGGTGCAAACCCTATCTCGGGAAAACCCCGGAGGCATATGAGAGGGTTCATTTTGTTCTCTAATTAAACTATGTAAGTTGTGTAGCAATGCATGATTATAATTCTATGGGATAGGTCTCATTTTTCTGAACATTTTGATATATTATTTGTATTTTTTGATTTAAAATGAATTAGTTATGAATTTCTTCAATTTCAATTCATTTTAAATCATTTCTAGAATATTATAAAAAAATTATATTTTGGAATTATTATATATTTTTATTAATCAAAAACATTTCTGAATATGTTTATTTGACTTACAACAGGGGCCCACATGTCAGGGATTTAATATTTACATAAATAAATTTCAAAAGCATTTCAAATAAAAGAAAACAGGGAGATATGACCTCATGCTGACATCAGCAATGGAGGTCCTCTCAGATCGAGCAAGCCCCCATCGATCTGCTGCACTCGGGGCCTCGTGGGTGGGATGGTTGGAAAGAGGAGATCGAGGCGGCCCTATTAGTAGCGGCGTCGCCCTCAAACTGTCACTGGAACTTCGACTCCGATGAGCATCTGCGGTGGTAGGCGGTGGTGCTCGATGAGGTGCCGATTTAGAGCGAGAGAGAGAGATTGGGAGGCACTAGGAGGTGCGGGATCTCACCACGAACACGGCAGTGAGGTCGGCGAAGCTCGGGGAGGACGGACAACGAAAATTGAAGCGTCGACTGCGGCGGCCGACGGCGGGAACGAGCTTGATTCCGGCGAGGAGGGAGATCCCCGGCTTGCGAGCTTCAACAAGAAGGGAGAGGGCATCGGGGCACGTCCAACGGTGGCCTTGGCGTGGCACGGGGTGGCCGGAGATGGCGATGTCGTCGAGCTCCTGTGAGCTAGGGTTTCGGCCATGGCTCGGGAAAGAGAGGGAGAGGGGAGAAGTGGTGTGCTAGGTTTCTCCGGTAGCAGGGCGGGGCTTCTTGTAGGAACCGGCGGGCGGCGACATGAATCGTGGCGCATCGCCGGTGGCGGACGGCGGCGGCAGCGACACGGAGCTGCTCTCCGTCATTGTCGATGGAGACGAAAGGGAGGAAAGAGGCCGAAACGGTATGAGGCCAAGCTGGGCCACGAGTTGGGCCAGGTGCGCTGCAGGGAGTTGCGCTGAGTGGTGGGGGGAGGAAAGGGAAAGGAGATGGGCTTGGCCCAGATTAGGTTTAGCTACAGATTTTTTTGTTTAAACCCTTTTTCTTTTCTGTTTTCAATTTCTATGTTGTATTTCCATTTAAATTCTGTTTTGAATGTTTCCAGAATACAAAATCTTTTCTAAACATCTAAAATACTAGAGGGCCCTTATAACAATTTGTGCTCCAGAGTTTTGTACTTTTCAAAACTTTCAAAAGCATTTGAAAGGTTTTCAAATAGAGAGGGAAGGATTAAGGTTTAGGGTTTTGAGAACCTTTTTATTTCCTGCATGCATTTTAAAATGATGATGCTCATGAATGCACATTCAAATCCTAATTGATTTTATTAAAACTAGGGTTATTACAGTCTCGGAGTCCGGCCGACTTTGTAGCGGGTAGCTTACTGGGGTGGCACCCTGAAATCATTTGTGAATCTTGCGAAAGCTTTTTCGTGATACTTCGTTGGGTTTTTATTTGGTTTTTCTGAGGTTGATCGTGCGTGTGTTGCTATTTGTGAACCCCTGTAGGGTAAATCTTTCTGAAAGCCGTGTCCATGGTTATGGATGACTTGGAGCATTTTACTCGATCATAGAAAAGTATAACTAACGTACCTTTTTAAATTGACTAAAATTTGACTAGTAATAGTGCAACATTCATGGAATGATTAATAAAACTGCTAATAGATGGAATGTTCTTCTGCCTTCTCATTCGGGAACAGGGAGGTGGGCGCGTGACGTTTACTTATGTTGATATATATATTGGGTAATTAACTGTTGTTTAATTAACGAGTGTCTGTGTAACATCCCAATTTCAGCAACCCTGATTAACTGTTTGGAAGGCAAAAATTAGGGGAACAAAAACTTTTCTTGCAATGCATGCTCACTTGTTTGCTTGTGCTGAAGCAACTGTTTGTGTATTAGTTGTGTACTCCTCATCTCAACACTAGTTTACAAAAGTTCTGACATTTTTGGCTCATCTTTCATATTCTCAAATGTTCTGACATTTCAAAAACCTGAGCCAAGATGACCTTGACACAACCAATTGCTTTATTAGTCTCTATTAACGAAACTATGGAGACCTATATATTATCTCCTTATGTTTTCAAGGCAGAACCTTCAACTACCCTTATCTCTAGGCTTTCCAAAAAACCTTTATTAAAACCCTTTTATTCCCAATCTTGGTAGGACTACCAAGATGATCCTTATATTACTTCAAGATACACCCAACTCAAAATACCCAACCTTACCTCAAGCTAGGCTTGATGGTAACCCTAGTAGTAGGGTATAAGGATAAGATGAATTGCCTTGATCTGTTGTCTAATGAATTGCCTTGATCTGTTGTTTGCCTTGTTTGCTTAGGAACTAGAGTGAGATAATATAATAGCTCATCCCTTAGGACTCAATACTTGATTGTGATCATCAAGCCCCTATCAAGCATCCAAGTCTGGATCTATCTAAGCCACTCAGGTGCCCCGCTCATCCCCTGCTCAGATCAATCCCAGGATAATCCCTTTGGATGGTTTCCAACTCAGTGGAGACCCAATCTAAGCATGAATCCTATCTACATAATTAGTACCTCAACATCATCTCCTTGATCATGAGTTTGGAACCTAGCATCCTCTCAAATGCTTCCCTCTTGCATACTAGTCCAAATTCACCAAATATGCCAAAATGGCTATCTGGATTTCTTTTCTAGATTCAATCTTTGGAGCCCTACCTTTTCCATCCCTTGTGCATCCCTGAGAATGCATTTGAACCATCTTGTAGTACATTGTTAGTACTACAAAATCCCACTCTTGCCCTTGGCTAATACATTATACTTCCCACTCATCCATGATGGTTTTGTAGTCAAGATAGTAATCTTTTTTGCAAATCTTATCATCTTGCCTACTTTGGCAGAAGTTGACATCTATATGCCACCTCCCCTTGACTGATATCTTGATTGTTTATGATCTAATAATCATGTCCTATCAACTCCCACTTCAATTGTTTCCATTGGATCCTTGTGCTTCTTAAACCCACATGGTTTAGGAGGCTACCTGATGTATCTACTATGGCAGCCTTATTTTCAACAAAGTTTGCCCTCACTCCAAAACCACCTCAAATACAACCAAGCCTAAACCTTTCCTCCATGATCATCCATATGACTTTGTCTATCCATCCATATACCCCTTGTATCAAGGTGAGCTCTGAGCTCTCTAATCCAACCCTGTTTAGGTGGCATCAAAATAACTAAACCCTAGATCCTCCCTTATCTAGTTTCCATCCCTTTTCACCACTTTTCTTCAAAACCAAGGTTGGAATTGATGCCCACATCAATTTTACATCATCTAACTTGGATATAAGCATCCCGAAATAATTCCCACAATTATTTGGATTATTAAACTATTTTATTTCCTCTACTTACCAGATTCTCAAAATCCTTGTCTATAAAGGCAAGTTTGTTTTTCTCCAAATCACCTTGTCAACTCAAGGAACATTTGATGCCTACTTATCATATCCCATCCTTCCAACTCAAAAATAAATATTTTTGAGATTCTTTATCATTTGTTTTTGCCCTTTTTCTTAATTGGCAGAAATTAGTAATAATTCTCCAAAAATACTTTTCCACCTCAATAAATCCCGATAAAATTCTCCAATGTGAGTTATGGTATTTTTGACCATATCACATCAAAAACCAAGCTTGCCCAATGTACAAATATCATCTTAGCTTCCATAATCTACTTCTACACTTTTTGAAGAAGTGCATTTAAATGGGATTATAATCATTAGCAAAATCCCATTTAAATCATGAAGTGATTATTTGACCTACTCCACCTACCAGTACCATTTCCACACTTTGTACAATGCAACATTTTCAACTTCCTTCACAAGCACCAAAAGGATCAAAATTTTGCATAACCAATGCAAACTTGATTCAAACCAACTCCAAACACCACCAAACCTTGTCAAGTACTACATCACAGTACCCACTAAACTCTCTGGTCGTGTGCTTTAGTACCACCTACTGTAGCTTCCCTCATTTTTGTCGCCTAGTGCTTGTAAGAGAAAGGGAGAGACAATATCTTGGCATATCTTGGTTTTAAAGGCTTGGTAGCAACAACCACCCCTGCCTTGTCCTCTCTGGTCGTCTACAGGACCCCCACTCACCAACCCACAAGGCAATGGCTGCACCTCTAGCCTCCCTATCCCTCCCCTCTCCTTCATTTCTTATTTCCTACCCTAGACCACTCCCCATTTCTTATTGGTTTAAAGAGGCCAGACCCACCACAACGCCTCCCTCGACCCTCATTTGCCCCCAGCACGCCCCACTCTCCTCCCCGGAGCCCCTCTCCCTCTCCCCTGCCCTGACCTGCTCGAGAGAAGGAGATAAAGAGCTCCTCGGCCATGACCAAAGCTTGAGCAAAGCTCCCCTCTCCCCTGCCCCATCCCTCTGCATGTAGCCTAACCATGACCCCCTCCCTCCAAGCTACCACCCACAAGCTCCAGAGGGCTACCCTTGGTCTGTACCACTGTGTAGGAAAAGAACTACTCTCGGGTGCATTGGAAGGTTTGACCCTACTCACTCTACACTCCCTCTTTCCCTCTCATTCTTTCTCTGGAGTGATCCCCTAATCAAGCCGCATCTGACCGTCCCCTTTTTCTGGTATGCATGTGTCAATGGGAGATGCACCGACGAGCTCCCGAAGGAGCACCACCGCTGTTTTCACGCGAAACTCCTCCCGAGGTTTCCCCTACCCTTTCCGCCCCTCCCCGTGGTCTTCGGCGACCGTCGCGCCTTCCCCGCTTCTTTCCCGTCACCGGTATGCCTCCGGCGAGCGCCACTGCGCCCCCACAGGGCCGCGCTACGGTTCCTGCTACTGGCCTGTTTGCGAGGAAGGAGAGGACCCCACGACCATCAATCTCCCTTAGATCGGATGGCCGATATCGCCTGCTACCCCTTCGTCACTTACTCTGGTAGTTGGGCCTCGCAGGCCGGCGAGCACTGCCTCCCCACGCGCACGCCCCGCAGATCTGGGCCGAATGCGCCTCGGTGAGGCCCAGTGTCCCCTAGCCCTTTCTCTTTTGTTTATATAGATTTATTTATTCTAGATCTAGCAGTTTGGATTAATTCAAAATAAAAATGAATCATGTTTCCAAATAATCACATCTAAATTTCCTCAAGTACGTGGATGGTTTCCCTAACATGCAGAGCCATTGGATAGCCCCTTTGAGGTCTAGGTGAAAGATGATAAATCCCCTACTCAGATCTGTCCTTTTTAGTAAAGATTTTCTCCAGAAAGTTTGGTATCACCAAATGGAGTAAATCCAATTGCTACTGGAAGGTATGGTCCATTCCTAGATTACTGCTAACAAAAATAACAAAACAAAGCCTTTTATGACTTTAGAAAATTCCCTAGGTCAAACCAATTGAGTTTTTTTTATCTAATTCCAACTGCCCTTAGACACAACTACCCATATCCTTCACAATTCAGCAGCTCAGAATTTTTTTAATCTCTGTTGAATTTTAGTGAATTAAACTCTTCTGTGCATGGTTTATTCACTAATAAAATCACTACAGTATCTCTGTAACTCCAACAATATTGATTCCAATTTATGAAGAAAGGTGTTCTCAGTATCTAACCTGTGACCTTGGAATCAACTAAAAATCTTCTGTAAAATAAATTTGATGAAAAAGACCAATCCCAGCCAATACTGTCTTTGCGAATTTCTCAAGGGTATTCTGGTCATTTTTTTGAGGTGATTCCAACTCCTCTTCTTTCAGTCTACCAAATTCTACCTTTTCACCCAAGGAAATAATTTTTGGAACTCCAGAGAAGTTCTGGTGAATTATTTCCAAAAACTGGGGTTTTATCCACTATAAAATCCATTATAAATCAAGGGAAAATGATAAAATAGTGAAACCACTTTAGTTGGCTTAATTTTATCAATACCTATCTAATGGTAACATTTTCATACAATGGTATCATACAGATCAAGCCCTTGGTCAATAACCCCTCTCTTAGGTAGTCCTAGACTATAAATCCAAAGACATCTTTTCCCTAAAAGCCTCAAAATCTTTCCCCAACCCAATCAAAGAAAACCTCCAACATCATAATGATGTATATCCTATGTTTGTCCTTTTCTTGCTGCATGGTTTGAAGCTTGTATGCCTTGTATTGATTGGTGCTCTGTTTGCTTGCATGTATGCTCGATAACGGCGATAGTTGCGATTGTGACGCCGAGAAGAAGAAAGCATCGGGGTTATCTTTATCATTGCTATTATTGGTAGGTTATCTAACGCCGTCAAGGGACATATTGCTGGTCACATGCAAGCCACCATTCATGAATTCCTATATTACCTATTCCTGTTTATCAATTGTTTTATATCTCGTTTATAAACTGCATGTATAAATTGCATGTTTTATTTCAAATAAAATGACGTGAGTAACTTGGCTCCTCCAAGTTATGGATGAGTGTCCATTGAGACACCTACCCTATGTACACCTACTCTTACCCCTTTAGATCGAGGCTAAGATGATTAGCATCTTCCCTCTTGGAACCCACGGATTTTCACTGATAAAACTATTTTGGGTTTTACCCTACTACAAAGTTTTAAAAACAAAACCTTTGGAAAGAGGCATCGCTCCGAGTGGAGCTTTCACTAAAGGAGATATTAGGATGGTAAAGATAAAGTCAATGAAGAGAATGAGAAGTAAAAAGGGGTACTCGAGTCTTTACCGGAACAATTTTTCTAATGCAACCACATTACCCTCGGTGGGACTTAGGGCTACCTCGTAGTTTGTCCTCCTTAGTATGGGCTAGGCCATAACGCATATAAAGGGGTTAGAGTCCTCGGAAGCCGTTTCCTTTCCACTTAGGGGGTCTTCGTGCCCGGAGAGGTTCCATTCAACTCCACGAAGTCGGCTGAAACTATGGAGCTCCCGCGGACAGTACCATGTTAAGGCAGTATGGATGGGAGTGGATAAAGGATGCGCAGGAAGGGAGATTCAGACCTGGGAAGTCAGGTACACGTCCCGGGGGAACTAAGCAATCATAGGGAAAGTACCTATACTAGGGACAACAAATTAAAAGTTAGGTTCGATTATCCGGACCCCCGTCTACAGTGTGTGGAGGGTTGTGGGTGTATCCCTGTGGATGTATTGATTCATGTGGGTAAAGTGCACAAAATCTGCAGATTCTAATCTATTCGAATAGCTGTGTCCATGGTCAAGGACGGTTGGAAAGGTGATTACTATGAGTATCGGGAGATATGCTGAGATGGATAAAAAGGATGCGACTTGGTCATGAGGAAAGATAAGAAAGAGTTTGGTTTTGAACAGTGATGGTCGAAGATGTTTTAATAAGGGTTTTTTTACCAAAACTGTTTTAAATCTTTTTAACAAGGATGTGGAGATGTCCGGATTTTCAAAAGGAGGCATATTTTATAAAAATTATTTTTCAATAAAGATATAGAGATAACAAATGTTAGTTTTGTCTTTCAAAAGCAACTATAGTGTAGAGCTATCTCGCCAAGACCAATTATGCAATATCCTTGTTACCTTATCTCGGTGGTTTGCGAGTACATTCAAAGTACTCATCGACATTGTCCCTGGCTATTTACTTGGCCATATTGTAGATGTTAAGAAGTGATGAAGGTGTTGACGTCTATGCGAACTAGGCCGTCTTCCCGGTCAGATGACTGTAGGTTAAGGCACGGGCTCTATGCTGAAGAGTTCCGCTTCTTGTGTTGTAATCGCCATAATGGCCCTTTTGTAAATTTTGTACTCGTTACTATATGGATGATGTAATGATACTAGTCGGTTATACTCACGGCTCACTGATCATGGGAACGTGAATTGTATGCATAACGGGTATTCTCGGACCGTAAATCTGGGGTGCCACAGACATGGTATCAGAGCCATCCTGACTATAGGAGACCTTAGTTAGCATGGACGTTAGACCGGACAACCCCTATTTACGAAAACATCGGTTTTCACAAACTATTTTCTCAAAAGCTTTTTGAAAGATTTCTTATCTCATCTTCTCTGTCTTACACAATTTGAAGAGGGATTACTCTATATCTCGTCTACTTCAACTAATATGTTTTCACAAACAAATCCGACTTGGAGACTATGAAGCCGAAGATTCTAGAATGAAGAGACCCCAAGACAAGAAAAAAAGGAGCTACCAACGACAAAAGACCCTACAGGATCGCCCTACCAACAGAGTCCTTGATCGCCCCCAAATCAATCAAGTATGGCACCGACAACCAAATACAACATGACTGAAGTTAAGACTCCCGTAACGTTCGTACTTAGTATTAGCATTGTAGAGGTCCCAACCTTTAATAAAGTAGAGATCCCTGTGCTTACAATGCTAGTCCCTGGATCAATAGCTAGCATCCATAGTTAAGATGTAATATCAAGAAACAAAGGTCATAATACAACTTTATAACCAGGAATAAAATAATTTATTACATCTTACATAGCTCATTTGGCTATCTCATTATGATGCAGCAGAATATAACAATAGCATGGGGTCCTTCATCTTCAAAGTGCTACAGGCAAACATGTTGGCTGTAGACTTGTAATCCTAATCAACACACTTCAGTAACATCAAACAAGCCTGCAACATAATAAGTTACAGCCACAAGGGTCAATACATTTGAATTGTATTGGCAAGTGATACTATGGTATTATAGTGGAGTCTATCATCTATATGCATTTGGCTAAGTGGAGCTTAGGCTTGCTTTGCTCAAAATAGTTTTCCTTATCATTTGAAAACACTAAGATTTGCTTGACAAAATCACCCAAGGCATCTCCCAATAGAAATTGGTGATCCTTCAACCCTTGTTCAACCACAAGTTTTTAACTTAGAAATTGGGATGAGGAGATTCTTGATAGCTTCCATGTCTTGATGATCAAATTGTCCTTTACCAGGGACATGGCTAAGTACTTAGATTTTACACTCTTCAGAGGTGGTGCACTTTCCCCACAAGACTTGGTTTCACCAAGACAAGATCTTTCAGAAGCCTTCCCTTAGGCCAGAATGGATGCGTTCCAACCTATCAAACCCCTACCACCAACTGTCCATTTGGCTAAGTTATTGCAACATATATGATCCAGGCAGAGCCCATAATGCCAAGTGGCTGCACTTGAAGCTTCTCAACATTTGACATCTCAAATCTCTTTGTTCCTGGGTGGCCATCCACAAGTGAGATACACAAGGTAAACCATAGAAATGGGCCTTGTGTAACCATTCAACACAAACCATTCCTTCCATTCCACCCAGGTGATTCATTCACTTAGTTGTTTCATTAAACAAAACACAAGTCCTTGACTTAGAAATATTCCATAGTATGAATATATTCCACCCTTGTTTTCTACTAGCTAAGCTAAGCATGATAGTAGTAGGAATCTTAGGAAATTTCTACTAAGGTTTCATCTACTAGGATTTCCCATGGCATAGTTTACACTTAGCAAAAATTCCATGCAAGTCCTACTTTAGAAATATCACTAATGCATAGTTAAAATAATGGGACAAAAGTATGAAGCATCACTTGCCTTTCTGGTAGAGAATTATAAGTTCACTCCTTGATCTTGCAATGATCACACTCTTCAAATTTCACTAAAATTCAATCAAGCAAGCAAGAATTCAATCTACCATTCAAGCAATACATCACATAAAATAATAGAAACAAAGCAATGCATGCAAGCATGCCAAAGATTGTTTTATTTGGAAAAGTGGTTTATAATAGGTTATAAACATTCTAAAACACCTATTGGTCATTTTATATAAGTGGAAAAATCATTTGCAAAAGATTTTACTTATAAATCATTTTTAAACCAAATCAATATTTTATGTGGTTGAAAATGCCTTTAGCAAAGTAACAATCCTTATAGGGTTCACCAGATACATTTTTGATTCTAAAATTTGGTGTTTGGGGTCAGAGAGTTTAAATCAAAATATTTCCCAAAGGTTTTTCTCCAAAAAGTATTTCCAACATATAAACAACATTTTTATTTGACTAGAAATGCTTTAAATAAAATATTTACTCTTTAGCTTTACCAAATACATTTTCAAATCCATAAGTTGGTTTCTAAGGTCAGTAGGTTCAAAACTATCCATTTGCCAAAGATTTTATCACAAACTAATTTTAGAATGAGTTTTATATTCAAATTATGCCTACACAAGTTTCTATAAAAATAACCAATTTAACAGAAGCAATTTACTAAACAAAGTGCATGGTTGGATAGGGTTTGTCTTTCTGATTCCATTGATATAAAATTTGCAAAATTTGGACGTGTGGTTTGAAAGTTATGAATTTTGCAAGTTTGAGTATCTAATAGAATAGTTTCTGTTTTTAAAACAAAAGTTTGGCCACGTGTCTGTTTTTCATTGGGCCATACCGGTTCGCGTGGATTGCGTGCTGTGGATCGTTGGATTTAAAGTAGATCGTGCGGCACATATTGAACATAACGGTTCGCTTTAGTCATCTATTCGTAGCCTTGCGATCTAAATCTAATGGCTGATAAGCAAGCAACCAGAGTTGGGCGGGGCTAGCGACGGCTCTGCGGTGGTGCGGCTCTGCCAGTGGTGGTACGGCGAGTACAGGAAGCGTGGGAGAGAGGGAATATGCTTACCGAGTTCGCCGTGGCGTGGGGATGCTCAAGGTGGTTGTTGTCGACTGAGGGGCGCACGGTAATGGCGGGTATTGCTCGCCGGAGTTCACGTCTGCGTCGGGTTTGTCTGTTTGTCGTCGGAGGCGAGTGTACGGTTCACGCCAAACCAAACAAACAATGCTATTAGGTTCGCGCGAGAAAGGCGAATACGGGAGTATCAGTCAGAGGGTATGGGGTGGTCAGGAGTTACCAGGGGTCTCGCCGGAGAGGTAGTAGATGATGGTGGTGTTCGGGTGTGGTCGTTGTCGACGATACGGTGCTCGCGCGGATGAACGGAAAGCACAGGGCGATGCGCCAGAGGCTGGGGATCACGCTCGCGTGAAGCAGGGCTTGCGGGGGTGAGGGTTCTGGCCGGAATTGCTCGGAGAGCTCGTCGGAGCAGAGGGCGGTGCAGCGCAAAATGGGAACAACCCGGTGGCAGAGAAGGAATGGGGTCTGGGGGAAACGGAGAGGAGGGAGTGGCGATTAAGAAGGCGTGGTAGAGGGGAGAAATTACTGCGCCATCAACGCGTATTGACGCCGAGAAAATTTCACCACAAACGGTGGGGAGGAGGCGCGGTCACCGCGGCGGGTGGAGACGATGGCCTGGCAGGTGGGGCAAGGTCGACAGTGATTGAGAGAGAGGGGAGATGGGGGCCAGCGGTCAGCAGCTGAGGGGGGAGGTTTTTGAGTGAAAAACGTTTCGGGGGAGGGAAAGAAATGGGATGCGCTGCTGGGCTGGGTTGGGCCTGCTGGGCTAGTTGGCTTTGTTTCATTTTTTTTATTGATTGTTTTTCCCTTTTCTTTTTCTATTTATCTGTTTTGATTTTTATTCAAACAAACCAAGCACTATTTGAATTCAAACTTCCACCAATCTTTGAGTATTTTCAAATACTGTTTATTAATATTTTCTGAAGTCAAATTTAGAATAACTTATTTATTCTTTTTAGGGTCTTTTAATTATTTAAAATAGGCCCTTGCTTTTATTCAAATAAGATTTAATAATGTTTTCATACTCCATTTGAAATCTAAATCCTTCCAAATATTTTCAGTAGGTTTTATTTATTTATTAGGGTGTTAGAAACTCACCTTGAATTATTTTGGAATATTTTTAATATGATTTATTAATCATTTAAATTGGTATTTTTTTTAATTCCAATGAAATCAATTATAGTTTTAATTTCATAAATTTTGTTTGGAAGATTTCTTTGATCCCATTTAAGTTAATTAAATAACTTTTATACCACTTGGGTATATTCCAATATTATTTTCCCATGATTTATTTAATCAATTCCAATAGGGATTTTTGTATTTATTCAAATAGAAACAGAATTTGGTAAAATGCCCTTTTATTTTATTTGAAAATTCTCTTCTCCTTTTATTTGGATTTGGATTATAACTATTCCATTTGCTTATGGATTAGGCCAAGATTTAATTTGGTCTTTAAATATTCCTCATTTAATAATTCTTTCTTTATCTTATAAAATCCATATCTTTTTATTTATAGACCTAAACTTGGTGATTCCAATTTGTATATTTTTATTTATCCTTTTAAATATCTTTAGGATTATTTGCTCACCATTTGGTATGGATTTTTAGATAGGTGATTTATTAGCTTTGGAAATTCAATTTCCTTATCTTATTAAATTCATGAGATTTTATCTATGGTTCCAAATTAAGTGAAACCAATTCATATGATTTTATAATATTTCTATTTGTCATTCTTGATCATTTATAAACGTTTGTTGACAAAATTTTATATGGATCAAAACCATAGGCTTAGAGATATCTTGCAAATGATTTTATTCCATTGGGGTTTTAGAGTTTTGGTTTATTTTCCAAGTTTTTAAATTTTCAAGATGCATTTATGAAGGAAGCATTCCACTTGATTTGAATTTAGTTGATTCAAACATTAATCAAAGTTTGTTCAAGATGGGATTTTAAGTTTCCATTTGGAATCAAAAGTTTCTTTTCACTCTAAATTTCAACAATTATTTATTTTGTTTATTTATTTTTCACATTACAAAATTTGGAAAATTTTGGGATGTGACAAGCATCCTGAAATAGGATTCCCATTTTATGGCATGTAGCCACCCCCTTAGTACTTATGGTAGGCCTTGTTTGCTTTTCATGAGCGCGTATGATGCTTGGAATGTGTTGCTTGGCTGCCAGGAATCATCCGATAATTTAATCTTGACCCCTTAGTTGGTAGATCCCTATGTTAACTCTCGCAACCTCATAACCAGAAACCCCTCCTCAGCAGGATGGCCACCTAAGGAAAACCTCGACAACCTCAAGAAAATCCCTAAGGTGGAAAGACTACGTCTTTTCACTCAACTCCAATGAACCCCTGTTGACCTGTCATCGCCAACCATAGCATTCCACCCTAGGTTTATACCTCGCCAAATACCTCTACCCTCGCACTTGAAATACTAACTCCGTGGCACCGTTCCCTTCTACAGACCGAGTCTCTATCTTCCCCAGAAAACCCTGAGTAAGGCCATGAAGATCGGAGCCCCGAAGAAAGGATGCAACCATTGCGGTGAGGAAGGACATCAAGCCAGCCAATCCTTAGGCAACTGCCCAAATTGTGGAGCTCTCCACTCCCATGCAGATTGCCCCACCCAACTAGTCACCTGTTTCCTCTGTGAAGGTCAAGATCATGTTCCGGCCAACTGCCCCCTCTCCCTCCTGATTGGCAAGGCTCGTCAACTCCCCTCCGTCAACATTGGGAAGAAATCAAGAGAAGGACATTCCAAGAAAGGCACCTGCTTCTCCTGTGATGAACCGGGTCACTTCAGCCGAGAGTGCCCCCAGCGTGGTCTTGATAACCCTCCTACCAAGGCAAAGGCCAAGAAATCCACTATCCCCATAAAGATCCCAAAGCAAGCCCAAGGAGGATCTGAAGCTAAGAGAAGCGTCTGTTACACCTGTGGAGACCCGAACCACTTTGCTCGCAACTGTCCAGAACAGTACTGGATAAACCCGAAACAAACCACTGCGACACCCGAAAATGGCAAGAAACCACGAACTCGTTCGGCTAAAGGAATTAGGAGGACACTATCCCCAGAACCTCCTCTGCCCCCAAGAAAGCACTACTTGAGGAGAAACCTGTCGCCCCCGAAAGACGACCAGACTCTGGGCGCCCCATCGAAGTAGTTAGCACCTAGAAGCTCGCGCATTCCCCCATATGGGTAGAGCCATGTATCGCCCCAAGACCTGTTTTGTAAAACTCTAAGTGCCTTGTCGCCCTGCGGCATAGACCTGTTTTGTAACCCTTAAGTACCTCCGCCACCAACCGGTTTAAACCTGCTTAATGTGTGGATGTTATGCAAGCATGATATCCTTCTTTGCATGTTTTACCCACGATGTTGCATCATACCAAACCCCCGTGGTTTTTCTCTAAGGGGGAAATACTGCATCTTTCCCGCCCAAAAACCCTACAGACCCCGGGAATCGACCCCTCGTAGCACAAAGTGATGACCACCCCTCCCAGCCCGAATCGTCGACCATGCAAGAAGATTCAACTCGCCGTCTCGCCTCAAGAAGGATTACCCCGTCTACGTTAAACTTACCTAGACTTGTCCTAAGGGGAAAAGACTGTGTCTTTTCCACTCGTTCCATCAAAACCCCCGAAATCCGAAGCCCCTCAGCTCCAACCCTTGATTAACCACGTTTGGGTCTTTGCAAAACTTATTAGCGCCTAGTAATTTCCACCGATGAAATTGTTAAGCGGATGTTATCACCCCAACCCTACTCCTCCCTATTCTCGGGACGAGATTATTTTAAGGGGGAAAGGTCTGTAACATCCCAATTTCAGCAACCTTGATTAACTGTCCAGAAGGAAAAAATCAGGGGGAACAAAAAAATTCTTGCAATGCGTGCTCACTTGTTTGCTTGTGCTGAAGCAACTGTTTGTGTATTAGTTGTGTACTCCTCATTTCAACACTAGTTTACAAAAGCTAGTTTACAAAAGAGATGTCTTGGCTGATCTTTCATATTCTCATATGTTCTGACATTTCAAAAACATGAGCCAAGATGACATTGACACAACCAATTACTTTATTAGTCTCTATTAACAAAACTATGGAGACCTATATATTATCTCCTTATGTTTTCAAGACAGAACCTTCAACTACCCTTATCTCTAGGCTTTCCAAAAAACCTTTATTAAAACCCTTTTATTCCCAATCTTGGTAGGAATACCAAGATGATCCTTATCTTACTTCAAGATACACCAACTCAAAATACCCAACCTTACCTCAAGCTAGGCTTGATGGTAACCCTAGTAGTAGGGTATAAGGGTAAGATGAATTGCCTTGATCTGCTGTCTAATGAATTGCCTTGATCTACTGTTTTCCTTGTTTGCTTAGGAACTAGAGTGAGCTAATCTAGTAGCTCATCCCTTAGGACTCAATCCCTGCTTGTGATTATCAGGCCCCTATCAAGCATCCAAGTCTGGATCTATCTAAGCCACTCAGCTGCCCCTCTCATCCCCTTCTCAGATCAATCCCAGGATAATCCCTTTGGATGGTTTCCAACTCAGTGGAGACCCAATCTAAGCATGAATCCTATCTAGTTAGTTAGTACCTCAACATGATCTCCTTGATCATGAGTTTGGAACCTAGCATCCTCTCAAATGCTTCCCTCTTGCATACTAGTCCAAAATGGCTAAGTCTGGATTTCTTATCTAGATTCAATCTTTGGAGCACTACCTTTTCCAACCCTTGTGTATCCTTGAGAATGCATTGTAACCATCTTGTAGTACATTTTTAGTACAAACAAAGCCCACTCTTGCCCTTGGCTAAGCCATTCTACTTCCCACTCATCCATGATGGTGTTGTAGTCAAGATAGTAATCTTTTCTGCAAATCTTATCATCTTGCCTACTTTGGCAGAACTTCACATCTATATGCCACCTCCCCTTGACCCACTTCTTGCTTGGTTATGATCTACTAATAATGTCCTATAAACTACCACTTCACTTGTTTCCATTGGAGCCTTATGCTTCTTAAACCCACATGGTTTAGGAGGCTACCTGATGTATCTGCTATGGCCGCCTTATTTTCAACAAAGTTTGCCCTCACTCCAAAACCACCTCAAATCCAACCAAGCCTAAACCTTGCCTCCATGATCATATATATGAATTGTTCTATCCATCCATATACCCCTTGTATCAAGGTGAGATCTGAGCTCCCTAATTCAACCCTGTTTAGGTGGCATCAAAATAACTAAACCCTAGATCCTCCCTTATCTAGTTTCCATCCCTTTTCACCACTTTTCTTCAAAACCAATCTTGAACTTGATGCCCACATCAAGTTTACATCATCTACCTTGGATATAAGCATCCCCAAATAATTCCCACAATTATTTGGATTATTAAACTATTTTATTTCCTCTACTTACCAGATTCTCAAAATCCTAGTCTATAAAGGAAAGTTTGTTTTTCTCCAAATCACCTTGCCAAATCAAGGCAAATTTTATTCCTACTTATCATATCCCATCCTTCCAACTGAAAAATAAATATTTTTTAGATTCTTTATTATTTCTTTTTGCCCTTTTTCTTAATTGGCAAAAACGACAAATAATTCCCCAAAAATAATTTTCCACCTCAATAAATCCCGATAAAATTCTCCAATGTGAGTTATGGTATTTAGGACCATATCACATCAAAAACCAAGCTTGCCCAATGTAAAAATATCATCTTAGCTTCCATAATCTACTTCTGCACTTTTTGAAGAAGTGCATTTAAATGGGATTATAATCATTAGAAAAATCCCATTTAAATCATGAAGTGATTATTTGACCTACTCCACCTACCAGTACCATTTCCACACTTTTTCCAATGCAACATTTTCAACTTCCTTCACAAGCACCAAAAGGATCAAAATTTTGCCTAACAAATGCAAACTTGATTCAAACCAACTCCAAACACCACCAAACCTTGTCAAGTACTACACCACGGCATCCACTAAACTCTCTGGTCGTGTGCTTCAGTACCACCTACTATAGCTTCCCTCCTTTTTGTCCCCTAGTGTTTGTAAGAGAAAGGGAGAGACAATATCTTGGCATATCTTGGTTTTAAAGGCTTGGCAGCAACAACCACCCCCCTGTCCTCTCTGGTCAGCTACATGACCCTCACTCACCACCCCACGAGCCAATGGCTGCACCTCTAGCCTCCCTATCCCTCCCCTCTCCTTCATTTCTTATTTCCTACCCTAGACCACTCCCCATCGGTTTAAAGAGGCCAGACCCACCACAACGCCTCCCTCGACCCTCATTTGCCCCCAGCGCGCCCCACTCTCCTTCCCGGAGCCCCTCTCCCTCTCCCCTGTCCCGCCCTGCTCGAGAGAAGGACAGAAAGAGCTCCTCGGCCATGACCAAAGCTTGAGAAAAGCTCCTCTCTCCCCTGCCCCATCCCTCTGCATGTAGCCTAACCAGGACTCCCTCCCTCCAAGCGACCACCCACAAGGTCCAGAGCCCTCCCCTTGGTTTGTACCACTATGTGGAAAAAGAATAACTACTCTCGGGTGCTTTGGAAGGTTTGACCCTACTCCCTCTATACTCCCACTTTCCCTCTCGTTCTTTCTCTGGAGTGATCCCCTACTCAAGCCGCATCTGACCGTCCCATTTTTTCTGGCATCTGACCGCACCGACGAGCTCCCGAAGGAGCACCGCCGCTGTGGTCACGCGAGACTCCTCCCGGGGTTACCCCTACCCTTTCTACCTCTCCCCATGGTCGTCGGCGACCGCCGCGCCTTTCCCGCTTCCTCCCCGTCACCCGCATGCCTCCGGCGAGCGCCCCCGCGCCCCACAGAGCTGCGCTAGGGTTCCTGCTGCCGGCCTGGTCGCGAGGAAGGAGAGGACGCCGTGACCGTCGATCTCCCTTAGATCGGACGGCCGACAGCGCCCGCTACCCCTTCGTCACTTACTCTGGTAGTTGGGCCTCGCAGGCCGGCGAGCACTACCTCCCCACGCGCATGCCCCGTATATCTGGGTCGAATGCGCCTCAGTGAGGCCCAGTGTCCCCTAGCCCATTCTCTTTTGTTTATATAGGTTTATTTATTCCAGATCTGCCAGTTTGGATTAATTCAAAATAAAAATGAATCATGTTTCCAAATAATCAGATCTCAATTTCCTCGAGAGCCTGGATGTTTTCCCTAACATGTAGAGCCATTGGCTATCCCCTTTGAGAACTAGGTTAAAGATGATAAATCCCCTACTCAGATCTGTCCTTTTTACTAAAGATTTTCTCTAGAAAGTTTGGTATCACCAAATGGAGTAAATACAATTGGTACTGGAATGTATGGTCCATACCTTTCATGCCCCATGGCCCCACCCTAGTTTGCTTCCTAGATTATTGGTAACAAAAATAACAAAACAAAGCCTTTTCTGCCTTTATAAAATACCCTAGGTCAAACCAAGTGAGTTTTTGATCTAATTCAAACTCCCCTTAGACACACCTACCCATATCCTTCATAATACAGCATCCATAATTTTATGAGTCTCTGTTAAATTTTAGTGAATTAAACTCTTCTATGCATGGTTTATTCACTAATAAAATCACTACAGTATCTCTGTATCTCCAAAAATATTGATTCCAATTTATGCAGAAAGGTATTCTCAGTACCTAACCTATTACCTTGGAATCAACTAAAAAGCTTCTGTAAAATAAATCTGATGAAAAATACCAATCCTAGCCAATACTGTCTTTGGAAATTTCTCAAGGGCATTTTGGTAATTGTTTTGAGGTGATTCCAACTCCTCTTGTTTCAGACCACAAAATACTACCATTTCACCCAAGGAAATACTTTTTTGAACTCCAGAGAAGTTCTGGTGAATTATTTCCTAAAACTTGGGTTTTATCGACTATAAAATCCATTATAAATTAAGGGGAGTTGATAAAATAGTGAAACCACTTTTGTTAGCTTCACTTTATCAATACCTATCTTATGGTATCATTTGCATACAATGGTCGCATACAGATCAAGCCCTTGGTCAAAAAACCCTCTCTTAGGTAGTCCTAGACTATAAATCCAAAGGCATCTTTTCCCTAAAGCCTCCAAATCTTTCCCCAACCCAATCAAACCAAACCTCGAACATCCTACTGATGTATATCCTATGTTTTCCTTTGCTTGCTGTATGGTTTGATGCTTGTATGCCTTGTATTGATTGGTGCTCTGTTTGCTTGCATGTATGCTCGATAACAGCGATAGTTGCGATTGTGTGATGCCGAGAAGAAGAAAGCAACAGGGTTATATTTATTACTGCTAATATTGGTATTATGGTTTTCTAACACCGTCAAGGGACATCTCGTTGGTCACAGGCAAGCCACCATTCCTGAATTCCTATATTAACCTATTCCTATTTATCAATTGTTTTATATCTAATTTATAAACTACATGAATAAATTGCATGTGTTATTTCAAATAAAATGACGTGAGTAACTTGGCTCCTCCAAGTTATGGATGAGTGTCCATTGAGACACCTACCCTACGTACACCTACTCTTACCCCTTTAGATCGAGGCTAAGATGATTAGCATCTTCCCTCTTGGAACCCACGGATTTTCAATGATAAAACTATTTTGGATTTTACCCTACTACAGAGTTTTCAAAATAAAACCCTTGGAAAGAGGCATCGCTCCGAGTGGAGTTTTCACTAAAGGAGATATGAGGATGGTAAAGATAAAGTCAAGGAAGAGAATGAGAAGTGAAAAGGCATACTCGAGTCTTTACCAGAACAATTTTTCTAGTGCAACCACATTACCCTGGGTGGGACTCAGGGTTAGCTCGTAGTTTGTCCTCCTTAGTATGGGCTACACCATAACGCGTAGAAAGGGGTTAGAGTCCCCGAAAGCTGGTTTCTTTCCACTTAGGGGGTCGTCGTGCCTGGAGAGGTTCCATTCAACTCCACGGAGTCGGCTGAAACTATGGTGCTCCCGTGGATGGTACCAGGTTAAGGCGATATGGATGGGAGTGGATAAAGGATGCGCAGGAAGGGAGATTCGGACTTGGGAAGTCAGGTACACGTCCCGGGGGAACTAAGCAACCATAGGGAAAGTACCTATACTAGGGACAATAAATGAAAAGTTAGGTTCGATTATCCGGACCCCCATCTACAGTGTGTAGAGGGTCGTGGGTGTATCCCGACATATGTATTGATTCCTATGGGTAAAGTGCACAAACTCTGAAGAGTCTAATCTATTCGAATAGCCGTGTCCATGGTCAAGGACAGTTGGAAAGGTGATTACTATGAGTACCGGGAGATATGCTGAGATGGATAAAAAGGATGCGACTTGGTCACGAGGAAAGATAAGAAAGTTTGGTTTTGACTAGTGATGGTCGAAGATGTTTTAAAAAGGGTTTTTCTACCAAAACTGTTTTAAATATTTTTAACAAGGATGTGAAGATGTCCGGATTTTCAAAAGGAGGAATATTTTCTAAAACTTCTTTTTCAAAAAAGATATAGAGATGCCAAATGTTAGGTTTGTCTTTCAAAAGCAACTATAGTGTAGAGCTATCTCGGCACAGCCAATTATGCATTATCCTTGTTACCTTATCTCGATGGTTTGCGAGTACATTCAAAGTACTCACCGGAATTGTCCCTGGCTATTTGCTTGGCCAGATTGCAGATGTTAAGAAGTGACAAAGGTGCTGACGTCTATGCGAACTAGTCCGTCTTCCCAGTTAGCTACTTGTAGGTTAAGGCACGGGCTCTGCGCTGAAGACTTCCACTACTTGTGTTGTAATCGCCATAATGGCCCTTCTGTAAGTTTTGTACTCGTTACTATATGGATGATGTAATGATACTAGTCGATTATGCTCACGGCTCACTGATCATGGGAACGTGAATTGTATGCATAACGGGTATTCTCGGACCATAAATCCGGGGTGCCACAGTCTGTTTATCATTGATTAGGCGGATGTTGTACCGTGTCTCTATAGAATAGCTAGGATTTATTTTTGATGTAATTGCGTCACCCTCAGGTTGTTCCCTTTAGATGCATAAAGACTTGCTGAGGCCCTTAGGATCTCACACGATAAAATATTGGTTCAGATAGACATGTATATCCAAAAAAGGTTACTGTGTCAAGGAGACCGATGATGGTGGCAAGGATCGTCTGGTGTAGAGATTTCCGGGGTTGGAGATCCTTGAGATCTGTGTGACATGGTTATACCCTACGGGTACATGACATTAGCATACCTGGTCCAGCCCAAGGAAGGCCCACGAGGATATACGTGGGCCATGAAGATATTCGGGTGGCCCAAGCCCATGACGGCTTCGGATCCTTGGAGAGCAAGACTAGAGTAGATAGAATATTTAAAGGGGCAAACCCTAAACCTGTAACCGACTCGATCTATGCCCGGGACCTTCCTACCTCTATATAAAGGATAGGAGGGCACGACGAGGAGTCTCTCTCTCATACCACCTCATACACACCTCCACGCCAGATTGCATCTGCGCACCCTTGTAACTTTTGGTTCCGCCGTAATCAAGAGCAAACAAGCAGGAGTAGGGTTTTCCCTCCGGGGGCCTGAACCTGGGTAAATCTCGTGTCCGCTTGTTGCTTGTCTGTTAACCATTCCGTGATCTCCAGCACCCCATCTTCTCCAAAACCCAAGCTCATAACAATGGGCATTGACGAGATTAAACCTCGTCAATTGGCGCCGTCTGTGGGAACTCGGGGCGCTGATTGTGCGATCGTGATGGTCCCGACCAAAGCGATCTACAACTCCTTGGCGACGGAGAGCCATATCCTCTTTGGCGCTTTCGACTTCACCGCCCACTCTCCAGCCACCATGAAGGACTTCGAGCCTGTAGGCGACGGGCTCGAGATCTAGTTCGGGAGCTTATGCTTCTAGGTGGGTCAGACTGGCACTCTCCGCCTCCCAGAGCGGGTGCCTCTGCCATCGATCAGGCCCTCCTCGTGGGCCCTGCATCCCGTGCTACACACGTCGACATCGGTAGATGAGTCATACGACAGCAGAAGCTGCAACTCAGATCTGTGCGATCCCCCATCGGATGAAGGGACCTATGGTTCCGGATCGGAAAGCTGCGGAAGCAGCGATCCAACCTACGGATGCTACCAATGCGCCACAGTCATCCAAAGCGACATGGAGCAACCACCAGAATCGGGTGCACACGCACCACCGCCCAACCCACAGGGTAGAAACGGTGAAAACAGGAGGAAACAATCCCCCCGCCCAACGGGGAGAATCCTGACGCCAATCGAGTAATCCACCTCAGTGAGGAAGGATGGAACCAAGCACGCAAAGCCGTGGCGGGCAACAAGATCCTACTTGTAGGTGCCTCACGGGACCTACTGATGGCATACCACCTACTCCTCATCGAAGAGCACAAGAAGCAGATGGAGATGCAAGAGGTACTCGAAAAACGGAAGGAAGCGGCCTCGGAGTCCAGCGTGCGGCGAGATGCGCTCTCCACCGTTGGCGGCTCCAGCTCGCACGGCAACAACACCAACAAGAATCGTTCTCGCGTAGAGAACATGGACCCCGCTACACGTCGTGAGGTGACCCGAACCCTCAACACGTCCTTCATGGAGATGAACGCCAACGGCAACGTCATCCCGAAGACTCCGCAAGCTACGATCATGGCAGCCACCACATACCTTGCATCCCATCCACCTCCAGTGGGGGACCCGAAGAGGGACATGCACATCTCCGCACTAGCCGGACTCGGACTCGTTGGAGCTGCGCTCCATGAAGAAGCTCCTGCGGGGCCGAAAAAGAAGGTTGTGGTCATATTCAACCGCAGTCCCAGACCCTCGTCTGATGAGGAGGAACACGACCTACCTCGACGACACAAGATCTCACGATGTCGCAACCGCGACTACGACGCTCGAAGCGAACTCACTCAGCGTAAGATCGACAAGGCACGCGCCAAACGCGTGTTCTCATCCGAATCCGAAGAGGATGACCATGAAGGAGAACTCTGCGGAGCTCGATGCTTCAGCAGATCTGTTCGGTGGACACGGATTCCATGGAACTGCAAGCTTCCTTCGGACACTCCAAACTTCGACGGCACACAGGACCCTAAGGCCTGGCTCAGCGACCACCTATCGTCCGTCAAGCTGCATGGCGGCAACAAAAAAACCTCCCTACAATGCCTTCAGCTGCAGCTGATAGGCGCAGCCCAGATCTGGCTTAGCAGCCTATACACGGGATCCATCCGAAGCTGGGAGGAACTGGTGTACAGTTTCATCCGAAACTTCAAGGGTACCAGCAAGAGGCTAGCCTCGATCGAAGAGATGCGGGCCTGCACCCAACAAACGGGTGAATCCATTCGCTCGTACATACTACGCTGGTCCAACATCAAGAACTCCACGACACACATCTCTGAGGAGAGAACAATTGACGCCTCCAAAGATGGCGTCAAATGCTAGGACTTCGAGGAAGAACTTGGGCGCGTCAAGCCCAAGACACTTGACCACCTCATGGACATCGCCAACAGGTGGGTAGATGGCGAGGACTCCGTCCATCGAGCACATTCGTAGGAGGAAGACGACTACGACCACCGACGCGAGCGCCATAGCAAGAGAAGATCGCGCGTCTACGACGATCGAGATGGACCCGACATGGTCGAGGCTGGCTACGCCGACCGCCGCAACGAAAGCAACCGCAGTAGCGGCGTATACGGTGGAAACAACTTCCGTGATGGAGGACGCCTAACGCAAACGTGGCAATTCCGCGGCCGCGATGGTGACCCTCGGCATACGAAAAATTGTCGGGCCCATGCACCATCCAGTTCTACATCGACAAGCAGGATGGCAAAAAGAAGGCCAGCCATATGCTCAAAGATTGCCGCGAGTTTCAGAAACTCAGCGAGAGCCTGTCCCAGATGAGACAGCAAGCCCGGAACCCTGGGTACGGATATGCACCCGCACCAGGTGACATCGCCCACGGAGCTCCTCCGCAACCACCCGTGGGACCTTCGAATCACCCGATCGCACCCACGCAGAACAACGACGTAAATCGGTACCCCGCAAAGGGTCATTGATGATCCAAAAGGGGCGCTCGACAAACAGGGTGCAAAAGAAGATCACCCGCCAGGTCAGCTTGGCTGTGACCGCTCCACCCAGCATCCCTGAGTACCTTAGCGGTTCGGAGTCCTGCATCACATTCAGTCGTTCGGATCACCCCTGCCAGATCCCTCGCCCAGGTCATGCTGCCCTGGTGCTCGAGGCGCAGATCAGAGGATTCGAGATGAGCCGCATCTTCATGGACGGCGGCAGCAACATCAATCTGATGTTCGCTAGCACCTTAGCAGCAATGCGGATCCCGCTATGCAGCCTAGAACAATCCGACACAATGTTCCACGGCATCGTCCCAGGGAAGGGCATATTTCCCCTGGGAAAGATATGGCTCGACGTTATATTTGGCAAGACCGACAACTTTCGGTGCAAGTGACTCGAGTTTGAAGTGGTGGAATGGGCATCACAATACCACGCCATCCTCGGGCGTGTGTCATTCACAAGGTTCCTGGAAGTACCGCAGTATGCGTACCTGCTACTCAAAATGCCAGGACCTAGGGGAGTCATCACGATCCATGGGAGCTTCACCCGGTCGGATCACTGCGACAGGGACTTCAACAGAATCTCCCAGTCATTCGGCATGTAGGAGGAGCTCATAAGGCTCCGAGAGGTGACAGACAACAGGGCACCCCCAGTCTCAAGGCATAACGCACCTGGCACGTCGTTCGACTTAATAGTCAACATGAAGAAGGTGCAGGTCCACCCGATGGACGCCTCCAAGACGGCGATGATCGCCAACGACCTCAGCCCCGCATAGGAAAGGGCGCTCATCGAATTCCTCCGTGAGAGCTGAGAAATCTTCACCTGGTGTCTTGCGAACATGCCAGGAGTTCCCAGGGAATTTGCCGAGCATGCACTCAATGTGTTCCCAGATGCCAAGCCCGTAAAACAGTCCATCCGACGATTGTCCGAGCCACGGGCCGAAGCCATCGGAGTCGAAGTCAACAGACTACTCGACACTGATTTTATCAGGGAGATCAAGGAAAGCGAGTGGCTAGGCAACACCGTGATGGTCCCTAAAAAGGACACGGACATCCTGCGGATGTGCGTGGACTTCACATCACTGAACAAGCACTGCCCTAAGGATCACTTCCCTCTCCCTTGGATCGATCAGATCATCGATTCGACTGTAGGATGCGAGAAGCTCTCCTTCCTCGAAGCCTACTCAGGCTACAATCAGATTCGACTGAAGGTCAAAGATTAGGAGAAAACGGCATTCATCACGCCGTTCGGAGTATTCTTCTACAATACAATGCCCTTCGGGCTGAAGAACATAGGTGCCACGTACCAGCGGTGCATGCAGGCATGCCTGAAGAGCCAGATTGGCCGCAACATACAATTCTATGTCGACGACATAGTAATCAAAACAAGGGAGGCCAAGACACCGATCGACGATCTCCGCGAGACGTTCAACAACCTTGATCGCTAAAAGATCAAGCTGAACCCAAAAAAGTGCGCCTTCGGCGTCCCATCTGGCCAACTGCTTGGCTACTTCATCTCCCAGCGAGGGATTGAGGTGAACCCAAAGAAAATCCGGGCCATAATGGCCATGGAGAAACCGAAGAACCTCAAAGGTGTCCAACAAATAGCTGGACGCATCGCGGCGCTGAGCAGATTCATCAGCCGCATGGGTGAGAAGGCCCTGCCTTTCTACCAGCTGCTACGCAAAGCAGACAAATTCGAGTGGACACCTAAAGCGGTTGACGCATTCGAAGATCTGAAGTAGCTACTCTCCACCTCGCCCGTCCTGGTCATGCCAAAGGAATGCGAGCCTCTACTACTATATATAGCAGCCATGCATCAGTTGGTAAGCACCGTGCTCATGGTCGAACGACCCAAAGATGGCAAGACTCATGGGTTCCAACGCCCTATCTACTACCTAAGCAAGGTATTGACGCCAACAAAACAGAGGTACCCTCACTACTAGAAACTCGCCTACAGCGTGTTCATGATAGCTCGTCGGTTGAGCCACTACTTCCAGGAGCATCAGGTAATGGTCGTCAACAAGGCACCTCTGAACAGCATCCTGAACAACCCGGAAGCCACGAGACGCGTAGCCTTGTGGGGGCATTGAGCTATCCCCTCTAGACATAGTCTATGAGAAGCACCATGCGATCAAGTCTCAGGTCCTACTGGACTTCCTCGTCCACAGGATAGAGCTGCAGCTGTTGGACACCCCGGATATGACACAATCATGGACAATGCACTTCGACGACTCCAAGCGTGAAGCTGGAGCAGGAGCCAGGGTCATACTGACATCCGCGCAGGGCGATAAGATGAAGTACATCCTCCGGATGAAATTTCGAGCTTCCAATAATGAAGCCGAATACGAGGCCCTCATCCATGGCATGAGGATGGCCAAGATCTACGGTGCAACACGCCTGGTCATTTACGGTGACTTGAACCTCGTCGTCCAGCAGACGATGAACGAGTGCGACGCACACGCCGACAACATGATCGCGTACCGCACGCTCTACAACTCACTCGAAGGATACTTTGATGGCTGAGAGCTTCGGCACGTTGGAAGAGAAAGCAATGAAGAAGCCAACAGAATCGCCAATA
The DNA here is from genome assembly GCA_916181665.1 of Avena sativa. NCBI lineage: Eukaryota > Viridiplantae > Streptophyta > Magnoliopsida > Poales > Poaceae > Avena > Avena sativa. Next base: position 116,905,143 of record OV702298.1, read on the forward strand.
TCGGCTACACTTGCGCACGGGTGCCACCAGGTGTGTTCCTCGAATAGATCTGTGTGCCATCCATCAAAAGGAAATTCCCCAACGGATCACCAAGAGGCAGATCACTCGGGGGCTACGCTACCCGAAGGACAGGAAGGATCTGAAAAGCTCGACACAGAGGTCGCAGTGGTCACCCTGATGTAGGTCATGGCAATCGAAGAAACATGGACACAGTCGTACCTGTGGTACCTGATAAGCATGGAACTGCCTGATGACCCGACAGATGCCCGTCGCATATCTCGCCGCTCCAAGTCCTTCACCATCATCAATGGCGAGCTGTACAAGCGCAGCATTTCGGGTGTGCTCCAAAGGTGCGTCACCTTCGGTGACGGCAAAACCATCCTCCAAGACATCCACGAGGGCATCTGTGCTATCACGCGGGCAGCCGCGCCCTCGTCCCCAAAGCTCTACGAGCTGGGTTCTACTAGCCAACGGCCATGAACGACGCCAAGGAAATCGTCCGAAGGTGAAATGGGTGCCAGAGGTTCGCAGATAAACCACACGCACCAGGATCGGAGCTTAGGCCCATACCCTTGGTCTGGCCCTTTGCCCAATGGGGTCTCGACATGATCGGCAAACTGCCCAAGTCCTCGAAAGGAAGCCACGTCTACCTCCTGGTCGCATTCGACAAGTTCACCAAGTGGATCGAGGCCATGCCCGTTACTAACCAAAAGGGTAAAACGGCCGTGAAGTTCTTCCAATCCATAGTCTACCGGTTCAGCGTGCCGCAGAGCTTCATCACTGACAACTGGTCGAACTTCATCTCCAAAAAATTCTAGGACTTCTGCGAAGGCCTCGGGATCAACATATCCTATGCCTCCGTGGCACACCCGCAAACCAATGGGTAGGTCAAAAAGGCCAATGGCCTCGTAGCCGGCGGCATCAAGAAGCGCCTACTGATCCCACTCGAGCGGCATGCAGGGGCATGGGTAGAAGAGCTACCCTCCGTCCTATGGAGCTTGCGCACAAAGCCAAACAGCTCAACTGGCTACACGCCTTTCTTCATGGTGCATGGGGCCGAAGCCGTGTTGCCTACAGAAGTACGCCATAAGGCCCCACGGGTCGTCGCCTACAGCGAAGCAGAATCGACGGCCGCACTCGAAGGCGCCGTCGACACACTCGACGAGGCACGCAACATCGCCGCGGCTCGATCGGCGGTCTACCAGCAGAGCCTCCGCAACTATCACAGCCGTCGGCTGCGACCAAGGTCCTTCGTCGAAGCAGACCTCGTCTTACAACTCAAGCAAGAGTGGCCGAAAAAGCTCGAGTCACCCTGGGAAGGACCATACATCGTCACCAAAGTCATCCCAGGTGGCGCCTACCGCCTCAAGCACAAGGAGTCTGGAGTCGCATACTCCAACCCATGGAACGTCGCGCAATTGCGATGCTTCTACCCCTAGCTTTCCTCCTTTACTTTCAATAAGGCTACTCAACCAAGGCTACTCAGCCGAAAAATATACCTCCTCATTACGATATGAATAAAGCTAAGTGTCTCACACGAAAAATTTATCTTTTACTCGCATTTCTTTATGCTACAACACACTCAGGGGCTCCCACCTCAACTCACGACCTCGTCGACTGAGGATAACGCATGTACACCTGAGTATCTGACCACGTCAGGCTAACGAAAAGGGCATGCATACAACTAAGCACCACGTGCTAACACAGTGAACCTTTACAAATAAAGGGCACAACATGCCCAGTCATAATATATACAAAGTTTACATCTATCTTTTTACAGGAACTACCTATTCTGAAGGATCACCTGCGCGCGATGCTCAAAGAGATCTACAACTTCTTTGGCATACTGCCTAACAGCCGCATAGTGCGGGCGCATGTCCCATAGGGCACCATCTGATCGAGGGGGCGGCCCAGCCTCCACATCCGCATAGTGCGGGCGCATGTCCCATAGGGCACCATCTGGTTGAGGGGGCGGCCCAGCCTCCACAGCCGCAAGATTCACATCAAGGCGATGCAGCCACACGCGAGAACGGGCGGCCTTCACCCCCGCAACTAACTGGTGCCACACCAGCTCCCTGACGTGACGCATGTCTCGAAAATTCACAAGCCAGCCCAGAGAGTCGATGGCACTTCATCAAGGGGAAACATGACGTGCATAATCGACGCTAGGGAAGTCTTCACCTGCCACAGCACTCGCGACACCTGGTGGGCATGATCCTACACAGTCGCAAGAACCGTGTCACGGTCACGATCCATCCAGAAAAGCCACCGGCTTCCATATATTGCTGGGTCAGTCAGTTGATCTGAACCGCAACGTGCTCCCTCTCCTCCCTCGGAACAAGGTTGGCACCTGCAACAACTACAACGTAAGATGGCCCTGCAACAGGCACATCCAAAAATGAGCAGCAGCTCAAAGAAACTTACACTATAGCTGCTCGGCCAACTGCCGTAGCTCCCCCATCAAATACTCCTCTCTGGCGGTACCTCGTTCTGCCTTCAACTTCCAAACGTCCGCATGGCCTCGGATGCCAAGCAACTCCTTCTCAAGACTACGGACGCGGTCACGAAGAAAAACAAGCTGCGACGCATCATTCAAGGATGGTCACCGCTGCGGAGCAGATGAAGTATCGATGGGGTCATCACCCGAAGGTCCCTAAGGAAAACAGAAAGGATATAAACAACACACAACTGGGGAACAGCTCGAAGGCTCATTATATACAACAAAAATCCACTGCGTGGCACAGGAAGTGTTCATCAAGAAATTACATCAAAGGTAGAAGGTAACTATCCTAGAACTACAAATACAAAGCCTAAGCAGCTGCATCCTGAGTGGCCTCGGAGCCAGAGCGCCTGCCCTTGACCTCCTCCTGCTTCTTCGCCGCATACTCCGCTAGGAGGTCAATAAGTTTTAGCCCATAGTGCTTACAGCGATCGGCAAAGAGAGAGAAGGCTACCTCGGAACCGTCAGGGGCCATTGGCATCTAGGAGGTGACCTGATGAAGATCCAGCTCCGCTCCGGATGCCATTGCCATTGCCAGCCCCATGGACGCGTCGATGCCCTTCTGTTTGCGCTTATAGGCTACAGGCACATCCACTGACAGTGCATCCGCCAACGAGTCGACATCCTCAAGGGCAACGCCCTGGGGAACGAGCTCCTTGTAGAAGCGCTAGAGGACCTCCTTGGCTTTGGCAAGAGAGCCAACCATAGTACTGCAGCGGTCTTCGACCGCCGCAGTAGCATCATCCAAAGCACTACCGTGCTCTAGGGCACTACGGTTGAACTCAATGCCTGTGGCATCTAGAGAAACGGAAAAAGTACAGTAAGAATCGAACAAAGGAACAGGGACACGACAACCCAAAAATACCAAAGAAAGGCAAAAAAAATATTCACCAGAGATAGCCTTGGAAGCAGCCATTAGCTTTTCGGCCACCTCCTTCTCGCGCGAAGCCGCAGCGCTGGCGAGCTGCTCCTCGCGATCCGTAGCTTTCTGCTGCAGGCGCTCCTTGGCCACGGCTGCGTCAGCCAGCTCCTGCTCGAGGCGCTCCTTCGCCCCAACGGCATCTTCGGCCTTCTTCTCCGCTCGCCCAAGGCTCTTTTTGAGAGCATCAAGATCGCGGAGGGCAGTGTTATTCTCATCTGCAAAAAGCAACAAAGAACGTACGTGAGCTCAACAAGATATCAAGCAGACGAAAAAATAGAGGATTAGTTAGGGATGTACCTTGAAGCTGCCGTAGGCTGGCCTCCAACGCCAGGTGCTGCTTCACCAGCTGGTTTGCACCTTGCATAAAAGGCTGCAAGAATAAACAACTTGTCAAGTCAAAGGCTCAGGGGCTACGCCCAAGAAACAAGCAAAAGATCAAACACATGAAAAACGCTCGGGGGCTCCCCCGAGACACGCAAAAAAGAAGCAAAGATCAGCAGATCATACGAAAATATGGCTCGGGGGATCCCCTCACAGCAAGAGGGAAAACACTTACATGCTCAGACAGAGACTCCGAAGGTCCGGCTGTAGTCTTCTGGGAGACGATCACCCGAGCCTCCTACGGAGAGGGGTTCGGAGCAGCGCCCCTAGAGGTGGCCACTGTCTGAGAGGGAAGAGGCGTCATCTTCGACTCCACTACCATCTCCTGAGTGGCATCGCTAAAAGAGCCCTCAGAGGAGTGGCTGCAAAGGAAAGCACCAGTCAAAGACAACAATACAAGAAAAGTAGCAAAAGGCATTCGAAGGCACTTACGAGTCCATGTCACTTAAGTCAAAAACAGGCAGGGCCCTCTTGCCTTTCTTCTCTTCCTTCTTCCTCTTTACCGGCGGCTGCGGCGCTACAACCCGCACAGGAACGGCTGGGATGGGAGAGGAAGAGGCACCATCACCTCCATTGTGATGGACAAGGCACGTCAGGTCCCTCGGCGTTGGCGGACTCGAGGCATCCGAAGATTCGCTCGAGCTCCGTGCCTGCTTTCGGGTCTGCCCCTCCCTCGCCTTAGGGGCTTCCTCAGTCGGTGACTGCGCCGGGGGAAGCTCGGACACGGAGTCCACAACTTCGTTGTCCGGCACATCCGGAAACCATTCGGGTAGTGGAGGCACCATGCCAGGTACCTTCAAATCCTGCACAATGAAGACAAACTTTCAGAATAGGAAAGTACAAGAAAACGCACTCGGAAAAAAAGCATTACGCGCACGTCCCAGATCTACACCTACGGAACTGGCGAGAGGCACTGAACGGAGCGGTCCGCGACGTACCCGTAAGTTCCTCGTCAGCTTTGTACTTCAGCAACGGCCAAAGGACTCTGTCGAGATCCCCCTTGGAGAGCTTCTCATCCGCAACTCTCATTGGGTTGCGACAGCCAGAATAAAGGAACATCGGGTGCGCCCTAGCCTGGAGTGACTACACCCGATGTTTGAGGAAGATGCAAATGATATCCACAACATTCACCTCCTTCTCCGGAATCACCTGGAGGTCCTCCACCTGACGGTAGATCTCCTCCACCTCGCCCTCCAGGATATGCTTCTTCCAGGACCTCTTCGGCAGGATTTTCTGGGTGGAGTTGAAAGGGGCAAGGCCAAAGTATTGCCCGTCCACTATGGAATCGCGAATATAAAACCACCTCTTCCGCCAGTATTGGACGGACTGGGACATAGAAAAGAGAAGAACAGAAAATTGGATCAAAGCAAAATGATGCAGCCACCAATCGGATAAACTCAGTCGGAGCCGGACTACCTCTTCATGGAATAGAGTTTCCGGAAGAGGCCAAAGTGCGGCTCGGTACCGAGCCAACACTCGCAAAAAGTGATGAAGCAGGCGCTATGGAGAAGAGAATTGGGCGAGCGATGATGGAGTTGGATGCCATAGAAAAACAACAGTCCACGGAGAAAATCGTGGACTGGGAGCGAGAGGCCCTGAAGAACGAAGGCGACAAACATGACCCGAAACCCTGCGGGTGGACGGGGAATTACCTCGTCGCCGGGGATCTTGACAGCCTCCTTGTCCTGCGGGATTAAACCCCGCTCATGAAGCTTGCGCAGGTCTCCCTCACGCATCTCCGTATGCCGCCACCCACCATCGGTGACACGAGTGGCGGCGGTACCCTTCTTGCCGCGAGCAGCAACACTGGTGCAGGTCCTCTTTGATTTCCCCATTACAGCGCGACGATGGTGGCGATGCGAATGCAGGAAAGAGGAGGGTAAAGATCGGAGAACTTCCAGCATGCGCCGAGAAAAGCTCAAGAAAATGGAAGTAGTAGAAATCAAATGGCTACGGTGAAAACAAACCACAAATTTTCCCCACAGTTATAAGAATGAAGACGATGAACAGGGACCGTTCATCTAGAAGCCCTAGTGCCAGCATCAAGTCCAACCATCCACGTGTTAGCACAACAGTGAACCGTCGCTCGCACGCCGTCCACTACGAACAGAAACCGAGGGGGCGTCGTAATTCTCGCCACGTCACGCATGACCAGTCAACTCCAAGTCAGAAAGTGGGACCCACATCCGTCCAGTCACGTCACGTTTGGCACCGCAGACGATTGAGGTCACCGATCGTCAGCACTGACGTCATCAAAGCCATACTGGCAACAATTACAGAACTTCGGCTAAACAGCTAAAGTACTCACTCCAATCTACGATTCGAGAAACTACTTGGGGGCTACTCCTATCAGGAACGCTGGCCGTGCACCCGAAGCATGAATAAGGTACTACGCCAATGATCTATTCTTCGAGTCCTACGTCGAGTCTACGACTCCACTATGGACTCGGGGGCTACTCCCATAGGGAGGATTGATTCAAGCATCCGAAAAAATTGTGTCCTACGGACCTGAAGCAAACAATGGATGAATTAAAGTCTCTGCTCAAGTCTATGACTCGAACAGACACTCGGGGGCTACTCCCATAGGGAGCGCTGGTCGCGCACCCTATGAATTTCTTCGACTGCGATCCTTCGGATCAGAATGCAAAAAAAATTCGGCAACTTTGCCCCAACCAAAGCTAAGTGAGTAACGTTCTCCTTAGCCACCCGAAACACTTCCGCGGTGATAAAATTTCGGATGTTGTGTCTGCGATGCAAAGATAAGAACTACAGATATCGTCTGATGGCCTGGTAACGCACCCGACTACGCTCTGCTAGTAAAAATCTGTATCAATAGGCGCGATGAAAATCCCAACGGACGCATTGGTTACATCATTCGAAAACTACTGGGATTCAACTCCGGTAAGACCTCAACGGCCTCAGTCGAATTGCGCCAGCATCTATTCCGGGTTCGAGTCTAGGGACTCGAATCTGAAGAAGATCGTGTTATTTTGTCCTAAGACAGTTAACTGACCCTGATCCGTCGGGAGAGGCAGGCACACTCATCAACAATCCCTACATACTAAAATCATTTTCTGATGAATACAAACTGCTGCACCCGAAAGATTGAAGAGTCCTCAACCTAATCTACGATTTGACTGAACACTCGGGGGCTAATGACATGGTTATACCCTACGGGTATATGAAATTACCATACTAGGTCCATCTCAAGGAAGACCCACGAGAATATACGTGGCCCATGAAGATTTCCGGGTGGCCCAAGCCCATGACATCTTCGGATCCTTGGAGAGCAACACTAGAGTAGATAGAATATTCAAAGGGGCAAACCCTAAACCTGTAACCGACTCGATCTATGCCCGAGACCTGCCTACCTCTATATAAAGGCTAGGAGGGCACGACGAGGATGATCTCTCTCATACCACCGCATACACACCTCCACGCCAGATTGCATCTGCGCACCATTGTAACTTTCAGTTCTGCCGTAATCAAGAGCAGACAAGCAGGAGTAGGGTTTTCCCTCCGGGGGCCTGAACCTGGGTAAATCTCGTGTCCCCTGGTTGCCTTTCTGTTAACCGTTCCACGATCTCTAGCACCGCCATCTTCTCCAAAACCCAAGCTCATAACAATGGGAATTGACGAGATTAAACCTTGTCACTATGGGCAGGATGTGCTTATTTTTAGGGCATCTTATGCCAATTTGCTTCTTATCCATACTCGGGTCTTCTTTTCCGTTTCCGCTTGACACTCTGATGTGTGATGTATGACGATGTATCCTAAACTATTATCTTTATCTAGAATATTTGAATCTTGCCGTATGGCGTTAAATATTTTTAATTCTTTTAGATGGATTGCCCTAATGTACTCTTGTATGTCGTTGGCATAAATACTTTTTTGTGTATGCTTGACTCATAGTCCAGTCGTCTACGTCTCTCGCACTTGATGGTATAACCATGAGAAGTAGGTAGGGTGGTTGGCCGGTACCGTGCCCTGTTCCCCTCAGATGGGACTACATGTGGGTGGCCTCTAGGCCTCATTGGTAGGACACCTTATCCACTTTTGGGATATAGTGGCTTGTGATTTAGAGCATAGGGTCCAGGGGATTACATGATATCCCCGTGACCTAGTCACATGCTGCACAGCTTATAGATATAACTTATCTGATTGGGCCTAGAGTATCTTTCGTCACGCGGATGCACAAATCCTGCTCTTGATGCATACGCCTCAACCTTCCCCTTTGAATACTTAATCACACCCTTATGATCACCGTTCCACTAAGTGATGTTAGATGATCTCGAGGAACTCTCGGGTGACAGTGATTAGATATGGTCCCACAGTCTAAGGAACAAGTCACTATGTTTCCTAATTATCACAACTTGAACTTTGTGACATGATCGTGTTATGGTGCTCACATAGGGTATGTTCACCATGTCATTATCCAATGAGGCGACTCCATTTTCAACTGGCATAAAGCACCACACGATCAGGAAACCTTGATAATCTATTGACCAATGAACAAGTGACTAAATATTTCACTGGGAACTCCTGGTTGTTTACATATCACATTTGTATTGATGTTTCCATTCAATACAGTTATAGCATGATATAAACCTAATTCATGAACTTCATGAAATATGATAATAATCCATATTATTATTTTTATCTAGAGTATATTTCCTTCAAAAATAAACCTTCAACCAACAGAAAAGAGCTCTGTGAATTCACTCGATAGAAAACAAAATCAAACTAGAATGTCAAATGCTAAGCGTCTCAACAAACTCATGTTTAGAGGTAGAGAAAACTTGAACCATGGAGATATTGTAAAAGGTTCAAGCTAATGTATATAACTTTAACATGTCCAAAACCTATTAGTGTCAACACCTGGATTTTTAATGCCAGATGCCTGTTATGCCGTACATCGCAATCCTAGGATTACCATTTTTGCGAGACATAAATAAATTGGTAGGACAGTACATCATCCATGACAAACCATAATAGTCTTACAAATAGTTAATGTCATGATCAAGTCTGATTACAAATCAAAGTACCGGAATAATAGTAGCGTAGTAGCGGCAGCCCCATATTTAGGTCACAGGCAATGCTGACAATGGGAGATGATCCTAGTTATCATAGCCGTCCTACTGTCCCTGCTCCTCGTACTCTCCTTCATAGTCTAGCCATGGGAATAGCCAGGGACAAAGCCATGAGTACTTTTAAGTACTCGCAAACTATCGCTAAAGTAGTAAGACTAAACTAGTAGGAATCCTAAGCTCTAAGTTTGTTTGCAACAAGCCAATTTTATTTCACATGTACTTAGTAGTGAAGACCTAACTTTAGTTGTCTAGATTAGTTAAGTGGGAACCTAGTTTCAAGTCCACATCCTTGTGGGGTCATGTCAAGGTCATACTTCAAGTCACAAGTCATTTTCAAAATATCTGACAACGGAACAGTATGGCCATCCAACTGTCCATAACCGCGGACGCGACTATTCGAATAGTTTGACACTCTGCAGAGGTGGTACACTTTCACCAAAACATTCGATACATCCATCAGGGGCATCAGGGGTAACCCTGAATCATCATACTTGGTATGCGGATAATCAATCCTAACCTTTCAATTACACACCCTAGTATAGGCACATCCCCTATGAGTTTGGCCTCCCAGCCATGACCATCTGTCATCCTAGGAAATGCATAGGTGGGCATTCACATTCACAATGTAGCCTCAGCTCACCTTGTTCCGCGAGGGAACCCATACTAAGACACATAAACTTCCAGTTAAGCCCTACCCAAACTCGAGTATTGTGGTTGTACAATAAAATTGGAATGGTATCGCATCCGAACCCAACCATAAGTTTTTATCAGTGTCAGGGCATAACCTTCATTCAATATCATCTTCAGCTCATTGTGTCCATAACACATGACAAAACATTTCAATAGAATGACTCATCATTCCAAGGTTTTCATAATCATTTGTTCCCATCTATAGTGATCAAGATTAGTTTAGCACTAGCATCTATCAGTGAGAGTGTCACTATTTGAGGGGTGCTAATAAATTGTAACTTGCAACAGTCAAGGTCCAAGCTCTTGATGAAATCTTTCGTAAGTTTCCACTAATCATCAATTAATTACTACTTGAACAACTTTGATAAAAGAAAGAAAGGTAAAGCTTGTAGGTAAAACTTGGGATTGGTATAATCAAAGTGGTATCACAATTGCTTGCAAGTGAGGCTTGCATGGTTTAGCTTAGCTTACATAGAATAGCTTGCCTTGGTCATAGTTCTCTTCATCTTCTTCGTAGTATTCTTCCTCCTTGTAGCCTGGATTGATACTAGCGTCTATAAATCAATACGAGGTACACAATCACCAAATAATGCTTAACTACCTCTATTTACACACAAGGATCCACACTAGATGATCTAGCATCATCTCTATCATTACAAGAAAAGGGTGACAAGATTTTATTTGTCTTATTTTAGAAAAGTAATTTCTACTCATTGAAAAGTTACTTAAGATTTAATATTCTCCAATTAAATATGGGATCATAATGACACATGTCATCACACATATTCCAATACTTGGTAATGTGATTTAAAGTGATTTTCCTAATTTATAAAGTTTAACAAGACTAATTAATAATATTTTTGTGACTAGAAATGACTATAAAGCCATTCTTTAAATTTGGTCCAAGACTATTGTATGCAAAATTATATATTTTTACATATTCGGATATATCATGGCCAAATTGAATTTTGAGAGTTGGAATCAACTCAAAATCAATTATGGTTGATTTTACAAAAATGTTGGAAGTGATAAAAGCTACTGTCTTGTTATTTTTACTGAGGGTGATCTATAGTTTCAAACTATTTGAATCCAACGGAAGTGATTAGAGATTTTCATCTACTTTCAAGAAAAATTGGATTCATTCAATTTGGTTCAGTGAATCTTCCTGAATTTATTTTCAAAGATACCTACAGTATGGGATTTTCAAATAAAAGCAAAACCTAAGTTTGAATCTGTGGGCTGTGCGCGAGAATGCTAATGGGCTGGCCCAACGACGCAATGCGTGCACAGAAGGCTGTACTGGGGTTGGTCCCACATGTCAGCGACTAACCAAACATGAAGCGGTATCATACAATCTAGGCCACACGATTAGAGCACGACCAACGGCTGGGCGTCCTCGTCTCCGTTGCACAAGGCGCGCGAGACAGAACCCTTAGCGCTATGGAGGGGGTCGTTGGGGGCTTATCAGGGCTCTAGCTAGGTCCGGCGAGGCGTGTGAAAGAAAGAGTTGACAATGGCGGTTTGACTGGTGGTCGCGGCAGCTCCTAGGGTGGCTCCTAGCGTCGGCTCCTTTCCTCCTCTGCAGCAGCGGGGTCTGGTGAAATTCCGGTGATGTGGTGCTCACCTTGCTCTAGGGACGGGTCAGAGAGATTGCTGGGTGAGACAGGAGTGGAATGGTGTGCGTTTTGAGGCGGGGGAGGGCTCTATTTATACTACGGCAAAGGGGGCACGACGGCATGGATCGGGCTCGTCAGCGACGTAGTTACAGTGCGCTATCAGCATGGCCAAGGGTGTAGGTTGACGCGGTGATTCAGGGCGGTCGTCATGCGCATAGTGGCACGACATGGCGCAGTCTCCATCGTTCTAGAACATTCGTGCTCTATGGCGGTACCATCGGTATTCGTCATGGCGTACAATGGTCACAGTGCTCGCGGGGTCAAATGATCATGTCTGGGCAGTCGCTAGAGTCACGACAAACTTATTGGCACAAGGCGAGAGTCAGGTGAGGCGTGTGCGTGCGGGATTGCTCGGTGCTCTGGCGCGGCGTTCGGCATGGTCGGGTGTTAAATGGGCACGGATACACTGGCGTCTCCGTGGGTGGTCGTTGGTCGAGCCGTGTAGAGGCAGGGACGGTGAGGTCAGGGCTACCTCCTAGACATCATGGGCGAGGGGGGCGCGGTCTATGGGAGCGTGTCCGCGTTGGGGTGGAAAGGTGAGCTCAGGTACCATCGCACTGGTCATTTGATCGAGTGAGATGAGCTGCAAGTCACGAGCTGGTAGTGGGTGAGTTAAGGGCACATCGTGGGAGCTTGGTGAGGTCACATGGATGATCAAAAGATTGATCAAAATAGTAGATAGTTGGTAGAGTTGTACTGTGATCACCAGGTGTTTGATCAAATGGCCGCAAGAACTAAACTTTCATATTTTCCAGTGATTTTTGTTGGGTGTGCGGGTAGTAATATTGGTAGTCTCTGGTGCACTGATTTGCTAAGTGTTGAAGGTTTTTGTGGTTTTGCAAAAATGACTGTCATGATGCATAAGATAGATTCAATTTTGGATTTCCTCTCAAATGGATTTGGATTTGTTTCTAAAAGGTTGGAAAGCTCCATTGTGTTTAGTGTCACTGATAGGGCAAAGGTGTCCGATCTTTCGATGAGATGAAGATAATCGATTTGGTGGAGTTCGGGCTTGATGATCCGACTACACGTGCGAGCACGAGCGCCAATGCAATCGCTAGGCCAATCTCCTGGAGGTTACCGATCCTGCGGGAACACGATCAGCCTGACCAGCGAGGGTCTTAATTCCTACCTGAAATCGAGAACAAGTAAGAACCAATATTACAATCAAGATATTGCGGATTAAGAGGAAAGCTTTATTGAAGAGGTGGGATCCTGAATAGGTGCGAAGTACAAGAGGCCTCTGCGACGCTCGAGCCTTGGCGAAGTTGCGACTATGGCTAACTTAATGTCTAAACAAAATCCGAGTCTAGGGGGACAGCTATGGGGAGTATTTAAGGGCGAAAAGGTGGGGTTTCGGCCATCCATGGAAGTGGTGGCCGAATCCAACCCTAAAAGTCCTTTTCCCCTCAAATACGTACTCTAAAAAGTGGCTAATTAAAATCCTGCGAAAATTACATGGGCCTGGCCCAAAATAAAAGGTGTCGCAGCACCATATTAAGCTATGGACGAATTCGTAAAGTATTGATCTTGAATATTTCGTCCAAGCCTTCTTTCTTCATTATGGTGGCCTCAAAGTTCTGAAATCTTCATCCGTGGCCTTCTGTTGGATCATCACATGCTTGCTGCCATCTCCATGCATGGCCATGATCCAATGCTTGTCCCTCTCATCCATGCTTGGTCCATCATTCCTAAGAGTAAGAAATACATCTGATTTAGGCAGCATCATATTCTCATGTATGTGAGGAATAGTTCCAAGAAACGAAAGTACCTGATAGTTAAGTTGTTTGGCACGAGATCTTGTGATGGGTCCTTGTATGTGTGTTGCTGTAGGTACAACGGTTGTATCAATAGAAGGGATGTCCACATCATGCTCCCCTTCTTGAATTGAAGTCGTCCTCGACGCAATCTCATCTTCCTCACCAAAGTAAGGCTTCAAATCTGCAATGTTAAACGTAGGACTAACCATATCAAAGTATGCAGGCAACTCAAGTTTATATGCATTGTCATTTATTTTCTCTAACACCTTAAAGGGACCAGCAGCACGTGGCATTAACTTAGACTTGCATAAATCAGGAAAACGATCTTTACGCAAATGTAACCAAACAAGATCGCCAACATCAAACACAACATGCTTTCTCCCTTTATCCCCAGCAAGTTTATACTTAGCATTCATGTGTTCAATGTTATCTTTAGTAGTCTTATGCAAGTTTAATATCATTTCAGCATGTTGTGTAGCATCCAAATTATGTTGCACCGAAGAAGGTAAAGGCAATAAATCAATAGGTGCACGAGGAACAAAACCATACACAATTCCAAATGGGCACATCTTTGTGGTAGAATGCAGCGAACGATTATAAGCAAATTCTATATGAGGTAAACACTCTTCCCACAATTTTAAGTTCTTCTTTAAAACAGCCCGCAACATAGTAGACAAAGTTCTATTTACTACTTCAGTTTGACCATCAGTTTGGGGATGACATGTAGTACTAAAGAGCAATTTAGTCCCCAACTTAGCCCATAAACATCTCCAAAAGTGGTTAAGAAATTTAGTATCACGATCAGAGACAATAGTATTTGGCACACCATGCAAACAAACAATTTCACGAAAGAACAAATCAGCAATATGCGCAGCATCATCCGTTTTATGACAAGGAATAAAGTGTGCCATCTTAGAAAAGCGATCGATAACAGCAAAAATACTATCCCTCCCCTTCTGTGTTCGTGGCAATCCCAAAACAAAGTCCATAGAAATATCCTCCCAAGGAACACTAGGAACAGGAAGAGGAATATATAAACCATGTGGATTAAGGCGAGACTTAGCTTTTTGACAAGTAGTGCAGCGTGCCACAAATCTCTCAACATCTCGACACATACGTGGACAAAAGAAGTGTGCAGCAAGAAGATCCTCCGTCTTCTTGACACCAAAGTGTCCCATCAATCCTCCTCCATGCGCCTCCTGTAACAACAAAAGACGAACAGAACTATCTGGAATGCATAGTTTGTTAGCACGGAACACAAATCCATGATTGAAGACGAACTTGTTCCAAGTTCTACCATCTCTACAATTCTGTAACACATCTTTAAATTCAGCATCATGCACATATTGTTCCTTAATAGTTTCTAATCCAAATATTTTGAAGTCAAGTTGAGATAACAAAGTATAACAGCGCGACAAAGCATCAGCAATAATATTATCTTTACCCTTTTTGTGTTTGATAACATAAGGAAAAGACTCAATAAATTCAACCCACTTTGCATGACGACGATTCAACTTAGCTTGACTACGAATATGCTTCAAAGATTGATGATCAGAATGAATAACAAATTCCTTAGGCCATAGATAATGTTGCCAAGTTTCTAATGTCCGAACCAACGCATATAATTCTTTATCATAAGTAGAATAGTTCAGACTAGCCCCACTCAATTTCTCACTAAAATATGCAACAGGTTTTCCCTCTTGTAATAACACCCCTCCCAAACCAATTCCACTAGCATCACATTCAAGCTCAAAAGTATTATTAAAATCAGGAAGTTGGAGTAAGGGAGCATGTGTTAGCTTATCTTTCAATATGACGAAGGCATGTTGTTGTGCATCGCCCCAAACAAAGGGCACATCCTTCTTGGTAAGCTCATTCAGCGGCGCGGCAATTGATCCAAAGTCTTTGACAAAGCTCCTATAAAAACCAGCGAGGCCAAGAAAACTCCTCACTTGTGTGACCGTCTTGGGCTGCAGCCAATTCTAAATAGCTTCAGTCTTGGCTAGATCCACTTCAATACCCTGTGATGTAACAACATAGCCAAGAAACGCAACTCGATTGGTGCAAAAGGTGCACTTCTCTAGGTTACCAAACAAACGTGCATCACGTAAAGCATTGAAAACAGCACGTAAATGGTCCAAATGATCCTCTAAAGATTTGCTATAAATCAGAATATCATCAAAGTAGACTACCACAAAACGTCCAATGAAAGCACGTAAAACTTCGTTCATTAATCTCATGAAAGTGCTAGGTGCATTAGTTAAACCAAACGGCATTACTAACCACTCATACAAACCGAACTTAGTTTTAAATGTTGTTTTCCATTCATCTCCTAATTTCATACGAATCTGGTGGTAACCACTACGCAAATCAACTTTAGAAAACATGGTAGAGCCACTCAATTCATCAAGCATGTCATCTAAACGTGGAATAGGATGACGATATCGAATAGTAATATTATTGATAGCTCTACAATCAGTACACATGCGCGAAGAACCATCTTTCTTAGGTACCAAAATAATAGGAACAACACAGGGGCTAAGGGACTCACGAATATGATCTCTGTCGAGTAGTTCCTGAATTTGGCGTTGTATCTCCTTTGTCTCCTCTGGATTGGTTCTATATGGCGCGTGGTTGGGCAACGTGGCACCAGGAATTAGATCAATTTGGTGATCAATTCCTCTAATAGGAGGTAGTCCTGGTGGCAGCTCAGCGGGAAAGACGTCCTCATATTCCTGCAAAAGGTTAGCAATAGCAGGTGGCAAAGAAGGAGGCATATCCTCAAATGAAAACAAAACCTCTTTGCAGACAATTGCATAACATTGAGTATTGTTTACATCTAGTTCAGCAATATCAATTTTATTTGCAAGCATACAAGGACTCTTCAAACGAATTTTAGTAGCATGTGTAGAATCAGATTTAGTGTTCTTTGGTGGTATAAAATCTACAGCAACAATCTGATTCTCACTTTTATGTTTCTCCTCAGTTTTAGCTCTACTAGCTCTAGCAAGATCATCTTTTAAAATCTGTTCGGGAGTCATAGGTTTTAGACCAATTTTCTTTCCATCATGCATAAGACAATAGTGATTAGTTTTGCCATTATGAACAGATTCTCTATCAAATTGCCATGGTCTACCAAGTAACAAAGAACAAGCTTGCATAGGTACAACATCACAATCAACAAAATCAGAATATGTACCAATAGTAAAATGCACGCGTACCATTCTTGTTACCTTGATCTTGCGAGAACTCTCAAACCATTGGATGTAATATGAATGTGGGCGTTGTCTTGTTGGAAGCGCAAGCTTCTCTACCATGTCAACACTGGCTAGATTATTACAACTCCCTCCATCAATGATGATCTGTATAGCTCTGTCCTTGACAACACCACGTGTTTGGAACAGGTTGTGGTGTTGATCTTGCTCAGATTTGCTCAATTGCACACTCAACACACGTTGTGTAATTAAGCTCTTGTATTGATCAGCAGCTTCAGCTCCCATTACCTCTGTCTCTTCATCAACATCAGAATTGTCTCCATCTCGAGCAGAAATAAGGGCTAGTGTATCTTCATCGAAGTCACTCGCTGAATCGTATTGACCATCTTCTCGCACCATCATCACACGTTGTGTTGTGCACTGTCTCTCAATATGACCAAAACCCCAGCACTTGCGGCATTGTATATCCTTTGTCTTACCCGTGGAAGCCATAGAAGATGCACTACGAGCAGGAGCAGTTGGAAATCTTGTGGTGGCCTTGGATGTGGTCGTAGCTGGTGGCGAATCACGAGGAGGCGCTGATT
This sequence comes from Avena sativa, assembly GCA_916181665.1. Classification (NCBI taxonomy): domain Eukaryota; kingdom Viridiplantae; phylum Streptophyta; class Magnoliopsida; order Poales; family Poaceae; genus Avena; species Avena sativa. Next base: position 116,921,961 of record OV702298.1, read on the forward strand.
GTCGGGATGTCCAAGTGGATGTGCGACCTGTAGAATTATTAGTCCTCCTCCATGGTGTTTGGCGATCCTGCACTTCACGTTCAGCTTTGCAAGCAAGATGAAACAAACGAGTGATATAATTATATTCCTTATAATCTAATATGTGCTGAATGTCCTTGTTTAATCCACCAAAGAAACGTGCAAGCATTTGTTCATTAGATTCAACAAGACCACACCGAACCATCCCCGTTTGCAATTCCTGATAATACTCTTCTACAGAATTTTTCCCTTGCTCTAAACGTGTCAGATTCTTTAGTAAATCACATTGATAAGTGGGAGGTACAAAACGAACACGCATAGCAGTTTTTAAAGCAGTCCAAGTACTAGGAATAGTAGTAGGATTTAAACGACAATACTCAGACCACCAAAGGGAAGCAAATTTAGTAAATTCACATGTAGTAGCACTAACACGCATATTCTCAGGATATTTTAAGCATGCAAAATGTTGTTCTACTTCCATCTCCCATGTAAGATATGCATCAGGATTATATTTACCCTCAAAAGATGGAATATTTAATTTAAGCTTTGCAACATGATCATCATCACGTACCGGTGGTCGAGCGTTGCGGTAGTAATGTCGGGGATGGCCAGCAGGTACCTGTGGAGGTTGTTCAACCTCCTCGTCAAACAGATCGTCATCGTCGAGGTCGTAGTAGTACCCGCCGTCTGTCCCCAATGTCGTAGCAGCAGCCGCGGCGGAAGTCTGAGGTGCGTCAGCCGCAGCGGTAGCTGCCGAGGGTGCGGCGGCAGCCGAACCAGTAGTCCAACCCGTGATCGGAACGCGTCGTGCGCCATGTGTGGGCGCGGGTGCAGGTGCGGGCAATCTGTTCAAAAGCTCCTTGAACCGAACGTCAAGCTTGGCGTTGAAGGATTTCTCGAGTCCATCGATCTTGTCCATGGTGTTGGTGAGCTTGGTGTCAAACTCTCCTAGGCGCATATCCACGTCTTCAGCGCGACTGACCAAGAGCGCGGAGAAGTGGGCATGTAGTTCTTCGTTCGTCATTGTGGCAGGGTTCCGTGATTATAGGTAAAAACAGATCTAATCTACGAAAACAGTAAAATCTCACCGAGCAACCTGAAATCTGATACCACTTCATAGGGAAAAGGTGTCCGATCTTTCGATGAGATGAAGATAATCGATTTGGTGGAGTTCGGGCTTGACGATCCGACTACACGTGCGAGCACGAGCGCCAATGCAATCGCTAGGCCAATCTCCTAGAGGTTACCGATCCTGCGGGAACACGATCAGCCTGACCAGCGAGGGTCTTAGTTCCTACCTGAAATCGAGAACAAGTAAGAACCAATATTGCAATCAAGATATTGCGGATTAAGAGGAAAGCTTTATTGAAGAGGTGGGATCCTGAATAGGTGCGAAGTACAAGAGGCCTCTGCGACGCTCGAGCCTTGGCGAAGTTGCGACTATGGCTAACTTAATGTCTAAACAAAATCCGAGTCTAGGGGACGGCTATGGGGAGTATTTAAGGGCGAAAAGGTGGGGTTTTCGCCAGCCATGGAAGTGGTGGCCGAATCTAACCCTAAAAGTCCTTTTCCCCTCAAATACGGACTCTAAAAAGTGGCTAATTAAAATCCTGTGAAAATTACATGGGCCTGGCCCAAAATAAAAGGTGTCGCAGCACCATATTAAGCTATGGACGAATTCGTAAAGTATTGATCTTGAATATTTCGTCCAAGCCTTCTTTCTTCATTATGGTGGCCTCAAAGTTCTGAAATCTTCATCCGTGGCCTTCTCTAGGATCATCACATGCTTGCTGCCATCTCCATGCATGGCCATGCTCCAATGCTTGTCCCTCTCATCCATGCTTGGTCCATCATTCCTAAGAGTAAGAAATACATCTGATTTAGGCAGCATCATATTCTCATGTATGTGAGGAATAGTTCCAAGAAACGAAAGTACCTGATAGTTAAGTTGTTTGGCACGAGATCTTGTGATGGGTCCTTGTATGTGTGTTGCTGTAGGTACAACGGTTGTATCAATAGAAGGGATGTCCACATCAGTCACTAGGTCTAGCAAGGTGAGAAAATATATGGAATTGTTTCTATTTGAAATCACTTGTTAGAGATGCTCAAAGTGAGCTAGATGTTAACTTTTGCAAAGATGACCATTAGGTCATATGCTTTATATTTAATTTTATTTGGTTTTGATCTAGTTTGGATTTTACCTAGATGATATGCTTTTGATCTTTAAACCATTTCTCATCATTTACAACAATCAAACATGCCATTACAAATATTCACACACATTCATAACACATAGGCATTAACATAAGGTTTATTAATAAAATCTTTTGTTAGCCCTAACTTTGGTTAATTAGAAATTGATCCTCATTGATATTTTTGGGATATTACAAACCTTCCCCCTTAAACAAAATCTCGTCCCAAGATTCAGGAAAAACTAAGAACTAAAGAGATTGGGAAACTATGTCCTCATGTAATCTTCTCGTTCCCATGTGGCTTCTTCTTCAGTATGGTTGTTCCACTGGATTTTGAGAAACTTGATAGTCCTGCTTCGGGTAGTTCTAAAAGATTTTCAAAAATATGAATGGGTACTTCACGATAGGTTAAGTCCGGGTTGATTTCAATGGCTATGTGATCGATGTTCTTGAAAACATCTGTCGTCTCTGGATCTTCTAAACATTTCCGAAGCAACGAGATATGAAACACATCATGCACTACTGACATATCTTCTAGCAGTTCTATCTGATACGATACTTCTACTCGGCAACTTAAATTCTTGAAGGGTCCAATATATCTGGGTGCAATCTTTCCTTTGAGTTAGAAATGCTACATTCCTTTCAAGGGTGATACTTTGAGATAAACAATGTCTCCGATATTGAAGGCTAGATCTTGACGTCTCTTGTCCGCATAATTCTCCTGTCTGGATTGAATGGTCTTCAGGTGCTCACGGATCTTGTGAACCTTCTCTTCAGATTTTCGTAGGATGTCTGGTCCAAAGATCTTACTCTCTCCTACTTGCGACCAATGCAGGGGGTATGGCAATTCCTTCCATACAAAAATTCAAATGGGGCCATTTGCAAACTTGCTTGATAACTGTTGTTGTATGAGAATTCTGTGAAAGGTAGGCAGTCTTCCCATTTAGATACATATTAAAATACACAAGCTCTCAACATATCTTCGAGTATCTGGTTTACTCTTTCTGTTTGTCCATCGGTCTACGGGTGATAAGCTGTGCTGAAAGTCAGTTTGGTTCCTAATCCTTCTTGGACTTTCTTTCAAAATCTCGAGGTAAACTGGGTTCCTTGATCCGACACAATGTTCTTGGGGGTTCCGTGCATACTGAATATTATAGCAATATACAACTCTGCTAGTTTCAAGCTCTGATAAGTGGTCTTGATAGGTAAGAAATGAGCTACTTTGGAAAGTCTATCCACTATGACCCAAATAAAATCATTTCCTCTACTAGATGTAGGCAAACTGGTGATGAAATCCATTCCAACTGAATCCCATTTCCACTCTGGAATTTGCAAATGTTGCAAAAGTCCTGTGGGTCGCTGGTGTTCTGCTTTGACTCTCTGACAGATATCACACTTGGCTATGTAGCTTCCGACTTCTCTCTTCATTTTGTGCCACCAAAATTGCTCCTTCAAATCCTGATACATCTTGTTTCCTCCCGGATGAATTGAATAAAGAGTATAATGGGTTTCGTATAGAATAACTTATTTCAACTCAGAATCTACTGGCACATAGATTCGTCGCTTATACCACAGAACACCTTCTTCATCTTCCGTGAATCCAGGTACCTTCCCTGTACCGATACTACACTTAATTATGTCGATACTGGCATTTCCTTTCTAAGCTTCTTTTATCTGATCTATCAAGGTGGGTTGAAGTTCAATACTGGCTAGGAATCCTTCGCTAACTAGCTCCATTCTGAAATCCTCCAACTCCTTATGCAAGTTGGCTGCTCTTTCATAATCATGGTGTTTAATCTACATGGAAGTCTACTAAGAGCATTTTCTACCACATTGGCCTTGTCGGGGTGGTAATGAATGTCAAGGTCATAATCCTTGATCAACTCTATCCATCTCCTTTTGCCTCATATTCAGCTCCTTCTAGGTGAAAATATACTTCAAACTATTGTCATCTGAATAAATCTCACAACGCTTACCCATGAGGTAATGACGCCATGTCTTCAAGGCTAAAACTACAGCACCTAACTCTAGGTCATGGGTTGGATAATTCTGCTCATGTTGCTTTAGTTGTCAGGATAGAAAGGATATTATTTTGCATCCTTGCATCAACACACATTCGAGACAAATCTTAGATGCATCACAATATACGTCAAAGGACTTCGTGATATCTGGCATGATCAAGATTGCGGCTGAAATCAATCTCGTATTGAGCTCTTGAAAACTCGCTTCACATTTGTCCGTCCATTCAAACTTCTTGTCCTTCTTCAATAGCTGAGTCATCGGCCTAGTGATGCTTGAAAATCCTTCAAAAAACTTGCGGTAATACCCCGCTAATCCAAGAAATGCGCGAACTTCAGTTTGAGTGGTTGGGGCTCTCCATTCTTCAACATCCTTGATCTTGACGGGGTCGATGGCAACTCCTTCGGCTGATAAGATATGCCCGAAGAATTCTAATTCCTTTAACCGGAATTAACATTTAATAAACTTGGCATATAACTGATGCTCTCTCAGGGTTCCAAGGATGGTCCTTAGGTGTTGTTCATGTTGTTTTTCCGATTTGGAGTAGATCAGAATGTCATGGATGAAAACAACGGCAAACTTATCCAAGAAGTTCATAAAAATCTTATTCCGGTGCTACTGGTGATGGTTATGGCTTTCTTGGCACAATCTATTAATCCTTGATGTTTCGACATCCAATCCATTCCTAGTACTACTTCCAAACCTTTTGTTCCAAGTACTATTAGATTGGCATAGAAATCTATTCTATTAATTCTGATAGATATGGCCTTGCAAATTTTTCTAGCTTTGGTAGTTGACCAGGTATTTGAACTATCATAGCATGCTTCAATTTTTTTGGTTGAATCTTACTAGTGCATGAAAATTCTTCAGTAACAAACAAGTGAGATGCTCTAGAATCAAACAACACTCTTGCAAGTACTGAGTTAACAGAAAACATACCCAGCACAACATCTGGCGCTTCCTAGGCTTCTTTCGCATTCATGTGGAACAGACATCCGATACGGTTGTGCGGGTTGCCTGGGGCGAATCTCTTTCCAGGTTGGACATGACGATGCTGCTGGGCCGGTGCAGTGACATTGGGTGCTATAGAAATCTTCTTGGGGCACTCATTGGAGTAGTGACCCGTCACTCCTCACTCAAAGCAGGTGATCATTGACTTGTCCTTCCCTGTGATAGGCACAACATTACTTCCAGTCCTTGGGGCAGTATTGGTTGGTGTGGTTGGTGGGCCTTGGTGGTGCACGGTTGAAGTTATTGGGGTTGCCAGTGTTATAGTGGTTGTTGCCTCCGGGCCTCGGGTTTCCTCCGCTACGATTGGGATAGTTCGGATGTGACATAGGTGGCCTATTGTTCCTTGGTGCAAATTCGGCAGACGAACTAGGGCGATACTTTGGGGTATGGTGGGGTCCAGGCTGGTGCATCATACAACGCTTACGATTCTCAGTGTCTTGGTTGATCTTTCCTTCCATCTGGATAGCTGAATCCACTAGAGCTTCTAAATCAGCAAACGGAATATTGACTAGCACCATTTGCATCTCATCGTGCAGACCATTCAGAAACCTCTCCTTCTTCTTTGCTTCAGTACCAATCTCATTATGGGCATACCTAGACAGAAATCTGTCACGGTACTGTACCACGGTCATCCTTACCTTCTTAAACTCCTTAAATTCATCCCTCATCCTTAGAATCAAACCTGGTGGCACATGGGTTTGGCTGAACTTGAGTTTGAATTCATCCCAAGTCATCATCTATCCTCCATTCATTGTACGAGTGCTACTCCACCATGCTCTTGCAGAACCTGCCAGATAGTGGGTGGCAAACAGTACTTTCTCCGCCTCATCTACTCCTGGAACTTCTAAGTTTTTTTCCATGGCTTCAACCAGTCATCAACATCTAAGGGCTCTTTAGATTTGCTAAAGATAGGGGGATTGGTGTTCTGGAAGTTCTTAAGCTTGGATCCATGATGATCCTGATTTCCATGGCCTTTATTGTCATGCGCTAGTTGGTGAATCTGTTGAAGAGTGGCGAGATTGTCTTGACACTCGGTTCTACCGGCTTCTCTATCTGCTACTAGCATTTGCAGCATTTGTACCATCGGGTCTTGAGATGAGCCGCTTCAACCGCGAGTCATCTGAAGGTTGAGATAGATCATAAGACAAGAGAGAACTTTTTCTAAGGTTTATGAGTTCGGTTTAAAAGCTTTTAACTTTTCGATTAAGGCTAGGGTTTAGAAGACAACAACTCTTTTTCATTCATTCCAAAGTCACATAAAAACCACACATTCCAAACAACACATCACAACAACAATGTAGATGGTTTTAAGAACCATTCTGCCAAGCTACGATACAGTGGGACCGGATACAACTCACACCTACAGCAGTGCTCTGGTGCTACTACTCCTCATCAGAACTAGTGGCCTCTTCATCATCAATGTATTCGCAGTCCTCCTCATCAGTGTGGAACTCCTGGTCCATGTCCTCCAAGTAGTCATCATCATCACTGAGGTACGAGTAGGTATCTCGACGAATATCTTCCCCTTTGTTCTCCCTCTCCTCCAGCTACATGTCCTGATCCAGGGCTGACACTTTGTGACGAAGTCGAGCAATGATGCGGTCCTTCCTATCACTCAGGCGTCAAAGTGACTTGCGCTCCTTCATGAGGATGGCGAAGGTCTGGTCCTTCTTGGCGGCAACAATTTGCTTCTCGTTGGCATCAGCACGAGCGTTGTACAGCTCTTTCTGATTTTCATGGAGCATGAAGGCAAGATGGTCCACATGGTGCCTCAACTCTGGGTGTCCTGGCATGTGAAAGGGCTGTCCCTGGGAGTCACTCCTAGCATAATGAGCGAAGCGGGTGCTGGCGATCTGGTTGACGTTCTGACGACATAGTCGGGCAAGTGCTTACTACATTGCTCTTGCTAATCCGTCCAACAAATTGTTCTCCCTTATGCTAAAATGGATCTTCTGAGATGTAGGTGGCTCAATTTTTCCTCATAGATCTACAACTATCCGCCACTGCAGCTCCCCTCTGGGGTGATCATTGAGCTGAGCTCCATAGAATTCCTGGTGTGGGTGCTCCAGAAATTCCGCAAGCTGACTCTTGTCACTCTCAAAGATGAGGTTTCCTCCATTGCCCAACTAATAAAACTTGCTGTACGTGTAGTCCATCTATAAGAATTTGAGATGAGTAAGTTAGAGAAGTGATCAGTGTGCCAAATTTTATGTAAGATTGCAAAAAAATTGAGGAACATATGACTCTCTTTTGGAAAGAATTTCAAGAATAAGTGTAAGAATAGGTTTTCATACATACTCACTTTCTTGGTTTTGGAAACTAACTTTTTCAGACATCCATTCTAACAAGGGTCTCCTATGGTTAGGACAGTTTTGATACCAACTTGTCAATACCCGAATTTTTAATACCTGATGCCTATTATGCCGTACATCGCAATCCCAGGATTACCGTTTTTGCGAGACATAATAGAATTGGTAGCATAGTACATCATCCACTACAAACCATAATAGTCTTACAAATATTTGATCTCATGATCAAGTCTAATTAAAAATCGAAGCAGCAGAATAATAGTAGCATAGTAGAGGCCCCATCTTCAGGGTCAAGCAATGCTGATGATGTAAGATGATCCTAGTTATCGTAGGCGTCCTGCTGTCCATCCTCCTCGTACTCTCCTTCGTAATCTGACCATGGGAATAGCCAGGGACAAAGCCATGAGTACTTTTAAGTACTCTAAAACTATCGCTAAAGCAGTAAGACTAAACTAGTAGGAATCCTAAGCTCTAGGTTTGTTTGCAACAAGCCAATTTTATTTCACATGTACTTAGTAGTGAAGACCTAACTTTAGTTGTCTAGATTAATTAAGTGGGAACCTAGTTTCAAGTCCACATCCTTGTGGGGTCAAGTCAAGGTCATACTTCAAGTCACAAGTCATTTTGAAAATATCTGACAAGAGAACAGTATGGCCATCCAACTGTCCATAATCGCGGACGTGGCTATTCGAATAGTTTGACACTCTGCAGAGGTGGTACACTTTCACCACAACATTCGATACATCCGTCAGGGGTAACCCTGAATCATCATACTTGGTATGCGGATAATCAATCCTAACCTTTCAATTACACACCCTAGTATAGGTACCTCCCCTATGACTTTGGCCTCCCAGCCATGACCATCTGTCATCCTAGGAATTACATAGGTGGGCATTCACATTCACAAGGTATCCTCATCTCACCTTGTTCCGCGAGGGAACCCATACTAAGACACATAAACTTCCAGTTAAGCCCTACCCAAACTCTGGTATTGTGGTTGTATGGTAAAATTCGAATGGTATCACATCCGAACCCAACCATCAGTTTTTATTAGTCTCAGGGCATAACCTTCATTCAATATCATCTTCAGCTCATTGTGTCCATAACACATGTCAAAACATTTCAATAGAATGACTCATCATTCCAATGTTTTCATAATCATTTGTTCCCATCTATAGTGATCAAGATTAGTTTAGCACTAGCATCTATCAGTGAGAGTGTCACTATTTGAGGGGTGGTAATCAAGTGTAACTACCTACAATCAAGGTCCAAGCTCTTGATGACACCTTTCCTAAATTTCCACTAATCATCAATTAATTACTACTTGAACAACTTCGATAAAAGAAAGAAAGGTAAAGCTTGCAAGTAAAACTTGGGATTGCTATAATCAATGTGGTATCACAAATTCTTGCAAGTGACGATTGCATGGTTTATCTTAGCTTGCATAGAATAGCTTGCCCTAGTTGGTAAGGTGGGCATAGTTCTCTTCGTCTTCTTTGTAGTATTCTTCCTCCTTGTAGCCCGGATTGATACTAGCGTCTACAAATCAATACGAGGTACACAATCACCAAATAATGCTTAACTACCTCTATCTACCCACAAGGATCCACACTAGATGATCTAGCATCATCTCTGTCATTACAAGAAAAGGGTGATAATATTTTATTTGTCTTATTTTAGAAAAGTAATTTCTACTCATTGAAAATTTACTTAAGATTTAATATTCTCCAATTAAAATATGGGATCATATTGACACATGTCATCACACATATTCCAATACTTGGGAATGTGATTTAAAGTGTTTTTCCTAATTTATAAAGGTTAACAAGACTAGTTAATAATATTTTTGTGACTAGAAATGACTATAAACACATTCTTTAAATTTGTTCCAAGACTATTGTACGCAAAATTATATATTTTTACATATTCCAATAGATCATGGCAAAAGTGATTTTTGAGAGTTGGAATCAACTCAAAATCAGTTATGGTTGATTTTACAAAAATGTTGGAAGTGATAAAAGCTACTATCTTGTTATTTTTACTGAGGGTGATCTATAGTTTCAAGCTGTTTGAATCCAACGAGATTGATTAGAGATTTTCATCTACTTTCGAGAAAAATTGGATTCATTCAATTTGGTTCAGTGAATCTTTCTGAATTGATTTTCAAAGATACATACAGTATCGGATTTTCAAATAAAAGCAAGACCTAATTTTGAATCCGTGGGCTGCGCGCGGGAATGCTAATGGGCTGGTCCAACTATGCAACACACACGCATTGGGCTGCACTGGGGTTGGTCCCACGTGTTAGCGGCTAACCAAATGTGAAGCAGTATCTTACAATCTAGGCCACAAGATTAGAGCGTGATCGATGACTAGGCATCATCGTCTACGTTGCACGGGGCGCGCCAGACAAAACCCTAGCTCTACAAAGGGGGTCGTCGGGGGCTTACCAGGGCTCAAGCTAGGTCTGGCGAGATGGGCGAACGAACGAGTCGACGATGGCGGTTCGACTGGTGGTCATGGCAGCTCCTGGGGTGGCTCCTAGCATCGGCTCCTTTCCTCCTCTTTAACGGCGAACTCTAGTGAAATTCAGGCGATGTGTTGCTCGCCTTGCTCCAGGTACAGGTCAGAGAGGTTGCTGGGTGAGAGAGGAATGAAATGGTGTGCATTTTGAGGCAGGGGGAGGGCTCTATTTATACTACGGCGAAAGGGGCACATCAGCATGGCTCGGGCTCGTCGGTGACGTAGTTACAGTGCGCTATCGGCATGGCCAAGGGTGTAGGTCGAGGCGGTGCTTTAGGGCGATCATCATGTGCATAGTGGCACGGCGAGGAGTAGTCTCCATCGTTCTAGAACATCCGTGCTCTACGGCGGTACTGCCGGAATTCGTCACGGCGTACGATGTTCGTGGTGCTCGCAGGATCAAACAATCATGTCTGGGAGGTCGCTGGAGTCACGGCGAACTTATTGGTGCAAGGCGAGAGCAAGGCGCGTCGAGGCTCGTCGGCGACGTAGTTACAGTGCGCTATCGGCATGGCCAAGGGTGTAGGTCGACGCGGTGCTTCAGGGCGGACGTCATGCGCATAGTGGCATGGCGAGGCGCAGTCTCCATCGTTCTACAACATCCGAGCTCTGTAGCGGTTCTGTCGACATTCGTCACGGCGTACGGTGGTCACGGTGCTCGTGGTGTCAAACGATCATGTATGGGCGGTCGCTGGAGTCACTGCTAACTTATTGGCGTAAGGCGAGAGCTAGGCACGTTGTGTGTGCGCATGATTGCTCGGCGCTCTGGAGCGGTGTTCGGCATGGTCGGGTGTTAAATGGGAGCGGCTGCGCTGGTGTCTCCACGCACGGTCATTGGTTGGGGAGTGCATAGGTAGGGGCGGTGAGGTCAGGGCTACCTCCTAGACATCATGGGCAAGGGCGGCGAGGTCTGTGGGAGTGTGTCAGTGTCGGGGTGGCAAGGTGAGCTCGGGTACCATTGTGCACTAGTTATTTGATCGACTGAGATGATCTCCAAGGCATGGGCTGGTACTGGGTGAGTTAAGGGCACATCATGGGAGCTTGGTGAGGTCACAAGGATGATCAAAAGATTGATCAAAACAGTGGATAGTTGGTAGAGTTGTACTGTGATTACCAGGTGTTTTATCAAATGGCTGCAAGAACTAAACTTTCATATTTTCTAGTAATTTTTGGTGGGTGTGCTGGTAGTAATCTTGATAGTCTTTGGGTGCAACGGTTTGCTAAGTGGTGAAGGTTTTAGTGGTTTTCCAAAAATGACTACCTTGATGCATAAGATAGATTCAATTTTGGATTGCCTCTCAAATGGATTTGGATTTGTTTCTGCAAGGTTGGAAAGCTCCATTGTGTTTAATGTCACTAGTTCTAGCAAGGTGAGAAAAGATATTGAGTTGTTTATGTTTGAAATCACTTGTTAGAGATGCTCAAAGTGAGCTAGATGTTAAATTTTGCAAAGATGACCATTAAGTCATATGCTTCATATTTAATTTTCTTTGGTTTTGATCTGGTTTGGATTTTACCTAGATGATATGATTTTGATCTTTAAACCATTTCTCATCATTTACAACAATCAAACATGGCATTACAAATATTCACACACATTCATAACACATAGGCATTAAGTTGAGGTTTAATATTAAAAGCTTTTGTTAACCCTAACTTTGGTTAATTGAAAATTGATCCTCATTAATATTTTAGGGATGTTACAATCAGGTAGAGCATCTAAAGAAGTTCTGTTAACAGAGACTCATACTCCTGCTTGCTAGTGTAAACTGAGTCTAATTTTGGTCTCCAAAATCCTTGCTCATGAATATCATGACTGTCTCACCAAGGGAAGGTGGGTTCTTGTCTAGCACACGACTATGCCATCCAGCCTTGGCACCTAATTACTAAAATTCCTAGAACTAAAATTCCTCTTCGAAGGTGAAAAAAGAACACCTAATTAGTTCTGTTCTTCCATTCAGCTTGCTGTTTGTAGAAAGGAAAAAAGCAATGGCGTAGGATGGAGTACAACGGAAGGAAGCGTATGAGGGGGGCAGCAGAGCTAGGAGGAGGCAGCAACAGCGGCGAGGTAGCACAGTGATGCACACGGTAGCACAAAATTATACTTGCGGCAAGGTAGGGCAGCCGACGAGAAGGGAGACGTACGAGGGGGGCTCAAGGTTGCAGATGACAAGACGACAATGATGGCGGCGCCATTGCAGAAGACAACAACGATGTTATTGCAGACAATGACGGCGGCATGGTCCTCCTCCGGCCTCATTCTCCTCCACATGGGCATGATCCTTCTCCGGCCTACTTTTCTCCTCCATGGGTAGTAGGGGAAAGGAGCAGAAGGGGGTGCTCTGGCGGGGTGCTCTAGCGAGGGGACGCGCGGGGTGCTAAGGCGACCTAGGGTGCAGATCGATCTGGGAGAAGATAGATGGGAGAGAAACATGCGTGTGGTTGCTAATAGGCACAACCACTTACCCGTAGCGCACTAGCAAATGGTGCGTTACAACAAAGTGGTCGTGTCTACTCAATTTATTTTGCACCACGCCCACTGTAAGATGTTTGCTCTATTCTGAACCTGAGCACCCAAGTTCGAACCCTAGTGCCGTGTTTTTTGTTATTTCAAAAAATACTTTTAAATGTTAAAAACCTCCCAAAAATTATATAAACTACAAAATATCTGCTATATGTTTTATATGTCAAAAGTGGTACATATGTATCATAAAAGTGGTACAAAAGTGATTCAAAGTAGAAGGAAAATAATAATGTATACATTAATATATGCCACATATCCATCAATACAAAAGTCGTACATATATCAAATATGCACTCCCACACACACGACACGTCGTGATTTGGAGCTAGTGTTTTACAATCTTCTTGCCCTTCATTGTCACGGTTGAATAATTTAGCACTAAAACTTTAATGTTTCTTCTCTCGAACGGGCTACCTTTTTTGGATAGGGTTATCCTTTTTTTTGTTGTGATGTATGTTGCTTCATCGTAGTCATCGTCATCTTTAATCTTTGGATCGCCGTACTGTTTGAAGTCTTGCTCATTGGCGACTCCATCCATTCCGATAATGTTTCGTTTTCCTCTACTCACGATAACAAGGCTAGGCTTTGTCGGGTCGGTAATAAAAAATCATTGGTCCAATTTGCTACCCAATACCCATGGCTCATTTTACGCGGCGATTTTCGCACCGGTGGACTTGGATTGGGTGGCTTCTAGTATAACCATGGTTGTGAAATACCGATCTTCTCTTTCGATGCTCTTGGCCCATTTTACATGGAACATCGGTACCTTTTCTCCATAGTAGTCAAGCTCCTAGATCTCCTTGATCTTTCGGTAGAATGTTTCCTTCACATCGTTATCGGTGTAGAATTCCGATGTTACTCCTGAGTTCTGATAGTCACACTTGTTGTCGTTTTCCTAACTGTAGATTGTGTAGCCATTGATATCATACGCCTGATAGGTCACCAAGTTGTGCATGGGTCCCTACGACAAGGCAAACAGGATGTTTTCCTCCATATAATGCGATTGCAGGGGATTATCTAGGAGCATCTTCCTGAACCAACGTGTGAAATCGGAGTTGTGCTCTTTGATTATTTCTCCCTTTGTCCTTTGTTGTTCCCGGTCACTGTACTTTTTCCCAATAAACCTTTTGTGCTTTTCTACCCACGGATTGACTAGTTCTATATGTTGTAGCGCAACTAGATTTTCTCTATCAAAGTCTGTGTGTCGACCATCAAAGTTCGCATGCATTATGCGGCTACCCTCTCGGTGACCCGATCCATCGAGCTAAAGGGAATATGCCTTGAGAGGCAATAATAAAGTTGTTATTATATGTATTCCAAGTATATGATATATGTTTATTTTGCATCCTATAATTGTATTAATATGGAAACATTAATACATGTGTATTTAATAAACAAATAGAAAGTTCCTAGTTATGCCTCTCTTATAAACTAGCTCATTGATTAACAAGATGATCAAGGTTTCCTGATCATGGACATTGGATGTTGTTAATAACAAGGTCACAACATTGTTAGAATGATGTGATGAACATTCATCCGAAGTATAGCATTATGATTAAAGTCATTATGTTTATAATGCTATAACATCATACGAAGTAATACTAGTCCTTATACCATGAGATCATGTCAATCACTAACACTGGAATAGTATCTTGATAACATCAAATGTCACACTGTGACAGGGTGACTATAAAGGTGGGTTTATTTCTACGAAGGGGTTATGTAGAGGCTCATGGATCAAGAGTGGAATTTTTCCATCCTAATGACGGATAGATATACTCTGGGCCCTCTTGGTGATATCACATTATTTAGCTTGCAAACAAGTGATGTGATCACTAGAATGTTATATCACGGGAACAAAAAAGAGTGCATGTCGGTAACGAGATCAAACTAGGTACGATATCAAACTAGGTATGGAGATACCGATGATCGAATCTCGGACATGTAATATATCGCAAGACAAAGGGATTAAGTTACTAGCGTAAAAGGTTCTCACGATCATAAAAGTCATCGTTGAATGTGTGGGAGTCTGTATGAATCTCGAGGTCCCTTTTCTGATTATTGATCCGAGATAGGTCTCGATTATGTCTGCATTATTCGTGAACCATAAGGTAACACACTTGAGGGATAATAACACCATTTGGAGCAAATATTTTCTAGACGAAAGAATTACAAAGCGCTGGAATTATTTCAATGGACAACGGAATTGTTTTGGGTGAAATTACTGAAATTGGTTCTGCATGTGAAATTGAAAAGTAGCAAGGAGTTTTATGTGAATGTTTTTAAATTAATGTAATTGACAACATTCTAAATAAATAAATAAATAAATAAAAGGAGTTTTATTTAATGAGAGATTGCATTAAATTTGGTGGAAAATTAATGGGATTTGAGTGGGATTTTGGGTGGAGGAAATGGAGAGTCATATTTGAGTGGGATCTCCACTCACATGAATGGAGGAAGGGGTGGAGGCAGCCACCATGGCCGCAGGCCATACCCCTTGGGGTGCCTCCATCCTCCTATAAAAGGCCCCCCTCTCCCTCTCTCTCACTCACACCTCCTCGTGAAGGATCTCTCTCCCGTCTAGAATTATATCCCCGTGGTCTCGGACTAGCGAGATACATGTTCCCAGTAGCTTTTTGTCTAGAAGGAGTTGCTGCTTCCGCTGCATCGCTAGAGCGAGGAGATGTAGGTTGTTCAGTGGCATGAACATGTGTGCGATCACGGATGCGCTGCTGATTTGTGGCGCTAGACTTCTTCTCGATCTTGAGATCGTTAAGCGTTCGACTACATCATCCATGAGTTTAACCTCGTTAAACTTTTTCGGTATATAAGGGTATGTTCTCTATAGATGTATATCCACATGTAGCTTGTATCTAGTAGATAGATCTTAGTGCTTAGTAGTTCCCATCGTAGAATTTTTTTTGTTTTTTATGCTGCGAACCCAACCGTGGTATGAATGCCTGATCTATGCGTAGATGCTTTGCATGGGTAGTACACATATGAGTATGTGGGTGATGAGGATCATGTTATTGCTTCTTATTTGTATTTTGGATATTGGTGGCATATTGGGATGAAGTGGCCCGGACTAACTTTACATGTCCTCGCACATGAGACCAGTTCCACGCTTGACATGCAACTAGTTTTGCATAAGTGGCTAGCGGGTGTCTATCTCTCCTACTATAGTCAATATCTGATTTACAATGAGTTGCTAATAACTTAGTTATTATCACTGTGGTTCCATGTTCGTAGGTAAGAACTGTTCTATCTTCGAAAGCCCTAAGCCACATAAACTTGCAATGGATAAATTAGAAGCGTCTAGTTTAGATTGTTGCTAGGCTAGTGTCATGATATGGTAATGTTGTAAGTTGATGTATAGTTGATACTCTTACAACACAACTAACATGTAAGTTCCATAGACCTTGGCCTTACACACAAAGGAATGATAAAGATCATACCACGATGCACATGATACTGATCAAGTGCAAGAACCATGTCATTTCACATTTCACATATGATGTTTTTTCATCTTATATTGCTTGTTTGGCATTTTAGAAGCATTATAAGATGATCCCTCATTTAGATATCAAGATAAATATGTGTTCTCCCTTAAGTATGCATCGATTATGTTTTGCCACTTCAAGACATCACGTGATGATCGGGTGTACTTGAATCCATGATTATATTTTGGGTGTAAGACAGTTTTACACATGCAAGTACTATGGTTCTTACTTGGTGATCCTAGCATGTACATACATGGCCTCGGAACACGGACCGAAAGGTTAAGCATGAGTCATATATTTTATATGATGCCCATATAGATGCTCTTCTTTGAAACTACACTGACTCACGTGATGATTGGACTTGGTGTAGTGGATTTGGTTCATGTAATCACCAAAAATACACGAGAGATGTTATTTTTGAGTGGGAGTTCATTCATAATTTGGATTAGTTGAAATTGATCTATCATAAACTTAGTCTAAACTTTACAAATTCTGTTGTAGATGGCACCACCTGCTTTTAATTTCAATGTGTTCATGGAGAAAGAGAAACTTGCGACGAATGGTAGCAACTTTACCGACTGGGCCAAGAATTTGAGGATTTTCCTCAATGCTGCACAAAATAAATATGTGCTAGAAGTGCTGCTAGGCCCCGAACCAGCTCCCGATGCCCCTGATGAGGAAAAGAACGTCTATTTGAATCGTCAGGAGGACCACAAACTTAGTTCATTGCGGCATAATGTATGGGGTAGAGCCAGAACTTCGAAAGCGTTTCAAAAATGGAAATGCCTTTGATACAATGGGTGAATTGAAAATGATTTTCGATACCCATGCTACCGTAGAGAGTTATAATTCTTCTGAAAAGTTCTTTAGCTACATGATGGAAGAGAATAGCTCTATTAGTGAGCATGTAATCAAAATGTCTGGGTACGTCGATAAGCTTGTATCCTTGGGAATAACAATTCCCATTGGCTTAGGCATACATCGTGTTCTCCAATCTCTGCCACCTAGCTACAAGAGCTTCATCATGAACTATAACATGCAGGGCATGAAGAAGTCTCTCCCCGAGGTTTTGTCAATGCTTAAAACTATAGAGGTGCAGATCAAGAAAGAACATCAAGTTTTGATGATCAATAAGACCACCGGATTCAAGAAATATAAGAAGGGTTAACAGAAGGGAAAGAAGGGCGGCAAATCTATTGACGTGCCTGAAAAGAAATCCCGTGCTGGCCCTATGTTTGATATCGAGTGCTATTATTGTAAGGGGAATGACCATTGGAAGCACAACTGCCCCAAGTATTTGGCAGACAAGAAGGCCTGCAAAGGAAAACAAAGGTATATATGATATACATGTTATTGATGTGTACTTGACTAGTACTCGTAGTAGCACCTGGGTATTTGATACTAGATCGGTTGATAATATATGTAACTCAAATCAGGGGCTGCGGAGCAAGCGACCGATAGCAAGGGATGTGTGTCATCAATGGATCAAGACTCGATGTGATCGCTTTCGGAGTGTTGCCTCTCCACTTACCGTCGGGATTAGTGATAAATCTAAATAATTGTTATTTGGTGCCTGCACTGAGCATGAACATTATATACGGATCGTGTTTGATGCAAATTAGTTATTCATTTAAATCTAAAAACAATGGTTGTTCTATTTATATGAATGATATCTTTTATGGTTATGCACCTGTGATGAATGGTTTATTTATGTTGGATCTCGATAGTAGTGTTACACATATTCATAATGTTGATGCTAAAAGGATTAAACTTTATGATGATATATCTTCATATATGTGGCACTGCCGTCTAGGTCATATTGGCGTTAAACGCATGAAGAAACTCCATTAAGATGGACTTTTGGAATCACTTGTTTTCAAATCATTTGATACATGTTATCCATGCCTTATGGGCAAGATGACTAGAACGCCTTTTTCGGTTTCAGTGGAATGGGCAATAGATTTATTGGAAACCATACATACTGATGTATATGGTCCAATGAGTGTGTCGGCACAAGGTGAATATCGTTATTTTGTTACTTTCACGGATGATTTGAGTAGATACGGGTATATCTATTTGATGAAACACAAGTCTGAAACCTTTGAAAAGTTTAAGGAATTTCAGAGTGAAGTGGAAAATCATCGTAATAGAAATATCAAATTTCTGCGGTCCGACAGTGGAGGTGAGTATATAAGTTACGAGTTTAGCGCACATATCAGAGAGTGTGGAATAGTTTCACAACTCACACCTGCCGGAACACCATAGCGTAATGGTGTGTCGGAACGTCGTAATCATACTTTATTAGATATGGTTCGATCTATGATGTCTCTAACTGATTTGCCACTATCATTTTGGGGTTATACACTAGAAACCGATGCATTCACTTTAAATCGGGCACCATCTAAATCCGTTGAAAAGACACCGTATGAATTATGGTTTGGAAACAAACCTAAGCTGTCATTTATTAAAATTTGGGGATGCGTTGTTTATGTGAAGAAACTTCATCCTGATAAACTTGAACCCAAAGTGGAAATATGTGTCTTCATAGGATACCCTAAGGAAACTATTGGGTATTCCTTCTATCACAGATCCGAGGGCAAGATTTTCGTTGCCAAGAATGGATCCTTTATAGAGAAAGAGTTTCTCACGAAAGGTGTGTAGTCGGAAGGTAGAAATCGAAGAGGTTATTGAACCTTATCTTCATGAAACGGCGAGTGGCACAGCGCCGAAAATTGTTCATGAGTTGACTTCACCAAATGAAGAGGAAACTAATGATAATGATCATCAAACTTTGAAAGAGAATACTACCAAACCTCGCAGGTCAAGCAAGACACGTGCAACTCCTGAACTGTATGAAAATCATGTTATGAATTTCATGTTGATGAAATAGATGACCCTGTGACGTATGAAGAAGCGATGATGATCCCGGATTCCAACAAATGGCTAGAAGCCATGAAATACGAGATGAAATCCATGTATGAAAAGCAGGTTTGGACCTTGGTGGACTTGCCTCATGACCGAAAGGCCGTTGAGAACAAATGAATTTTCAAAATAAAAACTAATGTTGTGGTAATGTCACCATCTTTAAAGCTCGACTTGTCGCAAAATGGTTTCGACAAATTCAAGGAGTTGACTAGGATGACACATTCTCTCTCGTAGCGACGCTAAAGTGGGTTAGGATTATGTTATTAATTGTTGCATATTTCGATTATGAGATATGGCAGATGGATGTCAAAACTGGTTCCTTAATGGCACCATTGAAGAAGAGTTGTATATGATACAACCAAAGGGTTTTGTCGATCCTAAGGATGCTGACAAGGTATGCAAGCTTCAGCGATCCATCTATGGACTGAAGCAAGCATCCTTGAGTTGGACTCTCCGCTTTGATGAGGTGATCAAAGAGTTTGGATTCGTCCAAACTTATGAAGAGGCTCATATTTACAAGAAAGTGAGTGGGTGCAATGTGCCATTTCTAACATTATATGTGGATAACATATTGATAATTGGAAATTATATAGATCTTTTTAACAGTGTTAAAAGTTCTATAAACAACAAATTTTTGATGAAGTACCTAGGTGAAGCGTCATACATATTAGGCATAAAGATCTATAGAGATATATCAAGACACCTAATAGGGTTATCACAGAGCACATACCTTGATAAGATTTTAAAGAAGTTAAAAATGGACGAAAGTAAGAAGGGGTTCTTACCTAAGTTGCAAGGAAAGACACTGGGTAAGACTCAAAGTCCGGCTATAGCAGAAGAAAGAGAGATAACGGATAAGATCCCCTATGCCTCAGCTATAGGCTCTATAATGTACGCCATGCTATGTACAAGACCGGATGTGGCACATGCTATTAGTTTGACTAGTAGGTACCAATCTGATCCAGGTACGGAACACTGGATAGCGATCAAGAATATCCTTATGTACTTAAGAAGTACTAAGGAAATGTTTCTCGTATACAGAGGTGAAGAAGAGATGGTCGCTAATTGTTATGTCGATGCTAGTTTTGACACCAATCCGGATGACTCTAAGTCTCAATCCGGATATGTATTTCTCATGAATAGAGCAACAGTTAGTTGGAGGAGATCCAGACAACCTGTGGTGACAAGATCAACAACGGAGGCGGAATATATTGTTGCTTCAGAAGAAGCACAGGAAGCGGTTTGGATGAAGGAGTTCATAACCAAACTAGGTGTGGTTCCTAGTGCGTTGGACCCAATGGTAATCTGTTGTGACAACAATGGAGCCATAGCCAATGCCAAGGAACCAAGGTCTCACAAGAATTCAAAGCATATTAAGCCCTGGTTTTACTCCATCCGCGAACATGTCAAGGATGGAGATATAAATATTTGTACAGTACACATGGATCTCAATGTAGAAGATCAGTTGACTATAATTCTCCCTAGGGAAAAACATTATCAACACCAGAACTCCATGGGTGTTAGATTTATCACTATATAACTAGATTATTGTTTCTAGTGCAAGTGGGAGACTGAAGGGAATATGCCCTAAGAGGAAATAATAAAGTTGTTATTATATGTATTCCAAGTATATGATAGATGTTTATTTTACATGCTATAATTGTATTAATACGTAAACATTAATACATGTGTGTTTAAGAACAAATAGAAAGTTCCTAGTTATGCCTCTCTTATAAACTAGCTCGTTGATTAACAAGATGATCAAGGTTTCCTGATCATGGACATTGGATGTTGTTAATAACAAGGTCACAACATTGTTGGAATGATGTGATGAACATTCATCCGAAGTATAGCATTACGATCAAAATCATTGTGTTTGCATTGCTCTAACATCATACGAAGTAATCCTAGTCCTTAGACCATGAGATCATGTCAATCACTAACACTTGAAGAGTATCTTGGTAACATCAAACGTCACATCGTGACAGGGTGACTATAAAGGTGGGTTGAGTGCTACAAAGGTGTTATGTAGAGGCTCATGGATCAAGAGTGGAATTTGTCCATCCCGATGACGGATATATATACTCTAGGCCCTCTCGGTGATATCACATTATTTAGCTTGCAAGCAAGTGATGTGATCACTAGAATGTTATATCACGGGAATGAGAAAATAGTGCATGTCAGTAATGAGATCAAACTAGTTATGGAGATACCGATGATTGAATCTCGGACATGTAATATATTGCGATACAAAGGGATTAAGTTAGTAGCGTAAAAGGTTCTCATGATCACAGAAGTCATCGTTGAATGTGTGGGAGTCAGTATGGATCTCGAGGTCCTGCTTCTGATTATTGATCCGAGAAGGGTCTCGATCATGTCTGCATTATTAGAGAACCTGTAAGACCCCACCTTTACAAGGTAGAGATCCCTGTGTTTACAATGCTAGTCCCTGGAACAATAGCTAGCATCCACAGTTTAAGATGTAATATCAAGGAACAAAGGTCATATTACAACTTATAACCAGGAATAAAATAATACATTACATCTTACATAGCTCATTTGGCTATCTCATTACAATGTAGCAGAAATATCTATATAGCATGGAGTCCTTCATCTTCAAAGTGCCACAGGCAATCATGTTGGTTGTAGACTTGTAATCCTATTCAACACACTTCACTAACATCAAACAAACATGCAAAATAATAAGTTACAGCCACAAGGGTCAATACATTTGAATTGTATTGGCAAGTGATACTATGGTAGAGTAGTGGTATCTATCATCTATATGCATTTGGATAAGTGTAGATGAGGCTTGCTTTGATCAAAATAAGGTTTTCCTTATAAGTTGAAACACTAAGTTTTTGTTTGTCAAAATCACCCAAGGCATCTACCAATAAATATTGGTGATCCTTTAACCCTTGTTTAACCACAAGTTTTTAACTTAGAAATTGGGATAAGAAGATGTCAACACCCGGATTTTTAATCCTAGATGCCTATTATGCCATACATCGCAATCCCAGGATTTCCATTTTTGCGAGACATAATAGATTTGGATACCACAGTACATCATCCATTACAAACCATACATAAGGTCTTACACAAATTAGGATCTCATGATCTAGTTCTTAATACAACTCAAGCAGCGGAAATACGTAATAAAGGTAGCGTAGGAGAAGCTCCATCTTCGGGGTCACAGGCAATGCTGACGATGGGAGATGATCCTAGTTGTCGTAACCTTCCTGGGGTCCATCCTCCTGGTACTCTTCTTCATAGTCTGGCCACGGGAATAGCCAGGGACAAAGCCATGAGTACTCTTTAAGTACTCGCAAACTAATACTAACAAGTGAAAGGGTTTCTGTAGTAGGTCACTAAGCTCTAGGGTTGTTTTGTAACTAGCTAGATTTACCTCTACTAAGTTTAGAAAAGAAGAAAACTAGTTGAAGTTTTATAACACCTAAGTGGGAACTTGAAATTCATATCACAACTCTCTTGTGGTCAAGTCAAAGTCTCAATTCATTTCACAAGTCATTTTGAAAACATCTGACGGGGGAACAGTATGGCCACTCCAACTGTCCATAACCGCAGACGCGGCTATTCGAATAGTTTGACACTCTGCAGAGATTGTACACTTTCACCACAACATTCGATACATCCGTCAGGAACAAATCCTGAATTCACCATACTCAGTATGCGGATAATCAATCCTAACCTTTCGATTACACGCCCTAGTATAGGCACCTCTCCTGTGAGTTTGGCCTCCCAACCATGACCAACTGTCATCTTGGGTACTGCATAGGTGGACAATCTTCACAAGGTAGCCTCAGCTCAGACCTTGGCCATAAGGGAACCAATACTAAGGTACATAAGTTTCCAGTCAAGCCCTACCCAATTCTCGGGTATTGTGGTTGTACGGTAAAATTGGAATGGTATCGCATCTAGATAACCATAAGTTTTATAAAGGGCTAAGGCTTATGCCTCAACATTTTCATCATCCAAATCATCTGGTGTTCGAAAACACATGTCAAAACATCTCAATAGAATGATCCATCATTCCAAGGTTTTCATAACCATTTTTCCACCAAGTATTCCCATCTAAAGTTGATCAAGTTTTATTCTTAGCTCTAGCATCTACAAGTGGGGGTAAGTACTAATGAGAGGTGGTAAACTAGTGGAGTTTAACTAAGTTCAATCTCATGCCTTAGGATGACATAAAGATTATCTAGCTTAGGCCAAGTTTTATGCTCTTTATGCAACCTTCAATTATCTTTCTAGAATCTACAATTCACTTAAGTAAGCTCTAAGTACTAGCTTTGATAAATAAATAAAGTATAAAGCTTGTAAGTAAAATTAGGATGGGGTTATCAAGTGGGTATAACCACATATGGTTAAGGCATATGGTTGGCATGGTAAGGCTTGCTAAAGTATAATATCTTGCAAGTGTTAGCTTGCACATTCAACTAGTAGTATTAGGCTCGCCTTGTGCAGAGCAGTCGTTGAAATTCTCCTCGGCTTCTTGTTCATAGTATGCTCCTTCCTCCTCGTATCCTTGGTCGGTACTAGCGTCTATAAATAAATATGAGGTACACAATCACCAAACAATACTTAACTACTTGCAATCATCACACAAAAGGGTCCTATAGATGATCTAGCATCATCACTAATATTACAAGATTAAAGCTTGGTTTAATTTCTTTTATTTTTAGAAAATAATTTCTACTCATTGAAAAACTACTTAAGATTTAATATTCTCCAAACCAAACATGGGATCACCACATATTTCAGTACATGGGAATGTGATTTAAAGTGGTGTCACAACTTAATAAGATTTAACCTTTTATTTTTATTAAATAAAGTGACTAGAAATGCCTATGTGGCATCCTTTTATTACTTGGACATTATCTCTGTAAGTATACCCATATATTTTTATATATTCTGAAAGGTATGATCAAATGTGATTTTTGAGAGTTGGAATCAACTCAAAAGCTATTATGGTTGAAATTTGAAAAATGTTTGAATGCAGAAAAGGTTCAGCCTTGTTATTTTTACCAAGGTTGATCTACAGATCCAAATGATTTTAATCCAGCGGGCTTGGATTCAGCATTTCCAGACCTTTCTAACAAAATTGGTTTCATTCAATTTGGTTCACTGAATCGAGCTGGGTTGATTTTTGAAACTAGGTACAGAACTGTGTTTGAATGAAAATGGAAAAATCCAAATTCAAACGAGTGGGCTGCGCGGGAAGAGAAAGTGGGCCGGCCTACTTCGCACAGCGCTTACACGGGCTGGTTAAGTTGCTGTTCCCACGCGTCAGTGAGACGGGGGTGCGAAGCGGTACGGGGCAACGTGGTGCGTTGGCTCTAGTTCTAATCCAACGGCTCTGGTTCATCGTCCACCTCGGGCAGCACCGGCAAGACCGAACCCTAACACGGCAGGTGGGGGTCGTGGGAGGCTCAACAAGGCTCAGGCGAGGGTCGGCGATGCGGGCGAACGATGAAGTCAACGACGGCGAACCTCCTAGTACCGGCAGCTCCTCCTAGGGTGGACGAAATCGACGGCGCCCTTTTTCTCCAGAGGTGGCCTGCTCCGGCGCAATTCCGGTGATGCGCTGCTCGCCTTGCTTCGGCTACGGGGTGGAACGATCAGCGAGGTGAGGGGAGTGAGATGGCATGCTCAATTCAGCTCGTGGTCGTCTCCTTTTATAGGCTCGACGGTGAGACCGAATGGGATGGGCAAACAACGGTGGAGACACGGCTACGGGCAGCTAGGGGCATGGACGAGGGTGGCGATGGATCGGTGGTCTCCTGGCGATGCTCTAAGGTGTAAATGCGCTTGTAGGGGCGGTGGCAAATGGTCGGGAACGCTAGATGCTCTGCGAGGCAGAGGCTGTGTCTTCAATGGAGAGCGGTGGCTACGAGGTACGGGCAGTGAAATGGGCATGTCTGGCGGTCTCCTGGGATAGTGGGGAGCATGTTGGCGGGCGTCAAGGGCTCGAGGGTGGTCTGGTTGAATGGGAACAACGCGTGCTCTGCGGCGCGGGTCGGCATGGTCAACAGCGGCACAGGCGCGGCGTTCCTGGCAGTTCTGGCTGCTGTCTGCGAGGCAGGGATGGTCGAGAGGGGGCGGTGAGGCATGGGCTACCTCCCAGACAAGGTTGGCACGGCTAGTTCTTCCTCTAGCCTGCTGTACACACTCTAGGGTGACATGGGTGCTCTCGGCCTGTTCACCATTGATGATATTGGCAAGCTTACAGTGGGGCTAGTGATTAGTTAAGGTTGTTAGATAATCTACTAAGGCTAGTGGTGTCTAGAGAGGGAACAAGTTAGGCCAGAATCACTGCTCAAAATAGTGTTTTGATTTTATTTGATTTGCATCTGCAAGGTGTTTGATGAAATGGCCACATGAATTCAAGTTTTGAATTTTGAAAAGATTTTTGGTGGGTGTGCTAGGCATGTGCTAGTGAGTCTGTAGATGCTTGGGTATTGAAAGTTGAGCTTGTTTGAGTGGTTTTTGCAAAAGTGGGATCTTCCCATATGAAATAGATTCAATTTTAAACTGTCATTTAAACTATGCATTTGAATGTTTCTGGATGATCACAAGGTGGGCCTTGGTACTTTGTTATGAGTACTATCAAGGGGTGTAAAGATCCAAACAAGTTTCTGTTAAGTTTTGAAAGTTAGAGACATCCAAAGTAGGCATGGGAGTTAAATTGGCCAAAGTGACCATTCCCTTATTTTGCTTGTTTTGATTTATTTGTCTTTAGGAAAAGTGTGAGGATTTTGAGATGATGTTTATTTCACCTAAGAATCCTTTTACAAGCAAAGAAAGACATAATCATGGCAATTCAAAAGAATCCAAATTTCCATACACACACATATGAATGCTTTCATATTTTTAATTGGAAAAGTTGTTGTTAACCCTAATTTTGGTGATTAGAGTTTGATGATTCTAGTTTACTATTTTTGGGATGTTACAAACCTTCCCCCATTAAACAAAATCTCGTCCCGAGATTTGAAAAAGGACGAAAAATATTACCTAGGATTTGAAGAGATCGGGGAACTCCGTCCTGATGTGATCCTCATGCTCCCAGGTAGCTTCCTCTTCTGTTTGGTTGCTCCACTGAATCTTGAGAAACTTGATGCTTCGGGTTCTGGTAGTTCTGAAAGCATCTTCCAAAATACGGATGGGTACTTCGGTATAGGTCAGGTCATCGTTGATCTCTATGGCCCGGTGATCGATATTCTTGAACACTTCGGTCTTCTCTGGAACTTCGAGGCACTTGTGAAGTAATGAGATATGGAACACATTGTGCACAATTGACATCTCTTCGGGTAGTTCCAATTGATATGACACTTCTCCTCGACATGCATCGAGACAAGATCTTTCAGAAGCCTTCCCTTAGACCAAATGGACGTGTTCCCAACGTATCACCCCCTACCACCTTATGTCCATCTGGCTTAGTTATTGCAACATATATGATCTAGGCAGAGCCCATAATGCCATGCGGCTGCACTTGAAGCTTCTCAACATTTGACATCTCAAATTTCTTTGTTCCTGGGTGGCTTTCCACAAGTGTGATACCAAGTTTTCCCCAGTATACTGGACTTGTGATACACAAGTTTTCCCCAGCAGACTGGACTTGTGTAACCACTCAACACAAACCTTTCCTTCCATTCCACCCAGGTGATTCATTCACATAGTTGTTTTATTAAACAAAGCACAAGTCATAGACTTAGAAATATTTCATAGCATGAATATAATCCACCCTTGTTTTCTAATAGCTAGGCTAATCATAATAGTAGCAAGAATATTAACTTATGTAAAATCTACTAAGGCATCATCTACTAGGATTTCCCAAGGCATAGCATACTTAGTAAAATTCCATGCAAGTCCTACTCAAAATAGCACTAATGCATAGTGAAAATATTAGGACAAAATGTATGAAGCACCACTTTCCTTTTTTCTAGAGAAATTAAGTTCACTCCTTGATCTTGCAATTGTCACACTCTTCAAAGTTCACTACAATTCAATCAGGGCACAAATTCAAACTAACATTCAAACAATTCATCACATAAAATAATAAAAAAAAGTAATGCATGCAAAAAGATTGTTTTATTTGGAAAGGTGGTTTCTAATAGGCTATAAACATTTTAAAACACCTATTGGTCATTTATAAAAGTGGCAAAACCATTTAAGATGAAGTTAGTGAAAATGGCCATTTAAATCATTTTTGTTTTGCTAGAAATGATTTTAAATCAAAGTAATATTTTGTAGAGTAGGCAAATATGTTTTTAAACACAATGTTAGTGTTTACGATCCAAGTGTTTAAAGAAAATCCATTTACAAGATGTTTCACCCAAAAATCATTTTTAAATTAAAGTAACATTTTGTTTTACTAGAAATGCCTTATTCAAAGTTCTAGGGTTAATCAAATATATTTTGAAATCCAAAAGTTAGTGTTTAGGGTCAGAGAGTTCAAATCAAACCATTTGCAAAAGGTTTTATTCATAAAGCATTTTTAAATAATAGCAAACATTTTTGTTTTACTAGAAATGCTTTTATTAAAGGATTAATTCCTTGCGTTTAACAAAATATATTTCTAAACCCAAAAGTTTGTGTTTCTGGTCAGTAGGTTAGAAACAAATCATTTGCAAAAGATTTTACTCAAAAATCAATTTTAGAATAAATTTTATACACAAAATAGACCTAATAATGTTTCTGCAAAAACATCTACTTTTCTAGAATCAAAACACTAAACTAAGGGCACAGTTGAAAAGTTCACATTTTTCTGAATCCAGTGATATAAAATTTGTAATTTTTTGACATGTAGATCAAAAGTTATGAATTTTTCAAATTCAATCATCTAATAGATCTATTTTCTATTTTTAAAACACAGACATGGCTACGTGTCATGTTCTCATTGGCCGATACTGATTCGCACGGATAATGCAGTGTGGTGCATTGGATCTAAGTTACAGCGTACGATGTAGATCTAACGTACCGCTTCTTTTAAGTGAATCTAACTCATCCGCAGGATCGGGATCTAACGGCTCACAGCGGCTCGACCAGAGATGGGAAGCGCTGGGCAACGGTGAGCGGCGGCACGCTCGGGCTGCGGTGGTCTGGCTACTCCAGGAAGCAATGGCGAGGGTGGAGAGAATTACTAGATTCGCCGTGTCGTGCTGAAGATCAACATACTCGTTGTAGATGAAGGGCCACTCGGAGCTGATGGCGATTCCTCGCCGGAGTTCACGACGGCGTCGGGCACGCATGGTTCTGGTCGGAGTCGAAGCTGCAAGTCACGTGAAGACCAAATAAAGGCGTATTTAGACGCGCAAGGGAGAGGAGAGTATGCGTGCGTCAAAGATGGGGGGAGGCCCGTTCAGGAATTACCGAGGGAGGTTGCCGGAGTTGCTACAGATCGCGGCGGCGCTCGGGCGTTGTCGTTGCCAAGGCTGTGGGGCACGCGCGAGCGAGAGGAGAGGTGTGTTAGATGCGCACAGTGTCGGCGAGCATGCTCGTGGAATCCAGGGGCAAGGGGGTGAGGGATGGCCGGAATTGGCACCGAAGAGTCGTCGGCACAGTGGGGTTCGGGTGAGCAATTGGAGCAGCCTGGTGGCTCCGGTGGGGTGATGACTGGGGGAAGGGAGAGGAGACGTGGGCGCTTTAACGTGCGTGGTCATGCAGAGAAATTAGTGCGGCATTTAGGCGAATTGAACGCAAGGAATTAACGCATAAACGGCCGGGGAAGAACAGGTCGTGAGGACGACGATGACGTGTTAGTGTGGCCGGTTAGTCAGCAAAGGAGAAGGGGGGTACCGTGGGGTCTTGCGGTCAGTGGTGAGGGGGTAGATCTGCGGGTGAGAAAAGAAATCTCGCGGGGAGAGAGAGGTGGGCCAGCTGCTGGGCCTGGGCCAGGTTAGTTAGGCTGGGGTTAGTTGGGCTGGGTCTGCTTCATTTTTTTCTTCTCTGTTTTCTTTTTCCTTTTTTATTTCTGATTTTTTGTTTTGAATTTATTCAAATGTTTCAAACAATTATTCTATTTCAAAACGTTTCCAAACTTTCAGTAAGTTTTTATACTGTTTCTTAATGCATTTTAAAGTTCATTTTAGAATAATTTCTTTTATTCTCTTTTGGTTAAATATTTATTTAAAAGAGGCACTTGTCTTTATTCAAGTAATATTTAATATGATTTATAAACTTATTTTGAATTCAGATTTTTATCAAACCTTTTCTAACCCTTTTCAGTAGGTTAAATCCTATTTAATAATGTATTTCTTATATTCTCATAGGTTTGTTATTTATTTTATTTAGACATTTTTGTCTTTATTTTAAATAAGATTTAAATATGGTTCCAATCCATATTATTTATTCAAATAATTCTTTTATTCTTTTTAAGTTAATTGGATAACTTCTAATCCATTTGGAAATTTCAATTATTATTTACTCATGATTTAATTAATCATTTTTATTAGGGATTTTGTCTCCCTTTAAATATAATTAGAATATGGTTTAATCCCATATATTTTTATTTAAATATTATTTATTCTTTTATTTAATTTGGATTATCTTTATTCCAATTTCTTATGGATTTAATTCAAGTTTTAAATTATCTTCTAAATAATTTCCTTGTGATTTATTATTTAGTTTAGGCAATTTGTCTTTATTTAAATAAAATTGAATATGGTTCAAAGCCCATATAGCTTTATTTAAATAATCTTTTATTTTTTTTATTCAATAACTTTCATTTGTTTATGGATTTGTCCAAGATTTAATTTGGCTTTTAAATATTCCTTATTTATTTATTTATCTTATAAAATCCATATCTTTTTATTTATAGATCCAAAATTGGTGATTCCAATTTGTATGATTTTATTTAATATTTGTTTATCTTTTTAAATCCTTTTACTTTACTCAAGGTTTGGTATGGATTTTAGATAGGAGCTTATTAGCCTTGGAAATTAATTCCTTTTATCTTATTAAATTCATAAGTTTTTATCCATGGCTCCAAATTAAATGAAACCAATTTCTATGGTTTTATAATATGTGTGTTTATCATTTTTGATCATTTATAAATGTTTGTTGCTGAATTTTCATATGGATCAAATCCATAGTCTTAGATCGATCTTGGAAATGATTTTCTTCCATTAGGGTTTTAGGGTTTTGGTTTATTTTCCCAAGTGTTTAAATTCAAGATTCTTTCCATGCATAAAATGCAATTGATCTTTGGAAGTGATTTCTTTTATTAAGATTTGGGGTGTTGGTTTAACTTTTCCAAATGT
The DNA here is from genome assembly GCA_916181665.1 of Avena sativa. Taxonomy (NCBI): domain Eukaryota; kingdom Viridiplantae; phylum Streptophyta; class Magnoliopsida; order Poales; family Poaceae; genus Avena; species Avena sativa. Next base: position 116,952,261 of record OV702298.1, read on the forward strand.
TTAAATTTCAAGATACATTCATTGATGAATGCATTTCACTAGATTGAAATTTGTTGGATGCCCTTTTATTCAAATTTTCTCTAGAAGGGTTTTGATGTTTCCATTTAGAATCAAAAAGTTTCTTTTCACCCTAAATTTCAAGAATTATTTCTTTTGTTTATATATTTTTCACATTTAAAAATTTGGAAATTTTTGGGATGTGACAGAACCATAGGGTGCCAAAATTAAGGGATACCAATACCATTTGGAGCAAATATGTTCTAGACAAAAGAATTGCAAAGCGCTAGAATTATTTCAATGGACACGAGAATTGTTTCGGGTGAAATTGCTGAAGTTGGTTCTGCATGTGAAATTGAAAAGTAGCAAGAGGTTTTATGTGAATGTTTGTTAATTAATATAATTGAAAAAATTCTGAATAAATAAAAGGAGTTTTATTTAATGAGAGATTACATTTAATTTTGTGGAAATTTAATGGGATTTGAGTGGGATTTTGAGTGGAGGAAATGGCGAGTCAAATTTGAGTGGGAGCTCCACTCACATGAATGGAGGAAGGGGTGGAGGCAACCACCATGGCCGCCGGCCATACCCCTCGGGGTGCCCCCTCCTCATATAAAAGGCCCCCCCTCTATGTCTCCCTCACTCACACCTCCTCATGAAGGATCTCTCTCCCCCTCTAGAATTATTTCCCCATGGTCTCGGACTAGATAGATACATGTTCCTGGTGGCTTTTTGTCTGGAAGGAATTGCTGCTTCCACTGCATCGCTGGAGCGAGGAGGCGGAGCTTGTTCGGTGGCCTGAATGTGTGTGCAATCACAGATGCACTGTTGATTTGCGGCGCTGGACTTCTTCTCGATCTTGAGATCGACAAGTGTTCAAATACATCATCCACGAGGTGAACCTCGTTAAACTTTTTCGGTCTACAAGGGTATGTTCTCTATGGATGTATATCCACCCATAGCTTGTATCTAGTAGATAGATCTTGGTGCTTAGTAGTTCCCATCGTAGGGATTTGTTGTTTTCTATTCTATGCCCAAGACGAGCTTGCTAAGGTGCCTATTGATGGGAAGACTAACAGGGTTCTCGATGTCTAGATAATTTGTGCAGAAAGAGATGCACTGTTCAGCCAGAAAGCCCTTGGGTATGCTTCCATCTGGACAGGACCTATCGCGAATGTATCCTTTGATGTGTCCTGTGGGCCCCCGGATTTGTCCTCCAAGAATATCTATTATGCATATGAACACGATACCATGATCAGTCGTTCGTGGCACGTAACTGACAAGTATAAAAGTAAACATCCAATACTTCAAAAATACAAGTCATACCTTAATGCCATTATGGATACTTCACTCACCATCAGCGGAACTTCAATACAACGTCGATCCCGTGTCGTGCCTTAACCTACAGACAACTGACTGGGAGAACGCCCTACCTCGTAATAGTCGTCAACGTCACCTTCTTGTCGACATGTAACCAAGTAAATACCCATGGACAATGCCAGTGAGTACTTTGAATGTACTCGCAAACCACCATAAGAGAATATCATTAGTAGGATATGCAATATAGTTGTGCAAATAGGAGGGTTCCATAAGAGGTTCTTTTCTAAAATAGTTTTCTCTTGTAGATATAGCATGTCTATATCTTAGTTGAAATTTTTTGTAGAACATTTTGGAGAACTTTTGTAAAGTTTTAGAGAACACTAGGATTGGGTCACCCTATTTCATACCCTCGGTCTTCATTTGACCGGGTTCTTCATCTTCCTTGATCCTTCGAGATCACTTCATTTTCTCGGGGGTACTTCAGACCACCATTTTTAGAAGAACTCTTCCTTTTCTGAAATCCTTTTTCTAAATCAAAACTAGCACCGCTCTATAGCAACATTCCCAACCGTCCATGACCGTGGACATGGTTATTCGAATAGATTTACACTCTACAGAGGTTGTACACTTTACCCACACCATCTGGGTACCCTACCCCGATCCCACACCGATCGTGGGTCGAGCAACCGGTCAAAACCGTCAAGATTCCCACTCTGGCATAGTCCCTACCTTATGAGTTGTTCCTCTCAACACTGGAATGTCAGGTACCTAGTGGACCAACCGGACCGCACCAACTACTTCAGGAGTGGTGCACTTTCAATGAGAGGCTCATAGTATCGTTCGGCCACTCCTAAAGGAGGTTTGCATCTACCCTAGGCCACTGCTACAACAAATGCCCCTTTCTATAAGGAAAACCCGACATTCAAGGGATGTGATCCCTTATAAGTAGTTATGAAGAATCCCATGCCAGAATAGACAAACTTCGAGTTAAGCCTCGTCCCATTCCAGGGTAATGTGGTTGCACGTGTTAATTGTTCTAGAAAACTGCAAATAAACGGGTGTGTTTTTGTAAACATTTTTCTCCTTATCCGCTTCAGCATCATTTGGAAAACAAGACATTTTTATTTATCAAGTTTGGTAGGTAAAACCTCACTAAGGTTTTATTGTAAAACATTTTGTAAACTTTCTTCGGGGTCTTCGCATCCTATATTTTTGCTTTGGCTAAAACAGGGTTTCCAAAGGAGGGTGGTGTTATTCACCACTTACTATACTAGGGACAAGTCGGTGTCATCAAAGGGATTGTAGCTAGTGGTACTAAAGGGGTAATGGTTTGGAGGAGCCAAGCCTTATCCCCATATAAATCATCATATAGTAAAGCAGTGCACTTTGCATAAATAAGTAGATAAAGAATGCATAAGTAAAATAGTAGGAGAAGGGCTTATGAGCAAGAATATGGCTTGCCTGTGATCAGTAGTATGGAAATATGTCCCTTGGCGTCTTCTTAGAAAACCATAATACCAAAAATATGCTTGATACGTCGGAAACATATCTATAATTTTTTATGCTCCATGCTTGTTTGGTATCTACTTTGCTTTTCTTTGTCTACACTTTGAGGTATTTTTATATCTTTTCTAGAACTAACCTATTAACAAGTTGCCATAGTGCCAGTTGCCTGATTTCTTCTGTTTTTGGTTCCTTTAAGGAAGAAAATCAATATTCTCAGAATTGGATGGGACAAAAGCCAAAGTCAATATTTTACCGTGAGGGACAAGAATCCAGAAGACAAGATAGAGACGCAAGCCAAGGCGGCCAGACCCCCTAGGCGCGGGTGGACCCTGCCCCGCGCGTGGGTAGGGTGTGGGGCCCCTGGCCACCTCCCAGCCTCGCCTCTTCGCCTATAAGAAGCCCCTAATGCAGAAACCCTAAGTACCCGATCAATATTCCACGAAACCTTCTGTAGCCGCAGCCACCATCGTCCCTAGATCGGGGGGGTCTGAAGTTCTTCCCGGCACCCTACTGGAGGGGAGATCATCCCGGAGGATTTCTCTCCGGTATGATGCGTGAGTAGTTCCACCTTGGACTATTGGTCCATGTAGTAGCTAGATGGTTGTATCTCCTCCTTGTGCTTTCATGTATAGATCTTGTGAGCTCCGTTCATGATCAAGATCTAATCTATTTGTAATCATGCATGTTGTGTTTGCAGGGATCCGATGGATATTGAGATTACTATGTCAGATTGACTAATGGTTTCTTTATGATTCTATCATGCCTGTGTTGTTTGTGATCTTGCATGCTCTCTATTGTTAGTAGCTATCTTGGCCGAGTAGTTGCTAGTGACTCCAAGAGGGGGTATTTATGCTCGATAGTGGGTTCATGCCTCTAGTTTCCAAGGGAAGTGATAGAAATATCTTCGGTTGTAGATGTTTTGTTTCTACTAGGGAGAAAACAATGGTCAATTGTTCATGGAACAAGTTGATTGTTTACCTTACACACTTTACTTAAAGCAGTTGTCTGTTGCTTGCAACTTAATACTGGAGGGGGTTCGGATGATAACTTGAAGGTGGACTTCTAGTCATAGATGCATTTGGATGGTGGTCTATGTATATTGTTGTACTGCCCAATCGAATCTCATAGGATCTTTTTGTCTAGTATTGCATTGTTATGCCATTCTCAGTTCCTGTCAATTGCCCTGCTGTAATTTTTTATCCTTTATGCCATGTTGTTTATCTAAGGAGAGCATATCTAGTGAACTATGGACCCCGGTCCAATCTTTACCATTGATACATCTTCCACTGCTACTTGTTTACTTGCTGCAAACCATTACCTTCCATACCATACGTTTAATCCTTTGTTACAGCAAACCGGTGAGTTTGACAACCTCACTGATTCGTTGGGGCAAAGCCTTGAGTTTGTGTTGTGTAGGTCTCCGCGTTGCTTGCAACACCTGTGTGACGTTTCCTTTCTCCTACTGGTTCGATAACCTTGGTTTCTTACTGAGGGAAAACTTGCTGCTATGCTGCATCACACCTTGCTCTTGGGGTTTCCCGACGAAGCACTGCACGTTGACATAGTTCCATCAAGCTCTTTCTTGCGCCGTTGTTGGGGAATAAAGAAAGAAGCTCCCACGTCAACAAGGCGCCATCAACATGTTTTCTAGCACCGATGCCGAGGAGGCTAAGGACGTATTCACTAGGGGAGTCCTTCAACTTCCTTTCTCTTTACTTTGTTTTTAGTTTGCTTAGTTTCTTTTTCTTGGTTTTATTTTCCTCTTTTCAAAAAACCCAAAAAAATTAGTCTAGTTTGGTTAGCTTCCTTAATTCAAAAACACAAAAAAATTAGTTCCTGCTCTAGCTGCTGCTGCTTTTTTTGGCTTGCCCACCTTTGCCAAGATGAACTCTGCTGAGAACACCAAGTTGTGTGACTTCACTAGCACCAACAACAATGTTTTCCTTAGCACACCTATTGCTCCACCTACTCATGATGATACCTTTTATGAAATTAAGCCTGTTTTGTTGAATCTTGTGATGAGAGAGCAATTTTCTGGTGCTAGTTCTAATGATGCTGCTGCCCATCTCAATAACTTTGTTGAACTTTGTGAGATGCAGAAGTATAAGGATGTAGATGGAGATATTATTAAGCTCAAGCTGTTTCCTTTCTCCTTGAGAGGAAAAGCTAAAGAATGGTTGCTATCTTTGCCTAAAAATATTATTGATTCTTGGACTAAGTGCAAAGATGCTTTTATTGGAAAGTACTACCCTCCTTCTAAGATTATATCTATGAGAAGTGACATTATGAAATTTAAACAACTTTATAATGAACATGTTGCTCAAGCTTGGGAAAGAATGAAATCTTCGGTTAAGAACTGTCCCACTCTTGGACTCACTGCTTGGATGATTATCCAGACTTTTTATGCAGGTTTGAACTTCTCTTCAAGAAACCTGTTGGATTCAGCTGCTGGAGGTACCTTTATGAGCATCACTTTGGGTGCTTCAACTCGACTCCTTGATAATATGATCGTTAACTACTCTGAATGGCACACTGAGAGAGCTCTGCATGGTCAGAAGGTAAATTTTGTTGAGGAAACCTCCTCTTTGAGTGATAAGATTGATGTTATTATGGCTATGCTTGTTAATGGGAAAGCTCCTCTAGATCCTAATAGTGTTACCTTAGCCTCTTTGGTTGCTCAAGAAGAGCAAGTTGATGTGAACTTCATTAGAAACAACAATTTCAACAGCAATGCCTATAGGAATAATTTTGGTGGTAATAATAATTATAGGCCTTAACCTCCTAATAATGGCAATTCCTATGGAAACTCCTACAACAATGCTAGAATTGCCCCTTCTAAACTTGAAGTCATGCTCAAAGACTTTATTAGTAAACAAAATGCTTTCAACAAAACTATGGAGGAGAAACTTTTAACTGCTGAGAAGAATATATCCTCTTTGTGTGAAGCTCAGTCCTCCTTGATTAATAAAATGGCTGCTAAACCTGAAATCATGGAAAATACCTTTGCTACTGATCATGCCATACAAGTTACTGTTGATGAAAATGTTAGTCTGTTGGATCAACTTCATGCTAAGTGGGAAAGGGAAGCTGAAATTGATAGAACAATAGTGTGTGCACTATCACCACTAAACCACAAGTAGTCCTGGTTCCTCCTCGTACTATGCCTAAGCCTATTGAGCCTACTACTAGAGATGAGATGCTAAGTTTGATTTTGATAAAGATGGTTGCAATATTTCTGAAGTAATTATGTTCTTGCAAAAGCTAGCTAGAAGTCCTAATGCTAGTGATATGCATGTTGCTTTCACCAAACACATTACAGATGCTCTTGTTAAGATTAAGGAAGAGAAGCTAAAAAACAAAGCTTCTATTCCTAGGAAAGTAGAAGATAGTTGGGAACCCATTATTAATATGGAAGTGAATGAATTTGATCTCAAAGCTTCATGTGATCTTGGTTCTAGTGTCTCTATTATGCCTAGGAAGATTTATGAAATGCTTGATTTGCCACCGTTGGAAGACTATTATTTGGATGTCCCACTCAATGATAATGCTAAAAATAAACTCATGGGGAGTATTAATGTTCTCATTATGGTTAATAATGCTTATGTACCTATGGATTTCTATGTTTTGGATGTTGAATACAATGCTTCTTGTCCTATTACTTTGGGAAGACCTTTTCTTAGAACAGTTGGTGCCATCATTGATATGAAAGAAGGCACCATTAAATATATTTTTCCATTCAAGAAAGGTATTGAACGCTTCCCTATGAGGAGAGAGAAGTTGCTTTTTGTTCCTCCTTTGAAAGCAAGGTTTGATGTTAATGCTTGATTCTTCTTGCTTCTTGTGGCTAACTTAAAGGCGTTAAAGAAAAGTACTTGTTGGGAGATAATCCAAGAGTTTCCTTGAGTCTTGGAAATTATTACTTCAGTAATGACCTCTCCTTATCCTTTTTGTTTGCTTTTTGTGCCAAGAATGACCACTAATGAGAGGGAAGTAAGATTTGGGGAGTTGGTGTCCCGAAACAGATTTCTATCCTCCACGAAAAAGATTCGTGAGGAGTCTCTATAACTCGAATTGAGCTGAAAATTTATGAATAAATCTCCCAGTATGTTAGCTAACTTTCATTAGTTCAACACATTTTATTTTGTGGAACATAAGGCGTTCGAAAAAATCGGTTTCTACCTGTTGGTCCTTTTTGACATATTTCTCACATTATTTGCATTTGCTTCTTATTGATTCCTTTTTGAGTTATCTTAAGGTGAATTGAGATTTTTGAAGGAGTTACTACAGTATTTTGGTTTATTAGTGAAAAGCATTGCTGTTCCAAAGCTTTGCCAGAGGTTTAATATCTTTTGAATAAACTAATGTTGCTAATGAAGATTGTGTGAAGTTTTGTATGAAGGAAAAATTTCAGGTGTAGAGAGAGAGAGTGATGTAATGAGATTAAGAATGGACAAAATCTCAAGCTTGGGGATGCCACCACGGTGTCACCCCAAGAAATATCCAAGAGGTACAAGCATCAAATCTTGGGGATGCCCAAGGCATCCCCTTCTTCATCAATAAAAAGCTCAGGTCTGTCTAGACACTTCGATTTTATTGTTTCATGCACTGTTGTGTTGTTCTTGGAGCATCTTAGTTTTCGTTTGATTTGCTTAGGTTGTTTAGTTTGCTTGAATAAAATAGTTTGGACCCCCGTTCTCGCTGTGTTGTTTTGCAAATAAGTTTCTTGGTGTTGGAAAGGAGTAGTAAGTTCTTGCTTGAAAGTGCAAGAGGAGCTTGCATTGACTGTGACTTAGACTTTAGCATGACATGCTAGGTGTTGTTTTTAACTTATGCTTAGTGATTATTGTTGTATCATGTCTTCTTCCAAACAATTGGTATTGCTTAGTGTTCCTTGAAGAAATTATGCGTTGTTTTAGCATGCAAAATCATAGTATTGTGGTATTCTCCTTTGATACTTTGTTTGTGTTGACTTGGAACATGCTCACACCATGTTATTACTATGATAAGTCACCATAGTCTCTATGATCATTTAGTCCTTGACTTGTAGTACCACTCTATGCTTTGATTAGTAATGTTTTGTTGCTCTGCATGATTATGGCCATTATGCTCTCTTAGTTGGTTGCTCTCAACCTTTAGCTAGCCTCTACTTGTATGAGTAAGTTCTACTCATGCTTCCAACTCCCAAGAAACCAAGTTTTTCCAAAGTGTCCACTATAAACTCCTATGCATGGTGTGTTACACCATTCCAAGTATATTCTTGTTTTCAACTATCTTCCAATTAAAAACTATTATGTTATGTTAAAACTTAGTGATTAAAGCCCTCACAAACTTGATGGCACACTTTATATTCTTTGCCCCTAAATAAACTTGAACCATTGTGTCATCTATGTTGTATATGCTTGCACTTATACGTTGGAATTAGCAGAACCGTGCTGTCACGGGGAACGTTTTCAACATTGCACTTGTACTTTGTACTCAGTTGATATCATGATCTTTTGTATATGGATGTCACCGGTGTGAAATAAAGAGGAAAATTGTAAGTCCATGGAGTATGTATTTTGTGTTAGAGAAACGCCTGGGCCGCTAGCCTAAACCATGCCTAATCATGGTGGAAATTTGCAGCATCACCATAGTGAGATATCTATGAAGAATCCTCAATAAAAAGCTATGCATATAGTATATAAACAGATCGCTGAGATGCTCATTGTCTGCTTGCCTTGTCATTTTGGTTACGGGATAGCTCCTGTACCATGTGCAAGGGGTACCCCGTTGGAGGTTCTCTATGATACACATGTACTTACAATGACAAGAACTTGCGGGTGATTGAAGTTGAGTAGCATGAGGTGTGGCCCTCGTATTCAAGGGACTTGAGATTGCCAACTTATACTTTGTCAAGCATATATTCCATCTTTGTTCACTTTAACCTTAACCACTTCAAGATGATTATGATGGGGGCAATGAGGGCTGAAAGCTAACAAATACCATAATTTTTGGAAGCTCTTTTTGAAACTTGAAATCCCTTCTTCCTTTATGAAAGGCCTTTCTTCCACCATTATTTGAGTCTCCACCTTCTACCTTTAGGCACCATTAAGAGAGCATAGTTGTCATTCTGTGTGCAGTGTTCCAAAACTTATTGATTGATGCATATTGTGATATTACTTGTTCTTATGATATTTGTTTCTAGTCACCCTTGTGAAATTTGAAGGTGTCCTATGCATCTATTTTCTACTCTATGAGGGACAAGATGATTGCCACTATGCCATGTTTTCTGTATGTGAAACAAACAAACGTTTTTCAATGCATGTTATTCATGATATTTGTTTGTAGCCTTTCATGTTGCATGCATAGTTACTATGTCCTATTTTTAGAACTACATCTTTCATGCACGTGTTTAGAGTTATTTGATCCTAGCTTTCAATGCTTGCAAATGGTTTGATCTTGGTTTTGATGGTGCATGTCACCTCAAAAATTATTCTTTTTATCACTTACCTACTCGAGAACGAGCAGGAGTTAAGCTTGGGGATGCTTGATACATCAGAAACATATCTATATTTTTTTATGCTCCATGCTTGTTTAATATCTACTTTGATTTGCTTTGTCTACAATTTGAGGTGTTTTTATATATTTTCTGGAACTAACCTATTAACAAGTTGCCATAGTGCCAGTTGCCTATTTTCTTCCATTTTTGGTTCCAGAAAGGCAGGACAGGACAAAAGCCAAAGTCAATATTTTACCGTGAGGGGCAAGAATACAGAAGAAGAGATGGAGTCGCAAGCCAGGGCGGCCAGACCCCCCTAGGCGCAGGTGGGCCCTGCCCGGCGCCTGGGTAGGGTGTCGGGCCCCTGGCCGCCTCCCAGCCTCACCTCTTCGCCTATAAGAAGCCCCCGGTGCAGAAACCCTAAGTACCTCGATCAATATTCCACGAAACATTCTGTAGCCGCCGCCACCGTCGTCCCTAGATCGGAGGGGATCTGAAGTTCTTCCTGGCACCCTGCCGGAGGGGAGATCATCCCAGAGGCCTTCTCTCCGGTATGATGCGTGAGTAGTTCCACGTTGTACTATGGGTCCATGTAGTATCTAGATGGTTGTATCTCCTCCTTGTGCTTTCATGTATAGACCTTGTGAGCTCCGTTCATGATCAAGATCTAATCTATTTGTAATCATGCATGTTGTGTTTGCAGGGATCCGATGGATATTGAGATTACTATGTCAGATTGATTAATGGTTTTGTCTTTATGATTCTATCATGCATGTGTTGTTTGTGATCTTCCATGCTCTCCGTTATTAGTAGCTATCTTGGTCGAGTAGTTGCTAGTGACTCCAAGAGGTGGTATTTATGCTCGATAGTGGGTTCATGCCTCTAGCTTCCAAGGGAAGTGACAGAAATCTCTTCGGTTGTAGATGTGCTGTTGCTACTAGGGAGAAAACAACGGTCTCTTGTTCATGGAACAAGTGGATTTTTTACCTTACACACTTTGCTTAAAGAAGTTGTCTGTTTCTTGCAACTTAATACTGGAGGGGGTTCGGATGATAACCAGAAGGTGGACTTCTAGTCATCGATGCAGTTGGATGGCGGTCTATGTATATTGTTGTATTTCCCAATCGAATCTCATAGGATCTTTTTGTCTAGTATTGCATTGTTATGCCATGCTCAGTTCCTGTCAATTGCCCTGCTGTAATTTGTTTACCCTTCATGCCATATTGTTTATCTAAGGAGAGCACCTCTAGTGAACTATGGACCCCGGTCCAATCTTTACCATTGATACATCTTCCACTATTACTTGTTTACTTGCTGCAAACCATTACCTTCCACACCATACGTTTAATACATTGTTACAGCTAACCGGTGAGCCTGAAAACCTCACTGATTCGTTTGGGCAAAGTCTTGAGTTTGTGTTGTGCAGGTCTCCGCGTTGCTTGCAACACCTGTGTGATGTTTCCTTCCTCCTACTGGTTCGATAACCTTGGTTTCTTACTGAGGGAAAACTCGCTACTGTGCTACATCACACCTTGCTCTTGGGGTTTCCCGACGAAGCACTACACATTGACGCAGTGCCATCAAGCTCTTTCTGGCGCCGTTGCCAGGGAATAAAGAAAAAATCTCCCACGTCAACAATGCGCCATCAATCATCCTCTTTACCTTCATATAATCGTATCTATCATCGTCACAGATCATACATGCAAGCAAGCAAGGCCACAATCAATAAAAAGCATGCAACTCCAATATACTTCTGCAAACAAACATAGAACACATCACTTACTTAAGTAGGTTTCGATAAATTGAGTTGATAACAAAAGGAATTACTTTCCTTGCATTTATTAAGTTTCTTTTGTGATTTATATGTCCAAAATTACATAAGAAAAATTGCCTTAAACCAAGACCGAGTTGTGTATGATACCAATGTACAAAATGGTTTTCATCAGATAGGTATTGAATGAACCAAGCCAAAAAAAAGTGGTTTCAATATTTTATCAATTTTCTTAAATTAGTTATGGATTTTCTTGTGAAATAAACCCTAGTTTTAGGGACTTCACTAGAAATTATCTGAAGCTCAAACAAATTTGTCCTCAGAGGTTATTCTAGATATTTGATTTTATGATATTTGAGATTTGGAACTATTTCAAAATAATTACCAGAATTCCCTTGGAAAAATCCCAAAGTCAGTTCTGTTGAAAAATTGTCTTTTTAACAAGAATTGTTTTAAATTTCCAAATGGTATGAGACCACGGAAAGTGGATAGGTATTTTTAATACCTTCCATAAGAAATTGGAATCCTCATTTTTGGAGTTTTAGAACTATTACTATGATTTATCTAGTAAGAATACCCTAGGCAGAAGTGTTTAATTCACTAACATTCATCTAGGGCTCAATAATTATTGGGCTCCTTGGTTTAGTTTGGTAAGTTAGTGTAGGTGTATAAGGAGTTGGAATTAGGTCAAAACAAGCTATCATTTTACCTAGGAAATTTCTTGAAGAAGAAATAAGGTGATTTTGTTATTTTTTCTACTGGTAAACGATAAGGATTTAGGGGTAGGGCCAAGGTGACATACAAGGTGCTAGTAATGCCTTGCAGTACAAGTTGGTTTCATGTCCTTTGGTCTTACAAAACTCCTTGAAAGACTTATTTAGTTAGTATGGCACTTGTTTGCATATTATTTAGTAGAAAAGATATAATCATTCTTTTGGAATTTTTTTTGTGCTGCATGTTTAGGAAAATAGTTAGGTATATGCGAAAAATGTTGTCTGGCCAGTTGGATGTATTTTTTTAAATATAATAGCACCCTAGCAGATCTAGAAAGAATCAGAAAAATAAAAGAAAACGACTGAAACTTCTGTGGGCCGCAACGCTCGGGATCTAGGCGATACGGGATGGGTCGGCCCAGTTCCTCCTTGCAAGCGCGGGGGGGTCACTACAAGAAAAATGTCCTTTTACAACGGACGATTTTCATGGTTGAAGGCCCATTTTTCATGGCTGAAGAGTCTTCCACGACGGATGCCCTTCGTGGTAAAATCCCCATCACAAATGAATCTACCATGATTTTTTTTCGACCATGGCGGATCGCACCCTTCAGCCATGAAAAGTCGTTCCTTCATAGATGTGTTCGCCAACCACATTGACTGCTGACGTCATGCAAACTGCCATGTGGCGAGCACCGTTAATGAACAGTTAACATTGTTAACTGTCAATGAAACCGTGGTAGAAGACATGCCCAGCCAAGGCCTGTAATTATTAAGTGGGACAGCCCATTAAGGAAGCCCAATAGGATCGTGACCATTACTATTTCGACATGCACTGTTACAAATGGGCCCACTGGTGCAGCCGTAGTCGGCCCGTAAACTTTCTGGTCTCTTACTGTTTCCACATGCATTGTTTGAAATTGGCCCGTTTGCACGGCCCATAAATATCCGGGCCCGTTAGTGTTCCGCCCTACACTGTTTGAAATTGGTCCGTTTGGCCAGCTGGCTTTGGCCTGTTGATGCGGCTCAGATCAGTGTAGAGCTTCGTTGGGAAACCCGAAGAGGAAGGTATGATGAGTACAGCAATAAGTTTTCCCTCAGTAAGAAACCAAGGTTATCGAACCAGTAGGAGGAAGGAAACGACTCAAAGGTGTTGCTAGCAACTTGGAAACCTGCACCATACAAACTCAAGACTTTGCCCCAACGAATAGTGAGGTTGTCAATCTCACAGGTTTGCTGAAAACAAAGGATTAAATGTATGGTGTGGAAGGTGATGGTGGTTTGCAAAAAGTAAATAGTAACAGTGGAAGATGTATCAATGGTAAAGATTGGACCTGGTTCCACAGTTCACTAGAGGTGTTCTCTTTAAGATAAACAACATAACATGCTGGGTAAACAAATTACAGCGGGGCAATTGACAGGACAGAGCAAGGCATAACAATGCAATACTATACATTCATAATCCTATGAGATTCGAGTGGGCATTACAACAATATACATAGACTGCCATCCAACTGCATCTATGACTAGTAATCCACCTTCAGGTTATCATCCGAACCCCCTCTAGTATTAAGTTGCAAGCAACGGATAAATGCTTTAAGCAATGTGTGTAAAGTAAACAATACAATTGTTCCATGAACAAGAGATTGTTGTTTTCTCCCTAGTAGCAACAACACATCTACAACCTTAGATATTTCTGTCACTTCCCCAGATTCAATAGAGGCATGAACCCACTATCGAGCATAAATACCCCCTCTTGGAGTCACTAGAATCTACTTGGCCAAGATAGCTACTAGAAACAGAGATCATGCAAGATCTCAGAAAACACAGACATGATAGAATCAATAAGATAAAACCATTACTCAATCTAACATACTAATCTCAATATCCATCAGATCCCTGCAAACACAACATGCATGATTACAAATATATGATCTTGATCATGAACGGAGCTCACAAGATCTCAACATGGAAACACAAAGGAGAAGAAACAACCATCTAGCTACTGTATGGACCCATAGTCCAAGGTGGAATTACTCACGCATCACACCGGAGGCTGGCATGGTGATGAAGAAGGCCTCTGGATGATCTCTCCCCTCCGACAGGGTGCCGGGAACAGCTTCAGATCCCCCGATCTAGGGATGATGGTGGCGACGGCTATAGACTATTTCGTGGAGATCTGATCGGGTACTTAGGGTTTTGGTATCGGGGGCTTCTTATAGGCAAAGGGGGAGACCGAGGGGGTGCCCGAGGTGGCCGCACCCCCAGGCGCGGGCCAGGCATGGCCGTGCGACTAGGGGGTGTGGGCCCCTTGTGGCCCTCCTCCGTCTCGTCTTCTCGCTCCATGTTTTCCTCGGTGAAATATTGACTTTGGCTTTTGTCCCGTCCAATTCCGAGAATATTCATTTTCTAGCTTTTTTGAAACCAAAAACAGCAGAAAACAAGCAACTGGCACTGTGGCAACTTGTTAATAGGTTAGTCCCAGAAAGTGTATAAAATACCTCAAAATGTAGACAAAGCAAAGCAAAGTTGATACTAAACAAGCATGGAACATAAAAAAATTTAGATACATTTACGACGTATCAAACATCCCCAAGCTTAAATCCTGCTCGTCCTCGAGTAGGTAAGTGATAAAAATAATAATTTTTGAGGTGACATGCACCATCACAATCAAGATCAAACCATTTGCAAGCATTGAAAGCTGGGATCAAAGTACTCTAAACATGAGCATGAAAGATGAAGTTCTAACAGTAAGAAAAGCAACTATGCTGCAACATGAAAGGATACAAACAAAGATTCATGAATAATAATGCATTGAAAGACGTTTGTTTGTTTCACATACAGAAAACATAGCATAGTGGCATTCAGCTTTTCCCTCATGGAGTAGCAACACACAAATGTATAGGACACCTTCAAGGTTCATAAGGGTGACTAGATACAAATAGTTCAAGAACAAGCAATATCAACAATATGAATCAACCAATAAGTTTTGGGACAATGCACACAGAACTAAGAATGGAAACTATGCTCTCTCAATTGGTGCTTAAGGATAGAAGGTGGAGACTCAATATAAAAGTGGACTAAAGGCCCTTCAAAGGGAAGCAGGGATTTCAAGTCTCATAAAGAGCTTCCAAAAATTATGGTACTTGTTATATTTCAGCTCTCATTGCCCCTATCATAAGCATATTGAAGTGATTAAGGTTAAAGTGAACAAAATATGGAGTATATGCTTGACAAAGTATAAGTTGGCAATCTCATGTCCCTTGAGTATGAAGGCCTCTCCTCATTCTACTCAACTTTAGTCATGGGTAAGTTCTTTTCATAGTAAGTACATGTGTATCATATAGAACCACCAACGTGTTACCCCTTGCCCCATGATACAGGAGCTATCCCATATCAAAATGATAAGGCAGGCAGACAATGAGCATCTCAGCAATATTGTTTTTTACCATCGGAAAATGGTGCCTTTTTCTCTCTTTCCTCTTTTCTCATCTCTTTTTGTTCTTTTTCTCTATCTCTTTTTTTATTTTCTCAATCTCTTTTTTAGCTCTCTCTTTTTTTATAAGAAGAATGCTTCATAGATTTCTCACTATGGTGATGCTGCAAGTTTTCACCATGATTAGGCATGACTTAGGCTAGCGGCCCAGGTGTTTCTCTAACACACATACATAACTCCATGGACTTACAAGCTCCCATTTTATTTCACACCGACGACATCCACTAACAAAATAGCATGATATCAACTAGGTACAATGTACATGTGCAATGCTGAAAGTGTTCCCCGTGACAGCACGGTTCTGCTAATTCCCAATGTATAAGTGCAAGCATATACAACATAGATGACACAATGGTTCAAGTTTATTAGGGGTAATAAAAAATAAAGTGTGCCATCAAGTTTGTGAGAGCTTTAATCACTAACTTTCACATAACAAGTTTAATTTGGAAGATAGATAAAACAAGAATATACTTGGAATGGTGTAACACACCATGCATAGGAATTTATAGTGGACACTTTGGAATAACTTGGTTTCTTGTGAGTTGGATGCATGAGTAGAGCTTACTCAATACAAGTGGAGGCTAGCAAAAGACTGGGAGCGACCAACTAAAAGAGCAATAATGACCATAATCATGCAGAGCGACAAAACATTACTAATCAAAGAATAAAGTGGTACCACAAGTCAAAAACTAAATGATCAAAGAGGCTAAGGTGACTGGTTCATAGTCATAACATGGTGAGCATGTGCCAAGTCAACCCAAACAAAGCATCAAAGAAGAATACCCCAATACAATGCTTTTGTATGCTAAAACAACGCATGATTCTTTCAAGGCACATTAAGAAATCCTAATTGTTTGGAACAAGTCATGCTACAACAATAATCACTAAGCATAAGGTAAAAAAACATCTAGCATCACATGATAAAGTCTAAGTCACAGTCAAAGCAAGCTCCTCTTGTACTACTAAAGCAAGAACTTCCTACTCCTTTCCAACAATAATCAACTTATTTGAAACAACACGGCAAAAGCGGGGGTCCAACTACTTTATTCAAGAAGACTAAGCAAACAAAAACCAAAAACGAAAACTAAGACACTCGAAGAACAACACAACTATGGATGAAACAATAAAAAGGAAGTGTCTCGAAAGACCTAAAATTTTTATTGATTAAGAAGGGGATGCCTTGGGCATCCCCAAGCTTTGACGCTTGTACCTCTTGAATATTTCTTGGGATGACACGGGGTGGCATCCCCAACCTTGATCTTTTGTCCATTCTTCATCTCATTACATCATTCTTCCCTTACACCTGAAAATTTTCCTTCATACAAAACTTCACACAATCTTCATTAGCAACATTAGTGCATTTAAAAGATACTAGACCTTTGGGTTTAGTTTCAAAATAGCAAAACTTTCATTAAAGACACAAGTTACTGTAGCTATTCCCTCAAAAGTTCAATTTCCCAAAGAGAACCCAAAAATGAATCAATAAAGAGGCAAATGCAAATAATGGCAGAAAACTGTCAAAACAGACCAGCAGGTAGAAACAAATTTTTTCAAAGACCTTCTGTTTCTGAAATAAAAAAGTGTTGAACTAACTAAAGTTAGCTAACAACCTGGGGGATTTATTCAGAAAATTACAGCTCAATCCGACTTACAAAGATTTTTCACGAAGTTTTACAGTGGAGCACAAAAATCTGTTTCCGGACAGCACTTCTCCAAATCTTACTTCCCTCTCATTAGAGGTTATTCTTGGCACAAAAATAAAAAAAAGTATAAGAAGAGGTTATTACAGAAGTAATAACTTCCAAGACTCAAGAAAACTATTGGGTTGTCTCCCAATAAGTACTTTTCTTTAACGCCTTTAAGTTAGGCACAAGAAGCAAGAATCAAGTATTAACAAATGAAGAAGCATCAAGATCAATACTCGAAATTTCTTCAACTAGGAAAGGTAGATCATCGAAATGAGTTTTGGAGGATCCTCTCTCAGTACTCTTGGGTTCACTACTTTTATCAAATGGGTTTTCAGGAACAATCCAATCAAAATTCTTTTCTAGGGCTTCATGCATACCTACAAGTTTAAAAGGTATGGGTATTTTAATTTCCTCTCCATTGGGTTTGGTTTTATCCAACTTTTCTAATGTACCCGTAACATCTACACATGAGCCTAGCATATTAAAACGATTAAAGACCTTTTTTTTCTTCCTTAGCAACATCATTGAACTCTTTTAGCAAAGTTTCTAGAATAAAATCTCTCTTTTCAGCATCCTCATTTTCTTTTAGTTTAAGAAACTTTATTTGCATCATAGGGTTAAGGTTAACAAATCTATCCTCCAACATGTGAACTCAAGAAGCTGCAGCAATTTCATAATTAGGATCAAGTTATACTAAGGATCTATCCTCAATATCCTCATGTTTGCTAATATGATTAAAGAATTCTTCAATATTTTCTTTCCCAATTATAGAACCACTACCTATTGAAAGGTCTTTCAGAGTGAACTTAGGGATCAACATGGTGAGCTAGAGCAAGGTGAGAGCTACAGGAAGAACTAATTTTTTTGTGTTTTTGATAAGAAAAGGCAAACCAAACGAAACTAATTTTTTTTTGGAATTTTTGATAAAAAGAAGCAAACAAAACAAAGCAAAAGCAACTAAGCAAAACAAAAACAATGTAAAGATAAATGTTGTGAAGGACTCCCTATCAACAGCCGGATTTTTCAATCCTAGATGCCTGTTATGCCATACATCGCAATCCCATGATTACCATTTTTGCGAGACATAACAGAATTGGATACCATAGTACATCATCCATTACAAACGATACATAAGTTCTTACACAAATAGGGATCTCATGATCTAGTTCTTAATACAACATCAAGCAGCGGAATACGTAATAATAACGATAGCGTAGGCGAAGCTCCATCTCCGGGGTCACAGGCAATGCTGACGATGGGAGATGATCCTAGTTGTCGTAACCTTCCTGGGGTCCATCTCCAGGTACTCCTCTTCATAGTCTGGCCATGGGAATAGCCAGGGACAAAGCCATGAGTACTCTTTAAGTACTCGCAAACTAATACTAACAGATAAAGGGGTTTTTGGATAATAGGACACTAGGCTCTAGGGTTGTTTTGCAAAAGCCAGATTTATCTCTACGAAGTTCCAAAGCTAATCACAATTTTATAACTCCTAAGTGGGATCTTGTATTTCATATCACAACCTTGTTGTGGTCAAGTCAAAGTCTCAATTCATTTCACAAGTCATTTTGAAAAGTCTGACGGGGGAACAGTATGGCCACTCCAACTGTCCATAACCGCGGACGCGGCTATTCGAATAGTTTGACACTCTGCAGAGATTGTACACTTTCACCACAACATTCGATACATCCGTCAGGAACAAATCCTGAATTCACCATACTCAGTATGCGGATAATCAATCCTAACCTTTCAATTACACGCCCTAGTATAAGCACCTCTCCTGTGAGTGTGGCCTCCCAACCATGACCAACTGTCATCTTGGGTACTGCACAGGTGGACAATCTTCACAAGGTAGCCTTAGCTCAGACCTTGGCCGTGAGGGAACTAATACTAAGGTATATAAGTTTCCATTCAAGCCCTACCCAATATTCGGGTATTGTGGTTGTACGATAAAATTGGAATGGTATCGCATCGAGACAACCATCAGTTTTAAAAAAAGGCTAAGGCTCATGCCTCATCATTTTCATCACCAAAATCATCAGGTGTTCGGAAACACATGTCCAAAACATTTCAATAGAATGACCCATCATTCCAAGGTTTTCATAACCATTTTTCCACCAAGTATTCCCATCTAAAGTTGATCAAGTTTTATGCTTAGCACTAGCATCTACAGGTGGGGGTAAGCAATAATGAGGGGTGGTAAACTAGTAGAGTTCTAACTAAGTTCAGTCTCATGCCTTAAGATGACATCAAGATTATCTAGCTTAGGACAAATTTTATGCTCTTTATGCAACCTTCCAATATCTTTCTAGTATCTACCATTCACTTAGGTAAAATCTAGGTAAGAGCTTTGATAAAGAAATAAAGTAAGAAGCTTGCAAGTAAAACTAGGATTGGGTTTCATCAAATATGTCTAACCAAGCATGCTTAGTGCATTGCATAGGTTATCTAACTTTCATAATTTCAAGTGTTAGCTTGCCTTGAGCAGAGCAGTGGTTGAAGTTATCCTCGGCTTCTTCTTCGTAGTATCCTCCTTCCTCCTCGTATCCTTGGTCGGTACTAGCGTCTATGAATAAATACGAGGTACACAATCACCAAACAATACTTAACTACATGCAATCATCACACACAAGGATTCTATAGATGATCTAGCATCATCTCTAACATTACAAGGTTAAAGCTTGGTTTAATTCCTTTTTATTTCTAGAAAAGTAATTTCTACTCATTGCAAAACTACTTAAGATTTAATGTTCTCCAAACCAAACATGGGATCATGTTGACACATGTCATCACCACATATTGTAGTCCAAGGGAATGTGATTTAAAGTGGTGTCACAATTTAATAAGGTTTTACCCTTTTATTTTAATTAATTAATGTGTCTAGAAATGCTTATGTAGCATTATTTTATTACTTGAACATTATTTCTGCAAGTAAACCTATATATTTTTATATATTCTTAAAGGTATGGTTAAATGCGATTTTTGAGAGTTGGAATCAACTCAAAAGCTATTATGGTTTGAATGTGAAAAATGTTTGAATGCAGAAAAGCTTCTGCCTTGTTATTTTTACCATGGGTGATCTATAGATCCAAATGACTTGAATCCAATGGGCTTGGATTCAGCATTCCTAGACCTTTCTAGCAAAATTGGTTTCATTCAATTTGGTGCACTGAATCGATATGGGTTGAATTTTGAAGTTGGGTACAGAAGTGAGTTTGAAATAAAATAGAAAAGGTTTAATTTGAATAACTGGGCTGCGCGGGAAAAGTTAACGGGCCGGCCTGCTAAGCGCAGTGCTCCCGCGGGCTGCTTAAGTGGGTGTCCCCACTCATCAGTGAGACAGGGAGGGGCGAAGCGGTACGGGGCAACGTGGATCGTTTGATCTGATTCTAATCCAACGGCTGGGAGTCATCGTCGACGCGAGACAACGCCGGCGAGAAAGAAACCTAGCGCGGCCAGTGAGGGGTGCTGGGGGCTCATCGGGGTGTAGGCGAGGGTCGGCGAGGCGGGCGGACAACGAAGTCGACGACGGCGAACTTAGGGGTGGTCGCGGCAACTCCTGGGGTGGACGAAATCGATGGCGCCCTTCTAAACCGGAGGCGGCGGGCTCTAGTGAAATTCCGGCGAGGTGGTGCTCGCCTTGCTCCGGGAACGGTGTGGCACGATCAGTGAGAAGAGGGGAGTGAGGTGGTGTGAAGAAATCGACTGGGGGTGGCCTCTATTTATAGTCAAGCGAGGGGACCGACGGGGCGCACGGTGAGCTCGTCGGGGGCGGTGTTACAGGCAGCTATTGGCATGGGCGACGGTAGGGGACGGTGCGGTGTTCCCTGGCGATGCTCAACGACATGGTTTTGAGGCGTGGGGCGGTGTGGCTTGGTCTGGAACATGCGACGCTCTGCGCGGCAGAGGCGGTGTATTCGACGGGGAGCGGTGGTTGTGCGGCACGGGGCGGCGAACGAGGATGTCTGGCGGTCTCCTGGGTCGGTGGGGATTGTGTATGCACGCGGCAAGGGCGGCACGCGGTCTGTAGGCTTCGGTCGAGGGTGGCGCTCTGGCGCCCGCTCGGCATGGTCGCTAGCGAGGTTGGCATGGTTAGTCCGTGTGGTCCAGGGCTTGGCAACGCTCGTGGCTAGGACAGGGGTGGCGGTGGACGGTGGGCTGCCTCCCAGACATGCTGGCTAGGCTTGCTGCTGCTCCTAGCTTGCTGTCGACTATGGGGTGGCAAGGTTGGATTTGGCTGTTCACCATTGATGGCAATGCCAAGCTCACAGTGGTGCTAGTGTTTGGTTAATCTTGCTAGATGATCTACTGAGCTGGTTGTGAGCTAGAGAGGGAACCAGTTAGGCAAGAATCACTGCTCACAATAGTGTTTAGATTTTGTATGATTTGTGTCTGCAACCTGTTTGATGAAATGGCCGCATGAAATCAAGTTTTGAATTTTGAAAAGATTTTTGGTGGGTTTTCTAGATTGGTGCTGGTGAGTCTGCAGATGCTTGGGTTTTGAAAGTTGAGCTTGTTTGAGTGGTTTTTGAAAAAGTGGGATCTTCCCATATGATAAAGATTCAATTTTGAAATGACATTTAAACTATGCATTTGAAAGTTTCTAGATGATCACAAAGTGGGCCTTGATACCTTGTAATGAGTATATTCAAGGGGTGCAAAGATCCAGAAAAGTTTCCATTAGGTCCTGACAGTTTGAGACAGCCAAAGTAGGCATGGGAGTTAAATAGGTCAAAATGACCATTCATTTATTTTATTGGTTTTGATTTATTTGTCTTTAGGAAAAGTTTGGGAAATGTTTAGATGATGTTTATTTCACCTAAGAAACATTTTACAAGCAAGGAAACACACAAACAAGGTGGTTCAAAAGAATTTCAAATTTAATGTATACTCATATGCATGCATTCATAATTTTATTTAACAAAGTTTTTGTTAACCCTAATTTTCATGATTAGAAATTGATGATCCAAGTTTAGTATTTTTGGGATGTTACACTCCCCTTATGAAGCCGTCCTTAGCCTACCCTGCAGCAGCGCCAAAAACATCTTGATGTGGCTTAGATCACTTTAGAGCTTCGTTGGGAAACCCCAAGAGGAAGGTATGATGAGTACAACAATAAGTTTTACCTCAGTAAGAAACCAAGATTGTTGAAC
Organism: Avena sativa; assembly: GCA_916181665.1. NCBI lineage: Eukaryota > Viridiplantae > Streptophyta > Magnoliopsida > Poales > Poaceae > Avena > Avena sativa. The sequence goes on from OV702298.1 coordinate 116,974,380, forward strand.
TAGTAGGAGGAAGGAAATTAATAAAAGGTGTTCCTAGCAACTTGGCAACCTGCACAACACAAACTCAAGACTTTGCCCCAACGAACAGTGAGGTTGTCAATGTCACCGGTTTGCTGAAAACAAAGATTTAACTGTATGGTGTGGAAGGTGATGGTGGCTTGCAGAAAGTAAACAGTAATAGTGGAAGATGTATCAATGGTAAAGATTGGACCGGGGTCCACAATTTACTAGAGGTGTTATCCTTAAGATAAACAACATAACATGCTAGGTAAACAAATTATAGCGGGGCATTTGACATGACAGAGCAAGGCATAACAATGCAGTACTAGACATTCATGATCCTATGAGATTCGATTGGGCATTACAACAATATACATAGACCGCCATCCAACTACATCTATTACTAGTAATCCACCTTTAGTTTATCATCCGAACCCCCTCCAGTATTAAGTTGCAAGAAACGGATAACTGCTTTGAGCAATGTGTGTAAATTAAACAGTGCAATTGTTCCATGAATAAGAGATTGTTGTTTTCGCCCTAGTAGCAACAGCACATCTACAACCTTAGATATTTCTGTCACTTCCCAGATTCAATAGAGGCATGAACCCACTATCAATCATAAATACCCTCTCTTGGAGTTACTAGCATCTACTTGGCCAAGATAGCTACTAGAAACAGAGAGCATGCAAGATCTCAAACAACACAGACATGATAGAATCAATAAGATAAAACAATTAATCAATCTGACATAGTAATCTCAATATCTATCGGATCCCCGCAAACACAGCATGCATGATTACAAATAGATGATCTTGATCATGAAAGAAGCTCACAAGATATAAACATGGAAGCAAAAAGGAGGAGAAACAACCATCTAGCTACTGTATGACCCATAGTCCAAGGTGGAACTACACACGCATCACACCGGAGGCTGGCATGGTGATGAAGAAGGCCTCCGGGATGATCTCTCCCCTCCGGCAGGGTGCTGGGAAGAGCTTCAGATCCCCCCGATCTAGGGACGATGGTGGCGGCGGCTACGGACTGTTTCGTGGAGATCTGGTCGGGTACTTAGGGTTTTGGTATCGGGGGCTTCTTATAGGCGAAGGGGGAGACCGAGGGGGTGCCCGAGGCGGCCACACCCCCCCCACACACAGGCACGGGCCAGGCCTGGCCGCGTGACCAGGGGGTGTGGGCCCCTCATGGCCCTCCTCCGTCTCGTCTTCTGGCTCCGTGTTCTCCTCGCTGAAATATTGACCTTGGCTTTTGTCCCGTACAATTCCGAGAATATTCATTTTTGGCTTTTCTGGAACCAAAAATAGCAGAAAACAGGCAACTGGTACTGTGGCAACTTGTTAATAGGTTAGTCCCAGAAAGTGTATAAAAATACCTCAAAGTATAGACAAAGAAAAGTGGATACTAAAAAAGCATGGAACATAAAAAATTATAGATACGTTTATGACGTATCACCCGTAACCGTTCCGTCCCATTACTGTATATCCACGTACTATTCGAGTTGGGCCCATATACTTTGGGCCCTACAGTTCAGGACCATAAAAATGTTCGGCCCATGTTCTGGCATGTTACTGTTTTAACCTGGTGATTTTCTCGGCATGTTACTGTTTCAAACTGGTTTAAACTCGGCCTGCTACTATTATCGCTCGTTACTGTTTTAGCAATTTAAGGTTCTAACCCGTTATTTTTCTGGTCCCTACTGTTTCGAGTGTTACTATTTTGGCATGTAACAATTTTGGCCTATTACTGTTTTGGCCTATTACGGTTTCGATCCATTCGGGTTTTGGCCTTTTACTGTTATGGTCTGTTAATGTTTTTGGCCTTTTACTGTTTCGGCCTTTTACTGTTTCGACCTGTTAGTGTTTCCACAAGTTCCTATTTTGGCCTACCACTGTTATGGCCCGTTACTGTTCCTAATCTCGCATGTGGGCCGGTCCCATTACTTTTATGGTCTTTTCAGTTTCTGCATTTCTAGAGCCCATTTCGGTATCATAAAAGGTGTACACCGTGTGAGCATTTACTGTTCACCCTCGGCCTAATACAAGACTAGCAAATACATAGCACGATAGTGTAGCCTAATTGATCTGGCTAGCGCAGGTACGGTACCGCCTACCGCTATGTGTGGATGGCATCAAATAAATGCCTATATGGCCTATGCAATTAGTATATATATTACATCAAATGCAAACTACTTAAATTAATTACATATTATCAACTAAAGGGAAAGAAAAATCAGCATTTCAGTTGACAATCGAGTTGATATCAATCCTCAATTTGCTTTCTTCATCACCTGCATCTCCCTTTTGAGTGTGACATCTACATTGGAAAACAAACTTGAGACATAATAGCAATAATTGCAGTCTGAAACTAAGTAATAACAAGTTAATACGAAAAACAAGGCAAACTACTCATGTAACTGATACAACAGGAGCTAAGAACTAGATTTTACTACTGGTCAATGGTTCAAATATATTGACCATCACATCAAACAAACAGGACAAGCAAGCATTAAACAAGTGTGCCTACCATGAAACGAGAAATATAACAATGTGTGTGGTTAAGAATTTCAGCAAATATAAACTAACCAGGTCATTTCAACAAATATATATATATAGAAGAATAAACCAGACAATGGCATGCAGTTACTATCATAGCTAAGAATGAACGAGACAGAAATTATAACGGCATCATGCGAGAACTTGTAGAGAAGGAATGCAAACCACAGATGAACTATACAGTAGAGGATAGTTAGGTCATTGCTTAGGACGAACCAGAACCAGATACGAAATATAATGGTGTCGCTTGTGTACCTGTAGAACAGGACATGCAAGCATTAGGAAAGTGTGCCTACAATAAAATGAGTAGTCAAACAAAGTGTTTCTTAGAATTTCAGCAAATATAAACTAGCCAGCTTATTTCAATAAATATATATGGAAGCAGTTGTACATACTGGAAATCAAGAGACGTTGGTTGACTCAGAATTTGCGGTGAGCTACACAATGGCATACAGTTACTATCGTACCTAAGAATGAACCAGATAGAAATTATAATTGCATCGTACCAGAACTTGCAGAGCAGGAACGCAAACCACGAATGAACTAGACAATATAGGATAGTTATGCCGTTGGTTTAGGATGAACCAACACCAGATTAGAAATATAATGGCCTCTAGTGAACCTGTAGAAGAGGACAAGCAAGCATTAGACAAGTGTGCCTACAATGAAATGAGCAATCAATCAAAGTGTTTCTTAGAATTTCAGGAAATATAAACTAGCCAGGTCATTTCAACAAATATATATGGAAGTAGTCGTTTAACCTGGAATGCAAGAGACATTGGGTCACCCAGAATTTGCGGTGAGCTACACAATGGGCATGCAATTATTGTCGTAGCTAGGAACCGAATAGAAATAATAACGGCATCATAAGAGAACTTGTAGAGGAAGAATGCAAACCACGAATGAACTACATATAGAGGACAGTTATGTCGATGCTTAGGACGAACCATTAGATATGAAATATAATGGCATGGCCTATGAACCTGTAGGACATGACAAGCAAGCATTACACAAGTGTGCCTACAAATGAATTGAGCAATCGAACAGAGTGTTTCCTAGAATTTCAGCAAATATAAACTAGCCAAGTCATTTCAACAAATATATATATTGAAGCAGTAGTATATCCTAGAATGCAAGAGACGTTGGGTGACTTGGAATTTTTGGTGAGCTACACAATGGGCATGCAGTTACTTCCTTAGCTAAGAATTAACGATACAACAATTATAATGGCATCATGCGAGAACTTGTAGAGCAGGAATGCAAACCACGAATGAATTACACAGTAGAGGATATTTATGTCGTTGCTTAGGATGAACCAGCACCATATTAGAAATATAATGGCGTATCTTGTAAACCTGTAAAGAGGACAGGCAAGCATCAGACAAGTGTGCATACAATGAAATGAGCGGTCAATCAAAGTGTCTATTAGAATTTCAGCAAATATAAATTGACCAGGTCATTTCAACAAATATATATGGAAGAAGTCGTTTATCCTAGAATGCAAGAGACGTTGGGTGAACCAGAATTCATGGTGACTACACAATGGGCATGTAGTTACTTTCGTAGCTTGGAACCAAATAGAAATTATAAAGGCATCATCAGAGACCTTGTAGAGCAAGAATGCAAACTACGAATGAACGATATATACAGTAGACGATAGCTATGTATCTGCTTAGGATGAATCATTAGACATAAAATATAATGGAATTGTTTGTGAACCTGTAGAACAGGACAAGCAAACATTACACAAGTGTGCCTACAGATAAATTGAGTAATCGGACAGAGTGTTTCCTAGAATTTCAGTAAATATAAACTAGCCAGGTCATTTCAACAAATATATATGGAAGCAGTAGTATATCCTGGAATGCCAGAGACGTTGGGTGACTCAGATTTTTCGCTGAGCTACACAATGGGCATGCAGTTACTTTCGTAGGAGTAGGTAAGAATGAACGAGACAGAAATTATAATGGCATCATGCCAGAACTTGCAAAGCAGGAACACAAACCACGAATGAACTACACAGTAGAGGATAGTTATGTCGTTGCTTAGGATGAAGCAGCACCAGATAAGGAAACAATGACATCACACTTGTGAACCTGTAGAAGAGGCTATGCAAACCAACATGTTCAGTGTTCTATTTTGAGCTCTATGCAAAGAAAAACAAAGAGTCAGTGTTGCATATTTTAAAGATCCAGATAGCAACAACAAAATTATTATTAAACTAGTACGATGAGTTTAAACAGGTACTACAGGATAGCAGAACGATGCCAGGGAGGAAATAATAGCAGGAACTTAGCTCAGGACGAACCAGATAGATTCAGTAACTATGGAGCAAGGAATCCACACTAATATTTTTTACTAACTTTACATTTTGCAAAGCCTACACAATAGCAGGCAATTACTATTGTAGGGAGAAGCTAGGAACATGTGCATGACAAAATAACAAACACGTGCATTACTTGAAATTTGAGAGCAGCGAATGCAAACAAACATGTCTAGTGACCTTGTATGTAGCACAAAGAACTGGCATGCTCAATGACTTGTATGTACTAGCACGATAACAAAATGAAGTTCGCTGCGATAGGCTTTAACCTGCTATATTGCTGAGAAAACAAAAAGGAGTTCGAGATTAGGTTACCTCGGTCGGAGAGGCGTCTAAGCATCGCTGGTACCGTATGGGTGACGTGTGCTGGTCGCCGAGGGTGCTGCAGTTGCGGCTAAGTTTATCTTGGGCGGTCGGGGAAGCAAATCTTGGGAGGTCGTGGAAGTAGATCTTGGGCAATCGATGTCGGCTTGAGTGTGGCGGACGAGAGAGACACCGAGGCAGATCCGGCGCGATGGACGAGAGGATCGCTGAGGCAAATCCGGTGTAGTGAACGGGAACGCCCGTGGAGCTGGTCTGGAGCGGTGGACATGGGTCTCGTTGAACTAGATCTCATCTGGTGGACACAGGTGAGGCGGCTCTAGTACGGTTGGGTAGCATTTGGCGGCGGGGAAGCAGAGCTTGGGCGGTCGACGACACCATCGGCATGGTGAACGAGACTGCAGCTCTGCTACCGTGGCACAAACGCCTAGTGAAATTGATCTAGTGGGGTGGGTATAAGTGAAGCAGCTCCGTGGCGATTCGCAAGACCGCAGCTCAAGAAGCTCGGGCCGTCGTGGAATTGCGGACGACCGGTGCGCATGATGCTCGTGGAGGGGACCGAGGAGTTTTGGATTTTAGGGAGGTCCGGCTGGAAAAACTGTGTGAATAGGGACCATAGAGGTGAACATGATAGAAATTACGATCGTGATCCCAAGATACTGACTATAGCCTGCCGATTTGTCGTCTAAACAAATGGTAGAATGGGAGCGAATGCTTCAAGGTCGATATGTAATATAGTCGCTCGATTGATATTTTGAATTTGGCTAGCGCCCATCTTATATTCTAATAAAATGGTACTACCTGGTGGGAGAATTTGGATAATTTTTTTTGAAACGGAGGGGCGGGAAGGTCGGCGGGTGGTTTTGCCGCTCGATTGAGATTTTAAAATTCTCTAGCGTCCATCTAATGGTAATAATAATAGTACTACAAAATGGTACTCCAACTGTGGGAGATTTTTCTTAAAAATGTTTGAAAAGGAGGCGCACGAAATGCATCTGAGACGGTGGGGAATTTGCCACTCGATTGCGATTTTACATTTTGTTGCTAGTGTCCAATTAATAATAGAAAAAAGCTAGTAGACCGTACTCTATATGTACAGGAATTCAAGTCTGAGAGTCACATCAACTGATCATCCATGACCAAAATTAATGCGTAGACTAATATTTTTAATTTGGCTAGCGTCCAAGCAATAATAGAAAAAAGGGTACCTCCCTCTTTAGGAATTGAAATGTCGAGTTTGAATCATCATACATAATTAAAATTGGATACCTCCGATTTAAATAGGCTTTGGCTGCTCGACTATGATTTTTGAATTTCGGAATAGTCCAGGGAATAATACTAATGGTACTCCTTCCGTACGAATTGAAGGCTGCTCATCAAACACTTACCATATTGGAAAACAAAATGGGATGCTACAAAATCTCCGATTCAAATAGGGTAGGCGGTATGTTTTGTCGATCGACTGAGATTTTGAATTTGGCGGTTTGTCCAAAGAATAAAAAACCTTTGTGAGGTTCATCAATCCAAGGCTTAAGGGCAGCCATAGTGTATGTCCAAAAGTTGTTCCAAAACTGCTAGTATTTGGCATTTGGAACTGATTCTCTATGCTGTGGAGATGGTTCCAAAACAAACAAAACTGGAACAAGAGAAGCTACATGCTCCGAGGCCAAATTCTACACTGACAATAAAATAATATATATCTTTAGACTGCCAGCATCTAGAGCTCTCAGATTCCAACCACTAGGCACTTTAGATTACATGATTAAATTTCAGAACGATTATGCTTCAGCAAAATTATACACAAATGATATACACCAGCACATAGGGAAGCATGTATCGATCACTCACAAAATTCACATGCATATATATGGGAATGGATTAACAAACCTGAGCTAGCTGAGAACTAGAAATGTAGTAGAAAGACGAGAGCTTGGCTAAATGTTTCACATGATGTTGGCCGCCACGTGATGCAGGGGTCTGGGATGCGCACTCCATGCCTGCAACTGATTAACCGCCATCAATACGAGCGCGCCAGCGTATGCCGGTGGAGTAGGCGAGTCTACCGTTGATCTATCGGCCGCCATCGCTTGACTCGCCCGCCGCCGCAGAGCCGCCTCTCATGTTGCTCTCAGCACCACAGAGCCGTCTTCTAGGCGCCTACCACCTCTGCTGGGTCAATCCTCTCGGATCTGAAAGCAGGTAAAAAGGGGGAGAAAAGGGGAGCAAGATCCATGGATGGGGTGTGGCTGGGAACAGCCATGAACTCACGAAAATATTCTAAGGAGGGGAGAGAGGGGGCACTTTTTCTATGTTGTTTTATTTCATGTTAGGACCCACGGGACAGGTATTTTGCTATGGCAACACTATGAAGATCTTGACATATTTCTCTCCGATGCCAAATCATGTGTTTTGCCGTGTTAGGTTCGGGCGCAGGATTTTTGTGCATGGAGCACATCATAAAGTACTGCCAGCACATAAGAAAAGAAAATATTAGGCCGACAAGACAAGGAAAGTCATCCTCATTATTGGAAATAATAATCTATTCGCATGGCTGCTCTTGCATCACACTTCAAAAATCATCTGCCTGCGAAGATGCTTGGAGAATCTCTGCTCGTTCTTTCACTTGTTCCAAGACCGTCCAGTTGATCTCATTGACATGTGCATCATCCGGATTGGGAACACGATTTTCAGCCACTAACTTTTGAAGATCATCGACAACATCAAGGCCATCTTCAGTCATAGAAATCCAGCCCCGGTTCAATTCTCTGATACACCGAGTGGCCGTGTCCAAATCCTGTTGGAGCAGCCTAATCCTAGCTTCGGTCATGCACCATACTTCTGTTTGGTTCCTAGAAATGGCTGCATCACTAGCACGCTACTGAATATCTGTGCTGTGAACGTCCTTGGCAGGGACATGATCATGCACTTGCTTCTGCAAATTGCAGTGCAGCAAATCATCAGGTTTCATTGGCATCAATTGTCATCAGGTTTCATTGGCATCAATTGTCATTTGGTTCCTAGAAATGGCTGCATCACTTGCTTCTGCAAATTGCAGTGCAGCAAATCAGCAATTAATACAAGCAAGATGCAACAAATAGCCATGTTTGTTACCAGTTGTTCTGTGCCGAGCGGGGCTACATCTGAATGTCCAAAACTCATCAGGTTTCATTGGCATCAATTGTCATTGGGCAGTACATCATCTTCCATGCCTTGCAAAAATAAAAATAAAATATATATATACTGGTACATGAGAAGGTAGGGCAAGCAAACAATGAACTACTCTCGAAAATACATATATGGAAAGTGGAAGCAAACCTTTGTCTAGGAGGATTGTTGGGGGTTATCATTGGGTTAGCAAGGTCTTATACTGCTGCGAGATAACGAATTTGGCTTCACGACTCGTAGTTGCCTTCTTTTCTCTTGGAACCGATCCAGTAGTACAGCAACTAGCATGCATTATTATAAAATATAATAAGGCACTGCAAGGAAGAAGAGATGACCTACATTTGGAAGTAAAATACAAGGAAAGTGGGCATCGGAAGTGTGCAACAACTTTCGTCTCGGTAGTAGGGAGTTTTGAAAGTCGCCCTCGTGAGGGGTCCAAGTGGCTTACGCATCTCTCAGTTGCGGCAGTGGGAAAGCAGATACGACAAAGTAGACTCCGGCGAGGTGGATGATGGTGTTGCTGAGCAGACTCCAGCGAGGTGGAAGTCCGCTAAGGAGGGACATGGTAGAGGAGGGTGAGGGGATAGCGGCAGGGATCGGGGAGAGAACGAGCCAGAGACCCCATCAGTATGCAGGTAGCTAGGAGGATCCCGCCAATATTCCACTAAAATTTTGAACTACTAGAAGATGATCCCGCCAATATCACACCAAAATTTAGTGCTGAGTCGCGCTTGGCTCACCTCCTGAGTAATAAAAATATTAAAAGGAAGGCTCGAAATGCAACATGCATCAAATGCAATTGGACAGTGGCATGTGCAGATTGTGAAGAAAGGTTACTGAGTCTAGTATGGTTGTGAGGGTGGTGCTTTTATTTTCTTTTGTTTTTGCAAATAATAAGGAGAGGATAACTCTCGGTGGTTACCGATATACTGCTAATTGACCCCCGATCGGTACCTCCAAAAGCTTTTTCATAATACTTCCAAAGAAACCTACGATTTACTTGTAGTTCAAATTTGACATAATTTCGATAAATCAACATAAAGTCATTCAAGTGGGCAGAGTTAGCTAGGAAGTTTTAAAACTCATAAGACATGGGATTCGAAAGTACAACATGGCGGTCCACTATATATGATTGACAGCTTGGCTTGTGGCATTGAGATCCATATTCTTCGGACTTCCTTTATGAAAAAGGATAATCTCGTCATCACTTGGAAAATTGAGAATGTTCTTTCCTGATAGTTGGAAAATCAAATCGGCGGCATTGTTTACTAAAATAAGATGCACCCATCTACCTACAAAAATACAATTAATTCAAGAGCAATCTAACACGCTTACTGGTAGCTAAAGTTTGACCTAATTTCGTTAAATTGTCGACATGAATAGTCAAACCTCTAGATGGTGTTTGTGATATATTAAATGACCCCCCGATGGTTACCTCCAAAAAATCGCAAAACTTTTAGAGCAACATACAATTTACTGGTAGTTAAAATTTGACCTAATTTCAATAAATCGACATAAAGCCACTCAAGTGGGCACAATTAGCTAGGTCAAAGTTTGAAAACTCATGAAACATGGGAATCAAATAAGTAGTACACAACATGTCGGTCCACTATATTCAGATCTGAAAAGCTCTGCTTGTGGCATTCATATCCATATTCTTGAGACCTTCTTTACGGAAATGAATAATCTGATCATGGATTGCAAAATTGAGAATGTTCTTTACTGTAGTTGGAAACTCGCACCGATGGCATTATTGTTTACTAAAATAAGATGCCCCATCTACCTCCAAAAATACAAATAATTCAAGAGCAATCTATCATGCTTACTAGTAGCTCAAATTTAACCTAATAATTTCGTTAGGTTGTTAAGAATCATAGAAAGAAGTTGAACCCGTTGTTAAAATTTTCGATGGTGGTTTGTGATATATTAAATGACCCACCAATGTTTACCTCCAAAAAAATCGAAACTTTCAAAGCAACCTACAATTTGGTCGTAGTTCAATTTTGACCTAATTTCGTCGATAAATCGACATAAAGCCAATCAAGTGGGTAGAATTACCTAGGTCGGAGTTTGAAAACTCGTGAAACATGGGAATCATATAAGTAGTACACAACATGTTGGTTCACTATATATATCTGAAAAGCTCTCCTTATGGCATTCAGATCCGTATTCATGAGACCTTTATAGAAAGGAACAATCTGGTTATCACAAGGAAAATTGAGAATGTTCTTTCCTGATAGTTGGAAACTCACACCGACGGCATTATTGTTTACTAAAATAAGATGCACCCATCTACCTCCAAAAAGACAATAAATTCAAGATCAGTCTACCATGCTTAATGGTAGCTCAAGTTTGACGTAATTTTGTTGAGCTATCCAGATGCAAAATCTTAGCAAGAAGTTAAATCTATTGTCGAGATTCTCAATGGTGGTTTGTGATATATTAAATGACCCCCCGATGGTTACCTCCAAGAAAATCGTAAAACTTTAAAGGCAATATACAATTTACTTACATTTGAAATTTGACATAATTTAGATAAATTGACATAAAGTCATTCAAGTGGACAGAGTTAGCTAGGACAAAGTTTGTGAACTCATAAAACATGGGAATCATAAGTATATCATGTACGTCCACTATATATATATATATCAAAAGCTCTGCCTTTGGCATAGATCAATATACTTGAGACCTTGTTTACGAAAAGAAACAATCTCTTCATCACTCAGAAAATTGAGAATGTTCTTTCCTAATAGTTGGAAACTCATAACGCCGACATTATTGTTTACTAAAAAAGATGCACCCATCTACCTCCAAAAATACAATTAAATCAAGAGCAATCTGTTGCGCTTACTCGTACCTCAAGTTTGACCTAATTTTGTTAAGTTGTGAAGATGCAAAATCTTAGCAAGAAGTTAAAGTTGTTCTCAAAATTATCGGTGGTGGTTTGTGATATATTAAATGATCCCCCTAACGGTTACCTCCAGAACAAATAGTAGAACTTTAAACACAATCTGGAATTTACATGCATTTGAAATTCGATCTAATTTTGATAAGTCGACATAAAGCCATTCAAGAGGACAGAGTTAGCTAGGAAGAAGTTTGAAAACTTATAAAACATGGAAATCATAAGTACAACATGCCGGTCCACTTTATGTATATGTGATAAAGCTTGGCTTGTTGCATTTAGATCCATATTATCTAGACTTTCTTTTCGGAAAAGAACAAATCTCGTCATAACCCAGGAAATTGAGAATGTTCTTTCCTGATAGTTGGAAACTCACACCGAGTACATCGTTTACAAAAAGAAGATGAACGCATCTACCTTCGAAAAGAAAATTAATTCAAGAGCAATCTATCACGCTTACTTGTTGCTCAAGTTTGACCTTGCTAATTTCGTTAAGTTGTCAAGATGAATAATCTTAGCAAGATGTTGAACCTGTTGTCTAAATTCTTGGTCACGGTCTGTGATATATCAAATGACCCCCTAATGTTTGCCTCCAAAAAAACACAAAACTTTCAAAGCAACATGCAATTTACTTTTAGTTAAAATTTGACCTAATTTCGATAAATCGACATAAAGTCATTCAAGTGGGTAGAGTTTGCTAGGACGAAGTTTGAAAACTCATAACATTAAACATGGTAATCATAAGTAAAACATGTTGGTCCACCTAGTATGTCAGGAAGGTTGGCTTGTGGAATTCAAATCCATATCCTTCGGACCTTCTTTATGCAAAAGAACAATCTCGTCACCACTCGGGAAATTGAGAATGTTCTTTTCCAGATAATTGGAAACTCACACCGAGGGCATTGTTTAGTACAATAATATTCACCCATATACCTCAAAAAAGACATTTAATTCAAGGGCAATCTAGTACTCTTACTTTTAGCTCAAGTTTGACCTAATTTCATTAAATCGGCAAGAAGTCAGTGAAGTGTGCGAAGTTAGCTAGGAAATCATGGTCTACTTATTTGTGCGATAATTGGGCAGTTATATTTTCTTCTAACTTTGGTAGGCCCCGTAGGTGCGAGGTGGTTTATTTAACACTGTCGGTGAAAGTACAAGTTACATTAAGGACCTCATAAAAAATGCAAATTACATCCATGTCCATGCACTTAGCACAAGGTACCTAAAACTATGCAATGAAGTGTTTTTTGAGGTTTGTGCATAGTAGCATTCATTTTACATAGTAAAGACTATCAACAGAATCTTCTAGATGCTAAGAATGGAAAAGAAGATCCAACGGTTAGCAATGTTTTGATTTGCCAGTCTTGATCCAACGATCGAAGTTCAATGTTATCCGCACACTATATAGTGGTATGGTACTTGTAACATCCCAATTTCAGCAACCATGGTCTACTGTCAGGAAGGAAAAAATCAGGGGGACAAAAAAATTTCTTCTTAAGTGTTGTAATGCTTGCTTACTTCTTTGCTTGTGTTCATGCAACTGATTGCATACTAGGTACTATACTTCTTATCTCAACCCTTTTTGACCAGGGCTTTTTTTATAATGGAAATGTCTTGGCTCATCATTCATATCCTCAACTGTTCTAGCATTTCAAAACCTGAGCCAAGATGATTTTGACACAACAAAAGGTTTTGCCAGTACTATTAACAAAACTATTGAGACATATATACAATCTCCTTATGTTTTCAAGACAAAACTTCAACTACTCTTATCCCTAGGTTTTTCAAAAACCTTTCCTAAAACCCCTTCACTCCAACCTTGGTAGAAGTACCAAGAAGTCCTTATCTCACTTCAAAGCACAAACTCTTCAAAATACCCATCCTAACCTCAAGATAGGTTTGATGGTAACCTTAGTAGTAGTTGATAAGTTTGAATAGATGAATTGCCTTGATCTGCTGTCTGATGAATTGCCTTGATCTGCCGTCTGATGAATTTCCTTGATCTGCTGATTGCATTGTTTGCTTAGGAACTAGAGTGAGCTAACATAGTAGCTCATCCCTTAGGACCCAATCAAGGTTTGTGATAATCAATCTCAAACCAAGCATCCAAATCTGTATCTATCCTAAACTACCAAAGTGGCCATCTCATCTCCTAATCAGATCAATCCAGAGATAATCCCTTTTGATAGCTTCCAACTCAATGAAGACCCAATCTAAGCATGGATCATATCTAATTATTTATAACATCAACATCATACCTTTGATCATGAGATTGGAACCTATCATCCTCTCAACATCATCTACACACGTACTCTAGTCTAAAACCCTAAATCTGCCAAAATGGCAAAGTCTGGAATTCATACCTAGATTCAATCTTTGGAGCTCTACCTTCTCCAACCAATGAGCTTTCTTGAGAATATATTTGAACCATATTGTAGTAAATCATTAGTTATACCAAAGCCCACTCTTTACTTTGGCTAATCCATTCTGGTTCCCACCCATCCATGATGGTTTTGTAGTCAAGATAATAATCTTTTCTGTAAATCTTATCATCTTGCCTACCTTGGTAGAAGCTGACATCTATTTTCCATCTCACCTTGACCAACTCTTTGCATGGTTATGATCTACTAACCATGGTCTTTCAATCCCATCTTCACTTGTTTCCCTTGGAGCTTTGTGCTTCTTAAACCCCCACAATTTATGAGGCATCAGGACAACCCTGTTATTGCAGCCTTATTTTTTATCAAAGTTTGCCATCACTCCTAAACCAATTCAAACCCAACCAAGACCAACTCTTTCTTCCATGATGATCTACATAACTTGGTCTATCCACCCATCTACCCCTTGTATCAAGGTGCGCTATGAGCTCACTAATCCAACCATGTTTTGGTGGCATGAAAATAACAAAATCCTAGATTCCCTAAAATCTAGTTTCTTCCCCTTTCATCAAAATCCTTCAAAAACCAAGTGGAAAATGATGTATGAATCAAGTTTACATCATCTCCTTTGGATATAATCTTTGCCAACTAATTTCCATAATTATTTGGAGTCTAAAACTATTTAAATTCTTTTTCTGACAAAATCCACCAAACCTTGTCCTTAAAGACAAGTTTGTTTTTATCCAAATAAATTTGTCAACTCAATGAACATTTGAGTTCCCTACCTCATACCCTATCTTCCAAACTCAAAATAAATATTTCTGAGATTCCTTATTATTTCTTTTTGCCTTTTTTCTTAAATGGCTGAAACAAGAAATAATTCATTAAAAATACTTTCCCTTCCAAATAAATTCAAACAAAATTCTCCAAGGTGTAATATGATATTTAGGACTATCCCACATCAAGAACAAACCTTGGACAATGTAAAAATATCAAATAAGCTTCTAGAAACTACTTCTGGACTATTTGAATATTTGAGTTTAAGTGCACCATTAATCATTAGAAAAATCCCAAATAATTCCTAGGGACATCTAATGACTCTATACACACACCAGTACCTTTTTGTCACCTTACTAAGGCAACTTTTTCAACTTCCTTCACAAGATACCATTTGATCAAGTTTGAAAACTAAATCAAACCTTGATTCAAACCAACACAAATTCCCATACAATCTTCCCAAGCACTCCTCCATAGCACCATCACTCCACCTGGTCGTGCTACACTTTAGCATAGCACTTTTCATTTTTTCCCATGTGTTTGTTGAGAGAGAGATTCCCATCTTGGAAGATATCTTGCACAACAGCTCCCCCTCTCTCCCTGGTCGAATCCCTGGCCCCACACACTCCCTAGCACCGCCCTTGTCAACCAATGGCCAGGCCATGGTCATGGCCTAGCCTCCCCATGGACTTAGACCACCATACACCATCTCTTTTCGGTTTATAAGCCAAAAGCCCATCACAACTCCCCCCTCCCTGCCTCATTTGCTCCCTCCCACTCCATCTTACCTCCCCAAAGCACCCTCTCCCTCTCCCTAGCTCTGTACTGGCCAGGAGAAGAGGAGAAAGGCCCCCTCGGCCATCCACAAGATCTGATCCTTGAGCTCCTTCCTCCTCTCCCATTCCCCTGCATGTCACCGTATTGAGACCCCCTTGACCTTCCCTATCTAACCCTATTCTTTTCTGGCCCAGGAGTACCTCTAGGTGAGCTCCCCACCGAGCACCGGCGAGGCCACCTCGGTCACATGCGCGTGAGCTCCCTCTTGGCATAGAAACCAGCCGTGCAGCCCCTCGTTGAGCTCGGCGTGGAACGCCACATTGCCCTGCCTCCTGCACGTCGCCTCGCTGCCCTCTAGTAAGCATTGCTGCTGCCTCCGACCCCGCCTAGGGTTTTTGCCCTGATGCTCTTACCGCAAGGATGAAGACGGCTGGGAGCCGTCGATCTCAATCTAATCGAGTGGCTCCCAGTGTCTCGTACCCGTTTGGCTGCCATCATGGCTGACATGTGAGCCCCGCCCTGCGTGATTTCGAATCCCCCCTCCCGCGCAGCGTCTCGCCCGTTGGGCCAAAATCCGCTCGCCCGGCCCACTGCACCACAAATCTGGCCCGAGATTGATGCCCATTTTATTCATTTGCTCAGATCTAGAAACATTGATCTTTTGGTTTAAATCTTTTTGAAAATGGAAAACAACCCAAAATAGCTAGATCTAAATTTTAAATGTCCCTGTGTGTTTTTACAAACATGTAGAGGAGGTCACATGCCCAAAAGATTTACCATCCTTTCTAGGTAAAATAAATGGAAGAAGTACCTGTTTCCACTAACAAATGATTTCATAAAGTTTGGTATTTCCAAATGGCTTGAAACAAATTGTATATGAAAGACTTTAACCATACCTGGCATGTCCCACTGGCCCCACATAAAATGGCTTCCTAGTTCCCCTTTAGTAAAAATAACAAAATCAGGCCTTTTCTCCCTTTAGAAAATTCTCTAGGTTAAACCAAATAAGGTTTTAACCTAATTCCAACTCCCAATGGACACACATAACTATATCTATCAAACCCCAGTAGATGATAATTTTATGAACCTCTGTTGAATTTGGTTGAATTAAACTATTCTGTGTATTGTTTAATAACCAATAAATTAATTGAAATAGCTCTATAACTCCAAAAAGGTTGATTCTAATTTCTATAGAAATGCATTTTCAGTACCTAACAAGTTTCTTTTGAATCACATAAAAATATTCTGTAGATTAAATGTTATGAAAAATACAAATCTCATCCAGTACTGTCTTTGGGAATTTCTCAAGGGCATTCTGTTGATTGTTTTGATGTCATTCAAACACCTCTTGTTTCAGTCCACTAAATACTACTTAATCACCCAAGGAAATAATTGTTGGAGCTCCACAATTTGTCTGGTGAATTATTACCTAAAACTAGGGTTTTCTCCACTATAAAAATCATTATAAATCAATGGAAATTGATAAAATGGTGAAACCACTTTTGTTGGTTTCATGTTATCAATACCTATCTAATGGGATCACTTTTATACGGTGGTATCATACAGAAGTTGGCCTTACTCAGAAACCCCTTATCTAGGTAGTTTTGGACCATAAATCTATTCTAGCAAATCCATAATGCAAACGAAGCATTTCCTTGCACCCAAAGCAAAATCCTCAATCTTACTAATTTATAAGCTTGTTTTGTCCAGTGCTTGCTGTATGCTTTGGTGTTGGTATGCATTGTATTGATTGTGGTGTTGTTTTCTTGCATGATTGCTCGATGACGGCGATAGTTGCGATTATGTGACACCGAGAAGAAGGAAGCATCGGGATATTCTTATTATTATTGGTTTTTTGGTTTTCCAAAGAAGTCACGGGACATCTTGCTAGTCACAGGAAAGCCACCTTCTTGCTAATAAACCCTGGTCCTATTTTTATACTTATGCATGTTTTTCAAATGGTTTACATAATTTGCATATTTATTTAATTATGTTTTGTATGGGGGAATGTTTGGCACCTCCAAGCTATTACCCCCTCGGTACCATTAGGTACAAACACTTTGATGACACCCACTCTCCCCTAGTATGGTAGATGGTGTATAACACCATGCCCCTTTTGGAAACTCCGTTTTAGCCGAAACAAAAACTATGGGATGGGAAGACCCCAGAAAAAGGCTTACAAAAATGTTTTATGAGAAAACCTTAGTGAGACTTGGACTACCAGGTGGATTGGAAAACGAGAAAGGTTTTGGTTTTACAAAATAATTGGACGAAATGGAGGAATAGGTTTATGAAAACACACCCGGTTCTTTGCAGCTTTGCTAGAACAATTAACCCGTGCAACCACATTACTCTGGAGTGGGACGGAGCTAGGATGGAAGTTTGTCTAATCTGGTATAGGTGCCTCACAGTACTACAGGGGCAAACAATCCCTGGAGTGTGGGCCTTCTCCGGCCAACGGTCCATGTGTAGCATCGACCGGGAGAAGGAACAAAGGGTCTACGGGCCTCCGCGCGATACTATGAGCCCCTCATTAAAAGCGCACATCCGTCGAGGTGCAAACCATGCTCCGGTTGGCTGGTTACTATATAGGGAATCCCAGTTTTGAGGGGACTAACTTCATAGGGTAGGCACTTGTATCGGAGAGGGCATCCGGAAGGTCTTGATCGGTTATTCGACCCATAATAGGTGTAGATTAGGGACGGGTAATCGGATGGTGTGGGTAAAGTGTACAACCTCTGTAGAGTGTAAATCTATTCGAATAGACGATTCCTCGGTCATGGACGTTGGGAATGTTGCTGTAGAGCGGTGCTGGTTTTGATTTCAAAAAGGATTTCGGAAAAGCAATGGCTTGAAGAAGGTTTTTACCATGAGATGGTCGGGAAAAAGGAGGAAGGAGTTTGTTCATGAGATGACCGGCAAGAAAATAAATGGGTGACCCAATCCTGGTGTTTTCTTAAAACTTTTCAAAAAGGTTTCCAAAATGGCTTTACAAAAGTTTTTCAGCAAAGATATAGAGATATCTATATCTACAAGAGAAACTATTTTATAAAAGAACCTCTCATGGAGCCATCCTACTACAACCATATTTCATATCAATTATTATTGATATCTTAAGGTGGTTTGCGAGTACATTCAAAGTACTCACCGGCATTGTTTCTGGCTATTTACTTAGCCAGACTTCCATATGATCGAGAGAAAAGATGGAGATGCTGACGTCTATGTGAGCTAGGCCGTCTTCCCAGTCAGTCGCCTGTAGGTTAAGGCATGACATGAGCTCTGCGATTGAAGACTTCCGCTATTGCTGTTGTATCGTCATAATGGCATTAATGTAAGTACTTGTATCCGTTAATTATGGATGTTGTAATGATACTTGTCGGTTATGCTCACAGCTCACTGATCATGGGAACGTGAATTGCAGGCATAACGCGTATTCTCGGACCGTAAATCCGGGTGCCACAATATTGTAAGAGATAAGACAAGATCAAGTTAAGATAAGAAGTACTATAGTGAATGGCCGATCTTTTGAATAATCTTCCCTCCCAATGTTTGGGAAGCAAGTGAAAAATTTGAAACTGGAAAAGTTTGAGTTTTTTCCGCCAAGGACTAAAGTGGAAACTCACACTGACAACGTTGTTTGCTAAAATAAGATGCACCCATCTACCTCCGAAATTACATTGAAGATCAATCTACAGCGCTTACTTGTAGCTCACGTTTGACCTAGTTTTCTTAAATCGACAAGACATACTACTTTGAAATGTGCGAAGTTAGCAACGAACCTTAAAAAATGGAATTATATAAGAAATCGTGGTCCACTTTGTGTGATAATTAGGTAGGTTGCATTTTCTTCTAACTATGGCAGGTCCCTTAGCAGCGAGGTGCTTGTATTAACATGGTAGGTGGAAGTACAAGTTACATCAAGGACCTCGTAAAAAATGAAAACTACCTCCAAGTCCTTGCATTTAGCAAAAGGTCCCTAAAACTAAGAAATGGAGTGTGTTTTGAGGTTCGTGCATACTAGCGTTCATTGTGCCAAAGACTATCAATATAATCTTCTAGATGATAAGATTGGAAATGAAGATCCAATGGCTAGAAATGTTTGGAGTTGCCAGTCTTGATCCAACGGTTAATGTTTAAAGTTATCCGTACACTATACTATGGTGGTATGGTATTGTCAGAGATAAGACAAGATAAAGATAATATAAGAAGTACTACTACGAATGACCGGTCTTTTGAATAGCCTTTCCCTCCCAATGGAAGAGTGAAAATTTCGAAACCGGAATAGTTTGAATTTTTGTGGCCGCCAAATACCAAAGTGGTTTCCTTCCTATGTACTACAATACCCCACTACACCTCCTACTCCACACCAACACAGCTGCCAAACACGCTAGTGAAACAGAGCCGCCCTCTTAAAAAAGAGACGCCATACCGAGCACACGTGCATAGTGTCACGCTATGGAAGATGGAGAGATCAGACGGGCCGGTGCACGAGGGGAGAGGGGTGGAGAGATGAGAGGCAGCGAAGGAGAGAGGAAACACACATTTTTTGGGTGCATACGTCCTAAAATTTACTACTAGTAGTAATAATAGAGTGTGCACTATAAGGCGGCAGGAGTACCTCGTGTCAGGAATCCATCATAACTATGCTCTAACATTGAACCGCCTTCAACTTCTCCTCTTCACAGCTCTCGTGCTGCCTCTCTCTTTTTAAAGGCTCGCACTACCTACCTTTTTTTCTCTTTACTTGTATAGCTCAAGTTTGACCAAATTTCGTTAAATTGTAAGGATGCGAAATATTAGCAAAAGTTAAACCCTTTGTCCATATTCTCGATGGCGCACATGCATCGACCAGCCTTGTTGTTCCATTTCACACCCTGTGACCAGCAGCACGTTGGTTCGAAAGTGGGGATAAGCAAGTATAGTACTCCCTCCGACTCATATTAGTTGACTCAAATTTTTCTAGATTTGGATGAATATAGACACTATTTAGTATATAGGTTCATCTAAATTTTGACAAATCCAAGTAAACTAATATGGGAGAGGGAGTAGTACAAATGGCATGGCTTACCTACTCACTCAAGAAGGACCCGACCGCTTTTCCTTGCTTAACTTTAGGGCCCTTTTTGCTAAAATTCGAGACCTCTATGTAATTTTGAGGTCTTGGATGTAAACCATAGTCCCACCAACCATGTCGAGTTTTAACTACAAGTATGCTCTTAAAATTTTCAGTATATCGAAAACCATCAAAAAGCATTTTCGTAAAACTTGCAAAGCAATGTACAATTTACTTGTAGTTCAAATTTGACGTAATTTCGATAAATCGGCACAAAGTCTCATTCAAGTACGCAGAGTTAGTTAGGAAGTTTTAAAATTCGCAAAACATGGGGAAATTGAGAATGTTCCTGATAGTTGGAAACTCAAAGATGATCCACCCATCTACCTTCCGAAAGACAATTAATTCAAGAGCAATCTATTGCGCTTACTTGTAGCTCAAGTTTGACCTAATTTAGTTAAGTTGTCAAGATGCAAAATCTTAGCAAGAAGTTGAACCTATTATCAAAATTCTCGATGGTGGTTTGTGATATATTAAATGACCCCCGATGGTTAACTCCAAAAAAATCTCAAAACTATCAACGCAGCCTATAACTTACTCGTAGATCAAATTTAATTTGACCTAATTTCGATAAATTGACATAAAGCCATTCAAGTGGACATAGTTAGCTAGGTCGAAGTTCAAAACTCGAGAAACATGGGAATCATATAAGTAGTACACAACATGTCAGTCCACTATATATGTGTGAAAAGCTTGGCTCGTGGCATTCAGATCCATATTCTTCAGACTTTATTTGCGGAAAGGATCAATCTCGTCACCACTTGGAAAATTGGTTATGTACTTTCCAGGTATTTGGAAACTCACACCAACAACATTGTTTATTAAAATAATATGCACCCATCTACCTCCGAAAAGACAATTAATTCAAGAGAAATCTATCTCGCTTACTTGTACCCTAGTCTGACCTAATTTCGTTAATTTGTCAAGATGCAAAATCTTAGCAAGAAGTTGAACCTGTTGTCAAAATGCTCGGTGGTGGTTTATGATATATTAAATGACCCCCTGATGGTTACCTCCAAAAAAATCCGCAAAACTGACATCGCAACCTACAACTTACCCTAGTTCAGATTTGATCTAATTTTGATAAATCGACATAAAATTATTCAAGCGGACAGAGTTAGCTAGGTCGGAGTTTAAAAACTCATAAAACATGTGAATCGTAAGTACAACATGGCAGTCCACTATATATATGTGAGAAATCTTGGCTGTGGCATTCAGATCCATATTCTCTAGACTTTCTTTTTGAAAAGGAACAATCCTCGTCATCACTCAGAAAATTGAGAATCTTATTTCCTGATAGTTCCAAACTCACACCGAGGGAATCGTTTACATAAAGAAGATACACACATCTACCTACGAAAATAAACAATTAATTCAAGAGCAATCTATCGCGCTTACTTGTTGCTCAAGTTTGACTTAATTTTGTTAAGTTGTTAAGATGAATAATCGTAGCAAGAAGTTGAACCTGCTGTCAAAATTCTCGGCTGCGGTTTGTGATATATTAAATGACCCCCAAATGGTTAGCTCCAAAAAAATCACAAAACTTTCAAAGCAACCTACAATTTAGTTTTAGTTCAAATTTGACGTAATTTCGATAAATTAGCATAACGTCATTCAAGTGGGTAGAGTTTTCTAGGACGAAGTTTTAAAAATCATAATGTTAGACATGGGAATCATAAGTAAAACATGTTGGTTCACTTAGTATGTCAGGAAGCGTGGCTTGTGGCATTCAAATCCTATTCTTCGGACCTTCTTTACGGAAACGAAAAATCTTGTAATCACTCGGGAAATTGAGCATGTTCTTCTCAGATAATTGGAAACTCACACCGACGACATTGTTTACTATAATAAGATGCATCCATCTACCTCAAAAAAAACATTTAATTCAAGGGTAATCTAGTGCTCCTACTTTTAGCTCAAGTTTGACCTAATTTTGTTAAGTCGGCAAGAAGTCAATGAACTGTGCGAAGTTAGCTAGGAATCTTGAAAAATGAAACTATTAGAAACTGTGGTCAACTTATTTGTATGATACTCGGGGCAGTTTCATTTTCTTCTAACTGTGGTAGGTCCCGTAGGTGCGAGGTGGTTCAGTTAACACGATCGGTGAAATTATAAGTTACATCAAGGACCTCATAAAAATGCAAATTACATCCATGTCCATGCACTTAGCACAAGGTCCCTGAAACTATGCAATGAAGTGTGTTTTGAGGTTTGTGCACACTAGCGTTCATTGTATATGGTAAAGACTATCAACAGAATCTTCTAGATGCTAAGAATGGAACAGAAGATCCAACGAATAGCAATGTTTTGATTTGCTAGTCTTGATCCAACGGTCGAAGTTCAAAGTTATCCTCACACTATATAGTGGTATGGTATTGTAAGATATAATACAATATCAAGTTAATATAAGAAGTACTACTGCGAATGGCCAATCTTTTGAATAACCTTCCCTCCCGATGTTTGGGAAGCAAGTGAAAATTTTGAAACCAGAAAAGTTCGAATTTTGCCGCCAAGGACCAAAGTGGAAACTCACACCGTCAATGTTGTTTGCTAAAATAAGATGCACCCATCTACCTCCTAAATTACATTCAAGATCAATCTACCGCGCTTACTTGTAGCTCACATTTGACCTAGTTTTGTAAAATAGACAAGAAGTACTACTGTGAAGTATGCGAAGTTAGCTAGGAACCTTGAAAAATGGAATTATATAAGAAATCGTGGTCCAGTTTGTATGATAATTGGGGAGGTTGCATTTTATTCTAACTATGGTAGGTCCCCTAGGAGCGAGGTCCTTGAGTTAACACAGTCGATGGAAGTACAAGTTACATCAAGGACCTCGTAAAAAATGAAAATTACATCCAAATCCATGCATTTATTAAAAGGTCCCTGAAACTAAGCAATGGAGTGTGTTTTGAGGTTCGCGCATACTAGCGTTCATTCTGCCAAAGACTATCAATATAATCTTCTAGATGGTAATATTGGAAAAGAAGATCCAGTGGCTAGCAATGTTTGGAGTTGCCAGTCTTGATCCAACGGTCAATGTTTAAAGTTATCCACACACTATACTATGGTGGTATCGTATTGAAAGAGATAAGACAAGATAAAGATAAGATAAAAAGTACTACTGCGAATGACCGGACTTTTGAATAGCCTTTCCCTCCCAATGTTTGGGAAGAGTGAAAATTTCAAAACTGGAATAGTTTGAATTTTTTGGCCGCCAAGGACCAAAGTGGTTTCCTTCCTATGTACTAAAGTACTGCACTACTCCTACTCAATACCAACACGGCTGCCAAACACGCCAGCGAAATAGAGCCGCCCTCTCAAAAAATTGAGCCGCCGTACCGAACACACGTGCGCAGCACCACACTGTGGACGAGGGAGGGATCAGCCGGGTCGGTGCGCAAGGGCAGAGGGGTGGAGAGATGAGAGGCGGTGAAGGAGAGAGAAAATACACATTTTTGGGTGCATATGTCCTGAATTTTACTACTAGTAGTAATAATAGAGTGTGCACTGTAAGGCGTCAGGAGTACCTCGTGTTAGGAATGCATCATAACTATGCCCTGACATCGAACCGCCTATAACTCCTCCTCTTCCCTGCTCTAGTGCTGCCTCTTTTTTTTTAAAGGCTCGCGCTGCCTCCCTTTTGTTCTCTTTACTTGTGTAGATCAAGTTTGACCACACTTCGTTAAATTGTCAAGATGGAAAATACATGCATTTGAAATTCGATCTAATTTTGATAAATCGACATAAATCCATTCAAGTGGACAGAGTTGGGTAGGAAGAAGTTTGAAAACTCATAAAACATGGAAATCATAAGTACAACATGCTGAACTACTATATATACATGTGAGAAAGCTTGGCTTGTTGCATTCAGATCCATATTATCTAGACTTTCTTTCCGGAAAGGAACAAATATCGCCATCACTCGGGAAATTGAGAATGTTCTTTCCTGATAGTTGGAAACTCACATCGAGTGCATCATTTACAAAAAGAAGATGCACGCATATACCTTCGAAAAGACAATTAATTCAAGAGCAGTCTATCACGCTTACCTTTTGCTCAAGTTTGACCTTGCTAATTTTGGTAAGTTATCAATATGAATAATCTTAGCAAGAACCTGCGGTCAAAATTCTTGGTGGTGGTATGTGATATATCAAATGACCCCCTGATGGTTTCCTCCAAAAAAACACAAAACTTTCAAAGCAACCTACAATTTACTTTTAGTTCAAATTTGACCTAATTTCGATAAATCGGCATAAAGTCATTCAAGTGGGTAGAGTTTGCTAGGACAAAATTTGAAAACTCATAAGATTAAACATGGTAATCATAAGTAAAACATGTTGGTCCACCTAGTATGTCAGGAAGCTTGGCTTGTAGCATTCAAATCCATATTCTTCGGACCTTATTTATGGAAAAGAAAAATCTCGTCGCCATTCGCGAAATTGAGAATGCTCTTTTCCATATAATTGGAAAATCACACAGGCAACATTGTTTACTATAATAAGATTCACCCATCTACCTCAAAGAAATTTAATTCAAGGGCAATCTAATGCTCTTACTTTTAGCTCAAGTTTGACCTAATTTCGTTAAATCGGGAAGAAGTCAGTGAAGTGTGCGAAGTTAGCTAGGAAACTGTGGTCCACTTATTTGTGTGATAATTGGGCAGTTACATTTTCTTCTAACTGTGGTAGGTCTGGTAGGTGCGAGGTGGTTCAGTTAACACGGTCGATGAAAGTACAAGTTACATCAACGACCTCATAGAAAACATCCATGTCCATGCACTTAGCACAAGGTACCTGAAACTATGCAGTGAAGTGTGGTTTGAGGTTTGTCAATAGTAGCATTCATTATACATGGTGAAGACTATCAACAGAATTTTCTAGATGCTAAGAATGGAAAAGAAGATCCAACGGTTAGCAATTTATTGATTTGCCAGTCTTGATCCAACGTTCAAAGTTCAATGTTATCCGTAGACTATATAGTGGTATGGTATTGTAAGAGATAAGATAAGATCAAGTTAATATAATTAGTACTATAGCGAATGGACGATCTTTTTAATAACCTTCCCTCCCGATATTTGGGAAGCAAGTGAAAAGTTTGAAACCGGAAAAGTTTGATTTTTTCCGCCAAGGACCAAAGTGGAAACTCACACTTACAACGTTGTTTGCTAAAAGAAGATGCACCCATCTACCTTCGAAATTACATTCAAGATCAATCTACCGTGCTTACTTGTAGCTCACGTTTGACCTAGTTTTGTTAAATCAACAAGGAGTACTACTGCGAAGTGTACGAAGTTAGATAGGAACCTTGAAAAATGGAATTATATAAGAAATCATGGTCCACTTTGTGTGATAATTGGGGAGGTTGCATTTTATTCTAACTATGACAGGTCCCCTAGCAGCGAGGTGCTTGAGTTAACATGGTAGGTGTAAGTACAAGTTACATCAAAGACCTCATAAAATGAAAATTACATCCAGTTCCATGCATTTAGCAAAAGGTCCCTGAAACTAAGCAATGGAGTGTGTTTTGAGGTTCGCGCATACTAGCGTTCGTTGTGCCAAAGACTATCAATATAATCTTCTAGATGCTCAGATTGGAAAAGAAGATCCAATGGCTAGCGATGTTTGGAGTTGCCAGTCTTGATCCAACGGTGAATGTTTAAAGTTATCTTACACTATACTATGGTGATATGGTATTGTAAGAGATAAGACAAGATAAAGATAAGATAAGAAGTACTACTGTGAATGGCCGGTCTTTTGAATAGCCTTTCCCTCCTGATGTTTAGGAAGAGTGAAAATTTCTAATCTGGAATAGTTTGAATTTTTTGGCCGCAAAAGACCAAAGAGGTTTCCTTCCTATGTACTACTCCACTACTACTCCCACTCCAAACCAACGTGGTTGCCGAACACGCCAAAGAAACAGAGCCGACCCTAAAAAAATAGATCCGCCATACCGAGGCATACGTGCGCAGCACGATGCTGTGGACAAGCGAGGGATCATCTGGGTCGGTGCGCGAGGGGAGAGGAGTGGAGAGATGAGATGAAGCAAAGGATAGAGAAAACACACATTTTTTTGGGTGCATAGGTCCTGAAATTTACTACTAATAGTAATAATAGAGTGTGCACTGTAAGGCGGCAGGAGTACCTCGTGTCAGGAATCCATCATTACTATGCCCTGACATCGAACCGCCTTCAATTCCTCCTCTTCGCTAGTCTCGCGCTGCCTCTTTTTTTAAAGGCTCGCGCTGCCTCCCTTTTGTTCTCTTTACTTGTGTAGCTCAAGTTTGACCAAATTTCGTTAAATTGTCAAGATGCAAATTTGATTATGTTCTTTCCAGGTATTTGTAAACTCACACCGACAACATTGTTTATTTAAAGAAGATGCAGATGCACCCATCTACCTCCAAAAAGACAATTAATTCAAGAGAAATCTATCTCGCTTACTAATGTGTGGCTCAGATATGTAGAGCTCGTTGGGAACCCCAAGAGGAAGGTATGATGAGCACAACAACAAGTTTTCCCTCTGTTACGAAACCAAGGTTATCGAAGCAGTAGGAGTAAGGAAATAACTCCAAGGTGTTGCTAACAACTTGGAACCTACACAACACAAAATCAAAACGTTTCCCCAACTTATAGTGAGGTTGTTAATCTCACCGGTTAGCTGAAAAAAAAGGATTAAAATAATAGTGTGGAAGATAGTAGTTGCTTGAATAAAGTAAATAGTAATAGTAACAGTAGATGGAATATCAATGATAAACATTGGATCGGGTTCCACAGTTCACTAGAGGTGTTCTCCTTAAGATAGATAGCATGTTGACTGAACAAATTACAACGGGGCAATTGACCGATTGAGAAAGAATAACAATGCGTATATTAGACATCTTGACTCCTATGAGATTTGATTGGGCATTACAACAATATACATATACCGTAATCCAACTACATATATGACTAATAATCCACCTTCAGGTTATCATCCGAACTCCTTCCAGTATTAAGTTGCAAGCAACAGATAATTGCATTAAGCAATGTGTGTAAAATAAACAGTATAATTACCCCCTAGACTAAGGATTGTTTTTTCTCCATAGTAGGAACATCACATCTATAATCTTAGAGTTTTCTATCACTTCCCCATATTAATAGAGGCATGAACCTACTATCGAGCCTAAATACTCCCTCCTGGAGTTGCAAGCATCTACGAACAACGAAGAGCATGCAAGATCACAAATAACACAAACATGATAGAATTAATAATCAATCTGACATAGTATCTCAATATCCATCGGATCCCCGCAAACACAACATGTATGATTACAAATAGATGATCTTGATCATGAATGAAACTTACAAGATCTAAACATGATAGCACAAACGAGGATAAACAACCATCTAGCTACTGTATGGACCCATAGTCCAATGGTGAACTACTCACGCATCACTCTAGAGGCTGGCATGGTGATGAAGAAGGCTTCCGGGATGATCTCTCCCCTCCGGAAGGGTGCTGGGAAGAGCTTCGGAACTCCCCCGATCTAGGGACGATGGCGGCGGCTACGGACTGTTTTGTGGACATTTGATCGGGTACTTATGGTTTCTGCATCAGGGTGATTTTATAGGCGACAGGGCAAGGTCAGTGGGCACCCGAGGGGCCCACAACTAAGGATGGCGTGCCCCCTAGGTCGTGCCGCCCTAGGGTGTGGCTGCCTCGAGGCCCCCCTTCGGCTGCCCTTCGGACTCCGTGTTCCTTCTGGTAAAATATTGACTTTGGCTTTTGTCCCATCCAATTCCGAGAATATTTCCTTACTAGCTTTTCTGAAACCAAAAACAGCAGAAAACAGGTAATTGGCACTGCGGCATCTTGTCAATAGGTTAGTACCAGAAAATGTATAAAAATACCTCAAAGTGTAGACAAAACATAAGAAAGTCGATACAACACAAGCATGGAGCATCAAAAATTATAGATACATTTACGACGTATCACTTACTGGTACCCAAGTTTGACCTAATTTTTTTAAGTTGTCAAGATGCGAAATCTTAGCAAGAAGTTGAACCTATTGTCAAAATGTTCGGTGGTGGTTTGTTATATATTAAATGACCCCCCGATTTTTACCTCCAAATAATCTGCAAAACTAACATCGCAACCTATAACTTACCCTAGTTTAGATTTGACCTAATTTCGATAAATCGACATAAAATTATTCAAGCGGACAGAGTTAGCTAGGTTGGAGTTTAAAAACTCATAAAACATGTGAATCGTAAGTACAACATGCCGTTCCACTATATATATGTGAGAAAGCTTGGCTGTGGCATTCAGATCCATATTCTCTAGACTTTCTTTTTGAAAAGGAACAATCCTTGTCATCACTCAGGAAATTGAGAATCTTCTTTCCTGATAGTTCGAAACTCACACCGAGGGAATCGTTTACATAAAGAAGATACACACATCTACCTATGAAAATAAAAAATTAATTCAAGAGCAATCTATCGCGCTTACTTGTTTATCAAATTTGACTTAATTTCGTTAAGTTGTCAAGATGAATAATCTTAGCAAGAAGTTGAACATGCTGTCAAAATTCTTGGCTGCGGTTTGTGATATATTAAATGACCCCGCAATGGTTAGCTCCAAAAAATCACAAAACTTTCAAAGCAACCTACAATTTAGTTTTAATTCAAATTTGACGTAATTTCGATAAATCAGCATAACGTCATTCAAGTGGGTAGAGTTTTCTAGGACGAAGTTTTAAAACTCATAATGTTAAACATGGGAATCATACATAGAACATGTTGGTCCACTTAGTATGTCAGGAAGCTTGGATTGTGGCATTAAAATCATATTCTTTGGACCTTCTTTATGGAAAAGAATAATCTCATCATCACTAGGGAGATTGAGAATGTTCTTTTTTAGATAATTGGAAACCCAGACCGACGACATTGTTTACAACAAGAAGATGCACCCATCTACCTCAAAAAAGACATCTAATTCAAGGGCAAACTAGCTCTCTCACTTTTATCTCAAGTTTGACCTAATTTCGTTAAATCGGCAAGAAGTCAGTGAAGTGTGCAAAGTTAGTTAGGAAGCTTGAAAAATTGAACTAAGAAACCATGGTCCAATTATTTGTGCGATAATCGGGGTAGTTGCATTTTATTCTAACTATGGTAGTTCCCATAGGTGCGAGGTGGTTCAGTTAACACGGTCGGTGAAAGTACAAGTTACATCAAGGACCTCATAAAAATGAAAATTACATCCATGTCCATGCACTTAGCACAAGGTCCCTGAAACTATGCAGTGAAGTGTGTTTTGAGGTTTGTGCATACTAGCATTCATTGTACATGGTAAAGACTATCAACAGAATCTTCTAGATGCCAAGAATGTAAAAGAAGATCCTACGGTTAGCAATGTTTTGATTTGCCAGTCTTGATCCAATGGTCAAAGTTCAAAGTTATCCACACACTATATAGTGGTATGGTATTGTAAGAGATAAGACAAGATCAACTTAAGATAAGAAGTACTACTACGAATGGTCGATCTTTTGAATAACCTTCCCTCCCGATGTTTGGGAGGCAAGTGAAAATTTTAAAACCAGAAAACTTTGAATTTTTGGTCGCCAAGGACCAAAGTGGAAACTAACACCGACAACGTTGTTTTCTAAAAGAAGATGCACCCATCTACCTCCGAAATTACATTAAGATCAATCTAATGCGCTTATTGTAGCTCAGGTTTGACCTAGTTTTGTTAAATCGATAAGAAGTACTACTATGAAGTGTGTGAAGTTAGCTAGGAACCTTGAAAAATGGAATTATATAAGAAATCATGGTCCACTTAGTGTAATAATTGGGGAGGTTGCATTTTCTTCTAACTATGGTAGGTCCCCTAGGAGCGAGGTGCTTGAGTTAACACGATCAATGGAAGTACAAGTTACATCAAGGATCTCGTAAAAATGAAAATTACATCCAAGTCCATATATTTAGCAAAAGGTCCCTAAAACTAAGCAATGGAGTGTGTTTTGAGGTTCACACATACTAGCGTTCGTTGTGCCAAAGACTATCAATATAATCTTCTAGATGCTAAGAATGGAAAATAAGATCCAACGACTAGCAATATTTGGAGTTGCTAATATTTGGAGTTATCCGTACACTATACTATGGTGGTATGGTATTGTAAGAGATAAGAAAAGATAAAGATAAGACAAGAAGTACTACCGCGAATGGATAGTATTTTGAATAGTCTTTCCCTCCCTATGTTTGGGAAGAGTGAAAATTTCGAAACCAGAATAGTTTGAATTATCTTGGCCGCCAAGGACCAAAGTGGTTTTCTTCCTATCTACTACTTGTGCACGTGCGTCAACCAGCCTTGTCGTTCCATTTCACACCCTGCGACCAGCAGCACACTGGTTCGAAAGTGAGGAGATTTTGTGTGTGTGTGTGAAGTAAGTATAGTAGTACAAAGGGCATTGGTCATCTGCTCAGTCGAGAAGGACCTGACCGCTTTTCCTTTCTTAACTTTAGGACCCTTTGTGCTAATTTTATGGACCTCTTTGTAATTTTGTCTTTTTTGAGTTCTTTGATGTAAACCGTACTCCCACCGACCATGTCGAGTTTTAACTACAAGCATGCTCTTAAAATTTTCAAAAAATCTTTTGAAGCCAACAAGGAATTCAGCATATCGAAAACCACCGAAAATATTTTTCGTAAAACTTTCGAAGCAACATACAATTCACTTGTAGTTCAAATTTGACCTAATTTCAATAAATTGGCACAACGTCTCATTCAAGTAGGCAGACATAGCTAGGAAGTTTTAAAATTCACAAAACATGGGAAAATTGAGAATGTTCTTTCCTGATAGTTGGAAACTCAACCCGACGTCATTGTTTACTAAAAGATGATGCACCCATCTACCTTCCAAAAGACAATTAATTCAAGAGCAGTCTACCGCGCTTACATGTAGCTCAAGTTTGACCTAATTCAGTTAAGTTGTCAAGATGCAAAATTTTATCAAGATGTTGAACCTATTGTCAGAACTCTTGAAGGTGGTTTGTGATATATTATGACCCCCTGTTGGTTAACTCCAAAAAATCGCAAAACTGTCAGCGCAACCTACAACTTACTCGTAGTTCAAATTTAATTTGACATATATTCGATAAATCGACATAAAGCCATCCAAGTGGACAGAGTTAGATAGGTCGAAGTTTCAAAATTTGAGAAACACGGGAAGTAGTACACAACATGTCGGTCCACTATATATGTCTAAAAAGCTTGGTTCGTGGTCTTCAGACTTTCTTTGTGGAAAGGAACAATCTCGTTACCACTTGGAAAATTGATAATGTTCTTTCCTGATAGTTGGAAACTCACACCGACGATATTGTTTCAAGAAGATGCACCCATCTACTTCCGAAAAGATATTTACTCCGAGAGAAATGTATAGTGCTTACCCATATCTCAGGCTTGACCTAATTTCATTAAATAGGCCATACTCATCATACTACTTCCTTTCTCGAGTGTTTTTAAAATATGGCTAGATTTGACAACTAAGCTTTAAATTTTACGACTTAGTTTTAGGTTCAAATTTTACACAGACAGTGTGAGTACATTTTAAATCAAGGACCTAAAAAGGTACAAGAACATTGAGGTCCATACATCTCGAACCAAGCACCATAAAATAAAGCAAGGAAAATATTCGGGTAGGCTCCTTCTCGAGAGAGCTTCTCATCCAGCCATACTCTTCATACTACTTCCATTTCGATTGTTTTCAAATTATGGAAAAAATTGGTGGCATATATGGACTAGTACAACATCAGAACAATCTACTGCCATTGATAAAAATAATTACTAGTACAATAGTATTAGTTCCACAAAATACTTCTATAATACCAACATGAGAACATTTGAGAGATTCGGTAGCTTTTGAAAGATTCAGCAGTACAAGCCATAGTCTGCACTCAATCTGAAAATTCCCATTACATAGTTGCCATCGGTAATAAACGAATACATGTCCCATAATATATACTACTCCAAACAGCTATGAGAGAGTTTAGAATCACCACAAGATCTTGTTGGATTTTTTTCCTAAATAGGCCCAACCCATTTATTATATGCCAATAAATTCCTAAAATCCTAGAGGCCCATTTGGCCCATTCATGCAAGAAAAGAGCTGGGACAAATGTTTAGTCCCACATTGCTAGTTGAATGGAAGTTGGACTAGCTTATAAGGAGAGATCTTCCACCACTTGTACGAGCTTGAGAATAGAAGACATATACACGCGCGCTCCTCCTCCTCGCTCGCCACACCACGCCACGCCTCATCACGACGCGTGCGCGCGCCGCGGGTTGCGGGAATCTCGCCGAGCCGAGCTTTATTTTGCCATGCATGAATGGTATATGAACAGTTGTATAGAAACTGAAACATTTTTTCTCAAGTGGACTTTTAATATGAGTTAAATGAATACGAACTGAGTGGAGGTTGTCCGGTGGGCTCCGCCTATTCGTTTCAACTTATGTCCATTCGTTTCATCTCCTACGCAGTCTGTCTGCCTTCCCCTTTGTGCCTATATAAGAGAGAGAGGTCGCGCCTCCTCTCAGACACACTGCCACACATCCTTTGCGCCTCCAATTCCAGAGCACTGCGCTACCTAGATCTTCGCCATACCGTCTTGCGGCGTGCACCGCGAGCCGGGACAGTAGGTCTCCGAGACCCTGCTGCTTCGAGTCCTGTACGGGAGAAGGGCGATAAGGTTTTTGGGGAGCGCTATCGGCGCGACTACTGGCTTCATCACGGAATCTCTCTCGGATAGCGATTGCGCCGACGTCTTCCCCAACGAGGACTTCTTCCCCGACATCAGCACCCTCTTCCTTGATGACATGGCTAACAATGGTGCCAACACGAACACTGGAGGTTCCTCTTCTGCTGCTGCTACCGTGTATGTTTTCTTTCTCAATCTTGTTCTGATCGCATCTCAAGATCTTCGTCTTGCATTCTGTTTGCTAACCTATCTTAATATGTTTTCGCTATTTCACATGATTAATATTTTTTCTATTATTCTAATCATGTTTTATTCAACAATCCAAAAACCTTATTTCAGGCAATTTGCCCCAAGTGGTTTTGTTACTTCTATGAAGCCACCTGTGTTCGAAGGTGTCAATTACAAACAATGGCATGCGAGAGCAGTGCTCGGGTTTCAGACCATGAGCTGCTATAACGCCATCTATGGCGCACCTGAGGGGATCTTAGTTCCGCTCAGGAAGAGGCGTTCCAAAAACTTGATACCACTTTAAAGGATCCCTTGATCATCATTCTTGGCGAAAATATTGTTGATTCATATCTGTCATTTAGCAATGGCAAGGATATGTGGGATGCACTCGAGAGAAAATTTGGAGTCTCCAATGCTAGCAGTGAACTATATGTCATGGAACAATTCTATGACTATAAGATGGTTGATGACCACCCCATTATGGAGCAGGCTCATGAGATACAGTCACTTGCCAGGGAGCTTGAGCACATCACTTGTGTGTTACCGGACTAGTTTGTTGCCGGAGGTATTATTGCCAAACTTCCCCAGTCATGGAGGAATTTTGCTACTTCTCTGAAGCACAAGAGACAAGAGTTTTCCGTGATGGATCTCATTGGGACTCTTGATGTGGAAGAGAAGGCGAGAGCAAAAGACACACGTGCTCGAGGTACCGAGGGAGGTTATAATGCCAATCTGGTACAGAAAAGGAATTTCCAGCCTCACAAGTTCAAGAACAAAGGCAAGTTTTACAGCAAAGGAAAGTTCGATGGAAAGAACAAGGCCTCACAGTCTACCAGCTTCAAAAATAAGACTGATAAGAAGAAAGGTGCTTTTCATGTATACGGTGATCCTGATCATTGGGCTCCTGCTTGTCCCAACCGCGTTGACAAGCGCTAACATGGGAAGGCAGCAAGACTACTAATGTTGTCATGGGCGACATTGAGATGAAAGATGTTGGGTATGGTATATTACCTATTGTTCTTTCATTATGTCATTCTCCTGATTGGTGGATTGACATGGGCGCTTGAAAGGATCGTATGGGCACCTAGAGGGGGGGGTGAATAGGTGCTACTTCAAATTTTCTTCTTTTTCAAATTAAGGTTTGACAATAAGGTAAATTCTCTAGATAATGCAACTATGGTGAATTTACCTATATGACAAATATGCAAGAGCTACCACAACACAAAGTAGTAACAAGTAAGTAAGGTGCGGTAAAGGATAGAGGTAACCAAAAAGTGGACGCGGAGACACAAGGATTTGTTTCCCGTAATTCCTTCCTTTAGAGGGGAAGTACGTCTACGTTTGGAGAGGGGGTGGTTTCAAACCACCAACGCCACGAGAGGCCTCCCTTGTTCTCCGATGAATCTCACCCCAACGGGATCGATTCACCTTCCACTATATCGGCAACCTTCAAGGTGGAAGCCGACACCGTTACAAGTTTGGGGCACACATCCACAACTTAATTGGAGGCTCCCAAATACAAGCAAGCTGTCAAGGCAATCAAAGACAAGCTTGTAAGAACAAAAACAAGAGCTATGATTTCCAACAAAACACTAGAGCAAAGGGGGCCCTCAATGAAATGAGGGGGAAATGAAAATCTCTTTTGGTGAAGTAGTAGATCAGGGCTTCCTCCTTCGATTCCCCAAAGATCAAGGACTTTGGGTGGTTGGATGAGGAGATCTTGAGAATTTGAGTGGCTCCAATGGACTCCAATGGTGGGCAATGACTTTAATGTGCTGAGCAATTTGTCCCAAGGTAGGTGGAGGGGTATTTATACCCCTCCTCGAAATATATGGCCGTTGGAGCATTTAATGACCGGTAGTACCGGTACTCAAGCGGTAGTACCGCTTGCATGCGGTACTACCGGTCCAGTACCGGACCAGGTACCGGAGGTGACTCTGTTCTTCAGTGTTCTTCAGTCTTTGGGCGGTACGCCCTTGCGGTACTACCACCAAGCGGTAGTACCGGAGGTAGGAAGCGGTACTACCGGTTCGGGCGGTAGTACCGGTCCCAAGTACCGCTTGGTACTGACCAAAACGGAGAGGGGTGGGTGCTAGTCAGTATGCCACGGTACTGACGAGCGGTACGACCGCCTCAAGTGGTAGTACCGCTTGTACCAATCGATACTACCGGTTGGGCCGGTAGTGCCGCTTCATGGTACCGGTGGGTACTGACTAGTACGCACCCTTCTCTGTTTTGATTAGTGCCAACCGGTACTGGAACCGGTAGTACCGGTGTCAAGCGGTAGTACCGGTTGCAGGTCCGGTACTACCGATTGACACAGAAGTTTTTGCAAGGGGAAATGTTATGCCATAACTTGTGCCTCCTTTTATCAATCCTGTGATAAACTTAGTACACAGTTAAATTGATAAGTGTATTGTGATCAAACATCAAAATCAGAGGGATAGAAAAATGCTCTTCCAATCTCCCCCTTTTTGGTGTTTGATGACAATACACTTTTGCAGGATGATTTTAACAATAGGCAAATGATATTTGTAAAATAGAGAAGAGACTCCCCCTAGATGTGTAGAGACAAACCTCCCCCTCTATTTTACAAACCCAACATGGGTACACAAGTATGGATACTAGCATTTGAAAACATACCTTTGCACAGAACATGTGATGAGGAATATATAGACAATAGATATTGCATAACATCACAAGATGGATCCAAAGAAATAAACCACATAGTCGCATAAGATGGATCCAACCACATAGTTTCACATGACATAAACCACATAGTCTCACACGACATAAACACATAGTCTCACACATAAAATAGAGAGAAATCGAAGATCACAAGCAATAAAAGGATCAAAGAGAAGAACGAGCTTGTGACTTCCCATGCAACACCCGTGCCTAAAGTGCAACTTCTCCCCCTTTGGCATCAAGACGCCAAAAAGGGACAAGTGCAGAGCTACCGCCCCAAAGGTCAATCATCATACTCCTCCTCATCCTCATCCTCAAGGTCCTCCTCATCCTCATACGTAGGTGGGGCGCGGTGCGAGGAAGAGACATCATCATCCCAACGGCTGTGCTGAGAAATCCACTAATCTTCTGGAGTGATGTTGTTCTCGGATCCCTCGGAGATGGTCAACCCTTGAGCAGACATCAGTTCCTTCTGACGAGCACAGGCTTTCTTGGCATACACGTGCGCCTCATACATGCGCTTCTGGTTGTCAACCTGGAAGCAGAAGATCTTCTTGAGCTTGACCTCCATCCTTTTGGCCCAAGAGGGCTTGGCGTTCTTGCGGCGAGAGACACCATAGTCAGTGTCATGACCACTGTCAGCATGCTCAGAGTCATCCTCATCCTCATCCTCCTCACCTGCCTCAACGCGAGGTTTAGCATGGGTCTTGATCTTGAGTGCCTTAGG
This sequence comes from Avena sativa, assembly GCA_916181665.1. Taxonomy (NCBI): domain Eukaryota; kingdom Viridiplantae; phylum Streptophyta; class Magnoliopsida; order Poales; family Poaceae; genus Avena; species Avena sativa. The sequence goes on from OV702298.1 coordinate 117,011,082, forward strand.
CTTGTGCACAACGAGAGAGCGAGTGGAGAGCGTCCTAGCAATGACGGGGCACTTGGACACAATGAGGGCCATAATGTAAGGAGAAAATGGTGGAACCCTCTGAGTGTGTGCGGCAGCAACCATTTCATTCCAAATGAAGTCTGTCACATCAAGAGGTTGGCCTGATTCTCTGTTGAGGAAGGTGTTGAACAGCAAGTCAACGGAGAACCCATGTATCTCGTCCTTGTTGCCCGCACGAGGAGCAACAGTCTCACGGAAAATGCGATGAAGAATGTCATATGTGGGGAGGAGATCCTTGATCTTGCTAGCAACCCCACGGCCTCGAATATACAAAGGTGTGAGAACATCCTTTTTGGAGGGATGCTCCTGCATGTGATAGCCGAAACCACAAGGAACGTCCCGGCCGCGGTCCTCATACCCCAAGATGGCAGCAAACTCCACAAGAGTAGCTTCCTTGACAGCACCTTGAGTCATCCAGGTAATCTTCCGATTGCGACCATTGTGGAAGTGTGCAGTGGCATAAAACTGGCAGATGAGTAGGGGATCATAGTCATGCTGAAACTCCATAATGGGAAACATGCCAAGGTTTGAGCAGATTTCCTTAGCTTCAGCAAAGTAGTCAGAGTTCTTGTCAATGTGTCCCATGTCAAGCCACTGCTGAGGCACCACCAGCTGGGTATTGGTCAAAAGAACCTCATGATACACACGCTCTTGGAAGTCATCATAGAAAAGACTGTCTGCCCTTGACTCGCTCCTGTTGCGGGAGTATGCATTGCCCACCCGGAGAGCCCTAAAGTCTGCCTCAGAGATGTCTGAAAGTTTCTTTGGCCCAGATGGCCCAGAGCTGAGACTCTTGGTACGCCCAGTGGAAGGGGGCGAGAGGGAGGGGCTCTGCCACGCCCAGCTGAGCGCTTGGTAACCCCTTCACGACCCCCACGACCACCTCGATTGGTAGGCAACTTGGAACAATGTCTTGGCTGTGGCATAACTTCTTCCTCAGACTCAGTCTCTTCCTCAACAATATCACGGTCAGACTTGGAGCGCTTGCGTGCACCCCGAGAACCACCTGCATCTATGAAAGCACGAGGGAGGATAGCAAGGAGATAAGGACACAAGAATCAAGAAGGAAAAGACCAAGAGAATCTACAATTTGGGAAGAACAATGTGGTCAGAGTGGACCGGTACTACCGGACCTGACGACCGGTAGTACCTCTTGCAAGCGGTAGTACCGGAAAAAGTTCCGGTACTACCGGTTGAGCGGCACACCAGTTGTCAGATCTGATGGGAACGGCCCAAATTGACGGTATGAACTGCTAAATTGAAGATTCTACGCGGTAACAAGGAATAATATGGCAGTACAACCTTGCAAGTAGTCAATTTCTCCACAAATCTAAGCCAAAACCTAGATCTAATGGGGAAATCAAACAAGAAGAGAAGGGGCGGTTGTACCGGGATCCATGGCGGTGGAAAGTAGTGGGAGCCCGCCTAGAGGCCGAATCCAAGGAGAATCCGGAGAGAGGAGGGCGCGGCAGGGCTCCGGTGGCTTCAAAATCTCCGGTGGCGACGCAGGTTTGAGTGGAGGACGTGGGAAATAATGAGGCACCGAGGGGTGCCTCTCGCCACGCGTCCAATATATACCTGGAAACCGTCAACCGGTAGTACCGGTTGTTGGAGCGGTATGACCGCTTGCAAGCGGTAGTACCGGTTCCACGACCGGTAGTACCGGTGGCCGGTAGGACCGGACATGCGGGCGGTAGTACCATTCCTGGAGCAGTTCTGCCAGGAGCCAACCTGGGAACTTCCTAGGTCCGGTAGTACTGCTCGCACATCCGGTAGTACTGGTCCCATCTGAGTCCAAGGCCAGGGATCAAGGATGATTCTTGTGCGGATAGAGAGAGGGTTCTCGTGAGGGGGTACGGAGGCTTGGGTTAAGACAAGTGAGCTGAGAAGCACATGCACTCTAAAAAACAATGGAAGAAACAAATAAATACCAAACTAGAGTGCATGAGACTAAGAATGATGAAGACAATTCAAATAGATGACAATCATGAGAGAAGACCAATTCAACTAAGTGACAAACATGAGTAAGCCCATCAACCTCTCGATTGAGAGGGGGCGGTGGCCTAGGCCACCATATTTGAGTATACTCGGCTTGGCACCATGAAGATGTATCTTGGGTCCATTACCGAAACTCATCATTGAGCTCACATATCACAAAATGATATTAAGAGGAATGATTTTTGTTTAATTTGCGCATAATGGGGGGAGGGATAGTCCAATCAATTAGGACCGCACTCCCCCTATGTCCATGCCTACACCTAAACCAAACATGGGTCAAGTATTAGGTGAGAGTGCAAGATAATCAAGTCAAACTCCTAGAATCTACGATATTTAGTTCATTCCTCAAGTAGCAAAACCTTGCTTCATCAAGTGGCTTCGTGAAGATATCGGCAAGTTGATCTTTGGTTGATACATAGTGTCACATCCCAAGATTTTCCAAATCTTGTAATGTGAAAAACAAAATGAATAAAATAAAACTTTGTTGATTTTCAGGGCCAGAAGAAACTTTTTGAATCCAATTGGAAACCTTCAAACCAATTTGGATCAAATAAAATCCTAAAGGGATTTAAAAAAAATATTTGATAAAGGAAAATAAAATATTTTGGAATTACTATTTTGGATCTTTTAAATAAAAGGATTTGGTTTTCAAAAGAAATAGAAGTTTTATAAATAAAGATTATTTTATAAAGCCAAATTAAAAACTTGGCCAAGCCTTTGAAATAAAATATTTCTATTTGATAAAAACAGTAAAGGTTTATTTAAAATAAATTAATAAGGATTTAATATCCAAGTTTTATTAATAAAGGTTTTACTATTTCCAAAACATCAAAACTTATTTATTTATTTAAAATAAGTTTTCCAAGTATTTTATATTCCCAAATAAAACCTACTGATTTGGTTTTGAAAATAATTAGATTTAAAAAGGGATATTTAAAATAAAACAAATCCTTTTGATTTAATAACAATGGTCTATTTATTTAATTAATAATGGACCCTAAAATAAAATTATTATTTTGGTTTTGGAATTTTGGTTTATGTTACTGAACAGAACCAAATTCAAAGTTGTATAGTGTGGTGATTGTTTGAATTGATTTGAATGTTGATTTGTTTGTTTGAATTTCAAAACAGAAAAAGAATTAGAAAAAGTTTCAGAACAGAAAAAAATAGAGCAAGGACCCAGCCCAGCCGGCCAGCCCAACTAAGCCCAGTACCAGCCCATCTCCCCTTCCCCGAAGAAAACGTTTCACACTCAGTTTCTAACCCGAACAGACGCTGACTGGTGGCCCTCTTCTTCCCCTCACTTCATCGCTGACAGCAGGGACCCACGCAGCCAGCTCACTCCTCCTTCTTCCTCGCGATGACCACGCCGGCCGTTTTTGCCAGTGATTCCGCGGCTTCAATTCACCTTAATGCGGCCACCATTACTCGTTGCGACCACGCACGTTAAAGCGCCCACTCTTCCTCTCCATTTCCCCTCACGCGCCTCCCTCTCTCTGCCACCAGGCTGCCTCGAATTGGCCCTGCACCGCCGCTGTTCCGGTGAGCTTCTCCGGTGAATTCCGACAAACCGCAGCCGCGCCTCACCTCCCTCTGCACACAAGCTTGCTCTCCAGTCCCAGGCGCACCTGCCCGTGTGCTCCACTCGCCCGCGCGCGTTCCCTAGTGTCGACAAGCACGACACAGAGCGTCGCCGCCGTCTGTCTCGTCTCCGTCAAGCTCCTTCGGTAAGCCTCGACCGCCCCTAGCCTTCCTATTGATGCTCACATCATCTCCAGTTCAGTTTGCGTCTAACCGTACCGTCCATTTGCCTTGGGGTGAACTGCAGCGTCGCCCCGTCATCAACCAGAGCCGCCAGACGCCGTTGCAAACTCCGGCGAGCAATCGTCACTGTTCCTGAGCGCCCTTCGCCAAGCCAACGCGACCTCGAGCTTCAACTCGACCCTGCGAGCACTGTAAGCCATTTCCCCCTCTCCCTCGCTTCCTAGCTTCGCTGGAAACCTCCTGCCCGAGCGTGCGCCGCCACCCGCCGCCGCCAGCGCCGCCGATCTTTGGCAAGCATGCTAGCGACCGTAGGATCTTGATCTGACGGATGCGATAGAACGTGAGCGAAAGGGTAAGTAGTGTCTCTGCACCGCACGATCTCACTTAGATCCAACGATCCAGAGAGATCAATCCGAGCGAACCGGTACCGACGAATTAGAACACGCCACGTGTCTCTGCTGGTTTGATTTAAAACAGAATTGATCTAATTGATGTTCAATTTTGTAAAATCTATAACTTTTGATCCACACGTCCAAAAATTACAAATTTGATATCGTTGGAATCAGTGGAACAAGCCCTAGCCAACCATGCAATTGGTTTAGTAAATAGTATATGTTAGATTGTTTGTTTTTGCAGAAACATTTGTATGCTTGTTTAGATTAGAAAAATTGTTCAAAAATGTTTTTGAGTTTGAAACCTTGGCAAATTGGTTTGTTGTGAACTTACTGACCCTAGGAACCAACCCATGGTTTTGAAAATGGATTTGATAAAGTTTAGGATGGATTAATTGGTTTAGCCCATTTCTAGCCAAATAAAAATAATGGTTATGTTATGAAAATGATTTTGGAGTAAAAACTTTGGGAAAATGTTTTGGATCAAACCTACTGACCCTAAACACCAAGTTTTGAGAAACAACAACTTATTTGGTGAACCACTTAAAGTTGTTGCTTTGATAAAAATATTTTTCACCACATAAAATGTTGAATGGATTTAAAAATGGTTTATGGATAAAACCCTTTTGCAAATGACTTTGACACTTTGGAAAAATGACCATTTTGAACCTTACCAAGTTTGGAAGCCTAGTGGAGACCATCTTTGCAAATAAACCTATCTCTTGCATGCTTACATGCATGACCTAGATCCCATTGTTTTGTGTGTGTGAAATTGTTGATTGATTATTGGTTTGGAATGCTAGTTGATATTGTGTTTGCTTGATTGATTGTAGTGAAGTTAGAAAAGTGTGAGACTAGCAAGATCAAGGAGTGAACCAACATTCCCTACCAAAAAGGCAAGTTACACTATCATCTAAAAAGTCCTACTATTTTCATTATACTTAGTGGATTTTGAAACATGCATGAAAATAATTTTATACTTATGCTATGCTAAATCCTAATAGGATACCCCATACATTCCTTAGTGAAAACAATGTAGTTGTTACATGCTTAGCCATGCTATATTTTGAAAAGTGATACATGTTGAGATTTTATGAAGTTGAGAAAAGGACTTGTGATTTTATATAATAAAACAAGGACTCAATGAACCACCTGGGTGGACAAGGATACTTTGAGTTTTGGAGAAGGTGGCAACAAAAGGAACCATGTCTATGGCAATCTCTTTGTGTTGTGCTCCAAAGAAAACCACCCAGGAAACTTAGAGATTGAACATGTTTCTCCAATTGTGGCTTTCGTGTGCAACCACATGCTATTTATGGCTCTGGCTTAGTCAACTACATTGGGAAGACCCATGCATTGTCTTCAGTTTACTGGACACGGGGACCTGGAATCCTACATGGGTGATGAAGACAAGCTAGCAATGGTGTATGGGAGGACCCTCTGGAAAGACTTCGTCACATTCTCAATCTGCCGGTACTCCATCTTGGTGAGCACTAATCCAGTGGCCACTGGTGGCAACAAGATGGGATTGTGACATGTGGGTAAAGTGTACTACTTCTGCAGAAGATAATAAAATCTAAGTACTTAGCCGTGTCCCCGGTTATGGACAATACTGAGCAACTAAAGTTTGAAGCTATGGGAAATCTCGACATTCTAATTTCAAAAACAAAACTTTTAAGACTTGATGCACTTGGGGGTACCAAGGAGCTCAAGAGATTTTGATAAAACTTGATGCACTTGGGGGTACCAAGGAGCTCAAGAGATTTTGATAAAACTTGATGCACTTGGGGTTACCAAGGAGCTCAAGAGATTTTGATAAAACTTGATGCACTTGGGGTTACCAAGGAGCTCAAGGATTTTTGACAAGGACTTGAACACTTGGGAATTTACCAAGGAGTTCAAGGGATTTTGAAAAGGAGATTTGACAAAGGACCAAAACCATTTTGAAAAGATAGGATAAATTCTGCTTCTGCAAATGAGCCTTAAACCCTACTCAGCCAAGAATGCATGTAATGATAGGATCCACTTATATGCTACATAGTAGTGAAACTTGCCAATACAATTCAAATGTATTGACCCTTGTGGCTGTAACTTGTAATGTTGCAGGTTTGATTGATTTTAGTGAAGATTGATTGATTAGGATTGCAAAGTCTACAACCAACATGTCTGCCTGTGGCACTTTGAAGATGAAGGACCCCATGCTTATAGTTATTCCGCTGCAATGTAATGTAATAGCCAAATGAGCTATGAAAGATGTAATAAAATTATGTTATTCCTGGTTATAAAGTTATATTATGACCTTTGTTTCTTGATATTACATCTTAACTTTGGATGCTAGCTATTGATCCAGGGACTAGCATTGTAAACACAGGGGACACCACCTTATGTTAATAAAGGTTGGGACACTCCCTCTACACATAGGATAGATCAATATCACCTCTAGCAACATGATCTCTAATAAAGTGATGTCGAATCTCAATATGCTTTGTCCTTGTGTGATCCACCGGGTTGTATGCAATCTTGATGGCACTTCCATTATCACATAGAAGAGGAACTTTGTCACAATGGACACCGTATTCCTTTAAAGTTTTCCTCATCCATAGCAATTGGGTGCAAGCACTAGCAGCAGCAACATACTCGGCTTCGGCGGTGGAGAGAGATATACAATTTTGCTTCTTAGAAGACCAACATACCAAGGACCTACCAAGGAATTGGCAAGCCCCGGATGTTGATTTTCTATCATCCCTGTCTCCCGCCCAATCCGAGTCTGTGTATCCACAAAGAGCGAATGTTGAGCCTTGAGGGTACCAAAGACCATAAAATGGGGTATGAACTAAATATCAAAAGATTCTCTTGACCGCCATTAAATGGCTTTCCTTGGGAGCCGCTTGATATCTTGCACACACACCTACACTCAACACAATATCGGGTCTAGATGCACAAAGATAAAGCAAAGAACCAATCATAGACCGATATACCTTTTGATCCACATCTTTACCATTTGGATTTTGTTCTAGATGAGTCTTTGTTGCCATGGGAGTTGGGGCTCCATTCAAATCTTGCATTTTGAATCTCTTGAGCATATCTTGAGTATACTTAGCTTGATTGAAGAATGTTCCTCCTCTAACTTGCTTGATCTCAAAGCCAAGGAATACTTTCAACTCCCCCATCAAGGACATCCGGAACCTACTAGTCATAAGCTTTGAGAATTCATCATTAAAAGCTTTGTTAGATGAGCCAAAGATAATATCATCAACATAGATTTGGCATACAAAAAGCTCCCCATTAACCCTCTTAGTAAAAAGAGTGGGATCGATTTTCCCAACCTCAAAGCCACGGTCAACCAATAACTCTCTAAGGTGCTCATACCACGTGCGTGGGGCTTGCTTGAGCCCATATAGCGCCTTATCAAGTTTGTAGACATGGTTTGGGAAGTTGGGGTCCTCAAACCCCGGGGGTTGCTTAACATATACCAATTCATTTAAAGGACCATAAAGGAATGCACTTTCTACATCCATTTGTTGCAACTTAAAGTTATCATGTGCCGCATAAGGAAGAAGGATATGGATGGACTCAAGGCGAGCCACGGGTGCATAAGTCTCTCCATAATCAATGCCTTCAATTTGGGAATAACCTTGTGCAACCAATCTAGCCTTATTCCTTACAATAATCCCATGCTCATCTTGCTTGTTCTTGAATATCCACTTTGTTCCAATAACATTGCGGCAATCCTTTGGCTTCTCAACTAACTTCCACACTTTGTTTCTCTCAAAGTTGTTGAGCTCTTTGTGCATAGCTTCTAACCAATCTGAATCTTCAAGAGCTTCCCACACTTTCTTTGGTTCAATCATGGAAATGTGAGCTTGATGTTCACTAAACCTCTTCAATTGTGCTCGTGTGGAAATTCCTTTCCTTAGATCTCCAACAACATTTTGGAGGGTGTGGTCTCTTATTTCCAACATTCTTTCCTTTCTAGCTTCGCGACGAGCGTGGATCTCCTCATTGTTTCTTGGAGGACCCTCTTCATCATTTTGATCCTCGTCTTGACCATCAACTTGACCTTGACCATCATTGGATTCATCCTCTACATTGGGAGGCAAGGATTGACCTTGGTCTTGATCAAGTGTTCTTCTAGCCTCAATTTGAGCACGTCTCAAAACAACTTGGATGGATCTTCCTTGGCAAATTGACTTGGCTCCACTTGACACCCCATCAAATGGACCAAGCTCCCTTTGACTAGAGTTCACACATTGATCACTATGTTGAGGGTCCACATCTTGTCTTTGGCTTGAGTCAATGTCCTCCTCGGTAGATGGAGCATGTTGAGGTTGTGAAGATGAGGGCTCCACTCGAGTGGAGCATAGTTCTTCTCGATCCGCCATAAGGGGTTCCTCAATGGGGCGGATATAACCCACACCCATTCTTCCTATGGCATCCTGAGGCATTTCATCATCTGCATCACAAGCATCAATACGCCCCCCTTGGGGACCATCATATTCTTCGAAGGTCACACTACAAGATTCTATGACGGCTCTGGAGAGCTTGTCATAGATTCTATAAGTGTGAGATTCGAGACCATAGCCAACAAAAATACCCTCTAATGCTTTAGATTCGAATTTAGACAAACGAACACCTTTGATGAGATAGAAACACTTACAACCGAACACCCGGAAATAAGATATGTTGGGCTTGTTACCGGTAAGTATCTCATATGGAGTCTTGTTGATTTTCTTGCGGAGGTAGAGCCGGTTTGAAGCATGGAAAGCGGTGGAGACGGCTTTGGCCCAGAAGTTGTATGGAGATTTAAACTCCGCCAACATGGTCCTAGCCATCTCAATAAGAGTCCGGTTCTTCCTTTCGGCCACACCATTTTGTTGAGGGGTGTATGCGGCGGAATATTGATGTTTAATCCCCTCATCACTAAGAAAGTCATTCAAGGTGTAGTTCTTGAACTCGGTGCCATTGTCACTTCTTACAATCAACACGGGAACATTGTGTTGCCGTTGAACCAAGTTGATGAAGTCGATAAAAGTCCTTTGAGTTTCACTCTTCAACTTGAAGAAATAAACCCAAGAGTATCTTGAAAAGTCGTCAACAATCACCAAACAATATTTCTTCCCACCAAGACTTGCATGAGATGGAGGACCAAATAGGTCCACATGAAGGAGTTCCAAGATCTTGTTAGACTTGATTTGGTTCGTGGTCTTATGAGGAGCGTCATGCATCTTCCCTAGAACACATGCCCTGCAAACACGATCTTTGGCAAAGGAAACATTTTCTTTTAGTCCAACAATATGGCCCTCTTTATGGAGACTTTGCAAAGTTCTCATATTGACATGGGCTAGTCGGCGGTGCCATAGCCAACCCACATCGGCCTTTCCATATAAGCACATCGGACCTGCAGTGGCTTGCCCCGAAAAGTCCACCACATACAAGTCATTTTCGACATACCCAACGAAAGCGACCTTGAGAGACTTGCTCCACATGAGGACCACAATATCATTATCAATAAAGACGGCAAAGCCCATATTTCCAAGAGCACGGACAGAAAGTAAATTGTATCCAAGGGTTTCAACAAGCATGACGTTCACGAGTGTAATGTCGTGAGCCACCACTACCTTGCCGAAACCCATTACCGTAGATTTTGACTTGTCGGCATATGTGACGGTGATTTGATCTTCATTTGACACCAAGTAATTGACAATAGACGAGCTTCCGGTCATATGACAAGTGCAACCACTATCAATCACCCATTTTGAACCTCCGGAAGCATAAGTCTACAAAAGATCAAGCTAGTTTTTAGGTACCCATTTTTCAATGGGTCCTCTTTTGTTAGCAACAAGGGTCTTGGGAACCCAAATAGACCAAGCAATATAACCATCATACGGACCAACATATTGTGCATACACATCACCATAGTAATCACGCATTAGAAGATAGTGAGGGTTAGCACTTCCCGCAAAATCATCATGAGACATAGTTTTGCCAATTGTGGTCTTACTTTCCACAATGGTCTTGTTGGTCTCTTGTGCGGGCTTGTCCTTCTTCTTCTTGTTGTTCTTCTTCTTTGTTTTGGAGACAAAACCAATGCCCCCTTTATCACCACTACGCCTTTGCTTGCTCAAAAGATCATCAATAGACTTGTTACCTTATGGAAATGTGGTCTTCGCAAGCTCCCCCTTCAACCTAGCATTCTCTTCAAGGATAGTTGTGATACTCGATGGAATGAAGTTACTAGGTGAAGGAATATTGGCCAATTGAGTTTGAAGCGTTTCATGGGACTTTGTGAGAGACAAGAGTTCACTCTCCAAGGCTTTGTGGGCCTTGTTAAGCAAGCTAAAGTCCTCGGCAAGTTTTTCATGAACCACACCAAACTCAACCTTGTCCTTTTTAGCTCTTTTGTATTTAGCAATAGCATGATCACGCTCTTTAATGAGTTTGTTAACAATGATGTCATTGGCCTCATCAAGCCCTTCAAGTTTTGACTCAAGGGACAACCTAGTCTCTTGTTCTTCTTCTAGAGCATTGCTTAAAGCCTCTAGTTCAATCATATGTTCATGCCCAAGTTTCCATCTAACATCTAGAAGCTCTTGAGTGTGGGAGAGTTGATCTAAGATGTTCCCAAAATGTAGTTTAGCATCACCTTCTAGGTTAGTCATGAACTCATCAAAGGCAATTAATTCCTTTTTAACATCAAGAGACATTTCATCATCAATTTCATCATTATATAATTGAGTAGAGTGGGATGATGAGGATACCTCCGTTCCTCTTGCCATAAGGCAAGTGACGTTCTTGGAGGAAGAGTTCTCATTTGGAGAGTCGAAGAGTGAGAGTATCGGAGTAGAGGTGGTAGCTAGAGCAGCCATACCATGTGAGGTTTCTTCTTCTTCCTCATCTTCATCATCTTCATTATCGGAGGAGTATTCTTCATGAGTGATCAAGACAATTTCTCCTGATTTCTTGTTGATGGGGTTCTTTTTGATGAAAGGTTTCTTGTAGGGTGACTTGAGAGTCTTCTTCAACACAAGCTTCCCACCATTATCTTCTCTCTTCTCATAGGGGCAGCTTGCCACAAAGTGATAGCGGTCACCACAATTGAAGCAAGTTCTCAACCTAGTGGCATTCTCTATTTTTCCATTTGGATTGCTTCTTCGTTGCATTTCCATCTTGGCCTTGGCGGGGTTCTTCCAAAAGTTCTTTGCATAGAAAGCCATATATTGACTATGAGCAATCTTGACATCATCGGGATGGTCCAAGGAGAGGCCTTCATCACTATCATCTTCATCTTCAAAGTCCACAACTTTGGCCTTTAAAGAAACATTGACCACATTGCTCATACCGAGGGCACAAGCACGGGCATCTTTGGCGTTCTTGGCGGCGACCTTGAAAGCGGCCATCTCTTGCATAACTTCATTTGAGGTCATGAGATGGTAGTTGTGTCTTCCTTGTAAGCTCTTCAAGTCTGTGGGATCAAAAGGCATGAGTGCACTCACATATTTCCTTTTTATCCATACATCATCCACATGAGAGGCACCCACATTTCTAAAAGTGGTGGCTGTGGTCTTGAGCCTTCGATACATGTCTTCGTGATCTTCACCTTCTTTAATGTAGAAACCTTCGGCTTCATTGCTTAGAGCATCATATCTGTTCCTCCTCATACTCTCATTTCCAACAAACAACACAATGAGAGCATCCCAAGCTTCCTTGGCAATGCTGAAGTGCTCAATGTGTGGATAATCCTTTGTTCCCAATCCTTGTTGAATCATATGCAACGCGGTGGCATTGAGTTGACTATTGACAACCTCTCTTCTTGTCAAGTTTTTTGGATCCCCAATGAAGAGTCCATGCTCGATGATGTTCCATAGTTCAATGCAAGAGCTGCGCATATGAGTTCTCATTAGTGATTGCCATTGAGCAAAAGTAGAAGACTCTTCTAGATTAGGCGGGTCACCTCTATTGTACACATGAGGGTGAGCGATGGGAGGATCGGGAGAGTACCAAGAATCACGGTGCTCGCCCTTCCCCCCATCAAGTCGTGTGGAGGAATTAGCATTGTCTAGTTTATCCCCTACCACCATACCTTCGGGGGATACCGGAGTATTCCCTTTAGGTACGGATGGTAGTTCCTCTTGAGGAGATGGGGGTGATGAGCCATCTTTGTCTTTAAGAAGTTGCTCAAGCATCTTCTTGACTTCGTTGACCAAGGAAGAGCTCAATCTTGTTTCCAAGTTTCCAAGATCTTCCATGGTCACCGGGGTTGACTCACTACCACCATCCCCTTCTTGGCTACCCATATTCTCTTAGGCGGTAAAGCCCGAATAAAGAGCCGAGGCTCTGATACCAATTGAAAGGATCGTATGGGCACCTAGAGGGGGGGTGAATAGGTGCTACTTCAAATTTTCTTCTTTTTCAAATTAAGGTTTGACAATAAGGTAAATTCTCTAGATAATGCAACTATGGTGAATTTACCTATATGACAAATATGCAAGAGCTACCACAACACAAAGTAGTAACAAGTAAGTAAGGTGCGGTAAAGGATAGAGGTAACCTAAAAGTGGACGCGGAGACACAAGGATTTGTTTCCCGTAGTTCCTTCCTTTTGAGGGGAAGTACGTCTACGTTTGGAGAGGGGGTGGTTTCAAACCACCAACGCCACGAGAGGCCTCCCTTGTTCTCCGATGAATCTCACCCCAACGGGATCGATTCACCTTCCACTATATCGGCAACCTTCAAGGTGGAAGCCGGCACCGTTACAAGTTTGGGGCACACATCCACAACTTAATCGGAGGCTCCAAATACAAGCAAGCTGTCAAGGCAATCAAAGACAAGCTTGTAAGAACAAAAACAAGAGCTAGGGTTTCCAACAAAATACTAGAGCAAAGGGGGCCCTCAATGAAATGAGGGGGAAATATAGATCTCTTTTGGTGAAGTAGTAGATCAGGGCTTCCTCCTTCGATTCCCCAAAGATCAAGGACTTTGGGTGGTTGGATGAGGAGATCTTGAGAATTTGAGTGGCTCCAATGGACTCCAATGGTGGGAAATGACTTTAATGTGCTGAGCAATTTGTCCCAAGGTAGGTGGAGGGGTATTTATACCCCTCCTCGAAATATATGACCGTTGGAGCATTTAATGACCGGTAGTACCGGTACTCAAGCGGTAGTACCGCTTTCATGCGGTACTACCGGTCCAGTACCGGACCAGGTACCGGAGGTGACTCTGTTCTTCAGTGTTCTTCAGTCTTTGGGTGGTACGCCCTTGCGGTACTACCCCCAAGCGGTAGTACCGAAGGTAGGAAGCGGTACTACCGGTTCGGGCGGTAGTACCGGTCCCAAGTACCGCTTGGTACTGACCAAAACGGAGAGGGGTGGGTGCTAGTCAGTATGCCACGGTACTGACGAGCGGTACGACCGCCTCAAGCGGTGGTACCGCTTGTACCAAGCGGTACTACCGGTTGGGCCGGTAGTGCCGCTTCGTGGTACCGGTGGGTACTGACTAGTACGCACCCTTCTCTCTTTTGATCAGTGCCAACCGGTACTGGAACCGGTAGTACCGGTGTCAAGCGGTAGTACCGGTTGCAGGTCCGGTACTACCGGTTGACACAGAAGTTTTTGCAAGGGGAAATGTTATGCCATAACTTGTGCCTCCTTTTATCAATCCTGTGATAAACTTAGTACACAGTTAAATCGATAAGTGTATTGTTATCAAACATCAAAATCAGAGGGATAGAAAAATGCTCTTTCAGCGCTAATGTGCATGTAAGTTCTGATAAACTTAGTACACAGTTAAATCGATAAGTGTATTGTTATCAAACATCAAAATCAGAGGGATAGAAAAATGCTCTTTCAGCGCTAATGTGCATGTATGTTCAGAGGGACTCAAACTGTGCTGATTGGGAACGGCTCGCATGCTTCTGTTCATGGTGTTGGTACGGTCGATCTGAAGTTCACTTTGGGAAAGACCGTGCACCTCAAGAACGTGCATCATGTTCCCTCAATAAATAAAAATCTTGTTAGCGGATCTCTTCTGTGTCGAGATGGCTAAAAGATTGTATTCGAGTCCAATAAATTTGTAGTATGGAACCTTTGTTGGTAAAGGCTATTAGTGCGGAGGCTTGTTCCGCTTATGTCTGTCAGACATTTGTAATAAAGTTTTAAATTTTGGTTGTATGACGTGGCTAGACAAAATGAATTTAATCCCTAATTTCACAACTGTTAAGAGATCTAAGTGCCAAGTCTGCGTGCAAGCAAAACAACCTCGCAAGTCACATATGACTGCAGAAGTGAGAAATTTAACACCACTAGAGCTCATACATTCTGATCTTTGTGAGATGAATGGTGTGTTGACAAAAGGTGGAAATAAATATTTCATGACTTTGATTGATGACTCTACAAGATATTGTCATGTGTATCTTCTGAAATCAAAAGATGAGGCTTTGAGTTTCTTCAAAATCTATTAAGCTGACGCAGAAAATCAACTTCATCGAAAGATTAAGAGGCTTAGGTCTGATCGTGGTGGGGAGTATTTTTCCAATGAGTTTGATTTCTTTTGTGTGGAACATGGAATAATTCATGAGAGGACGCCGCCCTACTCACCCCAGTCAAATGGAGTAGACAAAAGAAGGAACCGTACTCTAACAGATTTGGTTAACGCCATGTTAGACACATCGGTCCGCTCTAAGGAATGGTGGGGGCAAGCACTATTTACTGAGTGTCATGTCCTAAACCGAGTTCCCACAAAGAACAAATAAATTACTCCATTCGAAGAATGGGAGAAGAAAAGATTAAAACTCTCTTACTTACGTACTTGGGGTTGTTTGGCAAAGGTTCATGTACCAATCCCCAAGAAGCGCAAGATTGGACCAAAAAACATTGATTGTGTTTTTCCAGGATATGATTTCCATAGCATTGGTTATAGATTCTTGATAGTAAAATCTGAAGTACCTGACATTTATGTCGGTACAATCATGGAGTCGACTGATGCGAATTTCTTTGAGGATATCTTTCCTATGAAGGATAAACCTAACTCATCAAATCCGAAGATACCTAGTTCCTCTAATCAGGAATTTGCTACATTTTCTGAACCTACCATTCCAATTGAACATTCTGAAAGTCCTAAGGAGGATGATAATGAAATTCCTAAAAGGAGTAAGAGACAGAGGACTGCAAAGTCCTTTGGTGATGATTTCATTGTGTACCTTGTGGATGACACTCCCACTTCCATTTCAGAAGCATATGCATCTCCTGATGCTGACTACTGGAAGGAAGCCGTCCATAGTGAGATGAATTCCATCTTAGCAAATGGAACATGGGAGATCACTAATCGCCCTTATGGGTGCAAACCTGTAGGATGCAAGTGGGTGTTCAAGAAAAATCTTAGACCTGATAGTACTATTGAGAAGTACAAGGCATGGCTTGTGGCCAAGGGATATACTCAAAAAGAAGGTGAAGACTTCTTTAACACTTACTCACCCATTGCCAGATTGACCACCATTCTAGTATTACTCTGATTGGCTGCCTCTCATGGTCTTCTTGTTCATCAAATGGACGTTAAGACAAATTTCCTTAATGGAGAGTTGGATGAGGAAATTTACATGGATCAGCCAGATGGCTTTGTGGTAAATGGTCAAGAAGGAAAGGTGTGTAAGTTGTTGAAGTCTTTATATGGCCTAAAACAAGCCCCTAAGCAATGGCATGAGAAGTTCGAAAGAACTTTAACTGCTGGAGGCTTTATTGTAAATGAAGCTGATAAATGTGTGTACCATGACCATGGTGGGGGTGAGGGAGTCATCCTTTGTTTGTATGTTGATGACATACTGATTTTCGGAACCAACCTTAACGCAATTAAGGAGGTCAAACATTTCTTATCTCGTTCCTTTGAGATGAAGGATCTGGGAGTAGATGATGTCATCCTGAACATCAAGCTATTGAGATATGATGATGGTGGGATTACATTGCTTCAGTCCCATTATGTGGAAAAGGTCTTGAGTCATTTTGGGTATAGCAACTGCAATTTTTCTCCTACACCGTATGATCCTAGTGTGTTGCTTTGAAAGAATCAAGGAAATGCTAGAGACCAACTGAGATACTCTCAAATTATTGGCTCGCTTATGTATTTAGCTAGTGCCACGAGGCCTAACATCGCCTTTGCTGTAAGCAAAATCAGTCGATTTGTTTCAAATCCAGGAGATGATCACTGACATGCTTTTGAGAGAGTTATGCGCTATCTAAAAGGCACTGCAAGCTATGGAATTCACATTATCGGGTATCCGAGGGTACTAGAGGGTTATAGTGATTCAAATTGGATATCTGATGGTGAAGAGATAAAGGCCACGAGTGGATATGTATTCACACTAACTGGTGGCGCTGTTTCTTGGAAGTCTTGCAAGCAGACCATCTTAACAAGGTCAACTATGGAAGCAGAACTCACGGCATTAGACACAACCACTATTGAAGCAGAGTGGCTTCATGAACTCTTGATGAACTTACATGAGGTTGAAAAACCAATACCCACAATCCTTATGAACTGCAATCAAACTGGTAAATAGTTCTAAGGATAATATGAAGTCATCAAGACATGTGAAGAGGAGACTGAAATATGTCAGGAAAGTGAGAAACTCCGGATTTATTGCAATGGATTATATCCAAACATCTAAAAATTTGGCAGATCACTTCACAAAGGGTCTATCACGTAATGTGATAGAAAATGCATCGAAGGAGATGGGTATGAGACCCAAAATTTGAGCTTTCCACAATGGTAAACCACTCTATGTGATCGAAGATCCCGGGAATTATAATTGGGAGACAAGCTATTGGTTAGCTGAGAGGAAAGTATCCCTACTTTAATAAACACCACTCCATAAAGATGCATTACTTTCCTATTTTGCATGGCAGGTTGATATATTATCTTAATATGTTCTATGTGGCTTATCCTAAGCAAAGATGTTGTCCTGCAGAACATCTTTTGAAGAACACACATATATGAGTCTGACTGTTTAAACATCACAGTCTATGAGAGTGGGGTGCTCTCTAATAAACTAATGAAAGGTCATGGAGTATGACGCATATGCTCCACCCGCGGGGAAGTCCCACGGTAGCCTAGTATTGGTCAAGACTTTTTGTGAAGCTAGGTTCGCAGCAAACTTGCAGTTCAAGGCATAGTCCATTGTACAAGTTGCAACCTAGTATACCATATAGCTCTAGGTGGAAGTTAAACTTAACAGTCTCCACTATAGTACCGGTATATAAATAATGTTTTGGAACCAAAGGAAAACTTCATGTGCCTCTGGGATCTGGTGGGGGATTGTTGGAATTTTTTGCTAAATAGTCCCAGCCCATTTATTATGTGCCAATAAATTCCTGAAATCCTAGAGGCCCATTTGGTCCATTCAGGCAAGAGCTGGGAAAAATGTTTAGTCTCACATTGCTAGTTGAGTGGAAGTTGGACCAGCTTATAAGGAGATCTCTTCCACCAATTATACGAGCTTGAGAAGAGAAGACATATACATGTGTGCTCCTCATCCTCCTCCTCGCTCGCCTCGCCTCTCCTCGCCATGTCACGTCACGACACGACTCGTGCGCGTGCCGCGGGTTGCGGGTATCTCGTCGAGCCGAGCTTTATTTTCCCACGCATGAATGGTATATGAAGAGTTGTACAGAAGCTGAATTTTTTTCTCAAGTGGACTTTTAATACGAGTTAAATGAATACGAACTGAGTGGAGGCTGTCCGGTGGGCTGCCGCCTATTCGTTTCAACTTTTGTCCATTCGTTTCATCTCCTGTGCAGCCTGTCTGCCTTCCCCTCTGTGCCTATATAAGAGAGAGGTCGCGCCTCCTCTCAGACACACAACCACACATCCTTTGCGCCTCCAGTTCCAGAGCACTGTGCTACCTAGATCTTCCTCATCCCGTCTTACAGCGTGCACCGTGAGCCGGGACAGTAGGCCTCCGATACCCCGCTGCTTCGAGTCCTGTACGGGAGAAGGGCGATAAGGTTTTTGGGGAGCGCTATCGGCGCGACTACTGGCTTCATCACGGACTCCCTCTCGGATAGCGATTGCGCTTACGTCTTCCCCAATGAGGACTTCTTCCCCGACATCAGCACCCTCTTCCTTGACGAGATGGCTAACAACGGTGCCAACACGAATACCGGCGGTTCCTCTTCTGCTGCTGTCGTGTATGTTTTCTTTCTCAATCTTGTTCTGATCGCATCTCAAGATCTTCGTCTTGCTGTCTATTTGGTTACCTGTATTAATATGTTTACGCTATTTCACATGATTAGTATTTTATCTAAAAAAGTAATTAATATTAGAACAGAGGGACTAAAAAATTACAAAGTACATTCATATTAGGATCATCACGAGAATATTAGGATGTTTTATCTCACAGTGGGTTGATGTCGTAGTCCACCCAATATTGCAAATCCGTGGGGAACTTCGACAAATGATTTAGGAGCTTGAAAATAAGCCCCCGGCTTCGACAGGAAATGGTGGAACGCAGTCCGCATGGCATCGGTCAGCACAATTTTTGGCCGAGAATAAAACTGGACCGTATAGAAACTAAAAATAGGGCACAATGACGTCACCCTCACCTCGTACTTCTCCAATTCCCACAACGCGGACCATACGGGGCTAACGGTCAATACAATCTCCATGTTGTGCCCGTCAATCTGGCCGATGAACAACGTTCTTGCCTTCCTAATGCCGATGACCTTTATTCTCGGCGAGAATAGTATATTCCTCGGCTTAGAGGGTTCCCATTGTTTGATGTTGTAGTAGAATCTGGGCACATCCATTGAGTGGGCAGAATCGAGGTGTGGATGCACCTCTGCTAGGCGGCTAACCCACTTGCATCCTGGCTCCATGTAGATAAATGGGGTGTCGAAGCAGCGCACCATATGGATATAGAGGGCGTTGAAGGATACCATTGTCGAGCAGCCGTAGTTCGGGCACCTGTAGTAAACTTCTCCACCAGCGACTTGGCGATGCAGCTCCTTGGAGCATGCGGCCAGCCGAACGAATCATTTAGCATCCAAACACTCAGCGATTTAGTTGACGACATCGTCGCCGACCATGCTAAAGCCGCTGCACCGCCAACTCTCCCATGAACCTCTCCAAATTTTGTACAGACCATGAACCATCACGTCCGGGGGGATTGGGGTAGAGGCCGGATCTATATAGAACTGTTGGGGTTTTTTTTGCAGGAGAGGGGTGGTGGCCTGGAAGGATTGATGCAGCAGGTGAGATAGGGAGGAAAATGTGTGAACCGCGCGGTGGAGATGATCCCAAATGCGGCCAGGCGGTGTCGGCGAGTGGGATAAACGGAACGGAGGTGGGGAAGATGGGATGGCTCTTTGAGGAAAGAGGTTTTTTTCATTTCTTCTGCTGTAGGAAGCGGCTGCATCGAGGATGCTGGCTAGAGTGATAGACTAGAATGCCGTTATGCACTAAATTAACCATGTCACCTCCTGGCGTAGTATAGTCTCGTAATGTTAGTTGACCATACACGTTATTTATTTTCGGCTTCTATTTGCATAATACTACTAGTATACTTAGGCTAGTCTTAGTGGGAGTAACCTGAGTAGTAACATAGTCCTACATGTATTGCCAACTTGACATGGCATGCAACTAAATGATGAAAGAGAGTCTTGTGGTTATTCTGCTAATGAGATGCTGACATGTGGGGTTGCCGAAAAGATACATACTACTAGTAGTTGTACTCTTCTTTTCGTAGTAAATACTATGAAAATACAGCTGTAAATACTCCAAAAATTTAGTGCACAGAAAGTGACACGGTTAATTTAGTGCGCCAAACTGACGTGATGAGACTATACTGCGTCAGGAAGAGTGACACGGTTAATTTAATGCACAACGGCATGCTAGTCTATCACGCTAGCCGGCGTCCTTGATGCACCCGCTTCCTATAGGAGAAAAAAAACTCATTCAAAGAGCCATCCCATCTTCCCCATCTCCGTTTAGTTTATCCCCACTCGTCGATGCCACATGGCCGCATCTCTGGCGCGCTTCACATGTTTTTCTCGCCATCTTGCCCTCTGCATCACTCCCTCTAGGCCACCACCCCTCTCCCTCTACTGTTGAATTTGTCAAGTGCCGCTTATTATGTTATGGGAATTTGTTAATATTTTTCAGTTCTATTTAGTAATGCGAATCTTTCAAACGCTAATGAATCTGTCAAATGTTTTGTGATTTTTAGTACTAAAGTATTTTGTACAACTAATACTGATGTACTGGTACTTGTTTTGATCAAGGGCAGTAGATGGTCTTTCTCTTCTTTTAAAACATGGCCTTGTCACAATCTAGATGAGGCTCAGGGCATTTTGGGTTGCATATGTGGGTCACACAGGTATTGATGTGAGTAGAAGGTATGCACAGAAAAGTAGACTTGATCGTTAGTTTTGCTTGGTCCAATGATCGATTGTGTTTGGAGAAAAGGGACTGATACCGCGCCAAGGTTTTTAAGGCTGAAACAAGAATTGATTCTCTCTGTACAGCTATTGAATTTTAGAGTCTGTATTGCTCTCACTTTAAAATGTAGCTGAATATAAACTAGGAACCTGTCATTATTATTTCACCAAGCATGATGCAATTTAGGCTGTGGGTTCTTGCCTTTCTATAAGTTTGAGCTACTTTAGCAGGCTTGCCAAACTTTTCAAAGGGGTACTTTTCTAGAAAGTTCTTACGGCATCTTGGTATTTTAGTATGAAGTATGGGAAAATGTAATAAGTGACTCAGCTTGGAACTACTCTTTGTAACTATTGTGAGATACAGTACATAATCTAGAAAAAGTTGAGGCCATTAAAAATATGAACTGGATGGAGTAGCTAGTAAGTATAAAAATGGAAGTAGTAAGTATAAATCATCTTATAGTTGTATCATGGATCCATAACTCTAGTCGACATCCTCGATGCTGCTACGCCCAATAGAAGACAGCCGAAGGAGCACGGCAAAACCCCCTCGTTCAAAGGGCCATCCCCAACTCTGCCAGGCCGCATTTTGATCTTCTTGAGCATGCACTTAGCAATTTTTTCTCGCCATCTCACCCACAACATCGCTCGTTCCAGGCTGCCACCCCTCTCCTCCAAATATGCCCAACAATCATACATAGATCTGTTTTTGCCCCCAATCCATCCGGACGTGATGACCGTGGATTCGAGGCACAACCATATGAATGATGTCTGGAGGAAGGTCAGCGATGATGTATTCAATGAAATACCTATGCGTCTGGACACTACCAGCGCCATCCGGCTGGCCGCATGCTCCAAGGAGCTATATCACCAAGTCTCCGGTAGAAAAAGTAGTACATGCCCCTAACAACATCTGCTGGACTTTGGTCTCGTACAAGGATGTCTACGACCACAAGATTGTGTGCAACTACCACTGGTGTGTCTGCATGGAGCCAGGATGCGAGTTCACTGGCGTCAAGAAAGTGTTCGCCGAGTACCTCATATCTACCCATGAAATGACCGTGCCCAGATATAGCCACCCAAAATGGGACCCAAAAATGCCGGTTCCTGCACCGGGCTCGAGGAAAGATGTGGTCATAGGCATCGGGAAGGAGGGCAAGGTGTTCGTCACCCAAATTGACGGGCATATCACAGACTTTCTCGTGTCCGTCAGGCCGGTCAGGTTGGCAGTGTGCGAATATTCGTGGTACGAGGTGAGGATTTGGTCGTTGGTCTTGTTCGCTAGTTTCAATCAGGTTCTATTAACGAGGTCATCCAAGACAATGATTAGGCCGTCGCCGGCCGACGCCACACTGGAAGTGCTCACATCTTATTTGTCGAAGCCACGGCTTTACTGGCATACTACCGAACCCATCGTCGGACAAGATTCACCGGTGAGATATCACATACTAATCCTCTTGTGATGATCCTAATGTGAGTATGTAATGTTTGTACTAATTCATTAATTTATGTTGGTGGCAGATTCCCTTCGTAATCAGAATCGTGGAAATTAAGGATCCCAAATTTCCTGGTTTGTCATATGAATTTTACATGTACGCTGCTGACCTAGAGGCCGATAGGCGACAATAAAACGAGAGACGCGTCCCAGCCAGGAAATCAAGCGTGATGCCCGACCAACACTCACTAGTAGAGAAAACCTTATAGCAGCAAACCTTATCACCGGCGAAGTGGAATCATGCTCGCCGGCGGTAAGAGCTTCCAGGCATGCATAACATTACCTCCAGCGAAAATAAACCTACACGCCGGGGATAGAGTAACTACCACCGGCGAAAAGGGATCTGGCACGCCAGGGATAGGGTGGGCCTCGTGCCCCCAGATTGGGCTGCAACTTACCGCTGGTGAAAGAGCCCATGCTCGCCGGGGCTAAAAGAATTACCGCCGGCGAAAACACTGCACACACGCTAGGGATACGGTGGGCCTCGTGCCCCCAGATTGGGCCTCCACTTACCGCTGGAAGAAGGACACCTGCTCGTCGGGGATAGGTACTTATACCGCCGACGAAACGGTCAGGGCTTGCTGGGGATGCATGGGGGACGGGTGGGCCACTGGGTCGTGTTGTTACCGCCGACGAGTTGTCTCTTTCTGCTGGTGGTAAAGGACTACCACCGGTGTTTAGGGTTTGTTTTGCCGGTGGTAACCTGGCACTTATTACAAGGTCGTGAACCAGCCACTATCAACACCTCCTCACTCACCACTACCTCCCCTTTCTTGGGAACTCAAGCCCAAGCTTTGCTAGCTCATTCCCCCACTTCTCCCCACCTATTTTAGCTAATTCAACCAACAAAGTTTAATATATTTGTGGATATGTCGCTCCCCTCGCATGCATTAGTAGATCTACCTACTAGCTAGATCTAGATCTAGATCTAGATCCATCTCCCCCCCACCACCTTTCTCTCTACCGGCCGGTGCTCTCCCCCCACTTCTCTTTACCGGTGCTCTTGGACCTCGCGTCAACTAATAGGTATAATATATATGGTGGAATGCATGAGTGTTGGCGTGGTTGCACGCCTATGTGGACCTTTTTGTGTTGTTTTGTCTGTGGAATGTGTGCATGTACAATGAGTTGCCAATGTTTTGCCGGAATTTCGATTAACTTCCGTTCCGGCGAATTTCTGGCACTCCGACGAGACCATTTTTAGAAAAGGTCATGCCGAATTTTTCCGTGAAAGCATCCGAGCGAGGCAACGGTAACGTTCTAATCTATTCATGACGAATCTTATTATGCAGGTGACGATGGTCATCGAGATGAAGGAAAGCATGCTGGATAGATACGTGGAACGCGCGACTGCTGACATGTATCGAAATAACCGCTTGGAAATAAGATGTCCGTGTCACAAATACAAACTATCATCATTCTTTGACCCCTTGTCGCGCATAGTGAATGAGCACCTCCTCAGGTATAGTTTCATGGATGGCTACAGTACTCCGTGGATGGATGATGAAGATGATGATGATGACTTTGCCCATAATAAGGAAGAGGATGCCATTCAACACGAAAATAAAGATGATGAGGAGGGAGAAGAATGGTATGCCGCACACAACGATGATAGTCGTGATGAAAAACGTTGGGAAGAAGAAGAACATGCGGACGACGAGGACAGGAGTAGGAATACCCTGCTAACCGCGGTCGTGCATGACCCTCATGTTCAAGAAATTCTTCTCGGCAACGCATTGACTGACCCCAGATTTGCTGGTAGACGGAAGTCTAAGCTGGATCAACTGGAGGTAGACTCGAGAACACCGTTGTACGACGCAGGTCGCGGGCCGGAGGAGACCCACTTGATGGTAACTCTCGATCTTCTAGAGATGAAGGCAAGATATGGATGGAACGATGCAAGCGCAGACGAACTCTTCCGATACTTGAAGAAGCACTTACCTAAAGATAACACGCTGGCAGGTAGCCTACAGGAGGCCAAGAAAGTGGTGTGCCCTCTCGATTTACCGCATGAAAAATACCACGCCTACATCAGTGACTGCGTGATTTATCGGAATGAACACAAGGACTTGACCACGTGCCCAAGATGCGGTGAGCCTCGATAAAAGAGAGGGACGAAAAAGCTCCTCGAAAAGTTGTGTGGTACTTCCCGCTCAGGCCCCGTCTCCAGCGGTACTTCGCGGACCCCAAGGAAGCGAATCTCATGCGCTGGCATGCAGAAAGGAAGGAGGCGGTGATGAAGGATCCAGTGCGGGTTGAAAATTGAGTGCTGGCGCACCCTTCGGATGCAAGACAGTGGAAAGCATTAGATGATGAGTACGAAGATTTTGGGAAAGAACCAAGGAACATCAGACTAGGTGCAAGCACCGACGGACTCAATCCATTCGGCAACCAGAGCAGCAAGCATATCACCTGGCATGTGTTTGTATGGATGTACAACCCCCCCCCCCCATGGCTATGCCTGAAGAAGAAGTACATACACATGAGCATGCTAATCCAAGGGCCGACGCAGCCAGGGAGCGATATCAACCTGTATCTTCAGCTATTGAAGGAGGAGATAGCCATATTGTGGGATGAAGGGGTAGAAACATGGGACGCTCACCTCCAACAAACTTTCCGTCTGAAAGCAGCGCTGATCACGACAGTGCAGGGCTATATCGGATACGGATATATCGCGTGCCAGGTGTGCCACGGACACAAGGCTTGTGTGAGGTTCATGGAAAGGACGCCGTTTCTTCAGCTTGGTAAGGGTCCCGGGTCTTCAAAAACCGTCTACATGAGGACTCGGATGTGGCTACCGAAGAATGACCTGTGGAGGAAGCATGGAGATCTGTTCAATGGAAAGGATGAGCTCGAAATACCTCCTCCTAAGCGCAGTGGCAAGGAGATCGATGCTTTGTTGAAAAGCTGGAAACACTGCCCTCCGCTGGGTAAGATAAAGAATCATAAGCGAAAGGGAGGAGATTAGAAGAAGGAAAAGGAACACGGTCCGCTCATGGGGGTATGGAAAAAGAGGTCCGTGTTTTGGGACTTGCCGTATTGGAAGATCCTCGGTACGCCTCATAGCCTTGATGTCATGCATATTACGAAGAATGTTTGCGAAAGCTTGCTTGGCACTCTACTCAACATGCCGGATAGGAACATCCGAATGGAAGCATCGTCCAGGGCTTTCTCACCGAGGAGTGCATCTCTTTCTACAAGAATTATCTTTACGAGGAAAGCTTCTTTATTACCGACCCGTCAAGGCCTAGCTGTGTCATCGTGAGGAGAGGAAAAAGGTCCCTCGTCGGAATGGATGGAGTCGCCAACGAGAAAGACTTTGACGGACTCGTTGGAGACCCGATGATGGAAGAACCCGATGAAGACGATGCAACATACACAAAAAGAAGAAGAAGGACCACATTTCCTAGGTCGTCAGCTACAACAACTCCGTACCCAAGGAGTCTCGACGATGATACTGGTGGGGTCGTCAAGTCAAAAAATACCAAGAAGAACGGCAAGAAGAAGAATCAGAGTGCAAAGAAGAAACATTAGGATTTTGTTGTGGTCGAGAAAATAACACTCATCATTTTATGTGTATCACTTATTTATGATTTTATGTGTAAGTGTGTACTATACCATTAAACTCCTACGGAGGCGATAAATCATTTGCAACTAACTTAATTATCCATCATTTTATGTATGTTTGTTGCCTCCGGCGGAATTGCGCTATCATTTTATGTGTGTTTGTTGCCTCCAATGAAATTGTGCTATCATTTTATGTGTGCATGTTTACCTCCGACGGACTATCATTTTATGTGTGTTTGTTTCCTCCGACGAAATTGCGTTATCATTTTATGTGTGTTATTTGTTGCCTCTGACGGAATTGCGCTATCATTTTATGTGTGTGTTTGTTGCCTCCGACGGAATTGCACTATCATTTCATGCATGTGTTTGTTGCCTCCGAAGAAGTTGCGCTATCATTTTATGTGTGTTTGTTGCCTCCAAAAAAATTGCGCTATCATTTTATGTGTGTTTTGTGTTGCCTCTGACAGAATTGCGCTATCATTTTATGTGTTGTTTGTTGGCCCCACCTAAATATACCACCTAAATAAACCTAGCAGCAGTGATCAGTGACCCTGGCCCCACCTAAACCCTGGCCCCACCTAAATTTACCACCGGGGAATTCTCCCCAAACCGCCGGGGGTAGCATGGGCTGGCCCGCCTGCCAGTGACCCAAGCTTTATCACCGGCTCCTTTGCGCAAACGCCAGGGGTACTACCTGTGGGTCCCACACGTCAGATCGATCCCCACCCAGATCACAGAGAGACCCAACCCCGTCCCCACCTCAGATCAGATCGACCCCGCCCGTCTCCGTCTAGGTCAGATTGGCGCGCGCCCGTCCCGGTCGACCCGCCGCCATCCCCGTCGACCCGCCGCCGTCCCTGTCGACCCATTGTCGTCCACCACAGGTAGTACCCCCGACCCCCTCTCGCCTCCCTTCCTTTCTCACCCTCGCCCTCCACTACCTAACCCTTGCTCTCCACCTCGTAGGAGCCCGTGGACGGAGACGCGCCCCCCTCGTCGACCCGCCGCCGTCCCCGTCGACCCGCTTTCGTCCACCATCAGCGAGGTGAGTCCCCCCAGCCCCCTCTCCCCTCCCTTCCTCTCTCCCCGTCATCCTCCACTACCTAACCCTCGCTCTCCACCTCGCAGGAGCCCGTGGACGGAGCCGTGCCCCCCTCGTCGACCCGCCGTTGTCCCCGTCGACCTACCGTCGTCCACCGTCAGCGAGGTGAGTCCCCCAGACCCCCTCTACCCTCCCTTCCTCTCTCCCCTCGCCCTACACTGCCAAACCCTTGCTCTCCACCTTGCAGGAGCGCGTGGACGGAGCCGCGCCCCCCGTCGACCCGCCGCCACAGCGAGGTGAGTCCCCCAGCCCCCTATCCCCTCCCTTCCTCTCTCCCCCTCGCCCTCCACTACATATAACCCTCGCTCTCCACCTCACAGGAGCCCGTGGACGGAGCCCGGAGGAGGAGGAGTAGGCCCCCGTGGAGAAGGAGACCACCGTGGAGGAGGCCCGGAGGAGGAGGAGGAAACCACTGTCGCTGTTGTCGTCCCCATCTTAGATCATTGACAACCAGGTACACCGCTTTTCTTCACTCCTCTCTTACTCCCTTACTAACACTGTAGGAGCCCTAATTAGGGTTTCTCCCCTGTTGTCTTAGCAATGGCTAGCTCTCTGTAATATGTCCAATATTGTTGTTGAGCATGTTTTGCTCAAGAACATTTATGTCCTATGCTTTCTTGAATTCCAACAGTCAGATACTATGATGTTAATTTCAATGGATCTCATATTGTTCTTAGGAAATTGGTGGATTTTATTCAAAACTGGTTACAGTAGAAATGTTTGAATCCCACTAAGTGTTTGAATTCAACTGAGAGCTTTGTGTATCCTAATAAATTAATACTTGGATGACGACATACTGAAGCTTGCTTCAGTAGGTGGTTCCTGAGATTCACTAAAATTATACCTTGGCTTGATTAACTATCTCCTTTATAGGATGTATGTCCAGAATGACTGTAGATTTGTATATAAAGATGTTTCCTAGCAGTAGTTCTAGGAAATTTATTTGCTATCTTCTATGAATAATCTTGTTGTCATTCTTGTTTCCTAGCAGTAGTTTGATGTCATTCTTGTTTTCTAGCAGTAGAATGACTGCAGATTCTTGTTTAATAGAATTTGTTTGCTAGCAATAGAATGACTGCAGATTTGTATATAAAGATGTTTCCTAGCAGTAGTTTGTTGTCATTCTTGTTTGCTGTCATTCTTGTAAATCCATATGATTTATCTTGTTTAGATGATGATACAACTTTTACTTGTACTGATGAACTCTTTGTGAATGATTTTTAGAGGAAAATAAATGATTCCTAAATGATTTTTCTTTTTAGGAAAATGATTTGATTATCTAGTCTATGAAAGCTTGCAAATGGTAGCTTTATAAGAAATGGATGACTGTTATCTTGGATACTATTGAGGTGCTACCCAATATTTGGGATGTGCCCAATAGAATATCATGAATGTATTTGCTTACAACTAGTTTAAAACATCAATGTCATAGAACAGTGGTCTTTTGTTTTTCCAATGCTTTTACCATCAATTTCAGGGATGGATATTTTCCATGACATGTCGTAGTGTGCAGAATAGAAAGGATGCTTGATTAGTATTGGAAATGCTATAAACACCTTTATTTTATCCTAGCTGTGCTTTGCTTGGTTTTGTGCATGGTACTCTCAATTGGAAAGGGGCCATTGATGTGCTGCTTGGCAATGAACACCTTTATTTTATTATACAAGTTGTGCTGCTTGCATTAGATTTTGTCAGCTGTGCTGCTTGTAAGGTGTTTATTATACTTTAGATTTTGATTTTGTGCATTGTAAGTTGATTAGAATAGCTGAATGTTGTGCAGGTACAATAAGTTTATTTTGTCAGTTGGATATAGTATAAAGTCTTTTTTGGTAGTTGTAGCTGAATGTTGTGCAGGTACATTGAGTGCCAATGTTTCGCTGGAATGTCAATTAATTTTTGTTCTAGCGAATTTCTGGCACTCGGGCATGACCATTTTTAGCAAAGGTCATGCCGGATTTTCGCCGTGAATTTGTGTATCTAAAATCCTTTATTTTTGCTTGTGTAGTGCTCGGTATAGCCATGTCGTCTTGTGGAAACCGCAACAAAGACGATCGGGGCCAGCGAGACTTAGAGGAGCACTACAGGCTCATGTCCCAGGAGATAGAGCTGGACGAGGTAGGGGGCCGGGGCGAAGAAGACGATGAGACCACCGATGATGGCAATGAGGAGATGGGCGTTGATGACCGCCTTGATGGCGGTCATGAGAGGGGTGACGAGAACACCGACAGTGGCGTCATCGGGGGTGGCTCGCAAAAAATAACGTCGGCCAAGAGGGAACGGAAGAAGCAGCGACCAAACACGATCGACCCCACAAAGGAGATATTCACAGCGGTGGACCCAAAGACCGGTATCCCTACGGAGCCGAAGCATCTCGTGACGGGGTACGGCCTCCAGCTGGGAGCTATCCTTCGGGACATTGTCAATGTCAACGAAACGAAACTCCAAACGAAGAAGAAGCATCTGCAGGACCAACTCCTCTTGCGGCTGCATGCGCGGTACCTGTTCCCCGAGAGCTTCACGAGCCTGGATCCCAAGGAGAACATCGTGAAGAAGTTCGCCCTCGGCAGGTTCATCAGGAACCTTAGCGGATATAGAACCATGCTAAGGGGGATGATTGCTGACAACGAGCCATGGGAAGAGATCAAGCGCCACTTCCCGCGGCTTACGCCTGAGGACTACACGCGCTTCCTGGAAAACGAGGAGCTAGCCTACACCAAGGATCAGTCGGCCTAGGGAAAGGAGCTAGCGGAGAAGAACATCGGTCACCACCGTCTCGGCTGCCGTGGCTACGACGGCAAGGCGGACAAGTGGCAGAAGGAGGACCAGACCTACACAGAGAAGGGCATCGAGAACCCTTGGGCCAAGTACAAGAACCCGCTCTTCAGGGCATTTGTTAGGTCCTGGTACTGTAAAGATATGGATGGGAAACTTGTCACGAGCCCTACAGTGGTGGAGGGTGTTTTCTTGGTCACCGACCCGAAGGTGGTGCAAGTTGAGAACGTAGTGGTAAGAAATTTGCCCGGCTTACTAGTTTCATACTGCTCACCACAACTCCATCTCTAAAATTCTCCATGCTACTTGCAATTCGCGGAAGAAGCGAACGAGTCTGTCTCCTCGTCCCAGACATGGATGGGCAAAGTCCCGTGGGACAACCCTTTTATCAGGGGCTTGAACATTGTGAAGGAGCAGCCACCGTTGAAGAGGCCGGCAAGAGGTCGTGTCACCGGCACGGGAGGAGGTCCCCAGCATGTCGATTATGGCTTGGACGTGCCCACTACCAAGGACTCGCTGCAGGCGAAGAAGGACCGAGAGCACGCGGCTCAATTGGAGAAGGTGGCCAACTTAGAAGCAACCTTTGAGCAGCGCGTCCAAGCCGCGGTCCAAGCTGAGGTAGAAACTATGGTCCAGGAAGAGGTGGCCAGCAAGGTCAATGGCTTGGTGGCATGCCGGTTCAATGAGATCATTCCTGAAATGGTGGAGTCGATCTCCACTTACTTTGCCAACGGCCAAACGGGACCACTCCCGGTCATCAGCCTAGGCGGCAGCAACTCGAGCAACTTGCGGCCTCCTACTACACGGGCTCAAGACGCACCTATATTGGTGACTCCACCCGCCGGTGCCAATGCAGGTGCTAGGGAGGATTCGCCGGCAAAGGGGCAAGCCAGCAGCCCCTCGATCACTTGCACGCTCTACCTCGGTCCCTCAACACGAGCCGAGCTCGACGCTCTCAAGGTAATTACTTGAGCCTCTACGCAAGTTAATTACTTCGTCGCCGCCCCTCTCTGACCAAAACATGCATGTTTCTTCACAGGAGCAAAGTGTTCCTTGCACCATGCTCATGTATCAAGGATGTTGCAAGGGGACGCATCATGAACCCAACACACCGGACGTTCCACTGCAAGCCTATGGAAGATAGCGTGCACCGGGTTGAGGTGGATCGGTCATTCCTGGGATGCGCACACTTGGTTCCTCCTCATCAACCCCGGGTACCGAAGACGAGCTGAAGGTCGGGAACTGAAGAATCATGTCCTTATATGGCCGAAAGCCCTACTTCGGCTGAAGACCGCCAAAGAAATGTTCACTCCAACATCAGTGCCTATGGCGGCAAGCCAAGAAAGGGTCACTCCAGCGTCTGTGCCTGAAGCGGCAAGCCAAAGGGTCACTCCTCGACCTGCCAATGATCCTCCCGAGCCCGAGACACATTAGTACGACAATGCGGTGGACACCGATAAGGCTCCCATCGATTAGTTCATCGGTGATTTGGAGGCTCCCATCGATGTTGCTCCTTCTGAGGCACTCGACCGTGATACCATCACGAAGAAGAAGCTCTTTCCTTCTCAAGAAATGCCCAAGCAGGAAGACGCTACCGCCTTCACCGCTCCGCCGCATGCTAAGGTTACCCCGAGGACACTCTGTGATATGGCCATGGAGGTGATAAGACAAACATGCACCCTTCCGTGCCATAAGAAGGGCAGGAAGCGGAAGCGGAATCATGGGAAAGACGCCGCAGCAATCAAGAAAGTGGTTCTTGACAAGCTATCGGCCAAGTGGAGGACGATACATTATCTTGGTGAACCGATCCTGCTGGACCACATTGTCAAGACGCTGTCGCCGGACCTAAGTAGCCTGCATGATACTGTTAGGTATCTGGAGCAGCAACTTCTCCAAGATAAAAATCCCTCCTACCCGCTCTTCACGGTCAGGGTTCCCACTAACTGTGGCTTCATCACCACCACCCCCGGCAAGTTGTTCTTCATCATGTATGAAGACATCTTCAAGCTCTTCCACATGTTACGGCTCGATCGAAACATGGTCCGCCTGGTATCGCTAAAAATAGCGCATGATATCATCGTGGAGAAGACCCGCACCTCGCTATCATGGACCCCTTCTACATGACCATAGGCACCGTCGACAAGGAACAAGCGTTTGTCGTGAAGTATATCACGGATTTCTTGGTGGCGAATAAGGACAAGTCTTTCTTTCTCCTTCCATACTTTCCTGAGTAAGTAGTCGGTCGCTAAACTTCCCGCTATTACATTCTTTCGTGAATTTCCTTAATAGCCGAGGATGATGGTTTATTCCAACTACTTTGCGTAGAGAGAATGGGTGCATCCTCATCGCCTTTAAACCGTATTATTCCCATGTCATCTATCTCGACTCTGGGAGAGATGTGCAGAAAGACTACACCGACGTCAAGTCTACTCTTGATAACGACCTCAACGGTTTCAGAGCCGCGGTTGGCCCACTCAAGTATGAGAAAAGATCCAAAGGCATCTATGTGAACACCCATGTAACCAATTTCCCCTGCCTTAGGAAATCGTCGACCGACAATGGGATGGAGCCCTGGTTCGCCATCCTACAGATGAGGGAGTACGCAAAGGATGAGGAGAAACTCTTGATGTCATCCGGTCTCGAGAAAAGGTGCAGAGACATGACGAAAACGACCGATGCAAACATCAGAGCCAAGTTTCGTGCCATCCAGCGGGAGATTGGCATGATACTCAAGAGGGATGTCTTGACTAGGGGTGCCACATTCAACTACAGCGGTATCCCGCTGACTAATGCAGAGATCGAGGACCGCTTAGCTGCGGTCACCGATGGGAGGACATTCACCATGCTAGGTGGCATCCATCCCTTCGCGCCGAAGCCGTAGAAAACCTGATCGAGTCACAAACTTGTCTCCTGCAAATGTTAGTCATAGAATTACGATTAGTTTATTTTATGATTTTCTTTTTGCATACCTATCTTTCCATGCAAATGTTAGTCATAGAATTACTTAGCTATATCCGATGCCTTTTCTTTTTTGCATACCTATATGTTATATCTCCATTATGAATATATGGTGACAACACTAACATTTCTTTCTTGTGTGTGTGCGCGCAGATGCCGTGGTATGTCGTGTACGAAGGCAGGGTTCCCGGAGTCTATGACGACTGGGAGGATTGTAGGAGGCAGGTCCATCGTTTCTGCGAGAATAGTTACAAGGGCTATGCCACTTTGGAGGAGGCGGAAACTCGCTACGCGAGGTTTCTAGCGGGGAAGAGGACGGAGATGTGGAGGAGCCGGTTGACCCCCTTCGTCGTGATGATGCTCGCAGCCACCGCCGCCTCTCTAGTCTATTTGCTAGTTGGAGTCTTGTATGAACTATGAACTATTTCAATGTGTGAAACTATTTGAATTAATGTGTCATACAACTCCGGAGACTTGTAATATTATGTCATATATGGTCACTTTCTACACTTGTGTGAACTGTTTGAATGTTATGATGCATGGTTTGAACATATGTGTATTTCCTGTATCTGTTGTGTATTCTATGAAGATTATAGTGTATTCTGTGTGTATATTGATTTTATTTTTTTAACTCCTGTTAATATTACCCCTGGCGAAATAGCTTGTCTATCCCTGGCGAAACAGATTTTGCCTGTACTAAACTACCACCGGCGATATGAGCAGACGCCAGCAAGCGTGTTTACCCCCGGCGTTTACGGCTGCTCGCTGGCGCTGGCGTAGATTACCACCGGCAATATAGGAAAGCACCGGCGATATAGGTGCACCCCCAACGTTCGCTTCTGCTCGCCGGCGGTAGATGTATATTATCACCGGCAAAACTTAGAGGCGCCAGCGATGACGACTTACCGCTGGCGAGGAGGTCGCCGGCGAGCCCGGACACGCTGGCGATGAGCCTTTTTTGTTCGCCGGTGGTAGGGTTTTCTCCACTAGTGACTTTGACACGCTGAAGAATTCTCTTTCTTCTACGCATATGATAGGACATTTAGTGGGTCCAAATTTCTACTGAATATTTCAAATGCTACTGAATCTGTCAAACTACCATTCGTTGCTATTACTTAAGTATTTCGTAGAGCTGTCCGGTCTTGCTTTTATTTTGAAACATGGCCTTGTGACAATCTAGATGATGCTAGGGCATTTTGGGTTGCATATATGTTGGTCACATAGGTATTGATCTACGAACAAGGTATGCACACAAAAGCAGACTTGATCGTCTATTTTGCATGCTCCAATGATGGAGTGCGTTCGAAGAAAAGTGCAAACTCATCATGCGCCAAGGTTTTTTGAGATAAAACATGAAATGATTATCTCTCTATAGCTATTGAATTTCACGTGGTTGCTAATTACATCTACTAACACTTGGGTATGAAACCTGGTCATGTGGTTGCTAATTATTTGATGTACTAAACTTGTTCTACATATGTTTGCACTCGTCGAATTATGCTTAATCGAATTTAGATAGGGAAAATAATTAGTCTAGGAGTACAATCCAACAGAAAAATTTCATCATGTCTCGTACATTTTGAAATGAGAAAACCAAAACTAATCAATGTTCATCATCTCACTGCATAATTTGAAACAACAGTCTAATCATCGTCACCATCACCGCTTTCAGCATCGCCGTGTTCTAGATCCACATGTTCCGACTGGGTTGGATCTTCTTCCTCTTGCATTCATCATACATGTCTTGAGATTAATCAGGTAGAACTAGTTTATTGCTTTATTTTTCCACTACACTAACCTCGACAGTGAAATCTACTTTTCCATCATGCGCAGACCTGCCTCTCGCAATCAATTTTTTATCGATGTCAGCTAGTTCAGTTGCCATACAAACACTAGGACATCTTGGTGGGCAACATCAATGGTGACTGGCTCGTCATAGTCATTCACATTTCTGACCTTTTCTAGATGCGCTTGTAACTCAGCTGCAGCTAACATTTGTGGTGCAGTGTCATACTCAGTCCTCTTTCCATAGAACTGCATTTTTTTGAGTTTTTTGGAATTTGTGGCCTTCAGTAAGAAAAAACCGGTGGCAAAGGTAACTGGTCTTATTTTGTAGACTCACTGTGACCTGTTTTGACTCACAGCGAACACATGCGTTCTAACTTCATGTCACTCTGCCTGACATAGTGCCAAGAGCTGGAAAATCATGGGTGTAGAATAGCACAACAGCACACAGAGGGAACTTGGCATCTTTAGGTTTGCTTGCAAAGATATCAGGAGTCATGACACCCTTCCATAGTTTCTGAAAGTCTTGTATAGGAGGCTGCATGAACAGATCAAAATCCATCCTAGATGATTTGGGACCTAGGATGAGTAAAGTCAGCAATTAGTTCGACTGATCCATGTATGACCAGGGAGGCAGGTTGTAAATTGTACCAAGTACTGGCCACATGTTGTATGAGTTACTCATGTTGCAAAATAGGTTAAATCTATCTATAGCTAGGCCAAGTGTCAGGTTCCTTGGATCTGCAGCAAATCCTAGATGAGCCTTGTCAAAGTTCTTCCATTCATCACCATCAATTGGATGTATTAGTAAGTAATCGTCTAGCTTGAGAATATCTTTATGCCATCTTATTTCCTTAGATGTTTTTTCTAACTGAAACAACCTCTTCAATCTATCTATAATTTAAAAACCTCTCAGAACCTTACAAGGATCTTTCTTATTTTTCCATCTTGATTCATTACATACTGGGCATTCATCGATGTTTTCATATTCCACCCAGAATATTACACAGTTATTTGGACAAAATGGATTTTCTCATATGATAGTACGAGTATCTTGATGTACTATTTCATCTCTTAAAAGGATTTGGCTATTCTTCCCTAGGGATTGACTCGTTGTACACCTTAATCACTGAATTGAAAAGCTTTCTTGGTAACGTTGTTGAACGACTTTTCCTTTAGTAATTTCGTTACTTGTTCAAATCTTGAGATACTAGAACCAGGATCCACTAAACACTTGTCATCTTCTATCAATTCAGAGAAAAGTGTTCTTTTAAGAGAAGGGATGTCCTTTTTGCTTGCAGTGTGGTATAGGTCCCTTAACAAACCAGAAAGGTCCTCATCCTCGATCTGATGAGCTTCAGGAAGATCAACATCAGCTAGAGGATCAAGAACAGGCTGATCATATGGTTCACCATGTTTAGTCCAACTAATATATGTGCATTGCATACCATTACTGAATATATGCCTGCAACTATGCTCTGACTCAGCTTTTTATAATGAAGGCATTGTTGGCATGGGAAAAACACATCCAAGTCATTGTTATGCTGTCTAACAAACTTTATGAAGTCATTAACACCTTCCTAATATGAAGGTGTTGCTTTTTGTCGGTTCAATATCCAATATTTGTCCATCTTGTGAGGATGCAAATGGTGAAAATCTTTCAAGATATTTTAGGGAATAGGTAGATTACAGATCTAATTAAGCCAAGATATCTGAGTAAACTGATGGAATATATAACTATAAATGCCACGTAATTTTAGCCTATTTTAGAAATTGGATGCAGAACTATGTTACATATTAGAGAGAACAGATCGAGCGAGCGCAATAAAATGCCAACCAATTCGAACAAACAGATCAAGTGTAGAACAATGTCAAACGAACAGATCGAGTACGAAACCACTTCTAGGGAATGATTCGAGTGAACTAAGGAAATTATAAGCGTACCATGGGGATCGACCAGCTGACCGTCGGCCTGTGTGCTTCTCGAGAAGAAATTCGTCATCCTGTATGCTGGTAAACGGAGGGTGAATGTTTTGGAGCGCGGCCTGTGGTTTTCACGGGCGGTGCG
Organism: Avena sativa; assembly: GCA_916181665.1. Classification (NCBI taxonomy): domain Eukaryota; kingdom Viridiplantae; phylum Streptophyta; class Magnoliopsida; order Poales; family Poaceae; genus Avena; species Avena sativa. Next base: position 117,047,461 of record OV702298.1, read on the forward strand.
TCTCTAGAATAATGGCGCAAAGAGACAGCAAATGGTTTTTGGTGTGAATGCGCGAGTAGGAAAGTTTTGGCGCACACGGGCTATTTGTCCTAGTTGTCAACAATTTTCACGCGAAATTTCTGCCAATTTTCTCGCCCTTGTTTTTTCTTCCTTGTTGACTTCTGGAATTTTTATTACTGAGCCCGTGAAGTTAGCCTATGAGGCCCAAGCATAGCCAAAAACTCTTTAATTCGGCCTTTTCATGGTCTTATAGCCGCCGATCATAGTCCATCTAGTTTAGGAGTGAGACCATTGAATATTTCCCATGGCGATAAAAAAAGCACCGCCTACCTATTTTTTGTGTAAAAACTACTGCATTATGTAGCAGTTTTTAGTTTAGCTGCTAGGAGCGCCGCCTTATTATTTGATGGGAGATAAACATGGTCAAACAAAGTCTTTTAAACTTATAGAAGGAACTGTTTAACATTTCTTTTTTATAAATTGTTCCTTTAGCAGTGGCAAGTCAAGCCGTTTACCATTTCAAACGTCTTGAGTTTGAATCCTAGGCAAAAAAATCCGTGTGGTCATCTTTTTGTACTCTAAGACTAACATCTGAGACCCAGGTAAACTGTTGGTGCGTCTAGCAATGTTGCCAAGTTCAGAATGGTAGACTCGATCTAAAAAAATAGTTCAACACATACACGTTTTTTCAAATAGAGGCTAACACCTGGGACCCAGCATAGACACGTTACCTATACAGAGAAGGCTGACATCTGGGACCCAATAACGGACCAAGGTCAAAATAGTGGTCATGGAAATTTCTGTTATTATATACTAATGCTGACATGTGGGACCCAACAACGGAGTATAGATTAACTTAAAAAAAGACTGATACCTGGCACCCAGATAAACCGATGTTGCATCTAGCAATGTTGCCAAGATCAGCACGGCGGACTCGACCTGAAAAAATAGTCCAACATAATACACATGTTTCTTTCAAATGGAGGCTGACATCTGGGACCTAGCCTACACACCTGTCCTGCACATAGGAGGCTGAAATCTGGGATGCAGCAACGGACCAAGGTCAGAACAACCGCCCGAAAAAAAGTCCATCATACTAGCACGTTTCATTTACAGAGAGGCTGACATGTGGGCCCACCAGATAGACCTTATTACAGATCTGCATCGAGCAACTTTGCCAGTTCGAATAAGGGAGGTGCAAGCGAGAAAAAAGTCCAACATGCAGACGTTTCTTCTAATGAGATGCTGGCATGTGGGACAACTTTGCCAATTCGAATGGTTTTCAGGATGTGATTTGAGATTTTTGAAATGGAAAGGTGGGGTTTTTGGTTTGAGAAGGCCCCAAATTTTAATTCACACCTTGGAGGAATTTTGTAAGATTTATTGAGAAGGAAATGTATTTTAAAGCAATTAGTTCTCATTTCTGCTAGTTAGGAAAATAGGCAGAAAGAAATAATAAAACCTTTCAAAAATATTTATTTTTGAAGTGGGAAGATAGGTATCAATATATAGGCCTCAAATATGCCCAATCTGTAAAAGTTTTTTGGAGAAAAACAAACTTTCTTTTATAAAGGGAGTTTTGAAGTTTTTGTAAAAGAAAAGAATGAAATAGTTTTTGGACCAAATTAATTATGGAAAATATTTTATAAATTTTTTATATGATTTCCATATAGTGTATACATCATTTGTAACCTTGGGGTTTGAAAATCAAACTTGATTTTTGGATGAAAACAGGATATGAGGGATCTAGGACTAGGATATTTTTATACCATCTAAACTTTGTTAGATTAAGGAGCTCGGAGCTCACCTCGGGTCATGGGTTAGATGGATAGATAGAGTAAGTGACCACCAACGTACCAAGAGTTGAGCTTTATCATGTTTGAGGGCTTCTAGAAGTGTTGCCAATCTTTGTTGAAATTAAGGGTGCTGATGAGTCCAAAATTGAAGCATATTTATCTTTTGTTTTTGCATAAATAGAGTAGGGATCTTTGTATTTCACTGTGTTTGCATACACCTTTTTGTCCTTGTTTCAACAAGATCCCAAATCACTAAGTATTATATGAACATATCAATTGGAACTATCATATTATGCTATAATATGATATTTTAAAGTGATAAAAGTCATTTTATGGATTTACCTTCGCAGCCGGGAGAACACCAAACAAGGGGAAGTCATCATCACCGATAATTACCAGTGGTACAGGAGGACACCGTCCGTACTGTCAGCCCATACTGCGTGTCAGTGTGTCCGCCTTGTCAAATACTTTCTCCTGGCAAAGACTAGAGGGAGACCCGGCATTCATAGCCACCGGAAACCACGAAAAACAACATTTGAAAGGGATCTGAAGGAGGAACTTGGCTAGGGGCAAATCCCTACTTCTTCACGGATCATTGGAGGACATTGCATCATCCCCTTCACCATCAACCACTGCATCTCCATCACCATCGCTAGCCCCATCTTTAATCTACTAGATCTTGTTGTAATTCCAGATTCAATTGTGGTTTGCATTAGATCTACCTCCGTACTTTTATCCATCAATTTGGTTATGATGATGTTGTTGATTGTTTCCATATGTGAGTAGTTTCTTTGTTCTCTGAGAGATGGATAAACCCTGGCACTATTATGAACTTGCAATACAGATGATTTATTCTTGTGTTCGTATGACTAGCCGGTCTATGATATATTTATGATTTGTGTTTGTTCTCTCTCTTTAGATGGTATGTGTAGTCGGCCACATATCATTTTCCCTCGGGACTAAAGGGAGGGAGAAATCCTTTGAATGTGTTTGGGATCATGCCCGGAATAGCTTCGTGACAATTGGCGTCGGCTTGTAACCTACACGATCAAGGGAGGATAAAGAGGGACTCCCTAAGCTAATTATGATATCCATGGGGAAACCCTTAATTGCGGTAGTTTGTATGGGTGATTTCTCTAAGACATCGCAGTGGTTATTTAGAGGTGACCTCACTCTTGTCTCAACAAAGTGGCTTCTTACAAGCTTTGTAGTGAACATCTTATTATGGAGCTCTCTCCACACATCTCATGAAACAAGAATTATATCATCTTAATTAATTATAATAATATTATGCTAGTGGTGTATCCTACATCCCCTAGAACGTTTTAGCCCTATTGAATTCAACCATGCTTTCACATGACCTTATTACTTGCTTTCTTTTACTCGTTTTAATTACTTTTTTACAAACAAACAAAAACCTTTCAAAAACCCTTTACTTGAGATCAAAGGGAACTTATAAGTATCCTTTGGTAGATAGTAATGAGGTGCATAAAGACCTTTACCAATAGCTCTTTGTTGGTTCAATACTTTTACTTTGAAACTAGCTACAATTGATCTGTGTACTTGTAGTCATCAAGCTATTATGTAGCGCTATTGTCGGGGAGCTAAGTGTTGTTGGTCTTTGTTCTTAGTTTCTTATTCTACTAATTGTTTTACTAAAGTTGCTTACTAGTTTTAGGTAAGCACGATGACTGCACTCGGACTGATGAATTAGCTCAATGCAACTAAATACCTCGGGAAGTTCAATAGAGGACTCGTCAAGGAATTCTCGAGTAGGAGCTATCTAGAATACGAGGTCAACCTCGCCTTATCGCTATTATTAAAGAAAAATATTTTGCAGGAGATGATCCCGATGAGAATCCTTACACTCATTTAATGCATTTTACCGAGCTATGTTGGACACTTAAACTAAGAGGCTATTCTGATGATGAATTGAAACTTAAACTATTTAGCCAAACTCTAACCAGCACTTCTTTGGCTTGGTATAGAATTTGCCATGAAGAGAAAAATGATACCTGGGAAAAACTCATAGGAGAATTTGTGTTTCGATTCTTTCCTAAGGTAAAAACTGCTGAACTAAGAAGGGAAATTACAAACTTCAAGAACCTCCTAGGTGAAGGCTTTGTAAGGGCCTTCAACAGGTATAAGGCTGGTCCTAGTGGGAGTATCATAGGTAGTATCATGCATGCCATGTTGGCAAAAATCTGATGTGGCACAATAATTAATGAAGAAAGAGATGGTTAGTGTATCATAGGTAGATATTGTATCATAGCACGTAAAACTAGAAAATCCTCACACAAATAAATCTTGTACACAATTTTGTATTGAGATTCTACAAATCATTAAATATAGTACTAGTATGATACTACCATATGATACCATGGACTATGAAAATAGTATCATACACTAGTATTATATGCATGATACTAGTAGTATGATACTACCACTAGAACCAGCCTAAGTCTCTACTTAATAAATGTCCCCATCATGATTTATCTGAATGATACGTTTTATATATTTTCTATGGAGGACTTAATCAAGAAATTAAGCATGAGGTTGACACAAATTCTGGAGGCTCCTTCATGGAGTTAACTACAATTAAAGCTTGGGAACTTTAAGAACGAATTCGCTGTAATAGAGAAACATGGGGATTTGATTTAGGCGGGGAAGGAGGTATAGAAATTGAATATGATTGTCCCAATGCTTCCAAATAATCTGGTAAAGTAAAGGAAACTTCTAATAAACTTCAACTTGATGATGATATTATTTTGTAAATCCTTCAGTATTTTACAGAACATATTGAGGACCCTAAGAAGAATTGGCTTCATTACACGCCTCCACCCGAGTTAGATGTAGAAGATGATCCAATAATCACAACTCATGTTGAGCCATTAAGGGAAGTATCCCCATATGTTGAACCCCTTCCTTTCCCAAGGATGGCAAGAAAACATATGATGGCTCAGAAGCTCAACGATCAACACAAAGAAGAAAAGCTATTCCTCAAGACGCTGGAAGAAGAGGTACAAAAAAGAAAAACTGAAGAAGTAAGTGTACAGGAGACCGGGGAACCAACGAAGGAAGATATCTTCACCATGTTTGTGCATTGCAACATGATTGAGCTAGATACTAAAGCTTCGCGGTTTGTCGAAGGAAAGGTAAAGGATAAAGAAGTTGGTAAGCCTATTCTACCTTGTACTTTCGGAGGAACTTCCTATTATGGTCTCTGCAACATCGGGACATCTATTAACGTGATCCCTTAAAATTTTTATTTGAAAATATAAAATGAACTAACACCAGCTGAATTGGAAGATACTAACATGAATATAATGCTTACAGATAAGACACTCAGAGTTCCCATGGGAATAATTAGAGATGTTCCAATTTTTGTTGGACCATACAAAAACCCCCATTGCCTTTGTTCTTATTGATATGCCTACAGACGTCTATTGTCCCATCATTTTTGGAAGAACCTTTATAAATATTGCAGGAGCAAACATAGATTGAAAGATACAAACTGTGTCTCTCAAGTTTGGTGAAGAGAAAATGAATTTTCACTTCTCCAAAGTTGACCATAAGCCGGCTATCGAAGATCTAGACAATGATGAGTACGAATGAGCGGAAGAAGGTAATATCGTTAATCTAGCCTCAGTAGTCATTCGGACTCCTGGTGATGACTTAGAAAGAAGCTTAGTCAACAATGATAATATCCTTCAGGATGTAGAAAAAATTTAAATGGATGATTATCTTGATTCCACACATGAGGTGGATGTCGATATTGACCAAAATTATAAAGAACCCATAAGGAAGGGAGATGAGGCACCGCTACCTCCTACCCTCAAAACTTTACCCAAGTAATTAAAATATAGGTTTTTTGATGAAACAGACAATTACCTATTATTGTAAGTTCTAGCCTTATATATAAAGAGGAGTAAAATTTGATGATGATTCTCCGGATGCATCGAAATTCCCTTGGGTATTCGATGAGTGACTATTGAGGGATTAATCCCTCAATAGCCACCCAAAGAATATTCATGGAAGAAGGAGCTTAGCCAGTCGTAGATTTTCATAGGCGCTCAAACCTCATATGAAAGAAGAGGTAAGATAGGAATAATACGTTTGTTACATGCAGGAATTGTCTTTCATGTAGAAGAAAGTGAATGGGTAAGTCTTGTTCATTGTGTTCCTAAGAAAGGTGGATTTAGTGTTGTTGAAAATGATCATAATAAGATGATACCTACAAGAACTGTTGTTTGTCATAGGATGTGAATTAACTACAGAAAACTTAATAAGGAAACTAGGAAGGATCATTACCCTTTACCGTTTATAGATCAAACTTTAGAAAGTCTTGCTATGCACTCCCATTTTTGTTACTTAGACTATTATTCCGGTTTTTCTCAAATTTCTATTCACCATGATGATCAACTTAAAACAACTTTTATTTGTCCATATTTTCTTTATGCCTATCGGCGTATGCCTTTCGGTCTTTACAATGCTCCTGCCACTTTTCAAAGGTGTATGACTGCTATATTTGCCGATTATGTTGAAAGTATTATGGAAGTATTCATGGATGACTTCTCTGTTTATGGAACTTCCTTTAATCATTGTCTCCATAATATTCATAAGGTTTTGCAGAGATGTGAAGAGACTAACCTAGTCTTGAACTAGGAGAAATGTCATTTTATGGTTCAAGAAGGTATAGTGCTTGGTCACAAAATCTCAGGTAAGGGTATAGAAGTTGACAAAGCAAAGATTAAATAAATAGAAAGGCTTCCCCCTCCTTGAGATGTAAAAGGTATAACGAGTTTCTTAGGCCATGCTGAATTTTATAGAAGGTTCATTAAAAACTTTTCACAAGCTTCTAGACCTTTAACTAACCTTCTTCAAAAGGAGGTTGTTTTAATTTTGCTGAAAGTGTCTCACTGCTTTTAACATATTAAAGCAAGACCTCCTGAAGACCCCATTATAAAACCAGCTAATTGGAAGAAAACTTCTGAGCTATTCTGTGAGGCTAGCCATGAATATATGAGAAAAAATCTTTGCCAGTATTATGGTGATGATCTTAATATCATTCATCATGCTAGTCGGACCCTAAATGGGGCCCAAAAGAATTACCCTATGGTAGAAAAAGAATTTCTCGCTGTGGTTTTCTCTTGTGATAAGTTTAGAACTTATATCATTGACACGAAAGTAAGGGTGTATACTAATCTTGTGGGCTTAAAGGAGATTCTAGAAAGGACTGATGTTAAGCCAAGAATGACCCGTTGCACTCTAGTTTTACAAGAATTTGATTTACAGATTCTCCAAAGAAAAGAAAGACAGAGGAAACATCCATGGACATTCAAGAAGTTGATCCACCTAAGGAGGTGTCATCCATTTACATACCCGTGGGAACTACAATTCTGAAAAGAAAATTCTCGATTTCTCCTCGCAATGGTCTTGGTGATTTTATACAACTAACCTTGTTCAAAGGGAAAAAGAAAAAGTTGATCCAAAAAGGAGAAGGTACTCGAATGAAATCATTTTATCTAGATGACCAAGGTATGTGAAATCCTAAACACATCCTTGTTCTGGACAATTTTTTGTTGTTTATTTTTTTCATGTCTGTATTCCCTTTATTTTTATAAGTTTATTGTCGGTCTTGCGAGGTCGGTACGGGCAGGCGGTACGGGTGCATCCGTATGACTGGTTTTTGCATATTTGTATGACCATATAGTACGGGCGCATCTATCCGTATGACTGGTTGTCACCGGTTTTGTACCTTTTCATTCGTTCTTTGTTCATTTAATTTTGTTCCAAAAAAATGTGAAGTCGGTAAAGTCAGTACGGACAGGAAGTACGGGCAGGACCCGCCCATACCACTTAGTCGGTTTACTAGTTACCGATGTCCACACGTTGAAAATTTTGAAAATTACCCGGTACGGGCACGCCATACGGGCATCCGCCCATACAAGTCGGTCATTACGATCACAATTTCTTCCTTTTTCTCTTATTTCTTTCCATATTTTTTGGAATTATTTTCTTGGCCAAAACCCTTTTCCTTCTAGTACAAATTTTCCTCTGCTTCTATCCACTTATAAGCCTTCCGAAAGGCCTTTGTCCTTCTTTTGAAAAAATAGATCTTCTCTACATCGCTCTATCCTCTTGAGAACTTCGGAACCATGTCCTACCCATGGGATATCATTCAAGAGAGGGAGGATCTCAATGGATCATCATCAAGGGTTACAGAAGAGGTCAAGGTTGCTATGTCAAAGGAAAAAGAGTTAGAAGTCAAGGATGGATTCAAACTGATGGAGACAATAAAATATGGGCATAAGGTGTTCAGGCTTGGTGTTGTTAAATAATGCGACTTCAAAGAGGTTCATCTTGATTTAGAAGAATATGGATAATCTTACTTCAAGAGGGTGAACGAACAAGGGGAGGACATCCAATCCTCCCTAGATAAACTTGACCGTCGAATTAAGAAAATTGAGCTAAAATCTCCAGAGTCTTCTAAACATATTTAACGGTTGCGTCATTATCTAGACCTGATGGATCTGAAGATAATTAAAGGGCTAGAAGCGAATCTCAACATCAGCCTTCAGTCCATCAACACATAAAAGAAGACAATAGAGATGTACAAAGCTCTTGTACAGAAATTGGAGAAAATTAGCAAGTAGCGCCGAATTCATATCTTGATCTTGGAAGCATCAAACAAGACGCTTCGTGCAAGCCTTCGTAATTCCAGGGTTACTCCTCCAACAAGCTGAAGATGCACCACGGTATCAAATAATCGCAAGGAATTATTTGATCCACCCAGTTTGATTCCAAGCTTGGGGGATCTGTGAGAACCTTGTAATCTATCCTTACAATTTTTAGAATGTTTACTTTCCTGCACGCATGTTTGGTTTTAATTCTAGAATTTGCATTATTTGCATCAACTTTGAGCTCCTTTTGTTGAAGAGAAGATTTATACCCGTTGAGTTGCTAGACTTTATGATATTTGAAGTTGTCTTTTGATTCATGATTATTATATATGATTGAACTAGGTTGAGTGACATGATACTTGTACATCTATCATGATTTTCCGGACTTTCACACCAATAAAATTATTGATTAGGCTATGAGAAGAATAATTCTGGTAGCATATTATAATCATGAGTTTTAAATGCCATAAAAGTAGTGAGCATGATCAAATAGATGTACTAAAAAGAGAGAAAAAGATAGGAAAGGAAGAAATAAGAAAGAACATCTACCAAAAGAATCAAAAGGTAGAAAGAAAAGATGAAAGGAAAAGAATGATCATGAATCTTCATTAATGAATCAAGTGCTTAATTATTTTAAATTTTATGATTATATGATATATTAAATCACTAGAAATTTCTTATAATTTCATTTACTAAAAGGCTGTGGAAGCCTCTGATGTGTGGCTCAGATTTGTAGATCTCGTTGGGTACCCCAAGAGGAAGGTATGATGAGCACAGTAGCAAGTTTTCCCTTAGTTATGAACCCAAGGTTATTGAACCAGTAGGAGTAAGGAAATGTAAGATCTCACCAAATAAGGTAGAGATCCATGTGATTGCAATGCTTGTCCCGAGATCGAAATGCTAGCATCCACAGTTTAAGATGAAGTACATAGATACAAAGGTCATTATTGCATCGTAATTCCAGAGATATAATAGTTCTTACAACTCATTAGCCCAAGGCTAATACACATAGTTCTCAACACATAACAAAATAAATAAAGTCTTCATCTTCATGTGGCATAGGCAAACATGTTGAGTGTAGACTCATAACCCTAGTCACCATCAGAGTAACCTGCAACACAATAAGTTACAGCCATAGAGGGTCAATACATATGGAATTGTATTGGCAGGTGATACCATAGTCGTATAGTAACATCTAATAACTAAATGAATTTGACTAAGTGTAGTCCAGGCTGGCTTTTCTCAAAAATAAGGTTTGTCTTATTAGTGTGAAAACACTAAGTTTTTGTTTGACAAAAACACCAAGGAACCACCAATAGACATTGGTGAACCTCTACCCTTGTTCAACCACAAGTTTTAACTTATAGAAATTGGTATGAGGAGATTCTTGACCATTTCAATGTCTTGTCACTCAGAGTTGTCCATAATCGGGGACACGCCTAAGTACTTAGTTTTACCCTCTCAAGAGGTGGTGCACTTTTCCCACAAGACTCGACATGCATCGAGACTAGACTTTTAAGAAGCAATCCCTCATACTACCATGTACGCGTTCCATCCCACCAACTCTACCACCATATGTCCATATGGCTGAGTTCTTGCAACTTAGTTGGTCAAGGCAGATCCCATATGCCATGTGGTTGCACTAGAAGCTCCTTGACACAAAATATCTCAAATCCCTTTGTTCCTGGGTGGCCATCCACAAGTGTGATACACAAGGTAAACCATAGACATGGGCCTTGTGTAACCACTCAACACAAACCATATAAGTCCCATTCCACCCAGGTGATTCATTAATAAAGTTGTTTTATTAATCAAAAACATAGTCATAGATTTTGCATAATATCATATCATGAATAATTCACCGTTGCATTCTAATAACTAGGCTAAGAATACCAGCATAACATGTCTCTTATCCTAAGGAAAAACTACCAAGATAACATCTATAGGATCTACCATAGCATAGCATATACTTTGAAAATCACCATGCAAATCCTACTCAAAATAGTGCTAATGCAATAAGGAAATAGTAGGACATAAGATGAAATATCACTTTCCTTGGTAGCTAGGATAATAGACATAATCTTCAAAATCACACTCTCCACAATCCACAAAAACTACAAACAAATTCATACAACAAATATTCACAAATCAATATACACACAAAAATAATTATGAATGCATGCAAAATGTCATGAGATGATTTGTCACACTTTTAAATCAAACTCTATAGTACTGAATACAAAGCATACTTTCTAAAGTCTAAATAAAACAAAACCACTTTAAAATAATAATTTAAATAATTTTTATAGTCAAAATAGGCCTACAAATGCTTCTGCATGAAATCCTAATTTTTCTGAAGAAAATGGCCAAAGCAAGGCCATAGATTCAAAGGGCTCATTTTTCTGAATCCATAGATATAAAATTTGTAATTTTTGGATTTACAGAACAAAAGTTATGCAATTTACAAGTTTAAACAACTAATAGATAAAATCCTGGATTTTCAATCAAATTCACTGCCACATGGTGTGTTCTGATTGGCACGTATCGGTTCGCGCTAGATCACACTTGTGCATCGTCAGATCTAAGTAAGATCTAGCGTCTCAGATCTAAATGTACCCCTTCGCGTCTAAATCTAATCTCGACCGTTGGATCTAGATCCAGCGGATCCTACTGCTTTGACTAAACATGGGCATCGCAAATGGCTACAGCGGCGACGACGCTACTGAAGGCGACGCACTGGCAAAGCTAGGGGGTAGGAGATGGGGTGCTGGGGCTCACCGAGGTCATGGGGACATGGCGATGCTCAACATGGTCGCGATGGGGACTGAGGCGCACGGGCACGGACAGAATCCCTCGTCAATGTTCGACCGCGCGTCAGGTGCGCACTATCATCGACGAAATCGATTCTATGGTGCAAGAGGAGGCAAGTGGAAAGTATTAGCAGGTGCGCAAGGACCTGCCAAACACATTCGCGTGAACCAGAGGCAGAGGTGAACACGGAGCTCACCGGAGTTTCTGGGTACTGCGGTGGTGCGAGGCAAAATTTGTGTAGCTTGGCGGCGCTCTGGTGGTGCTGGGTGGGGGGAAATGTTGTGGAGGGGGGGTTAAGTAGCTAGAGCAAGGGAGTGATTCACGCCTGCAATCACCGGCAATTTACACGCGATTGATTCGGTCTTGAATGGGAGAAGAAACGGCGGCGAGCAGGTCGTCACGCGGGATTCGGGGAAGAAAAGGTGAGGTGGCAGCAGGGCCACTGGTCAGTGAGGGGGGTGCACGCGAGAGGGTGAGAATCAGAGGGGAGAGGGGGCACTCCCGGGTGGGCTTGGTGGGCTGCCAGGGTTGCTGGGCCAAAATAGCTGGATGGCTTTATTTTTTCTCTCTTTTGCTTTTTCTTTTTTGTTTTGATTTTTCAAATGTGATTTGAATGGCCAATTCAAATCCAATTCAATTCAAATCTTCACCAAGATTTTGTGAGGTTACCTAGTGTTTAAGAGTGTGTCAAACACATCATATCACTCCCAAAACATTTTGGGTCATAAAAATAAAATAAAACCATGCCCCATATATATAAGGGGTTTTAAATATGGTTTTATTAGGGTTTTAATTTTGAAAAAAATTATGCAAAGTAAACATGCCATGATGTTATGAATGCAATCATGATGTTTTGAATTTGATGAAATTTGGGATGTTACAAATCTAACCCCCTTAAGATGAATCTCTCCCTCGAGATTCGGATTGGCTAGCAAATAGGTGAGGGTGATCTTTCCGCAGCTCATCTTCTCTTTCCCAAGTTGCTTCTTCCACGGTATGATGATTCCACTGTACTTTGCAGAACTTTATGGTCTTAGTATGAGTGAATATTTGTGTTGTCTCGAAAATCTTGGTAGGTTTCTCTTCATAAGTGAGATCATTCTCTAGCTGAACTTCTTCTAGTGGTATAGTGTCTTTTAACAAACTTTCTTCCATCTCTGGATGACACTTTTTCAACTGACTTACATGAAACACATTATGCACTATAGATATTGATTCTGGTAGTTCTAACTCATAGGCCACTTCTCCTTTGCGGCTCAAAATCTTGAATGGTCCTACATAACACGGTGCCATTTTCCCTTTGACTCCAAATCTCTTCACACCACGAAGTGGTGAGACTCTAGGATAAGCTCTATCACCTACCTCATAGGTGACCTCTCTACGTTTTGGATATGCATAACTCTTTTGTCGGGATTGGGCTATCTTCAACCTTTCCTTTACCATTCTAACTTCTCTTCGGCTTCCTTGATCAGATCCGGTCCAAATAAATTTATTTCTCCTACTCCACTCCATAGTAATGGCATAGTACACTTCCTTACATAAAGGAATTCAAACGGAGCCATCTCTATGCTCGATTGATAGCTATTATTGTAAGATAATTCTGCGTATGGCAGACTTTCATCCCAACTAGATTCATAGTCTAGCGCACAAGCTCTCAACATATCTTCCAAAATCGGATTGGTCCTTTCTGTCTATCCATCAGTCTGAGGATGAAAAGATGTGCTGAATTCTAGTCTTGTTCCCAATGACTCATGCAATTGTTTCAAAAAATGTGAAGTGAACTGAGTTCCTCTATCTGACACAATGCTCTTAGGTAATCCATGCAGACACACAATCCTGTTCATATAGATCTTGGCTAATTTAGCACTTGTATAGCTAGTCTTCACGGGTATGAAATGAGCCACTTTAGTTAGGCGATCCACAATAACCCATATAGAATCGTATCCAGATCTGGTCCGTGGCAGTCCGGTGATAAAATCCATACCAATCTTATCCCACTTCCAATTAGGTATCGGTAGTGGTTGTAATAACCTTGCCGGTTTCTGATATTCCGCCTTCACTCGACTACACACATCACACAAGGCAATGTGCTCCGTGATATCTTTCTTGAGATTGTTCCACCAAAATCTTTCCTTCACATCCATGTACATTTTGGTGTTACCCGGATGAATAGAATATGGTGAATTGTGTGCTTCTTGCAGGATCAATTTCCAAAGCTACGGATCTTGTGGAATGCAGATACGCTTTCCATACTATAAAGTTCCTTGTTCATCTTCATGGAATCCTTTCGCCTTTCCTTTACTAATTTTACTCTTAATCTCCTCTATTTCCTTGTCCAACTTTTGGGCTTATTTGATTGTATCCAACAGTGTTGGTTGAACTTCTAATGACATGAGATATCCTTCAGGCACTATCTCCAATCTTACCTCTTTGAATTGGGCACACAAATCATCTGGTAATTCTCCTTTGGTGAGGCCATTCACATAAACTTGACGGCTTAAAGCATCGGCTACAAAATTTGCTTTACCGGGATGTTATTGCAAACTCAAGTCGTAATCCTTGATAAGTTCTAGCCACCTTCTTTGTCTCATATTGAATTCTTTCTGGGTGAAATATATCTCAAGCACTTCTGATATGTGAACACTTCACATCGCTTTCCCAAAATATAGTGTCTCCATGTTTCGAGTGAATGGAAAACAGAGGCTAACTCTAAGTCATGTGTAGGATAGTTTAGTTCATGAGTCTTGAGTTGTCTCGAGACATAATCCACAACCTTTCCATCTTGCATCAATACTGCACCTAATCCTTGGTGAGATGCATCACAATAGACCTGAAAGTCTTTCTCTAGATCACGCAGACATAAAACTTCTGCTGACACAAGTCTTTCCTTTAATTCTTGAAAACTGGTTTCACATCCTTCAGTCCAATCAAACTTCTTTTCTTTCTTAAGTAACTCCGTCATTGGCTTAGCTACTTTCGAGAAATTCTTGATGAACCTTCTATAGTACCCGGCCAAGCCTAGGAAACTATGGACTTCTTTAACTGATTTGGGAGATTCCCACTCAGTTACAGCTGACACCTTTGTGGGATCGACAGCTATACCATCTCCAGACACAATATGTCCAAGAAATCCAACTTCATTCAACCAAAACTCACACTTACTAAACTTGGCATACAACTTGTGCTCCCTGAGTTTCTCCAGAATCAAATGCAAATGTTCTTCGTTATCTTCATTGCTCTTGGAATAAATCAATATGTCATCGATGAATACGACAACAAACTTGTCAAGAAAATCCATGAACACCTTGTTTAGCATGTTCATGAAATAAGCTGGTGCATTTGTTAGTCCAAATAGCATCACTGTATACTCATACAATCCATACCTAGTGGTAAAAGTAGTCTTTGGTATATCTTGTTCTCTAATCTTTAGCTGAAAGTAGGATGATCGAAGATCAATTTTTGAGAACACACGAGCTCCTTCTAGCTGATCAAAGAGATCATTGATTCTAGGTAAGGGATACTTGTTCTTTATGGTCACTTCTTTGAGTCGATAATCTATGCATAGCCTCTGACTTCTGTCCTTCTTCTCAGCAAACAGAACTGGTGCACCCCAAGACGAAGAACTTGGTTGGATAAATCCTTTCTGCAACTCTTCTCCAAGTTGTTTCTTGAGCTCTTTCAACTCATAAACTGACATCTTGAAGGGTCTCTTTGCTATGGGTCCAGTCCTGGAAGTAAGTCAATCAAAAACTCCACATCTCTATCTGGTGGCATTCCTGGTAATTCCTTCGGGAACAGATCCGGGTACTCCTTCACTACTGGTACACTGTCTATGCTAACCCCCTTAAGAGAATTTAACTTACTCCCTTTGGGTTCAACGTTAGACTTGAACCTTATACGTTTCTTTTCCGGGGTTGTGAGTGTAACAGTATGATTGGCACAATCTATTAGTCCCTCATAATGGGTCATCCAATCCATGCATAATATTACATCCAATCCTTGGGATTCTAGGATTATCAGACTAGGTGGAAACTTGCACTTTCCAAACTCTATTGCTAGATCATGACATCCAGAATTTACTATCATCTCTCCACCTAGGGAGCTTACTTTAATAGGACATCCAATTGTTTCAGTTGGAAGTCTATTTTTGTCTACAAATGCTCTTGAAATGAATGAATGTGATGCGCCGGTATCAACACAAGTGCTGGAAAGGAATTAATCTTGAACTTACCAGCCACAACATCAGACTCCTCATGGATTTCCTCCACATTTATCTGGTTCACATGACCCTTCTGAAAAGGGGTTGGCTTGTTGGCTCCATCAGTCTTCTTTTCTAGGCATTCATTTGCATAGTGCCTAGTTTTCTTGCACTTGAAACATTCAACCTGACTGATGTCTCTCTTAGTTGGCTGATTCCCATTGCCATTTCCACTATGGTGACTCTTCTGTCCACTCTGGTTGCTGCGGTAATCACCATTGTATTGCCCACGATATTTATTGCTATCGTGGTGACGGTTACTCTTGTGGTGGTTGTTATGATTCCCATGTTTGTGGGATCCAGAACCTCCACTTCCTTCACCAAAATAACGCTTGTGAGGAGATCTAGTTCCATGCTTATCAAAACGGTGCTTCCTCTTCCTATTCTCCACTTGCTTCAACTTTCTTTCCAAGATGGTGGCTTTGTCACACAGAGATTGATAAGTTGGAACATATGCAACAGATAGTTGCATGCACATCTCATCAATCATCCCTTCAAGGAACTTTTCCTTCCTTTTTGCATCAGTGTCAACATCATCCGGTGCATAGCATGCTAGATTGTTGAACTCTTCAATATATTATGTGTCACATCCCAAAATTTTCCAAATTTTGAAATGTGAAAAAATAAATAAAATAAATAAATAATTGTTGAAATTTAGGGTGAAAAGAAACTTTTTGCGTCTAAATGGAAACATCAAAACCCTTCCTGAATAAAATTTGAATGAAAAGGGAATCCAAACAAAAATTTCAATCAAGTGAAAGTCATTCATCATTGAATGTATCTTGAAATTTAAACACTTGAGAAAATAAACCAAAACCCTAAAACCCCAATGGAAGAAAATCATTTCCAAGATCTCCCTAAGACTATGGATTTGATCGATATAAAAATTTAGCAACAAACATTTATAAATGATAAGCAAAAATATTATAAAACCATAGAAATTGGTTTCATTTAATTTGGAGCCATGGATAAAAAAACTTATGAATTTAATAAGATGAAGGAATTAATTTCCAAAGATAATAAATCTCCTATCTAAAATCCATACCAAATCTTGAGAAAATAAATCCTAAAGGGATTTAAAAAGATAAACAAATATCAAATAAAATTATACAAATTGGAATCACGAATTTTGGATCTATAGATAAAAATATATGGATTTTATAAGTCAAAGAAAGAAATAAATAAATAAATAAATAAGGAATATTTAAATCCAAAATTAAATCTTGGAGAAATCCATAAACAAATGAAAGTTTATTGAATAAATAAAAGGAGTAAAAGATTATTTAAATAAAATCATAAGGATTAAACAATATTCAATTTTTATTTAAAGACAAATTGCCTAAACTAAATAATAAATCCCAAGGAAATTATTTAGAAGACAATTTAAACCTTGAATTGAATCCATAATCAAATGGAATAAAGATAATCCAAATAAAATAAAGGGATAAAGAATAGTCAAATAAAGTTATATGGACTTTAACCAAATTCAATTCTATTCGAATGAAGACAAAATTTCTATTTATAAAAGATTAATCAAATCATGAGAAAATAAAAATTGAATTTTCCCAAGTGGATTAAAGTTATCCAGTTAACTTAAAAAAGAATAAAAGAATAATGAAGTATATGGTTTAGAACCATATTCAATTTCTATTTAAAATAAAGTCAAATGCCCAAATTAAATGAATATTAAATCATATTAAAATATTATGAAAATAATTCAAAGAGAATTATTTAAACACACTAATGAATAAAACCTACTGAAAAGGTTTGAGAAACATTTTAATGGAAACAAATGATTAATTTGAATAAAATAATATGGATTGAAAAGATATTTAAAATCTTATTTAAATAAAGACAAGTGTCTATTTTAATAAATAATAAACCATAAAAGAATAAAAGTAATTATTCTAAAATGGACATTTTAAATAATATTAAAACATACTGAAAGTTGGGAAAAAGATTTGAAAAGAAATCTGAATTCAAATGAGGTATGGAACAGAAAAATCAGAAAAGAAAAAGGAAAAAGAAATAGAAAGAAAAAATTTAAACGGACCCAGCCCATCTAACCCTAGCCCAACAGGCCCAGCGCAGCCCACTCTCCCCCCCCCCCAAACGTTTTCTCACCAATAAAACAACATGCGCCCTCACTGACGATCTGACCCCACATGTAACCCTCCACCTCGCTGACAACGCGACCCCACAATGCCAGATCATCATCGTCTACCCCGCGACCAGTTCATCCCCAGACCTCGCTGCTATTTTCTGTCATGAATGCCTCGCTTAAATTCGCAATAATGCCGCGCTAATTTCTCACCACGACCACGCACGTTAAAGCGCCCACATCCCCTCCTTCTTTCCCCTCGGACCTCACACCACCGGAGCCACCAGGCTGCTGCAATTTCTACTCGCAACCTTCTCTGCTCTGACGAGCCTCAGTGCAAATTTTGGCCAAACCAGACCCTCCCCGTCCCCCTAAACTGCACGAGCATGCTCACCAGCACCAGGCGCATCTTCCAGCAACCCTAGCTCACCCGCGCGTGCCCCAGGGCCTCGACAACAACCAAGTCCGAGCGCCACCGTCTCCAGCTCCAACTCCGGCGACACCTACTGGTAAAACCCGACCCCACCTCTCCTCTCAGTGATGATCATGTACTCACCATCATCTTGCGCATCTAACGAGCACTTTGCCTCTCTTTCTCGAGCCGTGTAGCCTCGCCTTCGACCACAGCAGAGCGCACCCGACGCCGACGACAACACCGGCGAGCAATCGCCAGCAGCACCGTGCGCCCCTGTCCCTACGGCGACCACGTCGAGAATCAGCGCATCCCTGCAAGTCAGGTAATGCTCTTCTCCCTCTCCCGCGCATCCTAGTTTTGCCGGAACACCTCTGCCCGAGCGTGCCACCGCTGTCCGCCGTCGTAGCGCCGCCAGATCATGGTTAGTGTGCTCAGGACCATTAGATCTAGATCTGATGAATAGGATAGATTGACTTAAACGAAGGGGTACGCTCGATCTGTACCGTGCGATCTCACTTAAATCCTACGGTCTGTATTGATCGATCCACACGAACCGTTATCAACCAATAGAAACGTAACGCGTGGCCCAGACTTTGTTTTAAAAACAGAAACATTTCTATTAGTTGTTAGATTTTGTAAAATTCATAACTATTGATCCACACATCCAAATTTTACAAATTTTATATCACTATATTCAGAAAACTGCAAACTTTGCAATCATGCCCTTAGTTTAGTGTTTTGCTTCTGGAAAATTAGGTGTTTTGGCAGAAACATTTCTAGGCCTATTTTGAGTATAAAAATTATTCTAAAAATAATTTTTAGATAAAATCTTTTGCAAATGATTTGTTTTGAACCTACTGACTAGAAACATAAACTTTTGGGGTTTAGAAATATATTTGATTTTTTCTTGTGTGGCAGCTAGATACGTTTGGGGGGTGGTTGCCAGAGCTATTGGTGCCGCGAATAGACCTGGGTCTTTTTCTCAATACTTTTGGTGGGCTTCGCAGTGTGTGGGTGTTAGCAGGAATGTGCAGATTACGGTGGTAGCGGCAATTTGCTGGGCTATCTAGAAGCTCAGGAATAGGGCTTGTTTTCAAAAAAAAACTTATTAACTCACCTGTTGATTTGGTTATATATGCTTGTGTGTTCATTCGTTATTAGGCAGGGCTGCATGGGGAGGATGCCCGGGCGGTGTTGCAAGCTGAAGCGGATACTTTGCAACAGAATGCGCTGGCTGATGCGGCAGCTATGGATGTGGCTCCTGTTCCTTTTCTAGGACTGCCAGCAATCCCTGGAGGTCATACTCATGAAGCTCCGGAACTGGAAAGGGGGCGGGAGAAAAGAAGGAGAACTTGAAAAAAGAACTGGTTTGCGAGAAGACGGTGTTGGCATCTCACGTGGCCTTCTTCGTTTGGTCTGTTAGCTTCTCGATTCTGTTTGATAGTACTGTTCTCCACTAGCCTGAGGGCGGTGTTCTTGCATCTCCAGCCTTCTTCCTTTTGTCTGTTTACTTTGCTCGGTTTGTAATATGGACCTCTTGAATCTTTTTTGACCCCCTAGGTGGGTCAGTACTACGTTGAATGTGTGTGTGGTTGTTGTTCCGTTGTCTGATGATAATGGAACCCGATCCCTCTTTCCGGGGGATTGTCTGGAAGAAAAAAAAGAAATATATTTGATTAACCCTAGAAAATTATTCTTTGAATAAAGGCATTTCTAGTAAAATAAAAATGTTGTTATGATTTAAAAAAGATTTTTTTGAGTGAAACCTTTTGTAAATGGATTTGTTTTAAACACTTTGATCCTAAACACTAACATTGTGTTTAAAAACATATTTGGATAACACTAGAAATTATTCCTTTGAATAAATCATTTCTAGCAAAACAAAAATGATTTAAAATGGCCATTTCCACTAACTTGTTTTTAAATGGTTTTGCCACTTTTATAAATGACCAATAGGTGTTTAAAAATGTTTATAGCATATTAGAAACCACCTTTCCATTAAAACAATCTTTTGCATGCTTGCATGCATTGTTTTGTTTTCATTATTTTATGTGGTGAATTGTTTGAATGCTAGTTTGAATATGTGCTTCCTTGATTGAATTGTAGTGAACTTTGAAGAGTGTGACATTTGCAAGATCAAGGAGTGAATCTATATTCTCTACCAAACAGGCAAGTGGTGCTTCATACATTTGTCCTAATATTTTGACTATGCATTAGTGAAATTTCTATGTAGGACTTGCATGGAATTTTTACTAAGTGTTCTATGCCACGGGAAATCCTAGTAGATGATGCCTTAGTAGAATTTTCCCTAAGTTAAGATTCTTGCTACTATTATGCTTAGCCTAGCTAGTAGAAAACAAGGGTGGATTATATTCATACTATGAAATATTTCTAAGTCTATGACATGTGTTTTGTTTAATAAAACAACTATGTGAATAAATCACCTGGGTGGCATGGAATGAAAGGTTTGTGTTGAGTGGTTACACAAGTCCAGTATATTGGAGAAAACTTGTGTATCACAAGTCCAGTATACTGGGGAAAACTTGGTATCACACTTGTGGAAAGCCACCCAGGAACAAAGAGATTTGAGATGTCAAATGTTGAGAAGCTTCAAGTGCAGCCACATGGCATTATGGGCTCTGCCTGGATCATATAGGTTGCAATAACTTAGCCAGATGGAAAGAAGATTGTAGGGGGTGATAGGTTTGTAACGCGTCCATTTGGTCTAAGGGAAGGCTTTTAAAAGATCTTGTCTAGATGCATGTCGAGTCTTGTGGGGAAAGTGCACCACCTCTCAAGAGAGTAAAATCTAAGTACTTAGCCATGTCCCCGGCAATGGACAATTTGAGCATCAAGACATGGAAGCTATCAAGGATCTCCTCATCCCAATTTCTAAGTTAAAAGCTTGTGGTTGAACAAGAGTTAAAGGATCACCAATGTCTATTGGTAGATGCCTTGGGTGATTTTTGACAAACAAAAACTTAGTGTTTTCAATTTATAAGGAAAACCTTATTTTGAGCAAAGCAAGCCTAAGATCCACTTATCCAAATGCATATAGATGATAGATACCACTATTCTACCATAGTATCACTTGCCAATACAATTCAAATGTATTGACCCTTGTGGCTATAACTTATTATGTTGCAGGTTTTTTTGATGTTAGTGAAGTGTGTTGAATAGGATTACAAGTCTACAAACCAACATGATTGCATGTGGCACTTTGAAGATGAAGGACTCCATGCTATATAGTTATTTCTGCTGCATTGTAATGAGATAGCCAAATGAGCTATGTAAGATGTAATGAATTATTTTACTCCTGGTTATAAAGTTGTATTATGACCTTTGTTTCTTGATATTACATCTTAAATTGTGGATGCTAGCTATTGATCAAGGGACTAGCATTGTAAACACAGGGATCTCTACCTTATCAGGTTGGGACCTCTACAGATGGTATCTGAGCACTGTGTTGCCTATAGGATTGTAACCCTAGGATTGGACAAAACCCCTTAGAAAAAAGGAGTTGTATTTGTCCAAAATTATTTACAAACAATCTTGTGAACTCTTTCCTCAACCTTTTTGTTTTGAATCTACATCTCTTCCATTTCAACTTGTTGGACAAAACCCTCAACATGAGCAAAGACTTCACCATCACCAATGACTTCAACTTTAGTTTCACTAAGGAATTGAACTTGGACATAACCAAGGACTACAAATGATACAAGGACAATACTCAAGACTTGGAAGACTAAGGAAACACAACTTAGAAGGAACCATCATCACCTTTGAAGTTTTGTGACCAAGATGCAAAAATTCTTTCCAAGGAAACCATGAGCTTATTCATGAAGAAACAACTAAGAAGAATGAAATGATCTCAAGTGAACCATATAGTTGGACCACCATACTAGTGTTTAGTTTGGATCATATATTGATCTCACCAACTTATGTGGTGTAGAAAAATATATTGTTGCCTAAAAATATGTTTGAATCTTGTTGTTTGATTGGAATGTTTGGTTGTCATTGCTTGCACATTGTTTGTGTGAATTGTTGTGTGTGATTAGACTTCTTCCTATAGAAATCTTTTGCCTACTCTAATCCCAATCCAACCCAAACAAATGACTTCTCCAAGAAACTCCAACATCAAGGATGGTGAAAACAACAACCAAGATATACACATGAGAGAACAACTTCTAGCAACCCAAGACCAGTTGAATCAAGTGACAACTCAGTTTTTAGCCAACAACAATGAGCTAGACCCAACCCTGTAAGAATTTTTGGAAACCCAATCCCAATTGTTGCAAAGGATGATCAATCAAATGATCAACATGAGAAGGAAATCTTCCCAAAGTGATTGTGACAACAACGGTATCAAGGATGATATTATAGAAGCAACTCAAGCTTGCAATATTTGTGGAGACATAGGACACACTTATAAAGAGCATGTGGATCAATGCCCTAATTATGAAGAGGAACATCCAACTGGACAATGCCCCACATCTCAAGTTACTTGTTTCCTATGTGAAGGAAATGATCATGTCCCTATCCAATGCCCCATCTATCCTATAGTGCAACCAATGAAACAAGATGGAATGCATCAAATGTTTGGAAAACTCCATAAGGGAACAACTTCTACCAAGAAGGATGAAGGCAAAGTCAGAACCATGCCTTATAAGGCCACATCCAAAGTTACCATAAAGTGTTGCTACTCTTGTGGATAAGAAGGTCACACCTCTAGTGACTGCCCCAAGAAGAGAGAAAGATTTCCCACCTTTGTGGTGAAATATGAAGAACATGAACTAGAAGAACTCCTAGCTTTGGAGAGACCCAAGAAGAAGAAGAAGAAGAAGAGCCAAGAAAACAAACAAGAGACAATGATACCCAAGAAGAAGAAGGACATTAGCCAAGTGATGTGTCACAAATGCAAAGAGCTGGGCCATTATGCATCACATTGTCCAAAAAAGAAGAAGTCCAAGACAAGCAAGCCTATGAAGGATCTCAGACTTGTCACATGTTTCAAGTGTGAAAACAAAGGACACTATGCAGATGTCTGTACAGAGAAGCTTCATCAAGACCTCAAGTAAGCCAAGATGTAATCTAGTTGAAAACCGTTTTAAGGGTGGTAGTAGTTGCCTTGAAGCCAACTTGTAACCTCTAGCCTTCCCAAATCTCGGGAAGAGCTTTCTTTTAAGGGTGGTAGCCTATCACATCCCAAAAATTTCCAAATTTTGAAATGTGAAAAAAAAATAAACAAAATAAATAATTGTTGAAATTTAGGGTGAAAAGAAACTTTTTTCTTCTAAATGGAAACATCAAAACCATTCCTGAATAAAATTTGAATGAAAAGGGAATCCAAACAAAAATTTCAATCAAGTGAAATGCATTCATCATTAAATGTATCTTGAAATTTAAACACTTGAGAAAATAAACCAAAACCCTAAAACCCTAACGGAAGAAAATCATTTCCAAGATCTCCCTAAGACTATGGATTTGATCCATATAAAAATTTAGCAACAAACATTTATAAATGATCAAAAATGATAAACAAAAATATTATAAAACCATAGAAATTGGTTTCATTTAATTTGGAGCCATGGATAAAAAAACTTATGAATTTAATAAGATAAAGGGAATTAATTTCCAAAGCTAATAAAGCTCCTATCTAAAATCCATACCAAATCTTGAGCAAATAAATCCTAAAGTGATTGAAAAAGATAAACAAATATCAAATAAAACTATACAAATTGGAATCACCAATTTTGGATCTATAAATAAAAAGATATGGATTTTATAAGGCAAAGAAATAAATAAATAAGGAATATTTAAAGCCAAAATTAAATCTTGGAAAAATCCATAAACAGATAAAAGTTTATTGAATAATAAAAAGGAGTAAAATATTATTTAAATAAAATCATAAGGAATGAGCAATATTCAATTTTTATGTAAAGAAAAATTTCCTAAACCAAATAATAAATCCCAAGGAAATTATTTAGAAGACAATTTAAACCTTGAATTGAATCATTAAGCAAATGGAATAAAGATAATACAAATAAAATAAAGAGATAAAGAATAGTCAAATTAAGTTATATGGACTTTAACCAAATTCAATTCTATTTGAATGAAGACAAAATTTCTATTATAAATGATTAATCAAATCATGAGAAAATAAAAATTGAATTTGCCCAAGTGGATTAAAGTTATCCAATTAACTTTAAAAAGAATAAAAGAATAATGAAGTATATGGTTTAGAACCATATTCAATTTCTATTTAAAATAAAGTCAAATGCCCAAATTAAATGAATATTAAATCATATTAAAATATTATGAAAATAATTCAAAGAGAATTATTGAAACACACTAATGAATAAAACCTAATGAAAAGGTTTGAGAAACATTTGAATTTAAACAAACGATTAATTTGAATTGAAAACATATTTAAAATATTATTTAAATAAAGACAAGTGTCTATTTTATTAAATAATAAACCATAAAAGAATAAAAGTAATTATTCTAAAATGGACATTTTAAATAATATTAAAACATATTAAAAGTTGGGAAAAAGATTGGAAAAGAAATCTGAATTCAAATGAGGTATGGATTCAAAACAGACAAATCAGAAAATAAAAAGGAAAAAGAAATAGAAAGAAAAAAAATGAAATGGACCCAGCCCATCTAACCCTAGCCCAACAGGCCAGCGCAGCCCACTCTCCCCCCCCCCAAATGTTTTCTCACCAACAAAACAACCTGCGCCCTCATTGACGATCTGACCCCACATGTAACCCTCCACCTCGCTGACAGCGCGACCCCACAATGCCAGATCATCATCGTCTACCCCGCGGCCAGTTCATCCCCAGACCTCGCTACCGATTTTTGTCGTGAATGCCTCACTTAAATTCTCAATAATGCCGCGCTAATTTATTCCCGTGACCACGCACGTTAAAGCGCCCACATACCCTCCTTCTTTCCCTTCGGACATCACACCACCGGAGCCACCAGGCTGCTTCAATTTCTACTCGCAACCTTCTCTGCTCTGGCGAGCCTCAGTGCAAATTCCGGCCAAACCAGACCCTCCCCGGCCCCCTAAACTGCACGAGCATGCTCACCAGCACCAGGCGCATCTTCCAGCAACCCTAGCTCACCCGCGCGTGCCCCAGGGCCTCGACAACAACCAAGTCCGAGCGCCACCCCTCCTGCTCCAACTCTGGCGACCCTTACTGGTAAAACCCGACCGCGCCTCTCCCTCTCAGTGATGCTCATGTACTCACCATCGTCTTGCGACTCTAACGAGCACTTTGACTCTCCTTACCGAGCCGTGTAGCCTCGCCTTCGACCCCAGCAGAGCGCACCCGATGCTGATGACAACACCGGCGAGCAATCGCCAGCAGCATCGTGCGCCCCTGTCCCTGCGGCGACCACATCGAGAATCAGCGCATCCCTGCTACTCTAGTAATTTTCTCCTCCCTATCCCAGGCATCCTAGTTTAGCCGGAACACCTCTGCCCGAGCGCGCCGCCGCCGTCCACCATCGCAGCGCCGCCAGATCGTGGTTACTGTGCTCAGGACCATTAGATCTAGATCCGATGAATAGGATAGATTGACTCAAATGAAGGGGTACGCTCGATCTGTATCGTGCGATATCACTTAATCCTACGATCTGTATCAATCGATACACATCAACCATTATCAGCCAATAGAAACGTGACGCGTGGCTGAGACTTTGTTTTAAAAACAGAAACATTTCTATTAGTTGTTAGATTTTGTAAAATTCATAACAATTGATCCACACGTCCATATTTTACAAATTTTATATCAATGGATTCAGAAAAATTAAAAATTTGCAACCATGCCCTTAGTTTAGTATTTTGCTTCTGGAAAATTAGGTGTTTTGGCAGAAACATTTTTAGGCCTATTTTGAGTATAAAAATTATTCTAAAAATGATTTCTAGATAAAATCTTTTGCAAATGATTTTTTTAACCTACTGACCAGAAACAAAAAATTTTGGGGTTTAGAAATATATTTGATTAACCCTAGAAAATTATTCTTTGAATAAAGGCATTTCTAGTAAAAGAAAAATGTTGTTATGATTTAAAAATGATTTTTTTTAGTGAAACCTTTTGTAAATGGATTTGTTTTAAACACTTTGATCCTAAACACTAACATTGTGTTTAAAAAACATATTTGTCTAACACTAGAAAATTATTCCTATGAATAAAATCATTTCTAGCAAAACAAAAATGATTTAAAATGGCCATTTCCACTAAATTATTTTTAAATGGTTTTGCCACTTTTATAAATGACCAATAGGTGTTTTAAAAAGTTTATGGCCTATTAGAAACCACTTTTCCAATAAAACAATCTTTTGCATGTTTGCATGCATTGTTTTGTTTTCATTATATTATGTGGTGAATTGTTTGAATGCTAGTTTGAATATGTGCTTGCTTGATTGAATTGTAGTGAACTTTGAAGAGTGTGACATTTGCAAGATCAAGGAGTGAATCTATATTATCTACCAAAAAGGCAAGTGGTGATTCATACATTTTTCCTAATGTTTTGACTATGCATTAGTGAAATTTCTAAGTAGGACTTGCATGGAATTTTTACTA
Organism: Avena sativa; assembly: GCA_916181665.1. NCBI lineage: Eukaryota > Viridiplantae > Streptophyta > Magnoliopsida > Poales > Poaceae > Avena > Avena sativa. The sequence goes on from OV702298.1 coordinate 117,074,122, forward strand.
AGTATGTTATTCCATGGGAGATCCTAGTAGATGATGCCTTAGTAGAATTTTCCCTAAGTTAAGATTCTTGATACTATTATGCTTAACCTAGCTAGTAGAAAACAAGGGTGGATTATATTCATACTATGAAATATTTCTAAGTCTATGGCATGTGTTTTGTTTAATAAAACAACTATGTGAATAAATCACCTGGGTGGCATGGAATGAAAGGTTTGTGTTGAGTGGTTACACAAGTCAAGTATATTAGAGAAAACTTGTGTATCACAAGGCCAGTATACTAGGGAAAACTTGGTATCACACTTGTGGAAAGCCACCCAGAAACAAAGAGATTTGAGATGTCAAATGTTGAGAAGCTTCAAGTGCAGCCACATGGCATTATGGGCTCTGCCTGGATCATATAGGTCGCAATAACTTAGCCAGATGGACAGAAGGTGGTAGGGGGTGATAGGTTTGGAACTCGTCCATTTGGTCTAAGGGAAGGCTTCTGAAAGATCTTGTCTCGATGCATGTCAAGTCTTGTGGGAAAAGTGCACCACCTCTCGAGAGAGTAAAATCTAAGTACTTAGCCGTGTCCCCGACAATGGACAATTTGAGCATCAAGACATGGAATCTATCAAGGATCTCCTCATCCCATTTTCTAAGTTAAAATCTTGTGGTTGAACAAGGGTTAAAGGATCACCAATGTCTATTGGTAGATGCCTATGTGATTTTTGACAAACAAAAACTTAGTGTTTTCAAATTATAAGGAAACCCGTATTTTGAGCAAAGCAAGCCTAAGATCCACTTATCCAAATGCATATAGATGATAGATACCACTATTCTACCATAGTATCACTTGCCAATACAATTCAAATGTATTGACCCTTGTGGCTGTAACTTATTATGTTGCAGGTTTGTTTGATGTTAGTGAAGTGTGTTGAATAGGATTACAAGTCTACAACCAACATGATTGCCTATGGAACTTTGAAGATGAAGGGCTCCATGCTATATAGTTATTTTTGCTGCATTCTAATGAGATAGCCAAATGAGCTATGTATGATGTAATGAATTATTTTACTCCTGGTTATAAAGTTGTATTATGACCTTTGTTTCTTGATATTACATCTTAAACTATGGATGCTAGCTATTGATCTAGGGACTAGCATTGTAAACACAGGGATCTCTACCTTATCAGGTTGGGACCTCTACATTATGCAACACTGCGGTGGCGTTGCTTAAGGTTGTGAAATTCCTTCTTCTTCAACCACATCACTCCTGAAGAGATATGAGAAGTGCGGAATCCATCCTCAAATATTTCCCAAGTCACTTCTATAATAGGAGTAGTGATTTGGATGTTATCCCACCAAGTAGCTTCTGGTCCTTATAGCAGGTGTGCTGCAAATCTAACCTTCTCCTCATCAGTGCAACCAACTGTGACTAAGTCCTTCTTCACAGAACATAGCCAATCATTTGCGACCATAGGATCAGTGGTTCCAAAAAACTTAGCAGGCCCCAATCTCAGAAACCATGTGAGCATATCATAGGCTGGTAGGTTGTTTTGGTTGTTGTTGTTATTATTGTCGTTGTTGTTGTTGTTGTTTTGGTTCTAGTTCTGATTCGCCATAAACTGAGTCATAATTTGCATCAACTGAGTCTGGGTTGTCATCAGCTGCTGCATCTCATTGCCATTGTTGTTATTGTTCTTATTGTTGGGATTGGCACGACGGGGAGGCATCTGTGTTTTCAATAAGGATAAGTAATGAGATATAACCCATAGACCCTAACATGCACAATACAATACAATACAATACAATACAATACAATACAATACAATACAATACAATACATAGCAACAATCACAATAAGCAAGCACAATAAACTTAGAGTTTAAACAACACGAACAACTAGTTTTGTAAAGTAAACACACTAGCATAGTCATTCACATGTTGGATGATCAATGCGACTCAATATATAAAATGATGATAGATAGATAGCCAAGTACTGAACACTACTCCTCCATATCGACTTCCTCCTCCACTAGAGTAAGTCCTGCTGCGTTGATTCCTGCCTTATACTCTTCCACGCTGGTGGTCAAAGCATCGACCTTCGCCTGAAGCTCTCTCTTCTGCGAATGCAGCCTCTCAATCACCTCATGTTGTGTCTCTATCTCATGATCCTTGAGCTCCATCTCAACCTTCATATCATTGATCTTCTTGTTCCTATCTTGCACTGTCTTTTCTTGGTTATTGAACCTCTTGTCTTGCTTCTCAAATCTAGTATCCATCTCCTTGATGCTCTCCTCCTACTCCTCGAAGGCCTTGTCCTTCTCCCTCAACTGGATGTGTAACTCGTCATTGCTAAGCATGACGTTGGTCCTATCAGTATCGAGGTGCCTAAGAAGGCTCTCTAGGTCCTGAAGATAGAGATGCACTGGCTCAATAGTCTCCCTAGTGGCCTCGTCATACACTATAGCCTCTCCCTCCTCGTCACGTCTCCCAAATGGATGGAAGTAGAGGCCCCTAAGCTCGGCGGAGTGACGTCCACAGAGGCATCCAAGCAGCTCCTGCATGGCAACGTCGAGGCCCTTCTCTTTGTCGTCATGGAGTATCTTGAAGCTGATGTCCTCAATGGAAGGCTCTGACTGGCGTCCTGGCTAGGAGACTCTAAATCCCCATAATTCCATCCTCTCGAACTTCCTGAGCTGAAGTCCCTTAATGTTAGGGAGGGGAAGATTGAGCAAACTGATGAGCTCCACGATACAGGATCCAAAATGAGTTCCCTTGAACTCCTCGGTGGTGCTAAGAACAAAGCTAGGCATCTATTGCATAGGATAGAGAAAATTAGAAACAACACAAGTAAAGAGTACAACGTAAAGTAGTAAAACAAAAGCCAATAACAAGCACATAATTTTCTCAAAACACACAAGTCATGGCATACAACATTCAATCACAAGCACCAAGGTTCAAACTTAACTTAGACAATTTTTTGCCATACCACATAGGTTGGTATGATCAAATTATTAACGTGAGAAAACGACAAGTGTGGTGGTCCAACTATTGGAGTACTTCACCATTCTCACTCTCTAGTCAAGGTAGCTATCTGAGCATCCTTGGTTTCAATTTGCTTGTCTTGATCACAAGACTCAAATGCCAAGTCTATAACATCTTCCCTTAGACGTTTTATGGTGTCCTATATGTCTTGGGTATGATTCTTCTCGTCTCTAAGGTCATTCTGAGTGTTGAGAATTCTACACTTGAGTCTTTATCCAAGCTCCTTGATGGTATTCCAAGTTGCATTCCTTGTAGAGTCAAAGAATGACATATGCATTTCAGAGTTGGTGACCATGCAGAATCCCGACTCATTGTGGTTATCCTCCTTGTTTTTATATAAGTGGAGTTGTACCCACCAATATTCTCCTTCATCCATCACTGGGAATCCCTTGTACACAGCTTCACCATGTATTCCCAAGCTAACCATAAGGTTCTTCAGGGCCTTGGGAAACTCCGTCTCACATTCTAAGGTCATGGTCATTAGTGGTCCCTTCCTAACGGCTTCATTGATGGCGGCCATCTAAAAATAGAGATGATAAAGGAGATTAGGAGAAGTTTTACGAGATGAAATGAGACAAGTGTGGAAATTTACAAAGGATTTTGCATATTCCTAGTGGTTTCCTTAGTCTAATCCATCTTAGGGTCATAATCCTACAGGCAACATAATGCTCTGATAACATCTAGAAGACCCACCCTTTAAGGTAAAGGCCCCTGTGATTGAAATGCTAGTCCTTGGATCGAAATTCTAGCATCCACAGTTTAAGATGAAGTACTTAGATACAAAGGTCATTATTACATCGTAATTCCAGAGATACAATAGTTCTTACAACTCATTAGCCCAAGGTTAATACACAGAGTTCTCAACACATAACGAAATAAATAAAGTCTTCATCTTCATGTGCCACAGGCAAACATGTTGAGTGTAGACTCATAACCCTAGTCACCATCAGAGTAACCTGCAACATAATAAGTTACAACCACACAGGGTCAATACATTTGGAATTGTATTGGCAAGTGATACCATAGTCGTATAGTAACATCTAATAACTATATGAATTTGGCTAAGTGTAGTTCAGGCTGGCTTTGCTCAAAAATAAGGCTTGTCTTATTAGTTTGAAAACACAAAGTTTTTGTTTGACAAAAACACCAAGGAACCACCAATATACATTGGTGAACCTCTACCCTTGTTCAACCACAAGTTTTAACTTCGAGAAATTGGGATGAGGATATTCTTGACCATTTCAATGTCTTGTCACACAGAGTTGTCCATAACCGGGGACACGGTTAAGTGCTTAGTTTTACCCTCTCGAGAGGTGGTGCACTTTCCTCACAAGACTCGACATGCATCGAGAAGAGACTTTTCAAAAGCAATCCCTCAGACCTCCATGGACGCATTCCATCCTACGAACTCTACCACCATCTGTCCATCTGGCTGAGTTCTTGCAACTTAGTTGGTCAAGGCAGAGCCCATATGCCATGTGGTTGCAATAGAAGCTCCTTGACACAAAATATCTCAAATCCCTCTGTTCCTGGGTGACAATCCACAAGTGTGTTACACAAGGTAAACCATAGACATGGGCCTTGTGTAACCACTCAACACAAACCATACAAGTCCCATTCCACCTAGGTGATCCATTAACAGAGTTGTTTTATTAATCAAAAACATAGTCATAGATTTTGCATAATATCATATCATGAATAATTCACCCTTGCATTCTAATACCTATGCTAATCATACTAGCATAACATGTCTCTTATCTTAAGGAAAAACTACCGAGATAACATCTATAGGATCTACCATAGGATAGCATATACTTTGAAAATCACCATGCAAATCCTACTCAAAATAGTGCTAGTGCAACAAAGAAAATAGTAGGACATAAGATTAAATATCACTTGACTTGGTAGCTAGGAGAATAGACACAATCCTCACAATCACACTCTCCACAATCCACAAAATCTACAAACAAATTCATACAACAAATATTCACAAATCGACATACACACAAAAATAATTATGAATGCATGCAAAATGCAATGAGATTATTTGTCACACTTTTAAATCAAACTCTACAGTACTAAATACAAATCATACTTTCTAAAGTCTAAATAAAAAAACCATTTTAAAATAATAAATTAAATAATTTTTATAGTAAAAAAAGGCCTACAAATGCTTCTGCATAAAATCCTAATTTTTAAGATGCAAATGTCCAAAACAAGGCCATAGATGCAAAGGTGTCATTTTTCTGAATCCATAGATATAAAATTTGTATTTTTTTGATTTACAGAACAAAATTTATGCAATTTACAAGTTTAAACAACTAATAGATAAAATCCTAGATTTTAAATCAAATTCACTGCCACGCGGTGTGTTCTGATTGGCGCGTATCGGTTCGCGCTGGATCATGCTTGCGCACCATCAGATCGAAATAAGATCTAGCGAATCAGATCTAAACTTACCCCTTCGCTTCTAAATCTAATTTCAACCGCTGGATCTAGATCCAGTGGATCCTACTATTTTGACCAAACGCGGGTGGCGCAAATGGCTACAGCGACGACGACGCTACTGACGGCGACGTGCCGGTGAATATAGGGGGTAGGAGAGGGGGTGCTGGGGCTCACCAAGGTCGCGGAGACGTGGCGATGCTCAACGTGGTCACGGTGGGGGCTGAGGGGCACTAGCACGGACAGAATCACGCGTCAGGTGTGGACTATCATCGACGAAGGCGACGCTCTGGTGCAAGAGGAGACAGGTGGCAAGTATTATCAGGTGCAAAAGGACCTGGTGAACACATTCGCGTGAACCAGAGGCAGAGGTGAATACGGAGCTCACCGGAATATGTCGTCGGAGTTTCTCGGTACTGCGATGGTGCGAGGCAAAATTCGTTTAGCTTGGCGGCGCTCTGGTGGTGCTGGGTGGGGGGAAATGCTGTGGAGGGGGAGGGGTTTAAGTAGAAAGAGCGAGGGAGTGATTCACGCCTGCAATCAACGGCAATTTACGCGCGATTGATTTGAGCTTGAATGGGGGAAGAAACGGCCGGCGAGCTGGTCATCGCGCGGGATTTGGGGAAGAAGAGGTGAGGTGGCAGCGGGGCCACTGGTTAGTGAGGGGGGGTGCGCGTGAGGGGGTGAGAATCAGAGGGGAGAGGGGGCACTCCTGGGTGGGCTACCAGGGTTCTGGGCCAAAATAGCTGGCTGGCTTTATTTTTTTCTCTCTTTTGCTTTTTCTTTTCTGTTTTGATTTTTCAAATGTGATTTGAATGGACAATGTGATTTGAATGGACAATTCAAATCCAATTCAATTCAAATATTCACCAAGATTTTGTGAGGTGACCCTACTGTTTAAGAGTGTGTGAAACACATCAAATCACTCCGAAAAGATTTTGGGTCACAAAAATAAAATAAAACCATGCCCCATATATGTATAAGGGGTTTTAAATATGGTTTTATTAGGGTTTTAATTTTGAAAAAATTATGCAAAGTAAACATGCCATGATGTTATGAATGCAATCATGATGTTTTGAATTTTATGAAATTTGGGATGTTACAGGAAACAACTCCAAGGTGTTGCTAACAACTTGGAACCTGCACAACACAAACTCAAAACTTTGCCCCAAATTATAGTGAGGTTGTTAATCTCACCGGTTTGCTGAAAACAAAGGATTAAACGAATGGTGTGGAAGATAGTTGTTTCTTGTAGAAAGTAAAAAGTAACAGTAGATGGAATATCAATGATAAAGATTGGACCAGGGTCCACAGTTCACTAGAGGTGTTTTCCTTAAAATAGATAGCATGTTGGGTGAACAAATTACAGCGGGGCAATTGACAGATTGAGAAAGCATAACAATGCATATACTAGACATCTTGACTCCTATGAGATTTCATTGGGCATTACAACAATATACATAGACCATAATCCAACTACATCTATGACTAATAGTCCACCTCCAGGTTATCATCCGAACCCCTTCTAGTATTAAGTTGCAAGCAACAGATAATTGCATTAAGCAATGTGTGTAAAGTAAACAATACAATTTCCCCATGGAAAAAGGATTGTTGTTTTCTCCCAGGTAGTAACAACACATCTACAACCTTAGAGATTTATGTCACTTCCCCAGATTACTAGAGGCATGAATCTACTAACGAGCATAAATACTCCCTCTTGGAGTTGCAAGCATTACTTGGCCAAAGCATCTACGAACAACGGAGAGCATGCAAGATCACAAATAACACAGACATGATAGAATCAATAATCAATCTGAAATAGTATCTCAATATCCATTGGATCCCCGTAAACACAACATGTATGATTACAAATAGATGATCTTGGTCATGAACGGAGATCACAAGATCTAAACATGATAGGACAAAGGAGGAGAAACAGCCATCTAGCTACTGTATGGATCCATAGTCCAAGGGTGAACTACTCACGCATCACTCCGGAGGCTGGCATGGTGATGAAGAAGGCCCCTGGGATGATATCTCCCCTCCGGTAGGGTGCCGGGAAGAGCTTCGGATCCCCCATGATCTAGGGACGATGGTGGTGGCTACGAACTGTTTCATGGAGATTTGATCGGGTCCTTAGGGTTTCTGCATCGGGGTGCTTTTATAGGCGAAAAGGCAAGGTCGGTGGGCATGAGGGGCCCACACCTAGGGATGGCGCCCCCTAGGCCGCGCTGCCCTAGGGTGTGGCCGCCTCGAAGCCTCCCCTTCGGCTGCCCTTCAGACTCCGTGTTCCTTCTGGTAAAATATTGACTTTTCCTTTTGTCCCGTCCAATTCCGAGAATATTTCCTTACTAGCTTTTCTAAAACTAAAAAAGCAGAAAACATGCAACTGGCACTGCAACATCTTGTCAATAGGCTAGTTTCAGAAAATGTATAAAAATACCTCAAAGTGTAGAAAAAACATAAGGAATTTGATACAAAACAAGCATGGTTCATCAAAAATTATAGATATGTTTACGACGTATCAAGCATCTCCAAGCTTAACTCCTGCTCGTCCTCGAGTACGTAAGTGATAAAAATAATAATTATTGAGGTGACATGCACCATCACAATCTTGATCAAAATATTTGCAAAGCATTGATAGCTAGGATCAAAGTACTCTAAACATGAGCATGAAAGATGTAGTTCTAACAATAAGACAAAGCAACTATGTTGTAACATGAAAAGGTACAAACAAAGATCATTAATAACAATGCATTGACAGATGTTTATTTGTTTCACATACATAAAACATATCAAGAGTGGTATTCAGCATGTTCCTCATGGAATGGCAAAACATAAATGCATAGGACACCTTCAAAGTTCATAAGGGTGACTAGATACAAATAATTTAAGAACAAGCAATATGAACATTATGAATCAATCATCAAATTTTGGGACAATGCACATTAAACTAAGAATGACAACAATGCTCTCTTAATTGGTCCATAAAGATAGAAGGTAGAGACTCAACATTAGAGTAAGAGATAGGCCCTTCACAGAGGGAAGCAGGGGTTTCAAGTTTCATAAAGAGCTTCCAAAAATTATGGTACTTATTAGCTTTCAGCTCTCATTTCCCCCATCATAAGAATCTTGAAGTGATTAAGTTTAAAGTGAAACAAATATGAAGTATATGCTTGATAGATCATAAGTTGGCAATCTCATGTCCCTTGAGTACGAGGGCCGTTCCTCATGCTACTCAACTTTAGTCACATGAAAGTTCTTGTCATTGTAAGTATATGTGTATCATAGAGAACCGCCAACGGGGTACCCCTTGCCCCATGACACATGAGCTATCCATATCAAAATGACAAGGTAACAGAAAATGACCATCTCAGTGATCTTTTTATTTGCTATTTGCATAGGTTTTTATTGAGGATGCTTCACATATTGCACACTTTGGTTATGCTGCAAGTTTCCACCATGATTAGGCATGGATTAGGCTTGCTGCCCAGGCGTTTCTCTAACAGATATACAATACTCAATTTACTTACAAGATACCCTTTTATTTCACACCGCCGACATCCGTAAACAAAGGATCATGATATCAACTGGATAATATGTACAGGTGTTGAAAGTGTTTTCCATGACAGCATGGTTCTGCTAATTCCCAACTTATGAGTGCAAGCATATAGACAACATAGATGACACAATGGTTCAAGTTTATTAGGTGCAAGAAGTAAACTATGCCATCAAGTTTGTGAGAGTTTTAATCACTAATTTTCACATAACAAGTTTAATTTGGAAGGTAGATAAAACATGAATATACTTAGAATGGTGTAACCCACCATGCATAGGAATTTATAGTGGACTCTTTGGAATAACTTGGTTTCTTGGGAGTTGGATGCATGAGTAGATCTTACTCGGTACAAGTGGAGGCTAGCAAAATACTGGGAGCGAACAACTAAGAGAGCAATAATGGCCATAATCATGCAGAGCGACAAAACATTACCAATTAAAGCATAAAGTGGTATCACAAGTCAAAAACTAAATGATCATAGAGGCTAGGGTGACTGGTTCATAGTCATAACATGGTGTAAGCATGTGCCAAGTCAACCCAAACAAAGCATCAAAGGAGAATTCCACAATGTTATGCTTTTGTATGCTAAAACAACTCATGATTCTTTCAAGGCACAATAAGCAATCTCAATTGTTTGGAACAAGTCATGCTACATCAATAATCACTAAGCATAAGATCAAAGCAACATCTAGCATGACATGATAAAGTCTAAGCCACAGTCAAAACAAGCTCCCTTTTGTACCACTGTAAGGATGAAACTTTCTACCCTTTTCCAACAACAATCAAATTATTTGAAACAAAATGCGAATGCGGGGGTCCAACTAATTTATTCAGCAAACCAAAAAAAAAACCAAAAACAAAAATGAAGACGCTCCAAAAACAACACAAAAGTGCATGAAGCAATAAAAATAAAGTGTCTAGAAAGAGACATGGGATTTTTATTGATGAAGAAGGGGATGGCTTGGGCATCCCCAAGCTTTGACTCTTGTACCTCTTGAATATTTCTTGGGGTGACACGAGATGGCATCCCCAAGCTTGAGCTTTTGTCCATTCTTCATCTCATTATATCATTCTTCCCCTACACTTGAAAATGTCCTTCATACAAAACTTCACACAATCTTCATTAGCAACATTAGTGTATTCAAGATAAGCCTTTGGGTTTAGTTTCAACACAAGTAAAACTTTCATTAGAACAAAAGCTACTGTATCAATTCCTTTTAAAAGCTCAAGTGATCAAAGATAACTCAAAAAGAAACCGATTAAGAGGCAAATGCAAATAATGGCAAAAATCTGTCAAAACAGACCAGCAGGTAAAAACCGATTTGTTCGAAGACCTTCTGATGCTCAAATAGAAAAGTGTTGAACTAATGAAAGTTAGATAATAACCTAGGGCATAAGGTCAGAAAATTACATCTCAATCCGACGTACTGGGATTTTTCTAAAATTTTAATAGTGAAGCACAAAAATCTGTTTCAGGACAGCAAGTTTCCCAAATCTTACTTCTCTCTCATTAGAGGTTCTTCTTGGCACAAAAATCACACAAAAATGATAAGGATAGGTTATTACAGAAGTAATAACTTCCAAGACTCAACAAAAGAAAAACCTACTAAATTATGGTTATCTCCCAATTAGTACTTTTCTTTAACGCCTTTAAGTTAGGCACAGGAAGCAAGAATCAAGTATTTTCAAATGAAGAAGCATTAATATCAAATTTCTTGCCCCTATCTTTCTTACCCTTACTCTTATCTTTAGGGAACGCATGATTACTTGGTGGAGAAGCAAAATGCATGATGCGTTTTCCCACATCTATTGTTGCACCAAGGAGCTTCAATAGGGATCTTCCAAGTGTAATTTGTCCTTTTCCTACAGATTCAATAACAAGATAATCAGTAGACACCACTTTCCCTAAGATCTTTCTAAACACTCCCTCATCTATTCCAATGGGTAATATAGTGGCATTATTGGTAAGAGATATTTCTTCTCCTTCTTCAGAAAGTCCCCAAAGATTCAAAGATTCATAGATATATTTAGGCATAATACAAAATTCAGACAAAATATCACAATGAGCATCAAAAGATTCATTATAAATAACAACTTCTATAGGAAACCATTTTTAAGATTCAGAATTTATTGGAAGATAATCATGATGCTCTCTAAGCATGGTGTAGCATTCTTTTAAACTAGCTGTATTGGTCTCAAGAGTGTTTAACCTTGCATAAATGCTTATAAAGGATGAATCAGACTTGCTAGGAAAATTATATGTTGCAATCAATTTTTTATGGAATTTAAATCTTCATCCTCATTACACTGGAGAAAATCTCCTCCTACTACAACATCCAAAGAATATCTAAAAAAATAGCAAGACCGTAGTAGAAGCTGCTAAGAAACAGGCCAAGAGTCATTTTAGGCTCAGTTTTTTCATGTGAATCAGAAATTCTAGACCAAGCTTCTTTGAAAGTCTCTTCACTTCCTTGTTTGAAAGTAAAGATCATTTCCAAAGGTGACATAGTGATTGAAGAAACACTAGACATGAAAGCAACTTGAAGTGGAAACTAATTTTTTTATAAGAATAGAAAACCAAGCAAAACTAATTTTTTGTATTTCTTATAAAAAGAAACAAGCAAAACAAAGAAAAAGAAACTAAGCAAAACAAAAACAAAGTAAAGAGATTGGTTGTGAGAGACTCCCCTTGCGACAATCTTCTTTCTCCTTGAAAGGTGACTGACGAGGAGGAAGAGATTGAAGTTATCCTTATCTCCCCAGCAATGGCGCCAGAAAAGTCTTGATGTGTGGCTTAGATATGTAGAGCTCGTTGGGAACCCAAAGAGGAAGGTATAATGAGCATAGCAGCAAGGTTATCGAACCAGTAGGAGTAAGGAAACAACTCCAAGGTGTTGCCAACAACTTGGAACCTGCACAACACAAACTCAAAACTTTGTCCCAACTTACACTGTGGTTGTCAATCTCACCGGTTTACTAAAAACAAAGGATTAAACGAATAGTGTGGAAGATAGTAGTTGCTTGTAGAAAGAAAACATTATTAGTAACAGTAGATGGAATATCAATGATAAAGATTGGACCGGGGTCCACAGTTCACTAGAGGTGTTCTCCTTAAGATAGATAGCATGTTGGGTGAACAAATTACAGCGGGGCAATTGACAGATTGAGAAAGCATAACAATGCATACACTAGACATCTTGAATCCTATGAGATTTGATTGGGCATTACAACAATATACGTAGACCATAATCAACCTGCATATATGACTAATAATCCACCTTCAGGTTATCATCCAAACTCCTTCCAGTATTAAGTTGCAAGCAATAGATAATTGCATTAAGCAATGTGTGTAAAGTAAACAATACAATCATCTCGGAGGCCTTCTTCATCACCATGCCTGCCTCTAGAGTGATGTGTGAGTAGTTCATCCTTGGACTACGGGTCCATAGCAGTAGCTAAATGGTTGTTTCTCCTATTTGTGCCACCATGTTTAGATCTTGTGAGCTGCCTATCATGATAAAGATCATCTTATTGTAATGCTACATGTTGTGTTTGCGGGGATCCGATGGATATTGAGTATTATGTCAGATTGATTATTGTTCTATCATGTCTATGTTATTTGTGATCTTGCGTGCTCTCTATTGCTAGTAGTTACTCTGGCCAAGTATTTGCTTGTGAATCCAAGTGGGAGTATTTATGCTCGATAGTAGGTTCATTCCTCTAGTAATCTGGGAGAGTGACAGAAACTTCTAAGATTGTAGATGTGTTGTTGCTACTAGGGAGAAAACAACAATCCTTTGTCCAAGGGAATTTTTATTGTTTACATTACACACTTTGCTTAATGCAATTATCTGTTGTTTGCAACTTAATACCCGAGGGTTGTTCAGATGATATCCCGAAGGTGGATTATTAGTCATAGATGTAGTTGGATTACGGTCTATGTATCATGTTGTAATGCTCAAGTTAATCTCATAGTGATCATCATGTCATGTACATGCATTGTTATGCATTCTCTATTTGTGAATTGCCCCGCTATAATTTGTTCACCCAGCATGTTATTTATCTTATGGAGAAAATACCTCTAGTGAATTGTAGACCCTGGTCCATTCCTTCCCACTGATATCATATCTACTATTTACGGTTACTTTTTGCAATTACTACAAGCAATTACTATCTTCCACAGTATACGTTCAATCCTTTGTTTTTAGCAAAACCAGTGAGCTTGTCAACCTCACAGATAAGTTGGGGAAAAGTATTTTAGTTGTGTTGTGTGCAGGTTCCATGTTGCTAGCAACACCTTCGAAAGTGGTTTCTTTCTCCTACTGATTCAATAATCTTGTTTCCATAACCGAGGGAAAACTTGTTGATGTGCTCATCATACCTTGCTCTTGGAGTTCCCAACAGGCTCTACATCAACTGAGCCATCATCAAGATTTTCTGGCGCCGTTGCCGAGGAGAAAGAAGATTTCTGCAAGGGGAGTCTCTCACTACCAATCTCTTTACTTTGTTTTTGTTTTGCTTTGTTTCTTTTTCTTTGTTTGGTTTTCTTCTTTTTATAAAAACACCAGAAAAATAGTTCCTTCTTTAGTTGTTATTTTGTTCTTAGCTCATTATGTTGATCCCTAAGTTCACCCTGAAAGACCTATCAATAGGTAGTTGTTCTATGATTGGGAAAGATAATATTGATGAATTCTTTAATCATGTTAGTAAGCATAAATATATTAAGGATAGATCCTTAGCAGAACATGCTCCAATTTATGAAACCGCTGTGGCTTATTTAGTTCACATGTTGGAGGCTAGGTTTGTTAACCTTAACCCCATGATGCAGCTAATGTTTCTTAAACTTCATGATATTGAGGACACTGAAAAGAGAGATTTTATCTTGGAAACTTTGCTTAAAGAATTTAATGATGTTGATATAGAAGCTAGAAAGGTCTTTGATCATTTTAATATGCTAGGCTACTTTGTAAATATTATTGGTACACTAGAAGAGTTGACAAAACCAAACCCAAAATGGGGAGGGAATTAAAATACCAATACCTTTTAAACCTATAGGAGTGCATGAAGCCTTGGAAAAGAATTTTGATTGGATTATTCCTGAAAACCCATTCGATGTAAGTAGTGAACCCAAGAGTACTGAGATAGGATCCTCTAAAGCTTATTTGGATAAGATACCTTTACTTGTTGAAGATACTTCTGGTATTGATCTTGATGCTTCTGCATTTGAAACTACTTGATTCTTGCTTTCTGTGTCAAGCTGAAAGGCGTTAAAGAAAAGCACTCTTGGGAGATAACCCATTTTTTTATTTCAGTAAGTTTTTATTTTATTGAGTCTTGGAAGTTATTGTATTTGTAATAACCTCTCCTTATCCTTTTTGTTTAGTTTTTGTGCCAAGAATAGCCTTTAATGAGAGGGAAGTAAGATTTCAGGAAGTTGCTGTCCCGAAACAGATTTCTGTGCTTTGCTGTAAAAAATTGTGAAAAATCCCAGAATGTTCTATTGATCTACAATTCTTTGAGCGCATGACCCTGGTATTTACCCAACTTTTGTTAGTTTTCCACTTTTTTATTTAAGCAACAGAAGATTTTCGAAAAAATCGTTATTTACCTGCAGGTCCATTTTGACAGATTTCTACCATTATTTGCGTTTGCCTCTTAAATCGATTTATTTTGAGTTTTATGATCATTTGAGATTTTAAAAGGAATTTCTACAATAGATTATGTTTTAATGGATGATTCACTTGAGTTTAAACTAAATCCAAAGGTTTATTATCTTGCATACACTAATGTTGATAATCAAGAGTTTTGTATGAAGGAAGTTTTCAAGTGTAGGGAGAGGATGATGTGATGAGATGAAGTATGAACAAAAGCTCAATCTTGGGTATTCCACCCGTGTCACCCCAAGAAATATTCAAGAGGTACAAGCGTCAAAGCTTGGGGATGCCCAAGGCATCCCCTTCTTCATCAACAAAAATCTCAGGTCTTCTTTCAAGATAATATATTTTTTGCTTCATGCACAATGTGTTGTTCTTAAAGTGTCTGTATTTTTGTTTTTATTTTTAATTTGTTTTTTGCTACAATAAGTTGGTTGGATCCCAGCACACTTCTTTTGGAGAAGTCACACCCTGTTCTTCATTGCCCTAGAACACTCTAGTTTTCATTCTTATTGTTCTGTGAGTGTCCTCCTTTGCTAGCACTGCGTTTAGCTTTAGTCTTCTTAATTTTGCTTAGAACATTTTAGTTCTTCTCTGTAGTTAGGTGAGACAAGCTCTCTGGTCTTTATTGATTCTAGAAGGGTTAACGGTTAGGTCATTCCATGCATTAGAAACCCTAGCTCCACAGCAGTCTAGCCATCGTATCGAACCTAGCAGTTCGCCGCCGGTGGTTCTCCTCGTACGTGTGGATACCAGTAGAGGTGCTATACAATCAGCACTAGGACAATCGTGAGGACTGCACTGCATCAACTAACGTGCTTCATCAGTAATCCACAACCGTGCGTCTAGTGGTAATCCTCGTGGCCTTCTACCTCAGCTAGATCTTGGGATCACCACGTTAGAGGAAAAAGTTTTGTTTTATCTTGACGTGGCCCAACAACCTTCATATTGCGAGAAGTTCCTTTATGCACACCAAGACACTGACTGATTTTTTTATGAAATAGAAGAAGTCCAATAACTTTGGTATCTTCTTAAATGTTTTCCCCAACAAGGATATAGTTTTGTTGTTGCAAACACTTCATGTAGGTGCAATTTTCTTTTGATAACTCTCTATCCATGGGTTTCGCAACCTAGCTCATTCTTTTGGTGCTTGACATTGTAGTCCATGTCTTGAGAATCTAGTAACTTTACATTTGTGTTAAATGTTTCAAACCTTCTAATCATACATGCTGAGTCTGAAGCATCTCTCCACCTAACCAAATCTGAATCTCAAGCGAACATGATGGTTTGTGTTCCCCAAGGTGTTGACATAGGTTTCTTTGTAAATCTGGCAAAGTTGATGTATTAGTTGACAAAATTATCTGGAAGACCTATTGCCATTTTCCTTGATTCAGCAATAACAACCACTTTTTATGACGCTTCTTCTATGATTTTTTATAGGAATTGTGCCTATGGTTTTCTTTGCATCCGAAGTTCGACCTTTACTTGACTACTGGTTAAAGACTTGTCAGTAGCCTGATATCTATAGAGGTCCCAACCTTTAATAAGGTAGAGATCCCTGTGTTTACAATGCTAGTCCCTGGATCAATAGCTAGCATCCACAGTTAAGATGTAATATCAACAAACAAAGGTCATAATACAACTTTATAACCAGGAATAAAATAGTTTATTACATCTTACATAGCTCATTTGGCTATTCCATTACAATGCAGCAGAATATAACTATAGCATGGGGTCCTTCATCTTCAAAGTGCCACAGGCAGTCATGTTGGTTGTAGACTTGTAATCCTAATCAATAAACTTCACTAACATCAAACAAACCTGCAACATAACAAGTTACAGCCACAAGGGTCAATACATTTGAATTGTATTGGCAAGTGATACTATGGTAGTATAGTGGTGTCCATCATCTATATGCATTTGGCTAAGTGGAGCTTAGGCTTGCATTGCTCAAAATATATTTTCCTTATCATTTCAAAACACTAAGTTTTTGCTTGACAAAATCACCCAAGGCATCTCCCAATAGAAATTGGTGATCCTTTAACCCTTGTTCAACCACAAGATTTTAACTTAGAAATTGGGATGAGGAGATTCTTGATAGCTTCCATGTCTTGATGCTCAAATTGTCCTTTACCAGGGACATGGCTAAGTACTTAGATTTTACACTCTGCAGAGGTGGTGCACTTTCCCCACAAGACTTGGTTTCACCAAGACAAGATCTTTCAGAAGCCTTCTCGTAGAACAAAATGGACGCGCTCCAACCTATCAATCCCCTACCACCAACTATCCATTTGGCTAAGTTATTTCAACCTATATGATCCAGGCAGAGCCCATAATGCCAAGTGGCTGCACTTGAAGCTTCTCAACATTTGACATCTCAAATCTCTTTGTTCCTGGGTGGCCATCCACAAGAGCGATACACAAGGTAAACCATATAAATGGGCCTTGTATAACCACTCAACACAAACCATTCCTTCCATTCCACCCAGGTGTTTCATTCACTTAGTTGTTTTATTAAACAAAACACAAGTCCTTGACTTAGAAATATTCCATAGCATGAATATAATCCACCCTTGTTTTCTACTAGCTAAGCTAAGCATGATAGTAGTAGGAAGCTTAACTTAGGAAATTTCTACTAAGGTTTCATCTACTAGGATTTCCCATGGCATAGTTTATACTTAGCAAAAATTCCATGCAAGTCCTACTTAGAAATATCACTAGTGCATAGTGAAAATAATGGGACAAAAGTATGAAGCATCACTTGCCTTTTTGGTAGAGAATATAAGTTCACTCCTTGACCTTGCAATATTCACACTCTTCAAATTCCACTACAATTCAATCAAGCAAGCAAAACTTCAATCTACCATTCAAGCAAAACATCACATAAAATAATAGAAACAAAGTAATGCATGCAAGCATGCTAAAGATTGTTTTATTTACAAAAGTGGTTTCTAATGGGTTATAAACAATCTAAAACACCTATTGGTCATTTTATATAAGTGGAAAAATCATTTGCAAAAGATTTTACTTATAAATCATTTTTAAACCAAATCAATATTTTATGTGGTTGAAAATGCTTTTAGCAAAGCAATAATCTATAGGGTTCTTCAAAATATATTTTTAAATCATAAAACCTTGTGTTTAGGGTCAGAGATTTAAACCAAAACATTTCCCAAAGGTTTCCTCAAAAAACATTTTTAATAAATAAACATTATTTTTATTTGACCACAAATGCTTTAAATCAAAGATTTACTCTTTAGTTTTACCAAATACATTTTCAAATCCATGAGTTGGTTTCTAAGGTCAGTAGGTTCAAAACAATCCATTTGCCAAAGATTTTATCACAAAAATAATTTTAGAATGAATTTTATATTCTAAATATTCCTACACAAGTTTATGCAAAAACAATCATTTTAACAGAAGCAATTTACTAAAAAAAATTGCATGGTTGGAAAGTACTTGTCTTGCTGATTCCATTGATATAAAATTTGCAACATTTGGACGTGTGGTTTCAAAGTTATGAGTTTTACAAATTGGAACATCAAATAGATCAATTTTGTTTTTATTAAACAGACAGGGCCACGTGGAATGCTTCTATTCGCCCATACCGGTTCGTCCAGATCAGCAACGTGGACCGCAGGATTTAAAGTGAATCGTGCGGCACAGGATCGATCTTACCCCTTCGATAAGTCAATCAATCGCGTCTCTCGGATCTAGATCGGACGGCTCCTAACGCCTTGCCACGAACTGGCGGTGCTGGCGGCGGCGACTGGCGGCGGCGCGATCTGGTGGCGGTGGTTCGGTGAATCTAGGAAGCGAGAAGAGGAATGGAGGGGCTCGCCGGGTTCGCGGGGTCGTGGTGATACTCAAGGTGGCCGCAGGATGGACAGGGGCGCACGGAGCTGGCTCGAATCGTTCGCCGGAGTTCGTGTCCGCGTCGGGATCCTCTGGCTATCATCGTGGGCGACGTTTTAGACCGCGCTAAGACAAGATGAGAGCTGCGTTAGCTGCGCACGAGTTCGGCGATCATGTGTGCATCAACGAGAGGTAAGGGGGTGGTCAAATGCTACCTGGGGCACTCGCCGGAGTAGAGGCAGTGGACGGTGGCGAGAGGGCATCATCGTTGCCGAGCGTCTGAGGCGCGCGCGAGCGAGCGGAGAGTACTGGGAGGTGCACAGGGGTCTGGGGAACACGCTTGTGTGGTCGAGGGGGCGAGGCGCGGCGAGGTGTGGCCGGAATTGGAGTTGGAGCTCGTCGGAGCAGAGGGAGTGCGAGCTCAATTCGTGGCAGCCTAGGGGCGAGTGAGGGAGATTAGAGAGGGGAGAGTGGTGCTTAAATGCACGCGGTCACAGGGCTGAATCAACGCGCGGTTAAATAGGAATCAATCGTACAATCAATTGGCAGAAACGGCGACGAGGTTGGAGGAGAAGAAGTCATGGCGGGTGAGGAAGAAAGCTGGGAGGTGGGACCTGGCTATCTGCGAGAGAGAGAGGAAGAGTGGGGCCTGCTAGTCAAAGACTGCGCGGTTAAAATTTCTGGTATGAAACGTTTTCTCGTAGGAGAGAGGGAGTGGGCCGATGCTGGGCTAGACTGGGTCTGCTGGGCTGGTCTGCTTAGTTCATTTTTTTGTACTGATTGATTTTCCCATTTCTTTTTCTATTTATCTATTTTGTTTTTGTTTAATTATTTCAAACCTTCATTTGAATTCAAACTTCAATAAACCTTTGTGTAGATTCATATTCTGTTTATTAACATATTCGGAAGTCAATTTAGAATAATAATTTTATTCTTTTTAGGGTCTTTTAATTATTTAAAATAGGCTCTTGTATTAATTCAAATAAGATTTAATGATGTTTTCAAACTCCATTTGAAATCTAAATCTTTCCAAATATTTTCAGTAGGTTTTATTTATTTATTAGGGTGTCAAATAATTCATCTTGAATTATTTGGAACATTTGATATGGCTTTATTAATCATTTAATTTGGGTATTTGTCTTTATTTCAAATGAAATCAATTGTGGTTTTTAAATTCCATAAATTTTATTTAGGTGATTTCCTTGATTCCATTTAATTAAATAACTTTTATACCACTTGGGTATATTCCAAATATTATTTTCCCAGGATTTAATTAATCATTTCTAATAGGGATTTTGTCTTTATTCAAATGGAAATGGAATTTGGTTAATGCCATTATATTTTATTTGGAAAATTCTTTATCTATTTATTTTATTTGGATTTGTATTATATTCATTCCATTTGCTTATGGTCTTGGCCCAGTTTTAATTTGGTCTTTAAATATTTCTCATTAAATAATTCTTTCTTTATCTTATAAAATCCATATCTTTTTATTTATAGATCCAAACTTGGTGATTCCAATTTGTATATTTTTATTTAATATTTATTTATCCTTTTAAATATATTTAGGATTATTTGCTCACCATTTGGTATGGATTTCTAGATAGGTGCTTTATTAGCTTTGGAAATTCAAATCCCTTATCTTATTAAATTCATACGATTTTATCTATGGCTCCAAATTGAATGAAATCAATTTCTATGGTTTTATAATATTTCTATTTGTCAATCTTGATCATTTGTAAATGTTTGTTGACAAATTTTTATTTGGATCAAATCCATGGTCTTAGAGATATCTTTTGAAATGATTTTCTTCCATTAGGGTTTTAGGGTTTTGGTTTATTTTCCAAGTGTTTAATTTTCTAGATGCATTTAAGAAGAATGCAATTTACTTGATTTGAATTTTAGTTGGATTCAAACATTAACCAAAGTTTGTTCAAGATGGGATTTTTAAGTTTCCACTTAGAAACAAAAGCTTCTTTTCACCCTAATTTTCAACAATTATTTATTTTGTTTATTTATTTTTCACATTACAAGATTTGGAAAATCTTGGGATGTGACAATATCGGTGTTTCAAACATCAAGAGAACATTTAAAGTAGAGTTTCTAAATGTCTTTTGGTCGATCCTCTAGACTCTCTTATGATGGCAAGCGTCTTGTTAAGCCAAATATTTGGAGTCTGGGAATGGAGTTTCTTTTTCTTGTGTCATCAGGAATCTTATTATCTATTTATCTGGTGGTGTAAAGTGATATCATGATCTATGAAAAATATTTTGATGGTCCTAGATGAATAAAGAGTTTCCTTCTCATTTTCTTAAACATGTTCGAAGAGAAACCATGATTTTGGTAATCAATAGTTTCTCTTGTTACAGGATCCTTATGACTCTTGTGAGTCCTCTCCACCAAAACAACTTTCTGTCTTGACCTTCTGTTGAACCAAAGAATGAACCTTCTGTGTAAAAATTAGTTCAACAACTTGGTTTTGTTGGTAACTATCTCTTCCACCTATAAAGCTCTACTTAAGGTTTCTAGTAGAGGTTTACCTCTCGAAGTCTGTGGTCATCTTCCATTCTGTTGGAAGTATCCTTCCCTCAGAAGTCAAAACTCTTCTATAATTCCCATGGTCTCAATCCTTATGAAGACCAGCTAAGCGTTAATTTGAAACCTTCTCCTCTTGCTTCCTCCTTTATCTTGACGTGTTTCATGTCATTGGCTTTAGAGATATTTGCGATACATCTATCTATGAGTTGACCATGAGATACTTAGTTTGTGGTTCCATGTCATTCCCTCGCTTCCTTAGTGTGAGCAATAACCTCGAAGATTACGAAGCATTTCATCATGGTGGAATGGATCAACCTCTTCGAAAGATTGTTGGAGTCTAGTGTAACCCTGTTCCTTCTATCTTCCTACCTAGGAATCTTAGGACGAGATTCTATTAAGGGGGATAGAATTTTAACACCCCTAGTTTCATTAAATGGTAATTAGGATTTGATTGTGCATTCATGAGCATCATCTTAAAATTCATGCAAGAAATAATCACAAAACCTTAAATCCCTACATCCCTCTCTCTATGTAAAAGCATTCAAAATGGTTTTGAATTTTGAAAAATACAAAAGGTTTGGAGCGCAAATTGTTATAAGGTCCCCTTAGTGCTTTCAGATATTTTACAAAGCCTCTTGTATATTTGAACTAGTCAAAATAGATTACAAATGAAATATACAAAGAGATAAAATAAAATAGAAAAATAAAAATGTTTTGGAAATAAAAACTACTACTAAACCTAACTAGGCCGAGTCCCTCTTAGTTCCTCCTCTCCCTGCCGCCCACGTGCAGCCGCTAGCAGCCGCTGCCCTTGCTTTGTCGCTGCCGAATAGCCGTCTGACCTTATCCCACCCTGGCCCGATACCAATTCGTCGTTTCCTCTGGTTGTCTCCCACCTCCCGATCGAGCGAAGCTAATCGCTGGTCGCGCCTCTGCAGCCGGCGTGTGCCAAGATGTGCACGGACGCCCTCCGTAGTCTATAAAGGACCAAGCGCCACCAGACAAACCCTAGATGTGCCCACTTTCTTTCTTCCTCTCCCACTCTCTCTTGTTCTTCCACATGGCCAAAACCCTAGCCGGACCCTGCTGCCTATCGTCGCCATATTTGGGAATATTCCCTAGAGGCAATCATGTATGATGATATTTGCCATTGTATTCATAAAGATATAAAGTTGTCCTTGTATAAACATCTGATGTGTATCATTGAATATGTGACTCGGTTGTGGAACTATGCATTCATGTTGTTTGTACTAAATGTCCTTGGTCATTGAGGTTGTGCTGGACAAACAACTTAGACCAATGTGAAATTCGGCTTGATGACTCGGTTCCACCTGTCATGGGCATGGTGATGCCATTCCGACTTACACAGATTCGGCTAAAGAGTTTAGCGAGTCGGATTGACCCATATTGATGTACAACGAACAAGTTGTCATTTGTATATCTCAATCAATGTAATCCTTAGACCTCAGGTTGTTGAATAGTCCGAGTTGAGGATCACCGACTTAGGTTTTGTCAAACGCTGATCTATAACTGGGCAGTCATAAAGGCAGAGTTCGGGTCGACTGATAATCAAGTTCTGTGATGTGAATAACCAAGATGGGATTTTTCCCCTCCACTCGGAGAGATATTCTCTGGGCCCTCTCGGATGATATGATTCGGAAAGCATGGCCATGCACGACTCGGTTAAGTGTTAACTGAGGCGATCGACTAAGAGTTAGTCGGGTGAATCATTTATCTCGGATCAAGAAGAGAGTTGGACTATTTAAGGGATGACATATATTCGCCTATGGTCTGACAAGGTATATCGTGAGGCAAAAGGGACTCGGACGTAAGTCGCATTGGAAAGGCAAGTCGTCATGACTCATTGGTACTTGAGAGTCGGCACGTTCTGCTAGGAGCCGCTGCCGACTGATCGATTGTGAGTCGGACTTCAATCGTGTCCGAGTAGCCATGAGCTTGACGGGTCACACACTTAAGAGCGGGAGCAAGTTCGGATTGGATCTAAACTGGAAATCTGGTCGGGTTGGACCCGAGCGGGAGCAGGACTGAGTCAGTGAGTCAGACTCACGGTGACTAGTGTTATATGGGCTTTAGTGAATGGTCCACGAGAGTGGAGCCCACGTTCACTACCTATATATAGTGGAGCACCGTAACCCAGAAAGGTTAATCATTGATCGGTTAGGTCATTCCATGTGTTGGAAACCCTAGCTCCACAACATTCCTACCGTCGGCGCTCCTCCTTGTACGTGTGGATACCAGTAGAGGTGTTGTACGATCAGCACCAGGACGATTGGATTGCAAAGAACTGCACTGCATCAACTGACGCGCTTCATCAGTAATCCGCAACTGCGCGTCTAGTGGTAAACCTCGTGGCCTTCTACCTCAGCTAGATCTTGGGATAACCATGTTAGAGGAAAAAGTTTTGTTTTATCTCTGTGTGGCCCAACAGTGGTATCAGGGCGATAGCTTCTGGTTTTAGGCTTGAGATCTGATGCAGCCCAACACATGGCATTCACCATTGGTCCACACCATGCTACATCAACCACACCCTCAAAGGTGAACTCATTCCATATCCCACTCTCCTTTGGTTATCATGTGAATGGAATCCTACTTGAGACACGTGCCCATGCTATGACCAGGACCATGACCATGACACCAAGAGGAGATGACAAGAGGACCCCAGAAACCAAGACCCCCAAGCAAGAGGCCTGGAAGAGAAGACGCAAGAAGTTGTTGACGCCAGACCGAAGTCTCCGGCCATCACACTGGAGTCTCCGGACCGTCCTCCGGTCCGGACCCAGGAACCAAGCCCGGGACAGCCAGAAGCCCCCTCCGGAGACGGGTCTGGAGATTGACCGGAGTCTCCGGTCCAGACCGGAGTCTCCGGACCCAACACCGGAGTCTCCGGCCTGCTCGACGCCAGGCATGTTAAGGTCTTTTGGGCCTGGCCCATGTAACACCCAGAACTCCCTGTTTATGTCTATTTTACCCCTAGCTCGTGGCTGGCCTATATATAAGCCCCCACCCCCTCCTTGAAACCCTAGAGTTGATGATGAAAGAAGGCTTGTGCCTAACCCTAGATGGGAACCCCTCTCTATAGTTAATCTATGAGTTGTACAAGGCCTTGGAGTTCGGTTGTTCGTCTCCAAGTCGTCAAGACCCTCCTCAAGTGTTTGGTCTCTCCTCATCAAGGATTCTAGTAGTGCTAGGTCTCTCCCCTTTGGGATTCTACTTGGTTGCTACTCTCTCCTTTGATTTGGATTCTATCATCCGCTTGCTGATCTCTCCTTTGGTGATTCTACCTAACGGTCTCTCGCCGAGGATTCTATTGGATTGGTTGTTCGAGCCAACGGGAGCAAATCGAATCGGGTTGTGTTTGTATCTTTACCTTGCGTTTGTGTTGCGTTCATCATGCTCGTCGGGTATCCCCTCACTCCCCGCCTCAAATTCGTGAAGATTGGGCCACCCTAGGGTCAATCCCACAAGGGATCCCATATCAACTGGTATCATAGCTTTTGGTTGCCACGGATTTGACTTCGTTCCCCCATATCCACCATAAATTCGAAAATACCAAAAATTTTAGCCCCAATTTGCTTTTGGATCGATCTCTTGATTTGGTGAGTTGATTTTGGTTTTAGTCCATTAGAAACTTGTCCTTGGATTTGGTCTACCTTTGCCCTGCGTTTCCTAGCCCAATATTGTCGAAATTTTCTGGATTTGAGGGTTAAAGGGCCGAATTTCCGCTCAAGAACTCGAGTTGTTCATCGTGCTGGAACCAGACCGGAGTCTCCGGACCACACCGGAATCTCCGGCCCCAACACACCGGAGTCTTCGGCCCTGAACAAAATTTTGACCCCTCTTCCTTTTTCGACTAATTTCCTTTGTGTGTTTGTGTTTCGCCTGAGTGTCTATCAACTAACAAGCTTCCGCAACGCCAACAACACCTCCTGCTCGACATCGACATCGTGGAACTCGAACCATCCCTTCACCAACGATTGCAAGTACAACATCACCAAAAGGTATAACTTGCACAACCGTTGTTAACCCCCCTTCTTCCTGTTTATGTTACCTAACCTATCGAGGTTAGCCCTCCTATGTTTGCCGAAGCATTGTGCGCTTGCTCTTGCATAGTCATGATATAGAGGCAATAACAAAATTGACTCCATAGTGTTAAAAAAAGCTTCTAAGCAAAAGAAACAAAGAAAGATACCAATAGCTAAAGAGAGTCCAAAGCTTCTAAGCAAGAGTGCGAGCAAGAGCAAGGCAAGCGTACAAATCCGTTGCTTCTCAACCTTGTGCGAACGGGCTACGGTCTCTCCTAGTGTTGGCACGACACTGAGCATTAGTCTTCGTTAGGTCCAATTTTGTTCGTTGCTCATTTTTCATAGTCCTGCTAGCCACATTAATCTCCACCGTGTGTGTATAGTCGTAGGTTCTTGTCACCCTTTTTGACCTTTTCCTTTGACTTTGTTTTTGTTGGATTGTACCCACTTTTGACAATATCCTTTTCTTTTGGTTGTTCCATTTGCTATCCACCTTTCTAACCTACCACCATAGGCCTTTGTGTGTGTGTGTCTTGTGTACCCGCTATTCGCTTTGCTCTCGGCAACAACAATCTTTCCAATCGTTGACTCCGGTGAGGCAAGGTAGCAATTACCATTCCACCAATCTCACCATATCTATCAAGTGTGTTTGTGCACCATGTCTAGGGCAAGTGGAGCTAGTGGAGATAGCAATTTCAACAACCAAGATGGCTTTGCCACGCGCCACAACTTATGGGCGCAACGCCAAGAATTCAACAATCAATTTGAGCGACTTGAGCACCGTCTTGATGATACTTTTCGAGAATTTGAGTACCTTGAGCGGCAACGTCAAGAGGAGCACCATGCTCAATTCCAAGCTCTTCACCAAGCTATTGCCAACCTTGGCAACCGACATGGTCATCGCTCAAGCTCGTCAAGTTCCTCCCGCACGCACTCCTCAAGTCGACATGGCGAGTCTTCAAGGTCACACTCCCGCCGCGGAGAACCCCACCACCATAATGGGGACCCACAAGCTCGTCATCGTCGCCCTCAAGCGGTGGACCCGAATGCTCCCCAACCTCAACAACAACGACAAGAGCATGGTCCACCACCACAACAAGCAATCATCGACGTGCACCAACCTCGAGAACACCAAGATGAAGCTAACCATATTGATAGGTGTCGTCATCCTCCTCATGACCACCACGAGCAACGTCAACAAAATCAAGAACCAGTATGGGACACAAGTGATGATGATGAGGATGCACGCCAAGCTCGACGCAATAACCGACATGCACAACACCACCACCGACACCGTCAAGCTATGAATGTCAATGATGCCGACCAACGACGAAGGAGAGACTTCTAGAATCATCAAGCTCATCCACCACAGCAACCTCAAGGCAATCAAGAGCCTCCTCCTCCGCCTCCATGCCCTCCAAGTGACGCAAGTATGCACCAAGAACGTCGCAACAACCACCATGAGCGTGATGATGGCAAGTTTGGGAAGCTCAAGTTCGTTATGCCCAAGTTCAAAGGAGAAGAAAATGCCGATGCATACCTTGAATGGGAGCTCAAAGTCGACAAGATCTTCCGAGTCCACAACTTTTCCGAAGAGAAGGAAGTGGCAATGGCATCTCTTGAGTTTGAGGATTACGCCAATGTTTGGTGGGAAGACTACCAAAGCAATCGTGAAAAGCAAGAAGAACCACCGGTCACCACTTGGACCGAGATGAAGAATGTGATGTATGCAATATTTTTCCCCGAGCACTATCACTAAGACCTCTTCGACAAGCTACAAAACTTGAAGCAATGCACAAAGACAATTGAAGAGTTCTATAAGGAGATGGAGATGACTATGATGAGAGTCGATGTGAAGGAGCTTGAGGAGCAAACGATCACATGGTTCCTCAATGGTTTGAGCTGCCCAATACGCAAGATAGTCGATTTCCAACCTTAAAAGACTCTCGTGAACCTTCTTCACCAAGCAACCAAGGCCGAGCGCCACTTGCAAAAGGAACATGCTTATGAGAAACAAAGGGCGTACTTCGCTTCAATCAACTCGAGTATCCCCTCCAAGCCAACAAACCAGGCAACAAGCTCCTCTAAGCAAGCCAAGACACCTATGGCCTCCTCCTCCAACACAACAACGAAGAGTCAAGTAGTTTGCTACAAGTGTGGAGGAAAGGGACACAAGTCGTATGAGTGCATCCACACAAGAGTCATGCTAACGGATGAGAACGGCGCAACATACTCCGTGAGTGAACATGAATTTGAAGCTATGAACCAAGCCGCTATAGCAAAAGATGCCGCAATGCAAGATGAGGACACGCTTCTTTGTGAACATGATCCAAGCCCCTCACTTGTCATCGCCCAAGTCTTGACGACCAACTCCACCCCTAGAGAGGACCAACGCCTCAACATCTTCCAAACCCGAGCCGGAATTGATGGCAAGTCCATAAAAGTTATCATTGATGGAGGAAGTTGTCACAACCTTGCGAGCATCGATCTTTGTGAGAAACTCAAGTTACCATACATGGAGCACCCTCAGCCCTATCATGTCAAGTGGCTTGATGACAATGGCACCATTCAAATCAAACACAAGGTCCAAGTATCCTTCAAGATTGGTCCATATCAAGACACCGTCGAGTGTGATGTCGTGCCTATGACCGTGTGTCACATGCTCCTTGGAAGACCATGGCAATACGACAAGGGCGCACTACATGATGGTAACTCCAACCAATACTCCTTTAAGTGGAATGACAAGACATTGATGCTACAACCTATGACGCCAAGCCAAATTATCACTTCCAACATGACGTCGCTGACCAAGATAAAACAAGCTAAGGACCCTTGTGAGTTGAGTGGTGAGAGAGTGATCCACCAACACGTGAGTGAGTGCTACAAGCCCCAAATGAGTGGAAAAATCATGAGTGCCGTGCCGCATGCCACCTCATGTGAGAAGAGTGATTTGAGTGTACCCAATACTAACAATCCTTCATACAACTCTTTCTCCTTGTTGTCAGTTTTGCAGGATACACAACCTCACCCACCACCTACAAGGAACACGTTACAAGATCTCCAACCACATCTTGATGACAAGCTCAACTTCAATATCCTCAACCAATTTGAACAAGGATACGACACCGAAGATCCAACAACATACAAGCTCAAGACCATGTGCACACCTCTCTCCCTATATGATGATGGAACTTCGTCGAGGACGACTCGTTTTGAAGCGGGGGGAGATGATGCAGCCCAACACATGGCATTCACCATTGGTCCACACCATGCTACATCAACCACACCCTCAAAGGTGAACTCATTCCATATCCCACTCTCCTTTGGTTATCATGTGAATGGAATCCTACTTGAGACACATGCCCATGCTATGACTAGGCCCATGACCATGACACCAAGAGGAGATGACAAGAGGATCCCAGAAACCAAGACCCCCAAGCAAGAGGCCTGGAAGAGAAGACGCAAGAAGTTGCTGACGCCAGACCGAAGTCTCCGGACTACACCGGAGTTTCCGGATCGTCCTCCGGTCCGGACCCAGGAACCAAGCCCTGGACAGCCAGAAGCCCCCTCTGGAGACAGGTCCAGAGATTGACCGGAGTCTCCGGTCTAGATCGGAGTCTCCGGACCCAACACCGGAGTCTCCGGCCTGCTCGACGCCAGGAATGTTAAGGCCTTTTGGGCCTGGCCCATGTAACACCCAGAACTCCCTGTTTATGTCTATTTTACCCCTAGCTCGTGGCTGTCCTATATATAAGCCCCCACCCCCTCCTTGAAACCCTAGAGTTGATGATGAAAGAAGGCTTGTGCCTAACCCTAGATGGGAACCCCTCTCTATAGTTAATCTATGAGTTGTACAAGGCCTTGGAGTTCGGTTGTTCGTCTCCAAGTCGTCAAGACCCTCCTCAAGTGTTTGGTCTCTCCTCATCAAGGATTCTAGTAGTGCTAGGTCTCTCCCCTTTGGGATTCTACTTGGTTGCTACTCTCTCCTTTGATTTGGATTCTATCATCCGCTTGCCGATCTCTCCTTTGGTGATTCTACCTAACGGTCTCTCGCCGAGGATTCTATTGGATTGGTTGTTCGAGCCAACGGGAGCAAATCGAATCGGGTTGTGTTTGCGTGTGTTTGTATCTTTACCTTGCGTTTGTGTTGCGTTCATCGTGTTCATCGGGTATCCCCTCACTCCCCGCCTCAAATCCGTGAAGATCGGGCCACCCTAGGGTCAATCCCACAAGGGATCCCATATCAGATCTCGCATATGTGATATGCGGTAGGCTGTTGATGAGATATATATGCTATTTGGTGGTCGATCTATGAGATAGGTAGGTTTTGTACGAGGTTGATTGGATCAAATGTACTCGGGGAATGGTAGATATGATTTCTTTGATCATACTGCTGAGGTCGTGGAACGACATACCCCTACCGGTCGGCTTCCGCCATCGGGGACCGCCGGCTTCGCCCTGTCGTAGCGTGTTTGACGTTGTTGCGAGTTTCACAACGCCGGTAGATATCGTATCTATGCATAACTTGTTTTGCAGGAAGTTGTGAATGGTATTGTTCATATGCATGTGATGTATGTGTGTAATCCATACGTATCTGCAAATCACGGTTTTTGTCAGCCGGCTGGAGCCTAGGCGCTGTCATATTATTGTATAACGACCTGCGTGTCGGATTCTCCTTGTAATTTACTTTACTTAGCTAGTGTAGTTGTTTGGAGAACCCGGAAGGCATGCAAGGCATTGTACATGTCGGCGACATGGAGTAAGACAACAAGTGACAAGAGTTGGCACGAGTCGGATTACAGGCTTTGTGGAGATGGAGATCGCCATGAAGGAAGCCATACCATTTCACATTATAATTGCTTTATTTTGTGTTATTGTTATGTCTCTGTTTTACCTCTATTAGATAGTCGGCAAAATTTAATCCCTCAAAGAAGGTCTAGTCAGTTTTCCTGCCAGTGTTTCCACCATGAGAAGTCGGACATTTTTGGTAGTGGGCTCATAAAATTGAGGTGCTACCAATTCTTTCTGACTAGGTGGGTTTGAGTCGGACTCTTACTGCAGAAACACTCGGTAAGCTAGACGGGTCTATCACAACGGCTATGGGGCTCGGGAAAAGTCGGATGGGAGCCGGGGCATGTGATGCCACCCGTCCAACATGAGTCGTATGATCTGCGATTGACAAGGAGTTGTCTACCTAAATTACTTGGCGGCTAGCGGTGATGCTAAAGCTCACTAGCCGACTTGCTTATTTAGGATCTTGAATCACTAAGTAACCATCGAAGGGGTGTTGGTTCTAGTGGGAGCATAAGATATTAAAGTGTTTAATATGCTTGCTCTTTTTATGAATACATGTCTTAAGTGTTTTGCATATTTTATGTTGTAGATCATGGCACCAAGTAGCAGTCACTCTCAGATATCCGGTTTTGCGTTGACAACCATTCTTGAGAAAGATAAACTGAACGACACTAATTTTACCAACTGGTATCGAAATCTGAGAATTGTTCTCAAACAAGAAAAGAAGGACCATGTCCTAGACAACCCACTTCCAGATGAGCCGAATGAGAATGCAACCATCGCTGCCACCAATGCCTACCGTCGGGCTAAAGATGAGTCCACGAATATTAGCTGTCTTATGCTTCCTCACATGGAACCAGACTTCCAAAAGCAGTTCGAGAATGTTGAGGCCTACGATATGATCGAAAGCCTCAAAAGTATGTTCCAGGCTCAGGCAAAGACTAAGAGGTATCAAGTCTCTCAGGCTTTGCTGAGTTGCAAGCTTAAGGATGGTGATCCACTGAGTCCGCATGTGATCAAAATGGTTGGTTATGTGCAGTCTTTGGAGAGGCTTGGCTACCCCATTAGCGAAGAGTTCGCTACGAATATAATTTTGAACTCTCTTCCTAGTGCATATGGGCAATTCATTTTGAACTACCACATGCATGGTATGGATAAGAAGCTCACTGAATTGCATGGGATGCTCAAGCAGGCAGAGGCGGATCTCAAGAAGGGCGCCAGTCAAGTGTTGATGGTGCAGAATAAGGCTAAGTTCAAGAAGAGTTCTTGGACTAAGAAGAAGGCTAAGTCAGGAGGAAAGCAGGCTCAGGACCCGGTCCCAAGCGCTTCCTCAGGGACCAAGCCATCTCCTTTAGTCGGATCCACTTGCTTCTACTACAAGGCGGATGGCCACTGGAAGAGGAACTGCATCAAGTATTTGGCCGACAAGGCCAAGAGTGGAGGTATGACTTCCGACTCAGGTACACTTGTTTGCAATGTTATATACATATATCTTGCTGATGCACCTAATAGTTCTTGGGTATATGATACCAGATCAGTTATTCACATCTGCAACTCGTTGCAGGGACTGGTAAGAACTAGGAGCGTAGCAAGAGGCAAGGTTGATATTCGAGTCAGCAACAAAGCAAGAGTTTCTGCGTTGGAAGTCGGCACGATACAACTTCATTTACCTTCTGGATTCATTATGGAACTGAATAATTGTTATTATGTTCCAGTGCTCAGTCGAAACATTGTTTTTGCTTCATGTTTGATGAGGCAAGGCTTTGAGTCGAATATCAAGAATAATGGTTGTTCTTTGTATTTGAATAATATGTTTCACGGCTTTGCACCCGTCCAGGACGGGTTATTTATTTTTAATCTTGATGGTGAGTCGGTTTATAACATAAATGTTAAAAGGTTGAAACCAAATGATCTGAATATGACTTACTTTTGGCACTGTCGGCTTGGTCATATAAGTTGGAAACGCATGAAGAAGCTCCATGATGATGGACTCCTAACTTCGTTCGACTTGGAGTCATTCGAGACATGCGAATCTTGCCTACTCAGCAAAATGACCAAGACACCTTTTGCAAAGAGTTGCGAAAAGGGCGTCCGACTTGTTGGGACTAGTACATAGTGATGTATGTGGACCAATGAGCACGATAGCCAGAGGTGGTTATGAGTACTTCATTACCTTGACTGATGATTTGAGTAGGTATGGATATATCTACTTGATGAAACATAAGTCGGAAGCCTTTGAAAAGTTCAAAGAATTCCAGAATGAAGCACAGAATCAACTCGGCAAGAAAATAAAGTTTCTTCGGTCGGACCGAGGAGGCGAGTACATGAGTTTGATGACCATCTGAAAAGTTGTGGAATAGTTCCTCAACTTACTCCGTCGGGAATGACGCAAAGGAACGGTGTTTCGGAAAAGCGGAATCGAACCTTGTTGGACATGGTACGATCAATCATGAGTCGGACAGATCTGCCTTTATCATTTTGGGGTTATTGTCTAGAAACAGCGGTGTTCACACTAAATAGAGTACCATAAAAGTCGGTAGAGTAGACACCGCATGAGATGTGGACAGGCAATAAGCCGAGTTTGTCTTT
Source organism: Avena sativa (assembly GCA_916181665.1). Taxonomy (NCBI): domain Eukaryota; kingdom Viridiplantae; phylum Streptophyta; class Magnoliopsida; order Poales; family Poaceae; genus Avena; species Avena sativa. The sequence continues at coordinate 117,106,628 of OV702298.1, forward strand.
TCTTTAGATTTGGGGCTGTGAAGCATTTGTCAAGCGACTTCAGTCGGACAAGCTTACGGCCAAGTCAGATAAGTGTATCTTCACGGGGTATCCGAGGGAAACCTTGGGTTACTACTTCTACAACCGAGAAGAGGGCAAAGTGTTTGTCGCTCGAAACAATGTCTTCCTTGAGAAAGAGTTTCTCAGTTGGGTAGTAAGTGGGAGCACGGTGCAACTCGAAGAAATTCGAGAGAAACCAGCTAGTAGCGAGTCGGCAAAAACCTTGGAGGTTGAGCTGGTCATGGCAGCTGAGCCGGCAATAGTACCTTTACTACGAAGATTGGCAAGATTACGAAGTGTTCGTGATGTATTATTGTTAGACAGTGATGAGCCGACAAATTATTCAGAAGCGATGGTGGGATCTGATTCTGAGTCATGGCCTGGAGCCATGAGATCCGAGTTAAAGTCCATGGATGAAAATCAAGTTTGGAACTTGGTTGATCTGCTTGACGGTGTAAGACCCGTCGAGTGCAAATGGGTCTTTAAGAAGAAAACTGATATGGATGGAAATGTTTCCGTCTATAAAGCACGCCTTGTCACGAAGGGGTTCCGACAAGTTCAAGGAATTGATTACGACAAGACTTTCTCGCCTGTAGTGATGCTTAAATCAGTTCAGATCATGTTAGCTATAGCGGCCTATTTCGACTATGAGATATGGAAGATGGATGTCAACACGGCTTTCCTTAACGGAAATTTAACCGAGGACGTGTATATGATACGGTCCGAGGGTTTTGTCGATCCGGATAATGCTGACAAAGTATGTAAACTTCAGAAATCCATTTATGGGATGAAGCAAGCATGGAGTTGGAATATTCGCTTTGATGAGGCAGTCAAATCGTTTGGCTTCATCAAGAGTGATCATGATTCTTGTTTATACAAGAAGTTTAGTGGGAGCAAAGTAAACTTTCTAATCTTATATGTGGATGACATATTATTGATTGGAAATGATGTCCAAATGTTGCAAGAAACCAAGGAATCATTGGAAAGGAGTTTCTCAATGAAAGACTTGGGTGAGGCAACATATATTCTCGGAATCCGGATCTATAGAGATAGATCAAGACGGCTCATTGGATTGAGTCAGAGTACTTATTTGGACAGAGTGTTGAAGAAGTTCAACATGGAATCGTCTAAGAAGGGGTTCTTACCGATGTCCCATGGTGTAAAACTTAGCAAGACTCAGTGTCCTTCGACAACTGATGAGCAAAGTCGGATGAGTGCGATTCCGTATGCTTCTACAGTCGGATCCATCATGTATGCCATGATTTGTACTAGGCCGGATGTTTCCTATGCTCTAAGTGTTGTGATAAGATACCAGGCTGATCCTGGAGAAATCCACTAGACAACGGCTAAAAATATCCTAAAGTACTTGAGAAGGACTAAGGATATGTTCTTGGTTTATGGTGGTGAAGATGAACTCAGTGTAAAGGGTTACACGGATGCGAGTTATCTTACCGACTCTGATGATTCTAGTTCACAATTCGGATACGTGTTTATTATAAACGGAGGTGCTGTGAGCTGGAAGAGTTCCAAGCAAGAGACTGTGTCTGCATCTACAACAGAGGCTGAGTATATTGCCGCCTCGGAGGCAGCAAAGGAAGCTGTTTGGATGAGGAATTTCCTCATGGATCTTGGTGTGGTTCAGGGCTCGTCCAATCCGTTAGACGTGTATTGTGACAACAATGGTGCTATTGCACAAGCCAAGGAACCTAGAAAACACCACAAGAACAAGCACATACTCATGCGGTACCACATGATTCGCCAGTTCGTTGATCAGGGTGATATCAAGTTATGCAAGGTACACACGGATGCAAATATTGCGGATCCGTTGACAAAGCCTTTACCACAGCCAAAGCATGAGGCGCACCTGAGAGCCATGGGCATTAGATGCTTAGACATGTGATGTCAGAAGATTGACTCTAGTGCAAGTGGGAGACTGTTGGGAATATGCGCTAGAGGCAATCATGTATGATGATATTTCCCATTGTATTCATAAAGATATAAAGTTGTCCTTGTATAAACATCTTATGTGTATCATTGAATATGTGATTTGGTTGTGGAACTATGCATTCATGTTGTTTGTACTAAATGTCCTTGGTCATTGAGGTTGTGCTGGACACACAACTTAGACCAATGTGAAAGTCGGCTTGATGACTCGGTTCCACTTGTCATGGGCATGGTGATGCCATTCCGACTTACACAGATTCGGCTAAAGAGTTTAGCGAGTCGGATTGACCCATATTGAGGTACAATGAACAAGTTGTCATTTTTATATCTCAATCAATGTAATCCTTAGACCTGAGGTTGTTGCATAGTTCGAGTTGAGGATCACCGACTTAGGTTCTGTAAAACGCTGATAACTAGGCAGTCATAAAGGCAGAGTTCGGGTCGACTGAAAATCAAGCTGCGTGATGTGAATAACCAAGATGGGTTTTTGCCCCTTCACTCGGATAGATATTCTTTGGGCCCTCTTGCATGATATGATTCGGAAAGCATGGCCATGCATGACTCGTTTAAGTGTTAACCGAGGCAATCGACTAAGAGTTAGTCGGGTGAATCACTTATCTCGGATCTAGAAGAGAGTTGGACTATTTAAGGGATGACATATATTCGCCTATGGTCTGACAAGGTATATCGTGAGGCAAAAGGGACTCGGACGTAAGTCTCATTGGAAAGGCAAGTCTTCATGACTCATTGGTACTTGGGAGTCGGCACGTTTTGCTAGGAGACGCTGCTGACTGATCGATTGTGAGTCGGACTTCAATCGTGTCCGAGTAACCATGAGCCTGCTGGGTCACACACTTAAGAGAGGGAGCAAGTTCGGACTGGATCTGAACCGGAAATCTGGTCGGGTTGGACCTGAGCCGGATCAGGACTGAGTCAGTGAGTCGGACTCACGGTGACTAGTGTTATATGGGCTTTAGTGAATGGGCCACCAGAGTGGAACCCACGTTCACTCCCTATATATAGTGGAGCACCGTAACCCAGAAAGGTTAATCGTTGATCGGTTAGGTCATTCCATGTGTTGAAAACCCTAGCTCCACAGTTGTCCTGCCGTCGTAACGAACCTAGCAGTTCTCTGCCGGCGCTCCTCCTTGTACGTGTGGATTCCAGCAGAGGTGTTGTACGATCAGCAGCAGGACGATCGGATCGCAAAGAACTGCACTGCATCAACTGACGTGCTTCATCAGTAATCCGCAACTACGCGTCTAGTGGTAAACCTCGTGGCCTTCTATCTCGGCTAGATCTTGGGATCACCACGTTAGAGGGAAAAGTTTTGTTTTATATCTGCGTGGCCCAACATCCATCTCCGGTCGCCCTGGGCCAAGCCGAGGCCACTACCGTGACCGCCTCGTCTCCCTCTACCTCCTCCTTGAAGCATGCAAGTCGGGAAGGCCCCACCTTGCCAGAATCGAGCTCGCTGTTCCTTGGGCCACTACCAATCACGTCGTCGATTCGTTGCCTTTCGAGCTCGCCTCGCCTCCCTGACCCCTCCATCGTGCTCGTGGTGAGCTCGCCGTCCTCCTGGACCTCTCCATCCTCTTTCTCGCCCTGGTTCGAGCTAGTACTGAGCGTTGCAATCTCTCTCCGCCGCTCACATCGCAGACGCAGCTCCGGTGACCCCCTTGAAGAGGCACCGCCACTTTCTGGCTCAGCGCACTCCTGCGAGTCTAGCGCGTCCCTCCTCGCTGCCCCGCGAGCTCTGGATCGATTGAACGATCAACGATCTACAAGGTTGCCATGGATGACGTCAGTGTGACGTCATGCCTGTGCAATAATTCTTTCTTTTTCTTTTATCAATTCTATAAATAATTTCTATAATTACATAAATGCATGAAAAGTGGGTCCAACTTGTAAGTAATTTAAACATTTTTTTCAGAAATGCTTTCCGAGTCAATAAAATGTATAAGTATTTCCAAAATGTAAATTATTTTATAATATTCCAAAAATGATTTAAAATGAATTAAAATGGATAAAGTCACAAATAATTCATTTTAAATAAAAAAATACAAATAATATATCAAATTGTTCAGAAAAATAAGATCTACACAATAGCAACATAATCATGCATTGTTAAGAAACTTACATGACAAGTTTAATTAGAAGAACAAAATGAACCCCCACCGGTGACTCCGAGGATCCCCTGAATTAGGGTTTGCACTCATTGGACCCCGTTTAAAATGATCGAGCATGTTTTAGGGTTTCATTTCAATAACTTTAACTTGTCATATCATCATTCTTGATTGAGAATTGCATAGATGCCATGTGTTGATTATTTCTCTTTCTTTTTGGTGTTTTGGTTCTTCTCAGTAGAATATGATATAGAGATCAAGATCAAAGACCGAGATCAACACCATTGAAGATCAATACTTGACCAACTGTAATCAAGTCAAGTACCATGTGTCCAAACGTCTGCTTATTGGGTATCAACATGCAAAGGCAAGCGAAGCCCCACACATACATATGAATCATATGCTTTCAAAGTATTTCAATTCTTGCCATGTGCATACGATTCCAAAGTCTTTTATCGATAGATAGATAGAGTAATCCTATCTGATGCATGTTTTCTTTGTAGCCTATATTACCTGATCCACTGCACCTAGCATAACTAGGTTTGGCTTGTGAGTATCGCTAGGGATATTTATATTGGTTATGCTTAGCCAAGCTTAGCTATTATTGCTGATCCATCCAGTTGATGAATCAGAGATGCAAATGAACCTAGTTAGACATGATGATGTGGTATGATTAGAGATGAAAGTTAAACATGCTAAGGATTGTATGGGACGCCACGATGGGTTGTGGTTTTTGCAGTCCCATACTTGCCACCACTAGGACCTAAGTTCATGCCTCTTGAACCAATATGAGCGTACAGCCACACGGGGGCCTGGAAACCCCCTCGACCAACTAAATTGCCTAGTAGATTCCATGAGTCACATTCTTCAGGCGTTCCATTCGACATAAGCATTCTGGTTGTTCTCGAAGGCGGTGAAGGAGGTGCATTCATAACAGGTAGGTAAGCGTGGCCGGGAACAAGAGAGGCATGGACTACATAATCTTGAACCCTACGCACATCGCTAGGGACCGGCTTCGGGACTCGACCCGTTACGGCAGCATATACTTAGTGCGCGATTCATGGTCTCGGTGAAAGCAAGGTAAAGGCCATGTCTAACCACCCTCTGCCAGCCTTCCAAGCAAGAGGGCTAATGTACTAGCATTAAGAGTCGGTTAGTACATGTGGGTAAAGTTGTACACCCTTGCACGGGTAATAATCTTTTCGAAAAGCCGTGTCCGCGGTTATGGACGACTTGGGAACGGATGTGATGATCATAGAGAACTTGAACCTAATCGTAAAACTTGGCAAGCTAAGTAATGTGTGCTTAAGGATGCTTCCTCAGGATCTAGGGGGTGATCCTAGTTGATAGGTTCAGCTAATGATGATTCGGTGGATATCAAAAGATGATCAAGTAGAGATAACGCTCTCTTATTACCTTTTAAAGTATTCTGATTAGTCGAGCTTCTTCTCCATCTTATTTTACAAAGTGTAGCACCCCGGAAAAAAACCATAACTAGAAAATTTCTTGTTATTATGTTTTCTTGCATCATCATGACATCATCAGGCATCATCATCATGTTCATCATACCACCTTGCATGGATCATCTATATTGGTGTATTATATTTTGCTTGCATTGCATTTGTTCTTGTTCTTTTGATCATCTTGTTGTTGCTATCACAACTATGTGGTATTTGTCTTCCTCCATATCTATCCCCTATTTTTGTTTTTACATGTGTGGTTTACTCTTGTTATATGGAAGGAACACTATTTTTTTAAAATCTCATCTCTTGTTTGGTTTTAATACAAATTCTACTATCTAGTAAAATGCCCAAGTGGAATTAAATATGGGCATCACCCTTGTCATTGTTCTGATCCCCCTTGTCTCCTTGTTGAATGGTTCCTTCCTCTGTTTTAAACTCCCTACTAATTTTTTTTAACCAATTCAATGAGCTAAGTAGTTTTGAAAAAAAAGAGCTATCAGAGAAAAGGGAGAGGACAATACACGCCGTCCCCTGTTCTTCTTCTCTGTCTCGCCTTCTCTCTGTGCAACCTGACGGCATTAGCAGGTGGCCGTCGTTCCCCCGTCATCCACATCACCCTCTCTTCTTATCCACCCTGGATCCCTCTCTTGAACCCTAGCCCCTCTCCATCTTTTTTCCGCGCCGCCATCCCCTCCCTCCACCTCTGTTCCTGCTGTCTTCCTCCTGCCCGAGAGAAACAGCAAGTAGAGCGTCACTGAGCCATCTCCATGATCTTCCTCGAGTGCCACTGAGCGCGGGAGCCGGTCCGCGTCTTCTTCAACGACATAGAGCCAGGAGGTACAAGGAAACGCTAGGAGCTGTCGCCGATCATTTTCTTCTCGTTCGGAACCTGAAGCTCCGCAGCGACTCCAACCTTGTCTTGACGTCGACTTCGACCGCGCTCTGCCCTGATTCCTATGGGAATCGGCGGAGGTGAGATCCACCTTCTGTCCATTCTCTCCCCATGTTCCCTCCCTGCCAGTAGGTCGACGCCGTTGCTGGATTTTCACCCCAGGCCGCTGTCTGCACGTGTGTGAGCAAGTTCAGGAAGCAACCACTGTTCTTCGTCAATTTTCTTTAGAAACCAACCGCCCCAGTTGCAAGATGCATGCGGCCCCTTCTTATATCACGGCGTAGACCAGTGGTTAGCCTCGTATCCATCGCAGCTTGATTCCAATATCAAATCCCCACGCGCCGTTTAATAAATCCTATCCTTTTTTTTGGCTAGTATCTGTTCGTGTTGCACTTAAGAGATTCAGAAAACATACAGTGTTTTCAGTTAACTTTCAGCGTAGTCTAGCGTTTATCTCTTTCTTTATACCAGACACCATGTTCTACTCTACCGATGAGTCCCTGCATGATCTTCTTTTTATCTTCCCCTGCACCACGTGCTTGCTACACTCTACGGCCGATTCCAATCAGCTGAGTGGTTTTGCTCTTCGCGTTTCCAATCAGCTAAGTGGTTTTGCTCTTCGCGTTCTGATCGAGCAGCTTAACTGTTTGCTGTCCAAAATGTCTTGGTTGTCCTTTTTAAAATATTACATCCTATTTTTGTACAAAAGCACTAACTAGCTACACTAGTTGGGCCCCTGCTCTTCTATATTGAGTTTACATGTTCAAGTTCCATCACACGGATGTATAACTAACTTCAGTTTTGCAAATTGGCTCCCTTTTTAAGAAGTCCAATGATTTTTGGTTAATTTAAATCTATTTTGAACAGATGCTATGTGTTGTGAAATCTTAAGACTAGGAGGAGTTAAAATATTACACATGTTTAGCATTTTGAATAATCTAAACTTGCTCCATTAATCAATACTTTTCTGAAACAACTAAATCCTTTATGCAACTAATTCAATAATGTAAATCCCATATTTTCTATTCTATAAATTCAAATCTTGCAAAGGGTATATCTTTTTGTCTTAGAAAACTGCAAAGATTAATAATATGAAATCCAAAATAATTTTTGAACAATTAAAAATTCAAAATTGTTTTAATGCTATTCAATGATCTTTTCTTAATAAATTCATAATCAATTCCGTAAATCGGAATTCGGCGAATGATATGTCTAAATCGATCAGCGCGACTAGACCTCTCCAACCATGATATCCATGTTATCATTTGCATCATGCATTAAGACCAGTTTTATAATTAGTACTGTTTATGCAAGGAAAATATGATAAATAAAATTGGGAACTAATTGTTTCTTATTAATAATGTCTCACAAATGCTATATCATCAATGTGCTATGCAGCTAATACCTTTTCAACATAGTTTGCATCATTAACTTGCCATGTCATGCATCATATCATGATCATGCCGATTCTTCCGCATTAGTTGTAATTGTTGCATCGTTTGTTTTTTAGTGTTTTGCTTCTTCTCGGATAGGACGATGAGATGTTGTGAGCTTCGACAAGTTGTTCGGTTATGAACCTTCGGCAATGTTTTCAGGCGAGCATTCTCCCCCTTTCTACCTATCTTACTTTTATAGTCTTTATTTCCTCCTGTTGATCTATTGCTATCTGTGTTGCGATGCTCTAGTTTTCGTATCCGTGGTATCCTTTGCAGCCTTATATTGCCTTGGACACATCCTATTACCTGTTGTTTGGTAGATAGTTGGACTTGCGTGTCGTAGTCGCTTGCTCAAGTGTTGTTTGCGTGTTGTCAAGTACCACAGTTGCTGGAGAAATGCCTTATGCTTTATGTTGGAGATGATTATAACTTTAATTACCGTTTAATAACTAAAATTGAAGTAGGCAAATAATGCAGAGGCACAGGTGGGCAATAGATGTTATTTGGTTCTTAACCGTCCACTTGTGTCCCGTAGGACCCTGAGTACTTGATACCTGTTCTTTGAATATTCGCACTATCCGCATGTGGGACCATGAATCCCCCTAGCCAGAGCTTGAGTCATATTTATTTCTTGGGGCCACAAAGTAGTTTGGGGCTTTATTACTATCTTGTACTTATGCCATGCCTTACTGCTTTATTTACGATTGCGCGTGGAGCGCCTGTACTGTTTAGGTAAGCGGAGTGTTTTCGCGGTATCGACAAGCCCAGTCACATTTTCGGGTTCCCAGTCGTTTACAGCCATTGACGCAAACCTCTGGGTCCGTTTCGGAGCCGGCCAACTTCGTCGCGGGTAGCTTGGTGGGGTGGCCCCCTGAAATTTATATGAATCTTGCAATTGCTCTCTCGTGATGCCTCGTTGGGTTTTTATTGGTTTTTCCCGAGGTTGATCGTGCGTGTGTTACTATTCGTGCCCCCCTGCAGGGTAAAACTTTCTGAAAGCCGTGTCCGCGGTTATGGACGACTTGGAGCACAGTATCTCGATCATAGACAACTATAACTAAAGTAGTGCTATAAATTTGACTTTATAATGACTAGTAATCAGCTTCACTATAATGGAATGGCTAAATAAAAGTGCCAACAATTGCTGGTTTGGGTTGTCACCTGCTACTATTGTATCTGACTAGTAAGTATTGCAACTACAACGGAATGGCTAAATAAAAGTACCAACAACTGCTGGGTTTTGGGATGCCTCATGCTATATGTATCTGACTAGTAAGTACTACAACGGAATGGTTACCTAAAACTGCCCACTGCTTATTATATCAGGATGACTCATGCTATCTATATTTGATTAGTAAATGCCTCAACTATAACAGAATGAATAAAACTGCCAACCGTGTGTGTTTCTCGGTTGACTTCCTCGTTTGGACTCGAGGGGGAAATACCAGGATGGGTATGCTTGGTGATAGTTTTAGGTTGGATCCGAATAGGTCTTTCCTATCCCTATCTGATAGCCGCCAGTTGTATTGAGTCTCTATAGGTTGTTTAGTGCATGCTGCGCTGCCGCTTCAGTCCACCATACCTATGTAGGCGAGGACCGCCGAATTCTAGTCTCGCCGTGTACTGGCCTCAGTACTGACCGCTCTCCTTTTTCCTTTGCCCTTTGTCGGCACCCCTTTTGTTTAAGCAGGTTTGAGATCGACGTCGTTAGCAGGGTTACCCTTCCGGCTTGGACTGGGCAGGGTTATGGACGCCATTGGTTATTCTTCAGGGCTCTTAGCTCAATTTGCATCTTGTCCATACTCGGACGATGTATCGTTTTCAAGGTGATTTGGATCTTTGTACTATATTCTTGGCTCATTGAGTCGGTATATATATATTCCGTGGGTTCCATCGTGGACTATTGTGTAATGATATTACTTCGTTTTCCACCCGCACGAAAGTGCCTGGTGGGCACCTTTCAATCGTTTCTATGCGGGTTTGGCGGGAATCGCTGAAACTTGCATAGGGCCGATTCTGAGGGTGTTACACAAAGCCAGCTTTATGCAAAATAACTCCACCAGCCATAAGTCTTGTGGAGTATACCACGTACTCATCCTTGCTTCATTGATACTTTTGTTGTAGAGTAAGTATTACCAAAGAAGAAGAGTTCTGTACAGCATCGACCTCGACGAGTATCTTGGAGTTCCTAGTCAGCAGTCTGGGATCTATGGATTGGGACGTCATCATTATGCTTCAGGCCTCTTAGGCCATTTGTTAAGTTTGCTATAATTAATAGCATAATTTGCCTTATGTTGTTTAATGTTTGTGGTCAGTGACCTCTTCTTGTATTATTTTGGTTCTTCGCTCAGTTATGAGCTTGTTGTAATAATTTTGAGTCGTAGGGTCACTGTTGTGTTACCGAATCTTTCTCTGTACATGATGACCCACAAGTATAGGGGATCGCAACAGTCTTCGCGGATAGTATTACCCAATTTATTGATTCGACACAAGGGGAGCCAAAGAATACTTGCAAGCCTTAACAACTGAGTTGTCAATTTAGATGCACCTGGAAATAGTTCTTGCTCACAGAACTTTATCAGTAGCAACAGTTTGCTAGTAGCAACAGCAAAGCAACAGCAGCAGCAAAATAGGAGCAATAGTAACAGTAACGGTAAATAGTGGGATTTGAGTGCGGTAGCCTTAGGGATTGATGGACGGGCGTTGCATTGTCAAGTGTAAACATGTAACGTCAAGATCTAGGGCATTGCAGATAAATAATAACAAGCATCCAAGTACTAAACAATACTAGGCATGTGCTCCAAATATAGTCATACGTGCTCGCAATGATAACTTGCACAACATCTTCTGTCGAGCCAGCCCGTGGTAGCGGGGCCTATAGGGAACTACTGGCAATTAAGGTGCTCCTTTTAATAGAGCACCGGAGCAAAGCATTAACACTCCGTGAATACATGTGATCCTCACACCACAGCTATCTCCTCCGGTTGTCCCAATTATTGTCACTTTGGGGCCTTTGGATTCGGACAATGAGATGTGTACACAACTTGAAGATAAGATCACAAACAATACTATCATAATGATTCAATAATAAGTTCAGATCTAAGATCATGGCACCCGTGCCCTAGTGACAAGCATTAAGCACAAAAGGTTGCAACAAAGTCAAATAACACTAATAGAGATACTAGGCGCTATGCCCTAACAGATCTTATTCAATTACATGATATAACTCAGCCAATCTCTACCATCCCCAAGCCTACAGCAGGGGATTACTCACTCATGGATGAGGGAAACATCGATGGTTGATGGAGATGCGTTTGTGATGACGAATGCGATGATCCTCTCCAAATTCCCTGTCCCGACAGGGTGCCAGAACGGAGTTTCTGGATCTGAATCTTGGTTTCTGGTGGCGGCAGCGGAGCTGAACTATTTCTGAAAACTATCGAACCCCCTCTATTTTTAGGTCGAAAGGCAACTTATAGGCACAGAGGGAGGCCGAGGGGGTGCCTGGGGTGGCTGCACCCCCCTAGGCGCGGCCAGTTGTGGGCCCGCGCCTAGCAAGGGTGTGGGCCCTCCAGGCCCCTTATCCGTCTCGTCTTCTGGCTCCGTGGGTCTTCTGGTGAAATATAATTTTTGGCATATTTTCCGGGATTTTTCCTGATAGTTGATTTTCTGCATAAAAACAAGACACCAAGGTAATTCTGCTGAAAACAGCGTCAGTCTGTGTTAGTTGTATCCAAATCACACAAGTTTAGAGGAGAAACAATAGCAAAAGTGTTCGGGAAAGTAGATATGTTTTGGATGTATCAACTCCCCCCAAGCTTAGCTTATTGCTTGTGCTCAAGCAATTCAGTTGAAAACTGAGTGCGATAAAAGAACTTTCACGAACACATTTGCTTCATAAGATGTATATATTCTCAGCATAGGAGTAGATGCTTAAACCATTCATAATAAGAAGTATGCAACTAAGTCTACTCAATAGTCATTGCAAGCTATGAAGAGAACCAACTCAATAATAGTAAGTAGCATGAAACATAAACATATGCAACATTGCAATGCTCATAGTAAGGTATGATAGAGTGGTATCTTGCTTGCCTTTGTTTGTAGAGCACAATATGAATGCTGAGGCACCTCTAAAGTTCAAGTGAAGACTAGAGGTAAAAATATCAGAGATACAAGCATCAAAGTCATGACATAATTAACCAAGTTTTGGAACAAACACAAGAATGACAACTATGCTCTCAAGAAGGTGCTCATAGAATAAGTGGTGACTCAACAAGGTTGTGAAAATGGTTTTGAAAAGTTTGAAAGGCTTCCTAATGCTGAAAGGAAGGTACTCGTTAGCTTTGATCTCCCATTGCCCCTATCATAGGCATCTTCATATGGTTAAGGTGAAAGTGAGGTCCACTCTGAATCATATGCTTGACAGACCATAGACTGGAAATCCCATGTCCCTTGAGTACGAGGGCCGCTCCGCATGCTACTCAACTTTTGTTACCTATAAGTTCTTGTCATTGTAAATACATGCATATCATAGAGAACCGCCAACGGGGTACCCCTTGCACATGATAGAGGATCTATCCTGTGATCAAAATGACAAGGCAAGCAGACAATGAGCATCTCAACGATCTTTTTATTTACTATATGTATAGCTTTTTATTGAGGATGCTTCATAAATGCTCATTATGGTGATGCTGCAAGTTTCCACCATGATTAGGCATGGCTTAGGCTAGCGGCCTAGGCGTTTCTCTAACACAATGTATAAACTCCATGAACTCACAAGATCCCCTTTTATTTTACATCGTCGACATCCATAAACAAAAGAGCAAAGTATCAACTGGATAGGATATCCAAAAAGTGTTGAAAGCGTTCCCCATGAAAGCACGGTTCTGCTGACTCCTAGCATATAATTTGCAAGCATATAACTTTCATGGACTAGTCACAGTGGTTCAGGATTATTAAGTGAATGGAATAAAGTGTGCCATCAAGTTCGTGAGAGATTTACTAACTAACTTTCTCAAAATAGATAAACATTTTATTTCGGAAGAAAACAAAGCATATTGAATATGTACTGAAATAGCAAATGATGCTAATAGGTAGGTATGGTGGACACAGCTGGCAATATTGGTTTTGGGGAGTTGGAAACACAGGAAGAGCTCATACCCAGTGCAAGTGAAGGCTAGAAAAAGAGAGGGAGCAACAAACGAGAGAGCAATAATTGTCATAATCATGCTTGCAACAAAATAGGACTAATTATGGCATGAAAGTGATACAAGAACTCTGAGGCAAAACAAATCATCGAGGCGTACTGACTATTCATTAGTCATATGCATGCGTGAGCATGTGCCAAGTCGATTCATATGAACAGTTAGAGGAGGATACCACAATATCATACCAAAATATGAACAAAACAATGCAAGAAAACATTCATATGACATGCTACAAACTATTAGCAAGCTAGAGCTAATCATAGACAAGCAAGAACTACTAAGCATCCATAATGACATACACCTTACACAAACAGGCTAAGCATGCTCACAATGATGAGTATATGTACAAACAATGAAACAAATAGAGTTTGTTACTAGCCTCTTACCACACCTCGAGTTGTCTTAATCTTCATTATTGCCCTTCACTTGTGTGACTTGAATCATAACATGAAACCAAAATCCACTGAGGACGGCTGAACCCTGCAATCACAAAACCAAAGAAGAAGAACAAATATTTTTGGTGTTTCCGATTTTTTCAAACAAGCGAACAAAGCAAAAACAAACCAAACAAAGCTTATTCTTTTTGGATTTTTCTTTTAAGGAAAACCAAAGCAAAGAAACAAAGAAAGAGAAACAACGAAATATTTTTAGTATTTTGTGTTTTTGAGAAAGAAGCAACAAGAACCAAAAAGAAAGCGAACCAATGGATATACAAAGAACCGACCGATCATGATATATATATGAGTGTTCAGGAAAGAAGATACGTTTTAGACGTATCAGTAAACTTCCGAGATTAGGTTTGGCTTATGATCAGACGAAGGTCTGGGATTTGTCTAGCCTTAATCCTGGGGGTGTCACACCCTGACACTATTATGAACTTGTAATAAATATGATCTATTCTCATGTCTGTATGACTAGCCGATCTATGAAATATTTATGATTTGTGTTTGGTATCTCTATTTAGATGTTATGTGTATTGGGCCACATATCATTTTCCCTCGGGACTAAAGGAGGGAAAAATTCTTTAGACGTGTTTGGGATCATTCCTGGAATAGCTTTGTGACAATTGGCACCGGCTCATAACATACACAGTCAAAGGAGGATAAAGAGGGACTCCCTAAGCTAATTATGATATCCATGGAGAAACCCTTAATTGCGGTGGTTTATATGGGTGATTGCTCTAAGACATCGCACTGGTTATTTAGATGTGACCTCACTCTTGTCTCAACAAAGTGGCGTCCTACGAGGTTTGTAGTGAACATCTTATTATGGAGCTCTCTCCAAACATCTCATGACACAAGAAGTATATCATCTTAATTAATAATAATAAAATTATGCTAGTGGTGTATCCTGCATTCCCGAGAATGTTTTAGCCCTCTTGAATTCAACCACGCTTTTCATGACATCGTTACTTGCTTTCTTTTACTCATTTTAATTATTTTTCTGCAAACAATCAAAAACCTTTCAAACACCCTTTACTTGAGATCAAAGGCAGCTTATAAGTATCCTTTGGTAGAGAGTAAATAGGGGCATAAAGACCTTTACCAATAGCTCTTTGTGGGTTCGATACTTTTACTTTGAAACTAGCGCCAAATGATCTATGCACTTGCGATCATAAGGTGCTAAAGCAGATTATCATTTAGTCTCCAAAAGCATGGTGGTTTAAGAAGCATAGAGATCCAACTGAAACAAGGGAAGTGTGTGTTGATAGACCTTGTTTAGAATTGGGTCTTCACTGAGTTTGGAAACTATCAGAAGTGTTTAACCCTAGATTGATCTGGCTAAGAGGTTAGAGGGTCACCTAGTGACTGAAGATAGAACATGCTTGGGTAAATTTCTTAGGGTTGTAATCTTAACTTAGATTGATACCTAGGGATGAGCTCCTAGGGTATCTCACTCTAATTCCTAAGTAATCAACACATCGGTAGATCAAGACAACTAATCAAACACCACATCAAGGCGATCCAGAAAATAGCAACACATCGGTAGTTAGTTGACACTTTCTTTTTTATCCTCATCCCTTGTATATTTCCATTGTACTCCCCTCTCGGTAGTGAAATAAAATGTTATGGGGCTTTTTTCCTCATAGTCCCTAGGTTCAAAAAAGGCGATCCAGCAAAAACATAAGGACATTATATCAAGTTTTGGAATGTCAGAACATTTGATAAAATATAAAATAAGCCAAGAAATCTCTTTTGTTAAATAGATTTGGTCAACTGGGGTTGAGGTAAGGAGTATAGCATCTACTACTATAAGATGGATGAGCACAAACAACCAAGCAAGCAAACATAGAATCACTTAATCAAGAAAAAGTTTTTGGTCACCCTAATTTTTGCATTTTGGACAACAAATTAGGGTTGCTGAAATTGGGATGTTATAGACCTTTCCCCCTTAAAAGAATATCATCCCGAGATTCAGGAGAGTTGGGTGGGTTAGGGGAGTTTGAGATGGGTAAGATTACGTGTCTTAAGCGCACTAACTTATGGACTTAATCTTCGAGTTGGGTTACTTTGTCGGGGGGTTAAAGAGAGTTGAGCAAGCTTCAGACCTAGTTGAGCTGGATGATCTTCTTTTCCTCCTGAACTTGATATCTCGAAGACTTGGGATTGGGCGAATTTCTCTCTTAGAACTTTGTGTAGTCCCCTATGAGGATATAATCTACATCTGGATGTCTTCTCTATCAGGACCCATGGTGTTTCCTTAAGGGTTTATCATAACCTATTCAACGACTAGGGTCAAAACTCCTATGGGTGCTTCTAGCGGAGGGTTACTTGATTTTTGTGGTAAATACGCAGTCTTTCCCTCTTAGGATTAAATTAAGGTAGCTTGGGGATAAAGCGGGCCTTTCTTCTTGAGTTGAGATGACGAGTTGGAAGGTTGTCGGTTGTCGTTCAAGCGGCTTTGATGATCTTGAGATTTCTGAGTGTCTCCTTAGAAAACTTCATCGGGAGCTACCTCTTCAGGGAATGGTTGGTGAGTTGCGTCAAGGTTTCGAAGGGTGTCTTCTGGTGTAGGGTTGATCTGTCTGAGTGGGAAAGACACAATGTTTACCCCTTAAGGTGACACTAAAAGTGGTTAGAGAAGATGCGGACCTCCTTTCTTGGGGTTGCATGGTGAATATCGAACTCTTCCATTGGGGGTTGAATTATTCAGATGACACTTGCAAACTTCGTCCTATGAGGCTCTTATACTACTTTTATTCGTACTTATCCTATCGTAACGATTGAATTCATAGACCTTCTAAACGGGTTAAGTAGTGAATCGACAGTCCTTCGGGTGGGTCTTCATCTGAAATTACTGGGGAGGAGCTTCGCAATATCTTCAGATATCTTGACTCTTTAGGTTGCTTCATACTCATTGAAGAGCAGTCTTTTCGGCTTCAGGTATTCTTGTTCTCCTGATTTTTGAGCTTCATGGATACTAGAGGGACTGAGTAGATGTCTGGCGGTTGTTTATATGGTATATCTTATGTTCCTTTGATGATTCTTGAGCTGATTCTTAGAGAGGGACATAGGATTGGAGATCTTCCCGAAGTATATTCTAGTAGGAGGTCTTCTGGAATTGAGTGGATTCACTTAGGTTCTTCGAGATTGGTGTAGATACTTCGTCTTGGAGCACTGGCATGATGCTAGAGGAAGGGGTATTTCCCTGGGTCTTGAGTTGAGGTCTTAGAGTGAGGCCTTATTGCAGAGAATCCTTCCAAGAACTTAATGCTAGTGAGTGGATGGTGAAGTTGAAGGAGCCAAAGCAGATCTGCCCCTCCAATGTTGATGAATCATAGATCACAGGTGATGAGGCCGTCGAAGTCGCAACATCAGTGTGTGCACTAATTGACGTACAGTGATCACGTCAATGCCCATACTTGATGGACTTGGGCTTTAGGGAAGAGCGGCATGCTAGAAACTTTGTCGGCTAATATATAAACACATGGGAACACGAGGTTTACCCAGGTTCAGGCCCTTGGAGGGAAAAACCTACTCTTGCTTGTCGGTTCTTCATTTATTGGTGAACCAAATGTTACAGGGGTGCCTTAATGGCGATGTTGCACAAATTAGATCTGGCGGGTCTATGCATGAGATTTTGGTGATGCTCCTGATCTTCCCCTCCTGGCCTTTATATGGGGAGGCCGGGTCTTGGGAGACGTACGACTTGGTTATAGGTTTTAGGTGTAACCCTAGAGTTTCCTATCTAGTCTTGCTGTATCCGCCAAGCAATCGAATCCTTCATGGGCTTGGCTTCACCCGAATATTCATGGGATTCATCGTCACCAGCATATTGTCATATGGACTTTTGACGGGTCAGACCAGATAGGCCAAGGGTGAATACTACTAGGAAAACAGCTATAAGTAATTCACATACCCGTGGCGCACATGGTAGGTAGTGCCCCACGGA
Organism: Avena sativa; assembly: GCA_916181665.1. Lineage (NCBI taxonomy): Eukaryota > Viridiplantae > Streptophyta > Magnoliopsida > Poales > Poaceae > Avena > Avena sativa. The sequence goes on from OV702298.1 coordinate 117,124,127, forward strand.
CAAATATTCATGGCGCATGGCCCGGAAGTGCCCCATAGGTAAGTCACATACCCGTGGAGCACATGCCACAGGTGCGCCTCCACTATGCGTGGGCCAGGGCACAGCAGGCCGCAGACCACTTACTAGTGGCGCATTGCCCCCATGTGCACCACATGTATGACAGTTAGACGTGGCGTACACGTTGACAATGCGCTACGGGTAAGTGGGTTGCGGCCTGCTATGGAGTTGGTCCAACTTACCCATCGCGCATTGCCTGCATGTGCGCCATAGCTAGTTTTCGTACCCGTGGCACACTTCTAGCATGTGCGCCACGAATAAGTTTGCACCACTTTTTGGCAGCACTTTTTGAACATGACTACCCACTACCACACCTCCCACTTCACTTCCCCTCCTTCCTCCTTGGATGTGGTTCCCCTTTCTGCTCCTTCCCACCATAATTTTCCACTCTTTCACCATTTGTAGCTTCTAAAACTTACCTTGGATGCTACATACATAAGAGAGAAAAGCTCTCCTTCCATCCTCTCGGTCTCTCACTTCTCCTACCACCTTCTCGGTCTCTCATCTCGGTAAATTTTCCATGTATAAGAGGATGTGCATGTGTATGGAGGACGCTCATGTGTTCGTACGATGCTCATTTGTTTGGAGCATGCTCTCATGTGTTTGTGTATTAAACGAGTTACCATTGTTTTCCCAAAATGTTGATTCATTTCCATTTCGGAAAAACATTGGCATTTTGCAAAGGTCCTAAGTTTAGGATAGGTCATGCCGAAATTTTCTGGCGACCATTGCATGCATGCATTGGTTGTGTGGTTCTAAACCTCTTGATGATCATACTACGATGTACCGCGCAGGCAACCATGGTCCGCATAATGAGAGAAGGCATTGTGGCTAGATTTTTGAAATGCGCGATGGTCGACATTATACGAAATAACATGACGGAGAATAAGATGTCCATGTAAAATATGCAAAATCAATTGGTTGATCGACCATGATTCCAGATAACTGTAGGCACACTTGCTCCGTCATGGTTTCATGGATGGCTACAATCAGGGGATGAGTGATGAAGATGATGAAGAAGTCATTGGGGAGGCGAGAAATAAGGAAGGGCAATAGGATAATCATGGCGAGGGCGAGCTATATGGCTAAGAGTCTCCTGGAGATGATGAAGGATATGTCGGACATGATCATCAAGATGAAGGTGCGGAAGCATACTAGGATGATTTAGATGTTGGAGCAGACAATGGAACAACGTCAGGTTGGGTGCGGGACCCTTATGTTCAAGAACTGCTTCTCAAGCAGACGAGTAATGCTGGAGCTGTCGCTAGAGAGAAAGCCAAGCTTGCGCAAGTAGAGAAACACGTGGTTATTCCATTATATGAAGAATGCAAGCTCGATGATACCCGCTTGAATGTAACGCTGAAGGCCATGGAGATGAGATTTTTAACTTGTGGCCTGAAAGTTGAAGCGCCAAGGCAACACGGGGTCCAACTTCGTCGGTATTGGTTCGCGATACCCAGATTTGGCGTGCCAAATGCTCAGAGGGTCTTTTTCGACACGAATTCAACAAACTGTTTGAACACAGGAAAACTCGCTAACGCCCATCAAATTGGGCCCCGCCTGTCACTTTTGACCGTTAAGTCGCTGCCATCCTGGCTGCCATGTAGACCTGCAGCGCTGGCGCCCTCGTGTTCAAACGGTCTTTTTGACCCGGACTTCTTCTTCCCCAAAGGGGCGATCTGTGGTCACCGCCATGGTGCGGAGCTGGGAGGGAATTCCTTCAGCGGCGAGATCCGGCACCCGGCTGAACCTGATCGGTCTCGCCCTCCTCCTCCCAAACTGGAGCTCGGCCCATTGCACGGAAGCACCCATGGCACGGCACCGGGACGATATTTTGGTCGTGTTGTCCTCCTCCAAAATCTGAGCTCGCCGCCGTCGTGGTCACACCCACACCAGCCAAGGCGCCTTACTCTCCGAACCCCAAGGCCACATCCACTCTGTTCGGCACAATGCCAACAAGGTGAAATTCCATCCAGTTTTCTTCTTGTGATTGTGGTAGAAAACATGTACCAATATGTTGTTTACATGACTTTCATTTGAAATTAGTAGCTCCATGATGAAGAAAAACAGAGAACCTAAAGGGATAACAATGAATACCATAGTTTGTACTTTGCATTACATCAATAAGGGCTCGTTGACGAATCATGTTACCAAGAGAGTGGAGTTCATCAGCCATTGCCAAAAAATACGGGAACAAATCCATGAGTGATTGAATGCAAATATGTGAAGAGAAGCTAGATCCATGTCATCAATCATCAAGAGGTGGCACATTATAGTGATGCGTTCAAATACACATTCATAACCATAACACTGTTGGCAGTGTTGCTAGATGTTTGTATGAGCTATTTATTTTATATGATCATGGCACCTTACTTTCATGGATAGTAAACTTGAAACTGCAACCCCTGCATTAACTTGACCGTGTAGCGATCCCCCACATTAACTTGACAGGAACCGAACCAAAGAGAGAGATTGCATGCGGGATGGGAAAGGATCGTTAGCAGTTGGGATTGTGGTTGTTGTGTGCATGCGGTCATCTCGTTTCCACACGCTTCCCTTGGCATTCCCAGGCCCTCTTTAATAAATGTCTGTCTCTGGAACCGCTTCCTCTGCCATTCGACGGGACTGAGACCACATGAACACCATCAACCATGGCCAGCAACAAGCAGCAGGATTCGTCGTGTGCTGATCTCCCTGAGGGAGTCGTGCAGAAGATAGGTGATATCTTTCCATCGACGGACGACTTTGACTACTATTCCGCCTTCCGGGGAGTTTGCAGCGCCTGGCGTGGCTTCACGGAGGAGCGCTTTATACCATCCAACTAGATTGTTCTAGAGCACCAGTTGTAGGTGGAGTATCGTGTAGACGGCACCGCCATCACGTTGCTGAATGTGAGAAACGGCCGCCACCTTGAGAAGAAGATTAGTCGGGTTATTCGCAGGTGCTTTCTTGATATTCATCTATATATGTGTGAGCCTTTCTTGCGCTCACCTCCTATACAATATGTTTTTCAAGTTTTGTTTCTCCATCTACTTATTTAACTTGATTGAATCTCTGTCTGTTTACCTTGACTAAATCTCTGCTACTCTCTCCCTCTCTGTCTCTAGAAGGTACTTTTATGTCGGTAGCACAACCGGCGGCCTCCTTGTGCTTGGATAGAGGGTGCAGCCATACAAGACATGGTTGTATAACTCCTTCTCGGGTGCTATCAAGCGCTTGAGGGTGGAGATACCGACCGAGCAGATGGCTTCTGTTGTTGTGACGATGTTCCTGTCATTGATGGTGTTTACATCAATCCTTCAGAACACCATCATTCGGTGGGCGGATGAGGGCACGGAGGAAGGCAGTCGCTCGGTCTTTGGTGAAGGGTGGTACACGCCGAATGACTTCGTAGAACTCCGGAGCATGACTTCTTATGCCGCTGATGTTTTTGTCGCAGACAGATACGGGTATGTCCTCTTGACTATGTCTGGTGCTTCTCATGGAGATGTCCAGATGCAGCGCTCTGCACGGACCCTGAAGATGCATGCCACCATCGCATGCCCTATTCGGGTCCGCCGGTACCCGGAGAATCGTTTTTACCTCGTCGAGTCTGACCGGGAGTTGTTGTTCATTGTGAGTGGACCGGTCTACAACGGCAGGCCCGTTGTTTACTAGGTTGATACACAGAACTGTGTCCTTCAGTCGGTCAGAGGCATCGGCAACCGTGCTCTCTTTGTTGATGACAATCGGTGCATCTGCGTCAACAGCGCCAGGGTACCCACGGTGCAGGCCAGAAACATCTACTATCCGGACCTATCCCAGATTAGATCTTACAACTTTGAGTCTCTTGCATGGGAAAAGGAGCCAAGGGTTGTCCATGGGTATGGAGTAGGAGGATTATGGCACAATGACCATCCTTTCGAACTCGGTCGATTGTTGGCGGTGTATTGCGGTATCGTCGAGATTTCTGAGCTGCAGATGGTGTCGCCTTATGGTGAATATGGCCCCACCCACTACGATTACTATGATGGCTACCCGTCAGATTAGATTGATGGATCATGTGGGTCTGGTCCTGTTGTATTCTCTGTCTTTGAATTATATGCAAGTGCAAGTTCTATGGTGTGCCTGTAATACAACGGATGAACTTGTTTAAAAAAAATCATGTGTTGTACCTCTTTCAATTTCACTGTTTTTATATGTACATGTAGTAATTCTGATACATGAGCGTTTGAATGCAAATAAGCGAAGAGAAGCTAGATCCATGTCATCAATCATCAATGGGTGGCACATTCTAGTGATTTGTTCAAATACGTACACATTCATAACAATAACATTGTCGGCAATGTTGCCAACTGTCTGTATAAGCTATTTATTTTATATGATCGTGGCACCTTACTTTCCTGGATAGTAAACTTGAAACTTCAATTAACTTGAAGTGGTTCTTATCCTGAGCAAAATGTCTGGTATACACATGACCCTTGTATGTTCTATGCTGCAATTCCGCTGTTGTGGGCAGGAAAAGAAAAGCTGGGCTTCACTGAATATTACGCATTTAGGCATAACTTAGTCTTACACAAATAAGCAAAGCAGTCTTACACAAATAAGCGTAACTAAGTCTTGAACAAAGAAGCATTTACTTCGTAGAACTAGGGGGAAACTAAAGATAAAGGTAAATGGTTCATCTGATCTAGCAGTTTAGCACTAGGTCCCTAGAGCTGGTGGCATCGTTCGAACGAACCAGAGTGCTGTGTTTGGCCGTATCTCATTCTCTATCAAATTGTACGACCCCACTGATGAGCCAATGGCAGGCCCCCTCCCCCCGACGTGGATTCGGCTCTAGGTCGGATCTGGAGTGTCAACATAATAGACGTGTGAGTGCGCAGCAAACACAAAGTCTGCTATCAACACTGATTGATGGCACCTCAGCAACAACACCAGCATGATCTCCCTGGACTTCAGCAGCAGCCTCAGCAAGTATTTCATCAGCTTCACCAGAAGCAGCATTAGCAAGTATTTCGTCAGCTTCACCAGGAGCAGCATTAGCAAGCATTTCGTCAGCTTCACCAGGAACAAAAGTAGCTAGTTCTTCGTCAACTCCACCACCAGCAGTAGTAGCATCATCAGGACCTGGGGATTCCTGAGCAATTACAGGTTCAACAGCTTCAAGGGCTCCGATGAAGAAAGCGTAGTTAATCCCAAAAAACAGAGATTGTGCCTTCAGATTGTTGACTCTTCTCTAGACCTGTTCTACTGGGTATTTTGATGGACACGCGTACCTCGAGAAAACATGACACCGCAACGATGGGTATGAAGAAAGTTCTGCCCCCATATGTTCTATTGTATCACCAATGATGTTTAGTGCTCCCCTGGTATGAATCCACATGAGTTCAGCATCCTGGTTGACATTGCCTCTAAGAGGTGCAAGGAACCAGCGCCGTGATACAAGATCAGCATCTACTACTGCATCTTCGATCACCAGAGCTGGAATGGCACGCGGGGCTGCGTGTGTACCTATATGTTACCTTCAGTCAGTAAGCAGAATTTTGAATGGGAACCATGACTCACCCTAGGTGAACGGCTCCCAAACACGCATGTCGCCGCTAGGTTCAGTGACCGCGTAAATGCGTTGCGGTGTGTCGTCATACCAGCTCGTGGTGAAGACGGCGTCGACATACTTCTCTGGCCATAGATGGTCGCCGTGCAAGACTGTCCATTCATTGTCATGTGGGCATCTAATGAATGTGATTGCCTTTTCGAACACCGCTAAGAGTTTATAGTGCCAAGTCTTCCACACCAGGAGAGGCTTATGTGGGAGATGTACCCCTGGATGGCTATCGAGTAGGAGTTAACATGAATATCAACCCTAGACCTCCCCCTCACTGCCCAGAACATGGATCCACTATGCGGATTCAGCCCAAACCCGGCACCTAGATCCCTCTCGGCATTCTAAGCAACTTCTCCAACTAGAGATTCCAGGGTTCCATGGATAAATCCAGAGTTTCAATTTACCGGCTCCGAAAAACCGGTGATTCTGCAAAGGAGGTACAAGAATTAGGTGAGCCCTAGGCCCCGAGGCAATTTACACGCATGCTAGATCGTGGTGGACCGCCATCCTCGGGAGGTTGGTACTCATCTCATGGTGCAAGCATATACTGTATTTTTCCCGAGTTATGCCCCGGTAATTACGGTTTCTAAGTGTAGGTACCCTAGAAATGGCCCTGGATTTTCTGGAAAAAATGTTTTAGGGTGCCCAATGGGGTACCTAGGCTGGGAAAGTGCCTAGGTTCAAGGTTGCAATGGACCTTGCGTGCCTGCGCACGCCGACGGATTTGTCGATTTTGCCCACCCCCACCCCCCCGAACCCCGGCAATGGGAAATTCATCAAAAAAAAACAATATGAAACCAGCTCGCGTAGCTCTTGTGTGTCACCCACTACCAACATAAAATCATAAACAAGAAAAACCGGGACTTTTGGCACACGACGCACCCCCGGATGGCTATCGAGTAGAAGTTAACATGGCTTTCAACCCTAGACCTCCCCCTCACTGCCCAGAACCTGGATCCACTACGCGGATTGAGCCCGAACCCGGCACCTAGCTCCCTCTCGGCATTCTAAGCAACTTCTCCAACTAGAGATTCCAGGGTTCCATGGAGAAATCCAGAGTTTCCATTTACCGACTCCGAAAAACCGATGATTCTGCAACCTCACTGTTAGTTGGGGCAAAATCTTGAGTTTGTGTTGTGCAGGTTTCCATGTTGCTTGCAACACCTTTGAGACGTTTCCTTCCTCCTACTGGTTCGATAACCTTGGTTTCTTACCGATGGAAATCTTGCTGTTGTGCTCATCATACCTTGCTCTTGGGGTCTCCCAACGAGGCGTTGAACACGCCAGCAAGATATTTCTGGCGCCGTTGCCAGGGAGGCTAAGGACGTCTTCACAAGGGGAGTCCTCCTCAACCTTTCTCTTTACTTTTTTTTAGTTTTCTTAGTTTCTCTTGATTGGTTTTGTTTGCCTCTTTTTATCAAAAACTCCACAAAAATAGTTTAGTTTGGTTTGCTTTCTCTTATCAAAAACACAAAAAAAATAGTTCCTGCTCTAGCTGCTGCTACTGTTTTTAGCTTGCTCCACTTTTGCCAAAATGAACTCTACTGAGAACACCAAGTTGTGCGACTTCACTAGCACAAATAACAATGATTTCCTTAGCACTACTATTGCTCCACCTGCTCCTAATGCTACCTTTTATGAAATTAAGCCTGCTTTGTTGAATCTTGTGATGAGAGAGCAATTTTCTGGTGCTAGTTCTGATGATGTTGCTGCCCATCTCAATAGCTTTGTTGAACTTTGTGAGATGCAAAAGTATAAGGATGTAGATGGAGATATTATTAAGCTTAAGTTGTTTCCTTTCTCCTTGAGAGGAAAAGGTAAAGAATGGTTGCTATCCTTGCCTAGAAATAGTATTGATTCTTGGATTAAGTGCAAAGATGCTTTTATTGGAAAGTACTACCCTCCTGCTAAGATTATATCTATGAGAAGTGATATTATGAAATTTAAACAACTTGATAATGAACATATTGCTCAAGCTTGGGAAAGAATGAAATCTTTGTTTAAGAATTGTCCCACTCATGGACTCACTGCTTGGATGATTATCCAGACTTTTTATGTAGGTTTGAACTTCTCTTCAAGAAACCTGTTGGATTCAGCTATTGGAGTTACCTTTATGACCATGACCTTGGGTGCTGCAACAAAACTCCTTGATAATATGATGGTTAATTATTCCGAATGGAACACTAAGAGAGCTCCACATGGTAAGAAGGTAAATTCTATTGAAGAAACCTCCTCTTTGAGTGATAAGATTGATGTTATTATGGCTATGCTTGTTAATGCGAAAGCTCCTTTAGATCCAAATAATGTTCCCTTAGCCTCTTTGGTTGCTCAAGAAGAGCAAGGTGATGTGAACTTCATTAGAAACAACAATTTTGGCAACAATACTTATGGTAATAACTATAGGCCTTATCCTCCTAATGGAAATACTTATCATCGTAGATCTGGAATGCCTAGTGAAGAGAGGATCCTAGAAGTTGAAAGATCCACTAAAAACTTTATGCAGATGCAATATGAGCAAAACAAGATATTCACTAAAACTATGGAAGAACAATCTGTTATCTTGAAAAACATTAGTCATCGGCTTGAGAATCTGAATAGAGAAATTCCTAGTTTACAGTCAAAAAATTTGAGTGCTGAAAAAAATATTTCCTCTTTGTCTGAAGCACAGTCCTGTTTGAATATAAAATGGCTGCTAAACCTGAAACCATGGAAAGTACCTTTGCTACTACTCATTCCATACAAGTTACTATTGATGAAAATGTTAGACTGTTAGCCCAACTTCATGCTAAGTGGGAAAGGGAAGCTGAAATTGATAGAAACAATAGTGTGTGCACCATCACCACCAATATGGATACCACTAAACCACAAGAAGTCCCTATTCCTCCTCCAACAATGCCTAAGCCTAATGATTCTACTGCTAGTGATGCTAAGTTTGATTTTGATCTTGATGGTTGCAATATTTCTAAAGTGATTTTGTTCCTACAAAAGCTTGCTAGAAGTCCTGATGCTAGTGATAGGCATGTTGCTTTCACCAAACACATTACAGATGCTCTTGTTAAGATTAAGGAAGAGAATTTAAAACACAAAGCTTCTATTCCTAGGAAAGTAGAAGATAGTTGGGAGTCCATTATTAATATGCAAGTGAATGACTTTGATCTCAAAGCTTCATGTGATCTTGGTTCTAGTGTCTCTATTATGCCTAGGAAGATTTATGAAATGCTTGATTTGCCACCTTTGGAAGATTGTTATTTGCATGTCCCACTGAATGATAATGATAAGAAGAAACTCATGGGGAGTATTAATGATGTTCTCATTATGGTTAACAATGCTTATGTCCCTATTGATTTCTATGTTTTGGATATTCAATACAATGCTTCTTGTCATATTACTTTGGGAAGACCTTTTCTTAGAACTCTTGGTGCCATCATTGATATGAAAGAAGGCACCATTAAATATCAATTTCCATTCAAGAAAGGTATTGAACACTTACCTATGAGGAGAGAGAAGTTGTTTTTGCTCCTCCTTTGAAATCAAGGTTTTATGTTAATGCTTCTTCATTTTAAAACTTGATTTCTTGCTTCTTGTGCCTAACTTAAAGGCGTTAAAGAAAAGTACTTGTTGGGAGATAACCCAAGAGTTTCCTTGAGTCTTGGAAGTTACTACTTCAGTAATGACCTCTCCTTATCCTTTTTTGTTTGCTTTTACTGCCAATAATGACCTCTAATGAGAGGGAAGTAAGAATTGGGGAGTTGCTGTCCCGAAACAGATTTCTGTTCTCCACCATAAAAATTCATGAGGAGTCTCTGTAAGTCGGATTGAGCTGAAAATTTAGGAATAAATCCCCCAGTATGCTAGCTAACTTTCTTTAGGTTAACACTTTTTGATTTGAGCAACAGAAGGTCTTCGAAGAAATCGGTTTCTACCTGCTGGTCTGTTTTGACAAATTTCTGCCATTATTTGCATTTGCTTCTTATTGATTCCTTTTTGGGTTCTTTTTGGGAAATTGAGATTTTTGAAGGAGATGCTACAGTAGCTTGTGTTTCTAGTGAAAAGTTCTGCTGTTATAAAGCTAAACCCAAGGGTCTATTATCTTTTGAATACACTAATGTTGCTAATGAAGATTTTGTGAAGTTTTGTATGAAGAAAAATTTCAGGTGTAGAGAGAGAATGATGCAATGAGATGAAGAATGGACAAAAGCTCAAGCTTGGGGATGCCACCCCGGTGTCACCCCAAGAAATATCTAAGAGGTACAAGCGTCAAAGCTTTGGGATGCCCAAGGCATCCCCTTCTTCATCAATAAAAAGCTCAGGTCTTTCTAGACACTTTGTTTTTATTATTTCATGCACTGTTGTGTTGTTCTTGGAGCGTCTTAGTTTTCGTTTGCTTTTCTTAGTTTTTTTAGTTTTCTTGAATAAAGTAGTTTGGACTGCCATTCTCGCTGTGTTGTTTCAAATAAGTTGATTGGTGTTGGAAAGGAGTAGAAAGTTCTTGCTTGAAAGTGCAAGAGGAGCTTGCATTGACTCCGACTTAGACTTTAGCATGCCATGCTAGGTGTTGTTTTGACCTTATTCTTAGTGATTATTGCTATAGAATGACTTGTTCCAAACAATTGGGATTGCTTAGTGTGCCTTGAAGGAATCATGCGTTGTTTTAGCATACAAAAGCATAGTATTGTGGTATTCTCCTTTGATGCTTTATTTGGGTTGACTTGGAACATGCTCACACCATGTTATGACTATGAACAAGTAACCATATCCTATATGATCATTTATTCCTTGACTTGTAGTACCACTCTATGCTTTGATTAGTAATGGTTTGTCGCTCTGCATGATTATGGCCATTATTGCTCTCTTAGTTGGTTGCTCCCAAACTTTTGCTAGCCTCCACTTGTATGAGTAAGCTCTACTCATGCTTCCAACTCCCAAGAAACCAAGTTATTCCAAAGTTTCCACTATAAATTGCTATGCATGGTGTGTTACACCATACCAAGTATATTCTTGTTTTCAGCTATCTTCCAATTAAAAAATATCTTGTTATGTGAAAACTTAGTGATTAAAGCCCTCACAAACTTGATGGCACACTTTATATTCCTTGATCCTAATAAAATTGAACCATTGTGTCATCTATGTTGTATATGCTTGCACTTATACGTTGGAATTAGCAGAACCATGTTTTCATGGGTAACGTTTTCAACATTGCACTTGTACTTTGTACACAGTTAATTTCATGCTCTTTTGTCTATGGATGTCGCTGGTGTGAAATAAAAAGGGCGCTTGTAAGTCCATGGAGTTATGTATTTTGTGTTAGAGAAACGCCTAGACCGCTAGCCTAAGCCATGCCTAATCATGGTGGAAACTTGCAGCATCACCATAATGAGCAATTTGTGAAGCATCCTCAATAAAAACCTATGCAAATAGAAAATAAAAAGATCGCTGAGATGCTCATTGTCTGCTTGCCTTGTCATTTTGGTTATGGGAAAGCTCTTGTACCATGTGTAAGGGGTACCCCGTTGGCGGTTCTCTATGATACACATGTACTTACTATGGCAAGAACTTACAGGTGACTAAAGTTGAGTAGCATGAGGTGCGGCCCTCGTATTCAAGGGACATGAGATTGCCAACTTATACTTTGTTAAGCATATACTCCATAGTTTTTTCACTTTAACCTTAATCACTTCAAGATGCTTATGATAGGGGCAATGAGGGCTAAAAGCTAAAAAGTACCATAATTTTTGGAAGCTCTTTTTGAAACATGAAATCTCTGCTTCCCTTTATGAAGGGCCTTTCTTCCACTATTATATTGAGTCTCCGCCTTCTACTTCTAGGCACCAGTTAAGAGAGCATAGTTGCCATTTCACCGAGGTATAAGGTGAAATGGTGCCTCAAGGTATAAAGTGGAGACTCAAATAATGGTGGAAGAAAGGCCCTTCACAAAGGGAAGCAAGGATTTCAAGTTTCAAAAAGAGCTTCCAAAAATTATGGTACTTATTAGCTTTCAGCCCTCATTGCCCCTATCATAAGCATCTTGAAGCGGTTAAGGTTAAAGTGAACAAACTATGGAGTATATGCTTGATAAAGTATAAGTTGGCAATCTCAAGTCCCTTGAATACGAGGGCCACACCTCATGCTACTGAACTTTAGTCACCTTTAAGTTCTTGTCATTTTAAGTACATGTGTATCATAGAGAACCGCCAATGGGGTACCCCTTGAACATGGTAGAGGAGCTATACCATAACCAAAATGACAAGTCAAGCAGACAATAAGCATCTCAGCGATCTTTTTATTTACTATATGCATAGCTTTTTATTGAGGATGCTTCATAGATAGCTCACTATGGTGATGCTGCAAGTTTCCACCATGATTAGGCATGGCTTAGGCTAGCGGCCCAGGCGTTTTTATAACCCAAAATACATACTCCATGGACTTACAAGTTCCCTCTTTATTTCACACCGGTGGCATCCATAGACAAAAGAGCATGATATCAATTGAGTACAAAGTACAAGTGCAATGTTGAAAACATTCCCCGTGACAGCATTGTTCTGCTAATTCCAACGTATAAGTGCAAGCATATACAACATAGATGACACAATGGTTTAAGTTTATTAGGGGCAAAGAATATAAAGTGTGCCATCAAGTTTGTGAGGGCTTTAATCACTAAGTTTTCACATAACAAAGAGACTTTTTAACTGGAAGGTAGCTAAAAACAAGAATATACTTGGAATGGTGTAACACACCATGCATAGGAGTTTATAGTGGACACTTTGGAATGACTTGGTTTCTTGGGAGTTGGAAGCATAAGTAGATCTTACTCATACAAGGGGAGGCTAGCAAAAGACTGGGAGCAACCAACTAAGAGAGCAATAATGGCCATAATCATGTAGAGCAACAAAACATTACTAATCAAAGCATAGAGTGGTACTACAAGTCAAGGACTAAATGACCATAGAGGCTATGGTGACTTGTCATAGTCATAACATGGTGTGAGCATGTGCCAAGTCAACCCAAACAAAGCATCAAAGGAGAATACCACAATACTATACTTTTGTATGCTAAAACAACGCATGATTCTTTCAAGGCACATTAAGCAATCCCAATTGTTTGGAACAAGACATGCTACAACAATAATCACTAATCATAAGGTCAAATAAACATATAACATGACATGATAAAGTCTAAGTCACAGTCAAGGCAAGCTCCCTTTGTACCACTTAAGCATGAAAGTTTCTACTCTTTTCGAACAGCAATCGACTTATTTGAAACAACTCACAAAGATAATAATCAATAAAGATCAGTGAGCTTGTCTCACAAATACACAAAGAAGAACAAAAGAGTTCTAAGATGCAAGCACAACAAAACTAAGGCTAAACACAGTTCTAGCAAAAGAGAACACTCACAGAATAATAAGAGTGAAAACTAGATTGTTCTAGGCAATAAAAACCTCGTAGAACAAAGTGTCTAGAAAGACCTGAGATTTTTATTGAGGAAGAAGGGGATGCCTTGGGCATCACCAAGCTTTGATGCTTGTACCTCTTGAATATTTCTTGGGGTGACACGGGGTGGCATCCTCAAGCTTGATCTTTTGTCCATTCTTCATCTCATTACATCATTCTTTCTCTACACCTGCAAATTTTCCTTCATACAAAACTTCACACAAACTTCATTAGCAACATTAGTGTATTCAAAAGATAATAGACCTTTGGTTTTAGTTTAGAAACAGCAAAACTTTCAATAAAGAGACAAGGTACTGTAGCAACTCCTTCAAAAATTTCAATTTCCCAAAAAGAACCCAAAAAGGAATCCGTAAGAAGCAAATGCAAATAATGGCAGAAATCTGTCAAAACAGACCAACAGGTAGAAACCGATTTTTAGAAGACCTTTTGGTTCTCAAATCAAAAAGCGTTGAACTAACGAAAGTTAGATAACATGTTGAGGGATTTATTCGTAAATTTGCAGCTCAATCCTACTTACAAAGAATCCTCACGAATTTTTATGGTGGAGGACATAAATCTATTTCGGGACAGCAACTCCCCAAATCTTACTTCCCTCTCATTAGAGGTCATTCTTGGCACAAAAAGGATAAGGAGAGGTCATTATAGAAGTAATAACTTCCAAGACTCAAGAAAACTCTTGGGTTATCTCCCAACAAGTACTTTTCTTTAACACCTTTAGGTTAGGCTTGATAGTTTGAGAAGATGCTCACATAAGAGATATGAATTGAAGTAAAAGAGAGCATCAAGAAGCAAATTCAAAACACATTTAAGTCTAACACACTTCCTATGCATAGGAATCTTGTAAAGAAAAAAGTCATGAAAGCACAAAGCACCAAGCATAGGAAAGCAAAATAAGTGCAACTTCAAGACTTTCAACATAAAGAGGGGAAACTTAATATTATTGAGATGCATAAAACCATGTTTCCCTCTCTCATAGTAACTTTCAGTAGCAACATGAACAAAATTAACAATATAACTATCACATAAAACATTCTTATCATGATCCACATTCATAAAATAATTATTACTCTCCACATAAGCATAGTCATTATTATTAATTGTAGTGGGAGCAAATTCAACAAAATAGCTATCATTACTATTCTCATCACCATAATCATCAAATATAGGAGGCATATTGTAATCATAATTAATTTTATCCTGAATAGTAGGTGCACTGAAAATATCATATTCATCACTGTAATCATCATATATGGGAGATTTGGTATCATCATAAGCAATAGAATATCTATCTTCCAAAGCTGGGGAACTAAAAAGATCATTTTCATCAAAACTAGCTTCCCCAAGCTTATATGTTTCCATAGCATTCAAATAATGGTGTCCCAAGAATTCATACTAATAACATTGCTATTAGCATGCAAATAAAGATCCATAGGTTTTTTAATTTTCTCTTCAAACACTTCATGTCCTAACTCAAGATAAACACTATAAAGTTCTATAATTTTGTTGTTGTTTTCCATTAAGCCTAACTAGTGAAAACAAGAAACAAAAAGACAAAATTGCAGAATCTAAAGGAAATATCTTCGAGCACTCACACCGGAGAATGTGAGTACCTTTTACCTTACCTCCCCGGCAACGGCGCCAGAAAATAGCTTGATGTCTACGCACTTCTATTCTTGTAGACAGTTGTTGGATCTCCAAGTGCAGAGGTTTGTAGAACAGCAGCAAGTTTCCCTTAAGTAGATCACCCAAGGTTTATCAAACTCAGGGAGGAAGTGGTCAAAGGTATTCCCTCTCAAGCAATCCTGCAATCAATATACAAGAAGTCTCTTGTGTCCCCAACACACCTAATACACTTTTCAGGTGTATAGGTGCACTAGTTCAGCGAAGATATAGTGAAATACAAGTGGTAACAATGCCAGAAAATAGCTTTGATGGAGCTTGATGGTGAGGTAAAGACTGGAAGCAAGCAAACATGCAACAAATCTAGATGCAAACGGTGTTTCAATGTTTAGAAACAAGGCCTAGGGATCATACTTTCACTAGTGAACACTCTCTCATATAAATATATTCTCTTCATGATACTACTCTTAACTACTCTCCGGTTGTTGAACTCTAATCATCGGTAGGGCTATACCAGCACTCCTCAAAGTCCGCCTTTCCCAATCTAGATAACCCCACACTGTCACCTTGAGCACTAGATGGTTCCAACAAACACCACAATTTCATAAAGACATCCAACTCCAAATATAACTCATAAAAAATATTCAATCTAGCCAAAGTGCCACACACGGTATGCACGCTTCACTTTCACACACGTGGGGAAAAGCATAGATCTATTAAAGCACAAAGAGTATTTATGTAGACTCAAACCTAAGTGTCACCATTGCATGCACGCTATCACTTTCACACACATGGGGAGAGCAGAGATCTACTGAAGCACTTGAGTAGCAAGGTAGATCTACTTGATTACAAATCTCATGACCACAACAAGATCATGCATAGAGAGAGCGAGATGAACACATAGCTACCGGTAGAGCCCTTAGCCTCGAGGAAGAACTACTCCCTCCTCATCATGTTTATCAGCAATGATGATGGAGATGGTGATGGAGATCGATGGAGATGGCTCCGGGGGCATTTCCCCGTCCCGGTAGGGTGCCAGAACAGAGACTTTCTGTCCCCCGAATCTCCCCTTTGGTGGCGTCGGTGCTCCGGAGGTTTTCATGGAAGTACGATGGATTCTCTAGGGTTTTCTCCTCGGGGGCTTATTATAGGCGAAGGAGGCAAGGTCGATGGAGGGCCAGGGGGCCCACACCCTACCCAGGTGCGTGGCAGGGACTACCCGTGCCTAGGGCAGGTCTGTACGCCCTGGTTCGCTTCTTCGTCCCGTCTTCTTGCTTCGTGTCCCCCACAGTAAAATATTGACTTTGGCTTTTGTCCCGTCCAATTCCAAGAATATTGATTTTCTGCCTTTCTGGAACCAAAAACAGAAGAAAACAGGCAACTGGTACTGTGGCAACTTGTTAATAGGTTAGTTCCAGAAAATATATAAAAACATCTCAAAGTGTAGACAAAGCAAAGAAAAGTAGATACTAAACAAGCCCGGAGCATCAAAAATTATAGATACGTTTCCGACGTATCACTCTCACTGCCCCAAAGGTGGATCCACTACGCGTATTGATCCCAAACCCAGCACCTAGCTCCCTCTTGACATTCTAAGCAACTTCTCCCACTAGATATTCCAGGGTTCCATGGAGAAATCTAGAGTTTCCATTTACCGACTCCGAAAAACTAGCGATTCTACAAAGGAGGTCCAAGAATTGAGCGCGCCCTAGGCCCTGAGGCAATTTACACGCATGCTACATCATGGCAGACCGCCACCCCGAGGAGGTTGGTACTCATCTCGTGGTGCAAGCATATACTTACTTTTCCTGAATTATGCCCCGGTAATTGCGGTTTCTAACTGTAGGTACCCTAGAAATGGCCCTGGATTTTCTGGAAAAAATATTTTGGGGTGCAACCATGGGGTACCTAGGCTGGGCAAGTTCCTAGGTTCAAGGTTGCAATAATGGACCTCGCGTGCCTGCGCACGCTGGCGGGTTTGCCGATTTTGTCCACCCCCCGAACCCCAGCAATGGGAAATTCATCCAAAATCAAAAAAAATATGAAACCAGCTCGAGTAGCCCTTGTGTGTCATCCACTACCAACATAAAATCATAAAAAAGACAAACTGGGACTTTTGGCACACGGTGCACCCCACGGATGGCTATCGAGTAGGAGTTAACATGGCTTTCAACCCTAGAGGTCCCCCTCACTGCCGAGAACGTGGATCCACTGCGCGAATTGAGCTCAAACCCGGCACCTAGATCCCTCTCGGCATTCTAAGAAACTTATCCAACTAGAGATTCCGGGGTTCCATGGAGAAATCCAGAGTTTTCATTTACCGACTCTGAAAAAACGGTGATTTTGCAAAGGAGGTGCGAGAATTGAGCACGCCCTAGGCCCCGAGGAAATTTACACGCATGCTACATCGTGGCAGACCGCCATCCCCGGGAGGTTGGTACTCATCTCGTGGTGCAAGCATATACTATATTTTTCCTAAGTTACGCCCCGGTAATTGCGGTTTCTAACTGTAGGTACCCTAGAAATGGCCCTGGATTTTTTGGAAAAAATGTTTTGGGGTGCCCCATGGGGTACCTAGGCTGGGCAAGTGCCAAGGTTCAAGGTTGCAATGGACCTTACGTGCCTGCACGCGCCGACGGGTTTTCCGATCCCCCCTCCCCCAAACCCCGGTAATGGGAAATTCATCAAAAATCAAAAAAATATGAAACCATCTCGAGTAGCCCTTGTGTGTCACCCACTATCAACATAAAATCATAAACAAGACAAACCGGTACTTTTGTCACACGGTGCACCCCCAGATGGCTATAGAGTAGGAGTTAACATGGCTTTCAACCCTAGACCTCCCTCTCAATGGCCAGAATGTGGATCCATTGCGCAGATTGAGCCCAAACCCGGCACCTAGATCCCTCTCGGCATTTTAAGCAACTTCTCCAACTCGAGATTCTAGGATTCCATGGAGAAATCCAGAGTTTCCATTTACCGACTCCGAAAATCCGGCGATTCTGCAAAGGAGGTGCGAGAATTGAGCGCTCCCTAGGCCCCGAGGCAATTTACACGCATGCTACGTCGTGGCGGACCTCCATCCCCGGGAGGTTGGTACTCATCTCATGGTGCAAGCATATAATGTATTTTTCCCGAGTTACGCCCCGGTAATTGCGGTTTCTAACTATAGGTACCCTAAAAATGGCCCTGGATTTTCTGGAAAAAATGTTTTGGGGTGCCCCATGGGGTACCTAGGCTGGGAAAGTGCCTAGGTTCAAGGTTGGAATGGACCTCGCGTGCCTGCGTGCGCCGGCGGTTTTGCCGATTTTGCCCACCCCTCGAACCCCGGCAATGGGAAATTCATCAAAATTCAAAAAAATATGAAACAAGCTCAAGTAGCCCTTGTTTGTCACCCACTACCAACATAAAATCATAAACAAGACAAACCGGGACTTTTGGCACACGGCGCACCCCCCGGATGCCTATCGAGTAGGAGTTGACATGGATTTCAACCCTAGACCTCCCCCTCACTTCCCAGAACGTGGATCCACTACACGGATTGATCCCAAACCCGTCACCTAGCTCCCTCTCGGCATTCTAAGCAACTTCTCCAACTAGAGATTCCAGGGTTCCACGGAGAAATACATAGTTTCCATTTACCGACTCCAAAAAACCAGCGATTCTGCAAAGCAGGTGCGAGAATTGAGTGCGCCCTAGGCCCCGAGGAAATTTACACGCATGCTACGTCGTGGCGAACCTCCATCCCCGGGAGGTTGGTACTCATCTCATGGTGCAAGCATATACTGTATTTTTCTCGAGTTACGCGCCGGTAACTGCGGTTTATAACTGTAGCTTCCCTGGAAATGGCTAATAGCAGCCGTCGGATCGTAACCCTAGTGGCCAAAGGAGACCGTTAGATCGTATCTTCTAGAAGACCTGGCCCCCTTCCCTCTTCCTGGGGTGCTGGTTCTACGTGCCGATGGTTACATACCATTCAATCGGGCTGCATGGACGCTAGGATGTTTCTTTTTATGTCAGATCCACGAGTAGGCTGTTCTGTGACATGATTCGTCGCGCTTATAATATTCAAATATATTACTATATGCACCTCCCTCTGCCCTATATCAATAGGAGCTTGTGACTGAGCACATTTCTTTCACATCCATAACCCCTTCTCCACTGCATCTCATCGTGCCAGACGACGCCACCGGATTTCGCGCGTTGTTCCCCGACGACAGCAACTGACTTGAACCTTAAGATAGGAAATCATTTGACTAGTGTTTGAATTTATCTTATAAATTCCTGTTGTCGGCTTAACTAACTGCACATCTATTCTCTGATTTCTCGACGATCTTCAGATGTGGGTGCCGTGCAGTAAGGAGTACTCAGATTGCCATACCTTGAATCTGGAGGAGATCCTCACGCGCAACATCCTGGCGAACTACGGGATCGAGTGCTCCCACCATGGATGATCTCGCCATTACCCGTACTACGTGCTCCTAGGGCATGATCTCGCATGCTGGCATGGCCCGTGCGGCTACACGAAGCCCGGATGCAACTACACCAGCCTGCTGGCAAAGCTCGTGGTCCACCTTGCAAGGGATCACCCGATCGAAGTGATTAGTCTCTCCTATGGCTACTCCATTCTTCTCCAAGAGCAGGTGTCGTTCCCTGAGCCGGCATGCCGTTGGCTCATTTTTAGGGGGAACGGATCTGTTTTTGTCTTGACCATCACCACTCGCGTTCTGGGAACCATCCCTGGGCCCACCATCATCGCTGGCGTTCCAAGAACCGTCCCTGATCCCACCTTCGTGTCTATGGTATGCATCATGTCGGTTTCGTGTGCATGGCCGATGTACACTGTGAGTATGTGGTCGCATGCCCAGCCGCTGTCATCCGATGCAGTGCATGTGAGGGCCGGGTCGCCGAGCTTCCCGACGCCGGGCGAGGTGGAGTTTACGGACCTGAGAACGATCCTTTGTGTGCCATCCAAGTACCTTATCGATGCTGGACCGGCCAAGGAGATCAATTTATGCATTCACATCGAGAAGACCGACATGGAGTTGTAGAACTTATGTTGTGCTTAAATGTAAGCCATAATCAATACTAGTCCGGTGTGGAGAGCATACTTGTTAGACAAATGTTTGTTAGTGGCAGTTCTGTAATAATCCTTGGTGTAATACATGTTTTTATATTTATCTATAAATTTGGTCAAATTTTGATAAAGCTTTACTTAAGAAAAATATAGAAGTAGACTTATTTGCGGAATGAGGGAGTATTCCTTAATAATCGTGCATGCTCAACCTGCCAGTGTCACGCTTTTCATGTGCCATGCACAGAAGACGTTAGATGTGTTCGTGTTATAACAGCCATTTGATTTTGTTGGTAGGGTTGGAATTCTTTAATTCTCCTCCTTCCCCTCGAAGACATTGTCCTCACTCCTCCCCTTAGCCGCTAGCAGGCGGCGCACCACCCCACTAGCGACCTCTCCCGCCGCCACCCTGCTCCTCCACCTCCTTCTCGTCATGGCTTTGCGGGGAGACAGCCGAGAAACGCGTGAAGATCATAGAGACGATGAATGAGCGTGAAAGGGCCTTTGAACAACGAAGGCGCGAGCTTTGGAGGAGCCCCACCTTTCAACCCAAAGTGGACGATAGATTCTCCTCGATATAATGGGTGGGATAAATCACGCTTCACCGTTCCCCTACTCTAACATCGAAGGATCCTCCGTCGTCCCCTCTTTCATCTCCCCTCGCTCCCCTAGCCCATGGCTCATAGCTCATGCAGTTCGTCTCGGGCGGAATCAGGGTCGGCTCAACGCCGCCAGGCGGGTGCCCCCATCAGGTACCATAAGACGCCCTACAATTACTACCCCGAGATGATGTGTTTGTGTGGTGAGAAGATGCCGAGATGGATTTCTTGGACCGACGAAAATACTGCAGGAGAATTCAGCAACTGCGGCATCAGAGCGGTAACCTCGTATGCTATGCACAGTTGGTAACCCCTATCCGGGAACAGTTATGTAATTTTGTGTTTGTTTGCTTCGATTGTTTGTAGGAAGGAAGGGGACCGGGATGTGACAAGTTTTTGTGGATCGAAAAGCGCCTTACAGGTTTTCACAAGGAGGTTGTTCAGTATATTCGTGATCCTGTGTGGGACAAGAAGGAGGAGATTCATGCGCTAGAGCAAGAGATCCGGGAACTTCGCCAGATGAAGGGGAGGCAGGAGCAGGGAGGAGGCGTGCAGGCTAAGTTGCGGAAGCAAGCTGGTGAGATAGACGAGCTGAAGATTATGCCAAAAAGTAGAAACAATTTCCTCATTATCTGTTTCCTTCGCTGTTTATGTTGCCATGGCGTTTTCAGCAGCTAAAATAAATTGCTGCTTCATGGGATTGTAGCAGCTTAGAACATGTTTTTCAGCTCAAAACCTTTTAATAAGTGTAATGCTAAAAACAGGGATTTAATCCTATTGGTGCAAATAGTTAGCGCTTATGTAAATTATGTTTGTGCCACTACTTCCATCGAACTGGAGAAGCAATCCCCATCGGCTCCAGTGTTGCGACTGTATAGATAGTAGTGGCACATTCACAATTTTGGCTTCAACAAGTGTCTTAAGCCATCACCAAATCTCAAGTCACTACGAGAGCAGGATTACATAGTCAATGAAAAGATAAGTACGAGAACGTGAAATAACTCATATTGTCTTAAGACACCGCTACACGCTTGTTTCGCCCGACAATTCCCATGAACACAGCTCCAGAATTTCACAGAATACATAGACAGGTTCGACATCAACACATTACTATGCTTCTTTGGTGTCAGCCTTCTTACCGTTCCTGGGTGCCACTTCTTTGCCTCGGTGTCCTCTATCTTCTTCATTGCCCGCCTTCCTCCTCTTCCTGGGTGTCAGCTTTCTTACCTTCACATACTCTGCATCTCCGGGTCGAGGGAAGTCAGGCCAATCAGCATCAGAATCGTATTCAGCCTCATCACTCCACTCGTTTTGATTTTCTTCCCGTAGCAAAATCACTGAGTCCACAGTCATGTTTCTTACCTTGCGCTTCCTGTCAAAAAACAGGACACGGTTAAGCACCTAATATCTAGAGAGTACGACCAAATTTTTTGTATAGGTACCATATCATACCTAGGTTTGGGTGCATTAAGAGGACACGCCGCTGCTCTATTGCCTATAAGACGGCAGGTCTTGCATCGGTTTTTGCCCTTCTTGCTACCACAAAAAGCTGAACCCGTCCTCTCCAGAAAATTCTTAAACCTCTTCACTTGTGGTCTACCTCTGTGCCTTTTTGTTACTGGCTGGCACATCTCAAAACTCAGTTGGACTTGATGCCACTGAGATGGGTCTGTACAGGGCTCGATGGAACCAGCGTACACAGCTTTGAACTTTTTCAGAGAGAAGTAGTCAGACGAATATTGATTCAAATGTGGTAGAGTTCTTTTCATCACCAAGAAGACCAATGCATGGTCGCATGGTTTCCCGGTATGCTGCCACTCTAAGTAGGTGCATTCCCGCCGCTCGATGTTCACAACATCCCTGTGGCCGTTTTTGGACATATCAACCACCTCACAGCTGCTGCTGTCTGATGGGAGAACCCTGAGATGACCAAGCTCTCAGCTTCTCTTATGTAGTTGTTGTACAACAGGCGGTAGCATATGTCCTCTAAGTCTCCTACCAATCTCTCTCCTTATATTTAACAGCTTCATGATCATACCCCGTATGTCGTCCATCAACATATGAACAGGACGGACTTTTATGTCCTTCACCCAGTTATTCAGGCATTCAGCTAGGTTGTTGTTTATGTAATCAACTTTGATGTCAGGGTTGAACTGACTCCTCTTCCATAGCTGTGAATGATGTGTGGCCAAGTACTAGGCAAGATCTGGGGCTTCCACAAAAATCTTACTCATGAAATATTCGCAGCGCCCAACTCTGTAAGATCTAGCAGCATCAAACATGTAACCAAATACGCTTCCTGTGTAGTGCCTGTACAGGTTGAGCATCAGGTGGGCATGGAATTCTCTACCCTCAGCTCGCGGGAACACCTCATTCAATGCATTTGTCAGCCCTTTGCATGCATCTATAGATATAGCCAATGGATCCATTTGTCCTATTGATCTCCTGAGCTGCCTCATAAACCAGACCTAGTTTTCCTCTGTCTCTGTGTCGAACACCCTGAATGCCACTGGGAACATCCAGTTGTGACCATCCAATGTTGTAGCAAATGTCAGGCAGCCTTTCCATTTGCCAGTTAAAACAGTACTATCTATACTCAGATATGGCCTACATCCATCCTTGAGTCCCTGGATGCAAGGTTTAAGCACCATGAAAAATCTGTTGAAATAAATTTTACCACCTTTCGATTTAGTGTCGATCTCCACAACACTCCCTAGACACCTAGACTATACCTCAGCCTTGAAGTTGTACATCATCCTGAAGCTATTAGTCCAATCCCCATGAAAGATTTTTAGAGCTTTCTCTTTATCTTTCCAAACCGCATAATACGGTAGGACTATGTTGTACTGAGCAACAAGTTTATTCTGAATATTCTTCACGGTCTCCCTAGGGTTATGCTTTAGTATGGACATATCTTGTAAATCCACCCACTATGTATCAGCCATCGAGTATTTCAGCATGCTCCCTGTTGCACACATGTGGGGAGGGCCCAATTTGTTCACCTACAACACAGATTAATTTATAGCATAAGAAGAGTTGCCAGATAGATATTGCACATCAACTTTACTTATATTATAGAGTGTAAAATGATGAAGTTGAAATGGTTTGCTCCATTCATTGCCAGGATACCCTAATTGCCTTTGACGCGGGTAGGGATCTGGATGTGATCCTCCACGGACAAGGTATCACCACCTGTCCATTCTTCCACTATAACCTGTAAACGGCCTCATACCTCTGGGCAGTGTTCTTCAGTCTATGAACATCGAACCCCCCTTGATACAAAAATGCCGGAACGACATCCTGAACTCATGCATGCTGCTGAACTCGGTGCCAACCGAAATTATAGGATCCTCGTGGTCATGTATCACCTCGTCTAAGTCGGGACCCAAGTCATCAACTGTAATGTCAGCCCCATCCATATGTGTCTCGTAGATCTCATCATCACCAGATTCTTGATACTCCATAGTGCCATCTTCTATATTTGATTCAGAATCTTCACCATCCTCACCAATACCTAGCACTACACACATCGTATTGACTCCCAGGGGTGGGGCTGCACCATCATTTGCACCTACATGGACCGGAACATTGGCCCAATCACCTCACCGGCAACTCTGTTTTCTCCCAGACGCTCTATTGGTGTTGCTGCAACCACAGGGGGTGGTCTTACACTGCCATGCATCACATGTTCGTCGGCAGACAAATAGTAATCAGATTCTATTTCATCTCGATTGTACAGAACCCTCTTGCTCTTCTTGTGTACATCCTCCTTCCTGATGGAATCCTTCCTGATGGTATCATTCGTGATCGTAGCCGCATTAGGGCTTGACCTCTATGTTGTGTTCCTCACCGAACTAACCTTTTTGCTGCTACTCCTCGGTGTGATCTCATTCCTGTTTCCCCTCACGGGTGTTGGCTCCTGCGTGCCGGCATAATTGCCTAACCTCTGCGGCGTGTTCCCCTTTGAATTAGCCCTTTTGCTGCCACTATTGGGTGTTTTCTCCATCCTACCGGCATTATTATTGGACCTCTGCGGTGTGTTCCCCATCAAGCTAGCATTTGTTCCGCCTCTATTGGGTGTGTTCTCCTTCGCGCCAGCATTATTGTCGGACCTCTGCGGCATTCTCCTCTTCAAGCTAGCATTTTTGCCGCTACTATTGGGTGTGGTATCCTCCATGCGAGCCACCTTAGCCTTTTTGCTGCTGCTCTTGGGTGTGTTCACCACCTCATTCACCACCGGTCTGGCCCTCTTATATTTTTTGCTGCTACTGTTCGGTGTTGCATTATGACCGGATCTCAGGGATGTACTCTTGGGCGTGGTGCCTTTTTCATGCAACTCTTGGGTGTCCTCTCCTCTGGTGTGGTCTTTTTAGTGATGCCCTTCTTCGGGGTTCTCTTTCTAGGGATGCTCTTCGTTCTCCTCTTTATGTTGCTCCTCTGTAAGTCTCTCCTTTGTTTGAAGCTACTGTTACAATTTCTCAAATGTTCTGACATTCCAAAACTTGATCCAAGATGACCTTGCCACAGTAAATGCTTTACTAGTTTCTATTGACAAAATTATGGAGATCAACAAGATATAATCTCCTTATGTTTTCAAGGCAGAACTTCCAACTACTCTTATCTCTAGGTTCTCCAAAACCTTTCATAAAATACTTTTTGAATTCTACTCTTGGTAGAAGTACCAAGAGATTATTATCCTACTTCAAAACACAACCTTTTCAAAGTACACATCCTTATCTCAAACTAGGCTTGATGGTAACCTTAGTAGTAGTTTGTTTTGTTTGATAAGATGAATTTCCTTGATATGTTGTTCGTTGGATTGCCTTGATCTTGTGTTTGATGAGTTGTCTTGATCTACTGATGTGTTGATTACTTAGGAATTAGAGTGATATACCCTAGGAGCTCATCCCTAGGTATCATGATACGTTAATATCACAAACTCTAAGAAATTTACCCAATCTTGTTCTATCTTCAGTCACTAGGTGACCCTCTAACCTCTTAACCAGATCAATCTAGGATTAAACCCTTCTGATAGTTTCCAAACTCAGTGAAGACCCAATTCTAAGCAAGGATCCTTTCTACTCAATCAACACCTTAACATCATCCACTTTATGATGAGCTTGGAACCTTGCATCCTCTCAAAATCATCTCCCCTTGTATCCTAGTCAAAAACCCCAAAACTGCCAAATTTGACCAAGTCAGAAACTGTATCGATATCACATCTTTGAGTCCTTGACTTTCTCAACCCTTGCACATTTTTGGAAATTCAGTTTAACCATCTTGTAGACCATCATGAGGACTTAAAAATCGCACTCTTGTCCTTGCCAAATCATCCTTGAACCCTTGTCCTTGAAGGTTTTTGCAGGCAAGAAAATGATCTTTTCTAAAAATCTTATCATCTGGCAGAAGCTCCCATCTCCATGACATATCCTATTGGCCAACTCTTTTCATAGTTGTGATGTACTAAACAAGGTCTATCAACACACACTTCCCTTGTTTCAGTTGGATCTATGTGCTTCTTAAACCATAATGGTTTTGGAGACTAAATGATAATCTACTTTGGCACCCTTAATTTCAACAAACTTTGGCAATACTTATAGAAGCCCTCAAACATGATCAATCTCAACTCTTGGTACCTTGGTGGTCTATATAAA
Organism: Avena sativa; assembly: GCA_916181665.1. Taxonomy (NCBI): domain Eukaryota; kingdom Viridiplantae; phylum Streptophyta; class Magnoliopsida; order Poales; family Poaceae; genus Avena; species Avena sativa. The sequence continues at coordinate 117,150,169 of OV702298.1, forward strand.
TTTATATATCTATCCCATGACCCGAGGTGAGCTCTGAGCTCCTTAATCCAACAAAGTTTAGATGTTATAAAAATATCCCAGCCCTAGATCCCTCATATCATGTTTTCTTCCAAAAATAAAGTTTGATTTTCAAAACCCAAGGTTGCAAATTATGTATACACTCTGTGGAAACCATCTACCTTGGATACAAAAATTTATAAAATATATTCCGTAATTAATTTGGTCCAAAAACTATTTTCTTCTTTTCTTTTACAAAAACTTCAAAACTCCCTTTATAAAAGAAAGTTTGTTTTTCTCCAAAACACTTTTCCACCATTTGTAATATTTGAAGCCTATATGTCGATACCTATCTTCCCACTTCAAAAATAAATATTTTTGAAAGGTTTTATTATTTCTTTCTTCCTATTATCTTAACTAGCAGAAAATGAGAACTAGTTACTTTAAAATATTTTTCCTTCTCAATAAATCGTGGGAAATTTATCCAAGGTGTGAATTCATATTTGGGGCCTTCTCAAACCAAAAACCCCATCTATCCATTTCAAAAATCTCAAATCGCATCCTGAAAACCATTTCAGCACTTTTTGAAGAAATGATATAAATAGGACCTAAACATCTCTGAAAAATCACAAATAATTCTTGGAGGTGTATTTTCACCATACCTAGCTACCAATACCATTGCCTCATATTAACAAGGTCAAATGCCTAGAATTTCTTCATGACAATCAATAAGGCCAAGATTTGAAATATTCAAAATCATTAAGCAAACCCGCACCAAACCATCACCATAGCCCTTGATTGATTACCACAGCACCAGGACACCACCTCTGGTCTAGTTGTTATATAGAAAACCCTAGCCTTTGTCCTTTTGTGTTTGGATGAAGAGGAGACAAGTGATGTGTCAATTCTTGCATATTCAATGACTTGCAACAGCAACCCCTACTGCCCTCTGCCCCTCTTCCCGGCAAGAACACCATCACACCCCCTCCATCACCCTTGGCGGCCAATTGGAAAGCCATGGACCTAGCCAAGCCATGAGTGCACTTGTTTTACCCTACACCAACCACCTCGAGTTAAATAGGCTAGAGCCTCCCCTCTCCACCCTTCCATTTCACACCAATACACTCCCTCTTCCTTCCTCTAGAACCTCGAGAGCTCTCTTTTGCTCTGCTGCTCAGGAGGAGAAGGAGAAACCTCCTTGAATCCTTGCTTGCATGCAAGAATACTATCAAACTTGACCTCTCCAGCTCCTTTGCTTCTCCTTGATCTATTCCTTCTCCCCTAATCCACCTCCTCGTGCACTTCTTTGTATGCAGGACTGCCGGAGACGCCGCTATAGGAGCATGTCCGTATGAAGCTCTCCATGGCGAGCCCGAGGTATCCAAGCGCCCATAGTCATGCATGTACTTTCCCTGACCAAGAATAGCCCCAGGCTCTTTCCTCCGACAACCCTCAACAACATGCATGCACCCTAGGTGTCGCCCCAATGACCGTCTGCAAGCACTCCAGTGGCCATCGTGCGTGATTCCTTACCGACAAAGAAACAGCCTCTATCACCCCTCTCTGGAGTCGTCTTCGTGAATCGTGTCGCCCAGTCACCCCTAGGTGAGCCCCTGCTCCTTCCCGAGGAGACCGCGCCACGTCGCTTGAGTCAGAGGTGGAAGACGACCCTCAACCATTAATCCCCTCTTAAACCTACGGCTAGGATTCCCTGGTACCCCTTCAGGTCCCTGCGATGGCTGGCAGGTGACCCTCTCACGGGCACCTAAACATAGCCCACGCGTGCACTTGCGAGGAGAAACTGGGCCGGCCCACCGTGGCTTGCCCAGCTCCCCAGCGTTGCAGCCCATAGAAGTTTTGGCCGTTTTCTTTTATTTTTCTGATTCTTTCGAGATCTGCTAGGGTGCTATTAGATTTAAACCAAAAAAAATTAAAAATACATCCAACTGACCAAACAACGTTTTTAACATATACCTAACTGTTTTCTTAAACATGCAGCAAAAAAAACTTCCAAAACAATGATTGTATCTTTTCTACTAAATAATATGCAAACAAGTGCCATACTAACTAAATAAGTCTTTAAGGGAGTTTGGTAAGTCCAAAGGACATTAAACGAACTTGTACTGCAAGGCTTTACTTTGTATGTCACCCTAGCCCTACCCCTAAATCCTTATGGTTTAACAGTAGCAAAAATAACAAAATCACCTTATTTCTTCCTCAAGAAATTTTCCTATGTCAAATTATAGCTTGTTTTGACCTAATTCCAACTCCCTGTACACTTACACTAACTTACCTAACTAAACCTATGAGACCAATAATTATTCAGCCTTTGATGAATGTTAGTGATTTAAATACTTCCGCCTAGGGTGTTCTTACTAGATAAATCATAGTAATAGTTCTGAAAAACCAAAAATGATGATTCCAATTTATTCTGGAAGGTATTAATAATACCTATCCACTGTCCTTGCACTACTAGGAAGCAGGTCGTTTGTGGCGCACCTGTAAATAGCATCTGTGGCGCACTAGGTGTGCGCCACTAGCCTCGCGCTACGGCTAACACTTACCCGTAGCGCACTGCCTGGTGCACTACGGGTATCTGGAGACAGTAGTAGCGCACTTGCCAGTGCACCACGGCTAGGAAGGCAGGTGCGCTTCCACTATGTTGCCTGTGGCGCACATGGCAATGTGCCACTGAGGGAAGGCATGTGCGCTTTAGTTGTGCGCCACTAAATCCATGCCATGTGCGCCACGGGCAACTTTTTTGTTTTTTTTTAATTCTGAGCCAGATGATATACAATACAGATTATATATAAAATTCAAGGCAGATATACACACATAGATATAAGATATATAGTTATATATATGAATATACAATTTGTAAAACAAGATTGAAACAAATACATATAGATAAGTCCCATACATGAATACATAGTATAAGTTATATTGTTTTAATCAAGTTACAAAGTAGTTGGTGACATGCAAATACATGTGTCTCGAACAAGTTAGAGGTCGGAAGCTCGCCTAGACATCTAAACTAGAAACAAGTGCGGGATAAACAACCAAGGACGATAAGCATCACCGCGACGAAGGTGTAGGTCTTCATATGGTTCCTCGTCCTAACTCCCTCTAGATAGCGTGTGTATCTAGCTTCCGTATCTGCCATAGTGTTGTAACCTTTGTAGCTATTGTTGCTGAAACGGTGCACCTGTCTTTGGCAGTCTTCCCAATCATCGTAGATTCCGGAAACCCATCCCTTGTACACGATGTACGATGTCATCTACAAGTTGGTAATAATAATTAACCGGTGATTGAAAAAACATGTATAATTAAAGTCGCATATGAAGATACACTTATAGAAAATACTCCCAACTCAAAAAGACTAAAGTAACTCAAAAAGCATGCCTCATATATAACTAGGTTGTTGGACACAGGAATATGCTATGATGGAACTGTACGCCAAGTAGGATGCACAACACCTGGACTTGGGCATAGCACAAGGCATACAATCCCGTCGCAGCACATTCACATATATAGTGTGCCACGACATTTCAATCATCGACATTCTTGAAAAAGACCAAAGTAACTCAAAAATAATGCCTCATATATAACTAGGTCATTGGACACAGGAATATGATATGACGGAACTGTAAGCCTAGTAGGATGCACAACATCTGGACTCGTGCATAGCACAAGGCTTACAATCCCGTCACAGCACATTCACATATATAGTGTGCCACGACATTTCAATCATTGGCATTATTCTCGAAAACGACCAAAGTAACTCAAAAAGAATGCCTCATATAGAACTAGGTCGTTGGACACAGGAATATGCTATGACGGAATAGTAAGCCAAGTAGGATGCACAACACCTGGACTTGTGCATATCACAACACTCACTATCCCGTCGTAGCACATTCACATATATATAGTGTGCCACGACATTTCAATCATCGGCATTCTCGAAAAAAGGCCAAAGTAAGCAAAGGACCAAAGAGTAAGAAAAAACCAAGCATTGATTCATATATAATAATAAGCAAAAGAAGTAAGCGATGATCCATAAACCTAATAAGCTAAGTAGTAGCATGTACTTGTCCACACACACAAAGGTCATCTATAGTTTGGAACTACAACTAGGACAACATCAAGACTTCTGGCTCGGCTCAGGGAACGGGAGGACGCCTTGTCTCGTCATGAACTTCCTATAGTCACCCTACATCTCTAGGTGATCTTCTATGTCACAGTTATTCGGGAGATTTCCTCCATAGAAGATCCCCCCCGAAGTCATGACATCATGAAAGATGATTGCCCCAAACTGCTGCTGGATGTGATACATCTCTTGTCTAATATCTAAATCAGTGATCTTGGCCTTGGCTTCGGCCCACTGTTTGAGATGATCTGGCAGCGTAGAATTCTGCTGGTCTAGTAGGGATGCCCTCATGTGATGGAGTGCGTAGTAGGCTTCCTTCCGACTGCCTCCTGTCTGCTTCACGCAAGGGAACTCTGTTACATGGTTGAAGACGTTCCTGCCGAACTTAAACTTCTTACGCACGAAGGTGGTGCCTTCCGTCGAGGCATAGCCAATGAGAGCATCATCCAGAACTTCCTTGATCTTGTCGCAGTTTTTCTTCTTTTCTAAACTCCCCAAGTCGAAATACGTGGCATGCGAATGCTTCGGCGATAAGGAGATGAGTGTGCAATGTTCATCTCTGCGCAAAATTTCAAATGGAATGTGTTGGAAAAAGAATGATGATAATCTAATAAAGTCAATCGATGGTGGCGAGTGAATAATGACTTACTCGGGGAAGTAAGGCACGAGAATGTATTCCTTTGTTTTGTTCGCCACGAAGATTCCTTTTAGGTACGAGGCCACGAATTGTTGTTCAACGGCGCTTCCCAAGCAGCCGTCATGCATGTAGTAGGGGTCCACTACCGTGATGCCCGGGGTGTTCTCTCTAATGATCTACATGGCCAGGCTGAGAGAAAACAGGCGAACCATGGTATAGTGCAGCGGGTAAAGGTGGAACATACTGAAGATGTCGTCAAAACGCAGGAAGAATAGATCCGCGGGAGCATTGTCGATGAAGTCCAAGCCTGGTGCCACCTTAACCACAAATACTGGGTGCGAGGGATCTTTCTCCGCTAGAAGGTGTCTCTCTACCATCAGCACACCGTCATGCACACTCTTCATTTCCGAACTGGCGAGCCTCCGCAAATTCTTAGGTAGCATGGGCTCACCCGCCACATGAATCCTCCACATAATAACCTCGGGTCTTGGCGGCCCGTCCCAAAACCTGATCGGATTCACAGTTGACGCCACCGACTAGCTCAAGCTACTAGATTTTCTTTTCCTGACCTTTTTTCTTTTTGGGGAGCGGGCAGGCACCACTATCTAAGCACCGGCCACCCTATGTAGTGTGTCAGGGATTAGAATAAAGGGCCGGTTGGTTGTATCAGCTGGCTCGGTGAAGGAGCAAGCTGGAGTTGTCTCCTGAGAACCAAACAGACGCTTGGTGATAGTGGGTTTCTCTGTGGGGCCACCAGCTGGGTCTTCGTTGCAAAACTGAGTGTTGAAGAACTGATCGAAGTCTTCGTCGTCCTTGTTCAGATCCTGTGCCATGTGCATATCATCAACATGATCATCCGACCCACTGCATGGAGGCATCGGCCTTGAGTGGAACATGCACTGCAAGGGTTGAACGATGGTACCCTTGGCAACATCCCTTAGCTCGTTGTTCACGTAGCATAAGAGAGTGCAAGGAACATCCGTCTGCGGAAAACATGTACGGCGTCAAAGAGATGCCATAAGAGTAATAGATGGCGTGAAAGGTGGTAAAGTAATTTGTTTACTGTGATGGCGTCAAGATCAGATAATGTCGAGGCACCGCATACGACGACGGGCGCGCAAGAGATGGAGGGGCTATTTGATGGCGTGGTACCGGCCGCCAGTGTATTCTCATTACCAGGTCATTGAGCTCCGATGCCGCCATGACGATGGCAGGGGAGTCACCAACATGTCCGGCGCCATGGTGATGGTAGGGGAACTCACCAACACTTCCGGCGCCACGGTGCTAGCGGGCGGAGTCACAAACACATAGTTCGCTTGATTTTTCGGCGCCGCATTGTTCGAGTGGCTGCTAACCATGCTTGGAATCGGGCACGGCCCTTGTCGACCAACCGCACTCTAGTTCGCTATTGACTCCACCAAGGTAAGCAGCATGGACGTGAGGGTGATTGCCAGGTTGTCTTGGACGATCTGCGGGATCTACGCCACTTATTCCTTAAGTTCTTGAACCTCGCGGTTTTCCTCCTTGCTCCTTCCCGACGGCGCCGCATGCGTCCCCGGCGGTGGACCAAAATTATCCACCCAATTCTTATGCCCGAAGACACTGGCATGATTTTCTTGACCCGATTCATCGCCCTATTAAAACAGTTATCCCACCGGGTGGCCGCCGTCGACCCCTAGGATGAGGTACCCTGGGATCCATGACTAGAAATTTCCTGCTCCTGCAGAAGAAGTAACAGTGAACCGTTTAGAAATTTGACTTCATTGATTAGAATGCAATCGAGTTGATCCGCGGTGTGTTGTTTGGTTTTTGGGTCCACATGGTAACAGGCCCTGATGAAGTTTCGAAGCTGCCCCTTTTTGAATTTCGCAAAAGGGTTAGCTATCCCCTTAGCTCTATACTTGTCGTCCTCCTTATCCCATTTGGACTCCACGGTTCTGTATCCACCAGATCTGAGATGGTGGTGACCTATATTCATCACCTGCAACACCTTTCCCTGATTACTCGAGGCCTGGGCTCTTTTCGATTCGCACCTCTCCTTGAACTCCCGATACTGATCTTTTGTGATCTGTGGGTCAATATTCTGGATCTCCTCGAGACTTTTGCCTTCTTTATAGATCTTCTTCTTTATCCGGGTTCTCCAGCTGGCCAGGGCGGTGCTCATCTTTGTGAGGGAGGATTTGTTTATTTCATTCCTATGATATTTGTGTTCCCATACTCAGTGGGGAACTTGTATATTGTGTGCAGCTTGTCGAAGAGGTGTGTGCGCAAATGGCCATTATCTTTATGCTAGAGATTCTCGGTGTTGATCGAGATGGTGGTCCGGGTGATAGCTGCCACTTTCCCACCGTACCCTCTGACCACAAGGTCGGGCGCCAAAGGAACCCATGTTGGGTTCACTTCGGTAATTTCCTCTCTGACGGCGCCGGGCGCCGTTCCATCATCTTCTTATTCTTTGGAGGATTGCTACCACTCGTTGTCCCCTTGCCGCCATCGGTGGTTTCATCATCCGCCATTCCTTTGGCTTCTTCTTCTTCCGCGTCTTCCATATCATCGTCCTCGCTCTCCGAAGGATGGTATTCTTCATCGTCTTCTAGCTGCTGGGCTCCTCCCAGAATGACAATTGTTTATTCAGAGTCTGACTTCTCCTTCAGTGCTGATGCGCTTAGAACAGCTAGCCTCGTCGTTGTCACACATGTTTGCACTAATAAAAATCAAATAATGGTTAGTAATAAAGTGCCCGGAAAAATTCGGCATGACCTTTGCTAATTTTCTTAAATTATGAGTTCCCGATTTCTGCAGAAACGGAAGTTAATCAACATTCCGGTAAAAATCAGGACTCTTTATATAAGAACCTGCATACACGACATAAGAAAGTGCTTCATACAAGCACAAGCACAATTTCAAGTGCTACAACAATAACAAAAATAAGAATACACCATAACCAAGTGCTTCTGATCATAACCAAGTGCTTCCAAACAACTATATATCTCAGAACTTAACTAATGCTTGATGACATCAAGCAAATGACATCATGCAAATGATGACAGCAAGAAAACCACAGATCTTGCTGGCTTACAAATGATAACAGCAAGTAAACCACAGATCTTCATTAAAAACAGAATGTATGATGTGGCTGCTAATGTGTGTAGTGTATCTTTCCACTGCTAGCACCAGTAGTCTATCTTGCCACTACACCAGTACTATATCTTGCCACTGCCAGCATAAAAAACCAGTACTATATCTTGCCACTGCCAGCATAAAAAACCAAAACAAGTAATAGGAAACAAAACCACATATGTCTCTTTAACCAGATCAGGAGATGTGTATGTGTGGCTGCTACTGTGTAGTGTGATGTGTATGTGTGGCTGCTACTGTGACCCGATCAAGAATATGTCTCTGTGACCAACATAATTTATGATCTGAAGCACACTATATTGCAAGCTACTGCCAGGTATGTCTCTGCTACTGCCAAGTATTTATGTCTCTGCTACTGCCAGGTATATTGCAAGCTACTGTATGTTTAGGGTAGTACTTGTTTGATGTTTGTGAGATCCTACTGTGTGTAAGATCTTCTAATTATTATGGTAGTATTCAAACAAGTGTATTAAACTACAACTTGAACCTAGAAAATTTCTAGCAAACAGTCTGCAGCAGCGATCTAGCTATTTCCAACTGTAAACTGAAACTCTGCATGTGATGTCTCGTCCACAATTAACTGGAACTATATATGTGCACAGGTTCACGTATCTCTGAATTTTGATGAATTTTGCTGAAACTCCCAACTGATCGTGCACCTACAACCCTAAGTGCTGCCTATTCCGATGAACCTCTGAAACACACACTCTCTGTATAGGTTAACTGGATTTTTTGCCTCGGAAACCCACTAATCGGTATGCCTGAAAACTTGCCATCTAACAATATAGACCCAAAACCAGAGGGCGTCATGGGGAACGTCGTGGTGAACTTTGTATGTGAAACTGAAAAGGGGAGTTCGTTTCTTGGATGAACTCAGACGATTGCAAGGACATTAACGGCATGCACGAAAACCTACAAGAGGGAGAGAGGGAGAGAGGGGAGAGAGGGAGAGAGGGGAGGGGCGACGATAGCTCACCTCTGAGACGAGGACGATGATGGCGGGCGGACGGACACAGGCGGACGACGGAAGCCTCCTCCTCCTCGGACGCGCGCGGGCCTCCTCCTCCTCAGATGCGGACGGGCCTCCTCCTCCATGGCCTCCTCCTCGAGCGGCGGCTGCTGGCAGGGCTAGCGAGGCGGCGGATCGAGAGCAGCAGCGGGGGGGGCTCGGGCTCGGGCTGAGATGGGGATGAGAGAGGGGGGCTCGGGCGCACGTGTGGATAAAGCCTAGATAGGCGTAGCGCACTTGGGAATAGTGTGCTACAGATATCTGTAGCGCACTCCGGGCTAGTGCGCTATGCCTATTGACTTCTATCGACTATATAAGATTACTGCAGCCCCACTCTCTAACAGCTACACTAGCCTATCCCAATGGTTCTGCCCTTAGCTCTATTCTAAACCTATGATCACCTAGGTTTGAATCCTGGTGCCCACCTTTTTTGTTTTTATTTCAAAAATACTTTTAAATGTTCCAAAAAATCCCAAAAGTGGTGATATATGCCATAGAAGTTTTGTTTTGATTTTAAAAATACTTTTAAATATTCCAAAAATGCCCAAAAGTGATAATATATGTCATAAAAGTGGTACACATATGATTCAAAGTATAACTAAATTAAATAATAATTTTTCCATGAATATCACAATCTTTTTACCACGCGTTTTACAATCTTTTTTCCCTTCTTTCTCGCAGTTGAATAATTTAGCCCCGGCACTTTAATGTTTCCTATTTCGAATGGGCTACCTTTTTGGGTAGGGTTGTCCTTTTTCTTCTTGTGATGTATGCTGATGCATCGTAGTCGTCGTCATCTTCAATCTTTGGATCGTCGTACTGGTCGATGTCTTCCTCGTTGGCGACTCCATCCATTCCGATGATGTTTATTTTTCCTCTCCTCACAACAACAAGGTTAGGCTTTTTCGGGTCGGTAATGAAAAAACATTGGTCCACTTTGCTAGCCAGTAATGAAAAACCATGGTTGTGAAATGTCGGTCTTCTCTTTCGACGCTCTTGGCCCATCTGACATGGAACATCGGCACCTTTTCTCCATAGTAGTCGAGCTCCCAGATCTCCTCGATCCTTCCGTAGAATGTTTCCTTCACGTTGTCATCGGTGTAGAATTCCGATATTATGCCTGAGTTCTGATAATCACACTTGTTGTCCTTTTCCTCCAAGTAGAATGTGTAGCCGTCGATATCATACGCCTGATAGTTCACTAGGTTTTGCATGGGTCCCTGCGATAAGGTGAATATGATATTTTCTATGTCATAAGAATGCGATCGCGGGGGATTATCAAGGAGCTTCTGCCTAAACTAACGCGTCAAATCTGAGTTGTGCTCTTTGATTATTTCTCCCTGCGTCCTTTGTATGCCCCGGTCACTATACTTCTTCTCGATTAACCTTTTGTGCTTCTGTACCCAAGGATCGACCAGTTCTAAATGCTATAGTGTGACGAGGTTTGTTCGATCAAAGTCTGCACGTCGATAATCAAAGTCTGCATGCAGTACACGACAAACCTCTCGGTGACCAGATCTGTCGAGCTTGCCATGGTGCCTGTTGACGGGAAGACCGACAGGGTTCTCGATATCTAGATAATTCGTGCAGAAAGAGATGCATTCTTCGGCTAGAAAGCCCTTGGCTATGCTTCCATCTGGACGGGACCTGTTGCAAACGTATCCTTTGATGTGTCTGTTCATCCTTTCGAATGCCATCATGCTTCGGAGGAACATCGGCCCGAGTTGGATGATGTCCTCCACGACATGGACCAGCAGATGCACCATAATGTTGAAGAATGCGGGTGGTAAGTAGACCTCAAGCTCGCATAGTATCACCAGTATATCCTCATGTAGCCTCCCGAGCTGATTCACGCCAATCGACTTTTGAGAGACGACGTCGAAAAACTTGTAGAGCCCAAACAATGTTTCATGGACAGCTCGTCCATTATCCCTCTTAGTGCAACCGGAAGTACCTGCGTCATTAGCACGGCACAGTCGTTAGACTTCATGCCACTGAACCTCTGCTTCGCCTCATCTAGGTATCTTCTTATCTTACCCGCGTAGCCGTAAGGAAATTTGACTCCTAGAAGGCACTTGAAAAACTGTTTGATCTCATCCTGGCTTAGAGTGAAGCAAGAGGAGGGCAGTAATATTCATTCTTATTGACCTTTTCACCCTTCCAACGACCTTGTGTGACCTCCGACTCACGACCATCGTCATCTTCCTGATCATCAGGAGTAGTCCATCCTCCGTGAAGCTCCTTCCGGATGCCCATGAATATAAGGTCGTGCCTTGCTTTCGGACCATCTTTCATCCTATCTGGCATGTTGATTATGGTGGCGACCAGACTCTCGCACACGTTTTTCGTGATATGCATGATGTCGAGGCTATGAGGCGTGCGGAGAAACTTCCAGTATGGCAACTCCCAGAAAATAGACCTTGTTTTCCATACCTTCAGCAGCGGCTTGTCTTGCTGCCTCTTTCGCTTCTTTCCAGGCTTAGGATAATCTTTCCAGTTTTTCAGCAATTCTTCCACTTCTTCACTGCTCCTCTGCTCTAGGATTCCTCGGGTCTCGGATTTGCCATCGAATAGATCTCCACATTTTATCCATGGATCATTCTTGTCGAGCCGCCTCTAGTGCGCCAAAACATGATTTTCGAAGACCCTGGATGTTCCTCTAGTTGGAGATAGCTTGTGTTATCCATGCACCTAATGCATGCGGAGAATCCTTGGATAACCTGCCCCGAGATATACCCACAACCTAGATAGTCTTGCACCGTAGTGACCAACGCGGCTCTCATAGTGAAATAATCTTGTGTGATGGCGTCGTACGTATTGGCTCCAGATTCCCATAACGTGGCTAGCTCCTCTTTCAATAGCCCGAGATACAGATTGATGTCGGTACCAGGTTGTTTCGGCCCTTGAATTAGCATACTCATTTGTATGTACTTCTTCTTCATGCACAGCCATGGAGGGAGGTTGTACATCCATACAAACATGGGCCAAGTGATGTGCGTTCTTCTCTGGCTACCGAATGGATTGAGCCCATCGGTGCTTGCACCAAGCCTGATGTTCCTCGAATCTCCACCGCATTATGGCAATTCGAGGTCCAATGCTTTCCACTGGCTAGAATCTGAAGGGTGCGTCAGCAGCTCGTCCTTTTCGCGGTCATCGTCATCTCCTGGTTTCTTCCTTTCCGCATGCCATTGCATGAGCTCCGCTTCCTTAGGGTCCGCGAAATAACACTGTAGACGAGGAGTGATAGGAAAGTACCATACCACTTTTCGAGGTGCTTTCTTCCCTTTTCTTGTATTGACTCACGCCGCACACTAGACATGTGGTTTTCTTCGTGTCCTCGCCCCGGTAAATGATGCAATCGTTGATGCATACGTGATATCTAACGTGTGGTAGATCGAGAGGACAAAGGATTTTATTGGGAGTCCTCGATACTAAATGGACACGTGTTCCCCTCCGGGAGACGATCGTGCCAGAATGCCATCATATCATCGAAGCTTGCATCGGTCAATTTATATTTTGCCTTCATCTCCATAGCCTTAAGCGTTACATTCAACCAGGTATCATCGGGCCTGCATCCTTCATACAATGGAGTAACTGAGTCTTTCTCAAGTTGCGTAAGCTTGGCTTTCTCTCTAGCGGCAGCCCTGGCGTTACTCGTCTGCTTGAGAAGTAGCTCTTACACATAAGGGTTCCGCACCTAGCCTAACGTTGTTCCATCGTCGTCTGCTCCTCCGGCATCTAGATCATCATCATCCCGATCTGCTTCCGCACCTTCACCATCTCCAGGAGAATCTTCATCATCTCGCCCGTCCTCGCCGTGATGATCATTGTCATGTTGCCTACCTTCACCGTCTCCATCGTCTTCGTCATCGCTTATCCAACGAGTGTATCCATCCATGAAACCATGGCGGAGCAGGTGCGCCTACAGATGCCCGGAATCTGGGTCGATCAACCAGTTGATTTTGCATCATTTGCACGGACATCTTATCACCGTCTTGTTATTTCATATCATGTCGTCCGTTGCGCATTTTAAAAATATAGCCACAATGCCTTCGCTCATTATGTGGACCATGGTTGCCTGGGCGGTGTACATGGTACAATTAGAAGTTTATTAGAACCACATAATCAATGCATGCATGCAATGGTCGATAGAAAATTTCGGCATGACCTATCCTAAAATAAGGAACTTTGCGAAATGCCAAAGTCTTGCCAAAATGGAAATGAATCAACATTTTGGCAAAACAAATGGCAACACATTCACACAGAAACACAAGAGAGAGACCGATCCATACACATGAACACATCATCCTCTCCATACACACATGAGCATCCATCCTCTACATATACACACATGAGCATCCATCCTCTCCATATACACACACATGAGCATCGATCCTCTCCATACACACATGAGCATAGATCCTCTACATACATATGAGCATATTATCCATATACACATGAACACATCCTTACATGGACAACTTACCGAGATGAGAGACCGATTGTAACATCCCAGGATTAGCATCTGGAAATAGAGAGAACACATGTGTGTGCATTGCATTCATGCATAAGAAAATCCGAGAAATTTTCGCGCAAAACTAAAAGAGCTATGGAGGGATCGGGATCTATCTTGTACTGAAGGAAACTTCGGAGCAAGTGCGATAGATTTTGACATGACCTTTGTATAATTCTTTGTTTTGGGGGAAATTTGTTCAAACATATATTTGAATATGAAATTCAAATGAATTTATAAAATTCACAAATAGGAATTGGAAATATTTAATAACTTGAAATAAAATGATTACATAAATAATATAAAAAGGATTCTTTATTAATATAAATATATATACATATAGTATTACTTTACAATAGATAAATAAAAGTAAAGTATCGGGAAACAAATAAGTAGAAAAAATAATTACATTATTGAAATAAATAAAAGAATTCTTTATTACAACAAAATATATATGACATTGTCTTTACAATTAGGATTTACAAAGGAATAATTAATAAATAAATAGTTCATTATGTACAATCACAATAATAATACAAAATCTATACACATTTGAATAAATAGGAAATTACAACAAGATTAAAAATAAAATCTAACTAAGCTTCTTTTCTTCTTCTTGATCTTCATTCCTGTAAAATAAACAATAGAGAAGAAACATTGTTTTAATGTTAAAATATTTGCCCCACCATAGGTGAGGTCATTTAATATATGAAAATAGCTTAGGGATTTTGGTAAGAACTACCAAAATCCACTAATGACCTAAGAGGGTACCACCCAATCTAGACCATAAGTAGAAATTTGATATGTGAGCTATACACTTGAGTATGAGAGGCAAAGTTAAGGTCCAAAGAAACCAGCACAGATTTGATCATTTGTATTATTAGGCAACAACTAGCATGCTATGGCACCCTCTTAAGCCTAGCTAAAATCAATTAGAAAGAAAGAGGCAACAATAATAAAAATGAATAATGATGTTTAGCACTAAATCAACTAAACAGATTATGTTTAAGCCAATAAGGTCCTCAACCCAGGACGAGCAAGATGGCATCACCAACCTTAGTAAATCCACTTGGCAGTAAGGAAATAAAAGAATAGAGATAGTTATCCATAGAAATCGTAGCTTGCACAAAGAAGAGGGGAAAGGTAACTTTCCATCTTGTACCAAAAAGGGACCCACATGTAAGCAGCTTACAAATACATGCAGCTATGTAGTGTTGTCAACACTAGGAAGCATCACATGAAGTACAAAGGGAGGGCATAGTCGTAGCAGCTCAGCTAGAACCATATCTCCCTATAGCACATCAACACACACCCCAGCTCATTTCTTAGCACTAGAGGTCCCAAGCACACACATAAACAACCATAAGATCACCAATCTAGACCAGCACCATCAATCAACTCTGGTTGCTCCTTGGAGCCATCTAGGAGCTAGGAGGAGAGAAATTCATAGGAAAGGCAACATGGTTACCAAAGGAGAAATTGGTAAACATAGTTGCAAAGGAGGAGGAGGCAAGAAGCACTAGTAGCAGATGATTTAAATCACCATTTTCACCACACCCATACAAACCACTAGAACACCAGAGTTATTTTTGATGTATTTCACAAAGCCAGTAGTAGTCCAAAGAAGAACCAGCCAACATATCAAGTATCAGGATAGGATTAAAAGTAGATCCAGCAAGGAATAAGGAGAAGAAGGATTTCCAGGACAGGATGCATAGAAGCTTACATCAGTAGCAAAACGAGGTCAACAATCATATCTTTGTAGCAGGTAGAACTCTACAATCTTTTAAGCATCTGTATTCACTTTTGCATCAGCATCTTGGGAAAATAAAGGGACTAATACACATCAAATCACTTCCTCTACCCTTCAACTAGATGATCATCTAGGAGGATTGGAGGAGGGTGTTCTCTCAGATATACATAGAGATGCTATGTATATTCCTCACAGAGAATTAGAAAGCTACATCATAATATCTGTTCCTATTCAGTCAAAGCCTTAGTCTATGCATCCTAGGCTAGATCAATGAATCAAACTACAGATATGTCCTTATCATGTAAAAAGGGGCTTTTGGTAGGGGAATGCTCTCAGGTTGGCATAGAAGCTATGCTAGACACATCATAGAGATGAGAGAAAACAGTAGTATCTGTTCTTATATTAAATTGGCCTCTGCCTTTGCATCATTGGCAGGGGCAAGGGCATCAGGTCATATACACTATGATCATACCACTGTGCACACTCCAAAGTGAGGCACCACAGTAGTAGGATCACAACCAGAGAATCCACAAGGGATCTTTGACTGACTTCATCTTTCCAACTTGGATTTGAAATTATCCTCAGGACTACACTCTAATGAAGTGTAATATTATCACTATGTATTGGACAACCAAAGAAAATATCATTAATCCTTAGTCATCCCAATCCTAGTTCTTAGTCTTGGCATTATTGACCTAGTCTAAAGCAAGGAGAAGGTATAGCCAAGCAGCAGAGCTATCACACCTATTGGCTGGCTAATACTGGGCACAATCCAAATGTGGGAAGCACCTCAGTAGCAACCTAGCCACAAGTGCCACTAGAGCCTGGGTTTACCAACTTAAACTATAGTTTAGCATTCACCAACAATCTCTAGATTAAGGGTCTCATTCAAATCATTTTCCTAAAGATAAACCTTAGGAATTAGGAATATATGTCTTCACTTCTTAACATAACTGGAAGCTAGAATATTATCAACTTAATCATATTTTCCACATAGCTAATCACAACAGTAATAACCAGGCACAATTGTGCATGCTTGGTTCAGGTCCTTGTTAACAGAGATCATTCAAAGGGGACCTTTTCATTAACACATACTCGCTATCATGTAAACAGTAACAATATTATGGGCAAGCTTTACTTGTAAAGCTTATCCCCACAAGACAACAAATCATTCTCCTAGGCTGGTTACCAGGAATTAACTTTGTAGTCAAATCTGTTGCCACTCATGAAAATCATCCTGATCAGGAGATAACAAATTAAGCCAAGATATAGTTATAGTAGATTCAAAGCATCAATCACAGAAGCAAGCTTCAACATCTTATATTCCAAGTATGAATTCATCAGAATACAATAGAAGCTCATTATATTTAATGCTATTAACAACTTATACCACTAGCATCAGGACCACTCAATCAAGATAAGGGTCACATGCACACAATTGATCACTGAGCAGACCACTGTGAAACATCAAGCATCAAAACATGTAGGAAGAAGAAATCTAATTAAGATTGTACACTAGGATTGAGAGAGGTTGTGAGAAGGGGGAAGTGGGAAGTGGCACCTACCTGGGGCGAGTCCTAGCTCACCGAAGAGGAGGCAGAGGCCGCGAATGTAGCAGCACGGCGGCACGATGGGCACCAAGGCGCCTGCACCGCGCCAAGCCTCCCCAGAAACATCTATAGCATGGTGAGGGTCATGGCCAAGCAGCAGCACCGCCAGGATCAACAGCGGTCCGGCCAGGGTAGAACAAGTGTTTCGGCCAGAAGCATGCGAGGCCGCGATTGAACCAAATCATCCAGGATAAAGGAAGAGGAGGCATTAGCTAGCCAGCGCCAACACATGGCAGCAACCGACAGCGTCGGATTTGGCCGGCCTTGGCCGGCGAGGGCGACGGCGGCTGCGTGTGCGGGTGAGGCAGAGAAACGAGAGAGGGAGAGTGGGGATTGTGTCGCATGTGTGCGAGTGAGAGGAGAGGAAGAGAGGGGGTGGGCTATGGTCTGGATGACCCAAGCCAGCTCTAAATGGGCCAAACTGGCCCATGTGCCCAACCAAATAGCCCCAGTTAATTAGGATAAGAAATGAAATAAAAGTAAAACAATAAATTACTAAAATAACTTCTAAACATTTTTACCTATAGAATATTATAGAAAAATCATAAAAATACATTTAATATGTTAAAATTATCATAAAAATAAGATCTATCTAATAAAAATATAACTTTACTTATTTAAAATAAATATAAAGCACATAAATATTAACATCACTAAATTATGAGTAAAATTTCATAAAACAAGAAAAACTCCTAAAAGAAAATAAAAATCAATTCTATGTATAAAAATAACTCTACTATTTTATAAAATTACTAATTTAGAGTTTTACAAATAAAATATAAAGAAAATATTTAAAGACACTTAATTCTTTAAAGATTTTTATAAAAATAAATATAATACTTAAAAATTAATAAAATTCATTTTTAAGATCTTTAACAAGTATATTTTACTAGAAAAATACTCTGTATATTATTCAAAAACATTTTAATAACCTTAGATATTAAAATTCATTTACTTATTTCACTAAAATATAATAACCACTTTGTTAATTCTTAAAATTATTTCTTCAGTAAGAAATAATCACATTTTCTTAGTAAAAACACTAAATCTCTAATTTAATTATTAAGTCTAATTCCATAATCATAATTCATAATAAAACTTAAGTATAACTATTAAATTTTAAATACTCTTATTAAATCTTAAATTCAAATAATACTCCTTTTAAATAAATATCATATATCACTCACGTATAAAATAGTGAATTATCTTAATCTCTTAACCACTCTTAAAGTGACTCTAAACTCTAATAAATTTATAAAATCATCTAATTACGCTCCCATTAATAAATTGCATATTATTAAATTCATCTTTCACTTTAATTAAATGGGATCATACATAATCATATTTGTCAAAACCCTAAAACTAGATGATATTCTAAAACTTATTATATCTTAAAATTCACTTCTATTTGTATAGTTAATTTTGGTCTAAACAATCATAAACATCTCATTTGAAGTTTATTCATGTTTTTAAAGTTAACTTTGGTCACTTGTACCATCAATTAAAATATGATAACTTAACATCATTCATAAACATCACCAACCCTAATGTAAAACCTAATAACCCTCAAGACTGATTAACTTTAACCAAACACTAGTTTCTTCAAATGTTATTCTTTTTGCCACTTCACACAAACAAATCTATAATAGTTCCTTCAGCTCTTAAGAACTCAACCCAAGGGATTTTTATCCTAGTCACCAGATAACAATTAATCATAATCACATTACCATATCCGTACTTGTATATTTTGGATTGTTAACACTTAAGTTCCTTATCAATGCCATTGCTTATGAATTAAACTTAAAGATAAACCCAATCTTATAGAAGATACCTAAGATCAACTTATTTATAATGCTGATGGTTTCACTTTGGGAATTATCAAATTGCATAGAATTATTTATGCATAATGGCATCTTGCTTCTTTAAACATTAGTCCTTACCGGACCAATGATGATGATTTCAGATATTGGATCTTCTATTATCTCGAAGACCGTGAATGCATAATCTTGCAATCACAAAAAGCTAATTCACACTTGCTCATGTCCTTTGATTATTTTCTATAAAGTATTTTGCAAATCCAGTGTTGTCATCACCTGCATTTGAAAAAGGTCAGAAAACACTATTTTCATAATATTATGATTATAGGTTATTAACCATGAGGTAAAAGCTTTCTATGGAAGTTCCGGTGGTAAAGGAACATATTATCTAGGACTTAACAACCAATGTCGCCAGTGATTCTTGCGCCGTATATTATGCGTTAACCATGAGATTTCAAATGGGACGGAGAAGTCAGCTGGATCGGCTCCCTCTCGCATGCCAACGGATGACCGGGCCATTGTTGCAACTCCTCTTGTAGAGGGTTATCAGGTTATGGGTGGGATCCCTCAACGTCCCACGGCTTCTGGTATCTATGAGGGTTGTACACCTTAGGATGATAATGGAAACAAGTTTTATCATAGGCCTGATGTGCAATCCGTCGGGTATGCGGGGTCGCGGAGAAGGACAGTGATTGGCTTGGATCTTAGTCTGGGCCTCACACCAAGGAAGTGTGAACGAGCCTATAACTCGGATGTGCAACAAAACTAAGATCTCAGTAATGCACCTCTGCATAGTGTAAGAACTGTAACTTGTTACTCCCTGTTCCGGGAAGGAGCTACGAACGCGGCCGTAAAGGAACTCCATGAAAGTTCTGGTAAACCTGTGAAGGCTGACGGACATAGATTTTGAGAATAAAAGCAACCTTTGAAGAAATGCTTTCGAAAACCTGCATTGCCTACGACCTATGGTCTGTGGTTGTAGATAGTGCATCAAACACTTCCCTTTAGTGAACTTGTTGAGTACGCTCGTACTCAACTCATGTTAACCCTTGCTAGATCTCAGAGAAACTAATGGCGTTCCTAGAAAATAAGTTACTTGAAGATTTGAAGATATCTGATGGAGATCAACAGAGTCGAAGACCTTACCGGAAGCTACCGAAGACAAGCTGAAGCATAGAACATAAATAAAACTACTAGAATCTAAAACCTACTTCTGTAGAACAATACTATAGTAGTACTTTCAAGCCTTATCCATATACTAATAGTAATACTTCTAAGGTAAACTCCGAGTGGATCTTTTTGGTTCTTTCTATATAATATTCCTCACTATTCGAGGAAGTTCTCTGGATCTTTTGTAATATGTTATATGTAAATTAAAGTAATGTCTTGGACCCGCGATGTTTCTATTGTACCACTCTGAGGGATATAATGTGAATGGAACGGTGTTCCATTGGTGTTATGTCAACGACTATAGTGTACTACATCATGCAGTGGTATGCTGGGTCACTAGAGTTGGTATCAGAGCATATGCTTTGACCTTAGGTTGAAAACCTAGTAAATGGGTAGAACATGTAGGTTGGATAGTGACTATAGGAAGCCATCTTATCTATACCATATTTCCTTATACAAGTGATGAATATTCACTTGAGAATAACTTTGTCACACCTTAGTGGAATTTTTGGGTTATTTTCCTGATAGAATTATTACCTATCTACTATTTGTATTAGGAAGTACCTAACTAGTATTTCGTAAGTAGACAATATATCTTCTACTAGACTATTCTATACTATAACTAAACTAGAGTAGTATATCACCAAGTTAGAGTACCTCATAAGGGAGTAGTTAATCATGCTGTTATCCTACTAATAGAAGCCATGAAATGAAGTAAAACTTTGTTATTATCTTTATACTAGTGTTAAATACCAGAGGAGTACGCCCCAAAACCTTAAACAACATGTTATGGTAGGGGAAGTAACTAATGTTTTGTTTAACTAAAAGCTATTATATGAAGAATAGAATCTTATCAAGAGTAATAAATAGGGTTATGCTTATCTAACCCCATGTAATATGCCAAATTCATAGTGGCATGAATGACAAGGCAGTATTCTTGTAGTACAAGTAGATCTATATAGGTTATGAAACTAGTTAAAACTTGAGAATTATTCGTTGTTATAATAAATGTTCTTACAGAAGTTAAGATTAGAAACAAAGGGTAGAAATGTGAGGATGATGTTTAGTATAACTCCAAGGATAATTGTGTTATAACTAGTTATAGAGTGGATTAACTAACTACCACTAGAGTCGGATCAAATTTTACCAAAAGTTATTCCTTTGCAAATGGGCAGATGGTGTAATTTTGGAGAAAAAGAACATTATGAGCCGTACAAATAGGTATATATAACGGTAGAAGTCCATACACTATATGTATCAAAAATTGTAGTGTATAACATCAAATCCTAAGTACAAGAGATGTTTTACTCGAAGTACTATTTCTACAGGCTTTTGATGTATGTTTGCTATAGGTAATATTTGGATTTGTTGGATTTTATTGTGTGACTAGATCTGTGCATGAAGTTTGAACTATATGGGCATATGCATGATGTTTCATGGAGTCCTTACTTGATGTACAGGTCTAGAAGGGAAAATGGGTTCGCGTGAGGGAGAGGCGAATTATCACTTTAATGTTGGAAAGATGAAGGCTCGTGAGATGTTGGTGATACAACAAAAGGAGGCTAACCAGGCAATTCGGAAGGAAGGATTAAATCAAAAGCCGTATTTAACCACCAAAGAGGAGGTTCTTCAGTAAATGAGGAGTATGGAAGAAGGAAGAAAGGTTGAAACAGAAAGGGAGAACCAGTTTTATCAGGAGACATTAAAGCTTAGGTAAGAGAAGCAATTCAAGGAATTACATCCAAGAGTTAAACTGGTGGAATTCTTAGAAACCAAACCCTGGAGTTTTTCCATGGTTGAAGAACCTATGGAAGCGGAGAATTGGTTAATGGATACATCCTGTAAGCTTAAAAATGTGGGATGCAAGGATGAAGAAAAGGTGCGCTATGCAACTTATCTATTGACAGGAACCGCAGCCATGTGTTGGGAAAAGTCCAAGTTCGTGATTCCGGAAGGAGGTGTCAGTAACTAGGCTGAGTTCAAAAAGAATTTTCGAGAAGAATTTGTTCATCGGAACAATGGGAAAAGGAAGGAGAATGAAGACTTAGAGGCAAAGAATCTTCCAGTCCTAAAACATGTATGGGAGTTTAACCGTTTATCCCTGTACATTAGTGAGAAAGTAAACAGGGAGGCGAAACGGCAAAGGAAGTTCATGAAAGGACTACAGGCAGTTATGAAGATGCAGCTCAGGATTGTGCGTGCAAAGGAGTTTCAGGAATTGGTGGATAGTGCACAAATATCAAAAGATGATGAGATTGATGCACCTGAACGAAAGAAAAAAGAGAATTCAAAAACAGACCACAACATGTCCGGTCCGAGGACATATGATAAAGAATGGTCTAGATCCACATATGACATACAAAACAGAGAAGATATGTCACAATTGTGGAATTCGGGGCCACATTTTGAAGGAGTGTCCAAAACCTAAGATAGTATGTTACCAATGTGGAGAATCAGGACACATGAAAAAGAACTGCTTAAAACCACAGTGAACTCATGGATCAACAACAGGAGTAATAGAACAAATAATGGGGTTATCATCTACTCAAAATATTCAGCCTAATACAATTGGAGAAAGGAATGCAGGAGCATTTCGGGGAAAATGTAACAAGTGTGGAATCCTAGGACACAAGAAATCATGTTGTCCAGAACATCAGGAGGATTGTGGAACATCAGTGGGAAGATACATAACATCCACCAAATTACCATTAGAAGAGGGTGTATGTGAACAAAGGTACATCTTCAGGAAAACGGAAGCATGAAACTCTAAATGAAGTCAATAACAGCGGCAACCACAACAAAGCAAGTGGTAAGTCAAGGCATTATTAAATGATATAAGTTATCTTATACATGCACTTAAGGAGTTAGAGATTTTGCACCCCTATTTCCCAAGTATGTGGGTGTACCATTTGTTCCTCATAAGACCATTAGAAAATCTCAAAGGGGAGATTGAATAATGAAGCATCAAAAGTTGAGATCCGGAGTAAGGTTTAGGAAAAGCCAAAACATTTTTAAAAAGTAAGCCATAAGGACTAAGTATACCATAAATAGATGAATAATAGAGTCAAGCTATATTTACTTAGACACTTCTTGAATAGATGTCCTAATCTGAAAACACTTAAGATGATCTGATCAAGGCAGAAGTGCTAGATTCAAAAGAAGTTTATATCAAATGGAATTAGAAGTTGGCTCATTTCAAATCAAAAGAGGATCCAAGGAAAAGCTTGAATGAAGATACAACAATTATCTTCCTCCTGGATTTAAAAGAGTCACCAGGATCTGAAGAAGTCAATTTTATCTTCGGAAACGTAAGAGGGTACGAACTTCGAGGACAAAGTTTATTTTAAGGGGGAGAGTCTGTAACATCCTAGGATTAGCATCTGGAAATAGAGAGAACACATGTGTGTGGATTGCATTCATGCATAAGAAAATCCGGGAAATTTTTGAGGCAAACTAAAAGAGCTATGGAGGGATCGCGATCTCTCTTGTACTGAAGGAAACTTCGGAGCAAGTGCGATAGATTTCGACATAACCTTTGTAGAATTCTTTGTTTTGGGGGAAATTTGTTCAAACATATATTTGAATTTCATATCAAATGAATTTGTAAAATTCACAAATAGGAATTGGAAATATTTAATAACTTGAAATAAAATGATTACATAAATAATATAAAAAGGATTCTTTATTAATATAAATATATATACATATAGTATTACTTTACAATAGATAAATAAAACTAAAGTATCAGGAAATAAATAAGTAGAAAAAATTACATTATTGAAATAAATAAAAGAATTCTTTATTACAACAAAATATATATGACATTGTCTTTACAATTAGGATTTACAAAGGAAGAATTAATAAATAAATAGTTCATTATTTACAATCACAATAATAAAACAAAATCTTTACACATTTGAATAAATAGGAAATTACAACAAGATTAAAAATAAAATCTAACTAAGCTTCATTTCTTCTTCTTGATCTTCATTCGTGTAAAATAAACAATAGAGAAGAAACATTGTTTTAATGTTAAAATATTTGCCCCACCATAGGTGAGGCAATTTAATATATGAAAATAGCTTAGGGATTTTGGTAAGAACTACCAAAATCCACTAATGAAGTAAGAGGGTACCACCCAATCTAGACCATAAGTAGAAATTTGATCTGTGAGCTATACACTTGAGTATGAGAGGCAAAGTTAAGGTCCAAAGAAACTAGCACAGATTTGATCATTTGTATTATTAGGAAACAACTAGCATGATATGTCACCCTCTTAAGCCTAGCTAAAATCAATTAGAAAGAAAGAGGCAACAATAATAAAAAGGAATAATCATGTTTAACACTAAATCAACTAAAAAGATTATGTTTAAGCCAATAAGGTCCTCAGCCCAGGACGAGCAACATAGCATCACCAACCTTAGTAAATCCACTTGGAAGTAAGGAAATAAAGGAATAGAGATAGTTATCCACAACAATCATAGCTTGCATAAAGAAGAGGGGAAAGGTAACTTGCCATCTTGTACCAAAAAGGGCCCCACCTGTAAGCAGTTTACACATACATGCAGTTATGTAGTGTTGTCAACACCAGGAAGCATCACAGGAAGTACAAAGGGAGGGCACAGCCATAGCAGCTCAGCTAGAAGCTGATCCATATCTCTCTATAGCACATCAACACACACCCCAGCTCATTTCTTAGCACTAGAGCTCCCAAGCCCACACATAAACAACCACAAGATCACCAATCTAGACCAGCACCATCAATCAACTCTGGTTTCTCCTTGGAGCCATCCAGGAGCTAGGAGGAGAGGAATTCACAGGAAAGGAAACATGGTTACCAAAGGATAAATTGGTAAACATAGTTGCAAAGGAGGACGAGGCAAGAAGCACTAGTAGCAGATGATTTAACTCACCATTTTCACCACACCCATACAAACCACTAGAACACGAGAGTTATTTCTGATGTATTTCACAAAGGCACTAGTAGTCCAAAGAAGAACCAGACAGCATATCAAGTATCAGGATAGGATTAAAAGTAGATCCAGCAAGGAATAAGGAGGAGAAGGATTTATAGGACAGGATGCATAGAAGCTTACAAGAGTAGCAAAATAAGGTCAACAATCATATCTTTGTAGCAGGTAGAACTCTACAATCTTTTAAGCATTTTTATTCTCTTTTGCATCAGCATCTTAGGAAAATAAAGGGACTAATACACATCAAATCCCTTCCTCTACCCTTCAACTAGATGATCATCTAGGAGGATTGGAGGAGGGTGTTCTCTCAGATCTACATAGAGATGCTATGTATATTCCTCATAGAGAATTAGAAAGCTACATCATAATCTCTGTTCCTATTCAGTAAAAGCCTCAGTCTATGAATCCTAGGCTAGATCAATGAATCAAACTACAGATATGTCCTTATCATGTAAAAAGGGGCTTTTGGTAGGGGCATGCTCTCAGGTTGGCATAGAAGCTATGCTAGACACATCATAGAGTTGCGAGAAAACAGTAGTATTTGTTCTTATATTAAATTGGCCAATGCCTTTGCATCATTGGCAGGGGCAAGGGCATCAGGTCATATACACTATGATCATACCACTGTGCACACCCCAAAGTGAGGCACCACAGTAGTAGGATCACAACCAGAGAAGCCACAAGGGATCTCTGACTGACTTCATCTTTCCAACTTGGATTTGAAATTATCCTCAGGGCTACACTCTAATGAAGTGTAATATTATCACTATGTATTGGACAACCAAAGAAAATATCATTAATCCTTAGTCATCCCAATCTTAGGTCTTAGTCTTTGCATTCTTGACCTAGTCTAAAGCAAGGAGAAGGTATAGCCAAGCAGCAGAGCTGTCACACCTATTGGCTGGCTAATACTGGGCACAATCCAAATGTGGGAAGCACCTCAGTAGCAACCTAGCCACAAGTGCCACTATAGCCTAGGTTTACCAACTTAAACTATAGTTTAGCATTCACCAACAATCTCTAGATTAAGGGTCTCATTCAAATCATTTTCCTAAAGATAAACCTTAGGAATCAGGCAGATATGTCTTCACTTCCTAACATAACTGGAAGCTAGAATATTATCAACTTAATCATATTTTCCACATAGCTAATCACAACAGTAATAACCAGGCACAATTGTGCATGCTTGGTTCATGTGCCAGTTAACAGAGATCATTCAAAGGGGACCTTTTCATTATCACATAATCCCTGTCATGTAAACAGTAACAATAATATGGGCATGATTTACTTGTAAAGCTTATCCCCACAAGACAACAAATCATTCTCCTAGGATGGTTACCAGGAATTAACCTTGTAGTCAAATCTGCTGCCGCTCATGAAAATCATGCTGATCAGGAGATAACAAATTAAGCCAAGATATAGTTATAGTAGATTCAAAGCATCACTCATAGAAGCAAGCTTCAACATCTTATATTCCAAGTATGAATTCATCAGAATACAATAATAGCTCATTATATGTAATGCTATTAACAACTTATACCACTAGCATCAGCAACACTCAATCAAGATAAGGGTCACATTCACACAATTCATCACTGAGCGGACCACTGTGAAACATCAAGCATCAAAACATGTAGGAAGAAGAAATCTAATTAAGATTGTACACTAGGATTGACAGAGGATGCGTGTGCGGGTGAGGCAGAGAAACGAGAGAGGGAGAGTGGGGATTGTGTCGAGTGTGTGTGAGTGAGAGGAGAGGAAGAGAGGGGGTGGGCTGTGGTTTGGATGACCCAAGCCAGCTCTAAATGGGCTAGGTTGGCCCATGTGCCCAACCAAACAGCCCAAGTTAATTAGGATAAGAAATGAAATAAAAGTAAATCAAAAAAATTACTAAAATAACTTCAAAACATTTTTAGCTATAGAAAATTATAGAAAAATCATAAAAATACATTTAATATGTTAAAATTATCATAAAAATAAGATCTATCTAATAAAAATATAACTTTATTTATTTAAAATAAATATAAAGAACATAAATATTAACATCATTAAATTTTGAGTAATAATTCATAAAATAAGATAAACTCCTAAAAATAAATAAAAATCAATTTTGTGTATAAAAATAACTCTACTATTTTATAAAATTACTAATTTAGAGTTTTACAAATAAAATATAAAGAAAATATTTAAAGACACTTAATTCATTAAAGAATTTTATAAAAATAAATATAATACTTAAAAATAAATAAAATTCATATTTAAGATCTTTAACAAGTATATTTTACTATAAAAATACTCTATATATTATTCAAATACATTTTAATAACCTTAGATAATAAAATTCATTTACTTATTTCACTAAAATATAATAACCACTTTGTTAATTCTTAAAATTATTTCTTCACTAAGAAATAATCACATTTTCTTAGTAAAAACACTAAATCCTCTAATTTAATTATTAAGTCTAATTCCATAATCATAATTCATAATAAAACTTAAGTAGAACTATTAAATTTTAAATACTCTTATTATATCTTAAATTCAAATAAAACTCCTTTTAAATAAATATCATATATCACTCACGTATAAAATAGTGAATAATCTTAATCTCTTAACCACTCTTAAAGTGACTCTAAACTCTAATAAATTTATTAAATCATCTAATTATGCTCCCATTAATAAATTGCATATTATTAAATTCATCTTTCACTTAAATTAAATGGGATCATCCATAATCATATTTGTCAAAACCCTAAAACTAGATGATATTCTAAAACTCATTATATCTTAAAATTCACTTCTATTTGTATAGTTAACTTTGGTCTAAAGAATCATAAACATCTCATTTGAAGTTTATTCATGTTTTTAAAGTTAACTTTGGTCACTTGTACCATCAATTAAAATATGATAACTTAACATCATTCATAACCATCACCAACCCTAATGTAAAACCTAATACCCTCAAGACTGATTAACTGTAACTAAACACTAGTTTCTTCAAATGTTATTCTTTTTGCCACTTCACACAAACAAATCCATAATAGTTCCTTCAGCTCTTAAGAACTCAACCCAAGGACTTTATATCCTAGTCACCAGATAACAATTAATCATAATCACATTACCATATCCATACTTGTATATTTTGGATTGTTAACACTTAAGTTCCTTATCAATGCCATTGCTTATGAACTAAACTTAAAGATAAACCCGATATTAAAGAAGATACCTAAGATCAACTTATTTATAATGATGAGGGTTTCACTTTGGGAATTATAAAATTGCATAGCATTATTTATGCATAATGGCATCTTCCTTCTTTAAACATTAGTCCTTTCCGGACCAATGATGATGATTTCAGATATTGGATCTTCTATTATCTCGAAGACCATGAGTGCATAATCTTGCAATCACAAAAGGCAAGTTCACACTTGCTCATGTCCTTTGATTATTTTCTATAAAGTATTTTGCAAATCTAGTGTTGTCATCACCTACATTCAAAAAAGGTCAAAAAACACTATTTTCATAATAATATGATTATAGGTTATTTACCATGAGTTAAAAACTTTCTATGGAAGTTCCAGTGGTAAAGGAACATATTATCTAGGACTTAACAACCAATGTCGCCAGTGATTCTTGCGCCGTATATTACGCGTTAACCATGAGATTTGGAATGGGACGGAGAAGTCAGCTAGATCATCTCCCTCTCGCATGGCAACGGATGACCGGGCCGTTGTTGCAACTCCTCCTGTAGAGGGTTAGCAGGTTATGGGTGGGATCCCTCAATGTCCCACGGCTTCTGGTATCTATGAGGGTTGTACACCTTAGGCTGATAATGGAAACAAGTTTTATCCTAGGCCTGATGTGCAATTCGCCGGGTATGCGGGGTCGCGGAGAAGGACAGTGATTGGCTTGGATCTTAGTCTGGGCCTCACACCAAGGAAGTGTGAACGAGCCTATAACTCGGATGTGCAACAAAGCTAAGATCTCTCATGGGTAAAGTAACGCACCTCTGTAGAGTGTAAGAACTGTAACTTGTTACTCCCCGTTCCGGGAAGGAGCTACGAACGTGGCAGGAAAGGAACTCGATGAAAGTTCTGGTAAACCTGTGAAGGCTGATGGACATAGCTTTTCAGAATAAAAGCAACCTTTGAAGAAATGTTTTGGAAAACCTGCATTGCCTACGACCTATGGTCTTTGGATGTAGATAGTGCATCAAACACTTCCCTTTAGTGAACTTGCTAAGTATGCTCGTACTCAACGTATCTTCTTAACCCTTGCTAGATCTCGAAGAAACCAATGGCATTCCTAGGAAATAAGTTACTTGAGGAGTTGAAGATATATGATGGAGATCAATGGAGTCGAAGACCTTACCGGTAGCTATTGAAGACAAGCTGAAGCGTAGAACATAAATAAAACTCCTAGAATCTAAAACCTACTTCTATAGAACAATACTATAGTAGTACTTTCAGGCCTTACCCATATACTAATAGTAGTACTTCTAAGGTAAACTCTGAGTGGATCTTTCTGGTTCTTTCTATATAATATTCCTCACTATTCGAGGAAGTTCTCTAGATCTTTTGTAATATGTTATATGTAAATTAAAGTAATGTCTTGGACCCGCGATGTTTTTGTTGTACTACTCTGAGGGATATAATGCGAATGGAACGGTGTTCCATTGGTGTTATGTCAACGACTATAGTGTACTACATCATGAAGTGGTATGCTGGTTCACCGCACTGATCGAGAAGATGGAAAGGAGAGGTGTGACACCGAGAGGATGGTGTGCCCGGAAGGAGATCTTCCTCTGTTATGTATGTAGCATCCAAGGTAAGTTCTACATGCTAAAAATGGTGAATGAGTGAAGAAATTGAGGTGGGAAGGAGGAGGATCACGACTAGATCTAAGGAGGAAGAAGGAGGGGAAAGTAAAGTGTGGGTGTGGTAGTGGATAGTCACATGTGCAAAGTGGAGCTGCCAAAAAGTGGTTGACACATTCGTGGCGCACATGACCTAGTGCGCCACAAAACTTGCCACAACCGTGGCACACTATGTACACGTGCGCCACAGATGTGTTTGCCTAGTTAGCCAGCATACCTGCAGTGGGTTAGGCGTAGCACATGGGGTGCAAGTGCGCCACGGTTAACCCTCACAACCGTAGCACACATACCCCATGTGCGCTACGGGTATGTGGCATGCGGCCGGCAGGCAACTGGCCCGCACATATCTGTGGCGCACTGTCACCATGTGCGCCACGGTTGTTCTAGTTACTAGTAGGGCACTGCCCACAGGTGAGCCACACATGTTCTACCCTGGGGCACTTCAACCACGTGAGCCACGGATGTGCGGATTACCTATAGCCCTTTTCCTAGTAGTGTTGGTGTAACATACCAGCATTTAGGAACAAACGAAGGGTAGATTTAGGAAATTGTGCATAT
The DNA here is from genome assembly GCA_916181665.1 of Avena sativa. NCBI lineage: Eukaryota > Viridiplantae > Streptophyta > Magnoliopsida > Poales > Poaceae > Avena > Avena sativa. Next base: position 117,180,367 of record OV702298.1, read on the forward strand.
GCATGCATTCATCTGCAAAATGTGGGTAAATTTTTTGCCAAATAAAAACTTAAAGTGATCAGAGTTTCTTTCACTCTCTAAGTTTAGGAATAGCTTTGGAGGGTGATCGTTATAAATTTTGACATGATCTTTATGAATTAGTGTGTTTTGGGGGAAGAATTTGAATTCAAACTTGAAATTTAAGTTTATATTTTAAAAGCTAGGAATTATGATTTAGTAATATTATTTAATCAAGAAATAATATATGGTAACAGAAACTCTAAATAAGAAATTGTAACATCCCAAAAAATTTCCTATTTTGGGATGTTATAAATAAATCAATAGCTTGATTGATTGTTTGACTTTGTTGAAAATTCTCAAAGAGAAGAAACTTTTTGAATAGAAAATCCTCTCAACCTTGAATTCAAAATCTTATATTCTTTTGTTAAGACCTAAGTAGCCATATAGGCAAAAGGGCATGGTTTGTTTAAGGTTTTTAGAGTTGGTGTGCAAGATTTCAAAATTCAAAATCATTAAGCATGCATGACCATCATTGCATATAAACCCTAAGAAAAATTTAGTATTGCCTAAAAGAAAAAAATCAAAACCCTAAATGGGATTTTCCCATTCTAAGTACAACCCTTGAGCTATGGATTTGTCCATAGTAACAATTAAGCAATAAAGTGTCCCATGATGATCTACAGAATTTTAGAAAATTTTGGAGACAAGAATCAACTCATTTGGAGATCATATGAAAAAGATATAAAGTAAATAAGAAAATAGAAAAGGAGAAAAGAATAAACAAAAAAAAAACTAACCTAACCTACCGGCCAGGCCCAGCCCGAGCCGCCCCTCCTCTCTCTATCTGCCGCGTGCAGCGTAGCACAGAGGCCCATCGCAGCCCAGCCACAGCCCGCGTTCCCCTCCCCCTCTCACTGCCATGCGGGCCCCGCGCGGTCATCTCCTTCCTCCTGCCGTGGACGGGAAGAACACCCGATCGATCCGAAATCTCGCGGACTCCTCGTCGTTTCCGGTTGATTTCTTGCCCCTTCTCCACGAATCCCTTCCCCATAAAAACCTGACCCCGCCGCCACTTTTTCCCCTTCCAAAAACACAACAGAAACCCTAGCCCCGACCGATTCGGATCTTGCCGCCGCCATTGTTGATGGACAAGCTGCAGGTCAAGCTCGAGCCCGACGATTTCCGTCGCCCCTCTCCCAGGTGTTCCTCCTATTCTCTTCCCCATACTCAACCGCGTCTCCTCATACAACTTTCCCCTTGCGCAGATCGCCGAACCACCCTCGAATTGCTCGCCGGAGAAGCACCATGGCCACCGCCTCCAGCCGCCTCCCATCGCTGCTCCAGGAAGCGAACATCGACGCTGAGCACGCCATCAGGTTCGCCAAGATGCCCCGCACCCCGTCGCCTACCCCGACGTCGCCAGTAATAGCCACAACACCGCCGCCCTTCATCACCTGAGCCGCTCGCCGTTGTCCGCCATCGACCTCAACGATGATCTCAGAAGGAATCGTTGTCGTCCGTCGGATTCGCTTTGCACGCATTGGATTAGACTCCAAACCTGAAGAGGTACCGTCCACTAGGATCACGCCGCGTGGCACATGCCTTGTCAGCGCGCCGTGTCATCGTCCCAGTCACCGCCAGGTCAGCGCCCAGTCACTGTCCACGTAGCAAAGCATATTCCCTGGAATATTCCCTGCATAATTGAAATTGATGTAAATAGACAGAATTTTGTCCAATCTTGTAAAATTCATATAAAATTTAATACATGTCCAAAAATTATAAATAATATATGGTTGGATTCATAAAATTATGTAGAACAATAATACGGGATTAGATATAACTTTTACAGTACATATTTACTGTAATAAATTAAATGGTTTAATGAGCTTTTTAGACATAATAAATCATAGTAAATTATCTGTAGATCCTAAAAATACAAATAAAGAGTCTATGGATTCATAATTTCATATAAAACATTAATATGCTATTAAATCCAAATTTTTGCGGTGTAAAATTACTGTAGTGATTTAAATAGTTTTAATGGACTTTTAGAGTATTAAATTCATAGTAAATAATTTATAACTCAGAAAAATATGAATAATATGTCTCTGGAATCACATTATCATGTAGATTACAGATATGTATTTAGTTTGAATTTTAGACAACAGAAATTGTTTAAATGATTTAAACTCCATTAAACACTATTTAAATCATAAGAAAAGATTTATAACTCCGATAAAGTTGAATCCAATTGCTACTGGTTAGTATAAATGCCGTCTATCCAATACACTTTAGATACAAATTTAATACGGCAATTAGTACAGAAGTTTCAACAGAACTATTAAAACCCCTAGATTGGCAATCAAGTATTAATAATAGATATCCTATTGCATTAAATGATCTCCTGCATGCATCATGTGTTGTAGTATTGTTCAGAGAACTAATTACAACCATTATGACTTTTTAAACCATCATGCATGTTTTCGATCATCCTTGTTGTGTTTGCTATGTTTGCAATTGTTTTGATTGGAACTACCTTGTCCTCGTATTAGATTGTTTAGAGAGTGCGATTGCTGCGGAGAAATACAATCAACACCCATATTATCAACATAAGGCAAGTTACACCACTTGTTCATAATTTTGTCCCAGTTTTGATTCTATGCATGTGATCTTCAAAATTCTGTAGTGTGCATGTGTAGGATGATCTAGTAGAATTTTTCCTCAGTATTATTTTGCAAGTGCGATGATTTTGTAGTATGCCATGAGTAGCTCTATACTTAGGATTTCCTATCCCAATAGGTTACCCCTGTTTTTGCTAAGTATTGCTTGCTATGCTATATATATACAAAGTACCGTTGGGGGGTTCGAAAGACAAAGAATTTTTCTAAGTATAAAGGCTCTCTAGAGCAAATTTTCTTCTCAAATCCACTTCAAAATAAAACTAAGTTTTCTTCTGGGCGGAATGGTTGTCGGGTCAACGAGTGTGAATTTTGGTGGAGGACGGCCGCCCAGGAATCAAAGAAGTCTGCCATGTTTCAGAATTCAGAAGCTTCCAGTGCAACCACAATACATTATGGGCTCTGTCTTGGCCTAGTACTTAGTGGGAAACCTCACCTGGGTACCAACATTTGGAGGATTCTGGGCACGGTTGGATCCGGAAGGTAGAGGGGCTACTAAGGGAAAGCCTCGCCATGGTCTTGTCGGTAAAAGGACTTGATCGTGGATTGTGGGTAAAGTGCACAAACTCTCGAGAGTATTGCAATCTGATCGATCAGCCGTGTTCACGGTAACAGAACAACAATGAGCGTCTGAAGGATGGAGCCTCTGAAGGATCTTCCTCTCTCTTTTCAAAAACAAAGTTTTGAAACCCCATGGCGTGCGTAATATCGCCAATGGGTGGGAATTTGGGAACTTGGTGTGTAATATCCAAGTGATGCTTGGTGCGTAATATCCAAGTGTTTGGTTGTTTGGACACTTGGTGCGTAATATCCTCGTGTGCCACTCGACCGTATTATATCCAAGTGTTTGGTTGTTTGGACACCTGGTGCGTAATATCCTCGTGTGCCACTCGACCTTATTTTATCAAAGCAAATGTTTACAAAGTAGGACAATCCTCTCTTCTTCTCTCTACTTAAGAAAATTAGCTTTGAGCAAATGAACTCTACAGCCTATACCAGCCTTGCATGTAGAGATAGTCTTTTCTCTCCTTGGTGTAATTTGCCAATACATTCAAAGTATTGACCCAACTTGTTGGCTGCACGTTTCATGTGCAGAATTTCAGAGATCGTTGAAAGGTGCGCTAGGATTGCGGGTCTTCACTCAACCAGCCTGTGGCATTGATGGGACTCCAAGTTGTATTTATATCGCTTCTGTTGTAATAATGTAAACTCTGGATTATTCGATTCATGTAATAAAGACTTGTGTTTTACATGATATTTCATCGACTGTGAGTGCTAGCTATTGATCCAGGGACTAGCATGTTAATCACAGGGACTTAGGATCCTTACCGATCCGAGGTCACTACAGATGGTATCAGAGCATAAGTTGACTGTAGATCGTGACCCTAGACATGGAAAAAACCTTAGGACAAATATTTTCTAAGTTATTTTAGAAAACTCTTATACTTCTGATCAACTACCTTTGGGTTTTAAAATTTCTTAAGTCTCATCTTTTCAACATTAGAAAATGACCACCACACACTTCAAGAAGAAACTTTTCTCAAGATTACCTTTTCAAAGAAGATCATCTCAATGTTTCGATTAAGTTGGTACTTGAAGACCTCCATGAAAGATGTTCCAAGACTGATGATACAAGATTAAAGACTTCAAAGGCCTTAAGTCAATGTTATTAACTAAAGAACTCGAAAGATTGAAGATTATGAAGAACATGAAGACTATCAAGAGCACGAAGACTTTTGGAGACTCGAAGCCTCGAAGATTCCAAGTGACCTATTAGGAACCAAACCCGAATAAGATTTCGCTAAATATAGATGCGACAAATTGTTTGCTATCTTGTATGGTTTATTACCTTAGCTAATAAAAACCTGTTTTCTAAATAAAAAATTCTTGTATGGGCTATTCTTCTTCTTCCATATTCCATTCGTTCCTACTCTAAACCTTGGTCAACTCGACGGATGGACCATATCAATAAGGAGGGCAAGGAACTCAACTCCACCAAGCATAAGAGCCACGCCGATGCAAAGAAGTGGATGCTCCAGGTTGAAGAAAGAATGAAGGATGCCAACATTGAAGTCAACAGAATGGTTCATTATGCCACCCAATTCCTAAAAGACGAGGCTGCAACCTAGTGGGAGATGCAACATGCCATTAATGATCATCAAGGGATGATATCTTGGGGAGAATTTAAAGAGGTTCTACTACAATCTCGCCTCGTCACTCGTATACCAAAAACCCAAGAAGTTGAAGCCCCGAAACAGTTAGCTTGCACGATCTGTGGAGAAACAGGACATATCACCAAGGAGCATCATGATCAACGCCCCTACTGTGAAGGAAGGCACCCATCAGAAGATTGTCCCACCTCTCAAAGTTACATGCTTCCTGTGCGAAGGGACCAATCACAACCCCGCTCAATGCACCACTACCCGGTGGTACATCAACTGAATCAGCAAGTCAGAGACGGAATGCGCCAATACCTCCTGAAACTCTGCGAGGACACGACAAAGACAAGGGATGGATTCAAGACTCTAGACACCGCACCCAAAGTCATCACTTCGCAATACTCGACATATGAAAGGAATTCCCATTTCCCCAAACTGGCTCAAGGAAACGATCAAGGCTTCCAAATTCTGAGGTAGAGCATGGAGAATCGTAAGAGGAAGTCCACATTCCACAAGCACACCTCCGGATCATACCAGAGACATCACGCCACTTCTCCACCGCCCCACGAGCATAATGACTTCCATTTGAACAAGCACAATGGCCACAACGGTCACAAGCATCAAAACAGGAATGGAGGAAATTTCACCAATGGCGGAAAAAGGAAGGACACGAGTAAAGTCCTTTGTTTCATCTGTCGCAAACCTGATACTATGTCGTTGATTGCCTAGAACCGAAGAATGGTAATAGGAATGGAAATAAAAGAATTCATCCTCCTGTTAATGCCATTGTGCACCACGACTCTGCGGACGAAGCACACAAATCTCCACATCGAGACAGTTGACGATAAAACCTCAAATCATTCAATTGAGAGGATTCGACAAACACAATATTTTAAGGGTGGTAGTACCCTAGTGTGAACCAAACCTATTTCTTGCTAGCTTTCTCGAATCTCGAGGACGAGATTCCTTTTAAGGGTGGTAGTCTGTAACATCCCAAAAAATTTCCTATTTTGGGATGTTATAAATAAAATCAATAGCTTGATTGATTGTTTGACTTTGTTGAAAATTCTCAAAGAGAAGAAACTTTTTGAATAGAAAATCCTCTCAACCTTGAATTCAAAATCTTATATTCTTTTGTTAAGACCTAAGTAGCCATATAGGCAAAAGGGCATGGTTTGTTTAAGGTTTTTAGAGTTGGTGTGCAAGATTTCAAAATTCAAAATCATTAAGCATGCATGACCATCATTGCATATAAACCCTAAGAAAAATTTAGTATTGCCTAAAAGAAAAAAATCAAAACCCTAAATGGGATTTTCCCATTCTAAGTACAACCCTTGAGCTATGGATTTGTCCATAGTAACAATTAAGCAATAAAGTGTCCCATGATGATCTACAGAATTTTAGAAAATTTTGGAGACAAGAATCAACTCATTTGGAGATCATATGAAAAAGATATAAAGTAAATAAGAAAATAGAAAAGGAGAAAAGAATAAACAAAAAAAAACTAACCTAACCTACCGGCCAGGCCCAGCCCGAGCCGCCCCTCCTCTCTCTATCTACCGCGTGCAGCATAGCACAGAGGCCCATCGCAGCCCAGCCACAGCCCGCGTTCCCCTCCCCCTCTCACTGCCATGCGGGCCCCGCGCGGTCATCTCCTTCCTCCTGCCGTGGACGGGAAGAACACCCGATCGATCCGAAATCTCGCGGACTCCTCGTCGTTTCCGGTTGATTTCTTGCCCCTTCTCCACGAATCCCTTCCCCATAAAAACCTGACCCCGCCGCCACTTTTTCCCCTTCCAAAAACACAACAGAAACCCTAGCCCCGACCGATTCGGATCTTGCCGCCGCCATTGTTGATGGACAAGCTGCAGGTCAAGCTCGAGCCCGACGATTTCCGTCGCCCCTCTCCCAGGTGTTCCTCCTATTCTCTTCCCCATACTCAACCGCGTCTCCTCATACAACTTTCCCCTTGCGCAGATCGCCGAACCACCCTCGAATTGCTCGCCGGAGAAGCACCATGGCCACCGCCTCCAGCCGCCTCCCATCGCTGCTCCAGGAAGCGAACATCGACGCTGAGCACGCCATCAGGTTCGCCAAGATGCCCCGCACCCCGTCGCCTACCCCGACGTCGCCAGTAATAGCCACAACACCGCCGCCCTTCATCACCTGAGCCGCTCGCCGTCGTCCGCCATCGACCTCAACGATGATCTCAGAAGGAATCGTTGTCGTCTGTCGGATTCGCTTTGAACGCATTGGATTAGACTCCAAACCTGAAGAGGTACCGTCCACTAGGATCACGCCGCGTGGCACATGCCTTGTCAGCGCGCCGTGTCATCGTCCCAGTCACCGCCAGGTCAGCGCCCAGTCACTGTCCACGTAGCAAAGCATATTCCCTGGAATATTCCCTGCATAATTGAAATTGATGTAAATAGACAGAATTTTGTCCAATCTTGTAAAATTCATATAAAATTTAATACATGTCCAAAAATTATAAATGATATATGGTTGGATTCATAAAATTGTGTAGAACAATAATACGGGATTAGATATAACTTTTACAGTACATATTTACTGTAATAAATTAAATGGTTTAATGAGCTTTTTAGACATAATAAATCATAGTAAATTATCTGTAGATCCTAAAAATACAAATAAAGAGTCTATGGATTCATAATTTCATATAAAACATTAATATGCTGTTAAATCCAAATTTTTGCGGTGTAAAATTGTTGTAGTGATTTAAATAGTTTTAATGGACTTTTAGAGTATTAAATTCATAGTAAATAATTTATAACTCAGAAAAATATGAATAATATGTCTCTGGAATCACATTATCATGTAGATTACAGATATGTATTTAGTTTGAATTTTAGACAACAGAAATTGTTTAAATGATTTAAACTCCATTAAACACTATTTAAATCATAAGAAAAGATTTATAACTCCGATAAAGTTGAATCCAATTGCTACTGGTTAGTATAAATGCCCTCTATCCAATACACTTTAGATACAAATTTAATACGGCAATTAGTACAGAAGTTTCAACAGAACTATTAAAACCCCTAGATTGGCAATCAAGTATTAATAATAGATATCCTATTGCATTAAATGATCTCCTGCATGCATCATGTGTTGTAGTATTGTTCAGAGAACTAATTACAACCATTATGACTTTTTAAACCATCATGCATGTTTTCGATCATCCTTGTTGTGTTTGCTATGTTTGCAATTGTTTTGATTGGAACTACCTTGTCCTCGTATTAGATTGTTCGGAGAGTGCGATTGCTGCGGAGAAATACAATCAACACCTATCAACATAAGGCAAGTTACACCACTTGTTCATAATTTTGTCCCAGTTTTGATTCTTGGCATGTGATCTTCAAAATTCTGTAGTGTGCATGTGTAGGATGATCTAGTAGAATTTTTCCTCAGTATTATTTTGCAAGTGCGATGATTTTGTAGTATGCCATGAGTAGCTCTATACTTAGGATTTCCTATCCCAATAGGTTACCCCTGTTTTTGCTAAGTATTGCTTGCTATGCTATATATATACAAAGTACCGTTGGGGGTTCGAAAGACAAAGAATTTTTCTAAGTATAAAGGCTCTCTAGAGCAAATTTTCTTCTCAAATCCACTTCAAAATAAAACTAAGTTTTCTTCTGGGCGGAATGGTTGTCGGGTCAACGAGTGTGAATTTTGGTGGAGGACGGCCGCCCAGGAATCAAAGAAGTCTGCCATGTTTCAGAATTCAGAAGCTTCCAGTGCAACCACAATACATTATGGGCTCTGTCTTGGCCTAGTACTTAGTGGGAAACCTCACCTGGGTACCAACATTTGGAGGATTCTGGGCACGGTTGGATCCGGAAGGTAGAGGGGCTACTAAGGGAAAGCCTCGCCATGGTCTTGTCGGTAAAAGGACTTGATCGTGGATTGTGGGTAAAGTGCACAAACTCTCGAGAGTATTGCAATCTGATCGATCAGCCGTGTTCACGGTAACAGAACAACAATGAGCGTCTGAAGGATGGAGCCTCTGAAGGATCTTCCTCTCTCTTTTCAAAAACAAAGTTTTGAAACCCCATGGCGTGCATAATATCGCCAATGGGTGGGAATTTGGGAACTTGGTGTGTAATATCCAAGTGACGCTTGGTGCGTAATATCCAAGTGTTTGGTTGTTTGGACACTTGGTGCGTAATATCCTCGTGTGCCACTCGACCGTATTATATCCAAGTGTTTGGTTGTTTGGACACCTGGTGCATAATATCCTCGTGTGCCACTCGACCTTATTTTATCAAAGCAAATGTTTACAAAGTAGGACAATCCTCTCTTCTTCTCTCTACTTAAGAAAATTAGCTTTGAGCAAATGAACTCTACAGCCTATACCAGCCTTGCATGTAGAGATAGTCTTTTCTCTCCTTGGTGTAATTTGCCAATACATTCAAAGTATTGACCCAACTTGTTGGCTGCACGTTTCATGTGCAGAATTTCAGAGATCGTTGAAAGGTGCGCTAGGATCGCGGGTCTTCACTCAACCAGCCTGTGGCATTGATGGGACTCCAAGTTGTATTTATATCGCTTCTGTTGTAATAATGTAAACTCTGGATTATTCGATTCATGTAATAAAGACTTGTGTTTTACATGATATTTCATCGACTATGAGTGCTAACTATTGATCCAGGGACTAGCATGTTAATCACAGGGACTTAGGATCCTTACCGATCCGAGGTCACTACAGAAATACAATCGAACAAATGAATATTTATTCCATATATTTATTCCATGAATAAGTTATAAAATGTAACTCATTAAGTCAATAAAGAATCTTTACAGAAATAAAATTACAAAAAGAGGAATATTTACATATTAATGATCTATTACAAAATTCCTTACAAAAGAATGAAATAAAAATTACAAAGGATTACATATGTCTAAAAGAAAACCTATACTAATCTTGTATCTTCAAATCTTGTACCTGCAAAACAAAGATCAAACAAAAAGGAAAATAAATGTCAAGTTATTAATTTTTACTCTCAGTAGAGAGAAGTGAGATGCACTGCTCAATTTTACATCATTGAGTAAATCTATTAGGGGCAAGTTTCACCAATATGAAAGAATCTAATCTTTCATAATAAATAAGTCATAAGTCAAATGATCATAGCAAGTAAAGGGGCACGTTTCACCAGGCAGGTTAATAGTAACAAGATCAAAAGGTAGAACACCTCATTGAGCATATCCACAACCATGAAGTAGACACACAAGTAGCTCACTCACCAAAATGCATGGGTGTGATGTCGACACAGCCACAACTCCTTCAACAAGTAAAATATCCAAGCACAGTCGTGGGAAAGCACTAGTGCACCGCTCCATTGCTCACACCACACAAGAACAAGCAGCTCAGCCAAAGCCAAGCAAACCATCCAACAAAACTCTACACCAGATCAACCCAAACATCACCAGATGGTGACATATGGAGGGGGAATTAGGTGGATAGCAAGGCCAAGCCACATGAGCTAGGAGGAGCAGGCTAGATCAAGGCCAAGCACAGGAACCATGGGAAACAAGAACAGCATCAGGAGGTGAAGGACAGGATCAAGCCAGCAACACCACCAGCACAACAAACCACTACAATCTTCAGTTTTTGTGGTGAGTGTCATAAACATCCACATGATCTGTTCATCTTATCCAAACAGAAATATGTGTTGATTCATAAGACAACCTCTCAATGATCACCCAAGTGGGGTGAACCTATCCTAGAGGTTTTAAATATAAAGGTCAGAACCAAACTCTATCAAAAACACCAAAATCTCATACCAGCCTCACAGATTTGGTGATACCAAAGGCAACTTATATATTCCATCATCTGTTCTTATAAAATCTGGGCACATCTCCAAGAAGGAGTAGCACCTCAGATCTTATAAGCTACAAACAAATCCATTAACTTAACCAACTAGGATCCAAGATTTAGTAAGCAACTATGATGCCTTAGACAATTTTGAAAGTGACAGCAACATAGGAACTTAGTTCCTAAAGCCTCAGACCAGCATCATAGGCATGATCAATAAGTGAACTTTTCAACTTATTATTAAGCACTTATCAAGTCTCAAGTACTGACCTTAAGTAAAGCCAACAACCAGATCAACTTGTGTACCATTCTAAAATGGTTTCACAAGAAATGATCTTACAGCTAAGCCAACAAGATAGTCTAGCTTTCATAAATAAACTAGTAGACCAATATATTTCATTTCCCTGAGACCATACTCAGAGATCATTCAATATATCCATTCATTTTCAAAGAAGCATTAGACTCTATTGAATAAATTTAGTCTATGGATAACATATAAGCCAACAAACACTGATGCAGTGAATCATCACTGATAGTGTTACTGTCAGTATAAAGATACTGACAGAAGATGAACACATTAAGCCACCATATTATCAACCAGAGGCAACACTAAGTAACACTAGCATCAGATCAACACTAACATCATACCAACACTAGCATCAGGTCAACACAATTTTCACTAAGCATCATTACCAGACCATAGCATCATTTTACAAGCACCAGGGATGAACCCTAGAATCAGCAAACACTAAATATAGATTGGCCACTAGATACACACAGAGGGACTCGAGGTAGCTTGACGTAGTAGTGTTCATAGAGACACAACTCACCAGAGGTCCTCGCTGAAGAATTGAAGAGGAAGCAGAAGGGCCAATGAGCTCGTGGCAGCACGGGGAGCACCCCAGAGGGCGCTGCAACCCGCACCAGCCACGGCGGCGGCCATAGCACTGCACACCACCACGGGAGGATCAGCAGCGGCAGTAGCAGCACCATCCCAAACCCTAGGGTTTGGGAACGGGGCTAGCTTGGCCATAAGAGGGCTCTGAAATCAAATCGAAGCGGAGAAGATGGACAAGCGTGGTTGACAACCTCGCCCTGCACCACGGCAGCGGCCAGGGGGACCATGACGGCGAGCATCGTACGGCGGCGGCGCCAGCATCCCACGGGGTCGAGGAGGAGAGGAGGTGTGGTCAAGAGAGAGAGAGAGAATGGGCCAATAGGGCCAAAACCCTTCGGGGTGTCTTTTTGGTCAAAGTAACTTGGGCCAAATTGGCCCAATAAGCCCAATAGAACTAGCCCAAAACTTAAAAGAAGTCTTAATAATTAATAAAAGACCAAACTACCCCTAGAGTTAAATAAATCCTCGAAAATAAAATAGAAAACTAAAAATTGTAAATAAAATATTTCTGGATTTATAACCTATTTAATTAAATTAATAAATAATTTCTATAAATATTATTTTTAGTCAAGAATATTACAATATATATTCCTTAAGGGAATTTTATAAAATTATAGAAAGAGGATAAAAATAAATAAAAATCACTTTTATTATGTATTATTAATGTAGTATTTTAGAAAAAATGCTAAATAAATATTTGAAGTTATAAAAAGAAATTCTTTTATTTAAATATTAATTCTTAAAATAATTATTAAATGAATAAATATAGGAATTGATATTAAATTTTAATTCTAAAAATAAATTATTACCTTACAAAATGGCAAATATAATATTCAATAAATATTAAAGATTATTTTTTTGAAGGGAAATCCTTTATTACTTAAAGGAATTCTTGAAACTAAAATAATGGGGAAAACACACAAAGAAAAATAAATGATAAATAATGCATTACATTACTATGCATATTCATTTTGCTTCTTTAAATATTGTCCTTACCGGGCAATAATGATGTTTTGTAGACATAGAAGCTCAAGGTCCAGTGCAAGCATCCGACTTCACTACCTTGCAATCACAAGGCAAGTTCATCACTTGCTCGTGTCCTTTGAAGAGTCTTTATCAAAGTATTTGTAAATTGTGTGTTATCATCTATGCTTCAAAGAAACAAAGTATTATTTTCTCAAGTAAAGAAATTGTTGATATCATCCTAAGTGATGATATAATGGAGCAATAGAACTTAGGTTCTATTTGCAAAAATGATGCTCAACTAGGAAGTTAACAACCCATGGCATCAACGATTCTAGCGTCGTATATAACGCGTTAGCCATGAGATTTGGAATGGGACAGAGAAGTCAGCTGTATCCTTTTCCTTTTGTATGGAGGCAAGACTATCTTAACGTGATGTTGTGATTCCTTGTGAAGATCTAACATATGGGTGGGCACCCTTAGGCCCCATGTTTTTGATGTCTAGATTATCTATGAGTGGCTGCTGGGGGTTTAGCCAGACCTATAAGGTACTTACCTGGGCATCACCAGCTCATAGAGACTTCGGGAACTCATCAGGGTTTTAGCCTTCCCGGAAGGGGGCTTAACGGAGGTGAGCCAGCCCCGAAGGATCGTGCAGACATATGGGGTCGCGGAAAGGGCAGTGATTGGCTTGGACCAACTACTGGGCCCCACATCATGGAATTGTGGACGGGAAAGTACACCCGGTTGTGCAACAAGGAGTTGATCTCTCATGGGTAAAGTAACTCACCTCTACAGAGTGTAAGAATTGTAACTTGTTACTCCCTGTTCCGGGAAGGAGCTACGAACGCGGCAGGAAAGGAACTCCACGAAAGTTCTGGTCAACCTGTGAAGGCGGATGGTCATAGATTTTCACAATAAAATCAAGCTTTGAAGAAAGGTTTACGAAAACTGCATAGTGCCAAGGAATTATAGTCCGAGGTGGTAGATAGAGCATCAAACTTCCCACCTTGAATATAATGAACTTGCTAGGTAACGCTGTTACTCACCTTTTCCTTTGATCCCCTGCTTAGACTCTGAGGATCCAGAAGAAACCCCAATGTATGCATCTGAAAGTCAAGATGGGGTCTTTTATGAAGAACCCAATATATACGGTGCCATGGAAGGGGTGGACTACGATGTCGTCTACGGAGGAGAGCACCAGGAGTCGGAATAATTACCATAGTTCTAGGAGCCAATTGAGTCGAGCAACATGAAAAATATATAACAATAAGTTGTTGAGCTCAATTTGGAGTTTAAGTTGTCACTTTAAATCTTCCACTAAAATACTTTATATTTGGTTTGTAAGTTGAATATTTTGAAGAATTGAACTTCTGGTATTGTAATAATAATAATAATAATGTGTGTATGTTTGTAAATTGGACCCGCAATGTTTCTGTTGTACCACTCTGAGGGAGGTGATATTTAAGGAACGGTGTTCTGTGGATGTCATTACAAAGACTATAGTGTACTACACATGTAGTGGTATGCTGGGTCACCGCAGTTGGTCTCATACCATTTAGACCTGTAAAACAATTCTTGTTAAAAAGAGAATTTTTCAATAGAACTGACTTTGGGATTTTTCCAAGGACATTTTGTTAATTATTTTGAAATGGTTCGAACTCTCAAATATCATAAACTTAAATATCTACAATAAACTATTAGGAAAATTTTATTTGAGCTACAGATAATTTCTAGTGAGGTATTCCCTAAAACTAGGGTTTATTTCACTAGAAAATCCATAACTAATTAAAGAAAATTGGTAAAATATTGAAACCACTTTTGTTGGCTTGGTTCATTCAATACCCATCTGATGAAAACCTTTTTTGTACATTGATATCATACATAACTTGGTCTTGGTTTAAAACCCCTTTTATTATGTAGTTTTGGACATATAAATCACAAAAGAAACTCAATAAATGCAACCAAAGTAATTCCTTTCGCTATCAACTCAATTTATCAAAACCTACTGAAGTAAGTGATTTTGTTGTGTGTTTGTTTTCTGTACTGTATTGGTGTTGTATGGTTTGTATTGATTATGGCCTTGCTTGCTTGCATGTATGATCTGTGACGACGATAGATGCAATTATATCGAAGGTAAAGAGGAGGATATCATTAGTTTTATGGTTTTCTAAGAAGAAGCCCAGGGACATATTGCCATACTACTGATCACGAGAAAGCCACATTCTTGCTCATAAGCCCTTGTCCTACTATTTTACTTATGCATGCTGTATCTACTTATTTATGCAAGTGCATTGTTTTACTATATGATGATTTATATGGGGAGAAGGCTTGTCTCCTCCAAACCATTACCCCTTTAGTACCACTAGGTACAACCCCTTTGTTGACACTGACTTGTCCCTAGTATAGTAAGTGGTGAATAACACCACCCTCCTTTGGAGACCCCATTTTACATAAAGCAAAAATATAGGATGGGAAGACCCTGGAGAAAGTTTATAAAATGTTTTATGATAAAACCATAGTGAGGTGTAACATCCCTAAAATCATGATTTCAAAGTTTGCATATCATTCATGCATGCATATAGATTTGAGATCAATTTCAAACTCATTTCAGAAAAAACAGAAGCACATAGTGCTATGATTTTATGTGAGCAGATTTAAATCAAATGGCCATCCCCATTTGAAAGTTTGAATGTTTAGGAACCTTGATTGTTTGCCTTCTTTGTTGAAAGGATTGTGTGTAGAATTTAAACCAAAGTTTACAATTTCGAAATGGTTTCCAAATACCATTTTTTTCAAATATTTGCAAATCAGATGCAAGTCCCTGATTATTTTGTCCCCCAAGTTTGACCAAGCCTTTACTTAGCAACCACTTGACTTTGTGCCTATTTTTGAGGCTACTACACACTGCAAAAATCCCAAGAAAATTTGAATTCCAATGAAACTTGAATTCGTTTGAAAACCATTTCAGAAAATCGAAACAGAAAAAAAAAGGAGTAAACAAAAGAAAAGGGCCAGGCGCCACCAATCTGGCCCACCATCAGAACAGGCCCAGCTAGCCCACCCGGGCCATTCCTCTCCCTCTCGCACGCGCGAGCGCACCCACACAGCCGCTGACGACCAGACCCCACCTCCTCTTCGCGCGTTTCGCTGACGAGCGGGCCCTCTCCACGTCGCCCTCGTCTTCCCCAAACCGCGCCCGCGACCACGTCGCCGCTGCTGTCAAGGCCGGTAATGGCGCGGAGTAATTAGCCTTAATGCCGCAGGCGTTTCCTGTCGCGCCTGGGCCTATTTAATCCCCTCTGCACCGCGAGCATTTCCCCCCACTCTCCTCGCTTACTCCGCCACCAGGCTGCGCGCATTTGCTCTCGAAGCCCCGCAGTACCGACGACTACGGCAACCGATTCCGGTGAGCCTCGACCATCCCCCTCTCTCTGGTTCAAACGATGATGCCTAGCTTGATCTTGCGCATACGCTGACGCCTTTATTTTGCCTGCTCGTGACCCAGGTCGTCGTTTCCGTTCACGACCGAAACCACCTACGCCGCCGATAGACTCCGGCGACCAATTAAGGTAAAACCCGAGCGCCCCTTGCCCCCTCTTTCATACGAGATTGTTCGCCTGTGTTTTGTGCACCCCCTGACCCCTCTGGTTCGTGCTAGGGCGATGCCAAACCTCGCCAGTGACCTCATCTGCAAGCAACAGACGCCGCCGCAACTCCGACGAGCCCCTGAGACCGTGCCAGCGCGCCCCTTCGCAAACCAACGCCACGTTGAGCTTCAGCACGCCACCGCGGTTCTGGTAAGCTACTTCCCCCACTCCCGCGCGACCTAGATACCAGCGCCGCCGCTGTCAGACGCGCCGCCGCCAGTCGCCGCCGCTAGCGCCGCTCGTGTTTGGTCAGAACGATTAGGAGCGTTAGATGCAGATCCTGCGGCTGAGATTAGAACGTGAGCGAAGAGGTAAGCGCGCATCTGAGCCGCCAGATCTTACTTAGATCCTACGGCCCGCAGAGCTCGATCCGGCCAAATCGGTACGCGCCAATAGAAACATGACGCGTGGCTAGAGTTTAAATCAAAAACAGAATTCAAATCAGATTTAGATCCAAATTTCAAATGGCTATAACTTTTGATTCCCACGTTAGATTTTTGCAAATTTTATACCGTTGGAATCAGGGAGACAAGCCCTTTCTGAATCTGCAATGTGTTTAACAAAAAGTTTCTGTTAAAATGACTTTTTATGCAGAAACATATTTAGGTCCATTTTGAGTATAGAATTTGTTTAGTAAATTGTTTTAGTGCTAAATAAGTTTAGTTAGCAAGCTTTTTGACTTGGTTATGTTTCTGTATCATGCACTTGCTTGGTGGGTTTTCAAAAATCATCACTTAGCATTTTCTTGCATGCATGCATTCATATTTTTGTTTGTATATGAATTGTGTGTAATTTGTGCTACAAATTTTTGTGTAGATTTTTCTAGTGACTGTGATTGTGAAGAGTGCTACTCTTCCCATTACCAAGGCAAGTGGTACTTCATGAATATTTCCATCCCTATATTTTGTACAAGCATTAGAAATATTTTGCTAAGTCTGCATGTTACTATTTTGCCAAATGCTATGTTGGGAAATCCTAAGTAGTTGTAGAATTGTAGAATTGCTAGGGAATTGCCTAAGTTAAGTTACTATGCCATGCTTAGCCTAGCTAGTAGCAAACAAGGGTTGGTAAAGTATATACATGATATGATGAAAATGTTTCTAAGTCTTTGGACTTATGTTTTTCTTAATAAAACAACTAAGTCAATGAACCTCCTGGGTGGAATGAGACTTGAATGGTGGTTTTTGGTTGAGTGGTTACACAAGTCCCATGGATATGGTTTACCTTGTGTATCACACTTGTGGTATGCCACCCAGGCACAAAGGGATTTGGAGGCCAAGTGTTGACAAGCTTATAGTGCAACCACTTGGCAATATGGGCTCTGCCTTGATCATATAGGTTGCTAGAACTTAGCCTTTTGGACAGTTGGTGGTAGTGGGAATGATAGGTTGGAGCGCGTCCATTTGGCTAAGGAAAGGCTTCTGAAAGGTCCTGTCTTGGGAAACCAAGTCTGGTGGGGAAAGTGCACAACCTCTGCAGATGGAAAATCTAAGTACTTAGCCAAGTCCACGGTAATGGACAATTTGAGCATCAAGACATGGAAGCTACAAGAAGCTCATCACTCCAACTTCTAAGTAAAACTTGTGGGTGAACAAGGGTGAAGTACCTCAATGTCTATTGATGGTTTCTTGGGAAAGTTTTTGACAAAGAAAAACTTAGTGATTTCAACTAATAGGAAAAACCTATTTTGAGCAAAGCAAGCCAAGCTACACTTAGCCAAAATGCATATAGTAATATAGTCCACTTAAAATTTACTAAGGTATCACTTGCCAATACTATTCCAAAGTATTGACCCACTGTGGCTGTAACTTGTGATGTTGCAGGTTACTCCGATGATGATTAGGTGTCATGAGTCTACACTCAACATGCTTGCCTGTGGCACATGAAGATGAAGACTTATGTTTATTTACTTATTCCAAAACTCTTGTATTAGGCCTGTGGCCCTGAGTTGTAAAAGACTATGTTTTATCTCTGGAATGGATGTAATAAATGACCTTTGTATCTGTGTACTTCATCTTAAACTGTGGATGCTAGCAGTGATCCAGGGACTAGCATTGCAATCACAGGGATCCTTTTCCTTTACAAAGGAGGGATCTTACAGATGGTATCAGAGCACTGTGTTGCCTGTAGGATTATGACCCTAGGATTGGAGACCACTAAGGAAAAAAATTCAACTACTTCTACACTTGTCTATTCTTCTCGTAAACTTTTCTAATCTTCTCATTCTCATCTCTATTTGTAGATGAACTCCATCAACGAAGCCGTGAAGAAAGGACCACTCATGACCATGACCTTGGAGTGTGAGACTGAGTTCCCCAAAATTCTCAAGGACCTCATGGTGGCCATTGAAATACATGGTGCAGCTGTGTACAAAGGCTTTCCAGTGATGGATGAAGGAGTTGAGTACTGGTGGGTACAACTTCACTTGTACAAAAGCAAGGAAGACAACCACAAAGAAAGAGGATTCGGCATGTATACCAACACTGTGGTGCACACCACATTCTTTGAGTCAGCAAGAGAAGCAGCTTGGAGGACTATCAAAGAACTTAGTGCTGGAGTCAAGTGCAGAATGCTCAACCTCCAAAAAGACTTAGAGAAAGAGAAGGAACATACCCAAGAGTTGGAAGCCACCAACCAAACCTTAAGAGGAGATATCATAGACTTAGTGATGGAATCATGTGAGCAAGATAGGCTGATTGCCTCTAGGAACATTGTGTTAGCCAACAGATCCAGTGAGATAGGATTGTAAACGCACTTCGTTAGTTGGACCACCACCTATCACCTTATTTTCCAAATGATACCTTAAATAAGTTTGAACCTTGGTTGATGTAATGGATTCATGTATGCATGACTTGTGTGATTTTGTGTTCCAAGGATATGTATGAGAAGTTTGTCTTGTTTTATCTTAAATTGTGTTGTCCTAACTTTTCTATCTTATAAATAGATGCCTATTACCATCAGCACTGTTGAGGAGTTCCAGGTTACCCGCTTTGGTCCTCGTATCGTTGAGCTTACCACCTTGCTCAATCTCCCTCTTCCCACCATCATGGTGCACCCACTCACCAAGTTCGAGAGGAAGGACCTCTGAGGCTTCAAGGTGAACCAGCCCGGACGCCAGACAGAGCCTACTACGGAGGCCATCGTCTTCAAGCTTATGCACGATGACAGGGAGAGAGGCATCGAGGTAGTCATGCAGGACCTGATAGGACGTCTGCTAGGCCGTCACTCCCGACAGGTTAGAGGCACCCACTTCCACGTCTTCGGAAGACGTGATGAGGATGGAGAGTCCATTGACTTCGAGGACGACTCGAGGGACGCAGCAGAGCCGATACGTCTCTATCTCCAGGACTTAGAGTCTCTCATTAGGCACGTGGACACGGACAGGACCAATGTCATGCTCAGTAATGACGAGCTCCAGGTGCAGCTTCGCGAGAACGACAAGCTTTTCGCACAGCAGGACGAGATAGTCAAGGAAATGGAGGCGAAGTTCGAGACCCAGGACCGGAAGTTCAAGAGTCAGGAGAAACACGTCCAGGATAGGAACAAGAAGATCCGGGACATGACTGAAGAACTGAAGTCCAAGGATTTCGAGCTAGAGCAGCAGCAGATGGCGATTGAGAGACTTCGTTCCCAGAAGAGGGCTCTCAAGGCCAAGATCGAGTCCTTGACCACTACCATTGAGGAGAACAAGACCGCGATGGAGAACGCAGGTCTTACCTTTGTCGAGGAGGAGATTGATGTTGATGAGTAGACTTGACTACTCGTTTATCTTTCATTATCGTACTTGTTATTTGTGAACTTGTTATTGGACCATCCGACATGTGGATGGCTTGCCACTTGTGTGTTTTACTTTGTGAACTTGTTATCTGGTTGTTGAACTTTTATCTTCTGTTGCATGCTTGTGTTTGCTTATGTGATGTAATGTGCATAAAACATCTATGGGTATCTTATTCTTATCTCTATTTGAACAAACCACAGATGCCTCCCCGTCGCGCAAACCCCAACCCCAACAACAACAACATAACTCCGGAAATGCAGCAAATGATGAATGCTCAAACACAGCTTATGCAGATGATGACAACATTCATCCAGAACCAGAATAATAACAACAACAACAACAACCCCAATAACAACAACAATAACAACAACAACAACCCTCTAGGCTTCGATATGCTCACCAGATTTCTGCGTTTGAGGCCAGCTAAGTTCTCGGGGACGACTGATCCCATGGTGGCCAATGATTGGCTATGTTCTGTAAACAAGGACTTCGTGACCGTGGGCTGCACGGATGCTGAAAAGGTCAGATTTGCAGCACATCTGCTGGAAGGGCCAGCCGCCACTTGGTGGGACAACTTCCAAATCACCACTCCTATAGATGAGGTGACTTGGGCTATCTTTGAAGATGGCTTTCGCACTGCTCATATCTCATCAGGAATGATGAGCCTGAAAAAGAAAGAGTTCCACAATCTGAAGCAACGCCACCGCAGCGTGGTTGAATACATTGAAGAGTTCAACAATCTGGCGCGTTATGCACCGGATGAGGTTGACACAGATGCCAAAAGAAAGGAAAAATTTCTAGAAGGCTTGAATGATGAGCTGAATCTACAGCTGGCTGTGGCATATGTTCCCACTTATCAGTCGCTCTGTGACAAGGCTGCTATATTGGAGAACAAAATGAAAAAAGTCGAGAGTAGAAAGAGAAAGCACTCCGACAAGCACAACTCAGGATCGTCTCACAAACGATCTCACTATGATGAGTGTGGAAGCTCAGGATCCCATAAGCATGGGAAATTCAACAAGCACCACAACCACAACCGTCATGACAACAAGCATCACCGTAGTCATGACAATGACAAGTACAAGAACCACAAGAGTGGACATAAGAGCCACCACAGTGGGAATGGTAGTGGAAGTGGAAGTCAGCCTGCTAAGAGAGACATCAGTTAGGTTGAGTGCTTCAAGTGCAAGAAGATGGGACACTATGCAAATGAGTGCCCCGAAAAGAAAGTTGAAGGACCTGTCAAGCCCAATCCTTTCCAGAAAGGACAGGTGAACCACATCAGTGTGGAGGAGGTCTATGAGGAGCCTGACGCTGTTGCTGGTAAGTTCAGACTCAATTCCATTCTAGCATTTGTACTCTTTGACACTGGTGCATCTCATTCATTCATATCAAAAGCATTTGTTGATAGAAATGGGTTTGCATCTGAAAGCATTGGGTGTCCAATAAAAGTTAGTTCTCCGGGTGGAGAAATGATAGTAAGTCTTGGATGCCGGGATCTAGTAATAGAGTTTGGAAAACATAAGTTCCCAGTGAGTCTGATAATCCTGGATTCCCAAGGACTGGACGTAATATTGGGAATGGATTGGATGGCTAAGTATGAAGGAGTGCTAGATTGTGCAAATCGTACTGTTACACTCACAACCCCGGAAAGAAAAAGAATAAAATTCAAGTCAAACTTTGAATCCAAAGGAAGTAAGCTTAATTATCTTAAGGGGGTTAGCATGGACAGTGTGCCAATTGTATGTGAGTATCCGGATGTGTTTCCGGAAGAATTACCAGGAATGCCACCAGATAGAGACGTGGAGTTTCTGATAGATTTGGTACCAGGTTCTGGACCAATAGCAAAGAGACCATACAAAATGTCAGTTGATGAACTGAAAGAGCTCAAGAAGCAACTAGGAGAGCAGTTGCAGAAAGGATTTATTCAACCAAGTTCTTCATCTTAGGGAGCCCCAGTTTTGTTCATGGAGAAGAAGGATAGAAGCCAAAGGTTATGCATAGATTACCGTTCACTCAACGAGGTAACTATCAAGAACAAATATCCTTTGCCTAGAATCAATGACTTGCTTGATCAACTATAAGGAGCATGTGTGTTCTCAAAGATTGATCTCCGGTCAGGCTATTTCCAACTCAAGATAAGAGAGCAAGACATACCTAAAACAGCATTCACCACAAGGTATGGATTGTATGAGTATACCGTAATGCCTTTCGGCTTGACCAATGCTCCAGCATACTTCATGAATATGATGAACAAGGTGTTCATGGAATTTCTTGACAAGTTTGTTGTTGTATTCATCGATGACATCTTAGTCTACTCCAAGAGCAAGGAAGAGCATGAAGGACATTTGCGTTTGATACTTGAGAAGTTGAGAGAGCATAAACTATATGCCAAATTTAGCAAGTGTGAGTTCTGGTTAGAAGAAGTTGGTTTTCTTGGTCATGTTATGACAAAGGATGGTGTGGCAGTTGATCCTGCTAAGGTTTCAGCTGTGACAGAATGGGAATCTCCAAAGAACGTGAAAGAGGTTCGTAGTTTCCTTGGCTTAGCAGGTTACTACAGAAGGTTCATTGAAAATTTCTCAAAGGTTGCTAAGCCCATGACTGAATTGTTAAAGAAAGACAAGAAGTTTGCTTGGTCTGAAGGTTGTGAAGTCAGCTTTCAGGAATTGAAGAAGAGACTTGTGACAGCACCAGTTCTATGTCTGCCAGATTAGGAAAAGGATTTCCAAGTATATTGTGATGTGTCTCATCAAGGTTTGGGTGCCGTACTTATGCAAGACGGTAAAGTTGTGGCCTATGCCTCGAGACAACTCAAAACTCATGAAGTAAACTATCCTACTCATGATTTAGAGTTAGCCTCTGTCGTCCATGCACTCAAAACATGGAGGCACTACCTTTTGGGAAAGCGTTGCGAAGTGTTCACCGATCACAAGAGTTTGAAGTATATCTTCACCCAGAAGGAAATCAATATGAGACAAAGAAGATGGTTAGAGCTTATCAAAGACTATGACTTAAGTTTGCAATACCACCCTGGTAAAGCAAATGTTGTAGCAGATGCTCTAAGTCGTAAGGTATTTGTGAATGGCCTTACCAAAGGAGAATTGCCAGACGATTTGTGTGCCCAATTCAAAGAACTCAGATTGGAGATTGTGCCAGAGGGACATCTCATGTCTCTAGATGTCCAACCCACTTTGTTGGACAAGATTCGAGAAGCGCAAAAGATTGATAAAGAAATTGAAGAGATTAAGGAAAAGATTGGCCAAGGGAGAGCTAAAAATTTCCATGAAGACGAACAGGGTACATTATGGCATGGGAAACGTATCTGTGTTCCACAAGATCCAGAGTTACGGAAACTGATTTTGCAGGAAGCACACAACTCTCCGTATTCTATTCACCCGGGTAACACCAAAATGTACATGGACATGAAAGAAAGATTTTGGTGGAACAATCTCAAGAGAGACATCGCCAAACATATTGCTTTGTGTGATGTGTGTAGTAGAGTAAAAGCGGAGCATCAGAAACCAGCAGGTTTGCTTCAACCACTACCTATTCCTGATTGGAAATGGGACAAAATTGGTATGGATTTCATTACCGGATTACCAAGGACCAGATCAGGATATGATTCCATATGGGTAGTAGTGGATTGCCTAACTAAAGTGGCTCATTTTATACCCGTGAAGACAACTTATACAAGTGCCAAGTTAGCCAAAATCTACATGAGTAGAATTGTATGCCTTCACGGTGTGCCTAAGAGTATTGTGTCCGATAGGGGAACCCAATTCACTTCCCATTTTTGGAGATAGCTACATGAGTCATTGGGAACGAGGTTGGAATTCAGTACTGCTTTTCATCCTCAAACCGATGGAAAAACAGAAAGGACTAATCAAATTCTGGAAGACATGTTGAGGGCATGTGCCCTAGACTATGGAGCAAGTTGGGATGAAAGTCTGCCTTACGCAGAATTTTCTTATAACAACAGCTATCAAGCCAGCATTGAGATGGCACCATTTGAGTTTCTCTACGGAAGAAAATGTACCACCCCATTGTTATGGAATGGTGTGGGAGAAAGAAGTTTACTTGGGCCAGATCTTATCAAAGAAGCTGAAGAGAAGGTCAAATTGGTTAAGGACAGGTTGAAGATAGCACAGTACCGACAGAAAAGCTACGCAGATCCTAAGCGCAGAGAAGTTACCTACAAAGTTGGTGATAGAGCCTATCTTAGAGTATCACCACTCCGTGGAGTGAAAAGATTCGGAGTCAAAGGAAAGTTGGCACCAAGATATGTTGGGCCATTCAAGATTCTGAGTCGCAAGGGAGAAGTTGCATATGAAGTCGAATTGCCAGAATCTCTGTCAGCAGTCCATAATGTGTTTCATGTGAGTCAGCTTAAGAAATGTCACCCCGAAATGGAAGAAACTTCTTTGAAGGATACCATACCTTTGGAAGAAGTTCAACTAGAAAGTGATCTCACTTATGAAGAAAAGCCTATCAAGATTCTTGAGACTGCAGAAAGAGTCACAAGGACAAAGACTATCAAGTTTTGCAAAGTGCAATGGAATCATCATTCCGAAGAGGAAGCAACATGGGAAAGAGAAGATGATCTTCGGAAAGACCACCCTCACATATTTGCTAGCCAATCCGAATCTCGAGGGCGAGATTCATCTTAAGGGGGTTAGATTTGTAACATCCCTAAAATCATGATTTCAAAGTTTGCATATCATTCATGGATGCATATAGATTTGAGATCAATTTCAAACTCATTTCAGAAAAACAGAAGCACATAGTGCTATGATTTTATGTGAGCATATTTAAATCCAATGGCCATCCCCATTTGAAAGTTTGAATGTTTAGGAACCTTGATTGTTTGCCTTATTTGTTGAAAGGATTGTGTATAGAATTTAAACCAAAGTTCACAATTTG
Organism: Avena sativa; assembly: GCA_916181665.1. Lineage (NCBI taxonomy): Eukaryota > Viridiplantae > Streptophyta > Magnoliopsida > Poales > Poaceae > Avena > Avena sativa. The sequence goes on from OV702298.1 coordinate 117,205,255, forward strand.
GAAATGGTTTCCAAAAACCATTTTTTCAAATATTTGCAAATCAGATGCAAGTCCCTGATTATTTTGTCCCCCAAGTTTGCCCAAGCCTTTACTTAGCAACCACTTGACTTTGTGCCTATTTTTGAGACTACTACACACTACAAAAATCCCAAGAAAATTTGAATTCAAATGAAACTTGAATTCATTTGAAAACCATTTCAGAAAATTGAAACAGAAAAAAAGAAAAGGAGTAAACAAAAGAAAAGGGCCAGGCGCCACCAATCTGGCCCAGCATCAGAACAGGCCCAGCTAGCCCACCCGGGCGATTCCTATCCCTCTCGCACGCGCGAGCGCACCCACACAGCCGCTAACGACCAGACCCCACCTCCTCTTCGCGTGTTTCTCTGACAAGCGGGCCCTCTCCACGTCGCCCTCGTCTTCCCCAAACCGCGCCCGCGACCACGTCGTCGCTGCTGTCAAGGCCGGTAATGGCGCGGCGTAATTAGCCTTAATGCCGCAGGCGTTTCCTGTTGCGCCTGGGCCTATTTAATCCCCTCTGCACCGCGAGCATTTCCCCCCACTCTCCTCGCTTACTCCGCCACCAGGCTGCGCGCATTTGCTCTCGAAGCCCCGCAGTACCGACGACTCCGGCGACCGATTCCGGTGAGCCTCGACCGCCCCCCTCTCTCTGGTTCAAACGATGATGCCTAGCTTGATCTTGCGCATACGCTGACGCCTTTCTTTTGCCTGCTCGTGACCCACGTCGTCGTTTCCGTTCACGACCGAAACCACCTGCGCCGCCGATAGACTCCGGCGACCAATTAAGGTAAAACCCGAGCGCCCCTTGCCCCCTCTTTCATACGAGATTGTTCGCCTGCGTTTTGTGCACCCCCTGACCCCTCTGGTTCGTGCTAGGGCGACGCCAAACCTTGCCAGTGACCTCATCTGCAAGCAACAGACGCTGCCGCAACTCCGACGAGCCGCTGAGACCGTGCCAGCGCGCCCATTCGCAAACCAACGCCACGTTGAGCTTCAGCACGCCACAGCGGTTCTGGTAAGCTACTTCCCCCACTCCCGCGTGACCTAGAACGCCAGCGCCGCCGCTGTCAGACGCGCCGCCGCCAGTCGCCGCCGCTAGCGCCGCTCGTGTTTGGTCAGAACGATTAGGAGCGTTAGATGCAGATCCTGCGGCTGAGATTAGAACTTGAGCGAAGAGGTAAGCGCGCATCTGAGCCGCTAGATCTTACTTAGATCCTACGGCCCGCAGAGCTCGATCCGGCCAAATCGGTACGCGCCAATAGAAACATGACGCGTGGCTAGAGTTTAAATCAAAAACAGAATTCAAATCAGATTTAGATCCAAATTTCAAATGGCTATAACTTTTGATTCCCACGTTAGATTTTTGCAAATTTTATACCGTTGGAATCAGGGAGACAAGCCCTTTCTGAATCTGCAATGTGTTTAACAAAAAGTTTCTGTTAAAATGACTTTTTATGCAGAAACATATTTAGGTCCATTTTGAGTATAGAATTTGTTTAGTAAATTGTTTTAGTGCTAAATAAGTTTAGTTAGCAAGCTTTTTGACTTGGTTATGTTTCTGTATCATGCACTTGCTTGGTGGGTTTTCAAAAATCATCACTTAGCATTTTCTTGCATGCATGCATTCATATTTTTGTTTGTATATGAATTGTGTGTAATTTGTGCTACAAATTTTTGTGTAGATTTTGCTAGTGACTGTGATTGTGAAGAGTGCTACTCTTCCCATTACCAAGGCAAGTGGTACTTCATGAATATTTCCATCCCTATATTTTGTACAAGCATTAGAAATATTTTGCTAAGTCTGCATGTTACTATTTTGCCAAATGCTATGTTGGGAAATCCTAAGTAGTTGTAGAATTGTAGAATTGCTAGGGAATTGCCTAAGTTAAGTTACTATGCCATGCTTAGCCTAGCTAGTAGCAAACAAGGGTTGGTAAAGTATATACATGATATGATGAAAATGTTTCTAAGTCTTTGGACTTATGTTTTTCTTAATAAAACAACTAAGTCAATGAACCTCCTGGGTGGAATGGGACTTGAATGGTGGTTTTTGGTTGAGTGGTTACACAAGGCCCATGGATATGGTTTACCTTATGTATCACACTTGTGGTATGCCACCCAGGCACAAAGGGATTTGGAGGCCAAGTGTTGAGAAGCTTATAGTGCAACCACTTGGCAATATGGGCTCTGCCTTGATCATATAGGTTGCTAGAACTTAGCCTTTTGGACAGTTGGTGGTAGTGGGAATGATAGGTTGGAGCGCGTCCATTTGGCTAAGGAAAGGCTTCTGAAAGGTCCTGTCTTGGGAAACCAAGTCTGGTGGGGAAAGTGCACAACCTCTGCAGATGGAAAATCTAAGTACTTAGCCAAGTCCATGGTAATAGACAATTTGAGCATCAAGACATGGAAGCTACAAGAAGCTCATCACTCCAACTTCTAAGTAAAACTTGTGGGTGAACAAGGGTGAAGTACCTTAATGTCTATTGATGGTTTCTTGGGAAAGTTTTTGACAAAGAAAAACTTAGTGATTTCAACTAATAGGAAAAACCTATTTTGAGCAAAGCAAGCCAAGCTACACTTAGCCAAAATGCATATAGTAATATAGTCCACTTAAAATTTACTAAGGTATCACTTGCCAATACTATTCCAAAGTATTGACCCACTGTGGCTGTAACTTGTGATGTTGCAGGTTACTCCGATGATGATTAGGTGTCATGAGTCTACACTCAACATGCTTGCCTGTGGCACATGAAGATGAAGACTTATGTTTATTTACTTATTCCAAAACTCTTGTATTAGGCCTGTGGCCCTGAGTTGTAAAAGACTATGTTTTATCTCTGGAATGGATGTAATAAATGACCTTTGTATCTGTGTACTTCATCTTAAACTGTGGATGCTAGCAGTGATCCAGGGACTAGCATTGCAATCACAGGGATCCTTTTCCTTTACAAAGGAGGGATCTTACATGAGGTTTGACCTACCAAGTGAAGCTTGAGAAAGAAAAATGTTTTTTTTTCCAAATGATGCTGAAGCGGATAAGGAGAAAAATGTTTACAAAAATGCACCTGTTTCTTTGTAGTTTTTCTAGAACAATTAACCTATGCCACCACATTACCCTGAAATGGGATGAGGCTTAACTCGAAGTTCTATTCTGGCATGGGATTCCTCATAACTACTTATAAGGGATCACATCCCTCGAATGCCGGGTTTTCCTTACAGAAAGGGCCATTTGTTGTAGAAGTGGCCTAGGGAAGATGTGAACCTCCTTTGGGAGTGACCGAACGATACTATGAGCCTCTCATTGAAAGTGCAACACTACTGAAGTAGTGGGTGCGCTCTAGTTGGTCTGCTAGGTACCCGACGTCCAGGTGTTGAGAGGAAAAACTCATAGGGTAGGGCATATGACAGAGTGGGCATCTTGACAGTTTTGACCGGTTAATCGACCCACGATCAGTGTGGGATCAGGGCAAGGTACCTGGATGGTGTGGGTAAAGTGTACAACCTTTGCAGAGTGTAAATCTATTCGAATAGTCGTGTCCATGCTCATGGACGGTAGGGAAGGTTGATATAGAGTTGTGCTGGTTTTGATTTATAAAAAGGATTTCGAAAAAGAAAGAGATCTTTGGACCTAGAAAATGAGAGACACAAGAGATCCAAGGGGAATCCGCTAAAAGGAGGACTTCCACCTCCAAGTTCCACACAACGAACAACAAAAGTGCCAAATCCCGTGACCCATTCGCAAGAAGCTCCGAGTGCAATAGAGAAAGTTTCCAAAGCGGCACTTCCTGATGCCCGGCAAACAACCAAAGCTGGACTTCCTGGTTCCATGGATGTAGCTAGAGATGCACTTAATTTATCTATGCCGGTTGCCAAGGATGCAGTTCCTGATGCCAACCAAGTGGCCAAACCTACAGTTCTAAATGCCGAGCAAGTGGCCAAATCTTTAGTTCCTAATGCTCACCAAGTGGCTAGAGTTGTATTTTGTGATGCCGGCCAAGTGGGTAAAGCTGCAATTCCTGATCCACACCAAGACGAGAAGCCAGCAGCCGATAATCTACCACCTACATAGGCCGAGAAGGCAGCTTCCAAAGACAAGCAACAAACTTCCCAAGGCAAGCTGGCAGCTGCCCAACATGAGCAGCACTCTGCCCAAGGCGAGCTGCCCACTCCCTCCGACATGCTGGTATGCCGGACGACATCTCCCCAAAGCCAGCAGCCATCCCCCAAAGCCACCAGCCACGTACCCATGGACATCAGCTGTCTCGCTAAAGCCAGCTGCCACGTACCCAAGTCCTAGAACCACAACCCCCATCCCTCCATCCCCTGGCACGTCCTAATACCAACCTACCACCTCTCCAAAAAAAAGCAGCCACCTTCCCTAGGAAAGCTGGCAGCTTCCCAACATGAGAAGCACTCTCCCCAAGGTGAGTTGTCCACTCCATCCAACCTGTTGGTATGCCGGCCGCCACCTCCCCAAAGCCAGCAGCCACATACCCATGGACAGCAGCCGCCTCCCTAAAGCCAGCCGCCACATACCCAAGGCCTAGAACCATAACCCCCTCCCGTCGTTCGCTGACACCTCCCAAAGCCAACCTATCACCTCTCCAAATGAAGCTGCCACCTAACCAAGGCAAGTTGGCAGCTGCCCGACATGAGGAGCACTCTTCCCAAGGAGAGATATACACTCCCTTCGACCTACTGGTATGCCGATCGCCACCTCCCAAACGCCAGCCACAAGCTCCACAAAGCCAGCATCAAGCTATCCAAATCCCGCTGCCACATACCCAAAGCAAGTTGCCATCTACCCATGCATAGACGGCAGGTTTCTCCCCAAAGCCAGCTGCCACATACCGAAGACTTGGAACAACCACCCCCATCCCGCCATCTGCTAGCACCTCCCAAAGCCAACCTACCACCTATCCAGATGAAGCAGCCACCTTCCCAAGGCATGAAGTCCCCATCCCGCTGTCCACGACCATCTCCTAAAGGTGACTTGCGACCTCTCCAAAGCCAGCAGCCAACTCCTAGCCGTGTGTGGGCACCTCCCCAAAGCGACCTTGCAGCGTCCAAAACTGATGGGTTAGCTACCCAAGACACTGATCCACCTTGTTCTGAAGACACAAAAACCCGACATTCTGAAGATATAGTTTTGCATGATGATCGTGAAGTGGTGTTTAGGGGAAAAACATGGGGAATAGGCTTGACAAGATGTCCAAAGGGGGGAGGCTTTCACTTATCGTTCCTCCAGGAAGAACTAGACCAGCAGAGCCGGACATTGATGCCAAGTATGCCACTGAGTGTGTAGTAACAATCAGGACTCGTGTGTCTATCTTCCCCCCAAGAGTACAAGGCGAGGGAGGATGTGAAAGCAGACTTCATAGGCGTAGTTTCTGTATGTTCTGTAACTCAGCTCTCCTTTGCCTTTCCATTTTTGTGTTCATGCAAGTGTTGATGCTCCATGTTTTGTTTTAGCAAAAGTTTGCCATGGACACAACTCTTCCTGACGTGAAGAAGGCTCGTGACATTAAGTTTATGAGGCATGCAACAAATCAACACTATTATTTGAAGAAGTATTTTGATAATTTCTCTCTGAACCAAGTTACAATGAAAATGTCCTGATGAAGTGAAACACATGACCGATGAGCAGTGGTGCAAGCTTGTCAATACTTGTTCTGACTCTAGGAAACATGTCACTTTGTGCTCACTCTTGTACTGTTACTGTGTGGGTTTAAACTATTTAACTAGAACTTCCCCTTATATTGTATGCTCTTTTTTGTGTAGATTACTTGTTTACAAAACAAGAAAAATAGTAGGAATGTTTTGTACCCTGCTGCCATAGGTTCTCGTAGCTACGAGGTTGTGTGCAACGGCAAGGAAAATGCCTTCAAACTCTTCAAAAAGACGCACCACAACCCGAAAAATGGCTACACTGACATTGTTAAGGAAGCAATTGTAAGTCCTCTAGGATACTTTTCATCTTTGTAAAATCCAATGTCCTCCTATTCTCTGAAATGTATACAATGTGGTTGTAATTTGCATGCTCTTTTCCTAATGTTTAGTTCTATTTCACAAACTGCAGGTAGTGATTGATAAGAAGATGGTTCCATCTATTTCTAAAAATAGCACTGATGAAGAACAACTTTCTGTCACTGTGGATGTGCACTTTGAACTCTCCAAGAACAACAAGAGAAATCCAACGTTCCTGAAGAACATCGGCCTCTATCCAAGTAATTCAAGACAAAGCGGGTCTGGCCTTGAAGCGATACTAGATGCTGAGAGGGAGGCAGTGACAAACTGCGCTCTACGATAGTGGAGTTACAGAAAGCCAAAGAAACTGCCGAGGCAGACATACTGCAGTATTTTCAAGACATGCAAGACATGAGGAACAAGCAAGAAGAGTTGAAGGCTAAACAAGAACATTCAAATCACTTGCTTCAGCAAGTGTTGTCTCAGATAGCTTAGCAAAAACAAAAATAGCAACAAAAGCTTCAGCTATTACAAGGTAAGTGAACTGGTGGTTGAAACTTTAGTTTTTGGGCAAGAAAACCTGTGGTCAGCAAGGAATGTTAACTGGTGTGGAAAAACTTGTGAGGCTTTTTGGGCACGGAAACTTATGAAGTGGTGGTTGAAACTTGTCATTTTGTGGGCAGCCAAAGTTAACTGGTGTGGAAACTTGTGAGGCTTTTGGCTTTGGGAGATGCTGTCGAAATTTATGTGCAAACTTATCCTGAAATTTCTTGTCAAATTATGTCATTTGATGCATTTGGAGTGAAATGGGCCAAAAATGATTAGGGCTAATAGAATTTTACACACAAGCATTACGTGCACAAATGGCCCCTGATGCTAGCTTGCATCGACAATGAAAACAAATTTGTCTCGTAAGTACATGATGGAATATATCCGTCACATATAAACGCCGACATGGACCGCTTTCATTGGTCAACGACCTAGACGAAAACAGAAACGTCATGGCTAACGATGACGTCATCATGTAGAGTTCGTCATGGTTAGAGGACACGTGTCCCATTATGATTAGCCCACATGTCAAGTAGCAGGTGGCACAGGTGGCGTCGTCCAATTCGTCCACGTGTCAGCATGCCAGAGACAGATGGCGAAGAAAACAAATTCATCATGGCCTTGATGACATCAGAAACAGCCTTGATGATGTCATAGATGGGATGGATGAAGTCATGGAACCTCTGAGAACATAAACAAGCCGCGATGAAAACAAAACGCTAGGACGACTATGACGTCACTAATGGCCGATGTGATGTCAGCTAATGTCTCTAACGGCCGCCCGTGGAGCCGTCTTCCACGTGGAATCGACTGTGATGAAAAAACATCACCGGTTGGGCCCGGGATAGGCCGGTCCTGTTGATCGCGACGAAATTGAAGGAACGTCACGGACGACCGTGAAGTGTTTAGAGAGAAAAATGTCACGGATCAGATTATGACGTGAGGTTCATGATCTTTTTTCATCACAAAATTCATCGCGGATGGTGACCTGTGATGTTTTGCCCCTCATCCATGACGATATCAGATCGTCATCACCGTCCAGATTCTTGTAGTGTTAACAAGAAGAGTAAGATCCTTGAAAAGGAAAAGAAAGCACTAGGGAACAAGAACACTCATGCTGGTGGTTCCAAAGGGAATGTGATGGGAAATTCATAATTCATCAGTCGGTTATTTTAGAGAATACTAAAAAAAGAAAGAGTGAGATAGGGAAGTGTAAAATAAAGTAGATTCATCAGATGATTTATTGGTGCCAAGAAAGGTCCTGTTGTTGGTCGCTATGCCCAGCAAGCAAAGAAGAAAACTCCCAAGTAATGTGATCCAATGATAGAACTTTTGAACTCTCTGTCCTAGAAGTTTTGTGTTCCTCTTGTAATAAGTTTAAGTACCTTTGGTTCAGAATGTTATGTATGACTACCTTGAAGATGCTAGTGTGTTTTGGGAACATGTAACATCCCAAAAATACTAAGCTTGGATCATCAAACACTAGTCATCAACATTTAGGGTTAACAAAAACTTTGCTAAATAAAACTTTGAAGGCATGCATATGTGTATGCATGGATTTTGAAATTCTTTGGAACCACCTTGTTTGATTGTTTGATTGCTTGTAAAATGTTTCTTAGGTGAAATAAACATCATCTAAAACATTTCCCACACTTTTCCTAAAGACAAGTAAATCAAAACAAATATATTAAAGGAATGGTCACTTTGACCAATTTAACTCCCATGCCTACTTTGGCTGTCTCAAACTTTCAGAACCCAACAGAAACTTTTCTGGATCCTTGCACCCCTTGAATGTACTCCTAACAAAGTATCAAGGCCCACTTTGTGATCATCCAGAAACTTTCAAATGCATAGTTTAAATGACAATTCAAAATTGAATCTTCATCATATGGGAAGATCCCACTTTTTCAAAAACCACTCAAACAAGCTCAACTTTCAAAACCCAAGCATCTGCAGACTCACCAGCACCAACCTAGCAAACCCACCAAAAATCTTTTCAAAATTCAAAACTTGAATTCATGCGGCCATTTCATCAAACAGGTTGCAGATACAAATCAAACAAACATCAAACACTAGTGTGCAGTAAAATTGGCCTAACTTGTTCCCTATTTAGCTCACAACCAGCTCAGTAGATCATCTAGGAAGATTAACCAAGCACTAGCACCACTGTGAGCTTGCCATTGCCATCAATGGTGAACATCCGAGCACACCCATGTCACCCCCATGTCGACAGCAAGCTAGGAGGAGACACAAGCCTAGCCAGCATGTCTGGGAGCCAGCCCATCGTCCACCGCCACTCCCTGTCCACCGCTTGAACCTTGCCAACCACTGGACCACACGCACGGACCGCGCCCAGACCGCCAGCGACCATGCCGACGTGCGCCAGAGCACCACCCTCGACTGAAGCCCATAGACCACGTGCCGCCCTCGCCGCGTGCATACACAATCCCCACTGACCCAGGAGACCGCCAGACATCCCCGTTCGCCGCCCCGTGACGCACAGCCACCGCTCGCCGTCAAAGACGCCGCCTCTGCCGCGCAGAGCGTCGCATGTTCCAGACCAAGCCGCACCGCCCCACGCCTCGAAACCATGTCGTTGAGCATCGCCAGGGAACATCGCACCGTCCCCTACCATCACCCATGCCAATAGCCGCCTGTAACATCGCCCCCGACGAGCTCACCGTGCGCCCCGTCGGTCCCCTCGCTCGACTATAAATAGAGGCCACCCCCGTCGATTTATTCACACCATCTCACTCCCCTCTCGTCACTGATCGTGCCACACCGTTCCCGGAGCAAGGCGAGCACCACCTCGCCGGAATTTCACCGGAGCCCGCCGCCTCTGGAGAAGAAGGGAGCCATCAATTTCGTCCACCTCAGGAGCCGCTGCGACCACCCCGGAGTTCGCCATTGTCGACTTCGTCGTTCGCCCGCCTCGCCGACCCTCGCCAGCACCCCGGTGAGCCCCCAGCAACCCTCACTGGCCGCGCTAGGTTTCTTTCTCGTCGGCGTTGTCTCGCGTCGACGATGACTCCCAGCCGTTGGATTAGAATCTGATCGAACGACCCACGTTGCCCCGTACCGCTTCGCCCCTCCCTGTCTCACTGGCAAGTGGGGACACCCACTTAAGCAGCCCGCGGGAGCACTGCGCTTAGCAGGCCAGCCCAGTAACTTTTCTCGCGCAGCCCAGTGATTTGAATTAAATCTTTTTGTTTTTAATTCAAACACACTTCTGTACCCATTTTCAAAAATCAATCCAGATCAATTTAGTGCACCAATTTGAATGAAACCAATTTTGTTGGAAAGGTCTGTGAATGCTGAATCCAAGCCCGTTGGATTCAAGTCATTTGGATCTATAGATCATCCTTAGTAAAAATAACAAGGCAGAAGCTTTTCTGCACTCAAACATTTTTCAAATTTAAACCATACTAGCTTTTGAGTTGATTCCAACTCTCAAAAATCACATTTAACCATACCTTCCAGAATATATAAAAATATATAGGTTTACTTGCATAAATAATGTTCAAGTAATAAAAGAATGCTACATAGGCATTTCTAGCCATTATTTTTAAATAAATAAAAGGGTAAAACCTTATTAAATTGTGACACCACTTTCAATCACATTCCCTTGGACTACAATATGTGGTGATGACATGTGTCAACATGATCCCATGTTTGGGTTGGAGAATATTAAGTCTGAAGTAGTTTTTCAATGAGTAGAAATTACTTTTCTAAAAATAAAAGGAATTAAACCAAGCCTTAAACTTGTAATGTTAGAGATGATGCTAGATCATCTATAGGACCCTTGTGTGTGATGATTGCAAGTAGTTAAGTATTGTTTGGTGATTGTGTAACTCGTATTTATTCATAGACGCTAGTACCGACCAAGGATACGAGGAGGAAGGAGGATACTACGAAGAAGAAGCCGAGGAGAACTTCAACCACTTCTCTCCACAAGGCAAGCTAACACTTGCAATTTAGCAAGCTTATATGGACATTGATGCAAGCTAACACTTGCAAGATACTTTACCTATGAAAGCCAATACTTGATTGTCACCATCCCTACTATATGCTTTAAGCATATATGAGCATACCCACTTGATAAACCAATCCTAGTTTTATTTGCAAGCTTCTTACTTTATTTCTTTATCAAAGCTATTACTTAGAGTTACTTAAGTGAATTATAGATACTAGAAAGATATTTGAAGGTTGCATAAAGAGCATAAAATTTGGCCTAAGCTAGATAATCTTGATGTCATAGTAAGGCATGAGATTGAACTTAGTTAGAACTCCACTAGTTTACCACCCCTCATTATTGCTTACCCCCACTGATAGATGCTAGTGCTAAGCATAAAAACTTGATCAACTTTAGATGGGAATACTTGGTGAGAAAATGGTTATGAAAACCTTAGAATGATGGATCATTCGATTGAAATGTTTTGGACATGTGTTTCCAAACACCTAATGATTTTGGTGATGAAAATGTTGAGGCATGAGCCTTAGCCCTTTTATAAAACTGATGGTTGTCTGGATGCGATACCATTCCAATTTTATCGTACAACCACAATACCCGAAGATTGGGTAGGGCTTGACTGGAAACTTATCTACCTTAGTATTAGCTCCCTCACGGCCAAGGTTTGAGCTGAGGCTACCTTGTGAAGATTGTCCACCTGTGCAGTACCCAAGATGATAGTTGGTCATGGTTGGGAGGCCAAACTCACAGGAGAGGTGCTTATACTAGGGCATGTAATTGAAAGGTTAGGATTGATTATCCGCATACTGAGTATGATGAATTCAGGATTTGTTCCTGATGGATGTATCGAATGTGGTGAAAGTGTACAATCTCTACAGAGTGTCAAACTATTCGAATAGCCGCGTTCGCGGTTATGGACAGTTGGAGTGGCCATACTGTTCCCCCGTCAGACTTTTCAAAATGACTTGTGAAATGAATTGAGACTTTGACTTGACCACGACAGAGTTGTGATATGAAATACAAATTCCCACTTAGGAGTTATAAAATTGTGACTAGCTTTGGAACTTAGTAGAGATAAATCTGGCTTTTGCAAAACAACCCTAGAGCCTAGTGTCCTATTATCCAAAAACCCCTTTACCTGTTAGTATTAGTTTGCGAGTACTTAAAGAGTACTCATGGCTTTGTACCTGGCTATTCCCATGGCCAGACTATGAAGAGGAGTACCTGGAAGATGGACCCCAGGAAGGTTACGACAACTAGGATCATCTCCCATCGTCAGCATTGCCTGTGACCCCGAAGATGGAGCTTCGCCTACGCTACCGTTATTATTACGTATTCCGCTGCTTGATGTTGTATTAAGAACTGGATCATGAGATCCTATTCGTGTAAGAACTTATGTATCATTTGTAATGGATGATGTACTATGGTATCCAATTCTATTATGTCTCGCAAAATGGTAATCCTGGATTGCGAGGTATGGCATAACAGGCATCTAGGATTGAAAAATCCAGGTGTTGACAGAACAAGTCCTTATCTCTACTTGATGGTCATTTCTTCAAGAATTACTTGCTTTACATGGATGAAGGTATATATTACTTCTCATCAGCTTTAATTTCCCCCATTGTTTCCAATGAATAACAACATAATTTGGAAAATTTTGAACTGTAATATCAGAGGCATCAACTCTTAGGCAAAATGGCTGGCATTAGCTACTAAAATTGAAGAATCTTGTTGTGACATTATCTACCAACAAGAAACCAAAAGATAACTATTTGACTCTGATTACCCGAGGAAGTTCTGTCCCAAAAAGTTTAATAAGTTTGAATACCTGCCTTCTGTGGGAGCATCTGGAGGAGTCATAGTTATATGGAATGGAGCCTTGTTCAATGGAGAATCAGCCTTTCAAAATGAGTTCTCAGTTTCCATAAAATTCTGCAGTAATCTTTCCTCTGATTGCTGGATTCTTAGAAATACCTATGGACCTTGCCAACCTGATAGAAGGGATAGTTTTATTGATTGGTTTTCTAATATTCATATGCCTGATTCCATGGAATGGATTATCATGGGAGACTTTAATTTCATGCAAAAACCTTTAGACGGGAATATGGATGGAGGATATATTAATGACATGCTAATCTTTAATGAGGCAATAAGAATCCTGGGCCAGGTGGAATTGCCTCTAAAAGGGAGAAAGTTCACATGGATTAACATGCAACAAGAACCATTGTTGGAACGATTGGATTGGTTTTTCACTTCCAGCTCATGGACCATTTCTTACCCAACCTATTTTGTCTACCTCTGGTAAAATCTACTTCTGATCACTTGCCATGTGTGATTTCCATTGGCACAAAAATTCCAAGTGCAAATGTTTTCAGATTTGAAATTATTGGGTGCAGCATAGTGAATTTAAACAAATAGTTGACAATGCTTGGAATATTCCTATGGGTTTTACTGATAGAGCCAAAAGAATCAATTCCAAATTGAAAAATGTTAGAAGAGGTGTTAAATTATGGGAAAAAAATCTTCCTTGCCTCAGACAGCAAATTAGTAAAGTCAATGCCGTAAATGAGCTTCTGGACAATATGGAAGAGTTCGGAAATATTAATTTGCATGAATGGAACTTAAGAGATGTTCTAAAAGATCAGTTTATCACACTGCTGCAGAACCAAAAGTTTTAATGGAAACAAAGAGGGAAGATAAAGTGGGTGAAACTTGGAGATGGTAACACCAAATTTTTCCACACAAAAGCTACAATTAACTACAGGCACAATTATATCTCCATGTTAGCTAATGAAAGCCAAGCTGAAATTACCAATCATGATGGAAAAGCTTGAATTCTTTGGAATGCTTTCAAAGAAAGAATGGGAAGCTCTAAAAATCCAAAAATGCATTTTAACCTAGCTGAGCTCTATGAGGATGGTATGGGCCATGAAATAAGTGCTACTCTAGAAGTTCCCTTCAGTAATGAGAAAATTGAGGTTGTCATTAAATATTTACCCAATGAGAAATCCCCTAGACCTGATGGTTTTAATAATGAATTTATCAAGAATTGTTGGTCAATATTGGAGAAGATATTAAAGATCTTATCAAGATTTCCATGAAGAAAACATTTCACTAGAGAGTATTAACTCATCTTTCATAACCCTTATTCCAAAAATTTAATAACCCCACTTCCCCTGGGGATTTCAGACACATTTCTCTCTTAAACTGTGTCTTAAAGATTATTACCAAGCTCTTGGCCAACAGACTATAGAAAATTATCTTAAAGCTGGTCAACAAAAATCAGTATGGTTTCTTAAAAAAGAGATCAATTCAAGATTTCCTTGGCTGGGCATTTGAGTACCTATTTCAGTGTCACAACTCACAAGAAGAGATCATTGTGCTTAAGATGGATTTTGAGAAAGCCTTTGACAAAATTGAACATTGTACCATCCTAGAAATTCTATGAGCTAGATGATTTGGAAAAATTGGATCAAATGGATTGAGATGATCCTTGGATCTGGTAATATGCTATTCTTCTCAATGGAGTTCTAGGAAAAAAAGTTTTATTGCAGAAGGGGTGTTAGACAAGGGGACCCATTGTCACCTTTACTATTTCTTCTTGCTGTTGATCTCGTATAAACTATAATGGACAAAGCAATGACCCAAAATCTCTTTGTTCCACCAATAAACTGCCCTACCTATCTAGACTTTCATGTCATACAGTATGCAAATGACACTCTCTTAGTCATGAAGGAAGATGCCCAATAACTTATTTGCCTGAAATCATTATTACACTCCTTTGCTTGATCTACTAGTCTGAAAGTAATTTATCATAAATCAAGTATGATACCAATAAATATGGATTTTGAAATACTATCTCACTTTGCACACAGCCAAAGCTGGGAGGACAAGTTGGTGTCTCTCAGATCATATAGAAGAGCAAGAGGAGTGTTTCAAATGTGGGGACAAATATCAACCTGGACACAAATGTGCTAAAACCATACCACTGAATATGATGGAAGAATTGTTGGAAATCTTGGAACTCAGCTCAAACTCTGAATCCGAGACATCTGAAACAAGCAGTGGTGATGAGCCATTAATGGCATTGTCCTATCATGCAACTCATAGAATAACACAAAAAAATCTATGAGGTTGGTGGGTAACATTCAAGGAAATATATTCTAGTAGAACTGGTAGCTTCTTTAGCAAGAAAACAACCCAGCTCATGAAATTGGCGGTTTCAGAGGCACCTCTAGTGACATTAACAGTTGTAAATGGAGGAAAGAATAAATGTAACAGAGTGGTGCAGACCATTGAATGGGAGTGTCAAGGACACAAATTCATTAATGATCTAAAAGTGTTCCCCATTCCTGGCTATGACATGATACTGGGTATGCACTGGTTGCCTACCATTGGATAAATTTGGGTGGATTAGAAGAAAAAGACTCTTAGGTTCAAGCATGATGTACACATGATAACTTTGAGGGGTGTTAAAGACAATATGGCTCAGTGTGCCACAATTGCTCAAGAATCTTTACAACAGATTATGGAAGAAGGTGAGGTAGCTCAACTGGTGTAGTTGTAGATGATGGATAACAGACCAAATGTGAGTGAAGTGCATGCAGAAGTACATGTAGTTCTGCAAGACCACATCAACTTATTCAATGTACCAAAAGGGCTTCCTCCACACAGACCATGCGACCACCACATCAACCTGTTACCTGGCACAAATCCTATGAATGTGAAACCTTATAGGTATACACCACAGAAAAATGATGAGATTGAGAAACATGTAAAAGAAATGCTAGCTACTAGAGTGATTAGAACCAGTCGAAGCCCTTTTGCGTCCCCAGTATTATTGGTCAAGAAAAAACGTGGCTCTTGGAGAATGTGTGTATTATAGACAACTAAATGCAATCACCATCAATGAAAAATACCCCATGCACATGGTGGAGGAATTAATGGATGGACTGCATGGAGCAACAATGTTCACTAAACTGGACCCGTAGTCAAGATATCATCGAATTCCGATGGTGGAAAAGGATGAAGAAAAAATAGCTTTCAAGACACACCAATGACACTTTGAATTCAGCATGATGCCTTTTGGATTGACTTGTGCTCTTTAACACCCTCAGATTGGCCCTATGCAAGTCTTAGCAATTCCCGCCAAAAGCCTCTTACAAATGATTTAAAGGTGCCCACCAGGCACATTTGTGTGGGTGGAAAACAAAGTAATACCATTACACATTAGTCCATGATGGAACCCACAGAACATATATATACAACACGACTCCAAGAGTCAAGAGTATAGATATACAATACAAAGATCCAAATCATCTTGAAAATGATACACATCCAAGTACGGATAAGGTGCAAATTGGGCTAAGAGCCCTGGAGAATAACCAATGGCGTCCATAACCCTGCCCAGGCCAAGCCGGAAGGGTAACTCTGCTAATGATGTCGATCTCAAACTTTTCTAAACAAAAAGAGGTGACGGCAAAGGGCAAAGGAAAAATAGAGCGGGGGAGGGGGTGCGGGGCTAGCGGGTTCGATCAGGGAGGGGCTCACGTGTACCGCATCGGGGTGGCGCATGGTGTATGGGAGTGGGTCCGGGGTGTACCGCGTGGCATGTCAACAGGGTAGGGTAGGGCGTGCGGGGATCGAGGGTTGGTGGGTTCACCAGGTCGACAGGGTGCGATGTGGGGTGGGCCAAGCGAGGAGCGGGGTTCCTGGCGGCTGCGCCATGGAGAGAGGGATGTGCACTATGGGGCGTGTTGCGGCGGCAGCGGGGAGTGGCATGTGGTGAGTTGTGTGTGGTATATCTAGGTATAGGTTTTGTGGCCGTGGGCTAGGTGGCCTCCGGTTGGGCCTTCGGGCCTCGCCGTTGGATGCCTACCCCCTCCCCCCCCACACACACAGACACACAAAATATTTTATTATTTTTAAGGAGTTATTTTTATGAGACTTTAGCAAAAAAATTTAGGCAAATAAAATATTAGGAAAGACTGGGTTTCAATTGAATTAGAAGAGGAGAGTAATTAGAAAACTAAAATAGGCTTTTTTGAAAATTGTTTTAAGCAAATATGCATGATAACATGATGATGCTCAAATGTTGTGGCACGATGACATGAGCATGCGATCATGATGATGCATAAACACGAGTGATTCCTAGTAGTGGTTTTACCCGAGGTGCTACATGCTTCAGCTACATTTTAGGATGCAATGAACACAATATTTCAAGAACACATAAGGAAATTTGTCTTGGTATTTGTGGATGATATACTAGTATACAATAAAACCTTGCCAAACCATGTTAATCATCTATAGATAGTGTTCTCTATTTTGGCCAAGAACAAATTATTTGTGAAGAAATCCAAATGCTTCTTCACGCAAACTTCTTTGGAATATTTGGGCCACTTAAGCCAAAGTGGAAATTGTTAAAAAGTGGCCTGAACCAGTCAATGTGAAGTAGCTGAGAGGATTCCTAGGGTTAGCGGGCTACTACAGGAAATTTATCCAAAATTTTGGTGTTATCAGCAGGCCACTAACAATGTTTCTTAAGAAAAATGTGCCCTTCATTTGGACGCAACTGGAAGATGACTCGTTCCAAGAATTGAAAGAAGCACTAACTCAAGAACCAGTGCTTGCTCTGCCAAATTTTCAGAAGGAATTTGTGTTGGAAACAGATGCATCTACTTATGGGGTGGGAGCTGTTCTCATGCAACAAGGGCACCCACTTGCATTCATGAGTAAAGCATTGGGAGCTAAGAATCAAGCATTGTCAACCTATGACAAGAAATGAGGAATGCCTGGCAATTCTGTTAGCATTAGAGAAATGGAAATATTATCCGCAACGCCATCAGTTTGTGATCCACATAGATCAGAAGAGTCTCATCCATGTGGGTGAGCACAAATTTAACACAGCCATTCAGCAAAAAGCTTTTTTTAGACTTTTTGGATTGCAGTATAAGATCTATACCTAATAATAAAGGACGAAGTGTTTCTTCTGGTCCAACACTTTTTGGACCCTTTTACCCTTCCACCAAACCCTATATTACCACCGATACAACTGATAAGTGAAAATAAATTCCCACCAAAATACATGCGATGTTCTGTGTCGTGTGTGCATCTGCCAAACTTTTTCCAAACTAGCCCATCTAAATAAAGTCAATTGGCCCATCTAATCTCACTAGACCGAGATAATCATAGCCCCTCCATAGCTCGCCTAAGCGCCGACCAAGACGAATAGTACCACCTTGCGCTCTTACAACAAATTAGACCGATTTATATACTTTCGCAGATGGTCTCTTAACAATCCAAGCAACATGATCAATGAGATAAAACGGAATCGGGAGATGAAAGGAAATTAACGAGCCAGGAAACAAAAGCGGCAAATCGAGCGAGGGCCAAACAGAACAATGCTTGTCTAGGGGCGTCAGGAACTGAAGGGGAAATTAAGAGGCAGTAGGAGGGAATCGATCAAATCAAACAAGGTGACTGCGATGCGGAGACGACAAGACGCAGGGCGGCGGCGGAGCTCCGCGTCCTTGACGGCAGGGTAGAGGCGGAGAGGCGCCGGGCGACGAGGCGATGGAGAGGAGCTCGAGGGTGCGGGTCCAGAGACACGACTGGCGGCGCGAGGAACTCGGGAGGCTCGGAGTTAGCGGCGCAGATGGCCGACGGTGCTCTGCTGGTAAAGGGAGAGGATCAGAGGAGGTCCTTGGCGGCGGCGTGGATCCAGTCATCCAGGCGAGTGGGGGGCACGGGGCGCGCCTGGCGACGAAAGGGTGGGGGTGCGTGCGCCTGGCCACGAAGGGATGGCGACCGCGTGTGGTGGTGTCCGGGGCGTGGGGGTGCGTGCATGCGTTGTGTGTTGTGTGCTGCAGCGTGTCTAGTTGGGGTTACGTGCGTTCGTGACGTACGGGTGGCAGCGGGGTGTGTGCGTGGTGTTGTGCGTGCATTGGGTTCAGTTGTGGTGTGCGTGACATGGCTCTGTGTGCGTGTGTTGCAGTGTCGGCTGGTGTGTAGGGCAGGATTTTGGTCTAGCCACATGCTACTATAAATTACATGATTGGACCGCAGAGCACATAAGTGTGCATCATGATTATATCCTTTGGATGATCTAATTCCTAAAACATAGAAGATGGAGAAAGGATGATGTAGTAAATATTCGAAAGCATATGAATGAAGTTGAAAATATGAGGTAGTAAGTCTACCATTTTATACATCTCATGTTTTAATATTATGTTGTGCATGCTGCCAATGAGGGTGATTGTACTTTGTTGTATTGCACTCATATTTGCGTTTAAATTTCTTCTAATAATTTATCCATCATTTTGATCTTTCTCTACTCCTTGAAGTGAAGGCATTCACATAGTGGAGCGAGGTGGTGATGGCGATGCATGGATTTAGCATACTTGTATTATTGTTCTTGCTTAAGTGGTGGGAAAAGGAAGCAGTGGAGTCGTAGAGAAGCTCAATGTGGATGATTTTTGTGACACATCATAGATTTATGTATGACAATTTGCTTCGTGCATTTTTGCAATATAGTTTTTCTCTCCCTATGCAACGCACAGGCATGTTTCCTAGTTTTATATAAAAAGGGAAGCACAAACAAAGCTGTTGATGCTCTATCCAGTGTATCTGACAAGGTCATGGAAATTCACTCTATCTCTGTTGTCTGTCCCAAATAGATTGTAGTGGTGATAGAAGGGTATGCTAATGACCCACATGCTAAGCAACTGTTAAATGAGCTCAGTATCCAAGAAGAAAATGAACAAGGTTCACTTTAACACAAGGGGTCATCAGACATAAAGGGAGAATCTGGCTCGGATCACACAAAGAAGCTCATCGGGCTGTGTTGCAAGCATTGCACAACAGTGGTCTAGGAGGGCACTTTAGTATTCTTTCAACATATCACAAGGTCAAACAACTATTCTCCTAGCCTGGACTCAAAAAGGATGTGCAGAAATTTGTGTAGCAGTGTACAACATGTCAGCCTAAAACTAAGCACAACAGAACACTAGGCTTGCTGCAACCCCACAAGATCCCACCTGAAGCTTGGCATACTGTAAGTATGGACTTCATTGAGGGGTTACCATTGTACAACAACTTTGACACTATATTGATGGTGATAGACAAATTCACAAAGTATAGGCACTTCATTCCCTTAAATCACCCATTCACAGCTTAGAAAGTGGCTCAACGTTTCCTACAAAATGTGTACAAGTTGCATACCATTGCCTAAAGTGCTGATATCTGATAGGGACAAAATATTTGTGAGTGCATTTTGGCAGCAACTATTTAAAACGGCGGACACAACCTTGAACCTAAGCTCTTCTTGTCACCCTTAGACAGATGGGCAAACATAACGCCTGAACAAATGCTTGGCAACTTATCTACGGTATCTGGTGCATGCAAACCCAAAGCACTGGCTTAATGGCTTTCACAGGCAGAATATTGGTATAATACTACCTTTCACTTAGTGTTGGGGAAGTCCCTGTTCAAGGTGTTGTATGGGAGGAAGCCACGACATTTTGGAGCGCAAGTGAACGATGACATCACTTCCACGGACCTGGCTCAGTGGTTACAAGAATGAGCAGTGATGATCCCAGTCATTATGCAACATCTGGAGAGGGCTCAACAGAGCATGACACAATAGGCCAACAAAAAACATATGGAGAGGAGCTTTGCCGTGGGAGATAGGGTGTACCTGTGCCTCCAACCTTATGTGTAGCAGTCGATAATTCCTCGTTCATCTCATAAAACTCAGCTTTCCCTACTTTGGTCTGTATCAGATACTACAAAAAGTTGGGAATGTGTCGTGCTTCAACTACCACGGTAATCACGCATACATTATGTGGTTCATGTGTCATTACTCAAGAAATGGCTCAAATCAATTGATTTAGTCATGATTGAGATGTCCAGTTTGATGACTGACATTAGTGTCAATCTGAAGAAAGAAATTTTTTGGAGGAGAAGCTGATCAAGGTTGGAAAGAAACTCCAACCACAGGTACATGTCTGATGGAGTGGTCTAATGGATAATTGTGATTCATGAGAAAATTTGTATGCTCTGGTCAATGAATTCCCGACTGCCAAGCTGCTCCTCGAGGAGGGGGTATTGTCACGACAGTGTACTTGTATAAGGCGCTATAGGAGAAATGGCACGCCGACAAACATGCCGAACTGAGAAAGGCCCAGAACGAGAAGGCCCAGGGGATGGCTGTCAGCACCCGGATTTTTAATCCCAGATGCCTGTTATTCT
Source organism: Avena sativa (assembly GCA_916181665.1). Lineage (NCBI taxonomy): Eukaryota > Viridiplantae > Streptophyta > Magnoliopsida > Poales > Poaceae > Avena > Avena sativa. The sequence goes on from OV702298.1 coordinate 117,226,007, forward strand.
GTACATCGCAATCCCAGGATTACCATTTTTGCGAGACATAACAGATTGGATATCACAGTACATCATCCATTACAATCCTTACATAAGGTCTTACACAAATAAAGGATCACATGATCCATTCTTAATACAAATCAAGCAGTGGAATAACGTAATGATAACGATAGCATGGGCGAAGCTCCATCTTCACGGTCATAGGAATTGCTGACGATGGGAGATGATCCTAGTTGTCATAACCTTCCTGTTGTTCGTCCTCCTGAATAGTCCTCTTCATAGTCTGGCCACGGAAATAGACAGGAACAAAGCCATGAGTACTCTTCAAGTACTCGCAAACTAATACTAACAAGTGAAGTAGTTTTTGAGTAGGATAGTACTAGGCTCTAGGTTGTTTTGAAAAAAGCTAGATTTATATCTACCGAGTTCAGAAGCAAATAAAACTAGTTGAAAGTTTTATGACACCTAAGTGGGAACTTAATTTCATATCACAACTCTGTTGTGGTCAAGTCAAAGTCATGCTTTATTTCATAAGTTATTTTGAAAACATCTGACAACGGAACAGTATGGCCACTCCAACTGTCCATAACCGCGGACGCGGCTATTCGAATAGTTTGACACTCTCTAGAGGTGGTACACTGTCACCACAATATTCGATACATCCATGAGGAACAATCCTGAATTCACCATACTTAGTATGCGGATAATCAATCCTAACCTTTCAATTACACGCCCTAGTATAGGCAACTCTCCTGTGAGTTTGGCCTCCCAACCATGACCAACTATCATCTTGGGAACTGCATAGGTGGACAATCTTCACAAGGTAGTCTCGGCTCAAACCTTGGCCACAAGGAAACCCATACTAAGGTATATAAATTTCTAGTCAAGCCCTAGCCAAATTTCGGGTATTGTGGTTGTATGGTCAAATTGGAATGGTATCGCATCCAGACAACCATCAGTTTTACAAAGGGCTAAGGCTCATGCCTTAATATTTTCATCATCAAAATCATCTGGTGTTCAAGAACACATGTCAAAACTTTTCAGTAGAATGACTCATCATTCTAAGGTTTTCATAACCATTTTCATCAAGTATTCCCATCTAAGTTGATCAAGTTTTATGCTAGCACTAGCATCTACAAGGGGTGGTAAACAATAATGAGGGGTGGTACACAAGTGTATCTTATCTAAGCTCAATCTCATGCCTCAGGATGACATCAAGATTATCTAACTTAGGCCAAGTTTTATGCTCTTTATGCTACCTTTAAATATCTTTCTAGAATCTACAAGTCACTAAGTAAACTCTAACAGAAAGCTTTGATAAAGAAATTAAAATACTAAGCTTGCAAGTAAAACTAGGATTGGGTATCAAGTAGGGTAAGCTTGCAAGTATTATCTTGCTAAGTCAACTTGTATAGTGAGGCTTGCAAGGTTCAAGTATAGGCTTGCCTTGTGCAGAGCAGTGGTTGAAGTTCTCCTCGGCTTCTTCCTCGTAGTATTCTCCTTCCTCCTCGTATCCTTGGTCGGTACTAGCGTCTATAAATAAATACGAGGTACACAATCACCAAACAATTCTTAACTACTCTATTTATCACACCAAGGTTTTCACTAGATGATCTAGCATCATCACAAACATTACAATCGTTAAGGCACTTAGTTTTATTTCCTATATTTTAGAAAAGTAATTTCTACTCATTGAAAAACTACTTAAGATTTAATATTCTCCAACTCAAATATGGGATCATGTTGACACATGTCATCACCACATATTTCAGTACATGGGAATGTGATTTAAAGAGGTGTCATAATTTAACAAGGTTTAACCTTTTTATTTTAATTAAATAAAGTGACTAGAGTTGCCTATGAGGTATTCTTTTATTACTTGACCATTATTTCTGCAAGTAAACCTAGATATTTTTATATATTCAGAAAGGCCTTGTAAAATGTGATTTTTGAGAGTTGGAATGAACTCAAAAGATTTTGTGGTTGAATTTTGAAAAATGTTTGAATGCAGAAAAGCTTCTGCCTTGTTATTTTTACTATATGTGATCTACAATTCCAAATGAATTGAATCAAACGGGCTTGGATTAAGCATTCCGGTACCTTTCTATCAAAATTGGTTTCATGCAATTTGGTTTAGTGAATCGACATGTGTTGATTTTTTAAATTTGGTATAGAACTAGGTTTGAAACTAAAAGAATAAACCTAAATTTGAATTATTGGGTCGCGCCGGATGTTAACTGGGCCGGCCCACAGTGCACATAGCACGCGTGGGTGGGTTTAAGTGAATGACCCCACCAGTCAGCGAGACGGGGGGTGCGAAGCGGTATGGCGCAATCTAGGCCGCCGCGATCAAACTCTAATCCAACGGCCATGACCTATCGTCTTCGTCGGGTAACGCCGAAAGTATGTGGCTGCTCCAATCGCTGGCTCCTTTCTTCCTCCTCCGCGGCAGACTCCAGCCAAATTTCGGTGATGTGCTGCTCGCCTTGCTCCGGGGGTGAGGTGGGGTGATTCTGAGAGAGAGGGGAGTGTGATGGTGTGAAGAAATCGAGCGGGGGTCGCCTCTATTTATAGTGCAGCGAGGGGAACGAATGGCGTGGGTGGAGCTCTTCGTGGTCGTTTGCACAACGAGCTAAATGCATGGGCGACGATAGGGGCGGTGCTGTGCTCCTTGGCGAAGCTCAACGGCATGGTCACGCGGCGTGAGGCGGTGCGAGACGGTCGGAACATCATGGCGCTCTGGGCGGGTCCGATGGCTATTTTAATGGCACACGGGTTCTCCTGGTCGCGCGGCGACGAACGGGCGTGTTTGGGGTGTTACTGGGGCGGTGGTGATCCTGCTTGCATGCGGCGAGGGCAGCGCGCAGTATGTGGGCGTGTGTCGCGGGTGGCGCTCTGGCGCGCTCTCGGCATGCTCGCAGAGACATTGGGCGCGAGTGTTCCGTCTGGTCCAGTGGTTGGCAAGGCTCGAGGCTTGGACAGGGGGTGGAGGTGGACGGTGGAGTGCCTGCTAGACAAGGTTGGCGAGGCTAGTGAGGCTCCTAGCTGGCTGGCGACATTGGGGTGGCAAGGGTCCTCTCGGCATGCTTGCCATTGATGGCATGGTCTAGTTTACAGTGAGCTAGAGGGGTTAAACAAGTTAGATGATCTACTGAGGGTGTAGTGTGAGCTAGATAGGGAACAAGTTAGGCATCAATCACTGCTCACAATAGTGTTTGAGGTTTGATTGTTTTGTGTCTGCAAGGTGTTTGATGAAATGGCCGAAAGAGATTCAAATTTGAATTTTTGATTCAAACTTGGTGGGTGTGTTAGTTACATACCAGGGAGTCTCCGGTTAGTTGGAAAGTTCAAGGGGTACTGGTTTGGTTGGGTTTTGAAAATGTGTGATCTTCTCATATGTTAAAGATTCAATTTTGAAATGTCATTTGAATCAAGTTGCCAATTGTTTCTATTATTTTGAAAGGTGGGCTTTGATTCACTTTTACTTGGTCTAGCAAGGGGTGAAAATAAATCAAAATGTTTCCATTTGAAATCTTGGACTAGAAACACTCAAGTGGCCTAGTGAGCAAGATTGGCAAAAATGACCATTTGCTTATTTGATTTGTTTTTGATTTTATCTTGATTTGTTTCTGCTTGGAAATGTTTTAGATGATATTGTTTTCATATTTAAACCATTACTTGATATTTAGATAAATCACACAAGTCCATTCATGCATTCATACAATCATCACATCCACACATGCATTCATATTGATTTGATTAACAAAAGTTTTGTTAACCCTAATTTTGGTGATTGGAATTTGATAATCTTGTTCAACATTTTTGGGATGTTATAAACCTTCCCTCCTTTAACAAAATCTCGTCCTGAGATTTGAAAAAGGAGAAAGAAGAAAACTAGGATTTAAAAAGATCGGGAAACTCCGTCTTGATGTGATCTTATCGCTCTCGGGTAGCTTCTTCTTCGGTGTGGTTACTCCACTGAATATTGAGAAACTTGATGCTTCGGGTCCTGGTGGTTGTGAAAGCTTTCTCCAAAATACGTATGGGTACATCAGGATATATCAGGTCATCGTTGATCTCTACGGTACGGTGATCAATGTTCTTGAAAACTTCAGTCTTCTCTAGGACTTCAAGGCATTTGCGAAGAAATGATATATGGAACACATTATGCACTGCTGACATCTCCTTTGGAAGTTCCAGTTGATACGATACTTCTCCTCAACGATTCAGAATCTTGAAAGGTCCGATATATCTGGGGGGCTAACTTTCCTTTGAGCTGGAAACGCTGCATTCTCTTCAAAGGCGACACTTTGAGATACACAAAATCTCCGATATTGAAAGCGAGATCTCGACGTCTTTTGTCGGCATAACTCTTCTGTCTTGACTGGGCGGTCTTGAGGTGCTCATGGATCTTGTGAACTTTCTCTTCTGCTTCTCGTAGGATGTCGGGTTCAAAAATCTGACTCTCTCCTACTTTCGACCAATTCAAAGGGGTACGACACTTCCTTCCATACATGAACTCAAATGGGGCCATTTGCATACTACCTTGATAACTGTTATTGTACAAAAATTCTACAAAAGGCAGACAGTCCTCCCATTTAGATCCATACTCTAGCACACATGCTCTCAACATATCTTCGAGTATTTGATTTACTCGCTCCATTTGTCCATATGTTTGAGGGTGGTAAGCTGTGCTGAAATCTAGTCTAGTTCTTAGTCCTTCTTGGACTTTCTTCCAAAATCTCGAAGTAAACTGAGTTCCTCGATCTGACACAATGTTCTTGGGGACTCCGTGCAAACTAACGATTCTAGCGATGTACAACTCCGCTAGCTTCAAGCTATGGTAAGTGGTATTGACTGGTAAGAAATGGGCTACCTTGGACAATCTATCAACTATGACCCAAATAGAGTCATTCCCCTACTAGAAGTACGCAATCCGGTGATAAAGTCCATTCCAACTGAATCCCATTTCCATTCTGGAATCTGCAATGGCTGCAACAGTCCTACGGGTCTCTGATGTCCCGCCTTGACTCTCTCGCAAATATTACACTTGGCGATGTAGCTTCCGATTTCTCTCTTCAACTTATACCACCAAAATTGCTCCTTCAGATCCTAATACATCTTCGTTCCTCCGAGGTGGATAGAATAAAGGGTATCATGGGCCTATTTCAAAATAGTTTCCTTCAACTCTGAATCTGCTGGTACACAGAGACGTCCTTTGTACCACAGAACTCCTTCTTCATCTTCGGTGAATCCAGGTACTTTGCCTGTACCGATGCGACGTTTGATTCCGTCGATACTAGCATTTCCTTTCCGCGCCTCCCTGATCTTCCTGATCAAAGTGGGTTGAAGTTCTATGCTAGCCAAAAATCCTTCACTTACTAATTCCATTCTAAAAGCTTCCAACTCCTTGTGCAAACTTGGTTGCTCCTTCAGAATCATGGAGTTCAAGCGGCACGACAATCTGCTAAGGGCATCTGCTACCACATTGGATTTACCGGGGTGAATAGTGGATGTCTAGATCATAGTCCTTGATTAGATCTATCCATCTTCTCTGCCTCATATTCAGCTCCTTCTGAGTGAATATATACTTCAGGCTCTTGTGATCCGAATAAATCTCACAACGGTTTCCCATAAGATAATGCCTCCATGTTTTCAGGGCTAGGACTACGGCTGCTAGTTCAAGGTCATGTGTAGGATAATTCTGTTCATGCTGATTCAGTTGTCGGGACAGATTAGATATAACCTTTCCTTCTTGCATTAGCACACATCCGAGACCGATCTTGGATGTGTCACAATACACATCAAAAGGCTTTGTAATATCCGGCATGATCAAGATTGGGGTTGAAATCAATCTCCTCTTGAGTTCTTGAAAACTCGCTTCACATTTGTCCGTCCATTCAAACTTCTTATCTTTCTTCAACAATTGGGTCATGGGTCTTGCGATACTTGAGAATCCTTCTACGAATTTGCGGTAATATCCCGCTAATCCGAGAAATGCACGAACTTGGGTTTGCGTGGTTAGGGCTTGCCAATCTTCAACATCCTTCACCTTTGCAGGGTCAATGGAAATTCCTCCGGATGATACAATATGTCCAAGGAATCCTACCTCCTGTAACCAGAATTCACATTTGCTAAACTTGGCATACAACTGATGTTCCCTAAGGGTTCCAAGGATGGTCCTTAAGTGTAGCGCATGTTCTTCTTCTGATTTGGAATAGATTAGAATGTCATCGATGAAAACAACGACAAACTTATCCAGGAAGTCCATAAAAATCTTATTCATAAGGTTCATGAAATAAGCGGGGGCGTTGGTTAATCCAAAAGACATGACAGTGTACTCATATAATCCATATCTGGTGATAAAGGCAGTCTTTGGAATATCCTCTACGCGAATCTTGAGTTGATGGTAGCCAGTTCTAAGACCAATCTTAGAAAACACTTTGGCACGAGTTAACTGGTCAAACAGGTCTTCTATCTTTGCTAGTGGGTACTTGTTCTTGATGGTGACATCATTCAACTTGTCACATCCCAAATTTTAGATTTGGTTCTGCATATCATTCATAGCATTGCATCATGTTCTTCCATGCAAAACCATCGATTGAAAATGATTCGACAAAACGCTATTTTCAAAATCCTATTTTACTTTACTAAAATGCTCCTGCGGGAGGATACACTAGGGGTTGTGTTTCCCACCCTTGTAGACTAGTGGTTTTACTTACCACATGACCCTAGGTTGATCTCCTGGATTTTAGAAAATTTTAGAAACAAGTTTCACCCAATTCGGAGTCCGTTTGCAAAAGTTGCGATGGTTTTACTAAACAGAAATTTGAAAAGGTTTAAGAACAAAAACAAAATAAGAAAGCCAGCCAGCCGGGCCGGCCCAACCGCGCCAGCCCGCAGGCGGCAAGCAGCAGCCAGCAGCCTAACGCGTGCGCGACGAATAGCGTCTGCCGCCGCCGCTGCCGGGCCCGCTCGCCAGCCACCCGCCAACCACCGACAGGTGGGGTCCACCTGTCGGTGCTGCCGCCGCCTTGCCCAGCGCGGACTGCGCAACCGCCGCCGCCGTATCCGCCTCCAACCCTCCTCCGCGCGGGCCCCCTCCTCTTAACCTCCCCGCGCGCGCCTCCCCTGCTACTCCCGACCTCGCCGCCACGCCCGCACCACGCAGCCGCCGCCGCCTCGCAGTCTCGCCACCGCCGCCGCCAGGTGAGACCGCTGCCGCCCTCTCCCTCTTCTCCTCGCCTCGTCGCACCCCCGCGAGCGCGCCGCCCCTCCGCGCCTGACCGCCGCCTCTCCTCCCCGCAGGCCGACGCCGAGCCGCCGCCCGACGTCCGCCCGACCGCCGCCGCCGGCGACCTCGCCCGCGCCGCCGCCCCGCCGGACCGCCACCCCCGCCGCCGGACCGCCGCCCCGAGCCGCCGCCGCCGCACCTCCCTCTGCCGCACGATCTGCGGCCAACGGTCCAGATCGGCCGTTGACCGGTCAGCCCCAGGCGCTGACTGGTCAACCGCGCAGTCAGCGCCCAGTCAGCCGCCATGTGGGCCAGTCAACAGTCAAAGTTGACTGGGCAATTTCTTTAATTGATTTAATTGGCAGATTTTTGTAGAATCTTGTAAATTGCGTAGAAATTAATCTATTGGGCTAAAAATTGCAAATAAAATATGTGTAGATTCAGTAAGTCGTGTAGAATCTTGCTGTACTATTGTTTCACACTTTTGCACCAAGATTTTGTCCAGATTAATTAAAAGAGTTAATGGCCTTTTTGGGGTAATTAATTCGTAGAAAAAGATCCGTAACTAAAAAAATTGCATATAATATGTCCCTGGATTCAGTAGAACAAGGGGAATCTCAAAGTGAATTAAAAAGTTAGGCTTACAGTAAAAACTTCTGCAGAAACTATTTAGTGGCTTTCTACAGTGTTTTAATTATTCAGGGAGTTTTATAATTCCTTTTTGAGTAATTTCAATTGGTACTGTTCCTAAATAGCAATGCCTATACAGTAGATTTTTTCCAAGATTTTACAAACAGTATACTACCGGTAGTGAATTATTTGGGTTCTAGCTCTAGTTTTGAGCCTTATACTTTGCATAATAGTTTTCCTTGCGCTAAAACTATTTTCCATGCATGCAATTAGTAGCTTTACTGAATAGAATTATGTGGTGCTGCTGTAGCATCAATCCACTTTCCATGCATGCATTCATGCATCATCTTTGTTGCATATGCTTGTGGATTGTTTGTTTATGATTGCAATTGTATTGTGTAGATTGTGACGAGTGCAACGCTTGCTCGTGTGTGGATTGTTCTTCCGACCGCTACAACCAAGGCAAGTAGATGCTACTTTGTTCATGAATATTGTCCTACTATTTTCAATGCATTGTCGTGTATGTTGTAGACGCATGTGTAGGATGATACTATCGCTATGCTATGTCCTATTATGTGGTAGGGCTTTCCTTGTAGATGAACCACCGTTGGTAGATGTGCTTAGCCATGCTATGATGTACGAGGGCTGGGTTACATCACTGAAACTTGTTTCTAAAAGTATTGGTTTGTGAAAACTAAAACAACTTAATCAATGAATCTCCTGGGTGTGATGGGATTGGTAAATTTTGGTGGTTTCATTGCGGAAAGGCACCCAGGTATCAAGAGAAAATGGTTGGCTTCTTTATTCTGTAGCTTACGTGTACAACCATGTGCCAATAATGGAATGGGCGGTTGGTTGGACTTAGTAGGTTGTGGTAACTTGAACCCGCGTATCCAGAGATGTAGAATTTTAGTAGGTTGGACCGGTGCGCGTCGGGATTGGGGAGATACTTCCCGAACAGTCTCTTCTTGGACTTCTCCCTATCATCACCCAGAATGAGAGTGATGGTACGAGCTGCGCTGGCCAAGTCACATGGGTAAAGTGTACTAACCCCTGCAGGGTGTATAATCTAATCGATTAGCTGTGTCCCCGGTTATGGACAACTGAGTTGCTTGATATTGATTCCATGACATGTTTCTCGCTCATTCCAATTTCATAATCGCTTTAATATTGTTGGGTTAACTTAATTGGGATCTTTCCAATGAAAATCAAAAACTGTTTATGAAAGTAGGACAAAGGTATTTGCAAATGCAAGCCAGACACAGCTCCAATTTCCAAATATGCATGTAGATGTTAGCACTATTGTCTCCTTTACTAGCTCTACTTGCCATACATTCCATGTATTGACCCTTCGGGGCTGCTACGTTTCATGTTGCAGGATATTCCGATTCTGAGTAATCGATATAGGCCACGGTACTCCACTCGGCACTTGTTCACTTGTGGGCAATTTGAAGAATGGAGGATTTGCTTTATTTATGTTGCTACCTGAATAATTTGAGTTAGCCTTGAGCTAAGCTTTTATTGTAATAATGGTACTCTGGATCTTCGTTATTTATGATACACGGATATTTTGCTATGTTATTCATCTTATTCTATTGTGGGCCAATGAACCGATCCAGGGATTGGCATGTCACATAGAAGCCACGGTCTTTTCAGAACCATGGTGTTACAAGATGGTATCAGAGCCCGTGTGTCGACTGTAGGATCGTGACCCAGGATTGGATTAGGAAGCCATAGATTTATTGAAGCCTATATTAACTCTGTCTTTCATCTTATGCCTTTCACTCTCGTAAAATTCTTATCATATGCTATTCTCACACTTTCCTCTTTAAATTGATAGATGGGAGAAGTCAGGACTGAGTATGCAACCATGGAGTCACCAAGGCCCTTTGCAAGACAGTTAGCACAGCTCTCGTAGTCATTGGGATTGCCACTGCCCATGTTCAAGGGAAGAAGGCTGTACACCTATGGATATGGTGAGGATGCATGGGAGATCACTACCTTCATATTCAGAGATGCCGCCTTGCCAAACCCTGTGCACCTGATCTACACCAAGACATACTGCAACTGGGGACTTGGAATCAACTTGGCCATACATGAAGCCCTGTCTCGCCAGTGCCATCATGTCCGACACCTACTGCCAGCAGACTCACCCTACAATGACTATGGGAGGCGTGATGAAGATGGGCACATTGTGGTTACCCCGGGCGACAGGAACAACATTCCGCCCCGTCGGAGGCACATAGAGGACATGGAAAGGGAGAATGGAGCTCTAGATGAGAAAGTGATGATGATAAAGGAGATTGCAGATTTTGCTAGCAATGGTATGGTGGTCCAAGGACAGGAGATTGACACCTTGCATGAAGTTGTGGGAGTTCTAGAGAATGCCCTGATAGCCAGAGATGCAACCATAGCTCATCTTCATGGTACTGTGCAGGAAAACACCCAGAACATACAACAGCTGCAAGGGACCGTCCAGGAAAGGGATCAAACTATTGAAACTATGGCAGCCCAGATTGCCGCTCTCCAAGCACAGCTGAATCCACCCTCTAATGATGACAATGGATATGATGGCAACAATGGGGATGATGATGACAGTGGAAACGATGATGATGATGAGGACGAGGATGATGATGATGGAGACGATGATGGTGGAGGAGATGAAGCTGTTGCAGTTGCAGCTGAGAGTGAAGAAGAAGAGGAGGATCCAGAAGAGGTGGAGTTTGAGATCTCAAGTGATGACTCAGGAGAGGTGTATACTCCGCCGCCATGGTTGAACCGTGGACAGAAGCGCCAACGCATGAGTGCAAGGACCTATCGCAACCTCTTCAAGAAGTAGATAGAAGTCCACCAATTAGTCCTTGTTAGGAAAAATCGTTAGGATTAGTCTCGATCGATGTAAGACTTAATTACTGCTAGTTAAGAGTGTTTAGTTGCTTATTTGTGTACTCCAATATCCCAGGAATTATTTGTGCAAATTTTATGAAAGAGTTATGGCAAGTTTGGTTATTATCTGTGTTATTTTCGCTGCAGTTTTCTGCTGATACAGCAGTACTGTACGATTTTTCATATTTTTCTGGTATCTGGGAAAAATCTGAAAACAATAGGGATGGTGCGAAACTCTCTGTATTGTATGTGCAAAAATCAGCATAATTTTCTGACGAGTCTAAGTCAGGTAGAAAAATTCGTGAACGTTGCTGGACTGTTCTGGCAGATTGCTGTTTTGTTGCTTAGTTGATCAACTGTTTAGTTAACCATTGCCAACTCTTGTAAAACTATTTCAGTAGGTATATACTGCTAGGATAACCCCTGGGATATTGCTGGATCACTTGTTTGTTGATGTGTTACTTGTTTGAGATTGTCTGCTATTGTTTGTTGTTGTTTGATCATAATGCATGGGTAGAATCCTATTATCGTAGTTGATTCTTTCTAAGATTACATGTGCTGAACCGCAGATGCCTCCCCGCCGTCAACCCACTGAGTTGGAGCAGCTCATGGCAGCTCAGGCACAGCTGACCCAAGTTATGACTCAGTTCATGGAAGCTCAGAACAACAACAACAATGTGAACAACCAGCCTCAGGGAGATGCTCTCACCAGATTTCTGAGGCTAAGGCCAGCTAAGTTCTCTACTGCAATGGAACCAATGGTTGCTCTCGACTGGTTGCGTTCAGTCAACAAGGATCTGGTAACTGTTGGATGCACTGATGCTGAGAAGGTGAGGTTTGCCGCTCACCTACTGGAGGGACCAGCCGCTTCTTGGTGGGACACTTTTCAGATCACCCACCCGCTGGACACTGTGACTTGGGCAATGTTTGAGGAAGGTTTCAGGACCAACCACGTGTCTTCAGGAGTTCTGAGCCTGAAGAGGAAGGAGTTCCGCAACTTGCGCCAAACCAACCGCACCGTGGCTGAGTACATTGAGGAGTTCAACAACCTGTCTCGTTATGCACCTGAGGATGTTGACACTGATGCAAAAAGGAGGGAGAGATTCCTGGATGGCCTCAGTGATGAGCTTTCAGTACAGCTACTGGTGGTTTATTGCCCCACTTTCTAGGAGCTTATGGACAAGGCCAGAATCTTGGAAGGGAAGCACAAGCAGGTGGAGAACCGCAAGAGAAAGAGCAATAATCACCACTCTGGTTCACATCACAAGTCTCGCACTTCTTATGATGGGAATTCCAAGCATGGAGGGAGTGACCATGGACACCATGGGAGCCATGACCGCCACCACCATGGGGGCGATGGACATCGCCACGACAACCACAAGAGCAGCCACCACAGCCACAAGGGAGGACACTCTCACCACTCTAGAGGACACGGTGGACATGACCACAACCGTGATCGCAGCTTTGTGAAGAAGGATCTGAGTGAGGTGACATGCTTCAAGTGTGGCCAGAAGGGACATTATGCTGACAACTGTCCGGAGAGGAAGGGACTAAAGCCAACCAACAACCATAAGGCCACAGTGAACCACATGAACGTGGAGGAGATCCCAGATGAGCCTGACCTTGTGATTGGTAAGTTCCCAATCAACACTCACCCTGCACTTATACTTTTCGATACTGGTGCATCGCATTCATTCATATCGAGGGCATTTGTGGATAAGTATAAGCTACCTACTGAGTCTATGAAAGAGTCTGTTAGAGTGAGTTCACCTGGAGGAGATATGATAGCTAGTGCGGGATGCCGCGACTTAACTGTGAGGATTGGAACACACAACTTCATTGCACATCTGGTAGTGTTGGAATCACAAGGGTTAGATGTTATTCTGGGTATGGATTGGATGTCTATGCATGGGGGACACATAGATTGTGCACAGCGAGCTGTTTCACTCAAAACCCCGGATGGTAAGAGAATTAGATTCAAGTCGGTAGTGCGACCGGGAAGATGCAAGTTGAATTCTCTTAAGGGGGTTAGCATGGATACCGTGCCTGTAATTAAGGATTACCCCGATGTGTTTCCGGAAGAGCTACGGGGATGCCACCTGACAGGGAAGTGGAGTTTCTCATCGACCTGATGCCAGGAACAGGACCTATAGCAAAGAGACCATATAAGATGGATGTGGATGAGCTGAAGGAATTGAAGAAGCAGCTGAAAGAGCAGTTGGACAAGGGATTCATTCAGCCTAGTTCGTCGTCATGGGGTGCACCTGTTCTGTTTGTGGAGAAGAAAGACAGCAGCAAGAGATTAGTGGTGGACTATCGCTCGCTGAATGAAGTAACCATCAAAAACAAGTACCCTCTGCCGAACATAAATGATTTGTTTGATCAACTGGAAGGAGCAAAAGTGTTTAGCAAGATTGATCTGCGATCGGGCTACTTCCAATTGAAGATCCGGGAGGAGGACATACCAAAAACCGCTTTCACCACTAGGTATGGTTTATATGAGTATACAGTTATGTCTTTTGGACTAACGAATGCCCCGGCATACTTCATGACCATGATGAACAAGGTATTTAGGGAGTACTTGGACAAGTTCGTGGTGGTGTTTATTGATGACATACTGATATATTCCAAGGATGATGCTGAGCATGAGAGACATCTGCGACTGATCATGGAGAAGCTGAGAGAACACAAGCTATATGCCAAATTCAGCAAGTGTGAATTCTGGCTTAACACTGTTGGATTTCTTGGACACGTGGTGTCAGGAGAAGGAGTCGCTGTTGATCCAAGCAAAGTGACTGCAGTAACTGAGTGGGAAGCACCCAAGAATGCGGGAGAGATATGAAGCTTTTTGGGACTTGCTGGATACTACAGGAGGTTCATTGAAAACTTCTCCAAGATTGCTAAGCCGATGACTGAACTTCTGAAGAAGGAGAGGAAGTTTGAATGGACGGATGTGTGTGAAGCCAGCTTTCAGGAACTGAAGCGTCGACTAGTGACCGCACCTGTTCTGTGTTTACCAGATCTTCAGAAGGATTTCCAAGTGTACTGTGATGCTTCTCGACAGGGACTTGGGAGTGCGCTGATGCAAGATGGGAGAGTAGTGTCATATGCCTCATGACAACTTAAACACCATGAGCGGAATTACCCCACACACGACTTGGAGTTAGCGTCAGTGGTTCATGCGCTCAAGGTATGGAGGCATTACTTAATGGGAAAACACTGTGATGTGTACACCGACCACAAGAGCTTGAAGTACATATTTACACAGAAGGAACTGAATATGAGGCAAAGGAGATGGTTGGAACTTATCAAGGACTATGATATGAATCTGCAATACCACCCAGGAAAGGCCAATGTAGTAGCAGATGCTCTGAGCCGGAAGGTTTATGCCAATGGATTGACAATTGGGGAATTTCCTGAGGATTTGTGCAAGCAATTCAAGGACCTTAGACTAGAGGTTGTATCAGAAGGATACTTGGCAACAATGGAAGTCCAACCAACGCTACAGGACAGAATCAGGAAGGCTCAAGTGGGAGACAAAGAGATTGATGAGATAAAGGAAAAGATGAAGGAAAATCGGGAAAAGGATATTCGCGAGGATGAGCATGGTACCTTGTGGTATGGAGATCGTTTGTGTGTGCCCAGCGACCCAGAGATAAGGGAGTTGATTCTGCAGGAGGCTCATAACTCGCCATACTCCATACACCCGGGCAACACAAAGATGTATATGGATTTGAAGAGCAGATTTTGGTGGAACAACATGAAGGGAGACATCGCCAAGCATATTGCCCTATGTGATGTGTGTAGCCGAGTGAAGGCAGAACACCAGAAGCCAGCAGGACTGCTACAGCCGTTGCCCGTGCCAGATTGGAAGTGGGATAGAGTGGGAATGGATTTTATCACAGGATTGCCTAGGACCAGGTCAGGATATGACTCCATTTGGGTAGTGGTCGACCATTTGACCAAGGTAGCCCACTTTATACCGGTGAAGACGACCTACACGAGTGCGAAGTTGGCCAAGATTTACATGGACAGGATTGTGTGCCTACATGGAGTTCCCAAGAGCATCGTATCAGATAGAGGCACCCAATTTACCTCACACTTCTGGCGTCAGCTGCACGAGTCGCTTGGGACTAGATTGGAGTTTAGCACAGCGTTTCACCCATAGACTGATGGACAGACCGAGAGGGTGAATCAGATTTTGGAAGACATGCCGAGAGCTTGCGCTTTGGCTCATGGTTCTAGTTGGGATGAGAATTTGCCGTATGCTGAGTTTTCCTACAACAACAGCTATCAAACCAGCATCAAGACGTCACCGTTCGATGTGCTGTATGGGAAACAATGCTGGACATCATTGCTATGGGATGGAGTAGGAGAACGTCAGTTGTTTAGACCTGATTTGATCAAGGATGCTGAGGAGAAGGTCGCCTTGATTAGGTACAGGCTCAAGGTAGCACAATCAAGGCAGAAGAGCTATGCCGACGCCAAGCGCAAGGAAGTCGTGTATGAGATAGGTGATAGAGCATACCTCAGAGTGTCGCCACTTCGGGGTATCAAGAGATTTGGAATCAAGGGTAAGCTGGCACCTCGGTTTATCGGACCATATCGAGTCTTAGCATGCAAACGAGAAGTTGCTTACCAATTGGAGTTGCCAGAGGCTCTGTCCGCTGTTCACAATGTGTTCCACGTGTCCCAGCTGAAGAAGTGCCATCCGGAGATGGTGGGTACACCATTGAGAGACAATGTGCCACTAGAGGAGGTTCAGCTTGAGAATGACTTGACCTATGAGGAGAAGCCGGTCAAGATTCTGGAGACAGCGGAGAGGATTACCCGTACCAAGACGATCAGGTTTTGCAAGGTGCAGTGGAGCCACCACACCGAAGAGGAAGCCACTTGGGAGCGTGAGGATGACATCCGAGAGGACTACCCACACCTATTTGCTAGCCGCGCCGAATCTCGGGGACGAGATTCATCTTAAGGGGGTTAGTCTTGTCACATCCCAAATTTTAGATTTGGTTCTGCATATCATTCATAGCATTGCATCATGTTCTTCATGCAAAACCATCGATTGAAAATGATTCGACAAAACACTATTTTCAAAATCCTATTTTACTTTACTAAAATGCTCCTACGGGAGGATACATTAGGGGTTGTGTTTCCCACCCTTGTAGACTAGTGGTTTTACTTACCACATGACCCTAGGTTGATCCCCTAGATTTTAGAAAATTTTAGAAACAAGTTTCACCCAATTCGGAGTCCGTTTGCAAAAGTTGCGGTGGTTTTACTAAACAGAAATTGGAAAAGGTTTAAGAACAAAAAAATATAAGAAAGCCAACCAGCCGGGCTGGCCCAACCGCGCCAGCCCGCAGGCGGCAAGCAGCAGCCAGCAGCCTAACGCGCGCGCGACGAATAGCGTCTGCCGCCGCCGCTGCCGGGCCCGCTCGCCAGCCACCCGCCAGCCACCGACAGGTGGGGCCCACCTATTGGCACCGCCGCCGTGCCTAGCGCGGACTGCGCAACCGCCGCCGCCGTATCCGCCTCCAACTCCCCCTCCGCGCGGGCCCCCTCCTCTTAACCTCCCCGCGCGCGCCTCCCCTGCTACTCCCGACCTCGCCGCCACGCCCGCACCACGCAGCCGCCACCGCCGCCAGGTGAGACCGCCGCCGCCCTCTCCCTCTTCTCCTCGCCTCGCCGCACCCCCGCGAGCGCGCCGCCCCTCCGCGCCTGACCGCCGCCTCTCCTTCCCGCAGGCCGACGCCGAGCCGCCGCCCGACGTCCGCCCGACCGCCGCCGCCTCCTCCCCGCGCGGACCTCGCCGCGCCGCCGCCCCGCCGGACCGCCACCCCGCCGCCGGACCGCCACCCCGCCGCCGGACCGCCGCCCCAAGCCACCGCCGCCGCCCGCCGGTAAGCCGCCGCCGCCGCACCTCCCTCTGCCGCACGATCTGCGGCCAAAGGCCCAGATCGGCCGTTGACCGGTCAGCCCCAGGTGCTGACTGGTCAACCGCACAGTCAGCACCCAGTCAGCCGCCACGTGGGCCAGTCAACAGTCAAAGTTGACTGGGCAATTTCTTTAATTGATTTAATTGGCAGATTTTTGTAGAATCTTGTAAATTGCGTAGAAATTAATCTACTGGGCCAAAAATTGCAAATAAAATATGTGTAGATTCAGTAAGTCGTGTAGAATCTTGCTGTACCATTGTTTCACACTTTTGCAGCAAGATTTTGTCCAGATTAATTAAAAGAGTTAATGGCCTTTTTGGGGTAATTAATTCGTAGAAAAAGATCCGTAACTCCAAAAATTGCATATAATATGTCTCTGGATTCAGTAGAACAAGGGGAATCTCAAAGTGAATTAAAAAGTTAGGCTTACAGTAAAAACTTCTGTAGAAACTATTTAGTGGCTTTCTGCAGTGTTTTAATTATTCAGGGAGTTTTATAATTCGTTTTTGAGTAATTCCAATTGGTACTGTTCCTAAATAGCAATGCCTATACAGTAGATTTTTCCCAAGATTTTACAAACAGTATACTACCGGTAGTGAATTATTTGGGTTCTACCTCTAGTTTTGAGCCTTATACTTTGCATAATAGTTTTCCTTGCGCTAAAACTATTTTCCATGCATGCAATTAGTAGCTTTACTGAATAGGATTATGTGGTGCTGTTGTAGCATCAATCCACTTGTCATGCATGCATTCATGCATCATCTTTGTTGCATATGCTTGAGGATTGTTTGTTTATGATTGCAATTGTATCGTGTAGATTGTGACGAGTGCAACGCTTGCTCGTGTGTGGATTGTTCTTCCGACCGCTACAACCAAGGCAAGTAGATGCTACTTTGTTCATGAATATTGTCCTACTATTTTCAATGCATTGTCGTGTATTTTGTAGACGCATGTGTAGGATGATACTATCGCTATGCTATGTCCTATTATGTGGTAGGGCTTTCCTTGTAGATGAACCACCATTGGTAGATGTGCTTAGCCATGCTATGATGTACGAGGGCTGGGTTACATCACTAAAACTTGTTTCTAAAAGTATTGGTTTGTGAAAACTAAAACAACTTAATCAATGAATCTCCTGGGTGTGATGGGATTGATAAATTTTGGTGGTTTCATTGCGGAAAGGCACCCAGGTATCAAGAGAAAATGGTTGGCTTCTTTATTCTGTAGCTTACGTGTACAACCATGTGCCAATAATGGAATGGGCGGTTGGTTGGACTTAGTAGGTTGTGGTAACTTGAACCCACGTATCCAGAGATGTAGAATTTTAGTAGGTTGGACCGGTGCGCGTCGGGATTGGGGAGATACTTCCCGAACAGTCTCTTCTTGGACTTCTCCCTATCATCACCCAGAATGAGAGTGATGGTACGAGCTGCGCTGGCCAAGTCACATGGGTAAAGTGTACTAACCCCTGCAGGGTGTATAATCTAATCGATTAGCCGTGTCCCCGGTTATGGACAACTGAGTTGCTTGATATTGATTCCATGACATGTTTCTCGCTCATTCCAATTTCATAATCACTTTAATATTGTTGGGTTAACTTAATTGGGATCTTTCCAATGAAAATCAAAAACTGTTTATGAAAGTAGGACAAAGGTATTTGCAAATGCAAGCCAGACACAGCTCCAATTGCCAAATATGCATGTAGATGTTAGCACTATTGTCTCCTTTACTAGCTCTACTTGCCATACATTCCATGTATTGACCCTTCGGGGCTGCCACGTTTCATGTTGCAGGATATTCCGATTCTGAGTAATCGATATAGGCCACGGTACTCCACTCGGCACTTGTTCACTTGTGGGCAATTTGAAGAATGGAGGATTTGCTTTATTTATGTTGCTACCTGAATAATTTGAGTTAGCCTTGAGCTAAGCTTTTATTGTAATAATGGTACTCTGGATCTTCGTTATTTATGATACACGGATATTTTGCTATGTTATTCATCTTATTCTATTGTGGGCCATTGAACCGATCCAGGGATTGGCATGTCACATAGAAGCCACGGTCTTTTCAGAACCGTGGTGTTACACAACTTCCGATAATCAGTACACAAACGGTTACCTCCATCTTTCTTGTCCACAAACAGGACAGGTGATCTCCATGGCGACGCACTTGGTTGGATCAATGTAACATCCCAGCATTAGAGCTTAGAAATAAGCTGAACACAGATGTGTGCATTGCATTCATGCATAAAAATCCGAATAATTTTCGCGCTTTTAAATAAAGAACTTGTCAAAGTGATTGAAGCTTCTCTCAACTTGATGGAATTGAAGTAGATCATCAAGTTGACTGCGATAAGTTTCAATATGACCTTTGCTAAAACCTTATTTTGGGTAAGGGAGATTTGATCTAAGGGTAGATCAAATGTAATAAAAGTTAACCCTAATACATTACTTAATGATCTGTATTTAATCCTTAAGTAATCATACCCTAGTATTCATTACACAACTCATGAATACTAAGTTATAAACATAACTTAGGTAATAGGAGTGTAACAACTAAATCTTGATCTATTTTAATCTCATCTACTTATACCATGTGTATCATGGAAATACCTAACTTTAACTCTTTAGTGAGATTGAGTAGGAAAGAAACCAAGTCAAGATCATTCACCATAAATCTTTCTTTCCATATCAATCTTTATCATCTCTATTGAATCCTATCCTTATATTTGTTGTTCATCAATATTGAGAAATCAACTATTGATTCACCAATTCTTAACCTATCAATTCTTGACCTATCAACTCTTGTACTTATTATAGCATTCACTTAGGGCTTATAAAGAAAGAAGTAAGAAGAGGTAAATAGTGATGCTAGTTAAGATTTCATCTATAGGATGGGAGTGATTAGAGGAAATCAAATCAATATGGTAACAAAGAAGATTACAAGGATGAAGTCTGAAGATAGTTACCAGGAGTAGTCCTATTGGATCAAGTAGGTATAGTCAATGAATTATATATCTTAATCCAATAGAGCTAAACAGAAGATAATTATAATACAACTGTAATGTTGTATTGATGAAGCCTTGTTTAGCAAATGGGAAACCTGAATCATAAAGGATCAAAGGATTATAATGATCATGCCTTATTCACCAATATTGAATGCTTATACCATGTATAAGTGACATTGGTGGATAAAACATGATTGAACCATAGTATAGATATATTATCCTAGATTAGACATTACAAGTCACATTAGTATAATGTGAGGTTGGAATGTTAAATATTGGAGTCAAGTAGATACAAGATAGTATGATTAAAATGATGTTAGAGCAACATTGGATTAAAGAAGTAGTATTTTCCTCTTTGGAAACACTAAGCACTTGAAGTGAAGTAGGATTTGATGAATACATCTATTGAAGTGATATTAGTGAAGGATGCTTAAGGGAGAATATGAGAAGATTATGAAAAGGCTTTAATGACAAGCTCATTGGATTTATAAATGGCTTTAGAAGCATAAAAGGTGGATAAGAATATTCTTGTGAAGCAAAACTCATCATGTTAACACATGATGATGGATATAGAGAAGTAATATATCTAGGAAAGGAATTCCTTAATTAGAAGTCCAGAATTATGAAGTATGGAATATAGGAATCCTTGTTAAACACTAGACCCAAAATCTTTACCTAACATATTATCCATTTCATCTGATTGATCTATCATCTTATTTACACAAAGCTTCATAAAAATATTTACTATATCAAATCACCTGAGCACATCTTTTTCATATTCAAACATCATTATCATAGGTGCTTATGGAACTATCTTTATTAATTGTTTCTCATAAGTTATCCTAGAAAACAATTCCACTATTTTACTTTAAATGGTGATATTATTAAAATAACAAACATAAAGACAATAGGTTTAGCCATTAATCTTTATTCACATCATCAAAAGAAAATAAGTATAGTAAGTACCTTAAACCCTAGGGTGAGTAATTACAATTCAGAACTCTAAACTTATTAATAAGATTTCTCATCATCTCATAAATATTCTATCTATAATCATAAGACAAAGTCTTTAATTCATTTCTCTAACCACTCATCCCATATGAGCATGGAATAAGTGGGGATCCAATATTATAAACCATTCTATCCTATACTATGTGATTAAATACATATAAATAAACCCTATGAAGATTATTAAACATTTTAAAACTTAATTACTCCAAATAAAGTGAACACAATGTTATAGAAAAGAATATATATAAAGGAAATAAAGAAAATATCACAGTACATAATAAAAGTTCACAAGTGGATTTTTAATAACTTTATTGTTGCTGCAAGTATTCAGCAAATAAAATTCCAAAAAGAAAGTTCAAACCAAATATACAAATATAAACCTGAAAACAAAACAGAAAATGAAAAAGGCATAAAACCAGGAAAAAATAGAGGAAACACCAAATCTGGCCCACGACCCATTTCCTCTTCACTCTATCCGTCGCCCGCAGGTCACAGCCAATCCTCTTCGCTCGCTCCGCAGCAGCCCACTCTAGCCCAACAACAGCCGCGTACCCCTTTGCCCTCTTTTTATTTTCTTCTTCCTCTCGCCAGCAAGCACACCGAAGAAGCAGCTGCCTGGCACCACGTCAGCCGTCCGCCGTCGTCGCGATGCCCGCTGACGCCAAGATCCGCGCCGCCGCTGTTCGTTGCCTATAAGTAGATCATCGACGCGCCGGAGATCCTTATCCTCACTTTCTTCCTCTCCTTTTCGTCGGCAACCAAAAACCTAGCCACAGTCATCGGAGCACGCCGGCATGTGGAGTTCGTCCCGGAGTCCATGGAGTGGTCCAGAAGATGCGCCAGCATGCGTAGATCGTTTGTGAGGAGCACCGCATCAGGAGGAGCTCAGAGGGAGGCGAATTTCTCGAATCCTTTTCCACGGTGGTCGTCGGAATCCGCAGTATTGTGCTTGCCTCCGGTCACCATCTACATCGCCGACCATACCATCACATCGGGGGTGAGTCTCCGCATCGAACAACCCTAACTGCGCTTCCTAGTATCATCTGTAACTCGAGTGCGTCATCGGGCCGATGGACGCCGCTGCCGTAGGTCATCACCGGAGTAACTCCAACGACTAAATCGTAGCATAGACACCACCCCTAGGATCGCCTTTCCCTCACGGTTACATCCCAACCGTCCACGGTCACTAGGGAGCTCCGGCTCGCCGCCGGTGACCACTTTCTGGTGGTGGTGGCCGTGTTGATGTCATAATGACATCATGCATGCGTCGAGGTTGACGTGGTCAGCTTTTGACTGGTCCTTGCCCATGTGGTGTATGACATGGCCCTGGTCCCACCTGTCATCGACTAGTAGTAAGTATAGGAATGGTAACAAATGCCTTTACTGCTTTGGGTATGCCATGTGGCAACTGGCCCACGGGTCAGTGACCATGGGTAAGTTTAGCTCAGGTGTAAAAAGTAATTTCTGTTTAGGAAATAGATAAAAACATTATAAGATTAAATATGAATATTTCCTGAAATATAATATAATGATTAAATCTTGTTTCATTAATAACTTTTGTTTTATAAATCAGAAAAATACATATAATATATGAAAATGTTTAGAAAAATAAAATCTACAATTTAAAACTATTCTCAAATATTATTATGATGATTATTTAAATAAATATTATATAATAAAAGTTTTATAAGTGATAAAACTTTGATAATTAACATTTTAATAATGGTAAATGTTAAAAATATAAATAAAATACTAAAAATCTGAGAAAAATAAGGATTATACTTTAAAAGTAATACATTAATATTTCCCTTAATTAAATATTTGTTAATTATTTATATAGTAATAAACCTTATTAAAATCATATCTTATTATTTATAAATCACAAAAATAAATGTAATATACCAAAATGATCACAAAAATAATACATACATGTTAAAAATGCGATATTCCACTTTTGAGTTAAATAAAAGATTAAACAACTTTAATAACTTAAATATAAACTTATTTCCTTAATAGATAATTCATATAAGGTAAATAAAATTTATTAATATTCCTAAAATTGCCAATTTAGATTTAATAAGTAATACCAGTCTTCAATATTGATAATATGAAGTCAAAATGGTTCAACACATTTTAAATGCAATTTATTTAAATTATCCTTCAACCATAAGTATAAATTATTTTATAAAAGAATTCTTATCTAATATAAAATCTCCAAGAATAATTTGTAAAGAGATAAAACCCATTCTTTATATTAACCACAAGTTTATAAACAAATCAAAACACTATAAGTGAGTCCATAAGTGGTAAATAATATTGTTTACTTATCCATAAACCTTAACCACATCTTTATAGAAAGGTAAATCCCTTTATACCGTTATAATGTAAAGAAATCACTACTCCAATAGAAGTAATGCCATTCTTAAGTAACTCTAAGGAAACAATATAAAGTGATCAAGATACAAATATCATAATTAATACACCCTAAGTCTATCTACATCCTTAAAGTTACCTTTAGTTTGCAAAGCTTTAAGTATAATGCTAAAGACTTTATTATATGCTTTATAGTTAATTTTGGTCTGTTGTAATTAAGTTATAAAGCATCTTAATACCAAATAAACCCAGTTAAAAACCAAGATAGATAAGTCTCAAATACTACTAATTTCAGTATTCCAATAAAGGCAATTCTTTCTGACTTAAAGACTATAACTAGAAAGAACACCTCATAAGGTTAACTTAAGAGCTTAAATGCTTCTGCTTAGTCGAGTAAGATTTTCTTCAAATGTTATTCGTTTTGCCACTTCCATCAACATATGACAATTAATAGTAAACACCTTACTTTATACTTTACTTGTATAATAAGATTGTTAATACTTAAATTCTTTATGAGTGGCATTACTTGTAAAGTAAAACTTGAAGATAAACAATTAAGATGTAAGCAACCTTGAGTAGCATTCCATATTGTGTATTTTGTTGTTGTATAAATACATGTTGTTTTCCACACACTCACAATCCTTAATAAGAAGCACATGTATGAAACTTAATCTAAAAGGGCAACACATTCCAAGGAAAAACCCTTCCTAGTATCCAAACCCTAGAACAACATTATTCTCGGGATTCACGTTTATCAACTTGCATTACATTACTTATGCATAAAAGCATCTTGCCTCTTTAAACATTAGTCCTTAACGGACCAATGATGCTGATTTCAGATATTGGATCTTTTATATTGTTTTGAAGACCGTGAGTGCATAATCTTGCAATCACAAAAGGCAAGTTCACACTTTCTCATGTCCTTTGATTATTTTCTGTAAACTATTTTGCAAATCCAGTGTTGAAATCACCTGCATTTGAAAAAGGACAGAAAACACTATTTTCATAATAATATGATTATAGGTTATTTACCATGAGGTAATAACCTACTATAAAAGTTCCGGTGGTAAAGGAACATATTACCTAGGACTTAACAACCAATGTCGCCAGTGATTCTTGCGCCGTATATTACGCGTTGACCATGAGATTTGGAATGGGACGGAGAAGTCAGCTGTATCTTTTCCCTCTCGCATGGAGCTGGATGTGCGGGTCGTGGATGTTATCACTCGTAGCGTGCATATTATTTATGGTAATTCGTAGAGGATATGCAGCATATGGGTGGGAGCCCTCAACGTCCCACGATAGTTTCGGCATCTGAACGGTTTGTACTGACATTGCCGTAATTCAATAGGTGGGTTGGCGTACACCAAGGAGACATGCGGGGTCGCGAAGAAGGCAGTGATTGGCTTGGATCTTAGTCTGGGCCTCATACCAAGGAAGTGTGAACGAACCTGCAATTCGGATGTGCAACAAAGCTAAGATCTCTCATGGGTAAAGTGACACACCTCTGCATAGTGTAAGAACTGTAACTTGTTACTCCATGTTCCGGGAAGGAGCTGCGAATGCGGCGGGAAAGGAACTCCATGAAAGTTCTGGTAAACCCGTGAAGGCTGATGGACATATATTTTCCGAATAAAAGCAACCTTTGAAGAAATGTTTAGAAAAACTTGCATTGCCTATGACCTACGGTCTGTGGCCATAGATATAGTGCATCAAACACTCCTTTTCTAGTGAACTTGCTAAGTATGCTCGTACTCAAAGTATCTTCTTAACCCTTGCTAGGTTCTAAAGCCAGATTAGACGACGTCTACATCAAGTTATGCTCTAGGAATCATCATCAAAAGCTAAAGCTCTTCAATGAAGTCAACATATATATCAACTCAAGTGAAGACGAAGTTGCGGATTAGATAAGAATAGAATCTCTAGCCATAGAACCTATTTCTGTAGAGTATTGAAATAGTAGCAATGCAAGCCTCAATGGTTTAGATACTAGTCTATTAGTTTAATAGATTTGAGTTGATTATTTATAATTCTTCTTTGTAAGAAGTTTCTTTCTCTCTCTTTAACCTAGAGTGTTCTCTGGATCTTGTGTAAAGAGTTGAGTTGTAACCTATAGTCATATCTTGGACCTGCTATGTTTCTGTTGTACTACTCTAAGGGATGTAATACTAGTGAACGGTGTTTCATTAGTGTTATGTCAACGACTATAGTGTACTACATCATGCAGTGGTATGCTGGGTCACCGCAGTTGGTATCAGAGCATATGCTTTGACCTTAGGATTGAAACCCTTTTAGGAAGATCTGTAGGTTGGATAGTGACTATAGGAGCCATCTTATCTAAACCAAATATTCCAATGACTTGTGATGAGTATCCACTTGAGAATAACCTTGTCACACCTAAGTCATATGCTTAAGTCATTCTTTCTTAGGAGTAATTATTTATGTTTTTCCAAGTAAAGTGCTATTTAGTGTCCTCCGAGGGAGACATAAACCACCAAGATATTGTCAGAAAATGTAAGACATTATTTGAAGTAGTCTTAATGGTGTAGCCTAATCCTACAATTTAAGTAAGAACAGTAAAATCTTAGTGTCAGTTGATAACCAAAGACAACATGATGAATATCATTCGGATAAATGTTGAGGTAATGAGTAGCAATCATGTGGGATTCACTTGAGAATTCCACGTGATGGAGTGAGATTATGTTAAGACTTAATGATAGAGTAATGTGAAAGAAAGTTATTATGGTTAGATTAGCCCTTAAATCATGATGTATAGGTAGACATAACCAGATCATGGTGAGATTAGCTCCGAAACCATGATGTAAGTGTAAGTATGACAAGTACTTAGTGAATTATCTTGGAGTAGAAGTATAAAAATTACATGGTAGAACTATGATAGAAGTCATGGGTGCTAAAAAATTCTAATAATCTTTGGTTTAAGTAGAAAATAGAATCCGATTATTCTTTTGGAGTAATCCTGCGAGGTTAGTTTACTAATAAAGAAAGGATGGTTATAGCTAGTCATTCCAAAGGTGAGACAAAAGTTTAGTCAAAACCAAATTGGAAACCACTTTGCTTAAGATTATCCTATTGCAATTGGGCAATTTGGGTAAATTAAGAAACAAAGAATAGTTTGACCCTATGTGCTAAGTATCACAATGAAAACCTATACGAGGAGGTGTCATATACTACACAACTAAGCCGGAATTCTAGAGATATTATACTCAACTACTATATTCTGGGCTTATAATATTGTGTGTTATATGTACCACATTTGGATTTATTGGTTTTTCTTGGATCTTCTTGATTGACTAGATCTGTACATGAAGTTTGACTTGGTGTGCAAATGCATGATGCAACATCCAGTTACTACTTGATGTTATAGACCTAGATAGGAATGGGAATTCGTGTAAGGAAGTGACGAGTTCCGAAGACCAATATGAAGACTTACTTGAAGAGTAAAGCCAAATATAAGGAGTATCAATGTTATTTGAAGGATGGATCAAGCTCAGATCATCACTACTCAGCAATAAGAAGGAAGATTAGTGTAGAAGATGTATGGAGCAACGGGTACCCTTGATTTGATTGATACTCTGTCCACACAGACGGGCAAGAGCTTCCTGCATGGCCTTGGCAAGTCCATCGAGCCAGTTTTTCTCTCTTAAGGTGAACTGAATTTCCTCTAAGGTGGGGGCTTCAATCTTTCCTCGGAGACTTGCAACAACTAGCCATTGCAACTCCTCTCCTTCCTGATCGTTGAGCTGAGCTCCGAAGAGCGCGGGGTGCGGACGCTCCGGCATCTCTGACAGCTGGTCCAAGTCACGCTCAAATATGAGGTCTCCTCCATTCCCCAACTAATAAAACTTGCTATACTTCACCATCTATAAGAATATAAGATGAGTAAGTTAGTAGAGTGATCAAGTGTGTCAAATTTTATGTAAGATTGCAAGAATTTTTGAGGAACATGAATTTTCATGAAAGAATCTAAGTGGTAAGAATGAGAATAAGTTTTTATAAATACTCATCTCCTTGGTTTTGAAACTAAGTTTTTGATTCAAACGTCCATTCTAAACTAGGTTATCCTATGGTCAGGATGGCTCTGATACCAACTTGTCAACACCCGGATTTTTAATCCCAGGTGCCTGTTATGTCATACATCGCAATCCCATGATTACCATTTTTGCGAGACATAACAGATTGGATATCACAGTACATCATCCATTACAAACCATACATAAGGTCTTACACAAATAAAGGATCACATGATCTAGTATTAATACAAATCAAGTAGCGGAATAACGTAATAATAACGATAGTGTGGGCAAAGCTCCATCTTCACGGTCACAGGCAATGCTGAAGATAGGATTAGGTATCAAGTAGGGTAAGCTTGCAAGTATTATCTTGCTAAGTCAACTTGTATAGTGAGGCTTGGAAGGTTCAAGTATAGGCTTGCCTTATGCAGAGAAGTGGTTGAAGTTCTTATCGGCTTCTTCCTCATAGTATTCTCCTTCCTCCTCGTATCCTTGGTCGATACTAGCGTTTATAAATAAATACGAGGTACACAATCACCAAACAATTCTTAACTACTCTATTTATCACACCAAGGTTTTTACTAGATGATCTAGCATCATCACAAATATTACAATCATTAAGGCACTTAGTTTTATTTCCTTTATTTTAGAAAAGTAATTTCTACTCATTGAAAAACTACTTAAGATTTAATATTCTCCAACTCAAACATGGGATCATGTTGACACATGTCATCACCATATATTTCAGTACATGGGAATGTGATTTAAAGTGGTGTCACAATTTAATAAGGTTTAACCTTTTTATTTTAATTAAATAAAGTGACTAGAATTGCCTATGAGGTATTCTTTTATTACTTGACCATTATTTCTGCAAGTAAACCTAGATATTTTTATATATTCAGAAAGGTCTTGTAAAATGTGATTTTTAAGAGTTGGAATCAACTCAAAGCTTTTGTGGTTGAATTTTGAAAAATGTTTGAATGCAGAAAATCTTGGCTTGGATTAAGCATTCCAGTACCTTTCTAACAAAATTGGTTTCATGCAATTTAGTTCGGTGAATCGACCTGGGTTGATTTTTTAAATTAGGTACATAACTAGGTTTGAAACTAATAGAATAAACCTAAATTTGAATTACTAGGTCGCGCGGGATGTTAACTGGACCGGCCACGGTGCACAGCGCACGCGCGGGTGGGTTTAAGTGAATGACCCCACCAGTCAGCGAGACTGGGGTGCGAAGCGATACGGGACAATCTAGGTCGTGCGATCAAACTCTAATCCAACGACCACGACCTATCGTCTCCGTCGAGCAACGCCGGCGAGATTAAACCCTAGCGCGGCTAGTGGGGGTCTACGAAGTCGACGACAACAAACCTCCTGGTACCGACGGCTTCTCCTGGGGCGGCTCCAATCGTTGGCTCCTTTCTTCCTCCTCCGCGGCAGACTCCGGCTAAACTCTAGCGATGTGCTACTCGCCTTGCTCCGGAGGTGAGGTGGGGTGGTTCTGAGAGAGAGGGAAGTGTGATGGTGTGAAGAAATCGAGCGGGGGTGGCCTCTATTTATAGTGCAGCGAGGGGACCGAATGGCGCAGGTGGAGTTCGTCGTTGTCGTCAGCACAGCGAGCTAAAGGCATGGGCGACGATAGGGGCGGTGTTGTGCTCCCTAGTGAAGCTCAACGACATGGTCACGCGGCGTGGGACTGTGCGAGACGGTCGGAACATCGCGGCGCTCTGGGCGGGTCCGACAGATGTTTTAATGGCGCACGGGTTCTCCTGGTCATGCGACGCGAGGTCTGTGGACGTGTGTCGTGGGTGGCGCTCTGGCACGCTCTCGGCATGCTCGCAGAGACATTGGGCGCGAGCGTTCCGTATGGTCTAGTGGCTGGCAAGGCTCGAGGCTTGGACAGGGGGTGGCGGTGGACGGTGGAGTGCCTGCTAGACAAGGTTGGCGAGGCTAGTGAGGCTCCTAGCTGGCTGGCGACATTGGGGTGGCAAGGGTGCTCTCGACATGCTTGCCATTGATGGCATGGTCTGGTTTACAGTGAGCTAGAGGGGTTAAACAAGTTAGATGATCTACTGAGGGTGTAGTGTGAGCTAGATAGGAAACAAGTTAGGCATCAATCACTGTTCACAATAGTGTTTAAGGTTTGATTGTTTTTTCTGCAAGGTGTTTAATGAAATGGCCGAAAAAGATTCAAATTTGAATTTTTGATTCAAACTTGGTGGGTGTGCTTACATACTAGAAAGTCTCTGGTTAGTTGGAAAGGTCAAGGGATACTGGTTTGGTTGGGTTTTGAAAATGGGCGATCTTCTCATATGTTAAAGATTCAATTTTAAAATGTCATTTAAATCAAGTTGCCAATTGTTTCTGTAAGTTTGAAAGGTGGGCTTTGATTCACTTCTACTTGGTCTAGCAAGGGGTGAAAAGAAACGGAAATGTTTCTATTTGAAATTTTGGACTAGAAACGCTCAAAGTGACCTAGTGAGCAAGATTAGCAAAAATGACCATTTGCTTATTTGATTTTCTCTTAATTTGTTTCTGCTTAGAAATGTTTTAGATGATGTTGTTTTCATCTTTAAACCATTCCTTGCTATTTAGATAAATCACACAAGTCTATTCATGCATTCATACAATCATGACATCCACACATGCATTCATATTAATTTGATTAACAACCTAATTTTGGTGATTAGAATTTGATAATCTTGTTCAACATTTTTGGGATGTTACAATGGCGGCCCAGAGGACCACGACAATGGGGGCACACGTTATCTAGGGAGCAAGACTCAGGAGAGGGGCATCGATCAATTAGCCAAATGTTCTGATGAACTTGTATCTTCTTCCTCTTCCGTGAACTTGTTCATCGAATTCTGTTCTATCAGCGTGACACCGTTGTATCGAATCTGTGATTACAAATTAATTGAGTAGGTTGGTCACAACGATCAACACATGGTCGACGCCAGGCGGATGGGACAACACCTAACCGGGTGCTGCATGCTACAAATCTAGTAGATCATAGAACAAGCTGATGTATCATCGTGGGGAAGTTCTGGGAGAATGTATTCCATTAGTCCAACAAGTTCTGCATGACTACTGAACCAGGCATATTAATAAGTCAATTTCACCAATTCGAATCAGGCATATTAATTAGTCAATTCTACCAATTCTGAATAATCATCAACAAAGAAAAATAACAGACATGTACTCAGCTGCAGATTTAGTTTAGGATGCATGGACAATAAGAACGTACCAGGTATCCGAACAAGGATGTCCATTTTACAAGGCCATGACAGCGGCACCAACTTGTAACGGTTATGGGAGAGCAATTGTAAAACTGAAATGCTACAGGTTCAGTCAGGTCACAATTTGCATCTACGAATTACCATAGTGGCACTCTACCTATCAACTCAAAATTGCTTTGTCCAGCCATCTTGGAAGTCTCAGTGAAGGCTTGATTCCAAGCTTAGTCAGGAAGATCGTGTAAATTATGTGCAATATGAAGACAAAGAACCCGCAGTTAAGAAAAAGCTGTCACATAGAGCAAAAGTCACTAACTGAAACAAGCTTGTGCTATGGGTTTAATTTGACAGGTTGAAAATTACCAGTGTCCCGAAGATTACATATATTGCATCCATGGAAGGAATTGCGTTCACACCAGCCGCCGCCAGAATGTACGTCAAGGAGGCATGTATATTGACAGTTATCTGAAATGATTAGAAGTTACTGAAAAGACCAGACTCTCTACCCCTGGATCTTAAAGTTGAATAGAGAATTACAGTAAAGATACCAGTTGAAGAATATTTTCTCTTATCAGGAACGATGACACTAAAACATATCCACAAGCTCCCACAGCACGAATCTGCAAAGCAAATTGTCAGCTTAGATTCAATTTAATGTATGCACTAAAAATAAGAGTAGCACAGACATCAGATCAAAATGATCACTGGGAAAAAGATCTGACAGTGATCTAGTCCCTAAGCAAGATTGGCTCTTTGTTTATAATAATCGTGAATTTTGGTATTAGCAACACTGCATGTTTATTTAGTTCCACCCAGTGAACCTGAACTCTGATATTATTTGGACCTACCGACTATCGCCTTTGTCCTCACAGAAACATGAGCTTATGCGCCAGCAAATATTATCTTTTCCAACCTCTATTCTTATATTATGAGGATGTTTCATCTAGTCAATTTAGACATGAAGTCAAATTAAGACATAAGCAATATTTGGTGCTGATGTAGTTCGCTCGGTAGTTTTGTGACAAGAACTAGCACATAGGTAAACCTTTTACTGTTTAAACAAAGGAAGTTCTTTCAAAGGATATCTAAGAGGTGTATAAAGGACGAATACAGAGATTATAACAGATTAAAGTTGTGGACTAGACAGTTGGATTTCTGTTTTCATACAGAAACTACATAATTATGTTCAAAATTAAAAAAAAAGGTGAATGGCCTAACTCTATGTAGAAGTTCCAAAAGGTTTATGGTAAGGTTGTCAAGTTCAGGTCCAAAACCTAAGAGGTTCGTGCATAAGTATGAAATACCAAGTGAGAAAAGATGCTTACAATCGAGCAAAGTATAATGGAAATAATCCAATTGGTCTCCAACCTGATAACAGAAGAGGAAAGAATGTTGCCATTACTTGTAGTCAAAGTAACACTGAGTGAAAGCTGCAGATGAACAAATGCATCTCTAGTGCCAATCTATAAGTAAGTTTACACCGACATATAAGCCAATGTTGAAAGCAAAAGCTTCATCTTTTAACCTTTGGTATTCCTCACCTCCACATAGTACCCATGGCCAGACCAACTACTCCATGCATAAGCTGCATGAAAAAGAAGAGTTAAGAATGTAAGGATGCCCTTAGTCATCAAAATGAAGAGTTCTTTTGATCTTTCAAGTCTCATAGAAGATACAGAACTAAACTGGACCGATATATATGAACAAGCTAGTATGAAAAGGTGAGTTCACCAACAATACCAAAACTAAAGTACTTAACTGAGCCAAGGAATACTGTTGCTCGATGATTGATAAATGATAACCCTTACTGTTGCAGCTTCCAATATACGAGGATAGGAGTTCTCCACAGCGAATACTGATTTCTTAATGCTAAGAAATAGTGATCATTTGTTCTAGAAATATGTTGCTATTATTATTTTCAATGATGTTAAAGCCACCAATTCAGCACTAAACAGAAGCACCTTTACATGTTTTAAACTGCACACTTGCCATTTCTACAACTACAACATGAATCATAAGTCAGAATAGAGATACATACCAGATAAGTTGATGCTTTTACAGGGCCAGACAGTGTGAATAGCAATAAAACAGTAGCCACCTGGTGAGGCCATGCAACAAAAATAAGATAAAAGATATGACAGCTATAAGGATATCAAGTGAACCATATGGTCAGACTTACCATAGTTTTCCTGCCAGCTGCTAGTCCCCATCTCAAGGAGGAGATGAATATTGGCAATGGGAAAAAGCAACTAAAGTAATTCTGCATCAGAAAACAAAGACATGCATGGTTGATTACTCCATAAATTTGGATGAAAAAATACAGTATTGAATAATTGAGTTGCAAATAATATGGATAACTTATAAGCAAAAAAAAAGAAAAAAAGATAAATTTCTTCCATACAGTTGGTTTGAGTGGGACTAGGCATCTAGTTTGAACAATAATAAGTAAATTAAGGTATGTACTACTCAGGAAGATGCTTGGCATTAATGTTCTCTTTTCCAAGGACTAGCCTATTTTAATTCAAAACTTGGCTTCACAGCAGAACCCATTAGCTACTGAAATGCAGATCCTACATACAGAGACTAACTCTGAAACAGTATTTATAAATGTTTAAGTAATCACAACACGATAATTCTAGACACACAGCATGGCACGTGCTTGCATACGTACTACCCGAATCAAAAGAAGAAATTGTGTTAGTACTTTGCATACCCAGTCGTGAACGTTTCAATACAACAGATGTATTTCCTTTCGCGGTACTAATTCACATGTTGCCCGATTTACCATCCCCATATGTTAGATGAGAACTGCTGAACAAAGGTGTAAGCAAGGGACTATACTGTTAGATGAAAACAGTCTAAGCAAGGAACTGTGCTGTCAGCAAAACCATCAATTGATACTTTGAAGTTTGAATCAGCAGTCCAACTTGTTTTATGTATAAATGCCGGCGAGATTTATCAAGCACATCTATGATTCGTTAAAACTACTCTCCAGGACTGGGACTATGATGTATATCAACAGTCGACTAAATATATAGAGACAGCAAACTAATAGGAAAACAATGAACAACGATCTGAGAGAAGGAAAGAAGGAAGGAATACCTCGATGGCGAGGGAGTTGCTGAGGAAGTATGCGAGGCCAGCAACGGATGCGAACATAGCGCACTCCACGAGTTGCCGTGTCTTCGCGAGTGCCTCGCCCAGGTCCTCCTCTCCCTCGTCCTCGTCCTCATCCACGCCCAGCCATCGCTTTCCGGAGGCCACTCGGCCGACAGCGTGCCGAAGCGGAGGGCTTCGAGCCCTGAGCGCGCAGACGGCGGATGGAAAGGGAAGCTCTGGGAGTTGGGACCGGGCCAAGTGGCGGCGAAGGGCGGGGTGGGGTGGAGACGGAAAGAAGTGCGGGCAAGGATGGAGGCGAAGGCGAAGCATAATCCCGTAACCGAGGATGGCCCCGTCGCAGAGGGGAGGCAGCGAATCTGCCCGGAAGATGGCCGGAGCGGAGGCGGACCCGCTCGGTAGGCGCGTGTGGGGGGTTAGTGGCAGAGGCTGCGATGCAGTTGTGATAAAGATCGGACGGCATCAGTTAACTCTTGAGGTGATAAGAGGAAACAACCACCGTGACTGATTGGGTGTTCACTCCTCAACACCGACGAAATGCCGCTGCTACTGCTGCCGACCGCATGCTGCGCCGCTGCGGCTGCGGCCGCGCAACCGTCGCCATCGGTCGCCTTCTCGCGGTCCCCGCCATCCCAGCTCTGCGCTTCGCACCTCGTCTTCGCCTTCCCTCGCCTGACGAAATACGGCCGCCGGAACCGCGAGCCAATACCCACCAGCTTCGACGAGGCGGACGAGGACGTGGAGGAGGAGGAGGAGGAGGAGGAGGAAGACGACGACATGGAGGAGGCGGTTGACGAAGATATTTTTCTGAAGAATCGGCCCAAGCCGGCTGGTTTCGGCGTGGGGAAGACCTACACCACCGACATTGAGGAGCGGCTTCTCCGGGAGATGGGCCTGGGCGCCCAGGGGCGCAAGAGCGAACCGGCCACGGCCAAGAGCCTCAAGGCCGCCGACTCGGCAAAAGAAACCGGCGCAGGTTAGCTTCCTCTGCCTGCGCTCTCATCATCACAATTACTACTGTACTTTGTTTGGAAATCGTCGGCAAGTAATAATAGCTGGAAATCTTAGGGCGTAGTATCTGAGATTCTGATAATAATGCTATAATGTTGGTTATAACGAGCTAGAGAATAGTAGTATACAACTATTTTATGCCTCTTAGGGTGTATCTGAGACTAATCCTCTCGACGAACCAACAATCTAGGGGACCAAAAGCAGTGTTTCAACCATGATAGTGTTTTTTCTGTAGTGCACAGCGATGGTGATGTCATTTGGCAGTTGACCTCCTTTGTGATGTTATTTCTATAGTTTCACTTTTTTGCGGCATTATGAAACTAATTGCCTCTTAGAAAATGCCACATATGTGGTGGTGCACCATGTGATGCATCTCGCTAGGGGCGTACCTAGCTTATGCAGTTATGCTAGCAGGTGTCACAGGACACAGGGTAAAATCCCACTTTTTTGCTAAATTTTAGACATTTTTAGTGTACCACACCCCCAACTCTAGGTGAAATATATGCGTGTCTTATACAGTTACTCCGGGTCGATTTTGTTCTGCGCTCGCAGTTAATAGCTGGCATAATTATATTGTGTGTAACCTATCTAACTTGTATTGTAATAATAATATTTTGCATTGATGGAATTATGTAACCATTTCGATTTGTCTGATACAGAGCCGTTAGTCGTAAATTTTCAGCCAGAATATGAAGCTCTTAAAACTAGTTGAACCCACTCGATGATGTTTTGAATTAGTTAACAATAAAAATAATCAAGTATGGCATGCTATATTGTGGGATTTGTTACTTCAGCAAAAAGTTAATACCACATCTGTTATGACCGGTTTGCACTATAGCCGGAAGACGTCCACTAGTGGGCCGGTTTAGGGCCTAGACCAATTTATATACGGTTTCGAGTAGTTGAACTATTATATAAACTCATGTAATCTCTCTGTATCAATTAAGCAATAAAACATATTTGTTGCCGTCTCCCTCAGGAGACGGAATCCCTAACCCTAGCCACCGCCTCCAGTCGAGCCGCTGCCTTCCCTCTTCCTCGCGGCCACGCCGCCGACACGCCGGCAGCTGTGCCTCCAGCCTTGCCACCCTTCCTTCCACCCCTACGACCTGTGCCCTAGGCCTGGTAGGACCGTAGCTCCTATCAACATCATCCGCCCTAGGCCTGGTAGGACCGTAGCTCCTATCAACATCATCCGACAGTAGTATTAATAAATTACTTTATACCAAAATTCAACCCCACAAAAATAACTCACTCTGTGGGCAACTTCCCATCTTAAATTGAAATGAAAAGGATTTCTACAAGCTCTTTATACACCAAATCCAACTTGCAAGGCCAATGACTAAAACATTTTCAGAAATTACCTTGTGAAATTTCAGTAACCCTCAAAGTGAATATTTATATGATTCCTGAAATAATATATGGAGATAAATATTTTGTATATATTTGTTGGTATCCACTCTCCTTAGTAGATACCAAAGCTGCCTCAACATTGCATTTTGGTAACCTTTTTGAAATTGTTGGCAACTCGTTTTATATTTTAGCCCTTTTTGGAAGTTTTGAAGAAAGTTGAACATAAGCCTGATTTTTTTTGATGAATTTTCTATACTTTGGCATAGATCTCAGCAAGAATGGCGTTCATGTTCGTATTTGGAATCTCCCGAAAAAGAAGAACATACATAAGGATCTGAACCTAGCTTTCAACAGGTTTCCTGGCCTGGTAACTATAAACCCAGCAAACTCTGGAACTAAAAAGACCCGTGATCCTATTTGTAAGGGCTTCGCATTTCTCAAACTGGAGTCACTGGAGGCTGCAACCAGGTACTTCTATCTTCGTTGAATGCTTCTAACATTCTTGTAATCCCTCTGTCCCAAAATAGATGTCTTAGATTTGTCAAAATTTGGATGAACCTATATACTAAATAGTGTCTAGATTCATCCAAATTTTGAAAAATTTGAGACATCTATTTTGGGACAGAGGGAGTAATTTTTTTTAGTTTCAAAAGTGCATGAAGCAATAAACATAAAGTGTCTAGAAAGAGACCCGAGATTTTTATTGATTAAGAAGGGGATGCTTGGGTATCCCCAAGCTTTGACGCTTGTACCTCTTGAATATTTCTTAGGGTGACACGGAGTGGCATCCCCAAGCTTGAGCTTTTGTCCATGCTTTATCACATCACATCATTCTTCCTCTACACTTGAAAATTTCCTTCATACAATCTTCATTAATAACATTAGTGTATTTAAGATAATAAGCCTTTGGGTTTAGTTTTAACACAAGTAAAACTTTCATTAGAACACAAGCTACTGTAGCAATTTCTTAACTGGGCCGCCCATCAGGCCATGGGCCTTGCTACCAACTGTGGGCCCGTCCGGGTTATCCGGATTAGAGACATGCTATGGTATACCCATTTAGCATATCCTCAATAGGAAGCGAGCACGCCAAGTAGGGGAGGCCACAACTCGGTCAAGCCTTTCACGAATATATCCATCAGCCGGAGAGTTACTATTACGCCAGGTGAACATATCACCTTCAAAGCCCAAGTCTTTTTTTTCGCGAAAACGCAAAAAGCATTGCGTTTTGATTCATTGATAGAAAAAAAGAGTTATTGTACAACATATACAAGCACAACCAAGCCAACATCCCTCACTGTTACGCAGACCGGCTCGGCCCATTGTCCCAGCCGCCGGCGGTTAGGGTTTAGACCCAACCTACAAGTTAACTTGTAACACAAGTTGTACTCTGTATATATATATATGTATGATCAGGCACGAGGAGGGCCATTGAGTCACCCGTGACCATATTGTTACATGGTATCAGAGCAGGTCTTCCTGACCTAGCCGCCGCCGGCCTCCCCTCTCCCTCCTTGGCCGCCGCCACCTTTCTCCCCTCCCAAAACCCTAAAGCCCTTCCCCCTCCTCCACCATGACGCCTGAAGAAATCGCAGCCAAGGAGCTCGAGCTCAAGGAGCGTGCCCGCGCCCTCGATGCGCATGAAGCCTCCATCACCCAGCAGCTTCAAGCCGCCCACCCCCCACCCGCCTGATGACGGGAAAATGGGGCGAGAAAATACGCATCATTCAAAGTAAATACGTATCCAGATTGAGATTTAGAATCATCCGGATCGGTGTTCAACTAGCATCGGTGTAACCATTAACAACGAGCTGTTCATCACCTCCATAAGAAAGAACCATATCCTTAGTTCTTCTCAAGTACTTAAGGATGTTTTTGACCACTGTCCAATGATCCACTCCTGGATCACTTTGATATCTGCTAGTCAAACTAACAGCATATGCAATGTCGGGTCTAGTACATGGCATGGCATACATAAGAGATCCTATGGCTGAGGCATAGGGAGTCTTACTCATCCTTTCTCTATCTTCTGTCGTTGCAGGACTTTGAATTTTACTCAAGGTCGTATTGGGCAACATGGGCAAGAACCCTTTCTTGCTATCTTCCATTCCAAACCTCTTTAGAACTTTGTCCAAATATGTACTCTGTGACAATGATATTAGGCGTCTCGATCTATCTCTATAAATCTTTATGCCTAATATGTAAGCTGCTTCGCCAAGATCTTTCACTGAAAACCTATTATTCAAATAATCCTTGACACTATTAAGAAGGTCTACATCATTCCCAATCAACAATATGTCATCTACATATAGTATTAAGAATGCAACAGAGCTCCCACTCACTTTCTTGTAAATACAAGCTTCTCCATAAGTTTGTATAAAACCAAAGCTTTTGATTACCTTATCAAAACGTTGATTCCAAGTTCAGGATGCTTGCTTTAATCCATATATGGACCGTTGAAGTTTGAATACCTTGTTAGCATCTTTAGGATCGACAAAACCTTTGGGTTGCATTATATACAACTCTTCATCAATGTCTCCATTGAGGAACGCCGTTTTGACATCCATCTACAATATCTCATAATCATAATATGCAGCGATTGCTAACATAATCCTCACAGATTTTAGCTTCGCTACTGAAGAGAAAGTCTCATCGTAGTCAACTCCTTGAATTTGTCGAAACCCTTTTGCGACAAGTCGAGCTTTATAGACAGTAACATTACCATCAGCATATGTTTTCTTCTTGAAAATTCATTTGTTCTCGACAACCTTCCGGCCATCCGGTAAGTCCACCAAAGTCCATACTTGGTTTTCGTACATGGATCCAATCTCGGATTTCATGGCCTCTTGCCATTTATTGGAATCTGGGCTCATCATCGCTTTCTTATATGTCGCAGGGTCATCGGTGTTGTCCACCAGCATGATACTCATAACGGGATCATACCAATCAGGAGTGGTACGAGTTCTCGTTGACCTGCGAGGTCCCGTAGTAACTTCAACCGAAGTTTCATGATCAACATCATTAGCTTCCTCTCTTATTGGTGTAGACGCCACAGAAACTACTTTCGGTGTTGCGCTACTCGCAAGTTCGAGAGAAGGTTCATCAACCTCGTCGAGTTCTACTTTTCTTCCAGTCACTTCTTTCGAGAGAAACTCCTTCTCTAAAAAGGATCCATTCTTGGCAACGAAGATCTTGCCCTCGGATCTATGATAGAAGGTATACCCAATAGTTTCCTTCGGGTATCCTATGAAGACGCATTTTTCCGCTTTGGGTTCAAGCTTGTCGGGCTGTAACTTCTTTACATAAGCTTCGCAACCGCAAACTTTAAGGAACGACAATTTAGGTTTCTTCCCAAACCATAATTCATACGGTGTTGTTTCAACGGATTTAGATGGTGTCCTATTTAAAGTGAATGCGGCTGTTTCTAATGCATAACCCCAAAACGATAGCGGTAAATCTATAAGTGACATCATAGAACGAACCATATCTAAGAGAGTTCGATTACGACGTTCGGACACACCATTACGCTGTGGTGTTCCCGACGATGTCAATTGTGAACGTATTCCGCATTTCTTCAAATGCTCGCCAAACTCGTAACTTAGATATTCACCTCTACGATCAGATCGTAGAAATTTAATCTTCTTGTTACGTTGATTCTCTACCTCACTTTGGAATTCCTTAAACTTCTCGAAAGTTTTGGACTTATGTTTCATGAAATAGATATACCCATATCTACTCAAGTCATCCGTGAAGGTAAGAACATAACGATAACCACCGCGCGATGCTACACTCATTGGGCCACATACATCGGTATGTATGATTTCCAATAAGTCTGTAGCTCACTCCATCATACCAGAAAATGGAGTCTTAGTCATTTTACCCATCAGACATGCTTCTCATCTTTCAAGTGATTCGAAATCAAGTGATTCAAGAAGTCCATCGGAATGAAGTTTCTTCATACGCTTCACTCCAATATGACCAAGACGACAGTGCCACATATAGATCGAGTTATCGCTCAATTTTAAACGTTTAGCTTCAATGTTATTAATGTGTGTATTTCCACAATCAAGATTCAATAAGAATAGACCATCTATCAAAGGTGCATGTGCATAAAACATATTACTCATATAAATCGAACAATCATTATTCTCGGACTTAAACAAGTAACCGTCTCGCAATAAACATGATCCAGATATAATGTTCATACTCAACGCAGGCACCAAATAATAATTATTTAAGTATAAAACTAATTCCGATGGTAGATGAAGAGGTAGCGTGCCGACCGCGATCACATCAATCTTTGATCCATTTTCAACGCGCATCGTCACATCGTTCTTCGGTAGCTTCCGTCTATTCTGCAGCACCTGTTTCGAGTTACAAATATGAGCAACCGAACCAGTATCAAATACCTAGGCACTACTACGAGTACTAGTGAGATGCACATCAATAACATGTATATCGGATATACCTTTCTTCTTGATGCTGCCGTTCTTCAAATCCGCCAAGTACTTAGGGAAATTCCGCTTCCAGTGACCTTCTCCCTTGCAGTAAAAGCACTTAGTATCAGCCTTAAGCCCAGCCTTGGTCTTCTTCGCCGGCGCGGTAACTTTCTTAACGCCCTTCTTGAAGTTTCCCTTTTTCTTAGACTTGCCTTGCTTCTTGAATTTGGTGGTCTTATTGACCATCAACACTTGGTGCTCTTTCTTGATCTCCACTTCTGCAGACTTCAACATGGAGAAGAGTTCTAGCAACGACTTGTCCATGTTTTGCATATTGTAGTTCATCACAAAGTTCAGCGCCATTCAGCTGGAGGCCGACTTCCGCAACACCCCATAGGGGGACCTCTCCATCAGCGACTACTGCGCCAAAATGAAGGACCTCGCCGACTCCCTCGGCGACATGGACCAGCCCATCTCCGACGAGACCCTCGTCCTCACCCTTCTTTAGGGTCTTAACGAGAGCTATGCACACCTCTGCTCATTTCTTCCGTTTCAGGTGTCCTTCCCCATGTTCCTGCAGACGCGCTCCGCCCTCATCCTCGAAGAGATGCAGAAGAACGTTGACGTGAAGAACGCCGTAGGCACGAACTATGGGCTTGTGGCCAA
The DNA here is from genome assembly GCA_916181665.1 of Avena sativa. NCBI lineage: Eukaryota > Viridiplantae > Streptophyta > Magnoliopsida > Poales > Poaceae > Avena > Avena sativa. The sequence continues at coordinate 117,266,934 of OV702298.1, forward strand.
AGCGTGCAGCCTCCACATGGCGGCCCCCGACCTCCGCCTCCACCACCATCATCGTCCCGGGGCCCCGTGGGCGCCGGCCGCGGCAACGGCCAGATCATCGCCAACACCTTCTACCGCGGCGGCCGCGGTGGCCGTGGATGCACCCGCAACGACTCCCCCTGGCAGTTCAATCCGTGGACGGGCGCTCCCACACGCGCCAACCTTCAGCAGCAACAGCAGGCCCCCTGGCAGCCGGCTACGCCATGGGCGCCTCGCCCATGGGCAGCGCCGGCCCCTGGCGTCCTCGGACCACGACCTGGCTACGCTCCTCCCTAGGCCTACACTGCATACGGCCAGCCCGTCTCCAGCAACACGACTCCGACGCCACCACCGTACAACCAGCCGGCGCTGGACCCGGCCCTCGTCAACGCCCTGAACAACATGCATCTCTTAGGAGGCGACTGGAACATGGACTCTGGCGCATCCTTCCACATGGCATCCGACCCCGGTAACCTATCCTCTCTAAAACCTCTACCTCTCAATTTGTCACCGTCGGAAGCGGCTCTTCTATTCCCATCACTCACACTGGTTGCAAAACCATCCACTCTCCCTCCAAACCTCTATATCTCCAAAATATTCTTGTCGTTCCTAACATTATCAAAAATCTTATTTCTGTTCGCCAACCTCCAAGTTAACTTGTAACACAAGATGTACTCTGTATATATATATATGTATGATTAGGCACGAGGAGGGCCATTGAGTCACCCGTGACCATATTGTTACACTCACAACTCAACTCACTAGCCCTACGGGGCCGCGGGTAGTAAGGCGCATAGTCCGAGCGCACCTGCAGCCGCCGAAGATCGAGCCTCGGAGCGAATCGTGTCGAGAAGACTACCTAAGTTGGGTGACGCATTGTCAAGGACAACCGCGTTGTGATGCTTCCAAATCCACCAAGCCGTCAGCATGATGAGCGAGGACGTCCCCTTCCGCAAAGCCCGGGGTAGCTAAGGAAGCCTGCAACCACCAATCCATGAAGTCGTCTTCTACATCCGGTGGTGCGGACGTCGAGCGAATCCAGGAAAGCACCTCGTGCCAGGTCACCCGGGAGAAGGGGCAACCTACCAAGAGGCGAGTCATGGTCTCAGAGGGGGTAGCGTGGGGGTGTGCTAGACCCCTTCTCGCAAGCCGCTCAGCCGTCCAACAGCTGTCTTGGCAGGCAAGCCACACACAGAACTTGACACGGGGTGGTGCCCACACATGCCACTTTAGCTTCCAGGATCTAGAGGTGATGGATCCCTAGAAGAGGAACTCGTAACAGGACTTCGCAGAGTAGAAGGCATCAGTCGTCCACCTCCAGCGCAGGGTGTCCGGTTCCTTCACAAGCTCGACGTCCCGTAATCTAGCCCACAACTGGACATACTGCCATAGGGCAAGCGGACTTAGCGTGCCCTGAATGTCGGTAATCCAACGGCGCTCCAGCAGCGCCTCTCTCACCGTGCGGCGCTTCCTAGCGCGTTTGGGAATCAGCGCGAAGAGCGCCGGTGCCCACCCCTCGATGGTCTTCCCGTCGAGCCAACGGTCCGTCCAGAACAGAGCTGTAGCTCCATCACCCACTGTCATCGAAGTGGAAGCCTCGAACACCTGCATCTCCATATGAGAGAAGCGCATGTCCAGCCCCCGCCAGGGCCGCGCGTGATCCGTACGCATCCTCCAGATCCAACGGGTCCGAAGGCTGATGGCCATCCTAGCCAGATCAGGCACCACTAGGCCGCCAAAGCACTTCGGCCTGCACACCTTATCCCAATTAACGTGGCAGTTTCCACCCTTAGCTTCTGCTCTCCCAACCCACAAGAAGCTTCTCACTATCTTCTGGATCTGTTTGAGTGTTTGCTTGTTAGGCCCCAGCACAATGATGTTGTGTAGGGGGATCACCATGAGCACCGATCGGATAAGCGCTAGGCGCCCCGCCTTCGCCATCATCGATGCTTTCTATGTAGGCAGCCGGCTGGCAATGCTGTCAACGAGGGGCTGCAACGCTGTCGCGGGGAATCATCGCAGCGACAGAGGAATCCCAAGGTATCTGACGGGGAAATGCGTTATCGAAGCCCAAGTCTTGCAGATTACAAAAGTCTAACACATTTCGAAACTTCTCCATCTGGGATTGTGGCCTAGGAACACCACCTCCATTTGAACCCGCCCTCCTCTTCAACCTCAACATCAATATGCATCCGCCCCATCCACTTAAGGCTCACCTTAATTTCCCTCCTCCAAAACAGCGCTAAACCACCACTCCGTCCTTCGCAATTCCTTACCAACATATGAGGGAGACCAAGCAACCCTCGAAACTTCTCCATCCTAGGTTTGTCCAAATTTTTTTCGGACAAAAATAGGATATCGGGGTCCACCTTCTTCTGGAGAGCCAGAAGACCACGAACTGCCGGCCTATTCCCCGGTCCCCGGCAGTTCGACGACACGATTCTCATTGGGATCCGTGGAGCTGTCCCTGCAGCCCCGCTTTCAAGTCTGTGTTTGCGGCATTCACCTCTTCCATCACCACATCCATCTTAGCCTTCTTTTTCTTTCCATCACACCCCATGTTTTCCGTCTCCAGCTGTCGCTTCTTTTTACCCACATTGCATTGTCCAGATGGATTCCCGGAATTTTTAGGTTTCTGCCTTTTGAACGATTACCGCTGTACATGCTTTCTTTATTCTTTAGTCCCCCTTCACTGACCACTTGTGCAATGGGGAGATCAGCTTGCTGGGTCTGTTTCTTCTACGAGTCATGCACAATGGGGTTGGGGAGATCAGCTTGCTGGGTCTGTTTCTCATGTTGAGCCGACACTTCACAATCATAGGTTCCACTGCGGTACCTTGTTTGTTCACATTTTCAGCTGGAACAATAGCTTGCTCCCCTGACTTGTTGGATTTACCTTCATTTGAAGCCTGCTCAGACCTAGAGTTAAAATCAAGTTTCTTTTGGCTGCCTTGCACTACATGCTCATGTATTTCTTTTTCTGGGCTAGTCACTTCCTAATTGGAGACAGTTTTACCTAGACCACTCCCTCCTGAGCCTAAACTCTGCCTGGAGAGGTCCTCTTTCCGCCACGATAAGCTATCACTGCCCGATCGGCTGCCACTGCCCCTTCCTGAAGAAAACTGCCAGTTGCTACCTCCCCCTCGAGGATCACCCCTCTTCTGATTTTCCAACTCATTCTTCTTCTTTGGAATATGAGCTTTCAGCCATCTCCCATACTGTTGTCTTTCTCCCTTTTCCAGTCTAATACTGCACCCTTTCTCATCATGGCCAATGATGCCGCAGGTGAAGCAAAATTCAGGAAGGTACTCATATTCGAAGGGGAACCACCTCGTTTTACCACTATCACCGATCTCAATAGTGGTGCCTCGCATAAGGGGTTTGCCAATTTCGATTCTGACCTTTATCCTCAAGTACTCCCGTACTGCCATCCCATCATCATTCACATCAACTTCCATGAATTCTCCAACCTGGTATACAATTACCTCCCCAGTGTCTCTATTCATCAAACCAAGCGGCAGTTTCATCACACAGACCCAAATCGGTGTTGTAGCAAAAGTGTACTCATCTATTGTTTTCTCTGGATCAAAATCCTCTAAGACCATCAAATCATTGTTCACCATCCAAGGACCCTCATTCAGGGCCTTCCACTTCCCCGACGCCTGCATGAATGTCAGCAGAAAGATGTTCTCCCCCATGACTTTACAACGGATCCCTTTCAAAGGGCACCACACCCTGCCCAGTGACTGCTTCAGCCCCTCCAAGTACACTGGCTTCTCTGACAGGACCTTTCCTAAAGCTTGCGCCTCCACCACTCCAACTTTCAGACTAGCAATCCCCCCAATTCTGATTCCCTTGCTCTCTGCCTCTGAAAGCTTCATGCTCTTGAACAAACCCTCCATCTTCTCCATCCTCGCGTCGCCACAGAACTGAACCGAGCTAGGCGGGGTGTATTGCGACCACGTGCCCTAGAACACGCAGAAGGCTGTGTGGTGGTGGGTTGTGGCGGGGGTCAGCGGTGGGAGGGGAAGGGAATTCCTCTCCGAGACCTGAGCGCTGGCGGGGATGACAAGAACAGAGGAGGCGCTCGAACCGCTAGAGAGGCCGACCGACCGGAGGCACACACGAAAACAGGGCGGTCAGAGACGCGGAGGCTCGACGGGGCCGGTCGGGGACTGCGAGGAGCGGCGCCCCGAAATCGCCTATCCGGAAATTACGTGAACCGTCACCTCAGGACGGACTCAGTTTAGGTGTTTAGATCCTTTTGAACTTGCATCACTTGTCTTTCCGGCATATAACAGCCATTTTTCATCTGTGCCAAGTTCATTTGTTCATGCCGAATATGTTTTCCCATTTCAGTTCATTTAATTTGCATTACATTTCAGTGGTGATGCATTAACCTTGTTTCTGCATGCCTTTATTTTAGAGTGTTGGAGTGATACTTGGATAAATTTCCTGAGACCAAGCATTCGTATTTTCTGTGCAATTTCTCTCAGCTCTTTATACCTTTTGATTCCCAACAACTCAAAGAAAAAACTCAAAAGATGCTTTACTTTTTTCTGCAGGTTCGTCGAAGTATACTCTAGTAAAGCTCTGTCGTTTGGCAAGGTTGAGAAGCCAATCAAGTGCTGCATTGTTGAAGGGCACAGCTCTTCAGATCCTTCAAATCAACCATCTGGTGGTCAGGTACCAGGGCCATCAAATCCCCAACGTTCGGTGGTCGTAAGGTGATTGGCACATTGATATGTTATCCAGTAGCCACTCGTCCTTCCTGTTTTTGTAGATTATACCATTGACATTATCAGGGAAGCCTAAACACTTTTCGCGAAGGGATTATTTAGATAGGCAGGAAGACACAATACCGTCAGATATGCAGCGGTTTTACTGAAGTTTTCATACCCATTTGAAGGGATTGTGTCTAAAATAGGTCTTAGTGTCTCGGATCGTTTGACGAGCAGGATGAATTGAATTATGCTCAATCCTCGACATTTGGTATAAATTCCGAGAGCGCAGTAGTTGCTTGCTAAAAGATGAAGAGTAAATAGGTAATTTGTCTGTTGATAAATAGTGTTTTTTGTCGGCTAAGGGCATCTCCACCGGGCCGACGCATCCCGCTCGAGCGTGTCCGAACTCGTCCGCACGGACACGTGTGACATGCGCGGCGACTAGCGGGCCGACCGTTCGGCTCGACCCATTCGTGCACCTAATCTGGCCCTCGGTTGTATTGTTCCGGACAGCGCGCTTGTCCGAGCGCGTCCTTCCTTTATCTTTGGCGGTCCCTCCCGTCAGTGGTACATAAACCACACCACTTTTCCCTCCAAAAACCTCACCCAAATTTCCACCGGCAGGAGCGGGAGGGAAGGCGATGGATCCGATCGCCATGGTTGATGTTGTGCCCTCCGCCGTTCCTGCCGCCAAGAAGCGCGGCCGGCCGAAAAAGCCCACAAAGGACCAGACGCCGGAGGAGCGGAAGATTGAGTCGAACAAGCGCGCTGGCCGGTGGGTAGTGGCGAGAAATCGACGTGTCACTGCTAGGCTCGAGACGGAGCGCCAGGAGGAGAAGGAGCGCCTCCTCGCCACCCAGAACAAGGTCGACGCCAACGAGCTGGCAGTGAGTGCCGCTAGGTGCACCGTCAACATGATCAAGCGTGAGGCGATGCGATGATATAACCTTCACGTTATATCTGTCGACTGCATGGTTTTCAGGCCAAGCGCTAGGAGAAGGAAGCAACAATGTAAAACTTTCACGTGGTGTCATATTTGTAAGGAAAAATATCGAACTTGGTATATTGATTGCATCTAAAGTTTTTATCTAAAATGAGCTATCATTGCATCATAGGTGTTGCTGCGTCTTGAGATCCTAATTGCCATGGTTCCGCAGCATCACAAAGAGCGATTGTGAGGAATCGACATTCTAAGTTCAAGGTTTCATGGTTTTCAGGTCAATCGACCAATGTTATGTCTAGAATCTTGACATAGTTTGTGTTAATATGTCCATATTGTGCACACATGTGCATCATGGGATGGCAAACAATATTGCGGCAGAAAGTTTTTCTTTTTGTCGCACAAAAAGCCATTTTCCATTTTTCAAGTGCCAAAAAACAGGGTGTTTTGTGAAGCAACCACACAATCAAAGTTTTAAAATGGTACCACTCTATTTTTCAAAAATACTAGGACACCTTGCATGAAAAATGATCCAACCGGAGTATCTTAAACCTTTTCGTTCACCCCTCATGAAAAAGACAAATTCCTGCCGAATCGGTAGGAAGTGGGTCAGATTTGAACTACATATACATTATTTGATGCTCATGATATTTTGAAAAAAATCATTTTTAGGTTCACAATATACTATTTCATCAAAGATCCACTATAAGTTTAGCGAGGCTTAGCCTCAAGCTAATAATCTTTATGCCCGCCATTTTGATCGTAGTTCATAATGGGCATAAGAAATTTAAAAACGATCCAAACAATATAAAATCTTCACGTGATGTTATATTATGTGACATAGTTTTAAAGAAAAATAACAAACTTGGTATATTGATTATATCTCAAAAAAACCTTCTCAGAAATGAGCTATCATCGTGGTTTTTCAGACGAAACGACCAATGCTATGGCTAGAATCGCGACATAGTTTGTGATAATATACCCATATTGCGTACACATGTGCATCATGGGATGGCGAACAATGTTGTAGGAGGAAGTTTTCCTTTTTGTCGCATCAAAAAGCCATTTTCTATTTTCCAAGTGCCAAAAATGGGGTGTTTTCTGAAGCAACCACACAATGAAAGTTTTAAAATGGTACCATCCCATTTTAAAAAAATACTAAGAAATCTTGCATGTACAATGTCTCAATTGGGCTATCTTAAACCTTTTCGCCCATTCCTCATGAAAAAGACAAATTCCCGCCGAACGGTAGGAAGTGGGTCAGATTTGAACTATAAGCACATGATCTGATGCTAATGATTTTTTGAAAAAAATCATTTTTTATGTTCACAATATGCTATTTCATTAGAGATCTAGTGCAAGTTTACCAAGGATAGCCCCGAGTTAAGAATCTTCATGCCCATCATTTTGACCATAGTTTGAATTGGGCATAAGAAATTAAAAAACAATCCAAACACTTCTAGAAAACTAGCTATAGGTAGAAAGTCTTTCTTTGGCACATATAAAAGGGCATGCTTCACAGAATTAATTTTGTGGCGCATATAATCACAAGCGCCATAAGTGGCATATGTTTCTGTGGTGTATATTTTCCCGTGCGCCACATAAATTTGATGAGAACTAGAACCAACTAAGTGTAGCACCTCTGGTAAAATCATACTAGAAAATCGTGTGTTGTTTTTATTTTGTGCATCATCATGACTGCATGCTTATGTCATCATGCCACATTGTATTTGAGCATCATCATGTCATCATGCATCTTTTTGCCAAAAACTATTTTATAAAAGCTTATCTTTGTTTTCTACATACCTCCTTCGTTTCAAATTATAAAGCATGGGCCTTTCGGATATTTTATTTGTCTAAAACCCTATTTAGAAATATTTTATTTAAACGAAAAAATAATAAAACCGTTTTTATAAAATCTCCGGTGAGGCAGTCTAGCCGGTCAGGCCAGAGGCCCAACCAGGCCAGACTATCGACCACCTTGCCCGTCTAAACCTAGATCTACACCAAACCATAGCCCCACCTCTAAACCATAACCCTAGCCCCACCTCTAAACCCTAACCCTAGCTGCACACACCCCACCTACCACCTAAACCCACCACCGGCCACCGCTATCCACTCACCCTAGCCACACCTAATCTCACACCCCGCTGACACCCCCATGCATGCAGCGCCGTACTCTACACCGACACGAAACCACACAACACACACACTACCTACCGCTCACCACACCACACCACGCATGTTGCCGACCCCACCCCATCGTGTGCGCCATGCGATCCACCCGACGTGGCCGCGATACACTCCTCAGGCGCTTTCCCGACCCCACGCGGGCCCTACCCCGTTCGTCGCTCCCGCACCTCACCTCCTCGCTCGTGAGCCCCATCCCGCACAATCCCCTCGCTAACCACCCCGACCCTCTCTCTCTTGTTGCATATCTGTATCTCCTCGTCGCCGCAAGCTTCCCGTCGTCGTGCTCCTGCCCGACCTCGGCGCCTCCTCCTCGTTGTTCCGCGTAGCGCCGCGCCAAGCCGCCGCTGCCGCCCCGTCCTCTGGCCTCGCCTCCACCTCGACCGTCCCTGGCCACACTCTACTGCGCCGCCAGCCACTCGGCTAGTTCGCAGCCGCCTCGCCCCTCTTCCCGCAGGACCGCGCCGCTAGAGCGCCCTCGGTGCCCTGTATCTGTTGACTGTGCCGCCGCCTCCGCTTCAGCCCGCGTGTGTGAGCCCGACCGTCATCCTCTTCTCATGCCCTGCCTCCCTACAGCCTCCGTCGGACGCGCCATCACCCGGGTCATCCGCCATCGCCTCCTTGCTTCCTCGTTGTGGCGTCGCCTCGTCACCGAGCCCTCCGGATGCCCTCTGACTGTTGTCAGCTGCGCGCATTTGCCTTCCCGATCCTCGGCCTCGAGCTTTCCCGCATGTGCTTCTGCTTATCTAGGTTCTGCTGCTGGTTTTCTCCTTGGTCACGCTTGCTCGCATAGTTATGTCTCTGTTGCCGATGATCCTTTTGCTTCTATAGGTTCATTGCGATGGTTGTTTGACCACGATAATCCAGACCCTCTAGTGAGTTGATGAGATGGCATGACTCAGAGATCGACACCGACCTTTAAGCCAAAACCACAAGTACTTCGACATGGGACCTAAAGCGGTGCGCCGCCGCATGCAAAGCTCTTCGTCATGGAACGACATGATCTTTGATACGGACCCGAAGACCGATCCAGAACTCCTAGGTCTTCTTCACGGACGCAGATCCAAAGGCCATACCTGGATTCAGAGACTGACCCCGTCGAGCCCTGAACATAGATCGAGACCAGACCGAACCCTTGGAACCAAGATCGTCAAACCCCGATGTGTGACCCCTTTCCTTGAAGTCCTATTTTTATAAATGACCTATATATTTGTTGCATCAATTTTTCATGACTGCATACATCTTGTGTGGTTTGGGGGCATTATGCTGATTCACCTTATAATTTAATATGGATACCATATGTGGGCTAATCTAGTCTTATCTTGGCTCTATTTAAATTTGTGTAGTGAACCGATGCTATATTTCGCCTTGTTAAGACAACATTTAAAATGCAGAGTATCTAAACAACATAAACCACCTAATCAATTGTCGGGGCCCTGGTTCCTCTTAATATTGCCCTAATTTCATCGCATCTTTGCCATGTCATGCATCATGCCCGGTCTTTTGTTGTAGTGTTAAATAGTTCCTCCGGTATTTCTTTTAGTGCTTTGCTTCTTCACGGATTAGGCTGATGAGTTGATGCGAATATCGACCCAATCTTCAGATGAACCTTCAACAGTTTCCCAGGCGAGCATTCTCCCCCTTTCTACCTATTTTACAATGATAGTCTTTATTTCCTCCTGATGATCTATTGCTATTTGTGTTGCGATGCTTTAGTTTTTGTACCAGTTATATCCCTTCCAGCGCGAAAAGCTGATGTGTCAGTACACCAAGGACAAAAAAGATAGCCTCCGGATTTCCAAGGATAACTTTTCCGGTGACTCCATCAAGCTCCGCCTCAAGGACATTGTCAAGCTGAAGGATCGCAAGCATGGCTTCGCCATCACCTATGACATGCTCGAGGACGACAAGTGCCCAAAGGTAACTTTCATTTATTGCTTTGGCATATACTCCAGTTCTTCCGACTTGAACACGTACTTCCATTTAACACATTGGTTTCACTTAACAGCTGGGCGACTTGGAGGAGACCTGCATGGCTCTCCAAGTCTATGACCCCAAGATGAATGAAGCCACTGTCGTGTCCGACGACGAAGTCCCGCTGGCGCGAAAACGGAAGAGCTCCACCTCTGACGCTGCCGGTGGAGGAAAGAAGAAGAAGAGGGAGGTGGAGCCTCCAAGAAGTCCACCGCCTCCCTTTAGGCGGAGAAAAGAAGATTATCCAACATCCCTTTGACCAAGGCGCTGAATGTTGTGTAAGCCTCTTTTCCTCCGACATTGTCATTTGCTTCTCTTATTCCTGTACTTGTACACTGTATGTTTCAGGAAAGTCTTGTTTGAGTTTGAAGAAGACCTCCAAGACAACTAGGGCTTCTAAAAACATTAGAGATATGTCTGTACAGGCCTCTCCCACCATCGCTCCTCCTACACCTGTCGTCCAACCATCTGCCGCACCCGTCGGATCTCCGGCTAAGGTAGCATCTGATCCTTTAGTCATGGAAGTGGACAACACTCCTTCGCAGGAGGTCCCTGATGCTTCCGCGTTGATCCTCGTTGCCAGCAAGCAGGCGACGCAGGAAAGCACCGCCTCCAAAGTGGCTAAAGATCTGGCTAAGGATGACACTGAAAGCGGTAAGGAGATAATGGTGGGAGGCCGATTTGCGGCGACCATGAGCCAGGCGGAGGACCCTAAGATTATTTTTCCAACGCTTACTCTGAGCGCCTCTGTCGTTACTCCTGGTGCAGCGCCGACTTCTCCAACATGCGGCCTTGAGGAGCTTCTCAAGCCGGCGAAAATCCTCCGGGTTAACACAGCTGCCTTTGGAAAACTATTCACCGAGAGTTCCAGCAACCTCAAGATCATCGCATATGTAAGTTTTCTATGCCTTTGCATTTCTTATATAATATCTCACTGTAGCCGCCGAGGATTTAGATGGAAAACCATAGGTCTTTTGGTCTGAATGCTCTAAGAGTGACTAAGTAAAAACCTTTGTGTTGTAGCCCTCTAGTATGTAGTTCGAATGAATAATCTCCGACTAGATACTTTTAGAGTAGCATACGCAGTGTTTGAATTTTCAATACTGTAGCTCCCAAGCCTCTAGTTGAAACAAAAATAGTTCCGACTAGATGCTTAAAGAAAGACTAAGCATAGTTTTGAGTTAAAAAACTCGTGTTGTAGCCTCCGAGCCTCTAGGTGGAACAAAATATTTCTGGCTAGATGCTCCAAGTAGACTAAGTATCTTTTTTGTATCTGTAGAATGAGAATGCTTAGAGGGTGACCGCGAACGACAAGTTCCAGAAGATGCACAAGGATCTTGAAGCTGAAAAGGGTAAAACCTCCTATTTGAAGAAACAGATCACCAATAACAAGAGTATGTTATCTTCTCAGTTTCATTCTCGACTTGATCTTGTGCCTTCATCTTCCGACTACTCATTATGCTCTGTTATTTCTCTGACTTGTAGAAGCTGTCGCCAAGGCCAAAGAAATTGTTGAGCAGTCCAAGCACATTCAAGAGCTTGACAGCAAAAACAAGATCTTGAAGTAGGAGAGAGTGAACGCTTTGAAGTTGCATGAAAAAGCACTAACTGCCATGCAAGAATCTGCCAACACGGAGATGAACCGCCTTAAGAAGAGATCACGGTCCTCAAGGAGAAGAAGAAAGCTTTCGACGAGCAGAATGCTCGCAACCTTGAGGCATAAAAGACTCTCCGGAAGGAACAAGACTCCATGGCAGAGGTTCTCCAGCAAGCTGAGAGCAGCGTCGTTGGTAAGCTTTCTTCGTCTTGTACTTCTATAAGTCAGTTACTTTGATCTTATTTGGTGAACTCATGCCCTAAAATGTCTTTGTCGGAAATGCAGCTCCCATTGGCCTAGCCAACTTGAGTGACAGTGCTCCTCCGCCAAAAGAATGCATGGTTCTTGCTGGCAACTTCATCGACACCGCGATCGCCCAGGCTAAGAAGATCGCCAAGCCCTGGACATCAACATCAAGGCGGTGGACTCCGTTAGGAAGTTCTCGAAAATCCTTCGCCGAGCCCCCGAGCGTATTTTAAGATGGAAAGCTTCATGTACTCGGGCTGGCTCTAGGATGGCCTTAGCCATGGTCAAGGCCCACTATGATGATGCCGACATCAACATGGTGACCGCTGGTCTCCTCGACATGGACGAAGACGGAAAGAAAATCGACAATGATGCAATCTGGTCTTTGCTTGACGGCTACGACACCTGGGTCGCCCAATTGGTCAAGGCGGATGTCTTCATGCCTCTTGAGGTGATTGACACCGACCAGGCTGGCTCCGAGTCCTTGAAAACCGTCGACTTTGTTGATGAACAAGATGGCTCTCCTGTCGCCGACGACGCAGCTTCAAAGTCCCCTGCGCCAAAAGAATGAAAACATTTTGTAATATTTGTCTCTTTTGGCCATTTATTTATGCGGAAAAACAATGTGGTTCACTTAAGGCGGAAAACTTGACTATAAGCTTCCATCTACTCAAGAACTAGTTCCACCATGTATATTTGTATATATTTTAAGCAAGTTCTGGCTTATCCATTACTTCGGTTTTATGCTTGACCTTTCATGAGTCGGAAGACCCTCAGTCAGAACCATGCGCTCATGTGATGATGCCTAATGGCACCATCAAGAACCTAAGCACAAAATCGTCGACTTTGAGTGCCAAAAGTCACTACTCCAGAATCCACATAAAACAACAAAGAACGAGTCGACCAGAAAACTTAAGCTAACGCCCGTAGGCGGAATTTTCACAAGTGAAAATGCAAATCTTGTGCATAAAGGTTTTACATGATCCAAAAATAAACACTAAAGGAGGTAAAAGACTAAGGCATATGAGTGAACCAAAAGCTTTATTTCATTGAACATTTAAGAGGTACACAGTAGATAGTAAAGTATGCTAAGTGTAAAAACTACTTAGCTGTGCTATGTTCCATGGCCGATCAAGCTCTGGGTAGTCATCATCCAGGTCACATCGCTTACGCTTATGATTATCGTTTGGCCTATCATTCAACTCACGAATATCGATGAGGTAATAGGAACCACTGAGTAGCGCCTTGCTTATGAACGGTCCTTCCCATGGCGGGGATAACTTGTGTGACTTTTTCTGCTTAAGTTGGAGCACCAGATCCCCCTCTCTAAACGAGCGTTGTCGAACGCGGTGACTATGGTAGCTGCGTAGCTTTTGCTGGTAGATGGCGGATCTCTGGCATGCCAGCACGCATTCCTCCTTGAGCAGGTTCACATCTAAGCGTCTGGATTCTTCAGCGTCATCTTCATCGTAGGCGGTGTAACACCCTCAGAATCGGCCCTATGCAAGTTTCAGCGCTTCCCGCCAAACCCGCATAGAAACGATTCAAAGGTGCCCACCAGGCACTTGCGTGCGGGTGGAAAACGAAGTAATATCATTACACAATAGTCCTCGATGGAACCCACAAAACATATATACACAACAGCGACTCAAAGAGTCAAGAATACAGATTTACAGTACAAAGATCCAAATCACCTTGAAAACAATACAACGTCCGAGTACGGACAAGATGCAAATTGAGCTAAGAGCCCTGAAGAATAACCAATGGCGTCCATAATCCTGTCCAGGCCAAGCCGGAAGGGTAACCCTGCTAATGACGTTGATCTCAAAACCTGCTTAACAAAAGGGGTGCCGACAAAGGGCAAAGGAAAACGAGAGCGGTCAGTACTGAGGCCAGTACACGGCGAGACTAGAATTCGGCGGTCCTCGCCTACATAGGTATGGTGGACTGAAGCGGCAGCGCAGCATGCACTAAACAACCTATAGAGACTCGGTATAACTGTCGGCTATCAGAGAGGGATAAGAAAGACCTATCCGGAACCAACCTGATTCTACCACCAAACATACCCATCCTGGTATTTCCCCCTCGAGACCAAACGAGGAAGTCAACCGAGGAACTCACACCGTTGGCAGTTTTAGTTATTCAGTTATCGTTGCAGCAATTACTAGTCAGGTATAGATAGTCATCCTGATATAAAAAGCAGTGGGCACTTTTAGTTAACCATTCCGTTGTAGTTGCGACACTTACTAGTCAGATATGATTAGCATGAGATATCCCAAACCCAGCAGTTGTTGGTACTTTTATTTAGCCATTCCGTTGTAGTGAAGCTGATTACTAGTCATGTCGGATACAAGTCAAATTATAATAGTAAACTTTAGTTATAGTTGTCTATGATCGAGAACTGTGCTCCAAGTCGTCCATAACCGCGGACACGGCTTCTCGAAAAGATTTAACCCTGCAGGGGTGCACCAAAGTTTCCACACGCACCTACACCCTTGTTGTCAGATCAGGTAGGTACAAGATCACAAAACATACACCCAACGGTATGTCGACGGGGTTTCGGACACGACGTTTCCTAGACCCAAAGCAAGCACGGGGGGCCACCCCACTAAGCTACCCGTAACGAAGTCGGCCGGTCTCCGAGACGGACCCAGGGTTTGCGTTAGTGGCTGTAAACGACTGGGAACCCGAAAGTGTGACTGGGCTTGTCGATACCACGAAAACACTCCGCTTTCCTAAACAGTACAGGCGCTCCACGCGCAATCATAAATAAAGCAGTAAAGCATGGCATAAGTACAGGATAGTAATAAAGCCCCAAACTACTTTGTGGCCCCCAGTACAGTACTTTGAAATCAGGTACTAAATCGATGGGGGTGCCCACACACCCCACCTGTGGTTAGCGCGCTCGATCTCGGAACAGGTGTCAAGAACTCGGGGTCCTACGGGACACCAGTGAGCGGTTAAAAACCAAATATTGTCTATTACCCACCGGTGCCTCTGCATTTACCTACTTTCAATTTTAGTTATTAAACAATAATTAAATCCATGATCATCTCCAACATAAGGCATATGGCAGCCTTCCAACAGCTGTGGTACTGAACGACACGCAACAGCACTTGAGCAAGCGACTACGACGCGCAAGTCCAACTATCTACCAAAAAAAACAGGTAATAGGATGTGTCCAAGGCAATACAAGGCTGCAAGGGATATCACGGGCACGAAAACTAGAGCATCGCAACACAGATAGCAATAGATCAACAGGAGGGAATAAAGACTAAAAATGCAAAATAGGTAGAAGGGGAAGGAATGCTCGCCTGAAAACATTGTTGAAGGTTCAACCGAAGATCGGGTCGACACTCGCATCAACTCAACGGCCTTATCCGCGAAGAACCAAAACACTAGAAGAAACATCGGATACACTATTTAATACTACGGCAGAAGATCGGACATGATGCATGTATGATGTATGACATGGCAAAGGTACGGTGCAATTAGGCAATATTAAGCGGAACCGGGGTCCCAACATTTAATTAAACGGTTCAAGTTATTTATCTACCCTGCAAATTAAAAGTTGGATTAGCAAGACAAAACATGGCTTCGGTTCGCTATGCCAATTTAAATGGAGTCCGGAATAAGACAAAGATATCCCGCATATAGACTCCATATTTAATTATGAGATGAATTGGCATAATGCCCCCAAACCATAGACAAGTATGCATGCATGAACAATTTAATATGCATCAGTTGATAATGTCATATTATAAAAATAATGGGGTCTCGGATAGGGAATCACATAGGGTTCGGCGAACTTGGGCTCCGAGGGGTTCAGGGTCGGTTCTCAGGGTCCGGATCTGGGGTTCGGTCTCGGCGGGATCGTTCTCGGACAACGGAAGTCGATCTTGTCGCATCCGAGAAGAAGAACTTGGTTGGCGTCGGGGGCACATCGGATCCGCCCTGGTCGGTGCCGATCTTGTCGTCATGAAGATCTTGTCGGGTCCTCGTATCGGGTCGGTCTTGGCGTTCGGGAAGAAGAACTTGGCGTGCGACGTCGTCGGCATCGGTGCGGGAAGGAGGTCTTGTTGTTCCGTGTCGGTGACCTTGGCATCCGGGTTCTCGGCGAACTTGGCGTCCGGGAAGGAGGTCTTGCGGTTTCCGTGTCTTCGGTTCCATGAAGGCGTGCTTGTCATCCGTGATGGCGAACTAGATGTCCCGAGAAGATCTTGTCATACCGGCGGCACCGGATCCTCGTAGGAGGGCATGGCGTTCTAGGATGGAGAACTTGTCATTCCGAGGGTTCAACGTCGATGGTTCATCGGGTTCGGGTTTCGAACTCCAGGATCGGTCTTCGGATCTCCGGGATCGGGCTTCGAGGTCGGGACCCGGGATGGAGACTTGGAGCGTCGGGGCTCAGGGTCATTCGTGAAGGAGATCTTGTCGGCCACACACCTTGTACAACTTCTCGTCTTTTGTTTGCCCTTCACACACATCCATCAGGGGCCAAGCGGCAGGGCAATGGTGCAGAAACTCGGCGTCGCTGCGCGTCGAGTCGAGAAGAGCGGAGGCCGCCAGGAGCTTGCAGGGCGGCGGCGCACGCGAGGCAGAGGTGCTCGGGGGCGCGCAACACGATGGCTCGCAGGGCCCGCAGGGAGACGAGGCCGACGCGCGGACGCGAGGCGCGGGGCCGGGGCTCCACGGCGCAGGTGGTTGGCGGCGGGCCCAACGGCGAAGAGGCGCTGGGCGATGCGGCCGGATCCAGGGCGACGTCGACGCGGTCAACTGCGAGGAGGTGAGGCCGCGAGGTGAGGTTGCCCGGGTCGGCGGCGGGTCGGAGCGGGGCGCCTGGTGGAGGGGTCGTAGGGCTGGGCCGGTGACGGGCGGCGCAGAGAGCGCGGACGGCGACGTGCTCGGGGCCAGCAGGGAGGAGGAGAAGCGGTCGGCGAGAGAGAGGCGCTGCAGCGGGGTGGTGGTGACGGAGAGGGCCGGGCTCGGCCAGAGCGGAGCGAACCCGGGGCGGCCAGATGCGGCGGGGGAGGAGGACGCTCGCCGGCGGCGGTGAGCGCGGTGGGGGCGAGTAGAGGAGGGCGCGACGTCGGAGATGGGGGCTGACCGGCGACGGGGTTGCGCGGCCGGGGCCGGCGCTGGAGGGCGGCGGGCGGCGGCGGCCGTCGGGGGGAGTGGGACAGGTGGGTGGCGTGATGCCAGGCGGTGGGGCCGCAGGTGGGAGTGGTGGCGCGGGATTGGGGCGGGAGTGGGACCGGGGGCTGCGGATGTCCACTGGGTGGACCGGTCGACCAGGTGGGGTTTTGGGGCGCGTGCAGGGCGGTGAACGAGGCGGGACAGCGGGGAGCGTGGGCGAGAAACGGGCGTGAGGCGCGCCAGGTGGGGCTGGGGTGCGGCAAGTGGAGGCGGTTCGGTTGGGTGGAGACCAGGGGGCGCGCGGGAGTGCAGGTGGTGGGACCAGGGTGGAAGGGAGAGGAGGTTGGGGAGTGGGTCGGCTGTGTGTGTGGTGTTGGGGCAGGTGTTGAAGGGTTTCGCGGCATAGTAAATCAAAATTTTCTACGGAAGCGAACAGAGGGAAAGCCAAGATCTAATCTAGGAGATGCAAACAACGAGAGAGATTGGATTAGATCTTCATACCCTTGAAGATTCGCACAGCGGAACGTTTGTCGGAACGTGGGTGATGTAGTCGTACTCGCTTCTCCTCCTCGCGATCCGATCCGATCTAGCACCACAAGTGGCGGTGCCTCCGTGAGATGCACACGTGCAGCACCTCGACGTCTCCTCCTTCCTTGGACCAGCAAGTATGGTGGAGAGATGGATTGGATCTACAACACGACGGCGTGGTGTATATGGTGGAGAATTTCTGCAGCAGGGTTTCGCCTACAAACAGTCGGGAGGGAGAGAGGAAGGCAGCAGGGCTACTAGGGTTTGGAGGGAGATGTGTAGGGGGGAAGGGGGCGCACCAGCCCTCTATATATAGAGGGGGGGTGCGGCCAGCCCTTGCCCATCCTCCAAGCCTATCTCTAGTTTAAACGATTTAAACTCTCCCTTCTAGAAACCCTATCTTATCTCTAGTTTAAACGATTTAAACTTATCTAGGATCGGCTGGGCCCTATGGGGCCTTGTGCCCCTGGCCCAATGCGGCCAGGACATTCCCTCATAGGCCCATGCCCCCTCCCGGAAGGTGGGGCCACGTTGGTCCCCTTCCGGAAGGTTCTAGAAGCTTCCGGTACAATACCGATTAACCCGGAACTATTCTGAACTCCAAAAACTGCACTGCCTTATATGAATCTTATTCTCCGGACCATTCCGGAACCTCTCGTGATGTCCCGGACCATTCCGGAACTTCGCAAAGACGAACACGATGACACAATCTAATTGCTTCGCTTAGTTTGGGTCTATCCACCATATCATTCTCCAATGATATGATCTCATTATCAATTGATAACTCATGTCTATGGTTAGGAAACCTTAACCATCATTGATCAATGAGCTAGTCCATAGAGGCGTACTAGGGACACGGTGTTGTTCACAAACCACACAAGTATTAAAGTTTCCGCTTAATACAATTCTAGCATGGAATATAAACTTTATCATGAACAAGAATTATAATAATAACATCTTTATTATTGCCTCTAGGGCATAATTCCAACAGTCTCCCACTTGCACTAGAGTCAATAATCTAGTTTACATCTGGCAACAATCTCACACCCATGGCACTGAGGTGCTGATCATGTTTTACACGTGGAAGAGGTTTAGTCAATGGATCTGCGACATTCAGATCTATATGTACTTTGCTAATCTTCAGATCTCCATCTGCTATATAATCTCGGATTATATGAAACTTGCGGTTGATATGCTTGGTCTTTGGATGATATCTTGGTTCCTTAGCGAGTGCTATGGCACCAGTGTTGTCGCATAATATCTCCAGTGGGTCCAATGCACTTGGAACCACGCCAAGCTCAGTGATGAAGTTCCTGATCCAAACTCCTTCACTTGACGCTTCTGCAGCAGCCATGTATTCCGCTTCTACTGTAGATCCCGCGATCACGCTTTGCTTGCAGCTTCTCCAGCTCACAACTCCTCCATTCAAAATATACACGTATCCTGTCTGAGATTTACAATCATCCTTGTCGGTGTCGAAACTAGCATCGACGTAACCTTTTACGACGAGCTGTTCATCACCCCCATAGACTAAGAACATTTCTTTAGTCCTATTTAGGTACCTTAGGATGTTCTTCACGGCTGTCCAGTGTTCCACTCCTGGATCACTTTGATATCTGCTCGTCAAACTAAGAGCATTGGACACATCCGGTCTAGTACACAGCATGGCATACATGATGGAACCTATGGCCGAGGCATAAGGCACTTTGCTCATAGCTTCCCTATCATTTACCGTAGCTGGACACTGAGCCTTGCTCAATATCTTACCTGACAACATAGGCACTGAACCTTTCAATGCCTTATCCATTCTGAACCTTTTTCAGAACTTTGTCTAGGTATGTACTTTGGCTTAAAGCTATCAGGCGTCTTTGTCTATCTCTATAGATTTTGATGCCCAATATATAAGCAGCTTCACCTAGGTCTTTCATTGAAAAACACTTGTTCAAATAACTCTTCACATCGTTAAGCATGTTGATGTCATTTCCAATAATCAATATGTCATCCACATATAGTACCAGAAACGTCACCGAGCTCCCACTCACTTTCTTGTAGATGCAAGCTTCGTAGCAATTTGGAACAAATCCAAAGCTCTTGATCACTTGATCAAAACGAAGGTTCCAACTCCGAGATGCTTGCTTCAGTCCATAAATGGAACGCTGAAGTTTGCATACTTTATCAGCATCCTTAGGATCGACAAAACCTTCGGGTTGCATCATATACAACTCTTCATCAATGTTGCCATTGAGGAAAGCAGTCTTGACATCCATTTGCCATATTTCATAATCATGAAACGCAGCAATTGCTAATAAAATCCGAATGGACTTAAACATCGCTACGGGAGAGAAAGTCTCATCGTAGTAAACACCTTGAACTTGTCGAGAACCTTTCGCAACAAGCCGTGCTTTATAGACGGTAACATTACCATCCGCGTCCGTTTTCTTCTTGAAGATCCATTTGCACTCAACGGCCTTTCGGTCGCTAGGAGGGTCCACCAAAGTCCATACTTGGTTTTCGCTCATGGATCCCAATTCGGATTTCATGGCTTCTAGCCATTTCTCAGAGTCTGGGCTCATCATCGCTTCCTCATAGTTCGTAGGTTCACTGTCTTCTACTAACAAGACAGTCAAGACAGGGTTGCCGTACCACTCAGGAGGGGCACGCGACCTTGTCGACCTACGACGTTCAGTAGCAGCATCGTCTGAAGCTTCATGATCCTTGTCATTAGCTTCCTCTATTGTTGGTGCAGGAGGCACTGGACCAATTTCAGGTGCTGCGCTACTCTCCAATTCAAGAGAAGGTTCAATAACCTTCTAGCTCTACTTTCCTCCCACTCACTTCTTTCGAGAGAAACTCCTTCTCAAGAAAGGAACCGTTCTTTGCGACAAACACTTTGCCTTCGGTTCTGTGATAGAAGGTATACCCAATAGTTTCCTTAGGGTATCCTATGAAGACGCATTTCTCCGCTTTGGGTTCGAGCTTGTCCGGCATCAACTTCTTGACGTAAGCTTCGCATCCCCAAACTTTAAGAAACGACAACTTAGGTTTAGCACCAAACCACAGTTCATACGGTGTCGTCTCAACGGATTTAGATGGAGCCCTATTTAAAGTGAATGCAGCGGTTTCTAATGCATAACCCCAAAATGATAACGGCAAATCAGTAAGAGACATCATCGATCGGACCATATCTAATAGGGTTCGATTCCGGCATTCAGACACACCATTGCGCTGTGGTGTTCCGGGTGGCGTGAGTTGTGAAACGATTCCACTTGCTTTGAGATGCGTGAGAAAATCATAACTCAAATATTCGCCCCCACGATCGGATCGTAGAAACTTAATCTTTCTGTTACGATGGTTCTCCACTTCATTCTGAAATTCTTTGAACTTTTCAAACGTTTCAGATTTATGTTTCATTAAATAGATATACCCATATCTACTTAAGTCATCGGTAAAAGTGAGAAAATAGCGATATCCACCGCGCGTCGAAACACTCATCGGTCCGCATACATCGGTATGTATGATTTCCAACAAGTCCGTTGCTTGCTCCATCATACCGGAGAACGGGGTTTTGATCATCTTGCCCATGAGGCATGGTTCGCATGTGTCAAATGATTCAAAATCAAGAGACTCCAAAAGTCCATCAGAATGGAGTTTCTTCATGCGCTTTACACCAATATGACCTAGACGACAGTGCCACAAATAAGTAGTATTATCACTATCTACTTTGCATCTCTTAGCCTCAATGTTATGGATGTGTGTTTCATCCCTTTCGAGATTTAGAAGAAATAAACCACTCACAAGAGGTGCATGACCATAAAAGATGTTACTCATATAAATAGAACAACCATTATTCTCCGATTTAAATGAATAACCGTCTTGCAATAAACACGATCCAGAAATAATGTTCATGCTCAACGCAGGCACATAATAACATTTATTAAGGTTTAAAACTAATCCCGAAGGTAAAACTAAGGAGAGCGTGCCGACGGCCATCACATCAACTCTTGATCCGTTGCCAACGCGCATCGTCACTTCATCCCTCGCAAGCCGCCGTCTATTCCGCAGCTCCTGTTTCGAGTTACAAATATTAGCAACTGAACCGGTATCAAATACCCAGGCACTACAACGAGGGCTAGTAAGGAAAACATCAATAACATGTATATCAAATATACCTTTGATGGTGCCAGCCTTCTTGTCCGCTAAGTACTTCGGACAGTTGCGCTTCTAGTGACCCTTGTCCTTGCAATAGAAGCACTCAGTTTCCGGCTTGGGACCAGACCTGAGCTTCTTCTCAGCAGGGGCATTGCGCTTGCCGCCGCCCTTCTTGAAGGGCTTCTTTGCACCTTTACCTTTCTTAAAGGAGGGCTTGTTGACCATCAACACATGATTATCCTTCTTGATGTCCACCTCCGCAGCCTTCAGCTTTGCGAAGAGCTCGGTGATCGTATCAGTGGAACCAATCTGATTATGAGTCACTACAAAACTTTTGTAGCTGGGAGGGAGTGATTGCAGAACCCTGTCAATCTTGAGCTCCTCTGGAATCTTGCAGTCCAGTTGCTCAAGGCGTTGAGTGTAGCCCGACATCTTAATGGCGTGCTCACTAACGAAACTCCCTTCCTCCATCTTGCAGTTAAAGAACTTCTCGAAGATCTCATATCTCTCAGAACGGGCCTGAGTCTGAAACATGGTTTTCAGCTCCTCGAGAATCTCAAAGGGCCCGGGATAGTTTTCAAAACGATTTTGAAGTTCCGGTTCCATAGCAAACAACATGGTGCTCTTAATCACACCATAATCATCTTTGCGCGACTGATAGACAGCTTTCTCATCAGCCGGCGCAGTTGCAGCAGGGGGGTCACCTAACGCTTTCCCAAGGACATAGTCCTTTTGTCCGCCAGACAGAATGATTCTTAGATTGCGGAACCAGTTGGTGAAGTTAGACCCATTGTTTCTAAGCTTTTCTTTCTCAGCAAAAACGTTGAAGTTGAAGTTGGACTTGGCCATGTGATCTACAGTATTTGCAAGTACAATTTAGACTATGTTCATGATAAATAGTTCAACTTAATCAAATTACTAGATGAACTCCCACTAAATTCAACATCCCTCAAGTTGTTTAGTGAACACGATCCAAATTCACCACACCTAATCCGATCATCACGAGAAGAGATGTGGTTTCAATGGTGGACAACGAAGTGTCGATCATATCATTCATATGACTCATGCTTAACCTTTTGGTTCTTGTGTTCCGAGGCCATGTTTGTACATGCTAGGCTCGTCAAGTTAGACCCAAGTATTTCCGCGTGTGCAAAACTGGCTTGCACCCATTGTATGTGAGCGTAGAGTCTATAGCACCCGATCATCACGTGATGCTTGGACACGACGAACTTTCGCAACGGTGCATACTTGGGGAGAACACAGTTTTTATCTTGATCTTTAAGTGAGGAATCATCTTATAATGCTACCGTCGCGATCTAAGCATAATAAGATACATAAAAGGATAAACATCACATGCATATAACTTTATGTGACATGGTATAGCCAATCTTCGCGCAATGATCTCCATCTTGTGCGTGCCGGCATGATCTCCATCACTTCACCATGATTGCCTCCACCACGAATAGCAACTACAACTATTGCTAACTACTTAGCGATAAAGTAAAGCTATTACATGGCGTATAAGAAGTTGACTCGCAGGTCATACACAATTATAAAGACAACCATATGGCTCCTGCCGGTTGTGTACTCATCGACATGCAAGTCGTGAAACATTACAAAACATGATCATCGCATACAATATACACATCACATCTTGGGCCATACCATATCACAGAAAACACTCCCTGCAAAAACAAGTTAGACGCCTCTACTTTGTTGTTGCATGTTTTACGTGGCTTATGGGAGTAGATGCTAAGAACGATTCTTACCTACGGAAAGCCACAACGGTGATATTATGGTTGCCAAACTCCGGTGTTAATCCCATGACAACTATAGTGAGAGAAACTGACATCCACCAGCCGCATGTGTGGAACAAGCCACACGTCAAGTGCGGAGCCAGTCTCGCGAACGACGTCGCGTAAGGTTGGCCTAGACCGCTTCAATCTCACTATCCCGCGTCATAAGAAGAACACAAACAAGAGGCTTGCAACAGAAAACATCAACGCCCGCAACAACCATGTTGCGTTCTACTCGTGAATCACATCTACGCATAGATCTAGCTCTGATACCACTGAAGGGTTTCGCGGCATAGTAAATCAAAATTTTCTACGAAAGCGAACAGAGGGAAAACCAAGATCTAATCTAGGAGATGCAAACAACGAGAGAGATTGGATTAGATCTTCATACCCTTGAAGATTCGCACAGCGGAACGTTCGTCGGAACGTGGGTGATGTAGTCGTACTCGCTTCTCCTCCTCGCGATCCGATCCGATCTAGCACCACAAGTGGCGGTGCCTTCGTGAGATGCACACGTGCAGCACCTCGACGTCTCCTCCTTCCTTGGACCAGCAAGTATGGTGGAGAGATGGATTGGATCTACAACACGACGGCGTGGTGTATATGGTGGAGAATTTCTGCAGCAGGGCTTCGCCTACAAACAGTCGGGAGGGAGAGAGGAAGGCAGCAGGGCTACTAGGGTTTGGAGGGAGATGTGTAGGGGGGGAAGGGGGCGCACCAGCCCTCTATATATAGAGGGGGGGTGCATCCAGCCCTTGCCCATCCTCCAAGCCTATCTCTAGTTTAAACGATTTAAACTCTCCCTTCTAGAAACCCTATCTTATCTCTAGTTTAAACGATTTAAACTTATCTAGGATCGGCTGGGCCCTATGGGGCCTTGTGCCCCTGGCCCAATGCGGCCAGGACACTCCCTCATAGGCCCATGCCCCCTCCCGGAAGATGGGGCCACGTTGGTCCCCTTCCGGAAGGTTCTAGAAGCTTCCGGTACAATACCGATTAACCCGGAACTATTCCGAACTCCAAAAACTGCACTGCCTTATATGAATCTTATTCTCCGGACCATTCCGGAACCTCTCGTGATGTCCCGGATCCCATCCGAGACTCCGAACAAAAAATTCATAAACCAATTATCCAATCTATCCTAGCGTCGAGACACGTTAAGTGTGTGACCCTGCGGGTTCGAGAATATGCAGACATGATCTTCTATCAATAATCAACAGCGGGGTCTGGGCACCCATATTGACTCCCACACATTCATCGATGATCATATCGGATGAACCACGATGCCAGGATTCAATCAATCCCATATATATATTCCCTTCGTCTCGCGATATTTTACTTGCCCGAGATTCGATCGTTGGTATCGTCATACCTAGTTCAATCTCGTTCACAGCAAGTACTTTACTCGTTTCGTAATCCGATATCACTTTGTGATTAACTCCTTAACCACATGCTTGCAAGCGGTGTTGATATCGATTACCGAGTGGGCCCGAAGCATATCTCTCCGACTTGGGAGGGACAAATCCCATCTCGATACATACAACCCAACAGATACTTTCCGATCACCTAAGAGACACCTTTATGATCACCCTCTCATAGGATGACATTTGATGACCTCAAAGCTTTCTTCCGATACCAGGGAGTTGTATTATCTTATGGTCTAAGGAATACAATATTTGACATAAGAAAAACTTCGCAAAGACGAACACGATGACACGATCTAATTGCTTCGCTTAGTTTGGGTCTATCCACCATATCATTCTCCAATGATATGATCTCATTATCAATTGACAACTCATGTCTATGGTTAGGAAACCTTAACCATCATTGATCAATGAGCTAGTCCATAGAGGCGTACTAGGGACACGGTGTTGTTCACAAACCACACAAGTATTAAAGTTTCCGCTTAATACAATTCTAGCATGGAATATAAACTTTATCATGAACAAGAATTATAATAATAACATCTTTATTATTGCCTCTAGGGCATAATTCCAACAGGTGTGAGGGTGTGGAGGGGGTTGGGGTGAGGTGGCAGGTTAGGAGTGGATGGGGTGGAGGAAGTGGTGAGGTGGCGGGTGGTGATTGGCCGGGGTGAGGTGGAGGGGGCTGGGTAGGATTAGGTGTAGGTAGGATTAGGACTAGATATTTTAGGCTAGGGTTTGGAGGTGGCCGGCCGGGCTTTCGGGCCTGGCGGGCTGCCTCCTAAAAACAATTAAAAATTTTATTTATTTAAAACGGGGCTTTTTGCAAACCGTGGGTAGACAAAAAAGAATATTCTGGAGACCCAGGTTTTGTGTTTGAATAAAGACGGGGCGTTTAGAAAACAAAAACAGATTTTTCGAAAATAGTTTTTAAACAAACCATGCAAGATGATGACGATGCTCAAATGCAAGGTGGCATGATGACATGAGCATGCAGTCATGATGATGCAATGCACAAAAACAATGCGATTTTCTAGTAGTGGTTTTGCGGGGCGCCACAGGCGGCAACTCTTGGTGAATCGTGGAGGATGTCGGAAGGTACGACTGCTTCTTCTCCATATACCATGAAGAAAGGGGTGTAACTAGTGGATCTATTGGGAGTAGTTTGTAAACTCCACAAAACAGATGATAATTCCTCCGCCCAAGCTCCAACTGCTCTATGTAGCGGTGCTTCTAGATGTGGCTTTATTTCCTGTAGAATTAGTCCATTGGCCCGTTCAACTTGACCATTAGATTGTGGATGAGCCATAGATGCTAGGTCAAGGCGGATGCCTTTCTCATAACAGTAAGCCTCTACTTCTCCGAGTGACCATTTGTTGTAGTTGTTGGTGATGATGCTATGTGGGAGACCAAATGTCACCACTAGATCCTAGACAAACTTTAGGGCAGTTGCCCTATCAAGCTTTCTAATAGGTTTAGCTTCTATCCATTTTGTGAATTTGTCAACTGCTACTAGCAGATGCGTAAACCCACAAGGTGTCGTCTTCAATGGTCCAACCATGTCAAGCCCCCAGACTACAAACGGCCAAGTTATTGGTATGGCTCGTAATTCTTAAGTTGTTATATGTGGCTGTTGGGCATAATATTGACACCCGATGCATGTCTCAACCAGCTTGTCAGCGTCCACCTTCGCGGTCAGCCAGTAGAATCCTTGTCGGAAGGCTTTGGAGACCAAATTATCGAGGAGCGGCGTGATGCCCGCAATCTTCGAGATGAATCTCATGAAGGATATCGATACCTTGCTGCTGGGAAACACACTTTATATATACAACTGTGGTGCTTATTTTGTAGAGCTGCCAATTGATTATGGTATAGCCCTTTGTTTGACGTACTATTTGCTGACTTACAGCCTCGTCGATGGAAAAGTTTCGTGTTCGAGGTAATCCATGAACGGTTTTGTCCAAGCCAGAGGGACTATTTTTACTGCGTTAACAAATGAGTCAACTCTATCCGGATTATCGGGGTCCGCTCCCTTCACGGATGGGGTTCGTAGATGCTCTAGAAAAACGCCTAGTGGAATTGGTTTGCGTCCCGATCCAAGCTTTGACAACAGATCAACCACCGCATTTCCTCCCTCTTGATGTACTTGACTTCGTAGCCTTCGATGCACTTGGCTATCTCGTCTACTTCGTCTTGATATGCCGCCATCATAGGGTTTCGCGCGTTCTAGGTGCCAGCCACCTACTGGGCAACCAAGTCAGAATCTCCATAGCAAACTATGCGCTTGATGCCAATATCCTTGGCTACGCGAAGTCGTTCAAAGAGTGCTTCATATTCCGCCATGTTGTTCGTAGCCTCAAAGTGAATTTGTAGGACATAGTGCAGTTTTTCTCCTGTTGGTGACTGTAACAGTACACCAGCCCCCGAGCTATTGAGTAGCTTTGATCCGTCAAAGTGGATTACCCAATATTATGGTTTTGGTACGAGAGTATCATCTGGCATCTTCGTCCAATCTGCAACGAAATCCGCCAAGGCTTGTGACTTGATAGCGTCGCGTCTTTTGTAGGTGATCTCAAAGGCGACAAGCTCAATGCCCCACTTTGCCACCCTTCCTGTAGCGTCGCTGTTGTTGATGATGTCGGACAGTGGAGCATTGCTCACTACTATGATTGGGTGCTCGTAGAAGTAGTTCCTTAGCCTCCGAGAAGCAAGGTAAACTCCATAAGATAGTTGATGGTAGTGCGGGAAACGCTACTTGGACTTTGTCAAGACCCCTCTTAGATAGTAAACTAGTCGTTGTACTCCGTACTCATGCATTAGTTCCTTTCGATCCACCACGACAACGATGTTGATAACCCGGTTGGGGGGGCTCCATTGACTTAGGTGCTACAAGTATAGGCGCAGAACAAAGTATCCTTTTTAGCTCCTTAAGTGCAGCGTCCACCTCATCCGTCCATACGAATTTGTCTGTCTCCTTCAGCAACTTGTATAGCGGCAGAGCCTTCTCTCCAAGTCGCCTGACAAACCGGCTTACCGCTGCAAAGCAGCCTATCACCGTTGGATGTCCTTCAGGCATGTCGGACGATTTATGTTGATGATGGCCTTGATCTTCTCCGAGTTGACCTTGATTCTGTGCTGGGAAACAATGAAGCCCAATAATTTTCCGGCTAGAACCCCGAAGACGCACTTCTTGGGGTTAAGCATCATGTTGTACTTTCAGAGGTTATCAAAGGTTTCCTTTAAGTCGGAGATTAAGTCATTTGACTTTTTTTACATCACCGCGATATTGGCCACATAGGTGTGAACGTTCCGACCAATTTGGTCATGGAGGCAATGTTGCATGGTTCGCTGGTACGTAGCACCTGCGTTTTTCAATCCAAAGGGCATCGTGACATAGCAGAACGTGCCATAACGTGTGGTGAACGAAGTGGCCAATTGGTCTTACTTCCTCATCTTGATCTGGTGGTATCCTGAATATGCATCTAGAAAACACAAAAGTTCCGAGCCAGCCGTCAAGTCAATGACTTGGTCAATGCGAGGAAAAGCAAACGGATCCTTCGGACACACTTTGTTCAAGGCGGTGAAATCAACGCACATTCTTAATTCTTTGGTTTCGTTTTTGGGCACAAGTACATGATTGGCCACCCATTGGGTGTGAAGGACTTCTCGGATAAATCTAGCCTAAAGTAGCATAGCTATCTCTTTGCCAATGGCGCGTATCTTCTTGTCCCTGAAGTGTTCTAGAGGTTGTTTCACCGGTTTGCACTTTGGATCAATGTTTAAGCTGTGCTCGACAAGTTCCCTAGGTACACCTTTCATGTCGGCAAGTTGCCAGACAAAGATGTCCCTATTCTCACGGAGGAACTCGATGAGCGCGCTTTCCTATTTGGGATCCAGGTTCGTCCCAATGGCGGTGACCTTGGAGGCATCGCCTACCACAAATTCCACCGGCTTGGTCTCGATGGCGGCCTTGAAGGCTGGATCTGCGTCAGAAATCTGTTTCTTCGATGTCGGCATCTCCGAGGCGTCGACCTTGCTCTAGATCTCCTTGAATTCTTTGTTGTAGAGGACAGCTTCTGCAAAGGCTGCTTCTCCAATCTCGTTGTCCCTTGCTTTTGAAAAGCTTCCGGCAACGGTGATGAAACCGTTTGGTCCGGGTATCTTGAGCTTGTTGTAGACGAAGCATGGCTTGGCCATGAAGGAGTGGAAGATGTCGTGTCCGAATATGACGTGGTACATGCTCTTGAAGGGGACCACTTCGAAGGCCATGCGCTCTTGGCGGTAATTGTTGACATCACCAAAAGCGACCAGAAGGGTAATACACCCAAGGGACCGAACCTGTCAACACACGTATTTTTAATCCCAGATGCCTGTTATGCCATACATCGCAATCCCAGGATTACCATTTTTGCGAGACATAACAGATTTGGATATCACAGTACATCATCCATTACAAATCATACATAAGGTCTTACACAAATAAGGATCTCATGATCCAGTTCTTAATACAACTCAAGCAGCGGAATAACATAATGATAACGATGTTAGATGTATATATTTGTATTGTAGTTTCCCCATATGTTAGGGGGCTTCCTGCATATTCACACCTGTATCTGTATTATATATTGTGGCCTTTGGCCCCCACAGGAATACAAGTTGCATATTCCTGACATGGTATCAGAGCCTAAGGTCTCGAGTTCGAGTCCTGGCTTTCACAATTTATCCTAAAATTGCTGTTGACCCCTCTGTGTCCACATATAGGCCTCTTGAGTCATACGTGAGTTTCGCGCGCCGTCGCTCTCTTCCGGTTGCACGTGCTGACTTCTCCCCGTCACACGTGAGAGGGGGTGTTGAAGTGTATAAGTGGATTGCACTAGCCCTTTCCATCAGTTCGGACTTTTGGTTGCGTTGGCTAGTGCATGAAGCTTGATATGGTATCAGAGCTAGGTTAGCCTCCTCCTACTCGCAACTTCGTCGCTCCATCCACCACCGTCCCTGTCGCCGACGGCCTTGCCGTCGTCGCCGCCGCCGGTCACCGCCTGTCCACGTCTAGTTTCTGGCTGTCTGCCGTCGTTGCTTGTTCCGTCTCGCAATCCAAATCCGATCCAGATTCGGTTCTCGGTCTACAGATCGATCTCGATCGGGTCTTCTCGTCCACGAGCAGGGTCCACGCGCGGTGCCTCCTGACGCCGTGCTTCACCCGACGCCTTCTCCACCCGACGCCATGCTCCGTCTACGCGGGATCGACCTCGAGCAGGGTCCACGCGCGGTGCCTCCTGACGTCGTGCTTACCTCGACCTCCTGCTCCACCTGGCCA
Organism: Avena sativa; assembly: GCA_916181665.1. NCBI lineage: Eukaryota > Viridiplantae > Streptophyta > Magnoliopsida > Poales > Poaceae > Avena > Avena sativa. The sequence goes on from OV702298.1 coordinate 117,296,973, forward strand.
CGCGCGTCCACGCGGGATCGACCGCCTCCTCCTACTCGTGCGGGATCGACCTCCTGCTTATCAGCACCTGCCTCGACCTCCGCTGCTCGTCAGCACCTGCGCGGGATCAACGGCCCGCACCTGCTCCGCTGCTTCCTGACGACGGCCCGCACCTGCTCCGCTGCTTCTCGACGACCGCCGGCCCGGCCCGCATCTGCTCCGCCCCGTCCGGCCCAGCCCCGCCTGCCTCGCCGGCCGTCCGCCGTTGCCCCGCCTGCCCCGCCGGCCGACCGCCTCCGTCTGCTGGCCCCGTCTTCCGGCCGCCCGACGGACCCCAGCTCGCCCCCTGATCGAACCTGACTGTTGTACTTCGCCGGTTCTCGATTGCATCTGAGAGTTGACCTCAAAAAAAAATTGAGAGAGAGAGAGATGTCTTCTGCATCGGGCTATGTTACGAATCCTCGCTGCCTGGTGATCTTCGATGGCGCGAATTATCCTGATTTCGCTGCCTTTATGCGCGTTCACATGCGCGGTCTCCGTCTTTGGGGTGTGCTCTCCGGCGAGGTCTCCTGTCCGTCGTGCCCCTGCTCCTGTGGCTCCTCTTCCGCCGACGCCGATTGTTCTCGGTGCTGATGCTTCTCAGGAGGCCAAGGATGCTTCTCAGAGTGCTGATGATAGTGCTATTGCTGCTTATGATCTGAAGTTCAAGCAGTACTCTTCTGATCTCGAGGCCTATCGCCACGCTCTGACTGCCTACACTCAGTGGGCTGATGAGGATGCTCGTGCTGCTGCTATTGTGTCTTCTTCAGGATCTCCTCCCCCTGATGTCTCTTCTTCTACACCGTCCTCCTCTACTCCGTCTAGTTCTCCTAGTTCTCCTCGTTCTCCGGAGTCTTCCTCTGCTATTCCTTCTTCTTCATTGTCATCTCATGAGCCGTCTTCCTCTGACGAGCTTCCCTCTACTCGTCCTGTTCGTCAGCGTCGTGCCCCCAACCGTTACTCTCCTAGTCAGTATGGTCTTTCTGTTGCCTCTGAGCCGACTTCTTATCGGGATGCTGAGCATCATCCTGAATGGCAGCTGGCCATGCCTGAGGAGATTGCTGCGCTTGAGCGCACTGGCACCTGGGATCTTGTTTCTCCCCCTCACTATTGCAGAAAGGCTTATAGCCTCTAGGTAGTTAGTGACAGGCAAAATTATGCCTGTCACTAGTTAGTATTACTAGCGACGGGCAATAATAAGCTTGTCACTAGTACGAAACACTAGTGACAGGCTTATAAAAGTGGTTGTCAGTAGTATATTTATAAAAACTGGCTGAATGAAAAAATTACTTAGTGACATGCATATATAAATGTCTGTCACTAGTAGCACTGTTATTAGTGATAGACTTAAAATATGCTCGTCACCTGCCGTGCACGCATTATTTTTGGAAAATGATACTGTTCGCCCGGGGGATCCCATCGTCGCGTCCCCCGGGTCGGGATACGTTCGATCTGATTTGATCTGGCCGTCTATTTCGCGCCACGTGGCCCTCTTCCTTGCAGTTGCTACACGCTTCCAGGTTATATGGGTCGGGCCACTTCGCATGCCTTTTTGCAGTTCCTCATCGCTCGAGCGAGCAGTTGAGCGAGGAGAGGCGACCGCCAAGTCGACGCCCGCGCCGCCGCCCACCCCTTCGTCCTCGACCGCCGGAGCGCCGCCGCCGCTCGACCCCTTCTTCCTTGGTCAGTGTTCCCCCGCAGCCGCCGTCTACCCTCTGTAACCTCTCCTCAACCTCCCCTCCCCTCCGATTTAACCTCTCCTCTGATTTCCCGCAGGCACCGCCTACTCCTTCATCGTCGACCGCCGGCAAGCGCTGCCGAGCGCCGCCGCCGACCCCTTCGTCCTAGGTTCATGCTCCCCGCTTTAATCTCTCCTCTCTCATCTCTCTGACCTCTCCCCTCTCTAATCTCCCGTGCTCTCATTTCCATAGAAACCCTAGGCGATGAGACCGCCGGCGACGACCGATGCGGCAGGAGGGAGCACCTCCGGCGGTGACAATTTTCAGGTATTGTCTTTTGTGCTTGCAATTGTTGCCGTACCGAGGGATTTTTCTGTACCTTTATGCTTGCAATTGTTGCCCCGAGGGAATTTGGTGTGTGATGTGGGGAATTGATGTGTGGAATTGATGTGCTAACTAGTAGTTGTTCTTGCTTTGTGACCTGTTGTGATCTCTTGTTGATGAAAAGTAATTTTGTTGTAGCATGATTATACTAAGTTGGTAGTAGAAATTTGCTAATTTAGTAGTAGAATTGTGCTACTCTAGTTGTATCATTTTGCTAATCTAGTTGTTCTTTTGGTAGTAGCATTTTGCTACCAATTATGCTAGCAATTTTTAGTAGTAGCATTTTGCTACCAGTTATGCTACTAGTTGTTCTTTTGGTAGTAGCATTTTGCTACCAGTTATGCTAGAAATTTTTAGTAGTAGCATTTTGCTAATTTAGTAGTTGCATTTTGCTATATAGTTGTTCTTTTTATAGCACTTTGGTATGTTAGCATTTTTGGTACTTTAGTAGTAGCACTTTGCTATTTTAGTAGTGGCATTGTGCTATATAGTTGTGCAAATTTAGTAGCAGCAAGGTTTGTATGATACGTGCTGTCAATTTTTTGTTGGTTTTGCTACATGTAGCTTTATGTAGCTTTTTTTTGTTTGCATTCTATTTTTTTGGTTGGTTGCTACATGTAGCTTTTTTGGAGGTTGAGGTCACACCATAACCATAGATGTTTCTATTTTCCTTTGGCTGCAGGTTGCTGTTGTTGATAAGAGCAAAAAGGGCAAAAAGGTTATTGTGAGACACAAGAAAGTTGGTGAGGGAGCGAGTAATGTCAAGGAGGATATTTGGATGTCGAAGGACCATTTCGGTGCCAAGCGTTTGCGTATCCTTGCGGACAACCTTTCTCCAGCCAAGAAGCAGATTATTGAGTCAAAGAGTGCATTTAGAGCATTGTTGAATGTTGCACAATTTAGGATTCCTAATGAGCTTACGGATTTTGTTGCTGCACATACTTCTCCTTGTCTCCGTGAGTACAAGCTTCGGAAGAACCAGATGGTGTTTACCACGGATATGGTGAGGAAAGTGTTTGGAATCCGCTGCGGGAGCAAGCCTATTGATCTTTATATTACTGGAGGTGCAGAGCTTGATGAGATTCGAGACCTCTACCATGATAGGAAGAAGAGGGCAGAGTTAGCAACTGCTATCGATATCTTGAAGAAGTGTGCTGATACAGATGAGGAAACCATCATTCGCACTTGAGATCTTGTTTCCCTGGCCACTGTTGTTGCTCCAAAAAGCTCGAACCATGTTAACTTGGAATATGTTGGTCTCATGGCTGACCCAACCAAAACAGATGAGTATGCTTGGGATGAGCATTTGTTGGGTTTGTTGATGCAAACTATGAGCAATATTCAGAAGAAGAAGAAGCAAGGACTTGTTCTTCCAAAGGACTGTAGCAAATTTGAGTTTTGGATAACTGGCCCATTCATTCTTCTTGGTGTAAGTTATCTCCCATCTTTTATATTTATGTGTAGCGGTTTGCAGCGTTTGTTTTGCTACTACTAACTTTATTTGTCCTCTTTTTGTAGATTGCTTATATGGATCATTTCACACGTTTGACAAGTCATTGCCTAGAGTATGCTCTGTCAAGACCAGTGACTTCACTTTTGTTGTAAAAAATGACTCGGATAGGAAGATTTTATCGAACAAAACTGTTTTCGGCAGGCGAGATGTAATGTTCTTTCCAGCACCACAAACATTCTCTTCTTCCATTAATCCTCTTAATGTTAACATTAATTTTTATTGTGTGTAGTTCCTCCCATTGTGTGCAACACCTTATGGTACTGCTCCTGGTTATGATGATTTGAACAAACCTGCTCCGGTGGAAGATGTTGATGTTAATCCTTCTGCTTCATTGAATGAATGGCTAAATTTCCCTAGTAGCCAGGATTTGCAGGTATGAAATTGCTACTGTACTGTTATTTTTTTGCTACTTTAGTGCATGGATTTTTCTACTTAGCTACATTGCTCTGCTACCTCTTTTTGCAATCAGTCTTATGTAGTTCTGTTAACATGTATATAGGTTTTGCTACTTTAGCTTATAGGTTTTGCTACTTTAGTCTATGTGTTTTGCTACTTTAGTATATAGGTTTTGCTACTTTATTTTATTGGATTTGCTACTTTAGTATATAGGTTTTGCTACTTTAGGTTACAAGTTTTGCTACTTTAGTTTATAGGTTTTGCTACATTAGCTTTATTGGTTTGCTACCACTCTGAATTTTTTTAGTGTAGTTCTGAACTGAACTATTTTGCTACTTTAGTTATTATGTTTTGCTATTTTAGTATATAATTGTTGCTACATTAGCTTTATGAATTTGCTACTCTTTCTGCGTTAGCCTCGGTGTTAGCGTCGATGGCGACTCCACCTCGGTACCCTAACACCCTTCAAGGTTTCGTCGCCCGTACGACGCGGTAGCGGCGACGGGCGACGAAACCGAGCCGCTGGACTAGAGTTTACACTTTATGTATTTTGACGACTTAGGGTGGGGGTGGTGGATAAGTTACCCCAAATTATCTACCCGTATGCAAAAGAAGCTTAATAGAATTTTATTACACCATATTTTTCGAGGATTCTTCACCCATACGCCGCGAATAGCGGTGACGGGTGACGAATCCGAGCCGCTATGCTTAGAATTTCATCATTTATCTTGTCTTTGGTTTACTAACTTGCTTCTAATGTTTGCTAACAGGTTCCCGCTCGTTTCAAAGCATTGTATGAGAAGCACAAGGCAATTTTTGAAGCAGATGTTGATGGGACAATGAAGAACCTTTCTGCTGGATTGAAGCGCATGCAGGCTCAATGCATGGCTGCCCTTTTGGTTGATGTTGAATCATCAAGTAAAGAAGAAGCTGGACCAAGTGTTGTTTTTCCAACCAAAAGTACAGCAGATGATGATCAGCTGCAGGATGATGATGGTTCGGAAACTGAGGATGATGAGAAGCTTTATGCTACATCGGAGCCCGAGGACCATGGTGTTGCTGTAGCAGCTGCTAAGGATACTGATGGTGCTGCAGATGATGTTGTGGAGCAAGGTGGTGCTGCAGATGCTGCTGTGGAGCAAGGTGGTCCTGTAGCAACAAAACATGCTGATGTTCCTCAAGCAGCAATAATCATTGATTCTACGAGCAAGGGAGCTGATGCTACTGAGCAGCCAGATGTTGTTAGCCCTGACAGGTCTCCAATTCACAGCCC